>OY728165.1:425254809-428080643 GCA_963277665.1 Viscum album | reverse complement strand
AATAATAGCTTTTCATAAATTCATGACTTCTCAAATCAACTTTAAATTTAATCCATTTAAAATAATTTCATGAAATTAATTTTCAAATCAATGCATCAATTTTATCAAATATTCCTAACAATTTCAATTCCATTGAAATTGGGTTTTTTTCATAATCCCCATGCCACTTTAAAAATATTCCATCAATCATCTCAAATATATTTTTTTAAAATCATTTAAAAACTCACTTAAAATTAATCTAGCAATAAGAGGTTTAAATTTCTAGGAAAAATAATACAGAGACACAACTTTAATGAGTGATCAAACAATACCCACAATGGGAAAACACTAACAAATAATAAAGGTAAAAGAGACCCATAAAAAAATATTAGATCAGAAACATCAGGATCAAAATATTATTTGATCAACAAATATGGGATCATACCACTATAAAAATGGGTATGAGAGAGAGGAAGAAACAAAATTGAGAAAACCCACCAAGGATCAAACCAAAAAATGAGATGTTTGGAAGGGAATAAATAAATCACTACACATAGTAAGAAACATATGATTTTTAAGAGGCACGCCTGTTGAGTGCATAAAGAAAATTCGCTGATTAGAAAAATTAAAACCACTAGGAATGAGGGACTTACATCATAAATCAAGGGTTTATGGTATAAATGTGTCAAGTTGTACATATGCTAAAAAGGAATCACAATGGGTTAAAAATCATGATCAATGAATTTATGGTTCAAGTTCATTAATTATGGTGTAAATAATTTTACGCCAAAAGTAATTTTCTTTGTTTGTGTCCAGAAGAAAATTTATGTTGTAAATCAAGGATTTATAGTGTAAATTATTTCTATAGATAATGCCCATAAATAGAAACCTATAGAAACACTCAAATGAACTCAAACTCACCTTGGAACCAAAAATATAATCCTATAAAACCATTAACACACTTATTCACATAATAAATTCGTCAAAACAAACATACATACCTAAAATTTAGGTCATTTACTCCTAAAGGAGCTCCTTATACTTGAAAACGTCAAAATGCTCCCAAAAAACATGGGAAAAAGGAGTCAAGAAGTACTTGAAAGAAGGTAATAGGATGCTACAACAACCCACCATAAATAAATTCTATCCTTATAAATCCTTTTAAGAAGATTCCATATCAAAGATAGGATTCCACTGGTCTCTCATTAGTGCCTCATGCTCCCATGTATCATGTGATTTAGAAGCATGCTGCCATAACACATGGAACAAATGTATCTTCTACCCATGAAGAACTTTGGTCTCAGAATCAACAATCCTGGTTGGATGCTCAGTCATGGATAAACAAGGCTCAATATTAAGACTTTACCAGTTCATAACAAGAGAATGTTCAAAAAGATGATTTAGAAGCTGTGATACATGAAAAATACTATGGATCAAATTAAAATGAGGTGGAAGTTCTAAATTTTAGGCAATTTTTTTCACCACTCAACAATATAAAAAGGACCCAAAAACCTCAGTAAAATCTCATCCTGTTTCCCAATATGTCGGTGACCCAACTGAGGTGAGACTCTTAAAAAAACTTGGTCACCAATAGAACACTCCAACGGTCATCGATGATGATAAACATATGATTTATTCCATCTTTGTTCCAACAAAATCCTCTGACAAATCAACTGAATCCACACCGTTATCTCTTGGACCAAACTTATTCGAACTAAGAAAATTTTACTAATCTGTAACCAAAATAATAGATATCTATAAAGCCTACCATACAAGTCCTCAAAAGGCTCTATTCTGATAGAGGTCTGGTAACTGTTATTGTAAGAAATATCAAATAGTCCCTGATGGTTATCCCAAGATCCACCAAAGTCAAGAATGAAATCATGAAGAATTTCCTCAATAATTTTTATAGATCACTCTATCTGGACATCTTTATATGGATTATAAGACGTGATAAAATGAACCTATGATCCCAATACCTCCTGGTGGCCTCTCTAAAAGCGATAAGTGAAATGGGGATCCCTATCTGAGACTATATTAGATGTAACTTCATGAAATATGATAATATCCTGCACGTAGAGATGTCCCAATTCCTCAACTTTGGATTTATCTTTTCTAGTTATAAAGTGGTTTAATTTGGCCATCCTTTCAGTCAAAACCCATATCATGTTATTCCCTCCAGGTGTATGTGTAAATCCAACCAACAATTCCATGGAAATATCATCTCACTTCATAATCGGAATTGGAAGCAACTGAAGAAAACCTGAAGGTTTTGGGTGATTGGACTTGACTTGTTGAAATGTATAATAATGAGATACAAATTCAATAATTCCTTGTCTCATACCAGGCCACCAAAATAATTACCACATATCATACAATATCTTTTTGGTCTTAAGGTGCATATCCCACTAAGAACTATGGAAATCAACCATCATGGCCTTTCTTATAGATTAGGTCATAACATACTAGTTCTGAAAATATAGGATACCCTTTGAAGAGAATGACCCCACACCAATGATCTCCCCACCATAAAGAGATTCCCTAATTCCAAAAAATTCATCATCAAACTACTTCTCTCAAATAATCACCTCGAGAAGATAGGAGGTCAAGTGCACACTTTCCAAAACAACCGTAGACTCATTATACTGAATTCCCAAATGAAACTACGTAAAAGGAGGCATAAGATTCTACTCTTCTAATGATTATTTCACAACCGGGGTCATACATTTTCTTCTCAAAGCATCATCGATGAAATTACCCTTACCAAGGGTATAAGAAATGTCTAAATCAAAAGACTATTTTTAATCCACCCAACACATCTATCAGAGACTTAGATCTTTTTGGGAGAAGATATAACTTAGGATTTTTGTTGTCAAAATAAATGGTAAACCTTTCTTTGGAAAGGTAATGATTTCTAATCTTAAGAGAATGTATCATAGATGTGAGTTTGGGATCACAGGTCAAGTAATTCTTCTCATATGACCTAAGATGTCTAGAACCATATGCTACCACATGACCACTTTACATCATAGCGCAACTCAAACCTGAACCTGATGCTTTTCAGAAGACCACATATCCCCTATCTAGCCTATGTAAGAGTAACACAAAAAAATAAGTAAAAATACATTTCATCTCAACAAAATTACTCTGAGATTTCTCATCCTAAAAAAAATTCAATCATTTTTGAGTGAAAACATTTATCGTAGAAGCCAACTTTAATAAATCTTTGATGAATCGACATTAATATCATACCAAATCCAAGAAGTTTCGAATCTCGAAAACATTATATAGTTTCTTCCATCTTCTCAGGATAAACTGAAATACCATGTTCTTATACCATGTTTCCTAGGAAATTTAATTTATGAATCCATAAATAACATTTCTAAATCTTCACATAAAGTAAATTAAATATCAAGGTTTCTAGAACTTCTCCCAAATGATGTACATGGTCCTTCTCAGTCTAAGAGTAACTAGGATTTCATCCACAAATACCACCACCAATGAGTTAAGAAAATTATGAAGTATCATATTCATCAAATCCCGAAAAACTTTAGGATTATTGGTTAGACCAAATAGAATAACAAGATACTCATAATGGACATTACTACTACTAAATGATATCGTCTGAATGACATATTATTTTATTCTCAGTTGGTGATAAACATATCAAAGATTAATCTTTGAGACCTACTTCAACCCTTTAAACTGGTCAAACATATAATTAATCTATGGTAAAATATACTTTTTCTTCCTCAAAACTTGATTGAGTTTCGGTAATCAACTTAAAGGAGAAGTGTTCCATCAGATTTATTCAGAAGGAGAACAAGTGACACACTAGGTCCTATAAGGTCTTTCTCTATAATTTCATACAAACATGTTTTAATCTCCCTTAGTTTATCTGGTTCCATATGGTAAGATTAAATAGACACTAGCTGAGTACTAGGTACTAAATCAATTGATAACTCTAGCTTCCTTACTGAAAGAAACCCCGAAAAGTCATCTAGAAACTCGAAGAAAAATAGAGGGAGATCATCACTCAAATATTCACACTCCAATTAGAAATATGACATTTGTATCACGTTTCCAAACTTTGGGAAATAATGTATGACTCTACTCAACCTTGAGTCCCATTCTCCCTAAAAAACACTAAATACCCCATTAGGTGCAGTGAAGGATACTTATCAAAGATAAATTTCAATTCATGTATTTTAATTAATTAGCCAATACATCCCAAAAATGATGTTAATAGGTTTCATGTCAAGAAAAATAAAACTATAGGTTATCTCAATATCTGATAAAGATAAAATACAAGTATAACAATGAAGACCATGTTCTGTCTTTGTTTTGAGGGGAGTTGCAATATACATCACATAAGACAAAATATTTGTAGGAAGATTCAGTAAATTTTTAACATGAGTTGATATAAATTATTAAAAGACACCAATATTAAATAAAATAGTCAATAAATATGAAGCTATAGTGATGGTACCTCTCACAGTCACTAGAACCACATCGTCTTCCTCTAGAGACTATTCCACTACACGAAGAAGCTTTATTTTGGAAGCCTGTGGTTGAAAACCATTAGTTATTTAAGCATATGATTACACCATAGTAATTTTGGGGGATGATGATCCTATTATATTGTGTATAGAATAAATAAATGGAATAACTTCTGTTGGTGGAATGAGCGACCACACGAACAATAGATCTTGGGTGCCTCTGTGTAAACCCATTTTGAATGCCTAATATTAGAACACCAGAAGTAACTCAAAGGACATATTCCAAGAACTGCATGAGGTATGGATCATTCCTAATATAAATATACACCACAAGACTCATCAAAATTTCTCTTTTAATAAAATTAACTCATAGAACTACCACTGAGGGAAAAAGGAACTCCTGTCAACCCTGACTTACCAGCCATGCCAAGCTCAACCATTAATGATCTCTCTAGTACATTAGTATAAGAAGTAAGATTCAGTATGAAAAAATGTGATAATATATCATAATGAAGACACATATCAAATATAAATGAATTAATCTTCTCATTATATACAACCTTAGTTGAAAACAAAAATATCTCAAAAAAACAATTTGTATATTGTGTCATGGTCCTGTCACCTTGATGGAGGTTAAGAAACTCCATGTAATTCTCTAAGACCATAAACTATGGATTTAACACATTAGTGAAAATAACTCTAAAGTCCTTATATTCCAATACCTCATTCTTTTTCATTGTATCTATATAATCCTACCATCTACTGTTAGGAACCTCAAGCTTGAAGGCAACACATTTCAATTTAATCGAATCAGGAATTTACAAGAACTCAAAAAGTGGACCTATCCTTTTCAACCAATAATCAACCTCTTGAGGATTATTTGTTCCTTTGAACTATAGTGGGTTTCAAATAAGAAATTTTTTAGAATGATCTCTTGATTCATACCTTCAAGGTTCCACAACTAGAGCTTGAATGAGAATATGTGCATGTACATATCCTAAAGCTTGGAAATATCACACCACAATCTCAAAAAGATTTTGGCTCACTAGTGGATTCACCTGCTTTAGTTCACCAATAGATCCCTCCTATGAACTATTAAAACATATTCTTGGAGTCATGATGCTAAAAAAATAAATAAATAACACTAAAACATCACCAAATACACATATATCATTCACTCAGTCAATATTCACAAAAATTAAACTAATAAAATAAAAATTAGGTAAAATTAAAGAAATAAAACCAAAAAAATTCTCAAGACATTTTTCCCAAACACCCATGGTGATTTAAGTCTCGTTACAATGAGATCTATCTAGAAACTCACTTGTAACGACCTCCTATGTCCCATAAAGACAAACTAAATACAAAATAACATCAAATAAATATGTAAAACCTACTTATGATGCCACCTTTTCATGTACTAGGTCGGATACCCCAGTACCATAATTCCCAAGCTAGCCATGGCATGGATCGAAGGAAATTTTTGATCCCCAGGGTTAGAGACTAGCACCTAGAATCACAAAAGAATAACTAAGGAAATTTTTTTACCACATAACAATGAAATATGAAATATAAAATTTAGCATTATCAACACTCCAAATCGATAAAGTACAAAAATAAAATGGATAAAATTATACCCAAAAAATACATCATCAAAATACACAACATATTCCAAGATAAAACACAAAGAAAAACCCATGTAACAACTAGATCACATCTCCACCAGTTATATCCATCATTATGGGTCCTAATGATTAAGAAAATTCACCACCTCAAAGTGGTTCCTTTCCTTTGATTGGAATTTGAAAGTGCATAGTCGGAGTATTGTATCACTAAGAGGGGGAGGGGTTGAATCAGCGATAATATTTTTCTTTTATGTTTCTTTTCAATTGAAACAACCTTCACCTCCTATTAAAGATTTCAATTCTTTACTGAGAAACAAATCAACACACATCCAAAATAACACAAAAATTTACAAGGTTCACTATTCAATAATAATAACTTCGTCCTTGGTATGGTTTAGAAATGATCCAATACCATACAATTTACTAGAAATCAATACTTATATTAAAATGAGTAGGATGAACCCTTACACTCATGTAGCACTATAAAAAAATACAACTAGTGCATGTGAATCCTATTAGCACAATAGGGTAATACAATTGTTTTGTAACAACTCATGTTACCTGTGATTCTTTTCAATTCAACAAATGTATTCAATTGAAATACATTTCATCAATTCATTACCCAGTAGAAAGGTAAGAACCACCTGAACTTTGTTATGAAACACTGATTCTGATCTTTTCTCGAATTTGATTCCTCTAAATCCGATTCTTACAAAACAATAATCCCCATATGATTTTATAATAGAATACATTAGAGTAGAAAAGACACCACTTAAATCCATGAGTATGATGAAACTTAGTAAAATACTTCTTCAATTTTTAAATCTTCACTACAGTGATACCCATTATGGAAAATATTGTTTTGATTAATTTAACCCGATACCAAACCTAGCCGAATACAATACCCATCGAAATGTATTCCATACAAAAAAAAAATAGTTTCACTTTCTATCACTGAAAAATCGAAGCTTATCTATCTTATTTGGAGAATAGTACCCATTTTTAGAAAGTGAAATGTACTTGTTTCCCTTTTATAGGTGACCCAAAATGAGTTTATGTGGGAATTAAATTTTTTTCCCACTCAAAAAAATTCACCAACATTTTAATTTCACCTGGAATCTTAGAGCAATTTTGACTTCATCAACGCTTATCGATTATTCTAAAAACTTCCAAAATCTTCACATATTCTTCTTACGACTCCAATTTCAATTGATAATACTAATTTTAGTTCTTAGGAATACATGGGTTCAATCAACTTCGTCTAATTCCTTATTTTGATTGCTCAATACTTTTCTCAGAACCAATTTGAATCAAAATCTTGTATACGAAAGTTTATCTCCCCCTCAACAAATAATTCAACAGTCCTATTCTCTTTTCTTTTCTCTTGAACCAATTGAGAAACAATAATTCATTCAACAACATGTGATTGTATCATTAATTTCTTCCGGACATTGAATTCATTGATGATCAGCTTTAGCATCGTCTGATATCAATTGGAATGTATTATAACTTTCCATTCATTTATACTTATTTATTTTCATCTCAACCAAAGAATGATATTTTTTAAATAAAAATGGTCTGGATACAATCATCATAAATACGATCATTTCTAGTTATGATCATTATATTTATGATCATTCTGGAATCAATCATTCCTGTTATGATTGTTGGTTATGATTGTTGGGTACGATCATTTTTTCACACGATCATTGGGTACGATCAAATAGAATCTGGAAACAATGATCTACCCAGATATGATACAATACAATCTAAAAACAACTATATTTCAGGATACGATACAAAAAAATCTTTAAATAATGATCTTTGATCGTTACCATGTTTATTCTTTCACTTTTACCCAGATACACTCATTTTGAGAAATAATTAGTACTATATATTACTCTTATATCAACACCGCTTTCCATTCAGCCCCACTTTTCAACAGAACCTCTTTTCATTGACACAATATTCCATCAAAACCACATATTCAATTAGTATCACTTATTCCATTGGCACCACCTATTCCATCAACACCACCTGAATACAAATCATCACTAGATATTTTACTTCCAATCGGTATCCAATTGGTTTGAAGGACAATCGATACTATTTCTTTATCTTCTTATCAGTGTGACTTCTTCAATCGGAACCAACTCTTCAATCTGGATATGATTTTTTTGAAAAAAACCCATACCACTTCTTCCTCTCTAGCATCCAGACACAATAAATCGGAATATGATTCTTTTCTGATGGGTATAATCTCTTTCACTCTCCCTTTCTTCCATCAAGATTGCATCAAAACTTCTCAATCTAACTTATGATTTATATGAAATAAAAACTAGTAAAGAATAATCACAATTATATCAGAAAGTATCATAACTTTCCATTCAATCAAGTTTCTTTCTTTCCTTCTCATGCTAAGAATAAACTTTCTGAATATATGAGTCCAATTGTCAGAAAACATGGGTTCGATTCTTTTCAAAACAAAACCCAAATCAATTTTTTCCACAACACAAAGTGAATTGATTCCCTTCAAAAATTATCTTAAAAAAAGACAACACATGAAACATTCATCACCCTCATCATCAGTTTAGTCCCAACAATCTTCCCCTTTGGATTTTTTTGTCACCCATGTTTCATAAGTCGCTAAACTTTGTAACCTCAAGCAATGGATTACATATCAATAGTTATAAGCCTACGTGAGCTAACACATTTTAGGAAACAAGAATAATTAATATAAAAACCATGATATCGAAAAGTAGTGATCATGAAAAACTCTTTCTTTTCTTCATTCTTCCTTTAAAATAGATCAATTTTCTTTCCTACAAACACTCCAACAAACAGTTAGAATAGTTCAATCACAAAACAATGCTGAATTCACACCTTACCCACAACTATATTGTTTATACAAAAGATTTATGAAATAATACAATTCTAACTCTTGAAAAAAAAATCCAAAGTTAATATGAGATAGGGGACAAATACACATACCTCAACCTTGAATAGAAAAAGGTTAGACACCCATGTTCAACCTCATTTTTGAGAATTATTCCTTCGATAAAAGTTTTGTGAAAATAGCAGTAACTTGTTCCAATGTTAGAACATACTCAAACCTCAATTCATTCTTCTGCACATGTTATTTGATGAAATGATATTGGATATCAATATGTTTTTAATGATAATGTTGCACATGATTCTTGGTGATATTTCTTGTACTTTGATTGTCAAAACCCAATAGCATGGGTAACTTCACTTCAACAAGTAAATATTCCAATTGTGTTTTCATCCCCATAAGTTGAGTAGTGTCTTGAGTAGAAGAAACATACTCAACTTCAACCATACTGAGAGTTACTAAATTTTGTTTCTTTGAATTCCAACTAACAAAAGTCTTTCCTAGAAAGAATACACCACTAGATTTGGATCTTATATCATCAACATTTCCTACCCAATATGCATTTGAATACCCAAACAATTCAATAAAATTTGAGCTATCATATTTGATTCCAAATCTTGTTGTACCCTTGATGTATCTAAGAATTATTTTTCTAGAAAGTAAATGTGATTCTTTGGGATCACTTTGAAATCTTGCACATAAGGTAACAACATACATAATGTCAGGTCTTGAGGTAGTCAAATAAAATAGACTTCCAATCAGCTTATGATATTCTTTTTGATCAACTTCTTTTCCTTATCCATCTTTAATTTACTTTTTTACCACTAAAATAGGTGTGGAAATAGGTTTTGAATTTTCTATTCCAAACCTCTTGAGATGTTCATTTTCATACTTTTATTGGGAGAGGAAAATGTATTCTTTCTTTAGCTGGATTTGTAACCTAAGAAAATATTTCATTTCTCCCAACATGGACATTTCAAATACATTCTTCATTTCTTTAGAAAATATTTCATAGATTCCTTCATCATTCCCAGAAAATATAATATCATCAACATAAACAATTACAATAAGAGACTAATATTGACTTTCTCTGATGTAAATATTTCTATCCACTCTTCCTTTTTTAAAATTCATCTTTCTTAAGCATGTATACAATTTGGAATACCATGACCTCATAGCTTATTTTAGGCTATAAAATTATTTTTTCAATCTACACACATAACCTTCATATTTTCCAATAACAAATCTATAAGGTTGTTCAATATAAACCTCTTCTTCAAGATCACCATTTAGGAATACAGATTTAACATCCATTTGAAAGATGTTATAACCTCTTTGTGCAACAATAAAATGAAATATTATGATTGTTTCTAGTTTTTCCACTGGGGAAAAGGTTTCATCAAAATAAATACCCTCAATCTATGAATAACCTTTGCAAACCAATCTTGAATTGTTTCTTATAACTTCACATTTATCATTCATCTTATTCCAGAAAACCCATTTTGTGACAATAATGTTATTTTCAGGTTTAGGTATGATATCCCATGTATTTTTCTTTTCAATCTGATCCAATTCTTCATTCATGGCTTGAACCCATTTTGGATGATCAAAATCTTTTTCACATCATTTGGTTCTACTTTTGAATACAGAGAAGTATGTGAAATGGAATTTGTTGTTCTTCTTGTTTGAACCTTCTGATGTTGATCCCCAATTATATTCTGTGCTTCTGCCTGTTTCCTCATCCTTGGATAAGATTTTAGATTCAGATGAGTTTGATTCTTCACCTTTATTAGGATTACAATTGTTTGTATCCTTATCAAAATTGTCTTCTTCAACTTGCTTAACTTCATTTTCAGCCTGAACGTGTTTCTATTTCTTAGATACGCCAATCAATTTCCCATCAACTGAATCAATAATTTTTTTCATTTCTTTGTTGAAGCATTTGTACCCTCTTCCTTCTTGAGAATAGGTAAGAAATATTCCATCCTCACCTTTCTGTGCGAACTTACCATAGTTTCCACCTTTCTTATTTATAATATAAGGACTCCAAAAAACTCTAAAGTTATTAAAACTTGGATTTTTCCATAAAAAATTCATAGGAATTAATACCTAATTGAGTCCTGTAGAAATAACATTTCTGAATATAAATAGCAGTACTCATAGCTTGCCTCCAAATGTAATGAGAAAGGCCATGATCAAGTAATATGGTTCTTTCCATTTTCACCATGCTTCTATTATTTATTTCATAAACCTTATTTTTGGGGAGTGTATGGAGATCTATACTCATGATAAATTCCATGACTCTCAAGATAGTACTAAAACTATCTACTTCTGTATTCATGACCATTATCAATTCTTAATATCTTTACAGAATACTCACATTCTTTCTCAACTTTTTGTCTAAAACTTTTAAACATTTTCAAAGTGTCTGATTTGTGTTTCTTATACATAACACAATTAATGCGATTAAAATCATCAATGAAAGTAATGAATTACTTATATTAATGTGTTGATTGTTTTCTCATTGGCCCACATATATCGTAATGGATCAGCTCTAGGGGTTGTTTTGAACAAATATAAACTTTATTATGCACAACATTTGTAATCTTTTCATTCTGGAAAATAGTGCAACACCAATCTCTTATTCTTAGAAAAATAGGAATGTCTAGAACACTATCTCTTTTGAATGACTTGCTCACATTTCTCTGAAACATATGTCCATGCCTTTTATGACATAACTGATTCTCTTCCACCATACTTATGTAACATGAGTTTTGTGAATCACCAACCTAAAATAAATTTCCTTTAATACGTTGGCCTCTGGTAACAATCTTTCCATCTTATTCACTCTTTATAAAAAATCCATATTTCTTGAAGATAACCTTGTTACCCTCATCACACAATTGTGAGACACTAAGCTTGTTGTGTTTCAGCCCATCAACATACAATGTTTTCTTAAATTTTATCTTTTCTCTTCCAATGATGGATGACCCAACACCTTTGATTTTCAATGATTCATCATTTCCAAATATCACTATGCCTTCGTTATAATATTTCACATTCTTAAACAATTTCATGTCTCCTATCATGTGAGAAGAACAAACACTATCAAGTATCCATGGTCATTATCTTTTCATGGATTTTAATGTAGTTTCAAAAACAAGTGCCTTTCCTCCATTATTTTCATTATTCACCTTCAGATTTTGAGAATTGAGAATCTTTTGCCAAGATAGTAACTAAATAAGACATACTTTTTCAAGGTTTCCAGGTTGTTCACATATTTCACAAATAGTTTCCAAAGGTTGTAACCTATTTTCAATCTTCACTTCATTATTTTAATATTTCTTCAAGATAACCTTTTTATTTTTCATTATTTGATGAGATTGCCTACCCCTCAATCTCTGCCTTCCATAACTTATGGGAAAATAGAAATGTTTTTGATTAAACAAAAACATATTTTCTGTGTGCTCGAATCCACCACAATAGAAACAATACCCATTGAAAGATTATTTTCCTCTAATGCTTCTTTACTGACTAGGATCATGAATATGTTTCTCATCCACTTACTTTCTCGAGCCACCAACCTTTCTGTTATCAATAAGGTTATTCTGATTGTTTTCTTTTTTTATTGAATTCGTAAGTATTTGAAACTTTATTCTATTTAGATTACTTCAAAACATTTTAGGATTTAGGTCTCTATAAGACTTATGAACTTCCAGCATTCTTCTTTGTAGAAACAATATCATTCTTCTTCTCAACCTTTGAAGGTATCTTTTGTCAAACCATCTCAAGTTTCTCATTACAAGAATATTAACCATCTTTAGTGATAGAGTTTTAGAAACTTAGATTTTTCTTTTCAGCTTCAGAGAATTTTTGTTGGACAAGGTCCAACTCTTCTTATTTTGCCTTCTGCTTCTCTTAAAAATGCACATTACAATTATTTTCATCTTCAAAAGACTTCTTCAAATCATCAATATATTTAACCAACTTTTCTTTATCACCAGAAAAATATTCTTGGTTTCTTGATCATTCATCTTCCAATATTTTGTTTTTCTTTTCAAGTCTTATGATCTTTCTCAGACATTCTTTAAACTCTTCTTTCAAATGCATTTCAAGATGAGTTTCTTCTTCTTTAGAACTAATTCTTTCAAATTCATCATCATTCATTATTGTAGTAAAAGTATTTTCAAAAACATGCTCAATGGATTTTTTTTGTATTCAACATCACTCTCTTCTTCTTCATCATATTTGTATAAGAAAATTCTTGTTTTTGATTTTGAATAATTTCTTTTGTTTTCCTTTGTCTCCCTTTTTCTTCCAAGATCTTTGCATCTTTATTTCTTCAATATCACTATCCACTTCTTTCTTTATTCGAGGAAAATTAGCCGAAAAGTGACGAACACCTCCACATTAAAAAAATTTCAAGGGAAGTTTCCCTTTTTATTTCCCTATACCTCTTTTTACATTGTTAGAAAACAAGGATAGGATTTCATTGATATTTTTACATACCTTATTTTCAGAGTCAGAATCACCAACTTCATCTTCAATAAAAATATTCTTTGACTTTTCTTCTTCATAGCCTTGAAAGAAATATCTCTATCACCTTTTTTTCTCTTAATATAATTCTATCTTATCATTTCATAAGTGATAAGAGTGTTATGTAAATAACCAAGAGATATTGTTTTTTGATCTCTATCTTCCAATGAAGAAACTTTTTCAAAAAAAATTTTAGGTAGGATTCTCAAGATCTTTTCAACAACTGTAGATTATTTTATCTTTTCACCAAGATACCTAATAGTACTCACAATTTTATTAACCCTGGTAAATAATTCCTCAAAATATTCATTCTCACCCATCTTCAAATCTTCATACTTTAATCTCCATATTTGTAACTTTTATTTCTTCAAATTTATATTGAATTTGTATATGTTTTTCAATTTATACCATATACCTTTAGATATTTCAACACATTTCACTCTCAAGAATTAAATTTCAGAAAGTGATGATAATATAGCTCTCTTGGCCCTTCCATCATTATCAAGAAACTTTTTATCAACAGGTGTAAGTGGAGGACTATCATCAATGGGAGGAAACCCAACTGTTTTAGCTTCAAGAACATTATAACCAATAGACAGAAGATTTGGAAGCATTATATATTTCTAGATATGATAGTTATTTCTACCAAAGATCAGAATACCTTTACTGTTATCTTAGTTCACATTCTCTATCAGCAAAGATTAGCGAAGATAACCTACTCTCTGATACCAATTGAAAGTGCCTAGTTGGAGTATTGTATCACTGAGAGGGTGAGGGGGTTAATCAGTGATATTATTTTTATTTTATGTTTCTTTTCAATTGAAACAACCTTTAACTCCTGTTAAATATTTCAATTCCCTACTGAGAAATAAATCAACACACATCCAAAGGAACACAAATATTTACAAGGTTCACTATTAAATAAAAATAACTACGTCCTTGGTATGGTTTAGAAATGATCCAATACCTTATAATCCACTAGAAATAAATCATTGGATTACAACGAGTAGGATTCACCCTTAGAATTGTGTAGCACTATTAAACAATACAACTAGTGCATGTGCATCCTCTTAGCACAATAAGGTAATAAAATTGTTTTGTAACAACTCATGTTACCTTTGCTTCTTTTCAATTAAAAAAATGAATTAAATTGAAATAAAATTCATCAATTACTTACCCATAAGAAAGGTAAGAACCACTTAAACTTTTTTATGAAACATTGAGTCTGAAATTTTCTAAATCCGATTCCTTAGAGTTTGATTCTTACAAAACAATACTCATAGTCCGATTTTATGATATAATATAATAGAGTAGAATCAACACCACTTCAATTCCTGAGTATAATGAAACTCAATATGATACTTCCTCAGTTTGTAAATATTCAATACGGTGATATGTAGTATAGAAAATCTTGTTCTGATTAATTTAGGTTGATACTAAACCCATCTGAATACAATCCCTGTTGAAATTTATTCAATACAAAACAAAAAACGATATCCATTTCTCTCACTAAAAACTTAGAGATTCTCTCTCTTCCGTGGCGAAAAATACCCATTTTCAGAAAGTTCAATGTACTTGTTTCCCTTTTATAGGTGATGAAAAATTAGTTTAGGTGAGAATCCCAGAATGTATCCCGCTCACACAAATTCACCCACATTTGAATTTAACCTGAAATCTTGGAGCAATTATGAATTCGTCAACGCTTATTGATTCTTCTCAAAGCTTCCACAATATTTAACTATTCTTCTTCAGACTCTCATTTCAATTTATAAGACTGATTTAAATTTTTAGGAATACATGGGTCCGATCAATTGAGTCTGATTCCTCATGATGATTGCTGAATACGATTCTCAAAACTTATTTGAATCAAAATCTTGTTTATGAAAGTTCATATCTACCTTGAAAAATCATTCAATAATATTATTCTCTTTTATTTTCTCTTGAACCACTTGAGAAACAATACTTCATTCCTCAACATGTGATTTTATCATGAATTCCTTAATGACATTGAATTTATTGAGGATTGGCTTTAGTATCGTCTGATATCAATTGGAATTTATTGTAACTTTCCCTTCATTCCTACTTCTTTATTTTCATATCAACCCAAGAATGATATATTATAAATACAAATTCTCTAGATATGATCACACTGAATATGATCATTTTTTCTTACGATCATTCTGGTTATGATCATTCTGGTTATGATCATTTTGGATACTATTATTCTGGTTATTATTACTGGTTACGATTACTGGGTATGATTATTTCTTCGTATGATCACTGGGTATGATCAAATACAATATGAAAAAATTGATATGTTTAGATACAATACAATAAAATCTAAAATGATGATCTTCCCATATATGATACAAAACATTTTGAAAACAATGATCTTTAATCGGTACCATGTCTATTCTTTCACTTTTACCCAGATACATGCATTTTGAGAAACAATAAACACCATCTCTTACTCTTTTATCAACACCCCTTTCTAATAGGAACTACTTTTCAATAGAACCACTTTTCATCAATGCCATCTTCCATCAGCACTACCTATTCAAACAACATAACATATTCCATCCGCACTACCTATTCCATCGACACCACTTTTCATTGGAACCACCTGAGTACCAATTGACACCAGATATTTTACTCCAAATCGGTATCCAATTGTTTTGAAGGAAAATCAACACTATGTATTTCTCTTCTTATCAATATGGATTCTTCAATCGGCACCGCCTATTCAATCTAGATATGATTTTTTTGAAAAAAAATCAATACAACTTTATACTCTCTGGTATCTGGATATAATAAATCTGAATATAATTCTTTTTTGATTGGAAGAATATCTTTCACTCCCCCTTTATTCCATAAATCTTTCATCACAAGTTCTCAATAAAAATTATGATTTATTTGAAATTAAAATCAGAAAAGAATCATCACAATTATATCAGAAAGTATCATAAATTTCCATTCACTCAAGTTTCTTTCTTTCCTTCCCATCCTGAGAAAAACCTTTCCGAATTCATGAGTCCAATTTTCCAAAAACATAGGTTCGATTCTTTTCAAAACAAAACCCAAAAAAATTGTTTCCACAAAACAAATTGAATTTATTTTTTTCTTCAAAACTTATATTGAAAAAAAATACAACACTTGAAACCTTCATCACCCTCATCACCATCTTGTTCCCAACATAATATCATCTATAAACACCTAAAGAAAAAGGTAGGGTGTGAGCTATAAATCCTAGTAGGGTCTTAAGAAGTGTTCCATAACCAATTTAATAATGATTAAACCAAATATGGGTTTAAATTAAATAAAACAAGGCATGGCATGTATTTTATTTATTTTTAACAAAACATTCTTTCATAATCAAAATACATGACAAATATATCAAAACATGATAAAATAAACAATATATATACAATGTTTATACCAAATAGTTGTCATGAATAAAAAATTTCTATAAATGAATGACATGTAATCATTAAATCAAGTATATCAAAGAAACATTTATCAATCCCTACAATATGTTGGTTTTTAGTATTAATATCCTCACACTACTCATCAATGATCTTAGCTCAATGTGTGAACACATCCCACTTCTTAGGCCATCGAGACTCAACTCTATATCAAGGAGAAAATCCTGACATACTATGTTTAAGTCAGTTCTTTCATTAATAATCCATTTATAGGGGATAAGATCCTAGTGTACTTTTCCTTGGTTCCTGGTAACTACCAAGTCCCACATATGCTTTAGTTAACCAGTCAATAAATCTCGGGAAAAGAAATCATTTCAAATCGGTTCAAAATATAATTTCCCACTTTCAGTTTTAAAAATTACATTCTCATTTCAAAACCAAATCATAGGTTTTCATCAATTCATGACTTCTCAAATCATCATTTAATTTAATCTACTTCAAATCATTCCATCAATTGAATTTTTAAATCAATCAATCAATTTTTCCAACACGCCTGATAATTTCAATTCCATTGAAATGATATTTTTTCTTAATACATGTGCCTCTTTCAAAATCATCCATAAATAATCTCAAATAATTTTTTTAAATCATATAAAAACTCACTTCAAATCAATAATGAAATTAAAGTTTTCAAATTTAGGTAAAAATAATCTAGAACCACCTACCTTCAAGCATCAATCAAACAACACTAACAATGGAAAAATGCCTATGAATAAGGATGGTGAAGGAGTAAAATAAAGAAATACTTGATCAAAACATCAATATAGAACATTGATTAGATCAGAAAAAACTGGATGATACCACTTTTAAATAGGGGTAGTAGAGAGAGGGAGAAAACTAAAGGGAGAGAACTCAACGAGGATTAAATGCCAAAATTATATGTCCAAAGGGAAGAAATAACTCACTACGTATAGAAGTAAGACTGGTCTTTTCTAGAAAAGTTCCTATAGGGTTCCTAAAGAAATTAAAAAGCGTATTACAATTAAAAAAATGGGCATGAGTCATTTACATCATAAATCAAGGTTTTATAGCATAAATGTTTCAAGTTGGACATAAATTGAAAAAGGTGTCGCCTTGGGTTAAAAATATTGATTGATTAATTTAAGGTGTAATTTCATCATTCAAAGAATAAATAATCTCACACCATAAGTAATTTTAATAGTTTGTGGAATGTAGAAAATTTATGTTATAAATTAATGATTTACTAAATAAATTCTTTCTGCAACAAGTACCCTTAAATAAAAACCTAAATAAACACCCAAAAAACCTCAAACTCCCCCTAGACCCAAAAAGGAAATATTCTAAAACCCTTAACACATTTATAACTAGAATCCATTAATTCAAAGAAACATACATCTTGAAACATTAGGTCATTTTCCTTAAAAAATTTTCTCCATCCTAGAAAATATTGAAACACTCACAAAAAAATGGAAACAAATTAGGAGTTAAGAAGTACCTAAAAGAAGGTTACGAGATGTTACTCCATAGTTAAGTGTTCTTTTCCTAGATTAGTTATCAAGATTGGTTGATTATTAGGAAGTTTCCTAGAGTGTGTGTGATTTAGGACAAATAACACTAGAAAAACATGTGTTGGATTTTGGGGATAGTAATTAGTAAGAAAAGTGACCTTGATGGGTAATATCCCTTTGCGTGTTGGTAAGGAAACTGAGGTATTACAGGGAGACCCATGGTGTCAGATGACCAGGTTCATGGAATGGGGAAGGCTGAGGGTGGGTACGGATGTCTCATGGGGTATGGGAAACAACATAAACCTTCTAATAAGAAGATCTCTATAGTGTAGAGGGAACTTCTATAGTATAGGGGATCGAGGGGTGGATTTGGTCGGTTATACCATTTTTGACACCCTTGTTATGTGGGGTGTTTGGCTGCAACATATTTCCCCCCTAAGAAAATAGGATCCATGGAATTTTAAGGGCCATAGATCTCAAATATAAATTCAACCTAAGGACTATAATGTGGTGGGGGAAACCAGTTCCATAATTATGGGGGGCTATGATGTGGTCCAAAAAACTGTGCAATTGTCATCTATTTTTAAGTATTGATATATATAATTGGAAACCCTAAAAAACCATTATTTTATCCTTTATCCTTAAAAATTTAGGCATACCAGAAATCTATTTGACATTTCTTGAATCGATTCTTGTTTTGATTTGACCCATATATTTGGGAGATAAATCCTTTTATTTTCCCCTTCATTCTTGAGGTAGGAGTCTTTATGCAAAGGTTCTAATTCTTGAATAACTTGATGTTATTTTATAAATTACTTTGGGTTTTATTATGAAATCTATGGATATAAAATTAAAATGGAATTTCATTATTAAATACTTGTTTTTAAAAGAATTTTATTTAAAAATTGATTTGGACATGGGGTGTGTTTTTGAAATGCCTTTAAGGGTGGTTCTGATTCTAAAATGGGGTTTCATGCATAGAAGCAGATATGATTCACTTTGAAAACGTTTTGATAAAATGTGAACAATGTTTTCAAATGGTTTGAAAAACATAAATCATTGGGAACATTAGGTGCATCTGGAAATGGACATATGCAGCCTTAGTGAGTGTAGAACCACTAAGGGTTATATTATTGATATCAATATACTATAGTGGGACTCGATATCATTAAGATTCATGTTATGTTTGATAGTGTTCCTTTGTGTGTCTAGTATGTATTGCGATATGCTAGATCCCAATATTTTACTTTTCCATTTATTCTTGGTCTATTAAATGATGGTATATTTCATGGTTGGGTTTCTCACTTATGGTGTATCCATGGATGGTTTTTCTTATAAAACTTGATTTATTTTATGTAAATGACATATTATGGGATTATGAGAATATGGGAATGATTTTATGAAAACAAAGGGATGTTTTAAAAAATAATTTTATCTTATTAAAATTATTTACAAGATGGTTTCGTTTTAAAACTAGAACTAACATTTTCATAGCATTGAACCTTATATAGATTCTTTGGTGAATCCTACTAGGATTTGAGATCACACCATACTTTTTTACTTTGGTAATTTTTAGATATGGGTTTTCAGGACATAGGTAAAGGGAAGTTCATCTTGTAGTTTTTCTATTTATCATGAGTGTAATCACCTTTGTTTTTCAGGATGGTCTGGTGGCGATGTATGGTCACATGGAGGCTCATTATTAGGATGCTCTTGGTTACTTTCTAGTTTCGCCATTTTTATTGACTTTATATGTCTCATGAACATGTAAAACTACTTACACTATATACTTTTACCTATTTGAGTTATATAATAGACATATTTGATTTTTTTATGTTACCCACCTTGTGGAAGACCTTCTTGGGTGGATTTTCTATTTTACTTGGGTTAGTTTGTTACAAATTTATATCAAAGGAAATACATGGCCTAAAGTATTATGAGACATCCTTGTTCTGGTATAGGGTATTTGTTATACATAAGTTAGGATCATCAGAATTTGGATAGTAGGTGTGGGAGGGTGCCTAGAACATCTATTTTAAGTATGGAGGTAGCTCCAAAAATCCATTTCATGGTCCCTATACTATAGGATTATAGACCATGCCATAGCCATCATCACCATTCCACAACCTACACCTTTTATGATGTAGCCTCCTTCTAAAGTGCAGAAAAAATTTATAAAACCAATGGGCACCTCCAAAACTTCCTATACATGCACTAGAAACTCTTAAATGTTAAAATAGAGCATACCCAAAACCTAGAGGGTGTCACAGTTTTCATTGAATATTAAAAATGAATCAATATAAAAGAAAATATTATTTCTCTATTCCTTTTATTAACCAGATTCTTCAATGAAAAACTATAAAATACCACTACTGTTTTCTAAATAGATTCTTTAGACACTTTTAGGCTCCCATTATACCTTAATATCAAGTGAAAAAACCTCTACTTATATTTTTGATACCATTTCCAATACAAGGATTCTATTTAGATTTTTAAATTTTCTTAAAACATTCCAAAGATGCATGGTAAGGATTGTTTTTTATTTAATTGATCACTACTTATAAGTTTTTCTTGATGAATTTATAGTTTGTGAAACCTCATTTTATCAATGTAACTTTAACCAAAATAAATTTTTGAAAATTTTTATCAAGAAAAATATGGTATAAAATTTTGAAAACAATGTCATTTCATGGTTAAAAAGGGATTGTGTTGGGATATTTTATTTCAATAATGGAATTGAGGTAGAAAAATAAAAATCTAAAAATAATTTATTTATTACCCTTCTCAACTTTGGGTAAGAACATAAAATCATTTTATCCATGTAGGGATCTATAGAAGATTCATTTAAGATTTTAGTAAGATCACTTTTCCCCTATCTAAATTAATTTATAAGGGAATTGATTTTTTATAACTCTTATAGTAAGTGTTTTGATGAGATTAAACAAAGGGTGATCATACCTTTAATAATAAAACCACTATGCTAGGAAAATATTTTTGAGCCTAAATATAAAACATCAAACAATGTTATTAGAGATGTTCTATCATAAAAGGTGGATAAATATATCCATGTCATGGCCTATTAATCCAGAACCATAGATGGAACCCTAGTCAATTATAACATAAAAAATAAACAGTTCTTGAATATTATGTTTTCATTAGATAATTTTATCGCATATTTGTTTCTAATTAAAGTAACTATGGTTTTTGACCATAAAACACTAATTTAATTGTTTAAGAAGGCATATAAACCCCTATATCAACAAGATGATTATTGTAGTAGTAGTGATTTGATGTAAAAAAAGAACTGATAACCTATTAGATGATTATATGAATAGATAGAGATATACAATTAATGTTTAAGTCCTAAAAAAATACTTTTGATTTTTTATTTTCAAGGAGGGAAAATATTTTTGGTTTTTAGAGAACTTCTATGGTATACTGGCCTGGTAAAATTTATTGTTACTTCACAAGTCTAATCAAATTTTAATAAACATTAAAATTTAAAACTAATTTCTTGATAAAGTCTATTTTTCATGGTACAACCCTTATATTTAGGAAATTTACAATGATCAAGTGATAAGAATATGTTTCCATTAAATTAAGCTCAATTTGTTTTGATTAGTTGCCATAAATTAACAAGTAGAGACCATTTTGGACCTTATAGTACATTAAGATTTTTTTATGAGGGTTATATTGACCACCTTTGTATAAATATTCTCATGATCTTTATAAAAATTATATTAAATAGTAATATTTTAAGAAAATATGAAATTATCCAACAAACACTTAACTTATATGAAATATTTAAATGACGGGGAATAGAATTCATATGGCCATTACCCGTAGCTTTTGGATTTTTTTATATATTTTTAGAAATGGATTAATTTTCAAAGTATTTGGAAGTAAATCCCACTTCATTTGATGAATCTGATGTTGTTATAGAATCTATTTGGTGTCACAGTCTACATATGTTTTGAATAATAAGATCCATCATAAGTGATTAGTGGGACCAATTATATAATAGGTGCATGAAATCATAGATGAAGAAGTTTAGTATGACTCATAATATCTCAATACCATACTACTATCGAACCAATTTTCACACAAAAATAACTAATAGAGAAGTAAAGTGAGTTCTAAAGGATACTTTATAACCTAATGGGAAGGATTACTTTAAATTGTTTTAAGATACCTTGTAACACCCTAACATTTTAAAATAGAAAAGTAATGTTTGATAGTATATATGACACACAAAACCATGATTATAAGAGAATGTAGAACTTTGATACTTTAGGATATATTTATTTTTAAATAAATCCATTCTCTTTGATAGCTTACGATTCACGCAATGTTGGGTTTAAATGAAACACGATACTCTATTAAATATTATTATTTAAACATGACCATTATTACCAAGCTGTTAAGTTAGAATGAATAAATAAGACTAAATAAATTAGGAAGATTGTATGTTTTACACATGTATAAAATAAATTCAATGGTTATTTATTAATTATAAATAAAATAAGAACCATTTGAATGAAAGATAAATGTTTTCTGAAAAAATTTATTTTTCTAAAAGATGGTTTTATTGCGCTTTATGCACATAATTTAAAATTAATTTTTTCAAATTTTATAAAATTAATTTGAAAAAATAAAATTTATTTTTTAAATTTATATACAAAAATTATCCTTGGGTGATTTTATGTGATTTTTCTGAAAAGATTAATTTTTTTGATGAATAGTGAAAAATAGTGATTTCTATTGAAAAATGCATTTTTGTTTAAATTATTTACAAGTTCCAATTATATTTTAAATAATTTTAAAGTAAAATTAGATTAATTATATTAAAATATAAACAATTTAGGTCATTATAATCAATTTCATATTGAATTTTGATATAATGACTTTTTAAACTTTTAAATTTTTTTTCTATGGAAAAACCATTTTTCGACACCTCTTTGGGTGTAATTTTAAATTTAAATTTTCTAATTATATGGGTTTAATTTAAAAAAATGGAGTTAATATTTAGAATTAAAATAATTAATATTATCTAATAAGTTCAACTTATTTTTTTTACCATTATGAATAGTAAAACAAGTAACAATTAATTACCATGATTATTGTAAACATAGCTTTATTCGGTGGTTAAACTAAGAAGATAAGTGTTAAAAATGATCTAAAACTTGTCCAAAATAAAGTTTAGGGACATATTTAGACCTTATAACCTCTATGGTTCTATAATAACCCATGTTAAAGGCTTTTGGCATGAGAAAAACATGGGTATCACTTTATATTTTCAAAAATTCTATATATGTCCTCTCCTCCACTTATAAAAGGCCGTCCCTCTACTATCCTATTAATGTTTGGACCAAGTTGGATGGGGGTGTTTTATGAAGTTGAAATAAGTGTATGGTGTTTGTTTTGAATTTTTTTATCTTTATGAAAAATAAATTTACTTTGTAATATTGGTGATCAAATGAAAGGTGTACTATAATCAGAACATCAGATGGAAAATGCTTAAGAAAATCCACCAACTTCAGTTTTCTATTCTAAAGATTTTTTCTGATTGAAATAGTATTCGAACTCACATTGGGTCTGAACTTTTGTTTTCGATCAGACTGAAAAATTGCATCAGAGTCTGAATTTATTTTGAGATATTCATTACAAAATCAGATGATTCTATGCCAATATGAATGTTCTTAACATCATGAGGAAGTCATGATACACACTGGAGTTTGTGAGAAAAAAGATTATGAAGTAAGATTTTTTGAAGTGACGATTGAACAATCCATCGAATAAGATGATTCATTGAACTATTTTATCCTCTAAAAAAACAAATCTATAGGATAAATCATCAGTTTTAGAGAATCTGGAAGGAAATAAGTTACTTCTGTCACAAGTCTATCGGTCAAGATGTGCCACCGATCCATCATAGGAGTTCAGGAACTAATCCATTAGTCATATTATTGGTATCTTTATAGTTTCAGATGTAATGTTCTATCGGATATATAATAGTTTGTTTTGAGATGTTACAACCAATAAATGAAAAATATCTATAGATAATGATCTGTTAGATGAGATTAGAGACCGATCAAATAGATGATGCATAGAAATTTAGTTAACCATTTTCAAAAAGGGGCACTAAATTTTTTTAAGAGGGGAAAAAATCATTATACAATCTCTGACACCGATACATCATATGAGAAACAAAGAATGATCCATCAGATGCATAATGACACTGATAATTCATCAGAGGCTGAAATTTATTAGATGTAGTATTCCATCAGTCTGAGGATTTGGTGAAAAAATGAAGAAAAAAGGGAAAATGTGTTAAAGCTACTAAAGTTCCATTAAAGGGTTCTATAATATTTATAAGTTTCAAAGATGCTTGTGGAAAAATCATCTTAACAACTTGCTCAACATGATAGGAAGATTATAAAGCTACTAAAGTATAACAATGTTTTGATAATGTGTACGGAAGAATAGTTTCAATGGTTTAGTTGAAGTTTTGGAATGGGAAGTCATTAATTTTATATATTTCCAAGTGGATCAAGAAAATCAGAATAAAAAATATATCGAAAAGAAAAAATTTATTGTAATGATTTTTTTATAATTTTGAAATAGGATAAAGATGTGAGAAAATTCATACAGTTTTAAAAAGAATATAGACAAGTTGAGAAGCACTTAAATGGTCAAAGTTGAATTTTAAATTAAAGTCAAATTTTAGTTTCTAGAAAATTTTCTTAAGAAGGAAATTTTTTTCAGATTCCCATGCATTCCATTTTTAGGTAACCTATAAATAGAAGTGTAAGAACAATATACTTTATGATGAAGACACTTTTCATGTGTTATAGAGATAGAAAAATCAATGAAAGTTTTGGGGAGATATTTTTAGTTTCTTAATAGAGGGTTCATGAGAAACATTTCAATAAAAAATAAGCATAATAAATAGATGTTGGTTATATTTTTCCTGATTCGACCAAGTAATCAGACAGAAATTTTTGGGGAAATACAAAAGAAGTTATGAATTGTTTCTAGAGTATCTATCTAGAATTATTGTTTCTAAACTGAATAATAGGGCTAAATAATCAGGCTGAACACCAAACTAAGTTTTTATATAAAGTCCAAAAGTTTTTTTCTACCTACTACCGGGTAAGAAAGTAAATAATTGTGTTTTGAAGATTTTAAAAAGTGGAAGTATTTGAAGTAGCACATTGAAATTTTTGGAACCAACTGGTGAAGGTTTATTAACTTGTTACCAAACTTATTTTACATTACTCATGATAGGATAAGCACATGCATTGTTGTATTGATCATAGTGCTACACAAGTGTAAGTATATTTTTTACTTGTTGTATCTACAAAAAAGGATTGTTTTCTTTTGTGTCATGTGTTATTGAAATATTTACAAACCATTCTAAGGAATGTATACTCATATTGAGTAGTAAAACTTGTAAATAATTTTATTTCTATAGGTGTGAGAATATTTTGTTTTCATAAAAGTGATACATATTTAATAGGAGGTGAAGGTTGTTATATAAGTTATATATCATAATAGAAAAATATATCACTCATTCATGCCCTCCATCTCTCAGTGATACATTGATTCTAGTTTGTATTTTTCAAGTGGTATTAGAGTGAAGGTTCCCTTCATTTACTCTTTGCTGAGGTTTTTGAGGAGAAGTTGTTAATAATAATATGAATTGTGTGAAGAATAAGGGGATTCCTATATTTTATAGAATGAATTGTCACATCTAGAAAGATAATATATTGCCTTATTTTATGTATCTTGGGTATGATGTTTTGGAAGCAGCTACACATGTATTTCCTCTTCATGTTGAAATTGATTCTCTTACATCTATGGATAAGTAATATCTATAGAATTATGGCAGATCCAAGAATGATTTACTCTCATCAATTTCCAAAAGTGAGTTCTTTATAGTGAATGGAGTTGCAACTACTAAAGGTATCTAGGAAAAGTTTAAAAACATCTATAAATTAAATATGAAGGTGAATAAGGGAAAGTTACAAATATTAAGTATTAAGTATAAAGATCTAAAAATGGGTGAGTATAAATTTTTTGGTGACTTATTTTTAAGGGTGAATGATACTTTTAGAATTATAAGATATCTTGGTAAGAAGATGGAATACTCAACAATTATTGAAAAGATCTTGATAATTATTCATGACATGTTTGATGCCAAAGTTTCATCTTTGGAAGATAGAGATCCTGAAACTATATATTTGTATAACCTTCACAATACTCTCATTACTTATTAAATGAGAAGGTATAAAGTTATGAAAAGAAAAGAAAAAGTTGATAGAGAAATTTTCTTCAAGGCTACAAATAAATGAAAATCTTAGAATATTATTGAAGATAAATAAGTTAGTGATTCAGAAACTAAAAATGAGGTTAGTAATAATCTTGATGATTTTTTATCTTTCTTTTCTAAAAAAGTAAAAATAGGTATAGGAAAGTATAAAGGGAATCTAAAATTAAAATGTTTTAAATTTATAGATGTTGGAAACTTTGATGTGAATTTTCCTAAAAAAAGTAAAGAAGAAGATAGTGATGAAGATGATATAAGGCCAAAAAGAACTTTTAATAAACTAGTTAAAAAATCAAAATATTTTTCAAATGGAAAAGATAAAAAGGTCTCTAAATCCAAAATGATAAGTTTTTTTCTAAAGATAATGAAGAAGAATATAGTTATGTTGAAGATGAAAAATATACTAAAGTTACTGGAGAAAATACGTTTATTGTATTAATTAACAATAAAGAGTTTGGAATTAGTTGTTCAGAACAAAAAGATAATGAGTTAGAGTTTCACTTTAAGATAGAGTTGAAATAATTTATCAGAAAGATAATAATACTTGAAAAATAAATCAAAAAGTTGAATAAGGAAAGTCCTACAATAGACAATAAAAAATGAATTTCTGAAGAGAAATCTATGTTTTTGGAAGAGGTTGGTTTTCTAAATAAGTATCTTGAAAAAGAAAAGAATCAGACTGAAAATCTTAAATAAAAGTTAAAATCAAAGGAGGCAAAGTTTGAAATTGTTCAACAAAAGTTTTCTAAAGTTGATCAGGGAGTTACAAGTCTCAAAAAATCTATCTCTGAATTTGGTTAATGTTTTGGAAATGGTGTAACTAAGAAGGATCTAAAAAAGTTACCTTCAAATGTTGGAAATAATATTGAAAATATTTATAATATTAAGAATGTTGAGAAAATCGTTTATGTGGCCAAAACCAACAAAGTTGGAAATTCTGAATTTTCAAAAATTTACAAGTTTGAAAAAAAATTCCACTAATTATGATTCTAATAAACTTGGAAAGAAATTTTAATTGAATAATAATATTCAAGGTGATAACATAAAGATTAAGACACAACAAAACTTTGACATGAAAGAAAATAAAGTTTCTAAAAAATATGTTCAGAACTCCGAGAATTAAGGAAATTATAGAGGAAAATCTTCTTTCTATAGTTACTGATGGTATTTTAATGGATTCAGGCATACCAAAAATATGTGTTGGTTCAATCAACAACACTATTATCATCCCATGAGTTATAAGAAGAAAATTTTTAGGCGGATTCAATCCTCTCAAAGAAATAAATCTGAGAAAGTTTCTTTGAAATTTGAAAATAGGTTCCAAACTTTGGAAACTATTTTTGAAAGATTTCAATATCCTATACATCTTGTAAAAGGGTGTATAATTTTTTTGGTATAAAAACATGGTTATAACAATTCTCAAAAGTCAGATATGAAGAAAGATAAAGGGAAATAAAAATATCTTTTTTTAGAAACTACTCTCAAAGATTAAAAAATGAGAATGTACTTGGATTTTTGATAGTGGTTCTTCTTCCCATATGAAATAAGATTAGAAATTTTTTAATAATGTAAAAGACTTAAAAAAGGAACATTGACGTTTTCCAATGATGAATCCCTCAAAATAAAAGGATTTATATCTTCTATTATCGGGGAATAAAAATTGAAATCCAAGAAAGCCTTATTTGTTTATAGTTTTAAACATAATATTATGAGTGTTTCACAACTTTGTGATGAAGGAAATAAATTTGTTTTTAGAAAATATGTTTTTTTTTGTGAAAAGTGTTGAAGATGGAAATATTGTTATATGAGGCCAACATACAAAAGTGAATTTATTTCAAGTTGGTGAAGTACTGAATTCATGTTACCTAAGCATAATGGAAGAAAATTAGTTGTTTCATATATAGATGAATCATATGTTTCAAGGAAACATGATAAATTTATCTAATAGAGACAATGTCTACTGTATTCTTAAAATTCCAAGAAGAAGAGATTGGTGTTGTTCAATTTTTCAGAAATGGAATATTACAAACTCTGTGAAAAATAATGTTTATATTGATTCAACTCACCCCATAAAACTAATTCATTCTGATATTTTTGGGCCAATGGGAAAATAGTCAACTTTAGAAGATAAGTAATTAATTTATTTCATTAATGATTTTACTCATATTAATTGTAATATATAGCCAAAACATAAATCGGAATCTCTAAATATGTTTAAGGGTTTCAGGAGAAGAGATAAGAAGGAATGTTGGTATTCAGGGAAGAAGTTGCAAATTTATAATGGTGGTGAATATAATAATGAATAGTTTATAAGTTATCTTTAAAAACATGGAGTTCAACATGAGTTCAGTACACCATACACACCATAATGAAATAGTGTTATTGAAAGGAATAATAGATGTTTAGTTGATGTGGGGTGTATAATATTGATTTAGAATGGTCTTTATCAATATTTCTATAGGCAATCAATGAGCACAACTTTTTTTATTTATAATCAAGGTTTCTATAGGACAATTAATGATATAACTCCTTAGGAAATGTTCTACGATAAAACTCCAATTTTTAAACACTTACGGGGTTTTAGGAGTCCCTGCATTATAAATAACAAAGGTGGAAAACTTGTAAAGTTTGATCTGAGAGGTGAAGATAGAATATTTCTCATGTATTCCTTGGATTGAAGAGGATATAGATGTTTCAATAAAGAAAAAAATAATAATATGTGATTTTATTGATGTAAAGTTCTTGAAAAAGATGAGGAGGATGTTTCACAAACACATGAAGATGAAGAAGATGAGTAGGATGAAAGAATTATTGTTAAGAAACATAAAAAGGATTCCAAAAATTATGATTCCACATAGATGGAATAATCATATTCAAATATTTACAATGATGAGGAATAATTTCATACATCCCATCCAAGGCTGAGGAAACAAGTGGAATCTCAAAACATTATTGGCGATCAACATTAAAAGGTTGAAATAGAAGTACATCAAAGGTTGTTACAATAATTATTTGTATTAAAAAGTTGAGATGAAATATGTTAATGAAGCCTTTGATCATATATAATGGATTCATTCTATAAATGAAGACTTCGTTCAGATTAAGGTGAATGATACTTGGGAACTTGTTCCTATACTAAATCATAAAAATTATATTGGTAAAGAGTGGGTATTTCGAAACAAGTTGAATGAATATTGTGAAGTGATAAGAAACAAATCAAGATTGGTTTTCAATGGGTACTCACAAATTGAAGGTATTTATTTTTTTGATACCTTTTCTCTTATGAAAATATTAAAAAAAATTAAAATCTTTCTTGAAATTTCTACACAATGAAATTATAAATTTTTTTAGATGGATGTTAAGTCATCCTTTCTTAATGGACAACTTGGTGAAGAAGTTTATATTGAATAACCATGTGGTTTTGTTATTGTAATGGATTAAATTTATGTGTGTAAATCGAAGAAATATTTGTATGGGATAAAGAAAGCTTTGAGGGTTTGGTATTCCAAATTAGATACCTACTTAATGAAGTTGAAATTTAAGAAAGGAATAGTTGATAATAACCTTTACATCAATTAAAGTCATAAGATTTACCTCATTTATATTGTATTTGTTGATGATATTATATTTTTTGAGACTGATGAAAGAACATGTTAAAGGTTTTCCCAAGAAATAAAGAATTTGTTTGAAATATCCATGATTTCTAAGATGAAATACTTTCTTGGGTTAATAATATAACAAAATAAGAAATAAATTTTAATTTATCAATAAAATTATGATAAGGAATTTTTAAAGATGTTTAGAATGGAAAACTTTAAACCTGTTTCCATAACAATTTCAATGGGAATAAATTTGACTAAAGATGGATAAGGCAAGGAAGTTGTCTCTAAAGAGTTTCAAAAGTTGATTAGAAGTTTTTTGTATCTGACTGCCTCAAGAATAGATATTGTTAATGTTTTTACCTCATGTTAAATATTCCAATGTTCTCCAAAGGAATCACATCTCTTGGCTGGAAAAATAATTCTCAGATATATCAAAGGCATAACAGATTTTGGTATCAGTTATGACTCCTCGTGAGGAATTAATTTGTTTGGATACGTAAATGCTAATTGTGTTGGAAGTGTAGATGATATAGGATCCTTATATTGTGGAGTTTTCTTTTAGGGGTAAATCTGTGTTATTTGGTATACTGTTTAATAGAATTTAGTAACACTTAGCATAGATGAAGCTAAATATATTGCTGCTACTCAAGCTATGACCCAACTTACGTGGATGAAGACTCAGTTGGAAGGATTACTTATTGAGGTGATGTTACCTATAATATTGGGATATGATAATAAAAGTGATATCAACCTTATAATAAATATAGTACAATATTCTCATTCAAAACATATTGATATCATATATCACTTCATCAAATTGAATGTGGAGAAGACCGAACTCAAGCTGAATTATGTTCCTATATCAAAATAAGTTGATGAAAATTTTCAAAAAACCATTACCAAAGGAATAATTTTTAAAATAAAGGTTGAACATGGGAATCCAAAATATTTCTATATCACCCCAATACATTACCATATTTACCTTTAGATTTTTTTCATATCTTTGCAATACACATAACAACCGATTTAAATAGAACATTATTTAGTCACATTTTGCATAGTTAATTATATTATAACTATTTTAGAGAGATAATGTAGTTAATATATATATTATATTTCTAAAAAAATATTTTGAAACTCATCTAATATATTTTAGATAGGCATAAGATAAGAAAAAACCCAATATTACACATAAAATACTATTTTTTATTAAAAGTATTTTTACCACCTTTTGAAGGATAATCCTTTTTAAATACAAATTTTGTTTATTTTATTAATTTAATATGTTAAAATAGACTTATTATTTGTAATATAAACATAAAAATTATCTTTGGGTGAAATTTTGGTATTTTCGGTGAAGATTCATTTTTTATGAATAGTGAAAATACTGAAATTTAATTCAAAACTGATTTTTCATATAATCTATTTATAAGATTAAATTATAATATCAATTAGTTTTAAAATTTTTATATATTATATTTTTATCAATTAATAGATTTAAGGTAATTTCTATCAATTTCACTTTGAAATTGAATGTAAAAACTTATCAATCTTTTGGACGTTTTTACTTTAAAAACCCACATTGTCATCCCGCATGTAGGATGAATTTTAAATTAATTTTTACCACTTATGTGATTAGAATTTGGAAAAATAGAATAAATATTTGGAATAATAATAATTTATAATTTATAATAAGTTCAACTTATTTTTTACCAACAATATTAGGGAAAGTAATTAAAATTAATTACAATTATTAAGGAAAAATTAATATTTATAAAAAAGTAAACCTTTAACTTAAGAGCCCAAATGACCTATAAACTTGTAAAAATTCTATTTATGGCCATATATAGTCCATAAAACATCCATTATTGATTTGTTTTTGGTTTTTTATGACTTAGTTTGGGTAATAACATGTGTACACCTAACTTGTTTCCAAAAATTCCAAGTGAGTCCTTTTCCTTCCCTATAAAATGCCACCACATCTACTACTTTTTCACACCTATTAAACCTATTATTTTCATCCAATATATACCTATATATATATATTATAAACATACATACCCTATAAATTTAATCCTCCCTTTTTCTATATATCCTTTAAATGAATCCTTTTCGTATAAACCAAAAGAAGTCACACGATTAAGATGTAACATCTTCTCTAAAGCCTTTTAGTTTCATTTCCATTATCCACTCCCTATAATATTATTATTATATTATTACAGAAAACATGTATCCTAAATATACTAGTATATTTTTCTGTTAATATTTTTACCTAAACTTACACACACCCCCATCTAATGGGTAATGAACATACTGTTTCTGTGCATGGTGAACTACCACCTCACGAAATGATGATTGTTCATTTTTCATATTACCACCTCTCATAGTGGCCATTATGATATAAAATCTGTTTATATATGAAATATATTATAAAAATTATGTATTTATACATATTAAATCTATTTATAGTAAATACCTTTTATACTTTCCATTTTGTGTTAATACAATAACATCGTTTTAGGAAGTGTGGACTACCGCCCCCTCGAAGCGATGTGATTTGTTCACACAATATATAGAACATATTAAGGATGATTATAATAAACATATGTAACATATATAAAATATATATGATTATTTAATTATAATATATATATTTATCATTTTTTTCATTATTTTAATATGAAAAATAAATGAAAGCAACGTTCATGCGTATGTACAACCTACCGTCTCCATGAACGGTGTACTTCATTTCTTATCTCCAAATATTATGGAATATTATAAATACATATGTACTGAATATATATATTTCATGTTTTACATTATGGAGATTATGAAATCATGATAAAATAAATAGGAACAACAAGTAACAAGTCAAAACTTACTTGACAAAACTAGGTAATTAACACCCGAAATAGTTAAAATAATTATAGAGTGTTAACAAAAGGGTAATAAAATATTGTAAGAAGTAAATACATGATATTAAAAACATGATTATGGTTTGGGTATAATTTAGTAACATATTTTAAAGCACTACACAATAGGATACAGACCACACAATAAAATTAAGGTTTAGTTAAGGGATTTCATCTCAATTTACATTCCATTGAAACTTATTTGTTATTATTCACCAATTCACTTTTATTTTGAGTATTTAATAAAAATTAAAATTTTCTATCACGTATATCCTTACTCTAATAATATTATATGTTTCATTTAATATTATTCCTTCAGGGGATTTATAATTTTAATGTTTCAATGTGGTATGGGACACATTCAAATATTTAAAATTTCATTCCCCTTAAGATTGTTTTTTTGATAATTCAATGGTATTTCCATAAATTAATGTCAAAAACCTTTGTTGTTACTTAGCCTCCAATGTATAATTATTGATAAATCCATGTCTTTTATTCAATGTAGATATTTTTATAAGGCAGATTATTCATGAATATGAGGAACACATTCCACTAGTATGACACGGGTGAGGCTCAATTATAGAAAGCCCCTAGATGCATCAATAGTCTCATGAGAAGAATAATTTGGAAAAATAAAATTGGTTTTTACCCTATATTTTCTAAACCGTCTTGTGAATGGTTATAATATTAAAGGTACCATGTCACTACTGGAAATTCGGGCTATAGCCATGGTTTAAAACTATGGCTATAGGTCCTCAAATCATAGCTATAGGTAATGGCCACGGTTTGAGAAACTCTGGCTAAGTTTGGCGTGGCTATTGGCCTAGACTTATATCCACGGTTCCAAACCATGCCTCTATGTCTATAGCCACGGTTCAAATCGTGGCTATAGTTATACATCCACAGTTCAAACCGTGGTAATATCTCTATAGCCACGGTTCTAAACCGTGGATATACTAGAGGAGGGACACAATTTACTACCACAGTTAGAAACCGTGGCATTAGACCTACAACCATAGTTAAAAACCGTGGCAATAGACCTATATCCACAGTTAAAAACTGTGGCTATAGGGTCTAGAAAACCAAAAAAAAATAGCCCCCACCCCCTGCACACCCCCTGCAGTTGCCCACTCCCTGCAGACCCCTCCCTCCTGGACACTGGAGACCCCCACCCTACATAACCCCCCCTAGAATGCCCCCTACAAATCCCCCCTCCTGGATAGACCCTGGACACCCCCTCAGAAACCTCCCCGCAGACCCTGGACACCCCCAGACAAACCCTGGACACCCCCCGGATAGACCCTGGACACCCCTCGGACAGACCCTGGACACCCCCCGGACATACCCAAGACACCCCCCGGACAGACCCATGACACCCCCCGAACAGACCCAGGACACCCCCCAGACAAACCCAAGACACCCCCCAGATAGACCCAGGACACCCCCAGACCCTAGACACCCCCAGACCCTGGACAACCCTTGGAAAGACCTTGGACACCCCCAGACAGACCGTGGACAACCCCAGATAGACCCTAGACACCCTCCCCAGACAGACCCTGGACACCCCCCGAACAGACCCAGGACACCCCCAGACAGACCCTAGACACCCCCCAAACCATGGACACCCCCAGACCCTGGACAGATCCCTCTTGACGAGTCCTTTGATGACTCATGTGATCTTTCCTACACATCTCTTTGTTTCCAGACTTTTTTCATTTTCAATATAAGGGCTTTGCCCCACCTTTTTAAAAAAACACATAACTGCACTTACATGAGTCTCCCTATAAGAAAAACTATAAAAGAAGTCTGGAAAAACTCAAAAGTACCTACAACACAAGGTAGAACATAGTAGTGCTCATCCCCGAAAATTATGGTAAAACAAAACATCTTAGAATATTCACAAAGAATATAATTCAATAAACAAGAATAGTTCATCCCCCCTGCTGGACCCCCCTAGACAGCAGCCACCCCCCCCCCCCACATCCCTTTCACCCCTTTCACACATCCCCTTGCACCCCCTTACACACCCCTTTCCCCCCTGCTGGACTCCCTGGACAACAGACCCCCTGGACAGCCCCCTGGATAGAAGCCCCCCCTACTGGACCCCCTGGACATCATCCACCCCCCAGACATCTTTTTCACCCCTTGCACACACCCCCTTGCACCCCCTTGCACACCCCTTGCCCCCCCTTGTTGGACCCCCCTAGACAGCAGCCCCCCCACCCCCCTGCTGGACCCCCTAGACAGCAGCCCCCCCTGGATAGAAGCCCCCTGCTGGACAACAGCCCCCCCCACATCCCTTTATTTTTATGTTTCTATCAATGATGTTCCCGTTGAATATCTTGATGTTGTATACATTTCAATTCAATAATTTCATGGCATGGAACTCGCTTCAACTAACTAAATTACTCAATGATGTTATAGTTTATAAAACTTTTTGATATCTTAGATCATGTTTACCGATTCACCCAGCATGCAAGGCCACTCAAACCCCCCTTTGGGTCTAGATAAGGATATTAAACCGGCTTTGAATGCATGTGATCATATAGGCTCATCACTGCATGGAGACCTGCATATTACGACAAACCCTGCCTTGGTAGTTTTAGCTGCACATGATACTCTTTTGGACCCCTCTAAAGGTAATAAAGCACATCACATTTATAATGATATTTTTAATGGTATGAATATTGACAATGGTCAATCTTCATACCCTTTTTCTTCTTTGGGCTGTGAATCAAAACAGGTTGGCACACTACATGACAGAAAAGATGACCAGACCAAGATGATTTTGAATAATGATTCTAAGTAGAACAAATGAAAACTTCTTGGGGTTTTACACTTGAGTAGTGAAACTTATGTGGAGAATACCTTTATCTATAAACATACCCCTTAACCCCCACTTGGTTAGGATAGTGCATCTCCCAAGGAGATGGCCATGGAACCTAAAGTTCTGGGTGTTTCAAAGACTGCTCTGGACAGTTACCCAAATCAAAATTTGGGTGCCTCAAGTTTGCAAGATTGGAAATATGCCAACCCAAATCTACCTATAGAATTAGTCAAGAATTATAGGTGTATATTTTCATATTATCAAGAGCAACCGAACCTGGTAAACACACCATAGACTCCCCCAGGTTCTAGAAAAATGCTGGAAAAACATTTAGGTACTTCACATGACAACATTGATACAGATATTTTAGGTACATCTCCTCCAACTTTTTTTCAATCATACTAGTGGTATTTCTCAGACTTCAGATAACATTAATATGCCTACTAAATCTGAGAACCTGATTACTCATAAAGATGTTGACCATACTGCCTGTATTAGTAAGGACTCTATGGACTTACTTATTAATAACCCCCTACATTGATTCCTCCAAGTGTAATAATAAGGTAAGAAATTCAAACAGTTCCCCAACATCTTCTAAAATAAATCAGGAAATGACCAAGATCTGAAACACTACTAAAAAGATCAGAATATCTTCTAGACATAAGGGTTTGTGAATCAAAAAGGGAGTTCTTACTCCAAATTTTGGTTTAAATAAAGATCCTTTTTTGTTATTTCCAGGGTATTTCTACATCTGACACCATTACTATTTTAAAAATAATGGTTAACACCCACTGTCCAATTTTGTTTTCTATCACTGAAAAAAGTTAATTTTTCTCCTCGATACCATCATTTTTGTTAACATGGTTATTCTTTTACTAGCACAACAAAAAATTCCTCTTATGTCGATTCTCTCTGGATTTTTTCGTACTCTTCTATCCAAAATGTTAACATTTTTAACATATTGGAGCAAGCCTTCGTATGTGAATTTGTTTTTGATGGAACTATTATTTTTTGACCTTTTGTTTATTCCAAGCATAAATATCAATATTGGAGGCCCCGGTGGGATGACTTTACCTATCTAGGTTACTGTATTAGCACACCTTGATTTATAATTGGGGACTTCAATGCTATACCCAATTAAAGTGATAAAATTGGCCCCTCACATGCTATGATCTCCACAAGATAATTAAAAACATCAATTGAAGACAGAAACACTATTTAAATAAATCTTACAGGTTCCAAATACACTTGGTATAAAAAGGATTATAATATGGTGGTTTCCTCTAAATTGGATTTAGCCTTTACGAATTTATTGCTTTAGATAAATGAGACACCATATCCAGCACCACCCTCCCCAATATCCGCTCTGATCATCATCCTATTTTGTTTAATGTGTCCAACAAAATTGTGAAACTCCCTCTCCATTTTAGGTTTAACAATTCTTGGTTCTCTAACACTTAATGAAGGTGGAAGGGGGATGGTGCGGGCTGGAACTGGTGCGGGCTGGGATGTAGGTGGTGCAGGCTGGGATGTAGGAGGTCGGGGGCTGGTGAGGGATGGAACTGGTGGTTGGGGCTGTTTTGCAGGTGGAAGAGGGCTGGAATGAGTGTTTTGCAGGAGGCTGGGGGGTGGTGGCTGGTGTGGTGGCTGGTTCGGGTTGGATTGCAGGTGGCCGGGGGCTGGTGCGGGCTCGAATGCAGGTGGAAGGGGGCTGGAATGCTGGTGGAAGGGGGCTAGTTGCAGGTGCTGGGGGGATGGTGCGGGCTGCTTCTAAGGGGACAAGGGGGCTATTGCAGGCTGGAAGGCTGATGGCAGTGAGCTGAAATGAAGGCGGAAGGGGGATGGTGTGGGATGGATGCGACTGGAGCAGGGCCAAATCACGACATTACCATGGTGTGAACGTGACGTGATCGCGGCATGACCACGGCGTGACCGCATCATGACTACGGCTTGTTGGCCTGGTCCGGCGACATCCGCGGGGCGGTATCTTCCGACCAGAAGTGAAGGGAGTGGGGGAGGCGTGGCAACATTCCGGCCATCACCCCACCGGCAGAAATTGTGATTAGTCAGTCTCAACATTGATTACACGACTCATGGAATACTATCACTATGAACCGCCGCGGGGTGTCATCTTTTAGCAGGTCCAAATCATGGCATTACCGTGGCGTGACCGCGGCGTGTCAGCCCGGTCCAGCAACATCCGCAGGGCAGAATCTTCCAGCCAGGAGCGAAGGGAGCGGGAGGAGGTGGGGAAACACTCTGAATATCACCCCGCCGGCAGAAATTGTGATTAGTCAGTCTCAACATTGATCACAAGACTCATGGAATACTATCACTGCGAACTGTCGCGAGTTGTCATCCTGGAGCAGGGCCAAATCATGGCGTGACCGCGACGTGACCGCGGCGTGACAACGATGTGACTGCGGCGTGTTGGCCCGGTCCAGTGACATCCGCAGGCCAACATCATCCATCCAGAAGCGAAGGGAGTGGGAGGAGGCAGGGAAACATTCCCGCCATCACCCCGTCGACAAAAATTGTGATTAGTCAGTCTCAATATTAATCACAAAACTCATGGAATACTATCACTATGAACCGTTGCCGGGTGTCATCCTGGAGTAGGGCCAAATCACGGCATTACCGTGGTGTGACCGCAGCGTGATAGCGGCGTGACCGCGCTGTGACCGCGGCGTGACCGCGGCGTGACCGCGGCGTGACCACGGTGTGACCGCGGCATGTTGGCCGGGTCCAATGACATCCGCGGGGCAGCATCTTCCGGCCAGGAGTGAAGGGAGTGGGAGGAGGTGGGGAAACATTCTGGTCATCGCCCTGCCGACAAAAGTTGTGATTAGTCAGTCTCAACATTGATCACAAGACTCACGGAATACTATCACTATGAACCGCCACAGGGTGTCTTCCTGGAGTAGGGCCAAATCATGGCGTGACCGCGGAGTGACCAGGGCATGACCGCGGCATGACCACGGCGTGACCGCGGCGTGTTGGCCCAGTCCAGCGACATCCACAGGGCAACATCTGCCTGCCCGGAGCGAAGGGAGCGGGAAGAGGCAGGGTAACATTCCGACCGACTCCCGGTCGGCAGATGATAGAACAGATCAACTATTTAATATGCTATAAGAAGGGATCTCCAGAGAAGGATATAGCGAGTGACACAATGACACAACATCTAAAGGGCAACAAAATACAGAAAATAATCATACACCCTACACAAACCATTTACAAATTCATTCACTTTTCCTAAACATGGAAATTTTATTTATAATATTCAAAGCGTGAAAAGGAAAGTGTCATGGTCAAGGCATATGCCTACTCAGACAATGTCATTTTAGTTAAACGAGTATGATAAGCCAATTTATATTATTCAAAGAAAACAAAAACTAACTAGCCACAAAATAAACAACAACAAGAGGCATATTAAAGACTCAAACCAAATATAAACTTGATACAAATAACTGTCACTACTCTTTGGTTTAGAAGACAGCACACCTCCGTTGGAGGTGTTTTATTATAAAATCAAGGCATTGATTTATCACACAATTCATTTAATTATATTTAACATTTACTCTAAAACTCATTCATCACAAATCAAATGAAATAATTTAAGCAACTAGATCAACATAACTATCACCATGAGTTTTCACAGACAGTGCACCTCCGATGGAGGGGTTTTATTAGAAAAACATGACTTTATTTATCAAATGAAACAATTATATTAAAGAACATTTATTCAAGATATTCAATCCAATATAATTAAGTAGAATTAAGAAAGAAGCTAAATTCAATTTAAATCATTCTTGAATTAAAGAGGCTGGAAGAGGGATCCTACCTTAAGGTGGAACCAAACTGTCCACTTTGGCTCTTGGAGCTTTCTAACTAAAATTTGCTACTCCCCCACTGGGTATACACACCTCCACACACATGCAAGGACACCTAGCCCCTATACACACACCCGCATGTCCATGAGAATGTGCAAGGGGATCATTGCACATATGCTTATATGCATATACCAGTCTCCAATCACCTGCGTATGCATTTATATATATATACATGGGAAAATATCATATTTAATACAAGTAAAAGAAACTATTAACTGAAAAAATAAAATGACTCACTGCTTGAAAATATACCCTTGTTCCAGTCTTCCATGACGTTGTATTTCTCCAAAATCGAGTGTTACTCCATCATTTCACCTTGTAAGCAGGATCAAAACCCTGCATGAATATTGATTATACTGAATATATTGAAAACATAAATGTTTGGTACAAACTATTGCAATAAAGTGTTAAAAAAATTACAAATTATTTTATACACTACCTATAATTATCTATATGTGGGACTGTATAAGGTGATATAGAAATGTCGGCTTATGAAAAGTCACTATTTATAATTATCTTCAGTTCACATGACTTGTGTGACATTGACATTAGGTTAATCTTGTGTGTTATGTGGTTAGACCATGTAATAATCATTAAGCACCAATTATAATGTCATAATACCAACTACTGCATCTTCTAGTCATATTTAACAATATGCACCATATCTCTTATAACACAAGGTGATCTATTTTTCAACATCATGAACGATTCCTACAATTTATTCATTTTAGAACATGATCTTGTGAACCAAGCACACAACATAGGTCTAATACCGCTCAGGGGGTTGAAATGATCAAAAGACCCTTATTTATCTTATAGGAAACAATTAGAATCCCAAAATTCTAAGAACACCATGCATGAAACCCAACACTATGATGTATATTAAATAAAGAACCAATTTTTATACCTTTCAGTGGACTGTAATTATACAAAATTCATCATTCATATTTTTAATGAATACCCCTCCAAAGGTTTCCATCGAACCTCCCTCTATAGAGTGTATCTGCAGGCCAACATGAATAACTCAATTATCAAGAAATATTTTCCAACATTCCACAATAAAGTGTTATGAAGTTACAAATTATTTTAGTACATATGTAAAAGATTATTATTTAAGGATCGATATAGTAATTTTTAAAACAAACCCACCAAAGAAATTTTCTTAAAAAGTTACAACCTATTTAACAAATTAGTGCACAATGTGCATGTATTCCAGCCAAATAAGTGCAGTTTATGGGGTAATTAGAGGGAATGTCTCCATGTAAACTTGTTATAATCTCAGTCACCAATGATCTTTGCATCTTCACTATAGCTGTCATAGCATCTATCACATATTGGGTGTCTGCAGACCAGTGTTAAATATGGGGTGAGAAGGAATCTAATTTTCAAATTCACCAATTAGAAATAGATTTATCTCAGATCCTATGCAATTTGATGGAAAATTTGATTTGGATAATTACTGTTATACAGGAATCAAGTATGTGCTAAATGGTGGTGTCTTTGACTACAAGAGTAGTTGCAACTACAGTCTGCTTCAAAATTTCTAGATCCCTACATGGAGAGAGGCAAGAACACATTATTGCTGGTTAAAAACATATAGAACCTCTATTTCCCTATATTAAAATCACACTAAAAGAGAATACATGTGAGAAAATGACCACCCCCAATATGATTCTTTATTATATTGAGACAAGCTAGGAAATCCACTAGTACCTCTATGTCCCAATTAGAATATACAATAAGAAAAGTAAGGGTCAAAACTATATTGATATGCACTAGTACCTCGCCCGTGCATACGCACGGTGCTATAATTCAAATCTAATTTTAAAAAATGTATTAAGAGTTTGAGTAGTTAATAATGAGTAGTAGTTAAAAATATGTTAAATTTATAGATTTAGTTATGGATAATAATGAAAATAAATAATGAATAAGAACATATATCATAAATTATAAATGAATATGAATAAAAAGAAAAAAACATGACGTAAAATGATACTTAAAAGATAAAATTATATACATCTATTTATTAGTATAAAGGATAAAATTATGGCTTATATGTGTTGTAATAGGTTTTATGTTTACTATAATAATAGTAGATTTAAATGTGGAAGCATAAATGAAAAATATAATATGAACATAATAGGTTCAATAATGTTTTTCTATTACCTTGAAATTGCAGCATCACATTTCAAACAATATTGTCAGTTTATTTGTTTATTTTTTCCCTTCAAAACAGGGATACACATCAGTGACATGACTTGTTTTCCTAGTGTCTCTAGAGTTTTTAACATTTAGTTGGACCGCGTCATCAGCATAAAACTCACTCATCATATTTTTCTACATCAAAAAACGACTTCAATGAATAAGTAGAAAAAAATGTTGACAAATGTAATCATTAAAGAAGAAATTTGATATTTACCAATTTGAAATGAGGACAAATTCAGTTTGTTTTATGATATAGTAAATGTAAATGAAAGTGAAAAAAAATCATTAATGTCCACTCCAATGATGTAATGAATACAAAAGACAATGAAGATAAATATCTTAATACCTTAGTGGAGGAAAAGTTTGTAGTTGTTGTAACAAATCCTATGCCATGGCTGCATACGCGCCCGTGAACTTCCACATAACTGGAGATATTGAAATCATTGTCTATCATGTTGCAAAACGGTTGGTCCATAACTACCTTAACTTCATGATTGTTATTCTATATTAGCTTAAATATAGTTCCAAGTTGAAGGGGGTGTTAATAGTGATGACCTACATATTTTTCTACTCATTTCTGCTACAAAAGCAGGAGAAATAATGCTTGTCACATGGCTGAAAACATGATCGGGTATATTAGAGGGATACAGAGAGTCACAGGTTTCCACATTTTTTGTGGGTGGATATCTTTTTTTGGATGACATGAAATCATAGATGGGTGACATGTTTGAATAAGTCACCCAGCTTTAGTATATATAGTTGAAGTTGATTTTATAGGGTTTTTGAACCTGTACCTCTCATCCAACTTCTAGTATGGACCCCTGGTGAGATGATCACCCATCTAATTCATCTTCAAACCTCAATGGGGGGTTTTATTCCATTCACTCCCCTAAAGAGTTTCCATGTTTCCCTTTTATCTTGATTGATCCCTTGGTCCCATCGTAAATCAATGGGGTGTGTATTCTGATTTCCCTCCTAGAGTTCAATGAATCATTGGATCTCATTAATCTATTTCCAATGGATCACATTGTCCATAATCAATATTTGTTGGTTTCCTTTGATATAATGGTTAATAGATTTTGGGGTTTGAATAATTGTACGATTGGTGGGTTGCTGACCTCAAGGCGCATGATGCTACACTTTGCAGATGAAGATAGTATGGATTTCACAATCAAAAGCCTATTGTCACATTGATGTAATCTACTTCTCCATATTAAGATGGATATATAAGTTTTATATGAGGTGATAACCCTCTATTTAACCCATCTAGGTTTCCATTCCAAGTTTTCCTCTCCCTTTTTAGAGTCATACTATTTTAAAATTTCTAGGCAAGCCTGCAGGTTTGTTTTTTTATAAATTGACAGTATATCTTTTTCAGCGTGCAAGGTTGAATTTGTAGTAACTAGTTTTTGCATCAGTTTTGAAAATAAAAAAAGAATCCTTGCGCTGATATATAAGTTTTATATGAGGTGAGACCCCTCTATTTAACCCATCTAAGTTTCCATTATAGGTTTTCCTCTCCCTTTTTAGAGTCCAACTATTATAAAATTTATTCACAATCCTGTGGGTTTGTTTTTTTATAAATTTACAGTATATCTTAATCTTGGCATCATCCAATTGACCCAAAAATCTATGTCAAATAAGATATATCAAATCCACTTGTTGAAATAGTTTTCTTATGTCAGGAGTGGATCCACTGTGCATGTTTACAGGTAATTCAGATCCACAACAATAACCTCCAGTTGTATGAGGGACGATGGAGTTTGTATATTTCAGGAGGAAACTATCAAATTGGGATTGCGAGTCTTGGTTGCATCGAGGTAGTTCATGAAGGAGAATCGACCTCTGGTATAGATTATAAGGTGTAAGTGACTGATGCAAAAACCAGTTACTACAACTTGTGTGTTGTGACATGGCTGCAAACAAATTCATTAAAAAAAGTACTACTGATCAAAATTTCAACTGATTTTTCACTTTTAAACAAGAAAATCAAAACAAAATACATGTCAATATATGAATAAATAGAGAAGAAACCTTAATGGTAGAATAACCAATGATAATCATCATCCAGTGAATAGAACTCAGGTGGGTGCGATCAATCATAGGCAATTCTAATTGAGGACCTGTATCGAAAAGCGATAAAACCAAAAAGTCAAGAGGAAAAAATATAGCCATGTATACAGTAAATGAATCCTAGAGAATTTTGAAAATTTTAATGATTGTGATGGATAATATTAAAATAAATATTAATTGATAATTGAGAAATAGTCGAACTACATACCTTTTATACGATTCTCCCCGCCCAACCATTTTTGTAAGTCACACTGTAATAGCATTGTCAATACTATTTCCAATGATGCTTGTCTTGAAAGCATAAATCACATTAATGAAATGATAACTATACCATGTGATCATTAATTACAAGAGTATACATGTTAATTTTAATCTAGAAAATAAGATGATATAGCAATTTCACCTTTTTCAATGCCATTGATGTTGGAAGATGAATCAGAATCACCTAAACTGTAGTATTAAACCTGAAAATTATATATTTCATAAATGAAATCAATTAAAATAGAATTAGAAAATATAAAAAATTAAATGAATCTAAAATAATTTTGACAATTTTAATGATTTCAATGGATAAAATTACAATAAATAGTAATTGATAATTGATAAATAGTCGAACTACACACCTTTTATAAAATTCTCCCCACCCAACCCTTTTGTAAGGCACATTGCAATGCTATTGTCAATACTATTTGTAATGATTCTTGACCTAAAAGCATAAATCACATTAATGAAATGATAACAATATCACGTGTTTATTAATTAGAAGAGTAGACATATTAATTTTAATCTTGCAAATAAGATGATATCACAATTTTACCCTTTTCAATACCATTGATGTTGGAAGATGAATCATCATCACCTAAACTGGAGATTTCACCCATACATTGAAAACATTAAACAACCAAACATGAAACTACATCATATTATGAAAATGTGATTCTGGGGTTAAATTTCATATTTGAGGATGCAGTTGAGTAGAAAAGAAAACTTGTCATGATGTAAAAAATGGCGTGGTAAAACCATACCCTTGGCGACTGTGGATAAGTCGACATCGTTATGGAGGGCATGGAGCAGCAGATCGGATGAAAGTCGATTTACCATAAAAATATGGCTATTTCACATGTCAGAGGAGGGTGTAGAGGAGTAGTAAAAATCTAGTGGGTGTCGTAGCAAGTCCCGATGAAAATTATGAGTCGGAAATGCTGAAGTATGGCATGGAGTATACAGAAGTTAAAAATTGTAGTTGGTACCGTAGAAATACCTGATGGAAATCGTGATGGAAAAAATGGTATAAAATAACCATTACCTTCTGAATTTTATATTCACTTCAATCCCGATTGCAAGTTGTGGGAGAAAATCAATTGCATCGACTATGATTTCTTGTTGGTTCTCTTCCATGGCATGCATCCCTATCCTGCACACCAATACAAGTCATCAAACTCACAATATGATCAGTGAAACTAAAAGAGGGGTCGCCTCAAGAAAAAAATGTAAAATTGGACTACATACCATCGGAGGTGTGCCGAAGGAGATAGAGGGGCTACCTCATAGTAGCATCGTCGAGGAGGTATGGTGGTCGCGATGGAGGAGGATACAATTCAATAAAATAATAATAAAACTTAACTACTACATAAAAAATATATAGAAACAGTTAGAAACACCGTAATACAATTCAGTATTAAAATAATAAAACCTCATTGCATAATAAAATTACACATATTTACAATCCAAAAATTCAATTCACATCAATATTGAGTCTCAATATGAGTATCATCATATTCATGACAACCCTCATCCACGCCTCCTACAAAAACACCACCAGCACCTCTCATGCCACCATAATCATCATCGACATCAGCATCAGTATCATCAGATTCATGGTAATCATGGGTTTTAAGAGATTTTAGTTTCACATCTTCTGTATTAACCCTTTTCGAAATATTACTTGAATAACCATCTATAACCTTCAAAATTTCCAAGACCTGAAGGAATTGTTTCTTCTCCACATTTTTCATCGAATAACAGGTAATAGGGACTTTCTACCTATTTTGACCAATTAACTCAGGATGAAGTTTTACTCTTATACCCCAATTCATCAAATCACGACAAGACCACAAATCGTTTTTTTGCCTTTAACATTTAAAATAGTAGCAAGTAACATCTCACAAATGTTTTTCTAGATATGAATTACATCTAAACAATGACGCAATAAATTCGATGACCAATATGGAAACTCAAATAATATTCTTGTATTTCTCCAATTATTGTTGGAATTCTAATTAACATGTTTTTGCTTTCTAATATTTGATTGAATTTTGCAAAGAACATAATTCAAATCATCAAGTTCTTTAACAATATCATTCCCTGACATTTGTTGAGGTTTCTCATCTGTCTCAACGGTATTATCGATCTGTCTTTGATTTTTCTTGTATAGATGATCCGTCGGTGGAAATCACCGATGCCCTATGAAGCAGACAGTTCGTCGAAACTTTAATCTTCGGAAATGTGTATTTTTTATACAAATAGGGTAGGATAATTTCCCTTTAGTACTCCAACCAGACATCATTTTGTAGGCAGAAAAATCATTTATTATCCATAATAAAGCTTCACAAAACATAAAGTACTCCTTTTTGAATGCATCATACGCCTGTGCACCAACAATCCAAAGCTCCTTTAACTCCTCTATTAATGGATACAAGTATATATCAATATCATTTTCAGGATCACTGGGTCTAGATATCAATATACTCATGATAGTAAACAACTTATTCATACACATCCATGAAGGAAAGTTATAAATGTGAATGAAAATAGGCCAAGTACTGTGTGCAGTATGCATTTGGAGAAATGGGTGAAAACCATCACAGGATAATCCCAATCTAACATTTCGTGGGTCATCTGCAAAATCAGGATGTAACCTATCAAATTTCTTCCAAGACAACCCGTCTGTAGGATGCACTATTTCATCATTATCTTTATTTATTTCATCTTCATTCCATCTCATATTCTTTGCCATTTGTTCTAACATAAAAAGTTTTTGAAGCCTGGTAATTAAAGGGAAGTGCCACATCACTTTCTATGGTATACAAGATTGCGTTATATCTTTATTAGTCTTCCACCTTGATGTGAGACACTATTTGCACTGACTTAACTCTGCATTTTCCTTCCAGAACAGACAATAATCTTTGGGGCAAGAAAGAATCTTAAAAGATGAAAATCCAAATTTTTCAACCAACTTTGATTCCATGTAATTATTTTCTAGAATACATGCATCATTAGGCAGTAAATCCTTAATAAATTTAAGGATATAGTCTACCGTAGTATTACTAAATCCATACATTGCTTTTCCATGATATAATCACATTAAAATATCAAGTTTGATTATTTTTCCACATGCCTGATATACTAGAGTATTTTCCTCTTCCATCAGCTTTTTGACACTCTCAACATCATCATCCTGATTAATAGACGAAAATGCGTTCTTGTATTCATTTCCTATTGCACTGGTCTACATGAGGAGCTGGATTTAGAAACAAAAGGAAACTAATCAGAAATAAGATTTTTCATACCAATCCTTTCTGCTGAATCGATGTCATTCACCACTTGAGCTTTTTCTCCATTGTGATACCACAAATGATAATTTTTTTGGAAACCTTGTTTAGTGATATGATAACTCACTTCCTCATGAGTTAACCATGGTCTTCCAACACAATCAAAACACGGGCATCAAATCAATCCGCCATATGAATCATTAGTGAATGAAAAGTCCAAGAAATGTTGTAACTCCTTATGAAATTCATTAGTGATCCGATCAACATTGTACATCCAGTATCTATCCACTCCGAGGCATATAAACATACATTAAATAAATAATCAAGAAAATGACTTAACATTATATGTATTGTTTCATAAGATAATAATTAACCATCAATAACATGTCAATAAAAAAAATCATAAAAAATATTATGGTTAAGGGAATTCATAAATGTTTCAAATTATAAAAAAGCATGAATAGTCACACCATTCTATGACCACATAAGATTACTTTGGTGTACCTCTAATACCCACATTAAAACCTAGATGTTTGAACAATGACCTATTATGTTTTTTATAGAATTCTCTAATGGGAACCCCCTCCCTCTTGGACGCCCCCCCCAGACACCCCCCTTCCCTCCAAGGTAGCCGCCCTGACCCCCTAGACAGCCCCCCTACCCCTGCACCCCCATGCCCCTTTCCCCCCTCCCTACCCTCTGTACACTGCTCCCCCAGAACCCTTCACCACCCTCCTAGATAGCCCCCCTTCTCCTTGCACCCCCTACCCCTCATTGTCAAGAAGGTTTCCTCTATCCTTTAAAAAGATTAAAGACCTATAATCCTTCCTAGTTCTTTGAAGAGAGTTATAGAATTTGGTATTTCTGTCACCGTTGGTTAACCATTTAACTTTAAATTCTAGTTTTCTCATATTTTCGTTGAATGTGAGCAAAGAGTTGAGTTTGACTATAGTGTTTAGTTATTGAGTAGGATACGTGATGAGGTCGGAGCTGGTGTTTTTGTTTTGCAGATCATTGAAGAGTTTCTCAAGAATCATGATGTCATTGTTAACTTGTTTGGCTTTAGAGCTACACCAAGTTTTTAGAGTCTGTTTGAGATGTTTCAATTTGAGGTTTCAGGAAAATGCATCATTGTTATGAGACATTCAAGACCAATAGTTCTAGATGATATGGGTGAAATCATCATCAGAGAACCACACATTGTTAAATGTAAAAGGAAATCAGGGTTTCATGACATTATAGGAGACATTGACCAAGATGGTATGATGATCAAAATTCAGCTTGTGAAGAGTGGTGCTGGATATAGTGTCCCATAAATTTATAGAAGGGACATTCATGAAGTCTCTATTCAATTTGGAGGCAACCATTTTGTTGTAACGTCTTCTATACCAAGTGTATTTTACTCTAGTGAGATTAATTTCAATGATATTAGTGTCTTCAATCAAGGATTTAAATTATTTCATTGAAATTGAAGCATTATAAGGTCCAATTTTCTCATTTGAGTTAAGAATGGCATTAAAGTCACCAATTAGAAACCAAGGGTAGTTATGTTAGTGCCTAGGGATGAGAGATCATTCCAAATAGTTCTTCTTTCTTGGTATCTATTTTTATAATTGACAAAGGAGCAGAAAGTATGTGTGCCATAAATGTTAAAGTTGCAAGTAAATATCTGGACAGAGATATTTAAAACAATAACATTGTGTAAATGAAAGTGAGAAAAAGTCTATAAAGAATCAGCATTGAGTGTATTATTGATTGCACTAGTAAAAACACAATTATGTTGGCATAAATGTGATTATACAGAGGAAAACAAAATTTTAGGTTTAGTGATGGAAAATAACATAGGATGATGGTATTTTTAAAACAACAAACATGTCATAGTTAGAGATACCTTGACAATTCCAAAAGGGGATCATCATTTAAACCTAAATTTGGAGTTAGAACACCCTTTTCTCTTTATTCCAGAGCCTTTTTTTCTCGTAGTCCTTCTAACCTCTAGGTTATTTTTAGTGGCACGTTCTTGTTCATTCCTAGATGTGACTAGAATCTTCTTTTTAGGTTTCCAATTTGGATCATTCATAGGTGAGTCTACAGAATTCTTATAATAGATCGACAAAGAATTGATATTATTTTTATAATTCAAGTTTCCATATTTCATAGAGAAATCATCATTAATTATAGATGTAGAAATAGGAGTACCTGAAAACATTGAAGTATCCACTGTCTGTTGTTAGGCGGTATCCAGATCTGTTAGATGGTACAAATTCAATAGAAAGAAAATAATACATTCCTACATATGTTTAGGGTCCTCTATCGGGGAGGTTCAAGTAGGATTGATAGGTTATACATCATTTTTAATATTTTTAGAAGTCATTGTTTGTGTCTCAGTTGAAAAAAACTTAAAAATACTCATTTGAATCCCTAATTATACATAACTGGTAATAGATTTAGAGTGCGCAAGGGGAGAAGGAGATAAATCCTTATATAAATATTTGGTTACCAACTTCATTTCAAGAGTATTATTATTATTAGATATGACAGAGAAGTGATTAACAGATCTCATAGAAGCATGAGTTAATGAAGTTTTAATGGTTGGGTCTGTAGGATTCAAATTACAAAGCATCAGAGAACTAATGACATCAATACTATTAGCAGGTTGTGAACCATAAAAAGAGTATAAAGTAGAAGAAGTGGCTGTAACTGGATCCTTTTTTTTCTCCACCCCGGTATCCTCTATGGGATGAATCTTCTTAATGGATCCAATGAGATCCTGCATTTTAGTCACCTGTACCAAGGGTGTACTTACCTTCATTGATTTAGCAGTTTCCAAATCCATGGAAACAGTTGTAGTCATACTACTAGTATGTGTGATATCCTAAATAGATTTTGGGATAGACAATAGATTCCCAAAATCTATAGAATGGGTAGTTGAATCTATATTTTTAGATCAATTATCAGGTACATTTGTTTTACTGTTGGTCTAAATCTTTGTCCCTAATGAAATAGTGGCATTTAATAGGGAGGGGTCCTCGATTTTTCAAGTACTTAAAGATGAGGAGTGATCATCCACAGATTAAACAGGAAATGATATAGTGCACACATAGTTATGAGGTGGTGTATTTAATGCATTTCATCCATTTCACTTCAAGTTTTTACCTGGGCTATGTTCAGAATTTTGGTTGGATTCTGAAATTTGTTTGGCTGAGCATGTTTTAGATTCGTCCTTATTGGATATCCTAATAGTTTCTAACACCAAAATTTCAATTTCTTCTAAGAGGCATTTATCTTTAATGGAGTTTTCTTATTATTCATCCATATCAGCCCAGTTAGTACTTGACTTATCCCCTATGTGTATCACTTTGTTTGACTATTTCACCCATGTTTTAGATTTCTTTGATGGGGGTGCGGGTATATCTATCATAGGGGCTTCATCCTTTTTATTTCTCATAATTTCCTTCCAATCATTTTCAACTGGTTATGTTACTTGTTTTCTAATTAATCTAATGATGAAAATTGTATGACCAATGATCCCACAATGTTCACAAAAGGGAGGTTTCCTCTCATATTCAATTCTAATTTCAGTTTTGTAGTCATTTGAATTGAAATTAATTGTGGTGGGAAGCTTTCAATCATGTTTAATTTCCACCATAACTCTAGAAAAGAGACATAAGTCGGCATTTACTGTTCTATGATCAATTTTGAGGGGAGTTCTTATGGAGGAGACAATATCATTAAGAATTTTTGGGTTCCAAAAGAACAAATTAAGACCATTTAGTTTGACCCAGAAATTGGACAATGTGTTCCTATTTGTGTGCAGATTGAAGTTAGAGTCCCAATTAGAAATTATGAGTAAACCGAGTTTAAGATTTAGGTTTTCAGTCCTCCAAAATCTCTATATATCCTCTTGCGATTTCAATAAGATATGAAAATATCCTTTGCCTATTGGAATTAATTTCTAGTTTGAAGAATTACAGCAGAGAGAAATATGTGTATGTAATTTAGATAAACTCGATCAAGTTTGAGGTACGAGAGGTGAGATGTTACCACGAAGTAGACCAGGTTTCCTCATTCGGTGGTAGCGATGGGCAGCGTCGCGAGGGGGATGAGGATGGGGAAGCGTCGCGAAGGCCGTCCAAGAACTGTCGGGGGATGTGGATCGGGGATAGGAGAGGTCGCCAAGGCCGTCAGGGAAAAAAGGTCGCCACCGAGAGGAGATGTCACCGCCAAGTGGAGGCATCACCTCCAAGAGGAGAGGTCACCGCCAAGAGAGGATAATTCATGAGGGTAGAGGATGGCGGCCGAGAGAAGAAGTCGCGCGGAGAAGAGAGGGCCGTAGTTGTGGGGATACGCTGGGTTGCGAGGGGTCTGAGGAGAGGAATCGCGGAGGAGCCCGATGGATGGTCAAAAAAAAACATAGATACAGAATTTATTAAACATGGATATAAACAATAATTTAGCCACAATTTTAATAGAAGTGTGGCTATAAACTAATCTATAGCCACAGACTTATAAAACTGTGGCTATAGGTCCGTGGCTATAGCCTTGTTTTCTAGTAGTGTGTACCTAGGAAACATGACATCTAATAAATAAGAATTTACCTCATTTTTATTCAGTTATTATTCATCAATGATATTTTTCATCAACATATCTATGAATGTATTTCATTTTTAGTTCATTGATTAAATGGAATGTGTTTCATCTTATTACCTTCCCATATTTATTTTTCTTTATCTAGTTATTTTAATGGAATGTATTACCTATTCTTTACCTTTACATGTTAATTTATTCCTATTGATTCATTATTTCTTCCGCTTTACTTACCCTTACAAAGCATTAAATCTCACCCTTATTATGTTTCCTTTCTTAGGTTATGAAGAAAATAACTTTGAATTAGCTTTCAAGGATTCTGTTCATTTCAGTTTATTGTGTAGCATGTTTTATTTTGTTCTCCCAATGTATTATGGTTATCATGTATGTGATATAGCTTTCCAATACTACTAAATTTATTGGTCCTTCAAGATTTTATTACTTGTAATAATTACAATGTAATAAAATAATGCACTGGCTCCTAGCTTCTAGAGTTGGGGCGTTATAGTTGGTATCAGAGGGAGGCTTAGTAGAAACCATGAAAACTAGATTTAGAAAACTTAGATTAGGGAGAACAAACCTAGATCTACATTGAGAATAAGTATAGAATAACATCATAAAATTTTGGTAAGGTAGAAATAATGTGGGTATTCCTAGAAATACATCCCTGTCTAGATACTACAAGTGGACATGGTTCTGAAACATATGTACCTAAGAGTAACTACTTTGACAAGGTGTTTCAGGCCTGACTTGGGGTAACCTATCCACGAAAACAAGCCTTAATGTGAATCTATTTTTACACACCAATGGTATACACTTATGATAATTCAAATTCTATTTACCTACCATTATGAAGGATTTATATTTAAACATGTTCTCAAAGTAACCAAAGATATAATTTAAGATTAATTTATGGTGAGTGTTATACCGTATTTGAAATTCATGATTTTATGAGCTGATCCTGTATATTACATTTTTTTTAGAAATGGATCATGGAAGGATGAATGGTATTAATACTCATGGAAATGGTAGAGATTTCCCCACTGAGGAAACCAATACATCTAGTTTTAGAATAGAGAAAATTATGGAAATATTAGACTAGCTTAGTTAGGTTATGATAAATAACCTTTCCTGATTGGAGAAACCTATTCCACAAAGAGAATCTCCTTTTATGGATCAATTTATGTGGATGAATCCACTATAATTTATTGGGGTTACTAATCTAATTGTAGATGAGTAATTGATTAAGTCTCTGTAAAAGATATTACAACCTTGGAATGATGAAAAAAGTAAAAGGTTTCAATTGTGGTCTATTGTCTCCAAGTTTAATCTCATCAGTGTTGATCCCTGATCCATAATACTAAGGAGTAATAATAAATTAAACTCATAGAATGGAGGAATTTTGAGAAGAAATTCTTTGATAAATACTTCCATCGCTATCCAAAAATTGAAATGATGAGGAATTTTTTTATCTTAAAGAAAAAGGAGAAATAAAGTGTTGTAGATTATGAAGATACCTTTACAAGGTTATCTAGGTATGCTATGGATTATATATGCAACATGTAGTGTAAAATAAACCACTTCGTTCAAGGTATTAAGCCGAACATCCAAAGGGAATTGGTTTCTTAGATTTTTTCACCATAAGAAGATATAGTTTTATTTTCCATCAATATGGAGAAGAAATTATCAAGATCCTATGCATTCAAAGGAAACCTAGAGAATAAGAGGTCTTATGAGCACCTAGAAAATGGTAATGCATCAAAAAAGATGATGGAGATGAAAAAAATCTCATCATGAGATAACTGTGGAAAAAATCACCAATTAAAATTCTTGAAGGGAATGAGAGTTTGTTATAAATGTGAAGAAAGATGTCATCATGTTAATGAATGCAATGAGAAGAAAGAAAAACTAATATTCAGTGTTATAACTTCAAGGATATGGGGAACTGTACAAACTAATTCCTTATGTGTTAAGGGAATCCATCATAGAATAGGGAAAGTGATGGCATCCAGGCTTATACAATCACTACAGTAGAGGTGGAAGTACCAAATGGCATGGTGTAATGTACTCTAATCCTATATTTAAATTTATCCAATGAATTATTTGATATTGTATCATCAGACTATTTTATATCTGCCTAGTTTTCTAAGAAAATTAGATCCTTACCTTCTGATTTAATAAATGAGTTGTTGGTAAAAAATCCTAAGGGAAGCATCATTGCAACAAAGATTTGTTGATCAATCCCCATTATGACATATAAACATGTCTTTTGTGATAACCTTATAATCATACCTATGGTTTAATTTTATATAATCCTCAGTATAGACTGGCTCTCAAAATATGATGAAAAAATTTATTTCAAAACAAAGTATATTATGATCTATGAGGAAAATGTTGAGTCCTTCATCTTTAGAGAAGAAGTTTCCTCACCTTATTATTATCTAGATCCACCCTAGTAGATATAAAAAATGAAATTCTTGGGGAAAAAGAGAAAAAAACCTATAGTTATAAAGAAGGTAATCTTCAAATTTAATATGTAACAATTTTGAAAGAATACATTAACATATTTACTAAGGATTTACCTACACATTCCCACAAATGTGAGGTTAAATTATCCATTGATTTAATACCTAATTCAAGACCAATATCAAATACTCCCTATAGAATGACCACTATGGAATTAGAAGAGTTGAAGAAACAACTATAGGATTTTTGTAATAAGAGATTTATTCACCCTTGTGTTTCACTGTAGGGAGGCCCTATTATCTATGTTAAAAAGAAATATGAAACCATGAGGTTTTTCATTTATTATAAGGAAATCAATTACATTACAATAAAGAAAACTTATCCTCTACCTCTCTTTGATGACCTATTTGATCAATTTCCCGGAGCCCTATTTTTTTCAAAGATTGATATTTGTTCTGGTTATCCCCAATTGTTATTGGAGAAGGAAGAAATTACAAAGATAAATTTTTGGATTACGTATGGACATTGTGAGTTTACAATAATTACATTTAGACTAACTAATTCACCCTCTGTTTTTATGAAATTAATGGATAAAGTATTTAAGAAATATCTTGAATTTTTTTTGTGGTATTCATTGATGATATTATGGTGTAATCTAAATGTTATTAGGACCATGAAAATAAATTTCATATCATTGTTAAGAATCTTAAAAGGTAATAGTTGTATAGGAAATCCATTAAATGAGATTTTTGGATTCAAGAAGTTTTATTCTTGGCTATATTGTCTCCAAGGATGGAATATCAGTTGATTCTTAAAAAATAAAGGCAGTCAGAGAATGGAATAATCCAACAAACATAATTGAGGTACATAGTTTCATTGGTTTGGTAGGTTACTATCAGAAATTCAATAATAATTTCTCTCTATTGGATAACCCCTTTAATATGCTTACATGTAAAGGTGTTAAGTTTTTCTAGAAAAAGGAATGTGAAGAATTATTTGATGAACTAAAGAGAATATTAGTCAATTCTTTGATCTTAACTCTACCATCTGGTAGTGATGGGTTTGTCATATATAGTGATGCATAAAATAAGGGATTGAGAGGTGTATTAATGAAAAATGATAAAGTTATTTCTTATGCATCATGAAAATTGATGACTCATGAAAAAAACTATCCAACCCGTTACATTGAGTTAGTAGCTGTAATCTTTGCTTTGAAAATATGGAGACATTACCTCTATAGTGAATGATGTGAAATATAAATAGATCATAAAAGTGTGAAATGAATATTCTCATAGAAATATCTCAATATGATACAAATATAATGGATTGATCTACTCAAATATTATTATTTCTCAATACACTACCACCCAGGGAAAGTGAATAAGGTAGTAAATTCTTTGAGTAGGAAGGATCATGGAGTTATAACCCAAATGAGTATTGAGAAGGATCCTATGTTCATGGATCTAGTAAATATTAATTTGAGAATTTATAAGGAATGGGATACATCAATCATTTATCAAATGATCGTAAAACCATATTTATTATAGAAGAAAAGGAATTCCCAATCCAATGATGAGTAATTTTAGAAGAAAACTAAAGGCATGAATGATTGAAAATTACCAGACTTTGTTTTTGAAGATAGTGTTCAAAAATTTAGAAAGAGACTTTTTATTCCATCTATACCTGATCTAAAAGAATAATTTTTGGATGATGCTCATAGATCAATTTTCTCTATACACCCTTGGAACACAAAGATGTATACAGAAATGAAGGACGATTTTTTGTGGGATAACATGAAGTTGGAAATTGCAGATTATGCACCCCAATGTCTAGTTTTTCAAAAAGTGAAAGCTATAAGGAATAATCCTAAAGGATACCTGCAACCTCTTCCTATTCCTGTGTCTAAATGGGATGAAATTATTATGGAATTTGTCACAGTACCACCAAAGACTCCTAGAATGAATAATGAAAGATGGGTTATTGTTGATCGACTAACCAAATTTGCTCATTTTCTTTCCAAAAAAGAAGTGGTTCCTATTGAGATACTAATAAGGATATACATTAATGAAGTTGTAAAACTTCATGATGCACCACTATCAATTGTTTCTTTTAGAGACCCATACATTACATAAAAATTATGAAAACATCTTGAAAAGAATCTCGACACTGAGATTCATTTGAGCACTGCCTATCATCCTCAAACTGATGAACAATTTGAGGGAATAATTAAAACAATGGAGGACATGTTGAGACCATTCTTACTCTACTTACAAGGTATATGGGACCAGTACTTACCTTTGGTAGAGTTTTCCTATAATAATAGTTTTTAGTCGAGTATTCAAATGGCGTCGTATAAAGAATTATATGGAAAGTTATGTCGTACTCCAACTTTTAGGGATGAAGTTGGTGAAAAAAATATCATAGGACCAAAAATTATTGAATAGATGATGACAAAGTTAAAGGATATCTAAGATCATATTAAATCCTCTCAAAGTAGGTAAAAGATATATGCTGATAATTAGAGGAAGGATTTAGAGTTCAAAGTGGGAGATCATATTTTCTTGAGAGTATCTGTATGGAATGATATTATTAGATTAGGTAAGAAGGGAAAACTAGGTCACAGGTATATCAGACCCTTCTAAATTCATGAAAGGGTTGGATTCATTGCTTATCGTTTAACATTGCCACCAAATCTCTCAAAGGAACATGATGTGTTCCATATATCTATGCTAAAGAAGTACATGCCATACCAAATGTATGTGATCGTATCTGATGAGATAGAGTTTGAATCTAAACTTTCATTTTGTGAATAACCCATCCAGATTCTTGTTACCTGAGAGAAATTATTGAGGAATCAGATGAATTATTTGGTAAAGGTTCTCTGGAGAAATCACAAAATGGAAGAAGAAACATGGGGAGCAGATGATTCTATAAAGAAGAACTACCCAAATATTTTTGAAGGTAATTACCCAAAATTTTTGAGGAAAGGTTTTTTGTAGGGGGGATAATGTATAACCCCGATACTTTACCATATTTACCTTTATATTTTGTAGATATCTCTATAATACACACAACACCTGATTTAAAAAAACATTATTTAGTCACATTTTTCATAGTAAATGAAATTCTAAAAATTTTAGAGAGATAATATAGTAAATATATATATATATTATACATCCAACCAAATATATTTTAAAACTCATATAATATATTTTATATAGGTATAAGTTAAGAACAAACCGAATATTACACATAAAATACTATATTTTTATTAAAAGTAGTTTTGTCTTCTTTTGATGGAGACCCCATTTTTAATTTATAATTTAAACCTTTTATAAATATAATATGTTAAAATAATATTCATATTTAAAATATAAATATAAAAACTAGGTTAGGGTGAAATTTTGGTATTTTTCGTTGAAGATTAATTTTTTATGAATAGTGAAAAAATAAAAATTAATTCAAATATTTTTTTTCATCTAATTTTTTGATAAGTTTGAATTATAATTTTAACTGGTTTTAAAGTATTATTATATTATATTTTTATCAATTAATATAATTTAGGTAATTTGGATTAGTTTCACTTTGAAATTGAATGTAAAAGCTTTTCAAACTTTTGGACGTTTTTACTTTAAAAACCTATATGTCATTCCGCCTACGAGATGAATTTTAAATTAATTTTTGTCACTTATGTGATTTGAATTTGAAAAAAATGGATTCCATATTTAGAATAATCATAATTTATAATTTCTATTAATTTTAACTTAGTTTTTTACCAAAGATATTAGTAAAAGTAATTAAAATTAATTACAATTATTTAGGAAAAATCAAGCTAAATAAAGGACCAAACCATTAACTTAAGGGCCCAAACGACCTAGAATATTGCTTAAAAAACTATTGGATAGATATATGTCGGCCATAAAACTTCAATTATTTTGTTTTTTATGACTTTTTTATGTAATAACATGTGTACACCTAACTTATTTCCAAAAATTCCATGTGAGTATTTTTCCTTCCCAAAAAGGCCACCTCCTCTACCACTTCTTCACACATCTAAAACATCTTAGGTTTGTAAAAGTTCTCAAAAAATAGCTAAAAAACGTCCCTAACATATAACTTGAGTCATCCATTTAGGCATAAATCCTTCCAAGGATTTGTTTTGGTATAAACCAAAAGAAGTTACTTGATTAAGAGGTAATGTCTTCTCACAAGATTTTTAGTTTCATTTCCATTTTCCACTCCCTATACTATTATTATTATATGATTACATAAAAAACAAGTATCCTAAATATACTATTATTTTTTTGTTAATATTTTGACCTAAAATTAAACACACCTCTATCTAATGGGTAACAGACAAACTATTTCTATGTACGACGAACTACTGTTTCATGAAACAATGATTGTTAATTTTTCCAATTACCACCAATCTTGGTGGCCATTATGATAGAAAATATATTTATATATGATATATATGATATATATTATGTATTTATACTTATTTATTCCCTTTATAGTACATAAATTTTATACATTTTATATTTTTTAATATGATAACATCGTTTGAGGAAGTGTGGACTACCGCCCCCTCAAAGCGTTGTGATTCATTCAATTTATAAAGGAACATATTAATGAAGATTTTAATAAAACTAAATAACATATATAAAATATAGATGATACTTGAATTATAATATACATATGTATCATTTGTTTTTCATTCTTTTAATACTATAAAGAAATGAAAGTAGCGTTCATACATACATACGACATACCATCTCCATGAATGACACACTACATTTATAATCTCCAAATATTATGGATTATTATAAATACGTATGTACTAAATATATAAGTATATCATCCCATACTTTTATAACATAAAATTTCATTACATTATACAAAACTGAGGATCTTTAAGGTTTAGTGTCTTGGAAACCAGGAACATAATACATGAAAACAACACAAAGCATTCTTCTTAAACACTTGAAAGGCTTCTCCTTAAGTTAAAACTAGGTTCATTACTGCATCTCATAACCTGGGGACATACATCAAAAGAAAGGGTGAGCAGAAGGCCCAGTAAGAGAAACAAGAGGAACATTTTACATGTGAACTTGATATACTTCAATAAGGACATGAAAAGAACATTAAGGAATGAGAAAGAAATCATGAGGCATTTCATAATAAAAATAATATTTTTTATAACTTGAAGATGTGTCTACATCATTTAACATAGACAATCATGAACATATCACCAAGGTCCATCCCCAAGGTGTCATTTGAAAATTACCAAGGTTATTCACCAAGGTATCGTGAAAATTGTAATCTCTAGTGGTTACATCATTACCAAATGCATTGGAGCGCTATCAGGGCGCACCCTTAAATTTGCCTTTATTATCATGTGAGCCACATATATAATCATCAAAAATTTCATAAATAACCCATATAGCATAAAATAAATGGGTTTCATCTCATAATCATAACATTTTAAAAATTACATTAAAGACATGATCTTTACGTCACTTTAAACCCACAGAAAGGGAAAGAGGGTCTCATGTATGTAAATACCAGAATTTAAAATAGAACATTTTGATATATATGTGAATACCCTTTTATAAATAAGAGATTTTATTATTCACTTTATAACATAAAATAATTTTGAGAAAAGAGAGAGGCATTTTGAGACGAAAATTCTGCAACATAACGACTATGTTACAAGGTTTTAGAAAACATTGAAAAGAGAGGGGACATGGGTCACCCACTAATAAATGATCCATAAAACAGTAGGGGGGACAGAATATAAGGGATTTAAGAATATGTTAATGAAATTTGAAAGATATACCATATGAAATAAAAAACATGGAAGTGAGACAAAAATAAGATTTCTCTTATGAAAATTCGGCAGTCTAACGGCGTCACTTAACTTCAATAAAAAAATGATTTGACAAGATAAAATAGGGTATCTCATCATATGATCATAAAATATCAGTATGATAGATATAGAGATTATACCCCAACATAATAAAATGGAACTTGAAAGACTTGACATGAAAATCGAACTTGAAAAATGAGAAGGGTGAAAGAATCACTTAAAAATTCGGCAGCCTAACGACTTTACTTAAACTTTCATAAAACGAAATGATGAGAGTAAGAGGGGATCTCTCATCATATAAACATGAAAAGGGAATTAAGAGGAATATAAAAGAAAATCCTCTCACAAAAGAACATGGAGCATAAAAGGAATGACATAAAAGATATTACATGAAAAGAAAGAGAGAGGTCGGATCCCTTACCTTAAAACGTAACTCTTAAAACTCAAAGGTTTGGACCTTGAGGGCTTGGGGGCACCTTGGGAGGACTCCTTGGGAGGTAAGGAGACCAGAAATTCGTTGGGGGAGAGTTGGGAGTGAAAAATAAAGGAGGAAGGGGTGGATATTTATAGGGAAAGTGAGGGGACAAGACATTAATGGCTAAGGGACACCTCACAAGTGCTTTTCTCAAAACCATGTGCTCTCCCTTGGCATTTACCATGGAGTTAGGCCAAATGGGCCCCCCAAAACAATAATTCATCACCCTTGGCCGGACAACCCTTAAAATATCTCATGACATCATCATGACACAGTTATGATGTCATTAAACATATCGAAACCCTAAAACTGCATTTTTACTATTCACTGAAAAATTCATCTTACTCAGAAAAATCCCAAAATTTCACCTTAACCAAAAATCAATGCTCTAATTACATTTATGAACTCCATTTTATAAAAATATTTTTCTAAATAATTTTAATTTAATTTTTAAATAAAAACACTATTCATTGAGAATTCATTTTTTTCAGAAAAATCTCCAAAAATTACCATAACATAATATCGATGCTCTGAGTTCAAAAATAAAGTCCTTTTTATAAAAATAATTTTCTAATCATTTTTAATTAAATTTTTAATTAAAAAACACTATTCACCCGAAAAAACTAATACTTGACTAATAATTTATGAAACCTTTATTTACCCATTTTATTGAATCACATTACTTAATCTAGGTGTCTAAATTATATTAAAACTTTCCTTGAGTGAAATTACTAATCCATTTGGTCACATTACTAATCCTAAGTGTAAAATCACTATTCATAATTTACTATTCATCAAAAATTAAGTTAATCTTATTAGACTCCAAATTCCTTACTAAACACTTTTGTAGAAGACCATTTTTTGAAAATCATTACACATCATTAATTATTTAGGGTTTACATAAATATTCTAAAATATCCTTTTTTCAAAATTCATCAATAAAATACATCCTAAAATTATACGGACTTTTGAAGTTTCACAAACATCACTAAAGGAAGAAATCTTAATTCATTCATCCCAAAAGATTACACAAAGAAGCTAGGGTCTCATCACATAGCCCCTTATAACACCGGCATATGACCTAAGTGTAAGGTGTGCTATGGTGAGAGAATCCGAGGGAGGCTCAGATAACATTGCCCTAGTAGTAATCTCTACTAACTTGAACTTCTCCCGTAGGCGTTTCCGTTCAAGCTTGAAACGATGGAGTTCGGCTTGGGCTTGGTCCAAAGCGAATCCCAAAGATGCCACCTCCTTCCCAAGCTCTGATAAGTGGGCTTCATAAGGTTTGAGTCTAATTGATGAAGCCATTGACTCCTCTTTCTATATTAACCGTTAACATCTTATTAAATCATTAAGAGTAAGTTAATATACTACTCAAAAAGATTGGGTCGTTACATTCTTCCCCCCTTAAGAAATTTCATCCCCGAAATTTATACTTGAGGCCTAGTCGAAAAGGTGAGGGTATTTTTGCTTCATTGTTTCCTCAAGATCCCAAGTCGCTTCTTCATATTTATGATTCCTCCAAAAAACTTTCACAAGGTGGGTAGTCTTGTTTCGTAGAACCTTGTCTCTACGGTCTAAGATCTCCACTGGATGCTCCTCATAAGAGAGGTCATGTTCCAGTTGTACCACCTCTGGGTTCAGTACATGCGAAGGGTTGGGTATGTACTTCTTCAAGAGAGATACATGGAAGACATCGTGAACTTGAGCTAGGTTCGGTGGAAGTGCTAGACGATAGGCCACTGCTCCTATGCGATCAAGGATTTCATAGGAGCCAATGTACCTAGGGATGAGCTTCCCTTTCTTCCCAAACCGCATAACTCTCTTCCATGGAGAAATTCAAAGGAAGACTTTGTCACCAACACCAAACTCCAAGTCCCTTCAACGATTGTCAGCATAGCTCTTCTGCCGACTCTAAGAAGCCTTTATGTGTTGTTGGATGGCATGAACCTATTCTGTCATCTCTTGCACAAGATCATGCCCAAGAATCTTTCTCTCACCAATTTCATCCCAACAAGTAAGAGTTCTACATCACTTTCCATACAGAGCTTCATAGGGTGCCATCTGAATACTCGAATGGAAGCTGTTGTTATAGGAGAACTCAACTAATGGGAGGTGTTGATCCCATCCACCTTTAAATTCCATTGAGCATAATCTCATCATGTCTTTGAGTGTCTGAATAGTCCTTTCAGATTGGCCATCAGTTTGAGGATGATAGGCCGTACTAAAATTCAATTCAGTACTCAGAGCATGTTGAAGACTTCTCCAGAATTTTGATGTGAATCTTAGATCACGATCAGACACGATGGATAGTGGTACCCCATGCAGCCTTACCACTTCATTCACGTATATCTTGGCAAGTTGATCCATAGAGAAATCTTCCCGAATAGAGATAAAATGGGCGGTCTTGGTGAGACGGTCCACAATAACCCATATCGCATTGTTTCCTTTGGATGTTTTCGGGAGACCAGTTACAAAGCCCATAGTGATATTATCCCACTTCCATACTGGTATGGGCAGTGGTTGTAATACCCCCTTAGGAAGTTGTCGTTATTACTTTACTTACTGACACACCAGGCACCTTGTAGTGTAATCAGCAATCTCCCTCTTCATGTTATCCCACCAATAATGATCACGAAGGTCTCTATACATCTTAGTGCTTCCCAGATGTATAGAGAAAGTAAAACTATGACCTTCATCCATCAGTTCTTTCTTTAGCTCCAGAATATATGGAACACATAGTCTTGTAAAAAATTTCAATACACCTTCTTGATCAATATTGAAATCAGGGAACTTCCCATCTTTTATAGCCTCCAACTTCTCCTGCAGCAAAGGATCTTCTTTTTGAACCTTCTTGATCTTCTTTAGTAATGAAGGTTGAGAAATCATTTGGGATAGGGTTGATGATGTCCCTTTCCTTATAATTCCCATGTCCAGTTTTACTAGATCTTTAATCAAGGGATCTCCTAGGATCCTCATTGTTGCCAGAACAGCAGGATCTTTCCTGCTTAATGCATCCGCGACTTTATTTTCTCTTCCAGGGTGATAATTAATTGAACAATCATAGTCTTTAATAAGCTCCAACCATATCCTTTGTCTCATGTTCAATTCTTTCTGCATGAAAATATACTTTAAACTTTGGTGGTCGTTGTATATATCAAATTTCTCCCCATAAAGATAGTGCCTCCATATCGTTAGAGAAAAAATAACTACCGCTAACTCTAGATCATGCGTAGGATAATTCTGCTCATGAGTCTTCAACTGTCGAGATGCATAAGCAATTACCTTGTCATTTTGCATGAGGACGCACCCAGGCCCTTTCAGAGATGCATCGATAAAAATAACGAATCCTTCTCCGATAGAGGGTAGTGTTAACACAGGTGCAGTAACCAATCTCTTCTTCAGCTCTTGGAAACTTTCCTCACATTCCTTTGTCCAGATTGAACTTAACCCATTTTTGAGTCAACTTGGTTAGTGGATTAGAAAGCCATGAAAAGTTTTTCACAAACCTCCTATAATATCCCGCTAAACCAAGGAAACTACGAATCTTAGTTACTGTTGTGGGTTGAGGCCACACCTCCACAACCATTGTCTTTGCAGGGTCAACCGAGATTCCTTCATTGGTTACGATGTGCCCCAAGAAATCCACTTGTTGTAACCAAAACTCACACTTGCTGAACTTTCCAAAGAGCCTCTCCTTCCACAGAGTTTTCAAAATAACCCTCAGATGATCTTCATGCTCCTTATGACTTTTTAAATATATCAAAATATCATCAATAGAAACTACCACAATGTTATCAGGGTAGTTCTTAAAGACTCTATTCATCAAATCCATGAAAATAGCAGGAGCATTATTTAAGCCGAAGGGCATAATAGTAAACTCATAATGACCATATCTTAATCGGAAGGCAGTCTTTGGAATATCTTCCTTCTTCACCCTCAGTTGATGATAACCCGATCGAAGGTCAATCTTAGAAAAGAATTGAGCCCCGCGAAGTTGGTCAAATAAATCATCAATTCTTGGAAGAGGATATCTGTTCTTCACTGTGATCCCATTCAGTTCTCTATAATCAATGCATAGCCGCATTGATCCATCCTTCTTCTTTACAAAGAAAACTGGTGCTCCCCAAGGAGACACACTTGGTCGTATAAAACCCTTCTCCAACAAGTCTTGGAGTTGTTTATTTAACTCTTCTAGCTCCACATTTGCCATTCTATACGGAGTCTTTGATATCGGTTGAGACCCAGGTACGAGTTCAATGGAGAACTCTACCTCTCTTTCTGGGGGAGGTCCAGGTAACTCCTCAGGAAATACATCCATGTATTCTTGAACAATCTGAACATCTTCTATTTGTATGCTTCCTTTTCCTTCTTCATCATCACCGATTAACTCCATAAAAAAAGCTATAGGAGGTTCTTCTAGATAGGGATCAGTTTGGGATATCTCTCCTTGGAAGATAACCGTAGGTCATTCATTCCAGACTACTAAGATTTCCTTACTTCTGCATTTGATCTTAGCATTATACTTTGAGAGCCAGTCCATCCCTAGTATAATGTCGAATTCCATCATGGGAATGACTAATAGATTTGAGATAAGATTGTGCTCACCAAAGTAAACACTAGAGTCTCTAAATACTGTTGATGCAAGGATAATCCCACTTGGAGTCTTGACTGACAACTCTACCTCTAGCAGTTCGGGGATTGATTCTATATTCCTTGAAAACTTGGAGGAAATAAAGGAATGCGTAGAACCAGAATCAAATAAAGTACTTGCTAGTTTTGAGAGGACGACAAGAGTACCTGCTACCACATCGTTCAGAACTTCAAATTCAGTTATTGTGATAGCGAAAACATGACCTTGCTACCTTGGCCTCTGCTGAGGTTGATGGTGATTCCCCTCCACCGCCCTCGGATTTGGACATTGATTAGAAAAGTGCCCAAGCTGTCCACACTTGAAGCATGTGACTTCGGGTAGGTCTAGAACCATCTTTCCTCTGTCGTTAGTGTTGGGAAGTTGAGGCTTCACATCACTACGACAATTCTGAGAAATATGCCTTCTTTTCCACACCTATAGCACTTACCACTTCCGATCAAGCAGTTCCCCGAATGCTTCTTCCCACATTTATTTCATGTGGAATGTTGAATATGCTTTCCACCTCTTTCTTGATCAAAACTTCTTCCCAGGCTTGGTTCTAGAGTTCTCTTCTTTTCATTAGATTTGTGAGACCACTGTGTCTCCCCAATCTCTAGTTCAACTTTCATTGCACTTCGAACTATTTCTTCATAGCTATCGTAGTCCCTGTTGGCTATATTCTTCCGCAGATGAGGTCGTAGTCCACCCATAAATCTATCAACCTTCCCATTAGGGTCCATGAAAAAGCTTGAGGTATAACGGGAAAGACTTGTGAAGTTCATCTCGTAGGTTCCAACTGATTCATTCTCCTTCTGCTTCAGCTTGAGAAATTCTTTCTCCATTCTCGTTCTCATCGAACGAGGGAAATACTTATTAAAGAATATTCCCCGGAACTATTCCCACTCCATAGCTTCCATGTCTCCTCGTGGCTTCGGGTTTTTGATCAGTGACCACCACTGATCAGCTTCTCCCTCTAGGCGGTAAACAACAAGGGTGACTTTTTCTTGTTCCGAACAATGAAGTACATAAAAGATCTTTTCAATGGAGCTTATCCATTGTTCCACAACCAATGGGTCAGTAGATCCACTGAATGTTGGTGGTCGTTGACGCATAAAGGACTCAACAAAAAGTTGTTCCCTTCATGGTGAGATCAGCCTCTCAGCTTGATTCAAGTTATTACTCATAACTTAAGTCAGTTGGTTCATCATTCACATGAATGTTTCCATTCCGGCTTCCATCGGAGGGCCGTCAGCACATGGTGCATTGCGGTCACCATCGGCACGGTTCCTCCTATTGCCCGCCATTTTCCAAAAGAATAAAACCTTAGTGAGAAACTTATTTAATTTATGAATCTTTTAACTAAGACTTCATGCTTAGACAATTATACTTCTCTATAATTCCTTCATAATTATTCATAAAAAGCTTGTGATTAACCAAACATATCCCCCAGGAGTGTCGTAACCAAGAGTGCAGCAAGGCCCATTATCGTGCACCAGTTCCCGTTCAAGTCTAGCTCAAAACGGTGTTTTCAGGTTTTACCCCTATGTACATCTCTACCAGAGCCGCCTCTACCTGTTCGTATCCAGACATGGATGTATTTGTTTGATAAACCACTTACTCAATACTTACCAAAATACCAGGAAGTTTTCCTATATTAAAACTTTTCTATAGGGTTCTTCCTAAAGTTTTTATATCCTAATTTCCACAAATAACTAAACCATCCTTTGATTCCAACTATATCATCTCGTCCTTTTATAACATAAACTTTCATTACATTACACAAAACTGAGGATCTTTAAGGTTTAGTGTCTTGGAAACCAGGAACATAATACATGAAAAAAACATAAAGCATTCTTCTTAAACACTTGAAAGGCTTATCCTTAAGTTCATCCTAGGTTAATTACTACATCTCATAACCTGGGGACATACATCAAAAGAAAGGGTGAGCAGAAGGCCCAGTAAGGGAAACAAGAGGAATATTTTACATGTGAACTTGATATACTTCAATAAGGACATGAAAAGAACTTTAAGGAATGAGAAAGAAATCATGAGGCATTTCATAATAAAAATAACAATTTTCATAACTTGAAGATGTGGTTACATCATTTAACATAGACAATCATGAACATATCACCAAGGTCCATCCCCAAGGTGTCATTTGAAAATTACCAAGGTTATTCACCAAGGTATCGTGAAAATTGTAGTCTCTAGTGGTTACATCATTACCCAATGCATTGGAGCGCTATCAGGGAGCACCCTTAAATTTGAATTTATTATCATGTGAGCCACATATACAATCATCAAACATTTCATAAATAACCCATATATCATAAAATAAATGGGTTTCATTTCATAATCATAACATTTTAAAAACTGCTTTAAAGACATGATCTTTACGTCACTTTAAAACCACAGAAAGGGAAAGCGGGTCTCATGTATGTAAATCCCAGAATTTAAAATAGAACATTTTGATATATATGTGAATACCCTTGTAGAAATAAGATCTTTGAGTATTCACTTTATAACATAAAATAATTTTGAGAAAAGAGAGAGGCATTTTGAGACGAAAATTCTACAGCATAACGGCTATGTTACAAGGTTTTAGAAAACATTGAAAAGAGAGGGGACATGGGTCACCCACTCATAAATGATCCATAAACCAGTAGGGGGACAGAATATAAGGGATTTAAGAACATGTTAATGAAATTTTAAAGATATACCATATGAAATAAAAAACATGGAAGTGAGACAAAAATAAGATTTCTCTTATGAAAATTCGGCAGCCTAACGACGTCACTTAACTTCAATAAAAAAAATGATTTGACAAGATCAAATAGGGTCTCTCATCATATGATCATAAGAGATCAGTATGATAGATATAGAGATCATAACCCAACATAATAAAATGGAACTTTAAATACTTGACATGAAAATCGAACTTGAAAAATGAGAAGGGTGAAAGAATCACTTAAAAATTCGGCAGCCTAACGGCATCACTTAAACTTTCATAAAATGAAATGATGAGAGTAAGAGGGGATATTTCATCATATAAACATGAAAAGGGAAGTAAGAGGAATATAAAAGAACATCCTCTCACATAAGAACATGGAGCATAAAAGGAATGACATAAAAGAGATTACATGAAAAGAAAGAGAGAGGTCAGATCCCTTACCTTAAAACGTAACTCTCAAAACTCAAAGGTTTGGACCTTGAGGGATTGGGGGAACCTTGGGAGGACTACTTGGGAGGTAAGGAGACCAGAACTTAGTTGGGGGAGAGTTGGGAGTGAAAACCAAAGGAGGAAAGGGTGTGTATTTATAGGGAAAGTGAGGGGACAATGCATTAATGGCCAAGGGACACCTCACAAGTGCTTTTCACAAAACCACGTGCTCTCCCTTGGCATTTACCATGGAGTTAGGCCACATGGGGCCCCAAAAACAATAATTCATCACCCTTGGCTGTCCAACCCTTAAAATATCTCATGACATCATCATGACACAGTTATGATGTCATTAAACATACCGAAACCCTAAAACTGCATTTTTACTATTCACTGAAAAATTCATCTTACTCAGAAAAATCCCAAAATTTCACCTTAACCAAAAATCGATGCTCTAATTACATTTATGAACTCCATTTTATAAAAATAATTTTCTAAATAATTTTAATTTAATTTTTAAATAAAAACACTATTCATCGAGAATTCATTTTTTTTCAGAACAATCCCCAAAAATTACCATAACATAATATCGATGCTCTGAGTTCAAAAATATAGTCCTTTTATAAAAATAATTTTCTAATCATTTTTAATTACATTTTCAATTAAAAAACACTATTCACTCGAAAAAACTAATACTTGACTAATAATTTATGAAACATTTATTTACCCATTTTATTGAATCACATTACTTAATCTAGGTGTCTAAATTATATTAAAACTTTCTTTGAGTGAAATTACTAATCCATTTGGTCACATTACTAATCCTAAGTGTAAAATCACTATTCATAATTTACTATTAATCAAAAATTAAGTTGATCTTATTAGACTCCAAATTCCTTACTAAACACTTTTGTAGAAGACCATTTTTTGAAAATCATTACACATCATTAATTATTTAGGGTTTACATAAATATTATAAAATATCCTTTTTTCAAAATTCATCAATAAAATACATCCTAAAATTATCCGGACATTTGAAGTTTTACAAACATCACTAGAGGAAGAAATATTAATTCATTCATCCCAAAGGATTACACAAAGAAGCTAGGGTCTCATCACATAGCCCCTTATAACACCGACATGTGACCTAAGTGTAAGGTGTGCTATGGTGAGAGAATCCGAGGGAGGCTCACATAACATTTCCCTAGTAGTAATCTCTACTAACTTGAACTTCTCCCGCAGGCGTTTCCATTCAAGCTTGACACACTGGAGTTCGGATTGGGCTTGGTCCAAACTGAAGCCCAAAGATGCCACCTCCTTCCCAAGCTCTAATAAGTGGGCTTCATAAGGTTCGAGTCTACTGGATGAAGCCATCGATTCCTCTTTCTGCATTAACCATTAACATCTTATTAAATCATTAAGAGTAAGTTAATATACTACTCAAAAATATTGGGTCGTTACAATAAGTCATGTTTTAAATTATGGATATGACTAAATAATGATATAATAAGTTTGAACAACAATTAACAGGTCAAAACATACTTGAAAAAACTAGGCAATTAACACCCGAAATAGTTAAAATAATGCTAGAGTGTTAACCAAAGGGTAAGAAAATATTGTAAGAAGTTAATACATGATATTATAAACATGAGTATGGTTATTTTATAAGGTAGTAAAATATTTTAAACCACTATATATGAGGATAAATACCACACAACAAAAGAAAGGTTAAGGTAAGAGATTTCATCTCAATTTACATTCTATTGAGACTTATTTGTTATTATGAACCAATTCACTTTTATTTGATGTATTTACTAAACTTTAAAATTGTATATCATGAATATCATTAATCTCATTATATTATAAGTTTAATTTAATATTATTTCTATATGTTTTTTATTATTTAAATGTTTCAATGTGTCATGAGACACATTGGAATGTTTAAAATGTCATTTCCCTCAAGATTGTTTTTATGATATTTCAATGGTAATTACATTCATGAATGTTAAAAACCCTTGTTTTTACTTATCCTCCATTGGTAATTTATTGATAAATCCATATATTTTATTCAATGAAGATATTTTGATAAGTCACATTATTCATGTATATGAGGAACACTTTGGACTGGTACAATAAGGGTGGGGATTGGTTATAGATAGCCCCTCAATGCAACGGTAGTCACATGAGATGAACCATTTGGCCAAATTAGATGGGTTTTTTCCCTATATGTTATAAACCATTATATGAAAGGTCTTGAAGGTAAAAGTACCATATACCTAGTAAACATGGATTCCAATAAATAATCATTTCCCTCATTTAAATTTAGTTATTATTCATCCAGGAGATTTTGTGTTGATATATCTATGGCAGTATTTAATTTTCATTTCATTGATCAAATGGAATGTGTTTAATTTTCTTACATTTATATATTGATTTTTCTTTATCGAGTTATTTGAATGAAATGTGTTATCTATTTTTAACTTTCCAGGTCAATTTATTCCGATTGATTCATTATTTCTTGCACTTTACTTACCCTTGTTGAGAATTTGATCTCATGATTATTATGTTTATTTCCCCAAGTTACAAAGAATAGAAAATTGAATAAGTTTTCAAGGATGCAGTTTATTTCAGTTTATTGTGTATCATGTTTTATATTGTTTTCTTATTGCATTATGGGTATCAAGTATGTAATATAGATTTCCAAAACTACTAAACTAATCATTCTTTTGGTATTTTATTCCTTGTAATAATGCCAATATAATAAAATAATGCACTGGATCTGGGATTCTTTGGTTGGGGAATTTCACTTTCTATACAAGGTTTTGGTATGCGTTTTTTCCCTCTCTCATCTAGTATTTGGATAATATTTTCAAGGTGGAGAAAAATAATGTTTCATAAATCTATCCATTGATATGTGATAAAACTTTTATGGAAGCATGTATATAGGTGGAGTTTTGAGTAAGATATGATCTTAGCATTTAAGTGTGTGAATTATTTTAATAGTTTTTTGAAGTATGTGAAGAAAAATGTTATAGGAAAGTGGAAGAAGTTTTTAAGTGGTGTGGAAAGTTTGAGGTTTATATAGATTCTTCTTAATTCACTACTTAGGGAAATCATGGTTTTTATATCAATTATTATTTTTCCTATAATGAGTTATCTCCCATAGTCTTATAATTTTTTATAAGTGATCTATAACTCTAGGTTTCAAAGTTCTAGTGATTTATGAACTATTGTTGACAAAAAAATCCAAAGGGGGGGATTGTTGGGACCATGTTGTATGGAAGTTTTTTTCAGTATATGATATAAGTGGTTGATGTGTGTTTTTTATTTTGTTGTATTTATGAAAAATCAATTCACTTTTTAATGTTAGTGATCATAAAAAATGATTACAAGACTCAGATGAATAGATGAGAAATGATTAAGAAAATCCATTAGCTTCTTTTTTCTTTTCTAAAGATGTTTTCAGGGTGGAATTGTCTTTGAAATCACATTGGGTCCAAACTGTTGTTTTTGATCAGACTGGGAAGTTGTATCATCTTCTGAATGTATTTTGAAATATTCATTTCAAAATCAGATGATGCTATTCCATTTTGAATATTCTTAGAATCGTAATGAATTCATGATACAAAATAATGTTTGTGAGAAAATATATTAGGAATTCATATTTTTTTTCTAAATTACCGATCGACCGATCCATTAGATGATCCAATTCATAAAATTGTCAAATTATACAAATTATCCAATATATAAGATAAATAATCAATTATAGAGAATCTATAAGGAAATATGTTGTTGTTTTCACTAGTCCGTTAGACAAGAAGTTTCATCGATCTATTGGATGTGTTATGTAACAGATCCATCATGCATATTATTGGTATCTTTATGGTTTTAGATGCAGAGCTCCATTAGAGACTGAATAGAGTGGTTGGAGTTTTTATGACTGATAAGTGAAAACTAGATCAAGAGACCAATCCATAAAAATATATGAGATACCTATCAAACATATTAAGTATAAAAATACACTCATCCATTTTAAAAATAGGCTCTGATTTTTTTTAGTGGGAAAAGGCTCATTAGATAGGCTGTAACAATAATACATCAGATGAGAAATAGATACTAATCCATCAGATGCCTACTGAAACCAACAATTCATTTAAGGTTGGACTTCTTTAGATGATGTATTCCATCAGCATGATTATTTGGTGAAAAAAATAAAGAAATTGGGAATTTTTTTTGAAGTTGTTGAAGTGTCATTAAAGGGTTCTAGAATCATTAGAATTCTCAATGATACAGGTGGAAAAATTAATTGAAAAACTTGACTAAAATGAGAGGAATATAATTAAGAAACTAAATTCTAGAGAAGTTGAAATAATTTATAAGGAATAATTGTTTTAAAGTTTCATATGAAGTTTCAGAATGGGCCGTCATATGTTTTACATATTCTCAAGTTGTTAAATAAAATCAGAATGACATACTGTATCAGAATGATAAAATTTTTCAAACTGAAAAATTTCTTGTAAGTTAAAAATAGACTGAAATTGTGATAATATTTGATAAGTTTTGAGAATAATATAAAAAATTTGGGAAGTGTTGAAATGGTCAAATATTAAGTTGAAATAGAAGTCAAATTTTAGTTTTTAGGAATTTTCTTAAGCAGGAAAACTTTTTTATATTCTCACCCATTCCAGTTTAGGGAACCTATAAATAGAAGTGTAAATACAATATAAATTATAAAAAAGACACTATTAAAGTTTGAGAGAGAGAGAGAGTGATAAATTTTTTTGGGTGAAATTATTAGTCTCCAAAAGGAGGTTTATTGAGAAACATTTTTGGATAGAACTGTAAGAAAGAGACAGTCATATTTTTTCAGATCAGACTGTGGAATTAGAATGAAATTTCTAGGGAAAGATAAAAGAGGTTTAGAATTGATTCAATCATATATATTCAGACTTATTTTTTACATAATGAATAATTCGAATAAATAATAATATTTACTATCAGATCAAGTTTTTGTATAAAGTCCAGAATGGAATTTTCTACCTAATATTGGGTAGGAAAGTGAAGGATTGTGTTTTGAATATTTACAAAAGTGGAAGTTGTTGAAGCTACACAGTGACATGTTTGGAAACAAATGGTTATGATATATTAACTTGTTAAAAACATATTTTACATCACTTTTTCTAGAATAATAACATGAAAAATTATATTGATCATAGTGCTACACAAGTGTAAGGGTATTTACTTCTTATTATACCCACACAAAAGGATTTTTTTTCTTGTGAATTGTGTGGTATCAGATTATTTCCAAACCATGAAATGGACCGGATACTATTATTAATTAGTAAAACATTTAGATATTTATGTTTATATGGATGTTTGATTTTTTTTTTAAAAAATGATAAATATTTAATAGTAGGTGATAGTTGTTATATAAGTAAGATAACATAAAAGAAAAAGATATCCCTGGTTCACTCCTCCCCCTATGAGTGATACATTAATCCTGGCTGGGAATTTTCAATTAACACTTCAAAAACTATTTGGTTCATATAGTAAATACCCAAATATATTTTTTAATTCCATATCCACATCCTAGATCCCTTAGTTTTATTATTAAACTCTTTTAGGAAGGCTTTAGATATAAACCTAAAGAGTCTCTCTGAAGAAGAGGTAAAATTCTAAAATTTGCGTATTTGTTTTATGCATTATTCTGACTCCATAAAAAATATTAAAATATGATAATATAATAACACAAGTATCCCATTTATACTAAGATTTTACTATGATAATTTAATAACTAAGTCCCATATCTTTATTCATCAATTGGGAAATGTAACTGTCAATCATGTGTACGACGAACTACCGCCTCACGAACCGATGCAATTCATATTCCATCACCACCTTTTAAGTATGAATATAATGATGTATTTAACTTATTTAAATAATATTTTATAAATTATTATACTTATATAATTATCATATCACATGTAAATTCTTACTTTCCTTTACATGGGGGATACGATAACATCGCTCGTGTGTACAACGAACTACAACCTCTTAAAGTGATGCAATTTGTATTTTGCTTACGCTTAAAATGTAAGGTAGTAAGGTTAAAGTTATGAATATATGTGATATTTATACCCTAAAAAAACTTATTAAAATATAATATCACATCTAACTTCTTACCTTCCAATCTTTTGAAAAATAATAACATTGCTTGTGCGTACGTGTGGACTACCGCCTTTACATAGGGATGTGAAATGTTTTTATATTTTATTTTTTCATGGATGGTAATAAAGATGTATTTGATTAATATAAATAATATATATTAAATAATAGTAGTTATTTAATATTTATTTTATATTTATTTTCCTTTTATTCTATCTATTGAGAAGGATGGAAACAATATTCATGCTTACGTATGACGTACCGTCTCCATGAATGGAGTAATCAATTTTATATCTCTAAATTTTATAGATTAATATAAATACATATATAATGAATATATATAATGGTTAAAATTATGGATATTATTTAACCATTATAAATATAAAATAATCAAAATTAGCAAACCAAAACATACATGAAAAAAGCAATTATCAACAGAAATAGTGATTTTAATAAAGAATTATTAATAAACGTGTCATAAAAGAGTATTAGTAAATAGTATGAGGTATGAAATATATGATTATGTTTTTTTAATAGATTTATTATAAATTTAAAATTTTTTATACATGATTTTCTAACACATATGAATGAAATTAGACCTAAGGTAAGGGTTTCTCATCTCACTTTTACTTTTGTGAGACATATGTCTTATTCATCCCTGATTTATTTGGTGTCATTCATATACTTTTACTTTTGATATTTTATATCATGAATATATTTCTATTCATGGTATTTAATTTTTCATTTGATGTTATTCCTTTGATAAGGCTTACAATTCAAAAGTCACCAAAGTGGTAAGAGATTTATGTTGAAATCTCAATTTAATCAGGATTGTTTAAACTTGAATTTCCATTGAAATAAATTATTTGATCATTTTATAATAAAATTCTTTATTTTTTTCTAATCTATTTATTCATGAAAATTTCAATTAATAGTAACATTTTCCTATCTGAGTTACTTAAAATGATTATGAAAAGTTTTTAAGAAAATTCGACTTTATTTCTCTCTTTGGTCTAAAATCCTTTTCCTTATAAAACCATGTTTTCTAAAAATGTTTTCTAAAATATTTTTAACACTATCAAAATGATTTATCAAATAAAACTATCCCAAGTTTTACATTTTAATATTTTTTTTAAATAACCTTCATTTCATTTTCCAAACAATGCCCATTTGGATTTTATCAAAAATGCAAAGGAATCTTTTTTTAAATTATACAGGAATGTAAAAAAATTTCTTTTTCCATGATCACTCAATGTTTTAAATATTGTTTTACAAGTTTTTAATGTTACATTCAAAGAAAATTATTTTTAAAATATTTTTTGAACTTTTTTTTAAAAGTGTATTTTCAGAATGAAAAAGATATTTTACCTAATAAAGTCTTTAATGGAATTTTTGTAGTATTTTTATTCACAACTAAATTAAACCCTTTATTTTAATTATAATTCAATGAGGATATTTTGTACTAACACCATTATTATTATTTATTTGTATGGTTTATGATCAATTTAACTGAGGATGTACAATTTTATTACTATTCACTATATTACTCTAGATGGTTTATAATTGTGTTTATTGATTGGGGGTAAGTATTAAAATTTCCTATGTTAATTTTTGAATATGAATATATATTATGATTATGTTTCACCCATATATATGAGTAACATATTGAACTTATAAAGTGATGTATCAGGCCAATAATTACAAAGCCCCTCGATGCATTGGTATGTCTCACGTGACAGATTACTTTGCCAAATTAAATGGGGTTTTACCCATATATTAAAATTTTCTTGTAAAAGTTATTTAAAATATATTTTAGATATATGAAATTATGAATTCCCTAATTATGATATTAGTTATTGATGTTTAATGAGATTATTAAATTAGTTATAATATACATGGTTATGTTATAAGATCTTGTGATTATTTATATATCATTATTTGATCCTCATTTATTCCTTTTATATTATTCTTCATGGTCAAGTTATTAATTAAATGAAACATGTTTTGTTTATTTGGATTTCCATATTTATTATATATTATGTATTCATGATAGGTTCCACTGTACACATACCCATATTGATCATTAGAGCACACCCCATTCTTATGTTTCCTTTCCCCAAGATGCTAAGAAGTATTTTATGATTTATATGTAAGGATATGATAGATGGAATAAAGATGATCTCAAATATTATTGTATTTTATGTTTTTGAATTTATGGGAAATTCTTGTATAAATATTTTTTACCATGACTAATAAACTATTAATTTTTTTGGAATACAATTCCTTTTATCTTATGCCAATGTAATAATGTAACTACTAACTCTGGGATAATAGGGTTGGAGATGAATTTTAGTAGAAAAATTCAGAACAATATTTAAGAAAACATAGATTAGAGATCCTAAACCTTTTATTGAAACTAAGGATAAGTATATAAGAACATCCTAAACTTTTGAAAAGGTTTATATTGTGTGGTTTTTCTATAAATACACCCTTGTTGATATACAAAAAGTGGATGTGGTTCTTGCATAAATGTACCTATGGGTAATAACTATGAAAAGGAACATCAGTATTGACTCGAGCATTACCTAATACATGATAATGGGACTTACTGTTCACTTGTTTTGATACTCTTGAGGTATATTATTAGGTTAATTCACATTTTATTTACAAACCATTTTAAATGATTTGAAATTATTTTTATGATTTGAAAATTTAATCAAATAAACCATGTTTATGATTATGAGATTAGCTATGGATAAATTTTTCAAATTGTGTAAAGTGTTTCAATACTTTTGGGATTATACATTATGTTTCATAATATTATGATCTAACATAGTTTATTCCATTGTTTAGAAATGGATCCTTGCAGATGTAATAGAATTCATATCAATTCATGTACCCCATTTATGGATTTCCTTCATGGGAAAGATAATAGATCTATAAATATAATTGAAATTGATAAAATTATAACCATATTATGGTAAATGGATCAGGTTATGATAAGTAAATTTTCCCTTATGGAGTGACCTAATGATCCACCATGTGGTGTAATAATGTTAGACCACTTTATGCATCAACAACATCCATCATTTAAGGGGACTATAAATACATTTGTAGATGAGTATTCGATAAGTTCCTTAAATAAGATATTTATTTCTTTGGGAAGAAATGAAAGGGGGAAAGTTGTCATGGAATTCTATCATCTCTCAGGATATATGGATCAATGATGGTTATTAATTGAGAACACTAAGTATGAATAAGAAATAGATAATATATAATGAAAGGATTTTAAGGTACTTTTCTTGGAAAAATATTTTCCTCATGAGCAATGAGAGGATATAGAGATACAATTCTTAAATTTAAGAAAATATAAAGTTGAAAAAATTTATAAGTATGAAGACAACTTTTCAAGGTTAGTAAGGCATGCTACAAACTCTGTTTGTAATCCAAAGATAAATATTGAAAATTTATTTGATGTGATTAAGATAATTCTTAGAAGAGAAGTAGTCTTCAAAAATTTCTCAGCATATGAGGAAATAGTATAATGTGGTATAAAGATATAGAAATAATTCTACAAGTCCTATGAATTATAAGGAAATTATTAGAAGAAGAGGATAGTAGAGAAAAATATCGATAAAGGGAAGAAGGGAAAAAACAATTTTCCCCAAGTGAAAATTGTTGAAAGAAAAAATCTGGTATTTTCTTGAAGGGAATGAGAGATTGCTACAATTGTGGAGAGAGAGTAATCCATTCTTGTGATTTCAAGGGAAATAAAGACTCTTATAATGTGTAATTTATATTTAATAACATTTGGAACTATGAAAATTAATTTCCTAGGAATTAAGGTAATATACCTCAAAAGAAGCTAAGGGATCATGGTCAAGTTTATTCTACTAATATAAAAAAAATTGGAATGATTAAAGTGCTTGTATACTTGGATTCAAGAAATATGTTTTGTAAGTATTTTTACCAATGATATTTTTGTTATAAGAATCACGAAGCATATAAGTATTTCACTGTAATACTATTTCTTAATGAATTTGAGAGAATATATTGAATGGTGTTAATGAATAAGAAAAGTGATTTAGTAAAAAAATGAACTTATTGGAAAACACATGATTGAGGGTGAATAACCCTTGATACCTACCTGATGTTAAGATAATAATGATATATTTATAGGGTAGTATTAGTGACCATGAAATTGGATATATTTTTTATGGTTTATATCATTTCGGTTGGAGCTTATTGAATTTTTGGAATTATGGAATAAATTTTTTAATTTGATATTTTATTTAATAAATAAGAAAGAAAAATAATTTTTGGAATCATACATGTTTTTATTAAGGTTTTATGGATATCAAGGTATTAACATATTTAGAATGTGACATTAAGAGACGCCTTATATTTTTTTGGTAATATATTGATGATTTAGTGACCTCCCATCTAAAATTTTGAAATTTTAATTTGGTCACACATATTTTGGATGAGTTTTAAGGTTAACCATATACAAAATGGATTAAGTTTAATTTTGAGAGTTACTATTGAGGTATTAGAGATTAATGTATTATATTGGATAATATTTCCTAACCATTTTGTTTTTAGTAAAGACAAGAGGAATAGTTTTTTAAAGTTTTATGGGTCTTATGATCTGTTAAAAGTTAATTTTAGTGATTCAAGGAAAAAACATTTTTGGATATTGTTTTATTTGGGTAAGAGATAATGTCGTTTTTAATTGAATAATAACAAAAATATGAAATTGTGAAATATAAATATATCAAAAAAGTATATTTATTTATATTCTTAGATAGTAAAATAATTCCTCAACTTTAAGAAAATGATCTGGAATCAAACATGTTATCCTATTAACTTCATATCAAATGAATTAAATGGCCTTTGGACTCATAAAATATTTATAGTTTTTAGGTCCCTAACTTTCCATTGATAATTTAATTTCTTGTAATCTACAATCTCTACCAATATCTATAATTATTTATACTTTTCTTCTATGTCCATATCATCACTTACCACCAATGGTATCCTATTTGGAAACCTAGTATGTGCTATTCTAGATGAAATTCATACTTCCATTTCTCTATTATAAAGGTCTTTTTTTCAATGTCTTGAATTTTATGTGTATTATTTTTTGATATTATATGTATTATTTTCAAGACTAGGTACTAAGTTGACATGTGATTTTGAGGCCCGGTGTTCACGAAATAAATGTTTGAATTGTATTAAATATATTAAATAGAACGGGCAAAATTTTTTCCTAAAAAAGATAAATAACTACTAAATGGGTGTATGAATAAAAAATCTAAGGGTATAGTTGAGTTTAGAATGTGGTTTTTACCTTAGTTGTGACTTAACAATAGTCAGTGCAGGTTGTTTGTAGAAAAGTCATCACAGGTGAAAAAATGAATAAGATAATTAAATAAATTATTTTATTTAATTTTTATTGACACATCAATTAAAAATATTTAAACATATTATTATGTTAGAATTATAGGGTTATACACAGAACCCTAGAAATATTAGAGAGCCCTTAGAGATATTGTTGGAGAATTCTCTCAGGTTAACAACGACGAGATCATGGATCAATGATTGGCACACCTCATATTTTGAAGGATATCACCAATGAATGAGCCATAGATTCATTATTCATCAACGATCGATCCAAATCAATGTAGGTTTTATGTTTTGATTTGATTCTTCCCCATTCTTGAATTCTTCAATGATTGCGAATCAATCAATGAACAAATTGATCTGCGGTTCGATCATCTTACAGGATGATATTATTTGCAGGGGTTTAGTGAGAGATTAATATTTGTGATTTAATATATTTATATATTCAATCAAAAGAAGATGGATCAAGATAAACACGTACATTTATCAAGGCTCGTTCCTCAAATCCATTATTGTGATTTTATCTCCCCATTCATCATTTGTCATGGACATTTTTTTGGTTTGCAGATCAACAAATACAAATCAATAGATCATTGCACATCCATTTCTTACCAAAAAGATCTGATATCATAGATCTGGGATTTATATGGAATGAAAGTGGTGAGACTATGTAGACAGATTAATTCAGACGATGAAGGATACCCAATTTATCATTCTTTTGCAATCTTAATCATACAATGGAGAATGATGATTTGATATGTTTTCCAAGAAAATATAATGGCAGAACTTATTTTAGGTTGATAATGACATTCAGATGAGTTGTTATTTTCAATATTTTGGTGAAACGATCACCATATTAAAAGTTAGAGGCACTAGAAAAAATGGTAAGTAAATATAGTATTATGGAAAATCCCACCCTATATGGCGTGTATGTTGGATCTACAAGCCATGTGGGGCCCTCTTACGGTGGCTAGGGTTTTAGGATAATGTTAAGTATCACAAAACTTGTGAACCCTATCACACAGCGTGTGGTCTCTCTTGGGTGTCTCGGTGTGTACTTTAAGATGTACAAAGACATGGGGTGGAGTAGATGAACTTCCAACATGGTGTGTACTCCTTCATAGGGACATGACCTGGACCAAGTACACGTGATAAGCTATGTACTAGTACATGGGAAAACGTACATGGGATATAGAAATTTATAGTCACATGGGTTGACTAGATGGGTAACCCACACACCGTGTAGTACTAAATGGACATGGATTGATGACACAATCAACTTACATGGGTAGGAACCGAGGTCAAAAAACCCGACATGTCACCCCTACTACACACCGTGTACTCTTTTATACATGGCTTGGATCTCTTGTCCTCTATATCTTGGACAATATTTTTTAGTGTATGTTTCCATTATCCATTCCTTGAAGGTTGGTATGGAATCTTCTCTTACTCTAAGTACTAAGATCCCTTCAATAGGACTTCTTGGATAGAGTCTTTGGAATTTCTCTGATGGGCCTAAAGTGAGATCCTCTATTCATCTTCATGCCCTGGGTAGAGTTCTTGGTATCTTTGTGACCAACACTACATAGGCATCGATCTTCTACTTAGAAGTTTAATCCAAATTTAGTTGTTGGTATCACTCAATGTCCTTGGATGTGATCCTCATCTATGTATCATATTCTCTTCATACCTTTAGTATGTTATTTCTCATGATGAGACTTGACAAGAAATACCTCTCAGACAGATGTCATTAGTGCTATTAGACTCATTAGTGTGTTCTCCTAGATGAGTGCTTTGTGGAATCTTCTATCTATAACCCTAGGATGGTATAATATGGTTGGGAATTACCTCAAGACTGTGTGTCTTTGTTGAGTATATCTAGATATTCTTTTTATATGTGTTGGAGACATATACCTTTGTAGAGATAACTTTATTCCCTTTGTTGTATGATTTATTGTTTCGGGGTGTCTTATTGAGTATTTTCATACTCACCCCTACAAGGTATTTTCCCACACATGTCATTTCTTGTGCATAAAATCAACCTTTTGACAGAGTCCTAGGTGAACCAGGACTAGATGGAGCTTAGTGAATCCAGAAAGATAGAGGTGTGTTATTACAGCTTTCTGACAGCAGTACCAATATTTACTTCTTTGTTAAACTAGTGTTATAGAATTTTTGTGGTGGGTTTTGATTTGTCCCTGTTACTTTCCTTTACATCATTTCTTACTCTAGTTACTAGATTTAGATGTACTCATGCATGGTTGTTCAGTTATTTTTACATTTTGGAATTTTATCTGATTTGAGATGTGTACCTATGTATAGGTAGTTACGATAAGGCCTCCCATATCAGTGATATTCTTTCTTGGTGCTAGTAATCAGACCTCTTGGGGAGTCTCAGCATGGGACCCATTAGGATGGGTAATGATATAGTGGTATCAAAGGGTTCAGTTCTACATTAGGGGTGGGAGTCTGTGAGATTGGTTTGGGGCAACAATGTCAAGTGTTTCGAGTTAGGATTTCAGGACAGGGACTCTAGTGTTGGTGTGGTGGCCGACATATCCATATACCATGACTATGATCACCTATTTTTCAACTTAGTACATGAAAAACTAGTTTTAGGGAAAATAATGGTACATGCATCATATAACAATGGGTTGTTGTTTACATGCCCTTATTAAGTCGTCTCTTCAGATATACTCATTGATCATAGTAAATCTTGTTAGTTTTAGTATGATTTTGTGATTTATTCTAGCTATGATTAAATATTAGGATCACAGGGATGATCCCCTCAGTGATGAGGAATCGATACAAGGACTAGTTCCCTAGATGTTGCCTCTAGGTGGTGCACCAGACACACCACCCATAGAAAATCTTGTGGTGCCCACAGTACCAGTGGATGCGGTGAACAGAATGAGCATGCTTCATGAGTTTTAGTGATATAGACCCCTTATGTTTTGAGGAAAGCCTGAACCATAGGCGGCTGAGGACTGTATTGTGGTGGTGAACAGATTTTTTTGTTTAGTCAGGACACCAGTAGTTCAGATGGAGGTCTGGGAAGTGATCCTTCTTCATGGATCAGAAGGGCGATGATGGGGTTTAGTAACCCTATATTATGATGAGGTGACACTTTCATGGATAGAGTTTGAGAACCTTTTCATATAGTAGTTCTCATTAGCTATGCTATGGGATGTATGCATCCCGGAGCTTTTTCAGCTCTAGCAGGGAATCATGACAATATCTGTGTATTATTTGAGGTTTACCAACATCTCTAGGTACTCTATGGATATGGTTCAAGACATATTCTTCATGGATCATAAATTCGAGCGAGTTCTACTTTAATACATCTAAACTAGTGTTATCCCTATATGCATTCCAACTAATAATGATGTGCTAGAGCGAGATTTGGTGGTGGAGTGTTTTTTGGCCGAGCAGAAACAATTAGTGGTTGTCAGAAGTTGGAAAGTGGGAGTAGATACATCGACAGTAGGGTGTCGATGTTAGTTTTAGGGACTTGGAAATGTGATAAATTTTTATAGGAGGTCTCAATATAGAGGATTTATAGTTCTTGGATCACAGGGTGGGTCCAGTGATCCTTGGGAGAGACGGTGCTAATCATGTTATATCTAGGGAAATCTTGTAGGAGAATGGACGAACCTATATATTTTTGATAGATAGACCATGTATGGGCCACCAAGGTAGAGGTAGTGACAAGAGGAGGTAGTTTTACAAGGTGTAAGACATGGTTGAGGATTTGGGGGAGCAGCAATAGGTGGACGATGTTTTGACTTGTTACCACCACCACCACTATATGGTCCACGCCAGGCTTAGGGAGCGGGAGGACATGGGCGGGGACAACTTTAGGTGGTAAATACTTACAACCCATATTCCCTAAGAATGATACAAGGTATGATATGTGTTTTTTCTACCTTAGTTGCAGCATTGATAAACATAGGTGCTAGTCATTCCTTTCTTTCCACATACCTTGTGCAAGAGTTATAGATTCTAGTTGAACCTTTGGCACAACCATTACACTTGGAGACTTATACTGGAGAAGACTCAATAATCATGCACATGTGCTGAGAATGTGGCCTAAATTTTGGAGGTCATATTTTCTATTGGAATCTCTTGGTAGTAACATCAAATACTAATGAAATCTTTCTTGGTATTGATTGGTTATCTACAGTTCCTGCCTTGATTAAATATTTTAGGATAAGGGTATGGTGTGTCCATAGTGATGGAACAAGGTTCTATTTTTTCAATGAGAAGGAAAACTAGGGATTATAGGATATAATCATGCATATAAGGGTTCATATGATGACTCATCAGTTAGCTATATTAACCCTTGGTGTAGTGGATGTTTTGAGAACCCAGTTTCCTATAGTGGTGGTGGAGCTTGAGGACTTCTTCACTGAGGAAGTTCTAGGTTTACCTCCCCGCTAAGAGATAACCTCATGCATTGTTATACACCTTACGAAGACACTGATATCTACATAAGAATATTGGATGGTGTCCATAGTGATTCGCGAGCTAAGGGTGTAGTTGGGGGACTTGAAAAGTACGGGCTTTGTTCGACCTAGTGTTTCACCCAGGGTAGCCCCGATTTTTTTTCCAAGAAGGAAGACAAGATATTGAGGTCATGTGTAGAACACCAATGCTTGATCTAGGTGAACATGAAGAAAATGTATCCATTAATGAGGATTGATCTCCTCTTTGATCATTTAAGAGGAGCACGATGGTTCTAGGAGGTTGACCTTTGATCAGACTTTCACCAGTTGCGAGTATGAGATGAAGATATAAAAAAGATGGAATTTAAATGTTTTTATGGTCATTATGAGTACTTGGTGATTACATTTGGATTGATGAACTCTCTAGCAGTGTTCATGGGACTTAGAAACCAGATTTTTCAGTCTTATGTAGACCTGTTTGGGGTAGTCTGCATCGACGATATCCTTGTGTAGTTAGTGCCTGAGGAGAAGCACTTGAGGCACTTGAGGATAGTTCTATATGTACTCTGAGAGAACCATATTTACAAAAGTATTTTGAATTTATAGTTCATATATTAAGGAAGTAAACTTTTTAGGACACATTATCTCATTAAATGGAGTGGTAAAAGACCCTGTCAAAGTTGAGCTAGTGTTATCTTGGGATCCACACAAGAGTGTGATGGAGGTTCAGAGCTTCATTGGGTTGGCAGGATATTACTAGAGATTCATACCTGATTTATACAAAATATAATCACCCATGAAAGCCTTGACATAGAAGTGGCATCCTTTCGTATGGATAGTGAGGTACCAAAATACTTTTCAGCAGTTGAGGTAGATTTTGATGAGCGCTCCCATCTTGAGATTTCCATAGGAGGGTGTCTAGTAAATTGTGTTTTGAAATGTATAAGAAACATGGATTGGTTATATTATAATGTAGAGGAAAGTAGTGATTGCCTATGTTTCATTCTAGTTGAGACCACAGAAGAATAACTATTCAACCCATGATCTTGATCCAGTATGAGGGGTCTTATCTTTGAAGATGTGGCGACACAACCTGATGGGTGAGCAATTTATTATCTACTCTGATCATAAGAGTCTCAAGTATATCTTCTCTCATAAGGATATAAACTGGATATAGAGGTGATGGTTAGAGTTCCTAGAGAATTATGACATAGAAATTGTCTATACTCATGGAAAGGGGAACACGGTAGTAGATGTTCTCAGTAGAAGATATTGTTCGCAGTTTCTAAATGATACGTCAGATCAGTTCACCTCGTTGTAGTTATCCTTTATGGATGAATACAAATTAGATTACCTCTAGTAGATGGTTATTACCCATATTATCTTGTAATGAGTCAAGGGGGAACAACTTTGGGATACTGACTATGAGACCCTGCATACTCATATATCCATAGATCTTGCTCCTGATGGATTTTCTAATGGTGGGGAGTATGTATTTATTTATAGGAGACACACGATGGCACCAATGACTTTCCAGGATGATGTTTTGATATAGCTTCATAATTCTCCTTTTTAGGTACATCCAGGTGTGAAAAACATGTACTAGGATATCTGATGTATGTTTTAGTGTCCAAGGATGGATAAAGGAGTTGTAGAGTTTGTATCTCGATGCCTTAATTGTAAGTAAGTGAAGGATGGGCACCAAGTTCTAGCGAGTTTGGCTCAACCCCTTGATGTTTCATAGTGAAAGTGGGATTGGGTGTCTATGGACTTCGTGATGGGTTTACCACAAACTTTTAGGGGAAATTATTCCATATGGGTGATTGTAGACCGACTCACCAAGTCATTACCCTTCCTAGATATATGATTTTAGAGTTCAGTAGAGAGCTTGAGATGCCTCTACTTTCAAGAGATAGTCCAAATCCATAGAGTTCCATTGAATATTGTCTCTAATTGTGATGATCACTTTACATATCAGTTTTGAAATTGATTAAAGGAGGTGTTTGGGACTCAGTTGCACTTGATCATAGTGTTTCACCCACAAACTGAAGGATAGACTAAACAGACCATTAAAGTTCTAGGGGACATGTTATGATCTTGCATGTTAGACTTTGTCTGTATTTGGTATTATCAACTACCACTGAAAGAGTTTGCATACAAAAACAACTACCATTCCACCATCGGTACGACTCCATTCAAGGAATTGTATGGGAAACCCTGTAGGTCCCAATTTTCTAGAATAACCTAGGTGAGTCAACCCTCACAGGACCAATGTTGGTTCAAGATATAATAGAGAAGGTGTAGATGATGCAACAGTCAATGAGGACTATGTGGATCTATCAAAAGTATTATGCTGATAGGCGAGGAAGGCCTTAGGAGTTCGAGGAAGGCGACCATGTGTTCCTATAATTTTCACCTCAACATGGATTATGGAGGTTTGGATAGGGAAGTGAGATATATTTGAGGTTTATTGGACCTTTACTAATATTTCATAGAGTTGGAGAGGTGGTGTACCACTTATCTATACCCCTGCAGTTAGACCAGGTGCACGAAGTCTTCCATATGTCATAGCTGAGGAGGTATGTGCATGACCCATCGCATGTTATCGAATGGGGTGATATGGACATCGAGGATTGAGTTAACTTTGTTGGGTTCCTAGTATATATCAAGGATCAGGATGATAGGATACTTCTTGGGTATTTTATTCTTTTAGTGTGTGTCTGTTGGAAGCACATGGATCTCTAGAAGAGCATATGAGAGCGGGATGCGTGGGTTCATTTTCTGTACCTATATCTTTTTTAGTATTCCTTTTTAAAATTTTTGGGGATGTAAAGTCCCAAGGTGGGGAGATTTTAATGTCTTTGATTTTCCTTTTATTATTTTGGGTTATTATATAAGTTATTTTTGAGAACATGCACTGAGAAGATATGCAATTCCAAGGTCCAGTTTGCTTGGAATAAATGTTTGAAATATATTAAATAGCAGGCGCAAAAAATATTCCTAAAAATCCGAATAACTATTAAATGGATGATTAGATCAGAAATATGAAAGAAAATTTGAGTTAAATATGTGAGTTTTACCCTAGGCGCGACTTAATATTAGTCAGTGTGAGTCATTTTTGGAAAATTTATCATGGAAATGTAAATGAATAAAATAATGAAATAAATTATTTTGTTTTGTTTTTAGTGAAACAATTAAAAATATTTGAATATTTCTTTTGAATTCTAGGGTTAGCTGTATAAACATAGAGATGTTGGAGAGCCCTTGGAGAGACTGTTGGAGAATTATCTTAGGAGAAAAATTATAAGATCATGAATCGATGATCTACACACATAAAATTACAAAGGATCTCACCAAGGAATGAGACATAGCTTCATTCTTCATTGGTGATCGCTCCAAATCGTGGTTGGGAATGTGTTTTTATTTTATTCTTCCTCGTTATTTAACTATATGATAAACATGAATTATTCAATGAAAAATTGATCCGTGGTTTGATTGTCTTGAGGGATGAGATTATCTTTTGGGTTTTGGTAGGAGATTAATATTTTTTATTTTATCTATTTTGATTTTCATTCTAATAGAAAAAATTGATACCAAAACAAAAATTGACCGAGGTTCATTCCTCCAATATGTTCTTATGATTTTCTCCCCCCATTCATTGTTTATTGTTGGTTTTCTTCGTTTGGACCATGGATCAAAAAATCCAAATCAATCAATAATTTCAAACCCATTTCTTGGCGCAATCACTCAATATTATAGATCTAGGATCAACAAGACATGATGAAGTTGCAATGATGAAGATGAAGCAATTAGGATGATGAAGAATACCTTTTTTCACATTATTTTTCATCCTTTGGTGTATGACTAAGAACAATGATTTAATCCATTTTCCATGAAAATCTGATAGAGGAACTTGTTCTTTGTTGATGATAATGTTCAAAAGAGTTGATATCTTAAATCTTCAGGTGAAATGATCACCGAATCTAAGATTGGAGGCACTGAAACAAATAGAAAGTAGATCTAGGATTCTGAAAAATCCCATGCTACATGGATTGTAAGTTGAATCTACACACCATGTGGTGACCCCATACATCAACTAGGGTTTTGGGAGAAAGTTAAGTATCACATAATTTGTGACCCCTATCACATGATGTTTGGTCTCTCCTGGGTGACTCGATGTGTACTTTGGAAGGTAAAAAGACACATGGTGGAGTACAGAGACTACCAACACAACATGTACTCCTCCACACAGATATGGCCTAGACCAGGTACATGGGTTAAGTCATATATTGGTACATATGAAAATGTAAATGGGATTTAATCATGCATTGGAACATATGTAGACTATGAGGGAAGCCTACATGCTGTGTAGTAGTACACAGACACAACTTGATGACATGATCCACTTACATGGGCAAGACCCAGGGTCAAGGGACACGACGTATGTACCCTACTATACACTGTGTACTCTTTTATACATTGATTGGATCTCTTTTTTCCTTCATAACTTATAAAATATTAGTTAGGGAATGTTCCCCTTATACTTTCCCTGAAGGTTGTTATGGAATCATCTCATACTCCTAGGATTACGGTCCATTCAATAAGAATTCTGGGATAGAGTTATCATTATCATTTTGAGAGGCCCAGAGTGAGATTCACTATTCATATTCATTCCCTAGGTTGAGTTATTGGTATCATCATGAACAACACTACATGGGAATCTATCATCTACTTAGCGGGTTAATCTAGATTTATTTTTTGTTATCACCCCATGGCCTTGGCATTGATCCTCACTTGTGTATCACATATTCTCTTCAGATCTTTAGTGTGTTCTTTATCATGACAAGACCCAAAGAGTATTACCTATAGGAGGTACATCATCAGTGCTGTCAGACTCAGGAGTGTGTTATCCTAGATGAGATATTTGTGGAATCTTTAACCCATAATTCTTGGCTAGTGTACTATTGTTGGGACTTACCTCAGGAATTGTGTGTATTTATTGAGTATATCTAGATGTTCTAGTTATATATGTTTTAGATATATAACTACATAAAGATGAATGTATTCCGTTTATTGTATACTTTATGGTTTTGGGGTGTCATACTAAGTATTGTTATACTCACCCCTGTATTGAATTTTACCACAAGTGTCATGTCTTATGCAGATGATTGACCTTTTGATAGAGTCCTAGGTGAAAGAGGACCAGAAAATGCTTAGTGAGATTAGATATACTGAGGTGTGTTCCTATGAATTTTTAAAAGTAGTCCCAGTACTTAGTTTCAAGTTGGACTTGTGTTACAAACACTTTGTGGTGGGATTGTATTTGGCCCTATTTACTTTCTGTTACTTATTTTAGTACTATGGTTACATGATTTAAATGTCTGTAAGCATGGTTGTTCTGTTGTTTTTATATTTCCATATTGGATAGGCTTGGATATGTGTGTGTGTGTGTGTGTATAGGTACTTAGGATAAGTCCTCCCATGTCAGTGATATGACTTCTCAGTGCTAGTCACCAGAACCTGGCTTGGGGAGTCATAAGAAGATCCCTATTGGGATGTATCATGAAATTTTTATTATCTATTTTTATGATGTGGGTTTCCAACAATGTTATCTTAAAATATTAAACCCTTTTTTACTAAGATCAAGATTAAATTGTGAGGTTATAATTTATTTAAGTGTGGTATAATGTAACAACCTATGATTTTAAAAGAGAAACATCATATGTTATAGTGTATATGACAGGAAACAAAAATCTTAGAAGAGAATGTAATACCCCAATACTTTACAATATATATATTTTTAAATAAATCCATTCTCTTTGATAGCTTACGATGCATGCAATACCAAGTTTAAAAGAAACAAGATAATATATTAAAGTATAATTATTTAAACATAACCATTATAACCTTGACAATAAGTTGGTGGGAACTAATATAGATCACTAAATTATAAAAATTATATAGCTTATATATGTATAAAATAAATTCAAAGTTTCTCTATTTATTATAAATAAAATAAGAACAATTTGAAAGAAAGATAAATGTATTCTGAAAAAATTGTATTTTTATTAAAGGTGGGTTTTTTGTTCTTTCTTCAAATAATTTAAAATTAATTTTACCCCTTTTATAAAATTTAACTAGAAAAATAAAAGCAATTTTTTAAATCTAAATTTAAAAATTATCCTTGGGCTAATTTTTGTGATTTTTTTGAAAAGATTAATTTTTTATTGAATAGTGAACAATACTAATTTTTATTGAAAATTGAGTTTTTATTTAAATTATATAAAAGATTAAATTATATTAAAATTTAACTAATTTATTTCATTTTAATAAATTTCATATTTAATTATGATATATTTTTTAAAACTTTTGAAAATTGTTCTTTGGAAAAATTGTTTTTCGACGCATCTATTGGTTTAATATTAAATTGAATTCTATCACTTATGTGAATTGATTTTCGAAAAATAGAATAAATATTTCTTATCAGTATAATATATATTATATAATATGTTCAAATTCAATTTTTACCATTATAAAAAGTGAAATTATTAAATACAAATTACCGTAGTTAAAATAAAAATGAGTTTACTTGGGGGTTAAACTAAGAAAATAAGTGTTAAAAAATATCTAAAACTTGTCCAAAACCCATTTTATGTTCTTAATGAAACCTTATAACCTATAAGGTTCTATAATTATCCATTTTAGAAGATTTTTTCCTGATCATAATGTGGGAATCACTTAATCTTTTCAAAAAAATTATGTGTGTCCTCTCCCCCACTTATAAAAGGACATCCCCTCTTCTCTCCTCTTCACACTTATAAAACACTTTGGTTCATATAATAACTGACCAAATATCTTCTATAATTCCACACCCAAATCTTATAGGCCATAGGTTTTTATGAAACTCATGTAAGAATTATTTAAAAATAAACATAAATAGGCTCTCTAAAGAAGTGGTAAAATTCTTAAACACACGTATTTGTTTTATTTCTTATTTTAACTCATTAAAATTAAAATATGATAATATAATTAAAAACATATCCCATATATATTTTTATTTTATTATTTTAATGGAATAGTCATGATCCATAACCACTTCCATAAAATGGGAAACAAAATCATCGGTCTTGTGTTCGATGAACTACTTCCTCAGAAACCGATGTAGTTCATTTTCCATCACCAAATTAATTACTGAATATACTGCTAGATTTTACTTATGGATATTATATTTATTCAATTATTTTACTTCTATAATTATTATATCACATATAACATCTCACTTTCCATTCTGTGAAGGATACGATAATGTCACTTGTGTGTATGGTGGACTACCTTCTCGTGAAGCAGTGTGATTCATTTTTTGCATACGCTTTAAATGGAAGGTATTAAGGGTAAAGTCAATGAGTATATGTAATTTTTATAACCTAAAAAAACTTCTTTAAATATAATATAAAATCTAACTTTTTAACTTCTAATCATTTGAAAAAAAATAATGTTGCTCGTGCGTATGTGTGGACTACCGCCTCCACATAGCGATGTGAAATATTTTTATTTTTATTTTTAAATTGATGGTAATAAGGATGTATGTAATTAATATAAATAATATATATGACATAAAAATTATTATTTAATAGTAATTTAATATTTATTTTTCTTTCATTCTATCCATCGATAAAAATGGAAACAATGTTCATGTGTACATACGACCTACTATTTATATGAACAATGCAATCCATTTTCTATATCTATATTTTATAGAATAATATAAATAAATATATAATAAATATATATTATAGATAAATTTTTGGATATTATTTATCCATGATAAATATAAAAGGACTGAAATTACTAGACTGAGACATACATGAAAAATGAAGTAATTGTCACATAAAATAACGATTTTAATAAAGAATTGTTAATAAATGGGCCATAAAATACTATAAGTAAATAATATATTGTATAAAATATATAATTATTATATTTTAATATATTTATAATAAATATATATTTATTATATATAATTTTAGAACATGTATGGAGGAAATCAAACTTAAGGTAAGGGTTTCTCGTCTCACTTTTACTTCTGTGAGATATATTTCATATTCACCACTTATTCCTTTGGTGTGGTATATATATTAAAAATTGTGATATGTTACATAATTAATATGTTTATACTAATTATATTTAATGTTTAATTTTATTTTACACCTTTCATGGGGCTTATAATTCAAAGTTTACCAAAGTGGTAAGAGATTTCTCTTTTAATATCAATTTTATTGAGATTGTTTAAACATGAAATTCCATTGAAGAAAATTATTGGATAATTTTATAATAAAACCATTTCATTTTATTATAATCTGGTTATTTATGAACTTTTCAAGTAATAGTAAAATTATCCTCCCTTTGGTACTTAAAATTATTTTGAATTTTTTTTTAAAAATCTGACTTTATTTCTCTCTTCGGTTGAAAATATTTCATCTTCCAAAAAAAATCATTTTTTTTGTTTTTTCTAATTTTTTAACACTATACAATTGATTTATTGAAGAAATTTATTACCATGTTTTACTTTTTACAAATGTTTTTAGAGGAATATTCTTATCTTTTTCCAAATAATATCCATTTGGATTTTACCAAAAATGTGAAAGGAATCTTTTTTTAGCTTTTACAGAATGTATAGAATTAACCCATGTCATGAGATCTCTATTTTTAAATATTATTTTACATATTTAAAATTTTATTTTAAAATAAAACTGTTTTAATTTTTTTGTGAACATTTTGTTTTAAAAGGTGATTTTAAAAATGAAAAGGAAATTTTCCTCAAAAATATTTTTAATAGAATTTTTATGGTACTTATATTCACAAATAACATAAATATATTTTTTAGCTATGATAAAATGGGGATATTTTGTATTGATACCATATATATTCTTTCATTATATGGTTTATAATCGGTTTAAATGTGTATGTGGAATTTGATTTTCATTCACCATATCACTTTTGATGGTTTAAGATTATGTTTATTGATTGGGATAAGTATTACCATTTCAAATTTTAGTTTTTCAATTTGAGTGTTTATGTTGATTATGTTTCACCACTTTTATATGAGGAATTAATTTTAATTATTTAGTGATGAGTGGATCCCTAAATTACATAGCCCCTCGATGTATCAGCAGGTCTCCTAAGAAAAACTAGTTGAAAAAATTAAAAGGGTTTTCACCCATAGATTTAAACTGTCTTGTGAATGGTCTTGAAATTATGTTTTAGATGTTTGAAATTATGAATTACCTCATTATGGAATTAGTCATTGTTTTTAAAAGTGATTATTTGATTATTTGATATCCTTGTTTAATTTTAAGGCCCATGTGATTATTTATATGGAATTATTTGATCATCATTTATTCCTTCCATATTATTCTTCATGTTCAAGTTATTGATTAAATGGAATGTGTTTCAATTATTTACCTTTATATATTTATTATGTATTATTTATTCATGATATATTACATGGTACACAAACCCTTAATAAGTATTAGAGCAAACCCATTTCTTATTTTTAATTTACACTAGATGTCACGAAGTGTTTTATGATTGATATATTTAGATATTCTAGATGGAATAAATATAACATTAAAGAAAATAATTTTTTTTTATTTTATGTTTTCAAATATATGTGAAATTCAATTATATATCCAGTTTATTAAGACAACTAAAATATTAAAACCTTCATAATATGATTCGTTTTATCTTATGCTAATTCTATAAAGTAACCATTGACTCTGGGCTACTAGGAATGGGGAACTTACACAACTTATGAGATTATAATAATTCCTAGAAAACTCTAATTAAAATTATCTATTATTGACTATGTTTGAAAAAATTACACCTGCTTATATAATTACAGTATAGAACCTACTCGGTTGTATTGAGAATGAACATGTATTTTATGAGTTCTCAAAATAATAAAAAGATATAGATATTAGAACTATAAGTGATATGTAGATAAAATTAAGATAACTTGAGGATTTAGACGGAAAAAGAGAATCCCTTGATAAAATAATTCATAATAATGGAATCCACATGACCGTTTCAAGGTATAATGAAATAGGTTGGATGATTCCCACCTTTTGGGTTTTCATGAATTTCAATAGATAATACCACACAATTTAATGAACTCATCCTTAGTACCTTCTAGAGTATTTTTCTTATTTAATTTATAATTAATTTTAAAATAATAATTACATAAAACATGATAATTTTTCTCAATTATATTTTAGATTCTACTCTTATCATGTTGTCATTATAGTGGAGAATCTAGGTGAGTATTATTCTAGTTATATCCATACTTTCTCCATAAATATCTAAACCACATTCTTTGTATTCAGAGTGATAGCAAAGAAGAACCTAATTCTTCTTGTCATTCACCATTGATCATAATATGTTGTTCACTTATTCTCCATAATATTCTTGAGAGGGATAGTGGAAGATATTTTCTCTTGGGATAGAGATAATTCTCTATAGTTCTTAGTTTTTTATAATAGTTATTAAACTCTAAAATTATATAAGTGGGAATATATAATTAGGGTTAATATTTTATAATTACACAGTAGATCTTTAACAAATATTTATTCATTGTAATACCCAAAATCTAATAATATTAATTTTATTATTATATCTAATTACATGAAAAATATATAAACATTATTTATTAAATAATTAATTAAATAATTAAATTATATTGAATAAAATATACTATTTCTATTGGACCTTAAAATTGATATGTCAATCCTATTCAGAATTTATTGAACCCCGAATAATAAAATATTTAATAAATAAATAAATATTATTCATTCATTAAATAAATAAAAATAATATTCAATAAATCCATGTATAAATATTTATGTTAACATATTCATAACTAAATAAATATTGACATTAATCTATTCACTAAACTAGTAAAAAGGAATAAATTTATTTATTACATTGTGAATAATTAAAAAAATATAAAATTACACCAACATATTCTAAACTGAAATATTTAGTGATTGAATTTATGAAATCAATAATATTTGAATTATTATTCCACAATATATGAATTATATTTATTCTTAACATTAAATTTAATAGAAAATAATGTTTTTCTAGATACACTTAGTGCATGACTCTCTACCCCTCTTTCTCATAGCCCTTGTTCAGAGCTCAGAAATTCGGACGGAACTGTTGGATCGATCCTTATGGCTAGAGACTCTTACGAGAGAAGACTCGACGATTACACACTAGTTCCGGCAGAGTGAGCTTACTCTAGGAGGCGAGAGCTTCGGCTGGGATATTCTTGTAGCGGCGTCGAGGCCTTATGACGTCATTTTGGGTATGGACTGGTTATCTACCGTCCATGCTCAAATAGACTACATTAGGTGCAAAGTGCAGTGTGTCCACATTGATGAGACCAGGTTCACCTTCACCAGCGAGAAGGGTGCCTTTGCAGCGTAGGATGGACTCACGCATAGTAGAGGGTAGCTGATCACACATTAGTTGGATAGTCTCATCCTCGAAGCGGTTGATGTGCGGAGTCCGAGTTTTCCTATTGTGGTGGATCAGTATGTGGACTTTTTCCCTGACGATGTTCCAGGACTACCTCCATGCAGAGAGGTAGACTTTTACATAGACCTATACCCCGGGACAACACTGATATCTACTCCACATATCGGATGGCTCCCGTCGAGCTTCATGAGATACGGGTACAGCTGGAGGACTTGTAGGGGAAGGGATTTATCCAACCCAATGTTTCACCCTAGGCATCTCTGATTTTGTTCACCAAGAAGGAGGATGAGAGCTTGCGAGAGTGTGTTGACTACCATCGCCTGAATCAGGTGATCGTGAAGAACAAGTACCCACTCCTCAGGATTGACGACCTCTTTGATTTGGTCAAGGGAGCACATTAGTTCTCGAAGATAGACCTCAGGTCAGGCTATCACCAGCTTAGAGTTAAAGATGAGGATGTGAAGAAGACGGCCTTCAGGTGTCGGTATGGTAACTATGAGTTCTTGGTTATGAATTTTGGTGTAACCAACGCTCTAGTAGTGTTCATGAGTCTCATGAACATGATCTTATAGCCTTACCTGGATCTATTTTTCATAGTTTTCATCGACGACATACTGATTTACTCGACTACTGAGGAGGAGCACGCCTACCACTTGTGGGTTGTACTGGATACACTCTGAGAGCACCAGCTTTATGGTAAGCTCTCGAAGTGCCAGTTTTGGATTTGAGAGGTTTATTTCTTGGGACATGTCATCTCGGAGGCTGGAGTTGCAGTGGATTCAGCGAAGATCGAGGTAGTACTTTCTTGAGAGCCACCCAGGAGTGTGATGGAGGTGTAGAGTTTTCTGGGTCTGGCTGGGTACTATCGGATATTTGTGCCAGACTTCTCAAGAGTTTCATCACCACTTTCAGCTTTGACGAAGAAGGGTAAACCCTTCGTGTGGTTAGATAGATGCCAGCATATCTTTCAGGAGCTAAGACAGAGATTGACCAGTACGCCCATCTTGAGGCTACCGGAGGAGGGCATTGGGTATGTAGTTTACTGTGACGCATCAGGGACTAGACTCGGGTGTGTCTTGATGCAGGTGTGAGCGGTGATCACATATGGTTCACGACAATTGAGACAACACGAGCAGAACTATGCTACCCATTACCTGGAGTTAGAAGTAGTGGTCTTCGCCTTCAATATGTGGTGTCACAATCTAATGGGTGAGCATTTTACAGTCTATTCTGACCACCATAGTCTCAGTTACATCTTCTCACAGAAGGACCTGAACCTAAGACAACAGTGATGGCTCGAGTTCCCCTAGGACTATGACTTTGAGATAGTCTATACTCTTTGGAAGTGGAACGTTGTAGCTGATGCTCTTATTAGGAGATCAGACATTTGGTTGCTAGGAGAGGTGACGAAGAAGCTAGCTGCGTTGCAGATATCCTTTGTGGATATAGATGGAGCATCCTTTCCTCAGTCTCTCACAGTCACTCCTCCACTTCTTCATCGAGTCAGGGAGGTACAACGTGGGGACATTGACTGTGAGATGCAATGTACTTAGATATCCTCTGGACAGGGACCTAATGGATTTTATGATGGAGGGGAGCAAGTCATCCTATTCAGGGGACGCAACATGGTACTAGTTTCACTACAGGAGGAGGTGTTGATGGAGTTACACACTTCCCCTCTAGTGGTACATCCAGGAGTGGTGAAGATGTATCAGGACCTCAGACGATAGCATTGGTGGCCAGGTATGAAGAAGGCAGTAGTAGAGTTCGTTTCACGATGCCTCACTTGTTAGCAAGTGAAGGGGAGCACCAAGTACTAGCAGGATTGGTGTATCCCTTAGCGGTCCCAGAGTGGAAGTGGGATGGTATATCCATGGATTTCGTGACGGGGCTTCCACGTACATCTAGAGGACATGACTCTATCTGGTTGATCGTAGACCGACTCACCAAGTCGGCCCACTTCCTTCCGATCAGAGAGCAAGGCTCAGTAGAGAGTTTGGGATGCCTATACGTTCAAGATATTGTACAACTTCATGGTGTGACATCGTCTATCGTTTCCGATCGAGATGCTCGATTCACTTCTCAAATATAGAAGGGGTTACAAGAGGCTTTTGGGATGTAGCTACTTCTAAGCACCGCCTTCCATCCTCAGACGGATGGCCAGACAAAGAGGACCATTCAGACTCTCAAGGACATGCTCCGTGCAAGTGTCCTCGACTTTGGTTGTAGTTGGGATGATCACTTACCTTTGGTGGAGTTTGTGTAAAACAACAGTTACCACTCCACCATCAGGATGACCCCTTACGAGGCATTGTATGACCGACCTTGAAGATCACCTCTGTGCTGGACTGACCCAGGGGAGTCAGCACTTGTAGAATTAGAGATGGTTTAGGCTATGATAGAGAAGGTGTAGATCATCCAGGAGAGGATGAAGACTGCACAGAGCAGACAGAAGTCCTATGCTGATAGAAGATGGAGACCACTGGAGTTCGAGGATGGTGACCATGTTTTTCTACGGGTCTCACCTCGATGAGGTCTACAGAGATTTGGCCGGGGTGGGAAGTTATCTCCATGCTTTATCAGGCCATTCCAGGTCCTTAGTAGAGTAGGTGAGGTGGCTTACCACCTGGCTCTTCCACCTCAGTTGCTCCGGGTGCATGACTTCTTCCACGTATCTCAGCTGAGGAGATACATGCACGACCCATCCCACATCATCAACCATGGGGACCTGGACATAGATGATGGAGTGACATTCACGGAGGTCCCAGTGGAGATCGAGGATCGACAGGAATTATTCCTATGTGGACTGTCGATTCCTCTAGTGCACATTCGCTGGCAGCACGGGAACCTCCAGGAGAGCACATGGGAGCGGGAGGCTCAGATGCGTGCTTAGTACCTGCTTTTGTTTCCCTAGTGTGTGTTGTAGATTTGCGGGAACATAAAGACCTAATGTGGGAGTAATGTAAAGACCCAGAAATTTCAAGGAATTTTTTTCTTAAATAATTTGGAATTTTATGAGTCTGTGGTTTCTAACGACACCTGATTCCGAGGCCCAGTGTGCCCGAAATTAATTTCTGAAGTTTTGTTCTGGTACGTTCAGTAAACGTACGTGCGAGTTTTTTTATCTTTTGAACTAGTGCTCGGAATTGAAATCTAAGGGTACTGATGAACTCGGAGCACCGGTATTCGCTTAAGGGGACCTTTACCGCAATTGCGCTTGGACAGGAGGATAAGTTATATTTTAGGGAGTCATAATAATTTAAATAATTTGTTGTGTAACAAAAATTATTTTATGTGGTGGTTATTTCCTCCAAAGGGAAGTTGGAGGTGGGGCCTACACCCCACATAACTTCCCTTGGGAGGATATAACTAAGGGTGGGTCCCACACGAGCCCCTAACCTTCATCTCCTCCTTTAACTCCCTTAAACCCACTTTTAACCTATGGAATTCCACTTAAATGTGTAGCCTCTCCATCTCCCTCCCATTAATGTTTCCAACACAAATGCTATAATTAATTCAATTGTTATTTTGAATTAATTTGAATTACATGGCAATGTTATTTTATTGGAGGGAATTTTTATTATATTTTCCATGGAAAAAATTGGTGGGGAACTTTGTTAGAACTAAAGAGAGGAGGAGGATTGTTCATCCAATGAGGAACATTGACTACGCTTTCTCCTCAGACGCACCCCGACGTCAATAGAATCAACGTACTTATTCTGTGACACCCAACCTCCGCGATGCTCATCTTCTGTGGCTCGTTGATGTGAAGCGTACTTAAATTGGAGGTAGGGGTGTGTTTTGATTGGATCAACGTTGAATCTTCTTTCCTTCTTGTTTTGTTTCTCTTTAGTCGCCTGCTACCGAACTAATGCGGAGATACCAAGCCAAACTAACACGGTCTGAATCCTCTGCCATTATTGTGATTATTGGTGGTTCTTTGTGTTCTTAATGGGTGACAAACAATGGATTGTTACAAGTTCTTTATGTGACACAACGATCACAAAATTGAAGAATCAACATCACGGTGACCTAGCGGAGGTGCGACGATGATAGCGGGAGACAGTTCAGACCGGAACAGGATGGATCATTCCTCGACTGTTCTTCGAGTGGGAATTCAAAACGTGTTTTAGGAGCTAATCGGAAGCCTGAAAACACTGGAATCATCTTCGGGACATTGGGGAGACCTAGAGTATGATGTTTCGTGACGAATGAACCATCAGAATAAAGAACGATCATCAAGGGATGCACGCTGGCTAGAGGCATCGTGTCTTGAAAATTTCAGACTACATGGTGTGTACTCCTAGAGAACACGCCGCGTAGTGCGGGCATTAGGAGGCTAGGGTTTCGGATGTCAGATGGATAACACATGGTGTGTGACCTCTGTCACATGGCTTTTACTTTCCACACAACAATGAGATGGAGGCTACGCGAGACTCGGCTTGTATTTTGGGAAATACACAGACACTGACAGAAATACATGGCCCAGAGGCACGACATGTACTCTCTACACAGAATGGCAGAAATAGCTTCGTGAGACTTGGCGTGTATCCCAGGGATACATGGACATGGTGTGGAGTACATGAGAATGTACTCTACCACACGGCCAGACATGGTCAGTGGTACGGGCTAACCCGTGTACCAATTACACGGGTTGGAGAACACGGGTTGAGGCCGTGTACGGGCACATGGCCAGCGTACACGGATCCGACCCCAGATGTTTTGACATGGCGTATAACCATACCACATGCCATGTACTTACTTTTCTACACGACCAACCATTTGACACGGGCCATTGCACACGAGCAGTACCCGAGGTCTGACTACACAGCGTGTACCGTATACCAACACACTGTGTATTTTTTGGTAAAAGGCTTGGTCATCTTGTACACAGTATCTTGGATAATTTTTTTTTTTGTATTATCCCCCTATGACATGGTGGAACTTCTAAATACACAAACTTGAGACTTCTTGGTAGTTGATGTATCGATCCCTTGGCTCGAGGAGCAGACCCTCCCGGAATCGAGCGTGCTGTGTACGGGAACCCTAGAGCTGGCTGGGACTGCGACTTCTACTGTACTGGAATCCTCCATCGGTTTGACGACGACAAAAACTGTACTGGAATACTCCATGGGTTCGACGAAAACGACAACTATACTGGAATCCTCCGTGGGTTCGACAGCGATGACTACTGTACTTTTATGCTCAGTGGGTCCGACAGTTTGACTTCTGTACTAGTATACTGAGTGGGTCCGATAGTGTTGCTGGTCTAGTATCCTACGTGGGTCCGATAACTTAGCTGGTCTAGTATCCTACGTGGGTCCGACAGCTTATATGAATCAGTTACTACCTATGATCATCTCTATCGCTATACGAAAAATGTATACCTATGTGAGCTGAGTCTTGAATTTCAATCATTATCTTTGATGTGATTGACTTGATTTCTTGTGTGGACTAGGTTGTGCTTGGGCTCAAGAGTTGGAGCCGAACTGTGATTGATAAATTAGGTATATGTATGTGCATATACCTAAGTAGAGTTGGTTGAAATTCATGATTGTATCTTTCTTCTATGGTTTATCCTTCGTGGATTCTGGGAGACCTTTAGGGGCCTCGAGGTCCCTACTGAGTATCGTATACTCACCCCTACATAGGCTATACCCGCACTATGCTGTTTTGGACTACCGCCTTTACACAGGGATGTGAAATGTTTTTATATTTTATTTTTTCATGGATGGTAATAAAGATGTATTTGATTAATATAAATAATATATATGAAATAATAGTAGTTATTTAATATTTATTTTATATTTATTTTCCTTTTATTCTATCCATTGAGAAGGATGGAAATAATATTCATGCTTACGTATGACGTACCATCTCCATGAATGGAGTAATCAATTTTATATCTCTAAATTTTATAGATTAATATAAATACATATATAATGAATATATATAATGGTTAAAATTATGGATATTATGTAACCATTATAAATATAAAATAATCAAAATTAGCAAACCAAAACATACATGAAAAAAGCAATTATCAACCGAAATAGTGATTTTAATAAAGAATTATTAATAAACGTGTCATAAAAGAGTATTAGTAAATAGTATGAGGTATGAAATATATGATTATGTTTTTTTAATAAATTTATTATAAATTTAAAATTTTTTATACATGATTTTCTAACACATATGAATGAAATTTGACCTAAGGTAAGGGTTTCTCATCTCACTTTTACTTTTGTGAGACATATGTCTTATTCATCCCTTATTTATTTGGTGTGGTTCATATAATTTTACTTTTGATATTTTATATCATGAATATATTTCTATTCATGGTATTTAATTTTTCATTTGATGTTATTCCTTTGATAAGGCTTACAATTCAAAAGTCACCAAAGTGGTAAGATATTTATGTTGAAATCTCAATTTAATCAGGATTGTTTAAACTTGAATTTCCATTGAAATAAATTATTTGATAATTTTATAATGAAATTATTTATTTTTTTCTAATCTATTTATTCATGAAAATTTAAATTAATAGTAACATTTTCCTATCTGAGTCACTTAAAATGATTATGAAAAGTTTTTAAGAAAATCCGACTTTATTTATCTCTTTGGTCTAAAATCCTTTTCCTTATAAAACAATGTTTTCTAAAAATGTTTTCAAAAATATTTTTAACATTATCAAAATGATTTATCAAATAAAACTATCCCAAGTTTTACATTTTAATATTTTTTTTGAAAGAACCTTCATTTCATTTTCCAAACAATGCCCATTTGGATTTTATCAAAAATGCAAAGGAAACTTTTTTTAAATTATACAGGAATGTAAAAAAATTTCTTTTTCCATGATCACTAAATGTTTTAAATATTATTGTACAAGTTTTTAATGTTACATTCAAATAAAATTAATTTTAAAATATTTTTTGAACTTTTTTTTAAAAGAGTATTTTAAGAATGAAAAGGATATTTTACCTAAGAAAGTCTTTAATGGAATTTTTGTAGTATTTTTATTCACAAATGAATTAAACCCTTTATTTTAATTATAATTCAATGAGGATATTTTGTACTAACACCATTATTATTATTTATTTGTATGGTTTATGATCAATTTAACTGAGGATGTACAATTTTATTACTATTCACTATATTACTCTAGATGGTTTATAATTATATTTATTGATTGGGAGTAAGTATTAAAATTTCCTATGTTAATTTTTGAATATGAATATATATTCTGATTATGTTTCACCCATATATATGAGTAACATATTGAACTTATAAAGTGATGTATGGGGCCAATAATTAAAAAGCCCCTCGATGCATTGGTATGTCTCACGTGACAGATTACTTTACCAAATTAAATGGGGTTTTGCCCATATATTAAAATTTTCTTGTAAAAGTTATTTAAAATATATTTTAGATATATGAAATTATGAATTCCCTAATTATGATATTAGTTATTGATGTTTAATGAGATTATTAAATTAGTTATAATATACATGGTTATGTTATAAGATCATGTGATTATTTATATGTCATTATTTGATCATCATTTATTCCTTTTATATTATTCTTCGTGGTCAAGTTATTAATTAAATGAAACGTGTTTTGTTTATTTGGATTTCCATATTTATTATATATTATGTATTCATGATAGCTTCCACTGTACACATACCCCTTCTGATCATTAGAGTACACCCCATTCTTATGTTTCCTTTCCCCTAGATGCTAAGAAGTATTTTATGATTTATATCTAAGGATATGATAGATGTAATAAAGATGATCTCAAATATTATTGTATTTTATGTTTTTGAATTTATGGAAAATTCTTGTATAAATCTTTTTTACCATGACTAATAAACTATTAATTTTTTTGGAATACGATTCCTTTCATCTTATGCCAATGTAATAATGTAACTACTAAGTCTGGGCTAATAGGGCTGTAGATGAATTTTAGTAGAAAAATTCGGAACAATATTTAAGAAAACATAGATTAGAGATCCTAAACTTTTTATTGAAACTAAGGATAAGTATATAAGAACATCCTAAACTTTTTAAAAGGTTTATATTGTGTGGTTTTTCTATAAATACACCCTTGTTGATATATAAAAAGTGGATGTGGTTCTTGCATAAATGTACCTATGGGTAATAACTATGAAAAAGGAACATCAGTATTGACTCGAGCATTACCTAATACATGATAATGGGACTTAATATGCACTTGTTTTGAAACTCTTGAGGTATATTCTTAGGTTAATTCACATTTTATTTACAAACCATTTTAAAGGATTTGAATTTTTTTTTATGATTTGAAAATTTAATCAAAGAAACCATGTTTATGATTATGAGATTAGCTATGGATAAGATTTTTAAATTGTGTTAAGTGTTTCAATAATTTTGGAAATATACATTATGTTTCATAATATTATTATCTAACATAGTTTATTCCATTGTTTAGAAATGGATCCTTGCAGATGGAATAGAATTCATATCAATTCATGTACCCCATTTATGGATTTCCTTCATGGGAAAGATAATAGATCTATAAATATAACTGAAATGGATAAAATTATAACCATATTATGGTAAATGGATCAGGTTATGAGAAGTAAATTTTCCCTTATGGAGTGACCTAATGATCCACCATGTGGTGTAATAATGTTAGACCACTATATGTATCAACAACATCCATCATTTAAGGGGACTATAAATACATTTGTAGATGAGTATTCGATAAGTTCCTTAAATAAGATATTTATTTCTTTGGGAAGAAATGAAAGGGGGAAAGTTGTCATGGAATTCTATCATCTCTCAGGATATATGGATCAATTGTGGTTATTAATTGAGAACACTAAGTATGAATAAGAAATAGATAATATATAATGGAAGGATTTTAAGGTACTTTTCTTGGAAAAATATTTTCCTCATGAGCAATGAGCGGATATAGAGATACAATTCTTAAATTTAAGAAAAAATAAAGTTGAAAACATTTCTAAGTATGAAGAAAACTTTTCAAGGTTAGTAAGGCATGCTAGAAACTCTGTTTGTAATCCAAAGATAAATATTGAAAATTTCTTCGATGTGATTAAGATAATTATTAGAAGAGAACTAGTCTTCAAAAATTTCTCATCATATGAGGAAATAATATAATGTGGTATAAAGATATATAAATAATTCTAAAATTCCTATGAATTATAAGGAAATTATTAGGAGAAGAGGACAGTAGAGAAAAATATCGATAAAGGGAAGAAGGGAAAAAAGGGTTTTCCCCAAGTGAAAATTGTTGAAAGAAAAAATCTGGTATTTTCTTGAAGGGAATGGGAGATTGCTACAATTGTGGAGATATAGTAATCCATTCTTGTGATTTCAAGGGAAATAAAGACTCTTATAATGTGTAATTTATATTTAATAACATTAGGAACTATGAAAATTAATTTCCCAGGAATTAAGGTAATATACCTCAAAAGAAGCTAAGGGATCATGGTCAAGTTTATTCTACTAATATAAAAAAAATTGGAATGATTAAAGTGCTTGTATACTTGGATTCAAGAAATATGTTTTGGAAGTATTTTTACGAATGATATTTTTGTTATAAGAATCATAAAACATATAAGTATTTCACTGTAATACTATTTGTTAATGAATTTGAGAGAATATATTGAATGGTATTAATGAATAAGAAAAGTGATTTAGTAAAAAAATGAACTTATTGGAAAACACATGATTGAGGGTGAATAACCCTTGATACCTACCTGATGTTAAGATAATAATGATATATTAATAGGTTAGTATTAGTGACCATGAAATTGGATATATTTTTTATGGTTTATATCATTTCTGTTGGAGCTTATTGATTTTTTGGAATTATGGAATAAATTGTTTAATTCGATATTTTATTTAATAAATAAGAAAGAAAAATAATTTTTGGAATCATACATGTTTTTATTAAGGTTTTATGGATATCAAGGTATTCACATATTTGGAATTTGACATTAAGAGACGCCTTATATTGTTTGGGTAATATAATGATGATTTAGTGACCTCCCATCTAAAATTTTGAAATTTTAATTTGGTCACACATATTTTGGATGAGTTTTAAGGTTAACCATATACAAAATGGATTAAGTTTAATTTTGAGAGTTACTATTGAGGTATTAGAGATTAATGTATTATATTGGATAATATTTTCTAACCATTTTGGTTTTAGTAAAGACAAGAGGAATAGTTTGTTACAGTTTTATGGGTCTTATGATCTGTTAAAAGTTAATTTTAGTGATTCAAGGAAAAAAAATTTTTGGATATTGTTTTATTTGGGTAAGAGATAATGTGGTTTTTTATTGAAGAATAACAAAAATATGAAATTGTGAAATATAAATATATCAAAAAAGTATATTTATTTATATTCTTAGATAGTAAAATAATTCCTCAACTTTAAGAAAATGATCTTCAATCAAACATGTTATCCTATTAACTTCATATCAAATGAATCAAATGGCCTTTTGACTCATAAAATATTTATAGTTTTTAGGTCCTTAACTTTCCATTGATAATTTAATTTCTTTTAATCTACAATCTCTACCAATATCTATAATTATTTATACTTTTCTTCTATGTCCATATCATCACTTACCACCAATGGTAGCCTATTTGGAAACCTAGTATGTGCTATTCTAGATGAAATTCATACTTCAATTTCTCTATTATAAAGGTCTTTTTTTCAATGTCTTGAATTTTATGTGTATTATTTTTTGATATTATATGTATTATTTTCAAGACTAGGTACTAAGTTGACATGTGATTTTGGGGCCCGGTGTTCACGAAATAAATGTTTGAATTGTATTAAATATATTAAATAGAACGGGCAAAATGTTCTCCTAAAAAAGATAAATAACTACTAAATGGGTGTCTAAATAAAAAATCTAAGGGCATAGTTGAGTTTAGAATGTGGTTTTTACCTTAGTTGTGACTTAACAATAGTCAGTGCAGGTTGTTTGTAGAAAAGTCATCACAGGTGAAAAAATGAATAAGATAATTAAATAAATTATTTTATTTAATTTTTATTGACACATCAATTAAAAATATTTAAACATATTATTATGTTAGAATTATAGGGTTATACACAGAACCCTAGAAATATTAGAGAGCCCTTAGAGATATTGTTGGAGAATTCTCTCAGGTTAACAACGACGAGATCATGGATCAATGATTGGCACACCTCATATTTTGAAGGATATCACCATTGAATGAGCCATGGATTCATTATCCATCAACGATCGATCCAAATAAATGTAGGTTTTATGTTTTGATTTGATTCTTCCCCATTCTTGAATTCTTCAATGACTGCGAATCAATCAATGAGCAAATTGATCTGCGGTTCGATCATCTTGCAGGATGATATTATTTGCAGGGGTTTAGTGAGAGATTAATATTTGTGATTTAATATATTTATATATTCAATCAAAAGAAGATGGATCAAGATAAACACGGACATTTATCAAGGCTCGTTCTTCAAATCCATTATTGTGATTTTATCTCCCCATTCATCGTTTGTCATGGACATTTTTTTTGGTCCGCAGATCAAAAAATACAAATCAATAGATCATTGCACATCCATTTCTTACCAAAAAGATCTGATATCATAGATTTGGGATTTATATGGAATGAAAGTGGTGAGACTATGTAGACAGATTAATTCAGACGATGAAGGATACCCAATTTATCATTTTTTGCAATCTTAATCATACAATGAAGAATGATGATTTGATATGTTTTCCAAGAAAATATAATGGCAGAACTTATTTAATGTTGATAATGACATTCAGATGAGTTGTTATTTTCAATATTTTGGTGAAACGATCACCATATTAGAAGTTAGAGTCACTAGAAAAAATGGTAATTAAATATAGTATTATGGAAAATCCCGCCCTATATGGCGTGTATGTTGGATCTACAAGCCATGTGGGGCCCTCTTACGGTGGCTAGGGTTTTAGGATAATGTTAAGTATCACACAACTTGTGAACCCTATCACACAGTGTGTGGTCTCTCTTGGGTGACTCGATGTGTACTTTAAGAAGTACAAAGACATGGGGTGGAGTAGATGAACTTCCAACACGGTGTGTACTCCTTCATAGGGACATGACCTGGACCAAGTACACGTGATAAGTTGTGTACTAGTACATGGGAAAACGTACATGGGATATAGAAATTTATAGTCACATGGGTTGACTAGATGGGTAACCCACACACTGTGTAGTACTAAATGGACATGGATTGATGACACAGTCAACTTACATGGGTAGGAACCAAGGTCAAAAAACCCGACATGTCACCCCTACTACACACCGTGTACTCTTTTATACATGGATTGGATCTCTTTTCCTTTATATCTTGGACAATATTTTTTAGTGTATGTTTCCATTATCCATTCCTTGAAGGTTGGTATGGAATCTTCTCTTACTCTAAGGACTAAGATCCCTTCAATAAGACTTCTTGGATAGAGTCTTTGGAATTTCTCTGATGGGTCTGAAGTGAGATCCTTTATTCATCTTCATTCCCTGGGTAGAGTTCTTGGTATCTTTGTGACCAACACTACATAGGCATCAATCTTCTACTTAGATGTTTAATCCAATTTAAGTTGTTGGTATCACTCAATGTCCTTGGCTGTGATCCTCATCTATGTATCATATTCTCTTCATACCTTTAGCATGTTCTTTCTCATGATGAGACTTGATGAGAAATACCTCTCAGACAGATGTCATCAGTGCTATTAGACTTAATAGTGTGTTCTCCTAGATGATTGCTTTGTGGAATCTTCTATCTATAACCCTAGGATGCTATACTATGGTTGGGAATTACCTCAAGACTGTGTGTCTTTGTTGAGTATATCTAGATATTTTTTTATATGTGTTGGAGACATATACCTTTGTAGAGCTAACTGTATTCCCTTTGTTGTATTATTTATTGTTTCGGGGTGTCTTATTAAGTATTTTCATACTCACCCCTACAAGGTATTTTCCCACACATGTCATTTCTTGTGCATAAAATCATCCTTTTGACAGATTCCTAGGTGGACCAGGACTAGATGGAGCTTAGTGAAACCAGAAAGATAGAGGTGTGTTATTACAGATTTCTGACAGTAGTTCAAATATTTACTTCTATGTTAAATAAGTGTTATAGAATTTTTGTGGTGGATTTTTATTTGTCCCTGTTACTTTCCATTACATAATTTCTTACTCTGGTTACTAGATTTAGATGTACTCATGCATGGTTGTTCAGTTATTTTTACATTTTCACATTTTAAATGATTTTAGATGTGTACCTATGTATAGGTACTTAGGATAAGGCCTCGCATATCAGTGATATTCTTTCTTGGTGCTAGTAATCAGACCTCTTGGGGAGTCTCAGCATGGGACCCATTAGGGTGGGTAATGACAGAGTGGTATCAAAGGGTTCAGTTCTACTTTAGGAGTGGGAGTCTGTGAGATCGGTTTGGGGCAACAATGTCAAGTGTTTCGAGTTAGGATTTCAGGACATGGACTCTAGTGTTGGTGTGGTGGCCGACATATCCATATACCATGACTATGATCACCTACATTTCAACTTAGTACATGAAAAAACTGGTTTTAGAGAAAATAATGGTACATGCATCATATAGCAATGGGTTGTGGTTTACATGCCCTTATTAAGTCATCTCTTCAGATATACTCATTGATCATAGTAGATCTTGTTAGTTTTAGGATGATTTTGTGATTTATTCTAGCTATGATTAAATATTAGGATCATAGGGATGATCCCCTCAGTGATGAGGAATCGATACAAGGACTAGTTCCCTAGATGTTGCCTCTAGGTGGTGCACTAGACACACCACCCATATAACATCTTGTGGTGCCCATAGTACCAGTGGATGTGGTGAACAGAATGAGCATGCTTCATGAGTTTTAGTGATATAGACCCCTTATGTTTTGAGGAAAGCCTAAACCATAGGCGGCTGAGGGATGTCTTGTGGTGGTGAACAGATTTTTTTGTTTAGTCAGGACACCAGTAGTTCAGATGGAGGTCTGGGAAGTGATCCTTCTTCATGGATCATAAGGGTGATGATGGGGTTCAGTAACCTGATATTATGATGAGGTGACACTTTCATGGATAGAGTTTGAGAACCTTTTCATATAGGAGTTCTCACTAGCTATGCTATGGGATGTATGTATCCCGAAGCTTTTTCAGCTCTAGCCGGGAATCATGACAATATCTGTGTATTATTTGAGGTTTACCAACATCTCCAGGTACTCTATGGATATGGTTCAAGACATATTCTTCATGGATCATAAATTCGAGTGAGTTCTACTTTAATACATCTAAACTAGTGTTATCCCTATATGCATTCCTACTAATAATGATGTGCTAGAGCGAGATTTGGTGGTGGAGAGTTTCTTGGCCGAGCAGAAATAATTAGTGGTTGTCAGAAGTTGGAAAGAAGGAGTAGATACATCGACAATAGGGTATCGATGTTAGTTTTAGGGACTTGGAAATGTAATAATTTTTTGTAGGAGGTCTCAATATAGAGGATTTATAGTTCTTGGATCACAGGGTGGGTCCAGTGATCCTAGGGAGAGACGGTACTAATCATGTTATATCTAGGGAAATCTTGTAGGAGAATGGACGAACATATATATTTTTGATAGATAGAACATGTATGTGCCACCATGGTAGAGTTAGTGACAAGAGGAGGTAGTTTTACAAGGTGGAAGACATGGTTGAGGATTTGGGGGAGCAGCAATAGGTGGACAATGTTTTGACTTGTTACCACCACCACCACTATATGGTCCACGCCAGGCTTAGGGAGCGGGAGGACATGGGCGAGGACAACTTTAGGTGGTAAATACTTACAACCCATAGGACCTAAGAATGATACAAGGTATGATATGTGTTTTTTCTACCTTAGTTGCAGTATTGATAAACATAGGTGCTACTCATTCCTTTCTTTCCACATACCTTGTGCAAGAGTTATAGATTCTAGTTGAACCTTTGGCTCAACCATTACACTTGGAGACTTATACTGGAGAAGACTCAATAATCATGCACATGTGCTGAGAATGTGGCATAAATTTTGGAGGTGATATTTTCTATTGGATATCTTGGTAGTAACATCAAAGAATTATGAAATCTTTCTTGGTATTGATTAGTTATCTACAGTTCCTGCCTGGATTAAATATTTTAGGATAAGGGTATGGTGTGTCCACAGTGATGGAACAAGGAACTATTTTTTCAATGAGAAGGAAAACTAGGGATTATAGGATATAATCATGCATATAAGGGTTTATATGATGACTCATCAGTAAGCTATATTAACCCTTGGTGTAGTGGATGTTTTGAGAACCCAGTTTCCTATAGTGGTGGTGGAGCATGAAGACTTCTTCACTGAGGAAGTTCTAGGTTTACCTCCCCGCTAAGAGATAACCTCATGAATTGTTATACACCTTACGAAGACACTGAAATCTGCATAAGAATATTGGATGGTTTCCATAGTGATTCGCGAGCTAAGGGTGTAGTTGGGGGACTTGAAAAGTACGGGCTTTGTTCGACCTAGTGTTTCACCCAGGGTAGCCCCCGTTTTTTTTCCAAGAAGGAAGACAAGAGATTGAGGTCATGTGTAGACTACCAATGCTTGATCTAGGTGAACATGAAGAAAATGTATCCATTAATGAAGATTGATCTCCTCTTTGATCATTTGAGAGGAGCATGATGGTTCTAGGAGGTTGACCTTTGATCAGACTTTCACCAGTTGCGAGTACGAGATAAAGATATAAAAAAGATGGAATTTAAATGTTTTTATGTTCATTATGAGTACTTGGTGATTCCATTTGGATTGATGAACTCTCTAGCAGTGTTCATGGGACTTATAAACCAGATTGTTCAGTCTTATGTAGACCTGTTTAGGGTAGTCTGCATCGACGATATCCTTGTGTAGTCAGTGCCTGAGGAGAAGAACTTGAGGCACTTGAGGATAGTTCTATATGTACTCTGAGAGAACCATATTTACAAAAGTATTTTGAATTTATATTTCATATATTAAGGATGTAAAGTTTTTGGGACACATTATCTCATTAAATGGAGTGGTAAAAGACCCTGTCAAAGTTGAGCTAGTGTTATCTTGGGATCCACCCAAGAGTGTGATGGAGGTGCAGAGCTTCCTTGGGTTGGTAAGATATTAATAGAGATTCATACCTGATTTATACAAAATATAATCACCCATGAAAGCCTTGACTTAGAAGTGGCATCCTTTCGTATGGATAGTGAGGTACCAAAATACTTTTCAGCAGTTGAGGAAGATTTTGATGAGCGCTCCCATCTTAAGATTTCCATAGGAGGGTGTCTAGTAAATAGTGTTTTGAAATGTATAAGAAACATGGATTGGTTATATTCTAATGTAGAGGAAAGTGGTGATTGCCTATGTTTCATTCTAGTTGAGACCACACAAGAATAACTATGCAACCCATGATCTTGATCCAGTATGAGAGGTCTTATCTTTGAAGATGTGGTGACACAACCTGATGGGTGAGCAATTTATTATCTACTATGATCATAAGAGTCTCAAGTATATCTTCACTCATAACGATATAAACTAGATATAGATGTGATGGTTAGAGTTCCTAGAGAATTATGACATAGAAATTGTCTATACTCATGGAAAGGGGAACACAGTAGTAGATGTTCTCAGTAGAAGATATTGTTCGCAGTTTCTAAATGATACATCAGATCAGTTCACCTCGTTGTAGTTATCCTTTATGGATGAATACAAAGTAGATTACCTCTAGTAGATGGTTTTTACCCATATTATCTTGTAATGAGTCAAGGGGGAACAACTTAGGGATACTGACTATGAGACCCTGCATACTCATATATCCATAGATCATGCTCCTGATGGATTTTCTAATGGTGGGGAGTATGTATTTATTTATAGGAGATACACGATGGCACCAATGACTTTCCAGGATGATGTTTTGATATAGCTTCATAAATCTCCTTTTTAGGTACATCCAGGTGTGAAAAACATGTACTAGGATATCTGATGTATGTTTTAGTGTCCAAGGATGGATAAAGGAGTTGTAGAGTTTGTATCTCGATGCCTTAATTTCAAGTAAGTGAACGATGGGCACCAAGTTCTAGCGAGTTTGGCTCAACCCCTTGATGTTTCATAGTGAAAGTGGGATTGGGTGTCTATGGACTTCGTGATGGGTTTACCACATACTTTTAGGGGAAATGATTTCATATGGGTGATTGTAGACCGACTCACCAAGTCATTCCCCTTCCTAGATATATGATTTTAGAGTTCAGTAGAGATCTTGAGATGCCTCTACGTTCAAGAGATAGTCCAAATCCATAGTGTTCCATTGAATATTGTCTCTGATCGTGATGATCACTTTACATAACAGTTTTGAAAGTGATTAAAGGAGGTGTTTCGGACTCAGTTGCACTTGATCATAGTGTTTCACCCACAAACTGAAGGATAGACTAAACAGACCATTCAAGTTCTGGGGGACATGTTATGATCCTGCATGTTAGACTTTGTCTGTATTTGGTATTATCAACTACCACTGAAAGAGTTTGCATACAAAAACAACTACCATTCCACCATCGATATGACTCCATTCAAGGAATTGTATGGGAAACCCTGTAGGTCCCAATTTTCTAGAATAACCTAGGAGATTCAACCCTCACAAGACCAATGTTGGTTCAAGATATAATAGAGAAGGTGTAGATCATGCAACAGTCGATGAGGACTGTGTGGATCTATCAAAAGTATTATGCTGATAGGCGACGAAGGCCTTTGGAGTTCGAGGAAGGCGACCATGTGTTCCTATAATTTTCACCTCAACATGGATTATGGAGGTTTGTATAGGGAAGTGAGATATCTTTGAGGTTTATTGGACCTTTACTAATATTTCATAGAGTTGGAGAGGTGGTGTACCACTTATCTATACCCCTGCAGTTAGACCAGGTGCACGAAGTCTTCCACATGTCATAGCTGAGGAAGTATGTGCATGACCCATCGCATGTTATCGACTGGGGTGATATGGACATAGAGGATTGAGTTACCTTTGTTGGGTTCCTAGTATATATCAAGGATCAAGATGATAGGATAATTCTTGGGTATTTTATTCTTTTAGTGTGTGTCTGTTGGAAGCACATGGATCTCTAGAAGAGCATATGAGAGCGGGATGCGTGGGTTCATTCTCTGTACCTATATCTTTTTTAGTATCCATTTTTAAAATTTTTGGGGATGTAAAGTCCCTAGGTTGGGAGATTTTAATTTCTTTGATTTTCCTTTTATTGTTTTGGGTTATTATATAGGTTATTTTTGAGAACATGAACTGAGAAGATATGAAATTCCAAGGTCCATTTTGCTCGGAATAAATGTTTGAAATATATTAAATAGCAGGCACAAAAAATATTCCTAAAAAACCAGAATAACTATTAAATGGCTGATTGGATTAGAAATATGAAAGAAAATTTGAGTTCAATATGTGATTTTTACCCTAGGCACGACTTAATATTAGTCAGTGTGAGTCATTTTTGGAACATTTATCATGGAAATGTAAATGAATAAAATAATGAAATAAATTATTTTGTTTTGTTTTTTATGCAAAAATTAAAAATATTTGAATATTTCTTTTGAATTCTAGGGTTAGCTGTATAAACATAAAGATGTTGGAGAGCCCTTGGAGAGACTGTTGGAGAATTATCTTAGGAGAAAAATGATAAGATCATGAATCGATGATCTACACACATAAAATTACAAAGGATCTCACCAAGGAATGAGACATAGCTTCATTCTTCATTGGTGATCGGTCCAAATCGTGGTTGGGCATGTGTTTTTATTTTATTCTTCCTCGTTATTTAATTATATGATAAACATGAATTATTGAATGAAAAATTGATCTGTGGTTTTATTGTCTTGAGGGATGAGATTATCTTTTGGGTTTTGGTAGGAGATTAATATTTTTTATTTTATCTATTTTGATTTTCATTCTAATAGAAAAAAATTGAGACCAAAACAAAAATTGATCGAGGTTCATTCCTCCAATATGTTCTTATGATTTTCTCCCCCAATTCATTGTTTATTGTGGGTTTTCTTTGTTTGGACCATGGATCAAAAAATACAAATCAATCAATAATTTCAAACCCATTTCTTGGAGCAATCACTCAATATTATAGATCTGGGATCAACAAGACATGATGAAGTTGCAATGATGAAGATGGAGCAATTAGGATGATGAAGAATACCCTTTTTCACATTATTTTTCATCCTTTGGTGTATGACTAAGAATAATGATTCAATCCATTTTCCATGAAAATATGATATAGGAACTTGTTCTTTGTTGATGATAATGTTCAAAAGAGTTGATATCTTAAATCTTCAGGTGAAATGATCACCGAATCTAAGATTGGAGGCACTGAAACAAATAGAAAGTAGATCTAGGATTCTGAAAAATCCCACGCTACATGGATTGTAAGTTGAATCTACACACCATGTGGTGACCCCATACATCAACTAGGGTTTTGGGAGAAAGTTAAGTATCACATAATTTGTGACCCCTATCACATGATGTTTGGTCTCTCCTGGGTGACTCGATGTGTACTTTAGAATGTAAACAGACACATGGTGGAGTACAGAGACTACCAACACAACATGTACTCCTCCACACAGACATGGCCTGGACCAGGTACATGGGTTAAGTCATTTATTGGTATATATGAAAATGTAAATGGGATTTAATCATGCATTGGAACATAGGTAGACTATGCGGGGAGCCTACATGCTGTGTAGTAGTACACAGACACAACTTGATGACATGATCCACTTACATGGGCAAGACCCAGGGTCAAGGGACACGGCGTATGTACCCTACTATACACTGTGTACTCTTTTATACATGGATTGGATCTCTTTTTTCCTCCATAACTTACAAAATATTAGTTAGGGCATGTTCCCATTATACTTTCCATGAAGGTTGTTATGGAATCATCTCATACTCCTTGGATTACGGTCCATTCAATAAGAATTCTGGGATAGAGTTATCAGAATCATTCCGAGAGGCCTAGAGTGAGATCCACTATTCATCTTCATTCCCTAGGTTGAGTTATTGGTATCATCATGAACAACACTACATGGGCGTCTATCATCTACTTAGCGGGTTAATCTAGATTTATTTTTTGTTATCACCCCATGGCCTTGGCATTGATCCTCACTTGTGTATCACATATTATCTTCAGACCTTTAGTGTGGTCTTTATCATGACAAGACCCAAAGAGTAGTACCCATAGGAGGTACATCATCAGTGCTGTCAGACTCAGGAGTGTGTTATCCTAGATGAGATATTTGTGGAATCTTTAACCCAAAATTCTAGGCTAGTGTACTATTGTTGGGACTTACCTCTAGATTGTGTGTATTTATTGAGTATATCTAGATGTTCTAGTTATATATGTTTTAGATATATAACTGCATAAAGATGAATGTATTCCGTTTATTGTATGCTTTATGGTTTTGGGGTGTCCTACTAAGTATTGTTATACTCACCCCTGTATTGAATTTTACCACAAGTGTCATGTCTTATGCAGATGATTGACCTTTTGATAGAGTCCTAGATGAAAGAGGACCAGACAATGCTTAGTGAGATTAGATATACTGAGGTGTGTTCCTATGAATTTTAAAATTAGTCCCAGTACGTAGTTTCAAGTTGGACTTGTGTTACATACACTTTGTGGTGGGATTGTATTTGGCCCTATTTACTTTCTGTTACTTATTTTAGTACTATGGTTACATGATTTAAATGTCTGTAAGCATGGTTGTTCTGTTGTTTTTATATTTCCATATTGGATAGGCTTGTAGATGTGTGTGTGTGTGTATAGGTACTTAGGATAAGTCCTCCCATGTCAGTGATATGACTTCTCAGTGCTAGTCACCAGAACCTGGCCTATTGGAGGTGGGGAGTCACAAGAAGATCCCTATTGGGATGTATCATGAAATTTTTATTATCTATTTTTATGATGTGGGTTTCCAACAATGTTATCTTAAAATATTAAACCCTTTATTACTAAGATCAAGATTAAATTGTGAGGTTATAATTTATTTAAGTGTGGTATAATGTAACAACCTATGATTTTAAAAGAGAAACATCATATTTTATAGTGTATATGACAGGAAACAAAAATCTTAGAAGAGAATGTAATACCCCAATACTTTACAATATATATATTTTTAAATACATCCATTCTCTTTGATAGCTTACGATGCATGCAATACCAAGTTTAAAAGAAACAAGATAATATATTAAAGTATAATTATTTAAACATAACCATTATAACCTTGACAATAAGTTGGTGGGAATTAATATAGATCACTAAATTATAAAAATTATATGGCTTATATATGTATAAAATAAATTCAATGTTTCTCTATTTATTATAAATAAAATAAGAACCATTTGAAAGAAAGATAAATGTATTCTGAAAAAATTGTATTTTTATTAAAGGTGGTTTTGTTGTGCTTTCTTAAAATAATTTAAAATTAATTTTACCCCTTTTATAAAATTTAACTAGAAAAATAAAAGTAATTTTTTAAATATAAATTTAAAAATTATCCTTGGGATAATTTTTGTGATTTTTTTGAAAAGATTAATTTTTTATTGAATAGTGAACAATACTAATTTTTATTGAAAATTGAGTTTTTATTTAAATTATATAAAAGATTAAATTATATTAAAATTTATCTAATTTATTTCATTTTAATAAATTTCATATTTAATTATGATATATTTTTTAAAACTTTTGAAAATTGTTCTTTGGAAAAATTGTTTTTCGGCGCATCTATTGGTTTAATATTAAATTGAATTATATCACTTATGTGAATTGATTTTGGAAAAATAGAAAAAATATTTCTTATCAGTATAATTTATATTATATAATACGCTCAACTAAAATTTTTACCATTATAAAAGTGAAATTATTAAATACAAATTACCGTAGTTAAAATAAAAATGATTTTACTTGGGGGTTAAACTAAGAAAATAAGTGTTAAAAAATATCTAAAACTTGTCCAAAACCCATTTTATGTTCTTAATGAAACCTTATAACCTATAAGGTTCTATAATTATCCATTTTAGAAGATTTTTTCTTGATCATAATGTGGGAATCACTTAATCTTTTCAAAAACATTTTGTGTGTCCTCTCCCCCACTTATAAAAGGACATCCCCTCTTCTCTCCTCTTCACACTTATAAAACACTTTGGTTCATAAAATAACGGACCAAATATATTCTATAATTCCACACCCAAATCTTATAGGCCAAAGGTTTTTATGAAACTCATGTAAGAATTATTTAAAAATAAACATAAATAGGCTCTCTATAGAAGAGGTAAAATTCTTAAACACACGTATTTGTTTTATTTCTTATTTTAACTCATTAAAATTAAAATATGATAATATAATTAAAAACATATCCCATATATCTTTATATTTTTTTATTTTAATGGAATATTCATGATCCATAACCACTTCCATAAAATGGGAAACAAAATCATCGGTCTTGTGTTCGATGAACTACTTCCTCACAAACCGATGTAGTTCATTTTCCATCACCAAATTAATTGCTGAATATACTGCTAGATTTAACTTATGTATATTATATTTATTAAATTATTTTACTTCTATAATTATTATATCACATATAGCATCTCACTTTCCATTCTTTGAAGGATACGATAATACCACTTGTGTGTATGGTGGACTACCTTCTCGTGAAGCAGTGTGATTCATTTTTTGCATACGCTTTAAATGGAAGGTATTAAGGTTAAAGTCAATGAGTATATGTGATTTTTATAACCTAAAAAAACTTATTTAAATATAATATCAAATCTAACTTTTAAACTTCTAATCATTTGAAAAAAATAATGTTTCTCGTGCGTATGTGTGGACTACCGCCTCCACATAGCGATGTGAAATATTTTTATTTTTATTTTTAAATTGATGGTAATAAGGATGTATGTAATTAATATAAATAATATATATGAAATAAAAATTATTATTTAATGGTGATTTAATATTTATTTTTCTTTCATTCCATCCATCGATAAAAATGGAAACAATGTTCATGTGTACATACGACCTACTATCTATATGAACAATGCAATCCATTTTTTATATCTATCTTTTAAAGAATAATATAAATAAATATATAATAAATATATATTATAGATAAATTTCTGGATATTATTTATCCATGATAAATATAAAAGGACTGAAATTACTAGACCGAGACATACATGAAAAATGAAGTAATTGTCACATAAAATAACGATTTTAATAAAGAATTGTTAATAAATGGTCCATAAAATACTATAAGTAAATACTATATTGTATAAAATATATAATTATTAGATTTTAATATATTTATAATAAATATATATTTATTATATATAATTTTAGAACATGTATGGAGGAAATCAAACCTAAGGTAAGGGTTTCTCGTCTCACTTTTACTTCTGTGAGATATATGTCATATTCACCACTTATTCCTTTGGTGTGGTATATATATTAAAAATTGTGATATGTTACATAATTAATATTTTTATACAAATTATATTTAATGTTTAATTTTATGTTACACCTTTCATGGGGCTTATAATTCAAAGTTTACCAAAGTGGTAAGAGATTTCTGTTTTAATATCAATTTTATTGAGATAGTTTAAACATGAAATTCCATTGAAGAAAATTATTTGATAATTTTATAATAAAACCATTTCATTTTATTATAATCTGGTTATTTATGAACTTTTCAAGTAATAGTAAAATTATCCTCCCTTGGGTACTTAAAATTATTTTGATTTTTTTTTAAAAAATATGACTTTATTTCTCTCTTCGTTTGAAAATATTTTATCTTCCAAAAAAAATCATATTTTTGTTTTTTTTAATTTTTTAACACTATACAATTGATTTATGGAAGAAATTTATTACCATGTTTTACTTTTTACAAATGTTTTTAGAGGAATATTCTTATCTTTTTCCAAATAATATCTATTTGGATTTTACCGAAAATGTGAAAGGAATCTTTTTTTATCTTTTACAGAATGCATAGAATTAACCCATATCATGAGATCTCTATTTTTAAATATTATTTTACAAATTTAAAATTTTATTTTAAAATAAAACTGTTTTAATTTTTTTGTGAACATTTTGTTTTAGAAGGTGATTTTAAAAATGAAAAGGAAATTTTCCTCAAAAATATTTTTAATAGAATTTTTATGGTACTTATATTCACAAATAACATAAATATTTTTTTAGCAATGATAAAATGGGCATATTTTGTATTGATACCATATTTATTCTTTCTCTATATGGTTTATAATCAATTTAAATGTGTATGTGGAATTTGATTTTCATTCACCATATCACTTTGGATGGTTTAAGATTATGTTTATTGATTGGGATAAGTATTACCATTTCAAATTGTAGTTTTTCAATTTGAGTGTTAATGTTGATTATGTTTCACCACTTTTATATGAGGAATTAATTTTAATTATTTAGTGATGTGTGGATCCCTAAATTACATAGCCCCTCAATGTATCAGTAGGTCTCCTAAGAAAAACTAGTTGAAAAAATTAATAGGGTTTTCACCCATAGATTTAAACTGTCTTGTGAATGGTCTTGAAAGTATGTTTTAGATGTTTGAAATTATGAATTCCCTCATTATGCAATTAGTTATTGTTTTTAAAAGTGATTATTTGATTATTTGATATCCTTGTTTAATTTTAAGGCCCATGTGATGATTTATATGGAATTATTTGATCATCATTTATTCCTTCCATATTATTCTTCATGTTCAAGTTATTGATTAAATGGAATGTGTTTCAATTATTTACCTTTATATATTTATTATGTATTATTTATTCATGATATATTATATGGTACACAAACCCTTACTAAGTATTAGAGCAAACCCCTTTCTTATTTTTAATTTACATTAGATGTCAGGAAGTGTTTTATGATTGATATATTGAGATATTCTAGATGGAATAAATATAATATTAAAGAAAATAATTTGTTTTATTTTATGTTTTCTAATATATGTGAAATTCAATTATATATCCAGTTTATTAAGACAACTAAAATATTAAAACCTTCATAATATGATTCCTTGTATCTTATGCTAATTCAATAAAGTAACCATTGACTCTGGGCTACTAGGAATGGGGTACTTACACAACTTATGAGATTATAGTAATTCCTAGAAAACTCTAATTAAAATTATCTATTATTGACTATGTTTGAAAAAATTACACCTGCTTATATAATTAAAGTATAGAACCTACTCGGTTTTATTGAGAATGAACATGTATTTTATGATTTCTCAAAATAAAAAAAAGATATAGATATTAGAACTATAAGTGATATGTAGATAAAATTAAGATAACTTGAGGATTTATACGGAAAAAGAGAATCCCTTGATAAAATCATTCATAAGAAGGGAATCCACATGACAGTTTCAAGGTATAATGAAATAGGTTGGATGATTCCCACCTTTTGGGTTTTCATGAATTTCAATAGATAATACCAAACAATTTAATGAACTCATCCTTAGTACCTTCTAGAGTATTTTTATTATTTAATTTATAATTAATTTTAAAATAATAATTACATAAAACATGATAATTTTTCTCGATTATATTTTAGATTCTACTCTTATCATGTTGTCATTATAGTGGAGAATCTAGGTGAGTATTATTCTAGTTATATCCATACTTTCTCCATAAATATCTAAACCACATTCTTTGTATTCAGAGTGATAGCAAAGAAGAACCTAATTCTTCTTGTCATTCACCATTGATCATAATATGTTGTTCACTTATTCTCCATAATATTCTTGAGAGGGATAGTGGAAGATATTTTCTCTTGGGATAGAGATAATTCTCTATAGTTCTTAGTTTTGTATAATAGTTATTAAACTCTAAAATTATATAAGTGGGAATATATAATTAGGGTTAATATTTTATAATTACACAGTAGATCTTTAAAAAATATTTATTCATTGTAATACCCAAAATCTTATAATATTAATTTTATTATTATATCTAATTACATGAAAAATATTTAAATATTATTTATTAAATAAATTATTAAATAATTAAATTATATTGAATAAAATATACTATTTCTATTGGACCTTAAAATTGATATGTCAATCCTATTCAGAATTTATTGAACCCTGAATAATAAAATATTTAATAAATAAATAAATATTATTCATTCATTAAATAAATAAAAATAATATTCAATAAATCCATGTATAAATATTTATGTTAACCTATTCATAACTAAATAAATATTGACATTAATCTATTCACTAAACTAGTAAAAAGGAATAAATTTATTTATTACCTTGTGAATAATTAAAAAAATATAAAATTACACCAACATATTCTAAACTCAAATATTTAGTGATTGAATTTATGAAATCAACAATATTTGAATTATTATTATTCCACAATATACGAATTATATTTATTCTTAACATTAAATTTAACAGAAAATAATGTTTTTCTAGATACACTTAGTGCATGACTCTCTACCCCTCTTTCTCATAGCCCTTGTTCAGAGCACAGAAATTCTGACGGAACTGTTGGATCGATCCTTATGGCTAGAGACTCTTACGAAAGCAGACTCGACGATTACACAGTAGTTCCGGCAGCGTGAGCTTACTCTAGGAAGTGAGAGCTTCGGTTGGGATATTCTTGTAGCGGCGTCGAGGCCTTACGACGTCATTTTGGGTATGGACTGGTTGTCTAGAGTCCATGACCAGATCGACTACATTAGGCACAAAGTGCAGTGTGTCCGCATGGATGAGACCAGGTTCACCTTCACCAGCGAGAAGGGAGCCTTTGGAGCGCATGATGGACTCATGCATTGGAGAGGGCAGCCGATCACACATCAGTTGGATAGTCTCATCCTCGAAGCGGTTGATGTGCGTAGTCCAAGTTTTCCTATTGTGATGGATCAGTATGTGGACTTTTTCCCTGACGATGTTCCAGGACTACCTCCAAGCAGAGAGGTAGACTTCTACATAGACCTATACCCCGGGACAACACCGATATCTACTCCACATATCGGAGGGCTCCTGCCGAGCTTCGTGAGATACGGGTACAACTGGAGGACTTGTAGGGGAAGGGATTTATCCAACCCAATGTTTCACCCTAGGCATCTCTGATTTTGTTCGCCAAGAAGGCGGATGGGAGCTTGCGAGAGTGTGTCGACTACCATCGCCTGAATCAGGTGATCGTGAAAAACAAGTACCCACTCCTGAGGATTGAAGACCTCTTTGATTTGATCAAGGGAGCACATTGGTTCTCGAAGATAGACCTTAGGTCAGGCTATCACCAGCTTAGAGCTATAGACGAGGATGTGCAGGAGACGACCTTCAGGTGTCGGTATGGTAACTACGAGTTCTTGGTTATTAATTTTGGTGTAACCAACGCTCCAAAAGTGTTCATGAGTCTCATGAACATGATCTTATAGCCTTACCTGGATTGATTTTTCATAGTTTTCATCGACGACATACTGATTTACTCTACTACTGAGGAGGAGCACGCCTACCACTTGTGGGTTGTACTGGATACACTCTGAGAGCACCAGCTTTATGGTAAGCTCTCGAAGTGCCAGTTTTGGATTTGAGAGGTTTATTTCTTGGGACATGTCATCTAGGAGGTTGGAGTCGCAGTGGATTCAGAGAAGATCGAGGCAGTACTTTCTTGAGAGCCACCCAGGAGTGTGATAGAGGTGCAGAGTTTCCTGGGTCTGGCTGGGTACTATCGGATATTTGTGCCAGACTTCTCAAGAGTTTCATCACCACTTTCAGCTTTGACGAAGAAGGGTAAACCCTTCGTGTGGTCAGATAGATTCCAGCATAGCTTTCAGAAGCTGAGACAGAGATTGACCAGTACGCCCATCTTGAGGCTACCGGAGGAGGGAATTGGGTATGTAGTTTACTGTGACACATCAGTGACCAGACTCGGATGTGTCCTGATGCAGGTGTGAGCGGTGATCACATATGGTTCATGACAATTGAGACAACACGAGCAGAACTATGCTACCCATTACCTGGAGTTAGAAGTAGTGGTCTTCGCCTTGAATATGTGGTGGCACTATCTGATGGGTGAGCATTTTACAGTCTATTCTGACCACCATAGTCTCAGTTACATCTTCTCACAGAAGGACCTGAACCTAAGACAACGACGATGGCTCGAGTTCCCCCAGGACTATGACTTTGAGATAGTCTATACTATTTGGAAGGGGAACATTGTAGCTGATGCTCTCAGCAGGAGATCAGGCATTTGGTTGCTAGGAGAGGCGACGAAGCAGCTAGCTGCATTGTAGATATCCTTTGTGGATATAGATGGAGCAGCCTTTCCTCAGTCTCTCACAGTCACTCCTCCACTTCTTCAGCGAGTCAGGGAGGTACAACGTGGGGACATTGACTGTGAGATGCGACGTACTTAGATATCCTCAGGACATGGACCTAATGGATTTTATGAAGGAGGGGAGCACGTCATCCTATTCAGGGGACGCAACATGGTACTAGTTTCACTACAGGAGGAGGTGTTGATGGAGTTCCACACTTCCCCTCTAGCGGTACATCCAAGAGTGGTGAAGATGTATCAGGACCTCAGAGGATAGCATTGGTGGCCGGGTATGAAGAAGGCAGTAGCAGAGTTCGTTTCACGATGCCTCACTTGTTAGCAAGTGAAGGGGAGCACCAAGTACTAGCAGGATTAGTGTATCCCTTAGAGGTCCCAGAGTGGAAGTGGGATGGTATATCCATGGATTTCGTGACGGGGCTTCCACATACATCCAGAGGACACGACTCTATCTGGGTGATCGTCGACCGACTCACCAAGTCAGCCCACTTCCTACCGATCAGAGAGCAAGGCTCAGTAGAAAGTTTGGGATGCCTATACGTTCAAGATATTATATACCTTCATGGTGTGACATCGTCTATCATTTCCGATCAAGATGCTCGATTCACTTCTCGAATATGGAAGGTATTACAGGAGGCTTTTGGGATGCAGCTACTTCTGAGCACCGCCTTCCATCCTCAGACGGATGGCCAGACAAAGAGGACCATTCAGACTCTCAAGGACATGCTCCGTGCATATGCCTCGACTTTGGTTGTAGTTGGGATGATCACTTACCTTTGGAGGAGTTTGTGTAAAACAACAGTTACCACTCCACCATTGGGATGACCCCTTATGAGGCATTGTATGACTGACCTTGAAGATCACCTCTATGCTGGACTAACCCAGGGGAGTCAGCACTTGTAGAATCAGAGATGGTTTAGGCTACGACAGAGAAGGTGTAGATCATCCAGGAGAGGATGAAGACTGCACAGAGTAGACAGAAGTCCTATGCTGATAGGTGATGGAGACCACTGGAGTTCGAGGATGGTGACCATGTTTTTCTACGGGTCTCACCTTGATTAGGTCTACAGAGATTTGGCCGGGGTGGCAAGTTATCTCCATGCTTCATCGGGCCGTTCTAGGTCCTCAGTAGAGTAGGCGAGCTGGCTTACCGCCTGGCCCTTCCACCTCAGTTGCACCGGGTGCATGAATTCTTCCACGTATCTCAGCTGAGGAGATACATACATGACCCATCCCACATCATCGACCACGGGGAGCTGGACATCGATGATGGAGTGACATTCACGGAGGTCCCGGTGGAGATCGAGGATCGACAGGAATGGGTCCTATGTGGACTGTCGATTCCTCTGGTGCGTATTCGCTGGTAGCACGGGAACCTCCAGGAGAGCACATGGGAGCGGGAGGCTCAGATGCGTGCTTAGTACCTGCTTTTGTTTCCCTAGTGTGTGTTGTAGATTTACGGGAACGTAAAGACCTAATGTGGGAGTAATGTAAAGACCCAGAAATTTCAAGGAATTTTTTTCTTAAATAATTTGGAATTTTATGAGTCTGTGGTTTCTAACGACACCTGATTCCGAGGCCCAGTGTGCCCGAAATCAATTTCTGAAGTTTTTTTCTGGTACGTTCAGTAAACGTACGTGTGAGTTTTTTTATCTTTTGAACTAGTGCTCGGAATTGAAATCTAAGGGAACCGATGAACTCGCAGCACCGGTATTCGCTTAAGGGGACCTTTACCGCAATTGCGCTTGGATAGGAGTATAAGTTATATTTTAGGGAATCATAATAATTTATATAATTTGTTGTGTAACAAAAATTATTTTATGTGGTGGTTATTTCCTCCAAAGGGAAGTTGGAGGTGGGGCCTACACCCCACATAACTTCCCTTGGGAGGATATAACTAAGGGTGGGTCCCACACGAGCCCCTAACCTTCAACTCCTCCTTTAAATCCCTTAAACCCACTTTTAACCTATGGAATTCCACTTAAATGTGGAGTCTCTCCATCTCCCTCCCATTAATGTTTCCAACACAAATGCTATAATTAATTCAATTTTCATTTTGAGTTAATTTAAATTACATGGCAATGTTATTTTATTGGAGGGAATTTTTATTATATTTTCCATGGAAAAAATTAGTGGGGAACTTTGTTAGAACTAAATAGAGGAGGAGGATTGTTCATCCAACGAGGAACATTGACTACACTTTCTCCTCAGTCGCACCCCGACGTCAACAAAATCAATGTCCTTATTCTGTGACGCCCAACCTCCACGATGCTCATCTTCTGTGGCTTGTTGATGTGAAGCGTACTTAAATTGGAGGTAGGGGTGTGTTTTGATTGGATCAACGTTGAATCTTCTTTCCTTCTTGTTTTGTTTCTCTTTAGCCGCCTGCTACCGAACTAATGCAGAGAGACCAGGCCAAACTAACACGGTCTGAATCCTCTGCCATTATTGTGATTGTTGGTTTCCTTTGTGTTCTTAATGGGTGATGAACAATGGATTGTTATAGGTTCTTTATGTGACACAACGATCCCAAAATTGAAGACTCCACATCACGGTTACCTAGCGGAGGTGCGGCGATGATAGCGGGCGACAGTTCAGACCGGAACATGATGGATCATTCCTCGACTGTTCTTCGAGTGGGAATTCAAAATGTGTTTTAGGAGCCGATCGGAAGCCTGAAAACACCGGAATCAACTTCGGGACATTGGGGAGACCTATAGTATGTTGTTTCGTGATGAATGAACCATCGGAATAAAGAACGATCATCAAGGGATGCACGCTGGCTAGAGGCATCGTGTCTTGAAAATTCCAGACTACATGGCGTGTACTCCTGGAGAACACGCCGTGTAGTGCGGGCATTCAGCGGCTAGGGTTTTGGATGTCAGATGGCTAACACATGGTGTGTGACCTCTGTCACATGGCTTGTACTCGCCACACAACAATGAGATGGCGACTACGTGAGACTCGGCTTGTATTTTGGGAAATACACAGACACTGACAGAATTACACGGCCCAGAGGCACAACATGTACTCTCTACGCAAAATGGGAGAAACAGCTTCGTGAGACTCGACATGTATCCCGGGGATACTTGGACATGGTGGAACTTCTAAATACATCAACTTGAGACTTCTTGGGATTTGATGTATCGATCCCTTGGCTCGAGGAGCGGACCCTCCCGGAATCAACCGTGCTGTGTGCGAGAACCCTAGAGCTGGCTGCGACTGCGACTTCTACTGTACTGGAATCATCCATGGGTTTGACGACGACGAAAACCATACTGGAATACTCCATGGGTTCGATGAAAATGAAAACTATACTGGAATCCTCCGTGGGTTCGACAGTTATGACTACTGTACTTCTATCCTCAGTGGGTCCGACAGTTTGACTTATGTACTAGTATACTGAGTGGGTCTGATAGTGTAGCTGGTCTAGTATCCTACGTGGGTCCGATAACATAGCTGGTCTAGTATCCTACGTGGGTCCGAAAGCTTATATGAATCAGTGACTAGATCTGATCATCTCTATTGCTATACAAAAAATGTATACCTATGTGAGCTGAGTCTTGAATTTCAATCATTATCTTTGATGTGATTGACTTGCTTTCTTGTGTGGACTAGGTTGTGCTTGGGCTCAAGAGTTGGAGCCGAACTGTGATTGATAAATTAGTTATATGTATGGGCATATACTTAAGTAGAGTTGGTTGAAATTCATGATTGTATATTTCTTCTATGGTTTATCCTTCGTGGATTCTGGGAGACCTTTAGGGGCCTCGAGGACCCTACTGAGTATCGTATACTCACCCCTACATAGGCTATGACCGCACTACGTTGTTTTGGATGTAGAAGATAGAAAAAACTGATTGAGGTGGAGGTTGTGGAGCTGGACGGTACCTGGAGGTGGACCACTTGGCGAGACGTACACAGAGTGGACGGCCGGACCCGAGGTGCTGAGGAGGCCATCTGTACCCAACCTTCAGGTGGGAATCCTAGAGGATGACTCAGTGGTTGCTGTTTTACTTTACTGTAGTTGTACTAGCTTTTTAGTTGTACTATACTTACTGTTGGGCATGTATTTCCGGCCCCTTTCCTTTCAACACTTACTTTTGTATTCAGTATTACTTAGTGCTTTCTTCTGTTGTGTACTTTTATGTGTTTGTTTACTTTTATAAAGACAATGTCTTCCCTTTTTATTGGGATTTACTCCTTTGGTTCTAGTCTCTAGCCCCTGGCCTATGGAAGGCGGGTTTGGGGTAGTTACGGCACGAGCCCCGAGGACGGGTCGTGAAAAATTGGTATCAGAGGAGTTGGTTCTACCGCAGAACTTAGGACTCTATTATATCTTACCATGAAGCAATAGTGTTAAGAGTATTGAGTGTGGTTTTTAGTCTAGGGAGTCCAGTGTTGGTGCGGCGGCTGACGTATCCATACACAAGGACCCTGACCTATGCTTTCCAACTCAGTACATAAAAACATTGATTGCATGTGTGTTTCAAAATCTTTCTTTGTGATTAATTTGTGTCAGCTCACTAGGTATATTTCTTGATCGCGGCAAACCCGTTTTTTTTCAGGATGGCCCCATGAAGGCATCCAACTAGGGTTTTGTGTTACATACGGGATTGTAGCCCACCGAGCGACAAGACCTCGGTGCAGGGCCCCATCACAGCGGAGGCACCAGCGGTACCACTACCCACTGAGCCACCGATACCACCAGCCGCAACAGTAGAGAGTGCACACCACCTGAGTGCTTTGCATGAGTTCCAGCGTCAGAGGAAGCCTAGGTTCCACAGAGCGATGGAACAATAGGCAGCTGAGGACTGGTTGGAGGCTGTCGTCAAAGTTTTCATATTGGTAGGAACACCAGCCGACCTTATGGTGATTTGTTGCCCCGAGTCTCCTACATGCAAAAATAGGTAGATGCTGGAGCCTGATGATCCAGGTGCATGACAAGGCATCTTTACTTTGGACAGACTTCGAGAGTCTCTTCCACTCAGAGTTTGTTCCATCCACCCTTCGTGCGGTGCGGATTCAGGAGTTACTTTATCTACAGCAGGGCAATATGACAATAGCTCAGTACTCAGCAAGCTTCACCGACCTCTCATGCTACTATATGGATATGGTACGAGACCCGTTCTTCAGGGATCATACCTTTGAGAAGGGACTCAGACTTGAGATCAGGGCTTCGATGATCTCCCTCAGTATTCCGACGCAGGTGGGAGTACTGGAGCGAGCCATTCTTGTGGAGAGCTTTCTTGCTGAGCTGGCACCAGCTGCAAGACCCACCACGGGACAACACATTGTAGAGTCTTCTATAGCTGGCAGTAGACAGTTGACTCAGAGGTATAAGAGGACCAGGCCATCAGGTGGGAGACCTTAGGATACTGGTTCGGTTGTGTGGGGAACATGAAATCGAGCCAGTTATACAAGGAGTAGGCAGTGCTATGCATGCGGCAGGCTGGGTCACATGGCTCGAGACTGTCCGACCTGCCATGCAGATGAGTATAAAACAGTAGAGGGACCTCCCAGGCAGAGGAAGTGGTTCGACCGTGGTGGTCTGCCGGGAGTAGGAAGAAGTGGCAGAGGAGCTGGCCGAGTAATGGGTGGTGGATGAAGTTTTGATGCTCTACCACCACCACCACCAGGAGGTCCACCCCGACCACAGGGAGCTGGCAGACAGAGGTGGGCTCTGCTCCAGGCAGTCGAGGCCTATGACCATGGCACACCTTATATGATTCCAGGTACTATCTGTGTCTACTCCACCCTTGCTGCAGTACTTATAGACACAGGTGAGAGTCATTATTTTATTGCCGCTACCCTTGTTCGGAGCTCGGAGATTCTGACGGAGCCATTGTCTCAATCCTTATGGCTAGAGACTCCTACGGGAGAAGACTTGATGATTAAGAACCAGTGTAGACTGTGTGAGCTTAATCTAGGAGGTGAGTGCTTTGGCCGAGATCTTCTAGTAGCGGCATCTAGGCCTTACAACGTCATCTTGGGTATGGATTGGTTGTCTACAATCCATGCTCAGATCGATTGCATTAGGTGCAATATGCGGTGTGTCTGCACGGATGGGACCAGGTTCACCTTCACCGGCGAGAAGGGAGCCTTTATAGTGCTGGATGGACTTACGTAGAAGAGAGGGTAGCCGATCACAAATCAATTGGATAGTCTCATCCGCGGAGTGGTTGATGTGCGGAGTCTGAGTTTTCCTGTCGTGGTGGATCAGTATGCGAATGTTTTTCTTGACGACGTTCTAGGACCACCTCCTTGGAGAGAGGTAGAATTCTACATAGACTTGTACCCTGGGAAAACACAAATATCTAATCCAGCATATCAGATGGCCCCCTCCGAGCTTTGTGAGCTGCGGGTACAACTGGAGGACTTGCAGGGGAAGGGATTTATCGAACCTAGTGTTTCACCCTCGACATCTCCGATTTTGTTCTCCAAGAAGGCGGATGAGAGCTTGCGACTGTGTGTCGACTACCGTCACCTGAATCAGGTGATTGTGAAGAACAAGTACCCACTCCTGAGGATTGACGACCTCTTTGATCAGCTCAAGGTAGCATATTGTTTCTCAAAGATAGACCTCAGGTCAGGCTATCACCAGCTCAGAGTTCGAGACAAGGCTATGCAGAAGACGACCTTCAGGTGTCGGTATGGTCACTACGAGTTCTTGGTTATGCCTTTTGGGGTAACCAACGCTCCATTAGTGTTCATGAGTCTCATTAACAGGATCTTCCAGACTTACCTTGATCGATTTGTTGTAGTTTTCATAGACGACAAACTAATTTAATCGACTACTGATGAGGAGCACACCTACCACTTGCGGGTTGTACTGGATACACTCTGAGAGCACCGGCTTTATGGTAAGCTCTTGAAGTGCCAGTTTTGGATTCGAGAGGTTCATTTATTGGGACACGTCATCTCGGAGGATGGAGTTACAATGGATCCAGTGAAGATCAAGGCAGTCTTTGCTTGGGATCCACCTAGGAGCGTGACGGAGGTGCGGAGTTTCCTGGGTCTGGCTCGGTACTGTTGGAGATTTGTACCAGACTTCTCGAGAGTTGCAGCACCAATTTCAGCTTTGACGAAGAAGGGGAAACCCTTCATGTGGTTAGATAGATGCTAGCGGATCTTTTAGGAGATGAGAAAAAGATTAACCAGTGCGCCTATCTTAAGGCTACCAGAGGAGGGCGTTGGGTATGTAGTTTACTGCGACGCATCAGGGACCAGACTCGGGTGTGTCCTGATGCAAGAGCGATCAGTTATCACCTATGGTTCATGGTAGTTGAGACAACACGAGAATAAATACGCTACCCATGACCTGCAGTTAGCAGTAGCAGTCTTCGCCTTCAATATGTGGCAGCACTATCTGATGGGAGATCATTTTACATTCTATTCTGTCCACCAGAGTCTCAAGTACATCTTCTTGCAGAAGGACCTAAACCTGAGACATCGGCGATGGCTTGAGTTTCTCCAAGACTATGACATTGATATAGTCTATACTCCTAGTAAGGGTAACATTGTAGCTTATGCTCTCAGCAGAAGATCATGCATTCAACTGCTAGTAGAGGTGACGAAGCATCTAGCCGCGTTGTAGATATCATTTGTGGATATAGATGGAGCATACTTTCTTCAGTTTCTCACAGTAACTCCTCCAATTCTTTAGCGAGTCAGGGATGCACAGCGTGGGGAAGTTGACTATGAGACGTGATGTGCTCAGATATCCTCAGGACAGGCACCTGATGGATTTTCTAAAGGAGGGGAGCATGTCATCCTCTTCAGGGGATGTACCATGGTACCAGTTGCACTACAGGAGGAGGTTCTGTGGGAGTTCCACACTTCCCCTATAGCGGTACATCCAGGAGTGGCGAAGATGTATCAGGACCTCAGATGACAGCACTGGTGGCCGGGTATGAAGAATGTAGTAGCAGAGTTCGTTTCACGATGCCTCACTTATTAGCAAGTGAAAGTTGAGCACCAGGTACCAGCAGGATTGGTGTATCCCTTAGAGGTCCCATAGTAGAAGTGGGATGGGATATCCATGGATTTCATGACAGGGATTCTACATACATCTAGAGGACACAAATCTATCTGGGTGATCGTACAACGACTCACCAAGTCGGCCCACTTCCTACTGATTAGAGAGCAAGGCTCAGTAGAGATTTTGGGATGCCTCTATGTTCAGGAGATCGTATGGATTCATGGTGTGCCATCATCTATCATTTCCGATCGAGATGCTCGATTCACTTTCCGGCTATGGAAGGGGTTACAAGAGGCTTTTGGGATGCAGTTACGTCTGATCACCGCCTTCTATCCTCAAACGGATGGTCAGACAGAGAGGAACATTTTGACTCTCGAGGACATGCTCCGTGCATGTGTCCTCGACTTTGGTCACAGCTGGGAGGATCACTTACCCTTGGTGGAGTTTGCGTACAAAAACAGTTACCACTCCACCATCGGGATGGCCCCTTACGAGACATTGTACGACCGATCTTTCAGATCCCCTCTGTGCTGGACTGACCCAGGGGAGTCAGCACTTGTATGACCAGAGATGGTTCAGGATACAACATAGAAGGTGCAGATCATCTAGGAGCGGATGAAGACTGCACAGAGCAGATATAAGTCTTATGCTGATAGGAGACAGAGACCATTGGAGTTTTGAGGATGGAGACCATGTTTTTCTACGGGTCTCACCTTGACTAGGTCTATAGAGATTTGGACGGGGCGGAAAGTTATATCCACACTTCATCAGGCCGTTCCAGGTCCTCATCTGGGTAGGCGAGGTGGCTTACCGCCTAGCCCTTCCACCTCAGTTGCATCGGGTGCATGATGTCTTCCATGTATCTCAGCTGGGGAGATACATGCATTCCCCGTCCCACATCATCGACCACGAGGAGCTGGACATCGATGACGGGTCGACATTCACGAAGGTCCTGGTGGAGATTGAGGATCGATTGGAATGGGTCCTACGTGGATGGTCGATTCCTATGTTGTGCATTCTTTGGCAGCATGGGAACCTCCAGGAGAGCACATGGGAGCAGGAGGCTCAGATGCGTGCTCAGTACCAACTTTTGTTTCCCTAGTCTGTGTTGTAGCTTTACAGGGATGTAAAGACCTGAGGTGAGAGTAATGTAAATACCCAGAAATTTCAAGGAATTTTTTTTCTTAAATACTTTGGAATTTTATGAGTCTGTGGTTTATGATGGCACCTGATTCCGAGGCCCGGTGTGCCCGGAATCAATTTTTGAAGTTTTGTTTGGGTAAGTTCAGTAAATGTACGTATGGGTTTTTCTATATTTTGAACCGGTTCTCAGAATTGAAATCCGAGGGAACCGATGAACTCGCAACATTGGTATTCTCTTAAGGGGACCTTTATCGTAGTTGCGTTTGGACGAGAGGAGAAGTTATATTTTGGGGATTCTTAATAATTTAAATAATTTGTTGTGTAACACAAATTATTTTATGTGGTGGTTATTTCCTCCAAATGGAAGTTGGAGGTGGGGCCCACACCCTACATAACTTCCCTTGGGAGGATATAACTAAGGGTGGGGCCCACACGATCCCCTAACCCTTCAACTCCTCCTTTAACTCCCTTAAACCCTCTTTTAACCTATGGACTTCCACATAAATGTGGAACCTCTCTATCTCCCTCCCATTAATGTTGCCCACAAAAATTCTATAATTAATTAAATTGTAATTTTGAATTAATTTGAATTACATGGAAATGTTATTTTATTGGAGGGCCTTTTTATTATATTTTCCTTGGAAAATATTTATGGGGAACTTTGGGAGAACTAAAGTGACGAGGAGGATTGTTCATCCAGCGAGGAACGTCGACTACGCTTTCTCCTCGGACGCACCCCTACATCAATGGAATTGACGTCCGTATTCTGCGATTCCCGACCTCTGCGACGCTCGTCATCCGTGGCTTATCGACATGGAACGTACTTAAATTGGAGGTAGGGGTGTGTTTTGATTGGATCAACGTTGAATCTTCTTTTGTTCTTATTTTGTTTCTCTTTAACCGCCTTCTACCAAACTAATGTGGAGAGACCGGGACAAACTAACATGGTCTGAATCCTCCACCATTATTGTGATTATTGGTGGTTCTTCGTGTTCTTCCTGGGTGATGAACAATGAATCGTTGCTGGTTCGTTATGTGATGCAACGATCCCAAAATTGAAGACTCAACATCACGACGACCTAGCGGAGGTGCGATGATGATAGCGGGTGACGGTTCGAACCAGAATGGGATGGACCGTTCCTTGACCATTCTTCGAGCGGGAATTCAAAACGTGTTTTCAGAGCCAATAGGAAGCCCAAAAACACCGGAATCGACTTCAGGACATCGGAGCGACCTAGATTCTAAAGTTTCGTGATGAAAAAACCGTCGGAATGAAGAATGTGCATCAAGGGAGGCACGCTGGCCAGAGGCATCATTTCTGGAAAATTCCAGACTAAACGGCGTGTACTCCTGAAGAACACGCCGTGTAGTGTGGGCATTCTACGGCTAGGGTTTCAGATGTCAGATGGCTAACACACGGCGTGTGACCTCTTTCACACGACATGTACTCACCACACAAAAAGGAGGTGGCGGCTACGCAAGAATTGGCGTGTATTTTGGGAAATACACGGACACAGACAGAAATACACAACCAAGAGGCACGACGGGTACTCTCTACGCAGAATGGAAGAAACAAATTCACGAGACTCAGCGTGTATCCCGGGGATACAAGGACATGTTGTGGAGTACATGGGAATGTAATCTACCAAATGACCAGATATGGCCAGTGGTACATGATAACCCGTCTACCAATTACACGGGTTGGAGAACACTAGTTGAGGCTGTGTATGGGCACATGGCCAGTGTACACGGAGCCAACCCTAGATTTTTTGACACAATGTGTAACCATACCACACACCATGTACTTAATTTTATACACAAACAACCCTTCGACATGGGCCATTGCACACGGGCAGTACCCAAGGTCTGTCTACACGGTGTATACCGTATACCAACATGCCTTGTACTTTTTGGTAAAAGTCTTGGTCATCTTGTACACAGTATCTTGGATAAATTTTTTTTGGATTATCCCCTATGACAAGGCAGACCATTGGAATACATCAACTTGAGAATTCGTGGTAGTTGATGTATCGATCCCTTGGCTCGAAGAGCGGACCCTCTCGGAATCAAGCGTACTGTGTGCGAGAACCCTAGAGCTGGCTACGACTATGACGTCTACTGTACTGGAATCCTCTGTGGGTTCGATGATGAGGACAACCGTATTGGAATCCTCTGTGGGTTTGACGATGACGACAACTTTACTGGAATACTCCGTGGGTTCGACATCGATGACTGCTGTAATTGTATCCTCAGTGGGTCCGAAAGTTTGACTTTTGTACTAGTATCCTGAGTGGGTCCGACAGAGTAATTGGTCTAGGATCTTACGTGGGTCCGACATCTTAGCTGTTCTAGTATCCTACATGGGTCTGATAGCTTAGATTAATCAGTGACTACATCTGATTATCTCTATCGCTATACGAAATATGTATACCTGTGTGAGATGAGTCTTGAATTTCAATCATTACCATCGGTGTGATTGACTTGCTTTCCTGTGTGGACTGGGTTGTGCTTGGGCTCGAGAGTTGGATCCAAACTGTGATTTATAACTTAAGTATATGTATGGGAATATACCTAAGTAGAGTTGGTTGATACTTCATGATTGTATCTTTATTTTGTGGTTTATACTTTATGGATTCTGGGAGACCTTCAGGGGTCTCAGGGTCCTTACTGAGTATCGTATACTCACCCCTACACGGTCTATGCCCGCACTACGTTGTGTTGGATGCAGACGACAGACAACACTAATCGAGGTAGAGGCTTGGGGAGTTGGACGGTACCCGGAGGTGGACCACTTGGCGAGACGTACACGAAGCAGATAGTTAGACCCAAGGTGCTGAGGAGGCCATCTGTACCCACCCTTCAGGTGAAAATCCCGGAGGAGGACTCAGTGGTTACTGTTTTACTTTACTGCAGTTGTAATAGCTTTTTAGTTGTACTATACTTACTGTTGGGATTGTATTTCCAGCCCCTTTCCTTTCAGCAGTTACTTTTGTATTCAGTATTACTTAGTGCTTTCTTCTGTTGTGTACTCTGTTGTGTTTGTTTACTTTTATAAAGGCAATGCCTTCCATTTTTATCGGGATTTACGCCTTTGGTGCTAGTCACCAGCCCCTGGCCTATGGAAGGCGGGCTTGGGGTAGTCACTGCATGGGCCCCGAGGATGGGTCATGACAAATATCATCCTATGTCTTAACACATCACATTTGAGAGATTTTGTGCCATGTATCATGATAAAAAATTCACACTAGATTTGTTATATCCTTTATTTTTTCTATACCTTTTCAGTGAACATACTATGAATTCATCTAATAAACACCATAGTTCTATCTCATTATATGTTTTTCACTAAAAATTGGGTTTATAATTAATGAAATTTTATATGAATCTATTTTATTTTATTCCTTACTTATTTCAATACTAATCATATTTTTTCCAAATTTTATCACCATATTTTACTTTAAAACTATAGTGCTCCAACTAACCACTTATAAACATTTGGATTACATTAATTCTTAATAAAAACAAACACATTTATGGATTTATCAAAATAAATATTCTATTATCATGATTATTTATTCAATCATCAAATAGATTTTTGCAAATTGAATACCTTATGATCATTTTTTGGTGTCACCAACTCTTTTGATTACATCACATATAAATATTCTAGTAAGGAAGGTGGCATTGATTGTAACATCCCCCAACTAGAGATCACTAATTAGTATCTTGCTAGGTGGCATCATGTGACCTCATGTACACCTCCCCATATATCAGTGGATGCTAAATTTTAGAAAGGGTCTAGGGTGTTACCGCACATATATTATACCCTCTTTTTATAGTAAACAAAATTGTAAATAACTAAAAATACCACATTAGTAATCAGAGGATGAATAATCAATAAAACCACAATGATATAAAAATGAACATTTGGAAGCATACAGTTATACATCCCAACTAATCAGCCACCTGGATAATCACATATAAAGATAAGTAAACAAATAAAATATGAGGAGGATTTACTATCATCCTTGATAATTACCTCATCCATATCTCCAGACTCTATTTGATCTTCTGATTGATCATGAATCACTAGGCCTCTACCTAACCATAAACTATTATCAATGAGGTCTACTCTGGTACCAAAGTTCCGTGTCCATCCAAGCAGGGTGTGAGTAAAACTCAGTAGGGAACCACCCACAGGATTCCTAACATAACCAATAAATATACTGTACACACATGTGTTATGCTCAGATGAATAAATAAGTCATGTAAGTGAAATAATATAATATACCTTCAGTCTTGTAGTTCTAATGTGACACATATGATCAAACATACCTTATTTATCCATTGTTATAGTGTCTCTGAGAATATAGAATACCACGATATATAGTTTTAGGAATAAAAACTAGATCCAAGGTAATATCATAAGCAACCCAAAAAGTATCCGCATTAATGGACAGATCCTAAAAATTTTTCTATGCATCTCATCATATCATGTGAAAGAACTGGATCATAAGAAATATCTCGAGCACCCCACTCATCATCGGGAATGACATCCTAATCATTGGGAAACACCCTTATCATACAACATAGTTTCAAGCATAAAAACAAGATCCTAGATAATATCATTTGAATCCCACTAAGTGTCAAGTGTTCAAGTCAGTTATGAGGTAATATTTTAGCCATCCTAGATAGTGTTAGGAGTAAAATTCATATATTATGTGTTCTAGGCACCAAAAAAGTCATAAATAATAAAATACATATCTCAGGTATCCTAGGAATCCTATAATTCCTTAGGCATAAAATTTAAATCCTAGGAATCCATATTGTATTAGGCTCAATAACCAAATCCCAAGAAATTTTCTAAGAATCTCATTATACCAGTAATAATCAATAGATCCTAGGTAACATCCCAAACACCCTATATAAAGTTATAAATAATCAACAGATCATAGGATCAAATCTTAGGAATCTTCTTTATTAAATCATGGGTTGGCAGTATGGCCAAACCCATCACAAATAATTTAGGTCATCCCCTCAAGAGTATAATTTTACATCCCCACTACAACCACACTTGGATAACCCCATTTAATCTTATTTTCTATGGTGACACATAGGATCAATAATACATGTTTCCTTACACTAACCCTCACTAGGGTCAATAAAATATTGGTCACCCACTAAGGCCCCCTAGGTCACATCACACCCATACACCCTATATGAAACCCTCAATTTCATTTTCAATTCCCAGGATAATATTTTCATTTAGAGGCGATGACATCCATCACTATTTCCATATACATATCATGGCCTCACTGGCCTCAAAGTTAAATCTATACTAACATCACTCTTGAGAAATAACAGAATTCCCATCTCCCTTACCAAGCCATCCTAGGTCGTTCTGCTCACCCAAACCATCATAATCCTACCTAGGGTATAACCACCTTGGTACTCATGAACTAGTGGGGAAGGATCACTCACCCCACTCCATCATCAACTATCCTGAAGGCTCTAAGTTATCTCATATTTCATCCATGAAGTACTTAGGAAAAACACCATAGTATAATACTCTCTTTTACCATGAGGTCTCTAAGGGATTATCGACAAATGATTATCATAGGGTGTGTCAAAAAAATTATTTAATAAGTTAAAATATAGTATAGATATTAACCTAGGTTTTCTCCATATAGGAGCGCACAACAATCAAGCTGTCATATAAAATAAGAGAATGTAGTGGTGGTTGTTTTTGAAATTGTTTGATTTTGAAAATACACGAATGAAACTAAACAAAGAAAAATATTAAGATCAAAATTGATAAAAAAAATGTTATTGAAAAATATTATATGAGATGATTATTTGGTTAGGTTTGGTTCCCAAATTATAATTCTATCATAGTTTAACTTATCCAATTCTCTTCTACTAAGTTGATAAAAGTGAGAATCCACAATCATTTCTTCTAACTCCCTTGGTCATATAATAATGGTGAGAATAGAACTTACTAAAATCTCAGATTTTTCTACTCTCCTTCCATTGTGTAATATATTTTTAGCAAATACCCTCAATTGGATTAGGAAATTCTTAGTTAGGTCTTGTTTATCCTAAACAATCAAGAAAGTTCACTACTCCTCACACATGTACCGATGATCACCAAATCCTTCACCACTAAGAAATGATATATTCCATAATATATAGACTATATACCAATGGAGGGAGACATTGATCATTTATCAAAGCAATAAACATAGCAGAATCTAAAATAAAATACAATCGTATATGATAATAAAAACTGTTATAATAATTTGAAACCAATTTTTCAGAAGGGAGAAAGGGATCTTAAAACATTAAGTGAAAGAATTCATGAATTACAAAATGGAAAACATCTACTTACCCAATAATATAGAAGTTTAACCCACTATGTTAATGGTAATTGTGAATAAGGGGGAAGAATAACTCATTACAAAACTAAGAATAATAAAAGAGATAAAACAAAGAACAAAAAATTTGATCCTCTAGAATCTGTTTGCAAGAAGTTTTCTTCTATTGTACTCATGGTAAGAAAGAAAATCATAGAGGTATCTACTTATAAGATTTATGGAATGAATTTTTATATTTACCCTAAAAATTTCAATGTCTTTGTACTAGTTTAAAGAAATATATTATTGAATCAATTAACATTATTTTTTTTGTCCTCCAAACACCATTTCACCCACTCCATTGGGACTCGATCAAAATATTCCTTAATGAGATTATTAATTTATGAAATTTAATTCAAACTATTAATATTATGTTATATATCAAAACGAGATAGAATAACACCATTTTAAGACTAGTAATATGATATATTACTGATCTAATATGGTGGGGTCCATTATACCGTCCATAAATAATTTTCTAATTGATTTATTTCTTCTAGGACATTGTGTGTTGAATTGGGTCTAGGTCCAAAAGACAAGGATGAAGTTCATGAGAAATTAAATCCTAAAAAATTCAATTAAATTGGATCATAATTGTAAAAGTTATGACCAAAAAATAGAAACTCTAGAAAGCTATGATTTTTTCAAAATTAAGAAATTTTCATAATTAAGCCCAAAATTCCCCCAAAACACTAAAATGATGAAAATATACTCAAATTGACTAATTTAGAGGGATTAAATCATTGAATAAAATATAAAAAATAATGAAAATATTAACTCTCTCAATTATATACAATATTACACTACATTAATTCAATTAGAACCCCTCTAGGGTTCATGTATCTCATTACACCTATTTATAATATATTACTTGACCATCAACATCTAAGTCACTAAGACAATGTATATGGGTATGTTGTATCCCCCAACACTTTATTTGATTCATGAAATTAATTTAAAATGATTCATTATATTTTAAATGAAATCCCAATAACTTTTATGTGGTGAGATCCCATATCAAACGCCCATAAAAAATTTATAAACCATTGAGATGTGTTTAGGGAACACCCACCTCTTTCATAGAGTAATTGCCTTTAATAAAGCCCGACCACTCTCACCTAAGCTAATCCAAGTTAAACTCACCACCATCCATCAACATGAGTCCCTATATCAGGAAATAAATTTCAATTCATTAAATTATAATAATTATAATTAATTATTCAATTTACTTAAAAATGATATAAATGTCCTAAAACTCACCGAGCCATATTATCTCACCAAAACCATGAACAACTACCCATAGAAGACCAATAGTGTACTCCTGAAACTATCTTGAGAAAATACGTATTATTCTACATTGATTAAATAGAAAATTTTATTTAATTAAATAAAAAACCCTATTAAAATTCATAGGGTGGTTTATTTTCATCGAAATAACGTCTATTCATCATCTCGAGACTTTATTTAGACATGTTAAGAAAAATATCCATCATTAATGATAATCCCTGCATGATCAATTTGAATAATCTCAAGTAACCTAATTGAAAACAACCAAAATAAATAACCATTGTATGATAAGAAGGAGAGACTTATATTGGACGAATTCAAGTCAATAAATAAAGAATCACTAGGAAAATCACCCCAAATCAAGTGGTATTAAAGGAGAAGGATGGGGGATAGAAACCCATAGTATAGCCATATATAAAGGAGGGGAAAAGTGTCCAAGGGATTAAAATACCGAGGGATAAAAATAGTAATTTCACCATTTTTAATGTAACATGTACAACCATATGTTTTTAGAAACCATAAACCAATCATGCAGGTCCCCAGTGAGATGAAATTGCAGGTTTTGAATATTTTTCAAGAAATAAAATGAAAAATATACACCACAACCCTAAGAAAAACCAATTTACATGGTTTTCCCACATGGTTTCCCCTAATCACCCGGTAACTAGGTGACAAGGTAAAAACCTCTTAAAAAATCAACATGATGCTCTTAATTCTTACTTGAGAACTGAAGATAAATCTCAAGACATGATCCACTTCAAAAAAAATATCCTTGAGATTATCCAACTCTCATAATCCAAATATAGATCTCAGTTTAAAAAAACCCCTACTTTAGAAATTAAAAATTCAAATTCCTTCTAAAATTTAAAACATGGAAAAACATGGGTCTTTAAAACCTCTCCAACACAATACTTATCACCCCCAAGAAACACTAGTGGTCATACAACCGTTGAACCTAACCTACCCTAACCATCCATTTATTATTGGACAGTTTCTTTTTTACTTCAAAACACCAAATGAGTTATTTTTATGAAACTCCAAACACAACATACACTATTCATTAAGTGTTAATCCACCCACTCATCACCATTTCAAAAAATGAGATAATGACCAACAACACCAATCTATATTGATACATGAAAATGTAATCTACTATTTCATCCTCGAGCTTATGATATCTCCACTATAAGTATCTAATCACAAGGGATGATTTCGATCCATGTTACTCCCTACCATAAAAAACTCTTATTGAAACACATTTTTAACTATCCAATGACATGCTTGATGTGGTTTCAAAATCACCACACAAAAATATTATAATGAACATTGATAAGTCCTTGTATTACCATTATATTCTGAATATTCTCAGCTTTACTTACCGATTCACTATAAAACACACTATCCTAATACCTCTACTCCTCGATGGTATCCTATGATCATATAAACTCCCACATTGAATTCTAAACCCAAATATTTTTGTAATTATACATTTTAATCCTTAACCAACCAAACCAGATGTCATTCTCCAACCCTGATAATTAGAGAACCCCTGATTTAAACCACTCATAGATCACTAAATTTTAACTTGATCCTGATGCCAACATAAGAAATCCATATAATACCACAACCAAATCCTAAATCTATTATTCATCAAGTAACCAATAAACTCATAGACATCCTGATTCTATCTCAACCATCCACCAACCAACCTCAGCACACCTATGAATCTACCAATATGTGGTCATACATCTGTGACCAAGAAGATTCCCCCAGTAAATGAGTGTTCTTATCATCGATACAATAAATTGGAACATAAATCTCCATGACCCATTCTCAGTCTATCATTTCATGTATGACTAGACATGTCCATCAAGCTCATACCTAAGCACCAACATAAACACTAACCAGTACTCATTTTTATCTTACTAGAACATTATCCTTGACATACACTGAATTTATATTCATAATGAGGGTCACACCCTCCAAAATCTAATGGTGCACTCCAAACCATATAGATTCCAATATACCAATCCCCAATCATAACCTCAAAAGGTTCCATCATCGCATGCATGTCACTCCTTCCGATCCATGATCACATATTCTATTAACCACATACATAATTCACCCACAATGAAACCATCTATTACAAGGTAAACACCTATAATTCTCATCAAAACTTTAGGCAAATATTTACACACCAAACCATCTCAGAACACCAGCTCCATAATACATGTCAAGTGAAACCAACTTATAGAACCATTTGATGCACAATTTATGCCATTTCACAACCCTTTATCTATAATAATGCTCAAAAACCCTTGTTAACAACATATAACATACCAAATTTTGGGTACACCCTTGCACTACCCTACTAGATCATCCAACTTAGACCACCATGGGTTCCATCTCATCAATCCTAGGATCACACACCTAAACCACATATCATGCTCCACTGTATGTCAATACCATCTATCCCAAATAAACTCATTGAATTTTATCCAACATTCCCATGGAATGTAACTCACTCCATCACCAATAAAAAGATCACATTCCACCTAACCATCCTTCTAAAACTATAATCATTTACCCACACTCTCACTAGGACATTGAATGTTAATTCAAAATTCACAAGGACAAGTATACTATTAGTCCCATCATATAAAGCACAAACTGGATTCCAAATAACCTCAAATTATGACGTAATGAATACAAAAGTAATCTCTATTACTTAATCACATATATAATAGAATTTCCCTTTCATAAATCTCAATACAAACATGATTCTCATATATAAGGAACTAAAAAGTTTGGGATAACCCCTCTCTTGGGTTACCCTAATATATCACATCTCATATCCAATGGTAGTAGGATGAACATCATGATACTCAATCACAACACTCGATTGAGTAATATATTGAGATGCATATCAAAAGAACTATTCTCTCTCACCCATCCCATAAATTAGGTTTCACAATGGTCACCACTCATGAGGTAACACCTATGCTCACATTTCAAATATCACAAGTCAAATCATATTACAAACACCCACTCTATGGGTTATATATATATATATATCATGGATCACATGATAAAACCACCATCCACTTCAGGGCATCAATACTCACTAATAATTTTCATATGGGAATACCCCTAGAAGAACATGAAATCATCCATATTTATATAACAACATCTCTCTAAGATGATTTGTGTTGATTAATACCAAAGTCATAATTCCTAGTAAAGTATAATTCTACCAAGACACTTTATCAAAAGACACCATATATGTTGTTGTTGATGATTTAAATAAAAAACTGATATAATAATTACCCATAATGGGTTTATCATGTAGGCATACTATGTCCGTATCAACCCATTGGGGGTCACAATTTATCCCTTATATAGAGGGACTATATATTCATCACCAGATAACATATTACTGAATGATCTACATGAAATATCATCATAAGAAATATATTCTGGCTTATTTGAGTATAATTCCACCAATAAGTTTTATAGGTAAATAACATATAATTTATTATAGCAACATTAAATAGTTAAAACCTCATTGTCAGTGATATAAATCACATGCTAGAATACAAATTCCATGTGAGTCCTATGTTTTAAATATGATATATGTACACATGACTCTGGACGATGGGACAAGATAAAAAATTACAATAATAGTCTCTAATACAAACATTACCTTTTAAATAAATATATCAATAATAATAATGTAAACCAAGAACAACAATCCCATATCTTTATTAATATGGAATTCCCTTCAAAAAAGGTGTTCCCAAAACATTGATCCAAGGTCTATCACAAGATGTGAAACATCCTAATTACCTATCTACCATATCCCAAAATAGTCAAGCAATGGAAAATATGCTCTGATACCACATTGTAACATCCCCCAACCAATGAACAATAATTAGTGAATGGTCCAGTGGAATCACATTACCTTAGAAATTCCACCCCATTTTCCAGAGGCTACCAAATTGTAGAGAGTGTCTAGGTTGTTACCATGGAGAGATGATACACTTATATTATAGTATAAAATAGTTTAAGTAAATAAAAACAACCACATCAGTAGTCAGATTACACATAATCAATAGAACCACAATGTTATTACTAAAGAACCTACTGAATAATACCATTGCACATCCCAACTGAATTCCTACTAGGTTGATCATGTATAAAAATAAGTAAAATAAATAAAATATAAGGAGGATCTACTACCATCCTTGAGCCCCACCTTATCAATATCCCCAGAGATCTTCTGGGCTATCCCAATCAATCATGCAACACCAAGACTATACCATACCTGAACCTATGATTAATGATGTCTACTTGAGTACCCAAGTTCCATGGCCACCTGAATAGGGTATGAGTTACACTTAGTAGGGTGCCACTAACAGGGTCCCTAAAATAACTAGTAAATACCAAGTACATGTGATATTATTATCTAAATAAATAAACAATTTAAGCATAATAATATAAATCATTATCAATACTCAGGTTCAAAGGTGAAACCTAAGATCAACTATATCTGTTTCGACTAGTGCAAGAGTGTCTCTAAGAATAGTTCATACCATTCCATATAGTACCTATCGTAAATACTAGATACTTGGTAATATTATAGGAATACTATATCATTTCAGGCTCAATGAACAGATCGTAGGAAGTTTCATAGGTATCATATCATACCTGGTGAAAGAACCATATCCTAGGAAACATCCAAGAAATCCCACACATTATCAAACATATAAGCCAAATCATAGAGACACATCTTAGGTATCCTATATAGTATCAAGTGTAAAAGATAGATCCTATGTAATATCCTAGGAATACTATATAATATCATGTTTAAAATATGGATCCTAGGTAATATCATAGGAATCCCATATAATTTTAGGCATACTATAAGAATCCTAGGTTTTCAAGTCATCACAAGTCATCAGATGTGAAATTTGTACCCTAGGAATCCTAGTAATCCCGTAAGTCATCAAGAATTAAAGATGAATCCTAGGAATCCATATAATATTGGGCTTATAAAAAAGATACTAGGATGTATGATAGGCATCTAATTATATCATGTATAATTTTTGGGTCCTAGGTAACATCCCATGCATTGCATATAATTATAGACATAATCATTGGATCCTAGGATCACATATTAGGAATATCATATAATAAAACATGGGTTGGCCATTTTCCCAAACCCATCACACATAGCCAAGGTCATACCTTGAACTTCACAAATTTCCATCACTACTACAACCACACTAGTCTAACCCTATCGATTCCCAAGTTCTACAGTGACACACAAGATTGATGTTACATATTACCTTACACTAACCTTTACTAGGGTAAATAAAATAATAAGGTACCCACTAAGATACCCTAAATCACATCACATCTAGTGTCAGGACTCCCTCCCAACAATGTTTAACCCTATTAGGCCAGCAACGTGAGAAGGGAGATAATGACCCCCCAAGTCCCACCTCCAGTGGGCCTCGAGTTGGAGACTAGAACTGAGGGTATAGTAAACACACAAATGGGAGGAATTACCCTCTAAGATAACACATGCGGAAGAGATCGATAAGATAGACACCAACCAACTCCAAATCATACTACAATAGAAAAGAAATTCCAAGTACAAATGTAATGTCATGAAAACTACTACAACGGAAAGGTGAAAAACTGTAAATACCCAAATGAAAGTAAAAACAACAGCAACCACAAGCTCAAATAGCTCATGAAACCCCAAGATAGTAGAAAAAATATTATTCTTCAACCTTCATCCAAGTTACCTAAAAAACAATTTATATATACATAGGGTGAGTATAACATTATACTCAGTAGGATCCTCCCCGAAGCCTCTCGTGAAAAAGCAAATAAAGCATGCTAAATCACAGTGAACAACAAGTAAAACTAACTCGCCACCTAAATAGGTATACTATGGTCCCAGCCTCACCATGGCTACTCTCACCAAGTAAAGAATACAAGATTATATAATATAATAAATAATATCAAGGGTACCCTGCTACTACTTCCCCACTGTTTTACCACTTTTCCCCAACGTCGCACGTCCTAAGTATCTCTGTCCAAAAATTATTTCCTGTAGACGCCTGGGGGAAGCACCACAACATGCACCTTGTGCAACAAAACCACCACATCCACACAATAAAGTAACCAGGTAGTTTTTTGGAAGCCACCACAGCTCTCATAATGTGTATCATACGTCGGACATTATACCTCAAGCCATTACAGCCCACACACCATGTACGAATCCTCAAGCCATCATAGCCTATACATTTTATGCCTATAGTAGTCCATAAGATACTATATATAGAATATAAGTGTGTGAATAACCACAATACATTATATCCCTCTACACACATATATGAGGAAAACTAACCACTGTGCCTATGAGCACAAGTAACTACCAAGAGAACAGAGCAGAGCCAAAGGGGGTAGTCATCCATCCATCCTCCCACCAGAATGTTGGGGAAAACACCCCCATGGATCAGAATCCCCAAGGTGTCAATTTCTCTAACTAACGGGGTGGAGTAGCATATAGAAACAAAAAAAGTACAGAATATACTATAGCTCACAACCACACTATGGGCATAACCTAGTCTTAGAATCAACTACAACTAACATCTCTCAGCCTCCTGGCTTCCACTTCTAAGACTAGGTATCCTATAAGCACACAAACATTTTAAGAGATTTCATACATTACTTCATTACCTTTTTATCAGTTTCACTTTACATTAATTAATTATTTAAACATTAATTAAAAATTAACAATTCCACATTATATTTCATTAGCATCACAACCAAAGTCCACAGTTCCTTCAAATTAAAACCTCATCATTGTGCCCCAGCAAGATCCAACCCCATGGGATAACATCATTTATTCAATTATTTATTTACAAAATTACTTTCCCATAATCCCAGACATTCTAGAAAAACATTCTATGCTACTAAACACAAGGGGCTCAACCCGGTGAGTAGATGAACTACCTTTCGAGTCTTTATTCCTGTAGCAAGAGCATAGACCCATCCTCCCATGAGAAGCTAAACACGGAAATCATGTGTCATACCCCACATGTATTCACCCCTTTCGGAAAAAGGGTATGAAAGACCAGCTGCCTTGAACAGTGGGGAAGGTAAAGTAGATAAACTACCAATAAGAATCAGTAAGAATCCAAACATTTACATCCATCCCATTTCTTCATCCTTGGTGTCCTCCCCCACACCCACATGTATAAACTGATGCATATCACCACTCTAGGCATCAACTATTGCCACAACCAGTAGGACACCATGCCCCCACATATCACAACATCCATCTAGTCTCACATCACAACACAAAAAGAAGGAAAACAAACATCATATCAATTGGGCTCTTGGCCCTTAAACAAGCAAGAGGGTAACTTAGAACCCTACAAGGAATTATATTTTATCAAACAACCAGTTCTTTAATCCACCTTGGATTAACTGATTTAATATTCATAGGTTCAAAATTCGTGAAACCTAACTAGTAAGCTATCACAAAAAATTAAACAAGCTTACTGCACCAATTTGATTAACATCAAATTACAACAACAAGAACTAGATTCATTTACTTGCCTCTTTGTCTTTAGCCAAAAAATTATCAATTAATTCTGGATTTAAGTTCTTTACCAATTTCCATCAAGAATGAAAGGATAAACAAAGAAAGAATAGAAATAACAATATCTATAAAAATAAGAGACAATAATATACGATCGATATCAATTTATTTATCCAGTTAAAATATTTATTATATCAATTCCATTGTGATCCAGTGGGTTAAAACATGCTAACTGTAAATTTGCACATAAAATAAAAGAGAAGTAATGAATCCCCCACCTCAAACGGTTCTTTTCATTCTTTATACGAGAACGATCCACACAAAGGATCACGATCGCCTCCTCCTATGACAACTGTATCCACCCGAGGATTTAGAGACACCACCACACCGATCAACACCCAAGAAAAGCCCATTATGAACAGGGAGATAACATTACATAAAAGGGAATGGATAAATAGAAAGAGATGAACCTAAAAGAATGATGATAAAACATACCTTATATCGATGAAGGATCGAAAATTTCTTCTTTCACCAAAATAGGGGGTTCGCATGCAGTAGTAAGAAACATCACGGGGAAACGATCCTAGGATTAAGGTTCGATCACACCTCTCCTATGGGAATAAGGAAATGTTCGAGTATCTCACACCAGAGAACAATAAGTTAGAACAAGGGAGGAAGATATCTCATCCCTTTAGAATATTTAACTCAGCAATAGTTTATGATACGCTGGATTTTCCATTAAAAGCAGATCACATTAAACCAGTTGGTGTAACCAATAAAGGCATCTCGGGACTTATGAAAAAATTAATATTAGAGTTATGAGATTTTATTTGTCCTTAAATCCCTTAAAAGGCCTTGAATTCATTTTACGTCAAAGAAAACATGAAAGGGGTGAACTGTAGGAAGTTGGAAACACTATTCACAATCCTAGAAACACTGCACACCTACCGATCCTAGAAAAACTATACATGATTCTAGAAACACTGTACACTCTCCGATCCTGGACTCACCCATCCTAGAAACACTGTTCACAAAAAGACTCATTGATCCTGGACTCACTGATCTTGGACTCACCGATCCTGGAAACACTGTTCACGGAATGACTCACCTATCCGGGACTCACCGATCTTGGACTCACTGATCCTGTAAACACTGTTCATAAAATGACTCACCGATCTTAGACTCACTGATCCTAGAATCACCGATCCTGGACTCACCAATCATGGGCTCACCGATCTGGGAAACATTGTTAATGGAATGACTCACCGATACGGGAAACACTGTTCACAGAATGACCCATCAATCCTGGACTCACTGATCCTAGAAACACTATTAAAAAAATGACTCATCGAGCCTGGAAACACTATTCATGGAATGGGTCACTGATCCTGAACTCACTGATCCTAGACTCACAAATCCGATGGTTCTGTTCACAGAATGACAGAACGATTCGATGGTACTATTCACAGAATGATAGACCGATCCGATGGTTCTGTTCACATAACGACAGACCGATTAGATGCTACTATTCACAGAACAATAGACCGATCTGATGGTACTGTTCACAAAAATATAGACTGATCAGTTGGTACTATTCACAAAATGACAGACCAATATGATGGAACTGTTCACATAACGACTCACCGATCAGATTGCACCTTTTACAGAATGATAGAACGATCTTATGGTACTTATCATAGAACGATAGACTGATCTTATGGAACTGTTCATAGAACGACAGACCAATCCAATGGTACTTTTTATAGAATGACAGACTGATCCGATGGAACTATTCACATCGGTCTCACCGATGGAACTGTTCACATCAGTCTCACCGATGGAACTCTTCACATCGGTCTCAACAATTGAACTATTCACATCGGTCTCCCCGATGGAACTGTTCACATCAATCTCACCAATGGAACTATTTACATCAGTCTCACCGATGGAACTATTCACATCGGTCTCACCCATGTAACTGTTCACATCGGTCTTACCACTGGAACTGTTCACATCGGTCTCACCGATGGAACTATTTGCAAAATTGTAAAATTGTAAAATTGGAAAAGTGATGGGGATAAGTCACCTTAACCACCTAGAATACCCCAGAGACCAAATTTTCACAAAGGAATGGACCAAAGAGGTCAGAGCGATTACATTAGATACCTCTCAAAACATTCTCTTCCTTGGGAATTCAAAATCAACAGAAAAGAAAACTCAAAAGAAGTTTGAACAACCACCCATCGAGATACCTCTCAAGAGAGAAAAAGCCACAAGAAGCAACCAAAAAAATCCATAGCATAAACACGAATGGTCTACAACTTCAAAGAGGACATTGTTACATGAAAAGAGTTAAACATCAAACAAATCTGGGTACTAAGCACGTATCTGTGACTCACGTTCCAAACTACTGTCCTCCATGCCATCATGTCAATACAAGACATTAACCAAGGGGATAGAATGCCCACGAAAAACCTTCTCTTTGAGGTCTTGGATCTCCACAGGTCACTCCTCAAAGGTTGCATCATCATCTTCATCGATCTCTCCCCAACTGATGACTTTAGAGTCATCATGAAGATTATGACAGAGCTGTGATACATGAAAAACATCGTGTATCCGACTCATCTACGGGGGAAGTGATACTCTATATGACACAAATCCAACACAAGCTAACACCTCGAAAGTCCCAACAAACCAGGGAGAAAGATTACTCCCATGACCAAACCTTCGGTTCCCATGATGGGGAGTCACCTTCAGAAGCACGTGATCCCCTACATCAAACTCTAAGGGTATCCTCCTTTGATCAACATTTGATTTATGATGATCTTGCACTATCTTCATCCTCTCACGAATCACTTCAACCATCTCTGTTTTATTCTACACTTGTTCCGGTCCAAGAATTGCTGACTCTCCAACCCTAGTCCAGCACAACAAAGAATGGCAAGGCCAGCCATAAAAGGCTTCAAAAGGCACCGTACTGATGGTGGAGTGAAACCAATTTTTTTATGTGAACTCCACCAAGTGTAAGTGCCTCATCAATAAACCACCAAAATCCAGGACACAAGAGCATAACATTTCTTCAAGAGTCTGGATGGTTCACTCTGTCTAACCATCAATTTGTGGATGAGAAGCAGTGCTAAGGCATAGTTGAGAACCAAAAGCAAGTTGGAGACCTCTCCACACCCTAGAGGTAAAATGAGGATCTTGATCATAAATGACCATCCTTGGGGCTCCATGAAGTCCCACCACCTCCTCCAGATACTGCAACGAAAAAAATTCCACTAATCTCGACTCCTTGATTGCTATAAAGTGGGATGATTTCATTAAATGGTCCACTACCACCCAAATAGCATCATGTCCTCTTGGATATCGAGGTAAACTAGTAACAAATTCCATTGAGATGTCCTAAAAATTCCATTGAGGAATATCTAATAGCTGGAGTAGACCACCATGAACACGGTGTTCAAACTTCACTTTCTGGAAGACCAAACATCGAGACACAAAATCCGCAACCACATGCTTCAGCCCAAGCCACCAAAATTGGCTCATCAAGGATCGGTACATCTTTGTCACATCAGGATGCATTGCTAAAGGAGAAATATGGAACTATCTGAGAACCGTCTCATAGATTTTCAAAGGAACAAATATCCTTCCATGATATAACACTAGGTGTTGTTGATCCTCAGACCAACCATCAGGGGCCTTGCCACAAACAACTCAGTCTCTCCAGAACTCCACCTCTAGATCCCCTAACTGGGACTCTTCCACCTTCTGCACCAGTGATGACTACAACATCATCTGAAAAAGACAACCTCTACCTCAAACTTCTCTCATATCAATATGTAATGTTGATAGTTCTTCCATTACTCTCAAAAAATCACCAAATTCGCACATTGCATCACCACGTGGCTTCCTGATCAGCGCATCAGCTACAACATTCCCATTTCTAGGTTTATATGATATTTCGAAGTCATATTCTTGTAAGAACTCCATCCACCGATGATGTAGTAAGTTCAAGTCATGTTGGGAGAAAACATACCTAAGCTCTTATGATTGGTGAAAACCACAAAGCGCTCACCAACGAGGTAATGTCTCCACAATTTTTGGGAAATCACCACAGATTCCATCTCAAGATCATGGGTGACATAGTTACTTTCATGAGGACCAACTACCGAGACCCATAAAAAATAACTGATTTTTTCGGCATCAGAATACAGCCTAACCCCAAATGCGAAGCATCCCAGGAAACATCAAACTGAACTCCCTCAGCTGGAAGACAAATAACTGGAGTACTTACTAAATTCTTATTTAGATATGTGAAAGCTTCCTGACACTGATCAGTCCATATGAATGTTGGATCCATCCTGGTCAAGGCTGTCAGAGGAGTCAATGCTCGAGAGAAATTAGCTATGAACCTCCTGTAGTAGCCTACGAGGCCAAGGAAACTTGACACCTCTAACATTGTCTTGGGGGCAGCCCAAGACACAACTGCTTCTATCTTCAATGGATCTACAACTACTCCCTACTGGGACACAATATTCCCCATGAAAAAGACTTCTTAAGCCTAAAAATCACACTTCAACAACTTCCCAAATAGCTGATGTTGATGAAGAACTCCCAAAATGGTGTGTAGATGCTCCGCATGCTCCTCCTCAGACATGGAGTACACAAGGATGTCATCTATAAAAACCACCATGAACTTGTCCAAAAACTCACATAACACAGCATTCATCAATCCCATTAACATATATGGAGCATTCGTCACACTGAATGGCATTACAATGAACTCATAATTCCCTTGAAAACAACAGAAAGAAGCCTTCGGGATATCATCATCCTTCACACGCATATGATGATATCATGACCGTAAGTCGATCTTTGATAAACAACTTGCACCCTTTAGTTGATCGAATAAATCATCAATACACAGAAGAGAATATCGATTCTTCACTATCACTTTGTTTAAGCAACGATAATCGACACACAATCGCAAACTACCGTCAGCCTTCTTCACGAACAAAACTTGTGCACCCCACGATGACACACTAGGCTGAACAAAACCACACTAAAACAGAACATCAAGCTATATAAGTAGCTCTCGTAACTCATAAGGGGCCATCCTATGTGGAGACATAGATATAGGAGACGCTCCTAGTTGTAGCTCAATCCCAAACTCAATCTCCCGTCGAGGGGGTAATGCTACAACCTCTTCTAGAAAGACATCAGGGTATACTTCTACAAACCTAAAAAACTCCAACTGTTGAACCTCTAAAGAACTCAACATTAGATCTCCATCATGGATTATAAGTATAGAACATGCCTCTGACCCATCCGAGGGTCTCGCTTACCAATGAACACCACTGGTTCTCCATCCGCATTGAAGAAAACAACCTGCCTCCTGAAGAAATCCACAATAGCCTACACCGAATACAACTAATTTATCCTGAGGATGAAATCATATGGTTGTATTCGTAAACATAAAAAATCTCCCCAAGAGTAGTGCTACCCCAATACTAGCTCACAGTCTCTACATACTTCAAACAAGTCAGCTCGACCTCCAACTGGCGTAGTCAATGCCAAGGGCACTAGAAGGCTCTCTAACTCAAGTCCCAAAGCATGGAAAAGGGTAGGTGATATTAAGGAGTGTGTCACTCTGGAATAAAAAAAGGCATAAACCATGGTAGAAAACAAGCAAAGGGTACCTCAAACGACGTCCGACTTGCCTGGTAATGGAAATGCTAAAGCATGAAGCTGACCACAACCTCCTCCACGACCTCTCTAACCCTGATGAAGACCACCACAATGACCATGCTCTACTCTCTGAGGATGGGGTGTGTCACGGGGTTGTCCTCTGCCATACCCATCTACCCTATGCTGATCTAGAGTTGGTGAAACCTGATGCTACTGGTTCAGCTGGAACTGCCTCAACAGAGGAACCTAGAGCGGAAAACCTGGTGCACAATGACTACTCTAAAAGGTCGGGCACTCTCACTGCTGATGACCTCGACCAACACAAGAAAAAAAAGTTCCTGATACCTTGTTATAGGTTTGAGAGATGCTTCCCCCAGATAAATGAGATACTGAGGGCTGGGAACTACCCCTGGACGAACAAAAACTCTTCTACCCTGAAAACCAGGAACCCCATACCACAGCTCTGCTTCCTGAGAAATCATGAAGACTCCCCTATTATGATGATCCGGTTCTGGATAATGTCCTCTTGATGGCCTCTTCCCCCACCATAACCTCAAGATATGTCTTCAGCATAAATGGGGTGACCTGGCTCGGGATCTCTGGATGCAAAGCCTCCTCAAAATGCCTCTCCCTGGCCTCCTCACCTGGAAAAAGGTCCGAAGCATATCATAAAAGGTTCCTGAAATGGATTCCAATCTCTCGCACAATGGAGCTCCCCTATCGTAGGGAAAAATCACCTGGTGACTTGACGACTTTGCGGTTGAATAAAGAAACTTGACTATAAACATGTCTCAAAACTCCTCCCATGAGATAGCTGACTCATCATGATCCCCGATGAACAAGAACCACCACTTCCTCACTGATCCATGCAACATAGTCACAACCAAGGACACCCAGTGATCCTTCCGAGCACGGATCGAACTGAATCCTTTCTCGACCTCCTCCAACCAGTCTCCTATGACTGCATCTAAAATGGATCCTTCATACTTCTACAGATTCTGGTGTTGATACTCTCAAAGTGTCCTCCTCCAAGCGTTGTCATCGTCAACCTCTACCTGGTGGTGATCTGCTCGCACAACCTACTAGACATCTTCTATGCAATCCTGACATGGACGTTGACCTGGAGACATACCTATACAATGAAAAATAGATAGATCTCCAAAACTGAGAATATGTAAGACTCATCATTAATTAATTAATTGTTTTATTTTATTCATTTCAGGTTAACTTATCCCAATGTCTACCTATTCAAACACAGGCACAAGGAAGAATGATGCATGGTCCTTTCCTAGGTCTCTACCCTGCAACTAGTATCACCTCGTTTAGTAGCCATTATAAACTTAAAGGCCCCTACATCAGATCATAGGGGGCCCTAAATGCCTTTGTCTCAGCCAGTATCCAGTGTTTACATCACTTTATAAACTTGACTGACACTATTTCCCTACCAACCCATGTATCATCACCTGTGCCTAACTCCAAACTCCATCATATCCCTCAACCAGAGATCTGATACCACTATGTCATGACCCCCTCTCCAAAAAGTGTACCCCTATTGGGTTGGCAATGTGAGAAGGGAGATAAGGACCCCCTGAGTCCTGCCTTCAGTAGGCCCCGGGTTGGCGACTAGCACCAAGGGTATAGTGAACACATAAATGGGAGGCATTACCATCTATGATAACACATGCGGAAGAAAGAGATAAGATAGACACCAACCAACTCCAACTCATACTGAAATATAAAATAAATCCCAAGTACAAATTTAATTTCATGCAAACTACTACAACTGAAAGGGGAAAACTGGAAATACCCAAAAGAAAGTAAAAACTATAGTAACCACAAGCCCGAACAACTCCTGCAACCCCAAGCTAGTAGATACCAGCTTGATCTCCAACCAGATCCAAGTGACCTGAAAAACAATTTATATATACATAGTGTGAGTATAACAATATACTTAGTAAGATCCTCCCCGAAGCCTCTCGTTCAAAATTAAAGAAAGCATGCTAAAGAACACTAAACAACAAGTGAAACTAACTCATCACCTTTACAGGTATACTATATTCCCATCCTCACCATGGATACTCTCACCAAGTAACGTATACAAGATCATATAATATAATAAAGAATATCGAGGGTACCCCACTACTACTTCCCCAATGGTTTGCTACTTTCCCCCAACGTCACACATCCTAACCATCTCTCTCAAAAAAGGATTTCCCATAGACACCTGTGCGAAGCACCACAATATGCACCTCATGCAACAAAACCACCACGTCCACACAAGAAAGTAACAAGGTAGTTTCTGGGAGCCACCAAAGCTCTCATAACGTGTATCATATGTCAGGCATTATACCTCAAGCCATTACATCCCACACACCATGTCACACCCCGACCGCGGATGTCCGTAATAGTTCTCCTTTCTTGGTCCCGATTTAAATTTTTTCGGAGATTAATTGCATTGGCGGTTTCGCGCCGGTGCGCGGTCACCGCATCGTTAGTGGTGACCGTGCGTTCAGCCTGGGTGACAGTGTGTTCACCCGGTGTTTTAAATATTATAATTTTTTTATGTTGGTATTTTATTATTAATACCTTTTTATATGTGATATTGTTATTGTATATATGTTTATATACATTTATATATATATATATATGCGTAATAACGTATGTATATGTATAGATCTATATATGTACAAATATATATATATATGTGTAACATCTTTAAATTATTTTATAATTATTATTTTAATATTTGGTCAAAAATAATTATTATTTGAATTAACTAATTTATTATTTATTATTATTATAAGTTTTATTATTGTTATATAAGTTTTATTATTATTATATAAGTTTTATTGTTATTAATATTATATGTTTTATTATTATTATTATAATTATTATTTTTATCACATATATGTATATATATATAAGCCTAATCTAACCCTAATCCTACCCCCTCCCGTAGCCGCCTCACCTCTCCCTCTCTCCTCTTTCTTCTCCCCCACACCAGCACCCTCCTGCATCTCCCCAGCGCACCCCTCCGCTCCTCGCCGCACCATGCTCTCCTTCAGCGCCGACGCCAGCCCGGCCCTAGCTTCCTGCCTCGCCGCGCCTCCACCCTCTTTTCCCAGCGCCTCACCAACCCGCCGGGCCGACCCTCGGCCTTGCTCCGCACCTCCGGCCTCCTCCTGGTTCGGCTCTCCCCCTGTTCCAGCTCTCCCCGCGGCCGCGCTCTCCCGTTCCGCTCCCCCTCCGGCGCTCCGCCTCGCCTTGCCCGCGCCCGACCGCCGCCCAGGACCCCCCGTGCTTTAAGTTTTGTTTTGTTTTTTTTATTTTATTTTTATTTTTATGTTAATATTATGTTTATAAAACATTTATTATTTTTACCATATTAATAATAATAATATTATTTTATTATTTTTATGTCATTATTATTTTTATGATTTATATTATTATTATCATTATTGTTATAGTTATTATTATTATTATTATTATTATGAATATATTTATTATTGTTTTAATTATTATTATATTATGTTGTTATTTTTATTATTATATTATGTTATTATTACCATTTTTATTATTATCATTATTATATTATTATTATGCTTATATTATTATTATCATTATTAAGTTAATATTATTATATTATTATTATATTACTATTGTTACTATTATTATTAAATTATTACTTTATTATTATTATCATATTGTTATCATGTTATTATTATTATTATTATTATGCTTACTAGCATATTATTAATTTTATTATTTTTATTATTGTTATTATTTTCTCATTATTATTATTACTCTGGCATTCTCTTGTGCTTTGTTAGGGGTTTTCCATCAACTTATATTTGTTTTTGGTAGGTTTAAGATTTTAGGACCCGCGCAGGGCGTTTCCGAGAAAGCGCCATCGCTGCGCCTTGTTTCTGAGGTTCTGCCATCTCCGCGCCCCAGTTTCGAGAGTGTTGGACTTTATCACGTGGCTTCGGACACACGTCGTGTCATCGCACCTTGGTTCCAAGGTCGTTTTACCGTCGCGCTTGGATCTTGAGGTAGGTTTCCCTTTGCACTCGCCTTTAAATTTAGAATTTATTTATCCCTTGACCTTTTATTAAGTTTCAGTAAATTTAAAAGTATTATTAAGTAGTTATCTATAGTTTGGTGATCTGCTGGTGATAAAAAGTTGTTTTAATTCTAGCATTTCATTAAAAGCGTTTTCTTGGATTTAATTGTGTGCTTCCATGGTAGTGTTGCTAGATGGTTCTTCCTGAATAATGAAAGACATGTTTAATTGGGTTTTGAAATGTTTTTGGCGTGTGTAAATTAGTAGATGAATTGTTTATGGAAAATGGTGTTTTCTGACAACCTTGATTAGAGAAAACTGTTGTACCCCACTCTCTTGGATTTTAATGATCACAATCACTCTCATCGTGATCTAATATTGTTTCAAGTGTTTTTGATGATAGGAAATAGGGTGCCTAGAAGCTGGCCCAAGAAGAATTCAAAATGGACTGTTTAAGTCCACCGGCCAGCCGGTGTGAGACCACCGGCCGGCCGGTAAGGGCACCGGCCAGCCGGATCCAGCCCATCGGCCAGCCGATGGACCAGGCAGAAGGCCTTGCCCTCTTCCAGGTGCCACCGGTCAGCCGGTGTCTGGCCACCGGCCAACCGGTGGGTCCAGACAGAATGGCATGCCTTCTGTCCAGACCACCGGCCAGCCGGTGGCCTCCTCACCGGCCAGCCGGTGGAACTCCTTCAAATAGTGAGACCTACTGTATCACCACCGGCCAGCCGGTGGCCTTCTCACCGGCCAGCCGGTGGCTTCTGGGTAGAAGCACTCTCCACCTTCCAAGGCACCGGCCAGCCGGTGGACAAGCACCGGTCAGCCGGTGAGCAAAGTCAAACTAGCCGTTGGAGCTTGACCAGACTTGTCTACTTGATCCCCAACGGCTCCGAAAGCCCTCCAACGGCCATATTGAAGTATTTGGGAGTATTTCTCCTATAAATAGACATCCATGGATGCCGGGAACACAACCGATCATATACCGAAGCATACCAAAGCTATTTTGATCATTTGAGGCTCCTACGACAATTCTCAAAGGCCACTTGAGATCCAATTGCCATCCTTGAAGCTTGGGCTGCCTCTACATCAACTACACTCACCTATTGGCGCTCAAGGCTTCCTCTAGTTTGTTCTAACTTATTTACTTCAATTGTTTAGTTCTTAATTGGGTTTGTATTAAAACAAACCACCATTTTTCTTCCTTCTTTCAATTTGGGTTTCTTGCTACAACCATAATAAAAAAGCAAGCTGTAAGAAGGTGATCTAGCCTACCTTAAAACGGCTAGTGGGTTTCTTGATATAACCATTAAAAAGCAAGCGGTCGTATAAATCTCCCAACGGTTGAGTTGGGAGCGGAGACGTAGGCTTGAGTTTAAAGCCGAACTCCGTTATCAATTGTGTCTTGCCATTTTACTTTCCGCTGCATTTAAATTTGTTTTAAATTGTTAATTAATTTTAAAAAGGCAATTCACCCCCCCCTCTTGCCATCACCTCCGACCCAACATTTGGTATCAGAGGGAGCGTTTGTGTAATACCTTAACCGGTTACAAACGAAAAATCCAAAGTGATGGCTTCTTTCTCACAAGCACCCGAAGGGTATTCCATGACTCGGGCTCCATACTTCGATGGAACCGATTACACATATTGGAAAACACGAATGATTACTTTTCTTAGAAGTATTGGATATCCTATATATAGAATTGTTATGCAAGGCTACACTCTTTCTAGTAAGGATGAATCTAAATGGACCCCCGAAGACATTGCCAATTTTGAGCTTGATGGCAAAGCCATGAATGCTCTTCATTGTGGGTTAGACCGTAATGAGTTTAATCGTATTTCTACTTGCACCACCTCACACGAAATTTGGAAACTTTTGGAAGTGACCCATGAGGGCACTAACAAAGTCAAAGACACTAGGTTTGATATGTATCGTCAAGACTTTGAGAGTTTCACAATGCACCCACACGAGTCAATCACCGAAATGTTTACTCGTTTTACTGATGTTTTCAATGGGAGAAAGTCCCTTGGTGATGATGTTTCAGAAGAAACAATGGTGAAGAAAATTCTTTGGGTCCTACCAAGCTCTTGGGCACCAAAGGTGACGACAATCCAAGAAGCGAAAGATGTCAAGAAGATGCCGGTTGAAGAACTCATAGGGTCACTCATGACTTATGAGATTACCATGAAGAGGCAAGCCGATAAAGAAGGAAAGATCTTCAAGGAGAAAAAGAACATTGCTTTCAAGGCAAAGGAAGAAAGCTCCTCCGATGATAGTGAATCCGAGATGGCTCAACTAGCAAGTAAAATGAGCAAGTTCATGAAGAAAAAGAAGAAATTTCAAAAGGCACGAAAGGAAGAGCCAAAGGCGGAGAAAGAAATCACTTGCTTTGAATGTGGAAAGAAAGGCCACATCAAACCGGAGTGCTCCATTTTCAAGAAAAGTTTAAAAGAAAAGAAAAACAAGAAGGCCTTCAAAGCATCAACATGGAGTGCAAGTGATGACTCCATGTCTTCAAGCGACTCAAGCGATGAAGGTGGAAAATGCCTAATGGCATTTGATGAGGTATCCTCTTCTCACTCTTCTTCTCACTCTTCTTCCTCATCTTCTTCTTTTGATAATAATATGTCTTATGAAGAACTCCAAAATGCAAGAGATCAATTAGAGGAAGGTTTTCACGAACTTACCTCTAAATTTTTGACCTTGAAAAAGAAAAACAAAACTCTTATTTCCGAAAAAGACAAACTTCTCAAAGAGAATGAGGAGCTTGCCCTTAAAGTCAAAAATATTCCAAATGTAGATTCTTTAAATTATACCATTAAGTATTTGAAGGAATCTCTTGCCAAGTTCACCCAAGGTGAACAAAACTTAACTAAATTTCTAGGTTCTCAGCGTTCGGCTAGAACCACACATGGACTTGGCTATAACAAGCAATCCACTTTTTCTAGGGCACCCACTACTTTTGTAAGGGGGAGCTCTCAATACAAATTTTGTAATTATTGTAAAAAGACCGGTCACATGATTTATGAATGTGATTGTAAAAATGCTAGGTATGGAAGACCCAAATCCATTACCTACTCGGATGAGTATCATAGAAGGAATCCCTCTAGAACATTATGGGTTCAAAAGTCTCTTTTTGCTAATCTTTCCGGACCCAAACTTATATGGGTACCAAAATCTCTTATTTCTTGATTTTGTAGGATAAACGCCAAAAGAGTAGGACCTCTAAAGGCTCGTGGTATCTCGACAGCGGTTGCTCAAGGCACATGTGTGGCGATCCCTCCGAGTTCAACTCACTTGAAGAATTCGATGGAGGATATGTCACCTTTGGTGATAACTCAAAAAGCAAGATCGTCGGAATAGGTACCATTGGTTTTGGTAGCTCCTCTTTTATTAAAGATGTTTTATTAGTTAAAGGTTTAAAGCATAATTTAATTAGCATTAGTCAACTTTGTTATAGTGGTTTTTCAGTCAATTTTCAAAATGATTTATGAAATGTGTTAGATTTTCAAAACAAGTTGATATTTTCTGCTTCCCGTTTTCAAAATGTTTACATTATTGATTTAAAATCTCTAGCTAGCAAAAATGTTAAATGTTTAAGTGCTCTTGACAATGAGTCTTGGCTTTGGCATAGAAGATTGGGGCATTGTAGCTCTCATTCACTTCTAAAGCTTAATAAGAACAAGCTCATTCGTGACCTTCCTAAACTTAAATTTAAGAAAGATTTGATTTGTGAGCCATGCCAACTTGGTAAGCAACACAAGTCTTCTTTCAAATCTAAGAAGGAAGTGTCCACCTCAAAATCTCTTGAACTCCTTCATCTTGATCTTTTTGGTCCTACTCCCGTAGCAAGCTTAGGTGGAAAATCCTATACCTTAGTTATTGTTGATGACTTTTCTCGTTTTACTTGGGTTTTCTTTTTAGCCCATAAGAATGATGCTTGTAAAACCTTTTTGAAATTCTCTAGGAAAGTAGAAAACGAAAAAGGATATAAAATCATATCTCTTCGTAGTGATCATGGTGGTGAATTCGAGAACAAAGAATTCGATGAATTGTGTTCCTCTCAAGGATACAATCACACCTTCTCTGCCCCTAGGACTCCTCAACAAAATGGAGTGGTTGAAAGGAGAAACCGAACTCTCCAAGAAATCGCTCGAACCCTCCTTAGTGAATTCGACCTCCCTCAATATTTTTGGGCCGAGGCGGTAAACACTGCTTGTTATACTATTAATAGAGTCCTTGTTAGACCCCTTCTTAAGAAAACCCCCTATGAACTTTGGAAAGGCAAATTGCCCAAAGTTGGTTATTTTAAAGTGTTTGGGTGTAAATGCTTTATCCTTAACACAAAAGATAACCTAGGGAAATTTGATGCCAAATCCGATGAAGGTATTTTTCTTGGGTACTCCAACTCAAGCAAAGCCTATCGTGTCTTCAATAAACGTTCAAAAACCATCGAAGAATCATCTCATGTCAAATTTGATGAAACTCTTCCAAAACCTCACCCGGTCATTGAGGATGTTGAAGATAAGCTTGATAAGCTTTATTTGAATGATTCCTCTTCTCCTCCCAAGGAGGATGACCATCAAGAACCCTCTTCACCTTCTTCGCCTTACACCTTGCCTAAGGTTTGGAAACCTTCTAGAGACCATCCTTTAGAAAATGTCATAGGTGACCTTCAAGCCGGTACTCGAACTAGAAGATCTATCCTCAATGAAGTTGAACATCAAGCCTTCATTTCTCACCTAGAACCTCAAACCGTTAATGATGCCATTAATGATGAGAATTGGGTTCTTGCAATGCAAGAGGAACTAAATCAATTCTCTCGAAATAATGTTTGGACTCTTTGTGAAAGACCCAATGATCATCCAATTATTGGCACTAAATGGGTTTTTAGGAACAAACTTGATGATCAAGGAAACATAACCCGGAAAAAGGCTCGCCTAGTAGCTAAGGGATATAATCAAGAAGAAGGAATCGATTATGGTGAAACCTTTGCCCCCGTTGCTAGGTTAGAATCCATTAGGATCTTGTTGGCATTCGCCGCCCACTTAAATTTTAAACTTTTTCAAATGGATGTTAAAAGTGCTTTTTTTAAATGGTTTTATTTCTGAAAAAATCTTTGTTGAACAACCTCCCGGTTTTGAAGATCCAAAATTTCCAAATCATGTTTTTAAGTTAACCAAGGCTCTTTATGGCTTAAAGCAAGCCCCTCGGGCTTGGTATGAGCGGTTAACAAAATTTCTTTTAGAAAATGATTTTAAAATGGGTCAAGCCGATTGTACCCTCTTTTTAAAACACACTTCAAAAGATCTTTTAATAGTCCAAATTTATGTTGATGATGTTATCTTTGGTTCTACCAAAGAATCTCTTTGTACTGATTTTTCAGATTTAATGAGAAAAGAATTTGAAATGAGTTTTATGGGAGAATTGAAATTTTTTCTTGGTTTTCAAATCTTTCAAAATTCAAAAGGTATTTCTCTAAGCCAAAGCAAATACACAAACGAGCTTCTAAGTCGTTTTGGTATGGATCAAGTAAAGGAAATTAGTACACCCATGAGTACTTCATGTAAGCTTACGTTAGACGAAGCCGGGAAACTGGTGGATAACAAGCTTTATAGGAGTATGATCGGGAGTCTACTTTACCTAACTGCGACCCGTCCTGACATTATGTTTAGTGTTTGCCTTTGTGCTCGTTTTCAAGCCAATCCTAAAGAATCCCATCTTAAATCGGTCAAAAGAATTTTTAAGTATTTAAAAGGATCCAAAAATCTTGGTTTATTTTATCCCTCAAATACTTCTTTTGAACTATCTTTTTATTCGGATGCTGATTTTGGCGGATGTCAATTAGATCGTAAGAGTACTAGTGGAACCTGTCATCTGCTAGGCAAGTCCCTTGTTTCGTGGAGTAGCAAGAAGCAAAATTGTGTTGCTCTTTCTACTGCCGAGGCCGAGTATGTAGCCGCTGGCAATTGTTGTGCCCAAATTATTTGGATGCAACACACTCTCTTGGATTATGGTCTTTCCTATGATCATGTCCCTATTCGGTGTGACAACACTAGTGCCATTAGTATCTCTAAGAATCCAATACAACATTCTAGAACAAAGCACATAGACTTAAGGCATCATTTCCTTCGTGACCATTTTCAAAAAGGAGATATCACTTTGGACTTCATTCCTACTGATTTCCAATTAGCTGATATTTTTACCAAACCGCTCCCGGTTGACCGTTTTGATTTTATTTAAGGGGAGTTAGGAATGATTCGTCAATGAGCACTATTAAATATTTGACTTTCTTGGCTTGCCTATATTTTTTTTTATTATTTTTTTTTTCAACACCTTTTTTTTTAAATTCTGTTTTTTATATTTTTTATGAATTTCAATACCACCGGTCAACCGGTGGTACATCACCGATTAACCGGTGGTGTCAGGTTTCTGTTTTTTGGGCCGACCTGAGGAAGGGTTAAAATTTATTTTAAAACCCTTCCTCCCTCATTTCTCTCTTCTCTCTCGGGCTGCTCCTCCTAAAACCGCAGGTCCTCCAAACCCTAGCCTCCCTTCTTGGTTTTTGACCTCTCAAACCTCCTTTCTTCTCTTAATCTCTTTCTTCTTCTTCTTCCCCTTTCCATCATGGGACCTCGCTCTACACGCAAAGGCAAGGGAATCGCTCAAGAAGCTCCTCCTCCTCCTTCAATCCCTCAACTCCCGGACATTTGGCATGACAAAGTCATTTTGCCGGGTAGAGTAATTGATTATTCTTGGCTGTCTACTGCTCGTCTTGAGCTTTTCTCGATTATTGAGTATCAACATTGGCATTCTTTCTTTGAACCCCCTGAGAAGGATGTCATTTATCCTCTTCTAGTCAAAGAGTTCTATGCTCATTTGACGTGGTCCGTTTCTGATGACATTGATACCATCTCCTCCACTGCTCTTGGGCAACCCATCACTATCACCTCTTTGGAGATTGCCAGGATGCTGGGGGTTCCTCATGTTGGACCCCATGATTTTGCTCAGGGGGAGTTTCCTCGGGACCGTGAGTTTGATATAGCCGTAGCCCTTGAGCATCTCACAGGGCAGCCCACAAATCCTATTGTCAAGCTCTCCCAGCTCTCTCCTAACCATCGTATTATTGAGCGCCTCATTCAAACTTCCCTTGCTCCCCGTATCGGGGATCATGATAATGTCAAATTCATTGATATTTATCTTCTCTCATTTATCACCCGAGGCATACATTTCAATTTGGTCCGGTTTCTGTTCCGGGCCATGACTTATGTGGCTAAGCACCCGCGCTGGTCCAAAACTCTACCCTACGGACGCCTCTTGACTAAAATCTTTTCCTTTCTTGATGTGCCTCTTCATGCTACTTCCTTCGAGCATCCAACGAAGGATAGCATAGTGAATTTTATGATGGTGCAACGCATGAACATCCGTTGGCACCCTTGGCGTCAGGAATGGATTGTCGACAAGGACGGTCTTCTCAAGGCCTACTATCCTCAGACTCATTCCCATCCTCCTGCCAATGCCATGCCTCCTGCTATTGCCGCTGCCTATCCTCTTTCAGACAGTGAGGATAGTGATGATGATGAAGAGGAAGGAAGTGGTGACAGCGAAGGTGAGGCTGATGCTGCTGCTGATGAGGAGGCTGGAGAGGGTGATGATGCACCTAAGCCTGCTGAGGCTGTGCCCCCTCCTGCTGATGCTGGTGGCTTGCCGGTGACGGCTGATCAGTTCCTACACTTCCAGGATCAGATTGAGACTCGGCTGGACTTGCAGTTTTCTTACTTCAGCTCTCAGTTTGATCAGCTCCACTCTCGGATCGATTCTCTCGATCGTCGCTTCGAGGCGGTCCAGGCTCCTCCGGCTCCTCCGACCTTCAGGCGTCGCCGTCACTCTCGGCCCTCTAGGAGTGAATAGAGCCGTTCCTGTTTTTTGGCTTGTATTTGTATTTGTTTTTTGAACTTCCTATGTATCGTTTCATCTTTTATGGAATTCAAGTTATCTTATCTATTCATCCTTTTTGTCATTACTTATTAGTATTTTTCTTTCATACTTTTCCTCCTATTTTGATAATCCCAAAGGGGGAGAAAACCTCTCTATTACATAGTTATTTATTAAAATGCTCTTTTTACAAGTCCCATTTTAAGTTATTGAAGTCATCCAAATCTATTTTAAATGGTTAAGTTATTGTTTTCAATTGATTTTTTTGTCCCATTTTAAGTTTTTGAAGTCATCCAAATCTATTTTAAATGGTTAAGTTATTGTTTTCAATTGATTTTTTTTTGTTCCATTTTAAGTTATTGATGTCATCCAAATCTGTTTTAAATGGTTAAGTTATTGTTTTCAATTGATTTCTTTAAAAAATGGCATTTGGTTGCAATTTCAAAAAAATGACCATTTCTCAGTATTACAATGCTTTCAAGATCATTATTTTTGGCACGTCTCTAAGTTTTCCAAGTTCAAATTGTTATTTAAGTTTTCAATTGACATACCCTTTTTTTAAAGCTTTCATACCCTTTTTTAAAGATTTTTTTTGTGATTGTGATCATCAAAATAGGGGGAGATTGTTGTACCCCACTCTCTTGGATTTTAATGATCACAATCACTCTCATCGTGATCTAATATTGTTTCAAGTGTTTTTGATGATAGGAAATAGGGTGCCTAGAAGCTGGCCCAAGAAGAATTCAAAATGGACTGTTTAAGTCCACTGGCCAGCCGGTGTGAGACCACCGGCCAGCCAGTAAGGGCACCGGCCAGCCGGATCCAGCCCATCGGCCAGCCGGTGGACCAGGCAGAAGGCCTTGCCCTCTGCCAGGTGCCACTGGTCAGCCGGTGTCTGGCCACCGGCCAACCGGTGGGTCCAGACAGAATGGCATGCCTTCTGTCCAGACCACTGGCCAGCCGGTGGCCTCCTCACCGGCCAGCCGGTGGAACTCCTTCAAATAGTGAGACCTACTGTCTCACCACCGGCCAGCCGGTGGCCTTCTCACCGGCCCGCCGGTGGCTTCTGGGCAGAAGCACTCTCCACCTTCCAAGGCACCGGCCAGCCGGTGGACAAGCACCGGTCAGTCGGTGAGCAAAGTCAAACTAGCCGTTGGAGCTTGACCAGACTTGTCTACTTGATCCCCAACGGCTCCGAAAGCCCTCCAACAGCCATATTGAAGTATTTGGGAGTATTTCTCCTATAAATAGACATCCATGGATGCCGTGAACACAATCGATCATATACCGAAGCATACCAAAGCTATTTTGATCATTTGAGGCTCCTACGACAATTCTCAAAGGCCACTTGAGATCCAATTGCCATCCTTGAAGCTTGGGCTGCCTCTACATCAACTACACTCACCTCTTGGCGCTCAAGGCTTCCTCTAGTTTGTTCTAACTTATTTACTTCAATTGTTTAGTTCTTAATTGGGTTTGTATTAAAACAAACCACCCTTTTTCTTCCTTCTTTCAATTTGGGTTTCTTGCTACAACCATAATAAAAAAGCAAGCTGTAAGAAGGTGATCTAGCCTACCTTAAAACGGCTAGTGGGTTTCTTGCTATAACCATTAAAAATCAAGCGGTCGTATAAATCTCCCAACGGTTGAGTTGGGAGCGGAGACGTAGGCTTGAGTTTAAAGCTGAACTCCGTTATCAATTGTGTCTTGCCATTTTACTTTCCGCTGCATTTAAATTTGTTTTAAATTGTTAATTAATTTTAAAAAGGCAATTCACCCCCCCCCCTCTTGCCATCACCTCCGACCCAACAAAAACGTCGTGTGACCCCTTTGAAATTGTTTTTTTGGAAACTTCATGTGTGGTTCTTGGTTGATGAAAGATGTTTTCCTTTGTTGTGTGAACAAAAGTTTGGATTTCATTTGAGAAACAGTATTCCTTAAAAAGGTGATTAAAGGCCCGTTTGGCTCTTGATGAAAAGTGGGGTGCGTTTTGATATTAGAAAATAACTCTACTTGTGAAACAATTGTGTTCCAGGGTGATATGCTGATTTGGGTTTCTTAAACAAAGTTCTAAGTGTGTTTTTGGTTTTCAATGTAATGGCGTGTGTAATATCCCTTTAGAAATGCTTTAATATGAAATGGTCAAAATGTAAATGATATGACGGCCCGGTTGGCACTTTAATAAATGTGAAGTGATCATATATATATTTATATATATATACGTACTTGTGAGGGAATTTCTACAGGGGGACTTCCCTTCGAGGGTTGTCGTGTAGCGATGTCCGTGTAAGGGGTTGGCAAGTGTGGTGAGATGAGTCACGCGTGCGAGGGTCTCCCACTTACACAGTGTTACAAAAACCACTATGGGTTCCTGGGTGTCTTGTAGATTATCGAGTGACGGTTTCTTGCTAACCCTGATTAGACGGGTTGGTACCCCCTGGAGTTGTGGACAGGCCAGGTGGGATGTGCCACTAGTTGGCTATTAGAGCGGCCAGTTGGTTATTGACTGTGGAGTACCATGCCGGCAGGTAGTCTGAACCCGAGTACGTCCAGGGGTTTTCTAGGGATGTTCAGGATCGCCCATGGTTATTGCTGATGACTTCTGCTTTGTTTTTACTTGCACATGGTTTTCCTTGCCTGTTTACCTTTACTTGCACTTGTTCCCCTGCTCGTTTACCTTCAGTCATCCTTCACAGCCTATACTGTTAGACTTTGGGGAAAAATGGTTTTCAAATGAAAATGCTTTATTCTCTTTGGGTAAGATTTGGAAATGTAACACTTTTCTTTTTAGAATGAGTTTAAAACTGATGAAAGGGAACTAACTTTCAAAAAGAATAAGGGAAATGTCTCGTGTTTGATTTTCAAGTAAAGCATTATGAAAAATTACTTTTATACATTATAGTTCAAACCTGGATTATGTAGATTCTATATTTACTGGTAGTGCTTTGGGATTTGTTGTTGGGCTCACCTACTGAGTACTTTTGTGCTCACGCCTATCTTTTACCTTTTTCAGTTGCAGGTTCCTTGTGTTCAGGTTTTCCTGCTCGAGTCGCTCAGTGTGGGAGCGACGTTGGTTGTAGTTGGGTGGTGACCCGTGAGGTCACGAGGAGGTATGTCGTGGTGTAGGTTTGTTTATGTCTTTAGTGTTTGTTTGTTTGTTTAGTTTATATTCGTCCTTTTGATCCTGTTTTTAGTTTGGGCTAAAATCGTTCCCAACGATTGAAATTTTAATGCCTGACACTTGTTTCCATCCCGGGGGGATCGGGAACGCCCCTCGGGACTTGCCGCGGACCGGCTCGGGTGACCGGTTCAGGGTCGACCCGGGCTGGTTCGCGACAAAATGGTATCAAAGGTGGTTCTTGTTATTTGGGTTGTCCGGTAGAAGGAGATTAGGACTGTCGGAACTCGAGGGGTAGGTTCAGGAAGAGCGTCGCGAACTCTTGCTCGCACTGATCTTCGAGTTACCAGGGGTAGTTCGGGAATTGTGTCCTTGTCTTTCCTGGTTTGTCTTGGATTGAGAGATGATAATGGAGGCAAGCCGACGTTACATCGTAATTTCACATGGAGTAGTGACCCATGTGGAGTCCGAGTACGTGGTTCGAATTCCACCTAGTGGTCGACGCTGACTTGGGACATGGCCCACTACCATGTCGCCAGGTTGAGTGTGACTACTAGTCCCTCATTTCAGTGAGTGATGCAAATTTGGATGTTGTTTTCGTTTTGGTCTGTGTGAGTACGTAGTTGGAAATGAAAAAGGGTTTTAGAAAATTGGACTGGTTTCTTTTAAAGGACTTTAAATGTATAAAATGGGTTTTAAAACTGAAATCTCTTGATTTGAAAATCTGTTGTTTGCTTGGAATTGGTTAAGAATGATTTGGGATGAAACCCCATGTCCTCTTTATGAACGTTCGCACATGTGTGAGAATGCATGGAAAAAAAAATGCGTGTTGGTGCGAGTATTATTGGACAGTGGATGAAGACATGTGCAACGATTCATGGGATTACCTGGGTGTGTATTTGAAATTAATGGCTTGACGTTGTTTTCTAAATGGGTTTAAAAGGGGAAACGGTTTTGGAAAGTTTTTGGGTTGAAAGTGGATTGGTTTTGGAAAGTGATCTTGAAAAAGGGTGGTTTTGAAATAAAAAATGAAAAGGGAATTTTAAAGAGGAGATTTTATTTTGGGTTGTGTTGTATTTGATTGGTCCTTGTGCTGACTGTTTTTGATGAAGGCGCTTTTATTGATGTTGCTTCGATTTGATGTTGGTTTTGGCCTTGTATTTTATATGTCGCTTAGGAAATGCCGCCCAGAAAGGTCTCTAAGGATTCAGATATGTCATGCCCAGTTTTTAGTCCTCCTCAGACTCTGCCTATTCTCCATGGTGATCAGGGTCCGTTAGAGGCAGTAAAATGGCTCGAGGAAGTGGAACGTGTCTTTAGAATGTTGGGAACTCCCGATAATGTTAAGGTTCGTGCAATTATGAAGTTGTTCGAGGGTCCAGCTCTGGACCAGTGGAAGGTGGTTACCCCACCATCGATGCAAGTTGAAATGACGTGGGATGTCTTTAGAATTGTTTTCATCCAATGGTTTGTACCAGAGGAAGTGAAGCGGGAGAAAAAGAGAGAGCTTGTGCATATTCAACAAGGCCAACGGACGGTGAAGGCATATGTTGACCATTTCAAGGAAGTAATATCCTTTTCTCCAGAGGTAGCGTCTCATGAACTCATGAAGGTCTCTCTTTTCACCGGGGGTCTTCATCCAGATATCAAGGAGCGAGTCCTCCCTTCTAAAGACCTTTGTTTCGAGAAGCTCATAGAGGAAGCATTCTTGGCTGAGTTGGTTTCCGGTGTGCAGGTGGGTAATCCTTCAGCGTCCCCTGTCATTCGTAAGATTTCCCCCTCTGGTGAGAAAGAGGTTCCAGAGACACCTGTTCTTAAGGAGTTATCCCCTTTGGTCCCAGCTTCCAGTTCATCAGATCGTTCGATGGTATGCTATCAGTGTGGTCGTTTCGGGCATTTAAAGCCGTCTTGTCGCAACCCTCCAAAGATGTGTCATCGATGCGGTTGTATGGGTCATCTGGAGAAGTTTTGCAGGAAGCGTCGCTTGAAGAGGACGCTGTGATGGGAGAATGTCAGTACCTGACTGTGAGGTAGAAGATGCTTCAGCCATCAGAGCCCCAGCCACAAGTCTCGGGGTGAAGCTCGCTCACAGTCAGGAGTCCCCAGGGGTGTGAAGCCTTGGTCCAGGTTTTGTGTTCCGTGTTAGCAGTGGAACAATCAAGATCTTTTAGTACTTGTTTTTCTGCTGTTAAGTTTTGACGTTGTTGTTTGTTCATTGTTTTACCATGGGGTTATCATGGACTTGTTCTATTATAATCCAAGTAGTCTGGTTTATGTGGATGTGTTGTTTCTGAATCGTGTGTCTTTCGAAAGGTGTGTTTGACCCTCGTGTGGGTTGACCTCGTTTTAGTTATGTTGTCGATGTGGTTATGTTCGTGGACTTCGGTGGATCGTGTCTCCAGTTTGATGTGGTTAAATGTTTTCCATGGGTTTTCCCCTGGTGTTGAAGGTTGTTGACTCTAGTCATGGGTTCAAGGTTTCGACGGAGGTGTAAATCTTAGCATGCTATAAGAGTTGGTTAAAATCTGTTGGGAGTTCCCGCGTCGACCCCCCCTTTCCGGGGTTTTCTATTTAAATGGTCATCTTTTCTGCACTAGTTAAGTTCTTGTGGTGGGGAGAACCCCTTCGTGTTCTCCCCTCAATCTCGGACCCCAGTTTTCTCTTGAATCGGTCGGGTGTGACCTGTGCAGAGTAAGGTCATCCCCGAGATTCTCAGTTCTCTCTGGTTCCTTTAGTTCCATTGGGGCATGGACTTAAATCTTGACCGACTTTTGGCCTGGTGACTTTCTGGGGGAAGAAAGTGTCTGTGGTGGGGAGAATTGTCACACCCCGACCGCGGATGTCCGTATTTGTTCTCCTTTCTTGGTCCCGATTTAAATTTTTTCGGAGATTAATTACATTGGTGGTTTCGCACCGGTGCGCGGTCACCGCATCGTTAGCGGTGACCGTGCGTTCAGCCTGGGTGACAGTGTGTTCACCCGGTGTTTTAAATATTATAATTTTTTTTATGTTGGTATTTTATTATTAATACCTTTTTATATGTGTTATTGTTATTGTATATATGTTTATATACGTTTATATATATATATATATATATGCATAATAATGTATGTATATGTATAGATCTATATATGTACAAATATATATATATGTGTAACATCTTTAAATTATTTTATAATTATTATTTTAAATATTTGGTCAAAAATAATTATTATCTGAATTAACTAATTTATTATTTATTATTATTATAAGTTTTAATATTGTTATATAAGTTTTATTATTATTATATAAGTATTATTGTTATTAATATTATATGTTTTATTATTATTATTATAATTATTATTTTTATCACATATATGTATATATATATAAGCCTAATCTAACCCTAATCCTACCCCTTCCCATAGCCACCTCACCTCTCCCTCTCTCCTCTTTCTTCTCCCCCGCACCAGCACCCTCCTGCATCTCCCCAGCGCACCCCTCCGCTCCTCGCCGCACCCTGCTCTCCTTCAGCACCGACACCAGCCTGGCCCTAGCTTCCTGCCTCGCCGCGCCTCCACCCTCTTTTCCCGGCGCCTCGCCAACCCACCGGGCCGACCCCCGGCCTTGCTCCGCACCTCCGGCCTCCTCCTGGTTCGGCTGACCCGCACCACACCCTCTCTGGCGCTGCCCTCCCGACTCCCTCCGCGCCCCGCACCCGGCGTCTGGCTCCTGCTCCGTCGCTGCACCACGCCGCCGTCCCAGCTCCGGCCGTCATCCCCTCCCTCCTTCCTGTGTACGCCGCCCCCCTGCTCGTCCAGCGTCCCGAGCCTCACCCCAGCGTCGCGCCGCCCCAGCCGGCTCTCCCCCTGTTCCGGCTCTCCCCCTGTTCCAGATCTCCCTGCGGCCGCGCTCTCCCGTTCCGCTCCCCCTCCGGTGCTCCGCCTCGCCGTGCCCGCGCCCGACCGCCGCCCAGGACCCCCGATGCTGTAAGTTTTGTTTTGTTTTGTTTTATTTTATTTTTATTTTTATGTTAATCTTATGTTTATAAAACATTTATTATTTTTACCATATTATTATTATTATTATTAGTTTATTATTTTTATGTAATTATTATTTTTATGATTTATATTATTATTATCATTATTGTTATAGTTATTATTATTATTATTATTATTATTATTATTATTATGAATATATTTATTATTGTTTTAATTATTATTATATTATGTTGTTATTTTTATTATTATATTATGTTATTATTACCATTTTTATTATTATCATTATTATATTATTATTATGCTTATTTTATTATTATCATTATTAAGTTAATATTATTATATTATTATTATATTACTATTGTTACTATTATTATTAAATTATTACTTTATTATTATTATCATATTGTTATCATGTTATTATTATTTTTATTATTATTATTATGCTTACTAGCATATTATTAATATTATTATTTTTATTATTGTTATTATTTTATCATTATTATTATTACTCTGGAATTCTCTTGTGCTTTGTTAGAGGTTTTCCATCAACTTATATTTTTTTTGGTAGGTTTAAGATTTTAGGACCCGCGCAGGGCGTTTCCGAGAAAGCGCCATCGCTGCGCCTTGTTTCTGAGGTTCTGCCGTCTCCGCGCCCCAGTTTCGAGAGTGTTGGACTTTATCACGTGGCTTCAGACACACATCGTGTCATCGCGCCTTGGTTCCAAGGTCGTTTTACCGTCGCGCTTGGATCTTGAGGTAGGTTTCCCTTTGCACTCGCCTTTAAATTTAGAATTTATTTATCCCTTGACCTTTTATTAAGTTTCAGTAAATTTAAAAGTATTATTAAGTAGTTATCTATAGTTTGGTGATCTGCTGATGATAAAAAGTTGTTTTAATTCTAGCGTTTCATTAAAAGCATTTTCTTGGATTTAATTGTGTGCTTCCATGGTAGTGTTGCTAGATGGTTCTTCCTGAATAATGAAAGACATGTTGAATTGGGTTTTGAAATGTTTTTGGCGTGTGTAAATTAGTAGATGTATTGTTTATGGAAAATGGTGTTTTCTGAGAACCTTGATTAGAGAAAACGTCGTGTGACCCCTTTGAATTTGTTTTTTTGGAAACTTCATGTGTGGTTCTTGGTTGATGAAAGATGTTGTCCTTTGTTGTGTGAAAAAAAGTTTGGATTTCATTTGAGAAACAGTATTCCTTAAAAAGGTGATTAAAGGCCCGTTTGGCTCTTGATGAAAAGTGGGGTGCGTTTTGATATTAGAAAATAACTCTACTTGTGAAACAATTGTGTTCCAAGGTGATATGCAGATTTGGGTTTCTTAAACAAAGTTCTAAGTGTGTTTTTGGTTTTCAATGTAATGGCGTGTGTAATATCCCTTTAGAAATGCTTTAATATGAAATGGTCAAAATGTAAATGATATGATGGCCCGGTTGGCACTTTAATAAATGTGAAGTGATCATATATATATTTAAATATATATACGTACTTGTGAGGGCATTTCTACAGGGGGAATTCCCTTCGAGGGTTGTCGTGTAGCGATGTCCGTGTAAGGGGTTGGCAAGTGCGGTGAGATGAGTCACGCGTGCGAGGGTCTCCCACTTACACAGTGTTACAAAAACCACTATGGGTTCCTGGGCATCTTGTAGATTATCGAGTGACGGTTGCTTGCTAACCCTGATTAGACGGGTTGGTACCCCCTGGAGTTGTGGACAGGCCAGGTGGGATGTGCCACTGGTTGGCTATTAGGGTGGCCAGTTGGTTATTGACTGTGGAGTACCATGCCGGCAGGTAGTCTGAACCCGAGTACGTCCAGGGGTTTTCTAGGGATGTTCAGGATCGCCAATGGTTATTGCTGATGACTTCTAGTTTGTTTTTACTTGCACATGGTTTTCCTTGCCTGTTTACCTTTACTTGCACTTATTCCCCTGCTCGTTTACCTTCAGTCATCCTTCACAGCCTATACTGTTAGACTTTGGGGAAAAATGGTTTTCAAATGAAAATGCTTTATTCTCTTTGGGTAAGATTTAGAAATGTAACACTTTGCTTTTTAGAATGAGTTTAAAACTGATGAAAGGGAACTAACTTTCAAAAAGAATAAGGGAAATGTCTCGTGTTTTATTTTCAAGTAAAGCATTATGAAAAATTACTTTTATACATTATAGTTCAAACCTGGATTATGTAGATTCTATATTTACTGGAAGTGCTTTGGGATTTGTTGTTGGGCTCACCTACTGAGTACTTTTGTGCTCACGCCTATATTTTACCTTTTTCAGTTGCAGGTTCCTTGTGTTCAGGTTTTCCTGCTTGAGTCGCTCAGTGTGGGAGCGACGTTGGTTTTAGTTGGTTGGTGACCCGCGAGGTCACGAGGAGGTATGTCGTAGTGTAGGTTTGTTTATGTCTTTAGTGTTTGTTTGTTTGTTTAGTTTATATTCGTCCTTTTGATCTAGTTTTTAGTTTGGGCTAAAATCATTCCCAATGATTGAAATTTTAATGCCCGACACTTGTTGCCATCCCGGGGGGATCGGGAACGCCCCTCGGGACTTGCCGCGGACCGGCTCAGGTGACCGGTTCAGGGTCGACCCGGGCTGGTTCGCGACACACCGAGTAATAATCCTCAAGCCATCATGGCCTATACAAATTACTCCTATAGTAGTCCATAGGATACTAATCCAGAATATATGTGTGTGAATAACCGCAAGCCATTACATCCCTCTAAAAACATATATGGGGAAAACTAACTGCTGTTCCTACCAACACAAGTAACTAACAGGAGAAGAGAGTGGGGCCAAAGGGGGTAGTCAACCAACCATCCTTCCACCAAAATGTTGGGGAAAACACCCCCCAGGGCTCAGAATCCACGGGGTGTTAGTTTCTATGATTGAAGGGTGGAGTAGTGTATAGAAACATAAAAAGTAAAAAATATACTATAGATCACAACCACACTATGGGCATAACCTAATCTTAGACTCAACTACAGCTAACGTCTCTCGGACTCTAGGCTTCCACTTCTAAGACTAGTTATCCTATAAGCACACAACCATTTTAAGAGATTTAATACATTACTTCCTTCCCTTTTTATGAGTTTAACTTTACATTAATTAATTCTTTAAACATTAATTAACCATTAACAATTCCACATTATATTTCATTAGAATCACAACCAAAGTCCACTGTTCCTTCGAATTACAACCTCAGAATTGTGCTCCAATAAGCTCCAACCCCATGGGTTAATATCATTTACTCAATTATTTATTTACAGAATTACTTTCCCATAACCCCAGGAATTCTATAAAAACATTCTATGCTATTAAACACAAGGGTCTCAACCCGGTGAGTAGATGAACTACCCATTGAGTCTTTTCCACCTATATTAAGAGCATAGATCCATCCTTACTTGAGAAGCTAAACACGAAAAGCACATGGCATACCCCGCGCATCATCTCCCCTTTTGGAAGAAGGGTAAGAAAGACCATCTTCCTTGAGCAGTAGGGAAAGTAAAGTAGATAAACAACCAATAAGAATCAGTTAGAATCCAAACATTTTCATCCAAACCATTTCATCATCCTTGGTGTCCTCCCCAACACCCAGATGCGTAAAACTATGCATCTCGCCACTCTAAGCATCAACTATTGGCACAAAAAATAGGCCTCCATGCCCCCACATATCACAATAACCATCCATGATCACATCACAACACAAAAAGCAGAAAGAAAACATCATATCGACACTTTCTTCTTGCACCAAAATTGGGGGTGAACATACAATAGTAAGAAACATCAAGGGGAAACGATCTGAGGATTAAGGTTCGATTACACCACTCCATTGGGAAGAAGGAAAGGTTCGAGAATCTCACACTTGGGGACTAGAAGGTAGAATAAGGGGGGAAGATATCTCACCCCTTTAGAAGATTTAACGGAGCAGTAGTTTAAGATACGCTGGATTTTCCATTAAAAGAGGATCACATTAAACCACACGGTTTGACCATGTAAAGGCATCCCGGGGTATAGGAAAAAATTAATACAGGAGTTATGAGTTTATATTTGGCCTTAAATCCCTTAAAAATGGGCCTTGAATGCGTTTTACGTTAAAGAAAATGTCGAAGGGGCGGAACTATAGGAATTTGGAAACACTGTTCACGATCCTAGAAACATTGTACACCTACCGATCCTAGAAACACTGTACATGATTCTGGAAACAGTGTACACTCACCAATCCTGGAAACACTATTTACAAAAGAGACTCACTGATCAGGGAATCACCGATCTTGGACTCACTAATCCTGGAAACACTGTTCACTGAATGACTCACCGATCCTAGACTCACTGATCCTGGACTCACCGTTACTGGAAACACTGTTCATAAAAGACTCACCAATCATGGACTAACTGATCATGGACTCCCCAATCCTGGACTCACCAATCCTGGACTCACCGATCTTGGACTCATCGATCCTGGAAACACTGTTCATGGAATGACTCACTAATCCTAAAAAAACTATTCACGGAATGACTCTCTGATCCTGGAAACACTATTCATAGAATGACTCACCGATACTGGGCTCACGGATCCTAGACTCACTGATCCGATGGTACTATTTATAGAATGATATACCAATCATATGGTACTATTCATAGAATGACAAACCGATCTGATGGTTTTGTTCACAGAATGATAGACCGATCAGATGGTAATGCTCATAGAATGACAGAAAAATCTATAGGAACTATTCACATAATCACTCACTGATCCAATAGTACTGTTCATAAAACAACAAACTGATCTGATGGTAATTTTCACAGAATGACACACCGATCTAATGAAACTGTTCACATAACGACAGACCAATGCGATGGTACTATTCACAGATTGACAGACCGATCCAATGGAACTATTAACATCGGTCCCACCGATAGAACTATTCATATCGGTCTTAATGATGGAACTGTTCACATCGGTCTCACCGATTGAACTGTTCACATAGGTCTCACCGATTGAACTGTTCACATCGGTCTCACCGATGGAACTCTTCATATCAGTCTCACCGATGGAACTGTTCACATCAGTGTCACCCATGGAAATGTTCACATCGGTCTCACCGATGGAACCATTTACACCGGTCTCACCGATGGAACTATTTGCAGAATTGGAAAATTGGAAAAGTGTTGGGGATAAGTCACCTTGACCTCCCAGAACACCTCAGACGCCATATTTTTGCAAAGGAATGGACCAGAGAGGTCCGATCCATTACATCTAGACACCTAATGTGGGCTCCTCTATCTCATTTTCCACTCTTAGGCTAAGTCTGTCACTTAAGGGTAATATCTCCCCTCACCATCACTATATTTGTATCATGGCCTCATTGTCCTCATAGGAAAAATTGTACTATTATCACAATAGAGAGATGGTATAATTTTAATATCCCATCCCAAGACATCCTAGGTTATTATACTCACCCAATATATCATAAAAATTCATAGGGTATACCGACATAGGTACTCATGAAATAGTAGAGAAAGATCAGTCTCCTCACTCTCTGATCAAATATCCCAAAGGCTCTATAGTATTTTATACTTCATCCATGGCACATTCGGGTAAAATATCACATTCCAACACCATACTATATTGAGAGGTGTCTAAAAAAACCTACAATATAGTAAATTACATTTATTCATTTTCTTTCATTTAATTTAGATCCCTTTAGGGTTCACACATATTTTAGAACACATTTATAATAGATTCCTATAACACTGGTGACTGAGGAACTAAGCTATTTTCTAAGGGTATACAATGGAACCCAAAAGTTTTGTAATGACCCAACCTCAGTTCACTCAGAACCGTAACTAGACTTGGTCACCAAGTGACCTCAAGTACGCCTCTTCAAATAATAGAGATTTATAACTAGTAGCAGAGGTCTAAGGTAATACCATGGGGAGGCTATAACCTCATATTAGAGTGCTCAATAACATAATATAAATATAATAAAAATAATAAAAAATAATAGACATCTGGGTACAAGGAATAAAAAATATATCCATCAATAATATATGAAATTCAGTAGGTAATTAGTCATAAAATCTAAATGGCTACCCACTGAGCTAACCACATATACAAAATAAAATAAATAAAATAAAATAAACATAAAATAGGCTATAATACAACCCCAAAACTCAAATTATCCCAATATATTATCCCATATTAGATATCTCACTCCGTCATACAATACCAGGCCTCTTCTCAACATGAATATATGATCATTGAAGTCTTCTAGGGTACCCATATTTTATAGCTTTGTGAATAGACTTTGAGTACATATCTGTATGGATACACTAATGTCATCTTATAAATAACTACTAAATATAGTGTATACTTGTGATATAATTATAATATAAGTAAAACATAGTAAAAAAACATAAATAAATACACAATTTTGATCCTCATGTTCTCATGTGAAACCTGAGATTAACCCAAAACCGCTTCAACCAGTGCCATAATGCCTCTAAGTATGTCATGTAATCATTCCAACAAAATGAAAGATGTAAATTCCAATCAAGAGGAGGTAATATTTGGTTATCCATAACACCAGGCATAAAGCCTATCCCTAGGGAGATTACCCTAACCAATCCTATAGTATCATCAAGTATACAACTGATTCCTTGGGAGGGATAAACCTATACAATAATAGTGTTGGGATCAATATATAATTGCTTGTGGTAAGAAACTTTAAATATAATGAAATTATAATCTAATACAATTCATAGGAGGATAACCCTGGGAAATCATAGTGTTAGGATCAATTGCTAATTCCAAGGGGGACGACCCTAATGAATCAATAATATAAGGATTCAATCTGATTTCTAGGGGGATAAACCAAGGTTGTAAATAAAACTAGGCTCCAAATATATTTATAGAGGGATGAACCAAGGAAATAATAGTAATAAGGAATCAAGATGATTATTAGTTAAATGATCCTATAAAATCTAGTAACAGTATCAGGGTCCACAACTGATTTCTAGTGGGTGAGACTAGGAAATCAATATAGACGTTAACATCTTGATCCTAGTGTCCTAGACATCCAATGTCATCTAACAATTTAGAGTATTTCTATATTGGGAAAATAAGTCACACAATATCAGTCCTACAACTAATTCCTAGGTTATGAACCCATGAAATCATCATAGTCATCAGGCATAAAGCAGATCCTAAGGAGGTAATCCTAAGTGATAGAATGAACATCATGAGCCATCATTGGATCTAGGGATCATGTTAATTGATTCCCATTATACCATGAATCATCACTAATTCCTAGGGGACTAACCCTAGGTAATCAATCATATCATACACAACATCTAATTCATAGGGGTTAACCCAAGGAAATCATTATCACTGGTCTCATCATTGATTTAGGTTATAAGGTGATACCCCCAATCACCACTACATAATTTCCAAAATTCACCCTATTAGGGGTCAATGTATCACTAGGGAACCCACTAGCATCCCCATAGTCATATATATATTAGGACATGACACATGGGTCCCTCTATTTCAATATCTTATATTGAGATAACTCCCTTTAACCAAAGGGAATGATGTAATTAGGTGTCATCATAATCATATTGTAGCCTCACTGGCCTCATAAGATAAGTATATTAAGTAAGATAGCCTGAAGCCCATCCCAATTTCCAGTCACCTTAGGTATATCCTAACACTCAACATATCTATCAATTTCCATAGGTCTTACCCACCTAGGTAATCACATCACAATGGGTAAGGAACACTCACACCATAGTGATCTCTACTACCCCTCAAGCTATAAGGAATCTTCAGATTATATAAAGACTAACTAGGGATAATTGTCTAGTCTTCCAATCCCCCATATAAAGAGGTGTTTAAGAATCCTACACTAGGGTAACAACATTACTATCCCTTTAGCTAATTTAATATCACCCCTCTGGGTATTTTTTTCTCAGGGACTATTACAAAATCAAGGTTTAAACCATCAGTAGCTAAGGTAATCAATATATTTTCCAAGGGTCCATCATGACCCTTGGAACTTTGTTCAGTTTCTCCAAGAATTTTATTTTAATTAAAAAACCTACTTAAAATAAAAAGGCCAACCATCTTTAGTAGTAATACCTCCTTATTTCATTCCAAACATATATGAATGAAATAAATTACATTAGGGAAATGTTCATGGAAACAACTTCCTGAAAAACATAGTTATTCCATTTGATCAAAACCCAAAAACTCTTTTATGATATTGTCTACATCCATCCAACAACCATATAAACCCCAAAGGCCCTATATTTAATCATAACACCCAATCATTAATTATAATAAATTAAAATTAAGTATTCAAATCACTTTTAACTAATTATAACTGACTAAACCATTTAATTTAAATAGGTATAATGCAGAAAAATTCACTGGTTGATATCCTCTTTATAAAACCACAAGACATAGGGTGTGAAACACTCTCAAAACACTCTCGAACCTAATACACAAAAAATACATAATTTATACACCTAGTCCAATAACCAATTTAATTAATTTAATTATAAAAACCTTATAAAAATCATATTATGATATACCTCAATTGAAATGGCATGTATACACCATCTCAAGTTACTCTCTACACAAGATGAGTAAAATCCCAATAAATCTTGCCCAATTTCACCATGATTTGGTGGAATTGGTTTCAAACCCCTAAATGAAATTGAACCAAATCAGAGACAAAAGTATAATATGATAACACAAAAGAATAGGAGGAGAACTCACCTTAAGTTATTGAATAAATTAAACTAATAATTACCCCAAACTAAAAGGGAGTGGAGGAGGAAGAGGGGGGGTATATAGTTTTGTGAGAGGGATGAGAATAAATAATGGGAAAAAATAACCATGAGGGGGTATTTGTGTAATTGCATATTTTTAAGAAATTATAATCTCTTAATGGAATGAAAGGTGGTTTCAAAATATGAAATCCATTTCTCGGAAGAAAACCCTCCCTCAACCAAAAACATTCAAGGAATGAACCATGGTTCACACTATGATTTTTTTGTGCTAAGGGGATACACCCCTTTACCACCACCATTCATAGCATGCATGAGCATTCATTACATGGTTCGTTGTAGGCTACTGAAATCCAATAGCTTGACCTCTGAACCCAGGTCCAATGCTTTCCAAAGTACTCATATCACTAAAAAATTATAAATACAAATAAAAAATTTCTTTTTATGACATTACAACAATTATAACTATAATAAGAATCTCATTCTTTTAAATGATCCCTCAACTGGAAAAAAACTCAAATTCATTTTGAATTTCACAAACAGGAAAAAACATGATTTTTTAAAACCTCCCCATCATAAAAATTATCATACCCAACATGGATCATCAACCATTTAACAAAATAACCTTAATTTTGTAGTTTTATAATCAATACTACATTTACCATGTTCTACTCTAGAATGTCAAATCAGATTCCACTATGAAACTCTAACAACAAGTCACAATATTCATCAAGATATAAGACACCACTCATCACCATAACTGAATCATATGAATAGTTCTTACCCACTCCCATATTGCCAATACACTAATGGGTCATCAATAATTTCACCCAAAGGATTAAGGATCCCCCACCATAAGCCTCAAATCACAATGGCCGATTTCAATCCACAATGCTCCTCACCACTAGAATCTATTAATGAAACTCTTTTCAAAAGGTCCAACAACCAAATTAGTGTGGTTTCAATCTCACCACACCAAATCCATCTTGAAAACATTGTTCGGTCCTCATATGAATGACCAATTCTCAAAAACCCTCACCCAAAACTATTGATGTGCTTTTAGATCACCTAATTTTGATGCCTTAACTCTTAAAGGAATCGCAAGATTACCCAAACACACACAAAAAGTAAACCAAATCCACTATGTATTTCTACTAATGGGTCATCAAACATCTAAAAACATCTCCATGCTATCACCTGAGAATCAACACACCATTAACTTGAATCATCCTCAGATCACATTAAAAATATTTTGATCCCAAAACTAATGCTTGAAATCCTCCTCATACTGCACCAGAGTCTCAAATATTGTAATAATCAAGGGAGTAAATAAAATTGGATTTATTTTCACTAGCTTCAAAATTGACCTCAAAATTCTGATGACCAGTATCAAGAATCCATGAACCTACCCACATAGTGTTGTATCTCCAGGACCCATGCTCCATAAATTACTACATGTAATGATCAAATGTGACCATCCCACTCCTAAGTGGGTTCTAATTAAAAATATAAAATGATAATTTTTCCCAACTCACCAAGAACATCATCCTTGGAACAACAAAAATACTTCTTTAATAGGGGTCACACACTATAACATCCAATGGTTTACTCCCCACCATATGAATTACCTTATATAAATCCTCAAGCATAACTTCTATTTATTCAATCATCACTGGAATTTCAATCCTCCTGATCCATTTTCATATCATCCTAGGAAAAATATTTCAAGGATAAATTCTTGGGTCAACCATGCCACTACATCTGATCCATTTCAATGTCTCTTATAACATAGATTGTTATTTAAAATTTTTATAAAAAAATCAAGGAAATCAATATCTCAATTCTTCCATCGAAACCATCGACCCTTGGCCTACAAACTTCTGCTCAATGACCCATATTTTAGATGAGCACTACACATAATGATCATATACTATTTCAATTTATTCCAAATAAATAGGTTTATGATATAGTATAACCCAATCTCATTATCTGACTCACATTACCATGAGTCTCACACTACAAAAACTAGGCTCATGCACCTAATTTACAAACCATGATCCTAATACATGGAAGTATCATCTACTAAAATCACACGCTTATTCTTTTTCCAATAAGCCCAACATTTGTCACATGTTGAGGCTAATCCCATGGTCTCCTACAATCAGATATAATTTCAAAATCCAAGAATCTACCCAAAATTCATCATGATCCCAAAAGTATATGAATAAATAACACTATCAAGAACTCTACTAGTCCTGACCTTAAAACCGAACCTTGATACCCGATCACTCTCACTCAAGGTTCTATTCATGAAAATTCATGGAATAATAATTCTTATAACATATACAAAAGCAACTCATGACAATAGATCATAATACAAGTAACCTACCCATTCCTTCTACATTCACAATATTTAAGTCATCAACATTCCTATATTCCATATTTAGTAGTACATCCCATGAATTGATCTCAACAAGAAGTATGTACCCATTTTATCATATTCATAGCGATTACAGCCTCCTACTAACTCCAAACTTAGGTTACCCTGATACATATTACATCTAACCTTATCTATAACACTCTAATAACCTGGATCATAAGCCATATCCCAAGTACATGGTTCTCTCAACTAACCCAAAGGTCACATAACACATAGGTCATAACTCATGGGAAACAACTCCATGTTCCAATATTAAGTCACTAATACAGATATTCCCTTTAACAATGTGAAAAAGGATTTTAATAGCATTAAAACGTGTTGTTATCCTCAACACTATTGGGGGGGGGGGGTTAACTTTATTAGTTATAAAAAAATCGATAAATGTGTTCCTTTATCAGTGTTAGTTAAGAATTGATAAAGACCCCAACTACTATAGTGTTCTGTTTGTATGACACCACACTACAACAACATATAAACTATACACAACATATATAATTTAATTTAAAAAAATTTTACAACAAGAATACAATAAAAAAAATACTATATACATTTTAAACAATTTTTTGTATGATTACATTTACAATTACTGTCCACAAACATTTAAAAACAATAATGTTTTATTATGTTTGACACCAATGATCCCCTCTCAAAAAAGTCCACCCAAGGTATTAGTTTCCGAACAAATCACATCAACCCAAGAAAAAGAATCCACCTATATAAGAAAACAAATATTATGTTATTAATATTATAAATAAAGAAATTAAACATTAATATGAATGAATATATTACTAAAATGACAAATTTAAATAAACAGACACACTTGGAGTTATACTGGTCACACCGCATGTTGTATTTAGGTGCGGTTGATTAAAAAAAATCATAAATGAGGTATGGATCATTTTACTAAAGTATAAAAGCAATCCTAACGAGTTTTCTCAATTTTGACTATTTAAATTGTTCTTTTTAATGAAATTAATTTCAATTTTAAATAAGTACACACTTAGACCTATACAGGGTAGAACATGCATGGGATTACAGTGCGAATGATTCTGATATGTCACAAATTACATATTGATCATTTTCTTAAAGTATCAAAGAAAATAAAATGATTTTTATCAGTTTTTAGTACATCACTTTTGTTTTTTACTAAAATTTCAGTTCAAACTTGAAACACACACTTTGAGTAATACCAGTCACATCATGTGTCAGTTTTACATTAGAATTCTTCCTACACACCACAAATGACTTATGAATCACTATATTATATTATCATGACAAGTAGATTGCATTTTCTTGGTTTTCATTGAGTGACACATGTTTTGAACTAAAATATTAATTTTAAACTAATAACATACACTTTGAGTCTTACCAGTCACATTTGCATCATATTAAGTTGCGAGTGATTCTTAAAAGTCACAAATGACTCATGGATAATTTTTCTACATTATCAAAACAATATGAATGCACTTTTTTGGTTTTCATTATGTCACTTGTTCTTTTTTCTAAAATAAACATTAATTTAAAATAAAAAGAAACACTTGGAGTTATATTAGTCAAATCATACATTATATTTTTGTGTGGGTGATTCCTACACATTATAATTGACACATGGATAGTTTTCCTAAATTACAAAAACAATATGAATATATTTTCTCAATTTTTAGTATGTCACTTGTTCTTTTTTCTGAAATTAATGTCAATTTAAAATAAAGACACACTTAGAGTCATACTTGGAACAATGTGCATCATATTGAGGTGTATTTTAATCCTACATGTCAAAAATAATTATTGAATTGTTTTTATAAAGTATCAAAAGAATATGAATTCATTTTCTTATTTTTCAGTATGTTACTTATTATTTTTATTAAAATTGATGTCAATTTTAAATGAATAGAAAAACATGGAGTAATAACAGTCACACCATGCATAAAATTGAAGTTCATTTAATTTCTAAACATTAAAAATGACTCATGGATCTTTTTCATAATGTATCAAACTAGTCCAAATACATTTTATTAGTTTTCAGTAGGTCACTTTTATTTTTACTAAAATTAATGTCAATTCAAAAAAAACACACTTGGATTCATACCTGTCACACCATTTGTCATATTGAGGTGATGGTGACTCCTAAACATCAAAAATTACATATAGATCATTTTACTAAATTATCAAAATAATCTCAATATGTTTTATTAGTTTTCAGTATGTCACTGGTTCTTTTTACTAAAATTAATGTTGATTTTAAAGAAATAGAAACACTTGGAATTGTACTGGTCACACTATGTATTAGATTAAGGTGAAGATGATTCTTACACATAAAAATGACTTATGGTCCATTTTATCAAATTATCAAAATAATCCAAATGTGTTTTCTTGGTTTTTAGTATCTCACTTTAGTTTTTTATTAAAATTTCATTTGAAACTGGAAACATACATTTTGAGTCACACTAGTCACATTGTGCATCAGTTTGACATGAGATTACATACTACAAATCAAAAATAACTAATGAATTGTTTTCCTAAATTATCAAGGCAATATGATTATGTTTTCTATGTTTTCATTGGGTGACACTTTTTGAACTAAAATTTCAATTTTAAACTAATAATAGAGACTTTGATTCATATCGGGAACATAGTGTGTCAGATTGAGGTTAGGCTGATTCCTACACATAAAAAATGACTTATGTATTATTTTCCTAAAGTATCAAAAAAACTATGAATGTGTTTTCTTCATTTTTCGTATGACAGTTGTCTTTTTTTACTAAAATTAATGTCAATTTTAAATAAAAAGATGCAATTAGAGTGATATCAGTCACACCATGCATTAAAGTGAGGTTAATATTATTCATAAAGGTTCAAATGACTTATGGATAATTTTACTATTGTATCAAAACAACACGAATTCGTTTTAATGTTTTTTATTATGTTAGTTTTCTATTGTACTAAAATGTAATTTTATACTTGAAACACAAACTTTGAGTCATACCTGTCACATCATGTGTCAGTTTTAAGTGAGAATGATTTATACATGTCAAAAACGTATTATGAATTGTTTTCATAAATTATCAAGAAAATACAAGTGTTTTTTATCTATATTTAGTGAGTGGTACTTTTGAACTAAAATGTCAATTTTAAACTGATAACATGAACTTTGAGTCATACCAAGAACATTGTGTATCAGATTGAGCTAAGGCTGATTCCTAAACATCAAAAATGAATTATGGATAATTTTAATAAATTATGAAAATAAAAAAAATGTATTTTCTTCGTTTTGAGTATGTCAGTTTTATTTTTTACAAAAATTAATGTCAATTTTAAATAAAAAGACACACTTGGAGTCATACTAGTAATGGCGTGTGATAGATTGAGGTGTTGCTAATTCCTACATGTCTCAAATGACTTATAGATTGATGTATTCATGTATTAAAATAATATTAACTGCCAATATTACCACACTTTCCATTTCCTTTCCCTATCTAACAACCAACACTACATATTGAGTTGATGTTTTTAGCTAAAAAACTTCATCTACACATCCAATTTTAAAAAATGATAATTGTTTTTAATCTGAGAACATCGAATAAATATGTAGTGTTGGCATCTTGAAAATTAAAAGAAATACAAAGCATGGTAACATTGGTAGAAAGGAACATGCTATCTCTTTTGTGGTTCATTGTAGATAGTTGAAAGAAAAATGTGACTTTAGAATAAATATGTAAAAAATACTAAAAACGTATTACATAAAAATGATAGAGAAATTATATTGAAATAGTGGATAAAATTATTAAAAAATTAATTAAATAGGTAGTAATAATTCACCTTTTCATGGGTGTTGTATACATTCTTGACCCATTTCCTTGTTTTCATTATCTCAGTTGCAGCCTTGAAGTCTAATCTCATATGAGAATGAGAATATTTGAATAAACCACACTAATTCAAGCAAAGGAATCCAACTGTATATGAAAACAATTCTTATGTGAGTAATAAAAAAAAGAAAATAAATAAACCTAATTAGGAAAAAATCCACTACTTCTATGGAAGTAACATCTTCATGTTATTTGTGTACATTTTTCTATTAGGTATGTTTCCCATTTATTTCTAAGAAAGTATATATCATCATATGAATATGATTTTTTTTGACAGTCATAGTAGTATTGGAAAAATATGAACACACAAAGTATTAATAAATATATTAAATTAAACAGTAATTATCTTAAAAAATATCTCCTTGTGGATGCTATTTTGTTGGTTTAATATGATCTCTCTCATAAATTTACAAAATAATAAGCACAATATTTTCCATTTTTTGTTTCATACACTGTAGAAACATTGAGAAAAATTATTAATTTGTTTTGATATGTGTTTGGATAGTGAAATATTATTATATAAACCCTGATACTTGTCCATTTGTAGAACTTTTCAGGCTCCTTGTGCACATGGACTAACCTCATGCTGTGAATTTCATGATATTTAAACACCACACAATCATAACATAATTCTAATTAAAAAATAATATAAAATATATAACTTGAACTTTAGTTCTAAAATGTTGGGCATAGTGTATTAAAAATTGACAAACGTCATCATGTGCGGTTGTTTTGTTTGTTATCTATGTAGTGAATCTAGGAAATAAATATTTGGAGTATCCAAATAGACCATAACGAGCATAGAATGTTTCCTAAAAAAATAAATAACAAATAGAAGAAATTAAAATATATTTGATATGATTAAATTATAGAGTTTTAACCATATATCGTTGGTATTAAAGAGAGTCTTTCATCTGTAAGTTTTCTTTTAAACAATTTGGCTAGGTCTACCACTATTTCATCCATTTTTTAGAATAAATTTTTGTTTGTTTTTTAGAAGTTACATGAGGAATAATGGTTCCAAATTTATTTTCATGGGGTAATCCCTTCAATTTTTATTCATATATATACATAGAAAAAAATATGAAATGTATTTAGTCAAAATTAACACAGTATATGATCATTATAAAAAACAAATCATGAAAACATACCTCATGCATACATTTACAAATGATCCTCCAAAAACTTCATAGTTGAGGATTTTATTTACAATCTCAGAAGAAATATATTCTGTAAATTCCTCTCGATACATTTGTTCCTAAAAATAAACTACATGACTACTGCTATTTTTTTAACTTTGTATCCACATGAACCTTTATTATTAGTAAATAAATATATTGAATGGGAAGGGTAAAGGTTCTTTCCAAAGATATTTTTGATCATTTGGTTTATATTTTAGATGGGTTTGAGTCAACCTTTCATTCCACCCCATTCTCTTTGTCTTTTTGTAATAAAATTTATTGCTTCAAACCTTTTTTTATTAATTGTTAAATTTTTTTTCCGTGAAAAATAACTTGTAAATGAATACCTCATTGATGAAATGTGTTTTTATAAAATATAATATCCATGCAATGAATTTTCCAACTTCTTGGTCGACCGTCTGAATATCTTCATCATCAAGTGGAAGAGGTATCTCGATGCTCAGCTCATGAGCTATGCTAACTACCCCTCTCACAAGTCCTATTGGAAGTGGTATATTGTTTAGAGTTTCTTATTTGTTATTGAAAACGATATCCCTAACTACAAGGATATGTATTGGTGTTGATAGATATAAATTATAGTCATTTTCACCCTTTAGATTATCAGTATAAGAAAGTTATCAATTTTTTTCTGATCCCCATTTCATAGAAATAATTATTAGAATATTTATTATATTAACTAAGACAACTCTTTGAGGGTAATGACACGCCACAAAGATGGTGGAGGGTGGTACGATATCATCATGAAATGTTTGTTCTTGAGTTATTTCTTATCTTTTCTTCCCTCTATAACATTTCATAGCAACTCAATCTTCTAATTAATTTTTTCTTGAATAGTTTCTAATAATTCTTTCATATATACTATTTCTTTATCTTTAAACTCATGTCATTTTTTTCTCAAAATATGTTCAGGGTGTTACACTAAAACCCGCACCTCTGATACAACCATATTTTTCTAGCTACATCATGGCCACCAATAGTAGGTGTTCATCTCAAAGAACTGTTGATAATTCATGTTACCATGTCATATAGAAAATATAGAAAAATACATAATCATTGTTATATGATAATTATTTAAATAATTTTTTTATTATTTCATACTTACACATGTTTCCCACACTTTTTTTGTGTTTTTATCTATTAGTATCCCATATTTATTTACACGTTCCTCCTTACATAGCACATGATGTGGGATAGAAGTGGATTTGGATTTGGATTTATTATTTTGTATATAAAAAGAGAAACATAATTATGTTGTTGTTTCATGTAACAAAAAATTATTATGGTAGATTTAAAATATGAACCGGTTTTTTTTCAAGTGAATCTTAATCCATCCTTTTATTATGGTAGGGGTACATTGGTTTTTCTACCCATTACTTATTTTCATAACTCAGTTGATGTTTTAAAAATAAAAAATTCTCAATCAAATTGATGAATATGCCTATTTTTAAATATTGTATTATCAACCACAAATGTACCTTGAAAATAAATCTCTACATGATAGCTAATAAACACATCCCACACTTTTCTATCTTATCATGTGTGCATATATAAGGGGTGGGTGAGTGTTTATTTTACCTTCACCATCTTTAAGATGAAATCTTGTTAGAATTGTTGGAAAGACTCTACAAATCCTCCATTAAGCTTTAATACATATTTATTATGGGAGTAATCTAATATAAATGAATTATATAAGGGTTGAAAAAGAGTAATTTAATGTTTTATTATTTTATTTTTTAGAAAAATAATGAAATGATATCATACTGTTATCATAATCTCTTCCCAAAACAATGTCTTAAGTGTGAGCACAACATGGTGCCACGAATCTACATTAATTGACACACATTGTTGAGTGATGAGCCCAATGTGACTAATGAACATTCGCTTTTTGGAGTTAACATGCTATCCCCACACATTCCATAGGAACTTGAATTTGATGCCTTTTCTTTTCACCTTTATAATTTTTGAAAACACCATCACACTATAGTGCTCCTATTTTTTATACATCTTCGTTCCTTCATTTCCTACCATTTACATAGATTAAACATCATCAATATGTAGTTCCTCTAGATCATTAGCATCATCATGTGAAATATTTCATTGTACCTCTTCTATGGGAGCATCAATAGGTTGATAAACCTATTGTTCCTTAGTATTGGGAGTATTAGTAGGTTGAGAAACCTGTTGTACCTCAGTATTGAGAGCATCAACATGTGAAAAACTAATTATCTCTAGAATTGGTTTAAAATTTAATTTATATTTTATAAATGAAATAATGATTAAATTATAAAATGAGGTAACACAGTGTATATTAAAATAATATAACCAGATTACAAACACTTTTTTTAAGGTTGAAGGGATTTTACCCCTCTATCGAGTAACAAAATCCCTTCAATGTGGTCTTCAAAAACCTAAAAAACCGCATCTACATTAGGACCTCTATGAAATGATTGTGAAACCCCAATAAAAGGGTCATCCTCATTTGAATTTTCATCTGACCCTTTACTATTATTGGTTGATAAAAGAAAAATTTACCACTTTTGTTTTGCAGGATCTAGAACATAAAATACTTTTACTACCTATGATACTAATATAAACAGTTTTTCTTTGTACCATTCCATTCTGAAATCCAATTCCAAGAATCCCAATTTTTAAATTTTAATAGTACCCCTGTTTTCGACCTAATTTCATTAAAAAATTAGTAATTGGAATGTTTTATAATCCAAATCCCATATTTGTTTGATGATGCCAAAGTATGATATATTCCCATAAATTATATTTTTTTCCTTATTACCAGAAATAGAAATCAATTCAACTACATGTGTAACTCCATTATATTTCATGGTACTGCCTTCATCATGTTCATTTGTATAGAATGGATAACCATTAATTACATAACCATTGTAGGATAATACATACACACTTGATCATATGACTATCCATAAAATTATTTCTGAAATTGATTCCATATTTTCATCTGAATCCTTAAAAATATGGTCCCAAAACCATCCTATAAAATTTTTATTATGTTCATTGGATATCCATATTTCAATCGTTGATGGATTAAAATTCCTAATAATTTATTTATTATTTTCAAAAAATGTCTTAAGATCCAAATTATTATGAAAAATATAATTTTGGGACTTATACTAATCATTAATATTTATTGTGACAAAATATAATCTATAAATTCATTCACCCACAAGCCTCCCAGTGTAACAACATTTTGGTAGACCAATTATTTTAACACCGAAAAGGTATTCGGTATAGAATTCAATGTCTTTCTCAATAATATATATCTCCACAATACAACAATATGGACAACTTCGATTTTTGACATACCCTTTAAAAATTTTAAAATATCGTTCAATGGGGTACATCCATCTCCTGCACCAACATGTGTTGTCTAATTCATGCGGGATGTGGTCCGATTAGATTTTATTGTTTCCATAAAGTTCACTTTCTATTAAGATGTAGTATAGTGATTGTCTAGGGTCGATCCTATGGGGAATTATACTGGAAATGATATCCTTTAGCCTAGAACCCTTTTGTGTAGGAGTACTCACAAGTTGATTGAGTTTGGGAAAAATATTACTAGAGAGTTGAGGGTTGAGTTCAAAAATAAGAAAGAGATCTGGATAAAATTTTAGGGATCTGTAGAAAAGATGATCTTAATTATAACTTGGTAGGATCCTATAGTTTAGGATTCAAAGTAAGAATAGGTTTCTATTTGACTATGGTTAAATCAACTAGTTCTACTTAAGAGGAAACTATTCCTTGATTTTGATGTAGTAACAACCTAGATGCATTAAGATTAACTTTTAAGATAGAATGTGTCTCAAGCTATTTGTCATATACTAATCCACTTTAAGCTGGATAAGGTCCTTCATTCAAATGTCATGTGGTCAGGGATGTTTGAATGAATTGGATAGATAATTTTTATTTATCCTGATTACTAACCATTATGGTTACCAAGTTTAGAATTAAAGATTTATTGAGTTCATATTCCCTTATACTCGATCCCTACCCAATGTGGTTTAGCCAGTCATGGTGGGATTGAATGAAAATAAATGAGGAAATAAAATCATACTTAACATGCTAGAAAAAGTTGATATTAAAATATTGACAAACATAAAATAATTCAGGCTAACCAAATTTGATGAAAATGAAACCAAGAATAAGAAATATTGATCTAAAATTACACTATTCAACAAAATACTTACTTTAAATAGGAACATTAATGAGTGAAACAAATGTTTGATAATAATTGGTACTCAGAAAAATGATGAATGAAGTCAAAGGTGTAAGAAATAATGAAGAACAACATCAAAAACAACTCACAATTCTCATATTAATGTAAAATAATAAAACAAGACTAATAAATTTCAAGTTTAGTGCAGAGAAATTAGTAGAGAATGAGAGAGTAATGAAAGAATAAAATCTTTTTGCTCTGTAACCTTTGAAATCTGATTCCCCGATACTATATATATATATGAGAAATATTATACGACGTGTAATAGTAATTCACATTGTGTAATGATGATCCATGGGTTTCTCCACAAATTTTGAATCTATACATATCTCATGCATATATCATTCAATATTTAATTATTTGAATCCTTTTACGATGTGTAACTTAGATTCATGATGTGTATCTTCATTGAAGCTTTATATTCAGAGCGGGAATTTCATTAAAAGGGTTTGTGACATGTATTTTCAACTCACATCATGTAATGGATTCTCCAATTGTAGTTTTCATGAATTCTATTATGACTTGCTTCATCACTTACATCATGTTGTGAAACTCTACTACATGTCGTGTAAGGAGGTTTCATGACATGTAATAGAATTTTTTTTCTCCTTTTCGATATTTTATCCTTTAAAACTTTAGAATCCACATTCCTGCAAAAATAAAAAGCATACCAAGTTCATTATCAAATAAATCATTGAAAATACTCAACTAAATGATTGAAATTTTTTATATGATTTCAGATTATCAAAATCACCCACACTTAAAAAATTTATTATCCTCAAGAAAAAATATATCAGCAGGGATTTCAAAAAGGTAATCAATTTTTAAAATAGGAAACATCCATTACATACATTTAAATAAATCTAAGTGAAAACAAAAAAGGACTTTCTCTAGAATCATTCCAGTATAGAAAACCAGTCATGTCTAATATCTCAGTTATTTGAAAAAATTATTAATCTTCTAATCAAAATCTCTTAACTATTCCTCAAAATATATAAACTTATTGAAATTTACCTCACAATGAATTTTCTCTCATCACTCAAGTTGGAATGAAACTGAATTTATGATCATACCTGGAGTACATGATCCTAACCATAGGCTTGTATCAGTTTGATCATATCCACTTTGTAAACAAAAATACAAAATAAATCATGGGGGCTTCAAAAATTAGGTTTTAATGACTCTGAGGCTATGAGAAGGTACATAAAAAGTGAATAACAATCTCAAAAAGGAGGGTAGACTCTGAAGTATAATGTATGAATGTCATGAAAATTATAATAAAATGAATTCTCTTTAGATTAATAAAATCCATGCTTCCAGCAGCTTATGTTTGATCCATTTTTATACCTAGTAAGAGTAAAAGGTTATCCTATTCCTTTATTTTTATTTTTTATTTTTATTTTTTGAATGTCATGTCTAGGACGGATCTCACACCCATCCCCTAACCAAATATGATCTTTCAGAGAATTAATAAATTTGGAAATGGTGATTTTTGATGTTCTTAATACACAAAACATGTTAATTTTTCTTTTTTATTTTGTATTTTTCAAAGGAACATGATAAATTTTTAATTCTACAAAGTATACATGGATCACAATTGAATGTTATGATGAGAAATACAATACATATCTATAGTAGAATCATCCCGTGATAACTAAATGCTTCCCCAAAACTTGTTCAAAGTAAATCCATTCATTATAAAAAGATCAGGGTTGGAAGGGGCAATCGACTTGGAATAACTTCATCATATCAAGACATTTATAGAAACTATGAACATAAAGAGGTAATGATATAAGGTGGGCTGCAAGAAAAATAATCTCAACAAATATTGCCTCAATAGTTTTAAAATTGTATTTGTTCAGTCATAGCGTCAACATGATCTCAATGAAAGTTATGATAGGTTTACATGTCCCAGGTATCACTCAATGAATATTATTATAAAATAATACACAATTATAGTATTAGAGTCCTATTGAGAATGAGAATAAATATAGAAACTTCCAATCACTAATGGTATAAAACCATATAATAAGTTTATTAAATATAATTTAAAAAATATTGAATTTTAATTACACCGCTAAGCTCAAAAATCATTCTCAAAATATAAATATAGATAAAAAATGGATTTAAAATAATTACCAACATAAAAAGTTCTTTTATTTAAATGGATAATTTTATTTAGGTTTAAATCAGGATTCTAATTTAATAAATGTCTCCTAAACAGATGAGAACATGAAAAATTTCAAGTGTATTGAAAGTTAAACTAAACCCCCACACATAGAAGGAGACAATGGACACACTTTCTATGGAAGTATTGTGGGAGGAGTATTGAAGATAATTATTAGAAAAATTAAATAGTAGTTGAAAAATTTAATACTAGGGGAATCAAGATCTCCCAATAATAATTTTCATGCCATGAGGTAACATAGATATATTGAGTTTGGATTTGGGATACCTACAAAATGGGTTAGAAGTACAAATCCCACACTAGATAAAACATTGGTCCACAGAATGGAAACATTAGTAAGAAGCAATATAAGAAGGTTCACAATATGATGTGAAATTGAAACCAATTTGATTAAAACATAGGCATGTTTATATAATATATCTAAAAAGGACTCATTCCAAAAATAAAAAGACTCAAGAACTATAATCAGCATAAAGGCTCACATGAGAATAATGATGAATTATGGGTTTGCTCCCATAAAGTGCTAAAAAATAACATTGTCATCCAGATAGATTGATCAATGTATCAAGCAGTGTGTTCCATTGACTTAGTGTCTTTTCTGGTGACTATAGATTCTCATGGTTGTGTCATCCAACACACAAGTTATTTTGAAAATATTGATAAATTCAAGATCATTGTGAGCATGTATTAGACGTGGAAGGAAGGGTATTTTTGCTCATGGCAGTTACTGCTATGCATGAATCTCTAATGAGAGATCCTCAAGTTAATGTTTGATGTCAGCCACATGTTGAGTCACTCATTGAAATAGAACAGATGGTGGTATAGGTCCATCAACAACAATATATGAAATAAAGGATCTAGACATGGATATTCTAAAATTAAAAGATATGAAAATTAATCCAAGTAAAATAGGGAAAAATATATTCCCATATATATGGATAAATGTAGCAGTACAGTTGATGGGACACATAGACTATAATAGGAAAAAAAACTAGCATAGATACAAAATTTTAAATAAAAAATGAGAAATTTTTCCAACTATGATAAGATGATAGAATAAGAAAGCTTCTCCAATGTCCACTCTCGATCAGGCGGTGGTGGTGGTTGTCTAGCTGGATCGATGGTAGTGATAGAAGTAGGGGCTGGTGGATCATCTAAGGAGGGAGGAGTCATGGTGCTGGGAATATGGGTTGGGGTAGGTGGTGGAGAGGTACTGATTCTAATTGGGGCAGTGAGTATAGAAGCTATATTGACATACGAAACCTCAGTGGATGTGGTAGTGGCTGATCCCTTACCTCACAAGGCTTGCTCTATGAGGTACTCCTACTGGGAAGTAAGGTTAGAGAGATCTGAGGGCAGGTCAATGTGGGTTATGTGTGTTGTTGGTGTGGTAGAAGAGGAGGGGCCAATATGTGCTGGTGGTGGATTAGAGTCTATGGGAGAATAGGGTAGTGGTGGGGTGGTAAAATGGGAAATCTCAGTGAAGGGGAGGTGTATATGGGTGGAGATATATCTTAGGTTCCCCCGAATGCACAGATGCATGGACCTAAGTTCTGGTGGGGTGGGATGGGTGGATGGAGTAGTAGTGGATGTGGTAGTGGTAGAGATAGAGAGATTGGTGGCAAGTGCTTGTGGTGAAGTAGTGGGTGGAGTAGGTGCCGGGTACACTGCATGTGCCTCTGGTGCTGCGACGACTAACTCATGTATGCCTGGTGCCCAATGGTAAGTGTCACCATCCCTCACCTAGAGCTGAATCTTTGAGAAATCATAAAATCAGTGGATTCCATTGGTGTAAGGGATTTGAGGGGAAGAGCATCCTCAAACACTCCAAGATGACAGCGAGGTGGGTGATGTAGGAGCTCCCCATCAGTGTACCTCTATGACACTATGTGTGATCCAGATAGTAATAGGATTACTGGGCATCCATATTGACAATTGGGCTCCCATGGATGATTCCAAAATGATGATGTCAACTGGTCTCACACTCCCATGAGATTCTGTATGAGAAAACCAGGCATGGGTTAAAGCTCTAGGGAGTATTTTTAATGCTGGGCTGCGTAGCTAAGTGGAATCTATGATCTAGGGGTCATGCACTATTTACGAATGACATGAAATTATAAACCATAGTCACTTAGAATCATAATGGGGAGGCTCAAGATAAAGCATCAAAAAATATGAGACATAGAAAACTCTTCTATGTAGATGGTCAGGCAGGAGAAAAAGATTTAAAAATGAGAGCTCTTGCAGTCAGCCTCTTAGATGGAATCATAGGATATCTACTACTACCTAAAACATAGAAAGGAACTCCAAGAATAGTTCTCGACACATTTCATCATGTACCTCAATAATGAAAGAGATACAGAGTAGGTTGAGGAGCTCAAGGATCTCATCGCTGATGTTTAGGTGGGAAAGAATAGCCATATCGAGGATCTTGTTTGTCCCGATGGGATTCACCTTTAGTCAATTGAGGGTGATGCAGTGCTTTGGGATTGGGAAGTACAAAATAGGGTGAAAATATAGGTTGGAATCCCCATATGATTCAATGAAGTTAGTTGAGGAGTCATCCTGGGTGGAGGTTCAACACGAGTTTTAGTAATAGGTATAGGGGATGCGGATCATGGGGATGAGGGTGTGGATGGTACAATTCCTCATGGGCGTTTTGCTGTAAACTGATCATCACAGTCCAAAGATGACCCTGATGTTGCAAGGAACATGGTTTTGGTTCTCTCCATACTAGGAGTAGGGCTGAGGGCTGCGGGTGTGCGGCATGATGATGGTGGGGGGGGGGGGGGGTTTAGGCTGAGATTGTTGGGGTTATGGGGGTGTGGGTTTTTGTCATAAAGGGGGTTGGGGTTGTGTAGTTGAGATAGGAGGAGGGAAATGTGTGGTGGTTTATTTTGTGAAGGAGGGGAAAGATGGGGTAAAGGTTTTTGCTGCTGATAGGGAGAAGGGAAGGAAGGTGGGTGGTTTGTTTGTGCGGGAGGAAGGCAGAGGGTCGGGGGGGGGGGTGTGGGGGGGGGGGGTGGGGTGTGGGGGGGGGGGGTGGGGTGTGGGGGGGGGGGGGGTGGGGTGTGGGGGGGGGGGTAGATCTTGGGTTATGAACCGTAGTTTCATGACCTATTTTTAAAAAAATGTCCAGATTGATTACATGAACTGTAACTATGTTTCAAATCGTATAATGTTGGGTTCTATGATTTTTTTTAGAAAAGTTACACATCGTGTAATAGGGTTAAACAACGTGTAATTGACATTTTTGACCCAGATTTGGTACAACCATTCCCTTTAGATCCTGGGATATCCTAAAATTTCCTAAGGCTATTATAATATAATTTATTCTATGATGAACTACCTTGGGTTTCCTCCCATTCAGCTCTTCCTTTAATGTCATGAGCTTGAATCCTTTAAAGATCACATAAATTTTAGGTTGATGAAACAACATCCACGGAAGGGTTCTTAAAATATTTTTAATCTTTGACCGTTATCTATGAAATGTGGTCTACCTTCCTTCTAAATTTCAATGGTCCCATAGGGGAAAACTTTAATGACTTCAAAAGGGTTGGACCATCTATATTTCATCTACCTAGGGAATAATTTTAATCTTGAATTGAATATTATGACCTTATTTCCTATATTAAAGATGCATATTGTAATGCATTGATTATGAAATTTCTTAGTTTTCCCACTGTAGATCTTGGAATTATGATAATAATATTTTCCTATTTATTCCAATTCATCAAGTTGTAGTATTCTAGCTTATACAGCTTTATGAGAATCCAAATTTAAATTCTTAATTGCCCATTATGAGCAATGATTTAGTTCAAATGGAAGATGATATAGTTTCCCCTAAAATAATATGAATGCTGTGGTCCTAATGTATGTTTTTTACACAGTGTCGTATGCCCATAGTACATTATCCAATTTCAAACTTCAGTCACTTCGATGTGTTTTCATGTTCTTTTCCAAAATTTGTTTGATTTCTTTATTTGACAATTCAGCTTTCCCACTTGTTTGTGGGTAGTAGGGAGTCCCTATGTAATAGAGGGTTCTATAGTTTTTCATCAATAATTTAATATCTTGACTGGTATAATGCGTTCTTTGATTACTAATGGGTAATCTAGAAAATCCAAATCATAAGAACACATTTTTTCCCAGGAAATTCATGACCACATTTCTTGTGTCATGTTATGTGGCTTCAGCTTCTACCCACATTGAGACATAGTCAACACCAATAAGAATTTTGGAATTTCCATGTGAATTGGGAAATGGTCCCACAAAATCTATTCCCCATACATCAAATATTTTTACTTCAATGATTGGGTTTTGAGGCATTTTTTTTCCTTTCCCATTGGTCCCAGTTTGCTGGCACCTATCACAACTTTGACAAAATCCCCTTATGTCTTGGTTTAGAGTGGCCTAGAAAAGTCCACTTTATAGAATCTTTGATATAGTGAACTCAGGTCCATGATTTCCTCTATTTGGTGACATATGAAACATTTCTATCATATTTAGGATTTCATTCTCTGGAATGAAACATCACAACAAGACATCAGCGGAATGCTTGATCATGAGTGGTTCATCACAGTAGTAACATTTAGCTTCAGCTAAAAAAACTCTTCTTTGTTAGTAGGAGAGGTCTTGGTGAAAAAATCCCCTGGCGAGATAATTAAAAATATCAGAAAACCATGGTTCTACTTTAATAATAAAAAGGGTTTCATCAGGAAAATTGAATTTTATGTCGATATTATCATCATACTTAATGAGTGATAGAGGGAGACGAGATAGATAATCAACAATCACATTTCATGTGCCTTTAGTATATTTTATGGAAATATCAAATTATTGGAGTAGGAGGATCCACCTTATCAATATTTTTTTGAAATTATTTTAGTTCATTAAATACCTAATGGTAGCATGATCGGTCTGCACAATTACCATGAATAAGACCAAATTGGAACATATTTTTTCAAAAGAATACACAAAAGCTATGTGTTATTTCTCTATAGTTGTGTAGTTTACTTGAGCTTCATTATTTGTGTGGATATCATAGAAGATAGTACATAATATGTGACCAACTAATTACCCTAAAACAACACCAAAAACATGGTCAGTGACATCAATCATTAATTCAAATTCCTTGTCTTAATGACATGAAATGATTAATGGGGCTGCTATCAGGATTTTATTTAAAGTGTTGAATGCCTTCCAAAATTCTTTAGTGAATTCAAATGGAACTTCCTTTAACAATAGTTGCATTTTTGGGTGTGAAATTTTTGTAAAGTCTTTGTCAAATCATTTTTATAATCTTGAATGGCATAGAAATCTCCTTATATCCTTAACTATTGAAGGCTCATGCAAATGTTTTATTACCATTATATTATCTGGATCAACTTCTATTCATTATTTTAAAATTATATTTCTAAGGATTATGCCTCCTTGAAACATAAAATGACATTTTTCCCAATTCAAAACTAGGAATTTCTCTTCACAGTGTCACGGGACTAACTCAATATTGTTTAGGAAGACTTCAAAAGATATTCCATAAACAAAAAATTCATCCATGAATATTTCTAATAATTACTCCCCCATATCATGTAAAATATGAACCATTCATACTTTGAAATGTTTTTAGTTTATTATACATGACGAATGACATACACCTATAGGGGAATGTACCAAGTGGACATGTGAATGTTGTTTTTGAGTAATCAGTTGGGTCGACTAAAATTTGGTTGTATCTTGAATACCCATCCTGGAAACAATAGAATTCAAGTCCTATAGTCTTTCCAATATTTGATTTATAAAGGAAAAAGGAAAATGATCATTATGTGTTGCTGCATTTAAGATTCTATAATCCACACAAACTCTTCATCGAGTTATGGTGAATGTTGCGATCAATTCATTTTCATTAGTTTCTTCCACAGTGAGCCCTCTTTTCTTAGGATCTACTTGTAGCGGGCTCACCCACTCAATACCAGAGATTGAAAAGTTTATTCCAACACTTAGAAGTTTCAATGCTTATTTTCTAATAACTTTCTTCATTGGTGGTGTGATCCACTATTGAATATTACTTTTAGGTGTTTCATCTTCCTCAAGAAGAAATTTTTTGGTCCATACAGTAGGACTGATTTCTTTAATGTCATCCACTCCCCAGGCAACAAATTGCTTGTGTATTTTCAATAATTCAACCAGTTTTTCCTGTTTTTCCTAAGGTAGTTTAGTGTTAATGATTATTGGTAGATATTTTTAGGCTCCTAGGTATGAATAATTAATAGTACTAGGCTGAGGTTGCAACTCCAGCATTGGTTGTTGAATAATTGAGGGGGTGAAAGGTGGAAAGGTATCTCTTATGAGAGGTTCATTGAAGCTAAATTCATCAAAATCCTACACTTCTTCTATATCATGGAGTAACTCTTCACTGTATCCTTATATATATACATATATTCATTTATCTCTTGGGTAAGGGATATATCATTGTAATAAATAGTATCAACTAGTTTTTTAGATGCATTGACGAGGTTGAAGACTACATATTCTTCTCTGACTCAAAATATTAAACACCCATGATTTATATCTATTAAGAACTTTTTGTGGCTGGGAATGGTATTCAGAGAATAATGGGGATGGAAATTTCTTCTTCGATGTTTAAAACTAGGATGTCTTCTAGAAAGATAAACCTTCTGAATTTTACTAACAAATCCTCAAGAATTCCTCTAGGGTATTTTACCGATCGATATATAAGTTGTAGTTCTACTCGAGTTGGTTTGATCTCTTGAAGTTCGAATTTGTGAAATTAACCAATTGACACTAGGTTGATGCTTGATCTGATATCACACATATCTTTTCTAAATTTACACTCTCCAATAGATCATGGGATTTAAAAACCTCTAGGGTCTCTCCTCTTTAGTGGAATTTTATACTGAAAAATAGAAGATCAATCTTCATTATCTAAGATGAAACCAAGATCTTCTATTTTTATTTTATTATAAATCAGATACTTTAAGAGTTTGGCATAAACCACCATCTGAACAATATCCTCCTTAAAGGTTATGTTGATATAAAATTTCTTGAAAATTTTGATGAACTTCTTGTACTATGCCTCATATCTACCTTTCCTTTTTATTTATGGAAAATAAAGAGGTGGATTGTATGGTGGTGGGGTAACTTAGACTGGCTATTTTGGTTAGTCATGTGTTTGGGTGTTAGTGGCTAGTGACACCACTTAGGGTATTACTTTAGCAGTCTGATCAAATTCTTCTTCTTCTAATAGTGAATTCTTCTTAGGTTCATCAAATTTCTTTCACATATTCCACCAAGTTGTTGAAAATCTATTTTTTTATACTTATCACCACTACATCCTTAGCTTCTTACCTTAGGTATTTCTCTATATTACTGGGTAGAGTACCTGGTAATCTGTCTGATAGATTTTTTGAGATTTGACCCATGTAAACTTTGGGATTACATAGGGAATTTTGTTGGTTCTACATATCCATCTCTTGAGTAGCCATTAATTGGTATTATTTTTGAACAAAAGTATCCATTAGGTTCTCTATGTTATTCTAGATAGGAGAAGTTTGCTACAAAGGTCTTTTTTTAGCAGGTTGAAACTGATGTTGTACTCTATGAGGGAAATATTTTTATTGTGTTTGTTGTTGTGGTCTTAGAATAGGGTTCATAAGTTGGTACCTTAGTGGTCCTTGTTTATGAAATAGTGCTTGACCACTTATCTATAGATAATATCACTCATGGGTTTGAGGTGGTTGTTGAGACGACCTCTATTGATAGTATTGCTGATGCTGTTGGAATGGTGGAATTTTCTGATTATAATTGATGTAATAACAATATTGAGTTTTTTGATTTTCAACTCCTGTATTCCAGGCTTTCTATAAGTGCAGATCACCAAACATTTTTCATGACTGTATCTCTATTACAGGATTTGTATAGGGTGGTTTATTAGGTAGATGGAATGACTCTAGCTTCTTTGTGAGTGCTTCAACTTGTGCATCTAGTCTGGTATTTTCATCCACTTGGTGAATGACATGATGGGGTAGTCCATGATCACTCTACCATAGGCTAGAGTTGAGAGAGACTTTATCCATAGGGTCTTTTCCATCTTTATGTGTCTTGAATATAAGTCCTCTATAATCTATAACATCAAAAACTATGCGTGTGGTTGGATGGAGTCCTTAATATAATTTCTAGAGATGGATCCACATGTCTCATCCATGGTGCAAGAATTCCCTACCCAAATCCATAAATCTATTTCAAGATTTCCATGTGGATTCTCCATCAATATGAGAAAAGTTTGGAATGTCATTACATAGCTTATAAGTCTATATTGGTGAAAAGTATTTTTCTAGGTACTTTTTGGGTATATCATAACAGGTCGTGATTGACTTAGGGGATTGAATCTTGATCCAATCCTTGTCTCTGTCCTATAGGGATAAGGGAAAGACGTGAAGTCTAATTTCATCAGATGATGCTCTCTATTCATGAAACTTTATACACACTTCTAGGAAGTTGGAGATGTGTTCTTGGGGATCTTCACTCTGAATCCATCTGAACTGGCCCATTTTGTCAATCATGTGATTGAGTATAAGTTTTATTTCAAACAAATGGGCTTTGATAAGAGTACACATGATGCTTAGTGTAGCATCATATATTGATAGCAAGCCATAGTCCATGACGGTTCGTTCCTATTGCATGAGATATTCTCCATAAATTATTGGTAGCATGTTTGGAGGGTTGAGTGGGTTGGGTCCCGCTAGATTTTTTTGGTAGGCCGTGTTTGACTGGTAGCGTGTAGGGAGATACCATTCGATTTTGGGATCGAATGCTAACTGTTTTTGTTCTCGTGTTTCAAGGGTCCTTGAATGAGTCGAAGGGCCCGAATGCATACACTATGCTGTAAGAGCAGGGGCCCAACAACATCTGAAAGAAAATAATATTGAAATGGGGTTAGGGAGGGTTAATCCCAGATCTTTTCCAAAATGTTAGACGTGTGAAGCACAACCTTAATTTCATGGAAATGGTTCCAAAATTTGATGTTCCCTCATGCATTGTTTAATTCATGTGGGATCCAGTCAGATTAGATTTTCCAAACATCACTTACTACTGAGACGTTGTATAGTGGTAGTCCGGGTTCAATTGCATGGTGAATTAGTCTGTCAATGGTATCATATGGTTTTGAACCCTTTGGCGTAGGATTCCTCATGAGTTGATTCATTTTGGGAGAAATTATTACTAGAGATTTGAGGTTTTAATTTAGGAATATGGAAGCGATTAGGATAATTTTTAGGGATCTATAGAAAATTTCATCTTAATTCTAAGTTGGTAGGATCCTAAGGTTTAGGCTATGAAGAAAGAAGAGGGTTCTGGTTGACTATGGTCAAATCAACTAGTTTTACCAAATAAGTAACTATTACTTGATTTGGAGATAGTGATAACCTAAATACATTAAGATTATTTTTTAAGGTATAAATTGTCCCAGGATATTGGTCGCAGCCTAATCCACTTCTTCCAGGATCAGGTCATTCATTAAATGTCCTATGTTTAGGTAAGTTTGAATGATTTGGATAAATAATTTTTATTTTATCATTATTACTAACAATTATTTTTTAACAATTTGAGAATTAAATATTTATGGAGTTCAGATGACCTTACTTTCAATCCTTAACCTAGCTGGTTTATCCACTTATGGTCGGATTAAATGTAAATAAATGAGGAATTGAAATCATTATTAAAATAATGGAAAAAATTTAGATGAAATGATTGACAAACATTAAATGATTCAGGATAACCAAATTTCATGAACATGGAACCAAGAGTAAGAAATATAGATCTTGGATTACATAATTAAAGTAACTACTTACTTGAAGTAGGAACATGAATGAGTGCCAAAAATTTCTCCAATAATTGATGCTCAGAAAAATGACAATGAAGTCGAGGCTTTAAGAAGGAAAATAGAATGGTGTTGAAAACAACTCACGATGCTTGTATTAAAGTAAAAAAATAAAAGTAGACTAAGAATTTTCGAGTATAGGGTAGAGGAAGTAGTATAGAAAGAGAGAGAAATGAATGAACAAATATTGTCTGCTCTAGATCCTCTAAAATATGATACTCTATAGCTGTATATATAAGAGAAATATTACACGATGTGTAATAATAATTCACGTCATGTAATTCTGATATGTGGTTTTCTATGTGGATTTTGAATCTATGTGTATCTCGTGCATATCTAGTCAGATATTTGAATATTATAATCCTTTCACGATGTGTAACATGAATTCATTATGTGTATCTTACTTTGAGCTTTATATTATGAATGAGAATTACGTTCAAAGGGTTCACAATGTGTATCTACAACTCACATTGTGTAATGCATTCTCCACTTGTAGTTTTCATGACTTCTATCTTGACTTTCTTAACTACTGGAAATATGCTGGGAAAATCTACTATATCTCATATAATAAGGTGTCACAATGTGTAATAGAAAATTTTTCTACTTTTCTAAATTTTATTCTTTTAAACTATGGAAGCCTCATTCATACAAAAATAAAAAAAGAGCATTATTGAATAAATCATTAAAAATAATTAACTAAATGACATAAAAAAGTATACATGATCTCATCTTATCACCATCTATAATTTACATGACCACAGAGTGGAATATTTCTCACTAATTGAACCATAAAGTGAACCATCTTATCAAATAATAATCATAGGAAGAACATTGAAAATTCAAATAATATGACGACAATTTCCTTTTCCATAGTCCGAAATTTAATCGGGCCTATAAATTTTCCACATATAACTTTTAAAAATAGATAGATATTTATTATTATATGATGAAGATTCTTAGAAAAAATGGAATGTAAATCCATAAGAATTAGATCTTCCAACAAAAAATGACAATCATGTGATTTCATAACCTTTACATTTAAATCAGTAATTGACACGATATTCTTAATATAAGATGAATACACCTCTAGAACCTTTAAATCATTCAAGAAGTTAGAAAATTGATATCTCTCCTGTATAAAAAGAGTGTAAGGAGATATATAAAGAAAGGTTTATTTCTCACCCTTTAATGGTGTCAACTCTTCCCATATTCCCATTTCAACCATGTCCAACATAGCCTTAATTCCATGCTTTGTTTTTATGGGTGATTTTAGAAATATTCCAATTACAATATATCATTCATTTTTTTTTCAACATGCATTACATCAGGAGAATTTATGACATACATGCAATTCAATTATGGTAATTAAAAAAGCTGATCTCTTTTTCCAATCGATTTTTATAAGGTTTTTGAAAAATGATTTACCAAAAGTAGTGTTCACATATTTTACCTTCTCAAATCGTTGATCACTTGTTACTAGAGACGATGATATATATTCTTATGAACTTCCATCAAATGTTACCATCCAAGTTCTGTACTTATGTAGTTAGGGTAGAAATCTGTGATGTCCTAGAAACACAATCTTTGATGAATGTTTCAACCTAATTGACTATGTACCTTTTTTGAAAATGGGATACCCTTGACTTCCTTTAATGTTATATCCTCACAAATTTTCATAAGCATGAAAGTCATTTATCATCCTATACAACATGGATCTCAATGTAAAATCTTCATTTATTTAAGCACCACATAACATAACACCTGAATCCTACAATAATTCCAAATCTTTGATCAATGGAGTAAAATAAACATCAATATCATTATCTGGCTATTTTTGTCTTGATATAAGCTTAGATAAAAAGATGTATTTTGGTTTCATCCATAACCATAGTGAAAGTTATAATTTACCAAATAACCGACCATATACAATGATTGATACTTTGAAAACCAAAATAATTCACTCTATTTCTAGAAAACACAGGATGATTGTTTCTCAGCTTGTTTCCAAATTCTAGATACTCGTGATCAATTCTCATACACTGAGAAGCGTTTGTAGGGTGGAAAAGTTTCCCATATTTATTTATAGTATATGAATTCCATGTTAATTTCCTTTTATTCTCCTCACTTCCATATATGCTCCTAAACATTGGAATGATTGCAAAGTACCATAAAACTTTCATAGGACCCAATTCACTTTTATTGTATCGAGAAGAACCACACATTGGGAATTATTTAAGTGATTTTTGGTTCTTGTGAAACAATATACAATCATTTAGATGGGCCTGTATTCTTTCATAATTGTACCCATCGAACATATGTAGTGTCTTATGTTCATTTTGGAATATCATTATATTCTAGTAGCATATCATTCAAGAGACAAATCAGTTCTGTAAAACTGACATCACTCCATTCGTTACTTTCATTAGATTTTCACATATTCATTAAAACTGAAAATGTTTTATATTTTGTGAAACCAACATAAAATGGTATCTTTTCACAGATATTTTAATTCTAAAACAATTTTGTACAATCCTGAAGTTTATCTTCAACTTTCATTGTCATTTCCTCAGTACTATCTTTATCATCATTCACACTTGTAATCACAACCTCGATATGGTCTTCTTCATTATCCATAATTTTAATAATCTCTGATGATCCATAAAATTATGTTCTATCTTATTCACTAGATATTTTCACTTTTTCCCCAAGTTTATTCCAATATTTATAACTTCTATCAATTCTGTGACAGATCAAGTGTTATTATAACTACTCTAGACTAATTAGTCTTGAATAAAAATTGTGTAATCACGAATAAAGGATTTGAGAAGGGTTATATTCATGATATTTTCCAAATTTTATAAACTCTTTCACCCCATATTCACATTATGTTATTCATATGATTGGTATTCATCCATTCTCTATTCACATCCATCCCATTTGATTCGGTAATATTAATATTTCATAAAATCAATAAATACACTAAAAGGGGCCTTTCAAATAAGGGAAACCCAAAATTTTATTGTTTCAAATATTTTCATCATGATTTTAAAGAAATGGGTAATTGAATTTAAGAAAATAATTACTCTAATGGTGGTAGGCGTTATCTTTTGAATTCATCCAGAAGAGATGGGGGATGAGTCTCAAGAGAAAAATTAAATAATAACTATTTGTGAGATAAAGCTGATGATGATAATGGTTATTATTTCATTTTATTGATTGAGACCCGTCCGCTTAAAATTTTACACCAAACCACATAAAATATGTAGTTGTAGAGAAATCCCTTAATTTAAACCATTCAGGTGATGTTGGATACAAAGTTGGTTTAGGAGTTGTAATGAGGTTAAACATTAATTCACCTTTTTCTAGAGATAGGTAATGATAGATATCCTATGGTTTGTATAGAGTTAGTGACATTCCATTACCATGATGTTATTATTAACCTATATTATGTAGAAGGTGAAGATATCTATAAGTGAAGGGTAAGGTTTCCAGTGTTGGGTTATGGTCACCCGAGATGAATCATGTCAGTAAGGGATTTGAATGAGTCTAATAAATTTATAAATCTAGAAAACTAGAAAATTATAAATAATAAATAAAACTTTATATCTAAACTATATATATGTATATGATATACTATAAAATTTAAAAATTATATAATTTTATAAATCAATAAAACTATAAAAGTATACATATTTAATAAAAAATTATTATTTAATTATATTAGTATAATATGATATAATATAAAATTTACTTAAGTAAAATATTTTAAAATCATATAAAGCTATAAAATTATAAACCTGAAACACTTTAAATGAGTAAAAAGGAATTTGTATAATCTTCAATGGAGATAATGATATACTATTCTATGGAGAGAATGATATTTGTAATGAACTATATAAAATACATTGATGCATTATAAATTAAATTATAAATTATATTTTTTTAATGATTTTCATTATTGAAATTTCATATTTAGTTTTATTTGGCCATACCAATCCTTTTAAAAATTATTAACCAGTTATTCCATCTCTACACATGCATCTTGAAAAACACAAACCCTGTCATCTCATCAACCACAAAACATGATATCAAATCACCACACCATAGCCCGACCATAGCCAAATATATCATTTCCTCCCCAAAATAAAATCTCATACCAACTACATCATCTCTTACCCAAAATGCATCCACTAACCAACAAAATAACACCACCCTACAACAAGGACACATACCAACCATATAAGCACCCACATTATAAACACACTATGTCTCCCCACAACATGACCTCAGATAACTCTTCAACCCACACTTCACCCAAGTATCATCAAAATGTATACCAACTCATAACACAAAAAACTCACCCAACAGTAGATAATTGGGAGAATAATGGATGAAAACAACCAATTAGAAAAGAAAGACTTACCACCGATTGCCAATGGGCATCCATTAGATCCAACAGATCAAAGTAGTTTGAAGAGGGATGAAATATCTCTCCAAAATGCCTTGGGTTCTGCCAAATATGGATGATGGAAGGGAATAAAAATGAATTAATATCAGTCAAACAAATTTTTTCCACTCAATACAAAGCTAGGGTGTTGAGAAATCAAAGAAAATGGGAGGAGTAAGACGCACACAAATACAACAAGGATGAGAGTTCAGTTTGTTGAGAAAAAGTGAAACACAAGTGGGCGATGTCTGACTGAAAAAAATAAGCACAAACAAGATAACATTCAATAGATTTGGAGGTGTGGCGACATCAATAAGGCCTGATGGTAGTGGAAGTAGAGGTTGCAGTGGTAGCAGAGCTCTGGTTTCGCAATAGATTTTGGTGCAAGCGGTGGTAGGGTTCTGATAGGGTTCCATTTATAAGAACATGAAAGGATTTTATCTGTACTTTTTGGAAAGCACATATAAATTTTGGTTTTATCCACACTAAAATTGAAAGCACTGATAAAACTGACCATCATCAGTGATTTTTCAGCACTGATAAAGACACCCTTTTATCAGCGCTAAAAAAGCACAGATAAAACATGCTTTTATCAGTGTTAAATTTATAGCACTCATAAAGAATAATACTATCCAATATTTTTTAGCACTGATAAAGTATATCTTTATCTGGACTAAAAAATTGCTGATAAAGACCTAATATTAATAATTTATTTATATTTTTATATATATCTACAAAATTCTATATATAATAAATAAATAAATATATATTTATAATTATAACAATAAATAAATATATTTTAATTTACAATAATATATATATATAATAAATATATTTATTAATATTTTCATATATTTATATAATTATATATATTTATAAAGATGTAAAGATTATAAATAAATAAATATTTATTAAAATTATAAAATTATAATAAATATATGTATTATATTTATAATTATAATCATAAATAAATATAAAAATATTTAAATAATTTAAAAATTAATATATATATTAATTATATATATTTATTATAAAATTTTAATTATTTAAATAAATAAATATTTATTTATAGTTATAATTTTAAATAAATACAGATTTAGTTATAATGATTACTATAAATTAATTAATATATATATATAATTATAATTATAAAATAACAATACATGAATTTGTTATATTTATAATTTTATAATTATATTTATTCAAATTTTATATTTATTTAAATATATATATTTAGTTATAGTTATAATAATAAATATTTTTTTATAATTTTATATTTATTATAATTTTATATTTATTTAAATATATATATATATATATATTTAATTATAATTATAATTATAAATATTTATTTATATTGATAAATATTTATATAATTATATATATTTATAAAATTATAAATATAAAAAAATATGTTTATTATTATTTTAATATTATATATATATAAATATATCTATTTAAAAATTATAATAAAAGTATTTATTTTAATTTTATAATTATTGATATTTATATAGTTATAATTATAATTATAAATAAATATATTTAAAAAGTACTTATATATAATTATTATTTTTAGTTATAAATATAATAAATATATTTATTATAATTTTATTTGTATTTATGGGAACATAATAAGTTAATGGGTATAACATGAATGAATCATACAAGTTTCAATGTATAAATGAACATTTATAATGATGAATACGTGACATATGCATGCATCATCCTAATATTGGTAATCTTAAAATTTGGAATATAGTTACTTAGAATAACGTCCACAAATAAATTTATGATCATATAGCATCAATTATACTCACACAACAATATATAAACATAAATATAAACAATCATGTCCATGAATATCAATCATTATATCATGATATATATATATATATATATTTATATTGACCAAATTCATTACAGACATGTATATATATATATATTTATAATTATAATTATAAATAAATATATTTTAAAAGTATATATATATAATTATAAATATATAAATATAATATATAAATATAATATATTTATTATTTAAAAACATTATTATAATTTTATAATTATTTATATACATACATATATGTATTTATAATCTTATAAATACTTTTTTTTTAAAAATTATATATATATTTCAATTATTAAAAAATATATTTTATAATATATAATATTTATATTAATTATAAAAACACGTTTTTAATTAATGGATATAAATAATCATTATTTTTTAATATAAATATAATTATTATATATATATTAATAATATTTTTTATTAAAAAATTTATCATCCCTAAGAATAGTGCCGATAAATCTATCCTTTATTAGTGCTAACAAAAGAGATGATAATGAATATATGTTTATCAGCATTTTTTTAGCACTGATAAATGTAACCTTCATAAATGCTTTTAGCTAGTGCTGATAAAAGGTGTGACTTTTATCAATGCTTTCGGTTTTGTGATGATAAAAAAGGAATTTCCCTTGCCAGAATCTATGGTAGTGAGTGTTACATGACAAATCCCAAGCCTAACTACCCACTCTAGGGTTCTCTTATATTCATATACATATCAGGAATCACATTTTAGGTCATCAGCCTACTGAGGGGAACCCATCCTCACTATGGATTTTCATATGAGACTACCCCCTCATAGATATCAATCCCATCGAAACATATACACACCAACGTCACATTCTAAACCCCACCTACTATGGCATTGATTGTCATCAGGAATCCACATATAAGAGTACCCTCTCAAGAATTATAATATCATGATCACCCTCTTCAGAACTCTACATACAAGAACGACCCCCTTGAGGATCGTGTTCTCCTACATCAGTATAAGTGTATATAAAAACATATCCTTACCAAGATCCATGTCTAGTACATCATGGGTAGATAATTTAGTTAAGTATAATAACATCACCAAGATATATAGGAAAAAAACATATAGGTTGTAAATAACAGTTTAAGTAACCTAACCTATTTTCCTTGGAACCAAAACTAGTACCATGATCACCCACAAAGGGTCTATCTTTAATTCATCCAATTCTTGTACTGACTTACTCTAGTCACTATATATACCGTATATCAAAGGAATACAATACATCATCATCATTGATCATCTCTCTATAGATACACATGATCTATAATTAGAATAAAATAAACTATGGTTTAACTGAGTAGGATTACACCGAAAAGTTATACGGGAAAACACAATTTAAGTTGTTATCAACACTTTAAACAATTGAACCCGCATCATCACTAATATCAATCACACACAGGCATGTAAAATTCATGTGAATCCTACATGCCAACTGTGATTCGTATACATAACCCCTTTCCACCGATCCAAGAGCTAAAAAACATATAAATCATAATCATAAATCTCAAAACCCATGTTATCAATTCTAGGTGAGACCATGAAACTATACAATCAAAAACCAAGAACATCAATCCCAATACCATGGAAACACTAAATTATTATTAGTAAAGGTTTTTATGAAACACCAATACAATATCTATTAGAATCTATGACACATTCCTATATCACATGTCTACCATCTTCCCAAATAATAAGACAAAAAGAACTATAATACATTTTTTGATATCAGTCTCATAAAATCTATGATACCTATTTGTAACATCCCCACATTGGTTCAATATGAATAATAGCTGAACCAGGTAATCACATGACCGGATGTGCACCTCCCCATATACTAGACTTTTATAACTAGCAACATGGGTCTAGGGTAATACCCTGGGGAGACTATACATGCATATCAAAATTTGAAATAACATAACAAAAATAAAACAAAAAACATCCAAATTATAAAAATATGAGTATATAGAATCAATAACATATCCATTGATAATATATGAATTACAACATGAAATAGGTCATGTAGACTCACTAGCCTCCCACTTTCCTGACCACATATAAAAATGTAATAAAAAAAATTAAAAAAGAAACAAGAGGCTCTGCTACATTCTGAGCCCACCTCATACCAATATCTAGTTTTGTCAAAGATATCTCATTTGGTCATACAAAACCTAATGTTTTCCCAACAAAATATTATAAACAGTGAAGTCTGTGTAGGTACCTAGGGCCATGTCCAACTGAAAAGGGTTTGAGAATGATTTAGTAGGTAACCACCAATACAAAACTGGTAAATGCAGTGTAGACATGCGCTACACTTAAAATTTAAATAAAACATTATACTAAGGTGTAAATAAATAGCAACTGTGGATCTTAGGGTTATCACATGAAACTCATGATCAACCTAATACTACTTTAGTTAGTGTTGGAGTGTCTCAGAGTATGTCACATGATCATTCCAACTAATTGATAGGACAAAATGATAACCGCCAAGAGGTTATCTTGGGTGGTCCCCAATATCAGTTAAAAACCTAATCCATTAGATGATGACCCTAGGAAATTCCATATTAGGATCCGGAATATAGTAGACTCCTAGGGGGATGACCCTAGGAAATTATAGTATTAATCTCAATAGTAGATTCCTGGGTTGATAACCCCTATAAATTAATAATATTAGGGTACAAGATAATTCATAGGGGGATAAACCTAGAAAATCATAGTTCTATGCTCAAAAATAGATTCCATGGGGGATGAACCTAGGTAATCAATCACATCAGGATCCAATAATATTCCTAAGGGTATATCCCTATGAAATCACTATAATAAAGATCCAAGATGATTCACAGTGGGATGAATCTAGGAAATCTAGAAATAGTATTAGTCTCCATAGGTTATTCCCATGGGGTGAATCTAGGAAAAAAATATAGACCTCAATAGATAGATCCTATAATCTTGAGCATCTAAAATCATTTGGTAACTCAGGAAATTTCTTCACCGGGAAAACAAGTCACCTAGATATAGAAACACAATCGATTCCTAGGGGGATGACCCAAATAAATCAATACAGTCATTGCAATAAAGATAATTACTAAGAGGTAATCCTAGGTGATCTAATAAAAATTAGGCATTATCCCCATATATATGGAGCATTTACATAGAATCCCATTGTAGTATACATCATCATCGATTTCTAGGGGTATGACCTTATGAATTAAATCATATCAGAAATAAATATTAATTCTTAGGGGTATGACCCTAGGTAATCATTAATATCTAGATCATCTTTAATTCAGGTTCTATGTTGACACCAACAATAATTATTAATTGATTTCTCAAATGCACCCTCTTAGGGGTCAATGTATCACTTGGGTATCCACCGAGGTCCCCTAGGTCACATATCTATCGGGACTCTCCACATGGGTTCTTCAGTATCAGTATTGTTTCTTGGACCAAATCCCTTAACCTAGAGGTAATAATGTCCCTTAATATTATCCTAATCATAACATAGATTCATTGGCCTCATAAGATGTCTTAAAGCCCATCCTCTTTCCTGGTTTCCCCAGGTCGATCCTCAAACCAACCTCTCTTTCAATCCTCATAGAGTATACCCACCATGGTAATCACATCATATATAGGGAAGAACGCTCATCCCAAATTCATATAAAAAATACCTTAGTCTTTAAGTCATCTCAATAATCAATAAAGGCCTACTAGTGCCAATAATTCAGTCCACCACTCAACCCATTAAGGGGGTGTCCAAGGGTCATACAATTGGATCACTATGTAACATTCACATTATCAAATTTAATCAAACCCCTTATAGACTATTCATCTCAAGGAATACAATGAAATTATGCTCATAGGCATCCGTGAACGTGGAAATCAAGCTAGTTCCAAAGGGTCTATAATGGACCTTGACACATTGTTAAGTTTTTCAAGGCATTTCATTTTAATTAAATAAATTACTTATATTAAAAATATTGATTTATCTCATTGGAGAGAGAAAATATAACATTTCAAATATATATAAATGAAATAAAATACCATCCGGGTAAGTTCATAGAACCACATACCACAAAAAAGAGTTATTCTCTTTGATCATAGCTTGGAAAATATCACTCGAGCTTATCCAAGTCCATTCGACCATTATCTTAACACCTCATGCCCTAACTATAATAATAACATCCAACAAGTAATTGTATGGAATAAAAATTAATTATTAAAATTACTTTTATAAATTTATGGTTAATTAAACTATTACACACAACTTATTTTGGTTGCAATTTTTGTCAACATGTGTTGATAAGATAAATTATTTAGAGAAGTTAAAAAGAAGATATGTTTATAACTTTAGAGAAACATTACGAATTTATATGATGTTGTGGTGATAGAAAAAGTACCAAATATCATTAAGATATTAATGATTCTAGTTGATATTCTTCAAAGGATGATGTTATATAGAGTTAAAGTTATGAATACTATACAAAGTTAGTGCTACATTGTTCAAGCTACATTATAAATATAGTAAAAATTTCAAGTTATAAATATGAATTTGTGTCTATAAAAAGTTCAAGCTATATAGTGATGAAGTTGTAGATAATGTTCAGATAAAGAACTATAGAAGTTATCATAATGATTCTATCATATGGAAAAATATATGAAATTTACTGTAATGAAGATATTGAGGTTGATTATATAGAATTTTAAAGAGTCCATCAAAAATAATTCTACAATTATAATAGAAATATAAAAAAGTTATTGGAATGAAGAATTTGAGGTCCATCAATTAGCGTGTTACAAATTCCATCACACGTACTTTTAAAAAGACTATAGAAAATACATTTAAAAATTCCATCAGACAATTATAATGGGTATGGAAGTTTACTAGATGAAAAATATTGATTCTTTTATAAAAAGATTCAAAGATTTAATTTTCTGAAATGAGGTTAGCAGACTAATGGTAACAAAATGAGTTGAACAAATGAAATTTTCTGGAATAAATTTTCTAGAAAGTGTTTTTCAAATAGAGAAGATCCATACAAAGTGTTACTATATAGAGGTTTGAGGATCATTGAAAAAAAATTTAAAGTCAATAATTGTGATGATGCAGTGATATAATTTAATGTTCATAAATATAGTTTATATTTAAAGAATATTGGAAGTGTATGTTGAAAATGATATTTGAGGAAAAAATGAAAAATAATATTGGCTTTGAACATTTAGAGGCTTTGAATATGGTCAAATGAAATTTTACTTAAGTGATAATTTTGAATTGGAGCCTACACTTATTCAAGATTTTGTGGAGGAAATATGAGCATATAAAGGGGAGAAGGGTCAATGAGAGTTTTTGCTGCTATTGCTATTTTTGGGGAGAGTGAAATTTCAAAAGTTTTTGAGAGAGTGAATCATGGGTTTTCGACCAGGATTATACTTGATTTAATAAGAGTATTATCAGGTTGAAGATGTATGGATATATAAGTAGTATCAAACTGAAATTCATTTGATAGAGGAGTTTCAAACTAAGGTTCATTGAATTGATGGTTATCTAATAGAGGAACATCAGATCAAGGCTCATCAGACTGAGATGTATCTTATAGTGCTGTATTAGACAAATATAATTAGAATGAGGTGTATTAGATAGGTGCATAAGAAAAAGGCACAACAAATAATGGATACCAGACAAATATCACCAGATAGATAACTTGAATCCACAATTCTTCTAAGGAATATGTATAGATAAAGTTATATAAAGTTGATATTTGAGTATATAAAAGTATTTCAAGATTAGGAAAAATTCTCAATACTATCTTACTTTTCATATAGCTGTTAAAGATCTTAAAGGATTTTTACACTGGTAAAGGTGATTCAAATTTCTTATAGAGGAATACCATACGAGGAAGAAGTTATTTCTAAAAATGATCTACAAAGAATAAGTAAGATATTATAGATTGTTGTTTTAATATTTTCTAAAGTGGATCATGGATTGTGGGTATAACTTCTCAAGAAGGAATATAAGATAAGATAGATAGTTGGTGGGTATAATAAATTATATCATAAGAGTTAGTTGTCAGGGGTAGAGAAAAGGAAAACTAGAGGAATGATTACTTTGGGATATAACTAGTTTCATCCCATGAATTTATAATTCATTTGAATTTAGCTAATAATCTCTATTGGTGGTGGGTATAACCAACATAGAGAAGAGTAGGTTCTCACATTAAGGCCAAACCATATAAATATCATGTGATAATCTCTATTTATATTTACTACATACAAGGTGAGGTTGAGGGATATCTTTGAGTGGATCAAAACTCTAAAAAGATTTAGAGTTTTATTTTTATAGAATAATTCATAAAATAAATGGATCACTAATTAACCCCCCTCAGTGATATCACACTAACATGGGAACTATAATTAGTATCAAAGGGAATGTTTCCATTGAAAGATACAACCATCTACTAAGGATGGAGAATATAAATTCAATTAAAATTAGGATTTTCCCTACATTATATGGAAATAAATATCATAGTTTAGGGACTACGATGTTACCCTAACTTTTATCTCTTGACCTAAAAGTTAGATATGAGGCTGTAATAAGATTTCCTCTTATTAATGATGTTTCTATGACATCTAATGATAAAATAAATTTGAATGTTGATGGAAAATCTAAAAATTCAATTCAAATGTATTTATATGAGAAGGTTTATACAAAAATTATGAAGATTCTAGATACTAAAGATATTTGGGACAAATTGAGATTCATTTTTAAAGGAATCATGAAAGATAATGAGGATATATTATAAATATAAAGAATAATGTTTGATGATATCAAGATGGATGTTGATGAAAATATTGTTGATTAATTTATAAGGGTGAATAAAATTGTTAGAAACATTATAGGTTTTGGTGGGAAGTTTGAAAATTATACTATTGTTAAGAAACTAATGAGAAAATTTATTAATATGTTTGATTCCACAAAGGTTTTATCTCTAGAAGTTCAAGAGGATCAATCTTGTAGCATCTTGAATTAGAGGACACTTAAATTGGTTCCCTGAGATGGTTGGCCACTAGGCCTCAAGCATGTCTCCCTATATTCAAGAGGCTTCCAACTAGTAGTGAGGGTATAAAAGAGGTACATTGGGGAGAATATATCCTCTAGATCAGTAATAACTACTACAAAGATGATAATAATCATGGTAAATGGAATATTAATATCTAAAAGATAATTATAAAATAATGAATTAGTCATTCATGAACATGATACAATATATAAATAGGCACACAATAGGTGTACAATAAAAAGCATGACTTACAAAGGAAGTAAATATATAAAAGACACTGCATCTATCTCTAATAGAATCATGAAAAATAGCTCGATCATCTGATCTTGCACTCCATCTTATCCTAATAGGATAATAAGAAGAAAGTACAATCTCAGAACATGATTCTACATCCATGAGATATGTTCAGGTACTCTGGTGCAATGGTGGCCCAAATAGGGTGTGAGATAAACTAGGTATGCAAACACCAATGGTGTTTGATGAATAATCTAGTCCATGAATATATAACATAGTAGTGTTTAGTTATACCAAAAGTAAATCTGATCTGTAATAAATAAATGTAAACCATATAGACATAGGTTCCTCAAGGACACCAGGACGACAATAACCACTTCATCCTATGCCGAAAATACTTCTGAGTAATATACATTTATATAAAGGTATATATATATATATACATATATATGCACTATAGGAATAATGGTGCTTATATCCATATATATGGATTTGTAGTATTAGCCACGACCTGAGGTGTAACATATGAATCCTTGCATAATACCACTAATAATAATAATAGTCACATATTAATGTGTAAGGGTCTTCATGACTGAGGATCATGTATATACTAATAGAAGGGCCATGCCCAATTATCATTGCAAATATAGGCCACAAGACTGAGTATCATAACCATGAAAATATGAGAGAATCCCATAATACATCATGAATATAGACCGACATGCCGAGTATCATAGTTAATAGTGAGGTGGACCATACCCAAACTCCTAGATGAGGGAGTGTGGAACATCAGGACTAATAACCCAAGTGACATGGATGCCATTCCAACCATCCTTGATCATGTGGGTGGGACATGTCTGGGCCAAAAACCCTACTCAAGGTCCCTCAGTATTTTATTAATACAGATAATCTATTTTCCCTATGAACCCTTAGCATAATGTTTTGAAAAAAGGAAACTGACATCACTCAATTCGAATTGGATCCATTTAATTAAAATTCATTTATCATTTAAATTAGTCCATGAAATAGATCATGCCATTAATACATTCAAATTATAAATGAAGAAGTCCATATCCACAACATACCATAACATAAGAAAGATCACTATAAAAGGGTCTTGACCCTCTATGAATTCAATTATAAAATGGTAAGGAAAGTGAAGAAAGATATAGAATATTCATCACTTTCATTTTATATTGGAAGACATATCACCTTAGTATATGGGTATTATTTGCAAACATGACAATTCAATAAGAAAGTCATTTGATTCTAATAAACCATATCGTTTATAAATAATTAGATAAGCTAATCCTAAATGTGTTTTAAGAAATACAATCATTTTTTTCAATATAATTATATACAAAACTCTGAGGGGTGGTTTAACATGAGTAGGAAAACTAAAAATAAGGTATAAGAATTTAAATCTCCCTAATGGGGGTTTTTGGGTTGAGGTTATCACATACAACCATGTAATGTCGACTAATATTGTCAAGATGTGCTCTAAAAATTTAATTTAAGGAATTTAAAAATTTAGAAGTGACACCTAAAAAATTCCAGTGTGTGGAAAAATGGAAATAATATATAACAATAGAAGGTTTAGGGAAAATAAACTAGACCACCTACTTCATGAATAATATAGGACATACATTTTGTATTGATCTTTGATTCCATAGAGAATAATAGAAATCAGAAGAATCATCCAAGTCCCTAAAAATTGGGGAAACAAACTTATATGGATTTAGAATTCTGTATAGTGAGGTAAATGAATTATAAAAGCATGAGGAGTTGAGATCTTACCAATGCGGTTTTAGTGCAACTGATGGAAAGATAACCATGTGGTGTGTGGCTTTGAGTAGTGAAGCCTACATGGTTGGCACATGGTTAGCCAAACCATGGAACCTGACCATGAATCTCATTAAAGAGGGATAAAATGACCATTTTTACCCTACCTATATTTCTTCCCCCCTTTTATTCATCATTTTTCATAATAGGGTAGTTGTGTGGGAGTCCCCTTCCTCTCCTCTCATTGTCTTTGATCCACGATCTTCATCCAGAATCTGTTTCACTCACCATTGATTATGTTGAAACCAAATTAGTAAGATCTAGAATCCTCATGATTCCCCTCTTTTTTTACCTTACTATACAAAATAATAAATTTGTGTGAGCCCTTTTCCCCTATTTTAGGGTGTTGAATGATTCTTTCAATTTCTTCTTTTCTTGATTAAATATAATCTTGATACTAGAAGTGTAGACTATCATAATAATGAGGTAGGCAATCTATTTTCTTTTACCTAAAATTCAGATTATTATATAGTATTTCTTTTGTGATTCACACCAAACTTTTTTGGGTGTCACTCTTAAATTATTAAATTCCTTGAATTAAATGGTTAATGAACTTATTTACAATATTAGACACCATTACATTGTTGGAGGTGATAAAATCTACCCAAAACACCCCATTAGGGTGTTTTAAATTCTTATTACCTATTTTTTAGTTGTTCTTATCATATTAAACCACCCCTAAAAATGTGATATATAATTACATTGAATGAAATTCTTGTATTTTTTAAACCAACTGTAAGGAGAAATTCTATAATGATTTATAAATGAGAAGGTTGATTAGAATCAAATGAATTTATTATTGAATAATCATGTTTTCAAATAAAACCCCATGTTGAGGTGCGATGTATTCCAATCAAAAAATTAACTGATGAATGTTCTATATCATTATTGACTTTCCTTTCCATTTTAGAATTGAAGTGATATAGGGGCAATATCCTTTTATAGTGATCTTTCTTGTGTTATTTCATGTTGTGGATATGGCCTTATTTATTTATAATTTGATTTTATTAGTGGGGTGAGTTATTTAATGGAATGATTTAAATGATAAATAAATTATAATTAAATGGATCCAATGCTTCTTGAGCGATGCCTATTTCTTTTTTATGGAACATCGGGCTAAGGGATCATAGGGGAAATGGATTATTTGTATTGATGTATCACTGAGGGACCTCAAGTAGGGTTTTTTGTCCATGAAGTGTCACACCAATTTTTCCAAGGATGCTTGGAATGGATTCCACATCACTTGGTTTACTAGTAATTACATTCCACACCACCTCATTTAAGAGGTTGAGTGTGACATACGTCACTATTTTCTGTCACACTCGATATGGAAGACTATATCCATGACGTGTTAACGACATCACCCATCTGTCTTTCTTTATGATACTCGGCATGGAGGCCTATATTGATTATGATAATTGGGCATAACCTTCTTTGGGTGTATACATGATCCTCAAGAATAACTAACCTTACTCATTAATATGATACAATTGTTATTATTATTATTAGTGGTATTGTGCATGGACTCATGTGTTATGCCCCGGGTCCTGGATAAATATATGTATCCATATATATGTCAATAAGATCCACTACACCTATATTTCATATATATATGTATGTTAATCAGAGGTATTTTTGGATTAGGGTGAAGTAGGTATAGTCATCTAGGTTCCCTTGAGGAACCTGAGTCTAACAAATTTACATTTATTTGTTACAGTTCTATTTTACTTTTTATATACATTCACTCTATTTATTATATATGAGTGGTCTAGATTATGAATTAGACACTATTGGTGGTGGCGTAATGAGTTTATCTCACACCCTATTCGGGATACCATTGCACCAGGGTACCCGAACAAAGATCATGTATTTAGGATTGGGTTCTTGGATTGTACTTGATTGCTGTAATCCTATTAGGATAGGATGTAGTGCAGGAGAATATGACCAATATGGTTCTTGTGATTCTATTAAATATAACCAAAATTTCTTTTATTTATTTATTTCCTTTATTAGTCATGATTTATACTATACACCTGTTGTATGCCTATTTGAACATTGTAGCATGTTCATTTATGACTAATTCATTCTTTTACAGTTATCTATTAGATATTCATATTCTAATTCCCTTTATTATTATCAGTTACAATAAATTTATTAATGATATAGAGGGTATAGTCTCACCATTGTACCTTCTTTACAGTCTCCCTGCTACTCAGTATCCTCTAGCCTATGGGTAGGTGAGCTTGAGGTCTAGTGACCAACTAGCTCGGGACACCAGTTTAAGTGTCATCTGGGTCAGGATGCTACATATCTCTAGTTGAACAATAGAATCATCTCATAGAGTATGAAATGAAATAAAAGAAATAATATTTAATAATAAGGATAAGGAATAAATAGATTTTGAAGTTATGTTAAAATAGAATTTTAGAGACAAAGAAATAAAAGAAGAATAAATTGATTCAGATGTTGTGAAGGTTAAACAAGACGTTTAGAAAATCATTTACCTTCTTTATAAGCTATAAAAAAAGTTAAATTTTAAAGAAAACGATAAAAAATCTCTTAAGTATTTATATTTTAATGATAGTATCCATTTTATAAGAAGTTGTTTTAATAAGTAAATAAATGATTTTGAGTCAGAATAATAATACAATATGTCTTCAACTATGAAGTTGAATAAACATTAGAAAAGGTTATCTAGTAAAAAGAATAAGTTTTTTAGTAGAAGAGAGAATGATTATTCATCATCCTGTAATGAATCTGATGGTGAAGTTATATTCTTATCTTTTGTTAAAAAGGAAATTTATTTATCAAGTAGCGACGATGATAAAAAAATAGACTAGAATTGGAATTAATTCAAAAATAAAATTTTAGAGAAACTATTGAAATTTTTTTATAACTCAATAAGGAGAAAAAAAGATGAAAAGAGGAATTAAAGAGTTATGATTTGATAATAGTGAGTGTATAAAAAAAAGGAAATGACATACCATAATGATATTAGTGAATATAAAGTGAAATAGGATAAGCTAGAAAATATAATAAAAGACCATAAAGGAAAAATAGAAGTATAAGAGAAGTTTTATAAGGAATAAAAAAAAATTCTGAGGAATGTAAGAAGAACATATTAAAATTGGATAAATTTGAGAAGATAGTAAAATATCACAAGGAACTATTGGATATTAAAGAAGAAGATTAATATGAGACCAAATAAATGTGTCTTACCACACAAAGTGAGTTAAATAATATTAAATAATAAAACATTAAATTAGTGCAGGTTGAATGTGAATTTTATCTTGTTTGTGAAAATATGGGCCTAGAGAGGAAGGTTGATTCTTTAAAAAAATGTCAATATAAATCTACCTTTACTAATTATATTTATTTAATGATAATATTCAATCATATTGAACCAAGAAGATTAATAATAATTTATATTTTATAATGGAAGAGTGGAATATTTCTCGAAGATTTCCCCTGATTAAAGACACCCACAATCTATAAAGATACAATAAGAATAATCTTCAAAGAAGAAACATTATTAGTCTGAAAGATCAAGATTCAAAGGTCACTGTTAGTGGTGTGGGGTATTTAGGCATAAATAATTCTCATGATAGTATAATATATCTCTAAAAATAAATTTTTAGGAATTATTTTGGATCTATAAAAATAATATAAGAAAAAACTTTTCTGGAAAGAATAATGTAGAAGAAAATAACATTCAGAAGGTCAAGAATAATAAAAATTCAAGTAAGGAGTGTGAGAAAACAAGAAAGTTTAGCAATGAAATAAATAATTCTTAATTATTTAAATATATCAAATGTCCAAGAATAAAACTTCAGAGGAAGAATGAAATCCTAATTAATAAAAAATGAATATATAGGCTTCAAAAGATAAGAAAAGCATTTATGAAAAGTTGTCAAAATATGGTGGTTTGATGTTTCAGAAGAAACATGATAGGTGTGTGCAAGATGGTCATAGTAGAAAAGAATATATAAATATCTTACAATACCAATAGGAAATCATGAAAATGATTTCATAAAATCAATAGAATGAAGATTTATCAAAAACTAAAGATAAGAAGATAACTTCATCCGAAGACTCAACATATGAAATGAAAACCATTAAAAAATTTGTGAAGGACAATTAAAAAGGAGAAATAATATTCCTTGAAAAATATAAGAATAAAAATAAGAAGTTTAGACTAATATAATACTATTATCCTAAATTATAATTCTAAGGAACATTTACGTTCCTACTTATTTCCATCATTCTTGTTTATTTTAACTAACTTGCTTGTAATTGAAGGAGGATAAATGGACAATGTGGATATGCAATGAAATTGTTTTACAACAAGAAGATATATCCATCATGAAATATTATGATCACTATAATGTATGATATTTTCATACCATTTAAGAGAATAAAAAATGAATATGATTTATAGATATCACACTTTTATTACCTTCCTTGGTTATATCAAACTAATATTCAATTTTAAAGTAATGAAAATTGGGAGGGATAAGATGAAGGGAGAGTTGTGTTTTTTCACATGAATTGTTTTGATATATTTTTGAGGTGTGTGTAGTTTTTTATCTTAACAAACTTACTTAGATAGAACCTGATATAAGTATGATGGAACAACTTTAGAAATGTATTACATAGAATATTGTTCATGGAAAAAATTGATCACCTTATTCATACATATTTTTTTTTCAAAAATTGGGTTCTCCCAGGTTGAATTAGAGCTGTCTAAGTAAAGGATCTTTATTTTGAGATTCAGGTGACACTATTCTCTTACTAACAGAATGTTTTAAGACTCTTATATGAATGAAGATGAGATGAGATAACCCCTACGCTTACCTTTTAATTTGATTTTCAATAAGGTGGAAAAAGAAAATTCACACACATTGGGAGATAAAATTGAGCACACATATTAACTTCTAAGATGTGTGGGGATATTGAAAACAATTAAAAAGTAGAAGATTCTTTTGACCTATTTTTTTGTTGAATTTTAGGTGAATATGTCAATATGTGTTTATAAGAGAAAAAACTTGAAGAAGTTGGAAATAATATTCTTTGGTAAGTTTATAGACCCATTACTAAGTCAAACGATTCTGTGTTGATCTTCAATGTACTAAACACCATAAAGCTATTCCCAATTCTAGATGATATTGTTAAAAGGATAAATTTTTATAGAGTTCAATTTTTGAATACTATGAAAATTTTTATTTACAAAGTTTTAGTTTACTTATGCATACCATAAAAGGTATGGGTTAAAAATTATAGTTATGGATGTGCAAAGTTCAAGATAATAAGTAGTGAAGTTATAGCTAGTGATCATATGAATATGTATGGATGTTAATAGAATAATTCCATCGGATGGGGAAATATAAAAAATTCACTGGAATGAAGAAGTTTAGGTCTATTGAAAAACTATTAAAAAGACCCTGATACATACATCTATAAAATATATTGAAATATATTAATATTACTAGAGTGAGGAAGTTGAGTTCCATAAAAAATGTTACAAACTCTATAAGAAATTTTTTTTAAAATTTCATTGGAAACAAATTTACAAATACCATAAAAAAATGATAATGTTTGGATGTTTATTTGCTGAAAAAACATGGTTCAATTGGATAGATATTTTCAAAATGAATTCTTGGAAATGGGGTTACCAAATTGAGAGTGATAGAACTAGTTCGTTAAATTTATTTCTATGAAATAAATTTTCAAGATAGGGGTTTCTAGATAGTGGATATTCGTATGAAGTTTTACCAGATGGTGGTTTGAGGATCTTTATAAAACTTCGTAAAGCTAATATTTGTGATAATTTGGTGTCTTACTTTCAACATTCATAAATTTAGTTGATATTTAATGAATATTTATAGAATATATTGACACTGATATTTTTGGAAACATTGTTGAAGAATATTTAATTTGAAGTTTTAGAGGCTTATAAGAAGTTCAAATGAAATTTGAGTTGAGAGGTATGTTATAATTAAACCCCATGATTCTTCTCGATTTTTTGAAGTAAGTATGAGTATATAAAGGGGATCTAGGTCTTTGAGATCTATTTCTACTTTCTCAATGCATATAGTGAAATTTATAATGTTTTGAGAGTGTGAAGAATGAGTTTCCAACCAACATTCTACTTTGTTAAAGAAGTGGATAATCAAACATAAGAGATTCAAACAACAAAAGAGCATTAGACTATAGTGCCTCAAATATAGATGCATCAGACTGAGGTGCATGAAATCAAAGTGAATAAAAAAGAGTAGAATCAACCAAAGGTGAATTAAAATAATGTTCAATGGACTGGGGTTCATCACATAGATTTTCATCAAATAGAGATAACTTGGAGGAGTTTTTTCAAACAAGTGAATCTTAAAAAGGTGAAAAAGATTGAGGATACCAGAAAAAGATTACTAGATTATGTACTACCAGATGGAAATTTTCTTAGGGAATATTTATAAGAATTTTTTTATAGTTTCTATTTGAGTCTATCCTAGTAATTTATGATTAGGAGGAAGCTTCAAGACCATCATAATTTTTAAATATCTATTGAATATCCTGGAGTACCTGTACATTGTCCAAGGCAATAAAACTTTATTTTAATGTATGACTATTTCAAGAAGAATATTTTTCCACAAAGAATCAATAAATAAGAGTGAAGATATTATAGCTAGAGATATAACCAGTTATTGAATAGGGTCATTGATGTGGGTATAACTGGTCAAGAATGAAATAGATAGAAGAAGGATAATTGGAAGGCATAACTAACTATGGAAAAAGAGTTAGTCACTGGGGAGTGGAACCTAGGTCAACAGGAGGAACAATTACTAGGGGTATAACGAGTTTCTACATGTGACTTTTTAATCCTATTTAAGTTAGTAAAGATTATATTATTGGGGTATAACCAACATGGAAATGATTTTTTTCATACATTATGATCTAACCTTATGAATATAGAATTTTGATATCTATTTATCTTTCATACATATGAGGTGAGGTAGAAAGATATATTTGAGTGGTTAACAACTCTTATAAGTTTAAAAGGTTGAGTTTTGAATAAAAATTTATAAAATAAAGGGATCACTAATTCACCCCCTCAATGATCTAACATTGATTTGGGGACCACATAAACCATTTAATAAAAATAGACATAACACCTAAATTCTCACCAGGTGACATCCGACCATCAATATATTTAGCCACACAGTGCGTACCACTCCTGAAATACCCCTACAAAAAGACATGAAAAATAAAGAATTTATACACTCATTCTAATGACTAATTAATTTCATTTAATTTAAAAAAACTCATAAAAATTCACATGATAACACACATAAATTTAAATGGCATGAGATAGTGTGCATACATCATCTTAGGTCCCCCTCTACATAATTTAAGCAAAATTCCAATCAATCTCACCCAATTCGATCATTCTTTATTGGAATCAATAAAAAATATAGTAAAAAAATTGATCCAAATAATAAATAGAAGAATAATATGTTGAAATAGAAGAATATGAGAACTCAACATGATCCACTAAAGAAATCACATCAAGAACCACCCCAAACTTAAAGGGAATGAAGGAAGAAGAGAGGGAGGAGGCACAACCATCACATTAGAGAAGGGGAAAAGAAGGGGACAAAATAAACAATCCAAAGGGGGGTATTATGGTAATTACCTATTTTTAAGAAACCCATAGTCCTTTATGGAATGATAGTGTGTATCATGGCATGAAACCCCTTTTTGGAAATAAAATCCTCCCTTTACCAAAACTAATTCACTATGTGAAACATGGTCCAAACCATAAATTTTTTGGGGAGAGGGGATTCACCCCTAAACTAGCTCTATTCATAGTCTGAACACACATTAATTTAGTGAACCAACATTCACACTATAAATGGAAGCATCTACTATACTCCAACAACTCAACCACTTGAACCAACTTCAATGATTTCCCAAGAACTTGTATCACCAAAAGGATATGAACAACGAAGAAAAAAAAAATTCTAACATTTTTCGACACTATGAATTCCAATCTGAATCTCAATTTTGAAAAAACCCCTAAACAATAAAAATAAAACTCATATTCCTTCAAAATTTCATAACCCGGAAAAATATGAGACTTTAAAACTTTATTTCATCCATTAAATTTAATTAAAATGATTATTTATATTTCAAAAATATGGTTAATCACTCTAATTTAGATAGTATACATATGACATGAACATAAATAAAATATATAAACCATCGGGATATGATCATAGAATATATACCTTATTAACATACTAATTCCCTTTAATAAATCCCTAATACTCTCACCCTTGCTCATCCAAGTCCAACCAACTACAATACATATGCATGAGGCCCTATTTGAAACCATAACATAAAATTCATTTAATTATAAAAATTATAATTAATTACTTAATTAAATTCAAATTGGAATATATTCCAAACTTCTCATAAGGACCTTTGGTTTCACTGAAACCATTAACTACGACTTGTGGAAGGCCCATAGAAATAATCTATAAACCGTACAAAGATAAATCTATACTATTTAAAAATTATTTAAAAGATAATTTAATTTAATTAAATCTAAAACACTCAAAAAATCTAGAGGGTGATGTACTTTCATCGAAAGAACATTAAACAACATGTTTTCATCATCCCAGAAGGTCTTATAACAACATTGAGAAAAATCCACATTTTTTGGGATGATTTCAATATGGTTTGGTGTAATATTTAAAATAAAACTAATCAAATAAAACCAAAATAAAAATCCACATGAGAATAGAAGGAAATGTGGAAGAAGTGAGGAATAAATCACCTCAATTTCTAAATAATTACCCCAAATTGGGGGGGGGGGGTTAAGAGAAAATGATGCGGTAGATGACACCCCTTGGTTTGGATTCATGAGAGGGAGAGGAAGAGGAAAAAATTGACCAAAATATAGATGAGGAAAATATTGATTTTTACCTTTTTAATGAAACCTAGGTAGCCACATTGTTTGGTCACACAATTTTCCAAACTATATTCTAAGAGTGTGGTTATTATTGTCTCAATATCTTAACTCAGATAGTTTGGCCACATAATTTTATAAACCATGCATCAACCATATTTATCCCCAAAGGGAAAAAATTATAGGTTTCATAATGTTTTTTGTAACAGTGCAAACAACATGGAAGAAACCCCAATAAAAAGAGTTTAATGGTTCAACCACACAATTTCCCCTAATCGTACAATAACCATGAAAATGGTTAAAACCCTCTTTCAAAATATAAAATTAAACCCATTACTTCTGAAACCCATCTAGGCAGTCATGAATACTCCCAGTCCTTGATCCATATCCAAAATCATGCAACTTATATTTTATAAATCTTGGAATACCAATATGGTTACTAGTTTTAAAAATGAACCCTGATCCAAAAATAAAAAACTCAAATTACTTATAATATTCACATCCTCGAAAATGTTGGTTCTTTATATTGGTATCCAATTAAAAAATTTCATGATAATGGAAATATTCTATGGAAAATACAATTCAAATGGATTTTAGAATGATTATTGGTGGGAAAGGTTTTGTCATAGGTTATGACTATAAAGAGCTTGAAACCTATAGTAACTAACCATGACATATTTGTACTAGCTTTACCATCCACACCAAGATTCTTTTTGAAAAACCACCAGTAGATTTACATCGACTAGGGAAACCACCAAAATATAGAAATAGATTTTGGTACATGGAGTCCATTTTTAAATTCATATAAACATTCCAATATAAGATTGTTCCCATTTAATAATTATTTTTTAAATTCATTATTCATATCAAATAATATATAATATAACATTGTGAATATAAAACTGCCCCTTGGTTTTATGTTTTCTACACAATATGTGTCACTAGAATTACTCCTCCCACTATGTATTGTGTAGTTTACTGTTCCTTGGACAACTTTTGTGAACCATTATCCTTGAATTTTTTAAATTCTAGCTTGATCCAATTATTTCAAAAGAGATGTGATTCCCTATTAAAAAAATGGAGTCAATCACTTGACCAATAAATTTCTACCTTAGGGAAATTCACATATTAAGTAGATTATTGGATAATAAACTAAGGAAGACTAAGTGATTTTTATGTAAGTTTTATATATTTCACAAACAGTTCTCATTAAAACATATGAATCTAAAAAATTATATATTTATTCCATATTATAACTAATATATAATCCATTAGTCAATATATTTGTCATATAGTTATGTGTTAACATTGTTATTTTTAATTTTTTTTTGAAATGAATTATAGAATGCTTAAAATACTTATATGTCTTATCATCAATCACATTTTTACTACCATCATGATTATGATTTCTATAAGGTAATGTAAGTTTTGGAATAACTCTACTCCATATTTAAATGATCAATGAATGCTTTGTTAAGATATTATATGACTATCCCACCAAAAGGATATCATATCATTTACCAAGTATATTCATCACTTCACTTACAATTCCTAAAATATCCTGAACGAGTATCAATAAGTATATGAAATTACCTCTATCTTATCATTAGAATAGAACACACCAAGATTTATTTATTAATTCTATAAACTTTATTAATTTAAGAACTTTAATCTCTAAAGGTTTTTTTCCTTAAAAATTAACAAGAAAGTCTCTAAAAATACCTAGGAGTTTTAGATCCAAAGAGCCTAAACACCCTTCTAGGTATGTAATTAAAAATTAATTTTAGTTTAAATTGAAAATGAGTTATCTTTCTATAATAGGGTATTGTTTGAGTATTATATTTTATTTTCATCATTAATTGCTGACGTTGGAAATATTCAATTCATGTATTATAAAACTATTTATTAAGTATTATCTTCCATAAAAACATTAATTTTGAATATGAAATAATATATCACTATGTATAAAACTAAACTCTAAGATAAATTTTTTGGTAACGCTAAATAAAGGAAATAGTTTTACAAGAATCAATACAATTGGAAAATGTGAAGTTGTGACCTTATCTTATCAAAATTAGGAATCACCCTCTAACTACTTAGAAAGTTCACCTTACTTATTGTAATTATTATAATCTTACATGGTTATTATATTTCAATAAAAATATATAAAATATATATTTTTTAATAAATAAGTATTAAAATAAAAATATTAAATGAAATAATGAATATATCATAAGTAGAATTATCTTCTTGCATCTCCTTCAATTTATTGTTTTTCATATTTTATTGACCTATCTTACCACATGTAAAGTAGGTAACCTCCCATTAATCATACTATATTTTAATTTTTTCCTCTTTCTTGGATGTTGTAAAAGAAACAATAAATCAATAATTCTCATAGTATTTTCAACCTTGACCATTATTTCGTTCATTATAAGGGGTGAGGAACCTTGTTCCACCAATCACTATCAACATATGAAAACATGTTCATAATATTCCCGAGAATATTCTACGTAGTATTTATCCTATAATTATTAATGAATATGGATAATATAGCTGTAAAAAATGATAATATAAGATTAATTGATAATTTATTATCCATATAAAAGCCCAAATTATCTAACAGATCAATATATGTAACACCCCTAGTTTTAGGATCCATAATAATAATAATAATAATTATTATTATTATTTATGTCTATAATTCTAAATAATTTTTCTATATTCTTTTAAAAGGATTGAAAGATGACTAGAAAAAGTGTCCTCCAAGATATGAACCAAACTAAAGACAACTTATTCATTAATAAGTTCCACATTACTACAAAATAACAAAAAACTAAGTTCTACACACCATGGATTATTAGTCACCATAGATGAAATACATCCATTAAAAGTGAATAAATCATCAGTGGATAATAAATAAAAATATAAAATATTCAAAACTAGGTAATCTAATTGACTAAAAATTAATTTCTTTTATTAGCATAAACCCCCTTTTGTGGGAAAGGGGGAACCCAACATGACTTTAGTGACTAAAACATTCAAAAAATCCCTCACAGTCCAAGAGACCAAGGATAAAAACAACCAGATTCAATACAAAGATAACTCCTCCATAGCATCAATCATGTTAAGACGATATTCACCGTCATAATGCTACTTAGCAAACGTCTCGTGCAAGACTACATGGGTCTGGTACGAATGGAAATTTCCATACCCTCTAAAACTTCCAAATATGAATAACGATGAACAATGAAAACTCCCTGCTCTAACCCTCTTATAGAGTAGCCCTATAGGTGAATTGGTAGCCTTGTCCCAATGACCACAGACTGCAGTACCACAATGAAAAACCTCTCAAAATTCAATCCACACAAACAAAAGGATAACAACCAAACTGCAATTTCCTCACTGAATAGAACAATCAATAACATGAATCATTTCCTACACCACTATTAGGTTCAAAAAACTCTCATGATGGAAGCCAATACCGCCAATAAAAACCACACCTCCTCCACAACGCCAGAGCAGACCAACTGCAAATAACAAACCGAGATATGAACAAAAAATTCATCCAAAACACCAACCAAAATCAAGAAACTTAGTAAAAAAAGTAGACAACAAGAACCTTCACTGAAAATAGCATTGTAACATGATCCATCACATTCCTAAGACGCAAATCCCATAACCACCTTCAATGCACACGGTGACTAGATCCACTCAACCTACCCACAACCAATGCAGAACAAGGCGACGACCTTTATCGCAGTGGCTAGAACCCAAGAAATGGACCCTCACCACGCCTCCATGAATCGAAGGGAAAAAATGGAGATATTTTATGAGTTGTTTGAGCCAAGAGATCGATGCCGCTACAGGAATAAACCGCATGCCATGAGGTCTCTAGGATGAGTCACTGAGAAGAGGAACAAAACCGATTTGTAGTGGGGTAGGAAGGCGGAGGCGAGGGGAAAACCTAGCGCAAAGCCCCTTATGGGCCCATCTCTCTTCTCTACTCTCACTGAGAACTAGGTAACAACATGGGTAATCTTCAACCTCAAAGGTCACAAATTTCCAAAAAAAACCTATAATGAGAAAGATCACCGTGAAAGGAGAAAACATTATACAAAATCTATAATGTGAAATAAAAACTATGCCTTGAGAAGAGAGAGTGGAATGGATGAATGATTTAGTAATTATATATATTTGAATGAAATATAGCTATTATAAATATGGTCATTACAAATATTTTCATTGTAAATATGATATTTTTAAATATGGTTGTTGATCATATATCCAATAGGTATACTAAAGTAATGTATTATTAATTAGTAATTTTAAAAATAATATAACTCGTAATGAAAAAAATGTGATATTAAAATATTATATATATATATATATATTTTAATTATATATAAATATAAATATAAATATTATTAAAATATGACATGATCTATATATGAAATTCAAATAAAGATGCCTATTTTTTTTACAAAAGTAATTTTTTTACAAAGTACTGTTTCATTAAGTATTGTATGTTTTATCATAATAGAATAAATTAAAAAAATTAAAATATTATTATATATGAACAAACATATTAACATATTTTATGTTATAAATTGATATGGAATAATATTAAGAAAACTTAATGTTTAAAACATCATTTTTCAATAAAAGATAATTTTCTTTATATTTTTTCATTTAAAAACTAAATTTATAAATTTTAGAATCTAAATTAGATAAAACTAACATAATTTTTGGATTTAACCCCCTTCTAAAAAAACCCATATAGTGAGGTGTATATAGATATCTAACCGCTGCTTCCTCTTTTCTTTTTTCCTTAAGTGAATTTATTTTTTCTCAAATTTCCTTCAACCATCTAAAAATGGTGACATCAGTATCCTTATTATACTATTATACTATTATAATGATGGTATGATGTTTATCAAACCTCCCCTTTTTCCCGAAGAAATGAGAAAATGACATTTGTGTGTGTGTGGACTACAACAATTACTCCAAAATAAGATTATCTCACTGTTGTTTTTTGTTTTGTGGCAATCTAAATCACCACTAAACCATTTCATGATTGTTTTGAAAAACTTTTTCTAAATCATATGTCAATAACCGTTGATTGGTAGTTTTCCAAAACTACTGCAAAATGATTTAACATTGATTTTTTTTAAAAATTTGGAGAATAATTTATTATTACTTGCATATGCACATGTCATGCATGCATGCATGCATGCATCTTCCATGTAGATATTCAGCATATATATGTGTTGGGTGATAGTTGAACCCCTTACGTCTTGTTTATTCTGTAAAGACTTTTCCACTCCAACAAACTTTTCATGTGGTGAGTAAACAGAATTTAATATACTTATATATATAGATAAAAAACAAATAATAACATAAAAGAATAATAATAAGTAATAAAAAACTAAAAAAATAATAAATAAAAAATTAATGAATAATAAATGAATAATAATTAATAATGAATAGTTAATAATTAGTAATTAACAAAAAAATGATTAATAAATAACAAAAAAATATAAATATTTAAATAATTAAATAAATAAAGAAATAAATAATACCTTAATAAATATTAAAAAAATTAATAATAATTAATAGTTAATAAATAAATGAATAAATAAATATAAATTATTAATAAATTAATAATATATAATAAATAAGTTATGAATAAAAAATAAATTAATAAAAAAATAATAAATTAATAAATGATAAATACGTAATAAATTAATAAAAAATAAATTATTATATAATATATAATAAATAAGTAATACATAAATAAAAAATAATTAATTAATAATACGATAATAATATATTAAAAATAAATTAATAATTAATAATTAATAAAAATAAATAATAATTAAAAAAGAAATAATAACGAAATAATAAATAATACCGCAATTATAAACAAATAATAAATAATAATTAAATAATAAATAAATAAATAATAAAAAAAATAAAAAATAAAAAATAAAGAATTAATAATAAATTAGTAATAATTTATACATAATTTATAATAATTATTAAATAAACATTTAAAATAATTTAATGATAATTTATTAATAAATAATAAATTAATATATATTATATAAGTAATAAATAAATAAATAATAAATAATAAATAATAAATAATAAATAATAAATAATAAATAATAAATAATAAATAATAAATAATAAATAATAAATAATAAATAATAAATAAATAAATAATAAATAATCATTAATAAATAGTTAATAAGTAATAAATATAAAATATATAATAAATTAATATGAAGTTATAAATATAATGCAAAAATATATAATAAATATATAATAAATATTAAAAAATATTAAATAAAAAAATAAAAAATAAAAAATAAAAAATAAATCATAAAAGAAAAATGAACAAATAAAAAATAAAAAATAAAAAATAAAAAAATATATAATGAGTGGATCTAAATATCTATAAATATATGTACATATAACAAAGTTTTCATTAATAGATATAAACAAACATTTATGTCACATAAATATATGTCAACACAACCATGTATATAATTTTTTATTTATATAAATGTATATATATATACATACACCCATATAAGATATAAACATATAGTAATATAAATATGTATAAATATTTACAAATGTATGTAAATATAGATAAATATTTATAAATACCTATAAATATCCATGAATAGATACAATTATATATAATTTTAATTAAATATTATTAAATATATAAATATTATAAATAAATATACATATATGTATATAAATACGTACATATATATATATATATATAAATAATAAATAATAATAAATCACTGAAAGAGGGAAAACCACAACAATTGAAACACCGTCATATCAATAAGAATATAAATTACCAAAATAAAATTAGAGACATCCCAAAAAGCACATAAAGATACTCTTAAACAAAGATGAAATGCCATTGAATGTTAAAAATTCACGGTACACGAAACAAAAACTTATATTTGGAGGCCTTACATTTCATTTTGACCTAAAAAAGAGTGACTAGGCTCGGGGTGACATGGGATAGAGCTTATCGCAAGCTTTGATTTGATATGCGGAAGATTCCAAACAGACACCCAGATCAAAATTTATGGTCGTTTGAGGTTCAAGTTTTATTTTCAACTTCTCTTAGAACTAAAATATTTTTTATTTTACTAATTATTACAAAATCATCATCTATCATAACAGTAGATCATTTCATTAGCTTTAATTTGACTAGTTGTGGGGGTTAAAATAGACACCTGTATCAGAATTTATCTTCATTTGATGTTGAAACCTAATTTTCAACTTATCCATGAATTAATTTATGTTTTTAAATAATTACTAACAAAAAATTATAAATAATTAATAATTAACACATTATAATTAATAAAATTTTTAAATAATAATATAAAAGGATTAAAAATAATAAATGATTATTATTAATAATAAATCATAATTCAACAGGTAATATTTTTATATTTATTCCATTTATTTAGTTGCAGTTTTTAAAAAACTGACTCTATTTCATGGTGGTTTTTCAAAACTACCTCTATAAAAATTAAAATATTTTAAAAAAAATTAAAAATATGATTCAGTGTTGGTTTTTAAAAAACCACCACTAATATTAAATAAAAAATAAAAAAATAAATATACATTCAGCGGTGGTTTTAATAACTATCACTAAAAAATTACTAAAAAATAATTATTCATAAAATATTTAGCAGTGTTTTTGAAAATCACAACTAAAAAAGCACTTTAAAATTTGGTTTTCATGTAATGAACCTCTACAAGACATCATGTTTCATTTTATTTAACCATCTTATATGGATGATCCAAATGTTAAATTTAAAAAATATGAATGATAGTTATAAAATATTTTAGATTCTAAAATGATAAAACATATTATTCATTTCATCCATTTTATGGAAAATGAAATAATCAACCATGCATACTTGCAGGATACCACCTCCATGAGTTGATTGATTCGCATTTATATTTTCATCATCACCTTACATGGATGGTTATGAGAATGAGTTTAGTAGATTAATTTAATGTTTATAAGATCATTAAATTTCATATATGAAAAATTTGAGATCCTATTAATGATATGGTCAACAAGTTATTATCATTAATTCAATTGTTTAAAAAATATGTACTAAGAGAAAAATATTTAATTCAAATTATATAATATTTGAATACCCTTTACTACTTATTATACATCCTTTTTAATTTTGATATATCACAAAAACTAAACACTAAGTTTTATCATTATGCTACTCGTGTAGTGATATTTCCAATCAATCACCTCAAAATCATCAATAATCATTGTATGTTCTTGTTTTAGTCAGATTGACCACCTACTTTGAAAATGCTATGAAATTATACCATGGTTGGTTACGAAAACTTAATTAAAGGTATAATATGATATCAATATGTATATAATGATAGTTTTTTAATTTTGGAAAAGATACATCAATATTTGTCTCATTAATTAATAAAACACCATTCTTAGGTTGAAAATCCCCAAAAAATGTTTTTTGTCAATTTTTTATTCTTGGATAAAGACTAAATTACTCATAAAAATAAATTTCATCTTCATAAATAAATATAATTCACCCATTATAGTAACTTTAATGAACTCTTTATGATGAACTTTTGAATAATAATGAATAGCAACATCGCTCCTGCGAAACTAGTACAAATAGTGAAAACTATAAACACCAGATGTGGGAAAACTGACTAAAACCAACTAATATACATGTAGAAAATGAGTATAAATAAAAATTATAAATATTATTAGGTATTAATATAGTTCTTATATAGTATATTCTAAAATTTATTTTTATTTTATAGGAGGTTAGATCACATTCAACTAAGAAGGAATATTGGGAAGTAGTTCTTTGTCTCAAATTTAATTTCATACGACTTATTTTTTAATGTGCACCATGATATCATTAAAATGGTGTTATTAATAACTAATGAATTAATTTTAGAATATTTATTGGGTTTGAATATCCATATCATGTAGTTCTTTAAATGTCCATCGATTCAAAATATACCCAACTTAAAAGTGGTTTTAATCAAAATGCTACTCAAACATTAAGGGTTCCATTCCCAATATTATTTTCAAATCAAAATACATTTTGGAAGATAATAATCCTTGATAATTTTTATTCATTATAAAACCTATCATCATTTACATTGTATATTAATGGTTTTTAATATGTCCCAACAATATTTCATTTCCATTTGACTCATAGTTTACCTAAAGTGTTTCTTATAAGTGAAGATGACCCCACCTCTTCTATTCAGTTAGTAAAATCCTTTTTTCTATATACTAGTTCATTATATAATTTTGAAAATTTCATTATCTATACCTAAATAATTGATTTAGGTCATTTTATCTGAATTTATCCTCTTAAAAAAGTATAATTTTTTTTCCAACATTTTCTATGTGGGATGTTCTCATCAAAGTTTATATAAAATATCTTTTTAACCTTTTCCATTTGAACACCTATTTCCACCATATTTATCATTTTATATCACAATTCCTCTTCATTATTTAATGTTTTTATAAAATAATATGTTATTCTACTTTATTTATAAAATATTTCCTTCCAAAATATATTAAAAAATATCATGGATGTTTCTTATTTCCAAAAAAAATATTTACAATGCTACCAAAAATAGGTTTTATCTAAATAAAAATCATTTTAAATACATTATTCTTGATCAAGTATGTTATTAAAATATAACTACCCATCTTCTTTTTATATAAGAATAATACAAAGATACATAGGGGGGGGGGGTAAACAGTATCTTTTTGATAATCCTGACAGATTCTCACATTTAACTATCCTTGCATTTAATACAGATGTGTTGTGTTCTCTTCTATAAATGATTTTATTAATAAGAAAATAGAAAAAAAGAACACTTCAATTTTTATAGTGTATAGGGGTACAATGATCCCCTAGTCCACTCCACCAATGCACTCTCTGCGAGTTTGGTGATTTTCACTAGACAAGGTCCTGTTATCATATGACCTTCAAAATCGAAAACTGTGTGCAGGTAGTTGATACATTTATAATAAGGCTAAACAGAGCATTCTGGTTATTTTACAAAGAACTGAATATTTACAACTTATTACAAGAAGTTTTAACTTAACCATGACTGAGTATGAGAAGTCAAAACTCCAATAAATTAAAATATTTTTATTTGTTGATGATATAGATTAAACTTCACAGTCATAGCATAAACTGACGTAATATTGATATTCTTATTCAAAGATAAATGTATTCAAGAAATAATAGCTCTGAAAAGATCCCGGTTGTGAATGATCTTTAATATTAATAGAAACTAATGATCTATATCAACTTCACTAGTACAAGGTTGAAATATGTATCTTCAAAGTGTTTCCTATTTAGAAAATAACAGTCATTTGATATTTTTAATAGGTATGAATTTAAAATATATTCAAAATATATTCCATTGTATATCAAACATGTATCATGTATATGAAGCAAAAAAATTCAAGCTATGTTTATATCTTTCCATCAGCTGAGATGATCCAAGAATTCCTCCTTGTAGATCACGATCAATTGATTTTGAATCATTCAATAGAGTTATAACATCCCTTAAAATATTAATTATTTACTCCATTTAATATGAGCCTTTGAATCGGCTGTAAAACAACTTTGAATTTTTCTATAAGTGGATCTTTATTTTGTTCGAAACAATTTCATAAATCTCTGATTTAAAACTCCATCATTGAAAATCCAAACATAGGGTTCCTTCAAGTGATGAAAAAATGTAGAATGTTGGGTTGAAAATGTAGGGTTGATTACCAAAGTAGGTTTGATGTACCATATGTTTGTTTCCTAAAAAATTGGGTTTCTTCTGAATGTTGGGTTGATGAACCATACTTTCCACTTTCTCAAATGTAGGTTTACCTACTAACATTGGGTTGATGACCCAAACTTTCCTAATAATGTAGGTTTGATGATCCATATGTGTTGTTTAGAATGTATAGTTTATTCTTTATGTTACACTTACCAACATAGGGTATGAAAAATGTTTCCAGAATACAATAAAGACATGTTCCTTAATTTTATCAATTATCTTCAAGAGATCAAATTATTGAAAATAATTTTGAAATAAATAATTCAAAGAATATTAATTTCCTAAAATTCACATTTTTTAATTTCATAAATAAAATAAACAAGGGTATTTGTGAGCATTAAAATCAATAATATTTATGGAGTATTGTTGATACTATACAGTCCCAATAATCTCCCCTTTTTATAATCACAAAAACCATAAAATTAATTTATATAAAAAATAGTATTTGTAAACACTAATTAAATAATATTCTAAAGAATACATTTTTTGTTTTGAAAATTAATTTTACACAGTATTATTACAATGGAAAAAGAAAACTTTTGATTGAAAGAACATGTAGTTGAATTACAGAATATTTTTCTCACCCAATTTCTCCCCCTTTTTGTGATATAAAAAAGAAAGTATATGAAAATGGTTTAAAAGGAATTCAATATAGAATGTAACGGTAAATGAATGTTATATTCCACTAAATATAATAATGAGGCATGCGTTCTAGCAGTAGAAATGAAAAATAATAATAATAATGATGTAGAGAAAAAATAATTTTTATTAAAAATATTCTTATGAATACACTTGCGATATTTGCGAAAAAGGTTCGAAATTAAGAATTGGATGATCGTGATATGGATGCTTCAAAAACGGTTTCAAGTTCTTGTCAAGTTTTATTAGTCTAAAAAACGTCTTTTAACTCTACCATATAAACTTGTAACATTTATAAAATATTTTCAGACAACTATATTATCAAAATTCTTATTTCCAAACCTATTTTTAAACATTCAGTTAGATTAACCTTCAGAAAGTCATGCAAAATTTCCTTGGTATTCAAAAAACTGAGAAAGCTTATTAATCAGTTGATTAATAAGCATTGTTATGTTAGGTTCACTTGAGGTTAAATATTAGACAAGATCTCTATAATTATCTAGAAACAGAGACAATGGTGAACAGTTACACTGAGGAGATTGAAGTCAATCATTCATATTTTCCATTATTGAAACAATTTTTCAAAATATTCTGACTAAATAGGGAGAGGTTAGTGCTGCAAAAGTAGATGATCAATATTTACTAACACTTCCTTTAATTGATTTGAATCTAATTCCCAAATACCATTTTAAATATGAAAAATCAGTTTTAGAAACAGATTCTGATTTCAGTTTTCCAAACTGATCCATCATTTCCCTCTAAAAAGAATAAAAATACATTTTGGAGACTGAATATTCTACGAGATTATTTAGTTGAGTCTGAACCGATTCAAATTCTTCTATGGAAACAGTTTAATTCCTAAAATCATCCAATGATTTTTTGTCTACCTCTAACTCACTCTAAATACTTTAATTTTCATACTTTATCTTTTCAAATTGAGAAACTAATCCTTCAATTCGATTGTTCAAAAATCAAATGATTTTGATTCATGAACCAAAGATGGTTGAACTCTTTTAACCAAGGATAAATATGATTTCTTTACTAGTATCACCGTAGACTGAAAATTACACTTCAATAACCTTAGTTATATTAAAAGGATCAATGGTATACTTATCAAAGGAGTTAGATATTATTGATTAATTATAGAATGATCTTGTAGTGTCATACACTACTGGGTTAACTTGCTCTTCTTATGATGCTTTTTTTGGGGACTTTTCTTCTACAATATTTTGTTGAATCTGATTCACATCTTGATTTAGAGCTACTTTCTATTCTCTGATGGCTTGATGAATTTCTATTGAGGATAGTTCACCAGCAAAAGGATCCTTTGAAATAGATCCTTTCATTTTCAGTTTCTTGAACTACAGGTCCATCACTATTTATTGGTTGGATGAAGAGGGCCTCATTGATTGGATCATCCAAAATTTCTTCAGGATATGGAGGGACATCTGTCCCAGTTTTGGGATTAGATACATTGTATCTAATATAATGTATCTTTAGTTGAAATCCATCACTTATTTTGTATTACGTAACTTCTTCTTTTTGAATTTGGATCACATCAGTATATCCCATAATTCTTTTCTCACCCTAAGTAGCAAAAATAGGCCTTTTTTGGTCTTCTACCCCAAGAGGTATCAATTTTACCTGGACTATTCTCTAGAAGAATAATATCTTCCTTAAAGTGTTAGAATTAACGATATTTCTAAGATGAAAAATGGAATAAATCGATACATCACTAATCAGAACTTTCTTATACAACATCATTGTGATTATCCTTCTATAAGGATAAAAATACACATTTTATTCCTCTTGGCAGTAGTAGTGAATTTATCTCAACATGTACCTTGGAAAATTAAACTTCACATATCTCATCATCAAAAAAATTATATACATATTTGGGTAAAGAATCTTCTAAAGATCAGCTCTCCTTAGAATTATAGATTACTGAATAAACTTGACCAGTACCTTCTGGTTAGTATCAAGATCATTAAAAGAAATTTTTATAATTTGGGTAGAACTAAAGAGAAATTTTATGTTCTTGATTTTCTATTGACCAAAGAAAAAAAAGAAAAACCCCTTCATCGGGAAAATTAAAAACTTTATCCAACTCCACCAAAGAGAATGAAAAATCTACATGAAAAATCTTAGAAACAATGACAAATTTTGTATCTCCAAAACTGTAATGATAATTTCTGAAGAATAATTTTACTTCTATATCAAAAATATATTATATATTTTCTTCAGAAATAAGAGATTCTAGATCTTTAAAAGCTAAAACGTTCTTTATAAGTATATTCATTTGGTTGAGCCATTATAAATCTATTACCTTTCCTTGAATAATATTTCTATAGGTAACATGTTTATTTATTCCGATCTACGTGACTTCTACTCCCATAAATATTTCATAGAATCTTAAAGTTTAATGTTTCAAATTCTATGGTTTCAAAAGAAAAACTAGAGATCCAAAACATTAAAGGGTTTGGAATCTTAGGGTAAGTGAGATAAGAGAGAGAGGGTGGTTTTATTTATGGTTAGAATGATGTTGTTTGGTTTCTCAAACCAATTATGTCATGTAATCATTATTTTTTATTTTTAAAAGAGGTTTATTTTTCAAAAATTGATATATAATCGAGATAAAATATAGTTTTTATTTAAATATATTTTGAATGAAAACTAAATAAAATAAAATTATTAACATTGAAATTAATAAAATAAATTAATATATATTTACTTAAAATTAAATATCCCTAACCCCCCTTAATAAAATAAAAACTTTCAGTGGGAATTGATTTAGTAAAAAATAAGTATATTGATATTTAGTATTTACAAATTTTAGAGATATATCATTTTTAAGAACTTTATCTCATGGAAAACGATTCCTTATATCAATATTCTTGATTCTCGAATGACTTATACGTTTTTTTGGAAATATTAATTATAATATTTTTATCACATAAAATAGGTATATTATCAAAATTAAGTCTAAAGTACAGTAGGGTGTATTTAATCAACAACACTTGTGCAGAGAAACTTCCAGCTGATATATATTCTTTCTCAGATGCTGATAGAGAAAATGCATATTTTTTTTAATTGGCCATAAAACTAAATATTTTCCTAAAAAGTTATAGGTTCCAAATGTGATTTTTATATTTAATCTACATCCACCAAAGTAATCATCTGAATATGATGTTAAATTAAAATCTGAATTTGTTGGGTATAGGAGAGATTGAAATATAATATATTTTAAATATCTAAAAATCATCTTAATAGTAATAAGATGAGATTATTTAGGGTTTGACTGAAATCTAGCACATAGACATACAGAAAACATAATATCTGGTATGATAATAGTCAGATATAGTAAACTACCAATCATACCTCTGTATTACTTGTTTTCAAATGGGTTTATAGCTTCATCAAAACAAAGTTTTATATTTCTACACATGAGAGTTGTGTAAGTATGACTATTTTCTAGTCCAAAATTTTTCAATAAATTAGTAATATATTTACTTTTATTTAAAACATTTCCATTATCTATTTGATAAACTTGAAAGCCTAAAAATAAATTCATTTCTCCCATATTACTCATTTCAATTTTTTTTCATTCTATTTGAAAAATAATTACAAAGATTTTTTTATTCGAAAATAACATCATCAATATAAATTTTCACTAATAGTATATTAGAGAAAATAGTTTTCTTAAAAAGTTTAGGATCTTCTAATCCCATAGAAAATAAATTTTTAATTAAAATGAGCTCAATATCCCATACGAAGTTTTAGCTTACTCTTGAAGGACATAAAGTGATATGGTAAGTTTAAAAAATTAATCTGGGTTTTGAGGGTCTTCAAAACCTAGGGGTTGTTCAGTATAAACTTCCTCTATTAAATATCCATTTTAAAAGGATGATTTAACATCCATATGATATAATTTAAAATTTATATGAGATGCATAAGATATAAAGATTCTAATTGTTTCTAATCTTGAAAGAGGTGAGAAAGTTTCATCACAATCTATCACTTATTCTTGTTTGTAAAATTTTGTTACTAATCTAGATTTGTTTATTGCAATGATCATAATCCTGTTTATTTATAAAAACCCATTTTTTTCCTATTACAGAATAATTGGATGGTTTGTCCACTAATTTCCAAAATTTATTTTTGTTAAACTGATTGAGATCTTATTGAAAAGAAAATAAACAATTTTTATCATTTAGGGATTCTCCCATATACTTAGGTTCCAATTGATATAGAAAGGAAACAAATTCCACTAATTTTCCTACATTTCTTCTACTTCTAACTAATGTGTCTAGGTTTACAACAATGGTTTCTAAATAATGATCCTTTAAAGTTATAAAATATATTGTTATGACACGTAGTTGGGGTTTGTATTAGTGGTAAGCACCCCGTAATGCTACCTGGAAAATGGGGGTTCAAAACCCATGGGGCGCAGGTACTGTAGCAGTACTGTAGTGGTACTGTAGCAGCAGCGGCACTATTCATCAGCGGGTACTGTAGCGGCGGTGATACTGTGCAGTACTGTAGCAGCAGGTTACTATTCACAGAATGTGAATTGGCTTTAGAATTTGGGCCTACGGGCTATGTAATGGGATACAAGCCCACTGGGCCTTTGAGCTATGTAATGGGTTTCCCTCTACCCAGTTAAAAGAGGACTTTGCTTTGATTTAATAATAAAAATGAGGCTTCGGCCCCAAACTTTTATTGTTATGACACTTTCATGTTCTTATATACTAAACTGTATTTCATATACTTTATTTTTAAAAATAATTTTTAGATGAATCAAGCCTTATGTTGAAAAAAGAGTCAATAATTTCATCTTTTTTAATCATTCCCTTTATAAAAATGATTAGATTCATCAAAATTCACATGAACCGATTATTCAACAATTCTTGAATTTTTATTATACACTCTATATGCTTCATAAATTGTGGAATAACCTAGAAATATTACTTTATCAACCTTTGGATCAAATTTACCAAGGTTTTCCTTTGTACTGAAGATATACACCTTGCATCCAAATACTTTAAGGTAGTTTAATTTAGGCTTTATGTTATTTAAAAGTTCTTAGGGTGTATTTTTAATAAATGGAATTATTAAAATACTATTCATGATATAACAAGTTGTGATTATATATTTTTTCGAAAAATATGTAGGAAAGTTGTATTCATCCAGCATTATTCTTGAAATTTATTAAATAGTTCTGTTTTTTTTCAACAATTAGATTTTGTTGAGATGTTATTTTTGTAGAAAAGGTGTGTTTGATACCAAGATTTGAGTAAAAATAATTAAATTCTGGATTCTCAAACTTTTCAACATGATAGTTTCTTAATGAAATTATTTTAAATTATTTCTCGTTTTGAGAAACTTTATAAAAACTTAAAAAATAGTTAATTTTTCCCTCTTAAGTTTGAGAAAATAAACCTAATTAAATATTAAAAAATCATCAACTAAAACATAAACATATAGTTTTCCAACCAAAATTAATACTCCTGATGCTCTAAGAAAATCCTCATGGATAATTCATAACTATTTAGATGTATAAATTTTGTTAATTTATTTGAAAGTTGATTTGTGTTGTTTTCCAATTTGACATGCATCATAAAATCTATAATTATCAAACTTAATAATAGTAAAATTAGAAATTAATTGTTTCTTAGAATAATTATATAAATTATATATATTTAAAATTTTAAGTCTCTTATCATATATCCATGAATCATTTGCCTCATTAATTAAACAATTCATTTTTTGTTCACACAAGGAATTTAGATCCAAATCATAAACATTTTAATTTTTTGGAGCTTTAAATTTTAGCAGTTTATCTTTGAAAATTGAGCAAGAATATTTAGAGAAATATACATAAAATAAATCTTTACGAAGTTGAGAAATAATTATTAGGTTATTATTTAAAGATTTTATTCACAATACTTTATTGATTGATATTGACTTTGGATCTCTAATGGTTCCTACTCCAACAATTTTTCCATTTTTGTTGTCTACAAATGTGACAAGAACTACTTCCATTTTTGTTAGAGTATGGAAGTTGGAGGATTCTTTGCTCATATTCCATGAGTATTAATTGTCCATATACAATATAACATTTTTCTAGTGGTCTTTCAACTGTAAAAACCTTTAAACACTTGTTTGTTTTGGTACCCATATCCTCTTGGGTCCAATTGTGTTTGCAAGTAGTGATCTTTGAATCCAGATTTACCTTAATTTACTAAAATTCAGATAACTCGCTTTAGAAATACATTTATAAATGAAAGAATATTTTATTATATTTATTTGATGATTTATTAAGTAACAGTTATTAGACTAATGTTTTTTTATTCCAGAGTTGTAATAGATAACATTTTTAGAACTGAGCACAGAATAAATTTTCTATATTTTTTATTTTTCTACCTTGTTAACTATTCCATATTTTTCTCTTTTAATGAAAATTTTTACCAAGAATATCACTTATAAATTTTTCTCCTTTAGTTAAAATACTATAAGTACTTTTTAAATATTCTACTTCATCCTATAATTATTTTATTCTATTTTCATGAACATTACAATTTGATATAGATGAGTTGAATTTTTCAATTAATTATTGATATTGTTTTTACTTTTTATCTCTTTCACTCAAAACAAAATTGTATATATCTTTAATGAATTATGATATTTATTAAAGAATCATATTTTTCTTCTAGCATCGAGCCGTAAACAATAGTTTTTTATTTGAAAAACTATCAATATTAGAAGTATAAGATTAATAGTATTGTAATAATTTTTTTTACTTAGATATAATTTTTTTTTGGAATTTAAAATTTTTATCTCTTTTTTAAAATCAAATTTGGAAGGGCTACTGGCATCTTTAGATACACTCCACAAAGGCTTCATGGATTTTTTTTCCTTTATTCTCATATTCATATTTCCATGGATTTTTCTTTTCGATTTTTCTTCTTTATTATTTTAGTTGAGGGGAATCAGTTATAATATGAACCATTATATTTTTTTTGTAGAATTTTAATTCTTTGGTTCTTTAATAATTATTTTTGAAGGATTTTTTGAAGTCTGTTTTCTTCTTGTCGAATTGGAAAAATTTTATGGCTAACTGAGCCTGTTCAATTTTTTAATATGAGTAATCTTAATATTTTATGACTTTGATATCATCTCATAATTCCGTTTCATGCCTCTAAGTCGTAACATTAAGGGAAGTGTTTTAACTTTTCACTGTTTGGTGATCTTCAACTTAATCTTTCATTTATACTTCATAAATCATCAATGTTCCAATTAATTACATCATAGTTAAATTTTTGACTGTTGATGATTCTTGAATAGCTTCACATATTCCATTTAATTTTATATGTGGTAATATCAATGATTTTTGAGCATGATGTCATTGAGTAATTGGATCAATTAAGGAAGTAATATTGGTGACAATTTTTGTTAATCATCCTTTAATTTGTAGGATTTTTTTCCATCAGACATTCTAAAGGTTTGAAACATTAATTTTGTAGTAGAATACCTCATTTGAATTGATATTATTAGTTACTTAATAAGCAACAATAATTGTCTTCCACATGCCATAAGCAGTAGTAAATTGTGATACTCGAATGAATTCATCAGGTCCAAGTCCAAAATTGATAACATTAATTACTTTTGAGTTGATTTCATACTTAGTTTCTTTAACAGCATTCCATGATTCTGGTTTCTCAAGAATTACATAGGGATTTATGATCTTCATATAAACATTGAAGCCAATATTCTTTAGATAGATTATCATGCATGATTTCCAATATCCATAGTTATCACCATTGAAATATAGAGTAAGAATCATAGGGATTCCTTATATAGGATCAACCATTGACATATTCTTTGAATATAACTTATAATTTTGATATTGTTAGAGATTTATCACAAAAGACGTCCTTTGATACCAATTGTTAGGTCAGAATAGTACAAAGATACACAAGATGGGTGTGAATTTTATCTTTTTGATAATCTTTACATATTCTAACTTTCAACTCTCCTCGCGTTTAATGAATATGTATAGTGTTCTCTTCTATAAATTATTTGAGAAGTGAAAATAGTAATTAAGAACAATATCATTTTTATAGTGTTTTGGGGCACAAATATATCCGAGTCCACTCCACCAATGATCTCTTTGTGAGACTGATAATTTTCAGTAGAAAAGATCCTTTTATCGTAAGACCTTCAAAATCAACAACTAAGTATATGAATTTTACACCTTTACAATAAGGATAATAGATTATTATGGTTATTCTATAGATAACCAAGTATCCAAAACTTAATACAATAAGCTGACACTTAACCATGATTGAGTACAAGTAATCATAACTTAAATAAATCAAAATAGTATTATTTGTTGATGATATAAGTCAAAAATCATAGTTTTAGCATAAACTGACAAAATATTGATCTTATTATTGATAGATTAATTTCTTTAAGAAAGAATATATCTAATGGGATCCTTGTTGTGAATGATCTTATATATGAATGAAAACTAATGATCAATAGTAATTTCCTAAGTAGGAGGTTTAAATATGAATCTTCAACGTGTTACCTCTTCAAGAAATAATAATGTCCTTCAATATTTACAATAGTAAAAAATTCAAAAGATATTAAAAAAATATACCGTTGCATATAACATATGTGGAGTGCATATGAAGTGAAAGTATTCTAGCTATATATACATCTTCTCTTTGGTTGAGGAGATACAAGTATTTTTCCTTAAAGATCATGATAATTTGATTTTGAATCATTCAAGAGAGTTGTAAAAACACTAAAAAATATTAATAATTTACTACGTTAAATATTATACTTTGAATTGACCGTAAATCATATTTGAATAAATCATAGAACATCTTTGAATCGATAATTATTTTCATCAAAACCATTGTATGAATTTCATATTTAAAACTCCATCATTGAATTGTCAAACAAAGGGTTCCTTCATATGAAAAAAATGAAGAATTTAGTGTTGATTCTAAATGTAGGGTTGACGTACCGTATGCTCATTTCCTCAAAATTAGGGTTGCTTCTAAACATTTTGTTGATGAACCATAATTTCCATTTTCTCAAATGTAGGGTTCCATACTAATGTTGGGTTGATGAGATATACATTCTTTAAAATGTTGGGGTTGATGATCCATACAAACTATTCTGATCATAGGGTCTATTCCTTAAATTAATCTTACCAACATAGGGTATTGACAGTGTTTCTCGAATACACTAAAGACATGTTTTGTTGTTTTATCAAATATCTCATGCGGATCAAATCTTTAAAATAAATCCAAAATAAATAATTTAATTAATATTAATTTCCTAAAATTCACTTAAATTAATTCCATTAGTAAAACCAAAAAGGGTATTTATAAGCATCAAAATCAATAATATTTATAGAGTATTATTGAGAAAATATATGGCCAATAATTATTTCTCTGGATAAAAAATTTAATTTTTTTCTCTTTCGGAGGAATGAACCATCAATACCTTTTCCTTACCCAATCATCCACTATATATGATCCTAAATTTTCACCCACTACCTTTCATTTGTGAATACTATATTTTTGATTCATTTTATTGAATGGTGTTCCCCAAGATTCTATACCTTGATAGATTTGGGGAATTTATTAACATAACCTTACACCCTTTATCTATACGGTGTAAATACTATATGATTTATTATCTTGATTGAATAGTATTTACCTCGAAAGTTACTTGATTTCATTGGAAAACCATTTATTTTCAATGGGTTTATCATGTTTTGATTATTTGTAGAATTATTAATGATTTTATTTTGTGATTACATATGAAACCCATTTTATGTCCATGGGTTATTTATGCTATAAAAGTGAAATATATTCATTATAATTTTTTTCAAAATCCCATTTTATTTCCATGGATTGTTTATGATATGATAATTTATTGATTTCAAGTGTCAATCATAAGTATGGTTGATGAAAGGTGGGGTCCTATATCACCCTAAAATTCATTAATTTAAAGTTTATATCCCATGATATACGTATTTGTGAGCATATTTTAGTTTCTCGAATGCATGGGTACTGATGGTGTGTATGATGAAATTATTGCTCCGCATACTAATGTTTCTTCCAAAATTGAAAAATGTTTCATAGTTTTATGATTATTCTCATGACTATGTTAATCTATCTTGGATCATGTTTATTGAATCATGTTTTGGTACTCTTTTGATTCATGTCATATTTTATGCCAATTCATATATCATGATTTATGATCAATGATTTATGGGGTAATAATTTTCTAAGCTTTTTTTATTATACCCATATTCTCATATTTTTTTTCACTTATGATATTTTATTAGTATCACTTATATTTACCCTTATTGGTTATTTGAGGTCTCCCATTTCTTATGTTTCCATTTTCTTAGGTTATGATGTTGAGTATAACAAATAATAAGTATAGAAGGTATTCTAGTATGGATGAATTATTGAGAAATGTCCACAAGGGTTGTATACTATGTTATTTATATAGATAGTCCTCAATGACACTAAACCATCCATTATTGGGATTGTGTCAATATTTGTGAGATGTAATGTTTACCTTATGAAAATGGTTTAAGATAAAGGAGTGTATATCCCAGGTCACTATATTATATTTTAACACCTTAGAGGCAATATCCCTAGCTAGGTACTTGTCTTCCAGTTTACACTTATATAGTTTAGTCAAAATACCATTTATCTTTAATCTATATTTAACCTTTTTATGTTCAAGGAGATGAGTTATCATAGTGTATTAATCTATTACTTTATATTTCATATTCAAATATTTGAATATATCTAATAACTTGATGTAACATACATTTATAGAATCCCCCGTGCATCACATGTAGCCATCCTTTTCACCTTCACTCACTTATTGAGGTGGATGATCATGAATATGGGATTCCAATAAATAATATAAATTTTCCTATAGTAGTATAGTGCTTAATATATTTCACCACTCTTGAAAATTTGTGATGGTAGAAAAAATTTCTTTATCCAGTAATGATCATAGTTTTTCTATAGTTTTTATTTCATTTTTACTAAAACATATAAAAGATTATTTTATTACATTATCTTGATTATTAATTATGAAGTAATAAATTAATTCCATTAGTTTCCCACTATTCTATGAAATCCCAACACCCCTGAATGTGGGATTCTGAATATCCGATAGCTTAGGAATTCTAGTGGAAAGGATCAATATTACCCTTCTCGTAACCCAAAATATAGCCATACAAATTACTCAAAGGTATATTTTTAGGCTTTACTCTTAAATTACATTAAATTACTATTCCTTGATCTATTGAGTGAGCTTCCAAATCTTTAAATCCTATACACATATTTAATTAATTTTTACCTTCAAATTATATTAAGTAGACTATGATTGTAACCCTTAATATAAATTTGGTTAAATCAACCTATTATCCTTGTTAAGACACCTTGATAATATAAAATTGCTCTAAACCATGACCTGATTGACACTTTAACGATGGTTTATATTAACTCAAAATATAAATGGTTCCTTATAAATTAATATTTTCTTTGAAGTATTTTTTTAAATTCAATATAAATATTATTCATTTTATACCACACATGATTGTTAATATTATATGAATTTAACATTATTAATCGACCATATCTAATAAAATAAATTACATATAATTATTTCTTTTTTATTTCATCATTGTATATCCGTTAATTTATTTTATTTAGGTTATTGTGTTTAGTCATCTGAATAAATTATTAATCTCAAAAATAAATAAATAAATATGCATTGAAAAAAATAATAAATATGTAATATAACCATGATATTTTATCTACAAATTGGTTTTTCAATCAGAGATAAACCAACTTTGACCTTAATGGATATAACTCTTAGATCCAATTCCCAGCTCAAGTTGGTTAATTCCTCAATTAACCTATGAATCACCATAGTTGGTTTCATGTTAGATCTGGTCTTGAATTATCTCATCCCATTGGGAGCTCCATCCTTAAGAAATATCTATTCACTTGTAAGAGAGGGGTACTAGGGGTTTATGGTGACATAAAATAAACCATTGTAAATAGAGGGAAATAAATAATAAAGGGGATATAGATGATTTTCAGATCATAATATTTAATTTGACAATAAATTTACCACAGAAAATCCAAGAAATAAATAATTAAATTTTAAAAAATTTTAACATATACATAAGTTGGTTAAGCTCATGGTTGATCACAACATGAAATTAATTAACATTTATAATAGTTATTATTAATTTCAATGCGTTCAAATTACGATATATTTATTATAATTAATAAATTAATCAACCAATTAATAATTATTTCTTATCATAATGTTCTATCAAAACAATCCTTGAGATATGATAAAGTTCCCATCCTATAATATTATTTAAAATAAAATTAATTTTGATTTAAAATAATAAAGTATATGGTTTTAATAAAGAGTCCACATAACATGCAACATTATATGATAGAATAAATTTATTCTTATAATCTCAGTATACATACACAACATTTAATCTAGAAGAAACACAATATGTACTTTATATATCAGATTATATCAATTTTTAGAATTTAATAATTACATGGAGTAAACAATCACTCGATATATCATGTGAATCATATTGTTTATGGTCCTTATCATGTATAGTTTACTTACATGACCAGTATGTCCACATGGAATTTTATGATATACATGGTGTGTAGTTTCGTTGGTTAAGCCATATAGTCTGCACAGTGAGTATGACCACACAACACACCATAAATATACATTATATGTATAGTTGGAAATGTGTGTGAATTAAAAAATATGTACAATGATGTTACACATTTTATACTTATATAATTTATGTAAATACTATCTATTAAAAATTTATATCCATAGAACAAATAAAAAATCACTCAAAGTGTACTTGGTTTGGAATGACACCTATCACACAACATGTATATCCAACTACATACTATATAGTTTATGTCTAACATTAAATATCAATGTTTTGACCCACATAACAAGGTAGTATTTAAGTGTAACTGACATAATTTTTCACATTTTAAAAAATGTATATAGCCAGTTACACATTGTGTATTTTACATATGGCCACATATCTCATCTAACAGTCAATACATAACATGTAACAACAACTGGTAGTTTACCATATGGAATTCAATGATTTAAATTGGGTATAAACCATGTTAGTTTATATGGTATGTTAGCTTGATAAATTTATTTTAATCCATGTCAAACCACATGCCGCAATTTTAGTGAATACATGGTGTGTAATGACACCACGTACTGATCCACACGGTTTTTCATGATAGTCATGACGCAAACCTTGCGTGGTTGAACATGGGTACACGATATGTAATTTACCATTACAAAACATGTGTCTATTTCAAGAAACCATGTAAATAACCTACCACAACTATCCCAAGACTACATGATTTATAGAAAACATTTCATCAGATACATTTTCAAGACCCTTTATGTTTAGAGTTTTAGATAATTAGGAAAATCCATTACTAGGATTATAACATGTGATGTAATAATTCATCAGGAAAGTGATTATGTGATAGAAATTTAAATAAAAATAATATAATCTAAAATACAGAATGAAAAAATTAAACTATATAATATATACAATACTAAAAGAACATAGTCAAAGAAGAAAAGATATAACTCAATGAAATAAATTTTCTCAAGAATTCCCTAACCTTGATTATCAAATCATCTTGTATGTCCTCAAGCCTCATAAATAATAGAAATTATTATAATTATTTATTTACTCTAAGAAATTTATCATTTTCATTCCCTTATTATTATTCATTTTTTCATTTTATGTCGTATATTATACATTTATTAGATCAATATTTCTTGCATGAATCATTTTAATATTTTTCATTACATAATATATATCATTTTCAAGGTATATTTTCGATTTCATTCTAGAAGATAACGATTATAATATTTCATGAAATAGTTATCATTCAGATAATATTCCTTGATAAGAATATTTTTGATAGTTAAAAATGATTATTGATATTTAATTTTGATTTCATTGTTATGATGAATATTTTTTCATTCCAAAATCATAATCAATAAATTACTGGAATATTAGTTTTATATTCAATTAGGAAATAAATTATGAATACTTTCCATAAGTGATGTAAATTTATGATATCATCATCATTTACTTATCTTTCATTATACCTAAAGGAATATCTATGTCTGATTTGAGGTTATATTATTTAACTAAAAGGAAAATCTAGAGATTATTTCTTATCCTTCAAGTTTAATTAGTGGAAATGAAAATATTTAGTGGTGGTAGGTTGTTTAAAAGATTATATGTTCTGATGTGTGTGTTATTCAGTGATCCAAATAAAATGAAAATAGAAGTTATAGATTGATTAATTCAAGTACTTATTATTACAATTCTATTGAAAAGGGTTTGGAGAATAAAAATCATTTATAGAGATCTAAGAGTGAAATTTACTATTCACCAGCTTTTAGTAGTCATATGTTTATTGATATAGGTGATTAGAGATCACCATACTTCAATATATGTACTTCTACATATGTAAAAATTTAGTTATATTATATAACTAACTAAGACCCATTATTTAGATGGGGGTGAGACCACATGTATATGATATTATGAGTTATAAAATTAATCGTATATAGATTTTAATTTATGATCATGTTTTTTATTCTTCATAATTTTTTATTGTAATGATAAGTGGAAGAATTTTTCTCATGTGGATATAAAACTCATGTTTGAATCAAGTAACCCAAAGTTCTCATTTATTAATTCACTTATTTCCACATGTCTAAATGTTTGTTTATATTTTTTTGATGTGTATAAAGAGGTCAAATTTGTGTTGCTAGTTAGGTTTCAAACTTGTCTTTCTATGTTCATGTAGATTGATTCTTGGTAATTCTTCCAATCTAATAATTTTTGGTGGTTCTATTTTCCATGGTGTGGTGATTTCAGTGGATAACTTTGGGATATTGGGACATTAGTGAATTATAAAAATGTTTTATCAGAACATATAATTTATGGATTGAAAACTCATAGTCAATAGACTCAGGTAACATTCTCTTACCTTATATATTTTTTGGATTTATTGGGAGTTTACCATTTTTAGAAGGTATGACATTGGTAGAGGGTAATGTTTGGAAAGATAAGTTTTATGGAAATTTTTTTGGACTTTATACAATATAGATAGAATATTATCACATTAAAAATGAACTATAAGTTTCATTAGTTAGTGTTAAAATTGTGAATATGTAAAAAGAGGAATGTAGACGACTGGATAGGAAAAAACCTGAGTTGGTTAAGATTCCATTAGACTAGAATATAGATTTTAACATTTAGTAGAATTAGACCATATAAAAGGTATTTTAATATCTAGTGAACATGTATTAGAAGCTATATATTTTGAACAAGGTGTTAATTATGTATATGTTTTTTGTTATGGGGGTTTTAGAATGTATACCTGCAACTAATAATGTGAATGACTTTATCATAATTTAAGGGCATACTGAATTAGTCAATGTGATTTTTGTAGATAATGAATGTGATATCTTACTACTATTTTTATTATCATAATTTTGGGATACACAATTGGTGTCCATAATAAATTATTGTGATTAATCCATCTTGGTATTTGAGCATTTCATGAATTTAATCTTTAATGAATAAATCAAAGAGAGGTACATCCAATCACCTTTAAAAAATGTAAAAAATTCAAGAAGAAGAGGCTGATAAAAAAAATAATAATTTAGAGTAAATTAGAAGAATAGTCTAGGGAAAGGATCCAATGAATTTTTTTTGGTACTAACCGTTTATTTGGACAATGTTGGAGGAGGGGAAATCACAATGACTATATATATCAAGTAATAAAATTAAATAAATTTACTTTCATAAGTTTAGGTCCCATAAGCTTAGTTGAGGGGGATAAAAACATGTTTATAACTATCAAAACTTTAGTTTAATTGTGGGTGATGAATTCTTGAGAATTATTTCACTAAATTACAGAGCAAGGATGCATAATGAATTATATATCTCAAAGATTTAGGAATGTAAATAAGGAGGATGTTGAGGATGTCAAAGTCATGGGTAAAGGAAATGTTAACATTCTGTTAGAAAATAGTTACTTCTAGAAATTGAAATAAATGATACATATCCCAATTTTATAGAAGTGTTTAATTTCCATTTATTTTATTGATGATAATGGGTTTGGTATAAGATTTACTAGTATAATTTTAAATATTTCTCAAGGATCTATAGTGGTGGACTGATGTGTCAAGAATGGCACACTATATCAACTAAAAAGATTAGATGTAGTGGTAATTACTATAGTTGGGGAATTATTATATTGGACACCTTAGTGATACAAACATAAAGGATCAAATATGGAAAGTTACGCTGAGTCTCGATCAAAAAATGTTTAGAAGTTTTGAGAGCTCCGTGCTTTTGAAGAAGAATAAAATTTCATTCAACGTAAATAGTATGAAGCCCGCATTTGAAAATTTATAGATTTTTTAATTTTATTTTTGGGGTCCTTTCCTAGTATAATCTCATAGAGGGCCACTTTTCTTCATTACTTTCATTGATGATGCAATATAGAAACTATGGGTTAACTTTTTGAAGTACAATTATGAGGTATTTGGAGTGTTTATTCAATGGAATTCCATGATTGAAAGAGAAAATTTTCATAATTTAATGTTCCTAAGATTTAATAATAGTGGTGAGTACCACAAAAGAGACTTTTGAAACTCCTCTTGGAAGAAGAGGACCATGATGTAAAAGACTATTCCTAATACACCACATCAAAATGGTGTGGCTGAGCGAATGAATTTAATGCTAATAGATAAGGAATAGACTATAAGGTTACACTGAGGAATGCTTAAGGAAATTCTGGAGGACCCAATGAACATGAAAATTTAATTGGTTAATGGATGTCTATCCACTGTACTGAGATAAGAGATTCACTAGTAGCCATGGTATAGAAAACCTATGGAAGTTGTTGAGGTGACCTTAGCATCACTTACATAAATATTACATCATTTTAGATTAATATTCAATATATATTATGATAATACACATCCCATAACCATAAAGGTTTATTGAATTTTGATACTTGAAAAAAAATCAACTTATTTCATGAAAAATATTTAACATATTCCATAATGTTCTCCTTAGTACCCTTCATAGACATTACATAATTAAAAATTTCATCATAATATAGGGAATATAAGCACAATAAAGGGTGAGATCATATTATAAATAAGGTTACACGTTGGATATTTTAATCAATGATCATAAGTGATAATAATACACAATTGAGGGTATGAGAACATGATCACAACTTATAATATCGGACCCAACATGTCATAAATCATGAAACATGAGTCACGACATAAGGATTTTTCATAATAATATACATGGGTCATAAGAGTATGGAATCATCAATAATAAATCATGATCTATGAGAGTATATCATAATAATAAGATGTGATTGTTTTTCATCAATGTGTGTGATACACATAATTTTATAAAATTAGTTTCTTAGTTAAGGGTCACTTCTAAGTCCATCATAGTGGATAGAGTCCCATAGTGGATTGGGTTCCCTTTCCATTCCCATAAACATAGAAATAATATTTCAAGGATACTAAAAATTAAATTAATCACATAGTAGGATTTTGATAACATCTCATGTATCATTTTAGGTTTTTACACTATTTTTATACACTCTTGGGCTTGGGATAATCATTAGTGTACCCTCTTAGGCTCAAGAGAACCTTATTTATACTCTATGTATTGTTAAATAATCTCATATAATATTTTGATCCTAAGGGATATAAAACATCACCTACTTAATTGGAGTTATATAATAGACCCACATATCACATAATAAAAACCCATTCATATATATTCCATAAGAACCTAAGAGAATTCATTATTCCTTTAAAGTTTAACTGACCCATGAGAAAGAAATGGGATTCATAAAACATAATCACTATAATATATATAGGGAGTGGAATAATATGCTATCGTAAGATCATATCCTTAGTAAATCATATCAATCATTAAAAAATACTGACATAGATTTAAAATAATTTTTTAAAATAATTAAAAATATGCTCTAAAAAAGGATAAAACATCCCTTTATTTGGTAACTTTTTGAAAAACAAATATTAGAAAAATAGGAATAATATTTTATCTTTAAATCTTTTTGAACATGTAAATTAAGAACCATGACGGAGAAAGGACATTGTGGCCAAAAAATCCATTCATATTGAAAATGTTTAAAAACATTATTTTCTTACTTTTGTAAAAATTAAAAACTGCATCAAATAGATTTTTTTGAAAAGATTCCCTTTAAAAATTTATAAATAATGTTAAAGTTAGTATAAAAAACTTTTTTAATCATTTAAAATTAGTTAAAAAATTTCATAAAATAATTTTTAGAAGATGAATATAGAAAAGAATTATTCCTATCCAAAAGAAAATAAAATTGGTTATATTTTCTTAAAAAACATCATTTCAGTATTTTTAGTACCAAATAGAGGAAAATGGAACTAATAATTTAAAAACCAATAAATAACTAGAGGAAAAGAAAATATATGTTATTTAACATATAAAGAACACATAATTTCCCTTAATAGAAATTGAAACATAAAAACATTGATAAAAATGGACATTGAAATATAAACCCTTAAATAAAGTCTTAACCTACTTTATATGAACTTTAAAATCCTATATAATAAATTTATACTTATTATAAATCTATACCAAAACAATATCCATACGTATATTACTATATATAATTTTATTTAAATTTATAATTACCGATTTATTATTTATTCTTCATTAAATTCAATATTTGGTTGTGAACAATTCTTTGTTCCATATAAGTTTTAGCTTGGTGATTCTAGTATTTTCACATTTTCCATATAAGGTGCTGATGAAAAATTAATTAAATCACCTTATAGATATGGTATTAATTATTAATGAAAAAAATAATGTTTTAATTTGTTATTGGATGAAAATAAATAAAGTTAAATAATTATTTTTCTTTTTAGAATCATAATTATGTAATAAATAACATATATATTCTTCAAATATATATATATATATAACCATACATGATAGGTGATGACGCAAAATGAAACATGCTGATTCATGGAGACTGTAGTCTATATGCATGCATGAGCAATACTTTCATTTCCCATTGTCTGGAAATGATATAGAAGATGGTTTTACTATTAAATAAACAATATTTTAGTATAGTAAAGATACCGATTCCTTATATTAAAATGGTTATATTATATTTATAGGAGGATTAAGAATAGTTAAAAATGAAAATGGTTGGTAATAATATATACCTCTTCCTTGGATAGTCTCCTTTGAATAACACCTTAAGTATTCTTTGATGTGTCTCTTTGGAATATAATAACGTCAAGGATGTAAAGAGGAGAGTAAGAAAAGTATTTGATTAGAACTATGATTAGACATGGTGCTCAAGTGGTGTGAATAAGTGAGATGTTATGGTGAAATTTTATAAGTTAGGTGAGTTCCACCTCTATAAATATAAATAAATTTAAAATATAATAAAGTCACTACCATGTGAAGGCGGCTCTAACACATCCAATTTTTAAAGATAAGGTGAGGGAGGTTAGATTCTACTTTTGGAATGAAATAAATGATAAGGATTAGTGATATCTTAAAGCCTTATCCATTTATTTTAACCCTTTTAACCCATTTTTAACTTTTCCATGGTGATAAAATTTATCATGGCCTTCTTGTAATTTATGCCCATGGATGGAAAGTAGTGGAATATACTAGTTTAGGAGGAAGTTAAAAATTCATTTCTAAAGAGAAAGGGGACCTCTAACCCATTAAATAGTCAAATCTCCCTATATTAGATGTCTTTATTGAATTTGATAATAAGTAACAAATAAAGATATAAGATAAAATCATGTGAAGTTGTCCAAAAACAAAATATAGGAGGATTTATCTTAAAATTGTATAGAAATTATGGTATCTATGGGTATAGGCCGAGATAATGAGGATACTAATAGTAGAGAAAATGAGTTTCAAGAGGGATTAAAGGAGGTCTACCCTCATCTATCAGAATCCTCACCTTAAATGCAATAATTAAATAAAAAGAGAAATATGAAGGGATCATCAGGTGAAAAAAATCCATCTTAATGTCGAGAAAGAAAGAAATTAAAGTATGGTAAGAAATTAATTTCCCTTTTTTTAATAGTGAAGGGATATTAAATTTTTCACTACTAAAAACTTAATAAAATTCATAAAAAATACTCTTCCCTTACTGATTGGTATTATGGACCATATGGATCATTTTACCTCATTCGAAGGCTCAAATTTTGATTATAATTCTTACGAAATAGTTGGAATTAACCAAAGTACTAAAATAATGGGAACCTTATGCATGATTATTTAAGGGAAGGTTAGAAGATGAAATATGGTTCACAATAGTCAATAGATGATCACTTATATGAATTGTTTCGAAGGAAATAGTTATTCTAATCCTTTAGCTATGCTTTGACAAATTATTAAGGTTTATGATTATTCTAGGAATAATATAAGGAACCAAAATCAAATTATTTATGATTTATGGGTGTTCTTTGGTGATTTAAATGCTGTATTTTGGTCCCATAAATGGAATCAAGTCACTCTTCATAGAGATAGATACACTTGGACTAAGAAATTAGTTAACATGATTGTGTCTAGGAATCTTGATCAAAGATTTATTAATTTAAATTCTCTCAAATAGTGAGAGGATATAAAATCAATAATACTTGTGAAAAGATTCTAATATTCACCACATCTTGACCTCCATTATAATAAAAAATGAAGGGTTATTGTACCTTTCAGAATAAATATTTCCTAAGTCAAACATTCATATTATTGGGAATTTTTTTAAGAGGAATGGGAAAATATAGAAAGTATAATTGATCTCTATTATTGTTTTCAAAATATTAGAAATATAAAATCCAAACTAAGAGCCTTGATCAAGGGGGATATTTATTATATGGATGAGGATATAGTATCACTATAAAAATAATTTAAGAGATTTAAAATTGTCATGTTGAAGGAGTTTAAATATCCCACTTCAATAGGGATGTGTAAATGGCCCTTATACTAATGAGAAAATTTCTACGAGAGAGGTCATCTTGAAGGAAAAATATAATACTAAATTTCTTAAAGAGGATGATAGGAACACTACATTTTAAATAACCATTATAATTTTAGAAAGGATATGAATTCTATTAATTAATTAAAAAATAGAAATTAATTTATCATTGGGAAGAAGGAAATAAGGGAGCATGTTGTTTAATAATATTGGGATATTTTTAATAGTTTCACTCTTGATATTCTTATAGATTTTAAGAATTTCATTCATAGAATTATAGAACACTTAGAAAATGTTATGATCATAATACTTCTATATAATGTGAAGGTTATGGCTTCAACATTTACTCTTAATCCATGGAGTGCTCCCATATCGAATGGATTTACTAATTTTTTTTCTAAAATAATTGGATATTATCCAAAGAGACCTTATTAAAATTATTTAAATATTTTTTCAGAAATAGTATTATTCCTAAATTAACTAATTCTCAATTATTAATTATTATTTTCAAATAATATATTTCTAAGTAGAATTTTTCCTTTAAACTAAAATCTCTATCTAAATCTATTCACAAAATTTGGAGTAATATCATGGCTACCATGCTCTTTATTATCTCTAACTAGGTTGTTTTTTGAATTTTTTTGTGGTTTTCAAATAAGTAATATCTAGGGATATTTTTTTAACTACCCATGAAAGTAGTAAACGATTAAGGAAGACTACTAGTAATGGTATTATTTTAGTTAAGCTGTATATCAAAAAATCCCTTGAGGTTATCAATTGGGATTTTATGATTAGGGTGATACTTGAGTTTATATTTAGTGATATTCTCAATGATATTATTCTATCTTGTTTTTAAATTGGTTAGATTATATTCCATGGCGAATAGAACCTATGGCTGTTACTTTTTATTCTATTGTGTCATTAGATAAGGAGATCAACATTATATGATTCTTTTTAGAATAAATGGAAAATAATTAAATTGCTTCATTCTTGATTTGGTTGATAAAGAACTCATTAAGTACATTTATTCTAGGATAGGGTTTATTGATCTAGATTATATTTTCTATGTTGGATTACATATTTTGTTTTGTCAGTGAGTCTTGTGGAATATTAACTCTATAAAGAAGCTTCTTGGTAAATAGGGTTTGATCTTAAATAATAACATTAGCTAGAAAAAATCCCAAATATTCATTATAAACAGTTATAGAATCCATGGAAGGTTGTTCATCATTATAAGATTTAGAATTAAAGTGGGTAGTCTTATCTCAACCAATTTAGGCAAACCTTTTTTGGGAAGGCTCAAGGTTATTCATTTTAAGGTTATCTCAAACAACATTAAAAAATGATTAAATTATTAGAAAGGTAAATATCTTTCTCTTACTCAAAGGATATCTCTATCCTAGGCCATAACCAATCCATTGATAGTGTAGTATTTTATAGTTTGTAAATGGCCAAGTGACTTGATTTAAATCATATATAAATTTATCTATATCTTTTTATGAAGTGGAAATATCAGTAAAATAATAGAAATGGTGGTTAAACAAGGATTTTTTAAGTATATGAAGGATGGAGGCTTAGTCATAAAAAAATATAGATATATTCAATAAAGCACTATATTACCATTTCATTTGGAGGATGTTGGATAAAAATCCACACTGTAATATATTCTTAAATTAAGTATCCACTAAATTTATAGACTCTATAAAGCCATATTATCTACTATATTCCATCCCATCTATAACAAATAATACTTATAAAATAATGATGAATCAAAACTGGTGGTTATCATTTATTAGTTCCAATGTAAAATTTTAGAAAGATAACTAAATTATTTCTCTATTTATGGATGGTTTTTAAGAGTAGGTTGAAGATCCCAATGTAAAGATCTTTGGGAAACTTATATCAGACTTGGAAAATATTCCTAGCCCTTTTAAAGTGGAATTTTTATCTAGACATTTAATTCCTAGTAGTGATACATTGATTTTTAAGATGGTGACGCATGAGAATCTCACATGTAAACACTTTTATAGCTTTTTTTATGAGAAAGACAAAAAATAGGCTCTTTGTCTAAATCACTTATAAAAATACTATATTTCTCTCTCCCATTTCACTATATTCTAGAGATAATATTATTATAGATTAACCATGACTAATTAACTTATGATCTCTATATTTAATCTCTATTTTATGTTAAATATTTTCAACAATTCCTTTGATTTAATTGATTATAGTTTCTTTCAATCTTATTTTCCAAAATCCTTATTGCTAATTATATCTAACATCTCAAAGTAGATAATATTAATGAAATTAATTGTAATTATCTTCTTTCCTGTTGTATTAGTAGAGAGGGATCTACCCAAAACAAGGATTTTTTTAGATCGAAGTTATTTAATTTTTAAATATAATTTAGTATAAGAGGAACTAAAATTAGAATTAGGACCATAATATTGACATATAATATACCTTGAGGAAAAATATATATGAAACCAATATAGAAGGATCCATGAATACCATAATTATTGGAAATTAAATACATGAGATTTCAATAGTTGACGTGATGGGTATTAATGGACACTAAAAGAAAAAAATGGATTAATTCCATTAGTTTAGTATCCCCCTATCATATGGTAGATCAATAATAATATGAATCTTGGTTCTAAAGGAAACCCATGACCTATAATAAATGGTGGAATATTTTTGGATTCCAATGGAGGAGCTGTTTTATGATTATTTAATAACTATGGGACAACCATTACTAAAAAATATAAGATATAGGGATTTATCCTTGCAATTAATATTGCGAGGAACAATAATTATAATAATATATGTCTTGATCTTGTCCCCTTATTCATTATTCATTTCATAAATCATGGAACTTCCACTCCCTCTTATAGGATTGCAATGGGTTAAGTGGATTACATAGATTAATGTATTCATATGAACTTTTCTATATCACACATATATAGAGATGGTAATAACATTTATGGTGTGTTATCCAAATTTTAATTCAATTTAAGGAGTTTTAATTAGTATTGTTCCATACTAGAAACCACATAGGATATCTTCTTCGTTTATATTTTTGAACCTATATTTTTCACATTTTATATTATTTTCTACCCTCAAACCTCTGATATGGGGAAACATCTTCTTATTTTCATTAAATATGACGACCTAGCCATAAAATCTTTGAGTTTTGTACGAGTGAATTACTAGGAATGTATATCTCAAAAAAAATACTTGAAACAGATCATGAACTTTGGAGAGGTTTAGTGGAAGTACCAAGTAACAATCTACCATCCCAATGTGAGAAAGAATATCATAGAGACTAATATATCTATGGATCAAATTACATTTATTTATAAATATCATTACTATATTAATTTAAGATAATAATGAGAATACCTTGTCTCCCACTTTTAATTCTACATCTCACTAAAAATTTCCAACTTAACCCTTCTTTTCTTGAATATGAGCTTCCCTAATGAGCTGATGAATGTATCTAACTTTATCTTCCATTTCTTCATCTAGTCTTGGACCCAATAACTTTCTCTCCCTAACATAATTAAGTTATTATGGAGTTTTTTACTACCTTACATGTAGGGCTACATAATAATCCATATAATGATTGAGTGAATGATATTATGGTGATAAAATTTTACTAGAGGAATGTGTTGATCAAAACCAACATTAAAATCTACAATAAAATATCTAAATAAATTATAGGGTTTTCATGGTACTATTAAACTGACCATCTATCATAGGATGATATACAATTCAAATGTTATACTATGTATTCAATTATTTTAGAATACTTCTCCATAAATTTGAGGTAAAACGTAGATCTCAATTAGATATGATTGAGGGTGAAACTCCATGAAAACTTTCAACTTATTTAATGCATATCCTAGAAAGTTGGTTAAGTGATAAATCTTTCCTAATAGAAATAAAATCTGTTGAATTAATAAGTCAACTAATTACAATGCAAATGGATCTATGACATTTAGATTTCTTGGGGAATAATATGATGAAATCTATGATAATGTTTTCATATATCCATACTGTTATGGGTAATGGTTTAATAATCCTCTTATACTTATTATTTTCATCCTTAATTTTTTGATATACTAGGTATAAAGATACATACTCTACGATATCACTCTTCCTATTATCCCACCATAAATTCCCATTGAGATCATTATAAATCATTGTAATCTATGGATGGATAGAGAATGATGAGATATTTGATTCATCCAATAGCTATTTCTTCAATTATAGTATTGAAGGGACACAAAATCAGTGCCAAAATCTAATAATTTGATCACTATAATAGTTAAACTCTATAAGATTCCAAACCATGTTTTATAGCTCTAAATACCACATAAACACCACTTTAATATTCACATCAATGGATGGATGAACATTATTCTGAGCAAGATAATATTTATCCCCATCTATCATGATTTGAAGGTCTATCCTCATAAAATCATTGAATATTAGGTCTATTTTAATCAACATTATAGAAAATCTAGCATGTTCCATTTGATTCAAATCACCATCCACCTTTTCTTCCTTCATAGGGTTGTAATGTATTGAGTCGTCATAATCTTTAATCAAATCCAAAAATCTTATTTGGAATATATAAAAATATATTTCTATGAATATATACTTTAGGATTTTATAATTGTTATATATATAACACATTTTACCATTAAGATAATTCATCTATATATTCAAATAAAAAATTACCACTACTATCTCTAAATCATGATTAGGGTATTTTTTCTCACGAAACTTCAATTAGTGTGGATAATACAATACCACCACGTTATTCTGCATAACAACACTTCCTAATCCCTTTATTGATATATTAATATCGATAAATATTCCTTTCCACTATAGGGTAGTGTGATAATATATACAAAAAAAATTTCTATTCTATTCCTTGAAATTCCATTCACATTCATTGATCTAAATCAACTTGACTCCCTTCCATGTCAACTTGATTATTAGACTAGACAACCATGAGAAATTTCCCACAAAGCATTGATAGTACCAACCATTTAAGAAAACTATGCATCTTATTCATTATGGTTGGTCCATGATAATGTTCAATAATTTTAATATTTGAAGTATCCACAAATATTCCCTCTCTTATAATTATATAATCCATGAATTATACTTTATGCAGTTAGAATTCACAATTTCTAAATTAAAAAAAACATCTGCTTTCTGAAGGACTTAAGAAAACATAAATGATCTTTATTATATTACATTATCTTGGAATATATAATAATATCATATATATAGACTACTAAAAAATAATATCGGTAATGTATAAGTACTCTATTTTTTATAACCAAGATGATAAAATGGTAATTGGTAAGTCCACATAGAATCACTATAAATTCATACCACCTATACCTCATATAGAATGATGAATTATGTATTTACTATATTTTGACCCATAAATGGTGATATCAAAGTCATAGATCAATCTTGGAAAATTATTGATCTCCAAATAGTTTATCAAACAAGTCATTAATACTTTGTAGAGGATACTTGTTCTTGATAGTGATTTTCTTAATTTCTCGATAATCAATTCAAAGAAATATCGACACATATTTATTTTAAAGAAAGATATAGGTTCACCCCATAGTAATTTAACACCCTAATATTTTAGGATATATTTATCTTTAAATAAATATAATTTCATTGATATCCTGCTTTACATGCATTATTGAGTTAAAATAACCGCAATATATTATTAAAATATTATTATTTAATTTGATAGTTATCACCTAGTCATTGGATTTATGAGTAGGAATAGGAATAATTAAATTATTAAAAATTTATGTATAAAATTAATTCATTGATGATAAATTAGTTAGATATTTAAATGAAAACATCTGAAGGTAAATAGAGACTTTTTTTCTTAAAAATAATTTTTATGCGCATAATGTGTTTTTATATTAATAAATTAGATTAATATAAATTGATTAATTATTTTAATGAAATTTATATATGTTATATATTCAATAAATTTTTTTATCATCCACATAATATATTTTTTTAGGCACGGAATAAGAATAAATTTGATTTTATGCTTAAAAATGCATTTTTTCATAAAATATTTTTTTTTTGCGTATTGCATGATTATTTTCAAATTAATATCTATCACTTATAGAAATTAAATCTTTTAGAATTGAATCAATATTTTAAATAAGAATAATTTATATTATGTAATAATTTCAACTTAATTTTTAGTCATAATAATAGTAACTATACTAAATATTTGTCACATCAGTAATAGTAAATCAATAAATTAAGGTTAAAATTGATGTGATAAGGCCTTAAAAATATATATATTAACTTAATTATTTATATTTACTGAGTTTAGTTTTAACATACTCATATAAAAATTCAAATATAATGTTTTTTTAGTTCCATTTGTCTTTAATAATCACATTAATATTATTTTATCTAAATAGTTGATGAAAAATGTCACTCTCTTAGTTTTAATATATAAATTTTTTTATAACAACACTAAATGAGGTTATATTCTGTTATAAATTATTATTTAAAATAAAAATGAAAAATTTTATCATGGTAATTTATTTTAATTTTTATTTATTAAATAATTACTTTAAATTCTTATGCAATTCCTACATAACATTTGTTCATGTAATAAAAAATCAAATAAATTTTTTTAAAATATTAAATTCAATAAAATATAGATTTATTAACATGTTCCATAATTTGTTTTCAAATATATAATGTATTATTGATTTTGTAAATTTTTTTATTTCAATTAAATTTACATCATTTTTTTTCAAACTATGCGAATAGTCTAGAAAAAGACATTAATGGTATCTTATGATAATTTATATTTTATTAAATGATTTAAAATTCATAATAGTCATATATTTTTCCAATTTAATGGGATGTGGTCAATAATATCCCCCATTCTCCACTTACATGTCACTTTTCCTTTTATAGTAATTTTCATTACCTCAAAAAAGTAAAAACCATTGATATCACAGTGATCATTAAAAGGGTTAACATGGGGTTAAAAGTAGGAGATAAGGGTAAAACCATCACCTAAAATCAAATAAATTTTATTTAATGTGACTATTTAACTAATAAAAATATTATATTTGAAATATAAAATTTGGTGACACTATAAGTTGAAAATTATTTTATATTATTTTAATACTTTAGGTAATTCCCTGGGTGCCCCTTCTCTCACTTATAAATGGCCAAATCCTCTTCTCTTTTACTCAAAATGTTTTTAACTTATAATAAGGAAAATACTTATACTATTATAATTATATTTTAATTAAAGATATTAAAGATCTCATTTATATCTAAAAACCCATCCTTTGAAGGATTAAGGGGTTATCCAAAGGAGGTTTCTTAATAATGATGTATAACTATTAACTAATTTTTTTTAATTTTATTTCTTATCACACATTATGTAAATATTTTGTATACATTATATAATAGTGTGTTAAATATCTAAAATATTATTAATTTTTATGATGATGATGTAACAACCATTATCCATATCCTTTTCATCCAATGGAGAAAAACATTTCTTGTGTGTACATGCCGACTTCCACCTCCATAAAGAGATGCCTTTCATTTTTCATCACCACTTCAATTTGATGGTTATAATGATGGATTTATTGAATATATATTATATTTATGGTATTATTGTAGTTATTTAAAGTTTAATTATTATTTACATTTCAATCATTCCATATATGGAAGTGTAGAAATATCACCAGTGTGTATGTACTGATTACTATCACCACAAAGTGATATAATTAATTTTTAATCATAACTTCATAAGAATAGTTAAAAAAATTGTATATAATTATTAAATATGATAATAATTACATAATTATAATTCTAGATATTATGAAACTATGATAAAATTACAAGGAATAAGACTACCAAACAGAAACATGATTTAAAAATGAAGCAGTTATCATCAAGAACAACAATTTAAAAAATAATTGTTAATAAATGGGTTATAAGATGTTATAAGTTAATAATATATTGTATTATATATATTGTTATCATTATATAATATATTTATAATAAATAAATATTTATTATATATGATGTTTGAACATGTTAAAAGTAATACGATACTTGAGGTAAAGGATTTATGTTTCAATCTCATTTTAATTGGGATTGTTTATGATATAATTTACATAGAGAAAAATTAAATGATACTTATCTAGAACATGCTTTATATTTTATTCTATTTTTTTATTTATGGATATTTTAATTTTTCTTAGCAATTTACTCCCTATGGTGCTCAAAATGGATCTGAAAGTGTTTTTAAGAAAAGAATACCATATTTCTCCTCTTTTGGTTGGGAATCATTCTGCTCCATATCTGTGTTCAATATTCTTTTTAAGAATATTTTGAATATGATCCAATGATTTTTTAAATTTATTTTTACCCATATTTTAGTTCCTATAGAAATGTTTAAAAACAATTTTTGGGTATTTTCTAAATAAGGTACTTTTTACCTATTATGTGAATAAAATATCGGTTTTGAATGATTACGACATGAATGAAATTTATTTCCAACATGACAGCTGAATGATTTGAATATTTCTTTACAAATTTCTATGTTTATTTTCAAAGAATATTATAGTGATATTTTAATGGTATTTTTCATCTATGATAATATCCATTGATGTTACTTATGATTTACTAGGGATATGATCCAATGACACCATCCTTATTCTTTCAATAAATGGTTTATTATTATGATGATGAGATATTTATATAACCTATTTTTTTCCACAACTTATACCATGATAATTTTAATAATTCTTTATGATCTTTTGGAATAGATTTGATTTCATTATGATTATGAATTAAGTGATCCTAGAATTATATATCCCTCCAATACATTGGGTAATGATTATAGATATGACACTCCAAACATTTTATGGTATGTTTCTTTTAAATAATTTCAATTCATAGCCTATATTTCATGAAGCACTGAGTATATGTGAAATAAAAACTAGTTATTTATAGGATATATTCATTACCTATTCATTAAACATAAACTTTCCACTTATGTATTTTGAATTTCAAAAAACAGAGAAGCACAGCTGCGATCAGGGTGATATTTAGAGCATGATAGAATCAACTTAATTTACGATGAATAATAATATACCCATATAAATAGTAAAATACCCCTATGAAATGTAAATTACACTTATGAATATAAATATGACTCTTATTAATGATAGACATACCCATGAAGTTGTAAATAAAATTTAGGCACCTTAAAAATGAAGATGAATATTTTAAGTGTTTGTATTTTTTGATTAAATAATGATTTTAATGAAAAATTAAATATATCATATTTAGAAAACTAATTTTAAAAAATGGAGTTCATTTTTGAAATCTAAACATCAAAAAAATGGTTAGGTTGAATTTTTGGGATTTTTCTGAAATACTCAAATTTTTGGTGAATAGTAAAATACCTTAATTTACCGTATAAATACATTTCAATTTAAATTAACTATTACTAGAATCAAGAGTGATTTAAGAACCCAAATACCAGACTCAAATGAATTTATTACCATTATAGGTCATGGAATATTCACTATTTTTTACCTTGTGATGAAATAATAAATAAATGATTATAATATTAAGAAACCCTCCTTCCATCCACTATATAAACCACCCTCACCCCTCTTCCTCCCACATCACTCAAGAATTGATCCGTGCCTAATATATACCAAATAAACTTACCAAGACCTCCCCCCATGTCCAATACCTTCTGGTCTCACAAAAAGGACAAAAACAAATGGCTTAATGAGATTCTCAAGGAGTAGTAGTCAAGAGGTGAACCTCTCTTCCTTTTTCTTTCAACTTCTTTTACAAGTTCCATTCTTTCATTGCCCTATCCTCACATCCACACATCAAAATTTTATGATAATTATAGTACCATACATGGAATTTAATTTTATTATGTCAATGGAGTATTTCACCATCATCTCTCTTTCCCCCCCTCCTGTTACACTAAAAATGAAAATACCACTTGAGATGTGTTAGTTTATCACATTATAGGACGATGAGATTTCAATTTATATTACTATATTTAATACTGGTCATAAAACATTTATAATGTTTGAACCATATAATAATATATTTATTTTATATTATGTAATATTCTGGAATCCTTACACACTCAATATATAAAATAATAATGGAAAACAAGTTCATTATGCACAAAACCGCAATGTTAATTCAAGTGTTTATCATTAACTATTATCTAATTGGTTATCCACATGGTATATAATAAAATTAATTATAAGATAATTTATATACATGTAATTTCACTAATAATATAAATTTTTAATTATGTATGTTTAACTACATTTCAAACGAACTTCCATGCACGAATACAAGTAAACTGATCATGAAAACCAAGGAAAAAATGCTTCCAAAATAATAAAATTGATCCTCTTAAACCCCTCCAAAAGGCTATGAATGAACCTAATTAGGTTAAAATAAATCAATAAAATTTATATGATGTTTCGATCTTATTAATTAATGAAGATAAATTTTATAATTCAGGTCATTAAGATCAATAGGAGAACACATTTGGGCTTAAGGTAAGGGGTTTCTTATGTCACTTTTAATTATGTTATATTTCTATTGTTCACCACTTATTTCTGGAATGTGGTGTATTTTTTACTACCATTTGATATATATTATCATGATTATCTTTATATTCATGGTATCCTATGATTAATTTGGTGGTTATTAATTTTTGGGCCTATGACTCGATTGATTACAACGTGGTAAGGGAATTTATCTCAATTTACATTTCATTGTCATTTAATTGATATTGTGAACCTAATATTTATTATGTAGTGTATCCACTACCCATTTGATATCATTTTTTATTTTAAATTTTAAATATATTATATATCCATATTCTGGTTTCATGGATATGATTATTTTCTTATGTCGTATACCCTTTCACATATAATGTTTATTTGGAATGGTATTTTAACTATGGAAGTATTGATGAATCTATATCCTCTTCTATATATGGATATTGATAAGTAATATTTTACTTGTATTAAATATATGTATAAACAATTCTTTGGACATTCAGTGATAGAGAGGGCCCTCTATATATCATCGATGCATCGACCGGTCTCATGAGACAAATTAGTTAGCGACAAACCCATCGAGTTTGTTTCTAAACATTTGACAATTTTCTACCCATATACTTAACATATTTAAATCATATAGAGGTATCATGTGCTGGATACATGACGTACAATTAATAAGCATATATCTTTATTCATTTTTAGTTATTACTATCCACAAGGCATTCAATATGAAAAAAATCTATGGACGCAATTTCATTCTCAGTTTATTAATGGCGTGTGTTTTTCATTTATTCACCATGCCATATTGACTATGAAAATATATTTATGATTTAGCTATTGTAGATTCTTGTTTACTCTATTTTTAACCCTTACTAAGAATTTGTGATCACCCATTTAATTTGGTTACTTTCAACAGGTTATGATGAGGAGACCATTTATTGAGTTCTCGTGGATGCAGTTTATTAGTTTTTGTTATGTATTTTATTTTGTTACCTTAATCATTGTAATATGAGTTACATGTTTGTACCTAGTTTCTTCAAGACTACTAAACTGATCATTCCTTTGAAATTTTATTCCTTTTAATCATGCCAATGTAATAAGTACTACACCGGCTCCTGGCTTCTAGTGTTGAGGCATTATAGTTTGTATTAGAGGTATTTTTGTAGCAATCTTGGAAACTATATTTAGAAAACATAGATTAGAGAATAAACCCCTAAGATAGTATTTGATGATAAAAATACAAGAACATCCTAGTATTTTGGTTAGGAGTATATTATGTGGATATTTCTAGAAACTACATCCCTGTCTGGATACAACAAGTGGACATGGTTCTGACACAAATGTACATAAGAGTGAAAAATCTAACAAGGAGTTATGGGCTTCAATGGAGGTATCCTGTTAGACAAAAATGGGCCTCAATGCACACCTAGTTTGACACTCCCACAGGATATACTTAGTATAATTCACATTTTATTTACAAACCATTATTAAGGATATAAAATTAAGTATAAACAATATTCATGATTATAAGATTAATTGTGTATAAATTTGTAGATTATATTAAGTGTTTTCTATTTAGAAATTATGAACTATGACCTAATTTAATATATTCCATTGTTTAGTGATGGAACCTATTAGAATAAGGGGAATTAATACCCACAGGAAATGTATGGATTTCCCCACTGAGAAAGTCAACATAGTCAATGTTGGAGAAGATCAAATCATGACCATATTGGGGAAACTTACTCAGGATGTGAAGAATAACTATGCTATACCTATAATCGATCGTTTTATACAGAAGAAGCCCCCATATTTTAGTGGGACTACTAATCTGGTGGTATCAGAGTAGTAGATCATGTCCATTAAAAAGATATTTCTGGAATTAAGATGCAATGAAAATGAAAAGGTAGTAACGGTATTGTATTCCCTAAAGGGTGATGCTAATCAATGGTGGTCCTTGATCCAGAATACTATAGAAGACGAAGAAATAGAAGATGTGGAATGTATTACTTTTAAGGAAATATTCTTTGACAAGTATTTCCCTCGTGAACAACAAACTGAAATGAAGAATAAATTCCTTATCCTAAAGAAAAGGGAAGAAGAGAGTGATGCAGAGTATGATGTTATCTTCAAAAGATTGGCCAGGTTTGCTATAGATTACGTACATGATTCCAGAGACAAGATTGATCATTTATTTCACGGTCTTAAGCCATGTCTCTTAAGGGCACTTGATTCTAAATCATTTTAATCATATGATGAAATTTTATTAAGTTCCATCAAAATAGATAAGGAATTTTCTAGATCAAATTTTTTCAAGGGAAATAATGATAAGAAGAGGCATTCTAATAACCATGGAAAAGATGAAGTTCCAATAAAGATGAAGGGAATGAAGAAATTTATACTGTGTGAGAACTATGGAAAGAATATTCCTGGGAAATGATTGAAAGGCATGGGAGTTTTCTATAATTGTGGAGAAAAGGGTCATCAATCTAATGAATGAAAATGGAAGAGACAAGTCAATAATGTTCAACAATACAATTTTAGAGAGATGGGTCACTATGAAAATGAGTTTCCTAAGTTCCAAGGAAACTTTCCTTAGAAAAGGTTACGAGAGAAAGGGAAAGATTACGTGATTACAACCGTAGAGGTTAAAGTTCCTAATGATGTGGTGGAAGGTACTTTAGTTATATCATCAAACATAGCCAATGATTTATTTTGTTTTGGATAGTTGAATTCATTTATATTTTCTCAATTTTCCAATAAAATTAGACATTTACAATGTGATTTGATAAAGGAGTTCCCAATAAAAACTCCTAGGGGATGCATCATTGTAACAAAGATGTGTCGATCAGTCCCCATCATGAAAAATAAACATGATTTAGTTCCTAACCTTATCGTCATACCAATTGTTGACTTTGATATAATTATCGGTATGAATTGTCTTCAAATTATGATTCAAAGATATATTGAAAGGAAAAGGAATTTAAATGTTTTGAAAATGGGATAGAATCCCTTATCTTTTGAGAAGAAACCTATCCCTCTGTTTCTTATCTAGATCCACCCCCAGTAGCTCCACTGAATGAAATTATTGGAGAGGAAGAGAACACACTATCTATGTGTGAGGAAATAAATCTTTAAATTGAAAATGTATATATAGTGAAGGAATAAATTTATGGATTTCCAAAGCATTTACCTGGACATCCTAAACAACAGGAAGTTGAGTTATCTATTGATTTAATTCCCAGTGCAAGATCTATAACAAAGACTCCCTATAGAATGGACACTATGGAATTAGTTGAGCAAAAGAAAAAACTAGAAAAATTGAGTGACAAAGGATTTTTTTGACCTAGTGTTTCTCCATGGGGAGACTTTGTCCTCTTTATCAAGAAGAAAGATGGATCCATGAGGTTATGCATTGATTATAGGGAAATCAATGCTATTACAACAAATAAAAAGTACCCTCTGCCACACATTGATGATTTATTTTATCAACCTCATGAAGTAGAATATTTTTCAAAGATTGAACTTAGAACTAGATATCATCAACTGTGTGTGAGGAAAGAATACATTCAAAAGAGATCATTTCTAACTAGGTATAGGCATTATGGGTTTACAATAATTCCTTTTGGACTGACTAATTCACCCAATGTTTTCATGGATCAAATGAATATTTTTTTTAAGGAATCGATTGATGAAATTGTTGTGCTATTTATTGATGATATCCTGATATACTCCAAAATCTATTAAGACCATGAGAATCACTTGAATATTATTTTGAAAACTCTTAGAATAAATAAATTTATTGGGAAGTTTAGTAAGTGCGAATTTTGGATTCAATTAGTTTCTTTTCTTGGCCATTTTTCTCTAAGGATAGAATTTTAGTTGATCTTATGATGATAAAGACAATCCAAGAATGTCCCATGCCAATGAAAATAATTAAGGTAAGTAGTTTTTTGGCTTACCAAGTTATTATCAGTGTTTCATTTAGAATTTCACTTGACTGGATAACCCACTAACAAAGCTCACATGTAAAGGGTTTAAGTTTGTATGGAAGAAAGAATGTTAAGAATGGTTCGATGAATTGAAATGAGGATTGGTTAATGCTCTAATTTTGACTCTTCCATTTGGAAATAAAGGATTTGTGATATATAGTGATTCATAAAAGAATATAATGGGTTGTATCCTTTTGGAAAATGATAATGTTATTTCATATGAATCAAGGCAGTTGAAGACTCATGAGAAAAATAACCCAACTCATGATCTTGAGTTAGTAGGAGTAACTTTATCTATGAAAATATGGATAGATTTTATCTATGACAAAGGATGTGAGATATATATAGATCTAAAGAGTTTGAAATACATTTTTTCCCAAAAAAGAACTCAACATGAGGGAAAGGAGATGGCCCAAGTTACTCAATGATTATGATTGATCAATACACTACCACCCAAGAAAGGAAAATAAGATGGTATATGAATTAAGAAGGAAAGATCAAGGACTTCTGACATTAATGAAGAATGAGAGACATCCTATAATCATGGACCTACTAAAGATGAGTATGGGAATTTTTAAGGAGGTGGAAACATCTTTCCTCTATCAAATGATTTCAAAAACATAATTAATAGTGAAGATAAAAATCTCACAATATAAAGATGATAATATGAAAAATAAAATTAATGCAATTAAGGATGGAAGATTGGAAAAATTAGTGTATGAGGAAGGAGTTCTGAAATTTGGGAAGAGGTTATGTGTTCCATCTATACCGGAGCTAAAAAGGGAACTATTAGATGACGCTCATAGCTCAAATTCCTCTATACATCATGGTAGAACTAATATGTATATATATATTAAGGAAACGTTTTGGTGGGATAACATGAAGTAAGAAATTGATTACTATTTGTCAATTTTTCTTATTTGTCAGTAGGTGAAGGCAGAGAGACAAAATCTTAGATGGGTCCTGAAACCTCTACCTGTTTCTATGTGGATGTGGGATGTCATTACAAAGGATTGTTTGATATGAATACTAAGGAAACCTAGAAGGAATGACACAATATGGGTAATTGTTGATCATATCCCAAAATTTGCACATTTCCTTCCTAAAAGAGAGGATTTACCACTTGAGAGCAAGGAAAGAAATTTTATTAATGATGTTGTAAGACTTCATGTTGCACCTCTATCGATTTTGTCTGATCAAGATCCCCTGTTAACATAAAAATTCAAGAAAAGTCTCTAGAAGTATTTGGATAATGAGCTTAATATGATTACTGATTATCACACCCAAATCGATGGATAGTATGAAAGGACTATTCAAACACTAGAAGACATGTAGAGATTATGATCTCTTGACTTTGAATGTACATGATATCAATACTTGCCTTTTGTATAATTTCTATAAAATAATAGTTTCTATTCTGGCATTCAAATGGTTCCATATGAAGAATTATATGGTAAGAGGTTTTGAACTCAAACTTGTTGGGATGTAGTTGGTGAGAAGAAACTTATAGGCCACGAACTTATCAAAGACACAACTGTAAAGGGAAAGAAAATCCATGCCCATATTAAAGCATCCCAAAGTAGGTAAAAGAGTTATGCTAACAGCCAAATAAAGGAATTGTAATTTCAATTAGGAGATCATGTATTTCTAAAAGTATATCTGCGATAGGGTGTCTTAAGGTTTGGAAAGAAATGTAAACTAAGGCCCAGGTACATCTGACCGTTTGAAATTCTGGAAATAATCAAAGCTATAGCTTACCATTTAACAATGCTGCCAAGTATCTCCAAAGTTCACAATGTGTTCCATGTTCCATTGTTAACGAAATACATGCCATACCCAAGACATGTACACACCTATGAAGAAATAGAACTGAAACCTGATTTATTATATTGTAAAGAGACTATAAAGATTCTTGATACAAGGGAGAAAGTATTGAGAAATCAGACAACTCATCTAGTAAAGGTTCTTTGGAGAAACCATAAAAATGGATGAAGAAATGTGGGAACCTGAGGATGTTATGAAGAAGAACCACCCACATCTTTTTGAAGGGATTTATAGATTAAATATTTTGAGGGTGAAAATTTTGAAGGTGGGAATAATTTAACACCCCAAACATTTTATGGTATGTTTCACATAAATATGTTCAATTAATAGCCTATATTTCATGAAGCACTAAGTCTATGTGAACCAAAAATTGGTTATTTATATGATATAGTCATAACCTATCCATTAATATTAAATTTCCCACTTATGTGTTTTTAACTGTGAAAAAATGGGCATGCACAGTTGCGATCAAGGTGATATTTGGAGTATGATAGAACCAACATAATTTTGGTGAATAGAAACCTACCCATATGAATATTAACATACCCTTATATATAGTAACTTAACCTTATGAATATTAATATGAATTTTATTAATGGTAACAATACCCATGAAAGTGTATATAAAATTTAGGAACCTTAAAAATGAAGATGAATATTTTAAGTGTTTGTATTTTTCGATTAAATAATTATTTTAATTAAAAATTAAATTTATCATATTTAGAAAATTATTTTTGAAAAATGGAGTTAATTTTTGGATTCTAAATGTCAGAAAATGGTTAGGTTTATTTTTTGGGATTTTTCTGAAATACATGAATTTTTGGTGAATAGTAAAATACATTAATTTATCGTATAAATACATTATAATTTAAATTAACTATTCCTAGAATGATGAGTGATGTAAGCACCCAAATATCTAACTAACATGAAATTATTACCATTCTAGGTCATGGAATACTCACTATTTATTTCCTTGTGAAAAAATAATAAATTAATGATTATAATGTTAAGAAAACCCTCCTCCCCTCCACTATATAAACCACCCAGCACCCATCTTCTTTCCACACCAATAAAGCTTTGATCCTTTACTAATCTCTTCAAAATACACTTCCCAAGACCTCCCCACACGTCCAAGACCTTTGAGTCTCACAAAAAGGAAAAAAAGGCCTTAAATAGATTCTCAAGGAGTACTGAAGAGGTGAACCTCTCTTCCTTTTTCCTTCAAATTCTTTTACAAGTTCCATTATTTTATTTATATCTCATCACCTCCCCAAGAAAATATTTTATGGTAATTACTATAACATACATGGAGTAAAATTTTATTGTGATAATGGATTATTTCATCATCATCTCTCTTTTCCCACTTCTGTTACACTAAAAATGAAAATACCATTCGAGATGTGTTAATCTATAACATTCAAGGATGAAAAGATGTCTATTTAAACTAATATCTTCAATAATGGTCATAAAACATTTATAATAATTGAACCAGATCATAATATATGTATTTTATCTTATGTTATTTTATGTAATCCTTACACACTTATTTTATAAAATATTAATACAAAACAAGTTCATTATGCACAAAACCACCAAGTAAATCCAAGCGGTTGACATTATCTTTTATCTAATGAGCCATCCTCATGGTATATAAAAAAAATCATTATAAAATAATGTATATCTATTTAAGTTCAGTAATAATATATATTATCAATTCTGTATGTTCAACCACATTTCAAAAGAACTTCCATTCAGAAATACAAGTAAACTGATCATGAAAACCATGGAAGAAAATGCTTCCAAAAAAATAAAATTGATCCTCTTAAACCCATAAAAGGACATTAATGAACCTAATAAGGATAAAATAAATCAATTAAATTTATAGGAGGTTCTGGAATTATTAATTAATGAAGCTAAATTTTATTATTCATGTCATTCAGATCAATAAGAGAACAAATTTGGGCTTAAGGTAAGCAGTTTCTTATCTCATTTTTAATTCCATGATATTACCATTGTTCGCCACTTATTTATTGAATGTGGTGTATTTTGTAATGAAATTTGATATATATTATAATTATTATATTTATATTATTGGTATTATGTGATTAATTTGGTGGTTATCAATTTTTGGGCATACGACTCGATCGATTACAATGTAGTAAGAGACTTTGTCTCAATTTCCATTTCATTGTCATTTATTTGGTATTGTGAACCAAATATTTTTTATGTGGTGTATCAAATACCCATTTGAGATCATTTTTTATTTTAAATTTTCAATATATTACATATCCATATTTTGGTTTCATGGATATGATTATTTTTTAAGCCATATACCCTTTTACATACGATGCTTAATTGGAATGTCGTTTTAACTATAGAAATATCGATGAATCCATATACTCTACTATATATGGATATTGAGATGGAATATTTTACTTGTATTAAATCTATGTATAAATAATTATTTTGACTTGCAGTGATAGGTATGACCCAGTATATCCCCTTGATGCATCGATAAGTCTCAAGAGACAAATCTATTAGCGACAAACCTTTCGAGTTTGTTTCCAAAAATCAGACGAGTTTCTACCCACATACTTAAATAATTTCAACGGTATAGTGGTATCATGTTCTAGATATATGAAGTAAAATCAATAAGCATATCTCTTTATTAATTTTAATTATTACTATCCATGAGTTTTTCACTACGACAAAATCTATAGATGCAATTTCATTCTATGTTTATTAATGGCATGAGTTTTTCATTTATTCACATTGCCATATTGACTATGCCAATTTATTTTATGATTTAGTTGTTGTAAATTCATTATTATGCTATTTTTAACCCTTACTGATCATTTGTGCACACCCCTTTTATTTTTTTTACCTTTAACAGGTTATGTGGAAGAGACCATTTATTGAGTTCTTTTGGATGCAGTTTGTTAGTTTTTGTTATGTATTATATTTTGTTACCTTTCTCAATGTAATATGAGTTACATATATTTATCTTGTTCCTTAAAGACTACTAAACTAATTGTTCTTTTAGGATTTCATTCCTTTTAATTATTACAATTTAATAAGTACTACACTAACTCTAGGATTTTGGGGTCGTGGGGTTATAATAGAGTTGAGAAACTCTTAAGAGATGGTGTAGTGAAGAAAGTACTTTGAGATTTTAGAGTTAAGAAAATATTAGTAGATGAAATAGTTAATAAAATCCTTATAGATTATGGAGTTAACAAGATACAAGTTACTCAATAATGTAGTATTGTAAATATCCTATTTAGGTAATTACATGATGAATGTATGATTCCCAAGATATTATTATGATTGTGATTATGATTGATCCAAAAAATTGGTCTGAAATATTCAAATTCTTATGATATTCTATAATAATAAATGATTGATTTTTGATGAATATATACTCTTATGATTCACATATTTTTATATACTAAATATTCATGTTATGAATCTTGTTTATGATTATCTTATTCTTGCATACGATCATGGATTGATTTCTCTCATGTTTTCCCTTACTAATAATCTCAGATCAAACTTTCTTATGTTTTATTTCCCAAGGTTATGAATAAAGGTTTTTATTAGGGTATGATTAAGAAGGGTACCATTTGAAAAGATTTTTGTGGAGGTATTGAAAACATTTTATGATGTATGTTTATGAATCTAGTCTCCAAAGACACTAAAACATTACAGTTTTGGGAATGCATTATTATTAGTTACATTGAATATTAATCTAAAATGATGTAATATTTATATATATTATTCTTGGATTTCATCAGTTGGTATCAACGAAGGATTTAGTTAGGTTTTTGATATTATGTTAAGAGAAATTTATTGAAAACACTGGGGATAAGTCTATGTGTTATCCCACCTTGGTTAAATACCCTGGGGGGGGGGGGGGGGGTTAATTAGGGTATGATAGATTGAAAATACCACCCCTTAAGATCAGGTTTCATTATTAAAAAAACTCTTCTCTACCTTTCTCATAGAAATATATGAACATAATTGAAATCATGCATGAGAAACAAAAAGTTTACTTGGTTCAAAATCACTGGGCTACGTCCAATGAACATACACCGATAATGTGATGATGTACCAAAGCCACAAAGGCTCATTGTAAAATTAAAGGGTTTATGCTATATCACTTCTATTAATATTCACACTAACTTTACAATGTTTAGGGATAACTCACTACATTTTCAAGGGTTACTCCCTGAGTCTCTTTTTATGGATCACTACCTATTGAAAGGATCATCTTATTTCTCTTCCTTCGCTCACTGCCCTAGAAAGGATCCACACAAAGTTTATTTACTTGTATGTCCTTTTATTATCAATAATAAATTCATCCTCAACTAGAGATAGATTATATTTTTTAGTCCCATTTTCACCCATAGATGAAATCCAATTTTACCCATACTGTTAGTTTATGAACATTGATTTCATGAACTATTTTAGTCCTTCAATAACTATCCTGTATCTTCTATGAACTACCTTAAATCATTCTCGAATTGTGTTGTTCCTCATGATGCAAGTTATTCCTGATCACCTTTCTTCATTATGGACCATCCCTACATCGCAGACATCTGATGACTCATAAACTGCCTCTGTTACATGGTCACTTTTTCTTTATAGGTTATATATCCCCACAAAACCCTTTATTAGAATGTTCCTATAAAATAATTCACCCTTTATGGAATCATCCCTCATGATCTCTTCTCATTCATAGAATTATCCCCTGTGAACTACTTTAGACATCATTGTATCCTTCTCATATTAATGATTTTTTCTAAAGTTTTATTTTATTTTTAAGGATCTTATTAGGGGTCTTTATATAGGAAAATATATATGAAAACCAACTAATTTGAGAAACCCAAAACTTAGATATATTACAACTATCACGAAGAACTATGCTATGTAGTCCACATAGAACCTTTCATTCATTTCGGTGGACTATGTCTTCTAAAACAAAACCACCACCTCTCAACTGTAAGAGATGAGATTTCTATCAACTATGTGATTCCTGTGAACTGAAATCCTACCACAAACTATTTTTTCTACGTGATCTATGCAGCATGATTTGGGGTCCATATAGTTGTACTACACAGTAATCATTCCTTTTACAAATTCCCCATCACCACTCTATGTACCTTTTTTGTGGGTTGAGAACTATTCTTCACGATCTGCGAACTTCACTTCACAAACTCCTTTGTAAAAAACAGTTCTCAATAAAAAATCGCGCTTTTGAGTCCCAAAAATTTGGAAAACACTGGGGTAATATGTCACCTTTAATGTCTTCTTGGGAAACACCAACCATACTGATTCACGGTCATATTAATTTTATAATACACACAATCACCTCAAAAAATACAGAGAGGAAATCTTAAGGGATTTTTCCCAACACTGAGTATAGTATGACATCATAAATATTTGATAAAGTAGATATTGCATGATTTTCCTAACCAATAAAACCCTACATTCCTAATGGAAATTTGATTGATATATATAACTAATTAACTTAGGGGTAACAACTATGAAAGGGGTGAATTTAATATTAATTCAATCGTCACTAGTGCATGATGAATGTGCCTAAGACCAGAAACCTGGATAGACAATCTTGAGGGATATGGATGGGTTAATTTTCATTTTATTTGTAAACCATTATGATGTATTTGAATATATTATGTCCATGAATGACCTATTTTAAACCCATGGATTCATATATTGAATGGAAGGTTTCATTATTTTCACATACCATGAATGATTTTTCATGATTACATGATTACTCAGTATGATTATTTTTTCTCACACTATGATTTTTGGTATTAGTTAATATTTGGACCCAAGAGGAATCATGGTTACATTTAATGTGATAGTAAATGAAATAACCATCCTCATTAGAAGTATAATTAAATGAAATCTAAGATATGAAATTTTGCGGCTATTGTTACCCAACTCTCACAAGACATGAATGATAATTTGAGTCATTCTGATATTCCAAACAACCAAAGGAAGGTAAAGATAACTATTGAGTCTTTTTGGTAGAAATTACCACATTCATTACATGGTTTTTTGATTTGATAGTAATTGAGAAATGGATCATTACCAGTAAAAAGATATTTTCTTTTATCCAATGTTAAGATAATAAAAAAAATTTCCTGCTAAAATATCATTTAGAAGGTAAAATATATAGATAGTGGAATGTTATAGAGAATATGAGGCAAGAGAATAAAATTGAATATATGAAATGAGAAGAGTTTAAAAGGTATTTTTCTATTAGTATTTTCTTAGAACACTTCCTATAAAAATTGAAACAGAATTCCTATATTTAAAGGAGAACGTTGATGAATTTATTAGTACCTATGAGACAAATTTTACTAAACAGGAAATGTAAGAGTCAGGTTTTATCATTGATCTCAAGAAAAAAGTTGACCAATTATTTAGTAGATTGATAAAAAATATAAAAAATAAATTAGATAAAAGAAAATTTTATAGTTATGAATAAATTGTTTGATGTGCTGTCAAGAAGTAAATGGAAAATAGAAACTCTCAGTGTTCTCATGGTTTTGGGGACAAAAAGAGAAATATGTAATTTTAAGGAAACTATAATAATAAAACCCATATAGGAAAGAAAATTTATATTTTTTCATGTCAATAGGGTTTAAAAAGGAATTATGTAAATTTATTTTTGGGGCATAGTAAAATTTTTCAAGTGTGGAAATAATTATATCATGTAATAGAATGGTAGATATTTTTTAAGAGGCCACTCAATAAAAGGAAAGATGGAAAAGTTTGAGTAAATGTGTTAACCACACTCCAATGATATAATTTATTAGATTATAGAAATTTTTCATGTTAGTTTACTGATCCAATGGTGAATGAAAACAATCGGTTCTAGCAACCTCTTAATCCAATATACAAAGGGAAAGATCACTCGATCACAATTGATGAAGTGGGTCATGATAAAGAAGTGGTTACTTACCCTGAACTATTTAAATGAAAATTTATTATTTAACTCTAGACCTACCAGCTGTATTATATCTGAATAATTTTCAAAGGGTATTATATCAACATCTTAATTATTATATTTTGAGTAAGTAGTAAATTTTTTTAATGGTACGATTGTCACATAAAAAGTGTTTATCCTTTATCTAATATAATTTTGTGGGAATTTGCATCCTAAAAATAATGTGATTCTGCCTATAGTTTAATTTGATGTGATTTTGGGAATGTAATGACTCTATATATATTGATCCTATATCAATTTCCAAGTATGGTATGTATTGGATATTATTTATGAACCTATTATCATTTTTTGGTGTGAGGATGAATCTAAAATTCCAATTGAATTTATTTCAATTTTGTGGATATTAATACCTTTTATTGAGGTCTATTTATCTCAAATGGTTGGGGAGAAACTCAATATCTAAGACATTCCTATTGTTTTTGGATTATTCTGATGTATTTCTTGATGAGTTTCCTAGTATTCCCCCAAATCATGAGGTTTATTTTTAATATATCTCATACTTTGTGGTAAAATTATTTTAAATAATTCATATAGAATGGAATCGATTGAGTTGCAATAATTGAAGAAGAAAATCTTGGAGAATAGTGATAAGGGATTCATATTACCTAATATATTACCATGGGGTTACCTATTCTTTTTTTAAGATGATGTGTGGGTCAATGAATCTTTTTATTGATTACTGAAAACTTAAAAATCTCACTATTAAGAACAAGTATGCTATATCTCATATATATGTTTTTTTTGATCAATTAATAGGAGTTAAAATATTTTTCTAATATTGAACTTCATTCTGGACATCATAAATTGAGATTAAATAAGGATGAAATAATAAATAAAACATTCTATAAAAGGTAAGATCATTATGAATATATATTGCTTCCATTTGAACTTACCAATGAACTTGATATCTCCATAGATTTAATGAATATATTATTTAGAGGATGATATTATTAAATTTCAAAGAGAAAATAAGATCACAAAGAATATTTTATTTTATTTTATTAAGAATAGTGATAAAGTAAAAGTTGTATACTAAATTTACAACGTGTGAATTTTAGATTGGGAATGTTTCATTATTAGGTCATATAATCTCATGTAAGGGTATATTTATGGATCCTTCAATGATGGAATTTGTGGTCCAATGGCTAAGACCAACCAAGGTAACTGAGATTTATATTTTTCATGGGTTGGATGGATAAAAATAACGTTTTTTGGAATTTATAATGACTATCTAATTAAATATCCAATTCCATGTATAAGTAATTCATGTTCTTTTAGATAGATGAATTTGAAGAGAATTTCAAGGAGATAAAAAGAAGGTTATATAGAACACCTATACTTAGAAAACCCCACATTTTTGAAGTTTAGTGATTCATCGAAGATGGACTATGATACTTACTCAGGAATAAAGATAAATTTATAGCTTATACATCACACTAATTGAAAATTCATGAGAAAAAGTAATTGAATCAGGATTTTGGGGTTTGAATAGTAACTTTTTATAGAAAATTTGGAGGCATTATCCTTATGGTCAATGGTGTGATATATATAATGATAAAAAAATATTAAAGTATATATTCAATTAGAAAGAGTTGAATATACATTAAAAAATATTATTGTTGTTGATTAAATATTAGAAATTCTTAATATACTATCACCCTGGAAAAGTGAGCAAGGTGGAAAATGCTCCAAGACAGAAAGACCATGTTAGTTCTTCCATGATGAAGATTGAAACAAATCAAATATTTATTTATTTGTAGAAGATAGATCTTGAAATCATGGGGAATGGGGACATATAACATATTTATCAGATGAATTTCCCCCCATCTATACATGTGATGATTAAAGAGGATTAAAAGGAGGATATGAAACTATAAAATAATGTGATAATTATTCTTGAGTTCAACCAATGTTGTGAGGGAATGATAAGATTCAAGAACTGGGTATGTATTCCATCAATAACAGACTATAAGAAGGATCTTTTGGATGAATCTCATTGTTCAACATTCTCTATTAATCACAAAAATATGAATATATATAGATATGAAAGGGTATTTCTTTTTGGGAGGAAAAGATAAATGATATTACAAAGTATTTATCTTAGTGCTTCATATATAAGTAAGTTAAGGTTGTGATATGAATTTCTAATTGTATGTTACAACATTTACCTATACCAAAATGGTTATGGGAAAACAATACTATAAATTTCATCATTGGACTCCCCAAAACATTTAAAGGGTGTAATACCTTTTGGATTGTAGTAAATCACTTTAAGAAATTAGATCTTTTTATTATTATCATAGAATATTTTTCTCTTGATCATATTTAAAAGATATATATTAAAGAATTGTAAATATTTAATGGAGTACAAAAATTATACTGTATATGAATAAGATCTATTGTTTACTTAAAAATTTTAGAGAAGTATTTAAAAGGATCTGGATATAAAGTGGATTTTTATTACTTAAAATCATCCATGGACGTATGTTTAGTTTGTTTGGACTATTAAAACTCTAAAAGACATGTTGATATCTTATTCTATAAATTTCAAAGGTGGTTGGGATCAACTAATTCCTTTGGTAGTGTTTTATTACAATAATAGTTTTCACTCAAGCATTCCTATGGATCTTTATAAACCCCACTATGGGAGGAAGTGAATAAATCCAACATATTGAGAAAAAGTTGGATAAATTAATTTGGTGTAACTAGATCACGATGAGTAAATAATAGAGAGGGTTAGACCCATTCAGAACAATATTAGGGTATCTTAGAGTTAATAGAAAACTTATACTGACAATCATTGGTGAAATATGAATTTTGTGGTTAGTGATAAAGTATTCCTATGAATATATATTTGGAATAGGTTAATGAGATTAGGAAATAAGGTCTAGATGAGGCCTATATCTATTGGTTCCATCAAAATTCTTGATCATATTATGATGGTAGCTTATCGCTTGGAGATTTCACTAAATCTTTCTCATGTTCATGATGTGTTCTCTGTATCTATCTTGAGGAATTACATATCTTATCCTTCACATGTATTAAAATTATATTTGATACCACTAGAGAAATATAACTCTTATAAAAAAACCAGTGGATATTGTGGATTAAAGAGTGAAAGTTTTGTGAAATATGACCACTCACATGGTCAAAATTTTATGTTGACGCTTCAAATTTGAGAAAGCTATATGGGAATCAGAAGATGCAACTCAGAAGAAGTACCCTTAGTTTTTTATATCATAGTGATGAAATTTAATGAGTAAAATTGTTTTAAGGTGGTATAATGTTACACCCTGATATTTTATAATACATATATATTTAAATAAATTTTATTTCTTTGATAATTATCTTTACATGAAACAATGAGTTTAAATGAACCATGATTTAATATTGAAATATTATTATTTTATGTGATAGTTAATGCCTATTAATTGGATTGGTGAGTATGAATTTTACTAACTAAATTATGAAAATTATTTTATAAAATAAATTCATTGGTTATCAATTGGTTAGAAATTAAAATAAAAACATTTAAAGGTAAATAGAGATGTTTAAAAAAAAAGAGATTTTATGCATGTAATGTGTTTTTATATTAATAAATTATATTATACTCATTTAATGAAATATTTTAATGAAATTTATTGGGTATATATTCAAGGAAACTTTTTAACATTCATCTAATAGTTTTTACTTGGCATGGAATAAGAATACATCTAGGTTTATTCTAATAAATTAATTTATCAAAATATTGTTTTCATTGCATTTGTGCACTTATTTTAAAATGAATTTTTACAATTTATTGAAATTGAATATTTTTCAATTTATTTAATATTTCTAATCAACATAATTAATATTATTTTATAAGACAATATTAATTTTTTATTATAATGAATAATAACCGTAGAAAATATTTGTTACCTTAGAAAGGTTAAATCAGGAAATTAAGGTTAAAAATAATGTGATATGGAATTAAAAAACTTTCTAAAAACAAACTTATTTCTACTATATTAATTTAGTTTGACCACAATAGTACAATATTCTAAGATAAATATTTTTTTTCCATTTTTCATTGATAATTAACTTAATATTATTTTATGTAAAATATAAATACAAAATATCACTCTATTTTAATATTAAAAATATTTTTTCATATGTATAAAAAGAGGTTATTTTCAGTTATAGATGGTTATTTTAAATAATAATGATTTTTTTCTCATGGTAATTTATATTTAATTTTTAATGATGGAATGATTACCATAAATTCTTACAAAACAATGACATAGTGCTTGTTCATGTAATAGAAAAATCAAATAAATAATTTTAAAAATATTTAAAGTAATAAAATTGGATGAATTATTGTGTTCCAAAATTTTCTTAAATAAATATAACACATTATTGATATTTAATATTTTTATTAAAATTTCTCTTTTATCTTATTATTTTTTAAGTCAAACTATGTGAATAGTTTCATAAATGACATTAATGGTATCTAATCGTAAATAGTATAATATTAAATATTTAAAAATTTATAAAATATTATCTATTTCAAATTTAAGTGGATATGTTTTGTCATATCAATAATTTTGAACTTATGATTCACTTTTACTTTTATTGTTACTTTTTAAACCATGAAAATTTAAAATGATTTGATATCCCAATAACCATCAAATGGGTTAATAGGGGGTTAAAAACAAGAGATAAGGAATAAAAAATCACCTAAAGTTCACTAAATTTTATCGTATGAGATTGATTTGACCCATAATCATATTATATTTTAAATAAAATAATTTTTCCCCTTGATGATGAAAATTAATTTATATTAATTTAATACTTCAAGTAATTCCACGGGTGCCTCTGAAATCTCTTATAAAATGGTATATTATATTCTCTTTTATTCATAAATCTTAAAACTTATAGATCACACAAGAAATAACCTATTTCTATAATATAATATTTATCCACGTCCTATATCAACTAGTATTTCTAAAATATCATCCTTTCAAGGCTTAAGGTGTAAGCTAAATGGGGTTTCTTAATAAAGAGGTATAACTCTTGACTGAGCACTTTTTTTTATTTTTTCACATTATATAAATCTATGGTATTCATCCTCAATAATTACTTATGTGTCTTAAAAATAACTAATGGTTATTATGATTATTTTGGGACCATTTTCCACATCTTTTCTATAATATGGTAAACGAAAACAGGGCATGCAGGTAAGTATGGACTACCACCTCTGCGAAGCTATGATTTTTGTTTTTAATCATCATTTCACATTAATTTTTATGATGATATATTTATAGAATATATATATATATATATATTATTTACGATATTATTATAGTTCTATAAAGGTTAATTATTATTTTATTTTCTTTTTTTCCATCTATCATAGAGTGCAAACATCAATCATGTGTACATATAGACTACCATCTTCATGAAGTGTTGAAATTCATTTTTCATCACCTCTTTATAAGAATAATTATAAAAGAGTATATAATGATTATATATGACACTAATGAAATAATTATCATTCTGGAGTTGATAAAACTATAATCAAAGTATAAGTATTAGGATTTTTGAAACGAAACATACATGAAAAGTGAATTAGTGATCACTCGAAATAGTGATTTTAATAAATAATTGTTACTAATTGTGTAATAATGTGTAATAAGTAAATAATATATTCTATGATATACATGATAATTTTTCGATAATATATGTGTAGTTAATATATATATTTTTTATATAGGAGGTTCTCACACGTACAAAGAAAGATGAGACTTGAGGCATGATATTTATGTTTCAATCTCATTTTAATCAAGATTATTTGTGCTTGAATTTAAATTAAAGGAATTTATATAATTATTATATAAAAATCCATTTTATTTAATTTTAATCAGGTTATTTCAATATTTTTTTTGTTTTATTACCATTTTCCTCTCTTCTGTACTCAAAATTGTTTAGAAAATATTTTTAAAGAAAATTAGATCTTATTTATCCTTAATATACAAGTTCTCCAAAATGTTTTAAGAATTTTTTTACTATTCTAAAATGATTGTTTAGTGTCAATTTTACCCATGTATAAATTTCTATAAAATGGTTTAAAAATAACATTCTTGTATTTTTTGTAAGGAGTTACTTTTAAGTAAAGGTTTGAATTGATTTATTATTTTAAAAGATTATATCATGAATAAAATTTTTCTGCTTCCATAACCACTCAATGATTAAAATATTATTTTACAATTTTCCATGGTTCATTTAAAATAAAATTTTTTAAATAGTATTTAAAAAAATTTATATTTTAAATAAGTGATTTCAAAAAGACAATGGTTATTTTCATAAAAAACATTTTAGTGAGATTTTAAAGGTATTATTCTTTTATAGTAACATCATTTGATGTTATTTATACATTAATCGAGATATGATCCAATGATACCTTACATATTATTTATATATATGGTTTATGATTATTATTATGAGATATTTATTAAACCTATTTATTTTCTATTTGTTATATTATAATGATATGATGAATGTATTATAATCTTTTGGTATACATATGAATGAATTATGATTATTTAATGGGTGGACCAAAAATTATATAGACCTACAATGCATTGGGTAATGATTAAATAGTTGGGGAACTCATAAGAGATGACTCTTTTAAGAAACTTCTAAGAGGTGATGGAGTTAAGAAACTCCTAAGAGACAACAAAGTTAATAAACATTTAAGAGATGAAGAAGATAAATAGATATAAGTTTCTCTTAAGAGAATATTGGAATTATAATATTTAGGAAGTTCTATAATCAATGTGTGATGAAAACTTGTGATTATGATTGAACCATAAAAATATTATGACATGTTCAAATGATTATGATATACTATCATGATTAATGATCAATTTATGATGATTCCTAACACTAATGATTTATGATTTTTGATATGCTAATGTTTTATACCATAACTCATGTTTATGAAGAATGAATTATTTGGTATTAAATTTGAAGGTTATGATCATGACGTCATTCCATTTTTCTTATCATGTTATTACATAAAATTATTAGTTGAAATCTTCCATGTCTACTGTTTTTGAGCCTCTGATCACGTCCTTTCTTATGATTTCTTTCCCTAAGTTATGAAGAATGATCTTATTAAGTGTATATGAAATAAGGGTACTATATGAGAATAAAATTGTGAGATATATTAAAGACCATTTATGAAATATTTTATTTATGTATCTATTCTCCAAAGACACTAAACCTTTATGATTCTGAGGTGTGTACTGTTATGAGATTTATTTAATATTCATTTAAAATTATATAATTTATATATATCTTTTGATTGTGTCACATCAGGAAAATAACTTGGATTAAGGAATACTTCATCCATGTTCTCCTAGAGAATCTTCTTCAATTCCGAGAACCCAATCATAGCCGATATATATAGAGTCTTTAAAATAGGTGCAACACCAAGTATGAGTTTGATTTAAAGCTCAAATTCATGATTAATGGGTTGACTAAGAATCTATTCATGAAATATATCATCATATTCATGAATAATATGAATATCTTAAATTTTGAGTTTCTCCCCAACCATTTTATATAAATACCCTTCATGAATGGGTAGTAAGACTCATATAATGGAAGTAATTTCAATTGGTAGTTCATGTTCATCCTCATACTAACAAATGATCATAGTTTGTTTCAAAATATATATTTAAAGTTCCCTTTATAAATAATTGATATAAGATATATATATAGAGTCAATCCTTTATATAAATCACATGAAATTCAATTATTTAGAGAATAAGAATATTTATATGAATAATATTCCTAAAAACATTTATTTGAGAGGAGATATATAGTTGTGATTTTATCATCTTATATTTTGAGTGTTCACCAATAATTCAACATCTAATCATTGAAGTTGTGATGAAATACTCAACTAAATTACTCTGATATAAAAGAGTGATTTGATCTCAAATCTAATATGATATTTATACTTCTAGAGTTGTTGATAAGTGTAACTTTCACCAATTCATTTTCATGAACCACTTTTGTGGTTGAGATCACATGAGATTTGAGTTTTTATATTATCATAAGAGTTTTTTGTTGTCCATTTGTCCATTAACCATAAAATTTATACCTTGGTTGGAATAATTACCATAATAACAATAATTGAAGAACTGGACTGTGGGTGGTGCAGTCAGTTGGGATTTGTATCCATTAATTTCATTAAATGTACTCTTCATATATATTTAGAATTTATTTTCTTTATGAATTTCATTACCACACATAAAAAATTTACCTGACCCATTAAGGAAATATTACCTTTGTTTCATTCATTTTGATATGAAGGAATATTAATTTTATTTTCACCATATGTTTTCTTATAATAATTTCATAGAAAATACATATTTTTCTTATTTTACCAAAATATATGAGTATAATAGGAGTCTTTACTCTCCATTTATACCTTGAGATGACATTAGACAACTTCTTTATAGCTATCAAAGTATCTTATATCTAATTCATTTTAGATATTTGGTTTCAATCCACTAATGTTTCAATAAAATTTTGCTTCACGGATAATGAAGAAACCAGAAGCATTCCTTGGATGTCTAGTGTAAATTTCCTCATATGAAAAAATGGATTCATTGTACTTATTATTTAGATCAAGAAATTCCCCTACCATTTTTATAGAGTGATTTTAGGAAAATTACTTATTAAAAAACAACCTTTTATGATATTCCCATTATATAGAGTCAATTTATGCATCTTTCATTGTATTATTAATAGGAGTTCACTATTTCCCTAAATCACATTCCAAATTATAAACAACCATGATAAATATTTCATGATCTAAGAATAACAGAAAAAATATTTTTAGGGTTATTGATCTATTTCCCAAAAATTTGTAGATAAAAAGACTCACTGATGGAAGGTTTATGTTACCTCATGAATGAATCAATGAAATTTTTATACTTCCTTTTATTATTTGGAAGATAAGAAAGATTCATTAAATGATATAGTATCATAAGAATATCAACAAGGATTTTCATTCCCACCCTCAGGTCTTTCATATTTTAATGAGTAAAATCATTACATTTACCATCCCATTCATTTTTAACATAGTTTCTCTTGGTTCCAACCATTTACTAAAACTAAAAATTATAGTGTAATCATAAAACCTCATTAATCGGTGTGGGAAATCATAAAATACAGAAAATCATTCCTATAATTTCCAAAATTATAATACCTTTTTATAAACCTACGATTCTTTAGGTTCATCCTATAACACTTTTGTTTATCATTTGTTGGAGTAGGTTACATACTCTTATTTCTTATTGAATAATATCTCAAATTGACTAAACCATGGTATGATATCTTCTGAGGTAACCTGACCATCACTTACAAACATTACTTCACTTTTGATAAATATTTAATACATCTTATGATAATACACACCCTGGAACCATAAAGGTTTAGTTTATTTTGAGTCTGGATATATAATCAACTTATTTCCTGAAATATCTTAAATATCTCTCATAAAGTTCCCTCACATGATACCTTCTTAACAATTACCTACATAAAACCATTATCCAGAACATGGTTAATGGAAACCAAAGAAAGGGTGAGCTAAGATATACAATAATGATAAATATGGGAGATTTTAATCAATGATCACAAGTGATAATAAGATAATATTAAGGGTATGAAAACTTGATAAAAAATCACAAGATCTTACCTAAAAAGTTATAATCCATAATTAACGAGTCATGATAAAATTATTTGTTATTATAATAGACATGAGTAATAATAGTGTAGAATCATGAATAGTGATGCATGATCCATGATATCATATCATAATCATATGACATAAAATTCTCAAATAAAAGTGTGGCATAAACCAAAGCATAGAAAAAATTTATTTTTTAAAGGATAACTAGAAATAAAATCATTGTGGATAGAGTCCCATAATGGATTGTCTTCACTCCCCATTCCCATAAATATATAAATAGTATGTTAAGGATACTCACCATGGAATTAATCACTTAGTAGAATTGAGATAACTACCTGTGTTCCTTCTTGGGATTGGAAACAATGCCCATGTATCCTCTTGGGATTGGTATAATCACTCTTGTACCCTATTAGGCCTAGATAAAACACCCATTTACCCTTTTTCATTGGCCAGTGTAATGACCTAGAGCATACAAATGATATTTTTCACTTGAAATAAATAAGTGTAATAATATACTATATATTATAATACATATAAAAAAAAATTATTTCATTAATAAATATTATTACATTAATCATAAATGAAACCAATTAAAATTATAAACGTTATAATTAGAAAAATATATAAAATATAAAATCTACAATGAGAAAATATGGATCACCCTAATCTTCTAGAATAATCACCCCACAGTCAACACTATTCGAAATATTTTTTTAGTAAACTAAGAAATATTATCGAAAATGGAAATATATAACCTTGATAAGAATTTAGTTGAATATTGAGTGAAAGAATTAAGTGGTTTATGTATGAGGTATTATGACCGTTGGATTAGTAAACAGACCATTGAAAATAGTAACATGCCCGTTGGAATAGAAAAGTTATCTCAAAATAATAAACTATGATATAAATAATTTTTATCATGATTAATTTAATTAAATATAAATATTATAATTCCAAATATATATATATAATAATTAAAAAACCCAAATAAAATATAAAAACATTTTCAATAAACTATACTGTAAAGTATTTTGTAAAAATAATAATTTTCATATTAAGAATTTAAATTACATGTTTGAGAAATTTAGTTGAAAAAATTAATATCAATTTTTAAATCCGCACTTCTAAATTATAAAAGGATATTTTTTTGGTAATTTTCTGAAATACTTCAATTTTCAGTTGAATAGTAAAAATACAATTTTTCATACAACTCGTGTGTGTTAAATTGTGTCATTGATGATGAAATACTAACCTAATACTTCTTATAACTTGAGGTTTGGAAATTATATATTTAATTACATAAATTTTTAATTAAAATATAATAATATTAATTTCCAAACCAAAAAAGAACTTTCCGAAACCCAACATCGAAAGTGCTTCCTTAAATTAAAATTTTCTCTTTCTTACCCACTCATTTAAGTTAACTAATTAATTGGAATTATAAAGGTTATTTAAATACTTAAAACCATTATATTATATATATATATGATTTATAATGTAAAAAAATTTCTATTACATGTTTTACCATTGATATATTATTTTATTCAATATTTTATTCTAAAAATACCCATATCCACAAGTATAAATAACCCCTCTACCTCCCCTTAGAAAACTCACCTACTACCCATTAGATATAAGATACAAACATTAAACATTACATAATCTTGTAAATTTATTTAGAGTTAAATTTCTTACATTCCCAAAGTTCGTTTCAGTTTAGAGTTTTAGAAAATTATGAAATATTCATACATATCAAACCACAAGAATACAATGTGGGTACTACTAAAACAATGTCCATTTCTTCCATAATACAAATGTTTTTAATAAAACATGAAATATTTTCATGAAAAATCATCACATCATTCATCATGGATTCTCATTTTCTTTTTCCCATACTTAAGCCCTATGAAAAATATTTTAAAACTTATGATGAGAAAAAAAAATATTTGTAAGGTTCCATAAAATAATGGAACCGTTAGTCCCTGAATACTTATAAACATATGAAAGCATTCTTACAAAGATATACTTCCCACACATAAAGAATCATATACTTACCTTGTGAAAATAAGAGATTTCCATAAAACATAGAAAAAATAAATAAACTATTTAAGTATCTTGGGGAATTACATACTTATGATCGTAACCCCCATAGATACCATATGATTTGTAACCCTCACAACTACCTTATAATTTAACCCTAATGACTAGATTACAATGTAACCCTGATGCCTACCTTATGGTGTAACCATCACCATTACACTTGGAATAACAATTACGATCAAATTCCAATATAAACATAACCAACGAATTGGATGGATATATAGGTCTTACCCTTTATCATAAACAATGAAAAAGAACCAGAACATAATCATAAAATATGAAAAATTTCATTACAAAATTTCTTTTTGAATTTTGGAAAAGTATAATTTTAAAAGATATTTTTCAACTAAAAGTACCTTAAATTGTCTTTGTATTACTAATTTTTTTTAAGAACTCATATATAATTGGTTAAAGAGTGTTATTAATATATTGGATAACTATGTTCATATTTATAATACCTTATATGATATCTCTATACCAATTTATTGATAATATATATATATTTTTTATTTCTGGTGTGTTTAATTCATGGTTACCATGGTTGGTTTCTTATGAGTTTTCTTTTTGAATGGAAGAAAAACTACACTAGTGGAATGAAATTAGGTAAATATTTTCCAGAATTTTAAATGATACCATATATCATTTTTTTCTAATATAAGGATGATTCATTAGATAAAATGTTAATGAAATTGATTTAATTTATTTTTGTGGTTTTTATGACCATCACGAAATTATATCATTTATTTTAACATCATGTTTATATATTTGTTAAAGAACATTACATAACTTATAATATGTGTAATAAAAACGTATTTTACCATAATAATGGTTTTATGACCATCCTTAAAGGTGATAAAGGAATATTAAAAGTCATCATCAACGATGACGGTAAATCAACCCATCACATACGTTGTTTACATTTTTTTAGAATAATAGGAGAAGACGAAATGTTTTATAATGGATATTAAATTGAAAAAATAACATAATATTATATGTAAGATACTGGAGTTATCATGTCACTAGGATGATGGGTGTAGAGGCTATAATAAGAAAAGAAAAGGAATTGAAAATAAAATAAAAGAATATGAATAAGAATTTGGCCTCTTGAATTCTTCTCCTTGAGAAGCTCCTTAAGGAACTTGGTTTTGGACCATTGGTGAGACCAGAAAGTCTTGGATGTGGGGAAGAGGCTTGGGAATGTAGTTGGGAATAAATTAAACAATCTAAAAGTATTTTATGTATGGGGAGAATAAGTGGTGATGAGTGGTATTTGTAGTGGAGGAGTGGGGAGTTTTCTCATTATTTTATACATTCGTTAATTATTTATGATCAATACTATAAATAGTTAGAGAATTATCACTAAATATATTAAAATAATGAAGTGAATTTAGAGATTATTGTCATTAAGTCATCAATGACTTAATTAATGGTGTATCTAACTTATAAGGTTTATATACCATAAATTTCTGTATTTTACTATTTAAAAAAATCAAGTATTTTGGAACAATCCCAAAAACACCCCCTAACCACTTTTTTATGTGTTGAATTTAATAATGAACTCCATTTTTTGAAAATAATTTTCTAGATATTATAAATTTAATTTTTAATTAAAATGATCATTTATTCAAAAAATACCCATTTTAAAATTACAACTAATTTTATAACACTTTGAAAAATTAATTAAGGTCTCACAAAATTATATTTTAATTATAAGAAAAAGAATTATTTATGAATTTAATTTATGAAAATATATTTTCATTTAAATCATTATATTAATTATAAAATTGTAATTAAATATCTATGACTTACAAAAATACCAACACATAATATATCATTTTGAAAACCATTATTCACTTAAGCCATGCTATAAATATATATTATTTTCACTTATAAGATACAAATTTTTTTGTAATCTCATAGATGAGGTTACTATTATATGAGTATATATTCCATAATTTCTGTAAATACCACTTATTTAATTATACATTTATATTGAATTTAACTATTCAATTCAAGAATGAAAACAAATTATTTTGTTAGTATCAAGGATTTCCCATTCTCCACGCCTAGAGAAAATTGAATCCTCAAAATTTTTATTTACTTATTAGAAAAGTTATAATAACATTACCCCATAAAATTTTTATATTCCCATGTTTCTTCTTCAACCATGTGGTTTCTGCACCAAACCTTAACCTGGTTAACTACATTATTTTGAAATACATGATCTATACGATCAAGAATCTGAATAAGATGTTACTCATAATAAAGTTTCTCTTATAGATGAAGTAATTCTGGGCTCTAAACTTGAGATGAATCTGGAACATACATTATTAACATTGAAACATGAAAAACATTGTCTACCTTTGATAAAATAGGAGGTAAATCTACTCAGTAGGAAAATTGTCTAACTTTATCTAGGATTTTATAAGGCCAAATGAACCATGGAATTAGATTTCCTTTATTACCAAAACACATAACACTTTTACAAGGTGATATTCTAAGAAAAAAATAATCACTTACCTTGAAAGAAAAGTCTTCCAGCCCATTATCTATATAACATTTCTTCCTACTCTAAGCTTCTCTCCTTTGTTGTTGGATTATATTTACTTTCTCAGATACTTCCTCTACCAATATTGGTCCCATAAACGTCCTTTACATGATTTCATCTCAGAACATTGGAGTTCAAAACTGATTTACACATAATTCCTCAAAAGGTTCCAACTTTATACTAGAATGAAACCCGTTATTGTTAGAAAAATCAACTAATGAGACATACTGATCCCAACATATCTGGTAATCCAATGAAAAATAAAATCACATGTCTTCAAATTTCGGAATTATTTGCTCGGTATTCCCACAAAATTGAGGAAGAAAGGATATATTTAAATTTAATTAACTTCCCAACAACTTCTGAAGGTCTTTCAAAAATTTAAAAGTAAACCTAGGATCTTGTTCAGACACAATGGATAGAGGAACTCCATACAACCTGACAATATATTTGAGGTAAAGTCAAGAAAGATAATCTGGAGAAATATTGAATCTAATTGAAAGAAAAAGTGTAGATTTATTTATCCATTCCACAATAACACAAATCACATTGTTACCTTGAATAGTCTTCGGTAGTCCCACAATGAAGTCCATAGATATATTTTTTCCATTTTAACCCTGGCATTGGAAAAGGATGAAGCATCCATTTTGGTAGTGGTCTCTATTATTTAACCTATGGACAAGTCAAACATTTCTTTATAGAATCAGTGATATGTATATTCATTCTATTCCACAAATAATACCATTGAAGGTATTTGTATGTCTTAGTGTTGCAAGGATGAAATGAAAATAGAGAATGATGAGCCTCAGTTAACAATGATTTATTCATCTGAGAATCACAAGGGAAACATAATATCTTTCCAAATATCAGGAAACAATCTTTACAAACATTAAATTTAAGAAATTACCCTTTATTATCCAATTATAATTTTTTCTATAACTCACTATTATATTTTTTTTGCTTTCTTAATTCTTTATAAGAGATATCAGTACAATAACATTAAAACAAAAAAAAGGAATTTTCTATACCAAAAACATTAAACATAAAAATCATCAAATCATTAATCAAGGGGTTAGTTTACAAACATAACATAGTTGATATAAAATTATTTTTTCAACTCAATACATCCACCACTTTTTTTCCAGGATGGTAATTGATCATGAAATCATTATCCTTTATTAGTTCAAGACATCTTCTCTACCTCATGTTCAATTCATTCCAACTGAATGTATAATTAAAACTTTTTTATGGTCAATATATATTTCAAAGTTTCCCTAATATAAATTATTTCTCCAAAATTTTAAAGCAAAAATCATAGCTTCTAATTACAAATTTGTTGTGTAATAATTTAACTCGTTAGGTTTTAGTTTTCCTGTAGCATAAGTAATTAATTGATCATTATATATCAGAATAAAACCAAATCCATTCAATGAATAATCACCGTAGATGAAAAACTCTACATTTTTTGAAGCATGGACAAAGTCTGTGAATTCAATAATATTATTTTTAGGTCATGAAGAAAACACAACATTCTTCTATCTAAATAAATTTAAGCCCTTTTCATGTTAACTTAGTTATCAGGTTAGATAACCATGAATGTTTTTAACAAACCATCAGTAATAGCCTTCTTATCCATGTAAACTTTGAATATCTATAACATTTGTAGGTATTGGAGATTTTCTAACCACTTTTGTTTTTGTGAGATCAACTTCTATGCCATCCCTATCTACAATGTGTCCAAGAAAATAAATTTACTGCAACCAAAAATCACATTTCCTAAATTTTCTATAGAACTTATTTTCTTTGAGAGTTTCTAGGACAATCCTTAAATGTTTTTCACGATCTTAGTAACTTTTTGAAAAACCAAAATATCATCAGTAACAACAATACAAAACTTTTACAAATATTCACATAATATTCTATTCATAAGATCCATAATTATATCAGGGGAATTTCTTAAACCAAAGGGCATAACAAAAAAAATCATAATTCCCATATCTATTTTGGAACACTATTTTTAGAATTTCATGCTCATCAACCTTCCGCCAATGGTACCCAGATCTCAATTCAATCTTGGAAAAATTCTACTATCCTTAGAGATGATAAAAAAATTCATCGATACGAGGTAGTGCATACTTATTCTTAATTGTAATGTTATTAAAATATATATAATCAATGAAAAATCTCATGGAACCATCTTTCATTTTAACAAACAAAATAGGATCCCCCATGGTGAAGTGCTAAGATGAATGAAACCTTTATAAAGAAACTCATATAACCATTTTTTGAATTATTGAAGTTATACTTGAGCTATTCAATAAGGGCGTATTGAAATTTTATTATTATCAGGATCTAAGTTAATAGTAGATTCAACTTCCCATTCATGTATAACAATAGAAACCTCATCGATAAAAAACTCCAGGTAATCATTTACCATTAGAACATCATTTATCTGAGCAGTTCCTTATTTCAAACAATATGTACAAGATAAATTTCATTTTCACATTTTAACTATTTCTTAGTTTTCTAATAGGTTAACAATGGTATGGGTTTATTATTGTATACACACTGAAAATATTTTTGAAAAAAAACTTCATTATATCTACAACCAATCTTAGCATGATAAAAAAGAAGGCTAATCTAGAAATATAATAACATCAAACTCCCTTAAGTGAAAAATAAAAGGATTTCAGGTAATTTCCTTCGACAAAAAACAATAGGAATATTCTTATAATACATTTTTCCTTAATATTTATTCCTAGTGTTTCTACCACATGTTCTGATTTCATTTCTTGAAGTGAAATTTCCTATTTACTAGAAAATTATTAAAAAAAATTGAATGTGTAGACCTAGTATCAAAAAAGACATTAGATAAATCTTAGTAAATAATTAATGTACACGATTCAACTTCTTTGGATGGCCAAAAACTACTTCCATAGTCAAAAAGGATTTCACCACACCTTTCTTCTTATAATATGGATTATTTCCCTCATTCAATTATTTCATTGGGAAGGTATTTTCATAATTCCCCATATCACCAAATTTAAAACACTTTAGAGTATTCTTATCACAATTAAACGTAAGATCATTTTAATTCCAATGTAGTGACATATGTTCAAACATACCCCATTAGAAACATATCTTAGATTTGTTAAGGCCTTCTCGAAGGTGATTTTTTACTATACTTTCCAAAAAATTGAAACTGGAATTTCCTACCCCCAGATTTATTTGATTTATTTTTACCCATTTATTAACATCTGGAAATTTTCTTAATAATTTTTTCAAAGTACATGTAATCATTTAAAAACTCCATTTCTACCCTATCATCGCATTGAACAAGTTTCTCACCACTTTTGAATGGGAAGCCAATTCCCTTCCATATCATGGATTTAATAATGAGTAAAAATGATTTATTTTAATATCAAGACAATGAATAATATTTGAAGCATACCATTAAATTTAGGTGAAGTTTTCCTCATACATGAAAACTGAATCATCCTTATTTTTTTTCAGTTCCAGGAATTGATTTTCCACCTTGTGTCAAACCACCTAAGGAAAATATTTTTGAATGAAAATATTTTTCAAATAAAATATTTATATGTTCATCATATTCCATGGAATTGATCTCATATATATCCCAAATATTCTTGACCATTGACCACCACTCATTGTATTCACCTAAAAAATGGTAAGTAGGAAGACTAAACTTTTGATTATCAGAACACCCCCTAACATAAAATATCTTTTAAAGGACATTAATTCACCCTTTATCCACCACTGGGTAAGAAGATAAAATGAAAGAAAGAGGGGTGTTGTGTCACATACATAACATATTTTAAAGTTATTTTTAATTTAATTTCCTTTATTGCTTTGTTTTGGGTGCTTCCTAGGCATTTTTGGAGAAATGGGTGAGTTTTCATGATTTGGGCCAAACCGTGAGCCCAATACCAGATTTAAAAATTAATTTTGTTTCCTTTATAAATCATTCCTTTTTCAACATGTTTTATCCATTAAAATTCCTAATTGTTCTTCCATGACCTAATAACACCACCATATTAATTTGGACCATTTAGAAATCCATAATCATGGTGCATTTTAGTTTATATTTAAAGGATTGGGCCTGCCCGAAGGCCCATTTCCTGCATTAAAAATAATTTTTAACTATTTAATATGTCCTTAATTTTATATTATGTTTCCGTGATTCCAGCTCCCTCACGAAGCCACTATCCCTAAAATCACCCCCATTATCGGTTATGCATTTTTGGAACTCATTTGGACCCCAAAGGAGGGAAATATTTCTCTGAAGTTATCAAATCACCCAGATTTGAAGAGGTAAATTAATTCTTTCATATCTCCTTAAATATTTACTCTTTTCCCCCATTTCAGTCCCCACATGACCTACTACTCATCAGTCGATCCTCACTATCAGGTTTTTTTCTTTGAGATTTAAAATTTTGTTAATTCAGGGTAATTTCTTCAAGATTTTTTTCAAGGTAAGTGTTCGTCCCTTCCACTTCTTCCATTTTCTTACGGTTTTATCCCTCTTTCTTGATGTTCCAAAGTTTCCAGAACCTAGGGTTTGTACCTAGGGTTTAACCATGAGTATGTTTGGTGAAAATTTGTGTTCTAGGGCTGTATTTATCATCCTTGTGGTGCCGGGGTGGTGCGGTTGATGTTTCAGACCATGTTTTTAGGGATTCGACAATTTCCGTAGGTGATTTCATGGGTAACCATGAGTTAGTTTTCTTGATTAAATAATTTTTCATGTTCCTTATATACTGTGCATTATGAAAAACCATTTTGGGTAGCAATAGTAAAGGATTTTGTATTAAAGATACATTTTTGTTTGAATTGTGTATTTTTCAAATGTATTTCATGTGTTATGTATTGTGGTAGTTTTATGAAATGTGGAAGTGATTTATTAGTTGTTGAAAGGGGGTGAAAATTTTGTATGGGTAATGATATAGTGTCATGTGGGCCTAAAAAGGGGGGGGGGGGTCTTTGAATGGGTTTTATGTGTATAACCATGTTATACTCCTCGAAAGTGTTTTATGGATTTGTGTGTTCTCATGGGTATCTTTTGTGATATTGTTCAAGGTGATCATATAACATTTGAAAGTGGATTATTACATGTTTATTGGGCTTCCAATTCTTTTTTCGTATGGTCTTGGTGTGCTTTTGTCTTAAAAAGAGGTTTTTGAAATGGGTTTTATGTTCAAATCTTGGGTATACTCCTTATAGTTGTTTTATGAAAGTTTTGAATGGTTTATTGAGTTGTGTAAGAGGTGAAACTATATTAGCGAACTGCTTTGGTAAGAGTATATTTCTAAAAGGTCCATTCCATTTGTGAAAAATCTGTTATGTGATATTTATCATCTTGTAAATATTTTATTAAATTGTTTGAAGGAGATATTGAGGTGTGAAAGAGATGTTAATGTGATATAGACTGTTTTGTGAGAGTCTGATGTGAAAAATTGATTTTTTGATTATTAAAGGATGGTTATGTTCCATGTTTTTGTGCTTTTATATGAGTTGAAATATCTTATAATTGTTTTATAAAATTATTTAATGGTTTTTTGGAAGTGTTGAAGAAATGTGAAATGTGTTGTGGTCTATTTTGATGTGAGTCGGATTTGAAAATCATTTTGAATGAAAAATGGAATTTTGGCACTTGTGTGGTATAAATATGGGATGTTTGGTGAATTTTTCAAGTGGAAATGATATTTTCATGTTCAATGTATATTTATTGACTTGTTGAACTTGTATGAGCACAAGGGTAAAACCTGGGTATCTAGGTGGGTGGACGAGTACTAGTATGCTAGTGAATCCGTGGAGTTTGGCCTCAGTTTCACTTAGCAAGACTGATGCTTACAACTCTAACTAAACTATGATGATGATGATTGGGGACCACTAGGTTATGGGTATGTTCCCTACAAGTGTCTCTTGTATGAGAATGGATATTTGTGATGGTTACTCTCACCGAGATACGTGGTACTTGGGACCCACAGCTAGCTAGGGCCTAGGGGTTATTTCATATTTCTTTTGCTCATTAGTTACTTTATACTTACCATCAGCATACATTACATTTGTCTGGAAAATTCAGTAGCTTTGGTGTTTATTTTAAAAGTGTTAACCCTTTAAAATATCCCACTTGAAAACTGTTTTTATTCAAAGTTGCATCTTTTAGAAATTGTAACTAGCTTTTCATGTTTTTGAAAACTTGCATGATTTTCGTTTTTAAATGTTTATGACATGGAATATCTTAGTGGTGGTATGATACTGGGTTTTGGCTCACACCCTACTTACAACATTGGGTGTAAGTATACTTTCTTATTTTCTGTCATAGGTTTGGGTACGGGTTTAATGTCATTGGTTCGGGTTTTTAGATGTCCATCGTGATGCAGTGTTGTGGTGATGGCTTGAGGGAGGTGCCTATTTCCATGTGGATGTTCTTGGGATGTATTTTCATAGTTTTGTACCTTTTTAATGGTCTTCATACACTGTTTAAAATTGTGTAATTCAGTTCTGAATTTTAGTAAAAGATGTTTTGGTTTGAAAAATCCAGTTTTGGTTTCTTGGTTTGGTTTGTTGTTTTATGTTTACAAATTCAGGTAAATAGTTCCAAAACTTCATTTTATGATACCTGGGAACTTGTGCCAGCCCATGGGGATTGGGAACGCACTTCAGGTCTTGCCTCGGACCGAGTCGAGTGCCAATTTTGAGGACAACCAGATTCGGTTCAAGACAAAATGGTACTAGAAGAGGTTCATGTTAAATCTTTGGGTCATGTTATTTGGGGAGCCGTTTGGATGGTATGGAGATAAGATTATTGGGACTTGACATTCTAGTTATGGGCTGTGTTCCTTGCCAGAACACCTCATGATGGGATTTGATTCTCTAGGGGATTTTAAGATTCATCTGAGTCATTTGGTTTTCTTCGTTTGACGATGATCCGGGGTAATGAAAAGAGAGTTGGGCTAATGGTCTCAGTGAGCTCGCAGGGCCTGGAAAGCCATGTGGAGCCAGGGGTATTTCCCTAAAACACTCTCTGTGATGGTGAAGTGATTGGTATATGGCTGGAAACCAAATTTCCATGTTGTCCACCGAAGATAGTTCCCCCTCACATTGTCTTGTGTCCTTTAGTTTTGAAATCCTGGATGTTCGGTTTTAAAGAAAAAATTACGTGGTTTTAAGAAGCATATGGTTTTTTTGTGAAATTATTTTCACATAAAGAAAGAAGGGTTTGATTTTTTGAAATGTTGGAACTAAAATTTCAGAATTTTTTTGAATTGGTAAAATGGTTTGTTTACACCTATTTTGAAACTAGGAAGTATGTTAAAGTTGGTTTTGAAATAGTGTTTCTAATAGAGTTTTCTAAACTGTTGAAAGGTGTATTAATGGGGATGAGTTGTTTTGAGATTAATGTGAATAACTTGAAAGTTAATTCATATCTAAATGGTTGTGTGTTTATGAAAAGTTGTTTTTAGTTGTAAACTGGGATTTTGATCTCGTGGTTAGCAGTCTTGAGAAAAAGGATGTATTGGTTGACTATTTTGGTTTTGAGAAGTGGAAATAATTTTTGTTTTAATATTTTGTATTTCCATGAGAGACCACATGCATGAGGTTATATGGGATGATGGATGGATAATGGAATGACTGGATGAGTACCGTGATAGATATGAGGAGGGTGCCTAGTGTGGCATAGAAACATGCATGTGTGAGGCCCATGGGGTACCATTGGTGGATATGCTAACCGCTGAACCGTTTGTTTTAAAAGATTTTTTTTAAAGGGAAACATGATGTCTTGATGACATTTCTAGGATGGTTTGTATTATGTGTTTTTGAAAAGTTTGATGTTGTGGGATATTTTGAGTCCAAGAACCCCTTCTGTTTGAACAGTGTTTTAGGTTGGTGTTTGGTTGGTAAGCTGGGTTGAAAGGTTGGTTAGAGGTATCTTCTGAGAAATGTTTCGGGCTGCCATTATGGCGATTCCATTCAGGATTTTGGATATGATTTTGGCATAATTTTACCAATGGAATAGCTTGGTTGGGTCCTTGGGTTCTCTCATTGGATAAGGTACGCCCCCATTAAGGGTTAGTGCACAACCGAAGTAAAACACAGATTGAGTCGCCGTTGGAAAATCCTCTAGTTGATCAATATAAGAAAATTTTGTCGATATTTGTTGATTTATTATACACCCATTCCTTTCATTGATTTGTGGATCCTCTTGTATCAAGTGAGTGATCGTGGAATGTTGAAAGAGACCATAGTTCCTTAAGTTTCATGATTCGTCAAAGGTGGAAGTGGTCTGGGGTTGTTATTGTGGATGAGTGTCTGGATGGTGTCTAAGAAGGCCTCATGGTCCTTCAAAGTCTCTTTGAAGTATGAGTTCATGTTAAACCACCAGTGTGGGAAATTTGGTCATGAGAGGCCATTATGGCCACATTATGGGATTGTGTGTTTTTTGGGGACTTGGCATCAGGTCCCTTTCAATGTATTATTTCTATAAATTACAATGGTCATGTCCGGTGACACCTTGTGATATCGTGTGCTCATTTGACTATAAAAGAGAAGATCATACAATCCTCTAAGGGTCTCTATTATGTTGAGAGTATATCTCCCTTGAAAAAAAATCAAATCCTTTATCATAGAGGAATATTTTTATATGTGTCCTCCCCTTCTGTAGTGTCTCACCCAAAGAAACAAGGTGTGATGTGTGTGCATCTTCTAATCCCTTGTATCCGTGAAATGTTAGGTTTTGGTAGGGTTCCCATTTGTGTCTCCCCATACTAGTAACTTAGTTTTGTCCTTGGTCATGGATAGGAAGTGGGTAGTCTCTTTTAGAGATATCTAACTACCTACATCTTACTTGGGTAAATTTTGGTATTGGAGAGTGCCCAACAGTTTAGTTATATCAAGATAAGTGTAACCTTGTTCGATGTGGTTGTTTGTTTGGGAAAATTGCTTGATCCTTGTTCAGATTGAGTTTGAGGAGTTTTTCTTTGGGATAAATCCTGAATGTGCTTAATTGTTTCAGGAAAGTGTTTTATGTTTTGGTTGTGAAGTATTCCTTCCTTAATTGATCATTGGAGGTGTTTTGGCCTTTGGGGGCGAAACCTGGCAAGGGAGTACCTCTTGGTTTCTCAATTGGGTTTGTTTTTTTCTTTGACCTTTCTATGAATTTCTAGGGTAGAAAGTTTTCATAGTTGGGAGAATTTTCACATACATAACTTATTTTAAATTTATTTTTAATTTAATTTCCATTATTGCTTTGTTTTGGGTGTTTCCCATGCATTTTTGGAGAAATGGGTGAGTTTTCCTGATTTGGGCCAAACCGTGAGACCAATTCCATATTTAAAAATTAATATTATTTCCTTTAAAAATACTTCATTTTCAAAATTTTTTATCCATTATAATTCCTACTTGGCCTCCCATGAACTAATAACACCACCATATTAATTTGGTCCATTTAAAAATCCATAATCATGGTGTATTTTAGTTTTTATTTAAATGATTGGGCCTGCCTGAAGGCCCATTTCCTGCATTAAAAATAATTTTTAATTATTTAATATATCCTTAATTTTATATTTTGTTTCGGTGATTCCACCTCTATCACGAATCCACCATCCCTTGGTTCACCCCAATTATCAGTTTGGGATTTTTGGAGCTCATTTGGACCCCGAAGGAGGGTGATATTTCTCTGAATTTAACAAATCGCCCATATTTGAAGAGGTAAATTCATTATTTCATATCTCCTTAAATATTTACTCTTTTCCCCCGTTTCAGTCCCTAAATGACTTCCTCCTCATCAGTAGATCCTCAATACCAGTTTTTGTTGCTTTTAGATTCAACATTTGGTTAATTCGGGGTAATTGCTTCAAGATTGTTTCAAGGTAAGTGTTCCTCCCTTCCACTTCTTCCATTTCCTTTGGGTTTCATCCCTCTTTCTTGATGTTCCAAAGTTTCCAGAACCTAGGGTTTGTACCTAAGGTTTACCCATGAGTAATATTTGTAAACATTTGTGGTCTAGGGATGTATTTATCATCCTTGTGGTGTTGGGGTGGTGCGGGTGATGTTTCACACCATGTTTTGAGGGATTTGATAATTTCAGTAGGTGATTCCATGGGTAACCATTTAATGATGAGTTAGTTTTCTTGATTAAATAATTTTTCATGTTCCTTATATGCTATGAATTATGAAAAAACTATTTTTGGTAGCAATAGTAAATCATTTGGTATTAAAGATACATTTTTGTTTGAAGTGTGTATTTTAAAAATGTATTTCATGTGTTATCTCTTGTGGTAGTATTGTAAAACGTGGAAGTGATATATTAGTTGTTGAAAGGGGCTTCAAATTTTAGTTGGGTAATGATATAGTGTCATGTGGGCCTAACAAGGGGGGTCTTTGAATGGGTTTTATGTTTATAACCATGTTATACTCTTTGAAAGTGTTTTATGGATTTGTGTGTTCTCAGGGGCATCTTTTGAGATATTGTTCAATGTGATTATATAACATTTTAAAGTGGAGTATTACATGTTTATTGGGATTCCAATTCTGTTTTGGTAGGGTCTTGGTGTGCTTTTGGGTTAAAAATAGGGTTTTGAAATGGGTTTTATGTACAAAGCTTGGGTATAGTCCTTATAATTGTTTTATGAAAGTTTTGAATGGTTTATTGAGTTGTGTAAGAGGTGAAACTATATCAACAAACTGTTTTGGTAGGAGTATATTTTTAGAAGGTCCATTTCATTTGTGAAAAGGCTGTTATGTGATATGTATCATCTTGGAAATATTTTATTAAATTGTTTGAAGGAGATATTGAGGTGTGAAAGAGATGTGAGTGTGATGTGGACTGTTTTGTGTGAGTGTGATGTGAAAAATTTAATTTTTGATTATGAATGGAGTGTTATTTGCCATTTGTGTGGAATTTTATATGAGTTAAAATATCTTATAATTGTTTTATAAAATTTCTTAATGGTTTTGTGTAAGTGTTTAAGAAATGTGAAATGTGTTGTGGGCTATTTTGGTGTGAGTCGGATTTCAAAATCATTTTGAATAAAAAAAGGACTTTTGTGACTTGGGTGGTATAAATATGGGTTGTTTGGTGAATTTGTGATGTGTAAATGATATTTTCAAGTTCAATGTATATTTATTGACTTGTTTAACTTGTTTTATCACAAGAGGATAACCTGGGTATCTAGGTGGGTGGATGAGTACAAGTATGCTAGTGAATCTGTGGCGTTTGGCCTCAGTTTCAGTTAGCAAGATTGTCACTTACAACTCTAACTAAACTATGATGATGATGATTGGGGACCACTAGGTTATAGGTATGTTCCCTAATAGTGTCTCATGCACAGGAATGGATATTTTTGATGGTTACTCTAACCGAGATACGAGGTACCTGGGACCCACAGCTAGCTAGTCCCTAAGGGTTATTTACTATTGCTTGTGCTCATTAGTTACTTTATACTTACAGTCGGTATACGGTACTCTTGGCTGGAAAATTCAGTATCTTTGGTGTTTATTTTAAAAGTGTTAAGCCTTTAAAATAACTCACTTGAAAACTATTTTTATTCAAAGATGCATCTTTTAGAAATTGTAACTAGCTTTTTATGTTTTTGAAAACTTGCATGCTTTTCTTTTTTAAATGTTTATCACATGGAATATACTAGTGGTGGTATCTTTCTGGGATTTGTATCACACCCTACTTACACCATTGTGTGTAAGTATACTTTCTTATTTTGTGTCACAGGTTTGGGTACATGTTTAATGCCATTGGTTTGGGTTTTTATCTTTCCATCGTGATGCAGTGTTGTGGAGATGACTTAAGGGAGGTGCCTCTTTCCATGTGGATGTTCTTGGGATGTCTTTTCATGGTTATTTACCTTTGTAATGGTCTTTATAAACTATTTAAAATTGTGTAATTCAGTTCTAAATTTTAGTAAAAGATGTTTTGGTTTGAAAAATCCAGTTTTGGTTTCTTGGTTTCATTTGTCATTTTATGTTTACAAATTCAGGTAAATCATTCCCAAACTTCATTTTATGATACCTAGGAACTTGTTCCATCCCATGGGGATTGGGAACGCCCTTCGGGTCTGGCCTTGGACCAGGTTAGGTGCTGATTTTGAGGACGACCAGATTCGGTTCGTGACATGTTGCCTCATAAAATGTTCAGCCATCATTAAGTTATTTTATGGTATCTTAGGTTGTTATATTTCATAGATACCAATTCCATATATATCCTGTGTCAAATAATCCATTTCTATCACAAACTACTTGGTTCAAATTTCCACTATCCAAGGTTTTATATTTAGGAAGATATTATCCTCTCAATTCCATTATACTTTATCATCCTTATTTCTTATGTGGAAAACCATTAAAAAAATACATATCTTAGACGAATAAACATAGTAATCTTAAAAATATATATTATTTAAACATAAAAATAACGTAGAAACCATTTATGGCATTATATTAACATCATCCTAACCCCTACAGTTACCTAAACTGTGATATGATACCAACTATAAGGACCCAACCATAAACATTACATAATCTAGTAAATTATTTTAGAATTCAATTTTTTACATACCCAAAGATATTTTATGTTTAGAGTTTTAAAAAATATAACATAATTCATATATATCAGCCCATAAGAATAAAAGTGGGTAATACTAAAATAGTGTCTTTTTATTCCATGATACCAAAGTTTGTAATAAAACAAGAAATCTTTTCATGAAAAGTCTTGGCAACATTTTCCATGGATTCTACTTTCCTCTTACCCATCCTTAAACCTAGTAATTTTTTTAAAACATGGGATGAGAACAAAATTCATAGTAAGGGATATAAAATAAATGAAATTTTAGTACATGAATACTTATAAATATATAAAATCATTTTTACAAAGACATTCTTCTCACCCATAAAGTATTATATAATTACCTCTTGAAAATATATTTTTTATGTAAAATATAGAAAACATAAATAAACTATTTTGGTAAATTGGGAACTTAATTACTTAAGACCATTACCCTCATACTTACTATATGATTTTTATCCCTCACAACTACATGACAATGTAACCCTTATAACTACCTTATCTTGTAACCTTCATAGTTACCTTATGGTGTAACCATCACAATTACACATGGAATAACCATTATGGTCAACATCCAACAAAAAACATACCCAATGAATTGGAGGGAGATATAATTCTGCCCCTTTATAAAAAAAATTAATAATTACCATATAATAAACGAAAAATATGAAAATTTTCATCATAAACATTCCTTTTGATTTTTTTAAAAGTATATTATTAAAAGAGTATTTTTAAAGAAAAGTACCTTAACTCATGTTATTATTATATAAAACATGTTGAAACATCATTAATAATGTTTTAAAAAGTTTTATTAATATATTTCATGACTATATTAATATTAATAATACCTTATATGATATCCTTACACCCATTTATTAATAATATTTTTTTATTTTAATTTTTTTGGGTGCGTTTATTTCATGGTTTCTATAGTTGGTTCATTATGGGTTTTCTTTTTCAATGTAAGAAAAACACTAGAAGTAGAATCAAATAGTTTTAATAGATTTTTAGAATTTTATAAGATTTTATACATCATTTTTTCTGCTGTGAGGGATGATTTATTAGATAAAATTTTAATGAAAAAGATTTAATTTATTTTGGTGGTTTTTACGACCATCACGAACTTCTATCATCTAATTTAATGTCATGTTCATATATTAGTGATAGAACATTACAGGACATATAATATGTGTGATAAAATATTATTTTACCATAATAATGGTTTTTACTATCCTTGAAGGCATTAAAAGAAAATGAAAACACCTCATCCATGATGATGGTAAATCGACACATCATGGGGGATGTTTTCATTTATAGAATAAGAGGAGAAGAGGATAGGTTTGATGATGGATAGTCCATTTATACAATAACATACTTGTATATGTAATATAATGGATTTATCATGTCACTTTGACAAGGGTATGTGAGGGGACAATAATAAAAGAAACAAATTGAAAAATAAATAAAAGAAAATGAAAGAGGATTTTACCACTTGAATTCCTCTCCTTTAGAACCTCCTCAAGGAACATGGTTTTGGAATTCGGGGGAGACCATAAGGTCTCAGACATGTGGAAGAGGCATGGGAAGGGAAGTGGAATGAAATTAAAAAAAATATACAATGCATTTATGTGTGTGGAGAAAAGGTGGATATGGGTGGTATTTATAGTTGAAAATAGGAGGGTTTTCTCATTATTTTATACATTAGTTTATTATTTTAGATCAAGAATATGAATAAATAGAGAATTATTATTAGATATTTATAAATAATTAAGATAAGTTTTATATTATTCTGATTAAATTAGTAATGACTCATGGAATATTGTATTTAACTTATAATGTATATATATGGTAAATTACCATATTGTACTATTCATAAAAAATCAAGTATTATAGAAAAACCCCAAAAATTTACCCTAAACATTTTTAAAAATGTTGAACTAAAAAGTGAAATCCATTTTATGAAAATAATTTTATAAATGTGTGAAATTTAATTTTCAATTAAAATCAAAATTCATTCAAAAAATACCAATTTTAAAACTATAACTGATTTGTAAAACTTTAAAAAATTAATAAAGGTTTCATAAAATTATATTTTAATCCTAATATAAAAAAATAATAATTTATGAATTTATTTTATGAAAATATTGTTTTAAATCAGTATACTAAAAAGTGATTTTTATGAAAATAATTTTATAAATGTGTGAAATTAAATTTTCAATTAAAATCCAAATTCATTCAAAAAATACCAATTTTAAAACTATAACTGATTTTTAAAACTTTAAAAAATTAATAAAGGTTTCATAAAATTATATTTTAATCCTATTATAAAAAAATAATAATTTATGAATTTATTTTATGAAAATATTATTTTATAATATTGTAATTTATGCATTTATGACTTACAAAAATACCAAAACTTAATTTATCATTTTCAAAACATTTATTTACTTAATCAATGATATAAATATATAATATTTTTACATATAAGATACATAAATTTTATTTATATTATAATAGTTGAGGTAAAAATTCTATTATTATAGATTTCTTAATTTATATAAATACCACTTATTTCATTATACATTTATAATGAATTTAACTATTTATTTCCAGGATGAAAAAAATTATTTTATAAGTACCTAGGTTGTTACATTCTCCCCACCATTTGGAAATTGAATCCTTGTAAATTTTATGTACATATTATAGAAGTGAGGATACCTTTCAATCAAATCATTTTTAGATTCCCATGTTTCATCTTCAACGATGTGGTTTCTCCATAAAACCTTAACCTATTGAATTACCATATTCCAAAAAAATTTATCCCTATGATCAAGAATCTGAATAGGATTTTACTCATAAGAAAAGTTATCTTCCAGATAAACTACTTATTAGCTCAAAACATGAGATGAATCTAGCACATACTTTCTTAACATTAAAACATGAAAAACATTGTGTACCTGTGATAAACTCAGAGGCAAAGATACTCCGTAGGAAGATGGTCGAACTTTCTTCTAGATTTTATAAGGCCCAATGAACTGTTGAATTAACATTCCTTTCTTATAAAAATGAAAAACAATTTTTCAAGGTGACATTCCAAGAAAAACCTGATCACCTACCTCGAAAGAAACGTCCTTCCTCCTACTGTCTGTATAAATTTTCTGACTCTGCTGAGCTGTGCTAATGTGTTTCTAGATCATCTTCACTTTATCAGCTACATCCTCTACTAATTCTGGTCCCATCAAGTTCCTTTCCCCAAATTCATCCACAAATGTTGGAGTTTAGAATTACTTTATATATAATTCCTAAAAAATTTATCATCTATATACTAGAATGAAAACTATTATTATAAGAAAACTCAACTCATGAAATATTTTGATCCCAAATTCCCTATTAATCCATTGAATACCAACATAAAATGTCTTACAATTTCTAAATTGTATTCACTTTATGTCTATAAAATTGAGGATAAAGAATTTGTTGAAATTTAATTTAGTTAGAAATGACTTCTAAAGTGATTTATTAAAGTTAGATGTGAATATAGGATCTCGATCAGATACAATGGATAAAGGAAATCCATGTAAACTAAAAATATCTTGGAGTTATAGTGAAGAAAGCTGATCTATATAAATATGATCTCGAAAAGAAAGTAAATGTGAATGTTTAGTCATCCCATGAATAATAAACAAGATCGCAATATTACCTCAAGGATTATTTGGTAGTCCCACCATGAATTCAATGGATATATTTTCTTATTTCCACTTAGACACTGGAAAAGGATGAAGTGTCCCCTTTAGTAGTTGTCACTCTGCTTTAACCTATTGACAAGTCCAATATTTCATTATAAAATCAGTAGTATCTATTTTAATTACATCCAATCAATAATACTATTAAAGGTCTCTATACATCTTAGTGCTGCCAGAATAGACTAAAAATAGAGAACTATAAGCTTCACTTAAGAATTATTTATTCAGCTAGGAATCACATGGCACACATAATATCTTTCCAAATCTCAAGACACAATCCTTATCAATATTAAATTGAGTAAATTTACCAATCTTAACCAATTATAAATTTTTATGTAATTAATGATAATACTTCTACACTTTTTAATTCTGTCTGAGAGAGAAGACTACCCTGACACCTGAAACAAAACAGATGATTTTCCTACACCAAAACTTTCTAATCTAAAAATAAAAAAATCATTAATCAAGGGGCCATATTCCAAATGTAACATGGTTAATGTACCATGTTGTTTTAGAATCAACAAATCCACCAATTTTTTCTTTTCTAGAATGGAAATTTATCATGAAATTATTATACATTATTAGTTCAAGCCATATTCTCTACCACATTATCACGACCCATCTTCGGGTCCCGTGCCGTGACTACCCCAAGCCCGCCTCCCATAGGCCTAGGGCTAGTGACTAGCACCGAGGCGTAAATACCGACAAAAAGGGGAAGGCATTTCCTTTATAAAGTAAACAAACACCATAGTGTAAGAAAGCATAAGTAAACACTAAGTAAAACTTGGTACAATAGTAAGTGCGGAAAGTAAATGGGCCAGAATACTAACCCAATCTGAAAGTAAAGTACAACTGGAAAGAAAGTACATCAACTGAAAGGAAAGTAGCAATGTCGAGCCATCCACTAGAATTACCACCTGAAGGGTGGGTACAAACAATCTCCTCAGCTCCACGGTCCAGCTGTCCTCTCCATGTACATCCCGCCCAATGGTCCACCTCTAGGTACCGACTTGATCCACAAACCTCAACCACAATCAGCACTGTCTGTCATCTGCATCCAACACAACATAGTGCGGGCATAACCCATGAAGGGGTGAGTATATGCTACTTAGTAGGGACCCCGAGACCCCCAAAGGTCTCCCAGAATCCACTAAGGACAATCCACAAAGGAAACATACAATCACTAAGTAACATCCAACACTACTTAGGTATATGCCCATACATATACCTAAGTCATCAAATCCAGTTTGGCTCCAATATCCGAGCCCAAGTTCGATCACGTCTGCACAGGATAGCACAATCCAATCCACACAGGATATCACAACCCAATCCACATAGGAAGGAAAGTCAATCATATCGAAGATATTGATTGGAAGTCAAGACTCAGCTCACACAGGTATACTTCTTCGTAAGGTGATAGAGATGATCAGATATAGCCACTGATTCATCTATGCTGGGACCCACGTAGGATACTAAACCAGATAAGATGTCGGACCCACATAGGATACAGACTAGCTACTCTGCCAGACCCACGTAGGATAGCAAGAACAAAGTCAAACACTGCCAGACCCACGTAGGATACAAGAACAGTAGTCCTCGCCATCGAACCCATGGAGGATTTAAGTACAGTCTTCATCACTGCCAAACCCACATATGATTTTAGTGTACTCTTCATCGCTACTGAACCCACGGAGGATTTCAGTGCAGTCTTCATCGCTGCCAAACCCACAGAGGATTTCAGTGTAGTCGTCATCATCGTTGCAGTCGTAACCAGCTCTATAGTTCCCGCACACAGCATGCTCGATTCCGGGAGGGTCCTCTCCACGAGCCAAGGGGGTCGATACATCAACTGACACGTAGTCCGGAGTTGATGTATCTCAATGTTCCGTCTCGACAAGAGGAACTCAATTTGACAGACGGTGCGTCAATCGGATGCCCGGTCTGAGAGTTATTGGCTTTTTCGTTCCAGGGCCCCGGTTGGTTTTTAAGTCAAAACCAATCTGACCACACTCTAACTGTGTCCAAACCTCGAGCGGAGTTAGCCAAAAGGTCCGTCTCACTAAGAGGAATCCAACAAAGTCGACGACACGTCAATCGGACGTTCAGAACTCAAGTTATAAGCGTTTCCGCTCCGAGGGCCCGATTGGTTTCGCGCTCGAACCAACCCATCCATACCCAAAGTTCTACGAAACCTTGAGTGTAATATAAAGAAACTACTGTCTCGATCCAAGGATCACATCTCAACTGACGGTGCATCGATCAGAGGCCCGTAGCCCAAGATATGTGCAAAAGAACGAACCTGTCCAGTTTTGGGGGGTTTTGGGCCCGGACCGACCCGACCCAAGACCCCATGGGGCGGCCCGAACCAGGTCGACCCGAACCGGGCCTAGTGTGGGCGCGGCCCGGTGTGGCCAGTTTGGCGCTGGCTGAGCTGAGCGGAAAGGGGCGTGGCTGCCCCCCTTGATTGAAACTGCGGCTCCACGTGGGGCCGCTCCCTCGCCAGCCAGGGGTTACGACCCCCTGTCTTCCTTCCAAAATGGCCGGCGTGGTCCGGCCAGCCAGTGATGCCACCGTGGGACCCCGCGGTCCCGCCCGTCCAAGGTGCCGGCGGCCGGCGGTTCCGGCCGGCCCGCTTTGCACCACCTCGGCCCTGTCCGACCGGCGCGGCGCGACGGCGTCGCGCCCCTCCGCCACGACCCCGCTCCGACTGCGGCCTCTTCGAGGTTCTCCGGCACGGCGCAACGGCGCCACGGCTTTTTTTGGCCTCAACGGAATGGCTCGACGGTGCCACACTTCTTCTTTGTTTCCGCGCGGTGCCGTTGCACAGCGCTGCCTTTAATCATGCCGCGACAAACACAACATCAAAGGGGGAGGAGGGTCGGCCGTGTTCGTGCGGTCCGACCTCCTCCCATTAATCTGATACCAAGAGGCTAAAGAAAAAAAGTAGACATTTGGATGGAAAAGAATATTCGTGAACTAAATAAAACCCCCTACCTTGATGAAGTCGTCGAACGAGGTTTGTCACTGGAAAGGGACGTCGCGGAAAATAGCGTCGCAGAAGGACGATCATCGGCGTCGCGGTACACAACGTCGTGTTACACGGAGTCGTGGTACACAGCGTCGAGGTACACGGCATCATGGAGAAGAGGACAATCGGCATCGCGGTACACAACGTCGCGTCGTTGATCTCTGAGGAATCAGCGTTATTCATCGTCCTTCGTCGGAGGTCGGCATTCTTCGTCGGTGATGGTGCGTTCTTCGCGTTCTTCAAAGAGGAAGATGATGATTCCAAGGCTTGAGCAATTCCTCTCCAACCTACTCGCACAACGAAATAGCAATTAAATAAATAAGACTTTTTCTTATTTAATTAACACACACAAGACAACATTCAATTCGAAATTCAAAATGAGTTCGAGAAATGATTAAATTGAATAACTTAATTCAATTCATTAATTAAGAGAGTTGACTTGGCATTTAAAAAGGGGGTGTGGGTGTGTTACAAAAAATAATGGGGATTTGAGGAAGTTGAAAAGGTGGGGCTAGTGTGAGGCCCACCTCACTAATATCCTATCAAGAGGGGATATGATATAGTGGGTCCCACCTCAACTTCCATAAGCAGGTTTAAACAACTTAGAACATAAAATAAAAATTGCTGCACAACTTTTATTTTATTCATTAGTTAACCCTTTTTTTAAATAACCACACCCAAGCAAATGCAACTCCAGAAAAGGTGTTCCTAAGCAATTAACGGCGCTTCGGTTTCATTGGTGCCCTAGGATTTTGATTCCGAGCACCAGGTCAAAAGTTAGGAAAACCCACTCATTTGTTCACTGAACGTACCCAAGCTAAACTTCGGAAATTGATTCCGGGCACACCGGGCCTCGGAATCAGGTGCTGTCAGAAACTGCGTTCTTGTAAAATCCCAAAAAAAATTAAGAAAAAATTTCCCTTGAATTTTACGGGTCTTTACATTACTCACACCTCAGGGCTTTACGCCTCCCGTAAAGATACTTCATAAACTAGGGAAAACAAATGTGGGTACTGAGCATTCATCAGAGCCTCCCGCTCCCAAGTGCTCTCCTGGAGGTTCCCATGCTTCCATATGATGCACACTTGAGGAATTGACCGCCCACATAGGACCCACTCTTATCGATCCTCGATCTCCACTAGGACCTCCTCAAAAGTCGCCCCATCTTCAATGTCCAACTCCCCATGGTCGATGATATGCGTCGTGTCATGCAAGTATCTCCTCAGCTGAGATACGTGGAAGACATCGTGCACCCGGTGCAACTGAGGTGGTAGAGCCAGGCGATAAGCCACCTCGCCTGTCCTATTGAGAACCTGAAATGGTCCGATAAAGCCCAGAGATAACTTGACACCCCGGACAAATCTCCGTAATCCACGTCGAGGTGAGACCCGAAAGAAAACGTGGTCGCCATCCTCGAACTCTAGTGGCCTCCGCCTCCTGTCAGCATAAGACTTCTGTCAGCTCTGAGCTGTCTTCATCCACTCCAGGATGACCCGGACCTTCTCTGTCATGGGCTGGACCATTTCTAGTCCCACAAGTGCTGACTCCCTAGGGTCTGTCCAGCACAGAGGTGATATGCATGGTCGGCCGTACAATACCTCGTATGGTGCCATCCCGATGGTGGAGTGGTAGCAGTTGTTGTACGCAAACTCTACCAAGGGTAGGTGATCCTCCCAGCTGCGACCAAAGTTGAGGACACATGCACAGAGCATGTACTAGAGAGTCTAAATGGTCCTCTCTGTCTGACCATCCGTCTGAGGGTGAAAGGTGGTGCTCAGACGTAGCTACCTCCCGAATGCCTCCTCTAACCCCTTCTAAAGCCGGGAAGTAAAGCGATCATCTCGATCGGAGACTATAGATGATTCCACACCATGAATCCATACAATCTCTCGAACGTAGAGGTGTCCCAAGTTCTCCACTGAGCCTTTCTCTCGGATGGGTTTTGAAGTGGGCCGACTTGGTGTGTCGGTCGACAATCACCCAAATGGAGTCGTGACCTCTAGAAGTATGTGGAAGTCCAGTCACAAAATCCATAGATATCTCGTCCCACTTCCACTCCGGGACCTCCAAGGGCTGTACCAAGCCTGCTGGTACCTGGTGCTCCGCCTTCACCTACTGACAAGTGAGGCATCGAGAAACGAACTCAGCTACAACCTTCTTCATACCTGGTCACCAGTGATGTCGTCTAAGATGCTGGTACATCTTCGCCACTCCTGGATGTACCGCTAAATGGGAAGTGTGAAACTCCCTCAGCACCTCCTCCTTTAAAGTAGCTAGTACCATGGTATGTCCTCTGAAAAAGAAATCGTGCTCTCCTCCTATAGAGAATCCATCAGGTGCCTATCCGGAGGATATCTGTGCACGTCGCGTGTCACAGTCATCATCCCCACGTTGTGCCTCTTTGACCCGCTGCAGTAGAGGAGGAGTGACTGTGAGTGACTGAAGAAAGGCTGCTCCATCTATATCCATAATGGATATCTGCAAAGCGGCTAACTGCTCTGTCACCTCCCCGAGTAGCTGAATGCCCATTCTCATGCTGAGAGCATTAGCAACTAAGTTCCCCTTTCCAGAAGTATAGAATATCTCAATGTCATAGTCCTGCATGTACTCGAGTATTCACCGCTATCTTAGATTTAGGTCCTTCTGCGAGAAAAGGTACCTGAGACTCTGGTGGTCAGAGTAGACTGTAAAGCACTCTCCCATCAGATAGTGTTGCCACATCTTCAGAGCGAAGACCACTGCTGCTAACTCCAGGTCATGAGTAGCGAATTATACTCATGCTTCCTCAACTGACGTGATACATAGGCGATCAATGCCCTCTCTTACATAAGGACACATCCGAGTCTGGTCCCTGATGCATCGTAGTAGACTACGTACTCTACTCCCTCCTCCGGTAGCTTCAAGATAGGTGTGCTGGTCAATCTCTGTCTCAGATCCTGGAAGCTCTGCTAACATCTGTCTAACCACACGAAGGGTTTCCCCTTCTTATTCAAAGCTGAGAGTGGTGCCGCAACTCGGGATAAGTCTGGCAGAAACCTTCGGTAGTACCCAGCTAGCCCCAAGAAACTCCGCACCTCCGTCACGCTCTGGGGTGGCTCCCAAGCTAGCACTTCCTCAATCTTCATAGGATCCACTAAAACTCCCACCTCAGAGATGACATGTCCCAAGAAGTGGACCTCACGTATCCAGAACTGACACTTCAAGACCTTTCCATAAAGCTGGTGCTCACGGAGTGTGTCCAGTACAACCCTCAAGTGGTAGGCGTACTCCTCCTCAGTGGTCGAGTATATCAAAATGTCATCGATGAAGACCATGAAAAATCATTCAAGGTATGCCTAAAAGATACTGTTCATGATACTCATGAATACTGCTGTAGCATTGGTTACGCCGAATGGAATAACCAAGAACTCATAGTGGCCATACCGACATCTGAAGGCCGTCTTCTGCACGTCTTCATCTCGAACTCTGAGCTGATGATAGCCTGATCTAAGGTCTATATTTGAGAACCACCATGCTCCCTTGAGCTAATTGAAGAGTTCGTCAATCCTCGGTAGCGGATACTTGTTCCTCACGGTCCCCTGGTTCAGGCGACGATAATTGACACACATTATCAAGCTCTTGTCGGCCTTTTTGGCGAACAATATTGGGGAATCCCAGGGTGAAACACTGGGTCGGATGAATCCCTTGCTCTGCATGTCCTACAGCTGTACCCGTAGCTCTTGAAGCTCAGCGGGAGCCATCTGATATGATGGAGTGGATATCGGGGCTGTCCCGGGGCATAGGTCAATATAAAAGTCTACCTCTCTGTGAGGAGGTAGTCCTAGAACGTCATCAGGGAAAACGTCCGCATACTGATCCACCACTATAGGAAAACTCGGACTCCGCACATCAACTTCTCCTAGGATGATGCTAGCCAACTGATGAGTGATGGGCTGTCTTCTCCTCTATGTGAGTCCATCCTGTGCTGCAAAGGCTCCCTTCTCACCGGTGAAGGTGAACCTGCTCCCATCGGTGCGAACACACCGCACCTTGCGCCTAATACAGTTAATCTGAGCATGGACTGTAGATAACCAATCCATGCCCAAGATGATGTCGTAAGGCCTCGATGCCGCTACAAGAAGATCCCAGCCGAAGCTCTCGCCTCCTAGAGTAAGCTCACACTGCCGGCATCAGTGCGTAATAATCGAGTCTGATTCTGTAGGAGTCTCTAGTTGTAAGGATCGAGCCAACGACTCCGTCGGAATCTCCGAGCTCTGAACAAGGGCATCAGCAATAAAATAATGATGTGCTCATGTGCCTATAAGAACTTCAGCAATGGTGGAGTAGACAAAAATAGTACCTCGAATCATCTCTGGTGCACTGTGGTCGTAGGCCTCCACTGCCTGAAGTTGAGCCTGCTTCTGCCCGCCAGCTCCCTGTGGTCGGGGTGGACCTCCTGGTGGTGGTGGTGGGAAAGCCTCAAAGTGTCTCCCACCACCCACTGCTCGGCCAGCTCCCCTACCTCCTTCGCCTGTTCTCGGAGGACCGCTACGGTCGACCCTCTGTCTCTACCTAGGTTTCCCCTCAACCTTCTCCTACTCCTCTACACGGCGGGTCGGGCAGTCACGAGATCTGGGGCGCTAGCCGCCGCATGTGTAGCACTTTCTTTTCCTCAGAAGGCTGGCTCTACGCCGTGTGCTGCACACCTCTAAGCCAGTGTCCTGAGGTCATCCGCCTGATGGTCTGGTCTGCTTGGACCCCTGTGACATCATCGACTGCCAGCTGTAGATGACTCTGCTACGTGCTGCGCTGCGGTAGGTCTCGCTACTGGTGTAGGCTCAGCAAGGAAGCTCTCTATGAGAAGATCTCGCTCTTGTACTCCTGCCTATGTCAGAATACTGAGGGAGATCATCGATGCCCTGATCTCATTCCTCAATCCCTGCTCGAAGGTCCGGGCCCGGAAGAATGGGTCACGTACCATGTCCATCGAATAACGTGAGATATCGGTAAATATCGCAGAGTACTGGGCGACCGTCATGCTACCCTGCCGCAGTTGTAGTAGCTCTTGGAAGCGCACCACACGGAGGGTGGCTGGGACGAACTCCGAGCGGAAGAGGCTCTCAATGTCTGTCCAGAGGAGAGATGCCTCATCATGCACCTGGAGTATCAAGCTCAACCATCTGACTACTGCCGCGTGCAGGAGGCTCGCTGCAAGGATCACCATGAGGTCAACTGGTGACCCCACTAACATGAAAACTCGAACCACAGCCTCCAGCCAATCCTCGGCTGCCTGAGGGTCCGTCTCCCCACAGAACCTGGGCAGTCTCTAACGCTAAAACTCATGCAGTGCACTAAGGCGACATGCACTCTCAGCAGCCGGGGATAGTAGCATCGGTGTCTCGGTGGGGAGAGGTATCGCCGATGCCTTTTCTGAAAAAGGGCCCTGCATCGGGGCCTCATCGCTCGGTGGGATGTCGTCTCACACAATGCTCGGAACCCAAGCTGGCTGCCATCGTGGGGCCATCCTGAAAAGAAACAGGTGTGCCATGGTCAAGACAATATACCTGGTGAGCTGACACAAAGTAATCACAAAGAAAACTTTTGAAACACACATGCAATCAATTTTTTCGTGCATTGAGTCGGAAATCAGAAGTCAGGGTCCTGGTGTACGGATACGTCAGCCGCTGCATCAGCACTGGACTCCTTGGACTGATAACCACACTCAATACCCTTAACACTATTGCTTCATATAGAAGAAAGATCAGAGTCCTGAGTTCTATGGTAGAACCAAACTCCTTTGATACCAATTTGTCACGACCCATCCTCGGGTCCCGTGCCGTGACTACCCCAAGCCCGCCTCCCGTAGGCCAGTGGCTGGCGACTAGCACCAAGGCGTAAATTCCGACAAAAGGGGAAGACATTGCCTTTATAAAGTAAACAAACACCACAGAGTAAGCAATAAAAATTAAACACTAAGTAAAACTGGGTACAATAGTAAGTGCGGAAAGTAAATGGGCCAGAATACAAACCCAATCTGAAAGTAAAGTACAACTAGAAAGAAATTACAACAACTGAATGTAAAGCAGCAACGTCGAGCCGTCCATTGAAAGTCCCACAAGAAGGGTGGGTACAAATAATCTCCTCAGCTCCACAGTCCAACTGTCCGCTCCGTGTATGTCCCGCCCAGAGGACTACCTCTAGGTACTGACCTGCTCCACAAGCCTCAACCATGATCAACGATGTCCATCGTCTGCATCCAACACAATGTAGTGCAGGCATAGCCCATGCAGGGGTGAGTATACGCTACTCAGTAGGGACCCCGAGACCCCCGAAGGTCTCCCAGAATCCACAAAGGATAATCCACAAAGGAAAGATACAATCACGAAGTAACATACAACACTACTTAGGTATATGCCTATACATATAACTAAGTAATCAATTCCAGTTCGGCTCCAAAATTTGAGCCCAAGTTCGATCACATCCACACAGGATAGCACAATCTAATCCACACAGGATAACAAAACCCAATCCACAAAGGAAGGCAAGTTAATCCTATCGAAGATATTGATTGGAAGTCAAGACTAAGCTCACACAGTTATACTTCTTCGTAAGGTGATAGAGATGATCAGATATAGCCACTGATTCATCTAAGCTGGGACCCATGTAGGATACTACACCAGCTAAGCTATCGGACCCACATAGGATACAGACCAGCTACTATGCCAGACCCACGTAGGATAGCATGAACAGAGTCAAACACTTCCAGACCCCCGTAGGATACAAGAACAGTAGTCATCGCCATCAAACCCAAAGAGGATTTCAGTACGGTCTTCATCGCTACTGAACCCATGGAGGATTTCAGTGGAGTCTTCATCACTGCCGAACCCATGAAGGATTTCAGTGCAGTCTTCATTGCTGCCGAACCCACGGATGATTTCAGTGTAGTCGTCATCGTCGTCATAGTGGCAGCCAGCTCTAGGGTTCCAGCACACAACATGCTCGATTCCGGGAGGGTCCGCTCCATGAGACAAGGGGGTCGATACATCAACTGACACATAATCCATAGTTGATGTATCTCAAATTTCTGTCTTGACAAGAGGAACTCAACATGACAGACGGCGCGTCAATTGGACGCCCGGTCTGAGAGTTATTGGATTTTTCATTCAAGGAGCCCAATTGGTTTTTAAGTCAAAACCAATCCGACCGCACTCCATCTACGTCCAAAACTCGAGTGGAGTAAGCCAAAAGGTCCATCTCACTAATAGTAATCCAACAAAGTCGACAACACGTCAATAGGACGTCCGGAGCTCAAGTTATAAGCATTTCTACTCCAAGGGCCTGGTTGGTTTCGTGCTCAAACCAACCCCATCATTCCAAAAGTTCTCCAAAACCTTGAGTGTAATATACCAAAACTACCATCTCGATCCAAGGATCACATCGCAACTGACAGTGCATCGATCAGAAGTCCATAGCCCAATATATGGGCAAAAAATGATCTGTCCGGTTTTAGGGGGTTTTGGGCCCGGACCGACCTGGCCCGAGACCCCCTGGGTCAGCCCAAACCGGGTCGACCTGAACCGGGTCCGGGTCCAGCCCATTAGAGCGCGGCCAGGCCCGGCATGGGTGGCCCGGCCCGGTGCGGCCGTTCCGGCCTGGGCGGCCAGTTGGCCTGGCGCGAGCGTGGCCCGGTGTGGCCAGCTCGGCGCTGGCCGAGTTGAGCGGAAGGGGGGGGGGTGGGATGTCCCCCTTGATTGAAACCGCGGCCCCATGTGGGGCCGCTCCCTTGTCATCCGGGGCTTACAACCCCAGGTCTTCCTTCCGAAATGTCTGGTCCGGTCCGGCCGACCGGTGCTGCCGACGCGGGACCCCGTGGTCTCGCCCCTCCGAGGTGCCGGCGGCCGGCAGTTCCGGCCGCCCCGCCTTGCACTGACGCGGATTTGAGCCGCAGACTTGTCCGACCGGCGCGGCGCGACGGTGCCGTGGCCTCTTCATGGTTCTCCGGCGTGGCACAACGGCGTCGCGACTTTGTTCAGCCTCAAAGGCGCGGCCCGATGGCGCCACGCTTTTTCTTTGTTTCCGCACGGTGTCGTCGCACCGTGCCGCCACAAACACAACATCAAAAGGGGAGGAGGGTCGGCCGTGTTCGTGCGATCTGACCTCCTCCCGTTAATCCGATATCAAACTGCTAAAGAAAAAAATAGACATTTGGACGACAAATAATATTTTTGGACTAAATCAAACCACCTACCTCGATGAAGTCGTCGAACGAGGTTTGTCGCGGGAAAGGGACACCACAGAAGACGGCATCCCGGAAGGAGGATTGTCGGCGTCGCAGTACACGACATTGCTGTACATGGCGTCGTGGAGAAGAGGACCTTCGGCATCGCGGTACACGGCGCCGCGTCATCGATCTCCGAGGAATCAGCGTTATTCATCGTCCTTCGTCGGATGTCGGTGTTCTTCGTCGGTGACGGTGCGTTCTTCGCGTTCTTCAAGGAGGAAGATGAAGATTTCAAGGCTTGAGCAATTCCTCTACAACCTCCTCGCACAACTAAATAACCCTTAATGAAATAAGACTTTTTCTTATTTAATTAACACACACAAGCCAACATTAAATTTGAAATTCAAAATGAATTCAAGAATTGATTACATTGAATAACTTAATTTAATTCATTAATTAAGAGAGTTGACTTGGAATTTAAAAAGGGGGTGCGGGTGTGTTACAAAAAATAATGTGGGTTTGAGGAAGTTGAAAAGGTGGGGCTCATGTAGGTCCCACCTCACTAATATCCTATTAATAGGGGTTAGAATATAGTGGGTCCCACCAAAACTTCCATAAGTAGGTTTAAAATACTTAGAACATAAAATAAAAATTGTTGAACAACTTTTATTTTATTCATTAGTTAACCCCTTTTTTTAAATAACCACACCCGAGAAAACACAACTCTAGAAAAGGTGTTTCTAAGAAATTACTGGCACTACGATTTCATTGGTGCCCTCAGATTTTGATTCCAAGAACTGGTTCAAATGTTAGGAAAACCCGCTCGTTCGTTCACTAAATGTACCCGAGATAAACTTTGGAAATTGATTCCGGGCACACCGGGCCTCGAAATCATGTGCCGTCAGAAACTGTATTCTTGTAAAATCCCAAAGAAAATTAAGAAAAAATTTCCCTTGAATTTTACGGGTCTTTACACACATTTAAATTCCTTTTGGATGAATATATTCTTCAAACTTTTATGTTCAATATATATCTCACATTTCACTCCATATAAATGATGTCTCCAAATTTTTAAAGTAAAAACCACATGTTCTAAATCTAGATAATGTGTGGAATAATTTAAATCATGAGGTTTTTGTTGTCTTGATGTATATGAAATTACATGGTCATTCTGTATCATAACGCAACCAAGTACCTTCAATGAAGCATCATTATAGATAAATAATACTCCATTTTTGGAATGCAGGGCAAAAAATGGATCATTCACCAATATTATTTTTAGTTATTGAAAACAAACATAAAATTTTTCAATCTAAATAAATTTAACCCCATTTTTTGTTAACTTAGTTAGCAGTATAGATAACTGTGTAATGTTTTTAAAACACCAGTGGAAATATCCTTCTAATCCAAGAAGACTATTAATCTCTATAACATTTGTAGGTATTTCCCATTAATATACCACTTTTTTGGTGGGATAAACTTTTATGAAATCCTTATTTACAATGTTCCCAAGAAAATAAATATCTTCTAACCAAAAATCACATTTTCTAATTTTTTTGTATAACTTATTTATCTTTGAGATTTTGTAGTAAAATACTTAAATGGTTTTCATGATCTTAATAGCTTTTTTAAAAGAACAAAATATCATCGGTAAAAAAAACTTCCCCAAATATTCACACAATATTATATTCATAAGTCTCAAAAATATAAAAGGGAGATTTATCAAACCAAAGGATATAAAAATAAGCACATAATGCCCATATCTAGTTTGGAAGAATGTTTTTTAATGTCATCCTCCTGCAAATTCAACCGATGGTATCCGGATTTTAAGAAAATCATAGAAACTAATTTAGTTCCCTAGAGATAATCAAAAAAATCATTGATATGAGGAAGTGGATAATTATTCTTAATAATAATTGTATTAAAATATTTATAATCAATGTAAAGTCTCGTATAGATATAATTCATTTTAATAAAAAAATTATGAGCACCCCTTGGTGAAGTTCAAGGATGAATGAAACCATTATCAAGAAACTAAATTTTCAACTCTAAAAGTTCCATTTGATCCATTTGATAAGGGGTTTTTGAGATTGTATTAACATTAGGAACTAAGTAAGTAGTAAATTCAAATTTTCGATCATGTATAACACTAATAAATTCATCAGAAAAAACATCCATGTTTTCATTTACTATTGGAACCTTATTTATCTGAGGAGTTCTATTGTTTTTTATAATTTTTTCAGGAAAAAAATTATTTCCATATTTTAATAGTTTCCGATATTCTAGATATGTTATCAATGGTATGGGTTCATTCTTGTATACAAACTGAAACTCTTTCGGAAAAACAACATATTTATCTCAGTAATCATTCTTAACATGATAAAACGAAATCCAATCCACACCTAGAATGATATAAAAATCCACTAAGGGAGAAATAAAAATGTTTTTTGATAATTTATTTCTATATAAAATAATAGAAAGATTCTTATAATTAAATTTTGTTCTTTAATATTTTCCCCTAGTGTTTCAACTACAGGTTATGATTTCATTTTTTATGTGAAATTATAATTTTCCAAAAAATATTCATACATAAAAGAATTTTTGGATCCCATATAAAACAATACATTTTCAAAATCTGATTGAACAGACCATATACCTAATACCACTTCATTGGAATGATAAACATATAATGATGTAGTTTCAAAGGATTTCACTGCACCTTTTTGCTTATAATTTGGCTACATTCCATCATTCAGATCTTTCATTTTGATGGTATTTTCATAATACCCTATCTCATCACTTTTGAAAGACCTTATAGTTTTATTACCAGAATTAATCTTAAGATCATTTTCATTTAAATCACATGATATATATTAAAACTTATAACATTGAAAAGACTTACCATATTTTTTAAGGCATTCCAGAGAGTGATTTTTACCACAATTTTCACCAATTAGAATCTTGACATTCTTACATTCATATTATTTTATTAATTATTTCCCATTTCTTTCCATATGGAACTTTTTTTTATGTATGTTATCAAAGTAAACATGATCATAAAAAAACTTCATCTATATCCTCTTAGCCCAGAGGACATGTTTCTAATAACTTGTGAATTTATAGGGATCCAATTACCTTCAATATATTGGCTTTAATCTAGAGAAAAAACGATTGATTTTACTATCAAAATATTGAATAATATTTGGACCATAATTTTCCAATCGAGGAAAGTTTGATTCATACACAATCACCGAATCCTTCAAATTTTGTTTTAATTCCATGAATTTGTTTTCCATCATAATTCTAACCACCTTAGGAATATATTTTTCATGGAAATGATTCTTAAATTCATCCCATTCCAAGGAATTGATCTCATCGATATCCCTGATATTATTAACCATTGACCACCATTGGTCTGCTTCACCTTCAAAATGGTGAATGTAAATAATATCCTTTTGATTATCTGAACACCCCATAACATTGAATATCTTTTCAAGGTCTTTATGAACCCTTTAGAAACTACTAGTTTGGAAGATCCACTAAAAGCAGGAGGGAGCTTCCTCAAAAAATGTTCCACTATTTTCATGTTCCTTTGTGGTAGCTCTTATTATTTTCTTGCATGTATTACACCAATATTTATAACCTATTTCAACTGAAACATTACTATCACAAACTGCTTGGTTCCAATTCCCACCATTCTAGGTTGCGAAGTCGAAAAGATATTTTCCATTTGGTTTTATTCTACTTCAGCATCCCTAATTCTTCAATGGAAAAAAATTATTAAAAATCATATCTTTGATGAATAAACATGTGAATAATAAAATTATCTATCATTTCAATATAAAAATAAGATAAAAATCATTTATGGTATTAAAATAACATCATCCTAACCCCTAAAGTTATCTAAACCATTATATGATTCCAACTATAAAGATCCGACCATAAAAATTCCATAATATAGTAAATTCTTTTAGAATTATCCATATTAAATTCCCAAATATATTTTCAGTTTAGAGTTTTTGAAAATTGGTAAATAGTTCAAAAATATCATCCAATAAGAATATAAAGTGGGTACTACTAAAATATTATCCATTTTTTCCATAATACAAAATATTTTAATAAAACATGAAATATTTCCAAGAAAAATCTTCCCAACATTTATCTTGGATTCTACTTTTTCTCTTAACCATCCTTTAAACCTATGAAAAACATTTTGAATCATGCTATGAGCACAAAAATATCAATAAGGGTCATAAAATAAAGGAAATGTTTGTCCATGAATACTTATAAATATATGAAATCATTTTCATAAAGACATAATTCTCACCCATAAATTATCATATACATACCTTGTGAAAATAAGAGATTTCCATAAAACATTAAAAAATAAATAAACTATTTAGGTAACTTAGGAAATTACAATATTATATTAATAAACCTCAAATATACAGTATGATTCTTAACCCTCATGACTACTTTACAATTTATTCCTCATGACTACCTTATGATGTAACCCTCACAGCTACCTTATGGTGTAACCGTCACAGTTACACTCGGAATAACCATTATGGTAAACATCCAATATAAAAATACCCAATGAATTGGAGGGAGATATAGATCCCAAAATTCATCATAAAAAATTACTAAAAACTATAACATAATCATAAAAAATTAAAGCATTCATCCTAAAAATTCCCATTTAATTTTTTAATAGTGTAAATCTAAAAGAGGTTTTTTAAAGAAAAGTCCTTTAACTCGGGTTCATATTACTTAAAAAATGTTAAAAAATATTGTGTAATGGTTTAAATAGTTTTATTAATAAATTACAGAAATATATTCATATTGAAAATACGTTATATTATATCTTTCCACTCATTTATTGATTATTTTTTTGTTATTTTTATTATTTTAGGTGCGTTTATTTCTTGGATTCCATGGTCGATTCATTATGGATTTTTTTTAGAATGGAAGAAAATATTTAGAAGTGGGATGAAGTGGTGTAAATATTTTTCTATAATTTTAAATGATACCATATACCATTTTTTATGATATTAGGATGATTTATTAAATAAAACATTAAAGAAAAAGATTTAATTTATTATATAGTTTTTCTGACCATCAAGAAATTATATCATCACATTTAATATCATGTTTTTATATTGGTTCCATAACATTATATAACTTATAATAAGTGTAATAAAATCTTATTTTACCATAATAATGGTTTTATGACCATACTTGAAGGCGGTAAAGGAAAATGAAAACACATCATCCATGATGATGGTAAATCGACACATCACAGACGATGCATCCATTTTTTAGAATAATAGGATTGTAAGATTGGTTTGATGATTGATATTAAATTAAAATAATAACATAAAAATACATTTAAGACACTTGATTTATCATGTCACTTGTATGAGGGTAGGTGAGGATAGAATAAGAAAATAAAAGAAATTGTAAATAAAATAAAAGAAAATGAAAGAGGATTTAACCTCTTGATATTTTATCCTTGAGAACCTTCTTAAGGAACTTGGTTTTGGAATTTTGGTGAGACGATAAGGTCATGGAAATGAGGAGGAATCTTGGGCAGGGAATAGGGTATAAATTAAACAAGCTACAAGGCTTTGAGGTGTGAGGAGAATAGGTGCTGAGGGGTGGTATTTATAGTGAAGGAGAGAGGGTGTTTTATCATTATTTTATATATTAGTTAATTATTTTGGCTCAAGACTGTGAATAGTTATGTAATTATCTCTAAATATATTAAATAAATGAATGGGATTTTTATATTTTTGTGATTACATAAAAAATGAATTAAGGAATAGTGTATTTAACTTATATTGTATGTATACTATAAAGTACTATATTTTACTAGTCACAAAAAATTCAACTATTTTAGAAAAATCCCAAAAATAAACCCTAAACACTTTTTATTATTTATAATTCCTAAATGACTTAAATTTTAATAAAATAATTTTATAAATATGAAATTTTAATTTTTAATTAAAATCATTATTTATTTAAAAAATACCCAATTTAAAATTATAACTGATTTTATAAATCTTTAAAAAATTAATTAAGGACTCATTAAATTATATTATAATTATAAGACAAAAAATTTTATTAATTTATTTTATGAAAATATATTTTCTTTTAAATCATCATATTGATTATAAAATTGTAATTAAATATTTATGACTTATAAAACTACTAACACTTAATTTATCATTTTGAAAACATTTATTTACTTAATCCATGATATAAATATATCACATTTTTACATATAAGATACATGAATTTCATTTATATTATCATATATTATTCTACTATTATATTAGTATATATTTCATAATTTCTATAAATACCACTTTTTCATTATACATTTATAACGAATTTGACTATTTAGTTCAAGAATGAAAACAAAATATTTTATAAGTACTTTAGTTGTTACATTAAAAATCCCAATATCTACCCAAATATTCCATATTAAGACTATTATAATATATAGGGATATTTTGGAGTAATTAAATTTAAAAAAGGAGTTTTAGTGTCGCACAAGAGAAGCTACACCTAAGAATGAGCGTGTTTTTTAGCTGTACACTTGTTTTCATTTTCTCCCCTATCTTTTAAAAAATTATTTCAAAATAAAATATTATAAGATTCAACTAGGAAGAATCTTAAAACTATATTAATGATGTTAAAATACTATAAAAATTATATTTTTTATGTATTTATGTTTTATACATCTTTTTCTTTATATTTCGAAAACGTTTGTGATAACGTTCAGTTAACCGCCAATATGAATTTTTTCAACTGTTTTCATATCCCAAAACATATAAATATTTAAAATAAATTATTTATGATATAAATATTTAAAAATATATGTTTTTATCCTTCTTGAATTTATTATACATATTTAATATTTACATTGAACAAAATAGAAAAATCAAATCAAAATAGGAAAATTTAAAGAAATCATGATATAAAAATACTTCAATTTCATCAAAGGAAATTAATAAACATAATTTAATGATTATAATTGATAAATAGTTTTATAAATTACTATAATTCACTTATCAATCAATTTTTTTAATAAATATAAATTTATTATTTAGGAGACAAAAAAGTGATAAAAAAAGTGGGAATAAAGGTAAGGGGATTCTAAAACCCAATTTCTTTCTGTGGGTTATTCTCTCTTACATGGTATCCGTGTTCAAATTATATCATTAAAGTCTTCTAGAAATTTTATTTGAGGGATATAAATGTTCTTACCATGTCAAAATGTTTTCTAATAAATACATCTTCTTTTTCAAAGTGACTTCAATCCATCGTATTATACTACTCTTGAAATGATTATTTTACACTCAAGAATAATTATATTTTATTCCCTAGTATGATTTACCATATTCATTTGAGAACCAAAAAGTTTATTCGTGAAATTATTTTTTTGAAATCTTTATGATACCCATTTCTTTCATTGGGATTATTTTATGACTATTATTGTTATACATTCTATGTGAAATACATGATTATGTAAATATTATGATGTGATAGGTGGGATGAGAATTACATAGCTCTACAATTAATTGGTTAATGTGATGTATCTCTTGAGATAATGTATATTATGAAAGAAAATTAGGCTAGATTTTTTTATAATGATTATTTTATGATCATGCACATATGTTATTCATGAACATGATGATATGTTTATTCACAACTATGTGAGGTATTTGAAAACTATGACACGATGTTTAATTTTTATAAATTAAAACATTACATTCGATTATCACATGTTTCCATCATGCTATAAATAGTGGTCTTATACTTATGATTTTATGAATATGGTTATGCTCACCCATTTTATATTGATTCATTTCCTTTATTCATCCTCTTACTAGGATTTTAGATCACCACTTTCATTGAGGAATATCCTCAGGTGATTTCCTGTACTAACGAGAGGTGATATTTTAGAAGGATAAAGAAGAAGAATTTAAACAAATGTTTATTTTTTAGATACAATTTATGTATGATCCTAATTTACTCAATAAACATAAAATTTGGATCTTGGATTTGAAATTATATTATGTTTCTTATCATTAAAATGATGTTATATCCATGTTAAAAAATTATTATCGTTATAGTAGGTATCAAAGCATTGTTTTGTTAATTTGGGAATTATGATTCTAAAACTTTAGTGAAAATGCTTAAGAAAAGTCAATGTATTTGTAAATATCCAAGAAACATTGTTTTAGAAAAAGGATAAACATAGGGATCCCATAATATATTCCTTTCGTGTTAATTTCATAAAATAATAAATTAATCATGCTTTGTTGACTTACTTTTTTCTGAAATATTTTATTTTCTTGAAAATGGTGGGAACTAGGGGAAAACCAACAAAAAAACCATGTGAGGGAAAATGAAATGAGTTTCTGAATGAAATATCAAATTCTATGGAAGGAGGAATTCAAAAATTCATGGAAATTTTTACCTAGTTGACTTTGATTAGGAATAATAACCTATAATATGTGTGACATCCACCTTCACCCAAGGAGGATCATGAAGACATTGAGTCCTTTATGTGGAAAATAAAACAAATATTTATTATATATTTTGATCCAGTTGTCATGGAATAATGGGTTAAATCAATGGATACAAAATTTTATGTTCTCCAACACTCTAAGAAGGAAAAGGTGACTCTACCCATCTATTATTTGGATGGGGAAGCCGATCAATTATGGGAGTTGATAAAGAACACAAAGCCAAAGGATGAAATGGAAGAGATGGATTGGAGAGACATTAAGAAAATATCTATTAACAAGTATTTCCCTCAAACTTGTCAAACGAATATAAAGAGAGAATTTATAGAGTTGAAGAAAAGGAAGGTGAATCTGTCATGAATTACAAGGAAAACATCAAAAGACTTACTATATACACCTTGTATTTTGTTTTGAAAAATGATATAAAAATCGATATATTTTTTAATGTATTAAAACCACACATTAAAAAGGATCTAGTTATCTAAGAATTTGGGAGATATGTATAATTGGTTTGATGTGCTATCAAATTTGAGATGGAATTCCGAGAATGTTCCCAAGGTTATGAAGATAAAAATAGAAGAATGGAGTTTGAAGATGGTGGTTCAAATGAAAAATGAGTAAAGAGGATCCAACTATCCACATGAAAAAAATTTGGGAATAAAAATCATGGAGATTTCCTCTAAGGGGCATAGAAATTCTTTCATTATTGAAAAAAGGACATTAGGATCATAAATGTCAAAGTGACATAAATAAACCGACGACTATGATAGAGGAAATGAGGGATCCTCCTAATGCACCACCCAAGGTTAAATTCTTCAATTGTGGGAATAAATGGAACTATAAAATCCAATGCACTAAACTGTGTGTCCTAGAGGGTAATAGACATCAGTCACCACCAAATCCATTGGAAAAAAAAATTATTCCCTAAAAACTACTAAAGTGGAGCAAGAAAATGAAGTTGTACAAGATATTCTTCTTATTAGATAAATAATTTAATTTTTTATTTGATTCTAGTTATATGCCTTATTTTATATTATACATGGTTTCTAGAACTATTGAATTGAAGCCCTGATACCTTGAAAAAAAGATATTCATAAAAAAACCTAGTGGTTCCATCTTTGGAACCGAAGTATTGGAATATTATATTATAAGAATCCATTGGAATATTATTCCAGTGAATCTCATAATAATTACCCTGAAAAAATTAAACACTATACTAGGCATGGATTGGATATAATTATATAAATAATCCATCAACTATCTGGAAAAGGAAATATCCTTTCAAATATTAGACCATACAATGCTCCATTATATATTAAATAAAGATCCTAAATCTCTTTTGGAAAATCGTTCATCAGTATGGGTGTTGATACCATTTTAAGAATAATTCCTTACCCAAATGGTTGAGTCAAATGAGGGTATCAACATGGGGGAAATTACAATTGTTATGGAATATAGTTATGTAATTATGGAATAATTACATGGACTTACACCATACAGTGATGTAGAGTTATCAATAGAGCTCGTACCCAGAGCTACACCTGTATTAAAATGCTGGTACATGATGACCCCAATCGAACTGGAAGAGTTGAAGAATCAATTGGAGGAGAATTTAGATGAAGGGTTTATATTCCCTTGTGAATCAAGTTGGGGTGATCTTGTTCCTTTTTAAAGAAGAAGGATGGATTAATTTGGTTGTGTATTATTTAACGAGAACTGAAAATAGATCACTATAAGGAACAAGTATCATATTCCAAGGATTAATGCTTGTTCGATCAAATACAAGGAGCTCAGTACTTCACAAAGGTGGATCTATATTTTTTATATCATTAAATGAAGATGAAGAAGGAAAATATTTAGAAGACTTCTTTTCCTACAAGGTATTGGCAGTATTAGTTCATATTGATTCCCTTCTGACTTACTAATTCCCCTAAAATAATCATGGATTTGATTATAGAGTCCTTATAGATTACCTAAAATATGTTTTTGGAGTGTTTATGGATGATATTTTTATTTAATTCAAGATAAAGGAGAAACATTAAGAGAATCTAAGAATCATTATTGAAATATTAAGGAAGGATAAAATGTATGCTATGTTTAGAAATTTGACTTTGGATGCAACAAGTTTCATTCTTCTGGAACATGTTCACAACTTAGGGGATTTATATAGACCCTTCAAAAAACAAAGGCAATTAAGGAATATCCTAGAACCACTAGTGTCATGAAAATCCATAGTTTTATTGGATTGGCTTGGTACAACCAATGTTTTGTGAAAAATTTCTTTGTATTTTCTAGCCAACTAACAATGTTAACATGATAATGGGTAAATTATGTCTGGATGAAAGAATGTGAGGAAATATTCATAGAGATCAAGAAGAGGCTAATCATTGTACTTGTACTCACACTACCAGAAAGTGGAGAAGGTTTTTGGATAAAGAATGATGCTTCAAAAAAGTATTGGGTCGTGTACTCATGCAGAATGATAAAGTGATATCCTATGCATTATGATTGTTAAATATCCATGAGTAGAACTACTCAATGCATGATCTAGATTTATCATATGTGATATTCATTTTAAATATTTGGAAACACTACCACTATGGTGAAAAGTGTGATATATATACTGATCATAAGAGTATAATGTATATATTCACACAAAATGAGATCAACATGTGTCAAATAAGATTGTTAGATATAATCAAGGACTAAAATTTCACTATTCACTACCATCTAGGAAAGGCGAACAAGGTATCAACTGCTCTTAGAATAAATAAACCTAATACTCTATCTATGATGATGAGTGAGAGAGACCCTATATTCTTTGATATGAAATGTATGCATCTTGAAATCATAATGATAGTTAATATATCTTACCTTTCCCAATGTCCAACAATCTATCCAAGATAAGATCATGGAGTCATAAAGTGATTATCTGGAGATACCAAAGAAGGTGAAAGAGGTAATGGAAGAGATACTACATGAGTTATACATCGATGATGATGGTGTGATTAATTTTGGAATGAGGATTTGAGTGCCTCCATAATTTGAGATAAAGAAGGAACTATTGGATAATTCACATAGCTCGTCTTTATCTATCCATTCCCAAAGTACCAAGATGCACCATGATCATTGAGAACACTCCTGGTTGGACAACATGAAATAGGATATTTCAGAGTATATATTAAGGTGTTTGTTATGTTAGTAAGTTAAAGAAGAGTAACAAAAGTCCAAATTAATTATGGAATCATTTCCTATACCACTTTTAAAATGGGAGAATGTCACCATGGAAATTATCATTGGTCTCCCAAAGACATTGAAAGGAAGCAATGTGATACAGGTTTTAGTGGGCCGACTCACCAACACCACCCTCTTTATTACTATTTGGTAATATTTCATGATTTAATAACTTTACAAGGTATATGTGAAGGAATTAGAGAGGCTTCATGGGGTACCTCTTCGATCATCTATAATCGTGATCCAAGGTTAAAATCTAAATTATAGAGATGTCTTCAATATGTTTTGACTGTTGAATTGAATTCAAGAAGGAACTATCACACCCAAACTGATGGACAATCTGAAAGGACTATTCAGATGCGTGAGGACATTCTAAGATCAAACTCAATGGTATTAAAATGTGGATGGGATCAACATATTCCATTGGTTGAGTCCTCATATAAAAATAAATTCCACTCGAGTATTCAACTAGATCTATATGAATCTCATTATGGGAAGCGATGTAGAACTCCAACTTTATGGGATGAAGTTCATGAATGAAAACTACTTAGACCATATATTGCAAGATAAATGATAGAGAATATTTAATTTATCCAACAAAATATAAATGATGCTCAAATTCAACATAAGAGGTATGTTGAAAACCATCAAAGGGACATGGATTTCTATGTTTAAGACAATGTTTTCATTCAAATATCACCATAGAAGTGAGTCATGCAGTTTGGAAAAAAAGGGAAGATAAGCCCCAGGAAAATTTTCCCCTTTGAGATACTCGATCATATAAGAGAAGTGGCATATAACCTTGCACTTCCACCAAGTATGGATGAAGTTCATGATGTGTTCGAAATTTCATTCACAAGGAAGTACATTCCCAATTCCTCACATGTACTGAATCCAGAGGTGGTACAACCAGAGAATGACCTAACATACAATGAGAATCGAGTTAATATAATGGATCTTAGAGAAACATTTCTACCCAATAAGTCAAATCACCTTTCTAATGTATTATGGAGGAACCATAAATATGAAGAGGTGACTTAGGAACCAGAGAAAACAATGAAACAAAAGCAACCTCACCATTTCTCAATTGATAATTTGATTTCAAATTTAAAGGATAAAGTTTCTAAAGTAGGGAATATTGTTATTACATCACGTTTACAAATTATACTTGTCACATGAATGAAATAAGTTTTATAATATACTATATAGTGTTGTACACAAAAGTAAAATGAGAAATATTATTTCAATAATAAATATTATTACATTAATCAGAATTGAAACAAATTATAATTTGAAAAATTATAATTAGAAAAAATTATAAAATAGGAATGCTAAAATGAGAAAATATGGATTTCCCCGATCTATTAGAATCATCTCTACCATTGCCAATGCTATAGAAAAGAAACAAAATAATAATAAAATAAAAACACTATAGAAAATGAAAATATACATCCTTGATAGGATTTGAGTTGAATATTGAGTGAAAAAATGAAGTGGTATATATATGAGGTAATATTATTATTGGAATAATAATATGACCATTAAGAATAGTAACCTGACCATTGGGAATAATAACATAACCTTTGGAATAGTAAATTTTATCTCAGAATAATAAATGATTAAATAAATAATTATTATCATGATTACTTTATGTAAATAAAAATATTTTAATTCTAAAAAACTAAATACCATGATTAAAAAACCCAAAGACAATATAAACACATTTTAAATAAACTATATTTTAATTTATTCTGTAAGAAACATTATTTTTATATTAAAAATTAAAAATTAAAATTTTGAAATTTACTTTAATAAAATGAATATAATTTTTGAAATTATAACATTTAAATTTTCCAAGGGTGATTTGTTAATAATTTTCTCAAATACTTTAATTTTTGAGTGAATTGTAAAAATGAAGTTTTTTACATTAATGGTGTTTCTTAAATTACATTATTTGTGATGTATTTTTGACCCAATAATTTATAGAACCTGAGGTTATACCATTATATTTGGAATTTCATAAATGAGTAATGAAAATATGATAAACATAATTTCCAAACATCCAATAGCCCGAAGGTCTAAGATTTTTTATTAATAAGACTCTTTTTAATAGAAGATGGGGAAAACCAAACAAACTTCATGGAATAAACATTACTTGACCCAAATATCATAGAAAATAAAATCCATAAATATAACAAGAAATGCCCCTACCCAACATTTGAATCGTGATAAAGCTCTCTACTAATGCAAGACTCTATAACTAACAGCTGTCCTCTGTCAAAGGATAGGCCCAATCCGATGGATATTTCCATACCCTCTTCAAAATACAAATATGTAAAGTCAAAACTGATGAACTGCTTACTATGAATCATCCTTAGGGCATGTTCCTTATGGTTGAGTCTGGATGAATCTTCTTAACATGAATCCTGAAATCATTCCAAACAACGAAACTTCTTCATTGGAGAAAGGGCACACAATACTGGAATCAAAATCACCGAAGCCTCTCCACCTCCGCAGGGCACCATCATCACTACAACCACAAGAAGACAAAGAGGAAGACGATCCAAGGAGCATGATGCCATGTCTTCATCACTCGATACTGGAAGACTAAACATCGCATCAATGAAGCGTCATCGTTGAGGGGGTCTGAGCGAATCTAAACCAACAACGCAACCATAGGCATAAAGATGATCTAGAGATGTCTGTAGAAGAACCCTCCCCAGGTTCCTAAAAGGCTGAACCATGGGAAATGAAGGGCCACCGATGAGTGATGATCTGGTGACCAAGAGGCAACAATAAAATCATTAGTCTTCCAAAAAAACCACACATAACTCAAGTAGTAAGAAAAAAAAAATAAACCAAGACCCATAAAACCGGATCCATCCTCTCTAAGACACTACAAAGATGACACCAATCCACCACTAGAAGATGGGACACACTTGATTCAACAATGGACCACACCGATACTGACCCTAAGAAACCGATGGAGGAGACCACACCCGATCTGTCGCTCGAAAAATGCTGACACCCAGCATTCGGAGTCGCCGTGCATGCCAGATCTGACATCAATATGATCTGAGATCCATGCCATTACCACTGGAAACAATCCATATCTATCACCGATCTAATGTCGAGACACCCAATGCTTAATTCTGAATGACGCATGATGATATGATATCCACCCCATGATTTTCGTCGAGCTGATGAAGGCGACCAAGATCGAGACAAGATCTGCACTGACCGAATGTGCCTGACTCGAGGAGGGAATGGGAAGAATCCAAGAGAAAACCCTAGTCATGGGAGAGAGGGGTTACATCGTCGCTTAGAGACTGGTATTTCCTTCTTCTTTCTTCTGTCCTTAATTTAATAACCTCAAAAGTACATTCTATAACCTAAATTCAAAAGTGATTCTTTAAAATAACAATTTCTATTTTTTCCACTTTACTTTATAATAAACTAATGAATTCAAATTTTAAAGGTTATTTAAAGTCTTAATCCCATTATATTATATTTATATATTATTTATAAGGTCAAAAATTTACTATTACATGTTTTACCTTTGATATATTATTTTTTTCAAAAAATTTTTCCAAAAATACCGCTCTCCTCAAGTATAAACGACCCCTCTCCCTCCACTTGATAAAACACTCCTAATATCTATTAAAAATAACAATATCTACCCAAATCACCCATCTAAAGAATATTATAATGCATATGGACATTATGGAGTAATATAAATACAAAAATCAATTGATTTATGGTGGCGTACAAGAGAATCTATACTGAAGAAAGAGTTTGTTTTTTAATTCTTTACTCATTTTAATTTTATCCTCAATATTTTTACAAACTATTTAAAAGTAAAATATTCTAATATTTAATTAGTTTGAATGATAAAATTATATTAATCATGTTAAATCCTTAAGAAATTATATTTTTAATGTATTTATGTTTTATACCTCGTTTTCTTCAAATTTGCACAGTGTTTTCGAAAACGTTTTACTAACCGCCAACAGAGACGTTTCCAATTGTTTTCATTTCACCAACTCTATTAATGGTTAAAATAAATTATTTCCTATATATAAATATATTAGTTTTAATTTTATGTAATTTATTATACTTATTTAATAACTACCTTGAACAAAAGAGAGAAATCAATGTAAAACGATAATTGTTCTAGAAAACAAGATATCAAAACACTTGAATTTCATAAACAGAAGTTAATAAATATAATACAATGATTATAATTGAAAAATAGTTGTATAAATTTATATAATTCACTTCTATATCAAAGTTTTAACAAATCAATATTTATTTTTCCCTAGGCAAAAATGTGATGAAATAAAGTGGGAATAAAGGTAAGGGGGTTCTCGAAACCAATCCCTTTCTTTGAGCTATTATCTCTTGCAAGGTATGAATGTTTGTATTATATAATTAAAAATTTATTTACCTTTTCCTTATATGATATCAATATTCCTAACATGTCAAGCTATTTTCCTAGAAAAGATTCTTTTTTTTCAAAGTGACTTCAAAACATTATATTTTACTCCTCTTGAAATTCTTCTTGTCCACTCAAGTATAATGATGTTTTATTCCCAATAATGATTTAAATTATTCATTTGGGAATAGAAAAGTTTATTCATGAAAGTGTTATTTATGAAATCCTTATGATACCCATTTTATTTCTTGTTTTTATTTCATGACTATGATTATTATATGTTCTATATGGCATGCATGATTGTGTAAATATTTTGATGTGATGGGTGGGATCAGAATTATATATCACTCTAATGTAACGAGTAATGTGATTCATCTCATGATATAATCTATATTATGAATTAACATGATGCTATATTTTTTATAATGTTGATTTTATGATTATTCACATATGTCATGCGCGAGCATGCTGCAAGATTTTTTGAAAACTATGCGTGTTATTTGAAAATGATGAAATGATGTTTCATTTTTATGCATTTCCACATTCCATGACTTTATCAGACATTTATATTAGGTTTTTAATGATAATACTATACATATAATTTTATGATGATGATTATTTTCTCCCTTGTTTTTTTGATTCATGTCCCTTGTTCATCCTCTTTTGTGACTTTTATCTTACCAATTTTATGGATGTATATCCCTAGGTTATTACATGTACTAAGAAGAAGGTGTTCTTTTAGAAGGATAAATAAGAAATATTTAAATAAATGTTTATGTTTTATTATGTAAAATTTAGTTATGAGACAAATTTTAACAAGACAATAAACCTTTGGATCATTGGTTTGTAATGCAGTTATATTGTTTATATTTAAGTTGATTTAATAGTCATATTAGAAAAAGTAGAATCAATATAGGCAAACTATAATAAACCCTTTTGAGTTAACGAGTTATAAGATATTATATAATTAATTGAAGGTTTATTATATTCCCACCATTCACATAAGAATAATCCATTCATATATATTCGACAATAACATAAGATCATTCTGTTAGTCCCAGATATTTTGTATCACTGATAGGGGGAGGGAGTGAATCAATGATTTTTTCTAGTTATTCTATTTTAACCCAAACTCTTGAACCTATTAATTTTTTTGAATTCATAAAATGATATCTCAAATCCTCACCATCATGTGGAGTAATAATTAAATATAGTAGAAAATATTATTTATAATATTTCGATAAAATTACTACTCCTTTCCATGTTGGTTATTCCCCCCAAAGTGGATCCTATAATATAATATTATTATCAATAAAAATGGTATATTGAGTATATTATATTAATATTGGTTATAACCCCAATCACCTTATCTTACTTGAATCATTATAATTCCCAATAAAAAGCATCTCTAGCAACTGGTTATACCCTTATTTATAAGATCCTTTATTTTTTCTATTGATTCTGTAGTAAAAATTAAACCTTCATCCTTAGATTTATCTTTCACAATGAGCCTTATAATGAATATTTCTTATGTAATTAGTAAATAACTTCAAAAGTTGTGTTGGTCTAAAGAGTCTTTCTATATTCTATGAGATATGAATTCTCATTAGTTTTTTTTGAATACTAAGGTCGGTCTCCTTTAGGGAATCATGAATTCAGCTCAAATTCTTCTATCCATGATTCTAAATATATTAGACTCTCTAAAATATCTTTTTCTATGTATGTGAGTTCTAAATTATTTTAATCTTTTCTACATTATTCTTTTTCAAACAACATATATTTAAAATCACATAAATTTATTACATGAATATTTTATTTCCATTCAAATTTGTGAACTTATCAATCTTTAGCAAGTGTGATATTCCACGAGAACTCATCCATATTCATGGAATAATCTAACTTTTGAATCTCTATATGACTTTGGTATTTTCTTATTCTATATAATTTATAAAATTCACTTCGTTAAACTTATTCTAAATCATTGCATTCATAACAAATTGTATCTTTTCCTTGTCAAACTCTATATCGTGACATGGAAGTCATTTGAACTTCCTTTATCTTCATAGGATTCTCCCTATAGGATATTTCTCATGTAAGACATTTCTTAAATGTGTGAGATAAATCCCCCATAGTATATTTCTCACATAAGATAAATTATCTTACAAACCTCAATCATTTTATGATATTTTCTATATAAGATAATATTTTCACGAGCTCTCAATTATCTTATAGGTTGGTCTTTGTAAGATAAATGACTTTTCCAAATACCTAAATTATCTTTCAAGTTTGTCCATGTAATTGAATTATCATAAAATCCATCATTTATCATATGGATTGGTCCTCATAATATAAATTCATTTTATAAATATTGAAATTATGATCCTCATATTAAAGACAAGTGAACACTTCTTTTGGACTTCCGCACTGATAAATAAAACATATAAATCCAATTAACCATGCCTTTCATTACTTATGAATGGTCTACGTGATCCATATTCTTAAGGAATACATGTGATTTATAAAAGATCTGTACCAAATTATTCTTCATATAATTTCCTCACCCATGAATGGTCTATGATCATTATTAATCAATCTATCGCTTAATGATTTTCGGTACCCTAAAAATATTATGGCCAAATATAGATTATATATCAACAATGAAATATCATGACTTCATATTAATTTATAAAAATCATCCAAGAATCATCATCACTACACAAAACACATACTAAACTAATTGAAAAAATATTCAATACTCACATGGGAACAATAGTCCCCCCCATTTTGATTTTTTTTTATAAATACTATAATTCCTCAACATCATAATGTGATCTTATATGCTTTATTTCTTCTCCCCCTCATTGAAAATAATATTCAAAGGCCAATATAATGGTCACCTCATATCTTCATATTCTTATCAAAGAGTGGTTAATCTTTCCCCCATTTCTTATGTATGAGAGAAGGACGATACCACATGGCTGTCACATAAAATATCCTTTGATTCTTACACTGAAAATATACATGGCCTATCCTAATGTATAAACCAAGTGAGATACAATTAATGATGTCCATGATACCCACACACTACTGTGTATGTGATATCACGCCCAGAATCTTATCATTTCTCAAATATTCAATTTATATAATAGATTATCTTAAAAGAAATATATAACCTACATAGATATCTAAAACCATCAAAATAGTTCATGTACTAGTCATGTAACTCCCCCATTTACACATGTTCTTAATGATTAACATTATCTCTTAATAAGTGAATCATAACTTCATGATGTAAGGGTGATTATCATAACTCAACCATTATGTTTAAATGTTTTCTAGAAATTCAAGGTTTACTAGAAAAAATAATTTATTAGATAACACCTCATTTTTGATCCCCTTAAAGGTATAAACTATTTCCCTTCATCATGGTGTCTTGTTTTTCATTTTTATTCCATGAGAATATCAGTTTCTCACTATATAGTGTTTAAAAATATAAATATTCTCCTTAAATTACATATTTGATTGTTCCCAAAACATAAACTAATATCGAATAAATGGATAAGACTTTGTGTCTTAGAGACAACATTCTGGAAGAGTTCTTTCTTTAACCCTGGTCCATTCCTATTTTCCAATCTTATCATGGAAATATTTATTTAGAGTCTTTTTTTTAATTCTTATCCTTTTAATTGCATTATTTCTTCCATTGAACTTATTCTTTGTGTGGTATATATTTCCCCAATAGTCTTATGAATATTCATGTTTTTAGTAGTGGATAACATTACATAATATTCTAAATCCAATTTCATTCCTTTATCCTCAATAATTTTTTGATTCCCCTAATTGTTTAGCCAATTTAAATTGATTTGTCTAAAAAACTAGACACTAATTATTAAAAATATCATCCCTATCATAATCATTTCATTAATTCACACTATTATTATTTTCAAATATACTCCTTTACACAGTATAGAGAATATATACTATTAACCATTTCATGCAAACCCTAGTCCTATGACCCTTAAAACATTATCTACCTTAAACTTCATCTAGATTTTTTATTTTTTTGACTAGATATTTATAGTTAAAACCTATTAATAGGTTATATCCTCAAGTATTTGGTGCCAAAATACCCATTTAAACTCCCCCTTGGATCCTACCTATTTACAAGTAAATACATGTTAAACCAATAAGTATAGGATTTGTGTCAAAGTTTACCACAACACTAGTAGAACCCTTGAAAGATAATTCTTTAGTTTGGTTCTGTATCTATACAGTTTTATGTTACCACTATCCTATTGAAAACCAATCCTCAATTCTATTAGGGGGTTCTACCTACTTGGAATATTCATCCCTTATATTGATGAAAAATATTTCCTCATAGAATTATTTAACCTAATATAAAAAACATTGGTTTTTAAATCCAAATTACTAGATAAAACCAGTCTATATTGAAAGTAATTATATTTATATTTAACTTGTTCACATGAAATACTATTCTCTTTAGCTTGAGGAGATTATCCATTTATATCTTCATCCTTAGTTAAGTCTTATCTGACCATGTTCAACTCATGTTGTATTGTGAGACATATGGATTGTGCCCCATCTAGTTCTTTTTCCATTACAACTAGTTCCTCCTTAAGATCTATGATATATTTTTTCATGTATATATTTTCTAATATTACTATTCATGATGTCATCAACTTATTTTATATAATTATTGAAAAATTATTCCTTATCATAAAACACTTATTATTTTTAAGATTATACTTTTCATTCTTGAGGTATTGTATTTTACCCAAAAAGAATTATATTTTTTCTTTCATCCCCTTCATGTTTTTTCATTAATTCTCCATCAAAATCACTTATTGATGAATTAGATCCTATATCAACATGATAAAATTGAGTTAATTAATTACCTAATTCACTAGATGATTCATATTTATATTTTTTTCTAATAGATCTTTTTATTTTGATAATGAGCCACTTTTTATTTGTTTTCTATCTTGTCACCGTCCTCATCAGATTAAAATTATTCCACCTTCATATTTGGGAAATAATTTAAAATATAAAAAAAAATATTAAAATTATAACTTATAGTTAGATTCTTGCCTTTTTTCCTTTTAATTTAAAATTAATAAATCTCTTTGATATAAGAGAAACAATTTGGTTGATGTCTTATTTAACCTCAGTATCCCTATATTCAAATTCTATAGCCTCTTATTCTATAATTTTTCTTTTCTATAATGTCATAAAAATCCATTTCATATTTTTTACTTATTTATGAATATATGTTATTTTCTAATGCCATAATTTATGAGTATTATACATAGATCATCAATTATAAACCATTTATTTTTTAAGGAATGATATTTTTAAATCAAACCGATATAAAAATTCCCAATTAGTTTTTTTGAAAATTATGAAATCCTCTAGATCCTCACCAAACCCCTAGATGTTCTTCACAATATTATTTACATGTGTTATATAACTATCAATATATTTATTATTAGTCATTTAAATGTATTCATATTATTCCCTCTAAACTTGATGTTTTACTTCCTTGACTATGAAACCACCTTCATAGATGGAGCCAAAGTTATCACCAATATCTTTAGAAGTCTATAAATAAAATAACTTTGAATATACCTTACCTAATAGAGACATTAGGATTACATTAAGAGATTTTCCATATAACTCCATATTCCTCTCATCTACTTGAATTAAATTCAAACCATCCTTAATGGGTTCAAACCTAGATATTGAGACATCTCTCTCTTCCTGCCCAAGTTATAGGAGGTAGGGTGACATCATATTCCTCTAGCTATGATAACTATTATTATTTAATACGGGAAAACCTTGACTATTGACAGAATTAATATTATCCATTACTTATAATTATCTCTTTGATATTTAGAGGGAACAAATCCCATGATACCAATTTTCATTATTGAATTTATTGGAACATTGAGAGGTGGAGTGATGAATCAATGATATATTTTATTTTTTGAGTAATTAATTGTTTAACCCAACCTATTTAACTTGTTAATTATATTGATCCACTCAATGATTTTTCATATCCTAAACATCACGTGTAGTAAAAAAATAAAGATATTAGCAAAAATTATTTTCAAGGTTCATCTAAATAGACTAATCCTTTATATATTGTTTATTTACCCTAGCATGGATTCTCAACTATAATATTATTATCAATTAATGGGATCTTATGAGTCCACAAGAGAATGATTTATTATTCCACATAATAACATTCTCTTCCTCAACTATTAGTAAACCTGATCCATGAGACTCTTCAACAACTGGTTATACACTCTAGTTACAATCTTCTTCCATTTTGTGTTGATCAAGTAGTATAAATTCGTCCTTATTGAACAAAATGATCTGTATCCATGAACATATAGGATCATGATTTCTCACAGAATTCTATAAGATATTTTGCGGTATTGTTGGTATTGATTATCCCTTCATATCTTATATTATATAGATTCTCCTCAGTTTTTTTGACTACTCATGTCTGTATCCATCAAGGACTCATAGATATGGATCGCCATATTCTCTCGATGATACTGTATATTTTAGAAACTTAGAAATTGATTTTCAATATGTATACCAGTTCTCAATTATTTCTCTCATTTCTACATTATTCTTTCATAAACTTTATATATTTATAATCATATACATATATTCTGTGAATAGTTTACTTATATTCAAATGTTTAAACTCTTCAATCATCTGTTGGCATGATCTTCATTGAGATATTATTAGAAGTCCTAGAAAAATATTCCATGGATTCTCCATATTACATAGGTATTTACATTATATGAAATACACCACAAAATACACATCTTTAAACTCATTCTAAATCTTTTCATACATAACAACATATTCCTTTTCCACATGGACCTCTATCTTGCGAAGTAGAACTCTATTTTTTTCATTCATACTCATAGAATATTTCCTCATAAGATATTTCTCATGTAATATATTTATAAAATGCATAGGATAAATCCCATTTATGATATTTTAAAAGTAATATAAATTTATATTACGATCCTCAATCATCTTATGAGATGGTCTATGTATGATATTTTTTTTAAAATATATCAATTATCATATGACTTGGTATTCTTAAGATAAATGCCCTTTCTAAATATCGAACTTCTTCTCCTCACACAATAGACAAGTGACCACATTTTGGGGTCTTCCACATGGATCAATTTCACAAAAATCCCTAATAATCCATGCATTTCGTTCCTCATGAATGGTTCATGCAATTCCTACTCACACATTAGTTCCATGATTCATGGAATATCTATATCAGCTTATTCTCGCAAAAATTTCCTCACAAATTAAAGATTCATACCCATGATTCTTCAAGTTATAACCTCATTCTCGGTACTAAATTATACATATTATTGTCTTATATGGATTCTATATCATGAATGACTTCCAATTTCATAACACAAATCCATAAAAATCCTACATGAATTATTATCACCACACTAAATAGATACTGAACCTATTGATAATAAATATAATTATCATGGGGGACAACACATTCATCATTCTTTCATAGTTCAATTAATCAATGAGAAAGAAAAAAAATTCAAGATACAAAATTAAAACATCATAATTATAATCAATACATAGAAAACAGCTGGATGGTATCATATGATAATATCCCCAGTGAATCATTTCAATATTTAAATTATGTAGACATATATGAAAAATATTTTTGTAAAATAAATACAAATATTCTCAAAAAATAATTATAAAATATATTTTTTATTTGATAACCTTTTAAAAAATATAAATTCCCAATAAAATAATAATATCAATTTCTCTATAAAACCTTTGAACGTTGTAATGTATGCTTGATGATGAATAATGGATATAAAAATAGAGAATTTTTTTTATTACATAAATGTTTAAATACATTTTCTTCTTACTTTTGTATAAACACAAATGTGATTTTTATATAAAATCATTAAAGGGATTCATTTAAAAAATATGTAAAGAAAGTAAAATATTTTATAAAATAACTTTTTCAATCATTTTAAATTATATAATAATTTTTAAGGAAATGTATATAGAAATAAATATTACTTACTAAGATACAATAAACTAGGTTATTTTTTCATAAAAAACATTTTTTCAGTCGATTTAAGTACCAGTGAAAATAAAATGGACCTAATAATTTAACAAACCAAAAATAATATGATTAGAATAAAATATATGAGGATTATCTTTGAAATATCATATATTTTCCCACAATTTATATTGAAATATAAAAAACGCTGATAAAAAGTGAGATTATAACAAAAACCATTACCTTAAGTCATAAATTGGTTTATGAAGACTCTAACGTATTTTATAATAAATTAAGACTTTTTATAAGTATATAATAGAATCATATTAATTTATAAATTACTATATAAAATTTATTTAAATGTATAATTACATATTTATTAACAATATGTTATTAAAATCAAGAACATAATCAAAGATAAATCTTACTCTCCCAGATCTCCCCTTACTCTCTTATATCCACCTAGGGTTTTCTCTTGAAACCCTTCTCCATGGGGTCAGCGATGCATCTGATAATAATTAATCTTCCCTTTTTTGCTTTCTTCCCCTCTTTTCAACTCATCATTCCTTCTTCCTGCCTTCTCAGTGTGCTTATTCACGAGATTTTCCTCATGTTTCTCTTTATTGTCTTTTCTGCAATTTGTTTTTGTCTTTCGCTTTTGTTTCATCTTCGACTATGGCCTCGGTGACCACTCAGGTGATGGTTTTCTGGTTTTGACATTGTCGTATTATTTTAAGGGTGGTTTTGGAATCATCACGAAGGTTGTTTGATGTTGAATCCCTATGACACTAATCCTTTAATTTTACATCACATTCCTCTTCATGTTTCTAAGTCATAGTTTTAGTGGAGAAAACAAATAGTTTTTAGAATTTTATGTCTCACAGTCGATGGTTTTAAAGAATATCATGAGATATATTCGCTATGTTTTTTTGGGCTATTAGTTTTATACCTCATAAAAGTTTCCAAAATTCTTATCCTTCGACCTCTATTTCCATGATTTGATCTCATATTCCTCTTTACCTATCCAAGTAGGATTGGGAGTGATGGTAACAATAATTTTTTGGGTGAAGTTCATTTATAGTTGTGGTGGCGGCCGTCAGAGTTGTCTACAATGGTTAAGAGTTGATGATGGCGGCTTATTAATGAGGATGGAGATTCTATGATTGTGTTTAGATGAATAGGTGAGGTTTCAGCTGGGGGGTTTCCACCAGATATTAGTGACGATGAGGTGGGATCATTTTTATGTGGCATTACTCGAGGTGGATCACTGCTCGAGATTGTGTGTCCTGAGGAATATTGGTGGTTATGGGTCTATTTCTGGCGGCCTTTGAATTTCCAATTTTTATTTTTATGCCTCATAAAATTTTAATTTTTTATCTGGGTGATTATTATTTCAATTTCTTGGAATGTTAGGTTACCAGTCAACCATGAAGTGTCTTTTGAAAATAATAATTTTTTTTGGAGGGTGGGGTATTAAAATCAATATCTGGGTGTCAAAAATTCAATTTTCCACGTATGTTTTGGTTTGGTGATTTCAGTGCTTATACTATATACATGGTTTAATAATATCTAAATCCTTAAAATTTTCATAAATATTTTATTTATTTATTATATACACTTTTATAACCATCCATGTAATGCAGTGATGAAAAATGAATTACATCACTTCATAGAGATGTTAGTCTACTTATACACAAAAGAAATGTTTTCATTTTTAAATTAATGGAAGGAAATGAATTTAAATTTTAATATATATTTATATAATAATAATAACATTATAAATATCACATATATTCATTAAATTAATATATGTAATCCTCTTTGGGTTGTGGTGATGAAAAATGAAACACATCGATTAATGAAGAGGGTAGTCTGTACATACACATGATAAAGATTTTCAATTTTCCATAAGATGGAAATGAGGTATAAAATGGTTATAAAATTAATACAAGAAAATTCATATATAGTATATATACTGACACAATTATTTTAAAATGTTAATTTAAAATTTATTCATGGTTTAAGAAGATACAAACATGAAAAACATCTGTAGGAACATATACACCTTCCTTGGATAATCTCATTTGAATAGATCTCAGTTTGATCACTAGTTAACATAACACCCATAATCCTTACAAATGATACAATGGAGTGTGGGTGGTGTTTTCTATGGTTATTTTTCTCAATCATTATCAAAATTATTCTTACCTTCATGACACTATGTCTACCTCATTTTACACACTCACATAATTCATCATAAACATTCTCACAAGAATAAAAAGAAAGAAAAAAATGAGGACTTTAGTTTTATGTGTTTTGGATGAAATTAAATCATCCATGAGGGAAAATTAGTTTCATTATTAATTATAATTGAAAGATATAATTAATAAAAATAATAATCATCAATTATAACCAATATGATGTTACTTTTCCAACCCATAGTTACCTTCACATGTAGTCAAACCCAACTTAAATAGTAGGTCCTTTCCAGTCTTCCAGTAGCATAACTTATGAAATTTACAAAATTACCTCAACTAAATCTTACTGACCAACAATCAAATGTAGTAATCAGTAACTAACAACTAATATCCAATGAATAATTAAAGTCACTCATATTTATCTATAAATTATTCTAATGCTTCAACCCCTTTATCGCAGAAATGTGAGGAGAAAACTTAATTGAAACATCATTAGAGAACCCAATATATTTATATATATTTAACGTTTTCACAAGTCATTAAGACTAATAAATAAAACAAAACCATTAGAATATATCACTTTCCAAAAATCCTACCTCTACTGATGATTTAAATTCTCATTATATAAGACTAAGGGTTGAGCTATCTTCTAGATATTCATCTTCTGGTTTTATAATTGAAACATGTATTAGGAGTCACTATTCCTAATAATATCTCACTTTAAGAATACTTTATGAAATTAATTTATACTCTCCAACACTTATTCCAAACAATTCCTCACATTTATAGAATACTATGCCTCAAACCTTTTTATATTCACCCAAGTACTACTAAAGAATAATAATTCATCTGGCAATCTTAGACTAAAAACTTAATAAATATGTTATATTGATTTTTATTAATATTTATCATACACAACTATAGTATTGTGTCTTCTAGTATGTCTTAGATGAAGTGATATTTGAGGTCACTATGTTTCATCCATGAATGAAACACCAAATTATTTACCAAATTTATTGCACTCTGACTATCATGAAAAATAAAAACACCCTCATACTTCCTTATGAGATTATCCAATAGATTCCTCAATAGTATCAATTCTTTGTTACTTAATTTTTTCCATACACTAAATTTTTCTAGTGGAAAACTTAATTAAAGAAAATCCCCCCATGATTCAAATATTTTTTACATTCTGATACTTTTATATACTAGATGATTCACTTCAAATCCTCCAAGTGTTCCTTTCCTAGATTCAATGTCTAGGAGAGTACACACCATGTAATACATTAAGATTCCTACCATTGTTAAAAATATGGATTTCTTAATATACTTTACCTCATCATTAATTTTTGGTGATATCTCCTTAGAAAATTTAAGGTTCCTAACTAATGGAATCAATACTTTCTTAAATATTTACATTTAAAACCATTCAAAAAAATTATTGATGTAGTCCCTTTAAGGTTGAACCCAATTCTAGGCTTTCCTATTTCTCTCAATATAAATCCAAAGGATGTTTTTGGCCTAAAAATGATCTTTTACCTCAAATATGTTAGAAAAATAAGTTTTTAATTATTGAATCCTCTTAATTTCCATACCTACTAGAAGGATGTCTCTAACATCCAAGATAAGGATGATGACACTCTTATAATCCCACATCTTATTGTAACAAAATTGATCCAATTTTCATCATGTTAAACCTTCCTTATACATGAAAGAATTGAATATTTAATCCTACTACTTTGAAACATTATTAAAATCATAATCACTCTCTTGAACTTAAACACAATGTCTATTCTATATCGATCAACAAAACCCATTGGGTACTTTATGAAAATATATTTCTCTAAGTTACTATAAAGAAAGCTTTCCTATACATTCATCCAATAAAAGTGAATATTATCAATAGAAACTTTGGTAAGAACTTTTCATATGGTATCATACCTAACTACTGGTGAAAATGTAAAAATAAGTATATACCTTATTACTATTAATATAGCATCACCACCAGCCATTATGTATTCCTTTTCCTACTATCATCCACTTAAATTAAATGAAAATCCTAATTTTTTCTGGTTCTTTCATCCCCTATAGTATCTCCACATGTTTTATATTCACCTATAGAGGAATGAATACTTTAAGTGAATATTATCAATAGAAACTTTGGTCAGAACATTTTATAAGGTAGAATAATTAACTATTGGTGAATAATACAAAAAATTATATACTTTATGTTAACCAGTTATTAAATTTTCCACTAAAAAATGAGTATGTGAAAAAATGGAAGCAATAAAGATATGATACTATTGAGGCATATATTCTATAAAAGGAAAAAGATATAAGAGAGTGGATTTATTTTCCATGATAGTCAGAGTGGAATACATTTGGTAAATAATTTAGTGTTTCATTCATGGATGAAACACATTGACCTAAAATATCACTTCATCAAATACATAATATAGGACACAATAATGTAGTTGTGGATGATAAAAATTAATAAAAATCAAGATAACATGTTTATTATGGTTTTATTCTAAGAATGTCAGACGCATCATTATGATTTAGTGGGACTTTGGTGAATGGAAGGAGGTTTGAGACATTATATTCTATAAATGCGAGGAATTGTTTCAGCTAAGTATTGGAGAGATTCAATTAATTTCCTAAATTATTCTTAAAGTGAGACATTATTATGAATAGTGAATCCTAATACATGTTTTGATTATACAACCAGCAAAAGAATATCCAGAAGATAGCTCAACCCTGAGGCTTAGATAAAGACAATTTAAATCATCAATAGAGGAAGTTTTTTTGGAAAAATGATATCTTCTAATGGATGGATTCAATTTATTAGTCTTAATGACATGTGAAAAATGTTAAATATATATATTGGGTTCTCTGATGATGTTACAATGAAGTATTCTCCACACAATTCTGCGATAAAGGGGTTAAAGGATAAGAATCATTAAGAGATATATAAGAGTGACTTTCATTATTCATTAGATATTAGTAGTTAGGTTATGATTACTACTGGTGATTAAAGTTCAATATGATTTAGTTGATGAAATTTTGTAAATGGCATAAGTTAGTGCTACTGGATGACTAGAAATGACCCACTATTTAAGTTGGATTTCACGACTTGCAATGGTAACTATGGGTTGGAAAAGTAATCTTATATTTATTGTAATTTATTATTGTAATTTTTATTCATTGTAACTTTTGATTATAATTAAAAATGGAAATAATTTTTTCTCATAGATGTTGTAATCACATCCCAACCACATAAATCTAAATTTCTGAATTCTTTCTTTGTGTATTTCTTCTTGTTATAATGATTATGATGCATTATGTGAGTGTGTTAAAGGAGTTCGACACGGTGTGGTGAAGGTAAGAACAATTTAGATAATGATAGTGAAAAAGAACCATTGAATTCATGACCCACACTCCATTATTTAAAATTCAAGGAGTATGGGTGTTATGTTAACCAGTGATCAAACTGAGATCTATTCAAATAAACCATAGAATGAACTACAAAATGCCCCACCCACACTCCATAGTTACCTTTTTTTGATAAATCCTCATGGAATAACATTGGAAAAAAATTAGGCTTTATATTTCTTTATAAAATATTAAAACAAAAAAATTAAAATATTCATTAATCAATTGTATATAATTTACAATTATAAAACAATAAGAAAACAAATATAATCACATTGTTTGTACATGCAAATAAAGATATAGTAAGATAGACAATCATATCAATTTAAATCAAATTCTATAAAAGTACATGAAAAAAATTTAGAATTAAAATTTTAACACATTATAAATTTATTTAAATATATAATTATAAAACTTTTAATTTTTTTTAATAATACAATTTAAAATAAAAAAAATTGAAAAATTAAATTTTTAAGTAATAATATTTCATTAAACTACCATTGGAACAGAGAATGGTGACTCATGACCCACTTCTGTGTTTCAATGGTGAAAAAATATAGAATTACCTACTGTTCCATTTTAAAAATAAAAATAAAAGAATTAATCATAAACTAAATTTATTCTGTGCATGTAATCATTTAAAGGAATCAAGATAAGAAATAAAATATTATTTACCATTGGGTGTCCAACGGTGACTCATGACTCACTATAGGAAATGTCCACCAGTATCTTATGACTTAGCATTAGGAGGATCCAACAGTGGCTCATTGAAAACATTTCCAATAATCAGGAAAAATAATTAGATGAACAAATAAATTAATAAAATATAATGAAACTTCAAACAGCAAGAATAAAAATCACTACAATCTAATTGAATAATAGAGAGCTCTAGTTAAAGCTTGATCAAGCTTTATACAACACATATAAAAATAACCATATATAGAAAGACTTGATCTATAATAAAAAAAATGATAAGCACTTAAAATAGAAAAAAAAAATCTACTACATTAAAGAAACAAAGAAGGTAAAGCTCCCATTAGTGAGTTAAGAAGACACAACCAAGACTGAAAAGGATACAAATAATTTATATATATCAGAGATAATATTTTAAAAAATTTTATTAATAGAAAATATGTACTTACCATAAAAAAGAAATAAAATATAAAAAAGTAAAACAAAATAAAACTATTGCAGAAATCGAAAGAAGATGGCCAAATAACCTTGTTCAAATTCTCTCTATAATAAAGAAGGACCGGTAGAAAAATAATCAATCATGGATTTCCAATGGTTGTAAAATAAATTACTATTCATGTAGAATAGAGGGTGAAATATCCCACTATTGATGTTTTTTAGTGGATCACTAACCCACCGTTTGGTTCCAACGGTGGATCATGACTCACCGTACTATTTGGTGACTCACGATTCACTATTGGTATCCAATTGTGACTTATTCGAGCAACCAAAAAGGAAAAAGACTGAACCATTAGAAGAAAACTTGAAGAAACTTGGATGAAAAAATTGATCACAAAATAGAAGTAATAGATAAACATGAAGTGAATATATGAACTGGTGCATAATATTGGTGAATTGAAGAACCTCAGACTGCTGAGGAAAATGATGATGATTAACATAACCTGTTCCAAATTATTCTGACTAAAAAATGAATAAAGAAGATTCTGAGACATTAATACTCGACCAAAAACATTATGAAACTTTGTTAAAATAATTGGTGAAGCTCTAAAGATCTCCATAATAAAGGTATTCATTAGTCCGGCTGATGAAGAAGGAGGAGTTCAAACTCTAGGGCACGAGATATCAAATTATCATGTGTGAGATTTTAAAAAGATCAAATAAATCAGTTTAATTAGAAGAAATTAGATGGTGGAGTGTGTATCTAAGATTTTTAATTTAGATCCCATATCAAAATGAAAACATTGAGGTCAAGTGGTATATGAATGAAGTGTTGTGATCCCTATTTTATATTAGAACACAAATGAAAAAACATGGGGGCTGTGACCTATGCAAGAAACTTAGCCAGACCAAAGTGCTTACGGGTGTGCCCCATGGGGCCTTATACATGGGTCTCACACTCTATAGATACGTTCTATGAAAAAAGTTATCCATTAACCTTGTGATGATTCTAAAGGAATGAATTCCTATTGGGTTGACCCTAAATGGGATCCTATGTTGTTGATGGCTAGCTGAGGGTCCTTCAATAGGAGGTAACATGTTTTTTACTTAAACAAAATTAAACTTTACTATATAAAAATAATATAATCATGAATTATCATTAAAAAACATTATAAAATAATTAAAAAACTATTTTTAAAACTATAACCAGAATTCATTAAATAATTGAAATTCTTGAGAATTTAAAGCACTTGATGTTTTATAAACATATTAAAACATGTAATTAACAAAGTGTTCAATAATTAAATCACATAATATTTTAAAAGTGTTAATTAATACACTTGAGAAAAAATAAGAGAATTTTATAAATGTTAATGGAGATTAATTTATCAAATAAATGAAATAAATATATTATTTATAACAAATTAAAATACTAACAACTATCACATTTATTATTTTAAAATTACTGTTATTGATTTTTTATTTGCACAAGGACTACGATGACACTACACATGAATTTTAGATAATTATCCTATTATAAAATATTAATAATAAATTTATAACATATTTTTTTATTAATACATATTATCACCTAAAACCATTGATACATTATTTATTCCCTTTTTTATCATGAAGAAAATTTTAAGATAATAATTTTTATTTTTACTACATTGGAAAAATTCTGGTAAAAGTTGGGATAATTTTATTATTCAATATTTTTAAAATTCATAAATATATAGAAAAATAATTAATTATTCATCATATTTTTTTATTCAAGTCAGTAATATCCTTATAATTTTTTAATATATTACCTCAAATACACTTACTATAACATTTCCAAAGCTAAAAAAGCATTATGTTAGGGCCAATAAATGTTTTCCTATATTTATTAAAATAAAAAATAATTTATTTCATTTATATAATATTTATTTGAAATATCTAGTATCTTACCATGTAATAAATGTTAAATAGATTTATATAATGTTTTCTATCATTTTTATTGAAACTACAACCATTGCAAGTAAAATTCTAATGGAAATATATTTTAAAATGAATCTAAATTATTATGTATAAATCAAATTATAAACACATTAATTTATAATAATTAAATATAAAATAAATCTATTAAATTTTTTAAATATATACATATAAATAGAAATAAAATTTATAACCATTTACCATTAATTTCAAAAAAAAATAGTGAATATACATAAAATTTGATTTAAACTATCATTTATAAATACATATAAATTGTTCAACAAAATATATTCCACATAATTTTTACATGATGATTCAAAATATATTATATATTTTGTTAAAATAAATATAAAAAAATTAATGAATAAATTTTAAAATAATATATATATTTTTGTATAAGAGGTATTTATTTTTTTAATTGAAAAACCATATTTATATTTTATACCATGATAAAATTATTTCAATGACTATCATAATAATAAATATTAATATAAATACATATAATTAATATAAATATCCATTATAAAATATATAATAATTAAACAATTCCTTAAATAGATAAAAATATGATATTATCTTAATGAAATATATTTAACCTTAAAATGTAGTTTTTGTAACATGATCATGTATAATGAATATATAATTAATCATTTACCATATATTATGGCATGAAATAATTAGATATATATTTCAATATAAATATTTTTTTATAAAAATAAATTCATAACATGAGTATTGATAAAGCATAAAACTAATATACCATTAATAATACTTGGGTTTTCACTTTCACCCCCTAAAAAATTACACCCTTACAATTTTAATTTTTTTATCACTAATAAAAAAATGAGTGTATAATATATAACATTATATCTAAACCATGTATGTTTATTTATAATATAATATGAATCATACTTGTGAATGGGTTTCCAAAGGAATTCCTTGGAAGCCTGAGAAAATTTTCCATATAAGAATCATTACTATTTCCTCATTTTCTAGAGTTTTATTAATTTATTTTCAATTTAGATAGAGAGTAAGATTAAAAAATATTAATCAAAATATATTCCATTTTCTAGGAATTATTTTATCTTTTGGTATTTTATTTTTATTAGTTTAATCCACTAATTCACTTAATATTATATATGGTAAATTCCTATAAAAAATGTTTCATTCATGATGTATAAGAAAAACATAAATAGATCAGGATGTCTACTTAAGAAAATTTCCTTTTTTATAAATAATTTTATGATAATTTTTCCCCTAATTTTCTTCTATTTTACTAAAATCAAAATGGATAGTGTGAGTGATGATTTTATACAATACAATCAAAATAAACCATCATATGAAAAATTAATCATGTGATATTATAACCTTCAATTCAATCAGAAATACCTTTACTTTATCATATGAAACTATTATTTCAAACTATGAATCTTTTAGAAGAACCTAAGATTCATTATGTTTTATCTCCTTCTTCATCATAACCTAATCCCACAAATAATAACTAAACTCTAAAAAATGTATAAAATTTTACTTATCAAAATGTATACTAATAAATAATTATAACGTTGGTCACATGTTTTCTCCAAAATACTAACTTAACCTTTATCACCAAAATAATATTAACAACATTAACATAAAAGCATATTCTAACCAATAATTTCCTTTATTCACCTTAATATTGTATGCTCCCAAAAATAGAGTAAATTTATTCCAAAATAACTTTATTCACCTTGTCATCAAATCACTTTTCATCACTTAAATTCATCTATATATTTTATCATATGTTCCCAATGATATAATAACATTTTTCTAAAATAAATGCAATAACCATGACATAAAATCACAAACTAATCCAAACGTTATCAATGCCTTAATAATGTATTAATCTAAAATACTAATAAAATGAAAAAAAAATTATTAATCACATTAAAATATTGTAACATAATACCTTAAAAGGAAATACATTCCTTTGAATTTATAATCACACACAAACTTATTAATCAATTATGGTATCTAAAACTCTTAAATTATACTTAACCAATACAATATTAACATCTAAAGTTAGCTAAACATTAATTTGATAAAAAATATAAAGACCAACAATTAAAAATACAATAAATACATGATTTATTGAAAATATTTAATCACATACATTTCTAAGACTTTTTAGGTTTAGAGTTTTTTAGAATTATTAAAATCACTTACAAAGATTATAAAACATGAAGTAAGAAACTATCAAGTAAAATATTATGTGATAGAAATAAAAATCCAAATAAAACAATATGAAATAAAATAAAAAAATTCAAAAGGGTATAATATAAAAAATCATAGAACAACATTGTCAGAGAAGATGATATGTATATCAATAAAATAAAATTGAGCCAAGAATCACCTTACCTTGAGTTCCTACATGCCTCATATGTCCTCTAACATCCAGAATCATAAAATTATATTAATTGTTTAATTTATTAAGAAAATGTTAAATTTTCATTTTATTATTATTATTCCATTTTATTCATTTACTTTCAAGCATTATAAATTAATTGGATTAATTTACTTGCGTTTGTTGTTATAAGATAGTTCATTTCATAATTCCAAAATAGTTTTAGTATCATATTAATGGTAAAAAATATTAAAAGATAATTTAAAATGATTTCATAATCTCCATAAGTTTCAAGTTATATGTTTGATTTTATTCTAGAGTATAAGGAGTTCAATAGGTCAGTAAATAGTTTCTAATTATAGAATCTTCTTTTTTAAGCTTGTTTTTATGTTTAAAAATGACTACAACTATTTAATTTTAATTTCCTTATTATGATGAATATTTTATCATTCCATAATAGTAATCATAAAATTAATTGAATATAAATTCTATATTTAATCAGGAAATATATTTTTAACAATATCCATGAATGAATCAATTTTAAAAAAATATCATCATTAACATAGGTATTGTAAAACAACTATAGAGATTGATGTTTTTTAATAGAGTTTAAAGGAAGAGAAAACCAATGAATATTTGAGTATTATAAAATATTTCATTATAAACTAACTAATTGTTTAGGTTCAACTTTAAATGTTACTTATATTATTGAATAGAGTAAGAGGATAATGGAAATGAAAAGGCACAATCTTTGTAAGACCCATATTTTGATGTAGAAACAACTTAGAAAGAAGTGTTCAGTGAGATACAATGTGTAGTAACCCAAATATTTAAGATATATTTATCTGTAGATAAATTAAACCTCTTAAATAGATTATAACACATGAGACCCATTTTTTAGATGATCCTAAAATAGTATACCTTTATAACATAACTATTAAATTATCCGAGTAAATAGGAATAACCTCATTTTGAAAATAATGTATAAAGGTTTAAGATATATAAAATATATTTATATATAAGTAATTTTTTTTAGTAAAGTATTTATATTATTTAGAAATACATTTTTCCTTAAAAATATTTTTTTATTGATTTCTGTGAATGAATATTATAAATAACTTTTTGACTCTTTTATAAAATATTTATGTCAAAATGAAATTAATTTTTAAAATCAGCACGTATTATCTTAAAGTGTAATTTTTAAAAATTTGGGAAATTGTTTTTTAAAAGGAGAGAACCTTTTTAGATCCATGTTTTTTATATTTAAGAATAAAAATAAAAGATTCAAAAATGGGGTGTTTTACATCAATCCCTTTCAAAGATATAAAGCATGCCAAGGGGAAGGTGTTCCATCTAGATATTTTTACTACATTCCAAACCTTTGTTGGATCGACTATCAGTAAACATATTTTATTATAGATATTTATGACTAATAATGTAATCAATGGAGAATAGAAACTCAAGGTAGTCAATCCATTGGACCATTAATCTCCATGATAGATGCATATTGTTTTTTCCGATTCCATTGTCAATGGTCATGGAGTCTCTCTCTAAAAATAGCTTTGTACACCCTATTTGTCTAAAAAAGTTCACTGATTTGATCAATCTAAGAATATATAGTTAAATAAAAAATGTGTCCCCATAATAATTATAAATTCATCCAAGGATTTACCCAATATGATCTCCCAAAGAAACACCACATCCATAGATCCTAGGATTATACTTAGTAGCACCTTCCATATTGACTTTTACCTAACGTGGGAATGATAGTTTCCAAATAACCTAAAATGTTCCTATATGGGGGATGAAATTACTAGATATTCTATGTTTTATTATGAAAATTAATTAGACTATAATTAATTTTATGTTTTATTTTGGTATAAAAAATTTTATACTTAAGAAGACATATTTCTGGAAAGCTTCTTTTCATCAAATTTTGTGAGTTTAATTTTAAATCCAATTACACCACATTTTTCAATTTAACTATTTAAAATGAATTCAATGTTTTAAATAAAAAATTTTACTTTTTGTAATGAATACAATTTCATTTTTTTCATTATAAAAATTAAAAATAGTAAATTTGTTTATCACTATTTAGGTGAAAACAGTTTTACCGGTGTGTGGTGGTTAAACTAAGAGATAAGGGTATTTTTTATAATTTAAATTTTCTTAATAATATTGTATAGAAATAGTAGTAACTCATTTTATCCAAACATCAAATATCTAGAAATTTGGAATCATTTTTCTTGATAATTACACTATTATATTTTATTCTTTTAAGAAATTTCAATAGTGTTCGCTCCCCCACTTATAAAATCACAACTCTCCTTTCTCTTATTTATAAAAATTTAGGCCATATTTCTCAAAAAAACAGAGAAATTATATTATAAAGTTTATAATACATGAATTATTGGTGTTTTTTTCTTAAAAGACCATTCCAAGGGTCCTTATGAAAGGATCTAAAGGGGTCCTATTGAAGAAGTGGTAATTATATAGCAAAAACTCTTTCAATTTGATTATGTTTATACCTCCTAAACATATTTTTTATTAATAATAATACAAAAATTATTATTTTAAAGACTATAAAAATTTAATATGATTATATAACCCCTATTATTGATCCACTATTATAACGTATGGTGAGTGAATTGTCTCTAATGCGTATATGTGGAGTTCTTCTTCAATGTAGCAATACAGTTAATTTTCCATCACAACTTTTCAGGGATGGCTATTTTGAAAAATTTAAAGAATATATATGATATTTATGAAAAAATTATGCTTCTATAAATAAAATAAAATATACATCTTCTAACCTTCCAATCCTTTGGAAAATGATATCGTCACTCATGCGTACGTGTAAACTAGCACATCCATGAAGTGATGTGATTTGTTTCTTATTTCCGATTTATGTAGATGGAAATCAGAATATATTTAATGAATCTATATAAAATAAAATTTATACTATATGGGTTAATTATTATTTACCTTTCTTATATTCCATCCATTAAAAAGTTCAAATACGGTTCATGTATACGTACGACATACTGTCACTATGAATAGTATAATTAATTTATATATATTTTCTTTTTATGGATGAGTATAAATTTATATAATGAATATATATTATATATATATCATCATTGAAATTATATATATGATGGAACCATAATGAAATTTCAATGAATTTAACTACCAAATCGAAAATCATATGGAAAAAATGAAATAGTTAAAACCACAAAAAGATGTTTTTAACGAATTATTAATAAATGTGTTTTAAAAAGATTTAATTAGAAAATATATGATATTAAAAGTATGTAAATGAATATTTTATATAATATAATAAATTAAAATTTATTATACCAGATGTTAAAGTGATTCTAATCATGTTAAAATTGAGGCAAGTGATTTATATTACAATCTCATTATTTATCAAGATTGTTTATGATTAAGTTTTTGATGAAAAACTTTTATGAGTTGTCTCAAAAAATCCTATGATTTTTTTCCAATTTTTATTTATAAATATTACATATATTTATTTAATTTTTCTCTCTTTTAATATTTAAATATACTGGAAAAATCTTTTTAATAAAAAATGACTTTATTTCTATTTTTGTTCAAATGTACATTTTCTTCCATGTCCATGTTTTATAAATTTTTTTTAAATATTACTTTAACTATTCTAATATGATTTATTCAATTATTTTTTTACCAAGGATTATATTTTTATTTTTTTAAAGTAAATTATCTTTTCTTTTTGCAATAGGTACTTTTGAATTTTTCGTGAAAATTTGGAAGGAATATTTTTTTACAGTACACGGCCTGAAAAAAATTTCTCATTTTCATGGAAACTCAAATATTTTTAGCTTTGTTTATAATTTTACTATTTTATTTTCAAATAAAATTTTTTCCTTAATATTTAGGAAATTTTAATTTTTTTAAATGTGATTTTAAAATGATAAGGGTATTTTCCTTGGGAAATATTCCACTGATATTTTAATTGAATTTTTATCTAAGGATACATCTTTTTGTGAAACATAATATTTAATTGGATATGATCTAATGATACAATACTTATAATTTCTATGGATAATTTATTATTATGATGAAAATAGGTTTATGACACTCATTTAATTTCTATGGGTTATGCTCTGATGAAATTTTGAAGTGTTTATGAAATCAATTTATTTTCCATGAGTTATTCTATGATGAATGTTTTATGATCCTTTGGAAAACCTATTTATGATTTTAATTATGTGATGGGTGGGACTAGAATTATATATCCCAATAATTCATTGACTAAATATTGATATCTGATGGGATAAAAACGATTAGAATGAGATACTTAGAATGATTCATAACATTATAACTATGTCTCCAATGAGAATTATTCATAAGGAAATTCAATAGATATAAAGAAATCGTTACATATGATATCAAGGTGTATATGAATATTGGTTTTACCCACCAATCTCAAGGTTTTTATAAGAAAAAGCCTATGTAATTCAAAATATATTATAAAAATCATGTAATGAAGAAGATGTGTTTTCCTTCACGATCAAAGTGTGGAAGGAAACATGAAATAAATTATCTTAATTAGATTGGTAAATGTTTTAAATTTGGTAAAAAGGTTATAAATAAATCAAATACTTAAGTTAAGGTAAGGTAAGAATAATTTAGATTATTATAGTGAAAAAGAACCACAAAATGTACCGCCCACACTATATTATTTTAAATACAAGGAGTATGGGTGTTATGTTAACTAGTGATCAAATATGAAGTTTAATACTGATAATTGAAATCATTAACCTATTAATCCAAGATACAAAATGAAGTATCATGTTGTCACTATTTATTATGTGGGTTATGATAAATAAGGTGTGAAAGGTATACTTACTATCCACTATAGAGGTAAATGATGTCTTATTGGATTTTGGATATACCTGCTCTTTTATATGTGAAGAAGTTTCTAAGGATATCACAATACCAACCCAATTTTTAGATGATGAATTAATAGTGAGAACCCATAATTTTATAATGATTTCATCTTAAGTCTATGATTCTACTCCAATTCAAGTTTGTGAGAATGTACTTCCTGTAAATACTATTATTCTCTCTATAGTTGAATTCGATGTTATCCTATACATGGATTGGCTTTATTTACATAAACACCACATAAATTTATGGGGAACGGAAGTCGTGTTTGATATTAAAAACCAAACTAGGATCTTCTATTAGTATAATGATATATAGGAATTTTTTTATAGAAATCACATACATTATATAGGTCTTGATTTCTTTTAAAATGGTGCTTATATTAAATGGTTGAGGAGAAACTCAACAATGAAGGTGTTCCTGTGGTGTAACAATATTTAGATGTATTTACATAAGTATTTCCAAGTATTCCATATAATAAAGAATGTTAGTTTTCAATATAACTACTATCTGGTACTACACATATTTTAAATAAACTATAGTGATTTTCTATGATTGAGTTGCATGAATTAAACAAGTAACTACAAGAGAATCATGAAATTATATTAATTCATTGAATTCAATCCCAATGTGGTTATCCTATTTTTTTGTTAAGAATAAATATGGATAAATGTATCGGTAAATTTATTATATCAAACATAATAAGATCATAGTCAATAATATGTATCATTTTTATAGTATTTATGACTTTCGTGATCAACTATGTTATGATCAATATTTTTCTAAGATTGACCTTTGTTCTAGTTATCATTAATTACTAGTCAATAATGAGGATATAACCAATAAAACATTTCATACAAGTTATGGGCACAATGAATTTATATTTACACCATTTTTACTAAATAACCTTATATATTCATGGATTTAATGAATATATTCTTTTGAGATTACTATGATAATTTTTTTTGTATTTATAGATGATATTATTTTATATTCAAAGATCCAGAATGAGAATAATGATCACTTGATTATCATATGGAAGAAACTAATAAAGGATATACTCTATGTAAAAATTACAAAGTGTTAATTTTGGAAGCAAAAAGATTCATTTTTGAGTTATTTAATCTCAAGTGAGGGTATATATATTGATCAATCAAAGATGAAAGTTATTAAATGTTGGTATAGACTAACCAAAATGACTAATATCCATATTTTTCTTGTTTTGGTTGGATATTAATGACTATTTATAAAATATTTCTCATAGATGTTAAATCCACTCACCATGTCAACTTCGAAGGGATCCATGTTCTTTTGGATAGATGAATATGAAGAAAATATTGACGAAATTAAAGTGAACGTATTATTATATTACCCTATTATAGATATGGGTTGGTGATCTATAGTGATGCATCAATGAAGGAACTAGGATGTGTACTCATGTATAATTATATAGAGATAGTTTGGGCATCTTGATAATTTAAGGTTCATTAGAAAAGTTACCCAACTAGGGATTTGGAGTTATATGTTATAATTTTGTATTGAATATATTTTGGAATTATATTTACAAAGAAAAACATAATATATATACTAATCAAAAAAGTTTAAAGTATATATTCACTAAAATATAGTTGAATATTCACCAGATAAGATGGTTAGATGTGATTAAGGATTATGACTAATCAACACATTACCGCCCTTGGAAAGCAAACAAGGTGGTCAATAATTTGAGTTGAAAGGATCATGACAAATTTTTTATGATGAATATCACAAAATATCCAATATTGTTCATATTTTATATGGATGGATTTGGAAGTATTGAAGTATGGTGTACAAAATTATCTTGCTAAAATGAGAGTTCAACCATCTCTCTTAGTAAATATTAAACAAACATAAAAATAATATGTTGAGATGGAAAAGTTGAGAAATGTTCCTATGTTTAACCTTGATTTTTATATAATGATAAGGTATGGGAACCTTGATTGTGTCCCATCAACACCAGACATGAATAAGGATCTATTGGATGAATCACATAGTTTATCACTATTTATTCATCCTGGATGTATAAAGATGTATAGAGTTTTGGAAGATTATTATTGGTGAGTCATCCTAGAGAGAGATATTGTAGAGTATGTACCATGATTAATGGAATGTCGGCTATTTAAGGCTGAGATATAGATGTATAAAGGGATGTTACTACCATTACCAATGCTAAAATAGAAATGAGAAAACACCACCAATTTTTTTTTCATCAAACATCCCATAATGATAACTCCATAATACTATTTGGGTTATATATGATATCTATATGAATTCATAAGACATAATTAATATAATTTATGATTTATATCTTGATCATATTTCAAGGATATACATTAAACTAATGGAATGGTTTCATAGACTACCAAATTCTATTGTATCTGATTTGGATATGAGGTTTACCTTGAAATTCAAGTGAAGTATTCATTAGGATTTTGATTTAGAATTATGTTTTTGTATTGCATAGTATTAAAATTAAAATGGATAGACTTTGATAACCATTAAATCCATTGCGGATATGTTTATATCTTTTTTTATACATTATAATTCTTGTTTGGATCAACACCTTCCTCTTGTTTAGTTTTATTGCAACAATAGATTTCAACCAACAATTTAGATGGATCCTTATGAAGACCTCTATGGAAATAAGTGAATAAATATAATTTTCGTGGAATAAGTGAGAGAAATAAATATATAGTAAACTAAGATAAATAAGGAAATGGAATAAATAAATAGATCAATTCAGAAATGCATTAAGGTAACTCAGATTTGATGGAAAAGTTATACTGAAAATCATCATCCAAATATGGAATTAAAATTTGATGGGAAGGTATTCCTATGAATTTATCTATGTAATATTGTTATGATATTTTTAAATATGGAAATGTTTAACCCTTATAATATTGTACCATTCAAAGTTCTTTATGGGATAGGAAAAGTATCTTATCACTTGGAATTTAGAAAAAACCTCTCTTACGTTCATGATGTCTTCCATGTATTTATCTTAAGGAAGTACATATGTTATTCTTCACATAACCTAAACTCAGAGTTCATACCACTTGATCATGATAGTTTATATGAATAAAAAACTAGTATAAATCTTGGATTATAGAGATAAAGTGTTGTAGAACAATACAAATCTTGTGGTTAATTTTCTCTAGGAGAATCAGAAATTTGAAGAAGTTACATAGAAACCTGGAAATTTTTTAAAATTAATAAATCCTTATATTTTAATCTCTATGTAATAATTTTGTGGGTAAAATTCATTTTATGGGTCTTTTAATATAACTCCTATAGTTTTTATGACATATTTCACTTTACATAAATTTAATTTCCTCAATAGCTTGCGACACACGCAACCTTGAGCCTAAATAAACTATAATATAACTTACCATTATAATATAACTATTACAATTTTAGAGTAAATAATAATAACCATATTATTAAAATTATTTTAAATGATTTTATATAAATAAAATATATTGATAAATAATAAGTCAATTTTTAGTAATGTCATTATATGCTTTAAAAATATATTTTTCCCAATTTTTTTATTACATCTTGTGAAAAAAATAATATCATATTTTTTGTCCACTTTTTAAAAATATATTTAAAATAATTTACTTAATTATTTAAATAATAAAAAATTTCATAGATTGTAATTTTTTTAATTTTCTAAAAAGAGAGATTTTTTAATGAATAGTGAAAATACTAATTTTTATTGAAAACTATCCTTCCATTTTAAGAATTAAAAAATAATAATTTTATTTTAAAGTGATTTTAAAAGAAAAGTTTTTCTATTTATATTATGAATAATCCCATAAATCATATTGAAATAAATTTTATGTAGTATTTTGGAATAAAAACTTGTTATTCTAAAGAAAATAATTTTTTGGAAAACTACTTTTTGTTTCATTACGTGGGTTTAATTTTAAAGAAATTTTTTTTCAATCCTATGAATTGAATTTGATAAAATAGATTCCATATTTTAAATCATAATGTAAAAACTTGGTAATGAGTCTACTTTAATTTTTGGACAAGTTAAATATTAACAAATAATAAAATATCTGTTACAATGGTTAAAGTGAAAGCGATTTTACAGGGTGGTGGTGGTTAAACCAAGAGATAAGATAAATATTTCCCTTTAATATTTTTTAAAAAATTTTTTATGAAAATATTTATACTTCATTCAATACCATTTTAGAAAAAATGTCCATTTGGAAACATTTTTATTCCGAATGACTTTATTATATTTTAATCTTCTAATAAATTCCAAGTGTTTTCACTCCACTACTTGTAAAAGGATGCCCATAATTTATCTTATTTGAAATACATTGAGACATATGTCTTGAATAACCCCTAAGAAATAATATTATAAAATAATCTATCCATGAAATAGATGTGGTTGTTATCTTATAATACCATTTCAAGTGTCCTTAAGAAAGGATCCAAATAAGGCTCACCAAAGAAGAGGTAATCATCTTACTCGAGATCATTCAATTTATTTATTATTCCAACTACTCTAAACATATGGTCTTTATCATAAAATAATAAAGTATGTCACATAAATGTAGTGAAATTTTTTTATGATTATTTATCCCCCAATATCCACCCTCCATTCCATCAAATGTGAAGTGAAAGTATCTGTGATGACCCAGACTATCTTGGTCCTTCCCTTTGCCAAAATCTGGGTCCTAAAGGAGTGGCATCTCTGTGAGACCGATCGGCGTCACTCGGCCTTGTCAATTTTTTTCCAGTAGCACTCCTTTCTGTGCAAATAGGGTTTTAAACCCTATTTTGACCTGTTTGAGCGTGTTTTAAAGACCCGTAACGTGCATAAGAGTTTTAATTAAATACTCAATCAATTCATGAGTCGGCTTAAACCACCCGACCCCCATTTTAATGATGAGTGGAGCCGCGTGGTAAACCCACGACCCCCCGCGCCTTACGCGGTTTCGCTTTTTCACCTCAACTTTCCTCGGCTCTTATAAACTAAGGGTTAGCTGTGGTTTCTATTTTCTCGATCGTGGATTTTCACAAACATCTTCTGGTGCATCGGGAATGACTCATCTTTATCCGTAAAGTTCCGCGCCCCCGGCCTAAATGTCGATCATCTATCAACATGTATGGAATTTCTCCTTCGCCTCTCTCTTTTGTGTATCATGCGGGGTGGGTGTGCTTTTGTTTCTGTAGAACTGGTTGGACCGAACTTAATGAAGATAATGAATGAATTCTACAAAGAAAGAGAGGGGGCTGTGTTTGTTGATGCTGTCTTATATTTTGATGTTGTTTCTTCTGTGACCATCTTGTTGAGTTGTGCTGGCTTATGCCTCCTGAAAATTGAGGCCATTGGTGGTCATTGTTTGTGCACTAATGAACCTTGCTGATGTTTTAAATGGCTTGTTTGTGGTTGTAAACTCCTGCTGTGAAAAATGAATTGGTTAATCACGTATATCCGGCTGAATAAATTGAAAGCACCAGGATCAACCCTTCTGTGATAACTCCCGGTTAGAAAACACAGAATTTGAAATCATGGAGTGTGTTAAGTCGTTTAGATCTGAAAATCCCTGACTTGTGATGGTGGTGGTAGTTGATTGCTTCCCTTTCGGGCCGATTGCTGGAGATGTGAGAGGGGATGGGATCCCCTGTCTTTTTATACCTTTGGTGTTTGTGAGTTTTAAGACCGGGTGGATACTTGTTTATATCACAAATTGGGGTGGGATCCTCTATTGTTGAGAACCAGGTGTGGGCATTTTGGTTGATGTTTGACTGTTTACTTTCCCAGACTTATGCCTTTGCCTACTAGTTGCCCAGTAGTGATTAAACATAAACATTATTACTGAACATGAAATAAGAAAGGGGACAAATTGGTTGTTAGCATGAGTCGTGACTCGGACTTGAGTGATGTTGTGATCTGTAGGCTGTCTGAAGAAAAACCTTGCTTGGGTGAGTGATTTCTACCTATATATATATACTTGTAGCTTTGTGTTTCTTATTAGTGCCACACCCAAGTTGAGAAATTAGTGCCAAACACCCCCATTTCATGGGGGAGGGTGTTCTTCCCAACACTATTCATAGTGGATGGGTATTAGCTCCTTTTCTTCTCCCTTTCCCGGATAGCCCAAGTATCTTCAGGCAGGCTATGATGGCTTGAGGTCCATTATTATCCCAAGAACCTTCGGGCGGGGTAGTGTGGTGGTTGGCCAGGTGTGTGCAGTAGGTGGTTTCCAAAGTGTCTTCGGGATGAGGCCCAGGTGTCTTCGGGCGTGGTGGTGGTTGTTCTGGCCTAGGTGTTTGCAGTCATGGTTACATATGACAGTTGTGGCCCAGGTGTGTGCGGGCAGGATTTAGCAGTGGGACTGTGTGTGGTTGAGGCCCATGTGTGTGCGGGTGGGATTTCGACAGTGGGACTACGTGTGGTTATAGCCCAGGTGTGTGCGGGCGGGTGTGGCAGTGGGACTGCGGTGAGAATGGCGGGATTGGTCCAATGCGTAGTATGTCTCAATAACCAGTGGGAAAGTGGCGCGGGGTACCCAAACATCGATGTGCTCTGATTATATATATTACTTGACTTGCGTTATTTGGGGAGTGTGCCTTGGTGAGACCTGGGGTGGATAGTTTACCTTGATAGGTGTTTGGTTTACTCTTTTCTCACGGGACTTTAGTACGTTCCCCCACTTGTGCACGAGAGTCTATGGTTTTCCCTACTGAGTGTACCTGTATGATCACCCTACGTATATAAAACTGCTTTCAGGTTTCCAGGATGACTTTGGGGATCACGTAGGACCTTACTAGCTTGGACCTTTGGAGCAGTTGCAGTTGTTGTTTTTCTTTTCCTCTTTGGTACTTACCTTGTAGTCACCTTTTTGTACTTGTGGCTTTACCTTTGGAACATGCATGTGGGAATGGTTTATTTTTTTCTTTACTTTCCTTTTACCATGGTGTTGTTGAGTTTCATCATCTCATCTCTCGATCTTATAAAACAAAAAGGGGTAATGCCTTCCATTTGTGAGAAACTTTCTATACCCTTGGTGCTAGTCGCCACTCTGGGACCTATTGAAAGTGGGTCTCGGGGGCCATTATCTCTCCTTCAACTTAAAGAAGGAAGGGCCTGGCAACCTGCTGACCCTTCCATCCTTTTGGTGAAGGCGGGTCATGACAGAATGGTATCAAAGGGATGGTTGAGAGATAGGATGGAGTCTGGAGTTAGGCACAGTGAGGATTGCATGGGATGGTAAGGAAACAGTGTTGGGTGACCTTGGTGCGTGAAATAGGCCAGGGAAGACCGGCTAGGACACGGGATTTTAGGGCCCCCTGTGATCCGATGCAAGGACTCTGGACCTACCGAACGACCAAGTGAGGCCACACTGATTGCACGGTAGAGACCCTAGGAAAGGTGCATGCATCATAATGACTCGTGTTCTTGTGTTTCTGGGATGTCTTGTGGATTATGAATAAATTAAATTTTATGAATTTTTAAAAACGATATTCTACACTACTTGGGCTTAGGCGTTCCTTGTTTACCTTGAAGCTATGGCACCTGGAAGGCGACCATGTGTGGTACATGCGATCGAGGCCCCAGAGACTACTTTGGCCGATCGGCAGAGAGCTGATCGAGTGGAAGAGGACGACTAGTGGCAGAAGACTCTTCTATCCTTCCAGCAACAGGCCCTCAAGAAGTATGTGGGAAGCACCTCCGATATGAAGACGGAAGGCTGGCTAGAGGAGGTAGTTATAGCCTTCGGCCTGATTTGGGCCCCGACCGAGTACTGGGTTCCTCTGACCGTCAGCCAGATGCGGGGAGTGGCACGTCAGTGGTGGACGCTTTACCTGGGGGAGAGGAGAGAGTCTGAGGTGGCTTGGGTGGATATCAAGAGGGAGTTCCGAGCAGAATTCATCTCCTCGACGATGAAGGTAGAAAAGAGGTAGGAACTACTCTCCCTCTAACAGGGGAGTATGTCCGTGAGGGAGCTAGGGATCAAGTTCAAAGACCTCCTATGTTTTGCTCCGGACCTCTTTCCTGACGAGGAGTCTCGGGAAAGACGTTTAGAGGAAGCACTCCGACCCTCCCTCTAGTATGCTATTACCCCCTTTACCCTACCGACGTACTTGGAGGTCCAGAAGAAGGATGAGGTGGTGGAGAGGATGTATGCTCTAGGGGGAGTGTCGTGAGAGGGGATCCAGCTGGGACTATTGAAGGGGAAGGCCGTCAGCACCAGGCCTCCAGCGTTAGGACCCTCCAGGTTCCGACCAGTAGGGAGCAGACCGCAGCAGTTTCAGTTTCGATCCCCCGGCCCTCGCCCTTTCCCTTCGGGCCTGGGATCGCGGTGCTTCGTCTGTGGGAGCCCTGGACATCTCCGGAGTCTGTGCCCTGACCGGGTGTAGTACCGCAGTGGCAGTCAGCCCCAGCAGCAGCTTCCAGCCAGTCCTTTCCAGCAGCAGCAGCCGGGACAGCGAGCTCCCGCTCCTCCGAGGGCAGACGTAGGAGGAGGCCGACCTCAGGGCGCTCCACAGGGACCTCGACCAGGGTGTGGTCGGAGAGGTGGCCGACAGCCGAGGGGTAGGGGAGCTGGGCATGGATAGTTACACGCCGCAGAAGTAGTCATTCCAGCAGGGCCAGAGGTTGTTCGAAGTACGATCAGTCTGTTTAGCCCTCTTTCTTATACCTTGTTCGATACCGGAGGTTTGCACTCCTTTGTTGCACCTAGCCTAGCTCGTGCCTTGGGTTTAGATGCGGAGAGACTTCCAGTGCCCTTGTTGTTGAGCACACGAGTCGGAGGTCAGTCCAACTTGTTGTTTGTTTGTCAGGGATGTAGACTGATGATCGGGCCACATCAGTCGGTTGGGGATCTTCTTCTGCTACAGATTCAGCCATACGATGCCATCCTAGGCATCAACTGGCTATTTTTTGTGTGTGCCGTCATCGACTGTTTTTTGAAGAAGGGTGGAGTTCTCAGACTTGGACAGCCGGCGTGTTACCTTCACCGGCGAGCGGAGCAGTCCGAAGGGAAACAGGAGAGAGGAACCTCTCCTCTCCTTGTTGACCGAGCTGACAGTGGAATCGGTAGATGCTGAAATGATAGAAGTGCCAGAGATCATCTGTGAGTTTATGGACATATTTCCTGAGGAGGTGACGACTCTAACCCCTCGATGTGATATCGAGTTCAGGATAGACGTGCAGCCCGACGCTCATACAATCTCGATGGCTCCTTACCGGATGGCACCTTCGGTGCTACGGGAGTTGCAGATATAGATTGACGATCTGATGAAGAGGGGTTATGTTCGTCCGAGTGCGTCACCATGGGGTGCTCCGGTCTTGTTTACAAAGAAGGCAGATGGTGGTCTTAGGTTGTGCATAGACTACAGGAGGCTGAATCAGGTGACGATCAAGAATCTCTACCCTCTTCCAAGGATAGATGATCTTTTCAACCATCTGAAAGGGGCAGGATGGTTCTCGAAGATCAACCTGCGGTCTGGGTACCACCAGCTGAGGGTGAAAGAGAGCGACACCCCGAAGATAGCGTTCAGGTGCAGGTATGGGCACTTCGAGTTCTTAGTCATGCCCTTCGGTGTTACGAATGCCCCAGCTGTGTTCATGGGGCTTTTGGACTCCATCTTCTGGGATTACCTAGATCGGTTCGTGGTTGTGTTCATCGATGACATCCTGTTCTACTCAAGATCAGAGGAGGACCATGCAGAGCACCTGAGGATAGTTTTGGAGGTCCTCCGACAGCACCAGCTCTATGGGAAGTTGTCAAAATGAAAGTTCTGGAAATGAGAAGTGCTCTTCCTCGGGAACGTAGTGTCTGAGCAGGGGGTAGTGGTGGACCCATCAAAGGTTGAGGAGGTTGTTTCTTGGGAAGCACCCAAGAATGTGGCGGAAGTCCGAAGTTTCCTTGGGCTGGTGGGTTACTACCGGATATTCGTACCCAACTTCTCCCAAGTGGCAACCCCTTTGACGACTCTGACCAAGAAGGACCAGGCTTTCGTATGGAGTGAGCAGTGCCATTCAGCCTTCATCTATCTGAAGGAGAAGTTGGTCAGTACCCAAGTGCTGATATTACCATAAGAAGGGGTGGCCTAGGTGTATTCTGTGATGCTTCGGGACAGGGCCTGGGATGCGTGTTGATGCAGCGACAATGGGTGATCTCTTATGAGTCCAGGTAGCTGCGTTCCAATGAGTTTAATTATGCCACCCACGACCTGGAGATTGCAATGGTCGTTTTTGCGCTAAAGTTATGGCGGCACTACCACATCAGGGAACGCTTTGTGGTCTTCACGGATCACAAAAGCTTGAGGTATATCTTCTCCCAGCGGGACTTAAACTTGCAACAACGGAGATGGGTGGAGTTCCTCCAGGATTACAACTTCAAGATCTTTTATACTGAGGGTAAGGGAAATGTGGTGGCCGATGCCCTGAGTAGGAGGACGCAGAAGGATGCGGTCCGAGAGTCGGTGGACTCCTGGAAGGCAATGGAAGATTTGGCTGCCTTACGCCTGGATGCGAAGATGGATAGCTGCAGAGGCTGCCTATATCAGATGACAGTGCAGTCATCCCTGTTTCAGAAAGTGGAGGAGTCTCAGTGGGGAGACCTAGAGTGTGAAGTGATGCGTGACCAAGTTGACCAAGGCAATGCTCCGGAGGGATGGACAGAGGATGGTCAGAACTGGATGCTTTTCCAGAAAAAGTTGTTTGTTCGGGAGGTGATGCGCGGAAAGGTTCTCAGTGAGTTCCACAACTCACCCCTGGCGGTACACCCAGGAGTTTCCAAGATGTACCATGGTTTGAGGAGGCAGTTTTGGTGGCCTGGAGTTAAGAGAGCGGTGGCAGAGTTTGGGGCCAAGTGCCTAGTGTGTCAGCAAGTAAAGGTTGAACACCGAGTTCCAGGTGGCCTACTACATCCCCTAGATGTCCCCAAGTGGAGGTGGGATGACATCTCAATGGATTTCATCATGGGACTACCCAAGGCCCAAGGGGGATACGATTCTATCTGGGTGGTAGTGGACAGGTTGACGAAATCGGCTCACTTTCTGGCAATCAGGGAGTCGAGCACCGTGGATGCTTTGGCATGAAAGTACGTGGATGAGGTGGTGAGGCTACATGGAGTTCCGAGGTCTATAGTCTCGGATAGGGATGCACAGTTTACCTTGTGAGTCTGGAGAGGATTACAGCATGCGTTTGGCAGCCAGTTATGCCTTAGCACTGCTTTCCATCCCCAGACAGATGGACAAACAGAGCGCACCATCCAGACCTTGGAGGATATGTTGCAAGCATGTGTTCTGGACTTAGGAGGATCATGGGTGCAATAATTGCCTCTGGTAGAGTTTTCCTACAATAATATCTACAACTCTACCATTGGCATGGCCCCGTTTGAAGCTTTGTACGGGAGGCCATGCCGTTCGCCTGTGTGTTGGACCGAAGTAGGAGAGGCAGTCATCCTTTGTAACATCCGAGGTAAATAATGAATAAAACATTTTAATATTTATTAATATTTACAAATTAAATATTAATTTTAATTAAAATGGGTTTCTACGTTCGATAGCGTACTCGATACGCAACGATGAGTTTCTGTGAAAACTTACGTTGTACACTAGTAATATAATAATATTATTTTAAATGGTAGTTAACATGTAGCCGTTGTATTGGCAGGAATGGATAGAAATAACTAAAATATGATTATATATGTTTTTTAAATGTTTTTTACATTTATCCAATAAAAGATAAAGGCTTAAAATACGGAAAGAATTCAATTTTAGGGATTTACACCCTAATTTTCACTAAAGGTTCACTTATCACCTTTGGATGGAGAACCGTCATTAAATATAGTTTTGACTACTCTTATACATTCTATTGTACCAAATAAAACTCTTCTTTATAATTGGGACATCAAAATTTACTTAGTGGGAATTTTTGGGATCTGTCCGATAAAGTTCATTTTTTAATGAATATTGTAAAATTTTGTATTTTAATTCAAAACCAATTTTTAATCTAACTTATTTATATGATTAGATTATCTTTTGAATTGGTTTTAAAGTGAATTTAGAATATATTTTTACCATTTAATCCAATGGTGGTCATTGGAATCAATTTCACTTTGAAATTGGACTTAGACTAGTGTCAATCTTTTAATACTTATTGTTTCATAAAAACGCGCTATTTGTCATGACAACGGGAATTAATTATTAAATTAATTAATGTGACTTATATGTTTTGAATTTTGTAAAATAGACTTCATTTTTTAATTCAGAATATCAAATATAGCTTATGGTGAAGTTTTGGTATTTTTCTGAAAAACTTCAATTTTTGATGAATAGTGAAACCACTAAGTGGTACTTATAAAAACTGATTTTTTGTTTAAATGAAATTTTACCACTTCTGTGTTTTGAATTTCAAAAATCCGACATACATGGTTGTCATTAAGAAGTAAAATGTGGTTCAATGAGATTAAAATAATTTTTTTGGTGAATAGTAACTTTTAAGTTCTTAATCGTGATTTGAGGTAATTAGTGTAGTTTAAGGTAAAAATAATGCTTTAATAAAATGAGATGAGCTTGACACATCATTTGACGTGTCATGGCAGACCAAGACAATCCATGGGTCAACTTGGGGACCCCATGGAGCCACTTTGGTTGGGAAATGACATAAATAACTTTTTATTAAATGTTAAAGTAAAAAATAACACAAACATGGGATGTTTTACTAAAACAATTTTTACATGGGGTTATACAAGTCAGATTTTTGATTATAAATAGTCATTGGAAATATAAAAATATTTCCTACATCATGATAGTTTATTTATAATTTTTAGACATTAAATAAATTAAATTATTTTTGACATCATGATGATGCAGCGATTACCTCATTAATAATGGATTTAAATAAAATGGGAAGATAATGTAAAATATATGACCTACACATGTCCAAAAACTATTGGATGGGTGGATTTCTAACCCTTATCACCGTATCCTCGAAACACATCAAAGTGGGACCATTAAAATCTGAAAATAATTCTAAAATAATGTAACATTTTCTTACTTTCCAAGAGTGCCCCTCCTCTCCTCTTATAAAAGGCCCCCACCTCTACCTCCTTTCCCACACTCCCAAAGCCTTTGGCTCGGCCAACCCCTACCCATTTTGTCTCTCCACTTCCCTCTATTACTCCTTGAAGCCTCACTTTGGGCATAAGTATTCCCAAGGAAGCCTTTGAGCTCAAACCAAAGGGAGTTACCCGATTTTAAGGTAATGTCTTCACTTGAGTCCTTTTGTTTTATTTTTCTTCTCCAACCCCATAAACTCTTTTTATTCATTTCTTTTGTAACAAATCATGTATCATAAATATACTAGGATGTTTTTATAAGATGTATTAGATTTACACTTACACACACCTACATCTAATGGTTAAAAAATATACTGTTTCCGTGGATGGCGAATTTCGGCCTCCCGAAACGAAGATTGTTCAACATTCTTTTAACACCTTCAAAGGGGGCCATTAAGAAGACACTGTACTTATATATGATATATGATATGTTTATGTTTTACTTAATCTTCTGTATTTTTCATTTTGGGCATAAATTTATGGTTTCCATTATGGGTAAACGCGATATCTTCATTTAAGGAAGTGCGGACTACCGCCCCCTCAAAGTGATTTTATTCGTTAATACCATATGTGAGACGTATAGAGGATGAAGTTATGATATTATATATGATATCACACTGGAATTATAATATACCTTTATATCATTATTATTCCATTCTATAAAATATGAAATAGAAATGAAAGTAGCGTTCATGCGTACGTACGGCTTACCGTCTCCATGAACGGTGCATTTCATTTCTTATCCCCAAATGTAATGTACTATTATAAGTACATGTATATAATGGATATATATGATGAATGATACATCTAAATGATGAATATAATTCTGGAATTAAAATATACATACCTCTCATTTAGTTTTAATTCCATTAATATGACAAAAAATGAAAGTAGCGTTCATGCATACGTACGGCTTACCGTCTCCATGAACGGTGCATTTCATTTCTTACCTCTAAGTGATTATGTAATATTATAAATACATGTATATGCTGGATATATATGATATATATGACATCCAAATCAGGAATGTTATTTTGGATATAAATAACCTTTGACCACACGAACAACATGTAATTGTAAGAAGTCCACTTTCGACTTAAGAACCAAATATCGACAAAATAAACATTATTAACTTAAATGATCACATAATGTTTATGACATGGTAATAAGTGATATAAAAGTAATAATGAACTTTATAAAGGTTCTTAAGAAAATATAAATTAACTCAACCTTATTATTCATGACGTTAAAGAACGATCAAGTCAAGTCGGACCCGAGGTAAGGGACTTCGTCTCAATCTCCTTTCATTGAGGCATATTTCGTTTTATACAAAACTTTCTTTTATACGGTGTATAAACCCCTTTCACTTTTACTTTTATACAAAAGGAATATTTTTCTATGAAGCATTTTACAAAATGACAAAAAGGAATGTTTCTTTTAACGTACGCGGTGACAACGACCTTTTCCGTCGCGGCGAGTATTATTTGGTCTTTGGCTTCCTCAACAAGCCGTAATGTTTTTAAAATAAAATAAATACCATATAATCTTTTATGTATTTTGGTATTGAAAATGGTTTTGATAAAGGATTCTATTATGTCAATATATTTAAATGACATATTGTGATTGAAATGTGGAAATGTTATCATTCCTTTATATTGGTTTTATGTTTTATGATTTTATATTGGTACTTAGATATTTGACGGGTGGTTACGTGATAAACCATATGACGGGTGGTGCCGTGAATACCAGGATGGGTGGTTACGTTATAACCTCCAATGCATTGGGTATGGAAGTCGGCCGTATGGCTATTCCATTAAGTATGTATGAGAAGTTGGCCATATGGCTATTCCATTAAGTGATATGTGTGGAAGTCAACCGTATGGTTATTCCACTTAAGTATGTTTATGTCCCAAGTTACCTTTATATGTTATGTGTTCTTTATGTGGGTTTTATGGTAATCCTTTGGTTACAAAAAGGTAAGTAATGATATTTTATTCAGTGAAGAGTTTTTACTACTTCATGAAGGTGAAGGTATTACTTTGTTAAAGTTATACATTGTTTACATGATGTTTGAAAAACTAACAGTTTTCATTCTTTGTGTATCCCTTACTGAGCTTTTTATGCTCACCCCATGTTTTTTTGAAATGTCTTTCACATGAGTTAATGTGGAATAGGGACAAGGATGGGATCAATAGAAAGTCATGCTATATAAAACATGGAACTAGACATGTTTCTTTTTAAGATTTTTTATTTTATGGAATCTTAGTAGAAGTGTCTACTTTGTAATCTTTTGAGATGTAATAGTTATGTCCTAATTCTCTAAAACTCTAAACCTGAAAAGATCCTCAATGTGAATTATTCATTTAATTCAATATTAAGTAATGTTTAAGTTAGGGGCCTTATAGTTGGTATCAGAGGTCGATTTAGACAAATTTAGGAGTTAGGAAAGTGTTAAATTATAATATGATTGAAATGATATAGCATTTACGGATTACCATGTTGCTTCGCCTAAGATATTTCTATGTTCAGAATGGTTTTCCGCAGAGGAAAAAAAGCAGCTATGTTGGGACGACATCAGGAGAAAGACAACCTTCCAAATCAGCAACCTGAGATGGTCGGAATCGGAACTGAACAGTTTGTTGCAGTGATGGCACAATTGACTTAGGCTATAAATGTTGGTGGTATCCATGCACAAGATCAGCCAGATCAACCGCAGAGGAACGTGTTAGTGGTGGAACATTTCATGAGGCAACATCCCCCATCATTCAGAGGATCATCTAACCCCGTGCAAGCTGAAGGGTGGATTAAAGCACTGGAGAAGATTTTTGATGTCATGGGATGTTTAGAACATCAAAAGGTTAGTCTTGCTATTTACCGTTTTGAAGGTGAATCTGATCAGTGGTGGTCGATGGTAAAAAATATCAGGGATAGTGATGAGATTGAGGATCTTCACTAGGATGAATTCAAAGGTATGTTTCTTGAGAAGTATTTTCCTAAATCTGTTCGACTTAGGATGGAAAAGAAATTCTTGGAATTGAGGCAAGAGGAAGACTCAGTGGCTGCCTATGAAGGAAAGTTCACTTGATTGACAAGGTATGCTCCAAACTTCATACGAGATCTTGATAGAAAAATAAACTGTTTTTACTTAGGGTTAAAGCCAAAGTATCGAAGGGCTTTAGCTTCTCGTGAGTTCAAAAGTTATGAAAAACTTGTTTGATGTGCGGAGAAGGTGGAAATGGAGTTTGCCGATGATCAAGTGTTCTATGACAAACAACAGAATAAGAGGTCCAGTTGGCAGGCAAAGGGGAAGAATTCATCAATGATGCAAGGAGGTAAGAAAACCAAATATCCATCCTATGAGAAGTGTGGTAAAATGCATACTGGAGAATGTTTATCCAAGTCTGGTAAGTGCTTTCGGTGTGGTAAGTCTGGTCATATTGCACCTAACTGTAAGGAAGATGATCAAGCATGCAATGAAAAGCCAGCGGTAAGATGTTTTAAGTGTAATGAAATGGGTCATTATGAAAATGAGTGTCTAACAAAGAACTCAACTGGGGGAAAGCAGCCAGACTACAAGCAGAAAGGGGTGGTGAAATCCTTTGCAACAACTTTAGCAGATGTTGGGACATCGAATGAAGTAGTATCAGGTACATTTTTTGTTTGTTCAGATTATTCCAATGTGTTGTTTGATTCAGGGTCTACACACTCTTTCATTTCTGAGAAGTTTTCTAGTTAATTGGAAATTCCATCTCAAGATATGAACCCTGAACTTATGGTAAAAACACCTGGAGGGAACGTTGAGACAAAAAGGAATTATAAGAACCTTCCTATCCTTGTGTGTGGAATGAATCTACCAGAAAACTTTATTGTTTTGTCTCTAGTAGAGTTTGATGTTATTTTGGGCATGGATTGGATTTCTGTTTATCATGATAACATTGACTGCAGTGCTAAAATGGTTTCTTTTCAGAAGGATTTTCAGTTTGTGTACAAGAATGAACCCTTGATTTTGATAACATATCAGGAAGTTGAGAAACTAGTAAAATATGGAAATGAATGTTACCTTGCACATATTGTAGAAAATAAAGAACTATTCAGATTAATGATGTGCCAGTGGTAAATGAGTATCTTTATGTTTTTCCTGATGAGTTTCCTGGTATTATTCATGATCGGGAAGTTGAATTTACTATTGACTTAGTTCCTGATTCTAATCCAATTTCAAAACCCCCTTATCGAATGGCTCAAGTTGAACTTTTAGAGTTAAAGAAGAAATTGCAGGAGTTATTAGATAAAGGTTTCATTCGACCTAGCACATCACCATGGGGTGCTACTGTCGTGTTTGTTAAAAAGAAAGACGGCTCAATGAGACTTTGCATTGATTATAGAGCCTTGAATAATATTACTGTTAAGAACCAGTATCCTTTGCCTCATATCGATGATTTGTTTGATCAGCTCCAGGGAGCTCAGTATTTTTCGAATATTGACTTGAGGTCGAGGTACCATCAGTTGTAAGTAAAAGAAGTAGACGTTCCGAAGACTGCGTTCTGTACTAGATATGGCCATTATGAATTTGTATTTATGCCTTTTGGGTTAACTAATGCACCTGCTGTATTCATGGACCATATGAATAGAATTTTCCATGAGTTCTTGGATAAGTTTGTGGTTGTTTTCATCGATGATATTTTGGTGTTTTATAAAAGTAAATAGGAGCATGAAAGTCATTTAAGGGTTATCATGAAAACCTTAAAAGAAAAGAAACTATATGGAAAATTCAGAAAGTGTGAGTTTTGGTTACAACAAATTTCTTTCCTGAGTCACATTGTTTCAAAAGATGGCATAACTGTTGATCCTGCTAAAACAAAAGTTCTTGAGGAATGGCCAAGACCCACAAATGTAACCGAGATTCGTAGTTTTCTTGGTTTGGAAGGTTACTACCAAAGTTTTATTGAAAATTTTTCGCAGTTATCTAGTCCAATGACTAAACTAACTCGGAAGGGTGTTAAGTTTATCTGGACAAAAGAATGTGATGATTGTTTTCAGGAGTTGAAAAGAAGATTGGTGAATGCTCCAGTTTTGGCACTTCTTTCCAGGAATGGTGAGTTTGTTATATACAATGATGCTTCTTTGAAGGGACTTGGCTATGTCCTTATGCAGAATTATAAGGTAATTGCTTATGCTTCATGTCAGTTGAAAAATCATGAGGTAAATTACCCTACACATGATTTGGAATTAGCTGCTGTTGTTTTTGCTTTAAAAATTTGGAGGCATCATTTGTATGGAGTAAAGTGTGAAATATATACTGATCACAAAAGTTTAAAGTATATATTCACTCAGAAAGAATTGAACATGAGACAGAGGAGATTTCTGGAATTAATCAAGGATTATGATTGTATAATTCATTACCATCCGGGAAAAGCAAATAAAGTGGCTGATGCTTTGAGTCGAAAAAGTAATGCTTCATTAGTAATGTTGCATTTGGAACGTGATCCTTTGGTTAAGGATTTGATGAACTTTGGCATAGAAGTTGTTGGTGCAGGATGTTCTTCTATTTTGTTTCAGGTATTAGTGACATCTTCTCTATCAGACAGAATCAAGCAAGCACAGAAGCAAGATAGTGAGTTGCAGAAAAAGGTAGAGCTGGTTCAGAAAGGTAAGTTGCCTGAATTCAACATTGATAATGATTGCGTTTTGAGATTTGGGAAGAGATTGTGTGTGTCTTGTGATTCACAATTGAATAATGAGTTGTTATGTGAGCCTTATAGTTCCCCGTTTTCATTTCATCCTGGCAATACTAAGATGTACAGTGATCTGCAGGAGTATTACTGGTGGGATGGAATGAAAAGAGATATTGCTGATTTTACTGTGAAGTGTTTGACTTGTCTGCAGGTTAAAGCAGAGCGGCAGTTACCGAAAGGGATGCTTCATCCTTTACCAGTTCTAGAGTGGAAATGGGAAAATATATCCATGGATTTTGTCATGGGATTACCGAAGACATCTTGAGGTAATAATATAATATGGGTTATTGTTGATCGCTTGACTAAACCTTCTCATTTCCTTGCTATACGAGATACTTTTTCCCTAGATCAACTTTTCCATTTTTATCTTAAAGAGATAGTCAAGTTACATGGAGTTCCTCTCTCCATTGTGTCCGATCGTGATCCCAGGTTCACTTATAACTTTTTTAAAGGCCTTCAAAAGTCGTTGGGTACTAAATTAAATTTTAGTGTAGCTTTTCATCCGCAATCAGATGGGAAGTCAGAAAGAACAATTCAGACCTTGGAGGATATGCTATGAGCTTGTTCGATGGATTATCAGGGATTTTGGGACCAACATCTTTCTTTGGTTGAGTTTTCTTATAATAACAGTTTTCATTCCAGTATACTGATGGCACCATTTGAGGCACTATATGGGAAGCGGTGTCGAACTCCAGCATTTTTGGATGAAGTGGGGAAAGGAAGCTGATGGGACCAGAATTGGTAGAAGAGATGGAAAAAAAAGTTCAGTTGATTCAGAAACACATGAGAACATCTCAAAGCTGGCAGAAGAGTTATGCGGATAACCAGAGGAAGGATCTATCTTTCGAGGTAGGTGATCATGTTTTTCTCAAGGTTTCTCCATGGAAAAGTGTGATAAGATTTGGTAAGAAAGGAAAGTTGAGTACAAGGTTCATTGGACCATATGAAATTCTGGAGAGAGTTGGATCAGTTTCTTACCGACTGGCTTTACCTCCGAGTTTATCTCAGGTACACAATGTTTTTCATGTTTCGATGCTGAGAAAGTATATGCCAGGTCCATCTCATGTTTTCAGTCCAGAGGTAGTTCAGTAGGAAGAGAACCTATCTTATGAAGAACAACCAGTCCAGATTCTTGACCGAAGAGAGAAAGTATTGCGAAATAAGGTAATTCACCAGGTAAAGGTTTTGTGAAAAAACCATTTGGTTGAAGAGGCAACGTGAGAATCTGAAAATGCTATGAGGGATAAATACCCCCACTTATTTTGATAAGTGAATAAAATTGCGAGGATGTAATTCCCAAAAGGGGGGAAAGATGTAACATCTCAGGTAAATAATGAATAAAACATTTTCATATTTATTAATATTTATGAATTAAATATTAATTCTAATTAAAAGGGGTTTCTACGTTCGATAGCGTACTCGATACGCAACGATGAGTTTCTTTGAAAACTTATGTTGTACACTAGTAATATAATAATATTATTTTAAATGGTAGTTAACATGTAGCCGTTGTATTGGCGGGAATGGATAGAAATAACTAAAATTTGATTATATATGTTTTTTAAATGTTTTTACATTTATCCAATAAAAGATAAAAGCTTAAAATACGTAAAGAATTCAATTTTAGGCATTTATACCCTAATTTTCACTAAAGGTTCACTTATCACCTTTGGATGGAGAACCGTCATTAAATATAGTTTTGATCACTCTTATACATTCTATTGGACCAAATAAAACTCTTCTTTAGAATTGGGACATCAAAATTTACTTTGTGGAAATTTTTGGGATATGTCCGATAAAGTTCATTTTTTAATGAATAGTGTAAAATGTTGTATTTTAATTCAAAAACAATTTTAAATATAATTTATTTATATGACTATATTATCTTTTGAATTGATTTTAAAGTGAAATTAGAATATATTTGTACCATTTAATCCAATGGTGGTCATTGGAATCAATTTCACTTTGAAATTGGACTTAAACTAGAGTCAATCTTTTGATACTTATTGTTTCATAAAAACACGCTATTTTTCATGACAGCGGGAATTAATTATTAAATTAATTAATGTGAATTATATGTTTTGATTTGTTTAAAATATAATTCATTTTTGAATTCGGAATATCAAATATAGCTTAGGGTGAAGTTTTGGTATTTTTCTAAAAAACTTCAATTTTTGATGAATAGTGAAACCACTAAATGGTACTTATAAAAACTGATTTTTCGTTTAAATAAAATTTTATCACTTCTGTGTTTTTAATTTCAAAAATCCGACATACATGGTTGTCCTTAAGAAGTAAAATGTGGTTCAATGAGATTAAAATAATTTTTTGGTGAATAGTAACTTTTAAGTTCTTAATCGCGATTAGAGGTAATTAGTGTAGTTTAAGGTAAAAATAATGCTTTAATAAAATGAGATGAGCTTGACACATGTCCTACCCTCATTGTATATGTCATGGCCGACCAAGACAATCCATGGGTCAACTTGGGGACCCCATGGAGCCACTTTGGTTTGGAAATGACATAAATAACGTTTTATTAAATGTTAAAGTAAAAATAACACAGACATGAAATGTTTTACTAAAACAATTTTTACATGGGGTTATACAAGTCAGATTATTGATTATAAATAGTCATTGTAAATCTAAAAATATTTCCTACATCATGATAGTTTATTTATAATTTTTAGACATTAAATAAATTAAATTATTTTTGACATCATGATGATGCAGCGATTACCTCATTAATAAAGGATTTAAATAAAATGGGAAGATAATGTAAAATATATGACCTACACATGTCAAAAAACTATTGGATGGGTGGATTTCGAACCCTTATCACCGTATCCTTGAAACACATCAAAGTGGGACCATTAAAATCTGAAAATAATTCTAAAATAATGTAACATTTTCTTACTTTCCAAGAGTGCCCCTCCTCTCCTCTTATAAAAGGCCCCCACCTCTACCTCCTTTCCCACACTCCCAAAGCCTTTGGCTCGGCCAACACCTACCCATTTTGTCTCTCCACTTCCCTCTATTACTCCTTGAAGCCTCAATTTGGGCATAAGTCTTTCCAAGGAAGCCTTTGAGCTCAAACCAAAGGGAGTTACCCGATTTTAAGGTAATGTCTTCACTTGAGTCCTTTTGTTTTATTTTTCTTCTCCAACCCCATAAACTCTTTTTATTAATTTCTTTTGTAACAAATCCAGTATCATAAATATACTAGGATGTTTTTATAAGATGTATTAGATTTACACTTACACACACCGACATCTAATGGTTAAAAAACATACTGTTTCTGTGGATGGCGAATTTCGGCCTCCCGAAACGATGATTGTTCAACATTCTTTTAACACCTTCAAAGGGGGCCATTAAGAAGACCCTGTACTTATATATGATATATGATATGTTTATGTTTTACTTAAGCTTCTGTATTTTTCATTTTGGGCATAAATTTATGGTTTCCATTATGGGGAAACGCGATATCTTCATTTAAGGAAGTGCGGACTACCGCCCCCTCAAAGTGATTTTATTCGTTAATACCATATGTGAGACGTATAGAGGATGAAGTTATGATATTATATATGATATTACACTGGAATTATAATATACCTTTATATCATTATTATTCCATTCTATAAAATACGAAATAGAAATGAAAGTAGCGTTCATGCGTACGTACGGCTTACCGTCTCCATGAACGGTGCATTTCATTTCTTATCCCCAAATGTAATGTACTATTATAAGTACATGTATATAATGGATATATATGATGAATGATACATCTAAATGATGAATATAATTCTGGAATTAAAATATACATACCTCTCATTTAGTTTTAATTCCATTAATATGACAAAAAATGAAAGTAGCGTTCATGCATACGTACGGCTTACCGTCTCCATGAACGGTGCATTTCATTTCTTACCTCTAAGTGATTATGTAATATTATAAATACATGTATATGCTGGATATATATGATATATATGACATCCAAATCAGGAATGTCATTCTGGATATAAATAACCTTTGACCACACGAACAACATGTAATTGTAAGAAGTCCACTTTCGACTTAAGAACCAAATATCGACAAAATAAACATTATTAACATAAATGATCACATAATGTTTATGACATGGTAATAAGTGATATAAAAGTAATAATTAACTTGATAAAGGTTCTTAAGAAAATATAAATTAACTCAACCTTATTATTCAGGACGTTAAAGAGCGATCAAGTCAAGTCAGACCCGAGGTAAGGGACTTCGTCTCAATCTCCTTTCATTGAGGCATATTTCGTTTTATACAAAACTTTCTTTTATACGGTGTATAAACCCCTTTCACTTTTACTTTTATACAAAAGGAATATTATTCTATGAAGCGTTTTACAAAACGACAAAAAGGAATGTTTCTTTTAACGTACGCGGTGACAACGACCTTTTCCGTCGCCGCGAGTATTATTTGGTCTTTGGCTTCCTCAACAAGCCGTAATGTTTTTAAAATAAAATAAATACCATATACTCTTTTATGTATTTTGGTATTGAAAATGGTTTTGATAAAGGATTCTATTATGTCAATATATTTAAATGACATATTGTGATTGAAATGTGGAAATGTTATCATTCCTTTATATTGGTTTTATGTTTTATGATTTTATATTGGTACTTAGATATTTGACGGGTGGTTACATGATAAACCATATGACGGGTGGTACCGTGAATACCAGGATGGGTGGTTACGTTATAACCTCCAATGCATTGGGTATGGAAGTCGGCCTTATGGCTATTTCATTAAGTATGTATGGAAGTTGGCCATATGGCTATTCCATTAAGTGATATGTGTGGAAGTCGACCGTATGGTTATTCCACATAAGTATGTTTATGTCCCAAGTTACCTTTATATGTTATGTGTTCTTTATGTGGGTTTTATGGTAATCCTTTGGTTACAAAAAGGTAAGTAATGATATTTTATTCAGTGAAGAGTTTTTACTACTTCATGAAGGTGAAGGTATTACTTTGATAAAGTTATATATGGTTTACATGATGTTTGAAAAACTAACAGTTTTCATTCTTTGTGTATCCCTTACTGAGCTTTTTATGCTCACCCCAGGTTTTTTTTGAAATGTCTTTCACATGAGTTAATGTGGAATAGGGACCAGGATGGGATCAATAGAAAGTCATGATATATAAAACATGGAACTAGACATGTTTCTTTTTAAGATTTTTTATTTTATGGAATCTTAGTAGAAGTGTCTACTTTGTAATCTTTTGAGATGTAATAGTTATGTCGTAATTCTCTAAAACTCTAAACCTGAAAAGATCCTCAATGCGAATTATTCATTTAATTCAATATTAAGTAATGTTTAAGTTAGGGGCCTTATAGTTGGTATCAGAGGTCGGTTTAGACAAATTTAGGAGTTAGGAAAGTGTTAAATTATAATATGATTGAAATGATATAGCATTTACGGATTACCATGTTGCTTCGCCTAAGATATTTCTATGTTCAGAATGGTTTTCCGCAGAGGAAAAAAAGCAGCTATGTTGGGACGACATCAGGAGAAAGACAACCTTCCAAATCAGCAACCTGAGATGGTCGGAGTCGGAACTGAACAGTTTGTTGCAGTGATGGCACAATTGACTTAGGCTATAAATGTTGGTGGTATCCATGCACAAGATCAGCCAGATCAACCACAGAGGAACGTGTTAGTGGTGGAACATTTCATGAGGCAACATCCCTCATCATTCAGAGGATCATCTGACCCCGTGCAAGCTGAAGGGTGGATTAAAGCACTGGAGAAGATTTTTGATGTCATGGGATGTTTAGAACATCAAAAGGTTAGTCTTTCTATTTACCGTTTTGAAGGTGAAGCTGATCAGTGGTGGTCGATGGTAAAAAATATCAGGGATAGTGATGAGATTGAGGATCTTCACTAGGACGAATTCAAAGGTATGTTTCTTGAGAAGTATTTTCCTAAGGCTGTTCGACTTATGATGGAAAAGAAATTCTTGGAATTGAGGCAAGAGGAAGACTCAGTGGATGCCTATGAAGGAAAGTTCACTTGATTGACAAGGTATGCTCCAAACTTCATACGAGATCTTGATAGAAAAATAAACTGTTTTTACTCAGGGTTAAAGCCAAAGTATCGAAGGGCATTAGCTTCTCGTGAGTTCAAAAGTTATGAAAAACTTGTTTGATGTGCGGAGAAGGTGGAAATGGAGTTTGCCGATGATCAGGTGTTCTATGACAAACAACAGAATAAGAGGTCCAGTTGGCAGACAAAGGGGAAGAATTCATCAATGATGCAAGGAGGTAAGAAAACCAAATATCCATCCTATGAGAAGTGTGGTAAAATGCATCCTGGAGAATGTTTATCCAAGTCTGGTAAGTGCTTTCGGTGTGGTAAGTCTGGTCATATTGCACCTAACTGTAAGGAAGATGATCAAGCATGCAATGAAAAGCCAGCGGTAAGATGTTTTAAGTGTAATGAAATGGGTCATTATGCAAATGAGTGTCTAACGAAGAACTCAACTGGGGGAAAGTAGCCAGACTACAACCAGAAAGGGGTGGTGAAATCCTTTGCAACAACTTCAGCAGATGTTGGGCCATCGAATGAAGTAGTATCAGGTACATTTTTTGTTTGTTCAGATTATTCCAATGTGTTGTTTGATTCAGGGTCTACACACTCTTTCATTTCTAAGAAGTTTTCTAGTAAATTTGAAATTCCATCTCAAGATATGAACCCTGAACTTATGGTAAAAACACCTGGAGGGAACGTTGAGACAAAAAGGAATTATAAGAACCTTCCTATCCTTGTGTGTGGAATGAATCTACCAGAAAACTTTATTGTTTTGTCTCTAGTAGAGTTTGATGTTATTTTGGGCATGGATTGGATTTCTGTTTATCATGATAACATTGACTGCAGAGCTAAAATGGTTTCTTTTCAGAAGGATTTTCAGTTTCTGTACAAGAATGAACCCTTGATTTTGATAACATATCAGGAAGTTGAGAAACTAGTAAAATATGGAAATGAATGTTACCTTGCACATATTGTAGAAAATAAAGAACTATTCAGATTAATGACGTGCCAGTGGTAAATGAGTATCTTTATGTTTTTCCTGATGAGTTTCCTGGTATTATTCATGATCGGGAAGTTGAATTTACTGTTGACTTAGTTCCTGATTGTAATCCAATTTCAAAACCCCCTTATCGAATGGCTCAAGTTGAACTTTTAGAGTTAAAGAAGCAATTGCAGGAGTTATTAGATAAAGGTTTCATTCGACCTAGCACATCACCATGGGGTGCTACTGTCGTGTTTGTTAAAAAGAAAGACGGCTCAATGAGACTTTTCATTGATTATAGAGCCTTGAATAATATTACTGTTAAGAACAAGTATCCTTTGCCTCATATCGATGATTTGTTTGATCAGCTCCAGGGAGCTCAGTATTTTTCGAATATTGACTTGAGGTCGAGGTACCATCAGTTGTAAGTAAAAGAAGCAGACATTCCGAAGACTGAGTTCCGTACTAGATATGGCCATTATGAATTTGTAGTTATGCCTTTTGGGTTAACTAATGCACCTGCTGTATTCATGGACCTTATGAATAGAATTTTCCATGAGTTCTTGGATAAGTTTGTGGTTGTTTTCATTGATGATATTTTGGTGTTTTATAAAAGTAAATAAGAGCATGAAAGTCATTTAAGGGTTATCATGCAAACCTTAAAAGAAAAGAAACTATATGGAAAATTCAGAAAGTGTGAGTTTTGGTTACAACAAATTTCTTTCCTGAGTCACATTGTTTCAAAAGATGGCATAACTGATGATCCTGCTAAAACAAAAGTTCTTGAGGAATGGCCAAGACCCACAAATGTAACCGAGATTCGTAGTTTTCTTGGTTTGGCAGGTTACTACCAAAGTTTTGTTGAAAATTTTTCGCAGTTATCTAGTCCAATGACTAAACTAACTCGGAAGGGTGTTAAGTTTATCTGGACAAAAGAATGTGATGATTGTTTTCAGGAGTTGAAAAGAAGATTTGTGAATGCTCCAGTTTTGGCACTTCTTTCCAGGAATGGTGAGTTTGTTATATACAATGATGCTTCTTTGAAGGGACTTGGCTATGTCCTTATGCAGAATGATAAGGTAATTGCTTATGCTTCATGTCAGTTGAAAAATCATGAGGTAAATTACCCTACACATGATTTGGAATTAGCTGCTGTTGTTTTTGCTTTAAAAATTTGGAGGCATCATTTGTATGGAGTAAAGTGTGAAATATATACTGATCACAAAAGTTTAAAGTATATATTCACTCAGAAAGAATTGAACATGAGACAGAGGAGATTTCTGGAATTAATCAAGGATTATGATTGTACAATTCATTACCATCCGGGAAAAGCAAATAAAGTGGCTGATGCTTTGAGTCGAAAAAGTAATGCTTCATTAGCAATGTTGCATTTGGAACGTGATCCTTTGGTTAAGGATTTGATGAAATTTGGCATAGAAGTTGTTGGTGCAGGATGTTCTTCTATTTTGTTTCAGGTATTAGTGACATCTTCTCTATCAGACAGAATCAAGCAAGCACAGAAGCAAGATAGTGAGTTGCAGAAAAAGGTAGAGCTGGTTCAGAAAGGTAAGTTGCCTGAATTCAACATTGATAATGATTGCGTTTTGAGATTTGGGAAGAGATTGTGTGTGTCTTGTGATTCACAATTGAATAATGAGTTGTTATGTGAGCCTTATAGTTCCCCGTTTTCATTTCATCCTGGCAATACTAAGATGTACAGTGATCTGCAGGAGTATTACTGGTGGGATGGAATGAAAAGGGATATTGCTGATTTTACTGTGAAGTGTTTGACTTGTCAGCAGGTTAAAGCAGAGCGGCAGTTACCGAAAGGGATGCTTCATCCTTTACCAGTTCCAGAGTGGAAATGGGAAAATATATCCATGGATTTTGTCATGGGATTACTGAAGACATCTTGAGGTAATAATACAATATGGGTTATTATTGATCGCTTGACTAAACCTTCTCATTTCCTTGCTATACGAGATACTTTTTCCCTAGATCAACTTTTCCATTTTTATCTTAAATAGATAGTCAGGTTACATGGAGTTCCTCTCTCCATTGTGTCCGATCGTGATCCCAGGTTCACTTATAACTTTTTTAAAGGCCTTCAAAATTCGTTGGGTACTGAATTAAATTTTAGTGTAGCTTTTCATCCGCAATCAGATGGGCAGTCAGAACGAACAATTCAGACCTTGGAGGATATGCTATGAGCTTGTTCGATGGATTATCAGGGAATTTGGGACCAAAATCTTTCTTTGGTTGAGTTTTCTTATAATAACAGTTTTCATTCCAGTATACTGATGGCACCATTTGAGGCACTATATTGGAAGCGGTGTCGAACTCCAGCATTTTTGGATGAAGTGGGGAAAGGAAGCTGATGGGACCAGAATTGGTAGAAGAGATGGAAAAAAAGTTCAGTTGATTCAGAAACACATGAGAACAGCTCAAAGCTGGCAGAAGAGTTATGCGGATAACCAGAGGAAGGATCTATCTTTCGAGGTAGGTGATCATGTTTTTCTCAAGGTTTCTCCCTGGAAAAGTGTGATGAGATTTGGTAAGAAAGGAAAGCTGAGTCCAAGGTTCATTGGACCATATGAAATTCTGGAGAGAGTTGGATCAGTTTCTTACCGACTGGCTTTACCTCTGAGTTTATCTCAGGTACACAATGTTTTTCATGTTTCGATGCTGAGAAAGTATATGCCAGGTCCATCTCATATTTTCAGTCCAGAGGTAGTTCAGTAGGAAGAGAACCTATCTTATGAAGAGCAACCAGTCCAGATTCTTGACCGAAAAGAGAAAGTGTTGCGAAATAAGGTAATTCACCAGGTAAAGGTTTTGTGAAAAAACCATTTGGTTGAAGAGGCAACGTGAGAATCTGAAAATGCTATGAGGGATAAATACCCCCACTTATTTTGATAAGTGAATAAAATTGCGAGGATGCAATTCCCAAAAGGGGGGAAAGATGTAACATCTCAGGTAAATAATGAATAAAACATTTTCATATTTATTAATATTTATGAATTAAATATTAATTTTAATTAAAAGGGGTTTCTACGTTCGATAGCGTACTCGATACGCAACGATGAGTTTCTTTGAAAACTTACGTTGTACACTAGTAATATAATAATATTATTTTAAATGGTAGTTAACATGTAGCCGTTGTATTGGAAGGAATGGATAGAAATAACTAAAATTTGATTATGTATGTTTTTTAAATGTTTTTACATTTATCCAATAAAAGATAAAAGCTTAAAATACGGAAAGAATTCAATTTTAGGCATTTATACCCTAATTTTCACTAAAGGTTCACTTATCACCTTTGGATGGCGAACCGTCATTAAATATAGTTTTGATCACTCTTATAAATTCTATTGGACCAAATAAAACTCTTCTTTAGAATTGGGACATCAAAATTTACTTTGTGGAAATTTTTGGGATATGTCCGATAAAGTTCATTTTTTAATGAATAGTGTAAAATGTTGTATTTTAATTCAAAAACAATTTTAAATATAATTTATTTATATGACTATATTATCTTTTTAATTGGTTTTAAAGTGAAATTAGAATATATTTTTACCATTTAATCCAATGGTGGTCATTGGAATCAATTTCACTTTGAAATTGGACTTAAACTAGAGTCAATCTTTTGATACTTATTGTTTCATAAAAACACGCTATTTTTCATGACAGCGGGAATTAATTATTAAATTAATTAATGTGAATTATATGTTTTGAATTTTTTAAAATATAATTCATTTTTGAATTCAGAATATCAAATATAGCTTAGGGTGAAGTTTTGGTATTTTTCTGAAAAACTTCAATTTTTGATGAATAGTGAAACCACTAAATGGTACTTATAAAAACTGATTTTTCATTTAAATAAAATTTTATCACTTCTGTGTTTTTAATTTCAAAAATCCGACATACATGGTTGTCATTAATAAGTAAAATGTGGTTCAATGAGAATAAAATAATTTTTTGGTGAATAGTAACTTTTAAGTTCTTAATCGCGATTAGAGGTAATTAGTGTAGTTTAAGGCAAACATAATGCTTTAATAAAATGAGATGAGCTTGACACATGTCCTACCCTCATTGTATATGTCATGGCCGACCAATAAAATCCATGGGTCAACTTGGGGACCCCATGGAGCCACTTTGGTTTGGAAATGACATAAATAACGTTTTATTAAATGTTAAAGTAAAAATAACACAGACATGAAATGTTTTACTAAAACAATTTTTACATGGGGTTATACAAGTCAGATTTTTTGTTATAAATAGTCATTATAAAGCTAAAAAGATTTCCTAAATCATGATAGTTTATTTAAAATTTTTAGACATTAAATAAATTAAATTATTTTTGACATCATGATGATGCAGCGATTACCTCATTAATAAAGGATTTAAATAAAATGGAAAGATAATGTAAATTATATGCCCTAAACATGTCCAAAAACTATTGGATGGGTGTATTTTTAACCCTTATCACTTTATCCTCAAAACAAATCAAAGTGGGACCATTAAAATCTGAAAATAATTCTAAAATAATGTAACATTTTCTTACTTTCCAAGAGTGCCCCTCCTCTCCTCTTATAAAAGGCCCCCACCTCTACCTCCTTACCCACACTCCCAAAGCCTTTGGCTCAGCCATCCACTACCCATTTTGTCTCTCCACTTCCCTCTCTTACTCCTTGAATCCTCAATTTTGGCAGAAGTCTTCCAAAAGAAGCTTTTGAGCTCAAACCAAAGGGAGTTACCCAATTTTAAGGTAATGTCTTCATTTGAGTCCTTTTGTTTTATTTTGCTTCTCCAACCCCATAAACTCTTTTTATTCATTTCTTTTGTAACAACTACAGTATCATAAATATACTAGGATGTTGTTATAATAAGGATTCGAGTTACACTTACACACACCTACATCTAATGGTTAAAGAACATACTATTTCCGTGGATGGCGAATTTCGGCCTCCCGAAACGATGATTGTTCAACATTCTTTTAACACCTTCAAAGGTGGCCATTAAGATGACACTATATTTATATATGATATATAATATGTTTATGTTTTACTTAAGATTCTGTATTTTTCATTTTTGTCATACCTTTATAGTTTCCATTATGGGTAAACGTGATATCTTCATTTAAGGAAGTGCGGACTACCGTCCCCTCAAAGTGATTTGATTCGTTAATACCATATGTGGGATGTATAGAGGATGAAGTTATGATATTATATATGATATTACACTGGAATTATAATATACCTTTATATCATTATGATTCCATTCTATAAAATACGAAGTAGAAATGAAAGTAGCGTTCATGCGTACGTACGGCTTACCGTCTCCATGAACGGTGCATTTCATTTCTTATCCCCAAATGTAATGTACTATTATAAGTACATGTATATAATGGATATATATGATGAATGATACATATAAATGATGAATATAGTTCTGGAATTAAAATATACATAACTCTCATTTAGTTTTAATTCCATTAATATGACAAAAAAATGAAAGTAGCGTTCATGCGTACGTACGGCTTACCGTCTCCATGAATGGTGCATTTCATTTCTTACCTCTAAGTGATTATGTAATATTATAAATACATGTATTTGATGGATATATATGATATATATGATATCCAAATCAGGAATGTCATTCTGGATATACATAACCTTTGACCACACGAACAACATGTAATTGTAAGAAGTCCACTTTCGACTTAAGAACCAAATATTGACAAAACAAACATTATTAACTTAATTGATTACATAATGTTTATGACATGGTAATAAGTGATATAAAAGTAATAATGAACTTGAAAAAGGTTCTTCAGAAAATATAAATTAACTCAAGCTTATTATTCAGGACGTTAAAGAACGATCGAGTCAAGTCGGACCCGAGGTAAGGGACTTCGTCTCAATCTCCTTTCATTGAGTCATATTTCGTTTTATACACAACTTTCTTTTTTACGGTGTATAAACCCCTTTGACTTTTACTTTTATACAAAAGGAATATTTTTCTACGAATCGTTTTACAAAATGACAAAAAGTAATGTTTCTTTTAACGTACGCTGTGACAACGACCTTTTCCGTCGCCGCAAGTATTATTTGGTCGTTGGCTTCCTCAATAAGCCGTAATGTTTTTAAAATAAAATAAATACCATATACTCTTTTATGTATTTTGGTATTGAAAATGGTTTTGATAAAGGATTATATTATGTCAATATATTTAAATGATATATTCGGATTGAAATGTGGAAATGTTATCATTCCTTTATATTGGTTTTATGTTTTATAATTTTATATTGGTACTTGGACATTTAACGGGTGGTTACGTGATAAACCATATGAAGGGTGGTGCCGTGAATACCAGGACGGGTGGTTACGTTATAACCTCCAATGCATTGGGTATGGAAGTCGACCGTATGGCTATTCCATTAAGTATGTATGGAAGTTGGCTGTATGGCTATTCCATTAAGTGATATGTGTGGAAGTCTACCGTATGGTTATTCCACTTAAGTATGTTTATGTCCCAAGTTACCTTTATATGTTATGTGTTATTTATATGGGTTTTATGGTAATACTTTGGTTACAAAAAGGTAAGTAATGATATTTTATTCAGTGAAGAGTTTTTAATACTTCATGAAGGTGAAGGTATTACTTTGATAAATTTATACATGGTTTTCTTGATGTTTGAAAAGCTAACAGTTTTCATTCTTTGTGTATCCCTTAGTGAGATTTTTATGCTCACCCCAAGTTTTTTTGAAATGTATTTCACATGACTTAATGTGGAATAGGGTCAAGGATGGGATCAAGAGAAAGTCATGCTATATAAAACATGGAACTAGACATGTTTCTTTTTAAGAGTTTTTATTTTATGGAATCTTAGTAGAAGTGTATACTTTGTAATCTTTTGAGATGTAATAGTTATGTCCTAATTCTCTAATACTCTAAACCTGAAAAGATCCTCAATGTGAATTATTAATTTAATTAAATATTAAGTAATGTTTATGGTCGGGGCCTTATATCCTTGGTCCGGAGGTGGTGCAGAACACGACAGAGAAGCTTCAGCTCATACCGAAAAGGATGAAGGCGGCCCAGGACCGACAGAAGTCGTATGCTAATACCAGGAGGAGGCCCTTGGAGTTTGAGGTTGGGGACCACATGTTCTTAATGGTCTCCCCTCAGCGTGTCCCAGCTCCGTCAGTATCTGGTATGCCACTTCGCCGAGGGGAGACCTTTAATAACACATGGTCCCCAACCTCAAACTCCAAGGGCCTCCTCCTGGTATCAGCATAAGACTTCTGTCGGTCCTGGTCCGCCTTCATCCTTTCCCGTATGAGCTGAACCTTATCTTTCGTGTTCTGCACCACCTCCGGACCAAGGATGCCTGCCTCTCCTACTTCGGTCCAACACACAGGCGAACAACATGGTCTCCCGTACAAAGCTTCAAACGGGGCCATGCCAATGGTAGAGTGGTAGCTATTATTGTAGGAAAACTCTACCAGAGGCAAGTATTGCACCCACGATCCTCTTGAGTACAGAACACAAGCTCGCAGCATATCTTCCAAGGTCTGGATGGTGCACTCTGTTTGTCCATCTGTCTGGGGATGGAAAGCAGTGCTAAGGCGTAACTGGGTGCCAAACGCATGCTGCAATCCTCTACAGGCTCGCAAGGTAAACCGTGCATCCCTATCCGAGACTATAGACCTCGAAACTCCATGAAACCTCACCACCTCATCCATGTACTTTCGTGCCAAAGCATCCACGGTGCTCGACTCCCTGATTGCCAGAAAGGGAGCCAATTTTGTCAACCTGTCCACTACCACCCAGATGGCATCATATCCTCCTTGGGCCTTGGGTAGTACCGTGACAAAATCCATTGAGATGTCATCCCACTTCCACTCGGGGACATCTAGGGGCTGTAGTAGTCCGCCTGGAACTCGGTGTTCAGCCTTCACTTGCTGACACACTAAGCACTTGGCCACAATCTCTTCCACTGTTCACTTAACTCCGGGCCACCAAAACTGCCTCCTCAAACCCTGGTACATCTTGGAAACTCCTGGGTGTACCGCCAGGGGTGAGTTGTGGAACTCACTGAGAACCTTGCCACGCATCGCCTCCGGAACAAACAACTTTTTCTGGAAAAGCATCCGGTTCTGACCATCATCTGTCCATCCCTCTGGAGCATTGCCGTGGTCAACTTGGTCACGCATCACTCCACACTCTAGGTCTCCCCATTGAGACTCCTCCACTTGCTGAAACAGGGATGACTGCACTATCATCTGATATAGGCAGCCTCTACTGCTATCCATATTTGCATCTAGGCGTAAGGCAGCCAACTCTTCCATTGCCTTCCAGGTGTCCTCCGACTCTCAGACCGCATCCTTCTGCATCCTCCTGCTCAGGGCATCGGCCAACACATTTCCCTTTCCCTCAGTATAAGAGATCTCGAAGTCTTAATCCTAGGGGAACTCCACCCATCTCCACTGTCACAAGTTTAAGTCCCACTGGGAGAAGATATACCTCAAGCTTTTGTGATCCGTGAAGACCACAAAGCGTTCCCTGATGAGGTAGTGCCGCCATAACTTTAGTGAAAAAACAACCGCTGCAAGATCCAGGTCGTGGGTGGCGTAATTACGCTCATGGGAATGCAGCTTACTGGACCCATAAGAGATCACCCCTTGTCGCTGTATTAACACGCATCCCAGGCCCTGTCCCGAAGCATCACATAATACTTCATAGGCCACCCCTTCTTCTGGTAATCTCAGCACTGGGGAACTGACCAACTTCTCCTTCAGATAGTTGAAGGCTGACTGGCACTGCTCACTCCATACGAAAGCCTGGTCCTTCTTGGTCAGAGCCGTCAAAGAGGCTTCCACTCAGGAGAAGTTGGGTACGAATCTCTGGTAGTAACCCTCCAACCCGAGGAAACTTCAGACTTCCGCCACATTCTTTGGTGCTTCCCAAGAAACAACCACCTCAACCTTTGATGGGTCCACCGCTACCCCCTTCTCAGACACTATGTTCCCGAGGAAGCGCACTTCTCATGTCCAGAACTTGCATTTTGACAACTTCCCATAGAGCTGGTGCTGTCGGAGGACCTCCAAAACTGTCCTCAGGTGCTCTGCATGGTCCTCCTCTGATCTTGAGTAGACCAGGATGTCGTCGATGAACAGAACCATGAACCGATCCAGGTAATCCCAGAAGATGGAGTTCATAATCCCCATGATCACAGCCAGGCCATTCGTAACACCGAAGGGCATGACTACGAACTCGAAGTGCCCTTACCTGCACCTGAACGCTGTCTTCAGGATGTCGCCCAGGTGTCTTCGGGCATGGTAGTGGATCCTTTATCCCAGGTGTCTTTGGGCGTGGTGGTGGTTGTTCTGGCCTAGGTGTTTGCAGGCATGGTTACATGTGACAGTTGTGGCCCAGGTGTGTACGGGCGGGATTCAGCAGTGGGACTGCGTGTGGTTGAGGCCCAGGTGTGTGCGGGCGGGATTTCGGCAGTGGAACTGCGTGTGGTTGTGGCCCAAGTGTGTGTGGGCGGGTGTGGTAGTGGGACTGCGGTGAGAATGGCGGGATTGGTCCGATGCGTAGGATGTCTTAATAACTAGTGGTAATGTGGTGCAGGGTAACCAAACATCGATGTTCTCTGACTATATATATTACTTGACTTGTGTTATTTGGGGAGTGTGCCTTGGTGAGGCCTGGGGTGGATAGTTTACCTTGATAGATGTTTGGTTTACTCTTTTCTCACGGGACTTTAGTACGTTCCCCACTTGTGCACGAGAGTCTATGGTTTTCCCTACTGAGTGTACTTGTATGCTCACCCTACGTATATAAAACTGCTTTCAGGTTTCCTGGAGGACTTCGGGGATCACGCAGGACCTTACTAGCTCGGACCTTTGGAGCAGTTGCAGTTGTTGTTTTTCTTTTCCTCTTTGGTACTTACCTTGTAGTCACCTTTTTGTACTTGTGGCTTTAACTTTGGAACATGCATGTGGGAATGGTTTATTTTTTTCTTAACTTACCTTTTACGTTGGTGTTGTTGAGTTTCATTATCTCATCTCTCGATCTTATAAAACAAAAGGGGTAATGCATTCCATTTGTGAGAAAATTTCTATACCCTTGGTGCTAGTCGCCACTCCGGGACCTATTGAAGGCGGGTCTCAGGGGTCATTATCTCTCCTTCAACTTAAAGAAGGAAGGGCCTGGCAACCTGCTGACCCTTCCCTCCTTTTGGTGAAGGCAGGTCGTGACAGTATCGCTCGTGCATACGTGTGAACCACCACATCAATGTGGTGAGACAATTAATTTTCCATCATCATAATTCTTGGATTATTATAATGATTGGTTTAAATTTTATATATGATATTTAATACAAAAATAACCTTATACAATTATTGTATAATATCACCTTCTTACCATCCAATCCTTTGGAAAATGATATCTATGCTTGTACCTCCACAAAGTGATGCATTTTTTTAATTTTTGATTTAAATGAATATTAATAAGGTAATATTTATTTAATATATATGTTATATAGAAAATAAAAATTATTTTTAAAAGGTGAATTATTATTTATCTTTATTTCATTCCTCCTTCGAAAATTGAAAATAACGTTCATGCATACCTATATTATTCTATCTCATTGAATAGTGTAATTCATTTTTCTATATATATATTTTATGGATGAATATAAATATATATAATGAATATATATAATATTTATATAATTATTAAAATTATTTATATGAATTAACAATGACTAAATTTCAAGGACCAGAACTACCGAACCTGAATTCTTATAAAAAACGAAACAGTTAACACTGAGAAACATTGATTTTATTGAGGAATTATTAATAAATGGGTGATTAAATATTATAATAGGGTAATATATAATGTTATATTTATTTAGATTATTTTTTTATAGAATAATAATAAATTAAAATTTATTATGTAGGAGGTTAAAGTTATTTAAAAGAAATTGAAACTTGAGGTAATGGATTTATGTTACAATCTCATTGTTTATTAGATTTTTTATGACTATGTTTCCTATGATGAAATTTTATGACTTATCTGACAATAATAACAAGAATTTTATTATACTATGGTTATTTTAGGACATGACATTTTTTAATTTCGTTTTTTATTTAAGATCTCATGATATTGAAATTTTTTTTAATGAAATCCAACTTTATTTATCCATTTTTATTGAAAATCATTTTTCATCATTATACAAGTTATATATATATTTTTTCAAGAATTTTTTTAATACTGTCATATTTATTTTAAAGTAATTTTTATGTAATGCCCCGACCCTAGTTACCCAGAGTCGGTGCATTATTACATAACATTGGCATGATCAAAAGAAAGATCAAATCTCGAAAGACCGATTGGTTTAGTAGCCTTGGAAACACTAGATATATTCATAAGTCTTACATTACATCATAAAATGAAAAACTACTATAACACCATATTGTCTCCATAATCCACACTCATATCCCCACATAATATCCCTGCAGGTCATTAATAATTTACTTCTTCACTTCCTGGAAAAAATAAAACATAGAAAAGGGGTGAGCTCAAATGCCCAGTAAGGATAACAATATAGCAGAAACTTTCATAAATAAGAATAAACATTTAAGGCAATGTATAACTAAAACAAAAGCCTTTAAAACTTGAATTTTCAACATGGTATGGAATAAATAAAATGAAATAATGCCATTTACTTATTCACATGGATATTCTACTAATCGAATAATCACATGAAAAATCAATAACCACTTTCATAATGTTGGAATGCATAATGCCAGACTATCATAACCACATAGCCAAGGCCTCGTGCCAAGACTACAAATAAGATTTTGCCAAGGCCTTGTTCCAAGGCACTAGTTTGTCTCATGAGACCTACCGATGCATCGAGGAGCTATAGCGGGCTCCAACCGTCACATATTAAGTCCAATGCATTCCCATATGAAAAGGTTTAAACATAACATAAACATTCGTATTAAAACTAGCATACAAAATGTCAATACTTTCACCATAAACCATGAATGGTATAAAAACAACACATCCATAGTCAAACATATCACAAAACCATTAATACAACATACAGGTTTTGTATCATAATAAATAAACTTCACATAAGCATAAAATCCAACAAAGGATGTTGACATAGATGAAATCAAAACTCTTTTGAGAGAAATATCTCTTTTATTTTGAAATCATTTAAGATCTATATAAAATAAAAAATTTTATTTGAAAATATTCTTATAATCTTGTAAGGGAAGCTTTGAAGATTTTATAACGGCGGAAAATAGCCGCACCCGCCGTATAAGTTAAAAAACATTCTTACCTTAATTTTGTCGAAAAGGTTAAAAAGCACATTGTTTGGAAAACGACGGAAATATTCCTTTATAAACCTCTTATAAAAAGTCAAAAAAGGGTACAAATGACTTTAAACCATATTCTTGTGAATAGTAAAAATGTTTTGAAATACATTTTTAAGAAACATGGATGTGGATGATAAAGAGATCCCAGTAGATTATTACGTATAAACAACCTCAGATAATGAAGAGATTGTGAAATAACACTTACCTTGTACTTTTCCTTGGTTGGGGTAGGTTAACCTCTTTTATAATGGTGAAATAATTGTTATTAAATTATACAAGAATCATATATATTGATATGATATCATATATGATCTTTTAACATTGATTTGTTAATAATATCTTTGAATTATCATCGTTTCGGGTGTTAACTTACTCGTTTTCTTTTATATGTTTTGTTACATAAGCCATATTTGTCATGGATAGGTTGTATATTTTTCATATACAGAATGATATAAAGTCCTTAAAAATCATTTTTAAATCATCAAATGATAATTATACTTGAATGGATATGATGGAGAATGAATCTCATCGCGTTCGTGGAGACGGTAGTCCGTACGTACGCACGAGCGACAATATCATTCTTTTGATATTAAAATAATATATAAATGGATGGTATATCATATATACAGAATCATTAACATGTTATATTTATTATTTACATGAGTTACACATCATTATTATACCCATCCAAATAATAATATATTGAATAACAATTACACCACGACGTGGAGACGGTAAGCCGTACGTACGCACGTATGGTGACATGTTATTCAAAGGGTGGATAGAATACTGAATATGGTTGTACCATATTTATAATAACATCACAATATATATATGATACTGTAGTTATTATTTTAAAATGGTAACATCAAAGGAAGAAGAAGTGGAAGAAGAAAGGAACTTGAAGAGGGGTGGTGATAACATTACCTCTTCTTCGGGTTCTTTCTTTTGATTTGATCAAAAGGGCTCCTTAGGTTGGCTTTATGATCAAACTAAGGCCTCTAGGTTGTAGTGAGGGAAGTTGGGAGAGTATTTGGGCAGAGTTTGGACGAACCAAAAGGTTTTGAAGGTGTGAAGAAAAGAGAATGGGGAGTGCCCTTTTATAAGAGGGGTGAGGGGCACCGTTGGAAAAGCTAGAAATATTAATTTATAATAAATTCATATTCGGTTTCTAAAGGCTCAAAAGTTGATTATTTAAATTTTAAGGTGGTTATGGGTCGAAAACAACTCAACCAATATAATTTAGATAGGTTTGGGTACTTATATTAACCTTATCTTTAAGTATTAACTCTAAGTTAATTAGTTTCACTTTTACAATGTCTCTTTGTATTTTTATATAATATGGTTAATAAAATTACTATATACATCCAAGAGACCCCCAAGTGGTCCATTAATGATGAAACTATCATGATATAAGTCTCCTTTCCGAACCTTAGATTTTTAGGAATTTAATATCAATTAATAATATAATATTTGTTTTAAGAACTCTTTTATGTCAATTTTGACACTATTCAATAGTTGATTTTTGTGAAACTCATAACAGATTGATTACTTCGCAAAAAGTCAATTATATCAATCCTAATATATCATATTATCCAATAAAATTAGTTTAATTCATTAAAAGTTTCATATTATATTTATTTGTGTATTTATAATATCAATTATTTTAATATTTCACTATTATAGTAATTAATTCATCATCATTGTGTCATAAATAAATTAAATTATTTAATGTCTAAAAATTATAAATAAAATATCATTATGTAGAAAATCTTTTTATATTTCTAATGAATATTTATAATCTAAAATAAAACATATATAACTTTATGTAAAAATTGTTTTTCTAAAAGATATATGCTTGTGTCATTTTTCTATTCATTTTAACTTAATTAAAATAAAATGTCCCTATCACCTACAAGTGGAACCATGGGGTCCCAAAATCGACCCAAAGATGCCTATGGTCGAAACGTTATCAACAAATAAGGCTAGGACACGTTTTAGGGTAATTTATTATTATTATAATATTATTTTTTAACCCTTATTTACCGGATTTACCCTTAACCATGGTAAATAAAATATTTACCGCAGTAATTATTCAAAATCTCTAAAAATAAAAGTTACCTATTTACACAATTTGGAAATCCTGATTCCAAATATGGAATCCATTTTTTTAAATTCAAAACACAGAAGTGTGAGAAATTAATTTAAAATTAATTCCCGCTGTCAAAACAAAAAGCGTGTTTTTAAGAGATAATAACTATCAAAAGATTGACACTTGTTTATGTTCGGTTTAATTGTAAAATTATGTCCAACGACCAAAATTATATTAAATGGTAAAAATATATTCTAAATATAATTTAAAACCACTCAAATTCATAATTTATCACTATTAATTATTTTGATTTAAAAAGTTGTTTTTAATTAAAATTTAGTAATTTTCACTATTCATCAAAATATTAAAGTTATCCGAAAAGTACCAAAATTTCACCTTAGGCTAAATTCGATAATCAAAATACAAAAATGAAGTCCATTTTGAAATATAAAATATATATAACTTCAAAAATTAGGTATTACTATTCATAACGGCTAGTTTGATTGGTTATGGTGTGTTAGAACTCGGTGTTGCGTACAACACACGCTATCACATTATTCAAAGAGAAGTGTACCGTAGAAGCTTGGGGTGTTACATTATCCCCTCCTTCAAATAATTTCGTCCTCAAAATTTCTAGAATACTTATCACATGAAAAGACTCGGGTGGTTCTTCATCATAAGTTCCTCGGGTTCCCAAGTTGCCTCCTCCATCTTATGGTTTCTCCACAAAACTTTTACCCGAAGCGTCGTCCGGTTTCTCAGTACTTGTTCTCTCATATCAAGAATCCTGACGGGCTCTTCACAATAAGACAGATCAGGTTCCAGTTCTAATTCCTCATAGGTGAGTACATGCGTTGGTTCAGGCATGTATTTCCTCAATAGAGATACGTGGAACACATCGTGAACTTTAGAGAGACTTGGCGGCATTGCCAATCGGTAAGCTACAACACCAATTTGTTCTAGAATTTCGAAAGGTCCGATGTACATGGGACTCAATTTACCTTTCTTACCAAAACGTATGACTCCCTTCCACGGAGATACCTTCAGGAAAACATGATCACCGACTTGAAATTCCAAATCCTTCATTCGATTATCGGCATAGCTCTTTTGCCTACTTTGAGCTTCTCTAATGTGATTTTGGATTACCTTCACCTTTTCCATCGTTTCCTCCACCAGTTCTGGACCTACAAGTTTTCTTTCACTGACGTCATCCCAACAGGTTGGTGTACGACATCTCTTTCTGTATAACGCTTCATATGGTGCCATCTGAATACTCAAATGGAAGCTATTGTTATAGAAAAATTCTACCAGAGGTAAATATTGATCCCACATACCCTGAAAGTAAAGTGAGAAAGATCTCAACATGTCTTCTAAGGTTTGAATAGTCCGTTCTGATTGTCCGTCTGTCTGAGGATGGTAAGCAGTGCTCAAATGAAGTTCAGTATCCAGGGATTTCTGAAGACTTTTCCAAAATCTTGAAGTAAAACGGGGATCACGATCAGAAACAATCGATAGGGGTACTCCATGAAGTCTCACAACTTCATTAATATATAGTCTTGCTAGACGTTACAGGGGTAGATCTTCTCTTATAGCAAGAAAATGTGCTGACTTGGTAAGACGATCAACAATAACCCATATTGCATCGTTCCTTCTAAGATTCTTTGGTAGCCCCATGACAAAGTCCATCATAATATTTTCCCATTTCCACTCCGGTATGGGAATAGGTTGCATGAATCCTCCAGGTTGTTGCCTTCCAGCTTTCACTTGTTGACAAACCATACATCTTGACACAAAATCAGCAATCTCCCTCTTCATGTTGTCCCACCAAAAATGTTCCTTCAAATCTCTATACATTTTGGTGCTCCCAGGGTGTATAGAGAAATTGGAACTATGAGCATCATCCAGCAATTCCCTTTTTAGATTAGGTAAATCGGGTACACAAAGTCTCTTCCCAAATTTCAAAATTCCATCTTCATACACAAAGTCTCTCAATCTCCCATCATTTATAGCTTTAATCTTCTTTTGAAATTCTTCATCATCGATCTAAGAACTCTTAATCCTTTCTAGTAAAGATGGTTTGGAAACCATTTGAAAAAGAATTGATGTTTCACCTTCTGTGGTTATTACCATGTCCATCATCACTAGATCCATGAAAATTGGATCCCTTTCAATTCTCATATTGTTCAAAACTCCATGGTCTTTTCTACTCAAAGCATCTGCCACCTTGTTTGCCTTTCCCGGGTGGTAGTGTATCATGCAATCATAATCCTTGAGTAATTCAAGCCATCTCCTTTGCCTCATGTTGAGTTCTTTTTGTGAGAAAATATACTTCAAACTCTTGTGATCAGTATAAATCTAACATTTTTCACCATAGAGGTAGTGCCTCCATATCTTAAAAGCAAAGATCACAGCTGCTAACTCGAGATCATGAGTAGGATAATTTTGTTCATGAATTTTCAACTGTCGTGATGCATAGGCAATAACTCTATCATTCTGTATAAGGACACAACCAAGTCCTTTCTTCGATGCATCACTATAAATAACAAACCCATCATTCCCCGATGGTAGAGTCAATATAGGAGCATTGACTAATCTTCTCTTCAGTTCTTCGAAACATTCTTCACACTCTTTTGTCCAAACAAATTTAACCCCTTTACGTGTGAGATTCGTTAATGGGTTAGCCAATCGGGCAAAATTCTGGACGAAACATCGATAATAACCTGCCAAACCAATAAAACTGCGTACCTCAGTTATACTCGTAGGTGATGGCCATTCTTGGATTGCCTTAGTCTTAGAAGGATCAAAAGAGATTCCATCTTTAGAGACAATATGGCCAAGAAAATAAATCTCATGGAACCAGAATTCACACTTTCTAAACTTCCCATATAATTCATGCCTCCTTAGAGTCTTCAAGATAATACACAAGTGATTTTCATGATCTTAGTAGCTTTTAGAGTATACTAAGATATCGTCAATAAATACCACCACAAATTCATCGAGATACTCCTTGAAAACTCTATTCATCAGATCCATGAATACAGAGGGTGCATTAGTCAATCCAAACGGCATTACAGTAAACTCGTAATGCCCGTACCTGGTTCGAAATGCTCTCTTCGGAATGTCTTCCTTCTTCACACACAACTGATGGTATCCAGATCGAAGGTCAATCTTTGAAAAGTATTGAGCTCCATGCAGTTGGTCAAATAAATCATCAATGCGTGGTAGGGGATACTTGTTCTTTATTATTATAGCATTGATCTCCTTGTAGTCGATACATAACCTCATAGATCCATCTTTCTTTTTAACAAAAAGAACAGGGGCTCCACATGGAGAAACACTAGGGAGAATAAATCCCTTATTACTCAATTCCTCTAGTTGTTTCTTTAGTTCAACTAATTCTACAGTGGACATTCTATAAGGGGTCTTTGATATAGGCCTTGATCCAGGAATCAAATCAATGGAAAACTCAACTTCTCGTTCTAGAGGATGTCCAGGTAAATCTTCCGGAAATACATCTACAAATTCTTTCACAATAGGTACATCCTCTATTTGAACAGTCCTTTCCTCACCCATAGTTATTTCATTCTCTTCCTCCCCAATAATTGAATTAAGTTGAGCTACTGGGGGTGGATCTAAATGAGAATTAGGTGGTGACGATTCTGCTCTAAAGATAATGTTTTCCTTATCATTATCATCAAGAATCGTAACCTCTTTCTTCTTACAACAAATCTTCGCATCATAATCCGAAATCCAGTCCATACCGAGGATTATATCAAACTCAATCATAGGTATGACGATGAGATCAACAAATAAAGAACATTTATCTGCTCTAATGGGGACTGATTCACAAAACTTTGTTGCAATGATACATCCCTTAGGGGTTTTAACTGACAACTCCCTTATTAAATCAAATTGGAAATATCTAATTTTCTTAGCAAACTGGGAAGATATGAAACAATGCGATGATCCAGAATCAAATAATGCATTTGCTAAACTTGAGGAAACCATTAAATTACCCGCCACCACGTCTTTTTGGAGCTTCTACCTTAGCAGTAGTGATTGCATAAGCCTGGCCTTGATCCCTGGGCCTTTTCTGAGGTAAGTTATCCCGACGCTTAGGACATTCATTTGCATAATGCCCCATCTCCCTGCAATTATAGCACTAAACGTTGGTAGCTTCCTTCTTCCCCTTACAATCACGAGCTTGGTGGCCTTTTTCACCACACTTGTAACAGACTCCCATTCCCTTCAAGCATGTACCAGGATGTTTCTTCCTGAATTTACCACAGGATGGATATTCAACCTTTCCCTTCTTCCCCTTATTTCCATTCCCAGATTGATCAGCAGGTCTCTTCTTCTCTTGCTTTGCTTTAAAGTCATAAGACTTAGAGAATTCCTTTTCGGTCTTGATAGCACATGAGACGATGTCTTCATACGACGAAAAGGATTGTGAGACTAATGCTCGACGAATAAATGGTTTTAACCCATCAAAGAAACGATCAATCTTAATTCTTGGGTTATGTATATAATCTCCAACATACCTTGCTAACCTTGTAAAATTAGCCTCATACTTTGCGACATTCTCATCCTCCTTCTGTCTCAGACTCAGAAATTGCCTTTCCATCTCTGCTCGATGGTCGCGAGGAAAGTATTTTTCTAAAAACAGATCTTTGAACTCCCTCCATTCCATATTTGATACTTCATCATCTTCCTTCATGTTTTGAATCAATGACCACCATTGATCAGCATCTCCAGTTGGGCGGTAAACTGTCATGATAACTTTTTCCCTTTCACTGCTCCCCAAAGCCTGAAATATTTTCTCTAGGGAATTTATCCATTGCTCAGCTACTAATAGATTTGTACTCCCATTGAATGTTGGTGGTTGTTACCTCATGAATCGATCTAACATTGATCCTCCATGCTGTGGATCAGGGTGCTCCATACGGGTAAGGTTATTATTCATAACCTAAGAGAGTTGTCCCAGTATGGTGATTAGCTGATCGGCACCAGTTGCATCACCAGCTCCACTATAATTATCTTGAGCAGGAGGGAAATCCCTACATGGAGTGCGTGTATTGATACGGTTTCCATTTCTTCCACTAGGCGCCATTTCTAAACAATGGCATAAACTAGACCAGTTTATGAATCAAAATACATAATCTCATACTTATAAAACACTTAACATAAATTGAACTATTTATGGATATAATCCATAATCATAAAAATGTTTTCTTTGAGGAAGTATATACTCATAAACACTTCATAATGATTTGTATAGAAAACGAGAGTTATCCTAAGCATATCCCCCGGGAGTGTCGTAACCAAGAGTGCAGCAAGGCCCGTTGTCGTGCACCAGTTCCCATTCGAGTCTAGCTCAAAGCGGTGTTTTCGGGTTTTACCCCTAGGTACATCTGTGCCAGAGCCGCCTCTACCTGCTCGTATCCAGACAGGGATGTATTGCTCGGAAAACTCACAAAATCTTTACAGTACCAAAATTCTAGGAAGTTCTTCTATACTAATCCTCAAAGTTCATCTTAGGTCTACGTGCTCTAATCAGAGTTTATCTAAATCTAGCTTCCAAGGTCTGTACTAAACTTCCTCTGATACCAACTGTAACGCCCCGACCCTAGTTACCCAGAGTCAGTGCATTATTACATAACATTGGCATGATCACAAGAAAGATCAAATCTCGAAAGACCGATTGGTTTAGTATCCTTGTAAACACTAGATATATTCATAAGTCTTACATTACATCATAAAATGAAAAACTACTACAACAACATATTTTCTCCATAATCCACACTCGTATCCCCACATAATATCCCTGCAGGTCATTCATAATTTACTTCTTCACTTCCTGGGAAAAATAAAACATAGAAAAGGGGTGATCTCAAATGCCCAGTAAGGATAACAATATAGCGGAAACATTCATAAATAAGAATAAACATTTAAGGCAATGTATAACTAAAACAAAAGCCTTTCAAACTTGAACATTCAACATGGTATGGCATAAATAAAATGAAATAATTCCATTTACTTATTCACATGGATATTCTACTAATCGAATAATCACATGCAAAATCAATAACCACTTTCATAATGTGGGAATACATAATGCCAGACTATCATAACCACATAGCCAAGGCCTCGTTCCAAGACTACAAATAATATTTTTCCAAGGCCTTGTGCCAAGACAATAGTTTGTCTCATGAGACCTACCGATGCATCGAGGAGCTATAGCGGGCTCCACCCGTCACATATTAAGTCCAATGCATTCCCATATGAAAAGGTTTAAACATCACATAAACATTCGTATTAAAACTAGTATATGAAATGTCAATACTTTCACCATAAACCATGAATGGTATAAATATAGCACATCCATAGTCAAAAATATCACAAAACCATTAATACAACATAGATGTTTTGTATCATAATAAATAAACTTTACATAAGCGTAAAATCCAACAAAGCATGTTGACATAGATGAAATCAAAACTCTTTTTAGAGAAATATCTCTTTTATTTTGAAATCATTTAAGATCCGTATAAAATAAAACATTTTCTTTTAAAATATTCTTATAAGCTTGTAAGTGATGCTTCGACGATTTTATAACGGCGGAAAATAGCCGCACCCGCCGTATAAGTTAAAAAAACATTCTTACCTTAATTTTGTCGAAAAGGTTAAAAAGCACCTTGTTTGGAAAACGACGGAAAGATTCCTTTATAAACCTCTTATAAAAAGTCAAACAAGGGTATAAATGACTTTAACCCATATTATTGTGAATAGTAAAAATGTTTTGAAATACATTTTTAAGAAACACGGATGTGGATGATAAAGAGATCCCAGTAGATTATTACGTATAAACAACCTCGGATAATGAAGATATTGTGAAATAAACCTTACCTTGTACTTTTCCTTGGTTGGGGTAGGTTAACCTCCTGTATAATGGTGAAATAATTGTTATTAAATTATACAAGAATCATATATATTGATATGATATCATATATGATCTTTTAACATTGATTTGTTAATAATATCTTTGAATTATCGTCGTTTCGGGTGTTAACTTACTCGTTTTCTTTTATATGTTTTGTTACATAAGCCATGTTTGTCATGGATAGGTTGTATATTTTTCATATACAGAATGATATCAAGTCCTTAAACATCATTTTTAAATCATCAAATGATAATTATACTTGAATGGATACGATGGAGAATGAATCTCATCGCGTTCGTGGAGACAGTAGTCCGTACGTACGCACGAGCGACAATATCATTCTTTTGATATTAAAATAATATATAAATGGATGGTATATCATATATACAGAATCATTAACATGTTATATTTATTATTTAAATGAGTTACACATCATTATTATACCCATCCATATAATAATATATTGAATAACAATTACACCACGACGTGGAGACGGTAAGCCGCACGTATGCACGTATGGTGACATGTTATTCAAAGGGTGGATAGAATACTGAATATGGTTGTACCATATTTATAATAACATCACAGTATATATATGATACTGGAGTTATTATTTTAAAATGGTAACAACAAAGGAAGAAGAAGTGGATGAAGAAAGGAACTTGAAGAGGGGTGGTGAAAACATTACCTCTTCTTCGGGTTCTTCCTTTTGATTTGATCAAAAGGGCTCCATAGGTTGGCTTTCTGATCAAAATAAGGCCTCTAGGTTTTAGTGAGGGAAGTTGGGAGAGTATTTGGGCAGAGTTTTGCCGAACCAAAAGGTTTTTAAGGTGTGAAGAAAAGAGAAGGAGGAGTGCCCTTTTATAAGAGGGGTGAGGGGCACCTTTGGAAAAGCTAGAAATATTAATTTATAATAAATTCATATTCGGTTTCTAAAGGCTCCAAAGTTGATTATTTAAATGTTAATGTGGGGATGGGTCGAAAACAACTCAAACAATAGAATTTAGACAGGTTTGGGTACTTATATTAACCTTATCTTTAAGTATTAACTCTAAGTTAATTAGTTTCACTTTTACAATGTCTCTTTGTATTTTTATATAATATGGTTAATAAACATACTATATACATCCAAGAGACCCCCAATTGGTCCATTAATGATTAAACTATCATGATATAAGTCTCTTGGCCGATCCTTAGATTTTTAGGAATTTAATATCAATTAATAATATAATATTTGTTTTAATAACTCTTTTATGTCAATTTTGACACTATTCAATAGTTGATTTTTTTGAAACTCATAACAGATCTATTACTTCAAAAAAATTCAATTAAATCAATCCTAATATATCATATTATCCTATAAAATTAGTTTAATTCATTAAAAGTTTCATATTATATTTATTTGGGTATTTATAATATCAATTATTTTAATTTTTCACTATTATAATAATTAATTTATCATCATTGTGTCATAGATAAATTAAATTATTTAATGTCTAAAAATTATAAATAAAATATCCTTATGTAGTAAATCTTTTTATCTTTCTAATTTATATTTATAATCTAAAATCCAACATATATAACCATATGTAAAAATTGTTTTTCTAAAAGATATATGCCTGTGTCATTTTTGTATTCATTTTAACTTAATTAAAATAAAATGTCCCTATCACCTACAAGTGGCACCATGGGGTCCCAAAATCGACCCAAATATGCCTATGGTCGAACAGTTATCAACCAATAATGCTAGGACACGTTTTAGGGTAATTTAGTATTATTATAATATTATTTGTTAACCCTTATTTACCGGATTTACCCTTAACCATGGTAAATAAAATATTTACCGCAGTAATTATTCAAAATGTCTAAAAATAAAAGTTACCTATTTACACAATTTGGAAATCCTGATTCCAAATATGGAATCCATTTTTCTAAATTCAAAACACAGAGGTGGATGAAATTAATTTAAAATTAATTCCCGCTGTCAAAACAAAAAGCGTGTTTTTAAGAGATAATAACTTTCAAAAGATTGACAGTTGTTTATGTTCGGTTTAATTGTAAAATTATGTCCAATGACCAAAATTATATTAAATGGTAAAAATATATTCTAAATATACTTTAAAACCACTAAAATTCATAATTTATCACTATTAATTATTTTGATTAAAAAAGTTTTTTTAATTAAATTTTAGTAATTTTCACTATTCATCAAAATATTAAAGTTATCCGAAAAGTTCGAAAATTTCACCTTAGGATAAATTCGATAATCAAAATCCAAAAATTAAGTCCATTTTGAAATATATAATATATATAATTTCAAAAATTTGGTATTACTATTCATAACGGCTGGTTTGATTGGTTATGGTGTGTTAGAACTCAGTGTTGCGTACAACACACGCTATCACATTATTCAAAGAGAAGTGTACCGTAGAAGCTTGGGGTGTTACATTTTACCCATGATTTAATTTTTTTAAAAGGGTCTAAAATAATTATTCTAATCATTTTTTGAATGAAGTAATTTTTTCTTTTTACCAAAAATTTGAAAGAAATAATTTTTTTGACGTACATGATATGAACAAAATTTACCACTATCATAAATATTAAATGAATTGATGATTGATTTATAGTTTTACACGGATATTTTCAAAGTATTTTTTCCTTAATATTTGATAAATTTTTATGTTTAAAAACGTTATTTGAAATGAAACATGTATTTTCCTCAAGAAATATTCAACTGGTATTTAAAATGATTTTTCCACTAAGACGACATATTTTTATTTTAATTAAGATTCAATGGGATATGATATAATGATACCATACTTATTATTTATTTTTATTTCTTATTATTGTGATGAAAAGATGTTTTTAAACCTGTTCATTTTCCAGGGGTAATTTTATGATGAAATGTTGAAATGGTTACAAAATCTATTTCTTTTCCATGGGTTATGCTATGATTATTATTTTATGATATTTTGGAGCAAGTAAGTATGGTTTTAATTATGTTATGTGTGGGAATAAAATTATATACCCCCCAATGTATTAGGTATAGATGGATATCTCATGAGATAATAAGGACTAAAATGAGGAGTGAACCTAGTTCAGTAAGGGATTCTGTCCACTATAGTAGTCTGGGGAGTGAACCTTGACTGAGTGAACAATTGTTTAGGGAGTGAAACTAATCAACTATGATATTATTGGAAGTGATACTTGACTAATAATAATATTATTTTATATTTTTATGTGTATACCATAAAATTATATTTTATGCCAATGTTCTGTACTCATGGCTCATGTTCTTTGATTTCTTTATGTTTCGTTTCTTATAAACTACTACGATTTGTGATATGACTCGAGATTGAGATCTATAATATACAAGATATGATTTTAAAATTTTATGCTAATGTTATCACACCATAATTATAATGTTGTGTGTATATGATCATTCATATATCTCTTTTTTCCCTTACTGAGCATTAGAGCTCAACCTTTCCCATGATTATTTTCCCCAAGTTATAGAGAAAGGGTTAAAAAATGAATTATCTAGGAAGAGTAATAATTTTAAACAAATTAGTGGGATATTATTCAAATCCATTATGAAAAAGTTTTTTATGTATCGATTTTCTCAAGGAAAATAGACTAATATGATTATGTCATGGATAAAAATGTTTTATATCGAATACTCGTTTAATAATATGTGATATTAATGTATGAAAATTAAGGTTAACTATATATTGGATAATATATCACTATTTATGGACAAATGTTTTAAAAATTACATGAAAATGGAATAATGGAAGAAATATAATATAAGTATTAAAACAGTTTTATGGTGTAAAAATTTCAAATAAGAAAGTAATGATGGAGTTCTGAACCATTGGCTTACTTTTTTTTGATTCTTCTCCTTTCAATAGAATCTTAAGCCTTTAGAGAAAGAAATTTTGGCTAGAATAAAGCATTATTAACATGAAAGGGGATGTTTTTAGAGGTATTTGTTTTTTCAGAATATTGATATAAAAATGAAATTTAGATGTGTTTTGGAAAGGGTATAATGAGTCCCCTTTTATATACTATCTTTGATGGTGTTTATGCACATATCCAGTATTTAAGAGTCAAGAACATAATTTAAAATTTTAAAGGGGATAATAGATTAAAAATATATGGTATTTTAGACAATTAATCATCACTGATTAACTTAATATATATTTTTACAATTTTTATTAATTTACTTATCATTTTTAAAATTAAATACCATTGAAAGTAATTTTTAGGATTATTCTTATAATTTCAATTTTAAAATATTTACATTACCTTGGAATTGAACGTCAAATTTTTATATAATGTAATAAATATAATATTTATTCGAAAAGAAATATTTATATTCTCTAATTTATCTAAAAATTATGAATTTATATATTTTAAAACTAGAATATCGAATTTTTTCCCTACTTGCACATGCACTACGTCGACACTGCTTATGTGTTTTGGATAATTATACTATTATTTAATATAAAAATTAAATTTATAACTCTATTATATTTTATTATTCATTAATATTATTATATAAAACCATTCATAATATTTTTTTTATTCCCAGAAATATCATGGTATCGTTTTTTGGATAAGAATTTTGAATTATCTTACCTTGCGCAAGCACTGACTAAGAATTTGAATGATTAACATGCTGTATTATTTAGAAATTAATAAATAAAAAAAATAATCATTTATTAATAATTTTATTTTTCATTAATTTTGATAGTAGTCTTATAAATTCTTAAATATTTTCTCAAAGACACTAATTTTTCCCTTTTCAACGCAGTGCAAGCACGATGTCAATATCAATAATTTTTTTTTCATATTTATGTTGACATAAAAGTTAATTTTTGTTAATATTATAATCTTTTAATAATATTTTAAGTTTATTATCTTTTAATACATGTTACGTGTGTTTATATAATTTTTTATACCATTTTAAATAAACATATAATAATAGGTAGTAAATTTCCCCTTGAATTTTTATTTTCACTGTAATCTAGATTAAATTGTACCACTCAACAAATAACCACATTAAATCACAATATTAACATTAAAATAAGTCCTTTAAAACATTATGAAAAGTAAAACAATAATTTATAATAATTTACTATAAACTTTAACAAAAATAGTGAATATACATCAAATTTACTATAAACCGTCATATAGAATTATTTATAGATTTTCTAATAAATTAATTTCCACATAATTTTGAATAGAGATTCAAAAAATATTATTTAGTTTTTTAAAATAAATAGAAAATTATGGTGTGTTGGGTAGGTGGTATAATGTTGCCCAATTTTGGGGTTTTATCATGTTTAAGGGAGAATACTGAATAAATTGACAAAAAACCCTAGAACATTCTAAAGACGTTATTTAATATTTAATTTATAATTAATTTAAAACAATATTTATCAGAAAAATGTTAACTTTCATCAATTAAATATCCAATGCCACTCTTATTATATTATCATTCTTGTGGAGAATCTAAGTGAGGATTATAATAATTATATGCACATGTACTTCACAAATCTCCAAAAAACATTCTTGGTATTCCATGTGCCAAATAGGATGAATTTAGTGCTTCATATCAATCATTATTGATCACAAAAAGGTGTTATTTTATTATATCTCCTTTTCTTATGATGGTGGGAGTATGATATTTTCTCTAGGTTTTGAGATAATTCTCAAGAGTTATTAGTTGCATACAATAATTATTAAAATATAAAACGATATAAGTTAGAATATATACCTAGGATTAATATTATATAATTGTGAAATGAACATTATCAAATATATATTATAAGTAATTACTATTTTCTAATAATAATAATAATTTATTTATTTAATGACATTCTCATATTTTTATATCATTTTTTAAAAATAAATTAGTACCTATTTAATTCATATTAAATAATATAAATCATTTTTATTTGGTCCTTAAATCAACGTTTCAATCCTCCTAATTTGTAAAACAATGAATAATATAATTTTTAATAAATAAATATTATTCATTCAATTAATAAATAAATATTATATTCATAAAACCGAAAAATAAGTATTTATTTTAATATTCAAATAACTAAATAAATATTTATATTAATCTATTCACTAGACTGATAAATAAAAAAATATTTATTTATTAACATATAAAAAATAAAGAATAAATAAAATTAAAATCACATAATCCTAACTCACATATCTTGTGGTTGAATTTTTATGATAAATAATATGGGAATAATTATTATTCAAATTTCTAAGAAAAATATCTATTCTTAATATGAAATTCAATAGAATATTGTTACATTAGAATAAATTTAATTTTTCACCCTCTAAGCCTCTTTCCCAATAGAATTATTTTAACTTACCTAATGTCCAATATCAATATATATCAACATGTAAAGAAACCCATAGAATATAAAGTTAATATCGCAATAAAAATAACCTTCCAATGAATGATACATTGTGAGGTGACCTTACTTGAGTGTGTGACTCCAAATGATTTGGAAGAGCTTCTTGAGAGATTTGGGTCACATTGGAAGGAATATAGAGAGGAGTGGAAATAGTAATTACGTGCTCAAAGTATTTTTATTAAAGAAAAATGGGATATTGGGTGGGTTTATATAGGAAAAAGGTGGGGATGTTTTTTTTTCATTTCTCCAACATAGGTTGTGGACTCTATATAAAAAAATAATCAAAAACATAGACCTTAATATGTTTTTCCCATGTTTTCTACCAAATGGGAGTGGTTTTAATTATTTTATAAGGCCAAGTGTGGAAATTATTTAAATAAAATCCTTTACAATGTTGAGGTGGGTCATACTTTTAAAGAAAAGATTTTAAAATCATTAAATACATTATATGTTTTAGATGATTCATAATTTCATTATAAAATTAATAAAATAAACAACAAATCATGTTACTTTAAATAGAAAAAATATATTTTTTCCTGAATACATTTTATAGTATTTATTACATCCCTTTTGGGTAATTTTGATGTCATAATACACAAAATATATTTATATCATATTTAATTTTTACCTGAAAATTTGATTGTCTCAAAAAATTATGAAAAATTCATTGATTTATAATATATAAATTTTGATTCCAAAAAAATACTCATTTTATATATATAGTTTTATAAATATGTGTATTTTCACTTTTAAAATATTAATTGACATTTTTTGTGAAATGTTGGGTTTTTTTAAAATAAAAGTTTTTGGACACATAAAAATTACATTTGACTTCATAAAAAGTAAATGTTCATTTATATTTCAAAAAAAATATTTAATAAAGAAATTTTATTATATATCATTCATTTAAAAAATATATTAATTCATCAAAATAAATTCTTTAATTGAATTTGAATATTATCTGAAAATAAAATTTTTGTTTTATTGTATCAAAATAATAATCATTTATAAAGTAACAATAGCTTTATGAAAATATATTCATTATTATATATAAAATAATGTATATAATCATATTTCTAGGGTCTTGATACATATACCTATAATACACTAGAAAAATTCCTAAGACTAAGGTGAACGACTATGATACTTTCATGGGGTTGTTTGGCGTACATGGTTTGGGCCATGATCAATATGAACTTGAACTTATCTCATAAAAGGTTTCAATCATGCTTAAGTTATTGGATGTTATATTGGGCTTGGTCAGAGGAAACACCCATATATGTTGTCTCCCTTAGAAGCTATGATAAATAGGCTTCATAGGGTATGATCCTACTAGTTGAGTCTATCACTTCCCTTTCCAGTGTCAATTGGATTTGTTGAAACCCTGTATTTATACTAATTATGAAATCATTGTTCAATAACTATATTACTAATGGTAATGATTCTTAATGGTAATTTAAATCGTATAGGATATAATAAAACCAAATAAGTTCATGTTTTTTCTATAACCATATCACCCAATAATACAATTAATTAAAACATATTTGGAAATTATATTAGTAGAAGTTTAGGTCGTTACATTATTCCACCTTAATAAATTTCACCATCAAAATTTTTATTTCCCACACAAGAATAGATGAGGGTAACTCTATTTTATCACCTCCTCACGTTCACATGTTGCGTATTCAACATTTTTGTTAATCCAAAACACTTTGACAAGGTGGAATGTCTTATTTCACATAAATTTGTATCTATGATCTAATATTTTCACCGTCTTCTCTTTATAGGAAAGATCGTTTCTCAATGATACCACCTCTATATTGAGTACATGTGAGAGGTATGGTATTTACTTCCTTGTTAAGGATACATTGAATACATTATGTCCTTGAGATAAGTTAGGTGGGTGTTCTAGTTGATATGACACAACTCCGATGAAACATAGGATTTAAAAGGGGTTGATGTATCTTGGATTATGCTTTCCCTTCTTCCCAAATCTCATCACTTTCTTATATGGAGATATGAATATGAATACCATGTATCCAATATCAAAATCTAGTTCTCATCAATGATTATCATCATAGATATTTTGTAAACTCTAAATAACCTTATTGTGCTTCTGAATGGTCTTAACCTTTTCCACCATTTCCTCAACCATTTTAGGACCAAGTTAATTTCATTCTCCTATTTAATCCTAGTATTAAAGTGTTCTACACATCTTACCTTAAAGGGCTTCATAGGGATCCATTTTAATAATAGAGTGTAAATTGTTATTGAATGAGAACTCAAACATATAAATATGTTGATCCCACACTCTTTTGAAATATATAAAAAATGATCAAAAAATATCTTCTAATGTTTTAATAGTCCGCTCAGACTGGATATCAGTTAGGGGATGATAGGATGTAGTAAAGTTCAACTCAGTTTTTAGAGAATGTTGGAGACTTTTTCTGAACCTGGAGGTAAATATCAGATCTCAATCAGATACAATCGACTCTGGTACTCCATAAAGCCTCACCACTTGTATGATGTATATCTGTGGATGTTGAACTAGTGATAAGTCATCTTTAATTTCAATTAAGTGTAATGTTTTTATAACATTATCCACCAAAAACCACGTTTTATTGTTTCTTATGTATTTATTTTAAATTCCAATGATAAATTACATGTTTATGGTTTCCCATTTCCATGTAGGTATGGGTAGTTGTTGCATCATCGCCTTTATTTTTTTCCTTCATCCCTTAACTTTCTGATATACAAGACATCTTGTTGTATATTCTATAATCTCCTTATTTATATTTTCCCACTAAAAGAGTTCTCATAGATATCAATATATATTTGTTCTTTCAGGATGGATAGAGAAGTCTAATATTTGTGCATCTTCAAATATCTCCTTAACTCAAGATTTTATGGTACACATATTGTTTACCAAAATATCACAAATCCTTTATTAATATTGACATGTGAGGATATAACTTTTCTTATAGATTCCACTTAATTCTGAATTCTCACATCATTTATCTGATAATAATTTACCTTTTCCATAATGTATGGTTAAAATATCATTTGTGAAGGGATTGATGATATTCCTTCCTTTATGATTTCCAAGTATATCCTCTTAAAGTGTAATTTTATCGGATCCCTCTCAATTCTCATGAATGATATGATTACTGGATCAGTATACTTAACTCATCTGCTACATTATTTTCCTTACCAGGATGGAAGGGGATTGTGTAGTAATTGTCCTTGATTAGCTCTAAACATCAACGCTAGTGCATATTCATCTCTTTATTTGTGAATATATACTTCAAGATTTTGTGATCCATATATATCGCTCGCTTCTCCTCAAACTAATAATGTTGTTAGATTTTCAATGAAAATATCATTTTAGCTAACTCCAAATCATGAATTGGGTAGTTTTTTTCATGAACATTCAACCACCATATATAATAGGATATGAATTTCTCATTATTCATTAACACATATCCCAATCCCTTCTTTAATGCATCCCTGAATACCATAAAATGTTCTCCACTTATGGGTAGTATGATAACATGTGTATTGATAAGCCTCCTTTTAAACTCCTTGAAGATCACTTTATATTCATCATTCCTAGAAAACATGACTCCCTTTTGATTTATCTTTGTTATAGGGATTGAAAATCAGAAGAAATTTCTCACAAATAGATGATAATAGCCAACCAATCCCTGGAAACTAAGGATATCTGTTACTGATGCTGGCCTCATACACCATTCAATTTCTTCTATCACTTAAGGGTTTCAAGATATCTCATTTCCTGTGATGATATACCCTACTAATGAGACTTCATTCTAGTAAAACACATATCTTTATCACAATTCTCAAATGCTCCTCATGGTCCTCATTGGTTTTGGAGAATATTAGAATATCATTTATAAAGACTACCACAATTTTTTTGAGGTAATATCCAATGACTATATTCATCAAGTCTATGTCAATTTATGGAGCATTAATGAGTCCGAATGGCCTTATAATGAACTCATAATGCATGTGCCTTGTATGGAAAGTAGTGTTGGGGATATCCTTGTTCTTCACCATAACTTGGTAACATCCCTACTATAAATAAACCTTAGAAAACTATTTTTCTCTACATATATGATCAAACAATTCATCAATCCATTTAAGAAGATACATGTCATTTATCATGATATTTTTAATATCACTATAATAAATGAAACGGTGCATTGAACCATCCTACTTCTTTATAAAGAGGACTAGTTTATGCCATGGAAAAGTACTAAGGCCTATGAACCCTTTAACCAAATTATTATGTAGTTGTTTCTTCACCTCCTTATGTTCCAAAAAACCCATTCTATATAGATTCTTGGATAATGGTAACACCTTAGGTACAATATTGATTGAAATTAAACCTATTATCTTGGAGGAAGACTATACAATTCCTCAGGAAACACATCAACATATTCCCTCACAATGGGAATGTCTTAAAGGATGATTATTTTCTTAGAATCAATCATTTGAGATAGATATTATTTCTCATAAGTAAATAATATCCATTATTGAGAAATTGGTGCTAAAGAAGATTCATCATCCTCCTTACAGTTGTACAAAATTCTGGGTTAATTCATGATACCGAGAGTAATTTCCTTCTCATGGATATTTATATTAGATCTATAAAATAAAGAAAACCCATTACTGAAATTGTATCAAATTCCTCAAAAGGGAGTATAATAAGGTTCTCTAGGAAGTTTGGCCTAAAAATTGTGATAATGAAGGATTTGTATACTTCAGATTCAATAATTTCCTCATTTTCCATTTTCACCAATAACTCTACTTCCATCATTTTTGGTAGTGTTTGAATAGTTCTAATAAAATTTAATGATACAAAGGAATGTGTAGAACCAAGATCAAAAAGTACATCTTCTATACATGAATGAATAACTAGAATACTAGTCACCACTTCACTATTAGGATCCACTTAGTGGTTGTGATGGTAAATGCTCTCCCTTTTTACCTTGGAGGTTTTTGGTTATCTATAAAAACCCTTGGATTAGTGCATTCTTTTCGAAAGGGCCTTCGTTATTTATAGTTGAAATAATTAACAATGTGATGAGGGTTGAATGGAGAATTTATTTCCTCCTCCACATTAACGAGATTCTCCTATCTAGAATATTTTTCTAGGTGTCTTTCCTTCCCACACCTAAATCATTTCCTCATCCACCTTAGGAAATTTCTGGGTGATTCTTTCCAAACCATTGAATAGTGCGATGTTTAAATTTATTATCACCATTATATTTCTTTATTAGACCACCATAATTAAGCTCTAATTTACGCTTATTATCCCTATGATACACTTAAGATTCAACAATCTCTATTTTGACTTTGAGGGAACATCAGAACATTTTCTCATAGCTATCAAATTCACGGATCACTAGGGATTTTTATAAATTATGTTTTTGCTAACGAAATAAGAGATCATAATTGCATTGAAATATAGAGAAAAATCTAGAGGTGTATTGTGAATGTCTTGTGATGTTTTACTCATACTCTCCAATATATATATATATTTTTTTTTCTTAAGGGAGAAAAATATATTTCTATTTTAATTTAGAGAGTGTGATGAAAATATTTATCGAAAAACATTTTCTATAATGCCTTGAACTGAACTTATTTGAACACTTACTTAGAATTTTTATTCTTCATAAATGTACACCACGGATCAGATTCTCCCTCAATATGAAAAAAACCAATAGAACCTTCTATTATTGATAAAATTGAAGGATAAAAGATTAATATCAATGGAATTGATTTATTTCCCCATGATTAGTGGATAATTTAATCCATTGAATGTTGGAGGCCATTGTCACAAAAAGGAATAAATTATTTCTTGTTATTTATTAGGTGGTTTTTATGATCCTCCAAATTCAGTTTTATATTTAGAACATGAGTTAGACAAGAGAGTATCATCACATAGTTTTTTATTATTTATCTTATAGAGTTGGCCATATCATTGGGGAATTCATCACATTTCTCGTCGCATTGATTATTTACCCCATTTATCATATTTAAATCCATTGTCTAGAATGAAAGGGAAAATTAGTGGTGGGTATCAATATACTATTAAACACATAAAATGAAATTTAATGACCTTAAATGAATAACATATAGTATACATTTATTTCCTTAACTTAAAAATTTATATGATTGAATCTATGTTATCAATGATTTATTTACTAACATATATTCTGATGAGAATTTTTATTCCATTGATAAAGGATCATAATGAGAATATGAATTTACCAAATAATAACCCTTGTGAGATTAAAAATAGGTGCTTGGTTAGGCCCATTTTTTAGTACCAGGTTACGTCGAGTCAGGCCTGACACACCTTGCCGAATTTGTTACCCCTTGGTACATCTGTTCCAAAACCATATCCACTTGTAGTATCAAGACATTGATGTATTTTCTTGACAAACAAATTAATCTATACTTACCAAAATTTAGGGATGTTTTCTTATAATTAATATTATCCCTACATCTTTCTATAGAGTTTTATAATCCAAATCGACAAAATAATGAAACTTTTACTTTGACATCAACTATAACAACACTTCCCTTTATTTCAAATTAATAAATGATTTATTATATAAGATTTTACTTAATAAAACTAGGAAGAACAATAATTGTAGTTTCTTTTAGAATTATGTTCCAAAAATTAGCATCTTGAAATGTGATACAACAACATTATTGAAAACTTCTTCAATATATTTCTAAAATTCAATTACTTTTAGAAATGTACATGATAACTGGGGGAAATACATAAGAAAATAGTGATATATAAATCCCAATAAGGGGATAAACACAGAATAAGTTGCTACATGTAATACAATAGGCATAAAAATGGGGAATAATAATAGTAGGAATCATACACATGAACAATGCGACATGATATAACAAGATAATCGTAAAGACAATATGGGAAATGTATCAACAACACAAAACATTGAATCATAAACATAGATTAAGGATAACTGCTAAGAAATCGTGATGGAAAATGTCCAAAAAATGAATTAGGTTTACTCTATATCATAACATGAGTTATCATGAGACTAAACATTACCCAATGCATTGGAACGCTATATAATTTCAGGTGCACCTGCCACATTCATTTCATTCTCATGCTTAAATGTGCCATATAGATATTAAAACATGGATACATTCATCATAATATTTTATGAAATGATAATATAGTGTGGAATAAATACATTTGTTTCCAAAATAAAATAAGTATATGTGTATAAAGGTGAACACCCTTGTTTAGAAATGAGTGCAGTATTCACTACATAATTTTTTTTCTTGGAAAATCATGGGGAAAATTCTACAGCAAAATGGCATTACTTAAAAATTCATAAAATGGGCTGATGAGAGGAAAAAAGGTCTTTAATCATTTGGAAATAAAATAGATACTAATAGTGATAAAGAAATATATATCCCAACATAAGGAATTTTAAATGGAAGGTAGGAAATATAAAGGACATGACCGAAAATTTTGAGTTAATATAAATGGAAGATTGGGTGGGTTTATATAGGAAAGGTGTGGGTATTTTTTTTTTAATTTCTCAAACAAAGGTTTTGGACTCTATATAATAAAATAACCAAGACCCCAAACCTTTCAATTTTTATGACCAATTTTTCTTCCAAAAGGGAGGGGGTCTAATTATTTTATATTTAAAATGGATGAATATAATAAAATAATACCATTTCTTATGTGGAGGTGAGTCATACTCTTAATGAAATGATTTTAAAACCTTAAAATCTATTAGATGTTTTGGAGGATTCATAATTGATCTATTAAATAAATAAAATGAACCAGAAATCAAATTATTTTAAAGGTAAAATATATATTTGTTCATGGATACCTATTATAATATTTATTAAATCACTTGTCGGTCATTATTTTGTTAGAATACACGATATATATTTTTACCATATTTAATTTTTACCCAAAAAATTTAATATCCCATAAAATTATGAAAAATTATCTGTTTGATAATTTTGATGTTATGATTCCAAAAATAATATTAATTTTAAATAAATAATTTTTTAAAATATTTATAATTTCACTTTTAATATATGAATAAACATTTATTGAGAAATGTTGGGTTTTTTAAAATAACTATTTTGAACCCTTATAATAATTACATTTGGGTTCATAAAAAATATATGATAATTTATATTTTATAAAAATTATTTAATAATAATATTTTTTTAAATAATATTTATTTCAAAAAACCACTAATTGATCAAATTAAATCCCTTAATTAGATTTGAATAATAACCAAAAATACAATGTGTGTTTTATTGTATGTAAAAAAATTTATAAAGTGAAAATAGTAGGATAAAAATAAATTACTTATCCTATAAATATTAATTTACATACTAATATTTATAGGTTCCAAATACATATTCCGTTAATACACTAGAAAACACCACAAGAGTAAGGTGTGTGATGGGGAGACTTTGATAGTGTGGTTCATCGTAAAAGGATTAGGCCATGGTCTTGATGAGCTTGAAATTACCTCGAAAAAGGTTTTTCTCATTCTTAAGTTATTGGATGTTAGATTAGGATTGGTAAAGGGAAAAATCATAAAGATTATACCTCCCTCAGGAGCTCTGATAAATGGGCATCATAGGGTATGATACTACCAGTTGATGCCATCACATCCTTTATCTATGTCAATTGGATTTGTTAAAACCATATGTTCATACAAATAAAGTTATCACTACACAATAGATATATTATCAATGATAAAATTATTAATGGTCATTTAAATAAATTATAATATAACAAAACCAAATATGTGCAAGTGTTTTCTATAACCATATTACCTAATGAGACATTTAATTAAAACAAAATAGTTTTTTTTATAATAGTTTAGGTCATTACTATACGATAAGGGTCACAATAGAGTATCACACACCTATACAATTTGAAAAAATATTAGAATTTCCAAATATTCCTTCAAAAAAATAAACTCGAGCGGAAAAATCATTCTTAGTCATTTGAAATTTCATTTAAAAAACCGATTATAATTAATTATCTTAGAAATTGTCTAGGAAATTTATTGCAATTGTTTGAATTTGAAGAGTCTTTTGAAATTTTATTTCAAATAGATCTTTAAAATAAACCAATTGAAATCCATTTCCTTAAAAATTTTTAATATAATTCAATAAAACCATTTGAAAATCCATTAAATAAAATAATCTCCCTTTTTCATTAAAAATACCCAGTGGCTCAAAAATTTCACTTTAAAATTAAATTTATTAAAAAAATAGGGTCAAATAATTTTCAAATAGAAAATTTTAATCAAAATAAACCTTTTAACCTTGTATAAATACTTGGGATTTCATGTATCACTTGAAATTCCATGTAAAAAGTGTACGATAATTAGAAAATTCATTCATACACTTTTAAAATCCAATTTAATATTATACAAAATAGTAATTGTTAAAAAAAATTATAAATATCAATAATTGAATAATAATCCACTTAAAAATATTATTTAAAAACATACTTTATTTTAATGAAAATAACATCCAAAGTCATTTCTTATTACGTTAGAAGGTTAAAAAATACTTAAAGAAACCTACACATATCATAGAAACCAAAACCACAAAAATAAATAACCTAAAGCCAAAATCTATTACTGTTTACCCTTAAAATTCCTGGGATGATAGGAAAACCATATATCTATGGGGGAGGGTGAATAAAGAAGAATAAATCATAATTATAAGAAATTTTTTGTTGAAAAATCTTAATAAACAATGTTAGAGTGAATTCAAATCACCAATGGATGGAGAAAATAAAGATAAACTTGTTCCATAGGGTTGTATAAACACTATAGGGGAGAGGGTTGTCTAAAATACCTTAAAAAAGAAGTTAATAATTTTTAAACCAAAATTTTAGTCCCCTCTAAAAACTGCATGGTTTGGCTTTTCAACTTGGTAAATAGTACACCAACCGCATGAGTTTTATTGGATTGATAAAACACACTCACATGATATAAAAGATTTTTTATCTAACCTATAAACCATACACATATAATTACACTATAGAATTTTAGACTCATATCATATTATTGTTTCACTATCTTTCTAATCATATATAATCTGTGCGACATGAAATTATCATGAAAGGGTGATGTAATCCAATTTATAACTAAGATCCATCCTAGATTTGTGATACCCATGAATATAAAACCATGCAAATTTTAAATTAACAAAAAAAACTTCACCATTTAATGGTACCCTCATAGTTTCTCCTAAACCATGTATAAGAAAAAAATTATTGAAAATTAAAATTTATATTAAAATATTATAAAAAGTAAAATTATTCCCAAAAATTAATTAAATTGTTTAAAATAAATATTCCTAAAGTTATATAGGGTGTTATATACCATTTTTTTGACTTATAGAAATAAAGGAAACCTAAATAAATATTTTAATGTGTGGAGAATGAACACTAGAAGGTAAAACTCTAGAAGTGGACTTGTAAATCTTGAATTAGATGATAAAAGAGTTACCCTATTGAGTTCTATGAGTTTCTTAAGTATTGTATTATTTATTATGGGGAATCTTTTCACTAAACATCTGATAGTGGTATTATGTTGAACTATACCGTCCAAATATATGATAATGATCATCAATAAAAAAATGAGGAACTTGAGATTGTGGGAATGGGTGGCATCTCCATTTTTAAAAATAATGGGTGTAATAGGAGTCAAAGGGCATACAAAACATATATGAATTAAGGGAAAACATAATTTCTATTGAATAGTTATATGTTTCATGTTTCTATACAATATTCATGAATTATGTGGGGAATATTTATCATGTTTCCATGATTTTGGACAAAGGAGAAAAGGAAGATACATTGCACTACACTGAAGTATCAGAAGGTATGAGGCATGGAAGGGAATTAAATTCTACAATGATATAGAACGACCATCTTTGTTACTTGAGTGAGAAAGGGATAATAATACAGTATAATAATAATTAGTAGCAAGAAGTATGTGAAATTTGAGGATTTCATCTATTGAATATAGCATAAGGTGTCTTTCTAAATGAAATATGAATCACATAAGAACTAAAATTTAATGTTGGTTCATATTGATTCCTAGAGACCATCACTAGTAAATTCTCATAGATGGTCATTATTCTATGTAACCATCATTAATGATACAAAACATAAAGTGTGGGTGTTATTTCTTAATCCCTATTCTGAGGTATTCAGAAATTTTATATGATGGAGATCCATTGTGTAAATAGAGAATGGTTGCAATTTTAATTTCTTGATGTATGATAATGGTTTTGAGTATGAAAATGGATCATTCTAGAGATTTTAGTGGTGAAAGGGAATATGGTATGAGAAGACCATACCAGGTAATCCAAAATATAACAGATTCATATAGAAGATAAATTAAACATTAGTAAAAAGGGAATAGAGTATGGGAATTTACACAGTTTTTATCAAAGTGTTTTTTGTGGAAGTGGTTGAATTTGTGGTATTATTAATCAATAAGAGTCCCTCATCTCTATTTGAACAAAATCTAACCAAAGTATGATAGTTTATAAGGAAGGTTGAATTTACCCATATTAATTTATTTTTTGCATTAACTCATATCCATTCAAAATCCAATGATAGAGAAAGGATGGTGGCTAAGTACTGAGCATGTTACTTTTTAAGATATGGTGAAACAGTGTTTGTTTGTTTGACTCTAGGTTAACAAAGTTTCTAAGGTTATCAGATTCCAAAATTCCATATTTAATTAAGATATCATATATATAGAAAATACATAGAATACAATAAAAAATATATAATTGTATCATTAGAGGATAAAACTTAACTAAATGGATATTTAGAAATTATAGATATTACAAAGAATTTAGAATGTACATCAGTACAAGGAATAATAGAATATATAGAAGTTATAGAAGATGAGACTCTTGTTTTGATGGTGTTTCTAAGGCCATAAGAACTAGAAATATCTTGGACTGTAGAAAATTTGGGTAGAGTATCATAAGAAAGATAATAGGTAGATAGATCTTGAGAAGCTCTCATACTGTATGGGTATAAACTATGAAGACATTTTTAGATATCTATCAGAGAATGGAACTGAATGCATAGGTATAAAAGTTATCTTTACTACTTACTTCTAATGTATAATGGGGAACCTAGAAACCCTAAAGAGTCTATAAATATAAGAGACTTGAATCAATGTGAGTTTTCCATTAGGGATTAAATTGACTGCATTCATGTGTCTGAATCAATGGAGTTGAAGAAAATGCCTGATAGTAAGAAATTATTTTTGATGAAACGGGTGTATCGGCCAATGGAGGATGATGATAATATATGGAGGTACAAGGAAAAAATAATAAATAAATAGTTTCAAAAAACATAAGGTATGTATTTCTATGAGTTATTTTCACTATTAGCTAAAAATATGACTATCCATATAGTATTTATTATGTTTTCTGTAGAGGGACTACATCTAGAGTTGTATGTGAAAACATCATTCTTTGATGGGGTATTAGATTATAATATCTATATGGAGTTGCAGATTTGTTTTGTGGAGCGTTAGAACTAGAACCTAATGTACATGTTTAAATTCATCCTTTATATTATTTATTAAGAACTAATGAAATGGAATCGGAAGTTTAATGAATTTATAGTGGTGTATAATTCCTTCTAGATCAATATAGACTATTTTTATTACAAGAACATGTGAAATGATGGGAGTTTCATCATCCTACTTCTATATGTGGGTTAAATTATTATTTCTGGTCAAATATATGAAAGGGATGATGAGATGGAAGTTGATGTGTCTATAAAATTTTAGATGAAGGATCTTTTCCAAGTCAATTAAATATTAAAGATGAGGATAGTGAGAGAATCACACTCTAGTAATCTATTTTTGAGCCATTCAGATTTTATCCAAATGGTGGTGGAGAAATTTGGTAGGTGAGAAATGATTCCATTTTCCACACCTTGTCTAGAAATTTGAAATTGGTGAAGGAGAATGCTCTATGAATGGAAACTTATTTAAATTATATGGAAAATATTCTATATGCATTAAGAGTTAGAAGCCTAATGTATACTATGGTTTGTTATCTAACAAAAAAACATAACATGTTGGGTTTGTCAACAGGTACATGTTCAATCCTAGAATAGAACCTTGGGATAATGTAATGTGGATCCTATAATACTTAAATTGTTCCATAATATTCGAACTATAATTTATATTAGATGATTCATTAGAAGGATATGCAGACTCTAGATTTTAATGATAACCAGACACTTGAAAACAAACCACCAGATATGTGTTCACTTTTTGTTGATTCAAATTTAGATAAATTTTGAATATTTACTTTAAGATCACACTCAATAAAATAAATCAATTATATTTCATTTATGAGAGTTTGTAAGGAGTTGATATGGATTAAGGGACCAAATATGGATCTTAGAAGGAGGAATGATGTTAGGATGCTATTTTATAATTCAAACGCGTGATTAACTTAGACCAAAGTTTGACATTTCACTCAAGGAATAATCAAATTGAATTAAATCATAAAATTATTTATAAATTATTAGAGGATGTAGTGATTGATCTATAGTGGATAAAATAGGCTAGTAATCTGAATGATATGCTAAAAATTCCATAGTATGGGATGTGTTGAAGCGGTTTAATGAATTGTTTGGGATATATTAACTAGAATCCTAGTGGGGTAACCATATTGATACACTGTAAGGATGATAAATGAAAGGAATTATATGAGATATAACATACGAATTAATTTAGAATTCGAAAAATAATTCTCAACTAGTAGATTTGTAAGATCGGTTGTTGAAACCATTTTTTGACCGGGGGATTAAATTCAATGACAAAATAATTTTTACTGATATAATTTATAAGGGTATTTTATAGTAGTAGTAGAGAGATAGTCAACTGGGTCCATATATATTTCATATAGACAAATTTATTTTTGATATTGGAGGGTTTTTAGGTACATAGATTGGTAGATATATTCATCGCAGAACATAAAAAAGTATCCCTCAACTAATCCTAGTGTGAAAAGTGTGAAAATTAAAAGGGAAACATGTAAGATTTTTGATAAGGTTCACAGTGTAAATGTTAGAGTATTTGAGGTTGTGGAAACCTTGGACTAAATATAGAGATAACATTGAAGGAATGAGTTATATATAAGTAGTCCCTTAATGATCATTAAATATAGATACCGACATCACCAACTGGACCCTACTATATTTAGTAGGATAGATAACTTGTGGTTTTATAGGGTTGAGACATTATAATCACCCTTTGATTCTATAATAAAAGCAAATATGTATCACCTATGAATTATGACTAATGTATAAACCATAGAAATTGTTTTCTTCTACCACATAATGTTTCAATATTTTTATTCCTTATTATCCTTTTATGTGTTTCATTAAATATTATTGGGAATTACGATGAAGTAATTTGGGTGTGTTTGTTTTCCAATAATTAGTATACTTGGAATTAGATCATTGAATGTTATTTTTCCCCCCTTATAAGTTCTATTCGGGAGGATTACTAGAAGATAAGTTTGGCCCAGTGTTGCATTTTTTTCAATAAGATTTAAATATGAATTTGTTTTGTTGAAGAAGAAGTGATGATTCTTGGATAATTGTTATGGAATGATAAAATACATTGGATTTCATACTTGTTCAATTCACCTTATTGTTTTGATAATTGTTAGACAAATATTTAATTTCAAAGACATTTGTCGATCATGTTAATGTTGAAATATTAAGTCATGAAAGAAGACGAAGTCTTTTTAAAATTTATTATCATTTTATATGAATAATAATCGAGGAAGGATTTGAAATATATTTTATACTCAAAATTCTAAGTATTATATGGATGCGAGTTATCTGAAAAAAGAGGCAACCACTTTTACATAAGGGATTAGATCAATCCCACACAAGTAGGAGGAAGCCACAACCACATGGGAGAGGGAGACCACGAAGGATTATAATGTGGGTTATAGTGAGTGGCCAATATATTGACAACTAGAGTGTGCACTTGGGTGAGAGTGCATGGGAGTGGGTAGGTGGGCTAGTGCATGGAGGTGCGACTTATAAATCCCATGGTGTGTGCAATGTTTTGGCTTCCAAACCCCATTGATGGATTTAATGGTGAGCAACATTGATTGATTTATGAATAAGTTCTTAACTGAATCCAAGTTTTTTGTAGGATAAAAGAATGTGGATAACTATTGATGAATTCAAAAGGTTACAAACATAATGATGGCTGGTTGATAAATCTAATCTCAATCATTAGATTGATAAAACACATTTATCTTCAACCTTAGACACATGAGGGGTTTCATGGTTGTGTATAATTATGTCTCCCTGATCGATATAATCGACCATATCCCATGATGATAGAAAATAAATGAGGTATTTAGGATCGATGTGATACCATTCATGTAATATCCATCTTACCTAGAGGTGATAAATAGAAAAACATGTGTTGGCCAAATGGAAATGAATTTGAATAAGGCCATTCGATTTAATGGATTATTTTTGAGGTTTGAATCATTGATGTATATGATCTTCATCACATACTGATGAGGACTTCACTATGAAGAGAAAACTTAGACACTCATAAAAGGGATGCCTTATTTTTTTGGTGTAATGTATATGAGAAAATGATGAATGATAATTACAGAGAATTAAAAACAACTTAGAAATGGATTAAATCTTATATACTTGAGTATAATTATTCAATAGTATATTAATGATAGCCTTGATGAGACATGAAAATTAGAGTTGAGGTGGTGCAAGGTAGAAGTGATCCTTACCAATAAATATCAAGGGTGGGATGAGCCTTCACTTGATTCCATTATTGAGAGAGGCTCTCATTTATCCAAAATTAAACACCACACACTTCTTTATCATGACTAATATCCATGAATTTTATTATTGTGTGACTAATAGGAGAACACATATACATTCTAATCGTTTTTAACAAACTCAAAGAATCCTTTTGATGAACTGGTTATATGAATCACTTAGGGTTTTCTTAAAATTCCTTGAGACACTGTGAACCAGTTATTATAACATAACAATGTTATAAAAATAATAAACATGAGATAACTTACACTAACTTACACATTTTGGAAATTTTTTGTGTTTAATTTGTTCTTGAAGGTAGTGTGTGAGAATAAGAACTTTTTAGTATGAAGGTTCTATTTGAGAAGAGTGCATACACTATTACCGAAAGAAGAAAGTTAAAGTGTGTGTATATGGGAATGAACATTTGAATAAGCACTTGAGATATACGAAAATGAAATACATGATAAAAAATGCATAAAATAATAATGAATGATAATATTTCAGGTACTATGGTTTTGTTTGGTTTGAGTTGATAATTTTAGAAGGGACTCAATTGAGTAGTGTAAGTTTTATCCTATATAAAATAATCTTGATACCTTGTATGATCAATTTGTGCACATTATTAGAGACAGGTTCTTCATTAATTTGAATAAATAATAGAAAACTGATATGTGTTTCAGTAAGGCAATTGATCAATTACACGTGATCATAATTATTGAGCAAGACTGAGATACATGATCAATGGCTATTTAAGGTTAATTAATTGTAGAGTAAAAAGTTTTATTATAAAATATCACGAAGAAAGATCAAAATATCATGTAGTAGTATATCATGGCCTGAAGAATTTTAAAATTCTTTCAGTTGGATTCAGAAGTAGGAGTAGTATCTTTGTTGGAGTTGAGAGTGGAAGAAGTATTTTTAACAGAGTTAGAAGTAGAATAAGTATATTAGTATTATCTAGGAGAAGGAGAAGATATGTGGGATGTATAAGAAATTTATGAAGATGATTTGGATTAATAGGGGGAATAACAAGAATCAATTGGAGGATCGATTACTAGGGGGTATAACCAATCGCTATATAAACCATTATAATTGATAAAAATATTATTATGGAGAATCCATGTTGGGGTTATAAACAACATGATAATAAGTAGAAATTTTCACTGAGCCTTATAAATAGCATGTTTTTCACTCCATCAAATAATTTATTCATACAATGTTATACTACAAAAATCACTAAGTGGTCCAAGAACATTAACAAGTTTAAGATATGGAATTAAAAATTAAATGAATTCATAAAACATGAATACTAATAATTCACCTCCCACTTAGAGGAACTTATTTTGGGATGATGCCCTACAAGTGGTATTATAAAATATGTTGCCTTTAATTAGGAAGATGAGTTATTATGAAGTATAGAATTCCGAAAATGACTGAGCTACCTCAGAGGGAGAGTAATGAAGTTACTCTAGTGGATAGAAATATGGGGATTTATTCCAAGAATCATAATAATATAAAGACAAGACATGAAAGGTAACCAAATAAGAATATTATAGTAAAATTATAGACACCACAAACATAATTTATTCAATGTTTTATATGTTGCAATAATTATTTTGATTATAATTATTCCAAAAAAGCCTTAAAAATATGTGATGATGATGGATTGATTATTTATCTTATTTATTTATATTATATGAACATAAGAGGAAATTTACCATAAAAGTTATAAATTATATTTTTAGCAGTTTCAGTGGAGTTCTTTTTGATAAATAACAGTTATAAGAATAACTTGAAGAACGAGAGGATGTACTATTTTAGAAGTTCTGAATATTAATTACTCACACATACCTGGTAGAACCAAGTGTGAAAATAATTCTTGACACCTAATAGGAATTTAAAAGGTATTATTATAATAATAATTTTTTGAGATAGTGTTTTTGGATGTCTTACATGAACTTAAAAAGATTCATAGAGTTTCTAGGGGTTTCAAAGCCAATATATTAAAGGATTAAGAAAACATGGTCAAAGAGTTTAAAAATTATATAAAATAGTCAAAAAAAATAAATTATGAAAAAATAAATAAGCTAAAGTAGGAATGTAAAGATATTATAATATTTTTAGAGGATGAAAATAAATATCTCAACAAAATGATTTTAGATCTATAGGGCAGATTAAAGAATTAAAAATAACAATAAGATGAAACTTCCCAAATTACTTGAAGACGATATATTCCCAAACATGTGTGCATTGAGGATCATGAATATAAAAATATGATGTGAAAATTATTTAATAAAATTGAAACATCCTCCAGGAACATTATATCCCAAAAAATTAAACTATCTTATGTACTAATGTTGTTTGAGTTGCTGGTATAGGTTTTTAACCAAACATCAGAAATGCATGAATGATGAAAAATACTCACAAAACCACCACATCTTGGGTTAATGAGAAAATACGAATGAATATATTTCCCCCAATAAGATTCTAAAAGAGGTGTGTTTCCATCCAAAAATATAAAGTTTCACAATATGTGAATTCCAGAAAGACTACGCTAGAAAATAATAGAAGGAGATCCCTAGGCTATTATCGATTTTTCTAAATGTTTGGAAACAAGACATTAGAATATTGGTAGAACATGAAAATTCATAAAATAAATTGATACAGTTAAGGGTAGAAAAGATGATTCAAATAGAATAAAATAATATTTAAACAAGTCAACTAAGGTTAAAGGTAAATATTTAACTTTGGTGAAATAAAGGGTCTAAATAGAAAATCTAGATTTTCACATAATCTATCTCATTATAAAAATAAATATAATATTGGTTGGTATAACGGTATAAGTGATAAATCCTATATTAAATCAATAGGAGAAATAAATATGTCAAGAAATCCACAACCCCTATGGAAAATAAGACCAAGTTTGAATATGTAAAACAACAACAACTGTTTAAAAAAATCCATATCAAGATGGAAAGTTCGAGTTTAATGGGGTTTTGGTGCTATGAAAAGTATGGGAAGAAATATTACTCTTTCTAGTATAAAAATTCATATCCTGAAAACATGAAAGAATCAATTGGGAGTTATGATGAGTATAATAGAAAAATTCATCAAAGAAATAATGTTGTGACCACGAACCAATCCAACTAGCAATTTATAACAGTCATGAATCTTTAAAAATGGTTTTGTGGTAAACATAAGTAGAATACTCACAAAGGTGAGAAGTGAGTGAAAATACTCCAAGGTGATATTCCATTATAATTTATGAGTCTTTGAGATAAAATGATGGGATATGAAGGATATGTTAGAGGTAACCACTTTTGGACAACATGAATATATTTCACTTTATAGAGTCTAATGAATTCAATGAGATAGAAGAAAAGAGTGAATCCCTGAAGGTGTATTAAACATGAGGGGATTCCCTAATTTAACTAAATTTTAGTGAATTTGTGAAAATTATGGATAGATTTGAAACCAAATGGTTGAGTTATTCCAATCACACTATCATCCCTCATTATGAATTATATTAATCATATCAACTAAGGGTCATTCTTAGTTTATGGAAATATGTGACAAAGGTTGATTTATTTCCATACACCTGAACTTTATGATTTTTTAAATGATGCATGATGCATGATTTTTCATTTATTTGAAAATTTTAATTATGGGGATCCCCTTAAATGAAAATTGATAATTTTTTTGCATGAATTAACATGAATGGTAGTTTAAGGAAATCATAGACAAACATGGTTGTATATATCTTATTTTCCACACTTTGTTATCCCATATAGACTTATAGTTGATCTAATAAATTCTACTTATTAAGAAAACCCAGTTATGTCATTCCTCTCTTAGAAGTGTTCAATAAATACACATATAAGGGCGGAGAAAATATTTTTTTTAAAATTGAGGAGATATGAAATATATGAAACCCCATATATTTAATAAATTTTATTTCATGATTTGTTACATAATATAAAACTTAATATAATCTCAAAATATCATGAAGTTTAGGTTCATTGGGAATTCAGTACATATTACATCATGTTGATAAATAGATAAATATTTTTTTTTAGAATTTCATAACATGCTCTTCAGATTCCATTTCTCTCAAAACTACTCAGGATAACCTAGAGACCTACGTAATAAAGGTGTGAACAATAAGGCCTAGTAATAGAATAAAAAATGGAATAGGTAAATGAAATAAATTTGATACAAGAGGAACAAAATTATAACATAAAATGTGAGAATAATAATGAATAATGAGGCATGATATAACATGTTATTATAAAGCTATGAAATCCTTAATCGGGATTCCACCTTACCTGTGCCATGAGCCCAGATGACCACACAATCCCTGGCCCATATCCCCATAAGCTACATGATTTTGACTAGAAATGGGTGTGTGTAGGTAATTCATCAGGGAAACTATACCCCCATGTTAGAGTAAAAAAAATCAATAAATAGTAAATAGTTGCAGAAGTGTGTACAATAGACATATATAGAAAATAGTGGAAGCATAAAAAATAACTAAACAACCAAGAAATAGAATAAATAGAAAAATTAATATAATAACAAAAATCTTTAGAGTCTAGTGTATGATAAATATATGTATACATGGAATGCTGATAATATAGAAATAATATAGAAATGAACAAGAATATACAATCATTATATACAATAGTACAAAATGAAACCAAAGGATAGAATCAAATATATGAGCATCTCGATCCTAAGCTCTCTCTTAGGCTCAAAAACTACAGATAATAAGTACCAATAAAAAACATGTATAATGGACCTTTCCCTTTCCAGTACATGCAACTACATAATCTTCTTGGGTTGTAAGGGAGACCCGAGTAGGGTTTGAAATAAAATATTAGTAGGCCACCACCAATGGTGTCTATGTGTAACTCGAGTACCTGCTCATAAGTAAACAACGTTCAATAATAACTAGGAATGTTGAATAGTTCAGAGACAAATAAATAACATCCCACTGAGGTTCCTAAAGGATTCCTAGCAGGTCTACCTACATCAGCCCAAGGAAGGTATTTATAATCAAGTCACTATATATAAATATGTGTATATATATATCATAACTGGTGTGGGTTAAGAATGCCTCCCCCCCCCCCACACACACACACACTCTCTCTCTCTCTCTCTCACACACACACACACACATATATATATATCTATGGAATGGAGTAAACATTCCTCCCACCGATTCATGTTTCTATAAAGCTAGAATGGGGTAAGAATGCCTCCCACCCATTGACATTTCTATAAAGATGGCATGGGTAAGAATTCCTCTCACCCATTCACATATTTATAAAGCTAACATGTTGTAATAATTCCTCCCAACCATTTGTGTTTACAGAAACCTAACATGGGGTAAGAATTACTCCCAACCATTTGTGTTTACATAAACCTAACATGGGGTAAGAATTACTCCCACCCATATACATTCATTCATAGATCATATGTATTGTAGTGTCATAACAACTTATCATGTAACAATAGGATAAAACATTTTATATCACTTCAATTTAATCATTAAATCAGGACATGGTCATTTTTTTATTTAAGGTAGGAGAAAAGCCCTCTCATTCATGCTATTAGCTATTCCGAGTTCCCTATGTATCAATTCAAGTGATATATGACAATTATTAAAATCATAGGAACAAGGAATGGGTTAAGACATCCAACATAATTCAAGCACATTTAATTAATTTCTAGAAAAAACAATCATTACATGTGATCCATTTTAATCAAGGCATAACATTCACTTTTCTTAACATGTTAAATCCACTTACAAGAGCACAAGCCTTGAAAAAGGTAATATCAAATATTCAAATTCCCACTTTGGAAATTCCAAGGATAAGAGGTCCAAACACCCATGTGGTGTATTGGGCTTATCATAATACACATGATAAAAGAGTAAATTTAATTTAAACCCAACCTGGGAAATACAAACATGATTTGATCATCTTGGGAAATTGTCCTAAAATAGAAAATTTAGTTGGAACAATCCTTTGGTGTCCTTATAGATCATATGTGATGTCAAAACCACTAAATCAGATTTAATTAACCTATTTCAATACACCAAGGTGATTTAGAAATGGACAAATCAACACAACAAAGAAACTTGAAAAAGGCCGGATTAGGGCATGACATGAAAAATATAAAATGTTAAAAAATCAAATGGAAAACTATGTGACCATCTACCCTAGGGTCATTGTGAATCCTTTCTTGATATCAAATGTATATTCATAGTCATATAGAAGAGATCAGAGTTTCCATACAATGCACAAAAAACAGGGTGAACAATCCTCAATCAAAATAGCTCAACCGATGACAAGATTAACCAAAGAAAGGGCATTGTGTAAGGTTGGTATCACCTTGGGATATCCAACGCCTTAGAAGGAATTACAATTTGATGATGGAGGAAGTATTATCATGGTAATGAATCCAATAGGGTTTTGGATATCAATTAAGAGGAAATCCTTAGGTTCTGTCTGCTGGAAACAAAGATGAAGAGGAAAATAGATTTTAGGATCTATAGGGGGAACATTGCAATTTTTCCCCGAAACTGGGATCAAACAGTTTATGTGCTTGATTTACAAATTGTTCAAAAATCATGATGATCCAATCTATAAAAAATATTAGAAATCCACATGGATGTTCACCTTGGTTTGTACAGCTGTAAGAAAACCATACGGACTTACAGGTGGCCATGACTACAACCACACGGTTTACACAAACCATGTGGCCTAGGTCGTATGGTTTACCCTAACTGTGTGGACCATCCTATAGCCCACTTTTTTGGATGATTGAGCTATGAAACAACCATATATTCTCATCAGGCCTTCTTTAGGCCATAGTATAACTTGGCCATTAATATAGTAAAGATTCAAAACAAAAACCAATGATATCTACGTTGGTCAAAAAGTTAGGTCGTTATAACTTCCCCTCTTCATAGAAACTAATCCATGAGTAATCCTTCTAAGGGTAAAGAGGTACTATCAGCAATGAGTTCTGGCCATTGAGATCATATATTAGCTTATCATTCCCAAGTCTCATCCTGTACCCAAATGTGTTTCAATAATACCCGTACAAGAGGAAGAAATCAGCCTTGGAGTGTCTTCACACTCCAATCAACAATACGCACCAAATACTCCTTGAAGGAAAAATCCACATCCATTTCAAAATCATCTGGTTGAAAGAAATGGTTCGTATATGGATATTGTTAGTTAAGGTGAGATACATGAAAGACATAATTTATGGACCAATATCTCTAAAGAAGTGGGAACTGGTAATCCACTGGTCTGATTCACTTCACAACCTCAATGGGTCAAATTAATCTCATTGATAGCTTACCGTACTATCGAATACATCTATGCCCTATCTTGGGAAACACTTTCATGAAAACTAGTTCTTCGACCTCAAGCTCGAGAGGTCTCCGACATATGTTAGCACAAGACCACTACCTATATTGGGCTATCAACATGTGCTTCTTGATCAGCTGGACCAACTCTGTAGTCTCCTACTTGATATGTTGTCTAAAAAAAACTGCCTCCCCACCACTAGAATGAAACGAGGTGAGTGAAAAGACCTACTATAAAAGGAAACATAGGGATCCATTTCAATGTTATCCTAGAATATATTGTTATAAAAAAATACGATGAAGGGAATGTGTCTTTCCTAGGAACCCCAAAATTTGAGAATGCACACACGAGGCATATCCTTTAGTATTTTAATTGTGTACTCTATCTGTATATCTATCTACAGGTGATAGGTTGTTCTAAAAAGTACACACATACCCAAGGAATTCAATAACCCATTCCAGAACCATAATGTGAAACAATAATCTCTATCAGAAATGAAAGAATAAGGAACTCCATAGAGATTTACCAGCTCTTTGATGTACCAGATTCTGAGATCGTCTATAGAGAAGTTCTCTCACATAGTTAAGAATTATGTGACCTTTTTTAAACGATCAATGACAACCCACATTGCGTCATTTCCATGGCGTGATTTGGGTAGACTTGTTGTGAAGTCTGTCAAAAAGTCACTCCATTTCCACTCAGGAATATAAAAAAGTTAATGAATACCTATTCGAAATTTATGTTCTACCTTCACCCACTAATTGGTAGAACATCGAGTGATAAAACCAGTTATCTCTTGTTTCGTGCTGGGCCACCAGTAGAGGAATCATAGATCTTGAATCATTTTGGTGACACCAGGGTGAACTTCCCGTACCGATGCATAGAAATACCTTATAATCTCCTCTGAAAACTTTTTATGGGGCCCATACATTCCGAAAAACTATATAGTATCATCCCATTTACCACCCAACCATAAGATGTGTCATCATATGAAACATTTTCCCAAAGGTCAAGGCCTTCAGGATCAGATTACTATCTTGATCTTACTTATTCTTAAAGAATAGATGTCACTGTAGAGGCTGAGAGAATAGTCTGACCATGGTCCTCCTAAATCTCAATGTGCATCTCAGATAATAAGGCCATAATCTTCAATTCATCATAGGATTCCTGAACTTCTTGAGTATGAGTATTCCATCTTAGAGCATCAGCTACGAAATTTCCTTTTCATGGAGTGTGGGAAAGATCGAAATAAAATGATTGTAGGTTCTTGAACCACCCATGATATCTAAGATTTAGATCCCAATATGTGAAGATGTACTTGAATATCTGTTTCACTAAATACCAAAAATTGTTTCCCCGGTAAAGAGTGTGTCTAACAGCGTAAGGTTGGAACAATAGTAGCGAGCTTGAGGTCATGCGTCAGGTAATTCTGCTAATGAGGCATCAACTGATGAAAACCAAACATAGTGACTTTCTCATATAACAATAGAATAACTCTAATCCAAATAACTTATGTATCACAACCAGTCCTCAGGGCCCGTGTAGTGACTACCCCAAGCCCGCCTTTCATAGGCTAGGGGCTGGAGACTAGCACCCAAAGCGAATCCCTAATAAAAAGGGATGGAAATTCCTTTAAACCTATAACACACATAGTCTGAACACAATTAGTAGAGGCAAAAAGCAGTAAAATAGAAAATAAAGGTGTGATGAAAGTAAGTGGGCCAGTATACAAACCCAACTGAACAACAAGTACAAGTACAAGTAAAAAGGAAAACAACTCATGGATCGTCCACTGAGAAATCCTACCCGAAGGGAAGGTATAGAAATTGAACACTAGTCTCTAAGGTACATCCCATATATTCTATCTCTGAGCAGCCTACCGTCCGTCACCCTCAGCCTTGATCACTGCTGACTGCCATCTGCACAGAACACAACAAGGTGTGGGCGAAGCCCGTGCATGGGTGAGTATAACAATACTCAGTAGGGGTCCCCGAGACCCCCTAAGGTCTCCCAGAATCCACTAAGGATAAAACACAGAAGTAAGATACAATCACAAAGTATCAACCAACACTACTTAGGTATATGCCCATACATATACCTAAGTTATCAATCATAGTCTGGCTCCAACACTTGATCCCAAGCACAACCCATTCCACAAAGGATGTAAAGTCAATCACCACAATGAAAATGGTTGAAAGACATGACTCAACTCACATAGGTATACTAATCATGTAGAGGGGTTTAGATGATTAGTTGTATCCACTGAATCATCTCCTCTGTCGAACCCACATAGGATCCTGGAACAGTATCAGCACTGTCGAACCCACGTAGGATCCAGGTATAGAAGTTGTCACTGTCGAACCCACTGAGGATCCCGGTACAGTAGTCACTGTTGTCGAATCCACAGAGGATCCCAGTACAGAAGTTATCACTGTCGAACCCACGAAGGATCCTCGAACAGTATCGTCGCTGTCGAACCCACGCAGGATCCTGTCATCTCAGTTACAGCCAGCCCTAGGCTTCCCGCACACAACACGCTTGATTACGGGAGGGTTTTCTCTTCAAGCCATGTTTCGATACATCCTCTACCCCGATGTCTCGATTTGATGTATCCCATAGTTCTGTTTCATCATAAGGAACCCAACGGGATAGACGACACGTCAATCGGACGTCTGGTCTGTGAGTTATTGACATTTCCATTACAGGGGCCTGGTTGGTTTTTAGGATCAAACCAACACGACCATACCCCAAATGCATCCAAACCTCAAGTGGGGTATGCGAAAAGAATATCCTCACTCCAATAATTCCATTGCCGTAGACGGTTCGTCGTTCGGACACCTGTAGCCCAAGATGCGGGCTAAAAGATGTAAATGGCCTTAGTGGGTCTGGGTACGGTCCGACCCAGGCGGACCGACCCATCCCAACCCGGTTCGATCAAAGTTCTGACTCGGTCTGTGGGTGTGGCCCGACCTGAGTGGTCGGACCGGCTTGAAGGGGTGGCCCGGCCTTAGGGCAGCCCGACCCATGGAAGCCCGACCCTTGACGACCCAGCTGAGGGGCGGCCCGGCTGGTAGTGGACGGGCGGAGGGGTGGCCCAGCCGTGGCAGCACAACTGAGGGGCGGGCCGGCCGTGGCAACCTAGTCATGGGGGGACCCATCCATGGCGGCCCGGCCGACGGGCGGCCAGGCCGTGGGACTTTGTTAGCGCGGCCTGATGATGTCGCGACGTCTTCGTTCACCGTGGCCAGCATGGCTGCAACCCTCTTCATCCGACGCAGCGCGACGACGCCGCACCTCTTCCATCCATTGTGGCCCAAATGGCCATGGTCCCCTTCCTCTGGCGCGGTGCGACGACACCACACCTCTTCCATCCGCCGCGGCCCACATGGCCGCGACCCCCTTCCTCCAGTGCGGTGCGACGACAGGGTGCCCTTCTGGCTCCTCCCCCGTCGTCAACCAAAAAAGAACCAACGTATGGTTTTCGGGCCGTGTTTGTTCAGCCCGCTCCCTCCACATTAGGTGATAACAAATGGCCATCATAGAACCAAAAATAAAAGAAGAGGAATGAGGGTTTAATTTAATCAAAACAAACCCCTACATCATATTAGTCATGCGTTGCCAATCTTAGAAAAAGGGCGGATTTCAATTCGTCGATTGACGTGTTCATCATGCACTCCCAATTCTCACGCTCATGCGTCAGAATGGAAGAAGGGTACGCGTTGTTGGAAAATGAGTGTTTGGAGGTGACGTCGTCGTTGGCGACGTTCTTCATGGGCAACATCTTCTCTTTTAATGCGGATGAAGGTCTTTAGAGATGTCATGGGCGTAACTTCCCTTTCCTTGCCTTAGTTGAAGAATGATGAAGAAGGAAGATGATGGTGTCGTCGTGCTTTGGTGGAGACAGACGTTCTTCGTTGAGAGGATACCATTCTTCGTTGAAGAGGAAAGGCTCCACCAAGTCGCCAACCAAAAATAATAGAGGAGGTGACTATTATTTTTTGGCACAAAAACTCAAAAGAGTTATGTTTAATTAAATCAAAAAAATCATTAAATTAAATGGGGTGGAAAGTATACAAAAGTTTTCAAAAAGATAATTAATTAAGGCATTAATTATCTTTTAGGTGTGTTGGCACCATTAAGGGGGGGGAGTTCATGAGTTTCCCCCATTAATGGGGAACTCAAGGGGTTAAAGGGGGTTTAAGGGGGGTGTGATGCTTGTGTGGTACCCACATTATAACATCCTCCCAAGGGAGGTTATTTGTGGGTGGCCCCACCTCTAACCTCCACTTGGTGGTTTTAACTACCACACATAATAATAAAGTTAACACTTTATTTTTATTCAATTTAAATGAAAACCTCAAAAAATATCTTCCACTCACGTTAGAACGCAACTACGGTGAAGGTTTCCTTAAGCGATTACCGGCGCTGCAAGTTCAACGGTGCCCTTGGATTTCAATTCTGATCATCAGTTCAAAAGATATAAATTCACTCTCATAGGTTTACTGAACGTACCTGAACAAAACATCAAAAATTGATTCCGGGCACACCGAGCCTCAGAATCAGGTGCCGTCAGAAATTGCGGACTCGTAAAATTTCCATGTATTTTAAAAAAAATTACACGGAATTTTTGGGTCTTTAAATTATCCCCACCTCAGGGATTTACATCCCCATAAGCTATAACTCACACTAATGAAACAAATGAGGGTATTGAGCATGCATCTGATCCTCCCTCTCCCATGGGCTCTCCTGGAGGTTCTCGTGATGCTAGCGAATGCGCACCAGAGGAATCAACCATCCACGTAGGACCTGCTCCTTTCGATCCTCAATCTCCACTGGAACCTCCATGCAAGTCGTCCCACAAACAATTTCCTGCTCCCCATGGTCTATGATATGGGACGGGTCTGGCACGTATCTCCTCAGCTGAGATACGTGGACGAAATCGTGCACCCGGTGTAACTGAGGTGGAAGAACCAGGTGGTAAGCCACCTCGCCTAATTTGCTGGGGACCTGGAAAGGTCTGATGAATTGTGGAGATAACTTGCCACCTCAGCCAAATCTCCATAGACCTCATCGAGGCGAGACCTGTAGAAAGACGTGGTCTTCATCCTCGAACTCTAGTGGTCTCCATCTTCTACCAGCATAAGACTTCTTCCTGCTCTGTGTAGTCTACATCTGCTCCTGAATGATCTTCTCCTTCTCCGTCATATCCTACACCATCTCTAGTCCCATAAGTGCTGACACCCCTGGGTCAGTCCAGCACAGAGGCGATCTGCAAGGTCAGCCGTAAAGTGCCTCGAAAGGTGTCATCCCGATGGTGGAGTGGTATCTGTTGTTATACACAAACTCCACCAAGGGTTAGTGATCCTCCCAGCTACGACTGAAGTTGAGGAAGCATGCACAGAGCATGTCCTTGAGAGTCTAAATAGTCCTCTCAGTCTGACCATCCATCTGAGGATAGAAGGCAGTGCGCAAGTGAAGCTGCATCCTGAAAGCCTCTTGAAACCCATTTCATAGCCGAGAAGTGAAATGAGCATCTCGATCGGAGGTGATCGTCGATGGAACACCATAAAGCCGTACGATATCCCGTACATATAGGGATCCCATGATCTCTACTGAGCCCTTCTCTTTTATCGGTAGGAATTGGGCCGACTTGGTGAGTCGGTCTACAATCACCCAGATAGAGTTGTGTCCTCTGGATGTATGTGGAAGTCCTGTCATAAAATCCATGGATATCCCGTCCCACTTCCACTCTATGACCCCTAAGGGCTGAACTAATCCTACTGTAACCTGGTGCTCCACCTTCACTTATTGATAAGTGAGGCATTGTGAGAAAAACTATGCTACAACCTTCTTCATACCTGGCCACTGGTGCTGTCGTCGGAGGTCTTGATACATCTTCTCCACTCCTGGATGTACCGCTAAAGGAGATGTGTGGAACTCCCTCAACACTTACTCTTGAAGTGCAACTGGTACCATGGTACGTCTTCTGAAGAAAATGACGTGCTCCCCACATTCAAAAAATCCATCAAGTGCCTGACTTGTGGATATCTAAGCACATCGCGTCTCACATTCAACGTCCCCACGCTGTGCCTCCCTGACTCACTAAAGAAGTGGAGGAGTGATTTTGAGGGACTGTAGAAAGGATACTCTATCTCTATCCACAAAGGATATCTGCAATCTGGCTTGGTGCTTCGTCGCCTCTCCTAGTAGCCGAATGCCTGATCTCCTGCTGAGAGTATATACTGCAACATTCCCATTCCTAGTAGTGTAGACTATCTCAAAGTCATAGTCCTAGAAGAACTCGAGCCATATTCGCTGTCTCAGGTTCATGTACTTATGTGAGAAGATAAAACTGAGACTCTGGTGGTCATAGAAGACAGTAAAATGCTCACCCATCAGATAGTGCCACCAAATCGTACAGGCGAAGACCACTGCTTCTAACTCCAGGTCATGGGTAGTGTTGTTCTGCTCGTGCTATCTCAACAGACAAGAACCATATGCGATCAATGCTCTCCCCTTTATCAGGATACACCTAAGACTATTCTATGAGGTGTCACAGTAAACTACGTACCCAACACCCTCATTTGGAAGCCTCAAGATGGGCACACTAGTCAACCCCTACCTCAGCTCTTGGAGGCTGTGCTGGTATCTCTATGACCACACGAAGGGTTACCCCTTCTCCATCAATACTGAAAGCGGTGTTGCAACTCTGGAGAAGTCTTGAAAAAATCTCTTATAGTACCCAGCTAGTCCCAGAAAACTCTGTACCTTTTTCACACTCTTGGGTGGCTCCCAAGAAAGCACTGCTTAGATCTTTGATAGATCCACTAAAACACCTACATCCGATATGATGTGTCCCAGAAAGTGTACCTCTCAGATCCAGAACTAGCACTTCGAGAGCTTACCATAAATCTGGTGCTCTTGGAGTGTGTCCAATACTACCCGCAAATGGTAGGCGTGCGCCTCCTCAGTAGTCGAGTAGATCAGTATGTTGTCTATGAAGACTACGACAAAACGATCAAGGTAAAGCTGAAAGATCATGTTCATGAGACTCATGAACACTGCTGGAGCCTTGGTTATGACGAAGGTCATAACCAAGAACTAATAGTGGCCATACCGACACACAAAGGCCGTCTTATGCACATCCTCTTCTCGGACTCTGAGCTGGTGATATCCTGACCAATGGCCTATCTTCAAGAACCATCATGCTCCCTTGATATGATCAAATAGGTTGTCAATACTTGGGAGTGGGTACTTGTTTTTAACGGTCATCTGGTTCAGGTGCTGATAATCAACACATAGTCGCAAGCTCCCATCCACCTTCTTGGAGAACAAAAATCGGGGATGCCCATGGTGAAACAATGGGTCATATAAATCCCTTCCCCTGCAAGTCCTCCAGTTATACCCACAACTCACGAAGCACCACGAGAGCCATACGATATGCTGGAGTAGAAATCAGTATCATTACGGGGTACAAGTCAATGTAGAAGTCCATCTATCTGCGAGGAGGTAGTCCTAGAACACCGTCAGGGAAAAAATCTGCATACTGATCCACCATAATAGGAAAACTCGAACTCCGCACATCAACTGCTCCGATAATGAGGCTAGGCAACTGATGTGTGATTGGTTGCCCCCTCCTCTGGGTAAGTCCATCATGTGCTGCAAAGGCTCCCATCTCCCCAGTGAAGGTAAACCTCATCCCATCCTCGCGGACACACTGTACTTTTCGCTTAATACAATCAATATGAGCATGAACTGTGGATAACTAGTCCATACCCATGATGATGTCGTAAGGCCTTGATGGAGCTATGATGAGATCCCAGCTGAAGCTCTCGCCTCCTAGAGTAAGCTCACACTGCCGAAACCAGTGCGTAATCATCGAGTCTGCTCCTATAAGAGTCTCTAGTAATAAGGATCAAGCCAACAGATCCGTCAGAATCTCCAAGCTCCGAATGACGGTAGCAGAAACAAAAGAATGACTCATACCTATGTCTATAAGTAATGTAGAAAGGGTGAAGTTGACACAGATAGTACCTCAAATCATCTCAGTTGCACTGTGGTCATAGGCCTCGACTGCCTGGAGCTGAGCCCACCTTTTTCTTCCAGCTCCCTATGGCCGGGGTGGACCTCCTGGTGGTGGTGGTGGTAGATCCTCGAAACGTCGTCCACCACCCGTTGCTCGGCCAGCTCCTTTACCACGTCTTCCTGCTCCCGACAGACCACCATGGTCGAACCTTTTACTCTACATGGGAGGTACCTCTACTGTCTACTACTCATCTACATGGAAGGTCGGGCAATCTCGAGCCATGTGACCCTGCCAACCGCATGCAAAGAACTGCTTGTTCCTCGTATGGATGGCTCTGTCTCGTATGCCCCGCACAACTGAACCTGTAACCTGGGGTCTCCCACCTGATGTCCTGGTCCGCTTGGACCTCTGCGAAATATATGTACTACTGGCTGCAGAAGACACTGCTACGTGTCGCCCTGTGGTGGGTCTCACCACTGGTGACTTCTCGACTAGAAAACTCTCCACAAGAAGGGATCATTCCAGCACCCCCACCTGCGTCGGGATGCTGGGGGACATCATCGAAGTCCTGCTATCATGCCTGAGTCCGTGCTCGAAGGTCCAAGCCCTAAAGAATGGGCCCCTCACTGGATATGTGGAGTAGCGCGAGAGGTTGGTGAACCTCGCTGAGTACTGAGCTACTGTCATGCCGCCCTTCTACAGATGAAGTAACTCCTGAATATGCACCGCACGAAGGGTGGATGGAACAATCTTTGACTGAAAGAGACTCTCAAAGTATTCCCAGAGTAATGATGCCTCGTCATGCACCTAGAGCATCAGGCTCCACCATCTACCTACTGCTGCATGCAAGAGACTTGCGTCCAGGATCACCATGAGGTCGGATGGTATCCCTACAAATTTGAAAACTCTCACAACATCCTCAATCAAATCCTCAGCTGTATGTGGGTCCATCTCTCCCCAGAACCTGGGTGGCCTCTAGCACTGGAACTTGTGCAACGCACTCAGACGGGGTGCACTCTCTGCTGATAGAGCTGGTAGTATTGGTGGCCCAATGGGTAGTGGTAACCCTGATACCTCTACTATGATGGGGCCCTGCGACGAGGCCTCATCGCTCTGTGGGCTACCATCTCTTATGAAACTCAGAACCCTAGCCAGCTACCTTCTTGGGGCCATCCTGAAAATAAACAGGTGCGCCATGGTTTAAACTGTATACCTGGTGTGTTGACACAAAGTTATCACAATGAAAACATTTCAAAAGAAACACACATGAAATCAGTGTTTTCATGCATCGAGTCAGGGATCAGAAGTCAGATTCCTATTGTACGGATACGTCGGCCGCTGCACCAACAACGATTTCCCTAAACTGATAACCACACGCAAAAAACATAACACTATTGCCGTTAAAAGAATCAGATTCCAAGTTCTGTAGTATAACCGTGAAAGAACCCAGATCTTTTTTCCAGTTATGTGACCCCCTTGGTTGATGTTTTCTTGTTTTTTTTATGTTAAGGGTGAATTGGGGGTGCTTGTGGGTGAAATTTTAAGGAAGGATAACGGGATATATCTTTTGCACGGTTTGACTAAACCATGCGGCCAAACCGTGGAAGGTTGGTTTTGGATTCAGTGACTAACACACGGTTAGCGCACGATTTATCTAACAGTGTGGCCTAACCGTGCGAGGAGTGTTTGATGAGGCAGAAGATAATGCAAGGTTAGCGCATGGTTTGTCAAACCATGCAGACTAACCATGCATACACTTATATATAGATTCGAATTTTTTTGATCTAACTCATTTTTTCCTTTAATCGCCTCGTTTAAGGTCCTAAGCAGCCATAACTCGGGATTACTCTCCCTTGAAGGTCGAAGAACTTCTCCCAAGCATTCTGGAGGTGATCCGAAGGCTTCTATTTGAAAATCAAAGCTGGATTCTTGAGGTATGTGATCATTCTCCTTCGTTCTTGATCCTTTTCTTAGATCTACTTAGATCTGCTTCTCCTCTTCCCTCGATTTCTTAGATCTATTCCAGTTATGGATAGATCTAAGTGTGTGGATGCCAAATTGATGAGTTTGGGTCTTGATCTTGTTAGGAGAAGGAATATATGGTGGGATCTTGGAGAATCAAACCAATTTTATTGTGCGTTCTTCGTTTTTGGGGTTTTCGTCAAAACATTCGAGGTAGGTGGTTTGATGCCTTACATTAAATGTCTTGAGTTTTTGTGCAAAAGTGTCGGATACCCATGTATCAGGTATCTCAGGATAGGGTTTTTGTCCTGAAACAATATCTTCCTTAGATTTCTTGTGTTGTTGAGGCTATTAGATTAATAATTATTGCTTTTTTCATGTCTGAGGATCACCCCATGGGTGTTTTCCTTGTTTTGGATGTTTATCACCATTTGGCATAGGTTGTCTATGAGGTAAACCGTGTTACACTAATTTCCTGCCTTGATATGGATAATTTCATGTGTTGACTACAGTTAAATGTATTGATGCATTGTAGATATTCTCCATGTAGTTGTTGAAAAAACTTAGGACTACTAAGAATCAGTTACATATGATTGCTTTTACTCAGGGCGGCGGGAACCTGGTGTAGTCAGACCATAAGGGGAATTGACATTGAGTGCTTCCTCAGAGGGCCTGTTAAATTATTACCACTACGAGACCATAAAGGATATTGAATTTGTGCTCTTTCATAGGGTCTAATAATAATCAAATCGAGACTAAAGGGTGAATTAGATTTAAGTGCTTCCTTAGAGTGTCTGTAGTATCACTGCAAGACCATTGTGGGAATTGACGATGAGTTCTTCCTCAGAGTTTCCTTGAATTTATTGAATTCGTTACCATAGGGGTCTGCCCACGTGAGCCACCCAGAGGGTTAGTGTGATAAATTAATGTTGGTTGGTTGTGATGATTCCACCAAGCCAAAGAACAATCTTCGGTTTTGTACTGCTTGTTTTTAGGTAGTCTGTTCAGTTTCCTGTTGTGTTACCTACTATGCCTTTGGATTATAGAGTTATTTGAAAAATTCATTGGTTGATGATCAAATGATTTAATTTAATTAATTAAATGAATGTGAATGGTAATTGGTAGGATTGTTTACTTGGGTAATCCAAGTTCATTACTGTATTTACTTTCATTACTTTTTCTATATTACTCACTGACAGTAGGGAATAAATTCGATGGTGGTTACCTACTGGGATTAGGCTCACACCCTGTTTGGGTCCTGCTTTTCGGCCCAAACAGGTTATATGGTTGCAGGTGTGGATAGGGATTGTGACCCTTCTACTTCAGGTGCTTGATTGCTGGCTAGAGCTGGAGAGCCTGGGACTGTGCTTAGGCTTGCGATGCTGCTGGAGTTTACTTTTTTTGTTTTAGTACTTTGGGTTCAGTTTAATTTCAGCACGTTGTTTTGTTTGTTTCTTTCCATAGATACATGTACCATACTGCATCATTATTATATCAGACATTGCTTCTACTATTATTTTAAGTTGTGTTTATGCTGTTTACTGCTTTGCCTATTGTTTATTATTTTCCTTCGACTCTATACTTTACCAAATGAGGGAATAGATTCCCCACTGACTCACCAAGGCCCTCACTGCTAGTCGAAAGCCTCTAGAATTTGGGGAAACATGCTTGAGGTCAGGTGGCGAACCGAGTATGGGGCACCAGTTGAGTGGCTCTAGATTTAGATAATTACAAAGTGGTATCAGAAGAGTTTTCTTTCTTTTCTGTTTCCGTACTGTTTGGTGACAATAGATAGGGATAGGAAGGAATGGGTAGTTGGTACTTAACTGTGTCCAGGAGTAATTAAACCGTTTACATGAAAGATATATATTACCTCTTAATTGAAATTTTTAGTTTTTTCAAGTGTTACAATTGATTATATTTCACCGTTGGGTGACACACTTGTTTTGTGCTGTTACAGTTTATATGATTTTGGTTCAATTTTTTTGCAACTCGATGAGATAATGTTATGCTATCTCATGCATCATATAGGAACTGGTTAGAAAATCACATGTCATGCATATTACAATTCCATCTAGAATTCATTAGAAATTGAATGCTGTTGTGATAGATGACGTGACAGATTATGCATGATGTTGTGATGGTTGCTGTGATAGAGATACCTACTATGATGATAGGGTATTATTTATTTTACAGCTTATTTAGCATGGACAACAAGCTTTGGTCTTAGAGGTGTTATGGGCCCTCGAGGATCAGAATTTGGTGGATCATGGGATTATCATACTATTTAATTGTTATATGCATTGTTATGATGTCAAGCTTGGATTTGTGGGAAGTATGTGACCCCAAAGATCCGAATTTGACACATAGGTGCTGGTTTTCAGTGTTTTCAGTGGTTTTGGGGAGTTTTGTATGCCTACTGTCCAGAAACCTAGATAACACGGCGTGGGGCCTTATGAACACACGCCATGTGTTATTATGTTAGGGAAGTACACTCCTTGTACTTTCCTTCCGGGTGATCCAACTGTGTAATTTAATACATGGGTTGGAAAATTTTAGGGACAACACACTGTGTACATTGTCGACACGCCGTGTAGTTATGGCCTGTGTACCAGCCTGTGTGACTAATGACACAGACGAGAACAATCTTTCTGGAACATGACGTGTATAGAGACTACATTCAGTGTGACCATGTTTTTCCATTATGAAGTGTTTTTCCTCTTATTTTCCATTTTCACTCTTTTATGTTAGCAATTGTGCTAGTCCTTAATAAAGGTGTGCTTTTGACCTTGTAGAGTCATGCCACCAAGACGTCCTCCCGTTTCATGTTAGGGATCTGACAATGATCATATGCCAGATATGGCACCGACAGTTATTCCAGACACTGGTGCAGACACATAGTTCCGTGAGGGATTCATGTGGTTCATACAGACCTTTCAGGGAGCTCAGCAATCTGCCCCATCTATGGCAGAGCTTACGCGAGTCTTCCAGTAGTAGCATACTCCCAATTTATCAGGGGATGGAGGACCTCAGGCTGCTGAATCTTGGTACGAAGCTATGGTTTCTATCTTCGACCATCTCGAGACACCCCCAGACAGAAGGGTGATGCTCGCGACTTACATTCTGTGATATTCCGCCAAGAGATGGTGGGATGTAGTTTCTGAGGTAGGGCGTCAGCAGATAGTTGATTGGGATGAGTTTCAGAATACGTTCTATGACTACTTCTACCTAACTACGTTGAGGGCCGACAAATCCAGAGAGGTCATGCACCCGTATCTGGGTACTCTATCAGTTATGGAGTATTCCTCCCGTTTTACTGAGTTACATCGTTTCACTCCCGTTTTGGGGAATGACGAGCTATTTTTTGTGAGGAAGTTTGAGGAGGGCCTCAGACCAGAGATCAAATCATAGGTGAACGTCTTCCAGTTGACTTCTATTTATTTAATAGTCAACCAGGAATTGATCATAGAGAGGAATCTGAGGGATACTAGAGTAGTGAGCCGTGGAAGTTCATCATCCAGAGTCAGTACTCTTTCTACTAACAGCAAGAAGCGCCACCGAGAGTCTACATGAGGTGACTCAAGGAAGAGATATGTTCCATCATGTAGCAAGGTAGTGTGCTACCAGTGTGCGAAGGATGGTCATAAGAAGACACAGTGCCCGAGGGACCTAGTGGAGTGTCAAGATTGCGGCAATATGGGTCACCTGTAGCGGTTTTGAAAGGTTCTTCTTCTAGTGGCTAGTGAAGGTGGATCTGTTTCGACTCCGCGTATAGGCTCAAGATTACCAGTTCCGCAGCAGACATGGGGCTGGAGTTCATCAGGTCGTTCAGGCCAGGGTATAGGCCGTGGACGCAGTGGTCAGGCTCAGGTAGGATTAGCTTAGGGATCTCAGGCTGCTGCACAGGGCTTCGGTACTAGCCAGACATTTGCGGTGGAGCAGACTCATCAGGAGCAGGATCCTGGACCATCCACAGTGTGAGGTACGATTTTAGTAGCCTCAGTTTTATATTCTGCACTTTTCGATACATGATCTTATCATAGCTTTATTTCTGTGCACACTGTGGAGAGCCTTAGACTTACTATCATTACGTTTGAGGATATGATGACACTAGACACTCGCTTGAGACTTAGAACTGCTAGTATGCGTCAGTGCAAGGAGTTCCCCCTTGAGGTTGGTGGGTGTCACTTCTTGTGGGATCTTTATGTCCTAAATATGAAAGGTTACGATGTCATTCTTGGAATGGAATGGCTATTTCTTTTTCAGGCCTTTTTCAATTGCTATAGCCGCAAGGTGAGTTTTACATCACCTGAGGGAAGACCTTTTCTTCACAAGGGTGAATGGGATGTCCAGGAAAGTAGGGCAGGACTAGAGCATCATGGGTTTGGTGGTGTTACAGCCCAGATTTCTAGATTATATCTGGACGATCAGGGGACTTCTCATATGGATTATCCTCTAGTGGTTGATCATTTTCAGGATGTCTTTCTAGAAGACATTTCAGGGTTTCCTTTGGAGTGTGAGGTAGACTTCTCTATTGAACTTGTGCCAGGAGTAGCACTGGTATCCATACCTCCTTATAGGATGGCTATGCATGAGTTACAAGAGCTCAAGAAGTAGTTGGAGGAGTTTCAGGAAAATGGTTTTATCCAACCCAGAACTTCTCCTTGGGGTTCGCCTATTTTATTTGCAATGAAGGTGGATGGTACCTTACGGCTTTGTGTGGATTATCGGAAGCTAAACTAGTTGAAGGTCAAGAAACGATATCTCTTTCCAAGGATTGATGGCCTTTTTGATCATCTTTGAGGATCCATGGTTTTCTCAAAGATCGACTTGAGATCTGACTATCATCATTTGTGCGTCAGACCATCAGATATACCTCTGACAGCCTTCGGGATTTGGGATGGTCTATACGAGTATTTTGTTTTGTTGTTCGGTCTCACAAATGCGCCAACAGTTTTCATGGTGCTGATGAACAGATTTTTCCATCCTTACTTGGATTCCTTTGTGGTGGTTTTCGTGGAGGACAGGTTGGGGTTCTCTCACACTCGACACGACCATGCTACCCATATTGAGATCGTCTTGAGTACACTGAGAGAGCATCAGTTATATGCTATGCTCTCAATGTGCAAGTTCTGGATGGAGGAGATTCACTTCCTGGGTCATGTCATCTCAGAGACAGGAGAATCAGTAGACCCAGAGAAGGTGAAAGCAGTAGTTATCTGAGAGTAGCCAAAGAATTTCTTCGAGGTATGAAGTTTCTCGGGACTGGATGGTTACTATAGGCGGTTTGTACAGGACTTCTCATGCTTAGAAGCGTCGTTGACATGATTGAATAAGAAGAAGGTGAAGTATATTTTGTCAGAAGCCTACGATTCAGCCTTTCAGGAGATGAAGGGGAGATTGACTTCAGCACCGATCCTAGTTTTTCCAGAGCCGAGAAAGAGTTATACAGTTTTCTGTGATGCATATAGGATCGGTCTTGGAGCTGTGCTTATGCAGAAGGATCGTGCTGTTGCATATGGATCTCGGCAGTTGAAGCCACATGAGAAGAACTATCCTACGCACGACCTGGAGTTCGCTGCAGTTGTTCATGCCTTGCGTTGTTGGAGACATTATCTTCTTGGGGAGCATTTTTTGGTATATACTGAACAAAATAGCCTCAAGTATATCTTTATGTAGTGTGAATTAAATTTGAGACAATAGAGGTGGGTCGAGTACCTACAGTCTTTCGACTTCAAGCTTGCTTATACGCTTGGGAAAGGCAATGTTGTGGCAGACACAATGACCAGGAGGACTAAAATACGGGCAGTTCAGGAGGCCAGAAGCGAGTGGCAGCTTATGGCTATGTTTTCTGAGATGCATTTGGAGGCTCACGACAGACAGGGACAGACAATTATTTCTTCTATATATGTTACCTTTACTCTTCTGGATTGAGTTCGAATGAGGTAGCTGTTAGACTTAGAAGGCCTAGTCCCACGTGAGGGTGTGTCAGGTAGAGACCCTACTCTGGGGTGGACAGTGGGTGATGATGAGGTGTTATGTTTTCATGGCCACGTATGGGTTTCAGCAGACATACGTGGGGAGCTGATGTGGGAGTTTCAGGCTTCAGCTTGTACATTTCATCCTGGTGTCACAAAGATGTATCGAGACTTACATCGTCAATATTGGTGGCCAGGTATGAAGAAGGATGTGTGCGATTTTGATATGCGGTGTTCCACCTGTTAGCAGGTGAAGGCGGAGCACCAGCGACCAGTAGGGATTTTGTTGGAGTTACCCATTCCTGAGTTGAAATTGAATGATGTCACGATGGACTTCGTGACAGGGTTACTGAGATCACCTTGAGGGAATGATTTGGTTTGGGTTGTAGTGGATAGACTCACGAAGGTTGCACATTTATTGCCGATCAAGGAGACCTTTGGTGTAGATGAGCTTAGGAGGTTGTACATTTGAGAGGTGGTACAACTTCATGGGGTTTCAAACACTATCGTTTCAGATAGGGACACCCTCTTTACTTCACATTTCTGGCATGGGCTATAGAGGGATTTGGGTACATAGGTACTTCTGAGTACAACTTACCATCCCAAGACAGATGGCCAGTCAGAGCGCACAATTCAGGTGCTGGAGGACATGTTGTGAGCATGCGTCCTTGATTTTGGAGATTCTTCGGAGAAACATATACCTCTAGTGGATTTTTCCTATAATAATAGTTTTCAAGAAACTATTCAAATCGCACCTTAAAAGGCTTTGTACAGTAGGCTGTGCCGATCACCCTTGTGTTGGATGGAGGCAGGAGAGGCAGCTATGCTGGGACCTCATCTTTTTCAGGAGACCACAGAGCATGTGGAGTTAATTCGGAAGAGGATGGATACCGCACAGTCTTGACAAAAATCTTATGCTGATCAGCGGAGATGACCTTTGGAGTTCAATGTTGGAGATCAGGTTTTCCTGCGTATTACCCCGAGGTTAGGACATAAGAGGATTAAGAGACAGGGAAAACTTTCACCGAGATACGTCGGGCCGTTTGAGGTTCTGGAGAGCATCAGGCTAGTTGCTTATAGGTTGCAGTTACCTCATAGTTACCAGGATATGCACGACATCTTCCATGTTTCTCAGCTTCGACGGTATTTATCAGACCCATCTCATGTTTTTCAATCAGAGGAGGTTGAGTTAGAACATGATGCATCTTTCAAGGAGCATCCTATCAGGATTATTGATCATAGTGAAAATGTTATCCATGGCCGGACTGTTCCTCTAGTACGGGTTTTGTGGCAGCATGAAAGAGTATAGGACAAGACTTGGGAGAGGGAGGCTGATGTACGATCGCAGTGGCTGGAGTTGTTCAAGGTTTCTTCTTCTATGCCGCATTAGGAAATTCAGTGACAAATTTCAATAAGTGGGGAAGTTTGTAAGAACCCAGATCTTCTTTCCATGTATGTGACCCCCTTGGTTAATGTTTTCTTGTTTTTTTAATGTTATGGGTGACTTGGGGTGTGTTTGGGTGGACTTTTAAGAAAGGCTAAAGGGAGATAGCTTTCGCACGGTTGGCGCATGTTTTTCCTAAACCATGCGGCCAAACTGTGCAAGGTTGGTTTTGGAGACAGTGGCTAATGCACGGTTAGCGCATAGTTTGTCTAACCGGGTGGTCTAACTGTGTCAGGAGTGTTTGGTGAGGCAGAATCTAACACATGGTTAGCGCATAGTTTGTCAAACCATGCGGACTAACCATGTGATCACTTAAATATAGATTCGAAATTTGTGGATCTAACTCTTTTTTGCCTTTAATCACCTCGTTTATTCTCCTAAGCGGCCATAACCCGGGATTACTATCCCTTAAAGGTTGCCGAACGTCTCCCAAACGTTCCAGAGGTGATCCGAAGTATTCTCTTGGTGAATCGAAGCCGGATTCTTGAGGTATGTGATCTTTCTCCTTCGTTCTTGATCATTTTCTTAGATTTACTTAGATCTGTTTCTCCTCATCCTTTGGTTTCTTATATCTACCCCCGTTATGGGTAGATCTAAGTGTGTGGATTCAAAATTGATGATTTGGGGTCTTGATCTTGTTAGAAGAAGGAATCTAAGGAGGGTCCTTGGAGAATCAACATGAGTTTCTTCTGCGTTCTTTATTTTTTGGGTTTTTGTCAAAACCTTCGTGGTAGGTGGTTTGATGCCTTACGTTAAATGTCTTGAGTTTTTGTGCAAAAGTGCTAGATACCCATGTATCAGGTATCTCGGGTTAGGGTTTTGATCCTATAATAATATCTGCGTTAGATTTATTGTGTACTTGAGGCTATTAGATGAATAATGATTGCTTTTTTGCATGTCTGAGGATCACCCCATGGCTGTTTTCCTTGTTTTGACTGTTTATCACTATTTGGATTAAGTTGTCTGTGTGGAAAACGTTGTTACACTAATTTCCTGCCTTGATATGGATAATTGCATGTGTTTCCAGTAGTTAAATGTTTGGATGCATTGTAGCTATTATACAAGTAGTTGTTGAACATACTTAGGGCTGCGACGAATCGGTTATGTATGATTGATTTTACTCAGGGCTGCGGGAACCTGGTGTAGTCAGACCATAATGGGAATTGACATTGAGTGCTTTCTGAGATGGCCAGTTAAATTATTACCACTACAAGACCGTAAGGGAGATTGAATTTGTGCTCTCTCAGAGGGTCTGATAATTATCTAATCGAGACTAAAGGGGGAATTAGACGTAAGTTCTTACTTAGAGAGTTTGTAGTATCGCTGCAATACCATAGGGGGAATTGACGATGAGTGCTTCCTCAGAGTGTCTTTGCCTTTATTGAATTCGTGACCATAGGGGTCTTCCCGCGTGTGCCACCCAGAGGGTCAGTGTGATAAATTAAAGATGGTTGGTTGTGATGAGTCCACCAAGCCAGAGAACAAGCTTGGGTTTTTTACTTCTTGTTGTTAGGTAGTCTATTAATATACCTGTTGTGTAACCTGTTATGCCAGTGGATTATAGAGAAATTTTCTTAATCCATTGCTTGATGATGAAATGATTGAATTAAATTAATTAAATGAATGTGAATGTTAATTGGTAGGTTTTTTTACTTGTGTAATCCTAGTTCATTGCTGTATTTACTTTCATTACTTTTTCTATATTACTCACTGACAGTAGGGAATAAATTCTATTGTGATTGCCAACTAGGATTAGGCTCACACCCTGTTTGGGTCCTGGTTTTCGGCCCAAACATGTTATATGGTTATAGGTGTGGATAGAGTTTGTTGACCTTCTACTTCAGGTGCTTGATTGCTGGTTAGAGATGGAGGGCATGAGACATAGCTTAGGCTTGCAATGATCCTGGAGTTTACTTTTTTACTTTTAGTACTTTGGGTTCAGTTTTATTTCAGCACGTTGTTTTGTTTGTTGTTTTCCATATATACATGTACCATACTGCATCATTATTATATCATACATTGCTCCTACTATTAGTTTAAGTTGTGTTTATACTGTTTACTGCTTCGCCTATTGTTTATTATTTTCCTTCCACTCCATAATTTACCAAATGAAGTAATAGTTTCCCCACTGACTCACCAAGGCCCTTGCTGCTAGTCGGAAGCCTCTAGAATTTGGGGAAATGTGCTTGAGGTCTTGTAGAGAACCGGGTATGGGGAACCAATTGAGTGGCTCTAGATTTAGGTCATTACAAAGTGGTATCCATGGAGTTTTCTTTCTTTTATATTTCTGTACTGTTTGGTGACAATAGATAGGGATAAGAAGGAATGGGTAGTTGGTACTTAACTGTGCTTGGGAGTAATTAAACCGTTTACATGAAAAAGCTATATTACCTCGTAATTTCAATTTTTAGTTTTTTCAAGTGTTACAATTGATTATATTTCACCATTGGGTGACACACTTGTTTTGTGCTGTTATAGTTTATATGATTTTGGTTCAATTTTTTTGCAACTCGATGAGATGACGGCATGCCATCTCATGCATCATATAGGCACTGGTTAGAAAATCACATGTCATGCATATTACCATGCCATATAGGGTTCATAAAAAATTGAATGCTGTTGTGATAGATTTCGTGATAGATTATGCATTATGTTGTGATAGTTTCTGTGATAGAGATACCTACTATGCTGATAGGGTATTATTTATTTTACAACTTATTTAGCATGGACACAATGCTTTGGTCTTAGAGGTGTTATGGGCCCTCGAGGATCGGAATTTGGTGGATCATGGGATTATCATACTGTTTACTTGTTATATGAATTGTTACGATGGAAAGCATTGATTCGTGGGGTGTATGTGCCCCCAGAGATCGGAATTTGACACATAGGTGCTGGTTTTCAGTGTTTTAAGTGGTTTTGGGGAGTTTTGTATGCCTACTGTCCAGAAACCAAGATAACACGGCGTGTGGCCTTACGAACACACACCATGTGTTCTTATGTTTGGGAAGTACATGCCCTGTACTTTCCTTCTGGGTGATCCAGCCGTGTAATTTAAGACACAGGTTGGAAAATTTTAGGGACAACACGTCGTGTACATTGTTGACCCGCCGTGTAGTTGTGGCCCGTGTACCAGCCTGTGTGACTAACGACACAGACGAGAAAAATCTTTCTGGAACATGTCGTGTATAGAGACTACATGCTGTGTAACCATGTTTTTCTAGTCTTGAGAGTTTTTCCTCTTCTTTTCCGTTTTCACTCTTTTTAGTTAGCAACTGTGCTCGTCGTTAATAAAGGTGTGATTTTGACCTAGTAGAGTCATGCCGCCAAGACATCCTCCCATTTCACTTTAGGGATATGACAATGATCATACACCACATATGGCACCGGCAGTTATTCCACACACTGGTGTAGACACACAGTTCCGTGGGGGATTCATGAGGTTCATACAAACCTTTCAGGGAGCTCTGCAATCTGCCCCGTCTATGGAAGAGCTTACGCGAGTCTTCCAGCAGCAGCATCTTCCCACTTTCTCAGGGGATGGAGGACTTCAGGCTGCTGAATCTTGGTACAAAGCTATGGTTTCTATCTTTGAAGATCTCGAGACACCCCCAGACAGAAGGGTGATGCTCGCAACTTACATACTGTGAGATTCCGCCAAGAGATGGTGGGATGTAGTTTCTCAGGCAGGGCATCAATAGATAGTTGATTGGGATGAGTTTCATCATACATTCTACGACTAATTCTACCTAACGACGTTGAGGGCCGACAGAGCCAGAGAGGTCATGAACCTATAGCAGGGTACTCTATCAGTTATGGAGGATTCCTCCCGTTTTACTGAGTTACAGTGTTTCACTCTCGTTCTGGAGAATGACGAGATGTTTTTAGTGAGGAAGTTTGAGGAGGGCCTCATACCAGAGATCAGATTATAGGTGAAAGTCTTCTAGTTGACTTCTATTTATTTGATAGTCAACCAAGAATTGATCATGGAGAAGAATCTGAGGGATACTAGAGTAGTGAGCCAGGGTGGTTCAGCATCCAGAGACAGTACTCTTTCTTCTGACAGCAAGAAGTGCCACCGAGTGTCTACACGAGGTGGCTCGAGGAAGAGAGATGTTCCATCATGTAGAAAGGTTGTGTGCTACCAGTGTGGGAAGGATGGTCATAAGAAGCCACAGTGCCCGAGGGACCGAGTGGAGTGTCGAGCTTGCGGCAAGATGGGTCACCTGTAGTGGTTTTGAAAGGTTCTTCTTCCAGCGGCTAGTGAAGGTGGATCTGTTTCGACTCTGCATATAGGCACATGATTACCAGTTTCGCAACAGACTGGGGGCTGGAGTTCTTCAAGTCATTCATGCCAGGGTATAGGTTGTGGACGCAGTGGTCAGGCTCAGAGAGGATTAGCTCAGGGATCTCAGGATGCTGCACGGGGCCGCGGTACTGGACAGACCTTTGTGGTGGAGCAGATTCATCAGGAGCAGGATCCTAGACCTTCCACGGTGCGAGGTACGATTTTAGTAGCCCTAGTTTTTTATTCTACGCTTTTCGATATAGGAGCTTCTCATAGCTTTACTTCTGTGCACACTGTGGAGAGCCTTAGACTTACTATCTTTACGTCTGAGGATATGATGACACTAGACACTCGCTTGAGACATAGAACTGCTAGTGTGCATCAGTGCAAGGAGTTCCCCCTTGAGGTTGGTGGGTGTCACTTCTTGTGGGATCTTTATGTCCTAATGATGAAAGGTTACGATGTCATTCTTGGAATGGGATGGATAGTTCTTTTTCAGGCCTTTGTAAATTGCTATCGCCGTAGGGTGGGTTTTACGTCACCCGAGGGAAGACCTTATCTTCACAAGGGTGAATGGGATGTCCAGGCGAGCAGGGCTGGACCAGAGCATCATGGGTTGGGTGGTGTTACAGCCCAGATTGCTAGATTATATCTGGAAGATCAGGAGACTTCTAATATGGATTATCCTCTAGTGGTTGATCATTTTCCGGATGCCTTTCTAGAAGACTTTTCAGGTTTTCCTCTGGAGTGTGAGGTAGAATTATCTTTTGAACTTATGCCAAGAGCAGCACCGGTATCCATACCTCCTTATAGGATGGCTATTCCTGAGTTACAAGAGCTCAAGAAGTAGTTGGAGGAGTTGCAGGAAAAGGGTTTTATCCAACCCAGAACTTCTCCTTGGGGTTCACCTATTTTATTTTCAAAGAAGGTGGATGGTACTTTACAGCTTTGTGTGGATTATCAGAAGCTGAACTAGTTGACGGTCAAGAACCGATATCCCTTGCCAAGTATTTATGGCCTTTTTGATCATCTTCGAGGAGCCAGGTTGTTCTCAAAGATCGACTTGAGATCTGATTATCATCATTTGTCCGTCAGACAATCATATATACCTCTGACAACCTTCAAAAGTAGGTATGGTCTATACAAGTATTTGGTTATGTTGTTCAGTCTCACGAATGCACCAATCAGATGTCCGGTCTGTGAGTTATTGACATTTCCTTTCCAGGGGCCCGGTTGGTTTTTAGGCTCAAACCAACCCGACGGTACCCCAACTACGTCCAAACATAAAGCAGGGTATTCCAAATGAATCGTCTCACTCCAAGAATTAAATCGCCGTAGATGGTTTGTCATTTGGACACCCGTATCCCAAGATGCTGGCTAAAAGGCGTAAATGGCCGTAGTGGGTCTGTGTCCAGTTCGACCCAGTCAGACCGACCTGACCTGACCTGATCCGAACCGAGGTGTGACCCAGTCCGCGGGTGCAGCCTGACCCGAGTGGACATCCCAGACTGAAGGGGCGGCCCGACCGGAGGGCGGCCTGGCCGAGGGGCGGCCCGGCCGTGGCGGCCTGGCCTGTGGCGTCCCGGCTCGGCCCGACTGAGGCAGCCCGGCCGAGGGGCGGCGCGACCAAGGAAGCCTGGACGAGGGGCGGCCTGGCTGAGGGGCGGCCCGGACGAGGGTCGGCCCGGCCGTGGGTGCCCGGCTGAGGGGCAGCCCGGCCGTGGGGCGGCCCGGCTGAGGGTCGGCCCGATCATGGGGCTTTGTAAGCGCGGCGAGATGGCACTGCACCTCTTTCGTCTGCTACGGCCCGCATGGCTGTAACCCCCTTCCTCCAGTGCGGTGTGATGACACCGCGCCCTTCCGTCTCCACCTCCATCATAAACTAACCAAGAACCAACGGAGGGTTGTGGGGCTATGTTTTTTCAGCCCACGCCCTCCGCATTAGGTGATAACAAATGGACATCATCGAACCAAAAATAAACAACGATGAACGAGGGTTTAATTTACACAAAACAAACCCCTACCTCGTATTTTTTGTTCATTGACGATCTCAGAAAATGGAATATGTCGATTCATTGATTTCCGCATCCTTCATGCACTCCCAACTATCACGATCATGCATCGGAATGGAAGAAGGGTACTCGTTGTTTGTGGAAGAGCGTTTGGAGGTGACATCGTCGTGGTGACGTTCTTCGGGGGAGACGTTCTACGTGGGCGACGTCTTCTCCTTTGACGCGAATTAAGGTTGTTGGAGATGTCGTGGGCTTCTATTCCCTTTCCTTGCCTCGGTTGAAGAACAATGAATAAGGAAGAAGATGGAGTCGTCGTGCTTTGGTGGAGACATGCATTCTTCATTGAGAGGATACCATTCTTTGTTAAAGAGGAAAGGCTCCACCACGTCACCAGCCAAAAATAATATAGGAGGAGTCTATTATTTTTTGGCACAACAACACACAAGATTTGTGTTTAATTAAATTAAACAACTCATTCAATTAAATGGGTTGGAAAGGATTCAAAAGTTTTCAAAAATATAATTAGTTGAGGCATTAATTATCTTTTAGGTGTGTTGGCACCATTGGGGGGGGGGGGTTAGTTCAAGAGTTTCCCCCATTAATGGGGAACTCAAGGGGTTAAAGGGGGTTTAAGTGGGGGTTTGATGCTCGTGTGGGCCCCACCTTATAAAATCCTCCCAAGGGAGGTTATGTGCGGATGGACCCACCACTAACCTCCCTTTGAAGGTTTTAACTACCACACATAAAAATAAAGCTAACACTTTATTTTTAGTCAATTTAAATAAAAACCTCAAATCTATCTTCCACTCACGTCAGAACACAACTGCGGTGAATGTCTCCTTAAGCGATTACCGGTGCGGGGAGTTCAACGGTGCCCTTGGATTTTAATTCCAAGCATCGATTCAAAAGATATAAAATCACTCTTGTACGTTTACTGAATGTACCCAAAAAAACTTTAGAAATTGATTCTAGGCACACAAGGGCTCAAAATCAGGTGCCGTCAGAAACTGCGGGCTCGTAAAATTCCAATGTAATTTTTTTAAAAAAATTCCATGGAATTTCCGGGTCTCTACATTATGTGTCCTAGTAGACTTTATATGACCTTCCCAAATTAGGCGGAATCAATATTGACGCTGAAGTGAGTTCTCCCTTCAACTCTTGAAAGGCTGCTTTACAATATTCAGACCATACCAATTTCACACCCTTCTTTTTGAATACTGTAAGCAGTACTGAAAGTCATGAGAAATCCTAAATGAAGCATTTTTAGTATATGGAAATACCCAATAAACATACGATGTTAAAGGCATTATTGGTATGATCCCAAGAAACTATATCTCTCAATTTATCTAGGTCAAATGAAACTCTAAACTCTGAGATGATATGTCCTAGGAAGTGAACTTTGTCAATCTAGAATTAGAATTTATTGAGTATTGAATAGAGATGATTCTATCTCATCACATTGAAAACAATCTGAAGATGGGATTTCTAATTAGGTCTAGAGCGTGAATACACTAATATATCATCAATTAAGACAACAAAAAATGAATCCAAAAATGGTTGGAAAAACGGATTCATAAGATACATGAAGACAAAAAGTTTGTTCAGGAGTTTGAAAGGCATAATAAGGTACTCATAAAGAACATACCAACTACTAAAAGCTGTGTGAGGTATGTCTCAAATCCGAAATTCAACTGATGATAGCCCAAACTCAGATATATCTTTGAAGACACCTTTTCTCCTTAGAGATGATAAAATATGTTGTCTATTATAGGTAGGGGATAACATTTTTTGATAGTCATGTGATTAAACTGATGAATATACAGAAAAAGCCTAAGGTTATCATCTGAATTATTGTAAAAGAAGACTGGTAAACCCTTAGAAGAAGTGATGGGGCATATAATTTATTTCACATCCAGATCCTCCAACTGATATTGAGCTTCAGAATCCCCATCGGTTCCATCATATAAGGAGGAATAGTCATAGATACAACTCTTGGAATAAGATAAATGGAAGGCTCTACCTATCTCTCAAGAGGTATAAGAAATAATTTATCTTGAAAAATTTATCTAAATCGATCCACTATAGGAGAAAAAAATTGTGTTTTAACCTCTGGTCATCATGATAAAGGCTTGCAACCTATGCTGTAACACTGCCCCACTATTGTTGCTGAGGACATTATTGTGTCGCACTGACATGAAATTCTCCCTTATGAACATGGATAACTCCCTATTGTAAAGTAAACGTTACCCTATGGTGATATAATTCAATATTGGCACTTTAAGTAACTAACTAGTCCATCGTAATGATTACATCAAAGTCTGTCATGGTGATGAAATACAGGTTCCATAAAAACAGGTAACCACCTACCTAAAGGGGGTAATTATGACCAAGGAGAACACCCTCTGAATGGTTATTTATGGGTGTATATAGCATCAAGATTTCATGATAAAACTAAATTTCAAGGCCCAATATCATAGTGATCGTATTATATATAAAAAGGTTAGAAGAGACTTTATCAAAAAAAATCAGACACTAAGGTGGAGGATACTAGAATAATACCTCATACAATAGATAGTCCGATGCCCTGCTCCAATGACATTGGATGGACTTCTTGTAACTGACCTGTACCATGACCCTAAGTCACTGCCTAACTACCCCGAGATGGCCTTCACTACTGGAGCTGAGAATCATATGTCTACTTGCCTCTTCCTTGACCACTTACTTAGCCAAAATGACGGGTGGTATTCAAGAAACATGAATATTGTGATCTTGTTGATCCCACTCCTTCTAGAGGAGGAGGTGTAGATTCATGCTCGATAGGCATGAATGGGAAATTCTTATAGAATTAGTGGAAGTGACCCAATCTACCACAACCTCTTCATTCAACCATATTACATTGACAATACCTCTTGAAGTTCCCTAGAGCTCCATATAGATGATAGATAGGGTAAATACCCATGAAAGGAGTCTAATCGCTTCTACCACCACGAGATTCATCAAATAATTTCTTTCTCCCAGATGAAGATCCACTGGAAGACTTTGTGCTGAACCTCAATGGTTCACACCGTCAGCATCCCTCAAATTTTACTCTATAATTAGGACATAGTTGATGATTTCCGAAATAGTCGACAACCCGAACACATTGACTTGTGATCGGATGGAGTAACACATCCTATATTAAAATCACCTAGTAGCCATCAGATCATCAACAACTAGATATGGAGAGAATAACTATAGCTAAGTGAAAAATAAAGAATAATCTAAAATTGTCATGTCCCCTACTATAGATTCATAAACTCTCTATCTCTTTCATCTCTCAAAGTATAGGTAAAAAATTGGTAACATAAGATGGTCTAAAAGTTAATTCTAAACATATTTCTATGCCATATTTCTTGGGGGATGTCATCTCACTACCTCTTGGATGAATCAAAAAGCATTTAAGAATCCAGATTAACCTTACACTTTAATTAAATCTTCAGATTTATGAATATAGATAAGATCACATAGAGTGAAGAGTCCACAACAAGTGGTCTTCCATCCACTAATAAATTAATACAATTATTCTACTAAAAATTATATGTCAACTTTTCCATACTTAGGGCTGGTCATTCTTAACCTTGTATATTCTTAAACAAACAGAAAAAACCCTCTCGAAAATGGGAATTAGTGCCCTTATCTTATATAGGAAGAGGAGCCATGGGTTGATCAATAGGGCAAACAAATGGATTCTCATGGAACTCAACCTCAAGAACATGATCATCACTACCTTCCAGGATCATGACTAGAGTACTTCATTGAGGCATAACACTATAATGCCAAGTGAATATCCTTAAAGGGATTTATGCAATTTCAGATATTGCACCCAATAAACTAGTACATGTACTAAAACCTTACTATTAGAATAGACACACCTCTCTACCTCCTTTAAAATCGATGAATATACATTAAAACATACCATAACAAGCCATAAGAATGAAGAAACACCCACTGCCCACTACTAAGGTTGTGTTTGGGTCATGTTTCTATATTAGGAGTGTGTAGGATAGATGTTCTAATGTTTTAAGTCATTTCCCAATTAAATGTATGTTTCTTAAAAAATGAATAAATTTCAAAAGATAAATCCAATGATATACCATTTTCCAATCCATAATGGCCCATACACCTTGTGAATCAAAAGATGGCATTCACATGGATGTCATTTTCATTTCAACTATTCTTATTCATATATTTATAATGTTTAATGGTTGAGATATTTGGATTCCAATTTTATTATTCATTAGGGCCCATAGACCTTATGAATCAAATAGAGAAACTCACTAAACTAACACTATAGTATGACCCAATGTCCTGCAAGAAATGTCATACCAATTGTATATATAAGAAAAGGAATAATGACTATACAGTAAGAAATTCTCACTGAAATTTAAATGTGACATGACAAGATGCCTACTCTATAAGCCATACTATGCCTAAGATGATGTATGACCTAATGAATAACCCTAATTTTATCTGGTCAAGAAAGTGAAATAACAATTTTCTCAGCATCAACATCAGTATCAATAACATCACAAGTTATATGTATCACCCAATGGTGAAACTGTATCAATAGAAAAAAAAACAGAATCAATAATAATCATAAGTAAGGAAACCTATTTTTTAGCCCATACATGAGTTCACAATAACCAAGAATGACTTTTGAATAAGTCCCTAAGCATTCCCAATATCCATTAGATTTTCCCTAGATAGTTAATCAATAAAGGAATGTTTTATGTTACCACTTTGTGAAGTCCCAGACTCAGATTCCACATAACCTGTGCCCTGAGATCGGTTGGTCACTTGTCCCCCATCACATCTCCCCAGAAGCTAGGGGCTAGTGAATAGTAGTGGGGTGTTTAGGTAATAGAGTGGGGAGCCTATACACCGATTCTAGAGTTAATCAAGTGATGTAACAAACCATAAACAGTAGCAGAAGAGTATACAACAGACAAATAAAATAAACATCAGAAGCATAAAAAGTAACTAAATAACCAAGGAGTGAAAGAAACAGATAACTGAATATAGAAACAAAATTCCTAAGAGGCTAGTGTCTTATAAAGATATGGATTTATTTTATTCTGATAATATATAAATGAACAATTAGATACAATCATGCTATAAAATATTAAAAAAATAAAAAAAATGGAAAAAATAGCTCCACGAGCATCTCAAACCTAAGCCAGATCCCATGATCCTAATATCCAATTAAGAAGTACCAGTCAACAACCTATATAAGGGACTTTACCCTTTATAGTTCATCACACAACATAATCTTCACAGGTGCCATGGGCGGCGTGAGTATTGTGTAAGATAAAATCTCAGTAGGCCACCACCAATCGTGTCTATGTGTAATCTGAGAAGACACTTGTATGTAAACATATTTTAGTAATAAGAAGGTATGTAGAACAATGAAAAATAAATAAACAACCTCCTAGTTTGGTTCCCAAAGGATACCCAGTGGGTCTACCCACTTCCACCCAAGGATGGTATGCCTAATAATGTCACCATATATAAATATGCATATATTGTTCATAACTAGTGTGGGGTAAGAATTCCTCCCACCCATACACACAAAAGCACACACTCACAGACAATATATATATATATATATATATATATATCATGGGGTAGAATTCCAACCACCCATTCAAATTTCTATAAAGATGGAAAGGGGTAAGAGTTCCTCCCACCCATTCATTTTTTGATAATGATAGCTTGGGTTAATAATTAATCACACCCATTCATGTTTCTATAAAGTTAGAATGGGGTATTAATGAATCCAACCCATTCATGTTACTATAAATCTGTCATGCGGTAAGCATTCCTCCCACCCATTCACGTTTCTATAAATCTGGCATGGGGAAAGAATGCCTCCCACCATATACATTCATACATTGCTCATATGGTTAGATGTGGCATAACCACTTATCATGTACAAATAATAATAAACATCTTATATCACATCATTTTAAACATTTAATCAAGACATGGTTATATGTTTGATTAAAGGCATGAGGTAATCCCACTCATGCATGCCATTATCCATTTCCAGTTCCCTTTATATCAATTCACATGACATATGACAATTATAAAAATAATAGGCATACGGAATGGGTTCAACCATCCTCTATAAGTCATGTTCATTTAACTAATTTTGAGGTAAAACATTCATTATAGGTTAACCATTTTAATCAAGGCATCTCATTCACTTTTCATAACATGGAAAATCTAAATACAAGAGAAGAAGACTTGAAAATGATCATATCAAATATTCACATACACATTTGGATAATTCCAATTATATGATGTCCAAAAACCCATGAGTTTTCTTGGTTTCATCATGATACACGTGAGACAAGGGTCAATTCAATTTAGACTCAATATGGTAGATACATACATGATTTTATCATCTAGGAATGTTGGACTAAAATGGAAAATTTAGTTGGCACACTCCTTGGGTGTCCTTATAGAGCATAGGTGATGTGGAAACCCCTAAACATGATTCAATTAACCTATATTAACTCACTAGTACATTTAGACATGCAAGAATCAACACACCAAAGAAGCTCTATAAAGGCCATCTCATGAAATGATGAGATTAATACGAAATGGAAAAAACTCAAATGGAAAACTACATGACAACCAACCTTATGGACATAGATAATGCCTCGCTTGATATCAAACTCATTTTTGAAGAATGTCAGAAGATATATTATTTTTATTCCAATTCCCTAAAAATAGGGTGAATGTACCTACATCTAAATAGCTCAATTTATGGAAAGATTAACCAAAGAAAGAGGCATTCATGAGGTTAAAAATACCTTGGGCTATTCAACACATTTTACGGAATTCAAATTGTAATCCAAAGGGAGGAGTAAGAAGGGATTGAATTTGGGAGGGTTTTAGAGTTTAAGGAGGAATAAATCCTCTGGTTCTATCATGTGGAAACAAAGATTAAGAGAAAAATATAATTAAGGTTCAAGTGGGGGGAAATGGTTAATTTTTCAAAAAATTGGGCTTGAACTGTTTGTGCGCAAGTTATAAAAACCATGCAAAAATAGTGAAAATCCACTCTATTCAAAATATATGTAGGCCACATTGATGCATTACTGGGTCTACATAATTTTAGAAAAAATGTTCTTACTTTCATGTGCCCCTATCTACAACCATATAGTTTACACAAAACGTGCATCCTGGGTCGCACAGTTTCCACTAACTGTGCTACCCAACCTGTAACCCACTTTTTGAGACCTCCAAGATCCAAAAAAAAACATGGAAACACCTCGAGAATTCCCTATTAAATAATATAAATTTACCATTGATTAATGTAAATACTAAAAATGAGAAACCAACAATCCATACCTTGGTCAAAAATTTGGGTCATTACAAAGGCAACATGGGAATGTGGTAATAACTTAAAACATACAATTATAAGTATAAGTAATGGTTAACCACCAAGAAATCATATCATAGTGATCTTATAAAAACCTCCCATGAACGTTTTATGTAATATTAGGATATCAAATAATTACCTAATGCATTAGAGTTTTATCTAGGCACACCTATCATAATCATATCATGTACATGCATAAGTGTTCCACATAGATCATATAACATATGAATTCATTCCATCACTATTAACTTGATGATTTAATGGGTGTGGGTAAATAAATAGAATTAATCAATAATATAAGTATAGGTACATATTGGTGAATAAACTTTAATGGAAATGGGTATGGGAATTCACTTCACAATCATTTGGCATTAAAAATCATAGTGAAATTTCAATAGCACAACAACAGTTATTAGAGACTCATAAAATGGTTTGATGAGATAGAAAAGGGTTATATCATCATTTATAAATCAAAACAAAAATTTTAGGGATGTTTAATAACATATCCAAATATTAGGAGTTGGAAATGACAAGGAATAAAATTAATAACATGCGTGAATAAAGGGAAGAATTAGAGAATCCCTTACACTGAGCGGGTGTTTCTAAATGATTGGGAAGAGTTTCTTGGGAGATTGAGGGAAACTGAGGAGGGGTATAGAGAGTAATGTAAATATTATGGTCATGGTAAAAGGGTTTTTAGTGACGATAAATGCTATATTTTATAGGTTTATATAAGAAAAGAGTGGTTAGTTCTTTATTATTTCCCAAACATAGGTTTTGGACTCTGTACAATAAAGTAATAAAAACCACAAACATTCCCATTTATTTTTCCCATTTTTATAGCCAAATTGGATTTATTTTTATTATTCTAAATTTCCAAGAACTGAATTAATTAAAATATTACCCTTGGGGATTGGTAAGTGAGTCATGTTCACAATGAATAGATTTTAAAACCTTAATATATAGTTTCAATTTTGGGGGATTCATAAAGGATTTATGAAATTAATAAAATAAGATAAGAAACAAATTATTTAAAACGGTAAATATATATTTGGTCATATATACCTTTTATGTAATATATTAAATCACTTTTGGGTCATTATTATGTCATAGTACGTACCACATATTTATACCGTATTTAATTTTAACCAAAAAATTTGACTTTCTAAAAATATTAAAAAAACTTTACCATTGGATAATTTAAATGTACTAAATACAAATATAATATTTATTTTATCCAAAAAAATATATAAATATGATAAATTAATATTTTAAATAAAAAACATCGCTTAATAAAAAATATTGTCTTTTGACAATAATAGTTTTTAAACTCTTATAAAAAGTTTTTTTTAACTTTGTAAAATTATATTATCAAGTATAATTAATAAATATAATTTTTTAAAAAGATTTTATTAAAAAATATTTTTTTAAAATTCATGAATTATACAAATGTAATGTATTAATATAAATTTTATATTACAAAAAAATAATTTTTTTTTGCTCGTAACAAGATATATTTTTTATCAAAATAATTTTTAAACTATTTATAAAAGTAAAAACTATAAGGAGTAAATATAATATATTTGTTATTGAAAATTTAATAAATTTATATTAATATCTTTAGGGCTGATATCCATAACCCTTTATTACACTAGTGCACGACGATTGAAATTATCTAGTAAAGGAATTTACTCAGGCATTAGTTTTCATATTGGGATTGATCAAGGGAAAATACCATAGATTCTATCTCCCTAGTAAGCTATGCAAAATGTTCATAATATAGTACAATCATATTGGTAAAGGATATCACTAATTTAATTTCTATTAAGGGACTATATCAAGAAACTATATATATACTACTCATATGATCAAAATTAATTGACTATATTATCAATGCTTATGATGTTTAATATTCTCTTAAATCTGATAAGATACAATAAAAAAAATAACCCAAGTACTATATGTTTTTTCTATAACTTAATTACTTAATGATGAATTTATTCACTTGAAGATAAGGAATTTCATTTATAAAAATTTAGTTCATCACATTTTCCGCCCTTTATAAATTTCACCCTCAAAATATTCATTTCGTCAAATAATACATGTGAGGTTAATTTTTTTTCATTTTAACTTTCTATCTTAAATTCAGTTCCTCAAACTTGTAGTTCTGATATAACACTTTGACCATGTGATTTTTCTTGTTTCATAGAACTTTGTCTCTATGATATATTACCTTCATCGACTACTCCCCATATGAAAGATCATTCTCCATTGCACGACATATAGATTTGGTACATGTGAGGGATATAGTATTTAATTTCTCAAGAGTGATATGTGGAAGACATTATGTACTTCAGATAGGTTAGGAGAAAATTTTAGTCAAAATTCCATCACTCCGATATGATCAAGAATCTAAAAAGGGATAATGTATCATGGAATAATACTTGCATTCTTCCCAAACCTCATGAATTTATTCAATGGAAATATAAAAAAGAATTATTTATCATGAAACTCAGACTCTATTTCTCATCGAATATCACCTTCATATATTTTTTGTCTAATTTTCATGAATTTATAATAATGTTGAATCGTTTGAACCATATATATCATTTCTTTGATAAGATTAGATCCCATCAACTTCCTCTCTCTAAATTCATCCCAACATATTAGAGTTAGACACCTCTTACTATAATGAACCTCATAAGGTTCCATTTTAATGCTATAATAGAAAATTTAGTTATATGAAAACTCCACTAGGGTTAGGTGTTGATCCTAAGATCCCTGGAAATTCATTAAACCTGATCACTACATATCATTTAGAGTTTTAATGGTCCTTCTAGATTGTCCATCCATATGAGGATGATAAGTGGTGTTGAAGCTCATTTCTATATTTAATTCTTGTTTAAGGATTCTCTAAAACCTAAAGGTAAACCTATGATCTCAATAAAATAGAATATATAGTGGAAATCCCTACAGTCTTACCACTTCTCTTATGTATATCATGGAATGTTAGTCAATAGAAAAATCCCCCATGATGGAAATGAAATGCGCTAATTTGGTTAGGTGATCGACTACCATCAATATATAGTTATTTATTTTTGGTGTTTTGGGGAGTCCTATGTTGAAATACAAGGTTAGGTTTTCCCATTTCAATAATTGTATGGGAAATGGTTACATTATACCTATAGGATTTTTTCATTCAGACTTGACTTGCTGGTATACCAAGCATTGAGATTCAAAATCCACATTATCTTTCTTCATGTTATCCCACTATAAATTATTCTTCAAATATTTATACTTTTTAATGATTCCTAGATGAATAGAGAAGGATGAGTGATACACATCATTCAAAAGTTCCCTAATCAGTTTTAATTTTTATGCGACACATATGTGGGTTTCGAACATTATATCCCTATCTTCAGCAATGTTGAACTCCAGACTATTTTCTATCTTCTTCTGTAGAACCTCATCATCTTTCTGAGTGTCCTTGATCTTATTGAGAATAGATGGTTGATTATTTAATTGAGTAAAGTATAATGGATATCCTTTTATTATTCCCATATCAATCCTTTCCATGTTCATGAAGACTATTTCCCTTTCAATCCTCATCATGTATAGAGTTGTGGAATCCAATCTACTTAAAGAATCATCCACTTTGTTCACATTCCCAAGATGTAAATGGATTGAAAAATCGCAATGATTGATCAAATGTTACCACATCCATTGGTTAATCTTATGATTATTTTTTGTAAATATATATTTGAGGATCTTATAGTCCCTATATATATATATATCACACTTCTCCACATGGAGATAATTCAACAAAATTTGTAATTAAATGATAACTACAACCAATTATATATCACTATATGGGTATTTATTCTCATGGATATTTATTTGGAGGGAGGTATAGGCTATAAAATTATTATTTTGTATGAGTAAAAAACCTATGAACTTTTTAGATGCATTGCTGTATATAAAAATTCATTCACCACTGGTGGGAAATTTGAGAAAATGTGTAGTGATTAATCTCTTCTTTACCTTTATAAACATTACTAGAAAAAAGTCCTATAGCCAAGGGTTTCCAATATTCATGGATATAGATCACCATATAGACAAATATTTTTAAAACCATGGCTATATGTATTTGTTCAAAGGATATAGCCATGTTTTTATAAAAACGCGGCTATAGAGTAAACCTATAGAAATGGTTCTTGTAAACCATGGATATAGGTTTCCCGTGAAAGAATAGAAAAATAATTTCATGCTATAAAATTGTGGGAAAATGTATTTCCATGGTTAGAGGGATATTTACACATTTTATAAAAATATACATAAGAATGTGTGTATATATATATATATATATTAACCAGTAGTAGTTTGTAGAGTAGCGTTAAAGAGGCTTGTCTCTTATTATTGAGGTATATGATCCAAACAATATAGGAAACATATTTTTTAAAGGCAATTTCTTTCATTTTACACTATAGAAATAATTATATTTCCATAGTGGATAGGTTATATGGATATTTCCACAATTTAGAAACCATTGAAATATGTGTTTTCCCATAGTGGATAATCGTGGTTATAACCATATTTCCCTGGTGGAAAACCATAGTTATAACCCTATTTAAAAATTTATAAAACCATAGATATTGGTTTATTTCCACAGTTGAAAACAATGGATATAGCCTTTATAAACCATGACTATATCTCAGATCTATTTCTATGCTAATATGATCCACGGGTAGATGGACGTTGGCTATATTTTATTTTTCTTGCTATAAAAATTTCCTCACATTCATTATTCTTGGAAAACACGATTTTTTATGAGTTACCTTGGTTAGGGGGTTTGAAAATCATGAGTTGTTTCTCAGAAATCAGTGATAACAAATAACTACTATAAGAAAACTAGGGATTTACATAACATAGGTTGTTCTGGTCCATATTTAAATTGTCCCCATTTTTGAAATGTCTATATATATATATCTGTTTCCTGGTTATAAAATTCCCCATGAATATTACATGGTCCGAGTATAACATCAATTGAGAAATCAATGACTATGCTAGGTGTAAGACCAAAAAATTATTTCAGAAACACATCATTGAATTCCCCTGAAAAGTACATTTCATAAAGTATGATGTTTTTATACTAAATAATTTCATCTAGATATGCTTTCTCAAAGGTTAATAATATCCATGATTGATATGATTAAGCCAAAGGATATTAATAAACATAGTTGAACTTGAATGAAAATGGAGTATGATTCATGATATGGATTGTTATTTCCTTTTCAAGGTAATTTATGTTAGATAAATATATGTAACGTCAATCCACACCCAATATAGTATTGAATTACTATAAAGGGAGTATCATATGTTTTTTATAGAAATTTCATCCCACAAATGTATATTGGGTAGGAGATATATACTTGGGATGCACTAATTACTCTATTTTATATTTTTACTAATTTCTATACTTCCATGGTTAGTAGTGATGTTTGAATACTTATTATAAACTTGTGATATATGAAAGAATTCACAGAACCATGGAAAATAATAATTCTTTTCACTATTTGGTTATGGTTCTGATCATTTACATCATAAAAAATAGACACAGGGATGTGAATTTTTAAACTGTTATACCCATAAAAAGGAAAATATGAAAATTGAAGGGATAACTCATAATTAACACATATTTATTAACATATGAATTTCTAGGATTCAATCTAAGTTAATCATGATCGATTTTAAAAAATAAATCTTCTATTAATATTTTCTCTTAATAATGGTTCAAAATGAAATTGTGAATTTACCAAATCATTTTCCTATGGAGTTTCAAGCAAGGTGTGCTGTAAGGATAATTATCATGCATCAGTTCCTGATTGAGTCTATCTTAATACAGTGTTTTTAGGTCTGTTACCCCTAAGTAAATATATGCCTAAGACACATCCAGTTACAGTATCTACAAATGGATGTATTATCTTAGCAACCACTAACGTTATACTTTACCTAAATTTATGGATGTTTTCTATATTTAGTTTTTTCTATAAGGATTTCCCTATATATTTTTAATCATAATCCCAAAAATAACTAGACATTTTATTATTCCATCTATGAAAACCCATATCCTAAATAAAAATTATTTCATGAATTATTATATAAAATAAGAGTTAATATAATATCAATAGATCGTAAACCCCAGTGATTTGGGGAAGTAGGTATGTATCACATCAACTTGACATATGGATAAAATAAAATTATTGAAAACATTGTTATCATGATCCCAAAATTCCATTGCTCTTAAAACTACACAGGATAACATAGGGATATATATATGAAAGGGGTGAGCTATAAATCCCATTAAGGAAATTAAAAACAATGTATTAGGGTATAGTAATAATTGTGATCCATGAGGCAGAACAATTCAAAAAAAAATATTTTACAATCCTAATGGTGAAAAATTATGAATAATATAGGTTCCACATTGGAGTGATATCTTTGCGCACACATCATAATCATATCATGTACAAGAATATGTTTTCCACATTGATCATATAACATAAGAATGCATTTCATCTCTATTGACCCTGTGATTTGAGGATGGTGGGTTACATAAATGTAATTACTTTATCAAAAATTTATTGTTACATATAGGTGGATAACCTTTTTTATAAATGGGTATTGGAATTCACTACACAATCATTTGGCATGAAAAATAATAGTGAAATATCAACATCATAACAACAATACTAAAAGATTTATAAAATGGTTTAATGAGAGATAAATGGGTCATAAATAATTTTTTAATTAAATGTAACATATTCAGTATTTTTAAAAAAATATCCAAACATTAGTGATTAGAAATCAAAAGGAATAATGTAAATAAGGTGCTCAAATAAAGAGAAGGAGATGATCCCGTATGTTGAGAGGGTTTTTCCAAAGGATTTAGAGGATTTTAATGAGAGCATGGGGGAACTTTAGGAGTTGTATAGAGAGGAATGATAAGATTAAGTTCATGATATGTGTTTTTTGAGTGAAGAGAAATTGGATCTTTGGTTTTTCTATATAGGAAAAGAGAGGGTAGCTCTTTATTATTTCCCAAACATAGGTTTTGTAATCAATATAATAATGTAATATGGACAAAAAAATTTCCCATGTTTTTTTACCATGTTTTTTTCAAATAGGTTTGGTTTTATTTTTTTATAATTCTAAGAATCTAACTCATTATAATATTACCCATGGTGATGTGGAAGTGATTCAGGCTCATAAGGAATTCATTTTAAAACCTTAATATATAGTATAAGTTTTGGAGGATTCATACAATATTTATAATATTAATAAAATACGCTAAAAACAAATTATTTTAAAGGTAAAATATATATTTTATAGTGTGTATATTTTATAGAATATATTAAAAAAATTTGGTTCATTATTATATAATAATGCATACTGTAAATTTATATTTCATTTAATTTTTGTTCAAAAATCCAAATGTCACAAAAAATAAAAAAAACCTGTATTGGATAATTTTTAGGTTCTAAATGAAAAAAAATATATTTTATCCAAATTAATCTATAAATTTTAAAATGTACACTTCTAAATCGAAAACCCAATTTATTGAAAAATACTATTTTGTAAGAGTAAAAATTTTCTGACCCTTATAAGAAGGATTTTTTGTAAAATTATATTATCAAATATAATTAATAAATATTATGTAAAAATAATATTTTATTAAATTATCACTTATTTTAAAAATTCATGAATTATTCAAAAAGTATGACTTGATTTAAATTGAATATAACCCAAAAATACAATTATTGTTCTTTGATACAAAATATATATTTTTTATCAATAAAATTATTTAATCACATACAACGTAAAAGATAAGGAATAAATATAATCCATATTTTAATGAAATTAAAATATAAATATTCATACTATTAGAGTTGATATTGAAAACACTTTATTACACCAATGAATTCTATAAGGGTAAGGTGTGGGATGATGATATTTTCTTAGGGTGGTTCAATGAACATTGTTTGGGACATGATATCGATAATCTTGAAATTCTCATCTCATGATTTATGTATTTAATATCATCTTGTGGTTGGGTCAAAGAAAAATCCAAGAGATGTTATCCCTCTCAGAAGCTCCAATAAATGGGTTTTATATGTTACAATCTTACTTTTTGTGGCCATTATTTATTTTATCTCTATCAATGGACTTTATCATAACCTTATATATATACTAATCATATGATCACTATTAAAAAACTATATTATCAAATTTTATGATATTTAATTCTCTTTTAAATATTGATGGATATAATATTCCAAAATAAATAATGTATTGTACATGTATTCTAAATCTAAATTTCTTAATAAAAATTTTTTACGTTAAAAAAGAATAAATTTAACTTATAAAGTCCATGTCATTACAAAATATCCACTGTTACCAATTTCATTTTATTTACAATAAGGGATGGAAAGTTTTCAGTACACATACTAACTTTTAGATATGTGAAAGGATATTTAAAACAAAATATAAAGGGAGAGCTTTTGGTCCAAGTGTTTCATTTGTGGTCAATTATGTGTCAATATTTTTTAGTGAGTTTATGATGGCATGGTGATGATGGGATAATTGTTAGGGATTAAAATAATTCAATTGGAAGTCATTAATAAGAAATTCTACTTGTTATGATGATGATTGTTTGAATGAACTTTAATGTTAAAGAAATTTATCAATCAAGCTAAGGATGACACATTTCATCATGGAAGAAGAATAAGGCCATGCAAATTATATTCCCATTTCAATTGAAGAATATTTGATGGATTATTGTAATTATATTATATAATTTTTATTATTAGAATTATATAAATGTGTCTTATATAAAGAATAGAGACAACTACTTGAGCCCAAGAGACCATCTCAATCCCACACATGTGGGAGGTGGATTCTACTATGTGAGATAACTATCCCATAAGGGATCACAAAGAGGTAGGAGAGAGAATGTCCCATAAAATACCTATAGGATCATGTACCTGAGTGAGAGATAATGGGAGTGGATATGTGGGACATCGTGTGGAGATATAACCTATGAATCCTATGATGTGTGTAGTGTTGTAGGATCTAAACCTCACAGCCATTTCAGACAATGAGTAGCATAGAATCATTAACAAATTAGTGTTTAACTAAACATGAGTTTCAAATGGGACTTGGGAATGTGTGGTATTGTTCATATGTTAAAATTTTAACACAGATAACACTGGTCACTAGATCAATCCAATATCCACTGTCCAATCACTATAACACGTTCATCCTCAAACTTGTCCACCTGAGGGCTCTTCTAGTTGTACAGAATTATGTTGCTGAGATCAAGAGAATTCTCCATAATACATGATCATTATTTATGTATAAGTCATTAAATATGAATTCTATGATAACCATGCTTTTATTACAAACTTAAACATGATTTATTACATAAATCTTCACTTGATACAAAAAAGAAGATCAAGAGGTTTTGTGTCTTTGGGGATTAGTATCATTACATAAAAAACATAAAACATGAAATACAACATCTTTATTCAAAAATTCATTTACATGACCACTACATTCCCCCGTACTTAGCAATGCATGAGATAACCTGAGGACATGCATAAGAAAAGGGTGAGCTATAAAGCCCAGTAAGGGAATACACATGGAATAACATGAAGAGTAAAATACATGTTAGACAATAGGCATATCAATAGAGCACAATAGAAACATGAACATAAAGGCATGATAAAGCATGATAATCATAACATGGAAATGTGGCAACAACACTTAACATAGAATAAGCATGAGCCAAGGCTCATTGCACATAGAGCATGAGTAAATACTCATTGCACATGAAGCATGAGTAAACCCCCATTGCACTTGAATTATCATGAGTCAACACTCATTTCAGAGGGGTCCACAGATATCCCATTGCTTGTGATGATATGGCCCAAGAATGAGACCTCCTTTAACCAGAACTCAAACTTGCTGTACTTTTCATAGAGCTTCTCCTTGCGCAAAGTCTCTAGTACAGTTCTTAAATTCTCCACATGATCCTCCTTTGTTTTGGAGTATATTAGAATGTCACTGATAAATACAACCATAAATTCTTCAAGGTAATCTCTAAAGACTCTACTCATCAAGTCCATGAAGATTTCTGGAGTATTAGTGAGTCCGAAAGGCATTACTATGAATTTATAGTGCCCGTATCTTGTGCGAAAAGCTGTCTTGGGGATATCTTCCTTCTTCACCCTTACTTGATAATATCCCGACCGCAAGTCCACCTTGGAGAATTATTTTGCTCCACACAGCTGATCGAACAATTCATGAATTCATGGGAGATGATACTTGTTCTTTATCTTGATTTTTTTAAGTTCATGATAACCGATGAAAAGCCGCACTGACCCATCCTTCTTCTTGATGAAGAGGACTGGTGCACCCCATGGTGAAGCACTTGGGCGTATAAAACCTTTATCCAGATTATCATGTATTTGTTTTTTCAGCTCTTCAAGCTCTACAACAACCATTCTATATGGATTCTTGGATATTGGTAAGGCCCCGGGTATAAGTTCAATTGAGAACTCAACATCTATTCTAGGAGGAAGACCAGGCGGTTTCTCAGGAAACACTTCCATAAATTCCCTCACAATAGGCATTTCTTCATGGATGGTTTCTTTTTTGGACTCAATCATCTGATCCAGATACGCGTGCTCATAGGGCAGAAATATCCATGCTTGAGATGATGGAGCTAAAGGAGATTCATCATCCTCCTGACACTTGTAAAGAATCGGGGGTCGATTCTCCATATGGAGTGTGATTTACATCTCCTGACAATTTATGTTGGCTCTATATAAGGAAAGCCAATCCATGCTAATAATTCCATCAAAAATCCACCAGAGGGAGTATGACAAGGTTCACCGGGAAATTCAATCCACATATTATAACAGGGGAGGACTTATACTCATGGGATGCAATGATTGCCCCATTTTTCATACACACCGACATCTTCACTTCCATGATTTTTGGTGGTGCTGGGATTGTTCTACTAAACTTTTGAGATATAAAAGAATATGTAGAACCTGAATCAAAAAGTACGTTCGCTATTCTTTAATGAATAACAAGCATACCTATCACCACTTCATTGTCGGGGTTCACTTTGGAAGAAGTGATAGAAAAATATCTTCCTTGCTGTTTTGGAGGTTGCTAGTTGCCTCCAAAAACCCTTGGATTAGGGCACTGATTTGAAAAATGACCCGGTTCTTTGCATTTGTAGCATTGAACAACGCGTTGAGGTTCGAATGGAGTGTTCCTATCCTCTGCCGCAACCACGGGTCTTTCTTGCTGACAATTAACAGCTAGGTGCCCGTCCCTTCCACACCTGAAGCATTTTCTTGTCCCCTTAAGGCAATTTCTAGGGTGCTTCTTTCCGCACTTTTGGCAAGTGGGGTGCTGGATCATCTTAGCACCATTGGATTTATCCATCGGACCTCCAGCATTGAATTCCACCTTACGCTTCTGGTCCCCATGATACCCCTCTGATTCCCCGATCTCCATTTTGACCTTGACGACACATCAGACAATTTCCTCATAGCCGTCGAAGTCACAGATCGCTAATTCTTTTCATAGGCTAGGCTTCAGCCCACGAAAGAAGTGGTCAACTTTGAATTCGGGGGTAACGACAAAGCCGGAAGCGTAACCTGTAAGCCTTGTGAAGTTTTCCTCATATGCTCCAACAGATTCTTCATCATTTTGCTTGAGGAAAAGGAAGTCCTTTCCATCTTAAGCCGGATGGTGCGCGGAAAATATTTATTGAAAAACATCCTCTGGAAATCCTTAAATTCCTACGCCTTGATATCCTCCTCAGGATTCGTATTTTTGATCAACATACAACATTGATCAGCTTCACCTTCCATACGATAAGACTCCAGGAGAACCTCTTCTTGTTCTGAACATTGAAGGATGGAGAAGATATTTTCAATGGAGTTGATCCATTGTTCAACGATCATGGCATCAGATGATCCACTAAAACTAGGAGGCCTTTGTCTCACGAAGATCTTGATAGTGACTTGTTCTTTATTAGGGGGGTTGAACGTTCCTCTTGACCCGTTATTCTATTCAAAACTTGAGTTAGTTGATAGAGAAGTGTGACAGAGTTCACGATTCCCACTCCCATTGGATTTGGCATCTCATTAGTACAATCATCACACTGATATTCAAAATGGTTGTTAGCCCGAGTCCACATATTATCGGCCATTGGATGGAATAAAACAAAAGTTAGGGGTAACACATAAAAGTTAATCTAAAGACAAAAGTTGATGACTCATAAATAAATTTTTATTTCCTTAACTCATGAGTCTATAGGCTTAAATCTAGGCTTTTCATGATCTACTTTCTAACATATATTATTAGGGGTTTTTTTATTTCCTTAATAAGGGTTCATACTAAGCTTGTGAATTTACCAAAGAATATCCCTCGGGAGTGTCGTAACCAAGAGTGCAGCAAAGCCCGTTGTCGTTCACCAGTTCCCGTTCGAGTCTAGCTCAAAGCATTGTTTTCGGGTTTTACCACTAGGATACATCTGTGCCAGAGCCGCCTCTACCTGCTTGTATCCAGACAGGGATGTATTTTCTTGAAAAACCACTTAATCAGTACTAACCAAAACTTAAGGCTGTTTTTATTATACTTAGTCTTGTATCTAAGGCTTTAATAGGGTTTCATAATCCCAAAAATAACTAAACCTATCCTCTGATACCAACTATGACAACCCTTCTTCTATTACAAACTTAAACAAGATTTATTACATAAAACATCACTTGATACAACAAATAATATCGATAGGTTTAGTGTCATTGGGGCTTAGAATCATTACATAAAAAACATGAAACATGAAATACCACATCTTTATTGAAAACTTCCTTTACATGACCACTACATTCCCTCATACTTAGCATTGCATGGGATAACCTGAGGACATGCATAAGAAAAGGGTGAGATATAAAGGCCAGTAAGGGAATACACATGGAATAAAATGAGGAGTATAATACATGTTAGACAATAGGCATATCAATAGAGCACAAGAGAAACATGAACATAAAGTCATGATAAAGCATGATAATCATAACATGGAAATTTGGAAACAACACTTAACATGGAATTAGCATGAGCCAAGGCTCATTGCACATAGAGCATGAGTAAATCCTCATTGCACATGAAGCACGTGTAAACCCTCATTGCAATTGAATTATCATGAGTGAACACTCATTTAACATGACATATCATGATACTATACTTTACCCAATGCATTGGAGCGCCATATGGGTGCACCCTTCTTAAACATTATATTTCATGCATAAGTGTGCCACATGGATCATAAAACATAGATTCATAAAACATAATCATTTATTCCACGATAAAGGAATGTGGAATTCATGCATGAAATTTTATAATAAATAAGTAAATGTGCATGAAGGCGAATACCCTTGATGGAGAATTGGGCATGGTATTCACTACACAATGACATTGTCTTAGAAAATCGGTGCGATTTCGGCAGTGTAACGGTGTGACATAAGAATTCATAAAAATGGTTGATGAGAGAGAAAGAGGTTCCTCATCATGTTTACATGTAATGGATAGTAATTAGGTCATATATATATAAATGTCCCAAAAATTATAATGGAATTTAAATTCATGATACAAAAGTATTGCTTGAATGTGAAAGAGGAGAGAGAAGTTCCTTTCGGAATTTCGGCATAGTAACAGGTGTACATGGGAGGCATTTAATGAGAGAGAAAGGGGTCTCCCATCATTAAAAAATAAAGAGAGCAGTATGAGGGAGGTGAGAAACTATACCCCAAAATTCATAATTGAAATTAAAAGGGTAAAACAACTTAATGAAAATTGGACAAAAATGTAAATGGAAGAAAAAAACCCTTACTTGGGAGTGTGCTTCCAAAGGATAGAGAGAGAATTGTGAGAGGCTTCTTGGGAGATTGGGGCACCTTGTTAGGATTATAGAGAGAGTAGGGCAGAGGTTGGATGAAATCAAAAGGCTTTGAGTGGGGAGGAAGTGGGAGCTTGGGTGGGTTTATATAGGAAAGGTGAGGGAATTCTTTATTATTTAGGTTTTGGACCCCTTACATTAAATTAATCCAAACCACAAACCATACCATGTTTTTTGCCCATGGTTTTTGGAAAAGTAAAGAGGAAAAAAATATTTTATAAGGCCAAAGTCCTAACTTCTTAAAAGATTAGGGTTTCTTATGTGGAGGTGAGTCACACTCCCATGGAAATTAATTTAAAAAGACAAGGTGTTTAATAAGTCTTGAGGGGTCCATTAATGCTTTGAAAATTAATTCAAACAAACCCAAAATCACATTATTTTAATGGTAAAACATATATTTTCCGAAAATAAAGATTATAGTATTTTATCACATCACTATTGGGTCATTATGATATCATAAAACACATTATATATTTAGACGATATTTAATTTTTACAAAAAAATTTGACTGTCTCAGAAAATTATGAAAAATTCACCATTGGATAATTTAGACATCATGATTGCAAAAATAAAATTTAATTTATCTAAATAATTTTCTAAATATGTTAATTTTCACTTTTAAAATTAAAACCGCTATTTATCGAAAATTCATGGGTTTTGAGAAAAATGGTTTTAAAACCTTAAAAATTATAATTGCATTCATAACATTATAAGATCATTTATATTTAATAAAAATTAATTTATTATTAATAATAATAATAATATTTTATTAAAATATTATTTAATTCAAAAATCCCTTAATTTAATAAAATATAATTCTTAATTAAATAATAACTAAAAACACTGTTTGTACTTTAAAAACTGTTTACAATGTATCGATAATGACTAGAAATTATATTCATTATTATATACAAAAATAATGTACATGAACATTGTACTATTTATTTTTTACATAACCCCTTAAAGCAGCCGCATAAGACCTAAGGGTAAGGTGTGCGATGGTGACAGACTCTTGGGGTGGCTCAGATAACATTGCTCGAGTGGTAATTTCTTTCAACTTCCACTTTTCCCATAGACGGCCCCGTTCGAGTTTGACATGATGAAGCTCATCTTGGGCTTGGTCAAGAGCGAAGCCCAAGGATGCCACATATTTTCTGAGCTCTAAAAAATGGGCTTCGTATGGGGAAATTCTACTGGATGAGGCCATCGCTTCCTTTGTTTGAGTAAATTTGGATTTGTTAAAGCCCTATATTTATACTAATCATGTGATCACTGTTCAACAGCTATATTAGAAATGGTCAAAATTCTTATCATAAAACCAAAGAAGATGACATTTTATATAAACATAAGGAGACATTTAATTAGATCAATAGGGATTTCCATTAATGAAACTTTGGGTCGTTACAAATTCAATACCATGGATGAAATATCGGTCTTTGATGCATGTGATAACACAATGAACACGTGTTGGCTAAATGAAAAAGAAGTTTTAATATTCCATTTAAGATAATTGATGAGTTTGGAGCTTTGAAGCAGTGATGCCTGTGATTTTCCTTGCATTCACATGGAGACTTCACCATGATGAGCACACTTGAACTCATGGAAAAAGTGAAACCTTGTTTTTCAATGTAAATGTTTTGAGAAAATGCTGAATAATAATTCATGTGGATTAAAAAGATCCAGTACAAAAATTAATTCTTGGATCCTTAAAATGGTATATTTTGAACGATATTCATGGAAAAATTTACATGGATTAAAAATGAATGATTTGGTAGTTGAAGGTAGCGATGATCCTTTCATATCAATACCTATGTTGGGGCAAGCCTTCAGTTACTTACATTCTTGAGAGAGTATCAAATTTACCAGAAAATAGAGTACATATAAATTATATTTTCTTGAAAAACATCTATTATGATTCTGATTTTGCGAGTAAGAAGGGATCCCATAAGAATTTGACTTGTCTTTATCAAACTAAAATAATCCAAGTGAAGAATTGCTTCCGTAAAGGAAATTAGGTATTCATGAACCTTTTTGAGAAACAAAAAATTCATGATTATAACTTCATTGTTTTAGACTAAGAATAAACAAGAGATAAATTGTGCATTATTACAATTATAAAATTATTTCTTCACCCAAGGTGTATGTAATGGTAGTGATTTATAAGAAGAACTTGTCAGTGAGAAGACATTGTTTGATAATGGAACGAACACTGTTACATGAATATGGATGTGAAAAGTGTGTTTATATGCACATACACTAGTAAATAATAACAGATGATAGACTAATAGAGAATAAATAAAAAAACACATATAATTATTCAATAACATATTATTTTATATTTATTTTTTTGGTTAAATTTGTGTTGACATTTTTAGTGAGAACCACATTGAGCTTTGTAAGATTTGTTTTACATAAAATAACATTTAATTAATTTTTTGAATGACTTTAAAACCTTAAGTGAGATAGTTTATTAATTAATTAGATGAAAAAGAACACCCCAGTAGTGCTGAACTGATGAAACAAATGAAATTTAGGTGATTATAATTTTTGATCATGAATTAAATACCTAATCAGTGGATGTTAATGGTACTTAGAGTGTACTTGAGAAAGTGTGATTTAATAATCGCATGGATGAAAATAAAATATCAGCATATAGTGTATGAAGATTTTAAGAATGGTTGAATTCATTCGGTTGGAGTCAAATATAAGATAAGTCTCTTTGTTGGTGATGAGAGAAGAGGAATTATTTAAGTTGAAGATAGAAGAATAATAAGTCACTCGGTAGGAGTTAGAAGCAAGAGAATATGGTTTGCATGTATGAAAAACCGAGTTATAGGCGTTAGATTGTTGGTGGATATAACTATAATCAACTTCAGAATCTATTAATCTGTGTGGGGGGGGGGGTAACTAGTTTCTGCATAAACCACTGTAATTGATAAAAATATTATACTAGAGAATACATGTTTGGGAAAATAATAAACATTGAAATATGTTTTTATTTGTAAAAACCATGTAAATATCATGTGTCGTTCTCTAAATAATAATTTCTATATATGAGGTGTGAATATTATAATTTTTGAGTTGATTTAGAACCTTTAGAAGTTAAATATGTTTAATTCACAATTAAAATAACACCTAAATTTTGTTTACCATGGATACACCCCCTTAGTGGCACCTATTCCATCTTTGGGCTCCACAAGATAGCCATGAGCTTACGATATGGATCCAATATTCAATCATTTTTACTTACCAAACTTGCTCTATTTTTTTCATGTTTATAAATAAAGAAATGTTCATGGGAAGGAATATATCATTAATTTCATTGGAGGATTTTTTTTCTCAGAATAATATTGGTAATTTTCATTTATAATGGTGAGGATAGTTTTTATAGTCTTCATTAAAAATACAAATGTTCAATCTAATTTAAAAAAAAGTAAAACTTATATATAAAAACAAATAATGAATGGAAATATATATATATATATATATATAGGGAAAATAGAAAATTTTAACTAATTTTTGAATCATTTTATATATAAACCTCTAAAATAGAAGGGTAGTGTTTATATGAGGTGATTAATATGTAAAGGTAACATTAGTGTGCTAACATTCATTAACTTATGAAATTGTAAATCAAGTAATTATCTAAATATCTAAACATTATCATTTGATACTTTTGTTTAGAATTTTACACCCTAACCATAACCATTATAGAAACCTTGTAAAGACCATATTATTATAAAAAATTCTTGATTATATGAGTAAACATGCAATTGGAAATAAAAGCCAATGGTGTATTATGTATAAGATTGAAAAATAGAATAACTTTGTAAAATTGAAAATTTATCTAATGATAAAAATCATTCCATAGAAGGTAGGTACATTTGTTCTTGGGTGTAAATTTGATATTGGATTAAATTAAATATAGGAAATAGGAAATTAGGGAATTTATTCCTAGGTAGGGTCATTTGATAATAAATATTTATAATATTATATCACTAATCAACCATGATTTAGAATATTACATGGGAACCATCATGATATTTTAATGTTGAATTTTACTAGAAGAGAAAAAACATGTTTCAGGGAATTTATAAATCAATTTTTTAATTTTTTAATTGTTATTAAATTTAAAGTTTTCCTCATATTTAGTAATTTTGATAATTTATTACAATTTGGTAATTTTTTTAATTTAAGTATTAATTTAGATTATTTTTAAAAATTATTGAATTACCAAAACCTAAATTGTCTCTTGATTTATTTATAAATTATAAGAGGGTGAGAGTGTATAGGAAATAATTAATATCAATTGTGTTAAGGAACATTATTTGATATCATGAATAATGACATAATAATTTATATTTTAGTGACGTGATCCATATGAAGTAGTTTATATACTAATATTGATATTTAAAATGGTGAAAGGACATTTTACTGGTTATAATTGTTGAAGAGGACAAGTCAGTGATGAAAATTATCATTGTCGTAGACTATGAAACTACAAAAATATTGAATACCAGTAAAGTAGAATGTGAGATGTCATTCAAACCGACATCTTCAGTCCCAATGAAGGATTCACCATTGATAACAAAGGAATATCATTAATGTGAACTTTTTTACACATAAAGTTGATTCATTGACTATGATATTTATATATTTTGATCCTAATTCATGTTGTATTTGGATTTATAATGATTTATATATTATTAAACATGCCTAATATCCACTATTTTACCTTTATGAGAGAACTGTTTTACCCTTACATTTGGTTTGTACTCTATTATTGACATTTACATGTTACTTCTTCTTATGGTTACCCCTACATGAGGTCCATGTAGAACCTTATAAAACATATACCCTAGGATATTTAACTTTACACAACTATGTATGTTGGATGCTTTACCCTACTATGGTTTTCCAACAAATTTCGTTTTCATAATGTTTTTTTCATTTTTGTTTATGCAGGGTTTTTTGATTACCTTGATTATTTATGGTCAACCATGTGATCACTACTCATTAGATCTATTGTTACATCGATCCTTTTATGTTTCAACAATCAAGTGAATTTTATCCTTATACAAGATATCATTTTTGGGTTTTGTTCTAAGGCCCTCGGTATTCCCATATCTTTGATCTCTTTTTCATGTTATAGAGAGAAACCCTAGTTGTATTGGGGGAAAATCTTAGACTACTTTATAAGATGCTACTCATGCACTATCTGTGGAGGAATTTACACTCATTTCCAGTACTTTATAAGGATATATAATCATAGTACCAAGGTCTATTTTACATCCTGTTATCACACCTTATGAGGAATCTTTATCATTAATTACTTCATATCCATAATAAAAAACAATCCCACTTGAAGCTTCAATGAAGAAATTATTTTCACAGGTAAGATTGTTTGATTATATGTTCTTCCTTTTATTTTCTTGTTTCTTAATGTATTTCATTATTATTATGTTCATGATCCTTCATTATATTGTACACTTTTGTATTGATATTAATAAATCACGTGAGTGTGTGGGGTTCTTATTGTAAATGTTGGACTGGAATAATTTTGAAGCATGTAAAATACCTACATTTTTCAATATTTTCCTTCTTCTTGATTTGTTCCATGATATACCTCTTCTCAATTCACCAAACATCACATTTCGTATAATCCCTATCTTCATTGATTCTTTATTGTTATTTTTTATATTAATTAATAAAATTCAATTGAATATCTAGTGATCTAAGGCTATTGTGTGGGGGAATACCACTCGATATTGCCCTTAAAATTGTTATCAGAGCCTCTAGAAAAAAAATTTATTCTATTAAGTATGAAATTGATAAATGATTTTTAGACAAAAATATCAAGTTTTTTAAAATAATGGTGTGGGGTTTACATTACTATAAGGGGATCATATATACCCTTCACATATCTAATAAACCTATTATTCCTAGTTCTGATGATGGAAAATACATTACCCCTTATCAATATGTATCATAAGATGTTCTTATTAAGTCCCATATTTCTTTTTAATTATCTTTAAGTGATATAGATTTGAGAGAAGTTTCATATGCATATTACATTACTGAAATATGGTAAAAGTTAGGGAAATTATATAAGAATGATTATATAGATATTTATTTATATAAAAATCATTGAATGAATACATTCAAGATGTATGATGTATCTTTTATATGTATTCATATTCATAGATTCAATAACATTATACTTGAACTATCATATAGTAATGTCACCATTGAGGATGAAGAACAAGTAGATATTATTATTATTTCTATGGATAATTATTATAACACCTTTTTAGACTATAATTTATGTTCATGATTCGCTAACCATTAACAAGGTTAAGTAAAGTTTACTTTATAAGGAACTTTATAATAAACCTAAATTAATGTCTATGGGATAGATCATTCACACTAGGGTTAGACCCGATAAGAAGATTAATATGCAATATGATAGCAAAATAAATAAAAATAATAAAAAAAGATAATCAATTTATACATTGGAATCTATTTATATATCAATAAAGATAACTTTTTTATAATAATGGTATGTTTGGAAACATATATCAATAATTTCATACAAAAAAATTGATAAACATAATGATAACTCCATATTTTTAGATGTATTTTATAGCAGTGTTGGGAATCCTAATGTGTCCAAGAATAATCCATAAAATGATTAGATCTTAGACTTGAGTTGTTCTATCCACATGTGTCCTAACAGATATTCCTTATTTAAATTGACTAATAGATTATATTGAGATATTATCTTGGGGAAAAATAAGAGATTTAGATAAATGATAGAGGTTCGGTTTTGTTAGAACTTGATGAACATTCTATTCTCACCTTATATAATGTTAGGTGGATCCCCACCATACATAGAAATATTATCCTCTTAGGGGATACAGATAAAAATGGGTTTACCTTCAATTATGTATTTGATTTTATTAAAGTGTCTAAACAATCTCGAATTATCATTAATGTTTTTCTTGTTAAGGGTATTTATCTATTATGTGGGAAACCAATTATAGGAACTTGTCCAATACATATTCACTAATAGTGAAAAACTATGCTATGATATAGGATGTTAAAACATATTAGCTCTAAGGTTCTTGAATAATTAACTAAGAGGGCTTTCTAGATGACTTAACACCTAACAATATTCTATTTGTTTCAGATTTTGTTCTGGGAAAATCTAAGAGAGTGAGTTTCAATAGATCTACTTTTAAAGGAATTCATACATTAAAGTAAATTCACATTGATTTTTGAGGGTCATTATTGAACTTCTTCCCTTGATGTAGGATCTTAATTTGTCAATTTTATTAATTTTGTTCCATGAATGTATATATTTCCATCCTTATGAATAAATCTGTTGTGTCCAATACATTTAAGACATGGAAATCCTCTATTAAAAACCAAACTACTATAAAAAATAATGATATGGGAACTGATAATGGATTTGAATATTTTTAAAATGATTCTTTTAAATTTTATAAGTTTCAAGGAATTATTAGTAATCATACTATTAGGGATACTCCCCAACATAATGGTTTGGCTATGTTAATAGACCACACTATTATAGAGCAGGTCTCCTGCTTGATTTTAGGTTCTGGAATGGAAAAATATTTTTGGCAGGAGGCTAAAACCACATAAATATATATTATTAATAGATGTACCTTTACTTATAATCTATCTAAAATGCAAAAATAATTTTGATTTAATATACCACAATTATATAATATTTTGTCGGTATTTGGTTTCACAACATATTACCACATTAAAATAGAAAAATTGGTATCTATAAAACATAACTGTATATTCATAGCTATCCTAAATAGTTTAGGGGATATAATCTCTAGGTTTGTAACACCATAGTATTTTATAATATATTTATCTTTAAATATATTTTATGTTTAAGATATGTTTCTTAACATGAAAAACCAAGTTTATAATGAACTGTGATATTTTATAACACTACTTCTAAATTGAGAGATATGAGTAGGATTAAACACATTATGATATATATATATACATTTTCCTTAATTCAAATTTATATTTAATTTATAATATATAAGTACCTTATTTTTAATAAAGTCATTTTCTTAAAATATACTTTCTTCAAAAATTGTTTTTATTTTATTTTATGTGCATATATTGTAACTAATTTCAAAAAATTTATAAATTAAATTTGAAAAAAAATATAATATTTGGATTCATCCTACAAAATCTACCTTAGAGTAAATATTTCAGATTTTTATAAAATGGTAGTTTTTTAGTGAATAATGAAATCTACAAAATTTCATAAACCTATCATTTTTTCATTAAATCATGTAATTATAAAATAACATTATAATGAAAATTTGATCATAAATCAATATAAATATCATTTATTAGATATAATTTATATATTTTAATGTAAAGAAAAATTATACTTAACTTTGATATAAGTTTTTTTGGGCTTAAAGACACAATTTTCTAATAGTAATTATATGTGTGTAATTTTTTTTCTCATAATTAAATAAATTAATTAGTATTATTGAATATTTTTAATGAAATTTATATATTATATATTCAATAAATTTTTTAACATTTATATAATGATTATTTCTAGGCATGACAAAATAATATATCCAGTTGTATGGTTAAAAATACATTATTTTTCTGAAAATGGTTTTCATATTGTTTTAGATTCATATTTTAAGATCGATTTATTTGAATTATAAAAAATTTAATCTTGAAAAAATGATTATATATTTTTAATTATAATTATAAAATTTGGTAAATAGGTGCATTCTATTTTTTTTTCATTTTGAACCGTAACCTTGGTAACTATTTATCACCTCAGTAAGGGTAAAACAGGGAAAACATAGTAAAAAATGGGGATAAGGATTTAAAATTTCTAAAAAAAATTTAATTTATTTTAATATAATGATTTTATTTCCCCTATTCTTAAAAAACATTAAAAAAGAAAATTGGTGTAATTTTTCTTTGATTATAACCTTTATATTATTTGAAGAGAATGATAAATAAAAAATGTAACTCTCTTGATGTAAATACCTTTAGTATTTTTATATACACGTAAAAGGAGTTTAAGATTATTTAGAAATGTTTATTATAAATATTAATTAATATTTTTTATCATGGTAACTTGTTTTTAATTTTTAGTTACATAAAGTTTACCTTAAATGCTTACGCAACACCAACACATTATTTTTGTGAGTAATAGAAAAATAAAGTAATGATTTTAAATATATTAAAAGTAATAAAATTTTGATTAATTATTGTTTTTAATGGAGTTTTAGATAAATATATAATAAAAGTGATGTTTTAAATGTTTTTATCTGAATTCCATTTCAATCATGTATCCTTTAAAGTTAATCATTGTGAATAGTTCGAAAAATTACATTAAACGTATTTTATGTTAAATAATATTTTATTAAATGAATATAAATATTTATAAATAATATAAGGTCAAGTTATATAAATATATTCAATAATATTGTTCATTTTCCACTTAAGGTACATTTTTCTATTTATATTAACATTATTGACACGTAACGTGTAAAAACATTAATATGACGGTAATTGTTAAAAGGGTTTACATGGGTTATTTTTAAGGGATAATGGTTAAAGAATCACCTAAAAATGTTTAAATATTATTTTATGATATTATTTAGACATATAAGTATTTTATATTTAAAATATTTCAATTTGGATCCACTAGAACATGAAAATTTATTTTTTTATTAAATACTATATATAATTTGAATGGCGCCCCTACCCTCACTTGTAAAAGGGAACTTCATATCCCTCATTATTCAAAAAGTTTAAGACATAAATATCGGAAAATAACTTCCATAAAAGATAAATATATTATTTACCCACATCCTAGATCTTTTTCAATTTTCAAAATACCATCCTTTCGGGGGTTATGATCTAAATCAAAATAGGTTTCTCAATAAATAGGTATAACTCTTAACTTTGATTTTTCAATTTAATTTCTTCATATACCCCATATAATATATAGTATCCATTTTAAATTATTTAACTCTTTATCGTAAATATACATAATCGTTATTTTAAAGGTTTTAAAACTATTATACACCTTTGTTTCATCCTACATACATAGAAAACATCAGTTGTGCATACATACGGCTTATCGTCTCCCTATAGCATTGCAATTCATTTTTCTAAAAAAATTTAATTAGTAATTATAATAAGGTGTTAAGTAAATATATTTATTTTTTATGATAAGTTTTATTTTTATGTAAAGTGGAATTATTATTTAGCTTTATTTCATTTCAACCACTGAAAAGAGGAAATGTCACATGTGCATACGTAGAGATTTCCATCACCAATAAGTGATGTAATTAATTTTTCATCACATATTTATAGGAATAATTATAAAATTTTATATGATGAATAAATATAATAATTAATTTATGATTAATATATTTTACGTGATTACACCATGGCCAATATGAAAGTATCAAAACCATCGAACATAAACATGCATGGAAAACAAATCAAGTATAACCTAGATGTCCATTTTAAATTAGAATTAATAATAAAAGGATATTTGAATATTATAAAGTATTGTTACATAGTAATTTCTTCATGAATATGTTTTTAGTAAATTTATAATAAATATATAAATATTATACATGATATTTTAATGTATACGATGAAATATTAGTGTTGAGGTAATAATTTCTCATCTCACATTAATTATTTTAAGACATATGACATATTCAACACTTTTTTCTTTTATGTTGTATATATAATTCCCATAAATGTATTTTAGGATTATATCGAAGAAAATTATGGGGATTTTATAAAATCATGATAAGGTTGTATGTTTTAAGGGGTTTTGATTCAGATAATATCATAGTTGTAAGGGATTATCGTCTTAAATTGTCTTCTTTAGTATATATGTTATATTATGCACCTATATGATTTTATGAGGTGAATATACCACATATTAGACATGTTATAACATTAATTTTACAATTTTAATTATATTTAATGTTTCAATTTATGTAATTATTTCACGAAGATGATGATTCAAATGTTTCTAAAGTGGTAAAGGATTTATGTTTCAATCCTATTTTAATTGGGTTGGTTTACAATTGAATTACCATTGAGGAAATAATATTATTTTTATATAATAAATATATTTTTTTTATTATCCTTCGTTTTTCATGTAATTCTCAACTAATAGTACCATTTTAAACTCTTTGGTACTTAAAATGATCTCGAAAATAATTTTAATAAAAATAAACTTTTTTTATTATTTTGTTGGACATATTTTTATTTAATTTCAGTGTATTATATAAAATGTTTTAGATAATATTTTCAACAATATCCTAGGTTTTTTATATTATTTTTAATTATTTTTACCATTCTTAAAAATGTTTGAAAGGAATCTTTTTTTCCCATTTTTTGAAAAAGACATTCTTTTAACCAAAAGTGTGAAAGGATTCATTACTTTAACTTACTTGGCATGAAAAAATTACAACCTTCAAGGTCACTCAATTATTTGAAGCTTCATTTACACGTCTTCATTATTATTTTTGAAGAAATTTTTTACTTAATATTTTAAAAATATTTTGATCTTAAATAAGTTATTACAAAAGGAAAATGGCATTTTCCTAGAGAAATATTCCATTGACATTTTAAATTAAATTTTCATCCATGATAATATCCTATGATGTTACTTATATTTTACTAGGGATATGATCCTATTATACCAAAATCATTCTTTCTTTGGATGGTTTATAACTATGATGATGAAATATTTATGAAACCCATTTATTTTCAATTGGTTATGTCATGATGAATTTATGAAGTATTTATGAAAACCATTTCCTTTCTATAGGTTATGACATATTGATATTATGTATGTTTTGTGACATTTTAGCATATATACATATGATTTTAATTATGTGATGTTTTGGATTTTAATTATATACCCCTCCAATAAATTTTATAAAGTTTTATATCTCATGAAATAATTAAGGGAAAAGAGTTAACGCGACCAATCTATTTTTGGTAAATAGAAAGGAATTCTGGATCTACTATAATATGGTTTCAATGGTATGACTCTTCCACAGACTTTGAAATGTTTTTATTGTTGTGATTTTAAATCATGGATCATGGTTTATTTATAGCGAATCCTCACTGTTAGTATTCATGAAATTTTAATTGACAAAGAGTTATTCTATGCTTCATGTTTTTGATCAATAAAAGATTGGGTATTATAATTGATCATACTCTCATAACCTTATACTTATATTATACTTTCTTATAATCATTGATTTATAACTCTTATATTTTACATTATTGATCATTTTATCTCAATCTTTATTATGTTTACTCCTTACATTTTATGAAGAAAAGTTTAATGTGTGGTATGTCAATGAAGGTTACGACATGAGGAAAAATTATGGTAGATGATGTAAATATTTTATATTCCAATTTTTATATATCATATCTTCTAAATACATTATTTTTTTGATTATGGTGTCTTTTATAATGTTATGTATTTAATATTCATATAATAAGATGTAATTTTTATGTACGAATTGAGTTAGTCTTTAGAGGGTGGACAAATGAGGCTATTAAAATTTTTTAATTAGCCATGATGTTATATTACATGAATTTGTTTCTCCTAAGTCCATTTTTTCCCTAAAAATAGTGTGAATGCACCTTAATCCCAGAGTGTTGAGACTAGACAACCAACTCAACTTGAGGATGTTAATGAGGCTTCTCCACATCATACTCAACCCGAGTCCCATCCTCAGTCAAGGTCTATTTAAATGTTGGATAGTGAGATCATTAATACGTCCCATGACTACTAGATAACAAGAAATATATCTAGGTGTGTGAGGAGTCCTCTTACTTGTTTTGACTAATATGTATATGGACCCTTTTTTTCTTTTAACATTTCATCGGATCTTGTTACTATGAATCCTTTAACATATAAAAAACCAGTTACTGAGATGATTTAAAACATTGGACAACTTATATGAATGAAGAAATGTATTATTAATAAAAAATTATACCTAGACATTTTTTAAAAAACTAAAAAATGAAAATGTGACCATGTGTAAATGTATTTTTTAAAGTAAATACGACGACACTGGAGAAAAGATATTTAAATTTAAGGAAAGATTTATATCCAAGGGATTCCTTCAACCTGAGGAATTTGATTCCTTTATAAAAATTTATCTTTTTGTTAATAATTCATCAATTTATGTACAAATATAGTTTTCTAGTTTCCATAACCTTCATATTAAGCATCTTAATGTTAAAATTCATTTTATTCATGATAATATTGATGATAAACTATATATGAATCCTCCTAATGATTATTTAGATAAATTTAATCTATATTAGGTATTATTGTCAAATAAATCACCGTATGGTTTGAATCAATATTCCTAGATATTTAATGGAGAATTTGACTCATTCATGCTTGATAATCATTTTAATTGATGAAAATATGATTCATTTTTTAAATTTAAGGATCTTAAAATTTGAATTCTTTATCTAATTCTATAAAATGTTGATATGTTTACAATTTATAAATACATGAAGCTCATATCTAATATTAAATCACAATTAAAGAATATTTTTAAAATAAATAACCCTAGTAATGTTAAAAAATTCCTTAGACAAGAGACAATGAGGTAGAAAATTAAGATAATTGTTTATATATCTCAATATTATTGTGTTGTGATGATTTGGGAGAGTTACTTAATTGAATATATTTTAACCCAGTAACATACTATTTTCACAAAACATTAAATTATTATTTTTGTCTCAATCAACTTATATTAAATATTATTTTGATTACTTGCATAAAATCTCTTATACAAGTACTGTGGTTAGAATTATGTAGTCCATGGTATATACAATCATATGTTACTTATTTTTTTCTCCTTAAGTATAATTAAAACAAATTATATAATCCCACATTTCAATTCCCTTAAATAAAATTTTAGTTATATTTCATCACATCATATTTCTGTATTTGTGAATTAAAAATGTCAATTCTAATAAACTAGTTACTAGCTTTATTTAATTTGATTATGAATGTAACTTTGACTATATAAAATCCCATATAAGCAATTTTTTTGTTGGATATAGTCGATAAATTTCTTGTAATTGAAACTTTAGTGTGTAGCAGACCTCTCAATTGGAGAGTCTGGGTATATTTCTTTGACCAATGGTTTGAAAGAAGAAATTTGGATAAAATGGTTAATTTTTGAACAATATATTTATTATTCTATTATTATTTTATATAGTGACAACTAATTTACTTTTCATTTTTTGGGGATTTATTTTTCCATGGTATTTCTAATCATATATATATTATAGTACAATTTATTATAGAAAATAATGAATGATAAATTGTGTTTTCTAATAACATATATAGAGATAATAATTCAAATGATAGTCTGAATAAGTGTATGTAATTATCCTTGTTAAGTAATTGTTTAATTTGTTTGAACATGGTTCTAATTTAATAACATTATGTGAAATAAAATATTAATTTTTTTTATAAATTGTGGATATTTTTTAATTTTGGTTTGCACATTAAATTTCTTTATTGATCCTCTCATTTATATATTCTGATCCACATAAACGTTTTGTTATTTTCTTATTATTTGTTTACTATTATATTTTCTTGATATCCATGTTTCAATTTTTATGAGATATATTTTTCCTTTAATATTGTTTGTGTTGGAAGATACAAAATTACATGTGAATTTTTATTCTGGTTAGCCATATGTGTGGTCCATATAAACCATTATGTAGCCCATTCCCTAAGAGGTTTACCTTCTTGCATCTATTTGTATTGGATTATTTATCCTTTCATGGGATTACAATATATTAACCTAATTTAATTTTTTTATGTATTTACCTTGAGGTGGGTTTTTATTTTTTATCTTGATTATTTTTGGTATACCATATGATGATTTCTCATTTTAACGGTTTCCACATTGATTTTCATCTATTTCACTTATAAGACACATTTATTCCTTAAATATTCAATTATTTGTGGATTTTGTATATTCCCATTAGCATTTATCTTCTAAATTTACAACTCTATTATGTTATAGAGAGAAAACCTATAGATATTAGGTGAAAAGATCATCCTCCTTCTCCAGCTACTTATAACACATAATCCATTGAGTAATTTCTACAATGTTTTGTTTCTTTTTAAGGAGAGATAATCCAAGTAAAGGTGTTTAGTGGAGATCCAATGATCGTACCTAAAGAGTAACCTTAAATGTGACTAAATTCATATCTAAAAACATAATCCATATCCTTTAATCTTTTATAAAAAACAATTTTTAGTTCCAACTGATTAAATTATAAGTCCATCATTTTATTTTCTTGTTTCTTTGAGTAATTTTTTATTTATATTATTATATTCTTGAATAGTCAATATTTTTGACTCATATTTTTTTGATATTAATAAGTTATGTGAGTGTGTGGTGTTCTTCCCGTTCTTGTAAGACCAAAAAAATATCTAAAACACCTTTAATATTTGTAACCTTTATTTCTTTTCTTTTGATTTATTTATTCTCAATTATCTATATTCTTGACTCATAAAACATTTAATTTCCTAAAATATTCACCATCTATAATTATTTATTCTTCTTTTTTATGACCAATTTATATAAACCAATCTGATATCTAGTGATCATAGACCATTACATGGGGGTATACGACTCAACATTATCGCCAACTATTAAGATTGTATAAAAAAATCAAACAAAATTCAGGATATAAGATATTAAAAATGATATAGTTCTATTATAAAATATTTATTGTTCTCACTTATGCCTGAAAAATGGAAATGCATATTTTTATTCTTATGATATAGTGCAAGAAATTGAGTTTCAAATGGATATCACTAGTAAATTTTGTTACAATTAGAACATATATAGCGGTACAATAAGATACAATCTTCAGAACATAAAATGAAAAATAGATTTTTATAACCTACAATAATAATAATATTTTTTCCTACAATTATAAAGAATAATATGTTGATATATACTTCTAATATAAGATTTCACTACCTTTATAAAGGGAAAAAATATCGATGTTTATGAGTGAAAGAAAATGAGGAATTTTAGACATCATCTGATATGATTTGGAATGTTATAAAAACATAATTAAAATATAAAATCCATATCATTGGATTTTAACATGTGGATTTCAATGCCACCATCCATATGAGAAGACTCTAAAATTTTGAGAATATCGGTTCTTAAATGCTTATAAATAAACAAATCCATAGATATATTCCACATGATGTATATAAAAAGGGATATATATATTCCACATATTTATTATAAATATATTTATATAAACATTGTCTAAAAATATTGATTATTTTACAAAGAACTTGGATATATAGAAATATATCATGGGTCTGGATCAAATATGATAGTGAAAAAGAAAATATGGGAAGCCTAGAATGTTTGTATTGGAACATGGGAAAATAAAATATTTTCAAGCACACATGAAATAATTTCTTAATGAATGGATGAACTTATGGATGATTTGAAAAAATTAAAATTAGATATCAAAAAATGATAATGGAAAGAAAATAAAACACAATTTTTTAGTGTGTCTATAATTCCCTACATCCATTGATGAAAGAAAAAATTCAATATTTCATGTGAGTGATAGAAATATTTTCAGTAAAATAGACTAAAAAAACAATTATATTTATCAACTACATTTTAAAGATGTAAAATTAGCTTTTCACTAATTTTTTTGTGTTGAAACAGCCATTTACATGAAATAATTTTTCCATTGCATTTGAATTATTTAAACAACCTAACCCTTTCATCTATAGGTATATCCCACATATAACATTTAATTTTTTGATCCTTGATGAATCATTTATTATTTAAATCCTATATGAAAGGAAAAAATCTCAATTTGTGTTCCATATGAACCCAACATTAAATTTATACCAGAAAATCCATGTACACCCCACATTCTTTTCAAAAATACTGAACCCCCTATTGGATGGTGGGACGAGGTGCCTCATAGAACCCCCCATGACCTCAGTTACAAGTTAGTGTGATAAAGTTTGTGTTCAATGTCAAATATATTCCACCTTAAAATCAATCTCCAAATAACTGAAAAAGCATATAACTATTGGGGAATCCTTTTGGAGACATTCCTTATATTATGTATTTTTGAGTTCACATCTCATGTTCCCCCTCTTGATTGTATGTGAACTCTATTTATGAAAGGATAATAACCCTTTGAAGGTAGATCTAGTAGGGGAGATTTGATGCTTATTCCTGAGTCTTTATCCCTCATTTTAGTTCTTTTCATTGTTCTCTTTCTATGATTTATAGTATATTGAATGGGAATTAATGTATTATTTTATATTTACCCATTTTTTTCAAACCTTTTTACTTATTATATATATATATATTATTATTAATTAAATTATTCTAAATCATTCAGTATATTATATAATTTTGTGATCACGGTGGAGAGTGTCTATTAAATGCAGGAATATAGATAGGAAATAATGTATTTAGTTTTAAATTTCTTTCTTTTGTCTTCTTAGAATAGAGAATTATTGGAGTAGTAATAAGTAATGCAATGTTTGGATAACCTGGTTATTTATTGGTTCTATACCCCTTTTAATTATAGGATTGAGTCACTATAATCATTATACAATGGAATTAAAATTGAAAATTAATACAAGGTGTGTGATCAAGGATCATGGATCAACTAACTAAATAAGAGTTTTAGTGAAGATAAAATATTTTATGAATAATTATATAATGAAATTAGGGAAATTAATATAGATTAACCATCAATCTCTATTTTTAATATTTTAATATCATTTTATTATTTTTGGACCATCTTAAATCAAATAATAATATAAGAAATCATTTATACCATTTTAACTAAATAAAAAAAATATAAAAAAAGTAACAAAAAATAAGAATAGGTATCCTACTTGAGAGATAGCCCAATGAATTTAATATAAAAAATTTTAATTGGTTTAAATAGTATATTTGATAACCCTATGATGAACACTTAATCATAAATAGTTCTAGCTTAATAATAAATATAGTTTAGAACATGATGGTCATGTTTATTTTTTTACCTCTTTCATAAAGATAATTTAAAGTAATCAATGAATCTAAATGTGTAGTAGAATTATTACTATATTATTTATTGATAAGTAACATTAATTTTGTATTCCATTTTTGAAATAATTTTTTATTACTAATATTAAAAGAATCATATTATTTTAAATGATCATTATTTGTTTAAATTTTTATATATCTTTCTATGTAATATAAAATTATTTCTTAATATCAATTGAAGTGATTATTTCATGTATCAAATTGATTTTTAATTCTATATTATATCGTTTTATTTTATGTACTATATTTTTTCTTTGTTATCCAAGGTTTATCGATATGAAAATTCCTTAATATATTTTACTAAAGCTTCTATGTACTTAGTTGTAGTCATCACTTATGTTTTATTTTTTTTATATGAAAAATTTCAAACCAAAAAAATGGAATATTCATGAACATATTCTATTGGAAATCACAATATTTTTTTGGAATGCAGCCGTAAATTTATTACTATAAAGAAAAAATTATCTTTTTTCTTATATATTTATTTATATAGAAATTTAAATTATATTTTAAAATATATTTTTAATGAAAATATTGTTATCTAATGAAATTGTGTTGATTTTAAATTCTAATCATATATACATGGTGATTAGATGATAAAATATTATCAAGAAATGGAATCCCAACCCCATTAATTATCAATAAATTCTAAATTCATACAAAACATAAAATACTAATATTTGAAACAAATGGTTGATTGATGAAATTGAAGAAGGTGGAAGCCAATAAATACTATTGATTTAATCTCCTTAATTTATTAATCACATCCTCATTGATTTAATACCATACAAAAAGATTCATGTATATTAATTATCAAAAAATAGGATGTGTGAAGTAGATTACATGCTTTAGTAGATATAGATTTGGAAACATATATACTTTAAAACATAATTGCATAACAGGATTGAAATTAAAAGTAATTAAACATATAACAACTTTTGAAATTTAATAGGATGAACACTCTTGATAAAATATTTTCTTGAGATGATGTGTGGGGTTGATGGATGGATGGTGAGAAGATAATGATAATGAGAAATTAAAATAAACCTATTTTATTTCTACCTCCTTTTATAGCCATCATAGAGTCCCATCGTTCTCAAAAAACCTATTTATTTTTTATTACTTCTCCATTAATATTGTTGAAAACACTTTAAAATTGGATAATATCCATTTTTATGGGAATATTATTTTTTTAAAAGGAAAATTTCATCATGGAAAGGTGAAACCATCTTGGTATACCTTTTTATCCTTGTAAATAATTTTTTAATTAAATGGGGACCTCGATAAAAAAGTAACACCAACCATGATGTGAGTAGTCTTCCATTTTTTTTCATAAATAATGTTTTAAGTAAATAATATTCCTATATGATGATGAAATTGATATGTGGGATGCATGAACATAGGTGGAGATGGTAGGCTATGAACTTGTTTGTTTTTATTGGAGAATGTACCTAATAATGAATTGCAAAAAGGGTCAACATAACTTAATGAAAAAATCAATTCATTTCCCTTTCCCATGTTTTTTGAATTTTTTCTTCCATAACTAAAATATTTATTTCTTCTTTAATGACAATGTTTTTTTGATTAATTTATAGAAATTGAATTAATAGAAATTTTGGGGGCATATATTATCCCATGTCATTTTTTGTCATTCTTCCTCAAGATTGGTTTGTGGAATCACTGATCCAGATAGTGTGTAGCATCATCTTATTTAAATTCATTTTTTCTTAGCAAGATTTTCTAGAGTTCTTACTTCAAATATCTATTTTATGTAACTTTTTATAACTTATAGATGATAATTTAAGCATACTCTTTTTTTGATAAAAAATATTATTGAATTTGGGGTAATTTTTTACGATATTGAATAAGTTTCTAAGACATTTAAAATAGATGAGTATCTTTTATAAAAAATTCATCCAAACCTTTTACTATTTTTATAAAACCCAAAAATGGCTATCAGTAGTAAGGATGGGAAATTATTTATTCCCAATACATGATCCATGAAAGTCTTAAAATTGATTAAAATAAAAGAAGATATGATTGAGATTAATGGTTCCATTTTAATGAAAATTTTCTACATAACCCCTAGTAGTAGAAATCTTGGTATTTTTTCATATTTGACAGCTTATTATTGAACCCAATTCTTAATTTAGCTTTAAAATTGTAACTAAATAAAAATATTTTATAATTTCATTGGTTTTAATTTTTTTAAAATAAATTATAATGTTAAGATATAAGGTATCCCATGTAGGTAAACCCTTATGGTATAAATAGTTGGGATAATTTCTTAATCATGATGGATATTTCCTAATATTGATGTTTTGAATTATTATACATAGTAATGGTAGTGTGATAGATCATCATTAGGTTTGATTTATCATTACGAATATAAAATGAGGTTTAAAATCATTTAGTTGGGATAAATTAATAGTATTTTCAAGTAAGAATAATGTCATCAGGATGATAAGACCATTACCTAGGAAAATAAATTCCTATAATTGGTGTTGGGTGTATTTGTAACAAATCTTACGGAATATGAAAATTTAACAGAGTGTTTTTTTTAAAAAAATATTTGGATTCCAATTTTTGAATGTATGGTCTTAATTGGTTTTAATAACATGTTTTCATTTGGGACAATTTAAAAGTATCAAAATTTGAATAAATTTTATCCTTAATTGAAAGTGGTTGGAATGAGCTTCATATATCCTTAGATTACTCTTCTCCATTATTGATTATTTTATACTATAACAATTTCGATGGGTTATTTTTTTCAAAGGAGAATGAGAAGGGGAGAAATTGTTATGATTTATTAAATAAAAATATTTTGTTCCATTTAATGGTATTTGGGATGAAGAATTAGGTTCTTTAGGATAATTAGAAATTATATGGGATTTGATGAAAATTGATTCGCTACAATTTTCATATTGAAATCCAATATTTGAAATATAATGAATTTTATTTGAGTCCCCTTATATACATTCTATGTTAAAATAAAATGGTAATAATATGTGATTCTACAATGAAAATATATATTTCTAAAAAATTAACTTCTTTTTTTGAAGAATTTTTGAAAAATTTGTATTTAAATCTAATAAACCAATATTAAATTAAAGGTTAAGTTTATGTTTTTTTAAAATAACTACATATTAAAACTATTTTCTAATTTTTTAATATTTGTTATGAATATCATTCCTTTAAATAATTACAAATTTTATAGAATTAAATTTTTAGTTAATATTGTTTAAATTCCCTATAACGTATTTATAAGTAACTTATATAAATTATAATTAAAACAAATGTTTTAGAAAAATTTTAACCTAGAAATTATTTAATATTTAGTTAACTTCCCTAACAACCTTATTGATTCTATGAGTCTTCACAGGATGGCTATTATTTAATAGATCATATAATAGTTTATAAATGGAATATTTGATTTTTTATAGAACTCATTAGAATAGTTTAAACTCAAAATAGTAATAATAATTGGGTATTGTATTTTATATCATTTGGGAACTTATATGAAAAATTTGTAGAACTTTTATTATGTTTTATTTTTCTATTTGAATGTTGTTTCCTAAAAATATAATTTTTGTCTATAATAAAATTATTTTTTTGGTTCTAAATCTATCCCACTATACCTAATAATATTTCTAAAAACATTTAAATGTAAAAATTATTGTTCAATATTTACAGAATAACTAGAAATATCATCAATATAGACTAGAGAGAATGAAGAAAAAATATTAAAATTTTGAATCAAGGTTTCTTAGAATTTTTAGGGGGAATTTTTTTAATAAAAATGAATAAAATTTTATTTAAATTCATTGAAAGGAACTGCAAATTATTTTTTATATCAATCTATTTCAGTAAATTGAATTAAAAAAAACATAATTTAATTTCAACTTTTGATAACATTTTAAAATGATGATGCCATTCTAAAAGATCATTCTTATTTGGTATTAGATATCATATTTAGTAAAGATAAATTTTTATATGTTTATAATTTATATAATACCTTAGGGCGCCTCTTAATAATTTGACATTATTTATTATATAAGAATTGATATTACTACATGAAAATTGTATTTTTATGATTATTCATTTTATCAATTCTCATATTTGAATTTATGATATTCATTGAACTCAAGGTTCAATTATGCTAGATATAAATTTTTGTATGTTTTAATATAAATAAATATTTTCAAAATCCAAGGTTATTTATTGTTATTTTCTATCCTAAAATTCACTTGGAATATTTGATAATAATACTATTTATGTAATTACATAATTTTCTTATTTGATAATTTTTACTTATTACTAAATCTTCTTATGATTATTTTTATTTATGAGTATTATATGAGATTAGTATAATGATATATCATTTTTTAATTATTTAAAATTTGATTTATATTTTTCGTATGAGAGGGTTACAAAATTTTAATTTTATCTTATTTGCTAACATAATTTATTGTAATTATTTAGTTTCTTTGGAAAATGATTCTATTTTTAAATTAAACGGAGTTTTTAAAATGATAGGAATATTTAATGATTTTATTAAAATAAATAAAATTGTTAAAATTTTAGGTTTTTTTGTAAAATCTGAACATTAGTGAGTTTTTATTTTAATTATATTTTAGTGCCACTAGCTAACCTAAGTGTTTATTTAATTTAAAATTTAAATATTTCTTTGAATATAAGAGTATAGTAATATTAATACATTATTCATTATTTATAAGTAAATTAATAATAATGATAAATTTTTTGAAATATTTTCATATTGAAAAAAATCAAGTATTCACCCCGTTCAAGATAATTGTTATATAGTTTTATTTTATAATTATTTTTTTAATATTATTTTTCTATTAATATTGATTAAAGAAAATTTTCTATATATTATGTTTTCTTTTTCTTTTATAGAATTTTTTTCTGTGATCTCTAAATGATTTATTCTTTATGAGAAATGGTTATTTGATATATTATTTATTCTATCTTTTACTGTACAGATTTTATAACATTAAAAAGTCATGTTATCTATTAGATAAAATTTAAGAGACTATATGAAAAATTAAATATCCATGTACATATTGTTTGGTAATCATAATATTTATATTTCATTATACTGCTCTATTTTTTATAGAAAAAATGAAGAACATTTTCCTTTTATGATGATTTTCTTCAGAAAACAAATATTTCCTAAAAATATATTTATAAATAAAAAAGTTTTAATCCAAAAATATTTTTATGATTTTAAATTTTGATATAGTTGACCAAGTGAGTGAAGGATCTATGATTAAATATAAAATTAATTCATTCCCATTGGATTAATAGTTACTCTTAAATTCCACCTATGACTGAATGGTAAATCCTAGAATCAAATAGTTGACTATGGACGCTATAGAATATACTGGCCAATATTGAACCTCTATTGAATCATATTAATTCATCAAATATGAACCCTTTTAATTGATACCATCTACGTAATATGATGTATATAATTTAATAAATTGTTGTGTGTGAAAAAAAGAATTAGATCTTGAGACAACATATATTTGAAGGCATATATAATTAAAAACATAAATTTTTAACACAAATAAAAAAATTAATGAAACTTATAATGGTTTTTGAAATTTGAGAGTATATACATTCATGGTAAAATAATGACTAGAGAAGGAAGATAGAGAAGATGGATTGATGAGGATAGGATTATGATATTGAGTTTTGGGAATGATGAGAGGATAATCGAGTTGGTTAAAGTAGGAACAATTTGAATCTAATTATTCTCACCTTCATTTTTTAACTTCAACATCAGTTTATCGCCACTGGGAGCTCTATGGATTCCTTAGAATCCAATTTCACCCCCAAACTACATGAATATTACTGATAACATTGGATTACTTTGATATTTAGAGAGTATTTTCATGTGATTAGGGAATTTAATTTTAACATTTTTGAACCTATATCATGAATAGGTGACACTGGATTTGTGTGCCCATTATTTATTAACTAGAATCGTTTTTTGTCAAGTGGGGACCTTTATAAATTAAAAGTGATAACAACCATGATGTGATATTTCCTTCCACTTTTGTCATCTAGAATCATCTATTAATATAATATTACTATTTAATATGGAATATAACTAGTTAAATCAATGATGTAGGTGGAAAAGTCATGATGAGACCATGTGTGTTTGTGTTCTAGAATATTCTTAGAAATGAATTTAACAGAGGGGCCATAAACATTAGTAAAAAAGTCATGTTGTGGAAGTTTTTTATATCATTTGTGAAATAATATTTTAGGAACATTGGATATTACTATTTTTTTAATAACGGAATATTTTTTTATGTATTTATAGAAAATAAAGTATAAGAATTCTTTGAAGGCACATATTCTCCCATAATTTTTTCCTCAATCCTCCTCAAGATCACATATTCCTATAAAAGTTGTAGATTACATGGAATGATTTTATCCTTTTATTTATTTTTGGGTTAACAAGATTTCAAAGAGTTTCTATTCCAACAAATACTCTGATATTTATTTTACCAAATTTGATATCACAAGTGGCATGTATAATGTTTTCGATGACCAAGATTCTTAAATTTCGGATAGTCTATGATGACATTCATGATGTTTTTAAAAGAAGTTAGATGGAGAAGTATTTTTTATAAAAAATTAAGACAATAATTTTAATTTTATGTGATAACCTATAAATAAGTATCTATAAAGGGTTTTGTCTATTATGTATTCCCAGTACATGATCCATGAAAATTTAAAAAATGAATTAGATAATAGGAAAAGTCATTAGAATTTATGATATCTGTTGGAATAATAATTTTTTTAATACATTTAAACCCCTAGATAACACTTGGAGATAAGATTTGATAGGAAATCCAAAAAAGTACCTGATCAATTGATATATAATGATATTTTTTTATAATTATTACAATGTAATAACATGAAATAATGTCATTGTCTCATTTTGATAAAACAAATAATTTTATATATCATTATATTATTTCTAGTAGGTAAATACTTGTGGTTTATGTTATTGAGTGAATTTTCTTAACCATGATGGATTTTTTACCATAATATTGAAGATTTAAACATTCATCAATTATAATATTATTACAAAATATTATCATATGATTTTTATTTTCATTAAAAAAATTTATCAAGTCTAAATTTTTGTCAGTAGGATTAAATTAATTGTGGTGTAGAGTCTTGTGAATTCCATTACATGGATAATTATATCATTCAAGATTTTTTTTTGATATTTGGGTATGTTGAAGATGTAAATATTATTTTATAATTATAAAAAAGATATTATATAATCTATTTAGTAAAATATTTAATTCTTTTTAGAATATTGATTTTAGATAGATTTAGAAACCGTGTTATCTTTTAACATTGAAACTTTGCCTAAACTTGTGAATAATGTATCACTTTAATCTAAATATGATGAAAATAATTTATAGTTTATATTAAATTGTAATTATTTTTATTATTTTATGTTTTTATAACATTATTTTTAGATGATTCCCATTTTAAATGCGACGATGGTGTAAGGGAATAAATGTCAAGATTCGTATAGTATAAATATTTTTTTGTTCGATGATATTTTTGATACAAAAGCATATTATTTTGGATATTTTAACACCATTGGGGTGATAAGGTGAATTATACCCTTTTGATTTACCTATAAAAATTTACAATTTGGAAAACATGGAATTTAATTTAAGTCACTATTTATATATTAAAGATTAAAATAAAATGAAGAAAATATGTTTTGTCACCACATAAATATTCTTTTATGGTAGGGTTTTATTATAATTTTTAAAAAATATTTGGAAACAATTATATCTAGCCTAATAAGAAAATATTTATTTAGATGGTCATGTTGAAACATTATTTTATAAACAAATTCCATATTTTTTCAAATTTGAGAATATTTATTTTGAGTATCATTCAATACATTAGGAATAATTTATATAAATTTATAATTTATATTAATTATTTGTTTTAATATTAAATTTTATCCATCTTTTTAGGGATAATTTTTAATTATACTTTTTAGTAATATTGATTTAATAAATTTAAGCATAGAAGTTATTTTATATTTTTTTAACTTATCCTATGGTCTTAGCATGTCTATTATTCCATAAAAAAGTATTTTAAATTAAACTATTATATAATAGTTTATATATAATATTAAATTTTTTTATTAAATATATTAATATTATTCAAACATAAAAGTGATTATTTTAATAATTTATTTCATTAGGGAAGTTATTTTCAATATTTATAGATCCAATAATTTGTATGATTATTCCATTTCAAATGTTGAGTCCTAAGTATATTATTTTAATTAACAATAAAATTAATTTTCATTTATATAGCCAGTCCATTTAACATAATAGTTCAATATTGAATATTTAAATGTCTAAAATATTGGTTCATAAATTTTTAATAGATAATAATATTATCAATATTTACTATAGTGAATTAAACAAAATGATTAGAGTTTTTTATTCATGATTTTCTAGAATTTATACAGGGAATTTATTTTTTTAAAGATGTAACAATTAATTAATATAGGAAAAAGGTACTAAAAATGACGTATTACAACAATTTATTTCATAAATTTTAATTTTTAAAAAATCTTTATTTAATAAGAATTTTGAAAATATTTTATAATGACTAATACATATTACAATATCTTTTCAAGTATGTATTAGATATTAGGTCTATGGGAGATCCTCGTTTAGAGGATTATAATTTATTACCTTTGTTGGTTTACTTATTTCTAATTCAACCTTATTTTGGACATAATGATTTTAATAATTCTATGAGTATTGTTTTTTTCTAAATAAACATTTTAATCAAATCTAGAACTTCTTTATTAAATTATTACATCATCTCTATATAAATATGTATTAGAAAATATTTTTTATTATATTTTTTTTGAAATATAATTTTCATAACCCATGGTTTTTTCATTTCTTTTCTATTCCTAAAATAAATATGTTTATAAGATATAATTTATTATCTTTTTGAATTTTTAAAAGTAATTATTTTTTATTAATTGATCATTTTTTGGTTTTTCATTATCTTTTGTTATTTTAATTTTTTTTATAAATATTATATTGAATAATTTATTATTTATTTCTTAAATATCATTAATATTTGTTTGTTATAATCTTATTAATAAATTTAAATTTTATTGTTTCCCAATATCCGTGAATATAATGATGCAATGTCTTCGGTAACTGGTTTTTGTTTTAAAAGAAATAACGTTTCTATAATGATAAGAATATTTATTTTTTGAAAAAATAAACTATGTTTTTAATACCATTAATTTATATAAAATGTGACCATTAATATGTTTTTAATTTATTTATAATTTAACTCCACAAGTTTTCCTATGTGTGTATTTTTTTAGAAGTTTTTATCTAGATGAATCCCTTCCTATAGAAAATTTAAATATACCCTTAAATCTAAGAGTGAATTAGTATTGACAGTCTATTTATTATTCAAAAGTATCTTAATCTTTGTGTGTTTTATTTTAAATAATATTTTATTACTAATATTTTAAAATTTTACTTATCATTGATATTAATTATTTTAATTAATATTTTTATTTCATTTTATGTAATATAATTTAATTTCTGAATGTATTTCATAATTTATATTGGGTATTTTTTTGATGTATCGTGTTGAATTGTTATTCTAGAATATCTTGTTCTATGATATATACTTTATTTTTTACCTTATCAACCAAGGTTATCTAATATGATAATTTCTCAACCTTTTCATATAGATCTTTAATGGATTTAGAAGTAAACATTCCATATTTCATGTTAATTTCTATATATAAATTTTCAAACTATGTGAAGAATAGGATATTGATTCAAAAATTTTCTTGGTTATCATAACATTTATGTTTGATTTTTGTGATTTGATTCTTTTGTGTAAAAAACAAATAACCTCTATCTTATTTTTTATTTTTTCTCAATATAATGTCTTAGAATATACTTTTTAATAAAAAATGATTATCTAAACAAAATTTCATGATTTTAAATAATCATAATCGAGATGAGGTGAATAGAGGATTAATGATTAACATTAGTGGTATTTTTATTCCTCTAAACTAACAATCACTCTTAAATTCAACCAGAACCTAAAAGCCTAATTCATTGAATAATCGACTAATGATGGCCACTTAAGAACAAGGAAACCAATAGAGAACCTCAATAGATGCTTATTAATTCCTCAATTTCCCACCACTATATCTAATTCCATATTGGTAATATCATTAATATTAATTAATAAATAATGGTTCGTGTGAAGTAGTGTGTAAGAATTGAGGTTAAAAATATTTGAATACATGGATAATTTGAAACATCTATTGATAACATGATTGAATTAAAACATTTTTATAATTTTTTTTGGTGTTCAAAATATTAATTGCTTGTTTAATGAAGAAAATGGATGGGTGAGATGCATGTATAGGGAGAGGATGATAAGAATGATCAATTGGGAAGAATAAATTATAAATGAATTTTTCAATGAAGAAACACTTAAACTTTAATTTCCCCCTATATTTTAATTAATCATCCTATTATAGCCATTGAGGACTCTAGTCATTATAGGTAATTAAATTCCTTTTTTGATGTATATATAAAAATAATATTAATTAATGTTTATCATTTTTCAATTTCATTAGATTGATGTTAATTATTTAGTTCATCCTAAAATAAATTGATATTTTGATTTATATTTTCCATTAAGTTATTGAATAAAATTTCCCTATAATTTTGTAATTTAAAAAATTTATAAAATAAATAGATTATTTGATCATGTGGTTATTGTAAAGATTACATATTTCACTTACATGAATATTCAATTTCATTAAGTAAATTTATAATATAAAAAGGTTGGATAGTTTCATAAGTCTTTCCCTTATCTAGGAGAAATGATTTTTCTCAAATGAAATATTCCTTAAATATTTTTGGGTCTTTTATATACTCAAAAAAAAATCTAAATTTAATTATTTATATTTAGAGAAAGTACTTATATTTCTAGATTTAATAGATGTTAGGAATTTTTTTATTCTCATGTAACATCAAAATCTTCTGAGTTAGAGATTGAATACATTTGATATATTTTAATTGTCACATAAAAATTGGTTATTTTACAAATCATGTTAATATAATTATTATTTTAAACTAAAATATGTTTTATAATTACATATTCAATGAAATTTAATACATTTTGGTTTTTCATTTTTATTTTTATACAGTCCAAGTGGTCTTTTTTAAATATTATTTGATTTGAAATATTAATTATTACTTAATAAATTTGTATGCAGTTTAGTTATGAAATTTTAATTTATTTAAAAATTAAATTAATTAAAATATTTTTCATAAAATTTTAGTGGGGGGTTATAACACATGTAACCAAATTTTTTAAAAAATATTTCAGGTTCATTGGTTTTTTTGTTATCTCTTTATTTGATCATTCAATATCAAATCAATACATATGTATAATACATCATATTTATAGTATTCATAAGATAACTGTAAGTTAATTTTTTAATTTTTTAGCCCTGTTATTTTTTTTCTTTAGTTTAGCCCTAATGATTTCAGAAAAAATGGTCTATCAATTATTTATTTTTTCTTGAAAAATGATTGAATACAATCATCAATATTCATGAATTTTATATTATGCCATAATTTCATTTTATAATTTCTTATATTTTAAATTTGATTAAAGATAAGATGATTTATAAATTAATTTTTATGTTATTCATAAATTTTTTTCTACATAAATTTCTAGTGTTGCAACAATATTTTCAATCACTTATCTATTTATTATTTTAACGAATTTACATTTAGGTGTTCATTTATAATAATCCAATATTTCGTGTTTTTCATAATTGTATAAATTTATATTCTAAACCCCTTTTTATTTTTCTATAAATAAAGTAATTAATGTTTGGGAAATAACATGGTATAATTAAATTTTATTAGTTTTATATGGAGTGATAACAATATTAATTTTATGAAGTATTATATGGATATGATAATTTAATTTTACATTAGTATTTGATTTATACATTTTTTATCCTAATAATATACTTGTTTGAATTGATTTTTTAATTCTATTTTTGGTCATTCTATATATCTCTACGATAGTAAGGTTTGCTACTATGATTCTCATTTTATCAGTGAGTAATCCATTGAAGGATTATTTTAGACGTGTTTGCAAAACAATCCCTTATTATTCCCATTTTGGTTGATACATATGTCATTTTCTAAATTGTAGATTTGTTTTGATAATTTTGAAATCCAAAAGATATATTAATATTTTATTTCTGGGTTTGGGGAATCCCTAGCTTAGGATTTCATAGATTCATGATGTGATTTTTTGGATTATTTTTTATATTGAATCAATATTAAGAGTTGTTTTTCTATATTTTTTTTTTCAATTTCATGTGGCTTAATAATAAGATATCCATATTTAGAATAGATGACTAGTTCCTTTTAAATAACGAATTAAAAAATATTGAGTTTTTCACTAATTGTTACAAAATATTGTTTATATATTTATTTTTCTCAATCATTTTTTAATATACTTTGATTGTTTATTTATTAGGAATCTAAATTTTATATGGAAAAACAATTTATTGGTTGTGAATAATAATTTAGAAATAGTTATTCAGTGGATAGCTATTTGAATAGATAGATTGATTATTTAATTAAACTGAGGTAATTAGGTACAATATAGTTATATTAATATTTACCATGGTGTAAATTACTATAAATTTTGAACTATAAACAGAGAATGTTTTGTGAATTATAATATTTTAAAAAAAATTATAATATTCATTTTTAATTTTTTATTTCGTAATTTTATTAAAATATTTAAGTACATTTTTATGATATTTTTTAAATAAGAAATATTTTTATTAGTATCAATTTTTCTAATATAAAATCAATTATATACTATTTAATTATAGATCAAATTGGAATAAAATTAGTGAGTAGATAGTTTTACCACTTTTATTGCTAAAAAATATTTGTGGAATTTTTCAATCATTCACAATTTTAATTCCTTTGAGTTTGATTAAGGGATATAAAGTTTCTTAATAAAAATTTAGTTTTTTCTATATCTTATTTAGAGGATCAAAGATATTATGTGGAATATTATATGATCTTGGTGAAAAAAATATTTCTTATTTAAATTATTTTTTTCTTTTGTGAGGCCTAGAAAAGAACTGTGATATTTATAATTTTATATGTACATTCCCATTAGTGTGTAGTACCATAAATTCAATATCTTTGTAATTATGTTTATTATCTTTTTTAAAATAAATTAAATTACATATGTATTTCAATTTAATGTCCTGTTATTTAATATTTCATGGAGTCGGTGTGCCATCCCCTCAAATATTTGATTCAAATAGAATGGTTTCACCTCTAGGGGTTCTAGTGGCATTTTATGTTCATGTGAGAATATCTATAATATAAAACATGTAATATATAAATTATAAAAGAGTTATTCGAGTGATTTTTTACCAATCATTGTTATGTAGTTTGATATCAATATTCAAAGACATATATTAACTTAAGACAACAAACCTAACATATATATCTTGATGATAATTAGAGTGAAATAACCAGAATTAAAACTTTTTTATACAATACTATAAAAGTGTTTATTATAGTTTGTTATCCTATAATTCCTTTAAATGAGACATATATAGTTGGTTAGTCCTTTTCTACAAATAGAATGTATTAAATTTTGAACTAATCTTATGTGAAAATAATTAAATGATTTATGTTATTTGACATAAATACTTATTTAATAAATTTATATTTGATTGGATTTTTTTAATAAGAATATTTTGTTTGTTATTTTTTATATTCTAATCTAATAAAAACCTAAAAATTCTATTATATAATGAATAATTTTTTCTATTATAGTCTTTAAAAGTTTTTAAATATCTTATGTTTTAATTAAATTTAGTCATTCATAATTTATTATAATTAATATCATTTTTAAAACAATTTGATATAGTGTAAATGGTTATTATATGATCAAGGATTAACGAAAAATTAATGTATATATTCTCAAATTTACAAAACTCTTTAATTACAATTATATCTGAAATGATAATTTTGGAGGGCACCTACATAGTATGGAACTAAATATTGTGGTCACCAATATGGATCTCTATGTTAAAGCTTATAAATTCCAGAATCTAACACACATAGAACTGACAATTTAATAACTCATACCTCTTAGTATTAATATATTTTCATCTTTAGGTCTCACCCTAATGTATCTTTTTCGTGGGATCATAGGCCAAAGAATCTCTGTAGTGCCTATAGACTCACGCTCTTAGATCCAATGCTGAATACACATAACTTACAACACTTAATTTAATACACAACAATGATCACAGTATCTTTCACCTATTTACAATCCAATTATCATTTAGTTTATAGTTTTATATAATTAGTACAATTCACTAACTAATAAATCTCAAATATTCTTAACATATATACACTTTTTTTCACTATATAAGAAGATAATAAATTCATAATGAGTCTTCAACTTTACCCATAATTTCTTTATATGAGATAACTTTCTAGTATTATAAAATTTTAAAATTTCTTTCATAAAATGTTGAAGTAGAAATAAAATAATGGGGGTGATACCATACACTTAGTAAGTATAAATATGTTAAGAAATTATAACATGAGAGACATGATTCATAATAGTATATCATAAGGAGGATGATCATAAGCATGGAATCGTGGAATAATGAGATAATATCATATGTCCAAGGATTGAACTATTATTAAAACATAAGATAATGACATAATAGGAATTTTTAGACAATATAAACATGACATAATCTGTATAATTAAAGTCTCCATGCCTTGTTACCATAACATAGATGTCAGGACTATCCTCTGATGCACCATAGTTGGCTATTCTAACTATCTACACTGTATGTTATCTCATGATATGGAAACATTACCCAATAATTTAGAGGGATATATAATTAAAATCCCCCCACAGAAAAATAAATTCATACATATTTTTTTTACATGGTTCAAATGAACATATCATAAAATACCAAGTAAGTAAAATGTTGTTTATATCTTTTTGAAGTGGTTCCCTGAGGTGGCATTCATGATTTCATCTATAAACAAGACCTGATAAAATGATAAAAAATAAAAGTGTATCCAGTTAAATTATTCATCACTATAGTTAAATAACAGTACAAAAATATTATTCATTATGTGTTACATACACCATATAATAAATGGATATATGGTTTAGAAAAAAATTTCCCTAATCAATTGATATTTTGGGAATCTAGGTGAAAATACTTCAATATTGTAGTAGAACATAAGGAATTCATAGATTGAAAAAATAGAATGTAAATCATGAATATACATGTGGATGATTGGGAAATAAATAAGTAGTGATGGATCATACCATAAATGTAAAATATAATTTCATAATCCATAATGATAAAGAAGGTGGATGGTATCATTTGAAGATTACCTTTGATCTAGTATAAAACTAGATTGAACCACACTCTTAGAAGCGTTAAGAAAACATAATTAAAAATAATAAATTACCCATTCATATTAAAACATTTTAAAAGAAAGATCTTATTAAAACATGATAAAAATTATTTAATTTTTGAAAACATAACACCATAGAGGGGACGTATCTTAGAAAATAAGAAAGGTGGAATAAATTTTTGTTCACATAGAAACATGTAAAAGAGATTATATTTGGTAGAAAACTCCCCGAGTGGAAAAAATAAAAAATATTTTATTTTGAATATATATATATATAAATTATATTTAGTTTTATATAAGTTATAAAAAATCTTTGTGGAATAATTTTCAAACTATTTTAATGTTACTTCAAAGGAAATCATTTTTTTAAAAACTATCCATGTGGAAAAAGATAAGAAACACAATTTTTTTTATGAAACCCATATCATAAAAATGATATTATAACATTCATTTGAAAATAGGTGAAATAAAACATGAATGTTACTTGAGAAAAAACATATTTGGTTTATATATCACACTTTATATATGTAAAACATAGACACAAAAGTAAAGTATCCATTATAAGTATATGAGTTTTTCTTACCGACATTGTAATTTTATTTGAGGAATAAATTCATGAAAAGGGAATATATTAATGAATAGAATAAATATCCCCAGAAAAAAATTACACTTAAAATTTGAAAAGATAATTGCAGGAAAAATATATTTGGAAGATCAAAACCAACAAGCTATTTTATGACTCATGGGGAAAAATACTTCTGATGAGAAAAAAATTACAACAATAAAAAATATTAAAGGATAAAGTTCTTGAAAATGAAATTAAAATACTTTGAATAAATTAAAATTCATTTTAATATAATATTTAGAAATCATATTTACCATATAAATGAAAATTGGTGTATAAAGTAAGATGTGTCTCAATTATGGGAGTTTGAGAAAAAAATACCTTACCATTTTTTCTACTTAGCTGATCACACTCTAACATCCAGTAAAACAACCATAAATTTCTTAATATTACATTTTATAACTTTATCCACATCTATAACCATTTTATGTACTTAATTTATAATTATTTATAATTAATATGGTAGTTTATAATAGATTCCTTTTAACTTTAGGTGCAAGCACGTTTAATCGTCAATCAAAGGCTTTGTAATGTAAATGATAATAATTTATGATTAATACAATGCTAATTATTAGACTATTACCTATGGTTATTTAATATATATCCCATTATTATTTATAGTGTTACACTTTCAAATCATCCGAGTTTTAATTCACACTATTATAGATGATGATAAATAAAAACTTTTTTCATTTTGTTATAATAAATATAGATGATATATTATTAATATATTTATATATTTGGAGTATAACTCAATAAAATTTAAAAAACAATTAAATATAGTATTTATAAATTTAGTTAATATTATATAAAACTTTTTAATGATTCTCTATATAAATATTTCGGCATCCCTTATGTAGGTAGTTGATGAAACAAAAACAAGTGTGTTGTAATGATCAAATGAGTAAGAAAATACTATTACATATTATTGATATAACATTTCAAGAATATGAAAATTTTATTATATATAACACATATTTATCAAATCAATTATTATAACTATTAATGATGAGAATTGTTGAAAAATGAAATTCATCATTCATGGAGGTTGTAGTGTACACTTACACTTAATTAACAAACCCACTTCTCAATGAATGAATAGAGTGATGGTATATCAAATATTATCATTTTAAAAATATAATAATTTTATAAACATCATATTATCCTACTAATAATACATTTAGGTCCATCCATGTTAGGTGGTTAGGTGAAATGAGATAGTTCATTGATAGAGGCGATAATATACACAAACACATGGTTAATGAACTCATTCCATAGTCAATAGACATAGTTAATGTAATTGTAAAATGGGATAGTTCTATAATTATAAAATTTAAATAAAAACATAATTATTTATAAAAACTGTCATTTATACCATTGATAATATTTGGTGATGAAAATTGATCATCATTTTTTCATGGTGGTCATAGTCCGTACATAATAATGATCGATGTATTTTTTTCCTTACTGTATTCCATGGTATGAATGAATAATTATTGTGTAATAAAAATTTAAGTATATAGGTCACATTTAATTACTTATATCAATAAATTTATGGAAAATTCTGATGACTAATATTAAAAATAAATACTATTGGTGATTAATACTCATTTAGCGATCTTAGATTTTCCATGGAGTTATCATTTTAAATGAAGGGATTAATCCAACTTATTATATATAAAAGAACAAAGTTAGTGGGAAAGACTTATAGTTTTAAACAATGGGTAGAGTTTCACTAAATTATTAGATGGAATTTGTGTGTAAAGAAGGGGAACAATCATTCACTTTTAGAAGTTATGGGAAGGGTAGTTTTCGAATCACCTTAACTTATTATATTATTCATTTACACTATTTCAAGGAAAAAAATTACCATATATCTAAATTATGGAGTTTGGGAAATTTTATGGTAAAAAATCCTCACATAAAGTCATTTGGGAAACAAACATGAGTGATTCAGTGCATTTTCCTTTTACATTTCACTTTACCTAAGTTTACTTTTACCTTACTAACTTTACTTTTAACCCTTTCCAATTAATTTAAATTTTCTCTATTAATATTGATATTACCAAATAATAGGAGTATTATAATACTATATATGATATTAATTTTGTAAAATAAAATTACTATTATTTAGGACGTTTAATTTTAAAATAAATACAATTAAACCCTAAAAATAGTTTTTGAGATAATTAAGTTTTTAAGCTAAAAAACTATGCAAGAGTAAATATTTTTAATGTAAATAATTTTAATGGATTAAATTTATTTATAATAATTAATAATTAGGTTATGTGAAAATAAAATAAAACTATAACAGAATTTAATAAAAAAAAATTTTCTAATTAAAAGAAAACCCTATAAACAATTTTCATTATTAAAGTAACCTTTTACTTTAGTTATAAAAAAATGGTACATTGGTTTAGAAAGTTAATATAAATTTTTTAAATTATTAATTTTATTCACTAATTTAGTATTTCATGAATAAAATGGGTTGATGCTCTTCTAGGTCATTCTTATATGTTGTTAAAGTCTGGAAAATTATAATTTTCTTTAAAAACATTATTTTGGAGTAAAATTCATCAATTTCAGAAAATAATAAAAAATTAACTCTAAATAATTTTTCATATTATAAATTATGGAATAATTTTAATTTTACATAGTTTTATTTTTAAAAATAATATTTCTAAATTTTAATAAAAAACACAAATGATAAAGTACTTTTATTTGAAAATGACATTATTAAATATTATATGCTTCTAATATTATTTCATGACAATTTTCTAATTTAAATAATTTTAATATTTTATATCATTTATAGATATATTATATGTTATCATAATGATATTTTAAATATGATTATTTTTATTTAATAATTTATCACGACCTTTGTTTTAGTTCATGTGAAGACATATATCAATCTAAAAATTATCTATTGGAAAAAATACCTAAACATAAATCTAAGTTTGATTAAATTTTCCCCAATGAATAAATTACTAACTAATTATTTTTTATTAATACATTAATTAATAAATTAAAAAATATATACAAGAATTAAGATAAAATTTTTAATGTAATTTCTATATTAATATATTTTGTCAAACTAGATGTCAAATATTATTCCTCTATCGAGGAAACAAAATGAATCATTCTCCCTCAATATAAATATGCTTCATATCCTACTTTACCACACATAAATAATTTTGTAGTTACATTGAGATATTTCTAAGTGTTTTTTGTCCCATGTGTTTGACATGAATGAAATTTTATCTTTTTTCCTTCATTATCTTCATCACCTAAATTTTTATAAGACTCCAAAATTATATTATTTGGTGTAATATGGGATTGCACTAAGATTACTTTATTATTCATTATTCATGATAATTTATTTTGAATAATAATAATATTTCTATCACCAATTCCTATCCCAATATATTTTTATTAGGCCAATGACCATATTTTCCATCACATCAAACATGGTTCTCTTTTACTATAGCCATTAATTTAAAATACTGTTTAAGGAAGATAATTCTTAAATAAGTAAGTTTATAAAATTAAAAATACTATATTATAAGAAATAATTTAAAAATTTTGTACATAATCTAACTTATGAGTCTTTAACATTAATCAATGTAATCCATGGGTTTTTTACTATTAAATTCTCTAATGTAGATGAAAATATTTTGTTCAAATAATTCATAATGGTTTGTACAGATAATGTGAATTAACCTAAACATATCCACAAGGAGTGTCAAACTATGTATTTGGTAAATACCCATTCGTTATGTACTAGAATAATGGCTGAGATATACACAACCAACTACTTTTAGGATAATAACCCACATATGAATTTTTTCCAAAACCATATCAAGTTACGGTACCCAAAAATGGATTAATTTCTTGAAAAACTATAACATCATAGGTAAATAAAGAATAAGACATATTTCATATTTATTAATATTTGCGAATTAAATATTAATTTTACTTAAAAGGGGTTTCTATGTTCGATAGCGTACCCGATACAAAACAACGGGTTTCTTTGAAATATTACGTTGCACACTAATAATATAATATTATTATTTTAAAAGGCAGTTAATTCATAGCCATTGTAATGACAGAAATGAACAGAACTAACTAAAAAATAATTATATATGTTTGTTAAATTTATTTTCATTTATCAAATATAATTTAGAGGCTTAAAATATGAATGAATCTAATTTTAAGCATAATTTACATTAAAATGCCGATTTATTGCCTTTTAATGAAGAACCCTCTTTAAATATAGTTTTGTTCATTTTTATATGTTCTATTTATCCAAATAAAATATTTATTTATAATGAGGACATTAAAATTTAGTTTGTGTAAAATTTTGGAATTTTTCCGATAAGGTTCATTTTTTAATGAATAGTGAAAAATATTGTATTTTAATTCAAAAGTGCCTTTTAATCTAATTTATTTATATAGATAGATTATCTTTTTAATTGGTTTTAAAGTGAAACTATAATATATTCTTACCATTTAATCCAATGTTGTTCATTGTAAATAATTTCACTTTGAAATTGGACATAAACAAGTGTTAATCTTTTGATAGTTATTGTTTCTTAAAAACATGCTATTTGTTTTGATAACGGGAATTAATTTTAAAATTAATTAATGCCACTTCTATGTTTTGAATTTGAAAAAATATACATCATTTTTGAATTCCGAATATCACATATATCTTAGGCTGAATTTTTGGTATTTTTCTGAAAATCTTCAATTTTGGATGAATAGTGAAACCACTTAGTGGTAGTTAAAAAAATTGACTTTTTCATTTAAATGAAAATTTTCCACATCTGTGAATTGAATTTTCCAAATCCGAAAAATATGTCTGTTATCAAGAAGTAAAATGTGGTTCATTAAGATGAAAATAATTTTTTGTGAATAATAACTTTTGACTTTTATTTACCGCGATTAATGGTTAATAGAGTAATTCAAGATAAAAAGAGTATTATAATAATTCAAAATTACCTTAACACTTTTCCAAACCATATTGGTTGAGTAATTAACGACTATGGGCATCTTTGGGTCGATCTCAGGACCCCATTGAGCCACTTGGGAGTGATAATGACAATTTAGAGTAATTAAGTTAAAGTAATGGAAAAAATGACAAAAGTAAATATCTTTTAGTAAATTATTATTTTGAAGGGTTATACAAATTATATTTTTTACTATAAATATTAATTATAAAGATAAAAATATTTCCTACATTGTAGTATTTTTTTATAATTTTTAGACATCAAATAATTTAAATTATTTATGACACAATAATGATACAGTGTTTACCTCATTAATAAATCATTTAAATAAATAAGAATATTATGACTAAAATATTATCCAAAACCTGTCAAATTACTATTGGATGATTTTATTTCAACCATAAGTCATCTTATATTCAACGTTAATAATTTTTTGACCTTTTCAAACCGAATAGCATTATATTATAAAATAATATTTTCACACTTTCCTAAAGAGCCCCTCCTCTCCCTTATAAAAAGAGACCACTTCTAACCATTTCCTAACTCTTATCAAGCCTTTTGGATTATCCAAAATCTGACCAATTAAGCTCATTACATCCCTTTACTATTCCTAGATGCCTTACTTTTGGCATAAAGCACTTCAAGAAGTCCTTTTGGTTCAAACCAAAGGAAGTTACCCAAATTAAAGGTAACAGTTTCTCTTAAATTGTTTTCTTTTATTTTACATCTCCGACCACTAAAATCTTTTTATACCTTTATTTCATAACAACACCAGTATTATAAATATACTAGTATGTTGTTATTAGATTTATTCGAACTACACTTACACACACCTCTATCTAAAGGATGAAGAACATAATGTTTCTGTGGATGGAAAACTAACGCCTCACGGAATGATGATTGTTCAAATTTCTCCAACAGCCTCTCATGGTGGCCATTATGATGGAAATGTATTTATATATGATATATATTATGTTTAATTTTTCTTTATTATTCGGTATTTTCCATTTATATCAATCCTTTATGGTTTCCATAGTGGGTAAATACGATAATCTCATTTGAGGATGTGCGGACTACCGCCCCCTCAAAGTGATGTGACTCCTTAATGCCTTAAGTGGGATGTATAAAGGATAGAGTTAATGATATTATATATTATATTATACTGTAATTATAATATACCTATGTATCTTTATGTTTAAATTCCTTTAAAATAATAAATAGAAATGAAAGTAGCGTTCATGCCTACATACGGCTTACCGTCTCCATGAACAGTCCATTTCATTTATTACCTCAAAATGTTATGTAATATTATAAATAAATTTATATACTGGATACATATGATATATAAATCATGAATATCATTCTGGATATAATTTACTATTGACCACATGGACCACTTGTAAATATAAGGTGTTCATTTTTTACTCAATTACCAAATATCGAACAAATGGATGATGTTAACTTAAATGATTACATAATTTTTATAACATGGTAATAAGTGATATAAAAGGAATAATAAACTTGAAAAAGGTTCTTATGAAATTATAAATTATCTATAGTTTATTACTCAGTTGATTAAAGAAGGATCGAGTCATGTCGGACACGAGGTAAGGGAACTTCTTAACCCAATTTCCGTTCTTTGGGTTGATCTAATCTTTCTTGTTTATGTCATTCCTTAATTATGTGAGAAATGAATTTTTATGCATTTATACTTGATTTATGTGTGATTATATTGAATACACATAATAGATATATTTTATTTACAAAATTGTCTTTGTAAGGGACTTCGTCTTAATCTCCTTTCATTGATGCATATTTTGTTTTAATACAAGACTTTCTTTTATACACTGTATAAACACCCTTGACTTTTCAAAGGGAATATTTTTCTAGGAAGCATTTTAATAAAAGAAGAAAAGAATGTTCCTTTTAACGTAAGTGTTGACAACAACCTTTTCTGCCACTGTGACAATTATTTTATCTTTGGCTTCCTCAACAAGAAGAAATATTTTTAAAAGAAAGTAAATACCATCTAATCATTTATGTATTTTGGGATTGAAAATGGTTTTGATAATGGATTTGTTATTTCAATATATTTAAGTTATATATTTTGATTGAAATTTGTAAATGTTTTATTTCATTTATATTTGTTTTGTGTCTTATGATTTTATAATGGTACATGGACATTTGACGGGTGGTTACGTGATCAACCAAATGACAGGTGGTGCCGTGAATACCAGGACGGGTTGTTATGTTATAACCTCCAATGCATTGGGTATGGAAGTCAATAATATGGCTATTCCATTTAGTGATATGTGTGGAAGTTGACCATATGGTTATTCCATTTACGTATGTTTATGTCCCAAGTTACCTTTATATGTTATGTGTTCTTTATATGGGTTTTATGGTAATCTATTTGGTTACAAAAGGGTAAGTAATGATCATTTATTCAGTAAAGAGTATTTACTACTTCATAAAGGTGAAAAGTATTACTTATGATAAAGTATTCATGGTTTACTTGTTGTTTTGAAAAACTAACAGTTTTCCTTCTTTATGTATCCCTTACTTTGCTTTTTATGCTCATCCCATGTTTTTGAAATTTTTTTCACAGGACATAATGTGGAATAGGGTCAAGGATGGGATCAAGGAAAAGTCATGTTGTCTTAAACATGGAACTAGACATGAATATTTTTTTAAGAGTTTATATTTTAAAAAAAATGGAAATTGTATAAAAGTATCTACTTTGTATTTGAAATGAAATGTAAAAGTTATGCCCTAATTCTCTAAAACTCTAAACCTGAAAAGATCTTTAATGTGAATTGTTCATTTAATTCAAGATTATGTACTTTTTTAAAGGCCAGGTCCTTATAGTTGGTATCATAGGTCAGTTTAGATAACTTTAGGAGTTAGCGTATTGTTAAATAAATGTACGTAAATTAATTTATGGTAATATTGAAATGATATAGCATTTACAGATTACCATGTTGATTTGACTTAGATATTTTTGAGTTTATAATGTTTTTTTCTAATATAAAAAATTGCAGTTGTGCAGTGAAGGCATACAGAGGGAAATAACCTTCAAAATCAGTATCCTAAGATGGTCAGAATCAGAATTGAACAGTTTGTTGCAGTAATGGGTTAGTTGATTCAGGTGATATTTGGTGGTTGTGTTTATTGGTGATATTTTGGTTTATTCAAAATATAAAGAGGAACATGAAAGTCATTTAAGAGTTGTCTTTAAAACCTTAAAAGAAAATAAACTATTTGGTAAATTCAGAAAGTGTGAGTTTTGGTTACAACATATTTCTTTCCTTGGTCACATTGTTTCAAAAAATGGCATAACTATTGATCCTACAAACACAAAAGTTGTTGAATAATGGACAAGACCCTCAAATAGAACTTAAATTTGTTGTTTTCTTGGTTTTCCAGGTTATTATCGGAGGTTTGTTGAAAAATTTTCATGGTTATCTAGTCCAATGACTAAGTTAACTCGAAAAGGTGTTAAGTAATCTGGAAAAAAGAATGTGATGCTTGTTTTAAGGAATTGAAAAGAAGATTGGTGAATGCTCCAGTTTTGGCACTGCCTTCCAGAAATGGTGAGTTTTTTTTTCTACAATGATGCTTTGTTGAAAAGAATAGGTTGTGTACTAATGCAGAATGATCAGGTAATTGCTTATGCTTCACGTCAGTTGAAACCACAAGAGTTAAATTACCCTACATATGATTTGGAATTTTCTGCTGTTGTTTTTGCTTTAAAAATTTGGAGGCATCATTTGTATGGAGTGACCTGTGAAATATATACTGATCACAAAAGTTTGAAGTATATATTCACTCAGAAAGAATTGAATATGAGACAGGAGAGATGGTTGGAATTATTCAAGGATTATGATTGCACGATCCTTTATCATCCGGGAAAAGAAAATAAAGTGGCTGATGATTTGAGTCAAAAAAGTATTGAATCATTAACTAAGTTGCATTTAGAACAAGATCCTTTGGTTTTTGATTAGATAAAATTTTTCATAGAAGTTGTTGGTTTAGGAAATTCCTCTCTTTTATTTCCGGCGCCAGTGAAATCATCTCTATCAGTAAAAATTAAGTGAGTGCAGAAGGAAGATAGTGAATTGCATAAAACGGATCTGTTGGTTGAGAAGGGTAAGTTGCCCGATTTTAACGTTGATAATGATTATGTTTTACAGTTTGGGAAGAGATTATGTGCTCCTTGTAATTCAGAGTTGAAGAATGAGTTGTTATGTGAAGCTCATAGTTCCCCATTTTCAGTTCATCCTAGTAGTACTCATATGTATAGAGATCTTCGGGAGTATTACTGGTGGGATAGAATGAAAATAGATATTGATGATTTTACTGTGAAGTGTTTGACTTGTCAGCAGGTTAAAGCAGAGAGACAGTTACCGAAAGGAATTCTTTAGTCTTTACCGGTGCCAGAGTGGAAAATAGAAAATATATCCATGGACTTCATTATGGGATTACCAAAGACATCTCAAGGTAATAATGCAATCTGGGTTATATTTGATTGATTGACTAAATATTCTCATTTTCTTCCTATTCGAGATACTTTGTCTCTAGATCAACTTTCTCGATTTTATGTTAAAGAGATAGTCATGTTTCATGTAGTTCCCCTCTCCATTGAATCTGATCTTGATCCCAGGTTTACTTATAAATTTTGGAAAGGCCTTTAAAATTCATTGGGTACTGAATTAAATTTTAGTACAGTTTTCATCCACAATTAGATGGGTAGTCAGAATGAACAATTCAGACATTGGAGAATATGTTACGTGCTTGATCGATGGATTATCAGTGAAGTTGGGACTAACATCTTTCTTTAGTTGAATTTTCTTATAATAACAGATTTCATTTTAGTATATAGATGGCTACATTTGAGGAATTATATGGAAAGCGTTGTCGAACTCCATCTTTTTGGGATGAAGTAGGTGAAAGAAAGATGATGGGACTAGAATTGGTAGAAGACATGGCAGCGAAAGTTCAGTTGATTCAGAATCACATGAGAACAACTCAGAGTAGACAGAAAAGTTATGCAGATTACTAGAATAAGGATCATTCTTTTTAGGTAGGTGATCATTTCTTTCTCAAAGTTTCTCCATGGAAAAATGTGATGCATTTTGGTAAGAAGGGAAACTTGAGTCCAAGGTTCATTGGTCCTTATGAAATTCGGGTGAAAGTTGGATCAGTTGTGTACAGAGTGGCTTTACCTCCAAGTTTATCCCATGTACACAATGTTTTTCAGGTTTCGATGTTGAGAAATTATATACCAGATCCATCTCATGTTTTGAGATCAGAGGTAGTTCAGTTGGAAGAGAATCTCTCTTATGAAGAATAACCAGTCCAGATTCTTGACCACAGAGAGCAAGTTTTGTAGAATAAGGTAATTCACTAGGTAAAGGTTTTGTGTAAAAACCATATGGTTGAAGAGGCAACATGGGGCCCAAAAATAATGAGCCCGTAAGGGGCAGTCCTCCACTAGGGTTCCTCGCCGCCTCCTTCGTCTGCCTCGAGTCGATTCGGCTCCCCTCCTCAGCGCTTGCTCAGCGAGTTTGTGGCGGTGGCTTGTCCTTCAACGCTGGAATCGTCCGTCTCAATATCTCATCATTGATGTTCTGCTTTGCACCTCACTCCACCTTTGATGGATAGGGCTTATAATGGTGGCGCGATGATGCATTGGTCGAGATCTTGCTTCCTCTTCTAAGGGTTTCTACCTTAACTCTTGGTATATGTCGGGTGGTCCGCTGTGGTCTCCATGCGCAGGGATGGCGGCGACGGGTTATGGGTTCTGATTTGAGATGGGGTCCGGTGAGCTTGGCTTTCGGGTGGCTGGATTTTGGTGAAGGTTTAATTAACTCTGAATCTCACCCTATATTTTGATTTTGGCCTTTGCTTGTGTGTTGGTTTTTGGTCAGGTTCTATTCTGGTTGATCTACTGCTAGTTTTTACCGCATTTTCCGATCCGGTATTTGATTCTGGTATACGTCGAATGATTTCTTTGCGAAGGAGGTGTGAGTATTTGGTACCCATTCTTCTGTTGGTGATTTGGTTCTGATTCTGATTTCTTTGTTTCATCAAGTTGTCCTACCTGATTCAGAAATACGAATCTACAGACTTTAGTATAGTTCAGCTAGAATGGCAGCTAGATGGAATGATTCATTCCCTTTTTTGAGTACGTGTGGTTTCGTTGATGTTGGTGTAGGGCTCGATGTGTTTCTTGTCTGTTTCTTGAATTTTTAATTTTGTTTGTGGATTTTGGGATTTTTGTGTGGTTCTGTGATCTGCTTGACTCGACGATGGTGCTGGATGGCGTCAACGACTGTGAAGATGACACTAGTGGAGACCTATGGCTGTTTTTTGAATTTTGAACTTTGAAATTTGTATTTGGGTTATTTGTTTCCTATTGTGTAGGTTACTGCTAACCCAAAAAGCGGCTTCTAAAGATCAAATAAAAAATCACTTTTCAGTCAGAAGAGGCAACGTAGGAACCTAAAAATTCTATGAGGGATAAATACCCCCACTTATTTTGATAAGTGAATTAAAATTGCGAGGACACAATTTCCAAAAGGGGGGTAGGATGTAACAACCCAGGTAAATAAAGAATAAGAGATATTTCATATTTATTAATATTTTTGAGTTAAATATTTATTTTACTTAAAAGTGGTTTCTATGTTCGATAGTGTACTCGATACGCAACAACGGGTTTCATTGAAATATTACGTTGCACACTAATAATATAATATTATTATTTTAAAATGTAGTTAACACCAAGTCATTCTAATGGAAGAAATAAACATAACTAACTACGAAATAATTATATATGTTTGTTAAATTTATTTACATTTATCAAATAAAATTTAGAGGCTTAAAATGTGAATGAATCTAATTTTAAGCATAATTTACATTAAAAGGCCAATTTATCGCCTTTTAATGCCGAACCCTCTTTTAATCTAGTATTGGTCATTTTTATATGATCTTTTTGGGCAAATAAAATAATTCTTTAGAATGGAGAAATCAAAATTTACTTTTTGTAAATTTTTGGATTTTTTCTGAGAAAGTTCATTTTTTAATGAATAGTGAAAAATATTGTATTTTAATTCAAAAGTGCCTTTTAATGTAATTTATTTATATGGCTGGATTATCTTTTTAATTGGTTTTAAAGTGATATTAAAATATACTTTTACCATTTAATCCAATTTTGGTCATTGGAATTAATTTCACTTTGAAATTGGACATAAACATGTATCAATCTTTTGATAGTTATTGTTTCTTAAAAACACGCTATTTGTTTTGATAACGGGAATTAATTTTAAAATTAATTAATGCCACTTCTATGTTTTGAATTTGGATAAATAGACATAATTTTTTTATTCGGAATATCAAATATAGATTAGGCTGATTTTTTTGTATTTTTCTGAAAAACTTCAATTTTTGATGAATAGTGAAACCACTTAGTAGTAGTTAAAAAACTGAATTTTTCATTTAAATGAAATTTTACCACTTTTGTGAATTGAAATTCAAAAATCCGACATGCATGGTTGTTATCAAGAAGTAAAATGTGGTTCATTAAGAAGAAAATAATTTTTGGTGAATAGTAACTTTTGACTTTTATTTACCGCGATTAAAGGTAAATAGAGTAATTCAAGGTCAAAAGAGTATTATAATAATTCAAAATTACCTTAAAACTTGTCCAAAACATATTGGTTGAGTCATTAACTACCATGGGAATCTTTGGGTTGATTTTGGGACCCCATTGATCCACATGGGAGTGATAATGACAATTTAGATTAATTAACTAAAACTAAAGGCAAAAATGACAAAAGCAAATATCTTTTAGGAAATTAATTTTTAAAAGAGGTTATATAAATTTTCTTTTCAACTATAAATTTTAATTATAAATATAAAAATACTTCATAAATCATGGTATTTTTTTATAATTTTTAGACATCAAATAATTTAAATTATTAATGACTCAATAATGATGCAGTGTTTACCTCATTAATAAATCATTTAAATAAATATGACTATAATGATTAAAATATTATCCAAAACCTGTAAAATTATTATTGGATGATTTTATTTCGACCATGAGTCATTTTATATTCATCTTTAATTATTTTTGGACCTTTTGAAACCGAACAACATTATATAAGAAATTAATATTTTCACACTTTCCTATAGAGTCCCTCATCTCCCTTATAAAAGGAGACCACTTCTAACCAATTCATCACACCTCTAAATCCTTTTGTATTATCCTAAATCTGCCCAATTAATCTCCTTATGTCCCTCTCCTCTTCCTAGAAGCCTTACTTTAGGACGAAGGCACTTCAAGAAGTCCTTTTGGATCAAACCAAAAGAAGTTACCCAAATTAAAGGTAACAATTTCTCTTAAATTGATTTATTTTATTTTACTTCTCCAACCCCTAAAATATTATTATTCCTTTATTTTGTAAAAAAAACAGTATCCTCAATATACTAGGATGTTTTAATGAGAAGTATTTGAACTACACTTACAAACACCTCCATCTAATGGATGAAGAACATAATGTTTCTATGGATGGAAAACTAACGCCTCACGAAATGATGATTGTTCAAATATCTCCAACAGCCTCTCATGGTGGCCATTATGATGGAACTGTATTTATATATGATATATACTATATTTATGTTTTCTTTATGCTTCTTGATTTTCAATTTATATCAAGCCTTTATGGTTTCCAGAGTGGGTAAATACGATATTCTCATTTGAGGAAATGCAGACTACTACCCCCTCAAAGTGATGTGACTCGTTAGTGCCTTATGTGAGATGTATAAAGGATAGAGTTAATGATATTATATATTATATTATATTGTAATTATAATATACCTATGTATATTTATGGTTAAATTCCATTAAAATAAGAAATAGAAATGAAAGTAGTGTGCATGCGTATGTATGGCTTACCGTTTCCATGGACAGTGCATTTTGTTTCTTACCTCCAAATGTTATGTATTATTATAAATAAATGTATATACTAGATATATATGATATATATGATATCTAAATCATGAATATCATTCTGGATATAATGGAATATTGACCACATGGACAAATTTTAAATATAAGGTGTTCATTTTTGACTCAAGTACCAAATATCGACAAAATGGACGTTATTAACTCAAATGATTACATAATATTTATAACATGGTAATAAGGGATATAAAAGGAATAATAAACTTGAAAAAGGTTCTTAAGAAAGTAGAAATTATCTTTAGTTTATTATTCAGGATACTAAATAAGGATCGAGTCAAGTCGGACACGAGGTAAGGGAACTTCTTAACCCAATTTACGTTCTTTGGCTTGATTATCTCTTTCTTGTTTATGTCCTTCCTTAATTACATGAGAAATTAATTTTTATGTTTTTATACTTGATTTATGTGTTCTGATATTGAATACACATGATAGATCTATTTTATTTACAAAATGATCTTTGTAAGGGACTCCGTCTCAATCTCCTTTCATTGAGGCATATTTTGTTTTAATACACGACTTTCTTTTATACGCTGTATAAGCACCCTTGAATTTTCAAAGGGAATATTTTTCTATAAAGAGTTTTAATAAAAAAAAAGAATGTCCCTTTTAATGTAAGAGGTGACAACAGCCTTTTCTGCCACTGCGACTATTATTTGATCTTTGGCTTCCTCAACAAGCATTAATGTTTTTAAAAGAAAATAAATACCATATACTCTTATATGTATTTTGGTATTGAAAATGGTTTTGATAATGTATTTTTTATGTCAATATATTTATGTGATATATTTTGATTGAAATGTGGAAATTTTTTCTTTCCTTTATATTTGTTTTATGTCTTAGGATTTTATAATGGTACTTGGACATTTGACGGGAGGTTACGTGATAAACCAAATGACGGGTGGTGCTGTGAATACCAGGATGGGTTGTTACGTTATAACCTCCAATGCACTGGTTATGGAGGTCGGCCGTATGGCTATTCCATTTAGTGATATGTGTGCAAGTCAACAGTATGGTTATTCCATTTACGTATGTTTATGTCCCAAGTTACCTTTATATGTTATGTGTTCTTTATATGGGTTTTATGGAAATATTTTGGTTACAAAAGGGTATGTAATGATATTTTATTCAGTGAAGAGTATTAAGTACTTCATAATGCTGAAAATTATTACTTATGATAATGTATTCATGGTTTACTTGTTGTTTTGAAAAACTAATAGTTTTCCTTCTTTGTGTATCCCTTTCTGAGGTTTTTATGCTCATCCCAAGTTTCTAAAATGTTTTTCATAGGACTTAATGTGGAATAGGGTAAAGGATGAGATCAAGTAAAAGTCATGCTGTCTTAAACAAGGAACTAGACATGACTCTTTTTTTAAGAGTTTATATTTTATAAAAAAATTGAAATTGTGTAGATGTATCTACTTTGTATTTGAAATGAAATGTAATAGTTATGTCCTAATTCTCTGAAACTCTAATCCTAAAAAGATCCTCATTGTGAATTATTCATTTAACTCAAGATTATGTAATTATTTAATGCAGTGTCCTTAAAAAACACTATATATATATATATATCAAACTAGGACATTGGGATCTTATCCTACGCTCAGGATTATCCTTAGATAATTCACAAATGTTCACTGATCACAAACCATAAAAAACATAATATATTTAAAAACTATATCCTAATGGTGTTTTTTTATAACTTAAATTAAGATCATGCCTCAATAATTAGCCATTAAATTAATTCCTAAATATTAAATCATCCTCAACCAATATCATCCTAACCTCTAAAATTATCTAAACACTACTCTCATACCAACATTTTCAAAACTAGACCCTCTCTTCTAGAATCAATTCTAAAAAACATAACTTACAACAATTTCTTTGATAAACATCCATGGTTACAATATATTACAAACATTTAAAATATAATATCCATTTTTAGAGTATTAGATAAATAATATAAAATAATAAATAATAAATATCAAGTCTTCTCATCAAATGTAAACTTTCTTTTTCACTATATAATAGGGTACTAAATCCATAATGAATCATGAATATCACCTATAAATTATCCATATAATATATTCTTATAGTCTTAGTATACTCAAAATTTCATTTTATAACCCAGGGTAGCAGAAACATAAGAAACAAGTGAGGTTAAACTCCCATTATGGTTAAACATAATAATAAACAATAACATGAGAAACATGAGTCATAATAAGATATCATAATGAGTATGATCATAATAATGGAATCAAGTAATAAAGTTATAATGTCATATGTACATTTATTTGAAAATGTTAATAACACATGATTATAGAATATAAGAATATTTGGACAACATAAACATTACTTCCAAATCTATTCCAATTATCCGTACATAATTAACATTACATAGTTGTATAGGCTAACTCATCATGCACCATAGTTGGCTAGTATTACTACCCACACACCATGATATCTCAAGGGAGGGACTTATTACCTAATAAATAAAAGGGATATATGATTTTATGTTCACTTATAAAATAATGAAAATCATACATATGTGTGCCACATGGTTTAGATCAATATATCATAAGATCCAAAAAATTAAAATGGGTTTTATATCAATTTCATTCATTTACCTAAGAAAGAATTCATGATTTCATAAATAAACATGACATACAAAACCCATGGAAGATAAATTGGTATCCAATTACTTTATGCATCATTATAGGGAAATACAACTCAACAAATATGATTTCCCATATAGTGCTTACACTGTATAAGAAATGGATATATGGTTTAGACAATAATTTCTATAATAAATTGATGTATTGGGTATCCATCTCCACACCCATAATTCATGTAGGGAAACATAGAAAATTCACATAGGAAAATAATTAAAAGTTAGTCATTTCTATATAATTGGATGATTAGTTGAGAAAAAATCATTTATGAATCATACAATATATGTAAAAGATAATTTCATTATCTATCCAGGCAAAGAAGGTGTGTGGTATAATTTTAAGAATACCCTTGATCTAGCATACAAAATAGTTGAAGATCAATTTTATAGGTATTAATAAAATAATTTCAAAATAGTAAAATCTCTATTACTTTTTTTAATTTTAATATAAATATTTTATTAAACCTTTATAATAATATTTTTCTTTTTGAAAAAATGATTTCATAGAGATAAATTCTCTTATAAAATGACAATGGGTGTAGAAATACATCTTCACGTAGAAACGTGTAAAAGTGATTAATTTTTATACAAAATCAACCATGTATAAAATGTTAAAAATATTTCATTTTAATACATTTTTAATAAAGTAAATTTAGTTGAAAATAACTTTAAAACAATATTTATATAATAATTTAAAAATATTTATAACATTACATTATAATTAAATAATTTCTAGAAAACTATTCATGTGGAAAATATTAAAAAATAATTTTAAAAACATTTATAAAACCCACATTGTAAAAATTATAATACAAAATTAATTTGAAAATAAGTGAAGGTTATCTTTTTATTCAGTTGATATGAAACATACTTGGGTTATATATCATAATTTTGATAGGTAAAACATGGAGATGAAGAAAAATATACTTTGGAAGGTATAAGAGTTTTTATTGTCAACATCATGATATGATTTGGCTAATTGTTTAATAAAATGGGGTATATTAATTTAGAAAAGTAAAATACCTAGATAAATATCATATATACCATTTTAAAATGTAATTATAGGGACTAATACCTAAAAAATCCATATTAGGATGAGATTTCATGACTCTAGGGAAAATTACTTTAGTTGAGAAAACTATTTTGAATTGAGCAAAATTTTAATGAAAACATTTGAAGAATAATGTTTTTGGAAATGAAATTATGATATAATGAATAAAATATAATTAATGGTATTATAACAAATATAAATCATATTCGCCATATAAAAGTAAATTGGTGCATAATGTAAAATGCGTCCCAATGATTGGAGTTTGAGAGCAAAATCCCTTACCTTATCTACCCACCTAGTTGATCACAGCAAAAATTCATATAAAAAAACCATAAATATATTAATATTATATTTTATAACCTCATTAATATATATAATCCTTTTATATACTTTATTTCTAATTATTATCTATGAGCATAATGGCTCATTATAACTTATTTTTAAAATCTGTTGTTAAAACCTTTGATTGTATTGCATATGATTTTAAATGTTAATGTTGATCATTGATTTTTAATACTAATTTAATTATTCCAATATTACCTTGGTTTAATAATACAGACCCCTTATTAGTTTAATATTCCATTTTTTATCCCATGTGAGTTTTAATTATGACTCTTGAAGATGATGCCACAGGAAAACATGTTTCAATAGTTTTTCATGAAAATAGATTATATATTATTAACATGTTTAGGTATTAATATTAAAACTACATAAAAATTTCAAAAACATTAATACATTAGTATTACATTTCATTAATATTATATAATATTCCTTAATAATTCGCTATATAAATATTACAATATCACTTAAGAGGGCAATAAACCAACCAAAACAAAAGCATGTCATCATGATCGAACGAGGAATAATTTTCTATTAGATATTTTTAATATATAATATATATATATAACATTATTCAAATAATATATATCATATATATTCATGAATTCCATTATTAGAACTATTAAACATGGGAGTTGTTGAAAAATGAAATTCTTTGTTCTTAGAGCTGGCAGTCTGCACGTACACACGATTAACGAACCCATTTCTCACTAAATGAATTAAGTGATGGAATATGAAAAATGGTCCTATCATAATTATAATAATGTTATAACAATCATATTTTCTTACTAATTAAACTATTAGGTCTACTAATGTTATCTAGTTAAAATAAATGAGAATGGTTGTTCATGGAGGTGGTAGTCTACCCGTACACATGTTTAACGATCTCATTCCTTAACAAATAGATGAAATAATGGTAAATTCAAAAGGTGATAATTTTATAATTTTATAATTTACACCAATAAAATAATTATTCATCAAACCCAATCATTATTCTATATATAATAATTGGTGAAGAAAAAGAACAACATCATGATGTGGAGGTGATAGTCTGCATATACGTATGATCGATGAGTTTTTTCTCAGAAGATTCCATGGAATAAATTAATAATTGTTTTTAAAGTAAAATATTGAAATGTCAGTTTATATATGACACTTTATTAATTATATTAACAAATATATGAAATATTATAAAGATGAAAATTTAATAGAAAGACTATGAAGAGAGTAATAACAATTCCAAGAACATTGATTTTCATTGAAATTATCCTTAGAAATGAAGAGTTTAATATAACTAAGGATGTAAAAGGATTTAGTTTATGGGATAGGTTTCTATGATGAAATAATGGTCATATTTTTTCAAAGTAATTCAAATTAATGGGTGTATAAATAGGTGGTGCATGTGGTCCCTTTTATAAGTGATGTAAATAATGGTTTTAGAATTACCATAACTTGTTAAATTATTTATTTAAAGTATTTCATGGTAAAATACTTCCTTATTTTAAAAATATGATTTTTTCTATTTTAAATTATAAAACCCTCCCATTCCCTCATTTTGGAGGCAACCAAGAGTGATTTAATGTATTTTATTTTTTCATTTCAATTTATCCAAGGGCACTTTTACCTAGGTAGTTTTTATTTTCACCCATGTTAATTAATTAAAATTTTCACTATTTATATTTTTATTGCCACTTAATTTTAGTATTATAATACAATATACGATAATAATTTTATCAAATAAAATTACAAAGTTTATGAAAAGTCAATTTTATGAATAATTGTAATAATTATTAAAATAGTTTTTGATATAAATAATATTTTTAGTTGAATTTTTTTTGTGAGTTATAACTATTAATTTAAATAATTTTTATAAACTAAATTTATTCATTAAAAATAAAATAAATTTATGTGACATCAAAATAAAATTGTAATCTAATTTCTTAAAATAAATAAATGAATTAAAAGAAGATAAATAAAACAATTTTCTTTAATAAAGTAGCCTTTTACTTTAGTCCTCAAAATATTGACTTGAGTTTCCAAAGTTCCAATAACATTCTAAAATTAATAATTTTTCTCATTAATTTAATATTGGAACACTTAAATCATTTTATGACTTTCTAGGTCATTTTTATATATTAATAAATTTATTAAAATTATATTTTTTTTGTAAAAAGGTATTTTTTTACTAAATATCTATTTTTTAGAAAATGTGTAAAAATTCTTACAATTAAAATTTTAATATTTTAATTTAAAAAATAATGTTTATTTTATCTAATTCTATTTCTAAAAATTTTATATTTATCATTTAAATGATAAAAAAATATAATTTGGTTTTATTTAAAAATTTCATCCTTAAATATTTTGTGTTTCAAATATTATTTCATACCGATTTTATAAATCAATGTTTATAAATATTATACATCATAAATATAAATTATATATTCTCATAATTATCTTTTAAAGATTATTATTTTAATTTAATCATGTAACACGGTTTTTGTTTCTGTACTTGCGAGGAATGATATTAAACTCACTATTATTTAAATGTGAAAATATATACTAAAATATCAGGATGTTACACTCCCCCTGAAAAATGTTTCTTAAATGATTTGGTATAAAAACACTTTATAAATGGGATTTTCTTTTACCTCTATCTATAATGTGGGATTGGAACCTAGACTACTAGGAGGGTCCCAAATCCTCACTTGAACAGCTGTTGGTAATAGGATATGATACAATTTGTAATAGACCATACATAAATTGATAAATACCTATTTCCCCAAGGACCAATTGTGATGACCCAGACCCTCGTTGTCCATCCCTTTTTCAAATTCGGGATCCTAGGGGTGATGTCTCGGCGGTAGGATTCCATTTCGGTGTGCGACCGATCGGCGCGACCGATTAGCGTAACCGAGCGGCGTGACCGATCAGGGCGACCAATCAGTGCGACTGATCGGTGTGGCCGATCAGTGTCACCCAGCCTTGTCAGTTTCTCTTCTACAGTTCTTCTCGTAATGCCTCTTTGGACTTTTCAACTTTTTTTTTTCAAGTGGTTCAAGGACACTTAAAATCCCATAATTAATACCCAATAAATCCCGAGGGACCTCCTCAATGGAGAATTAAATAACAATTAATTCCGTTGTGTGTAACCACCCAACCGAGTAGGGAACCACGATCCAAATTTAAAGCCGTTCAAATCCCCATATCCTGTGACAACATGATCTTATCTATATATTTCATGGGAATTTGTTCTTCCTTCTTCTTCATCTTGGCTGGCTTCCTTTCTTCTTAGTACGTTTGGAGTTCCCAACGTTCCTCCCCAACGAGTCATGATTTTCCCTAATTATTGGAGCGTGGACATGAACTTCGATCTATCAAGTAGGGTTTTCCTTCACCTCTCCATTGTGTGTATCATGCTGGGTGGGATCGCTTTTTCCTCAATGGGAATTGATGGAACCAAACATAATGAAGATAATGAATGGAATTTTAAAGAATAAGGGGGGGGGGGTGTGATCGATGTTCAGTTGTACTATTTTATGTTGTATGTGTTGTGAATTTTGTGGGCCTATTCTCAGTGAAAATCATGGCCGTTGGTGGTCTTTCCTTGCACACTAATGAACCAATGTATTCAATGATGATTAAATGAATTAAACTAGAAATTGGTTAATCACGTAAACCCAGTTGGTTTAAATGGATGTTTAGTAAAACAAGAATCCCTACGTGACCACCCCGGTTAACAAACAGAAAGAAGAACCTAATGAATGATGTGCTTGAACCTGGAAGTTTCTCTACTCTGTTTTGGTGGTAGGGGAATTGTTTTGTTTGTCTGACTTTGGGGCGATGTGGGTACGGATGGGATCCTCTGATGCGGAACAGTTGTTGGTTGTGAATCTGGGGTTGTGGTTACTCTTCTTATATCACAAATTGGGTTGGAATCCTCTATCGTTTAGAATTGGTGGGTTTCTAGTTTTGGGGATGTGGGGCTGTGTCGCATTGTTTTCTTTGGTTCCAGTACTTTGAGGGATCTCACTAATCTCTTTTTTTGATACAACTTTACAAGAGAACTAGGTGTGAATGCATAAATTGGTGTATGGGTGTTTCATTCTTTTTGGCTTGTGGTTATGCCTATTAGTTTCCCGGTAGTACAATATTCACCCTTATGGGATCACTTGAACAAGAAACAAGAATGGTTGAGTGGGGAATTAGTTTGGGAATGAGTTGCATCTTGGCCATGAGTGTCGTGGCTTCTTTTGTGAATGAATAGTAACAAGGGTGTTTGTGCTTAGGTTTTGGAACACCTAGGTTGGGATGAGTGTTTGTTACCTATACATATATTTGTAGCCTTTATGTTTCTTATTCGTGCCCCACCCAAGTTGAGCACTTAGTGCTGAACACCCCATTTCACGGGGAGGGTGTTTTTCCTAACACTCTTATGAGTGGCTGGTCATTATATCCTTTTATTCTCCCTTTCTCAAATAGCCCAAGACTCTTCGGGCAGGCTGTGATGGCCTGAAGTCCATTATCGGCCCAAGAATCTTCGAGTAGGGATGTTGTGGCAGTTGGCCCTGGTGTTTGTGGACAAGTTGTTTCCAAAGTGTCTTCAGGATGAGGCCCAGCTGTCTTCGGGCGTGGTAGTAGTTGTTTTGACCCAGGTGTTTTTTGGTGTGGTTACGAATGGTGGTTGTGGCCCAGGTGTCTGCGGGCGGGATAGTGGTTATGGCCCAGGTGTGTGCGGGTGGGGTTTGGAAGAGGGAATGTGGTGAGAATGGCGAGATTGGTTCGATGCATAGTATGTCTTCAATAACCAGTGGGAAAGTGGTTTGGGGTACCCAACTATCGATGTGGTATTACTATACTTTACTTGCCTTGTGTTTTTTGGGGAGTGTTCCTTGGTGAGACTTGGGTGGATAGATTTTTTCCTTGCTAGGTTCCTTGGATTTTCTTTTATAACAGGGCATTAGAATGCCTCTCCACTTGTACACGAGAGTCTTTGGTTTTTTCTACTGAGTGTACTTGTATGCTCACCCTACATATATAAAACTGCTTTCATATTTCCCGAAGGACTTCATGGACCGTGTGGGACCATACTAGCTCAGACCGTGGGGCAGTTGCTGTTTTTGTTTTCCTTTTTCTTGGTAAATTTCCTTTAGAGTCCTTTTGTGGCTTGTATCTTTTACTTTTGAACATGAATATGGGGATGGTTTACTTTTGGTTTTACCTTTACTTTCAACTTTAGTATTTTTGGGTTTTCTATCTTACCTCTCGATCCTATAAAAATAAAAGGGTAATGCCTTCCATTTTGTGTGAGATTCTATACCCATGGTGCTGGTCGCCACTCTGAGACATATTGAAGGCGGGTTTCATGGGTCATTATCTCTCCTTCAACTTAAAGAAGGAAGGTCCTGACAATCTACTGACCATTCCCTCCTTTTGGTGAAGGCGAGTCGTGACCGAATGGTATCAAAGGGAGGTTCGCAGTTGAGAGATTGGATGGAGTCTGGAGTTTGGAACAGTGAGGATTGCATGGGATGGTAGGGAAACATTGTTGGGTGACCTTGGTACGTGAATTAGGCCAGGGGAGACCGGCTAGGACACGAGATTTTAAGGCCCCCTGTGATCTGATGCAAGGACTTTGGACCTACCAAACGACCAAGTGAGGATACTCTAATTGCAGGGTAGAGACCCTAGGAAAGGTACATGCATCATAATGACTTCTGTTCTTATGTTTCATGGGTGTCTTAGGGATTCAAATTAAATAAATGAGTCTAAAAAAATTTTAGAATAATATTCTGCACTACTCGGGCTTAGGCATTCTTTATTTACCTTGCAGCTATGGCACCTAGGAGACGACCACGAGTAGTGCGGGTGATCAAGGCCCACGAGGTTGACTCGTCTAATCGATGGAGGGCTGACCGAGAAGAGGAGGATGATCAGTGGCAGAAGACGCTTCGAGCCTTTCAGTGATAGACCATCAAGAAGTACGGAGGCAGCACTTCAGATATGGAGACGGAGAGATGGCTCGAGGAAATAGTGATAGCTTTCGGCCTGATTTGGGCTCCGAAAGAGTACTGGGTTCCTTTAGCCATCATCCAGATGTGTGGAGTAGTGCGTCAGTGGTGGACGATTTATCTTGGAGAGAAGAGGGAAGCTGAGGTTGCATGGGCCGACTTTGAGAAGGAGTTCCAGGAGGAATTCCTCTCTTCTACAATGATGACAGAGAATAGGCAGAAACTACTCTCCCTCCAGTAGGGGAGTATTTCAGTGAAAGATTTGGGGATCAAGTTCAAGGATCTCCTTCATTTTTCTTTGGACCTCTTTCCAGATGAGGAGTCTCGGGTGAGACATTTAGAGGAGGCACTCTGACCTTGTCTTCAGTACGTTGTTACCACCTTCACCCTACCGACATACTTAGAGGTGCAGAAGAAGGATAAAGTGGTGGAGAGGATGAACACGTTGGGAGGTGTGTCACGAGAGGGGATCCAGTTGGGGTCGTCAAAGGGGAAGGCCTTCAGCAGCAGGCCTCCAGCATCAGGGCCCTCTAGGTTCCGACCAGCAGGGTCCAGACCACAACAATTCCAGTTCTGGTCCGCCGGTCCTTGCGCATTCCCTTCGGGCTTAGGACCGAGGTGCTTCATCTGTGGAAGCCATGGGCACCTTCGAAACCAGTGCCCGGACAGAGTGCAGTACGGTGGGGGTGGGCAGGTCCATCACCCACCTCAGCAGCAGTAGTTCCTAGCTAGACCCTCTCAGCAGTAGCAGCAGGGGCAGCGGGCTCCTGCTCCGCCAAGGGCCGATGTTGCGGGAGGAGGCCGACCTCAAGGCACTCCATAGGGACCTCGAGCAGGGCATGGTTGGGGAGGCGTCTGACAGCCGGGAGGTAGAGGAGCTGAGTGTGGGCAGTTTCATGCCAAGGAGGTAGCAGTTCCAGCAGGGCCAGAGGAAATTCGAGGTATGATCAGCTTGTTTAGTACCCTTGCATATGCCTTGTTTGATACATGAGGTTCTCACTCCTTTGTTACACCCAGTCTGCCCCATGCTCTTGGTTTAGATGCTGAGAGAATTCCAGTGCCCCTGGTGCTGAGAAAACCAGTCAAAGGATAGACCGACTTGTTGTATGTTTGTCGGGGGTTCACACTGATGATAGGGCAACATCAGTCAGTCAGGGATCTTCTACTGTTGCAGATACAACCATACGATGTCATCCTAGGCATTGACTGGTTGTTCTCTGTATATGCCATCATTTAATGCTTCTGAAGAAAGGTTTTGTTTTTAGACTTCGGTGGCCAAAGGGTGACATTCATCGGTGAGAGGAGTTTCCAGGGAAGAAGAAAGTAAGGGGAACCCCTCCTCTCTTTTCTAGATGAGCTGTCAGTGGAGTCGGTGGATGTAGAGATGGTGGAAGTCCCAGGGGTCGTCAGTGTGTTTATGGACGTCTTCCCTGAAGAGGGGGCGACTCTACCCCCTCGACATGATGTTGAGTTCTGGATTGACCTGCAACCTGGTGCACGTCCGATTTCGATGGCTCCCTATCGGATGTCACCTTTTGAGTTGCGGGAGTTGCGGATCCAGATTGATGATCTAATGAAGAAGGGTTTTGTTCGGCCGAGTGCGTCACCGTGGGGTGCTCCTGTTTTTTTTTGCGAAGAAGACGGATGGTGGTCTAAGGCTGTGCATACACTACAGGAGGCTGAATCAGGTGATAGTCAAGAATAGTTACCCTCTCCCAAGGATAGACGATCTCTTTGACCAGCTGAGGGGAGCAGGTTGGTTCTCGAAGATTGATCTGCGGTCTGGATATCACTAAGTGAGGGTGAATGAGGGCGACATCTCGAAAACAGCCTTCAGGTGCAGATATGGCCACTTTGAGTTCATGGTCATTCCTTTCGGTGTTACAAACACTCTAGCCATGTTCATGGGGTTTATGAACTCCATATTCCGGGAATATCTGGACTGGTTCGTAGTCGTGTTTATCAATGACATTTTGATCTACTCAAGATCAGAGGAGGATCACGCTGAGCACTTGAGGTCCTCTGATAGCACAAGCTCTATAGGAAGTTGTCCAAGTGCAAGTTCTGGACGCAATAAGTGCATTTCTTTGGGAATGTGGTGTCCTAACATTGGATAGCAGTTGACCCATCAAAGGTCTAGCCGGTTGTTTCTTGGGCAGCACCCAAGAATGTGGCGGAGGTTCGTAGTTTCCTCAGGCCGGCAGGTTACTACTGGAGGTTCGTGCACAACTTCTCCCGAGTTGTGGCACCCTTGACCACCTTGACCAAGAAGAACCAAACTTTCATATGGGATGACCTGTGTGAGGCAGCCTTCAGCTATCTGAAGGAGAAGCTGGTTAGTGCCCCGGTGCTGAGGTTTCCAGAAGAAGGGGCAGCATATGAGGTGTTCTGTGATGATTTTGGGAATGGCCTTAGATGTGTGTTGATGCAGTGGCAAGGGGTGATCTCCTATGGGTCTAGGAAGTCACATCCCCATGAGCATAACTATGCCACCCATGATCTAGAGCTTGTGGCGCTCATGTTTGCACTAAAGTTGTGGCAGCACTAACTCATTGGGGAGCACTTCGTGGTATTCACTAACCAAAATAGCTTGAAGTATGTCTTCTCCTAGCAGGACCTGAACTTATGGTAGCGATGGTGGATGAAATTCCTTTATGACTATGACTTCAAGATTTCCTACACCTCGGGAAAGCAGAATATGGTGGCTGATGCCTTGAGCAGGAATTCACAGAAGGATGCGGTTCAAGAGTTGGTAGATGCTTGGAAGGCGATGGAGAAGTTGGCTGCCATGTACCTGGATTCTAGGATGAAAGGCTGTAGAGGTTCCAGTATCAGATGACGGTGCAACCATCTCTGTTGTGGTAGGGGGAGGAGTCCCAATGGAGAGACTCAGAAAGTGAAGTGATGCATGACTGAGTTGACCAGGGAAATGCTCCAGAAGGGTGGACAGAGGATGGTCAAAACCAGATGCTTTTCCATGGAAAGTAGTTTTTCCAGAGGAATTGCACAACAATGTTCTTAGTGAGTTCCACAAATCTTCCCTAGATGTGAACCTGGGAGTTTACAAGATGTACCAGGGCTTAAGGAGACAATTTTGGTGGCCCGGGGTGTAACGGGTAGTGGCAGAGTTCGTAGCCAAGTGCATAGTGTGTCAGCAGGTGAAGTCTGAACACCGTTTCCTAGGAGTCTTGTGGAAAACTTTAGATGTCCTCGTGTGGAAGTGGGAGTACATATCAATGGATTTTGTCATGGGTCTACCCAAGGTTCGAGGAGGCTGCGACGCTATTTGGGTAGTGGTGGATCGGTTGACGAAATCAGCCCACTTTCTGGCGATCAGGGAGTCGGGTGCGGTGGATGCTTTAACACGATGGTACGTGGATGAGGTGGTGCAGTTGCATGGAGTTCCAAGATCCATAGTCTTGGATAGGGATACACAGTTTACCTCGCGAGTCTGGAGGGGATTGAAACATGCTTTTGGCACCCAGCTATGTCTTAGAACTGCTTTCCATCCCCAGATAGATGGACATACAAAGTACACCATCTAGACCTTGGAGGATATGCTACGGGTATGAATTATAAATTTTGGGGGATCGTGGGTGAGACACTTGTATCCGGTAGAGTTCGCCTACAATAATAGCTATCAGTCTACCATTGGCATGGCTCCATTTGAAGCCTTGTACGGGAGGTCATGTCGCTCACCTGTGTGCTAGACTGAAGTTGGGAAAGTGAGTGTTCTTGGCCCGGAAGAAGTGCATAGCACGACAGAGAAGGTTCAGCTTATTCAAGGAAGGATGAAGGAGGCACATGACCGACAGAAGTCATATGCCGATAATAGGAGGAGACCCTTGGGGTTCGGGGTCAGGGACCACGTGTTCTTGACGGTCTCCCCTCGGCGTGGACAATGGAGGTCCGGTAGGGGGAGCAAGCTCTCTCCCAGATTCATCAGACCCTTTGAAGTGTTGCGGTGGGTTGGAGAAGTGGCTTATCAGCTAGGGTTACCACCGCTGCTACTGAGGATACATAAAATTTTCCATGTGTCCCAGCTCCGTCTGTATCTGCATGAAGATTCACACGTACTTGACTGGGTAGAGCTATATATTGAAGACAATGCAACGTTCGTGGAGCGACCAGTGATGATCAAGGATCATGAGTAGAAGGTGCTTCGTGGATGAACCATTCCATTGAGTCGTGTGTTGTGGAGGCATGGTGGGCTTGAGGAAAGTACCTAAGAATGGGAATCACAGATGCGTGCCCATTACCCAGAGTTGTTTTGAGCTTTGTGCTATTTTTCTATGACGGAACACCTTACCTTGTTAACTATTTAATGCGTGGTCTTCCTTTTCTATGGATGTGTGTGAAGTATCCTGAGATGCGGGGAGGGGAGGACCTAATCCCTAGTTAAGACACATTATAGTGGATGCGCCTAAACCCATGTGGTAGAGTCAGAGCCACCCAAAGAGGATAGTATCTTAACATGGAAGAATGGAACCCCCTCACCACATGACCGGATGGTTTAATCGTTTGTTTTACGGTGATCTTGATTGTTTGGGTTCACTCTTGAGAGGTATCTTCTGGGGTGGTTGTTCGGACCCCCCTCCTTTCTTTAGGTCTAGTTTTAAATTCTCGAGGGTGAGAATTATTTAAGAGGTATCTGATGTGATGACCTATACCCTCACGGTCCATACCTTTGCCAAATTCGGGATCCTAGGGGTGACTTCTCGGTGGTAGGACGTCATTTTGGCGCGACCAATCGGTGTCACCCAGCCTTGTCTGTTTCTCTTCTAATGTTCTTCCTGCAACTCCTCTTTGGGATTTTCAACTTTTTTTCAAGTGGTTCAAAGCCAATTAAAATCCCATAATTAATACCAATTAAATCCTAAGGGACCTCCTCAATGGAGAATTAAATAATAATTAATTTAATTGTTTGTAACCACCCAACTGCGTAGGGGACCACGATCTGGATTTAAAGCCGTTTAAATCCCCATATCCCGTAACAATGGGATCTTATCTATATATCACACGGGAATTTCTTCTTCATTCTTATTCCACTTGGATGGCTTCCTTTTCTTCTTATTATGTTTGGAGTTACCGATGTCCCTCCCCTACGAGTCGCGCTACTCCCTAATTATTGGCGCGTGGAGAGGAAATTCGAACTATCAAGTAGGGTTTTCCTTCGCCTCTCCTTTAATGAAGATAATGATTGGACTTTTAAGTGATAAAGGGGGTGTGATTGATGTTCTACTGTACTCTTTTATGTTGTATGTGTTGTGAATTGTGCAGACCTAAGCTTACTGAAAATAATGGCCATTGGTGGTCTTTCCCTGTGCACTAATGAACCTCTGTCTTCTATGATGATTAAATGAATTAACCTAGAAATTGGTTAATCACGTAAACCCAGTTGGTTTAAATGGATGTTCAATAAAACAAGAATCCCTGTGTGACCACCCCGGTTAACAAACAGAAAGAAGAACCTAATGAATGATGTGCTTGAACCTAGAAGTTTCTCTACTCTGTTTTGGTGGTAGGGGAATTGTTATGTTTGTATTCCTTTGGGGAGATGTGGGTGATGATGGGATCCTCTAATGTGGCATGGTTACTGGTTGTGAATCTATGGTTGTGGTTACCCGGCTTATATCACGAATTGGGGTGGAATCCTCTATCGTTGAGAATCAGTGGGTTCCAGGTTTTGGGGATGCAGGGCTGTGTCTTAGGGTTTGATTTGGTTTCAGTACTTTGAGGGATCTCACTTATCTCTTTTGTGAGGTTATCTTTGGTTCCAGTACTTTGAGGGATCTCACTAATCCCTTTTGTTGATACAACTTTACAAGAGAACCAAGTGTGAATGCTTAAATTGATGTTTGGTTGTTTCTTTCTTTTTGACTTGAGGTTATGCTGGTTAGTTAGCCGGTAGTGCAGAATTCACCCTAATGGGATCTCTTGAACATCATACAAGAATGTTTGAGTGGGGAATTATTTTGGGAATGAGTTGTGTCTTGGCTGTGAGTGTCGTGGCTTCTTTTGTGAATGAATAGTAACAAGGCTATTTTTTCTTAGGTTTTGGAACCGCTAGGTTGGAATGAGTGTTTGTTACCTATACATATATATGTAGCTTTAATGTTTCTTATTCACACCCCACCCAAATTGAGAACTTAGTGCTAAACACCCCATTTAATGGGGAGGGTGTTTTCCCAACACTCCTATGAGTGGTTGGTCATTCTCTCCTTTTCAGACCCCTTTCCCGAATAGCTCAAGACTCTTTGGGCAGGCTGTGATGGCCTGAAGTCCATTATTGGCCCAAGAATCTTCGGGCAGGGCAGTTGTGGCGATTGGCCCAGGTGTTTAAGGATAGGTTGTTTCCCAAGTGTCTTCGGAATGAGTCCCGGGTGTCTTCGGGCGTGGTAGTATTTGTTCTGACCTAGGTGTTTTCGGTTGTGGTTACGCATGGTGGCTGTGGGCCAAGTGTCTGCGGGTGGGATAACATTTATAGCCGAGGTGTGTCAAGGCGGGGTTTGGAAGTGGGACTACAGTGAGAATGGTGGGATTGGTTCGATGCATTAGATGTCTTCAATAACTAGTGGGAAATTGGCGTGGGGTACCCAAATATCGATGTGATATTATTATACTTTACTTGCCTTGCGTTATTTGGAGAGTGTGCCTTGGTGAGACTTGGGTGGATAGTTTTTTTCCTTGCTAGGTGCCTTGGATTTTCTTTTCTCACAGGGCATTAGAATTCATCTCCACTTGTGCACGAGAGTCTTTGGTTTTCCCTACTGAGTGTACTTGTATGCTCACCGTACATATATAAAACTGCTTTCAAGTTTCCAGGAGGACTTCATGGATCGTGCGGGACCATACTAGCTCGGACCTTGGGGCAGTTACTGTTGTCGTTTTCCTTTTTCTTGGTACATTACCTTTATAGCCTTTTTGTGGCTTGTATCTTTTACTTTTGAACATACATATGGGGATGATTTACTTTTGGATTTACCTTTACTTTTAGCTTCGGTATTGTTGGGGTTACTATCTTACCTATCGATCCTATAAAAATAAAAAGGATAATGCCTTCCATTTTGTGTGAGATTATATACCCTTGGTGCTGGTCGCCACTCCGGGACCTATTGAAGGCGGGTTTCGGGGGTCATTATCTCTCCTTCAACTTAAAGAAGGAAGGGCCTGGAAATCTGCTGACCCTTCCCTACTTTTGGTGAAGGCAGGTCGTGACACCCAAACTCAAATATTTTTTAGGATCATCACTCTAATAATAACCTCCTTAAAAAAATTTAAGGGTTAGGCACCCAAACAACATTATAGAGTGGTTTTTTATTCACCTCCACCTATCGTGTGGGATTTTTATCATTATAACGCCCTAAACCATGTTGTGGTATACATAAAATTAATTTTTTTTAATGAATATAATTTATTTTCATTTGAAAATGTTTTAGGTGTCGGTGTGGGACCTAGTAGTTGTTTATAAGAGTTGGACATGGGTTGGGCTAAGATTTTACCATTGGTGGACCATCATTCTATTACAGGTGAAGGAAGTGTAATGATGGTTTCCTATGTGAGATTAAGTAATAAATATTTTTGAAGAGGATATTTTGTGACCTAGGGTAGTGTGATTCATTGAGATTCATCTATGATTATTATCATCTGGCTGATTATTATGCTTTAATGAAGATATTTTTGTAGTGTGGAAGCTGTTGTGTTGGTGTACACTCTTTTTACATATGGGTTAACTCTTTAGGGTATGAGGATCACAACATATAGTAGAGATTCATTTCATGATGATATCCCATACATAGTGTGTTTAACATCTAGGAAACACATACGAATTTAGTGTAACCTTTATATATGGAAATTCATTTTTTGTAAAACCTCATATATCATTAGTGAAACCCCTTTTCATTCTTTTGTGATCTAGAATATCTTTTATACTGAACTTTTGTAACCCTTGCCCGAATGGCCCAAAGGCCTTCATTTTTATTTATTTTTGACAACCCCCCTTTCAAGGGATGATGGGGAACCCTTACAAGGCCCATAGGCTCAGAGATTACATGGACCATATGCTAAGGAGATTACATGACCTGAAGGTCTTAGGGAATTCAACTAAACTATCTATGCGGAAATGCCCCTCCCCCACATATGCATCATGATAGTAGCTCTCCACCTTATCATGACCATCTGGTTAGGCTTCCCATGTAAGAAAAGGCTGGTCCTAGTGGCAATTCCATACCCATTCATTCTGAAAAATCCATTTGGTTCTGCTCTGGTGAGTGCACTTGCTCTGAATCCTATTCTAGGGCTGTTATTTTTTTAGTGTATCTCAGGTAACTGCATGTGGCCTAAAGGCCTTGAGGTTGCACGAAGTCCTTAAAGGTGGCCCAAAATCCCTACTTAACCGAAGGCCTGGGTGGCCCAAAAGCCTTAAGGAATCCAAGTCCAAACTGGCAGCCCAAGGTGAATAGTTCCAGATGCTACAGTACCGAATAGTACCTGCTACAATAACTGATACAGTGACTGCTATAGTACCTGCATATCGTACAGTTCTGCTATTGTACCTGTATAGTGTACAGTTCTACTATAGTACCACACAGTATATAGTACTGCTATAGTATGGCTACAGTACTACTACAGTGCATGGAAATATTCCTCTTCCTAGTTTTGAACATGGGACGTTATGATTCACTTAAGGATACCTCACCAACTAGGCTGGGGCTCATGTGCCTGTAACCCTTGCTTATTAGTCTAGAAACCATTATGTATTCATCTAATAACCCTTACATATTGGGTTTGGAAACCCTTACATACTGGGTTTGGTAACCCTTAGATATTAGTTATGGTGGACCTTCTATATTATGAATGGAAACCATTATATATTGGGTCTATAAAAACTTTCATATTAGGTTTCTTGTCGCTTATGTATTGGGTCTATAAACCCTTATGTATTGGATATTGATAACCATAAATATTGATTTAGAAACACTTACACATTCAAATTTGATAACTCTTATGTATTTTGGTATCAATCATTTATATATTGAAACATAACATATCTTATGAGAAACCCCACATACACCTTTATGAAATTTTACATAGGGAAGGTGGGTCATGTCCTGACCCATTATAAATTTTCAATGCAAGTTAGTGAGGAATTATAAAATAGATGGAGAGATAAACCATGAGGATAGGACAGGGGAAACTCATTGACCAATGAAGGCGAATTTAAAACCCGAATGACCTATGTACCAGCTTATTTTGATCTTTTTATAAGGGGTTCACCATGAAATCTACATGATATCTAGAGAAAGGGGGTGAACCTAAAGGATTTTTTCATGGTGTTCTATATGGATGCACTAAAACACATTTCAAAAATAGTTTTTTTAAATTAATTAAATAAATCAATTTAATATTAAGTTAACTAGATAAAATTTCCTTATAATTTACTACTCCGTGATTATTCCCCTCATCACTTTATCTCTCTCAATAACTTGTATTCTGATGTAGGTTATCCTTCATTATTTACTCAATTCGAGTGTTGTTTTTTATGGATGATATATAGAGGAAATTATATCCTTCTAAATTAATTATTAATTATTTATTATTACTCATAAATAATATTATATTGAATATGGAAATTTAGTCATATTTACAACGCTTTCCTTCAACTTTATGATTCAAAAAATTGGGGACTAAATCGACCATTGATATTCAAGATGATTATTCTTATGAGAGTATAGTAGGTGGACCCTAAGATATACCTATGGTCTAATAATCTTTTCTATATGTGTATGATTTTCAGTAATGCTGGCCTAATCTGCGCTTTTCAAAAAAATGTGATTAAATGGATTATAATTCTGTTTCAAGTGGGAATCACCTTCTTTGGACTGTGAGTTATCTATTGATAAGTGTAGCGCCTAAAACTATGGCTTCCAAGTAGAGAGTTCATTCAAAGTATTAAATGGGGGATCTTGACGTAATCCCAAGGGTTTCAAATTGGAATGTATATTTACCAATATGAACATAAATCCCATAGGATGACCTCTAAGATAAGGTTTTATGGTAAATGAGTGTTAGAATAGTAGTATAACATGGTATATTATGTTGGGGGATTAGTTGAGTTTGTGAAACAAATTAATTTATACCCACTCATGTGATCAGGTTGGATTATTTGAAACCCTTGAAAAACAATAATGTTTTTTAGGAATTATTATGTTATGTAATAGTAATAAATCTTTAGATATGTATAGCTTAGTTATTTTAAATTTATGAATTGATTTTAGTATATTTTACTTAATTATAAATAAATATATATATATATATATATATTAGAGATATTTTTGGGTGTGTGGTAATCCCATAAATTATTATGTTATATGATGAAATCTATATTGGGCTCCGATACCCTCAAAGATGATGTTATATTCTTGCATCCAGGGTGGGAACTAATCCCCCCATTGATGATGTTATATATTTGTGTATGTGGTGGGTGAAAATTCCCTAGATGATAATGTTATATTATGGTGTCTAGGGTGGGTTCTAATACCCCTAATGATGATGTTATATGACAGAATATAGGGTGGTCACAAATCCAACCCATGATCTAAGGAATATGATAGTATTATGGGAAGGCACTTATCTAACCCCTGGTTTTGGTTATGCATCATGTTTAGAGGTATCTTTAATGAACCAAATTAGGTATGGTCAATAATTGTAGTAAACATAGAACCTAACGATCAATAATAATTTATTTCATTTCTTTTTAGTTATTTGTTATGGTGTATCAATATTAAAAATATTTAGACTAGATATTTCTAGGGACACCATTGGTGGTGGCATTCAAATTTTTTACTTACACTGTGCTTTAGTATCATGGATGTCCATGAATACATTGAGGTTATAGATATGGGAAATGGTAAGGGCCTTATATTTTATAGCTAAGTTTGATAGCTTGTTCATAGTTGGGATATGGGAATGATCTAGGACTCAAGACCAAATTTTCATTACTATAATTTTAATTTACTTTTGGTTATTTTAGACCATTTTGTATATGACCCGCCCACAAGGGATCATAATTATGTTTGTATTTCATGTATGAAAATAGTAGTTTTTTATATTTCTATATCATGGGTTGATGTGATTTAGTATTTGTGTTTAGTTATTATGTCAGTTTATTCTGGTCTATTTGAATGTTTTTTTATTGACACTTCAACTATTACTTATACTTGATCTAGGGTGTATAATCTCAACAAATTATTATTAGATGTTTTTATTAGTTAGTAACCACTAGAATATAGGGGAACCTAATGTATAATTTGTCCTAATATGGTCACATAAGAGTTAAAAAGGATAAGGGATGTAAAAATATTTAAATTAGAGAGTTTTTTCTTTTCATTTTATTACTTTTTGTGTAAGCTATATAGGTTATAAGATGTTATCAGTTCTTGGTATAAATCATGTGTCTAAGATTTTAATACACCCCCAACCTATTCACCTATATTTGATGTCAAAATAAATAAATTACATACTATATTTAATATCAAATGATACATTCCAAGCATAACATGTATACTTATTACATCACTTTAATAACATAAACATCATGAAATACAATTTAGTCAAACCGAGAACCTAAAAAAATTAGTGTTTTTGGTGATTCGGTACTTGAAAAATTAATTTTCAATGATATTAACCATATATCCAACACAATATTCACTTATTAAACCCTTTAAATCTTATCACACTTAATACCCTTTATCAAAACATTGGTAATTGTAACATAAGAAAATGGTGAGCATAGATGCCCATTAATGGTAAAAACTGGATATATCAGTCAAAGATCATAAGTGGACATAAGATAATAATGTGGGTATGTGGAAATAATTAATGTGTAACGGAATATCATATTATATTCATAACCAATAAAACATAGAATAAAAATCATGAGTCATGGTATATTGTTTTGTATTAATCCTATCTTAATAATATTGAGCCATGAGAAAATAAAATAGGCATTAAAATATTACATAAGAGTATGGAATAAAAATAAGTTTGGAAATAATAAAATATTTCAAGGTTAAAAAATACATTTAATTCATAATGGAATCTAGTAAACACCTCTATATAACTTTTAGAAATGGTTTAGCCACCCACATTCTTTAATCTTTTGGACACGGGATAAAAACCCACGCCCCAAAACATTTAGGACTTGGGTAATCCACACATATCATATAACATTTTATCATGAGATATGAATAATTATCATATTTACATGAGGGATATAAAAGCCCCACCAACCATATATTTATAAAATATACATATTTATGCCATATGAGCATGGAAACATTCATCATTTTATCATACCATAGTTAATCAGTGGAAAAAAATGAGTATTGTGATTTTTTTTAAAATTTCGTTGTAATTCATCTATGTAAGAAATGTGGATAAAATAAAAAACTCATATAACCATTTAAAAATAATAAACATTAAAGGATATTGAAATAGTTAAAAAACACATTTCTAAGAACATTAGAATGTTTTTTAAAAGAAAAAGAAAAGAAAAATCCATTTCCTTTGATAAATTTTAATTTTTAAAATGAAAACTTCAAAAAACATGGGAATATAAATTACATGGGTAATCCATCAAAACATGAAAAGGATTATTCATTAATATTTTTTAAAAATGTGTAAAATTAATTCATGCACAAAATTTAAAAACACAATATTCTTTTTATACATTTGTAAATAATGTAGAAAATAATCCATGAGAAAAAATATAAAATATTAACTTTTAAGAATTTTTCATTAAATTAAAATATAGTATAAATTAACTTAATAAATCATTAAATTATATATAATAATATTATTCAAAAAATGTAAATAATATTTACAAAGAAGAGAAATATTCCCAACGGAAAATAAGAGATATTATCAGGTCAACTTACAATAAATATTCTGGTTCAATTATGAATCACTAAGAAGTAAAATGATAAGAAGACATGTAAACCGAAGAAATAACTAGATTGAAATAAAATATATTGGGGTTTAAAGAGATATAATATAAAATACTATCAAATAATAATTTTGGAAAAAATAATTTTGATTTCATAGTGAGATTGAAAAATAAACCTTTACCTAAAAATTCCACTTAGTTAGATACACTCTATCATCAATTAATAATAGTTTTTTATTTATTATTCATATTCATAAGAACATTATTGATATGAATTTAATTTAATACCATTAATTTATAATTTATTTTTACCCATATCATAATTTTTTATAGTTAACGACAATATTTTGATGTCAATTTTTATGTTTCTGATGCATGATTTCGTTTTTCAGTTCTAGTTCTTACTACATGTTGATGGTTTTATCACCTAAAATATTTTAATTCTTATTTAATACATCTATTTTTTATTTAGTTGTGATTTTCCATAGTTATTTCATGGAACTTATGGTGATTATTCTCATGGAATGCTCAAAAATTACCATTTTTGATGATTATTAAATTAAAAATAACAATAGAATTTATCAGTGAATATAATATTAAATATTACTACCTAGTAAATTTTATAACATATCAACTTCATAATTATTTTAAATTATTGAAATTATTTATTTATTATTAGTTAATCATATTATGATTGTTATAACATCATTTATGTAGGTTGTAAAACTGAAAAAATAACATGTTATACCAAATCAATGAATAAGAACATGTTATTGAATAGTGATGATATTAATTTTACAGATGATTTATGGTTTCATAAATATTTTATGTAAGTTATAAATATAGTCCAATAATATTTGGATCTATAAGATATAAAATAATGATCAAGTAGAAGATAACACTTGTGTTGAAAGCTTGAATCTCCTCTTGAAGGGACTCTTTGAAATGAGATGTTTGTGACTCATTCTTGGGGTTAGAGGTTACAAAAAGTGAGATAATATTTTTAAGAAGGGGACATGGGTAGTTATTAAAGATAATATTGAAATAAATAGTTGTGTTTTGGTTAGAAGTGCATGGGTTATTTATAGATGATACATGTAACATTCTTATAAATAATTATTTATTATTATAAAATAAATGTAATGTTGAAGAAAATTGAATTCAAAAATATAAAATAAAGAATATAAGATAATGGAAGGTTTAAAAAACACCCATTCACCAGTTTATAGATACCTTTTCTAAGAAATTTTGTATCCTTATCCATTAATTTAACCCTTGTTAATCATTTTGTATTTTACTATGGTGAGTAATATTTACATAAGTAACATATTTTTATGAAAAAAAATTAAATAAGACATATTACTTAATTAAAACATGAAAATTTTAAATTTTAACTTAATTTTATTATAATATTTTTTAAAAAATTTATAAAAACTAAATCTAAAACAATAAATATAAAATTCATTAAAATAGTTTTGTGATATAATATATTCCTAAGAATAAAAATTAATTTTGGCCAAAATTATGAATATAATTGATTCTAAATACTTTTATTAGTTTATTATTAAAAAAATGTGGGCTGTGTTGCATTCAAGACAATCCAAAACTGAATGACATGTAGTGATTAATTAATTTAAGTAAAATTATGAAAAATAGTTATTTATTTGAAGAAAATATAACTTAATTCCAAAAATGTCAAGAATATGTTTGTAAATTCAGCATATTAATTTTAAATTTATTATTCTAGTCATTGAATAATTATTTTTATTAGAAAAATGTTTCATAAATTTTTAATACATGATCATATCACGATGATCCCGTAAAATTTATAGTATTATAAAAAACTGTATTCTCAATATTCAAAAGAAATATCCTTTTTAGAAAATAGAAAAAATTCACTCTAAGGTAATTTTGACATGATGAATAAGAAAATTTTCATTTTATAAAATTTAGAAATTTAAAAACATATATAATATAAAATAAATACAATGTTCTCTAAAAAAAATTTTGTTTAGCAATGAGTAACTATTATAATACTTTTTAATGTTGTGTTATTATTTCTTATATGTTGCTAATTTGATTTAACCCATAATTCCTAAAATATTATCAATTAATTTTTTTGACCTCATTTTAGAAAATTGTTAAATTTATCAGAGATATATAAATTATGGAAAGACATTTTTTTAAAACTATATTATTTTTCCGATGTAAATTAGATCACTTTTTATTTTTCAAAAATAATTTTTTTATAATTATGTTTAATTGAACAATATTGTAATGTAAATAATTGTTGTTTGTATCACAATTTATTGAAAACAATAAATTTATTTACATGAAAATTACTATTAAAATTATATGGCTCTATATTATATCCCATTAAAATAATTTCACCTGAAAAATATGACAATTAAGATAACAAATGAGGATAATTCTACATCATTATAACCTGAGGATTCCATATTTCTCTGTTAAACTTATAATTCCTCAATAGATATTCAAATAGGTGAGTGTAATTTTTTTAGTCTTTTATCTCTATGACCCAATATTTATACAAGTTTTCCACATTAGATAGTTCATACTCCAACTATAAAACCTCTAATTTCAGTAAATGTGATAGATCCGGTATTTAGATATTGAAAATGATATATGGAACATATCATGGACTTGGGAAATGTTTGGTGGATGTGAATGTTGATAAAATAACATCCCAACATAGTCGAGGGTCTTAAAAGTCATAAAAAATCTAAGGACCATATTTCTATTGTTATAAAATATCCTAACCATCTTTCATAGTTATATTCAAAGGAAAGTTAGGTATTTGAATTCAAAGTCCAATGATAACCATAAATTATCAATACAAATGTCTTTTGAATTTTTGATGAATTATTACATCATTGAATATTTTTGATATTCTTTAAACTTTTTTGATCAAGATCTTTCCACAATAAATTATGTCTTCTAACATCATTCTAGCATGTCAGAGTTATGTACCTATTTCTATACAGATCCTCACATAGTTCTAGTTGAATGTTATAATAGAAATTGTTTAATTACAAAAACTCTAATATTGGAAGGTGTTAATCCGAATGTCTTTTAAAATCCATTGAAAAAGATATCAACATATCTTCTTGAGTTTCAATGGACCTTTAAGATTGAAAATTATTTTGAGGAGGATAAGGGGTGTTGATTATCAACTCCATATTCAATTATTTGTTGAAGTATTCATGAGAAATTCATGGTAAAACATAGATTTAGATTAAAAAATGTAATGTGGTACTCTATGAGGAATTTCCAATTCAATTATATAAATCTTTTAAAGTTTATTGAATGATAAATATTCTCAAATAAGAAAAAAATATGACAACTTTGTAAGGTGATCAACAAAAACACATATGTAATTATTTCCTTGGGACGTTTTAGGAAGTCCTGCCATGAAATCCATGTTGATGTTATCCCATTTCTATATAGTTATGGGTAATTGTTTCACCATCCAATTTGATTTTTTTTATATTTTTTTTAACTTATTGGCACACTAATAATTGATTTGTATTCTCTACAAACTTTATCTTCATGATGTCCCACCCAAAATTATTCTTGATATCACAAAATATATTTTTAATTCCATAATATATTGAGAATGTGGATATATGTACATAATACCAAAACATCATTAATTATAATACTAATGGAATTCATATTTATTTTCTAAATATTTTCATTCCATCCTTGTTAATGTTGAGCTTCAAAATATTCTCAAACTTCTTTTATATCCCTATATATTCCATTCATGACTTCTTGATCTTAATATAGATTTATTGATGAAAAATAAACTAGGAAAGATATTATTCCTTAAATTCACATATTATTTCAATGTGTATCCCCATAAAATCAATGATTATCAGGTATCATTAAATAGTCATCATAAATAATGTAACAATATCCCTCCTACTCATAACATCAACCATTATATTCACATTTCTAGGGTGATAATGTATTAACCATTCATATTCCTTTATCAACTCCAACTATATCCTTTGAAACATATTAAACCACTTTTTTATAATATATACTTTAATTTTTTTGTTAATATATATATGTCACACCTTTCACAATAAATATAATTCCTTCAAATAATTAATCAAAATATTAATAATGATAGTCCTAAATCATGTGTAGGGTAATTTTTTTCCAATGCATTAATTGATTTGAAGTATATTATATCACCATGTAATTTTTTTTGAGGACACATCCAAATATTCTCTTTCATGAATATATTTATATTAAAAACATTTCCCCACTACATGGTAATGTGATTATAGGTTCACCGAACAACATTCTCTTTTACTTCTTGAATTTTTTTTAAAATTTATCTATACTAATGAAATTTACTTCCTTCTAAGTTAAATTTCTTAGTGTAATTTAAAATAATAATTAACATATAAAAAACATGAGATTATCCAACCAATCTAATAAGAAAATAGATATAATTTACAATTTTGGTTTGGTCCATTCATCAATAGCTTTTATCATTGAAGGATCCACTGATATAAAAAATATTTAGTCAAATCACCAAATTATTATAATTTCTATATCTATAGATCACACTCTCTAAACATGGTATAAAAATTTTCATTCCTTAAGTCATGGAACACAATTCTCAAAATATTTTCATGATCTTCCTTGATCTTTGAGTATAAAAAAATATCATCTACAAATACTTCCAGAAGTTGTGGGTGTATTGTACAAAAAATCTATTAATGAGATATATAAAGATATTGGGGGACTTTTTAAGTCCAAATGAAATCACTATAAATTCCTTCTATCCAAATCTTATTCAAATTTTTTTCAGGGATATATCCTCCCTCTTCAATCATTATTGATGATATACTGATTGATTATAAATCATTGATAAGTATTTCATTCCTTGTAATTGATCAAATTAGTCATAAATATAGTGTATATGATACTTTTTATCGATCGTGATATTTTTAATGTTTTGATAATAAAGGAATACATACATTGATATATCTATGTTCTTCACAAAGAGAATCAGTGCACCCTATGTTGATTCAATTGGGAATATAAAACCCATATCTGGATTCTCTTGGGGTTTCTTGTTTAATTCTGGAAAATCTATTTAGGTTATTCGATATGGAGTCTCTTATATTGGCATAACACTTGGTATTATTTATTTAGTAAACTCATTCTAATTCTCATGATCTATATTATGAATAAAAAATATAATCTATAAAAACATCAACAAATCCCAAAAATTGGAATATCTTTAATATTGATTTTATCCATAACCATTTGATCTATATATCTCTCATGGATAGGTTGCATGAACCATACAATATAAGTAACTTACATAGGGAGTTAATTTTCATCATTTAATTAACATTTGATCATATATTGATTCAGAATATAAAATGTAATTTCACTATCCAAAAAATTGATATCAACTCTATATAATAGGAGCTAATATATACCAAAAATAACATAAAATTTAGTTAAAGAGAAAATAATAATTTTTTCAAAAAAAACCATATAATAAAATTTAATTGGAGAAGGTCAATTTACTTGGGATATAATAATTGAAACATTAAGATTTTTCACTAATATTTCATTGTGTATTTATTTAGGTTATGATTTGATGATCTAAGAAAATTTCCTAAATATAAATGTTTAGGTAAAACTATAATAAAATAATACATTATTATTTATTAAGTAGAAGAAGATTTTACATTCCACCACCTCCTTTTAATGACCCACTTTTTCTGTTTTGATTGAATAATCCTTTCTTTTTTCCCTTGTGACTGGAGGTTGTTGACATCTATTATAATCAACCCTTAGGTTGGTTAACTTATTAGAATAATTCACATACTCAATACAATTGAACATTATATTGTGGGTGGTGTATTACAGTAATAATAAATTAATTATTCATATCAATTAGATATTCATGTTCTAGATAAACTTTGGGTATACACATTAATCATTTACTTGTACCATTGAGGATATTTTGAATGTGGTTCTTCCCACATTATTAGCATGAGTGATGTGTAATATTCTTCCCTCCAAAATTGTTATTAATAGAGTTTCCATGAAACATCATTTTACCATACTTTTCCCCAAAACATGAGAATTATGGGAGTATCAAATTACCATTTCTACATTGATATCACATGAAAAAACTTCTCCATATCCACCAAAGTACAATATATCCAACATTGTGGATATACTATATTTTAAACCTATAAAGAAAAATCTCATTTTTCATGAAGGGTTACTGATAAAACATGAATAATACCTTAAATGTTTTTCAAATCTTGATTTATAGTTACCAATAGGTTCATCATATTTTTTCATCAGCTCAAATAATTTTATCTCCATCTTATTATGATGTTTGGGAAAAAATATTTATTGAAATTACTATATTACACATCTCATTCCTCATAGTAAATTTCTTCATGTTGTCTTGTTATCTTGATGAAAATCTATTATTTATTAGTTTCACCATCTAAAAAATACATGGGTAACACAACCCTTCTATGACATGAGAAATAGAGAATAAAAAAAACATATTCTATTGAACTACTCCACTAGTCACAAATTAATGGATTAGTAGTACCACTAAAAAAGGGTGGAAATTGAAACATGAAGGAATTAATGGGGATTTATTTATTAATTTGATAATTTTAATGATCTATATAGTTTGTATTATTATTCATAACATAAAAGAGTTCTGTGAGAATAGACACATAACTATCTAATCTTGTTACCAATCAATTTAAATTCTCATGAGTCCAGTTATTTTATTTTCAATAAAATTCATTATTAACATTATCCCTATGGGTTTTATGCATTGACTAAAACAAAAAAAATTATTCCTATATCAAAGAATAACTTGATTAATCAATAATATCATAAGGAAAATTAATCCTTACTTTTCTTATATTATGAAACCTTTATTTTAGCCAATGAAATTATAGGTTCAACCTACATCACTTTTGGATTAAAAATGGATGTTTTTAGGTTATGTTCTATTTTTCATTTTATAACATTCTCCATAAAAATAACTACTCCTCACTCAAATACCTACTGAGACACCCTAAATCTATATAGTCGGGTTTGGTGCTAAAATACAGACTTTACATAGTAATTTTGATTTTGAATGAAACATTTTGATTATAAATAACATAATTATTACATCAATTTCATAACTCAAACTTCACATCTCATAATCAACAAAAACCTAAATAATTATTTTTATGTTTCTTATGATTATGAAAATAACTAATTTATTTTATTTGGTATTAACCATCACCCACATATAATCTTATCATCTGACACATTTTTATATATATCATACTTAATACCAATCTTAATAGCCTTGTTAATGGAAATATAAGAAAAGGGTGAGATCTGATTTCCAGTAGTGGAAAATATAAGGTATATCAATAAAAAAATATAAGCAAGGAAAAATGTTAGTTTTTGTAGAATAATATAATTAATGTGAAATAGTGTAACACAAAATAATAATATTCAATACAATATAGATCTCAAATCACAAGTCATGCAATCATTATTTTGGTATAAAAATATTAATAATCACGATCCACGAGGATATAACATAGACATTTGAGTATGGTATAATAGTGTAGCATAAATATAAGAGTATAAATTATAATATATATCAAGTCTAACAACTAGGACAATAAATTCATAATAGACTAGGTTGACCACATGTCAATAACCTCTAGGAATTGGGCTAACCACCCACTTACCATAACATTTTGGACTTGGGATAACCAACCCTTCCCCCCGAACTTTTAGACTTTGGATACACAACCATGTCCCATAACCTTTTCTCTTGATATATAAATAATTAACCAACTCATTGGATAGATATAATAGGCCAACTCAACATATAATATTAAACCAAACATGTCTATTCGATAACATGATAGAAAGATCCATAATTCCATCATAACATAGTCAACCCATGGGAAAGAAATTGGTTTCATGAAAACGTTCATAAAACACTATAATCATACATATTTATAATGAAGTTGTATGGTATGATTAAAGAGTATCAATGTTGAGGAATAACAACCATTAAAGGATATTTACATATGAAAAAACATTGTAAGTGCATTAAAATGTTTCTTTCTTTTTAGTTTAATATATTTTATTTTTCCAATGAAAAAATTAAGGAAATAATGGAAATATAAATTAATTTTTAAAACTATAAAAACCTTAAAAGGTATATTTATTAATTTTTTTTATAAAATCCAGAAAACATTAAAAAATGATATTCTATTCACCTTTTCTCAAAGAATGTAAAAAACAACCCTTGGAGAAAATGTAAAAAATATTCCATTTTAAATATTTTTAAAAACATTAAAAGATAGTGAAAATTACCTTAATAAATATATAAATTTTTATAGGAAAAAATTATTTAAAAAATATAACGAATATGAAAATGGGAGAGAAATATTACCCTCTAAGTAAGAGATAATATCCCTTCAACTTATAGGAAACCTTGCAGTTTAATTATTAACCAAAGAGAATCAAAATGATAAGCAGACAAGTAAACCCCCAAAATAACCATATGAAAATAAAATATAATTTTTTTATAGAGATAAAATATAAATTTCATAAAATATTAATTTATATGTAAATAATATCAAATTCAAAGTGATAATTGAACATAAACCCTTACCACAAACATTAGCTTAGTTAGACACACTATAACATCCCTACCTAATAAATGCAGGTTTACTAATTGAATAAATTATACCTGTATTAATAGTAATTTTATTTTATACCATCCAATTATCATTACTTGTTACTTATATATTAATCGTTAATAGCTAAAATTAATACTTAGGTGCTAACTATTCCATTTCTTGTTCTTTCCTTGGTTTGGTGGGTTCAGTCTTTATTTCTTGTTAATGGATTAATCAATTCTATAATTCCAATTTTTATTTAATACATGTTTTTGAAATATTTAATAACTACCATATTAATTCAATGAAAATTATTGTGATAGTTTTCAACTAATGCTTTAAAAATAATTTTTTGGGTATATTTAATTAACAATGGAATTGATTTTATTGGTTAATATACCATTGTATTTTTCCATTAAAAAATTATTAAAAAATATAAAATTTATAATTATTACACCTTACTACCGAAATTTATTTTTCCCTAGTCATTATTTATTAATACATTATAACATTATTTATGTAGTTGGTAAAACTGACCAAAACAAGAACACATGATAATGATTAAATTAGGAAGAACTTGTTATTGTATACCGGTAATTTAATGTTTATAAAAGATTTATGGTTTAATTTTTTTATTAATATAATAAATAAAAATAAAAAAGCTATGAATGATGATGATATAGAATATTTCTCAAGTAGAAGATGCTCTTTTGTTGAAGGTTTGAATATCTTCTTGAAGTCCCTCATTGAAATGAAAGGGTTAAGACACCTAATTGGGATTAGAGGTTCCAAAACGTGAGATAAGACTATAAAAATGAAAATATGGGTATTTAATCAAGACAAATTTGTATAAAAGGTGTGGGTTTAGGTGTAAATGGGATGGTTTCTATTACAGATTTGTGGGGTGGAATTATTTAAAAAAAATTATTTCTCTATATAAAATAAATATCAAATTGAAAAAAGTGGATCCAAAATTGATAGTTAGAGAAATAAAGATAAGGGGATATTTATTATACACTAATAAAAAAAATTTGAGATAAGTTTTTATGATATTTTTTGGCCTTATCCCAATATTTATTGCTTTTAATCATTTTATCCTTTACCATGGGTAGTAAATTTTATGTAGGCAACTTATTTTTTGATCAAAAATGAAATAAAACATATTACATAATTTAAAAACTTTGATTTAAAATTTTAAATCAAATTTATTAAATTAAATTTATAAACTTAAAAAATATTAATTCTAAAATAAAAAATGTATAGTTTTTAAATTTTTTAACAATTTTTTTATGTAAAAATGAATTTAATCAAAAAATGATTAAAAATATTAATTCCCATAAAATTTAATTATTTATTATTCAAAAGGGGAGTTATTTTAATTTAAAACTAATCTTAAATTTAATTTAATATTTTTAATAAATAATTAATTTAAATAGGCCACAAATATTTTTTAATTATAATAAAATATAACTTCAGTTCCAAAATTTCATTAATATGTTTCTAATATAAAGAGGAAAACTAGTATATATTGCCTAGTGGAATCCGTATATTTTTGAGGATTCTGTTTTATCTGTAAAAATATAATTTGTTAGATAAAAAAGGATGAATGGTGTTTATCATTTTGAACACCCAAAACAGACCTCTATTTTTTAAAAAATTTATTCACTCTATCGACGAGGTTTATGAATTGAAGCTAAAACATTCAGTGATTTATTCTATAATCTACAAAAGGGAATATCAAGGATTAGATCTTCATGCATTGGTGTCTAACTTCCCAATTCTCCTATCTCATATTGGTTTTTTTGAGGGAAACGTTTCAGTTCCTATGACATGTGGAGGTGTTGGATCCCTGGTTTCTGGTCCAAATTGTGCATGTACCCCAACTCCACTTTCTAGATCCTACAAGGAAGTATCATCATCTAATTCTTTTCATCTTTTTTGAATTGTTGTTGCTTACATAATATGTGATCTATTTGGTAATAAAGGAGTGTGAAATGGAAGAAAAATGTCCAATTCTTTCTCTATCCAAGGGGGAGGTAGTTGTTGCATCTTATTAACATAAATTGAACAATATCACAAAAAATGGTCTAATAGATCGTTCCTTGGATGATTTTTCAATTCATTTCAATTCATGGTATATTTTTGTTCCATTAGTTGTTTTATCTTTCAATTTCCATTTCGCCGAAATTCATATTTATTTTATGTTTTATTTCTTTAAAAATTGGGCTATAGAGTGTTCCTTTAATGATCAAAGGAGGTTCCTCCTATTACAACTATCATTTATGGTTCATTAGGGAAATTATGTCTTGTTGTCTGCTTTATAGATTTTTATGGATAGATTTCCACTACCATTACATGACCTGACTATCCTCAAGAGTATTGGATAGTCCTTTTTGAACTTCATTTTCACTTAATATCTCAATATGTGTATAAAGATAACTGAGGAAGAAAGGATATTTTTTGAAGAGGGTTTTTAGAACTCTTCCTTATAGAATTTTCCTTTGATCTTTATACTTTATCTTTTGGTAAATGGTTTACCATTTTGAGATATCCAGGATTATATAATCATTTCTACATTAATTGTAACTCTATAGCAGTATGTAAGAGGAATGGTTCTCACCCTGGTCCTTCATTGGGTAACCCCTACAAGGCTTCATCTTATTACTATAATTAACTTGAGCCTGCCTTAATTACGTTGAAGGATCTAATATCTTTTGTGGTATATTGGATGAGATAGTTATTTGATCTTAGTCTAATACTAACAACCCATCCTCTATTTCACCTCCTTCCAATGGTCCTTCACACCCAACTTAAATGACCTCCTCTATGTTCACTTTAGAGGAGGGGGTGTGTCCTAGTATTCCAATTATTGATATCATCAAGATGCATACACCCATTATTTTGGATATAGAGGAGGGCTGGCTTCAATTACCTCTCTTCCTTCTTCTCTAGTAAATGACACAAGTAATGTAATTTTTTCTAGTGAGGATTCTCCATTTACCCACAACAAACATTCATTTAGACTTCTTATAGAAGATATAATCATAATCTAAAATGACTATAAGGCCCTTGAAGACACTAGATATGAAAATTTTTAATCCCCTGAGTCATGTTTTTTCAAGAAAAGATAGGTCTATACCACTCCCCTCAGTATAGTGACTCAATCCCAAAGTAGGTCATCTTATCCGGGGTAATGTTTCTACACGAGTGGTTGTTTTAGGCCTATAGGCCACCAACAGTTCTTCCTAATGATCCAAGACACCATATTGAATTATAGGGTCTTGGGTACTTTATAAAAGTGAGAGTATATATTCAAATTAATTAGGATTAAGGGTATCCTCCATATTTCGATTGTTGATTCCAAACTCAATTCAGAGTCCGTCAAGGATGTTACTCGAAGTTTTTGTTTCTCTAATGTCCAACATGGGATACCTTCCAACAGTCAAATTTGGATTTTATATAATTATTTCATCAAGGGTTCTAGAATTTTTAAATAATCTAAATATATTACTTTAAAGTTTAGAAATCTAATTTCCTATTTATTCTTATCTACAATTCATACAAAATGTGAAAAAATATCAAATAAGGGATCTATGTGATTCAATTTTGGTATTCACTAATGATCATCTTCTTAAGAGTGAATCAATATATTGGATGTTCAATTAAAAGATCCCCGAGATGATGAATTGTATATTAACTTGTCCAAAAATGGAATCAACTAAATGATATTTTTCTTGATGTAGATAAATATCCCAGAGGGAGATTTGTATTAGTTTGGATTAAATATGGGAATAAAAATATGGATTACATCCATATATGCATAAGGGAGAAATGGTTTTTGGAAAGCATTAATTTTCATCTTAGGTATGGTTCTCACTCTAGTGATATTAACCTTTTTGGGCCTTTTTCAGTGCCATATTTTATAGATTATCTTACAATATAGGGTGATGAATAGGGGGTGATCCCCATGACTAGGGTGATTATGATAAAATTTATAGAAACACCCCAAAACCTATTTTAGATAAGGGAAACCACATCCTAAGTATTTTTATCGAAGAAGATGAGATTTTATATTCCATAATGACTCTCAATATTGAGATCTATCTTGGTTTGTATGGTTTTCTATTTGGGTTTTACTCTAAGTATTGGGATATCATTAAAAAGGAACTGGTTATAACTATTCGTGACTATTACATGGTGGTCCTCTGTATAGATTTACCTTGACAAATATTCTTACACTTATTTTAAAGGGGGGAAAACCTAATAATTGTGGGAATTTTTATCTAATTAACATGTGTAACCACTCTTATTATGTGTTGTAAAAATATTCAATAGGAGGATGTAGATTCCTATTTCTATTTAGGTTTCTAAATAAAACATGGGTCTCGTAATGGAATAGGAATTTAAGGGGCCATTGGACTTACCTAAGTGATGATTAATGACATTTATAGGATATTTTTAGGTTCTAATCTGATGATATAAAATTTCTAGGATAAGGCCTTTGGTCTGATGGAGTGGTCATTTTTCCTCAAACTGATCATAAAAAATGGTTTTTCAATGTGGTTTTTTGGATTTTCATTCAAGGTTTTTCCCTCTATATGGTTCACCATATCACTTATGGGAAATAAATTTTTTTTAACATTCACTAGGGGTTTTTGAAGGGGGTCTTATTTTACTGATAATTTCTATATTTTCCTAGGATTTTAGTAGAGAAAACCTTAATAATGTCTATAATGATGTGATTATTCATTCTTACAATATATGCTATATATTTGATGATATTTATCACATTTTATTTGAGAGTGATATGATTTTTTTTCTTAATGAGAATAATAATTCCATTTTCAACTTGATGATTTTCTTATATTATTATTATAAAAATTCTTGGTAAATTTTCAATTCAAGGAAAACTAATATTTTTATCTCCAAAAACATTAATCTATGGAGATATATATTGATTCAGGATAGAGTTGGATTTAATATTCAATGTTTTATTTTTGATTATTTGTACTCCCTATTATCTAATAGGAGAGTTTAAATTTATCACTATAAAAAAATTTATCAACAAATTGCGTTCATAATCTTGGATTTAAATATCTATTTTATTTCTTGTAGTGGAAGGTGGAACTTAATTTATTACATTTTCTCTTCCACCCCTATTCTAATTTTATCTCTATAAAAATGCCCAAATAATAGCTTAGAAACATTTAAATACTTCTTAATAATATCACATGGGAATCTCGTTTTGAAGGAATTCATCATTTGGATAGTTATCCAGGATTTCCAAAACCTTTCAAGAAGGGGTTACTAATCGTAGGGGTATTGAAGAAAATATGCAGAGTTTTGAAGAAAACTTTTACTGGGGGATATATTGAAAGACACCCTATATTCTATAATTATTTAAAAGATTTATTGATCAACACCCTATGATTGGGTGGACTTATCTTAGAGAAGAAATTTATCCACTTTAAAGGGGTTCACTCAACCTATTTTGGATAACTCTTAGTGGATTATTAGTCAAGTATACATCTCTTTTTAGAGGCACAAATGGGATGGTACTTTCAATTAATTTTTTTTGTTTCACTATATGGTATATCTATTTCATACATGATACAACCCATAATAAATTTTTATATGTTTTTCTTGATGAAGGGTAGAAGGAAATATTACAAATCATTCAAATTAATGGGATTCAAACCCATTTTTTTATATTTTTCATTCCCTTCAACAAGGTTTTATTTTTCATTATTCTGTGATATGATTCATTCCCATCAACAATTTCATAAGATGGTAAATAAGTAATGGTGTAAGATCGATTTACCCCAAATTCATCTTTCTTTTATGGGGAATTCAAAAGAAGTAAATTCCCACTAATTCCAACATTTAAATAATTAGACATTATTTTGTTTCATGGTGTAGGTGCATTAAAATTTCTAATTATAAAATAGTACATCAACTTTTATTCAAGATTTAATTGGTGTTTAATCTATGGTATAATTTATAGAGTCTTTTGTGATTCTTTTATAGTGTGGGTTCCATGGATGGATTCTTTAAGGAGAGTTGAAATTTCCATGTAAAATCTAATGTAAAAGAAGAGGACAGGTGTATTGCCACTATAAAAACCTATTGGGTTCTATGGGGTAACTCATAACATGGGTTTTTTCAAATATATGATGCTAAATATTTAGTATATAAAAAATATGGATATTTTATACTCTCTTTTTTGATTATGTAAGAAAAATGAACCACTATTGGACCTGTAGGTCCAATATTTGGCCTACAACAGTTCTTGTGGGGGGAATTGACATGGGAGGTGAGAGAGGTGCTCTTGGGTAAAGTGTAAGGCTCATAATCTTGGTATGATATTAAACATATATAGATCTTGTGTTCATATGATAATGTGTGGTTGTGGCATTGTGCGTGATTCTTGTGGTTTAGTCATTCTATATTGCATTGAATTTTTTTGTAGGTTATCTCAATTAGGGATGTGGTCTTAGAGATCCATTGAGGGATTATACTTAATAAGTCTTATAATATTTCATTGATGGAGGTAAAATCTTAATGTTTTATTATGAACAATGTTGATAAAGGTATATCTGTCTGCTTGTGGAACATTATTTACTTCATCAAATCATTTAACTTTTTCATTCAATTAGTAATCAATACTTTTCACATGTGTAATGAGAGAAATGTGATGGAAGATATATTTTTTTCAAAATATATTTAGGATTACCTTAATGTTGTTTTTTTTAATTTTCTCTCTTCTAGTTTATTTTTTGAGGTTTCTAGATGGGATTCCCTTGGCCTTAATTATTTTTTACCTTAAAGAACTATTCTCTTTAGTTGTCTTTTTTTCTTTTTGGTTTCTACTTTATTAAATGTTTTCAATTTTCTATGAGTATAGAAAAATTGGAAAAAAAATTAAGTAGGGCCTCATTTTGTATTAGTGAAAATTTTTTAAGGATGTTTTTCGTTCTCAAATATGTAACCTTGATTATGGTGTATATTTAAGGATTGTGAAAAATAAGGACGTCCAATTTATGGATTGATAAATAGGATATTCTATCTAACAGGGGACAACCCTGGTAGAAAGGGATTTTGTAGTACTGACATGTGCTCTAAATATTAAAAATTAAGTTGATATGACTAGTGATACAGGGGAATGGTCAAATTTTCAGCCACCAACCATTAAATTTTATAATGTGTAGGAGAGAATAAAAAATAATTTTATTCTAGCCAATACGACATAAAATGAAACATTATGATGCACTAGTAATTGTGGTGACAATTTAGAGCTCAATGGGTATGAAAAAGCACCAAATTATATATATCTTATTGTAAAGATAAATTTATCCATGAAAAGAACACATATGACAAGGGACATTAAATAAATATGAAGAAAATCAGGGCAAGAATGGACTATTTAAATCAAATACCCATGATGATTACAATATCCACACTATGAGATACTATTTTTTGGAGCACTCTAATTAGTTTATCTCTTAATGGGAAGACTTTGATTGGGGTAAGGAATGTTATTTTTATCATATTCATTTTGATTTTTGATTAATTCCCTTTAATTGAACTATTTATTCTAGTTGAGTTCATGTATTTTTTGTTTTACACCTTTCTATTTTACTTTAATCCATTTCAACTTTCATATTAATCAATGGGGTCCTAACCCCAAACATGTTAATATTTTATTAAAATATCAAAAAAATAATGCTATTGTACTTTTTATTTGATGAATACAAAAATTTATTTCATTTAATCAAACTAAAATTTTAAAATACTTGGAATTAAAAAAATATATAATATATAATAAACACATTGGATTGAAATGAAAAATATTTTTATTTATCAATGATTAGCTAAAGTAGTACTCCTTACAATTACATAATTAATTATTAGATTTTTATAATTTATTTACTAATAATTCCTAAAATTATATTAATTTATTTTATTGATATCATTTATCAAAAGTGTTATATTTATCAATAAAACATAATTATTAAAAAAATTATTTAAAATAAAGAGTATTTTCTATGTGAATCAGAACCCATTTTATTTTTAAAAATCGTTTATGTTTCAAATTATGTTTCATTTAACTATCTTTTAATCCGTATCATTGTTAAATTTAGTTTGGGTATGTGTTCTTCATAATAAATCAATGTCTCTACATTTATTTTAGGATATATTCATGTTAAAATTATAGGGCACTACAAAGTAGCTAACCCACATATGAGGTAAATCTATGTTACTATGGTTGGGATGAATATTCTTGATCTTTAACCTTTATAATTGGGTTATATTATAAAATATGATGCAATTTTTTCAATTTATGATACATGTGAGCTTTTCTCTTGACCTATTTTGAAAAGAGTGTGTGTGTTCAGGAATCATGTTAAGCATGTGAGATTCACATGGAATTTATATGCTTCCATGTGATTGATTATATTTTCTATTATATGGAACTTTTTAAATAAAATTTCAACAGGAAATTCTAAAGTGTCTTTCAATACAAATTTTTTATTGTATTTTTATTTAATTATACCATAGTATTGATACAACAATAAATAAATGAAATGAATGAAATGATACAGATTCAAAATATATTATTAAGTCTATGTATGTGATGATGAGGCTAATGGGATATCATGGGTTATCAGACCTTTATGATATGTTTTGTAAAGATATATTAGTCGGACAAGATTATTGTTATTGATTATCCTAAAATGTTATATCTAAAGTTGTGATATAAATATGTTTCAATGTGAGTGTTTCGAAATTTTGAGACATTCCAAAATAATGACCACCAATGGAGTGCCAGGATGGTAGGGATAAACACACCCCAAAAATTGAGTTGAATTTTTTTTAAAAAGATAATGACTATGAATGATCTGCTGAATGGGATCCTATTACAGGTTATATAGTTAGTGTATATAGATAACCCTTGAGAAATATTTTCTATGTTTTTGATAACAAAGGAGTCTTTGATTCATCGTATACCTTTATTCAAGGGTGAGGATGGACCCCATGCTATAGATCATTTGGTGGATTCAATAAATGCTATATTTGACATTTTATAAAGACCCCCAAAGATAAAGATGAATTTGGTGACCCATTTTTTATGAGGCCCATTTATGTACTTGTTGGATTTATTGATTTTAGATAACAAATATGTCATGTTATCATGGAATTACTTTCAGTTATAGTTCACATACATTTCATTATAGAGAAATTGAGGGGGTATAGGGCTTGGTATTTCATGAGACTTACCCAAATATGGATTTTAGTTCGGTATTACAAGCCAAGATTTATTTGGTTCAATGTTTTTCTGTAATATTCTCTTGGGATGATGGAACTATGGATAAATACTTCGAGGATTGTTTGTGGTATGTGATTTTGGAATAAGTAAATATCATTTACCTTCCATATTTATTAGAGTTAGTGAACATCTTTTGGGTATTTGTGATCAAGGTCCTCATATTAGATAGGTAGTTAAATATATTTATAGATTTTGGTGAGTTGGATTCTTTTCAGGGGATAAATAATGGATCCATGGTAAGTAGAAAGAATTGGTTTGATGCTTCATTATTGGGTAGTGGTGGATAGATTATCCATGTATATGGTTCACCTTTTCCCACATAGTATTGTAGTTTATTTAGATTCCTATCAATGTGGATAGATTATTCCTATTAATAATCAATGCCTCTAGAATCCATTTGAGTGCCGATTATATGAGAAGATAAAGAACCTACCTTTTTAATTTAGGAGTTCTCATAATTTACCTATAAGAGATGGATTTGGTCATATGTTGGGTTTAGGATCTAGTTCAGGTAAGCCATAACATAGTGGTGGGGAGTTCTAAGATCCATTTGGGTTGTGGTGATGGGTGTGGTGCCTAGAGTAAGTGTAAACAATGTCATCATGGAGGTACTTCTTAAGGGAGTCAAGTAGAAGCTCAAGGCCATAGTTTGGACCAACTGCATGCTATTTACTCGGCTACTGCAAATCATGATGTCAGTCTATATATAGTTTGAGGTGTGGATTTGGTAACTCCTACCTTGGCATCAACATTATTCAATATTATAAAATCACATTATTTCATATATGAAAAAAAATTATGGCCTTCCGAAATATATAGAGTAAAAGTATGAGGTGATATTGATTGATAACATTTTAGGGGCATGATTCAAGGGTGATTAGAAGTTTTTTGAGTGTTCTATAGTTATTAGAAGTTATAGATCTCTTTGACATTTTTTTTGAATTAGAGATGATTAATTTTGATGTGATCTTCTGGATAGATGTGATAGTTTAGAAATGTGACCACATTAACTTCTATCATTTATGGTTTTAATTTATGAATGTTAAGGGACAATGTTATGATTATATTAGGGAATGTTATTTACAGGAATATGATGTGGGACTAGAACATAGATAGTTAGGTGGGATCATGAACCTGTTTTCTAGTGTCGTTCTCTATGATGAGGAGATTCACTATGAGGTCATTCCTCCTGTAGTTGACCAGTTTTGGGACATATTTACTCTATATTTATCAGTGTTGACAACCAAAAATGATATTGAGTTAAAAATTGATATTTCTCTATAAATAAAGACTGTATCTATTCTAAATTATAGGATGGATATTTTAGAGATTCAATAGTTGAATGTTCAATAGTTTAATTTAGAGGGGAAGGGGTTTATATGGATGAGTGCATCCCCTTGGGATGTGAAAATATTATAAACTAATAAATAATATAGTTTTATGATACTGTGTGTAGATAATCAAAAATTGAACTAGGTGATGGTAATGAATCAGTATCATCTTCCCTATATCGATGATTTATTGGAAAAGTTGATAGGATTTGGAGTGTTTTCCAATATTGATTTTAGATCGAGATAAAATAAATTAACAGTGATTCCATCTAATATACTTCAATATAAATTTTTAAAAAGTTATAGAATATATGATTATTTTTTTTTGCAGTTTTATTTGATGATCACTTCGATAGTTTTTATGGATTAATTAATATTCTATTATATAATTACTTTTATTCTTTTAAATTTGTATTTATTTATGATATTATTACATACTCCCCATATATAGAGGATGACACTCGACATGTAAAGACTTTTTCATTAAAATTAAATACAATCATTTCCAGGCAATGATCTCAAAGTGTATGTTATTGATTGATTATGTTTCATTCTTGAGGAATGTGATATCAGAGACATGTGTGTTAGAAGAAACATAAAAGGTTGTGGATATGGTTCATTAGAGTTTTACAAGAATGTTTTCAAGATACATGATATCATTGGATTTTTTTGAAGTCCAAAACCTAGATTCCACGTAGAGGTTCCCGGAGCATTGTTGGCCACATGGTCTCAAGTACATCACCCAAACACCAGAAGCTGCCGACTCACAGTGAGGGCCTAGAGTGTGTCTATAGGGAGACTATAAACTCATTTCTAAAGTGTATAAAAATTTATAATTAAGATAAGAGTAAAATAGTTTAATAAATATTGAATAAATAGATGGAATAGTGTAAGAATAAAAGAATGAATAAGAGGAAAACATTATATACCATACCAAATATGTTGATGATATATCATGTATCTAATAAGATAGAAAACATGGATTTAAAGAAGCAGAAAACACAAGCTACACCAAGGTATAAAAAATAAACCAAAACTATACAAGAATCCCAAGAACTATATTGGTCATCTTCTACCAAGATCCATCCTTATTCAAGTAAGTAATATCAATTCTATGGAGCGATACAATTCTTTTTATCAATGCTTGTATACATGTAATCATCCTAGGTTCCAATAGAGGCCAAAATAGGGTGTGAGATAAATCTAAATAGGCCACCACCAATAGTTTATATAACATCCATTCCAAATAATATAAACTAAAAAATGTGTAAGTAAAAATATATATATTTAAATTAGTACAGTAATGTAAATACCCATGTTCCTGCTTTAGCCTGAACTAGTGTTTGATCATGAAACTATTCATTTATTAATTATTTTCTAGTTTATAAAATTAATTTAGGTGATGTATAATCATCAATGAAATTCTAACATGTTAATAGTAGTAAAGAATCAAAGATATAAGAAGGAATCTATGATGATAATAATAATTAATAGGTTCTAATGTAATTACCAAGGAAACCTTAAACTCAATAGTTGATACAACTCAGGTAATAAACTATAGACTTATTACAAGGGTTAAGAGTGTAATACAAGGGGCATCACCTGAGTCATTACACGATAATGATTCTTTCTGTGTCCGAGGAATTTATCTAAGGTAATAAGGGATAAGAAATTAATAGATCAAAGGTTGTATCCAAGGTGCCTTATATATTTATATTCCATGCTGGATCTAAGTATTGTATCCAAATCATCCTATAATAATATTGTAGGAGGGATCCTACAGTGTCATACTGAAAATATAATGATAGAAAAGTCTCATGTTTCAATGTCTGTCTCACCATTGGAAATCTGTATCCTTGAATCATAATGACTTCCTTGACTGCTCAAGGAATTCCCTTAATAATCCAAAATTCAACTCAGGTATGACTACTCTTATAATAATGTTAGGGTCTATATATAATATGAACATTATACTTTTTCCATTAATTAATTAAGGACATGTTATGATCATTCCTTTTAATAATCCACTGGATTTATGACATTTACTTTCATTAGTGATAAAAGGATAAGAGACATTCAACCATTCATTAATTCATATAATTTATATTCAATTCATTAGGTCCAATTTACTACCTTACATTATACATGTCATATGGTGCTACAGAAGTGCCAGAAATTTCTTCAATTAAATTTATTTAGGATAATTCATATAGGTAATGTAATTTCCCATTGCATTTAAGATCAGTTTTTCAAGATTAATCACTTAACTTAGTTGGGTAAAATGAAAAAAATACACATTCTAACAAATTATAATTCAATGATTTAATTAAGCACTTATCATTTTCAAGGTCAAGCCATGGTACTCCTAAATGGTAGTGAAAATAGTCTAAATGTTCTTCTAAAAGCATATACAAGGATACAAATGTACATGGGGTTGTTGATATTGAGGTGATAACCTCAAATGATGGACAACATATTTAACAAGGGTCTTCGAACACATTTAATATTTAAACGAGAAGCACTCCCAAAAATCGGCACACACAGACAACAATTTATGAAATGATGAAAATTGAGGGATGAGTTATAGAATACCTTCCCAAAAATAATACTAATTTGTTCTTAAAATATCATCCACTATTTTGTAATGTATTGTAAGATATATTAAAAACCGATCAACACAATGGAAATTGGGAATATGAGCCTCCATATCAACAGAGTCACTAATAGAAAGAAAAATTAAGATCAAATAAAAATGAATTAATATCTTACCAATGTGGATCCAATGAGTTGAATGATACTTCAATCAGACTCTGCTCATATGATCAGGATCAAATAATATTCTAATCTAAAATATGGCTCAAAAATGGGGGAGTGGAGAGCTCTAGGTGAAGGAATAAACAATGTAGGAAAGAAAAAATGGATAAAACATTTCATTAATGGTGATTTCATAATTTCATCCAAAAAGCATTGTTCACATGGTTTGGCCCCAAGGTTGGACAAACTGTGAACCAACCATGTACAATATTCTATAGAGAGGGAAATTTCTCATGGGAAAACATATTCCATGTGCACAAAAAAGCTATAAAATTTATAATTTTTTCATGGGAATGCGTCTCGTGGAGTATGGTTGGGGAAAATAGTGTGCCATTTTTCACCCCAATGTGCAGTACTGCATAGTTATAAGAGACTATGCATCCTGACCCACATAGTTTCCATTAAATTTATGACCAACCTATTTCTACCAAAAGCTATGTTGTGGGTTCCAAACCAGCCATAATCACCACCATGAAACCTATTAACTCATTAGGTATCAAAATTAAGTCCAAAATAAATAATTATACCAAATATAAAGGTTCTATACATGAGTGAAAAACATGTTCTTACAATCTTCCCCATTAAAAGAAATCATCCCCAAGTTCAACTTCCAAGGGTGGTGAAACATAGTCTACAAACAACTCTGGCCAATGGGGACATATTTTATCCCCTCACTACTAAGCCTCTTTCTATACATTATCATGATGACATATCACCCACATTAAAAATATAGACTTGAATCAGAGAGACTTCATGATCCAGTCAACATGCATATAAGATACTACTCAAATAAGGAATCAAAATTTAACTCAACCTATTAGTGATCAAATGTAAGAGATGGGTCGATATGATACCAACGAAACTGGTAAAAATGGATTAAATCATGTATGGAATGATAATATGAGTTAGTAAAAACCAAAAGGATTCCAAACCGAATATCTCTAAAATTTCAAATAGTCCAAAAAAATAATGGTGAGAGATTCCCTTATATCCATATCTGTCTACCCCCAACATGGGAGATACATGTTGGAAAAAATGATCCCCAACCACAAACTCTCATGGTCATTGATTTATATTAATATAAGATTTATGTTTAGAATTAATAGTATACATATGATTTCTTATTAGATAAACCTTTTTCAAAGTCTCCTATACGAGATAAGGACATAATAGGGAAACATTTCCTATATCTGTCTAGCATAACGGTGAACGACATAACCAACTGTAAAAGGCCTCGAAAGGAGACATCTGAATTGTAAAATGGAAGCCATAATTATAGGGCAACATTATGACTTGAATATTATTCTCCCAAGAATTACTAGAAGTAATGATTAATAATCAGATAATTTCCTATAGAACCTGTATCATTTGTTATGACTGTCCATATGTCTGAGAGTGAAATTTTGTGATCATAAGAACCTATGTTTCCATAGACTTTTGCAACCCCTTACATAATTGTGATGTTAAATGAGAATCACTATCTGAAATAATAGTGAGAGGGACCATTTGTAGTGAAATTATCTCATGAAAATGTAATAATTCTACCTCATCAACTGAGAAAGTCTCTTGAGTAGGAAGGAAGTGGGACACTTTCATCAATCGTTCAATGACTACCTATAAAATGTCACTACTATTGTGTAACCTTGGTAACACAACTATAAAGTCCATGAAAACGTATTACCATTTATATTCTAGGATTGGAAGTGGATATAACAAGATTAAAGGTATCTGGTTCTCCACCTTCACCTACTGACAGGTGGAGCACCAAGTAATAAATCTAATTATCTACCATTTCATTCTAGGAAACCTATACTGGCATCATATATCTCGATACATCGTGGAGATTCATAGATTAACTCCATACAAGAAAAACAAGAGACTCCCGCATCAGTTCCTCTATCACATCTATTGAAACCCATATACATCCATGTATATATAGACCAATCCAGAGATGGGTCATCTCCTAAAATACTCTCACGGAGAACTATGTATTGGGGATCTAAAGACTACCTTCTCTTTAACTTTTCAAGGAGGGAAGATTTAAATGTCAAGGATGAGAGATTACATTTCTCCTTAATATCTTGAAACTAAAAATGTGGCTTGGAAAAGAGGTAAATTAATTTCAATTAATCACCTGCAACCCATATGACATGTTCCAAATTTTTTTGACTCATCGTATCCTCTACCACATTGACCTTTCCAGGAGTATATGCCATCTCAAAATTGAAGTATTAATGATATTCAACCCACGTTTTCAATCAAATTTCCATGTTACATCGTGTAATGATATATCATAGGAACATATGGTCCATATACACCACAAATAGCTCACCCAATAGACAGTTTCTCTAGCAATGTAATTCATGGAAAACTGATGCTAGCTTGGGGTCAAGTGTCGAGTAATTTATCTCTTGACACATTAACTTCTGAGACCCGTATGCTAATACTATATACTCCAACATCAATAATTCTCCCAATACATTTCTTGATGAATCATATAACCCTTTATAGCATCTTCCATGCTCTAGAGGAATCAGAATAAGTAATGATACAAGCCTCCCTTTCAGCTCCCGAAAGGCTTTCTCAAACTCTTGTGTCCATAGAAACCTAACATCAATCATTGCAAGATTAGTAAGATGTGAAAAAAGGAATGCTAATTCTTTTATAAAATGAAGGTAATATATATCTATCTTTATGAACATTTGTATAGAAAACCCGTTCATGGGATGCTTCCAAGAAACCGCAACATCAACCTTCTCAAGGACAATATAAACTCATGATTTTGAAATAATATAATGCACAAAGTGAAAATTAAATATCTAGAAGATGTAGTTAACAATATTTTAATATAGATGATGCTCTATCAGTTTACACAAAATGACATTAAGGTGTATAGTATTGTCCCTATGAGTGTGAGAATACACCAATTTTTCACCCCTGAAGACTACGACAAATGAATATAGATAGGGATGAAACAAACTATTCATAAAATACATGAAAACAGTGGGAATGTTCATGATACTGACTGAAAAAATGAGATAGTCATATAGACGATACCTACTATGGAAATCTGTACGGGGTATGTATGATGGTCTAACTTGCACCTAATTATTTATTGATCTTAGGTGGATCTTAGAAAATACCCTATCTCCTCAGAGTTGGTCTGACATATCATCTATTCAAGGTAGTGGATACCGATTCCAAACAATAATATAGTTCAACCATCTGTAATCCATGCATAGATTAAGGTTCCAATAAGAATTCATAGAGAAAATAATAGGAGAACTACAAGAGGAATTACTAGTCAACATAAAACTGTTAGACTATAGATACTCTAATTACCACTTGAGATTCGGAACCTCAGTAGGTTCTATCCTGTACAAAGTAATGGAAACTGATGCTGCTCTTGGAATGAGATCAATAATAACCTCTTCCTCTCTCTCTTGGGGTAAGCTAGAAAAATATTTGGGAATGACATCCCTTAAAAGATCATATACTAGAGAAAAAATAGGCCACATTTCCCCCCCCCCACCCACCTCAATGATGATACTAGCAATCTTGGTGGTCAATCCACTATTCTAAGTATGTTTTGGTCTAGTTCTACTAGCCTGGACATCCCACTCAACCTTATAATGATAAATACAACTTGATAATGTTGTAAAAGATACCCTATGATGAGAGAAGTCTACAAAAGAGTGAAACGTGACAAACCAATCCATACCACTCAATATTTTTCTACTAAAACTACTGATAATATGACATCTAGATACTGTGTCCAAGACGTACTCCTTTTTCAGTCCTACTAGTGCTACTCCAACTTCCCACTTAATGTGGTGTAAATGAACCCACCCCTAAAGGTGGAGCTGGTGTGGAGACTCTTCTACTAGAAGATTATGGAAAAGTCCAACAGAATCTCTAAAGATGCCTCATATAGACCCATGAATGAGACTTCAAAGGGTATATATCACACTGAGGATTCAGATTCCCCCATCATCATCACTGGTTTCACACCATAAAGCTACTATTATGGGTACTATGGCTACCAATACCCTGATGTGAAACCTCGAGGGATTGTCTCCTGCTACTTGAAGAACTACTTGCCTACCATGACACTGATCCTATATACGCATTACTGTGATGATACCTAAGGTTTTTCTCAGTGATAAGACCCTGGATTGACTATTTAAAAAATATTTGTTTGGTAAAACTAATTCAATTTAGTATGATGGCATACTGAATCCCATCGTCGAATCACCTAGCACACGAAAGCTCATAATTGGCTATAAGTGGTGAAAAATGTTATAAATCAGTGAAACACAATGAATATTCTCTAAATAACATTTAAATATTCTCAAGATGTAACATCCCCAAATGATAAAGGGTTAAATGACTAAATGATATAACTCATGTCAACAAGGTGCACCTTCCTTTTCGAGAGCCTACCTGATTAGAACTCCACAGTTAAGCGTGCTTGGATTGAAGTAGTGATCAGGATGGGTGACCTCCTAAGAAGTTTCTCAGGGTGTGTGTGAGTGAGGACAAAGAACACTGGAAAGGACATGTGTTGGCCTGTGGGGACTATCATTAGTCAGATGACCCGTTCAGGCACGTGGGTGGACCCTGGGGTGAGCCCCATGTATCTGCGAGGCAACTGGGGGTACCTGGTGGGCAAGGACCCGACGACCATGTTAAGGCGGGGTGTCTGTGCTGTCACCGGGACCCGGTTGTCACATTTGGTATCAGAGGAGGAACCCATCCTTAAGTGTGGTGCACTGCCTGGGTTGAGATGTAGGGCCCACAACGAGGGCGTTGTTCTCTAAAGGGGGGGGGGTGATTGTAACATCCCCAAATGATAAAGGGTTAACTGACTAAAATGATATGACTCATGTCAACAAGGTGCACCTTCCTTTTCGAGAGCCTACCTGATTAGAACTCCACAGTTAAGAGTGCTTGGCCTGGAGTAGTGATCAGGATGGGTGACCTCCTGGGAAGTTTCTCAGGGTGTGTGCGAGTGAGGACAAAGCACACTGGAAAGGACATGTGTTGGCCTGTGGGGACTATCATTAGTCAGATGACCCGTTCGGGCACGTGGGTGAACCCTGGGGTGGGCCCCACATGTCTGCGGGGCAACTGGTGGTACCTGGTGGGCCAAGACCTGACAGCCATGTTAAAGGCGGGGTGGTTGTGCTGTCACCGGGGCCCAGTTGTCACATTTGGTATCAGAGGAGGAACCTAGCCTTAAGTGCGGTGCACTGCCTGGGTTGAGATGTAGGGCCCACAACGAGGGCGTTGTGCTCTAAGGGGGGGGGGGGTGATTGTAACATCCCCAAATGATAAAGGGTTAAATGACTAAATGATATGACTCATGTCAACAAGGTGCACCTTCCTTTTCTGGAGCCTACCTGATTAGAACTCCACAGTTAAGCGTGCTTGGCTTGGAGTAGTGATCAGGATGGGTGACCTCCTGGGAAGTTTCTCAGGGTGTGTGTGAGTGAGGACAAAGCACACTAGAAAGGACATGTGTTGGCCTGTGGGGACTATCATTAGTCAGATGACCCGTTCAGGCAGGAGGGTGGACCCTGGGGTGAGCCCCACGTGTCTGCGGGGCAACTGGGGTACCTGGCAAGCCAGAACCTGACGGCCATGTTAAGGCGGGGTGTCTATGCTGTAACCGGGACCCGGTTGTCACACAAGATGCATAAACTCTCTATATTGTTCTTCTATCAGTGTCTGAGGAAATAATTAATCATATAAAATAGTCTAGAAATCATCCCATACTATGCCCCAACAGTGACCTACCCAGGTAATCACATCCCACTAGTGCTTGGATGAATCTTGTAGCATGTATGTAGTAAGCTTAAACCTCATTAATGGAGGTGTATCTATATGACTCAAGATATTTAGAGTGGACTCAATACAAGACTTCATAGACTATGGACTTCCATCCCCTAAGAAGGTGGGATGATTCTGCTGCTAGAACTCATGGGTCAGATCATCCATCGTAGGTGAAAGTTATTGAGCACCATGCATGAACCACATCAGATGTAGGAAAATATAATGAATTTTAGCATCAGTTACCAAATTAAGTACAATATTTAGTTCCACAAGTGGAACTCTGAGTGATAAAACTAGCATCTTAGCTCCCACCATGTCTGGAGCATGGTCGTCGCCACCCTCATGGCGCCTGAAATGAGGAAATTGTGGAAACATTTGTCTGTAAATGCTAATAACACACCTCAGAACAATCTTTAATGACATAGATAAAAACATTTGAAGCAAAACTAAATAAAATGGATCAATACCCATGGTATAATACCATAAATAGCTGGTTTTAAAGATAAGTATTGGTAAGTTCTCAATTTTTTAGTTATAGGGGTTCTAGTAGATGAAGGGTCAATAACACCTTGACTCACCATTTATCAGTAAACATTTTTTTGATAAGTAATAAATCACATTTTCATGTTGCATTAGTTTATTTTCATATATCAAGGTATATTTAAAAAGAATCTATAATCCAAGTGAATTGGGGCCCATATTCATTATCACTAAAATCAACACCCAATTAATTTCATTTAAACGGACCGACTTGGTAAAATACCCATTCCAACCCATGAGGGACCATACACCTCATAAATTAAAATTATAAACCAATAAATCATAAGCCAAGAGTACACAATCATAATACACAACAAGTCTCACTCGAAAATCACAAGAATATAATTAAAATTCAATATGTGAAATGAAAATATATGGCATGCCATGTTAATTTTAGGTTTCAATAATGATTCTTATAAAAACTCTCATTTCCATCATACCAACAATACATCAATGAAAAAAAAATCCTCAATCAGAATAATAATAATAACCAACACATAGCATTCACTTCACCCAATAGTGATAGGATATCAACTGTTATTTGAAAAAAATTACAATAATAAAAATTCATGAAAATATGCACTTAGCCCAAATATGATTTACTTATACCCAAAAACGACATACAAAAATGTTATAAAGAGTTCCTAGTATCCTATATATCATCGCCAAATATTAAATATATAATTGAAAATACTATGATACCACTTTTCAATGTCATGAAACCAGATATCACTCAGATGTTCCCTCAGCCCGATTGGAAACATGTCCTCAAGCGCATCTCCCTAAGTGTTAGGGGCTATAAAATAGTAGAGAGGGGCTAGTGTGTTTATGTGGGGAGACTATTCCCTCATTATTGGAGTGTATCATAGTAGATAAATAAAATAATATGTGAATAGTAGAATCAATATATAATAAGCATATGAAACAATTCAAGCAGACATTAATGAATATCAGAACAAATATATAAAATTAAAATGATATTGATGATATTTCATGTATCCAAGAAGATGGAAAACATGGATACAATATAGTAAACCAGAAATTCTATAAAAAGGTATACAAAAGAAACCAAAACTATCCAAGCATCCTGATCCTTTACTCGGTCAGCTAGTATATTTCTCTATCCAAATAGATGAAATAATTATCAAGTGTCTGAAGCAACACACTTCTCTTTGTCAATACCTACAAACATGTTATCTTCCTAGGTGATAATGGAAACCCATATAGGGTGTGTGAAAAATCATAGTAGGACACCTCTAATGGAGTTTAGAAACATTGAGTCCATGTAATATAAACTAAAATAGTGTGCAATCATGCATATATACAAGTAATAGAATAAAGTATCATATATACCCTATTACTCATTTCGTCCTCATCTAGTGTTGGGTCATGTAACCATATATTTATTAATTATTATCTTATTTATATAACTATGTCTCATGAGTTTTAATTATCAATGACATCCTAAAGCTCTGATAATTGTAAAGGATCCATGATATAACAAGGCATCCATGATGATAATAATAATGAAGAGTTTCCAAGGTAATAATCAAGGAAACCTTGTCCCCAATTGTTGAGCCAACTATGTTAATAAACTATATCCTGGATATAAGGGGTAAAATTACAATACAAGGTGAATCACCTAAGTCATTTCACAATAATTATTCTAATAGAGTCTAAGGAGTTCATCCAAGGTGAAACATGATATGTAATGACAAGGCCCAAGGGTTTATCTAAGGAGTGTCATATGAGTAGACATCATGCTTAATTGAAGGAGTGTATCCAATGAATCCTACAATAATAATTGAGGAGGGATCTTATGATGTAATACTGATCATCCAATATTATACTAGGATCAGGTTCCAAGGTAGGTCTCACCCATGGAGTCTATAATACTTTAATCGGAATAGCGTCTACATGTGCTCAAATAATTCCCATGGGAATAAAAAATTGAACTCAGTTTTGGCCACTCTTATAATAATTACAAGGCCTTTATGAAATAGGAATATTATACTTGTTTCATAAATTAATTAAGCCCATATTATGATCATGTGGTTTTATAATCCATTGGGTTCCTTGCATTTCATTTTAAATAGCATGAAAAGGCTATGGGACATGCAACCATTCCTTAATTCAGAGACGTCACATTAACTTCACTTGGTTCACTCCACTACCTTCCATTATAAATAGAATGGGGTTCTACTGGCATGAAACCAAGTTCTTCAATTACCCTTATTTAGGCTATGTCATATAAATTTATAATATTTTTTCCAATTATTGTTAGGATTGATTTATCATGTTGAATTACTTACCATCAGTTGGTCAAGTGATAAGTAGACACATACTAACAACATCCAATTAAATGATTTAATTAAAAACTTACCTTTGTCAATTTCAAGTCAAGACACACTCAAATGGTAGAGAAGATAGGCTAAACAAGGAAATAAAAGTATAAATAAGGATAAAACCCTACTTGGGGTGGTCATCATTGAGGTCATAACATCCAATTATGGATACCATATTTAACAAGGGTCTTAGAAGATGGTTGTAATGAATACATTAAAGACACATGATTTAATCAGGAAGAACCCAATAAAATTGGAACAAACACATGATAATTTATAAAACAGAGAATCTTGAGAGATGATTTATAGACTACCTTCCTTGTACTTTTATGCTTCTCCTCATCATGTATCAAAATCTAGTTTAACCTATATTGGAATAGCCCCGAAGAAAAGATCAATGCTCTAAAAATAGGGAATATGATCATTCATATAAGTAGTGTTATATATAGAAAGAAGAAAAAAGAATGACTAAAAAGGAATTATGATCATACCATTGTGGATTCAATGAGATGAATGGAGATTCGATCAGACTCTAGATAGGTGATAGTGACCAAATACTTGATTAGGATTGAGGAGGGATAAAAAATTTGATAAGGGATAGATCTTTGAAATATAATGATCAATAGAGGAAAGAAAATAAGGTTAAAACATATAATTAAGGGATTTTTTTTTCATTTATCCCTTAGGCTTGGGTCACATGGTTTAGAAGGACTATTGTCTAAACCTTGTGTCAATCGCAAACCATCTGTTATTAGGAGGGACATTTCTCATAGTTTGGTCGCACTATTAGAGAAACTAGATTCCAAATATTCTAAACACCTCTTCTAAAAACAATAGTCTTTTTTCATGGGAATGCAGACCTAGTTCACAGTTAGAGAAAACCGTGAACCCCATTTCACCCCACTATCTTGCACCACATGGTTAGGAGACACCATGTGGCATTCCCCACACGGTTTCTAGTCACCATGAAACCAGGCTATGTCTCCCAAAAATATATGTTCTGGGATCTGAACAAGCCCCATAAACCACTGATATACTCATGAACTAATTTATAATCCAAATTATGTCCAAAATCATGAATTAGACCAAAATAAAAAGGATCCATACCTGAGTTAAAAAATGGTTTCTTACACTTGGATAGTTAACACCAAATATTAATATTTTTATTTTTCTAATTGGAAGCATCGATAAAGTCCCTAATCAAGATTATGGTAAAATTACTCTATTTAGATTCGTTTGAGGTATACCTTAAAAAAATAATGGGAATGTTTCTTATAACACAAATCCTAACATTAACTGACAATGTTAAGGAATAAATTTTATATTTCATGCCTCAGGAGTCAATTTCGGAGTATATTTGATACAAGATGGTATTCTAGTCTATTGTGGGTATAAGTAGTTGAGACCTCATAAAAATAAATTCCCAACACATGATCTTTAGTTTTAATTTATGGTTCATTATCTAAGGTTCTTGAAACACTATCTTCTATGTGAGTGGTTCATAGTAAAAACAGTTTATAAGAACTTGATATATTTTATCTAACATGATTAATGAAACCTTTAACATTATATGTGAGTCAATTACCTAATTTCATTCAATTTTTATGTTAGATATACTCTTATAAAGAGTAATATCATTATTGATATGGTGGTTGGAAGGCTCTAATATAGGTTGTACATGACTTGATTAGTAAGTGGAATATAATGAATCTTTTTGATGTTTAGCTATATTGGGGCTGGGTGAACCTTATATCCTTGACTATCAGTTTCTTACTCTATAGGAGTGTGAACGAGATTCAACTACTGGGTTTAGATTGTCTAATGATGAGGGGAAATATATATAGTAGGGAGATTCAACCATAATGATCTCTTAATGATGACGTGATCCTTTATGTAGAAGGATGATTTTTGGTCCCTGTAAGTATTAATGAGGAGATGATGAGGAAATTACAATCCATTTAATTAGTTGTTCACTTGGAATATACCTTGTTATAAAATGACCTTCATAAATAGTAATAGTGTCTCAAAATAAAGAGAGTTTAAATGGGTTTTATTACAAAGTTCTCTATTTTTTATGGATCTTGGCTATTCTCCAGTGACCTGTTATTCTTATCTAATTATGAACCATTCCAAATTGGATATGGTATAATGTGACCGTGGATTTTGTGATGGTGTTTAATAGGATTCCCTTAAGGTAGTGATGTGATTTGGGTAGTTATGGGCCGGTTGAATAAAGTTTATCATTTTTTACAACTTGAGAGACTTTCCTTATTGAAAAGCTATGTATTCTTTATTTAAATATGATAATATATCTACATTAATTACCTAAAAGTATCATGTCATAATAGGATTCCTATTTTACATCTTTCTTATATTGTGGATTATTAAATGCACTTGACACAAATATTCATCTGACCACATATTATCATCCTTATACTAAATAAATATATGTGCACACCATCTAGATATTAGATTACATGTTGTGGGAATGTACCTTTAATTTATGTAATTCAAGGGAGAACCATTTATCACTCTTCAAAGTTTACTACAACAGATGTTTCCAAACATCAATTCATATGGTTCATGTTGAGGACTTATATGGTAGTTTGTACCAATTTCCACTATATTTTATAGAGTTCATAGATTCTATGATTATTAGACCATTTATTTTAAAAGAGACATGAGAGAATATCCTACTAATAAATTAGAGAAGATAGAGGTCATATATATTCCAAAAATTCCATCCTTTAGAGTTTATGGTTGGAAATAAATTAATCTAATGAGTATTTCTCCAATTTAGGTTTCATTGTATACATAAGTAGGGGAATTAAATTCCTATTTTAATGGATATGTTTGATATTTTAGAGATAATGCATATAACATATTATTATTTTCCCATTTTTCAACATTTTTGTTTTGTGAATGAAATGTTTCTTATATATTATCTCATGATATATCATCTTTATCCATACCATTTTATTAATACTAATTATGTTGAGATAAATGTTTATGTATCATGTTAGGAGTGTATGATTCATGTTTTGGATCCAAGTTAGAAGATACTGTATAGAAAGACTATTTCATTGGTATGAGTATAGTGTAAGCATGACCATATCAATGAGGTGATAATGGATTGAGATTCAAACATATTGGTGTAGTGGTCAGATTTGTTCACTAATGAGTCCTTATGATGCTCTACACTTCAACTTGAGGATGAAAAACTATATAGTGTGTAGGTTTTAACACCACATACAATATCATGATATACACCTATTGAAATTTTTCCATGTATTCTATTTTTGTTTCTTTTATAAATAATTTATGTATTTTTTGGGGGACCCAAAGGGAATTTTATAGATTTGTCCTAGGTTTGGACATGTAATTTTCTGTACTTAGAGTATCTAATCATTTTGGGTTAATGTTTTAAAATGTTAGGTTCTTGAATAAGATTAAGTCCTCCCAGTGTTAGGAGATGTCATACCACGACCTTGGGAATTACAACATGGTGATGATAATGTTATATTGTTGGGGGTAGTTTGATGACAATACCACATCCAATCTAATTGTGGTATGTAAGGTATTGTATAAGAGTAACCTTTTTTAGGGATGAGTTTACCCTATGGGTTATAAGGATAACACCATTGAAGAGAGCATCATGAATTGACGAAAACCCTTATTTATTGGGTTTTGATCTCTAGAAACCATTATGTATAATTTTTATAAGCTTTATATATTGAGTTCCATGGTATAGAAACCATTATGTATTAGTAGATTAACCCTTATGCATGCCTTTACGATCTATAAACTCTCACATATTGAACTCTAGTAACCATATGTATTGGTTTGGAAACATTTTCATATTTCAATGATAACTCATACATATTAGGTATGGTAACCATTATGTATTAGGTATCGAAACACTTATATATTGGGTATGTAAACCCTTCAGTATTGGGTCTGGTAGATCTAAAATATTGGGCAAGGAAACCATCTCATATTGGGCTTGGTAACCCTTATGTATTGAATATTGAATATATTACAATTTTATTTGGAATCCCTAACATATTTAACTCTTGTAACCCATACATATTAAAGTATCGAACACTGATGTGTTTAACCCATATGTATCAACTAAGAAGACTCAAAAATGACTTTTTGAAATTTTACATGGTGAAGGATAGACAGGCTGTGACCCTTAGGGTTATTCCATGAATGTTGGCAAGAGAGAATTTTGTGGTAGGAGAGCTACACTATATGATGATGCCCGAGGGAAATCCATCACCCCATGAAAGAGAATACCATGTAATTATGGAATTGAATTTAGGTATTTATTGGTCTTTTTGAAAGAGGATCACCACTCAATGAGCAGGAGGTATATGCATTGGTGGTGACCTTGAAGGATCATTGCACCATGACCATTATTGTCACACCCCAACATGTGACCAATATTATTTTATTAAAAAAATTAATTAAATAAATGGATTTAATATTAATGATATTAAATAACGTTTCCTCATTATTTACAACAAGACACTTCTTCACCTCCAATTTATCTAGTAAATTTTTCTTTTGAGGTGGTGTCTCTTTTATTATTCACCTATTTCGAGTACCATTTCCTAGAGTGATAGCTGGAGGTCAGTATATCATTCTTATTTGATTAATTCTATGTTACTCATTATATTATATTTTATTATACTAGTTATATATTTATATTCTTATTTTAATGGGTTATATAAAATTTCTTAATTCTAACCATTTCAGACTTAATTAACCAATTATTTTGGATAAGAAGAATAATGTGAGAATAAGGTATGTGGTCCCTAAGGAATCCTTAAGGTTTAATATAATTTTATATTTATTTATGATGTTTGGTTGTATAAACCAAATTCTTTATTATAATAAAACATATTTTTATGGATTATAATTCCGTTTCAAGAGGGAATCACCTTGTTTATTATATTAGGAGTATGTTGATTGGTATATTAACCAAGATATTGACCTCTAGGTAATCCATGACATAAAAAATGAAATGGTGGATGTTGAAGGTAACTGAGGGGCTACTAATTGAAACTAATATTAAATAGTTTGAACATAGATTCCCTATAAAGATCCCTAGGATGAGGTTGTTTGGTAAATGTGGGATATCATGGTGGTAGACCAAGGTTAATTGGGGTTGGAACTTAAAATATTGTGTGGCCCAAATTAATCAAGACCCATTCATGTGACCAGGATTGAAGATTTCCTTACCTTTAGAAACTAAAATTCTATTATGGGAATTGGTATGTTTTCACATGATAATTAATTATTAGTGATGTATAACTTGATTTTTTTTAAAATTGTTAAATGGATTTGGTACCTATTACTAATTATTAAATATCAATATATTTATATATTGAAGGTGATTATAGGGTGGAAACTAATCCTTCTGATGATTATGATATATGATTGTATCTAGGGTGGGTGTTAACCCCATCAATGATAATGTTATATGATAGTATCTAGGGTGGGAAGTAATCCCCCAGATGGTGATGTTTAATGATGGTATACCAGGTGGGAACTAATACATTTGATGATTTAGTTATATAATGGTATCTTGAGAGGGTGATAATTCCCTTTATTATTTTTTTTATATACTGTTGGTCAGGGTTGGTGCTAATATGCCCAATGATCTATGTAATATGAAGGTATAATGTGTGGTTGATTAACTAAACCATATTTTTTTGTTATGTATCATGTTGATAAGAATTTGTAACTGACTAAATAAAGTATGGTTGAAACCTTGTTTCACCATAAAACATGAGGATCAATAATTATTTATTTTATTGAATTTCAATTTTATTTTGAAATGTCAGTTTAAACACCCTTATACTTGATATTTTTCGATAAAATCTTTATGGTTGGTTACTGATATGTTTTCACACATAGATTATGTGATGTAAGTGCCCGAGAATACTTCTGAATTATTGGCCGAGACAAAGAGAAGATCCCTATGATTAATGGTTGAGTTCGATAGATGATTTAGAGTAATGATGTGTGGATGGTTTTGGAATCAGATCCAGTTTTGTAATTATAGCATTGTTTGTTTGTTTTTGGTTATCTTAGACCATGGTGTATAATTTCCACCCATGGGGTATTATAATTATTACTGTATTACTTGAATGAAAAGTCCAATTGTTTATATTTCCATAACATGGTTTGATGTATTTTCATATTTTAATTTATCTATTATATCGATTTATTGTAGTTTATTTGGACGATTTTTAGAGTTTTTATAACCACTGTTATTTTTGGTAACCAGGTCTTTAGGGTAAAGTCTTCCCACAATATTATTATACCCATAAATAAAGTAATATAACTATGTAGTATGGGGAGGAATTTATAATGTATTATGTGACCAATTATAGTCCTGACATAGGGAACAATGTTGGGGATATTAAAAATATAATATGGTCATATTCATCAAAATTAATTAAAATGTAGTGTTTAGTATGAATCGGGGTTTAATATTATAGAGATAGATATGTAAAAACATGCAGAATTTAAATAATTAGTTGATTAATGGATTGAAGTATAATGTAATTGAACTCATATCAGCATGATCATCAGTATAAATTATGAAAAATTGGTTTGTATGAACCAATTTTAAGATTTAGGGGGAATATATTTTAAAACAATTATAATTCAAAACAAGAAATAATATCATGATAGAAACAAAAAGTACTTAAACTTATATTTTTTTTTTGAAATTTGAGATGATGAACAAAATATATATAATATTTATTATAGATGATGGATAATAAATATGGATTAAAATAGAGAGGGGGATGAGAGTGATACATGATAAAGAGAAAATTTTAAGAGATTTTGTCATTTTAGAATCACTTTTTCTATATTTCACCTTCTCTTTATTATTTAATTTTAGAATCATTTAATAACCATTGAGGAAACATATAGTTCTTGAAAATCTATTATAGATTTTACTATCGGTCTAAGAAAACTGATGAAATTCATGGATGCCTTTGACAATATGATATAATATTTTTTATCAATGTCATCATCATTTTTCACAAGGTTTACAACACTATATTGATGTGACATCATACTTGGATTCATTTTGATCATTGGGGATGATTATTCATTGTCAAGTGAAGACCCTAAAAATGTAATAATTTCACTATCCTTGATTTGATATTTCCCTTAATATTTTCCTTCAAGAATATTCTCAACAGAGAGTCATCCTATTTAGGGATAAATTAATGTGTGAGACCCCTAGTTGTAAGGGGATAAGGTGTAATGAGGTCTCATTAATTAGTCTATTATATTACTCATGATAGTGAAATTGATAAATTCTTCATATACTATAATAAAAATCTATTGTTAGGACCCTTTCAAATATTTTTTTAATTATTTCATTTTTAATTTTGAATATTTATACCTTTTTTATATAATTTCAATTTTTATGTATTTATAAAATATAAATGTAATAATTTTTTGTCAGGAATGAATTCTACATAATTTTTTTTTTCAATTATATTTAAACATGGACATTACTTTCATATATCTAGATTATATGGAATATTATTCTTCATTAATGTATTATATTATTAAAAATATTTCTAATATTTTTTTATCTCAAATCTTTATTTTATGTTTCATTTTCTAGCTTCTAGAAGATAAATGACATGCCCTCTATTTCTGAGGAATAAATATATCAGAAATGGGGTTATTTTTTATGGTATTGACCTAGTTTCTAGTCCACGGTAGATAGAAAAATATTATTTTGAAAAAATGCATACAACCCTTTAATATTAAATTGGGAACCTATAAAATGGTATCCATAAAGGGATTTGATTATTAGTCTGTTGATGAGTTCCTTTCAGAATATATTTTTGATTAATTTCATGACATGCATAATAATTTGTAGTAAAATTATGTGGGTATGTTCGAAACATGGTAAATAATTATTGGTCAATAATTAAAAACAATGTTGAAAATTACTATGTAATTAGAACATGTAATTGTTTTTATTTTATCCATTTTGATAAAATAAATTATGTTATGAAGGCATATAATATTCCCATTTGGTAAACACTCAGGTTTCAAAATATTATGAGAAATGTTTTGATCTTTGTGGATTTTATACACAATATTAATTTATTTTAAATATATTAATTTTGGTACAAAATATTATATTTTGTTTTTTTGTCATTATGATCATTTAATGAGATTGAATCTGTATCAAAAAGTAAAATTTCATAGTAGTTTCACGTTTTATGAATTTTAGTATAAGGATAAGTCCATCCTTTAGGAAATATTTTTCATAATATTTGGGATGGATAAATATGTAACAATTATTGTTTAATTATAAACATGTAACAACATGTCTCCTTATATTTTTTTTATGATTCTTGTATTTGTATATTAGTGATAGATTTATTTTGATATCTTGTTACCATTTTAGGTTTATATCGAGTCACTGCTTATGAATAATTTCTCACCTTAAATGAAATAATCTGAAAACATTTTTATATGTTATTAATTTTTTTCTATTTTTCTTTGAACATGTCATACCAAAATAATCTAGTGGGTCCTTTTGTTAAGAGGATGAGGACATAGAAGGTGAATTTTTAGGATTAATGGTATATGAAGAATTTATGTATTAAGGGTATTTTGTAACACCCCAAGCTTCCATGGTACGTTTCCCTTCGAATAATGCGATAGCGTGTGTTGTACGCAACCTCGAGTTCTAACACACACCACAACTAATTAAACTAGCCGTTGTGAATAGTAATACCTACTTTTTGAAATCATATATATTTTATATTTCAAAATGGACTTCATTTTTGGATTCGGAATATCGAATTTAGCCTAAGGTGAAATTTTGGTACATTTCGGATAACTTTCATATTTTGATGAATAGTGAAAATTACTAAATTTTAATTAAAAACAACTTTTTTAATCAAAATAATTAATAGTGATAAATTGTGAATTTGAGTGGTTTTAAAGTATATTTAGAATATATTTTTACAATTTAATATAATGTTGGTCATTGGACATAATTTTACAATTAAACCGAACATAAACAAGTGTCAATCTTTTTATAGTTATTATCTCTTAAAAACACGCTTTTTATTTTGATAGCGGGAATTAATTTTAAATTAATTTCTGCCACTTCTATGTTTTGAATTTAGGAAAATGGATTCCATAATTGGAATCAGGATGTTCAAATTGTGTAAATAGGTAACTTTTATTTTTAGACATTTTGAATAGTTACTGTGGTAAATATTTTATTTACCATGGTTAAAGGGTAAATCCGGTAAATAAGGGTTAAAAAATAATATTATAATAATACAAAATTACCCTAAAACGTGTCCTAACCTTATTGGTGGACACATACCCGACCATGGGCATCCTTGGGTCAATTTGGGGACCCCTTGGAGCCACTTGTATGTGGTAGGGACACATTATATTAATAAAGTTAAAATAAAAATAAAAATGGCATAAGCTTACATCTTTTAGAAGAACAATTTTTACATAGGGTTATACATGTTGGATTTTCGATTATAAATATTCATTAGAAAGATAAAAATATTTCCTACATGATGATATTTTATTTATAATTTTTAGACATCAAATAAGTTAAATTATTAATGACACAATAATGATGTAATGTTTACCTCATTAATAAATCATTTAAATAAATAAGATTATAATGATTAAAATATTATCTAAAACCTGTCCAATTATTATTGGTTGATATTATTTAGAATATGAGTCATCTTATCTTCGACCTCAATGATTTTTGGACCATTATAAACCGAATATAATTATATTATAAAGTAATACTTTCACTCTTTCCAAAAGAGCCCCTCCTCTCCCTTATAAAAGGAGACCACTTCTACTCATTCCTCACACCTCTCAAGCCACTTGGCTCGTCCAAACTCTGCCCAACTAAGCTCCCCACATCCCTATCCTCCTCCTTGAAGCTTCCCCTTAGGCAGAAATTATTTCAAGAATTCCTTTGGTTCCAACCAAAGTGAGTTACCTAAATTAAAGGTAACGATTTCTCTTAAATTATTTTCATTTATTTTGCTTCTTCAACCCCCAAACTCTTTTTATTTACTTTCTTTTGTAACAACACCAGTATCCTAAATATACTAGTATCTTGTTATAAGATGGATTCAAACTACACATACACACAACTCCATCTAATGGATGATGAACATAATGTTTCTGTGGATGGCAAACTAACGCCTCACGAAACGATGATTGTTCAAATACATCTTACCGCCTCTCATGGTGGCCATTATGATGGAACTGTAATTAAATATGATATTAATGATATATATTTTATATATAATCTTCTGTAATTCCATTTTATTTCATACCATTATTCGTTTCATGTTGTATATACATACGATAATTTCATTTGAGGAAGTGCGGACTACCGCCCCCTTAAAATGATATGACTCGTTCATACCACACATGGAACGTATAAAGGATGGTGTTAATGAACTTAAGTAACATATATAAAATATTATATTATACTGGAATAGTAATATACCTATTTATCATTTGGATTCGATTCTTTTAAAATAAAAATTAAATGGAAATAGCGTTCGTGCGTACGTACGGACTACCGTCTCCACGAACGCGATGAGATTCATTCTCCATCGTATCCATTCAAGTATAATTATCATTTAATGATTTAAAAATGATGTTTAAGGACTTGATATCATTCTGGATATGAATAAGATACAACAAACATGACTTATGTAACAAAACATATAAAGAAAATGAGTAAGTTAACACCCGAACCGACGATAATTTTAAGATATTATTATCAAATCAGTATTAAAAGATCATATATGATATCATATTAATGTATATGATTCTTGTATAATTTAATAACAATTATTTCACCATTATACAGGAGGTTAACCTACCCCAACAAAGGAAAAGTACAAGGTAAGGGTTATTTCACAATCTCTTCATTATTCGAGGTTGTTTATACGTAATAATCTACTGGGATCTCCTTATTCATCCACATCCATGTTTCTTAAAAATGTATTTCAAAACATTTTTACTATTTACAAGAATATGGGTTAAAGTAATTTATACCCTTGTTTGACTTTTTATTAGAGGTTTATAAAGGAATCTTTCCGTCGTTTTCAAAACAAGGTCCTTTTTAACATTTTCGACAGAATTGAGGTAAGAATGTTTTTTTTAACTTATACGGCGGGTGCGGTTATTTTCCGCCGTTATAAAATCGTCGAAGCTTTCCATACAAGCTTATAAGAATATTTTCAAAGAAAATGTTTTATTTTATATGGATCTTAAATGATTTCAAAATAAAAGGAGATACTTCTTTAAAAAGAATTTTGATTTCATCTATGTCAACATCCTTTGATGGATTTTAAGATTATTTGAAGTTGATTTATTATGATACAAAACTTCTATATTGTATTGAAGGTTTTGTGATATGTTTGACTATGGATATGCTATTTTTATACCATTCATAGTTTATGGTGAAATTATTGACATTTCGTATGCTAGTTTTAATACGAATGTTTATGTTATGTTTAAACCTTTTCGTATGGGAATGCATTGGACTTAATAAGTGACGGGTGGAGCCTGCTATAGCTCCTCGATGCATCGGTAGGTCTCATGAGACAAACTAGTGTCTTGGAACAAGGCCTTGACAAAATCTTATTTGTAGTCTTGGCACGAGGCCTTGACTATGTGGTTATGATAGTCTGGCATTATGCATTCCAACATTATGAAAGTGGTTATTGATATTGCATGTGATTATTCGATTAGTAGAATATCCATGTGAATAAGTAAATGGCATTATTTCATTTTACTTTTGCCATACTATGTTGAAGTTCAATTTTAAAAGGCTTTTGTTTTAGTAATTCATTGCCTTAAATGTTTATGCTTATTTTGAATGTTTCGCTATATTGTTATCCTTACTGGGCATTTGAGCTCACCCCTTTTCTATGTTTTATTTTTCCCAGGTAGTGAAGAAGTAAATTATGAATGACTTGCAGGGATATTATGAGGGGATTATAGTGTGGACTGTGGAAACATTATGTTGTTGTAGTAGTTTTTCATTTTATGATGTAATGTAAAACTTATGATTATATCTAGTGTTTCCAAGGCTACAAAACCAATCGGTCTTTCGAGATTTGATCTTCTTGTGATCATGCCAATGTTATGTAATTAATGCACCGACTCTGGGTAGCTGGGGTCGGGGCGTTACAGTTGGTATAGGAGGAAGTTTAGTACAAACCTTGGAAGCTAGATTTAGATAAACTCTGATTAGAGCACGTAGACCTAAGATGAACTTTGAGGATTAGTATAGAAGAACTTCCTAGAATTTTGGTATTGTAGAGATTTTGTGAGTTTTCCGAGCAATACATCCCTGTCTGGATACGAGCAGGTAGAGGCGGCTCTGGCACAGATGTACCTAGGGGTAAAACCCGAAAACACCGCTTTGAGCTAGACTCGAACGGGAACTGGTGCACGACAACGGGCCTTGCTGCACTCTTGGTTACGACACTCCTGGGGGATATGCTTAGGATAACTCTCATTTTCTTTACAAATCATTATGAAGGGTTTATGAGTATATACTTCCTCAAAGAAAACATTTTTATTATTATGGATTATATCCATAAATAGTTCAATTTATGTTAAGAGTTTTATAAGTATGGGATTATGTATTTTGATTCATAAACTGATCTAGTTTATGCCATTGTTTAGAGATGGCGCCTAGTGGAAGAAATGGAAACCATATCAATGCACACACTCCATGTAGGGATTTCCCTCCTGCTCAAGATAATTATAGTGGGGCTGGTGATGCAACTGGTGCCGATCAGCTAATCACCATACTGGGACAACTTACTCAGGTTATGAATAATAACCTTACCCGTATGGAGCACCCTGATCCGCAGCGTGGAGGATCAATGTTAGATCGATTCATGAGGCAACAACCACCAACGTTCAATGGGAATACAAATCCCTTAGTAGCTGAGCAATGGATATTTTCCCTAGAGAAAATATTTCAGGCTTTGGGGAGCAGTGAAAGGGAAAAAGTTATCATGGCAGTTTACCGCCTCACTGGAGATGCTGATCAATGGTGGTCATTGATTCAAAATACGAAGGAAGATGATGAAGTATCAAATATGGAATGGAGGGAGTTCAAAGATCTGTTTTTAGAAAAATACTTCCCTCGTGACCATCGAGCAAATATGGAAAGGCAATTTCTGAGTCTGAGACAAAAGGAGGATGAGAATGTCACAAAGTATGAGGCTAACTTTACAAGGTTAGCGAGGTATGCTGGAGATTATATTCGCAACCCAAGAAGTAAGATTGATCGTTTCTTTGATGGGTTAAAACCATTTCTCCGTCAAGCATTAGTCTCACAATCCTTTTCATCGTACGAAGACATTGTCTCATGTGCTATCAAGACCGAAAAGGAATTCTCTAAGTCTTATGACTTTAAAGCAAAGCAAGAGAAGAAGAGACCTGCTGATCAATCTGGGAATGGAAATAAGGGGAAGAAGGGAAAGGTTGAATATCCATCTTGTGGTAAATGCGGGAAGAAACATCCTGGTACTTGCTTGAAGGGAATGGGAGTCTGTTACAAGTGTGGTGAAAAAGGCCACCAAGCTCATGATTGCAAGGGGAAGAAGGAAGCTACCAACGTTCAGTGCTATAATTGCAGGGAGATGGGGAATTATGCAAATTCATGTCCTAAGCGTCAGGAGAACTTACCTCAGAAAAGGCCAAGGGATCAAGGCCAGGCTTATGATATCACTACTGCAGAGGTAGAAGCTCCGAAAGACGTGGTGGCAGGTAATTTAATGGTTTCCTCAAGTTTAGCAAATGCATTATTTGATTCTGGATCATCGCATTGTTTCATATCTTCCCAGTTTGCTAAGAAAATTAGATATTTCCAATTTGATTTAATAAGGGAGTTGTCAGTTAAAACTCCTAAGGGAAGTATCGTTGCAACAAAGTTTTGTGAATCAGTCCCCATTAGAGCACATAAATTTTCTTTATCTGCTGATCTCATCGTCATACCTATGATTGAGTTTGATATAATCCTCGGTATGGACTGGCTTTCGGACTATGATGCGAAGATTTATTGTAAGAAGAAAGAGGTTACGATTCTTGATGATGATGATAAGGAACACCTTGTTTTTAGAGCAGAATCGTCACCACCTACTTCTTATTTAGATCCACCCCCAGTAGCTCAACTTAATTCAATTATTGGGGAGGAAGAGAATGAAATAACTGTCGGTGAGGAAAGGAATGTTCAAATAGAGGATGTACCTGTTGTGAAAGAATTTGTAGATGTATTTCCGGAAGATTTACCTGGACATCCTCCAGAACGAGAAGTTGAGTTTTCTATTGAATTAATTCCTGGATCAAGGCCTATATCGAAGACCCCTTATAGAATGGCCACTGTAGAGTTAGTCAAACTAAAGAAACAACTAGAGGAATTGAGTAATAAGGGATTTATTCGCCCTAGTGTTTCTCCATGGGGAGCCCCTGTTCTTTTTGTTAAAAACAAAGATGGATCTATGAGGTTATGTATCGACTACAGGGAGATCAATGCTATAACGATAAAGAAGAAGTATCCCCTGCGTCGTATTGATGATTTATTTGACCAACTGCATGGAGCTCAATACTTTTCAAAGATTGACCTTCGATCTGGATACCATCAGTTGTGTGTAAAGAAGGAAGACATTCCGAAGACAGCATTTCGAACCAGGTATGGGCATTACGAGTTTACTGTAATGCCGTTTGGATTGACTAATGCACCCTCTGTATTCATGGATCTGATGAATAGAGTTTTCAAGGAGTATCTCGATGAATTTGTGGTGGTATTTATTGATGATATCTTGGTATACTCCAAAACCTACGACGATCATGAAAATCACTTGCGCATTATCTTGAAGACTCTGAGGAGGCATGAATTATATGGGAAGTTTAGCAAGTGTGAATTCTGGCTTCAGGAGATTTCTTTTCTTGGCCATATTGTCTCAAAAGATGGAATCTCTGTTGATCCTTCTAAGACCAAGGCAATCCAAGAATGGCCAGCACCTACGAGTATAACTGAGGTACGCAGTTTTATTGGTTTGGCAGGTTATTATCGATGTTTCGTCCAGAATTTTGCCCGATTGGCTAACCCATTAACGAAGCTCAGACGTAAAGGGGTTAAATTTGTTTGGACAAAAGAGTGTGAAGAATGTTTCGAAGAACTGAAGAGAAGATTAGTCAATGCTCCTATATTGACTCTACCATCGGGGAATGATGGGTTCGTTATTTATAGTGATGCATCGAAGAAAGGACTTGGCTGTGTCCTTATGCAGAATGATAGAGTTATTGCCTATGCATCACGACAGTTGAAAATTAATGAACAAAACTATCCTACTCATGATCTTGAGTTAGCAGCTGTGATCTTTGCTTTGAAGATATGGAGGCACTACCTCTATGGTGAAAAATGTGAGATTTATACTGATCACAAGAGTTTGAAGTAAATTTTCTCACAAAAAGAACTCAACATGAGGCAAAGGAGATGGCTTGAATTACTCAAGGATTATGATTGTACGATACACTACCACCCAGGGAAGGCAAACAAGGTGGCAGATGCTTTGAGTAGAAAAGACCATGGAGTTTTGAACAATATGAGAATTGAAAGGGATCCAATTTTTATGGATCTAGTGAAGATGGACATGGGAATAACCAGGGAAGGTGAAACATCAATGCTTTTTCAAATGGTTGCCAAACCATCTTTACTAGAAAGGATTAAGAGTTCTCAGACCGATGATGAAGAATTCCAAAAGAAGATTAAAGCTGTGAATGATGGGAGATTGAGAGACTTTGTGTATGAAAATGGAATTTTGAAATTCGGGAAGAGACTTTGTGTTCCCAATATACCTGATCTGAAAAGGGAATTGCTGGATGATGCTCATAGTTCCAATTTCTCTATACACCCTGGGCGCACCAAAATGTATAGAGATTTGAAGGAACATTTTTGGTGGGACAACATGAAGAGAGAGATTGCTGATTTTGTGTCAAGATGTATGGTTTGTCAACAAGTGAAAGCTGGAAGGCAACAGCCTGGAGGAGTCATGCAACCTCTTCCCATACCGGAGTGGAAATGGGACAATATTACGATGGACTTTGTCATGGGGCTACCAAAGACTCCTAGAAGGAACGATGCAATATGGGTTATTGTCGATCATCTTACCAAGTCAGCACATTTTCTTGCTATAAGAGAAGATTTACCCCTGGAACGTCTAGCAAGACTATACATTAATGAAGTTGTGAGACTTCATGGAGTTCCCCTATCGATTGTTTCTGATCGTGATCCCCGTTTTACTTCAAGATTTTGGAAAAGTCTTCAGAAATCCCTGTATACTGAACTTCATTTGAGAACTGCTTACCACCCTCAGACAGACGGACAATCAGAACGGACTATTCAGACCTTAGAAGACATGTTGAGATCTTGCTCACTTGATTTTCAGGGTATGTGGGATCAATATTTACCACTAGTAGAATTTTCCTATAACAATAGCTTCCATTCGAGTATTCAGATGGCACCATATGAAGCGTTATACGGAAAGAGATGTCGTACACCAACCTGTTGGGATGACGTTGGTGAAAGAAAACTTGTAGGCCCAGAACTGGTGGAGGAAACGGTGGAAAAGGTGAAGGTAATCCAAAATCACATCAAAGCAGCTCAAAGTAGGCAGAAGAGCTATGCCGATAATCGAAGGAAGGATTTGGAATTTCAAGTTGGTGATCATGTTTTCCTGAAGGTATATCCGTGGAAGGGAGTCATACGTTTTGGTAAGAAAGGTAAATTGACTCCCAGGTACATCGGACCTTTCGAAATTCTAGAACGAATTGGGGTTGTAGCTTACCGATTGGCAATGCCGCCAAGTCTCTCCAAAGTTCACGATGTGTTCCACGTATCTCTGTTGAGGAAATACATGCCTGACCCAACGCATGTACTCACCTATGAGGAATTAGAACTGGAACCTGATATTTCATATTGTGAAGAGCCCGTCAAGATTCTTGATACAAGAGAACAAGTACTGAGAAACCGGACGACGCGTCTGGTAAAAGTTTTGTGGAGAAATCATAAGATGGAAAAGGCGACGTGGGAACCCGAGGAACTTATGATGAAGAACCACCCGAGTATTTTTATGCAGTAATACCCTAGAAATTGCGAGGACACAATTATTTGAAGGAGGGGAGAATGTAACACCCCAAGCTTCCATGGTACGTTTCCCTTCGAATAATGCGATAGCGTGTGTTGTACGCAACCTCGAGTTCTAACACACACCACAACTAATTAAACTAGCCGTTGTGAATAGTAATACCTACTTTTTGAAATCATATATATTTTATATTTCAAAATGGACTTCATTTTTGGATTCGGAATATCGAATTTAGCCTAAGGTGAAATTTTGGTACATTTCGGATAACTTTCATATTTTGATGAATAGTGAAAATTACTAAATTTTAATTAAAAACAACTTTTTTAATCAAAATAATTAATAGTGATAAATTGTGAATTTGAGTGGTTTTAAAGTATATTTAGAATATATTTTTACCATTTAATATAATGTTGGTCATTGGACATAATTTTACAATTAAACCGAACATAAACAAGTGTCAATCTTTTTATAGTTATTATCTCTTAAAAACACGCTTTTTGTTTTGACAGCGGGAATTAATTTTAAATTAATTTCTGCCACTTCTGTGTTTTGAATTTAGGAAAATGGATTCCATAATTGGAATCAGGATGTTCAAATTGTGTAAATAGGTAACTTTTATTTTTAGACATTTTGAATAGTTACTGTGGTAAATATTTTATTTACCATGGTTAAAGGGTAAATCCGGTAAATAAGGGTTAAAAAATAATATTATAATAATACAAAATTACCCTAAAACGTGTCCTAACCTTATTGGTGGACACATACCCGACCATGGGCATCCTTGGGTCAATTTGGGGACCCCTTGGAGCCACTTGTATGTGGTAGGGACACATTATATTAATAAAGTTAAAATAAAAATAAAAATGGAATAAGCTTACATCTTTTAGAAGAACAATTTTTACATAGGGTTATACATGTTTTATTTTCGATTATAAATATTCATTATAAAGCTAAAAAGATTTCCTACATGATGATATTTTATTTATAATTTTTAGACATCAAATAAGTTAAATTATTAATGACACAATAATGATGCAATGTTTACCTCATTAATAAATCATTTAAATAAATAAGATTATAATGATTAAAATATTATCTAAAACCTGTCCAATTCTAATTGGTTGATATTATTTAGAATATGAGTCATCTTATCTTCGACCTCAATGATTTTTGGACCATTATAAACCGAATATAATTATATTATAAAGTAATACTTTCACTCTTTCCAAAAGAGCCCCTCCTCTCCCTTATAAAAGGAGACCACTTCTACTCATTCCTCACACCTCTCAAGCCACTTGGCTCGTCCAAACTCTGCCCAACTAAGCTCCTCACATCCCTCTCCTCCTCCTTGAAGCTTCCCCTTAGGCAGAAATCATTTCAAGAAGTCCTTTGGTTCCAACCAAAATGAGTTACCTAAATTAAAGGTAACGATTTCTCTTAAATTATTTTCATTTATTTTGCTTCTTCAACCCCCAAACTCTTTTTATTTACTTTCTTTTGTAACAACACCAGTATCCTCAATATACTAGGATGTTGTTATAAGATGGATTCAAACTACACATACACACAACTCCATCTAATGGATGATGAACATAATGTTTCTGTGGATGGCAAACTAACGCCTCACGAAACGATGATTGTTCAAATACATCTTACCGCCTCTCATGGTGGCCATTATGATGGCACTGTAATTAAATATGATATTAATGATATATATTTTATATATAAGCTTCTGTAATTCCATTTTATTTCATACCATTATTCGTTTCATGTTGTATATACATACGATAATTTCATTTGAGAAAGTGCGGACTACCGCCCCCTTAAAATGATATGACTCGTTCATACCACACATGGAACATATAAAGGATGGTGTTAATGAACTTAAGTAACATATATAAAATATTATATTATACTGGAATAGTAATATACTTATGTATCATTTGGATTCGATTCTTTTAAGATAAAAATTAAATGGAAATAGCGTTCGTGCGTACGTACGGACTACCGTCTCCACGAACGCGATGAGATTCATTCTCCATCGTATCCATTCAAGTATAATTATCATTTAATGATTTAAAAATGATGTTTAAGGACTTGATATCATTCTGGATATGAATAAGATACAACAAACATGACTTATGTAACAAAACATATAAAGAAAATGAGTAAGTTAACACCCGAAACGACGATAATTTTAAGATATTATTATCAAATCAGTATTAAAAGATCATATATGATATCATATTAATGTATATGATTCTTGTATAATTTAATAACAATTATTCCACCATTATACAGGCGGTTAACCTACCCCAACAAAGGAAAAGTACAAGGTAAGGGTTATTTCACAATCTCTTCATTATTCGAGGTTGTTTATACGTAATAATCTACTGGGATCTCCTTATTCATCCACATCCATGTTTCTTAAAAATGTATTTCAAAACATTTTTACTATTTACAAGAATATGGGTTAAAGTCATTTATACCCTTGTTTGACTTTTTATTAGAGGTTTATAAAGGAATCTTTCCGTCGTTTTCAAAACAAGGTCCTTTTAAACCTTTTCGACAGAATTGAGGTAAGAATGTTTTTTTTTAACTTATACGGCGGGTGCGGTTATTTTCCACCGTTATAAAATCGTCGAAGCTTTCCATACAAGCTTATAAGAATATTTTCAAAGAAAATGTTTTATTTTATATGGATCTTAAATGATTTCAAAATAAAAGGAGATACTTCTTTAAAAAGAATTTTTATTTCATCTATGTCAACATCCTTTGATGGATTTTAAGATTATTTGAAGTTGATTTATTATGATACAAAACTTCTATATTGTATTGAAGGTTTTGTGATATGTTTGACTATGGATATGCTATTTTTATACCATTCATAGTTTATGGTGAAATTATTGACATTTCGTATGCTAGTTTTAATACGAATGTTTATGTTATGTTTAAACCTTTTCATATGGGAATGCATTGGACTTAATAAGTGACGGGTGGAGCCCGCTATAGCTCCTCTATGCATCGGTAGGTCTCATGAGACAAACTAGTGTCTTGGTACAAGGCCTTGACAAAATATTATTTGTAGTCTTGGCACGAGGCCTTGACTATGTGGTTATGATAGTCTGGCATTATGCATTCCAACATTATGAAAGTGGTTATTGATATTGCATGTGATTATTCGATTAGTAGAATATCCATGTGAATAAGTAAATGGCATTATTTCATTTTACTTTTTCCATACTATGTTGAAGTTCAATTTTAAAAGGCTTTTGTTTTAGTAATTCATTTCCTTAAATGTTTATGCTTATTTTGAATGTTCCGCTATATTGTTATCCTTACTGGGCATTTGAGCTCACCCCTTTTCTATGTTTTATTTTTCCCAGGTAGTGAAGAAGTAAATTATGAATGACTTGCAGGGATATTATGAGGGGATTATAGTGTGGACTGTGGAAACATTATGTTGTTGTAGTAGTTTTTCATTTTATGATGTAATGTAAAACTTATGATTATATCTAGTGTTTCCAAGGCTACTAAACCAATCGGTCTTTCGAGATTTGATCTTCTTGTGATCATGCCAATGTTATGTAATTAATGCACCGACTCTGGGTAGCTGGGGTCGGGGCGTTACATATTTGGTATGAGGAAGTAGATTCCTTGGGTTGATTTGTCCTTATAAGGGTGTTAAAGTGAATAGAACTATTATAGTTTTCCTATAATATTTCCTGAACTAGAAACCCAATAATTGCATCTAAGTCCCCTTTTAAATATTATATTTTAAAATCAAATGAATATAATATTAATTTACTCATAAAAAATACTTGTTTTGAAAAAATATTTTCAATATATTTATTCATAGCATTTTTAAAAGATTCACAATCAATCCTAGAAAGAAAATGTTAATATAAAATCTCACTTTAAATTTTTTTTATAAAAAAATATTTATATTTTTTAATTTTGAAATATTTTAATTGAGTATCATTCCATATTATAGATATATATTGTAATAATTTAAAATTATAATAATATTTTTTGATTTCCCAATATGTAAATTTAGAGGAAACTATTTGAACTATTTTTAAATCAGATGGGCCAAATAAATTTAAACATGGTAATCATTTTATATTACTTTTTATATAATCTTATGACATATTTTTCAATAAGTCCATGGAGGATAATTATTCTATTAACTATCATATAATGATTTTTATAGAATATTATTTTTTATAGAATTCATTAATATAATTTAAAATCCCTTAAAAATAAATATAATTTCGGTTTTTCTTTTATTTCCTTAAGGAAAATATATACAAGTTGTTTGGAACACATAATTTTTATAACTATTCTATTTTTAATATTGTTTCTTAAAAATCATATTTGATCATAGAATTAATTTTTTTAGTTGTTGATAAATCTATTATATTGTGACTAATATTTTTCTAAAAAATACCTAAATATGTTGATTATTGGTTAATATATGTCAAATAAATAGGGTTATCATCAGTATATACTCTATTGAATATGGAAAATTGATTTAAAAATCTATTCATGATTTTTTATAATTTTGTGGAGGATATTTATTAATATAAAAAGAATAAAATTATATTTATATTTGCTAAAAGTAACTACAACTTCAGTTTATATTGATCTATTTAGTCAATTTTAATTTTTTTAAATCTTGATTTATTGCAAAATTTTGAGAAAACATATTTCTTGAATAAACCCATATAAGATGACGTTCTTCCAAGGTATTTTATTTTGGATCCATTAAAATAATAATTTAATGTTTTTAAATTAATAATTAATCCCTTTAACCATCTATAAAAATTAAAATTATTTTAGAAATAAAATATAAAAAAATCCATGGAAATCTATTTTTTATTATTAAATTATTTTAATTAAATATTAAATTCTATTTTGTAGGATTCCATTAACTCTTGGTTCATCTATGTTGGGTAATCATTTATATCATTTTTACCACTAAATATCCACTTTCATATGGAAATTTACCATCATTTTTCTTCCAATATTATATAAAATTATCATGATTTAATGAAACATTATATTTAAATAATTTCATTAAGTTATAATTTTTTCATATTTTATAATTTTCTTACTATTTATCCTAAATAATTTGTTATTTTAATTCTTATTATTGAAATATTATATTCCATTTTATTCTAGATAGCTTGTAATTTTTTATTTAATGAATTACATTGTTTTTTTTTGTTATGGGGGACTAATAAAATCAGATTTTAATTTTTCTCGAATATAATTGAATGTAAAAATTTGTTGTCTTTGGTAAAAGGTTTTAGTTTTAGAAGAATTGGATTACCAAAAATTATAGAAATATTTTATCTTATGTAAATGTAAATAAAGGATGTTATAAAAGTTATGGTTTTATAAAATTTTAGAATTAATAAGTTTTTAGTTTATTTGCCTCTAGTTTAACTATCCTTCATTAGTGTTTATTTATTTTTATAAATTATTTTATAAGAATAATCCAATAAAAATTATTATTTAAATCCACCCTATAATCCAACAGTGTAGTATTATTAGTAATATATTCATTTCTTAAAATAAAATTAATATTTATGTACCATTTTTGAAATAGTGAATTTTAATAAGATTTTAGGATTACACTTTTTCATGATTATTATTATTTTGATTTAATTTCTTACTTATTTTGATGCACAATAATGGTTTATGTTTATTATGATTGGATAAATGTGGGATTTGTATTCAATATATATTTTCCCATAATCTATACTTTGTTTTTTTATTATTGGACGACTCTTTTTGACATGAAAGTTATTCAATATTCTCATCTAATGATTCTAGTGCATTAGGATATATCCTTATCCATGATAATTTTTATATGAAAATTTAAAACTATGTGAAGAATGAGAAGTTCATTCATGTATTTCTTCAAGTAATCATAATATTGATATTATATTTTAGTGGTATATTTGTTAGTATGAAAAATTAGAAAATCATATCTTCTTTGTTTGTTTATCTCAAAAGAAAAATATTTTGTTAATAGATCTTTATTGACTGTAAATTAGTTATATAAAAAAGTTTTATTGATTTTAAATTCAAATATAGTGGATATAGTGAGTGGAGGATAGAATATTAAATGCATGGAGAGTCCATCCCTGCAAATTAGCCTGTATTTTTGAATTCTACCTAAGCCTAAAATCAATATATTCAAAATAAAAGGAAAACCATTACTACTATTGTACATGTTAACCAACTGGGAACATTGATGTAAGATTATTAATTCCTTAACACCAAATATCTATATTTAATAACATAAGGGTAAAAATGTGTATATTAATTACAAAACATTGGTATATATATTTAAGAGTCTAAGATTGATGTGAAAAATATTGGAAAACATAAAAAATTTGAAAAATCATGTATTAATTATGTTTAAATAAAAAATTAATTAAACATCCAATGTTTTTAAATTTGAGACAACAGAATTGAATAATAAAATATTTAGCAAATATTATTAGTTCATAAGATGGTTAGAAGAGGATAGGATGGTGAGAATCAGTTGTGGAAAAAATGAGAGGATTGAAGAATTAAAAAATAATAATAAAAACATTCATTTCAATTAACCCCTTAAATATTTTTCTTAACCATAATATTATTTCCAAAAGAAAATCCATTTGTTATTCGAAATATTTTACTTCTTTTATTATATCTACATAAATACTATAAACTATATGGGATAATTTTTATAATTGAATAGAATGTATTTTATCGGGGGAATCTTTTTTTCCATGTGGGAACCTACAATATATGGAGGTGATAACAAAATTAGATTCCTCTTTATCATTATATTTAATTTTTAATTTTTTTTAATTAGGGATCATAATAAAGTATAATTAAAATGATCATTGATATAAACAAAACTTCATTTCGTGAAATCTTGAAAATTTTTTGGTTGGAATATTCGTATTTGATGATTAATTGTATGTGTGAGATCTATATGCATAGGTAGATAAGGAAATATGGGACCTCATAGGTTTTTCTTTAGATATCATACTTTCTATTAATAGAATAAATGAGATATAAACATTAATTTAAACTATTGTTTTAGGTCCTTTGGTTAAGATATAATTTCTCAAACTCATTATTTACACTAATCTATCCATTTTAGACAAGGTTCCATATAATAACAATTGTCCTTCCTATTTTATATCACAATATTTCTATAATCCCATAAACATTTTCAATTTTTAGGTTTATTTTTATGCATGAATACATAGTTAATTATTATTTTGTTGATGTATACATTTTGGTTATAAAAATTATCAACATTATCCAAAATCTATTGTTTATAAATAGAATGATTTTTTATTGATTTAATTTTTTATATGGTTCTTATGTTGTATTGTATAAAAAATTATCTAGTTAAAAAATACTAAATTACAAATTCTTATAAAGATAGGATTCTTTGGAATTCATGTAGAATATTCTATAAAATGAGTGTTCAAGGAAGTGTTTTGGTAAAGGAAAGTGAAGTTTTGGTAAATACCATAATGGTACTTAACATAGTTTTTCATTGTTAAATATTTTTGTTGTTAAAATTTTTATAAAATTCATAAAGAGTTTTTGAATATATTGAGGGTGATATTAATTAAGAATATTGTATAATTATTTACTAGTATAATTGAATGTTATTGAAGTGGGCAATTTAATCAAAAATTGATTTAGATATAAAGAACACATGAAAGTAATCATGGAGTGATATAATGTTTATTTTTTGTATTTACTTATAAAAAGTTTATATTTTATGAAAACTATAATCTTATTTCATTATAAATTAAATGAATACCTATTTTATAAAACAATTTTTGACTACAGAGATATTATTTTTGAAAAATGTTTCTAACATCAATAAAAAAGTAAATTCAAATATTTATTAGTGTAATAAAATCTTTATCTAAATTATAATTTCCTTGGTTGATAACATTATTAATTAAAATTTTAATATTTTATTGTTTACTAGTTACCTTAATCATAGATCCACCATTGTGTGTAACATTTATCTAGTGTAAGGATGAAACCTTAATCATTAAATTTTCTTTTTACATTAAACTATAATTTTCTTCCTTATATTATGAAGGACATTTAGGTTTATATTTTTAGAGAGTTAAGTAATAAATTTTATATTGTAAATCCATATATTACAAAGAGGAAAATTATACTTAGTAACCAATTTTTACAATATAAATATTAAAAAAAATTAAATTTCAGGAAAAATATTCACTACATTAAACATACCTCTTTATTTACCTTACCCATCCTTAAGCCCGATGGGAAAAAATTGATATGTGGGATGAACAGAAAAAACCTAATAAGGTACATAAAAATAAAGAGAGAAATAATTATTCCATGATTACTTATAAAACGTTTCATTTTTAAATATTATAATTTGGTTCCAAATAAGAATTTCTTTACCCAAGAAATCACTTACTCTGTCAAAATATTTTTACAACACATTTGATAAAAAATCTAAAAGGAAAAATTGAACTGATATGGTTTATTTTAAATCCTAATGAACACATAATATTTTTTTCATCAAAGATATGATTTTTAGTCATTGAAAGTATCATATAATTTCATTTACCTTATGAAATTATAATATTTAAATAAAAACCCATAGAATGAATATGTAAATAATTTAGGTAACTCAAGTAATTATTTTTAAATAATTCCTAATGAAACATGGAATAACCATCAGAATCATACATAGAGTAACCATAATAATTACACTTAGAATAAATATAATGATTATACTTGGAATAAATATCCCAATGTATTCCCATAATATCTTAAGAGAAACCTATTATTTTAACATTTTCCCTTTACCCTATGAATTGGAGATCTATAATGGGATCACCAACCATTTCTTTGTTATGAAACCACCAGTTATCATAAAAAATTTGCAAGGATCATAAAATAATACTGAAAAATAAAACATTGAATCATAAAACATTATTTTCACCAATAATAAATCATCTTCATATGTTGATATGGAAATTTTCTTTAAAACACAATCTTTAAAATTAAAATTCCGAGATTAAAGAGAAAAATGTTTTTCATTGAATAAAAAATATATGGTTATAATGGAATCCAAATATTAAATAATGTCTACAACTGTAGGAATTTTTTTTGACACAGTATATATTAAAATATAATTTTTCTTCTATTTTGTGGAGAACTATAAAACATTCCATAAAAAGATTCCCTCTGAAAATCATTAAAATAAACTCAAAGAGACATGAAATTTACGTTTTTATTCACCTATATCCATATAAATACATCAATCATATAATTTTTAAAATATCAATTTGGTTGAAAAATATAGTTTTAAGGGAAATGATAAAAGAACATTTTTAAAAGAAATTTTGTTTGCTAGAGCTCAGCTCCTCACAAATGTTCTTTATCTTGTTCTTCTTGGTAAAATCTCATTTGATTCACCCCTTGAGACCTATAAGATCCATATTATACCTAAAACAGACCTCTATATGTTAGGGTGAGATATTAGTAAGGTAATTGGGCAGATAATGGATAAGTAAAATGGTTTTCTAAGTGATATGTAAAGAGGAAAATAGATTACCTTTTATAAGAGAGTGAGGGGGGGGGGGAACTCTTTCAATTTATGATTGTATTAAATTAATATATATTAATATTCATATTTAAATGGATGCAAACTAATTTATTTCAAATATAAGATGATTATTGGTTTAAATAATCTTGTAAAATAAAATTTTATACAGGTTTGGATCACCTTTTAACACTAATAGTTATATTTTTTCCCTTCATTAATTCTTTTTATAATAAGTATAATCTTAAAATTTCAACCCTTTTAGGGTTGATAATGTCACTATAAATTGATAAAATAACAATAAATGGACTATTGTTGACATAATTAACTATATAACATTAATTTGGATGAATATAATTTTATGAAATTTTATTACATTTAATAAAATATTATTTTCATAAAATAACAAGAATGACAACTTAATACTTTTTTTATAATACTATGAAAATAATATAATTTGAATATAATAAATTCATATATACCTATAATTTTATAGTTATATATAAAATTCATGGATCAAATTAATTATTTTAACTTATATTATGTTTAGTAATTTTAATATCATTTAACTTATTTATTCATTAATTGAATAATTATTACATTAACATCATGTATGACTTGAGATAACTATATCTTCAAAAAAATTTAAAAATAAATTTCCATGGTGAAGATAAATCATTTATATTTTAAATTTATATTTATTATTGAACATATATTCTTATTTATCCCATTTAAATAAATATTATAGTTATTAAAAATAATAGTGGGTCATTTTTTACTTTTCTTTATGTAAAATATTACAATAGTTAAAATAACGAAAAAATTCCAAAAATAGATTAAAACTAATATAGGATGATTATGGATAAAATGGGCTAGTAAAACAAAATTAAGTCAAGTTTTATGGTCACTATATATTCCATATCATTTTATTTTATGTTTAATTACCCAAATTTACACTTTAACGTGGTAACAAAAACTAATAAGGATATTATTCATATTGAAGAAAAATAAAATCAATATATTTAGAAAATATAGAACCGATTATTCTTAATAAGGAATCAATTTTTCAAAATTTAAAACACATATTTGTAATTTTATCTTTTAAAATAAAATATGAAAAATGTGACGAAAAATGGTTTTTCTTATAAAAGTGTCTAATTTAAGTATAAAATGTTTTTATACTAAATTAAATTATAAAGTCCGTTGAAAAAACCACAATTCGGTTATTTTAAACATAAATGAGATAATGAAAATTTGATAATAATCCAAAATATAATTATACTTTGTAAATAATTGAAAAGAAAATATTATTTTCAAATAAAATCAGTTTTTTTCACTATTACATGATAATTAAAAATTTTAAAAAATTCCCAAAATTTTAGTTTAATATAATTTTGATATAATGATTTCTAAAATTAAGAAAATTTTATAAATTATATTTTTTATATTCATTAAAAATATATATTTTGTTATCTCATAAAAAAATAAAAATTATTTTGAAAATTTGAGTGCTTATTTCATAAGAATTAATAAATAAATTGATATTAATTAAAACATTTTTTTACATTTAAGTAGTTTCTAATCCTATTCTTAATTACCAATTTAAAGGCATAGTTATAAAATTCACATTTAAATAATAATATTTTGTTGTTCGTGTATGCTTAATGTTTCATATTTGGTATTCTATCAAACATAGTTGTGACATCCCAATTTTTTTAACATTTATTTTTACTTGGTATATTTGAATTTTATGTTTTATGTGTGAAAAAAATTCATTTTGGGATTCAGGACCTGAACATGAGAGTTTGAATGTGTTTTTGTGTAATTTTTAGATGGGGTTTGAGGCTTGGTGAGTGCCTCAAGAGTTTTGGTGGGTTTTATTAGAATTGGTATATGAAAGCCTAGTTTTAGGATGCACAGAAAGAGGCGGATGGTTGGCACATGATGTTTCTAACTTTGGGGCCTATATTGTGTGGCTTTTTTATGGGGATATTACTATCTCAAACTGTGTTACCCCTTCCGTGAAAAGGTTCCCTGTGGTTTAGGTGTGTATAGTCACCCACAAGGTTGGTGCATGGTTTTTCAAACCGTGTGACCAAACGATTTGAGATGTCTATCATTTAGATAGTGATAAACACACAGTTTTATCATGATTTTCCAAACCATGAAGTAACCTTTCAACTTTTTAGATATCAAAAAATGTTTTTTACCCTCTTTTTGTTCAAGAGGAACTCTCTCATTTCTCTCCTCTCAGACATAGCAATCCTGTAGGTCCGGGAGCTCTCCCTTTTTCTACTCCTCTTTTTTTTGAGCCTACAAATTTGTAATAACTCTAATTAAAGATCTGTTGGTGGATAATTATTCCTCTTGCTAAGGCCTTCTATTAGTGAGCCTATTTTCTTATTTTATCCCACAAAATATAATTTTAAATAGTGTGAGCTCTTTTCCCAATTTCTATGGATTTTTTTTAAAACTCCAATTTCATCTAATAAAAATTGAATTAGAGGTTTTTATTTGATGATTGAGAACCTACTATTATATTTTATGTGGTCTCTAGATTTATCCATAAATATATGGCTATTATGGGGTTCTTTATTAAATAATAAAAAATAGATTTTTCAGGTGAAGGCTTTCATTAATTAATGTTTGTTTTAAAATTATAATAAGTATTATGAAATATCTATGGGAATTTTGTTTCTTATTTTTAGTTGTATATAAGGTGGGTAAGGGTATTTTGACCAATTGGATAGGTTATGTTATTTGAGTAATTTAATTAATGAAATGTGGTATGACTAAATTGGTTCCCAAGGAATGTGACGGGCATGCTCTGAGGTATTGAGGTGATGTTGATCACTAAGACTAAGGTGAAAATGTTTTTTATGATGATTTTGTTCCCTTGAGATACATAGGGGGAGGTTGATAACCTTGTTAAGGGGATATGTGTAATGTCCCCCACTAGGAAGCCACTAAACTGGTGCTCCGAACTGGGTGGTTATATGACCTAAAGCACGCCTCGTCATTTGCCAAAGGTTGCCTAATAGTAGAAGGGGTCTAAATAGTAAATTGGTGAGACTATACCCCCTTTTTATCAGAGTAACACACAATAGAAGATAAAAAAACAGAGGAATAATAATCAATAATAATAGATCATGCATAAAGAACCATTCCCCAAAACACGGTTCAACCATGTCCGACAGTAAGTATTCCATGCCCTACTACAGGTGATAAATGAACAAAACCCAAAATGAAGACAAACTAAAAAATCCCCCAAAATGGACTCAACTCTAACTTTGGGTCCTCCTACACAAACAACTATTCCAAACTAACTCCCTAGAAGGAGACTTCACCCTTGTCCTGACCTGCAAACATGATGTTTTCTTGGGTACCCAACGGCGGCCCGAGAAGGGTGTGAGTATAACTCAGTAGGCCACCACCAATGATGTCTACAAAATACCCGGTATAAACAATTGTTCATAAAAAAATAGAAATGAATTATAAATGAAAAGGATATATTATTTTACTTTATCCTATTTAAGCCCCTTACCAACAATAATTACCATTTTCAACACATTTAACATTGGTTCATCAAACACAACATGATACATGGATTAAAGTACACAATTATATAAATGAGTAAAACACACAGTTGTCTTATCTCAGTAGGACCAACTTCCCCATGCCAACCATATCCTCTCCTCAAAGCATTAGTTCAGGTGGATGGCAACCACATCCTCACCTTGAATCATTAGTCGGGGTGGATAAAACCGATAGGGAAATAGAGAATAATTCCTTTACCTACCCCATGAATTTGGATTGGAGTTTAGATCCTCATTCCAAATCGACATGTGGGTGTAAAACCTTAGTCAACACCCCACACTACCAACCTATGTTCACATGCTATATATATATGTAACCATAAACAATTTCCACAACATTAGAACTGTTGCATAAGGAAAACATAAACTGTAACAACAACATAAGGGTTAACACCATACCTTAACCCATTAACACATTTACCACACTTCACATAATTTACCCATTTAATCTAAATTCACTTTATTATGCTTATATCACTAAGAATTCACTCATTGTGCCTATCTCCCTAGGTTTTCTAATTATTCCTAACTCACTAGGATTTATTACCATGCTCATGACCCATTCCATTATGGTCGTTAATCATTTAAACATCCTAAATCAATATCCCTTTGGTTATTATCAAGACTAGGTGGACCTCCTAGCCTCTAAACCAACCAAAATAGTCACATCATCATTTTTATCAAGGGCTCTACATGATTACACAACAATCTCACAAATTCTTCAAAAATCCCTAGGTCTGGGAAAGTCGGAACACCCCATGGGTGTCCCTAGATTAGTCTCGTCACCGTCAACTCATCCCATGGGGATTTTGAGGGTATCCATTTACCTTTTGAAGAACCATTTTACTTAAACATGAAAAGTGTGATCAAAACATACCAAGAGGCACCCAAGAACAAAACCACACATGCAAAAATCCACAAATAAAACATGGGATATAACTTCTAGACCTCCTACCTCGATTCCATAGGTGAATTTACTCTTAATTGAGCTATTAGACTCCACTTAATACAACCCTTGAAGCCTAAACCTAGATCTCACCCAAAGATTAGGGTTTTAGAGCTTCAGAAATGGAGGGAATGAAGATAAAAACCCTAAAATCAAAAGATAAGAAAATATGGGATTAGCATTACCTAGAGATTTGATCCACAACCAATGGCACTAAAAAATCATTATAAAAAAAGGGATATTGATTTCATGGAGCCCTTAGGAGATTTTTTTAGTCCCTAGGCTGAAAAGGGGTGAATGTGGAGGAAATCCCAAGTTGGGTATTAAAATCCAAGAATGAAAAAATTGTATTTTTTTTAAAAATATTATGGGCCACCAGGTTTACCCACATGGTTTCCAAACCATATGCAAACACTGAAAAGTCCATTATCTAAAGTCCCACCTCCTGCTCGTTTTCTAGGCCTGTCCACACGATTAGCACTAACCATTCCCATACCATGCATCCTACCTAGAAAACCAATTTTCTCCATTTCTCATGTCCCAAACCCTAAAAAGAACCCTGAACCTCGTCAAGGACCTGGGTAAGCACTTAACTGACAAAAAAAGAAATTCAAACCAAAACATAAATGAGAACATACCTTTCCAAGATACGGGATCTTACAACCTCCCCACCTTATAACGGTTTGTCCTTGAGCTGGGCTCCCAAGATAAATTGCACTTCTGAGGAAAAGATATTGGGCCACTAAGCCTGCGTATCTGATTCCCACTCTAATGTTTCATCCTAAAACTTCCCATTATTCCATAGTACTCAAACCAATGGCACGACCTTGCCCCGCATGACTTTCTCACCCTGATCCCTGACACAAATTGGATGCTCCTTAAAGGACCCATCAGCCTTAAGATCAACATTCTCAACATCCACCACATGAGTTGGGTTAGGGTGATAGCACCGAAGCAGTGACACATGAAAAACATCATGAATCCCACTATACCGCTATGTAAGATCCAATCAATATGCCACCAAACTGATCCTCTCCATAATCTCAAACTGCCCCACATACCTGGGCGTCAACATGCCCTACTTTTGAATCCATTGATGACCAAACGTTGGCGACACCCGAAGGAACACACTATCACCCTCACTAAACTCAAGGGATCTAAAACTCTAATATACATATGACTTTTTCCTACTCTGAGCCTTTTCGATATGTTTCTAAATAAACTCAACTTCCAATGAAGTCTCTTGCACGAGACTCGATCCCAACAACTTGGATTCAACGACCTCCAACCAATACAACAGAGATCTACACAGCCTCTGATAGAGATCATCAAATGGTTCCATCTAAACCATAGCTTGAAAATTGTTTTTAGGAGAATTTATCAAGAGACGTGTTCTTCTCCTAAGAACCACCCAAATACAACACACAAGACCTCAACATGTATTCTAAAACTTGGATTGTACGCTTCAACTGCTCGTACATCTACAAGTGGAAAGCCATACTCAAATTCAACTACGTACCAAGTGCCTTTTTCATCACTTTGCAGAAGAGTGATTTCAAATGAGGATCATGATTTGAAACTATATTTCACAGTACACCGTGCAACCATACTATTTACCGAACATATAACTCACCCAATTATTCAACTATGTATGTCTCCTGAATCGATAACAAATGAGACCCTTTCATTAGCATATCCATAACCACCAAGATTACATCATTTTTTTGAGGCGTCCTCAGAAGCCCGACCCAAAAATCCATTTCACATAATCCTATATCCATTCTGAAAATGGGATATGGATGTAACAAACCACCTGGGTGTTAATGTTTGGCCTTCACCAGTTGAAAGGTAAAGCATCATGACACAAAGCCCAAAACTTCATTTTTCATTTTTTCCACCAAAAATACCTACAGAATTCACGATACATCATGGTCAAACCAGGATGCACTTCTCATTTTTATGCATGTAACCTACCCATCAGATCATCTTGTATGCTCACCGGCACAACCACATGATCAATGCACACAACAATCATGTCAATACAGATGGACCAACCTAAAGGTGGCTCCCCAACTTTAAGTCTTTCCTTCATGGCCAAAAATTCATGGCCATTGAGATAACATTCCATAACATGACTCAACAGAGTTGACTCTACTGTCATAGAAGCATGATTCACCTGACTGTTTTCCTCCCACGCCTTCAGGTGGTCCTCTGCAAAAAAATCCATCACATTCCACTCGGTGCTGGATTCATGAACAATATGGTTCTGAGTCTTCCTAATCAAAGCATCAGCAACACTATTCCCTTCTCCCAGTGTGTATACCATATCTAGTTCAAAATACTGGAGATTCTCATCCCATAGTCGTTTCCAAATATTTAAATCACATTGTGAAAAGATATACTTTAGACTCTTGTTATTGATAAAAACTGTGAACAGTTCCCCCGACAAGTAGAGCCTCTGGAAGTTTAAGGCATATACTATTATAGCCAACTCCAAATCATGAGGGGGATACTTCCTTTCATGGGGTCTCAATTTTCTCAACCCACGTGCCACCACCCTCCCATCTTGCATCAATACATCCCCAAGCCCAATACCAAATGCATCACAAAATTGGACATACTTATTACCTGGCCTAGGTATGATCAAGATCAGTGTGGTCATCAATCTCTTTTTAAACTCTTGAAAGAAATTCTCACCACGCTCAGACCACTAAAAACCGATTAACTTCTTGGTCAAGCCTGACAGTGGTGTTTCCAAGCGATAGAAATCTTGAATGAACCCCTAGTAATCTCTGGCCAATCCTAGAAAACTACGAACATATGAAAAACTCTTGGGCTAATACCAAGACACAAAAACCTACACATTCTATGGATCCACTGAAACACCTGCCTCAGAGATTATGTGAATTAAAGAATTCAATTATCCAATACAAAACTGACACATTGACAGCTTGGTGTAAAGTTGATTTTCTCTTAGTCTACTCAAGACGTTGTCAAGATGCTGGCCATGATCATCATGAGTTTTTGAGTACACCAAGATGTATTTAACAAATAAAACCACAAATTGATCTAGATAAGGGTAAAATATTCAGTTAATCAAATCCATGAACACCATTGGTGCATTGGTCATGATGAAAGGCATTACCACAAACTCAAACAACCCATACCGACTCCTAAAAGATGTTAATGGTACGTCATATGGCCTCACCATCATCTGGTGATAACCCAATATCTGATCATTCATATAAAACACAGAGGCACTTCTCATCTAGACAAATAGGACATTAATTATAGGAAGAGGGTACCAATTTTTCCCTGTCATGTGATTTAACTTCTGATAATCAATACACAGCCTTGAAGACCCATCATCCTTCATTGAAAAAAGAACAAGAGATCCCCAAGGAGACATAAAAGGGTGTATGAACCCCTTACACTCAAACTCCCCAAGATGAACCTTTAAATCAAGGATTTATACTGGTTTTATATGGTATGGAGGCATATAAACTGGCTCCGCTCCCAGCAGCAACTCAATCCTGAACTCATCATCCCTCTTAGGTGGAAACCCTAAGAAATTTGTAGGAAACACATCCTGAAACTAATCCACTTCCAGAGGGTAGACAGACCGTTCCCCTCTTTCTTCATCAAGCACATGGTAAGAAACCTATTCCGGGATCCTAGCCAACCACTAACAAAATGGCCCCACATGACCTTCTCAAACATCCCATTTTCCGTAGTGGACGTAAGAATCACCCCCAAGTGACATGAACTATACCCTTCAATGATACAATTTATGTGCACCCGATACAACACCAACCAATCCAAACCCAAGATCATGAGAAATCTCGACATCTCAAAAATGAACAAGTCCTATATAGAATGATACCACCGAATTGTAGAGAACTTCCCCAAAAATTTATGATGTCTTCCTTCCGAACCCTCATATAAGTGTCAATCGACATCACCCCACCCACACTCTCCACAGGAAAACCCCACACTACCCAAAATTGAGAAGAAATAAAAGAGTGTGTGTCACCAATGTCAAAAAATGAACTGGAAAGTTTTGAATCTAAAAGGATCATACCTTGGATAGTTGATGGACCAGGCTTTCCATCACCAGGTGCAGACTGAACTACATAAAGCTAACGTGTCCCTCTACCTTGGGATCTAAACTGTGTGCCCTACACTACACTACCCTGCTAACGTGGGTGATCCTACCCCATAGTTCTGCACCCACCAACCCTACTTGTACAACCCTTGGAGCTCCAACTACCTTACTAATATGAAGAAACTGATCCCTTTCCTCCCCTCAACATCTATCTGTTACAAATATTCATACTCTCTTACTAAGGGTTTTTGCAGAATCTCTGCACGTGTCCTAATCTTTTGCATGACCGACACACAACTGGAGGTTGAGAAAACTGGCTACACATGTGCCTCGGCCTACCACACTGATATCAAAACACCTCTTCACCACCCTGAGAGGCTCACCCACTCTTCTGACCACCTTTCACACTTCCACCCTACTAAAAACATCCAAAACGATGCTTCTGGTCCTCAGAAGCTGCACCACTTGTTTGTCCAGCTAGCACAGCAATCCCACTACATGAATCTCCTTTCATGTTCCCCCCTGAGATCAACACTTGAACCACTTCTTATGAAAAAAATTTCAATAAAAAGATATTCACCTGATACCAAATCTCGTATCTCATCCCATCCAGAAAACCCATCATAACTGCTTCCTCATCCCCGCCAACGCTGGAAAATAGCATTGTAGGTCTGTGAAGTGGAAAACATCCTCCACCCCTGACATTTATCCCTACGTCAGGCTCATCAAATTTCCATCGCGCTCTTGCCTCAGTGTCTCTGGGTAAAAAATACTCCAAAAATATTTCCTAGAAATCATTCCACAACATCCCCTCAGCCTGCTTAGTCTAGTCTAGGATGTCCCAAAAACACTTTGTCGGGCCACACAACATATAAGAATCCAACATGACTCGCTTCCCAAAATGAGTCTACAGATGATCATATATCATCTAGACATACTCTATCTAGAACTCTGCTGCCTCTGGCCCACACTGTACAGTAAAGGTCATAGGGTTCTGTTGTTGAAACTCTCTGGTTAGCTAAAACATACTCGGTGTGACCCACCCTGGGTGCTGATCCATCATCTGTATGAAACGAGCCATGTTCTATTAGAACCATTCTTCCATACTTTTTTGGATCACCACATTATCTTTCCCCATCTACTAGAGAAGTGTTCTTAGAAATATCCTCTTATTTCCCCACTAGTGCTCAACATCATGGTGGAATTTTTCTATATTTTCAAACATGATGGTTGGAACACATACCATAAAATTTCAAAACTTCATAAAAAGAAGTCTCTTCTCCTACCACAACATCCCTTAACATTCCAGAAAAACCACCCTGACCATCCCTACCACAGGCCATGGTCCCCAATGGTAATCAACCATACATCACCATAAGGCTCAGACAATATATTACAAAAAACATTTTAAATCATTACAAACCTTTAAGTACACATATTTTATTAATCATCACTTATCATTATTTTATCATCAACTCCTTGAATTGTTTCATTTACAACATTTTCCATTTTCTATTATCACGATGCAAGGTACATTCTATCTTTCATGCCTCACACACCCAACACACGTGTTCTTACCATGCTGCATGCCACTGATCTCTCTAAGTTCTTACAATGATGAATGAATGCGCAACTTCATGCCATTGAGTCCACGAGCCAAATATCAACAAACAATCACATAAGACAACATTTTCATCACCTAATGTTGAAATATCATCAACTGTAACATCAAAAAATTAAGAACAACAATTCTCACCCTTGGTGACATGGGGTTTCCCGCGTACATGGGTTATCTACTCCCAAGAAGAAGCTCATTTACAAGGCCCGGCACATCCAAACTTCTGTCTACCATCCCAAATAACAAGATTCTAGAGAAGGAGAAGAAATACCTCCTTTTATACTACTTTGTAACATCCCTGACCCAAAATCCACTAAACTGGTGCTCCGAGTTGGGTGGTTACCTAGCCTTAAGAGCGCCTCCCCGTATGCAAAATTTGTCTGACTAGTTTCCAGGGTCCAAATAGTCAATTGGTGAGACTATATACCCCTTTTTATAAAATTAAGACACAAAAAAAGTTAAAAAATATAGGAATAATAATCAATTATACCATAGAATGCATAAAGAACCAGTCCCCAAAACAGGGCACAACCATGTCCAACAGCAAGTATGACATGACATGCTATAAGTACAAAAGTGAACAGAACCCAAAATGAATACAAATAGAAAAATCACCCAAAATGGTCTCAACTCCAAGTCTAGGTCCTCCTCCATAAACACCCATGCCAAAGCAACTCCCTTGAAAGAGCTTTTACCCTTGTATTGACTTGCAAACATGATGTTTGCAAGGGTTCCCAATGGCAGCCTGAGAAGGGTGTGAGTATAACTAAGTAGGAACTGTGAAGGGTGTCTAAAAAATATCTATTATAAACAATTGTGCTTGAAAAATGGAAATAAATAATAAATGATAGGGAAATAGGGCATTAGATCTATCTCTACCTTGTGCATTAGGGGTGGAGTTTAGATCCTCAGTCCAACTCGACCCTTTGGTAAATAACCTTATTCAATACCCCATGCTACCACGATATGTGCACATGCTATACATATATGTAACCATTAACAATTTACCTAAAAATAGATAACATGCACATACACCCATCCATCTTAACTTTTACAGCCATAAGACTCGTATAGAAGCACCCAACCAATCCCACTGTTCATATCTGGTAGATTACCATGAGCTGACACATGAACCTATTTACAATATATTCTACAGTCAATGGACTCTTATAATTGCCTTCAAAAAACTATAACAACCAAATTTGGTGACAATTTCAAGTAGAAACACACACATGCCAGAACCTATCAAGTCTACCAATGACCTCATTTAGCAGCATTCAAAGAAGTTACTTAGAAAGATCTGACAGCAATTATGGGGCTGACCCAACTCTTATTCCCTATTCACACATACTGTGAGTATCCATTGTTAGGAAAGGGAGGGAAATAGATGATACACGGCCCAAATAATACTATAGAAGTGACGTGTATTACTATTCTGACTGGTAAAAGTTACCAAACACATTTTGGAAATAGTCAAAGGGAAAAACAAACTTCATGCCCATATCCTGGAATCTTGATAGAATATTTTAATAGTAAATTGAGCATTACTAGAGGGATGTATACAAATTTTTTTCCCTAATACATGGATGAATTATTATCATTCCATCCCAGAGAAGAAACATACATTTGTTTTTTCTAGGGGGTTATGGTGCATACTCCCTCATATCATGCAGACACTTGGACCAGACAGATATACCCATTCAAATTTGAGATAATTGGTCTATTCTAACAACCAATCCAAATTAGGCACATATTCCTTCTCATGATAACCATTTTTACCATCAAGTGGCCCCAAATACGTTTAATAGATAACATAAGATGAATTATTACCAAACACAGTTTGAAAATCAAGATTCAACCAGTGATATGGCTCCTCTTAAATCTTGAGTTCTTGAATCCCTAAAACATTTATCTATTGCAGCTCAAGATCCTACCCTCTCATTACCAAATAACGTGTGTAGAGGCAGTAATTATGAAGTTCCTCATCAGATACTTCATCATGAAGTCTTTATTCATTAAAATATTATCAATCTAGAGAACCTATCTCTAGTTGAGAGCCACAGTAACCCTCAGTGTGTCCAAAAGTCCAAAATGAAAGAGGACTTATCCCTTAATGTAATCTACCCTAGTGGTCCTCCCCATGATGATATTTGTTGTGAAATTTATATACATAATAGTGTTTCTTATTGTCAAGAAAATTCCTCAACTAAAAATGTTTTAATGAGAAATCCCCCTTATCTTGAGGCACTCACAATGGTAAGTCCAATCATGTTTGATATCTTGTTACTAGCTGGTGACATAATTTCTTAGTCAGAAGAAAACCTAATGCGATAATCATTATCTGAACCTCCTCTAGGTCATTCCCCTTCTAAAATAGTATAATAAACATAAAATGATCCCATTTCTTATAAAAAATAAATTGATAGGTGTCCACTTTGGTCAGGCAATGTTGAGAATCCTCTAGAAAATGACAAAGAGTATATGTTGAATATGATAAAACAAGTGGATAAGGGTGAAATCAGAATCATGTTTTGGACTTTAGAAACCTCTCAAAACAACATTCTTGAAATTTGGGCAGAATATTGCATTCATGATATCCACCTCATTTTACGAAAGACTCTTCATCATTTAAAAATCATTGTATAATCATGTGACGAATATCTGTCAGGGTAAAAGAAGGGTTGCAACCCCAAATTGATTTAGAATATGTCTATTTTTCTAGTCATCCAATGATTAAAAAGAAACGTGAGGCCCTTCAATATGCATGCCTTAATACATTAAACTGGTTGTGACAACTGATTGTGGAAACCCCATATTTTGTTCATATTAGAGGATAGTGTGCACATAGAGTATTGCTTTCACTATGCTCCAAAATATTCAAAGACCGCCAAAAGTGGTCTCATGCAATTTTGATTACCCAAGCTAGCTATAACATAAAAAAATAGGATCATGACTAAAGAGATGCTCAACATGGGCAGGACTTGACTGGTTTTCACCAAAGTGATGCACAAAGAGAGAAATCTATTGATATGCTTCTATATAAAGCATCTGAAAATATTGAGCAGGCTTCTCGATTAGAGGATGTTATCCATCAGATCACACAAATTTATGAAGTAGTACAATGGTATCATGAAATTGGAAATTTAAGTGGGTGTTAAATAATTCACCCAACCAATGTTCAAATTAGAATTCAAAAAATCAGAAGAGGGGCTACACTGATATCAGCCATAATTGTTCAAGAACAACCCCATCCCATAGGATTGGGGTTTTTTTCAATGAAGCCTTCAGATTCAACAAATAGAGCCTAAAGGGTTACAAAAAATAACAAGAAAATCCATAAATTGCAGAACTAGGGGCTTTTTCACATCCAAAATCCCCTCCTTAGTGGATTTTAGTTTTCTACCAAATAAGGAAGAATCCAAAATGTGAATATAAAACTGAGCTATATGAGGATTACCTTTAAATTAATATCTATCAAACAGTTCCTAGGGAACCAAAAAATAGGATAACTATGTCTCATGGATGATGAAGAAGATGATTATCTTACAACTATACTAATATAATTCCATTAATGGTTTATGTATTAGTAAATGTCATTAATGTCATTATAGAAGACCCTCCAGAAAATGAGCCCAGTTATAGGGAGTCATAGGATGAAGTTATTATTCATAATGAGGTAGACATCGAATAAAATGAATGTGGTGTGGATACCTAAAATCACAAGATTATGCAAAATTTAGGTATCCCCTTGAATAATCAAATTCCACTTATTCAAAAAGAACCTAAACTAGGGAAAGGTAAAGATCAGATCATGTCTCAATTTTCCATTGGAGAAGGTCAATATCTTTTAATTGAAGGATGATTTTTATAGAAAGAGGAAGATATGTAAGAGTTGGGAAGACTAAATGTAGTGTTACTCTGAAGTAGTATTCATGCAATACGTGCTTTGCAAGAAGATCATTGGCTTGCGCTTCCATTTGGAGATCCTAAGAAGAGAGTTTTTGTTATAACTAATGATGTGGATAATGAATTAAATCTATTGGGACACATTCAGAACATGGTCAAGAACATACTTATAGGACCTTCTGCATGGGTTATCCTAGAAAAATACCACTATCACCCCTACTGATTGTCTTACCAGTTTTGGCTTGAGTTCAGTCTTCTACTATTATTCCTATACAGGTCCCAACTCAACTAGATATTCCTAAAATGTTTATGAATGTCATTGAGTCATTATTGACTAACATAGAAAATATGGAAGGACGACATAGATTGATACAACTAGAAAATAAGGCTTACCAAGAATGGGAAGATCAGATCCCTTCCCCACCAAACTTTTTGAATGCCACATTTCTAATCATTAATGGTTCAGGAGATCCAGAGTAGCACGTAACCCATTTTTTCTCACTATGATCCCATGATAGGTACTCCTCAACAACAAGAGGCAGTAAATATCAGATGTTTTGTGCATTCATTGCAGGTTTCGACCTTTGTTTTGTATCATGTTTTCATTATCAATCAATTACTAAATGGAAAGAACTCCATCAGAAATTCCTTTTCCAATTATGCTCAATACTATAGAAGACTATAGTATTTGATCTTATGAACAATAAACATGGGGAGAATGAAATATTTTTATATTTAATTGATCGATGGAAATGAATAACATATTCCTTAAACCATCTACTCCCTCAAGAAGATTTACTGTCAATATATGTGAAAAATTGTTGTGATGAGTTTCACACACCCCTAATCCCTGTGAAATACCCAGGAGGGTTTTGAGACCCTACATCAATAGCCCAGAAGTGGAGGATTACATTATGGAAAAAAAATTAAGTCTTATATAATCTCATCTGATCCATGAAGAAGAACAAGAAAATTAGAGGCTACCACACTTATACTTAACAAGCACATATTCCTACATCTACTTCAAATTCCTCATCATAGCATAAAGCTCCTCCTCTCGAGCATCAACAATAACTACCTCATCAAGATGATCAAAATGATCAGAGGTGAAGATATTTTGGGGAGTTATAGAACAAATTATAATCTTTTCAGAATGAATATGTTCCCAATTACATCATTTCATCCTTGGAAAACAACTTAGTCCAGTGGTCAAGACACAAGAAATCAAAAAAATAAGGAGATGAGGACCTCCCAACCTAATATCCCTTCCATAAGATGTTGTGACTCTATATTTAGGAGTGTTTTTTAAAATATATTCTACTAATGATAATCGAATTTGGACAAGTGAATCTAAAAGATTCAATCAGCCCAAGTAGTATGCATTACTGTTACCAATCAAGAGGAGGAAGGTGAATGGAATAAAGTTAAATGATAGAATGTTCAGAATTAAGATGATTTCATGGTTAGGAAAAATATCAATCGAACTCTTACAATTTTACAGATAGATTTAAAACTACCAACTGTGCCTCCTGAAACTTCCACAACAACCAATCCATCTTCATAAAAAGATCATTCTACCAAAGGCCAATCCTCAAAGTGAAAAAATGGTTAGAAGGGTAAAGAGTAATCAGAAGAAGATGATATCATTTCAAGGAAAAATATTTCCTTGAATTTGTCATATTTCATGCCAAATATCTCAAAATCATGGGCCCCACCCACCAGATGGCACAACAAGAACCAACCTGTTAGGAAGAATCATCAATAGATGAAGCGTTGTTATTCAGTTTCGTTAACATTATCTACTTAATGAACCCCTATGAAAATGATGATTTTGGTTATGAAAGTAACCTCCTTATACGTTATTGGGGAACAAGTGGAAGAATTCAAGGTTAGGGATACAGGTGAAGACATGGGTATTTTTGGAATAAAATCCACCATGGTAACATTGAAGCATTCTTAAGGTGATTGGGTATGTTCACAAAGCAAGTTTTCTTGTTCAAAAAAGGGTTTCCTTGGTTAGTTGTGGTGTTCTCTAGATATTGTTTACAACCTAGGTTGAAAGAGAACAATGAAAATGGAATGGATGATCTGGAAGTGGTAAAAAAAATAATATAAATAAGGTGGTGCCATTTTCTAGGGTCTTCCAAATTTTTGTGCCTAAAAATTAGAAAATAAAGTTACACACAATATTTAAGGTGGGTTGGAAAATTGCGATCAAGTATTTTTTTCATATTAAAATATCAAAAAATGGAAAAGGAATGATGCACATGAAAGAGTTGAAAATGTGCGAAAAATATGAGGTTGTGTGAAAGAAACATACGTGCCCAATGGGACGTCAAATTGGGTTTTAACCGCCTCAGAAGGATCTTGCGCAACATGTCTAATTTTCCACACAGGGGTCAGAAATGACTATAAATAAGTGATGACCCCCTCAATCAAAGTAACTCATCTTTTAGATAGAATCTGTTCTCTAGATCATGTTATATTTTTTGGTGAATGGGGTTTCATGAAAGATTGGGAATTATGTGTATGCTAAGGAAGTTACACGTAAGATTGAAATTGCATGCCAAAGGTGTTTCATGTCAAAAGTGGAATCTTTCACGCAAGGAATTAATGTTGCATGTAAGACGCAATAAGTGTTGGGAAAAACATTTGCAGCTTCCTAGTGTATCTATGGTAAAGAGTTATTCATCAGTGGATGAAATTGGAACATTAATAGAGCATCTAAATACATTTGAGGATGCATTTATTTGAGATAATGATTGGACATACAGGTCTATACACTATGATTGGATCTTCTAAAGAAGCAGTGAGAACATGTTAGTTGAGAGAGAAACAAGCTTTAAAATTGTGATTGTGTGTAAACTAGGAGGGACAATGAGTCAGCTCCAGACATTGTAAACAATAATATTCTTTTAGTGGATTTGGTACATAGGCACATTACCGGTGTATGCTCCTTGGATGTATCCTAGTAAGGGTGAACCATGTAAAATTGATGTGTCTTGTGCTTGCTTTATGATTTGTTCTAACTCTGCAAGGGGAAAGAGGGAGAAGAGTGTTTTTTATAACAACGAAACAAGATCAATAGGGGTAGTTGTTTTAAATTTTTATTCCCTGATTCACCCCCTCTCAGGGAATATAACCTAATGGAACTAACATGTATGATTTAAGACACTATTTTTATAACACCCCTATGTAAACCGTTTATCCAGCATAAACTCGTGGGAGAGTCCTTCAAGGGTCTCAGTAAGAACAAGGTAACTCTCCAACACATGATTGGATCAGCCTCAACATGATCATATTGGATTATCGATTAGAGGATATACCACAACTCTCTCGGAATGTAGATAGAGATAGTTATCCAAATCCACAAGTAGAATAAGTATTTCCAGCTTCTACCTTGACACATGGTTCATCTACATTAAGAGCATCAACTTCTAAGGCACTAGAAAAACCACATCTCCTTGCTGGAAAATTCAAGCATTTAGACAGGATTTATGACGTATTGATACGAATTTATCATGTATTAGACATGTTCCCAATCTTGGATGCTATGAATCTGTCAAAAGTTCCTCGATAAAAACTTTTTTAGGCTCTGTCAATTCTTCAAGAGTTTGAAACTGAGGTTTCGGCTTCTGAGGTTTACCATATATAGAATAATACTACATAATGGAATGCAGATATATCTCTCAAGGACCAAGTTATGGATGATGTTGTACATGTACACATCAGACCCTTGTATTTATCTATAAAGGTTAATGATACACACATCGGGCGAGCCGTTGTTGATAATGGATCACGATTCAAACTCATTCCCAATTATAAACTTCATCAGTTGGGTCTCATTGAATATGACTTATCTCCATCCACATTCATGTTGAAAGGTTATGAAAAGAATGAATAATAACCTCTTGGTGATTTTGCACTTAGAACTCAGTTTGGGGATCTTGTATCTAATTCATATTTCATGGTTTTCCAACATAAAATAGCTTTTAACATTCTACTTGGATGGACTTGTCTATGTCAACATACAACTATTCCTTTTTCATACCACCAATGTATCAAGTATTACACCAATGATTAAATTAGGATATTTAAGGGTGACAAGGACCCATTAAAAACATGTTAATATCAATATATTGAGGCAGAGTTCTATCACACAAAGGGAACACATACTGTGGAAGAAGTTATAAAAAGAATCAATTATTTGAATGGTATGGAAAAAATCCCAACAAACCCATTCAAGAATCTCAGTGCAGATTATGTGTTTCCTATAAATCAAATTGAATGGGTAGACCCAAATCAAGGACCTCATCCAATGACTTCCATAACCACAGTTGTGGAAATGGTTCCTGAAAACATGATAGAAATTATTGATTTACCAAATAGTGGTGAATGATTAAATGGATATGTCTTCATTTAATCCACCAAACATCAGAAAGCCTTTTATTTTTCATCCAGGATAGAAGACATTGATGCATTAATAGAGAAATAACAGGATTGTGATTCCTAACCCATCATTTTAACTTCAATACTCCTAGAGGACCCTTCATCATCATTATGTTCATAAATGGTTGCTTTTCATTAGGATTTCAAAATACTGACTCTTCCCCTAGATCAGAGTGTCATGCTTCATTACCTACCCTTAAAGAAAAAATATAAGAAGTGACATGTGAGGAAGAGGAAGAAGAGGAAGATCATATGGATACCACTTTGGTATTTGAGGAAGGCATCTACATCACGTTGGATGAGCTCAGAGAAATAAATTTGGTTATAAACAATGATCCATGCCCCAATCTATTCAGTGAGACCATTACTTATGAAGAGAAAGAGATGTATAATTCATTTATATAGAAACATCAAGATTTATTTTCTAGGTATTATATTTAAATTCCAGGGCTTGAATCCAACTCATGAATCCAAAATTGTGGCTAAAGTAAAAAATAATATCAATGGTAACTTTATTAGGGAGGTGAAATATCCAAAATGGCTGACCATCATTGTCCCAGTGAAATAAAATAATGGAAAAATCAGATTTTTCAATGATTTCAAAGATCTTACCCGATATTGTCCCCAGAATTACTTTTCAGTTAAAATCATAGAATTTTCTATTGATACAACAACTAGTTAAAAATATATCTCTTTAATGGAAGGCTACTATGGGTATAAAAATATTAGAATGGATCTATAAGATGAGGAATATACAGATTTCTGATCCCCTCAAGGAATATGTTTCTTTCGGGTAATTCCCCTTGGCTTAAAGAATGTTGGTTTGACATATAAACATGAAATGAACCATATTTTCAAACCTATCTTGGGGAAATTCATTTAATTCTCTCTGGATGAGATAGTGTTTAATTACAGGCAATGTTATAATCACTTGGTTGATCTATATACCATGTTCATCAAGGTTCGACAACATTATTTGATGATGAACCCCTTGAAATGTTTTTTGGGTAACCTCAATGAAATTTATCAGTTTTTTTATACGCTATCACATCATTAAAGTAGACCCTGAGAAGACTAAGGCTATCCTTGGAATGTCACCTCCTCTAAACATGATATAATTTAAAGGACTTCAATTACACTTATACTATATTCTATGCTTCATAGAAAATTTGGAAGGAATGTGTTTTCTATTCAAAACATTGATGAAGAAAGGGGTCACATATCAGTGGACCAATGAAATCCAAGAAGAATTTGATACATCATAAAATAGAACTTCATACCACCAGTATTAATGAAACCTATTGAAGGAAATCAACTAACTCTTTATGCGATAACCTTATAGAAATCACTAGGCGCCTTCCTTGAACAAAAGAATGATGCTGGGAATGAAAAGAACCTTAACTATCTCACTGAAACTTTGCATGATTCAGATACTAGATATCCATATATTGAGAAAAGAAGACCATCATTAATCTTTATTGGTCATAAATTGAGACACTATTTGCAGCATCATGAGGCCCACTTGGTATCTCTCAATAACTTGCTCAAATTTATCCTCAATCATCCCATTCTTATAGGATGTATGGAATGATGGGAATTTATCCTGAAATAGTTTGATATATAGTTTGAACCTTATAAGGAATTAAAAGGCCATGATTTAGTATATTTCATTACCGAGCACCCATATACAGAAGAGACTTCATTGAATATTGAATTTCCAAATGAAGAAATCATCTCTATTCATGAGATTCCTGGAATAAAGGAAATGAACATTGATGATGCTTCTAGAAGTACAGTGGGGAAGATAATGAAAAACTATAAACTTAAAAAATATGGGTTATGAATTGTGCATATCTCCCAAGAGAAGGAAGTTTTCCCATATTCCATTGTGTTATCAGATGGTGGTACCAACAATGAATCAGAATATCAGTAACTCATTGCAGGACTCGAATTATCACTACAAGTACCAGTGGATTACTTGGTGGTGTAAGGTGATTCAAAATTAGTAATAAAAGAAATAAACGGGGACTGTTCCATTAGAAAGGATAATTAACTCCACTATGTGATTATTTTCGTGGTTTAATGACATAATTCCTCTTAGATCCAACATTTTCTTACATCTCACAATCACAAGATTCCCAAGTTGATGCATGGAAAAATGAGGCCACAACCATGGAAGATCAAAATTAGAACAAAACAATCATTATCATTGCTCATCGTCGATTTGTTTCCCATTTTGTTCAAATAAAAATATAGGAAATCAATGAAATAAGTTTCATTACTAGGCTATATGGTCATACCAGAGGATGGATGACACCCATCATGGAATATATCCAAAATGGGGTACTTCCATGGAATAAAATTAAAATATAATTGATCCAGTGATGAGCAGTTAGCTTCACACTTTATGATGGCCTAGCTCAATAAAAGATCCTTTACAAACGAGGATTTGATAGAATTTTCCTCAGATGTATTGATGGGGATGAAACCATGGATATCATGAAAGAATTACATGCATGAGCCTATGATGCTCACCAGTCTGGGCATTGGTTTTATGATCAAATCCAAAGGCTTGGATATTTTGGGCCTTCGATGACAAATGATTGCATAAATTTCACTATGAAATTTCATCCCTACCAAATGCATTCCAGCATCATTATTCAACCCTCAGATTTTCTACATAAAAATAATTACTTAGGGCCATTTTCAATTTATGGAATGGATGTTGTACGACCCTATCCTCTAGCTATAGCCAAAAAGTTCAAGTATGTCATTTCTTCTGAAAATTGAATGGGGCAATACCTCTCAAGGAATTCGAGGCCAAAAATATTGTTTGCTTTGTCAAAAGAAAATATAATTATCAAATTTGGTGTCCCACATACCATATTGATAGAAAATGGCAAAAAAATCTATTCTTAGTTAAAAAATATATATTATGTGCACAATATCAAATCCAACCATTCACATCGCTACCATGAAAGAACCAATGGATAGATAGAGGATATCAACAATTCCTTATCTAATATACTAAAAAAGATTCTGGATAAATATAAAAAGACTCGGCCTGATAAACTCTTGCACACCTTGTGGGATTATTATACTACTACTCATACTATAACACAATCAATAAAATATTAATTATTGTATGGGAGAAAAGTTGTTCTTCCCATTTAAATTCAATTTCCTTCACTCTGAGTTGCCATATTTGGTTCGTTACCTATAGATTAATAGTATTAGAAGGGATTTTGTGAGCTTGAATGATTGGATAAAAAATATTACATACTTAATGTCATTTTCAAGTCTATAATAACAGAATAGAATGATATTTTTACATGAATGTTTTCCTCCACTCATTTCTTCAAGGAGAATTGGTATTTGTCCTTAGGAGTAAAATGATACCAAGAAATAAGCCTCCAAATCTTGAGCCAAAGTGAGAAAGACCTTATTCTATAAATAAGGTCTACAGAAATAGATATTAATCCCTAATATCAATGGATGGAGAACATATTACTACTATGACCAATGAAATATTCTTGAAGAATTACTTTGTGTTATCACATAGAGCAATTTCGTAGTTCCAAGACATTAAACTGCCTATGAACTATATGCATCCAAGATGTATGATGTTAAATTGCTTTTCATCTTTGTCTTTATCAAATGACGTTAAAATTCATGAAACCATTTTTCGTTTCTACATGACATTAAAATGTACAATTAATGTCTCATTATTTTGGTGTTAATAAATACCCCATGATATCTTAAATCGAATTTCCTTGTGGTTCTTAAAAAAATTTAGCTTCGATGCACAAGAATTACTCGCATCATTGCTACTCTTATGTGGCACGTGAGTCCGTTTGATCTCTATGATTGAATAAGATCTTCATAGAGACAACTTTTCAAGAACTATGTATGGATTGATTCTCATTCCAATGAGATGCATAGAGACACCTAGATCTCCAGTCATGGGACCAACCACAACAACAAAAATGCTCTAATTCCTTGTGTTTATGAGTCAGATATGCACAGTGAATACTATTTTGAAGAACTATGTGTGGCTCAATTCTCATTCTAAGGGGATATGTAGTTACCCCCAAATATCCAATCTTGGGCCCAGCCACAACCATAAATAAATTTATTTCTCATTTTCCTCCTATATATGAACCAAATATATGCATAGTACTCTTCCAGGAAACATGGTGGGATCTTCATACCATCTTGTGTTTTATGATAATCAATTATTATGGAATGCATTAAAATCCCTAATCTCTCACATCAATCTAAAATGGTATGGGGAATGATATTTTCAAGAAGTACATTGGGATTTATTTTCATTTTAATGAGATACTTAGAGGCCCCAAGATCACCAATATTTGTTTTAAGCACAATTTCAAGAAAGAAAACCCGTTTTCTTTTAACAATAAAAAAAATAAAATTTTCATAGGGACTTCTTCAGATATTTTTATGTTGATTCTTGTATTAATGAGATATGTGGAAATTCCTAGAAATTCTACTTTAGGCCCAACCATCAACTCGAAAATAATAAAAAATCACTCTTCCCTATGTCATGGCATGATTGATATGGGGAACAATCTCAAGAACTACACATGGTTTGATTCCTTATTCATAATGATACTTAGTGATGTCTGTGTCCTATAACCATACCATTTCACAATATAATTATTGTAACCTTATTATTCACTTGATATACCTTTTTTGTAGAATACATCTTTTTACCAAACCTTGTTTCTCACAACAAGAACATCTCACATGGTCTTAAGAATAGGGTAAAGTGATTGTCTTCATAAATAATGTATCTCAATTCCTATTTGGGGTTATCAATGGTCCCAACTATAAGACCTTAAAAGACACAACAGATATCCTCATCACATGGTGATAAACTACATGATCTTCTATATAAAAAATACATATGTTCTTATTATCATTTTTATGAGATATGTAGTCATTTCCCACCAGTTCACCATCTTCTTCACCACAAGATGTTAAAATTCATGTAATGTGGCTTGATTATCCTTTATTAAATATTTGTAGTGATGTCTAGACTTTTAATCCTGGGCCCAGCTACAACATTATGTGAAAAATATTATTCTATCCCATGTATGTTTTAGATCTACATGAAGAAATTCAAATTCTATTTATACCAAATCGCATAATTCCTGTTTTGCATTACGTTAAACTGTATTGTACCGAAATAACTATATATGTCTTGATTCTCATCCTATTTTGAGAATTAGTGAAAAATAGGACTTAGATCGTAGTTCCAGTTATGGGATAAAATATAATTACCCATCTCCCACATAAAATTTAAAATCCACATAGTATCCCTTTATTTTGGGTCCTCTTCTTAGAGATCCCACTAAGTAAAAAAAAGATATTTCTATTATACATATGAGTCAGATCTATGTAAGGGAATTCAAACTCATGGAAAGTATTGATTCTAATATTTCTTCTATGCATTGAACATCAACATTTTCACTTTTCACACTATTAATCTTGAATACTTTCAGATCTTTTTAACGGTTCTTCAGTTTCTGGTAGAAAAGTGTCTAATACATGATAATTGTTTTTCTTGACTATACAGTATGTGCCCCTAGGTGGCCTTGTATAAAATTCACCTACATAATAGGCCTATCAGCCAAAGGATTCCACTTTTTAGCTATGCTACTGTAACACCCCAGGTAAATAAAGAATATGACATTTTCATATTTATCCATATTTGTGAATAAAATATTAATATGACTTTAAAGGGGATGCTATGCTCGATGGCGTACCCAACACACAACAACGAGTTCCTTGGGAATCTTACGTTGACTCTAATAATAAAATAATATTATTTTAAATGGTAGTTAACATGTAGCCGTTGTAATGGAGGGAATCGATAGAAATAACTAAAATATGATTATATATGTTTTTAAATGTTTTTACATTTATCCAATAAAAGATAAAGGCTTAAAATACGGAATGAATTCAATTTTGGGCGTATATTCCCTAGTGTTCACTACAGGTTCACTTATCACCTTTTGATGGCGAACCATCATTAAATATAGTTTTGTTCACTCTTATACATCCTTTTGGACCAAATAAAACTCTTCTTAAGAATTGGGACATCAAAATTTACTCTGTGTAAATTTTTGGTATCTTTCTGATAAAGTTCATTTTTTTAATGAATAGTGTAAAATGTTGTATTTTAATTCAAAACCTCTTTTTAATCTAATTTATTTATATGATTATATTATCATTTGAATTGGTTTTAAAGTTGAATTAGAATATATTTTTACCACTAAATCCAATAGTGGTCATTGGAATCAATTTCACTTTGAAATTAGACTTAAACTGGTGTCAATCTTTTGATACTTATTGTTTTATAAAAACACGCTATTTGCTCTGACAGCGGGAATTAATTATTAAATTAATTAATATGACTTATATCTTTTGAATTTTTTAAAATAGACTTCATTTTTTAATTCGGAATATCAAATATAGCTTAGGGTGATTTTTTGGGATTTTTCTGAAAAACATCAATTTTTGATGAATAGTGACACCACTAAGTGGTACTTATAAAAAATGATTTTTCCGTTTAAATGAAATTTTGCCATCTTTGTGTTTTGAATTTTTAAAATCCGACATACATGGTTGTCATTAAGAAGTAAAATTTAGTTCAATGGGATAAAAATAATTTTTTGGTGAATAGTAACTTATTAAGTTTTTAATCGCGATTAGAGGTAATTAGTGTAGTTTAAGGTAAAAATAATGTTTTAATAATATTAAATGAACTTGACACATGTCCTACCATCATTGGTTGTGTCATGGCCGACCAAGACAAGACATGGGTCAACTTGGAAACCCCATGGATCCACTTGTTTGGGAAATGACATAAATAACATTTTATTTAATGTTAAAGTAAAAATGACACAAACTTGGGTTATTTTACGAAAACAATTTTTACATGGGGTTATAAAGATAAGATTTTTGATATCAAATAGTCATTGGAAAGATAACAATATTTCCTACATCATAGTAATTTTTTTATAATTTTTAGACATTAAATAAATTAAATTATGTATGACAACATAATGATGCAGCGATGACATCATTATTTGACGATTTAAATAAAATGGAATGATAATGTAAAATCTATGAACTACACATGTCCAAAAATTATTGGATGGGTGTATTTAGAACCCTTAACACCTTATACACGAATTATATCAATGTGGGACCTTTTAAAACCGAAACACATTTTCATATAAAGTAATATTTCTTACTTTCCAAAAGTGCCCCTCCTCTCCTCTTATAAATGGCCCCCACCTCTACCTCCTTACCCACACTCCTCAAGCCTTTGGCCCGGCAATCCCCTGCCCATTTACTCTCTCCACATCCCTCTACTCATCCTAGAGGATTCCCTTTGGGCATAATCCTTTCAAAGTAAGCCTTTAGGCTCAAATCAAAAGAAGTTACACTTTTAAAGGTAATTCATTCTCTCATGTTCATTTGTTTTATTTTGCTTCTCCAACCCCCTAAACACTTTTTATTTACTTCTTTTATAACAAAAAAGTATATTCAATATACTAGGATGTTGTTATAAGATTTATTCGAGCTACACTTTCACACAACTACATCAAATGGTTAAAGAACATACGGTTTCCGTGGATGGCGAAATTCTGCCTCCCGAAACGATGATTGTTCAATACTCATTTAACACCTTCAAAGGTGGCAATTATGATGTCACTATTTTTATATATGATATATAATATGTTTAGAGTTTACTTAATCTTCTGTATTTTTCATTTGTGGCTTACTTTTATGGCTTCCATTATGGATATAAGCGATATCTTCATTTTAGGAAGTGCGGACTACCGCCCCCTCAAAGTGATGTGATTCGTTAATGCCATACGTGGGACGTATAAAGGATGGATTTAATGTTATTATATATGATGTTATACGGGAATTATTATATACCTCTATATCATTATTATTTCTTTCCATTAATGTATGAGATAGAAATGAAAGTAGTGTTCATGCGTACGTACGGCTTACCGTCTCCATGAACGGTGCATTTCATTTCTTATCCCCAAATGTAATGTACTATTATAAGTACATGTACATAATGGATATATATGATGAATGATACATCTAAATGATGAATATAATTCTGGAATTAAAATATACATACCTCTCATCTAGTTTTAATTCCATTAATATGACAAAGAAATGAAAGTAGCGTTCATGCGTACGTACGGCTTACCGTCTCCATGAAAGGTGCATTTCATTTCTTACCTCTAAATGATAATGTGATATTATAAATACATGTATATTCTAGATATATATTATATATATTATATCCAAATCAGGAATGTCATTCTGGATATAAAGAACCTTTGACCACACGAACAACATGTAATTGTAAGAAGTCCACTTTCGACTTAAGAACCAAATATCAACAAAACAAACATTATTAACTTAAATGATTACATAAGGTTTATAACATGTCAATAATTGATATAAAAGGAATAATGAACTTGGAAAAGGTTATTAAGCAAGTAGAAATTAACTCAAGTTTATTATTCAGGACGTTAAAGAACGATCGAGTCAAGTCGGACCCGAGGTAAGGGATCCTACACCTCTCTTTCTTTTTAAGTACACTCTTTTATGTCATTCCTTTTAAGCTAATCTTTCTTATGATTGGGTTGTTATTTCATATTACTCCCACTGTACTTATTATGTTCATATGATGAGAGACCCTATTTCTTCTCATCAATCCATTTTGGATGTTTTAAGTGGCGCCGTTAGGCTGCCGAGTTTTCATAAGGGATTTTTCATCTCACTTTTATTCCTGTGAGATTTATGATACATTTTCCACAATTTCATTTGAGTGGTTTATGTACTACACATTATTACACTCCTTTTGTAATATAATTACATTTATGGGTATTTACATATTCATTTTATGACACTTCTTCAATGGGGTTTACTTTTCGAAGGTTACCCAAGTCGGTAATGGAACCTTTCACCCTCCTCATTTTAAAAGACATCGTTTGTTATGTCTTTTAATTAACATATTATTATGTTGGGATATGTTCTTCTATATCTTGATTGATGTGAATTTTATGTCCAAGTGATGAGATTCCCTTTTTATCTCTCATCAACTCATTTTCTGAATTTTTGAAGTGACGCCGTTAGGCTGTCGAATTTTTGCAAGGGAACTTTTCAACCCAATTTCGATTTCTTTGGGTTCAACATCTAGTTATTGAATATGTCATCTTTTGAATTTGTATGAATGACCTTTTATTATTTTACACTTAATATCCAATTATATTGGGTGTATTTATATTTGTCACACATAATTTTGAGATTGATTTATCCTTAATTTAAGGATACCTTCTTTATAAGGGATTTCATCACATTTTACATCCCTATTGAGACTTCATTGTTGTTATGCTCCAATTCACTCTTATATGGTGTATATAATGTCCTTTGGAATATTATATCATGAATCCATTTATTCTCATGATTTTATAAAGATCTGATTAAATGTTATTCCTCAATTATTGTATTCAAGTGTCTTTAATTTTGGTAAAAACCCTTTGACCAAAATATCGCTTTAAATTTTTTACTGATTTGTTATTATTAATATACATGTTTTCAAAATGGATTTAAGGATTTATTTATATGGATATTAATGGTTTAAAATGTTAAAAGATTCAAGGTGTTATGGGACACTTTGATTCAAAAATCTCCTTATTAAATGTTTTAAATGGTTTTGGAAATGGTTTCTTTTTGAACGGATTCATTATTTAAATATACTAAAATGTTATATTGTGATTGACATGTGGAAATGTTATGTTTCCTTTATGCATGTTTTATGTGATATGTTTATGTTATGGTTCTTGGGCATTGTTATGAAAACGGGTGGTTCTGTGATAAACTAAGGGCGGGTGAGCCCGATATAGCTCTCCAATTCATTGGGTAACGCGAAGGAGTGAAACATTGAGGTTTATCCGAAGAGATTTAGGGAATATACTGTGATGGGTATTCCAAAACGTAACCAAGAGGGTTACTCCCTACATAAGAATGTTATGAATGCCTCAAGTTACCTTTTATGTCTTATGATTTCTATGATTTATTCATGATTTGATATGCCAATGTTTTATGGGTAAAGTATGATTTCATTCTTATGTAAACATGTACTCATGTTTCCTTTCCATATTTTTATATCCCTTACTGAGCTTTTTATGCTCATCCCAAGTTCTTGAAATGTTTTTCATAGGTCAAGGGAAGGTTACATGATGTGATGATAGTTTCAAGGATGTGTCAAGAAAGAATGCATGTTTTATTTTAAATATGTTTCTGTTGATGGAAAGAATGAATACTATCTTTTATGTAACCACTTTGTTTAAATGTGGAATGTAATGCAAGTTTCATGATCTAATTATCTAAAACTCTAAACCTGAAAAGATCCTCAATGTGTAATCTTGTAATAACTCATGATTAAGTAAGGTTTAAGGATGGGGCCTTATAGTTGGTATCAGAGGTCGGTTTAGATAACTTTAGAGGTTAGGGTATTCTTTAAGCATAAGTGACATTACCATAATGGTTAGGATTTCAGAAAGAGTCCTAATTTTAGATAAAGTGAATGAGTAAGTATATCTAAGTGTTTTTCTTCCTCATTAGTACATGATGGTTATGTTGATATACTCACACTGACCTTTTTGGTTTTAGTAAATGGCTGGATCTAGCAGGCACCAAAGTGACAATGGGTTTGAAGGAAACTATGGTGGTTCTCTGATTAAGAGACTGGATGAGATGGGGGTTTCAATGAGGAATCCCATGGTTGTTCTAAACCAAATATCAAGGATTCATGATCAACCAATTCAACCTTGGTGAGTTCTCTAATGCATCATGTACGAGATGGCCAACTCGATGTGGAAATTCTGGTAATAATTATTAAGGTAACCATTAGGGTTTATATGATCCTTACTTTTTAGGTAATTATGGGTTACTCTATGATATGTTGGAAAATGAAAGGAATGAGATAAAATTGAGGTTAAAATATGTTATGATCATTTTTAAAGATTTTATCTCATTTTGGGGGATGTTTTAGGAATTATATAGTTTTGGAAAAAGGACAACACGCAGACCGTTTGACTACCCGTCATGTCAGACAAAGCTATGGGAATCGAACCCACAACCAAAGTGCGACTGGTATTTATCGCCTACCACTAGACTACATGAATTCCCTGGTTAGTTTGAATGATTATTTCTAGTTATATGATTTTATCAATTAAGAGTAAGTTGATTTTGGGTTATTTATGAAAATGATTAACCTATCATGGAGGATATGTGATTAGGTTAATTACTTTTCAATACGAGACTTTAGGAGCAACTGATGTTGTTTGGAGATAAATGTTACGATTTAACTTGGAGGACTATGTGACTAAATCCTTCAAATATTTGGGTTTCAATCTTAGTTTGGTTTACTTTGAAGAATTTTATGGAAAAATTTATTATAGAATGGTCCACGTTGAACTTTGGGTTTCGTTGGACAGATTTTAGAGATTAAGCATAGATTTTCTTTTTAATGGGTTATCCTTTTCTGGATTATCTGACCTCGTACTAACCTTTTTGGTTTTGGTTTTGGTTAAAGTATAAATACATGGGAAGTATATAGTTCTCTATTTTGGATTAGGTGACTCTCTATAAGTTGATTATAGTACACTTAATGCGAACAAGTCGCCCTAAATACTCGTCTTTTGGAAAAATATATGAGTTTGATTAAGGAATCCAGTAAAGGTTGAAAGTCAACATGATAAGTGATTATTTTTCCTTATGAATAAATTCCTCAATAAAAAGTAACTTAAACAAAAAATGTTGTCTATTAACTTTTCCTACTGGGGAATCGAATACCATTTAACCCATCACAAGTTTGTGATTTTCTTGTGGTTAACTTTCTCCTAAACATGTTTTCTATCACTCTCCATCAGAACATGACCCTATGTTTTCTCCTACATGTCCATATTTTTCTACGTGGAATCCTAGTATAGGTTTACTCAGGTGAACTTTGTACTTATCTTTCTTTATTTTAAAGTGATTGTTTTATTGACTCTTGTTCCGATGTGGGACTTTCAAAGATGTTTCCAAGCTCAATTTTAAAAATTGCGAGGACGCAATTCCCAAAAGGGGGGAAGGATGTAACACCCCAGGTAAATAAAGAATATGACATTTTCATATTTATCCATATTTGTGAATTAAATATTAATATGAATTTAAAGGGGATGCTATGATCGATGGCGTACCCAACACGCAACAACGAGTTTCTTGGGAATCTTACGTTGCACTCTAATAATAAAATAATATTATTTTAAATGATAGTTAACATGTAGCCGTTGTAATGGCAGGAATCGATAGAAATAACTAAAATATGATTATATATGTTTTTAAATGTTTTTACATTTATCCAATAAAAGATAAAGGCTTAAAATACAGAATGAATTCAATTTTAGGCGTATATGCCCTAGTTTTCACTAAAGGTTCACTTATCGCCTTTTGATGGCGAACCATCATTAAATATAGTTTTGTTCACTTTTATACATCCTTTTGGACCAAATAAAACTCTTCTTAAGAATTGGGACATCAAAATTTACTTTGTGTAAATTTTTGGTATCTTTCTGATAAAGTTCATTTTTTTAATGAATAGTGTAAAATGTTGTATTTTAATTCAAAACCTCTTTTTAATCTAATTTATTTATATGATTAGATTATCTTTTGAATTGGTTTTAAATTGAAATTAGAATATATTTTTACCATTAAATCCAATAGTGTTCATTGGAATCAATTTCACTTTGAAATTAGACTTAAACTGGTGTTAATCTTTTGATACTTATTGTTTTATAAAAACACGCTATTTGCTCTGACAGTGGGAATTAATTATTAAATTAATTAATGTGACATATATGTTTTGAATTTTGTAAAATAGACTTCATTTTTCAATTTAGAATATCAAATATATCTTAGGGTGAATTTTTGGGATTTTTCTGAAAAGCATCAATTTTTGATGAATAGTGACACCACTAAGTGGTACTTATAAAAACAGATTTTTCCATTTAAATGAAATTTTGCCATCTATGTGTTTTGAATTTTGATAATCCGACATACATGGTTATCATTAAGAAGTACAATGTGGTTCAATGGGATAAAAATAATTTTTTTGGTGAATAGTAACTTATTAAGTTTTTAATCGCGATTAGAGGTAATTAGTGTAGTTTAAGGTAAAAATAATGTTTTAATAATATGAAATGAACTTGACACATGTCCTACCCTCATTGGTTGTGTCATGGCCGACCAAGAAAAGCCATGGGTCAACTTGGGGTCCCCATGGATCCACGTTGGTTGGGAAATGACATAAATAACATTTTATTTAATGTTAAAGTAAAAAGGACACAAACTTGGGTTATTTTACGAAAACAATTTTTACATGGGGTTATAAAGATCAGATTTTAGATATTAAATAGTCATTAGAAATATAAAAAGATTTCCTACATCGTAGTAATTTTCTTATAATTTTTAGACATTAAATAAATTAAATTATGTATGACATCATAATGATGCAGCGATGACATCATTATTTGACGATTTAAATAAAATGGAAAGATAATGTAAAATCTATAAACTACACATGTCCAAAACTTATTGGATGGGTGTATTTCGAACCCTTAACACCTTATACACAAATTATATCAATGTGGGACCTTTTAAAACCGAAACACATTTTCAAATAAAGTAATATTTCTTACTTTCCAAAAGTGCCCCTCCTCTCCTCTTATAAAAGGCCCCCACCTCTACCTCCTTACCCACACTCTTCAAGCCTTTGGCTCGGCCATCACCTTACCATTTACTCTCTCCACATCCCTCTCCTCATCCCAGAGGATTCCCTTTGGGCAGAATCCTTTCAAAGGAAGCCTTTAGGCTCAAATCAAAAGGAGTTACACTATTAAAGGTAATTCATTCTCTCATGTTCATTTGTTTTATTTTGCTTCTCCAACCCCCTAAAGTCTTTTTATTTACTTCTTTTGTAACAAAACTAGTATATTAAATATACTAGGATGTTGGTATAAGATTTATTCGAGCTAAACTCTCACACAACTACATCAAATGGTTAAAGAACATACGGTTTCTGTGGATGGAGAAATTCTGCCTCCCGAAACGATGATTGTTCAATACTCATTTAACACCTTCAAAGGTGGACATTATGATGTAACTACTTTTATATATGATATATAATATGTTTATGTTTTACTTAATCTTCTGTATTTTTCATTTGTGGCTTACTTTTATGGCTTCCATTATGGGTATAAGCGATATCTTCATTTTAGGAAGTGCGGACTACCGCCCCCTCAAAGTGATGTGATTCGTTAATGCCATACGTGGGACGTATAAAGGATGGATTTAATGTTATTATATTTTATGTTATACTGGAATTATTATATACCTATATATCATTATTATTTCTTTCCATTAATGTATGAGATAGAAATGAAAGTAGTGTTCATGCGTACGTACGGCTTACCGTCTCCATGAACGGTGCATTTCATTTCTTATCCCCAAATGTAATGTACTATTATAAGTACATGTATATAATGGATATATATGATTAATGATACATCTAAATGATGAATATAATTCTGGAATTAAAATATACATACCTCTCATTTAGTTTTAATTCCATTAATATGACAAAGAAATGAAAGTAGCGTTCATGCGTACGTACGGCTTACCGTCTCCATGAACGGTGCATTTAATTTCTTACCTCTAAATGATAATGTGATATTATAAATACATTTATATTCTAGATATATATTATATATATGATATACAAATCAGGAATGTCATTCTGGATATAAATAACCTTTGACCACACGAACAACATGTAATTGTAAGAAGTCCACTTTCGACTTAAGAACCAAATATCGACAAAACAAACATTACTAACATAAATGATTACATAATGTTTCTAACATTTCAATAATTTATATAAAAGGAATAATGAACTTGTAAAAGGTTCTTAATCAAGTAGAAATTAACTCAAGTTTATTATTCAGGACGTTAAAGAACGATCGAGTCAAGTCGGACCCGAGGTAAGGGATCCTACACCTCTCTTTCTTTTTAAGTACACTCTTTTATGTCATTCCTTTTAAGATCATCTTTATTATGATTGGGTTGTTATTTCATATTACTCCCACTGTACTTATTATTTTCATATGATGAGAGACCCTATTTCCTCTCATCAATCCATTTTGGAAGTTTTAAGTGGCGCCGTTAGGCTGCCGAGTTTTCATAAGGGATTTTTCATCTCACTTTTATTCCTGTGAGATTTATGCTACATTTGCCACAATTTCATTTGAGTGGTATATGTACTGCCCATTATTACACTCCTTTTGTTATATAATTCCATTTATGGGTAGTTACATATTCATTTTATGACACTTCTTCAATGGGGTTTACTTTTCGATGGTTACCCAAGTCGGTAATGGAACCCTTCACCCTCCTCATTTTAAAAGACTTCGTTTGTTATGTCTTTTAATTAACATACTATTATGTTGGGATATGTTCTTCTATATCCTGATTGATGTGAATATTATGTCCAAGTGATGAGATTCCCTTTTTATCTCTCATCAACTCATTTTCTGAATTTTTGAATTGACGCCGTTAGGCTGTCGAATTTTACCAAGGGAACTTTTTAACCCAATTTCGATTTCTTTGGGTTCAACATCTAGTTACTGAATATGTCATCCTTTGAATATGTTTGAATGACCTTTTATTGTATTACACTTAATATCCATTTATATTGGGTGTATTTATATTTGTCACACATAATTTTGAGATTGATTTATCCTTAATTTAAGGATACCTTCTTTATAAGGGATTTCATCACATTTTAAATCCCTATTGAGACTTCATTGTTGTTATGCACCAATTCACTCTTATATGGTGTATATAATGTCCTTTGGAATATTATATCATGAATCCATTTATTCTCATGATATTATAAAGTTATGATTAAATGTTATTCCTCAATTGTTGTATTCAAGTGTCTCTAATTTTGGTAAAAACCCTTTGACCAAAATATTGCTTTAAATGTTTTAATGATTTGTTCTTATTAATATCCATGTTTTCAAAATGGTTTTAAGGATTTATTTATATGGATATTAATGGTTTAAAATTTTAAAAGATTCAAGGTGGTATGATACACTTTGATTCAAAAATCTCCTTATTAAATGTTTTAAATGGTTTTGGAAATGGTTTCTTTTTGAACGGATTCATTATTTCAATATACTAAAATGTTATATTGTGATTGACATGTGGAAATGTTATGTTTCCTTTATTCATGTTTTATGTGATACGTTTATGTTATGGTTCTTGGGAATTTTTATGAAAACGGGTGGTTCCGTGATAAACTAAGGGCAGGTGAGCCCGATATAGCTCTCCAATGCATTGGGTAACGCGAAGGAGTGAAACATTGAGGTTTCTCCAAAGATATTTAGGGAATATACAGTGATGGGTATTCCAAAACGTAACCAAGAGGGTTACTCCCTACGTAAGAATGTTATGAATGCCTCAAGTTACCTTTTATGTCTTATGATTTCTATGATTTATTCGTGATTTGATATGCCAATGTTTTATGGGTAAAGTATGATTTCATTCTTATGTATACATGTACTCATGTTTCCTTTCCATATTTTTATATCCCTTACTGAGCTTTTTATGCTCATCCCAAGTTTTTGAAATGTTTTTCACAGGTCAAGGGAAGGGTACATGATGTGATGATAGTTTCAAGGATGTGTCAAGAAAGAATCCATGTTTTATTTTAAATATGTTTCCGTTGATGGGAAGAATGAATACTATCTTTTATGTAACCACTTTGTTTAAATGTTGAATGTAATGCAAGTTTCATGATATAATTCTCTAAAACTCTAAACCTGAAAAGATCCTCAATGTGTAATCTTATAATAACTCAAGATTAAGTAAGGTTTAAGGCTGGGGCCTTATAGCTACCTATTCCCTAGCTAGACCTTTGCAATAAATCCCCCAAAATAGGTTTTTCAAACAACGATAACTTCATTAATGGGGGAATCCTCTTCTATCTCCATCAAACATTGATTACGATATAAATGAACCCGTATTTTAAAGTGTTCTTCCATTGTATATTTGTTCCATATCCATTCTATTGACATGAAATCTATTAATTCCATGGTTTACACATTTTCTCTCTCCATGTATTAAAATCATTTAGAAATAACCTTCATCATTTGACCACATATCATCCTCTATTTCCATGATATTATGGTCCTAGTTATGTGACCTAAAACTTTAGACACCATATTTCCAACATTTAGGTCAGACCATCATAGAGATCCTATTCCTCCAATTCATTGAGAATTCTGATAGGAAATATACATTCTATATTAAGGTAATGTTCTCCAATAACCAAACTTCGTATTTAGGAAAATTTGAATCTCCGTAAACTTTCATTGAATTTTAGCAATAGAATGTCTAATTTTTTATAATTCCTTTATTTGACTTTGCAGTACACTCCCCGAGGTGGCCTTGCATGAGTCACCCAAATAACAGACATGTCAGTCATAGGGATGCCACTTTTTGTCCAAGCATCATATTCCCTATCTTGAACTACATAATACAGACCCATCTTGGATTTTTATATACTAGTAACCTCATTCTTTGAAGAGGCCCCCTCTAATGCCATTACCCCTTTTCCCATATCATTCTTTAGATTTGGAAATTCCCAAATCATAGTTTAAAATTATTTCATTCCATACCTAAATATGGTTTCATATTTCTAGACAAATTACCAAGAAATTGGATACTCTTAAGCCTTTGGTCAAAGCTAAATACTTAAAATTAATGACCTCTAATGTCCTTGTCGCATGACTTTAAACTAAGCATCCATCTATTTTCCTTGCTTCATGACTTAAAACTATACAGAAAAATATCAAAAAACCCATTTATAAAAATCTTAACTTCCTTAATGCATTAAAATAATGTAGAAATGGTTTCTCATCAAAGGCCTTCATCGGACCAAACAGACCTTTTATACTCAAATACAGTTCCTTGGAAAATCCACTCACTATAGTCTTGAGACATCGACAAATTAAAACCCATTTTTCTATCAATAATAGAATTTCAATATTCTTGAGAGATCATTTTCTCGATAATTTAGTACATTTTCCTAGGTGGCCTTGCATCAGTCACCCACATAACGTGCATGTCAGTCAAAACATTCCACTATTTGGCTAAGAAAAACATGCCCTAGATAGCCCTGCATAATATTGTCCCCTTAATGGGTTAGTCAAATAGTGGAAACACTATTATAAGAGGATACCTCGTCTATTCTAATAATTCAATTTTTATATTTGGTGACTACTAAAAAATTAAATCATAACTCATGATTGCCCTTGGAAGTATCCAAGACAATATTGGGGCATTCATAGACATCAAGCTTTGTTTAAAAATTAATCTCAAAACTTAGTGTCAAAGATATCGGAACTAAAATAGTAGATTTATTAGTCCAACATTCATGAAATTAAACTATCAACAAACAACAACATAGTACTCACCAAGACAACAAACTACAGAGGGAACTCTAGAAAAAAACTCGAGTCACATCATGATAGACCAACATTCTATATGGCTTAGGCAATTTTGAGCATTAAAAATTCAAAATAAACAATTTTTTAGGGTTATACATATCAAACTAACAATAGTAAGACTACACACTATTAGCCACATAAATCCTGAAAAAAATTAGAGCATCCTACAAAACATTAAATTGCTCCAAATCCAAACAAATAATGTTGGAATGTGTCAAAGTGCCCTAAAGTTACCTTAAAACTTGATTCTTTCTATTTTGAATGAATATAATTCTAATGGGGGGATTTTTTTGAAACCATTGAATGTGTTTCATGCAATTTTTAAATAATTTATATTTGTATTTCCATTTTATATGGGTCTTCACTACAATAAGGGATAAGAGTAAAGACCCCCTCTCCAGGAGTAGGCCTTTGATTTCCATGATCGATGAAAAACTGTTGTCAGTGCATCCATATTAGATTACTAAGTTACTTCCAAGAATACAAGGTCTATTCACTATCTCTAGAAGTGTATATCTAATCAGGAGAATCTATTTGGCTAGTTGTGGATCCCAAATGGACATACAGATCAAAGGTTATGGAACTCAGAAGATGGAAAAATGTTATAAAGGGATTAGAAGGACCTGCATGGAGGACATGTACAGAGGACCTACGTGGAGGGCCTGTGTAGAGGACCTACATAGAAGACCGGTGTTGAAGACCTGTGTATAGAACCTATGGGGTCAACCTCACTTTGATCAGGTCCCCTCATTGCCTCTTAATAGGACCCTTGGGATCACCGTTCGGTAGGCTAAAATTTTGGAAGAAGCCCCAGAGCTCTCATTTCCCAAACCCCCTTCAACTAGGTCCACAATAAATACAAATAACTCTCCAAAACATGAGAGAAGAGATAATGAAAAGGGAAAGGTGAATCAATGTACCATCAGGGTCTAGAACATGAAGCCTGAGCCAATGGAATATGCAAAGGACCTGTGTAGAGGACCTATGAAGTGGAATTGCACAATGGACCTGCACTGCGAAACTGCTTTGCGGAACATCACCATGGACATGCACCACAGACTTTCCCCATGGACCTGCACTGCAAACATGCTCTACAGACCTGGCCTGAGGTCCTATGTAGCAGACCTGGTCATAGGACCTACATAGCAGACCTATCCTGAGGACCTAACCTACGAACCTAGCCTGATGGCCTCGCTTATGGACCTACCCAAAGACCCTAAGCGATGTAAATCTTGAGCTATGAACATGAGCTAAAATGGGAATCATTATTAAGAGTAATCCATAACCAGAGATCAAAGGGCATCCTCCTTAAATGTAATCCCCAAACAAACATAAAATGGGCATCCTCCTTAGGAGTAATCCCCAACCAAATCTAAATGGGAATCCTCTTTAAGAGTAATCCCCAACCAATCCTAAAAAGGGAAACCCTCATGGTGTAATCCCCTAGCCTTATTGGCTAGAATCAATGAAATTAACATTCATTTCACATTGAACATTTCATTGCTCTATGCCCTCACCCACTGTCGCCTAAGTTTCTTTCCCCATTGGCTAAACATCTTCCATCAGAAGAGGAGGAAGTGTGTGGTATGTTTAATATTTCAAATACTCGGGTTTCTCACACCGATCATGACTTATGTGGGATGATATATTTGTGATGAGCACAATATCCAGACAATCCATCTCACCTCTTGAAATATAAGAACTCTAATTTCTACTATAATTAGGATACGTAGGAATCCTTGACCTAGGGCCTGATATCAATGGACATCCTACTTGGGAGTCCATGCCAAAATCCCTTAATCCAGGAATCATTCTTTGATGTCAAACCCTCATAAAGCCCCCCTAAATCTCTATGAGTTAAGACATCTGTCATGGACACTATTACAAGGGAATCCTTTTTAAGAGTATGCCCTGACCTATTTATCTCAAAGTTCTTTATTCCTTTACATGAGTTACTAAACTACAAGGGTTTTGACACCCATACAAGTGGGATACATATGATGTCTCCCTATGGTTCAAACACAACACTCTAAATTAACTATTTTATTTCTAGGGTAACTTCCCAGTATGGTCTAATCCAACTTGGAAACCAATATCCTTTCCTAGTTCCTTGGGATGCCTAGGCATAAGTACCACACAATGATTTTTCCAAGCAACATCTACTTAGATGTCCTTACAACATGACATTAAATTGTACGGTTAGGTCCTCATCAAAAGAACTTAAATGGTATGATGTGATCAATTAAGAAGAACCTATCTATGAGGTTTATGATTCCTTTCATGAGGATACACATGTATCCCATTTATGGGTATGACCCCAACATTAAAACAACTTTTTTTCTACATGGATGACAATAAAATACACAGTGTCCTTCTGAGTTCTTAAAGACAAGATTCATTATAACAATGGTTGAAGAATATCTAATTAGTATTTGAGAGGATTCCATTTATGGAGAACCTCAAATACATATGGTCATTTCCATTGATGAAGAACCTCAGATACATATGAGTGATTCTTAGTTTCATACATGATAAATAATTGATTTCAATATCAAAGGGAAACCTACATTATACTTGGTAAATTAATAAGAATTCAGGAACATATCTTAGATCTATAAGAGAGTCCTATAGTAGGATATAATACCCCCCAAAAGGGTGTGATGAGCCCGAACTCCCATTCTCTCAACTAATGTGAGTTCTTTAGTATCATTGGTCAAACAAACATAACAAACACCGACCTTTGGAAGGTAGGTCCATTTGGATACAGAACCATTGGATGTTTCCAGTTCCATAAATAAATCTGATGGAAACCATATGAAAGTAGTGATTTCAAATTAGAACGCACATTCTTGGGGAAACAACCTCAAACTCTAGAGGCCTTATACAATTATTCATATAATATTTCTATTTATACTGAGTAGAAGACATGCAACCACGTATAATTTTATCAATTAAAATTACATTCTTATAGTTATGGAATATAAAGAAACCAAAAAAACAATATTCTTATAAATTATGAATGATAAATTTTCCAAAAAATAAACCAATAAAAATTTATAATATTGTACAGGTTAAATAAATATAAAATAAAAGAATATTAATGGGTTAATTTGGATCCTTTAGATCAACCAGAATAATTGCACTGATGAGAAAATATGTAAAAATAAAACATATTGTTAGTAATAAAATATTCATTATAATGGTGAATGAATATTTAAACTTGAAAGAAACCTTATGTTAATGAGAAATTAATGGAATAAGTGATATTTATAGTAATTATAAAACCCATATTATTGTTATAAATGTAACCTCTAGAATAGTTACCTGCCCATTGAAATAGTAAAATTATTGTTAGGAATAATAATATAACCATTAGAATAGTAACCTAATATTTTTAAATGTAAATTTAACATTAGGTATCCTATAAAATTAAAATATGATATATTTATATAATGGTAAAATTAAATAAATGTTTTAAAAATGATAATTTATGTTTTGGTTTTTTGTAAAACGTTAATATTTTGTTATCAATTTTACAATGAATATAATGATTAAAAAGAAAATTTATTTTCACAAATGAATATTTCGTGGTATTATAATGTTTAGAGAATTATATGTTACCCTAAATAATATTTCAAAGTGTCATAAAATATATTATAATATTTAAAATGTTTTTTTTAGAATAAATGAGGATTTTATTTAAAAATTAAATTTCAAATATTTAGAAAAATATTTTCACAAAATAGATTCCATTTTGAAATAAAAACATCAAAAAATGATTTGGTTGATTTTTTATATATTTTTATAAAATAAATAATTTTGTGAGAATAGTGAAATACAAAAAACTACAATATTTAGCATTTATAAAAAAATACATGATTTTTTGAGTCATGGATGATGTAAGAACCCATTATTTCTAAAAAACAGTAACTAGTTTTTATATATATTAATAAAAATCCAGACTATTGATATTCTTGATCCCATATAATAAAATAAAGAATATAATAATCAAAACACCCCTCTCATCCCCTTGTAAATTCCTCCCTCACCACCCCTTATACTCACTCCTTCTATGATTTGGAACTTAAAAATATTCAAAACCAATTCCCTTCCAAATATTATTCCCCAATTCTTATTGTTTCCTGTATCAAAAAAAATCCCAATTCTGAGTTCTTTAAGGAGGTTCTTATGGAGAGGACATTAAAGAGGTAAAATTCTCCATATTTTTCTTTTATATTATTTCTTTTCATCTACATTATTCTACCCCCTATCAAAAGTAACATAATAACTCCAGTATATTATATATATAATGAAATTTTATTATTTTATTATACTATATTCATCAAATAAATTTCCTCTACTTTTTATTTGTAAAAATGAAAACCATGTCTATAATATGTTGGTTCATCTCATTCTAGAATGATGAGTTTTCATTTTCCATTTCCAACATCAGGGCATGTCATACCAGTATTATTCTAGTTAAATCATATTTTACAAGTTATATTATAAATTATTTTCTTTTTTGGAACAAATAAGTACACATAATATTAAATAAAATGAAACAAGTTCATGACGGTTGGAAAAATTTCCAAACTAAACTAAACATTTTTCCTCAACATTTTTTCTCAACATTTTATTCAATAAATCATCCTCATTTCAGAAATAAATGATATATCAGGCCATTTAATCTTCTATAAGTGAATTAATACCACATAATTTCACTTCTAAAGAATTATTGTAATTTTATTAGTGCTTCTATAGTTATATACTTGTAAAGTATCCATGAAAACATGAAATTAATGCTCTCAGAATGACAAAATTAAACTTTATAAATTATCTAAATGTTCACAAATGATCATAGTAAACTTATAATCAATAAATTGCATTTTATAAGATATTATAAGTTTAATTATTAATGAATTTAATTTTATTATATTGTACATTAATTGAAATTATAGAACACATTCAGATATAAGGTAATGGCTCTCCTTGAATCTCCATTTTTCAGCCAGGTTAACTTTTCACTGTCTTTACCCCAATGTATTTCTTAATTATTCAAATATAATTATCCTAAATTATGTGTGGGTATTCTAAATATATGAATATATCTCTATTTATATTTTTATATGAGAAAATTCATATTTTAAATGGTTCAATTCTTAATTTCTCTCGATAAGAAATCCTAATTAAAATGAACTACTCTTTTTCTTACCCATTTTCAAGTACACTGCATAATGTATTTTAAGAGACCAAAATTTTTATAAAATAATTTTTTTTATCATGAAATTTTTTTATTTAATATATTGTTTTATATAAATAATTATATCATTACCTTATCCAAATACACCTTATCCTTTAACATAAATCTATTGTTACATAGAACAATTATAAAGATTCCTAGCCATTATTTTTTATGTTTTCACATCAGTTGGACATCATTATTCAAGATATATTCTTATATTTGTATTATTAATGTCCAATAAAAATTTAAATCTCTTCTTTCATGGATACCATAACGATTCACTATTTTCTATTCCTTATGACATGATCATGATACCCATTTCTTTCCTTGTATAACCCTTATGTTTAATTCATAATATAGAAGAAATATGAATGAAAATGTTATGATGTGTTCACCCAAATATTGATATAAGGAATTGGGTAATATTTTAGTCTCATGATATTTTATTTATGAAACTAGGGAGTACACCTAATCATTTATTGCACTATCTCCACCATGTTACATAGTCTTGGTTGTTATCCTTGACTCATGTTTGTGTCATGTTATATGTTTCTTCGACATTCCTATGTTTCCAATATCATGTGATTCCATGTTCTATATGTTATTATTTATTATGATTATTCGTGATCCTTTCATTTTTTGTCATCTTGTTATGAATTTTAACTCATATATTATGCTTCATTCCCATGTTTATTTTTTTACTGGGGTTTTTAGATCACCCCTTTTTCTTTTTGTATTTCTCTATGTTATCGTATTTAGTTTTAAGAGATCAAATGCAGTAAATAGTGAATTATTGAGGTTAATAAAAAATTATTTTATTCCAGTTATTTGTTTTTAATATTATGTACATAGTATTCTAAATATAGTAGACATTTTGATCATTGGTCTATATTTAATTGATATTTATGGATAAAATCCGGCAATATTATATGTAAGAGGGTAGGGAAACTATTGTTGGTATCGACAAAAAGGCTTGTAATTTTTTTTCATTAGAACTAGCAAACTTTATTAAAAAACCTATGGATAATTCTATTAGAATTTATATCCTAGATTTATATTTTAGGGATCATAAGTTAGGATATAATTTCAATTATATTTTATGCATTCTATGTACATGGTTTCCTTTTTATATTCTCAGTAGCTAAGTATTCAATCCACCTAATTTTTTTTCTATTTATTAGAGGTTAATAGGAGAACTCATGCTAACAACCAATGAGAATGTAAATTTTATGATTTCCCTAATGAGATTCCAAACTTGATAAAAATGGGATCTTAGAACATCATGAATGTATTGGCTCAATTTGATAAAGTTATGAATAATAACATGATTTTTTTGGAACTCCCACCTTATCTTAAGAGAGATATTATTCTGCTTCGATACATTATGCGGTAAAAGCATCGAATCCTTAGTTGATCTAATGATACCCCCATCACATAATAATGGATTAACTCCAATGGGAAGATATTATCTTTCCTTTAATGCATAGAAGAATAGAAATACATTTTGGTGGTCTATCATTTTGAAGGAAAAGTTGATCAATGGAGGACACTAATAAAAATATGTACTATAAAGGAGAAATTGATTCCATGGAATAGAAATAATTTTAGAATATATTTTTTAATAAATATTTTCCTCAAATTGTCCATCTTAAAGAGGAGTGGGAGTTCATTATACTGAAGCAAAAAGATGATGATTCTATCGGGGAGTACGAGGAAGAATTTACATGGTTTTTGAGATACAACTCTGGATTTTTCATGAACAATAAAAGAATGTTGGTTCAATTTTTTTTGACTAAATCCAAGTCAATGAAAATCATTAGTGATTCAAGACCCTGAAAGCTATGAAGATATCATCCATTGCACCCTTAAGGTTGATATGGAGATTGGTGTCTCTCAATAGTCCCATGGTCCTAGAGATAAAATTTGGAAAATAGAGTTTAATATTTGGGGATTAACAGATAAATCCCCTAGAGGAAAGAAAATTGAACATCCCAAGTGTTAAAAGTATGGTAAGAATCATATCCAGAACTATTTAAAGGAAAACAAGATATGATTAAAATGTAGAAAAAAGGGGTTTCAAGATAATACTTTCTTAATGAATATAAATAATCATGCAAATGTGGATAAATAAATGAAGGTTTAGATCAATAATCATATTGCAGTACACTATTTCAACTACAAGGAATGTGGTCACTATGTGAGCCAAAACCCTAATCCAAAGGTTATTGAAGATAATAAATGACAAAAAACTTTAAGTAAAAACTAATGGGAATATGATTTTACTACTATGGAGGTGGATCCCAACAATGATGTGGTGATAGGTGTGATGGTTATTCATTTAAGAATAACAAACAAACTATTTGATTATCATTATATGAATTATTTAATACTTTGGAAGTTTATTACTACTATTCAAACACCACCTGAATATATGGTGGTTGAGTTATTTGTGAGGACAAAAAATGGGGAAATTATTTAATACAATGTATATAAATCATCCAAAGTAAACGTTTGTGGACTAAACCTCCTAGAAAATGTCATCCCAGTTATTTTAGTGGAGTTTGCTTCTATATTGGGAATATATTTTATTTCATTTTATAATGACAACATTAACTATTTGAAAAGGGATATCACCCTTTGAGATGACCAGTTTGGGATACACCTGGCACTGAGAGGGGGTGGATTAGGGTTGGGGAATTTTTAATCTAATTTAAACATTTTATCCTTATACCACTTAGACTTGTTAGGATCATGATTATATTATTCTATTTTCCCTATCGTGTGAATGTATATGAAATAAGTAAATATAGACCATGATATTTTATAAGGTTCCCTAATTAAAAAAATTACATTGTCCATGGCATGATCTGGAAATAATAATAACCACAGAACCACTAGAAAAAATCCTTTTGTTTGGTTAAAATTAGTAGGATATTCCCTTACACTAATTATGAACATTGAAAACAATCCAATAGTGCGTGTTTGATAGCCCTGGTATAGTTATTTATACTTCCTCCCATGACACTGGCCTTCTTATTTATAAGGGTTTGTAACACTATAAAATTATTCCACCTATTGAGACCTGTTGGATGTCACAATTCTTCTATTTTCATCCATAATATTCTACTTCACTTGGTTACTTGCATAGTAGCAGGAAATCAACTTATTTTTACTTCTTCCCACCAAAAAACTAGATTACTACAATATATTATTATTCTATTAGTCAAAATATTATTAATACTATAGACTAATGAACTAAATTATCTCTGAACAAAATTATGATTGATAGATATCAATATGTCTAGTCACTTATTATATTATTTTCTCTCCCCGATTCAGTGAAAAACCAATTGCACTGGTATCTATTCTTATTCTTCTTGATAGAGTCACAAAGTACCTTTGTTATTATTAAATCAATAAAGATTATCTCATCTTAGAATCAACAAAATCTATATGTCCTAAATAAATAAATATATAATGGACACTCTATTCTTATTAATAGAAACACAATGGGGGTATTATACCCAAGAACCGATTAACATAAATTGGATATTCAATTTTGATGTTCACGAAGCTACCTTGTGAATATCCCTCATGAATTTCCCTTGGAAAGTTTATAACCATCACGAAGTAGACTATTTTTGTGAAACAACCATTCCTTAACAAAGGTCTCTTAGGATTCTCAAAACACCTAACTTTCATTTAGTTTTTTATAGCCTACACATATTTCATTAACTTCTATGCTGGTCAAAACATTATATTTGTTAACAAATCCTTCGTGAACTTTTTCTCATAAACCACTTTCATGAGTCACCTTTGCGAACTGAGAGACGTAAGATAATTTTTAGGTCTCGTTAGTTTTAGAATGAATATAGCGGCCTATTTATAGGATTTTCCTTCATTTCTAGAAGAATCTATCCATTTCAACACCATTTTACGGAGCTCCTCCATTTCCTTTGTGGTGCTCTCTTTTTTGCGAAGCTCCAGGATATTTTCAGATTCTAGGAGCCTGTGAAAATCATAGAGATCACTGTTAGAAACATTATGCATTCGTGAATCTCATCTTCATGAAAATAATGACTTTTACTGATTTTTATAATGCATTCATGAATATCCTTGTTTCGATTAATGATGCTCATATTTCTTATAATCATGACGATCAGTGTCAAAATCTTCATGCCTTTGTGGATTCCATCATTGTAAATCTCATTACTTTACCCTATTTTCAAATGGCCTTCAATAATATCCATGTTTCATGATTCTTTCCATTTTCCAAATTTGGACCCCAAATTTTTTTAAATCCTTGGGAAACTATGACATCATAAAAATCTAATTCATTAAAACCAACTATGATGATTCACAGTCTGCTAGCAGCATTTTCCTTTCCAATCAAACTATAAATTGATTAGCATCAAATTTTCTCCCCCTTTACTTCATAATTTCTTCATCACAAGTTCTCTAAATAACTTATGATATTTGAAAAATAGAGACCAAAAAATCATCACCATATTTTCAAAGGAAAATATTCTAACTTACTTTTCTTCCAATAACATTTTTACTTCCAATAAATCCTCTATATGATTGGTGGAATATTTATAAAAATTATCTCCACTAAAACCTGAATATGTTTTGAAGAACTACTTATTTTTCAAACTGATTCTCTATTTGATTGTTAGAACTAGCTCTCTTCCCTTTGGTCGGAACCTTCATTTCACTTTCAGATATGTGTCAGATCTAGGATGAATCAAATTTTCATCATCATTATAATCAAGAAACTCATAAAAAACCCAAGGAGAGTTTTATGAAGTTATAAAAATGTCTTTCTTAAGAAAATTGAGTTTAATTTCAATAATTTCGTTTCAAAAACATCCAAACACCTTTTCCATCCATCGTCATGATACTCAAAGTATGAAACAATTCCCATAATTCATAAAAGTTAAAGACTTGGGGACTTCATCCAAGTTCAATCAATGTTGGAACTTCTTCATCATGTTGAAATAAATGTAAACTTCTTATGGAATTTATCATGATGCTTTACCAGTGACAATCATTTGAAAAAAATAGAATCCATACAAAAATGGGATATACAATCTTCAATCCTAAGGCATTCTATGATCTTGTTCAAATGTAAGAAGGTGGATGATTGTCCCATGGAATATCCTTTTAATAATGGGTACATTTACCTTATGCGAAATCATTTTTAGCTAAAATTATTAAGACAATGTACAAGATCCTACATGAAGACAAGCCCGTTACGAGGGACTACACCAACAGTTCCCTAGAGAATTGTGTGCCCTTCCTCTAGACCGAGTGATTGAGTTATCAGTTGAGCTCATACCCAAATCTCTACCCATGTCAAATACTCCGTAAAAAATGCACAACATTAAGATTAAATAAAAAAATATTCAATTATAAGAGAATATAGATAAGGGTATTATATGACTGAGTGGTTCACCATGGGCATCCCTAATCCTCTTTGTAATGAAGAAGGATGGATCAATGAACCTCTACATTGATAATTGTGAGAATAACTAAATAAAGATAAAGAAAATGTATCCCCTTACAAGGATAGATGATTTTTTTGATATAATATGTGTATAAATGTATTTATATAAGGTAGACCATTGGTCAGGATATCATAAGGTAATGTTGAAGATGCAATATATTTCCAAGGATACCTTTTGAAAGAGTTATGAAAATTATTAGTTCATAGTGATTCCTTTCAGAGTCACTAGTTCTACAACTATTTTCAGCGTCCCAAAGAATAGAGTCAATATTTATAACCTCAAACAATTTATATTAGTATTTTAATATGATATTCAAGTATAATACAAAATCTAGGTAGAGCATGAAATGAATTTGAGTACCATGATAAGGACTTGGGAATGGAAAAAATATATCATTGGTATAGTAAATGTGATTTCTAGTTGGAGGAGGTTTCATTATAGGGGAATGTTATCTGCAAAAAGGGATATAAATAGTCTATTATAAAATAATAGAAATCAAATAGTGGCCCATGAAAAATCTACAATGGAGATCCATAATTTCCCTAGTGTAGCTGGGTCTTATCGACAATTTTTGAGGAAATTCTTGTGGTTTTTAGAATAAATAACCAAGATTAATTTGAGGTGTGTAAAGTGTATCTAGATTAGTGAATGTGAATATTATTTTAAACATTTGGAAAAGAGTCTTATCACTACACCAGTACATACAGTATTGATAAGTGGGTAACTCTTTTTGGTATCAAATAATGCTTTAAAGAAGGTATTAGGTTATGTATTTATTCAAAATGATAATGTTATTGCCTACACTTTACAATAGATAAATTTTCATGAGAAAAACTATCCCACACATGATATAGAGTTGGTGGTCATGATCTTCACATTGAATATATGGAGAAATTATTTCAATGGGAGAGAAGTGTGACATATATACTAATAAAAATATACTAGAATATATATTCACATAGAATAATCATAATATTCATAAGATAATATGTGTAGTTCTCATCATGAATTATGAATGATTAATTTAATAAAATCCATATAAAGTGAATAAATTGGAAGATTCTATAAGTATAAAAGATCCCCAACTTTATCTGTGATGAGAATTTATAAGAATTAAATCTTATTAGTCTTTCAATGGATGTACATGATAATCATTAAATAAGGAACATCATAAACCATTTCTCAAAAAGTTTTCTCAACCATACCTTTTAGAGATGTTAAAGGATGTTCAAAGAGATGATTTGTAAATTTAGAAGAAGGTTAAAGCTATTAAATAATGTACATCCTCAGTGTTCTATATTTTTTAGGAGGTATTCAGATGAATTGGGTCAAAAATATGTGTACAATCAATTCCTACAACAAAGAGGGATATTTTAAATAATCTATAGATCTCGACCTTCTATATAAACTCCATGATCAAAAATATGTACTTGGATCATCGAGAGAACTATTGGTGGGAAAATAAGAAGAAAGAGATCACTAAATTTTCTTGATCATTATTTTTATGTCAAAAAGTGAATGAGCAAAGTAAAATGTCTAAGGGGATGATGAAACCATTACCCATACACACATGGTAGTGAAAAAACAACACCATAGACATTGTCACTATACTTTTGATGAAATCTATAGTAAATAATATAATATGGGATGTTGTGGATAATCCTATAAATATTATAAACTATATCGAAATTTGAGAGAAATTGTCACTCGATTAATATGAATGGATATATATCATAGAAGTGGGGAGGACACATAGAGTACATTATCAATTATGTACAATCATGATCAGTGATTTACCACTAAGTTATATATAAGTACCCAACATTCTCAAAACACTGAGATGAACATTAGGACAAGAAATCACCCCCACAATTATGGCTAGTTAAATCATAAAATTCAAACATTAGAAGATATAATGAGAGAATTATCAATGGAATTCAAAGGAGAATGGAATAAACATATTAAACTATAAAATTTTTGTTAGAAAAATAGTTTCCACTCAAGATTACAAGTGGCTCCATATGAAGAACTTTATTAGAATATGTCTAGAACACAAAATGATGGGATAAAGTCAGTAAAACTAAGCTATTGGGGACTGAAATGGTAGAATAGATGGTAGAAAAGGTCAAGACCATTAAAAACACATCAGGGAAACCCAAATTTGAGAGAAGTAAAATACAAAAAAATCATTGATGGGAATTATATTTTATGGTTGGAGACATGATATTCCACCACACATCTCCATAGAAGAGAATCGTGATATTTTGTATGTAGGGAAAAATATGTCCGAAGTACATCATCCCCTTTGAGATTCTAGATCTCATCAGAGTAGTTCACTATTGAAGAGGGATTCAAAAAACCAATTCAAAAGTACATGATGCATTCCAAATATACTTATTGAGAATGTGCATACCATATCCCTCACATGAACTGAATTCAGAGGTGGTACTACTATAATATTATATCTCTTACGACGATGACCCAATGAAGCTTATGAAAAGTTGAGAGAATGTTATACGCAAAAATACTACTCAACTGATAAAACTACCATCAATTAACAATAAATACAAAAAGGTTACATGGGGACTAGAGGAAGTGACAAAGGATAAGTACCCTCACTTTTTTTCACCTTAGTTTGTAAAATGGAATTTCATGGGTGAAATTTCATAATGGGCGAAGAATGTAATGGCCTCGAATTTTGTTAATGGAAATTCCCTTGATATAATTATGTATTACAAAGAAACCATCAAAACATTATTATTATAAATGAATAATGATAAATTATTGAAAAAGTACACCAATACTAATGTAAAATATTACAATTGGAGAATTAATTGGAAATAAAAGAATAATAATAGGATAATTTGGATCTTCCCGATCCACTAGAATGACTCCACTAACGAATAAGGAAGTAGATATATAAATAATGTTCTCTATAAAATATTAATTATGAAGAAGAAATCAATTAAAATATTGATAGAATGTATAATTTAATTAAGACTGAATTTAATAATAAGTATTTATAGAAAGTAAGAAACCCATATGACAGTTATAAACCAGGACGTTGGAATAGTAACCTGACTGTTGGAATAGTAATCTGACCATTAAGAATAGTAATACAGATAGATTTAAAGTAAACTCACCTTAGGAAATTTAAAATGAAATATAAGTATCCTATAAAATTAAAATATGATATATTTATATCATGGTGCAAGTAAATAATATTTTTAAAAATAATAATTTATGTTTTGGTATTTTTGTAAAATGTTAATATTTTATATTCAATTTTATAATAAATATAATGATTTTCAAAAAATTATTTTCATAAAACATATTCATAAATTAATAATTTTTTTATTTGAATTATTACATAATTTTATGGGTCCATAAATTATTTTATAAAGGGTCATAACATCGATTATAATTTTATGATTTTTATTTTTTAAATAAATGAGGATTTTATTTGAAAAAAAAATATATCATATTTAGAAAATTATTTCCAAAATATTGATTCCATTTTATAAATATACAAATTAAAAAATGTTTAGGGTAAATTTTTGATATTTTTCTAAAATAGTTGAAGTTTTGGTGAATAGTGAAATATGATAATTTACAGTACTAAACATTGTGAACCATATACATGAATTTTGGAGATATGGATGATGTAAAAAAATTATTTCAAAACAAAATGAACTAGTTTTTATATGTAGTCAAATTAATCTATAATATTGTTAGTTTTCAAGAAAAATTATAAACTAATGAATATAATAATAACAAACACCACTCTCCTCCACTTATAAACACTACATCTCACCACCACTTCTTCTAGAACCTTATAATCTTTGGATCATTCCAATATTCTTCTTAAATACAATACCAGGACTCTTCCCCAAATCCTTGTTTTTTTGGACTCACCAAAATACCAATTCCATGTTCTTTAATGATGTTTTCAAGGAGACGACATTAAATGGGAAAAATCCTCCATCATTCTCTTTTTAAATTATTTTTTCCTTATACCATATCCTAACCCTCTATAAAATGTGACATTATAACTCAAATATAATATATATACTGAAATTTAATTTTATTTAATCGAACATCCATCCTCAAAACCTTTCTCTCATATTTTGTTTTGTAAATATTAAAACATTGTCTCTAAAATGTCAGTTCATCGCCTTCATGGATATGGTGTTTTCATTTTCAATTAAAACATTCAAATATGGTCATAAAAGTATTATTCTAGATAAATCAGATTTTAGTAGTTATATTATAATTTATTTCATGTTATTCAACTAATATAGAAAGATTGCATTAAATAAAAAAAACTAGTTCGCGATGGTCAGAAAAAATGCCAAAATAAACTAAACATTTGTAATTAATGTTTTGTCAAATGAATCATCCTCATTATAGAAAAAAAATAATATATGGGACCATATAATGTTATCTAAATTCATTAATTCCATATAATTTCACATATATATGATGAATCTAATTTTACAATAACTTATATAATTATATGCAAGTCAATCTATCATTAAACCATGAAACGAACACTCTCGAAATGAAAAAAATAAATTTATTACTCATAAAAATGGCCATAAATGAACTTAATAAAATTATAATAAATCAAATATATGTTTAATATGTTTTGAGTCACATTATTAATAAATTTATTTTGATTACCCATGACATTATGTTCCAGTGTAGAAAACATTTAGACCTTATGTAAGGGATATTTCTGAACCTCCATTTTTTTCATTGGGATGCATTTTATCTCTATTTACCACAATTTATTTATTAATTTTTATTATATACTTTTCATAACTTATATTTTTATGTTGTATAAAAATTTTTATGGCTCAATTCAACTTTCTTTTATGTGTAAATGCATATTTTAAAAGGTTACCTTCTAAATTCTTCTTGATATGAAAGACAAATTGAGGAGAACTTATCCATTTCCTACCCATTTTATATACACTACATATATTAATTTATACCACCCAAAATATTCTTGAATCAATAATTTTATGATGAAAATAAATTTATTTCATTTTTTATTTTAGGGGAATTATTATACCCTTACCTTCTTCAAGGACACCTCATTATGTTCTGTAAAACTAGGCTTAAGTGGCACATTTATAAATTTGACTAACAAATCTTTTAAAAATATTCAAATCCTTTGAAGATAATTATTTAGGATCAATTCTTATTTTTAACCTTGTTAATGTCTATGAAAGATTTATATCCCTTCTTTCATAGATACCATTATGATGCACCCTTTGGTTATGCCGTATGACATGATTACACTGCCCATTTCTTTCCATGGGTTAACCTTATGTGTATTCATTATGTTTGACTATTCATGTGGCACAAATATGCATGAACAAGTTATAAAGGGTTGGAATAGACAACTCTATCATGCATTGGGTAATTTTTACTCTCATTATATGTTATTTATGGGGTTAAGGAGTAACCCTAATTCATTATGGGGAAATATCCGCCATATGATATAGTCATGGAAGTTATACATGACTATTTTTTATGTCTTTTTATATGTTTATTACATATTTTCTAGATTTACAAGATCATGAAATTCCATGTTATATATGTTGTGATTCCATATGTTTATTCATGATCCATGCCTTTTATGTTATCCTGATGTGCTTTTTAGCCCAAGTATTATGATTAATTCCCAGGTTTATTCCCTTAATGGGATGTTTAGATCATCTCTTTTTATATATGTATTTCCATAGGTTATTCTATAATGTTCTAGGAGTTGAAAGAAATCAGGAAGTCATTATGCAGATTAATTAATTTTTTTATTCGATTCCCATGATTTTAATTTTATGTACCTATTATTCAAAATATACTAGAGTATTTGACCCATTGTTTCTATTTAATGTATCTTAATGATCAAAACCATATTATAATATGTGTTAGAGGATAGACTATCTATAAGACATATTATTTTTAATCAACTAATCATGTACCGAAGTCTCCTGCAAGATACAAGGACCTAGTAACATGACCTATCCTTCCTATAACCAACAAAGAGGTGACCGGTACAACTTACCATAAATGCCTAATATGGAGAAATTAGAATTGTTTCATGAATGATATTATTGATGAAAAACTCAACTATAGGGATATGTTTCTCCCATGAAATTACAAAATCAAGTAATCTTTCTCTAAGAATCTCCTCCAACACTTGTATAGTCCATTCCCACTAGACATCGATCTTAGGGTGAAAAGATGTGCTCCGAAGAATATCTGTACCCAAAGAATTTAGTAACCCCTACTAAATGCTTTATGTGAAATGAGAGTCCCTATATAAATTGATATAAAAGGGACCCTTTTTAGGCATATTATCGTATAGACATGCAGTCTTCTTGGCTCATCAACTGAAAAAGTATCCTAAAAAGGAAGGAAGTGGGATACTTTCATGTGTCAATCAATGAATACCAAAACTACATCACTACCTCAAGGGGACATCAGTAAGCCAACCATAAAATCCATCATTATGTTATCTAATTTCAATTATGAGACCGGTAACAACTGTCACAAGCATGTAGGATTCTAGTACTCCACCATGACCTTCTGATTGGTGGAACACAATGTGATAAAACCTTATATTTAATGTTTTATCCTAGGACGACAATACTGACGACACATATCATGATACATCTGGGAGATACATGGATTTACATCCTAATGATAATTATGATATTGTTGAATTAACTCTTCTATAATCGTTGTAGGAACCCAGATACACCCATCTACATGTAGTATGTCATCTTAATCAATAGACCAATCTAAAAGAGGTTAATCACAATAAATAGCTTCTTGTTGCAGTAAATATTTTGGATAGGATAACCGCCTTCCCTTCACTCTATCCAGGTGTGAAGAAAAAACTATTAAGGCCATAAAAAGGCCAAACGTGACTATCATGAAGCACTAGATGCATCTCAAAATAAATTTCCAGAACTTCCAATCATAAATGGCTTACTAAATCACAGATCAACACATCATCTACCACATTTCCCTTTCCAGGCATATAGGCTATCTAAATATCAATGAACTCAAGGTACCTGAAGCATATTAACACTAAGAGATTTAATTCATGCTACATGAGGATATATTTTAGGCACTTGTGGTCTATATTCACAACATGTTTCTATCCCATTAGATGATGCCTCCAATAATGAAATACATGAATGAATTTTTTATGACTAAGGTCTTGCATCAGATAATTATGCTCATCATGCCTCAACTATTGAGATCCTTATGAAATTACCCATTACTCATGAATTAATACTACACCCAACCTAATTCTTGATGCATCCAAAAACTATATATACCTTTTTACTGGATTTGGAAGAATCTAGATCGATACTAAGTTAATACTTACTTTCAACTCTTTAATGGCCTTATATTACCTATTGAACCAAAAAATTCACAACATTCATAATAATATTGGAAATAGGTTCTATAAGGAGTTACAAGTCCTCTATGAAATAACATTAATATATAGCCATCCCTAATAAACCCTGTATATCAAACATGTTCTTGGGATACTCACTAGAAACAACAAAACTCACCTTATCTTGGTCAACTAATACTACTTATTTTGAGATAATATGACCAAATAATTGACCCTTGTTAATCTAGAAGATGAACTTCATGAGCATAGTATATAAAAATGATCTCTCAGTGTATTCACATTGATCTCAAGATTTTTAGCATGGTCCCTTTGAGTATAATAATACACCCAGATTTTTTACATAAATACCACAAAAAAAGGAAATTAGGAATGGATGGAGAACTATACTCATCAAGTCCATAAAAATAGTTGGAATGATTAAAAGATGAAACAAAATAACTAGGTTCTCATATGAATAGTACAAAATTTGAAAATGCATACATGGTGTGTCTGAATTCCTGAATCACACCTTGTGATTGCCAAATCATTATTAAATCTTTGAGAACACTATAAATCCTCATAGTCTGTCAATGAGATCATCTATACATGGAAATAGATACCATTTCTTAACTATAATCTAGTTCAACTATTGGTAATTCATGAAAATCTTAAGGGCCCCACACACCTTCTTGAAAAAAAGAATGAATGAACCCTAAGATGATGTTTTGGGTCAGATAAAAATGGAATATTATAAATACTTATACTCTCTATTGATCTTGTGAAGCTTGTTATGTTTCTTACTATATATAGGAATAGATACTTGAGGTTATCCGAGAATGAGCTCAATCATGAAGATCACCTCTCTCTAAGGAAGTATTCTAGAGAAGTTTTATGGGAATACATCCCTAAAGAGTTCCAACACTAGTGTAAAATATGTCAGATTCATTCCATAATTTTCTATACAAAGGACATTAATCTGTGCTATCACTCTAATTATCCCACAATTATCTGGTCCAGATCTACTTTTCGATAAATTCTACTCACCCTTGTGAAGTTATCTATCACCCTATGATGATTTAATTGTTACACTGCAATGATAATAGTCCATATAGACATGATAGGTGACCAACTATTACATATCAAGAATGAAATTGAATTATGTCATCTTGATAATGAATAAGTCCCATAAGAAATGATAACTACCTACCTTAATTGTATAGTCCTCACATAGGAATATACCATCTAAAAGCACACCCAATGAGTTTCTAGGGTCATTACCTCACCAAAGTATATAATTTTTGGGCCAAAAATTTATATGATTGATAAATTGATAATGGAGTTCATGGAAAATATATCAAATAAGGAAGATACAATAGTAGAGGCTATTATAATATTACCTCATACTATAGATGGTCTTGTAATATGCTCCTTGGGTATCTGTTGTAATGAGAGAAACTGGCTGGATCCATAGAACTATGTTATTTCTAGACTAGCCTGATCATGTATACTCTATTGGTTTTTATAATCACAAGTCTAGATACCATGTCCAAGATCTCCTCCTTAGATTGTTCGGCCAATGCTACCCTAGTTTCCTTCATTACATGGCTTAACTGATCTTACTTCTAAAGACAGAGCTGGAGTGGGTGCTCCTCCAAAAGAAATGGGAGGAATGTTCCATGAAAAACGTTGAAGATGACCTATATGGAAAAAATCATGACACTAAATTGGGTGTTGATAACATTGAATATTCACACAACTCTTCTCTTCACAATTATGGAATATAAAAAAGTTTCTAGTGATGATACTATGACCATCACTAATCTAACAAGAAACCTCAAGGCTAAGCTTCCTAATACATGAAGAACTACTACCCTATCTCGACACTGAACCTATATACCTAGTAATATCAAATCCCCTCATGTTGATCTTAGTTATAAGGTCTTGGTTCACTCTCTCAGAAAAGGTATTAAATTGAAATACATTCACCTTCGAGCAGATGTTGTACCTGAGATTGTCCTCAAAGAGTCTCTATCACAATAACTAACCAATATAAAGGGGTTTTGAAAAGAATTGTAAATCAAAAAAACTTGTTTAATGGTCTATTATGGGAATAGAACAAAGCCCTACGTGCATGATGTAACGCCCTGACCCCAGTTAGCCAGAGTCTGTGCATTATTTCATAACATTAGCATAATCCCAAAAGATCAAGTCTCGAAAGACCGATTAGTTTAGTAGCCTTGGTAACAATAGATACATTCATAAGTCTTACATTACATTATAAAGTAAAACAAAAATAAAAAAACATCTTGTCTTCATATCCCCTCAAACTATCCCTGCAGGTCATTCATAATATACTTCTTCACATCCTGGAAAAATTTAAACATTGGAAGGGGTGAGCTCAGATGCTCAGTTGGATAACAATATAGCGGATCCTTTCATAAATAAACAATAACATTTAAGGCAATGAATAACTAAAAAAAGACTCTTAAACATGAACTTCAGCATAATATGGAAAAAATAAAATGAAATAATTCCATTTACTTATTCACATGGATATTCTACTAGTCAAATAATCACATGCAATATCAATAACCACTTTCATAATGATGGAATGCATAATGCCAGACTATCATAACCACGTAGCCAAGGCATCGTGCCAAGACTACAAATAATATTTTATCTAGGCCTCATTCCAAGGCACTAGTTTGTCTCATGAGACCTGCCGATGTATCGAAAATCTATAGCGGGCTCCACCAGTCACTTATTAAGTCCAATGCATTCCTCATATGAATAGGCTTAAACATATCATAAATCATAAAATAATCGTATCACATAAAACATGCATAAAGGAAACATAACATTTCCACATTTCAATCACAAGATATCAATACAACACACTGATATAATAAAAACATTATAAAAATCATTTTCAATACCAAAATAAAAGAAAAGTAAAACCTGGTATTTATTTTTCATTTTAAAAAATATTATGGCTTGTAGTGGAAGCCGAAACTCAAATAATGGTCACGGCGGCGGAGAAGTCATTGTCACCGCATACATATGACAGAAAAACATTCCATTTTGTTGTTTAGTAAAACACTTCGTATAAAAGGATTCCTTTTGAAAAAAAAACATAAAAGTCAAAGGGGTTTATACACTGTATAAAAGAAAGTTATGTATAAAACAAAATATGCCTCAATGAAAGGAGATTGAGATGAAGTCCCTTACAAAGATAATTTTTTAAATAAAATAGATCTATTATGTGTATTCACTATATTTACACATAAAGAAAGTATAAATACCAGATAGGACATAATAATATCATGACATAATTTGAAAATAGGAGATTAACCCAAAGAATGGAAATTGGGTTAAGAAGTTCCCTTAGCTCATGTCTGACTTGACTTGATCATTCTTTAATCTCCTGAATAATAAACTAGAGTTAATTAATATTTTTTTAAGAACCTTTTTCATGTTCATTATTCCTTTTATATAACTTATTACCATGTTATCAACATTATGTAATTATTTAAGTTAATAATGGTCTTTTTGTCGATCTTTGGTACTTGAGTCAAAAATAAACTTCTTATAATTACAAGTTATTCATGTGGTGAAATATCCATTATATCCATAATTATATTCATGATTTAGATATCATATATATCATATATATCCAGTATATACATGGATTTATAATATTACATAACATTTAGAGTTAAGAAATGAAATGCACCGTTCATGGAGACGGTAAGCCGTACGTACGCATGAACGCTACTTTCATTTCTATTTATTATTTAATGGATTGAAATTATAATTATATAAATGTATACTATAATTCCAGTATAATATAATGTATAATATCATTTACTCTATCCTTTATACATCCCACATATAGCATTAACGATTCAAATCACTTTGAGGGGGCGGTAGTCCACACTTCCTAAAATAAAATTATCTCGTTTACCCATAATGAAAATCATAAAGGTATGCCATAAATGAAAAATAAATAATCATAATGAAAAAATATATATATCATATATAAAAATATTTTCATCATAATGGCCATAATGATTGGTGTTAAAAGAAGATTGAACAACCATCGTTTCGTGAGGCAGTAATTCGCCACCCACAGAAACAATATGTTCTTTAACTATTAAACGAAGGTGTGTGTAAGTGTAAATAAAATAATTCTCATAAAAACATCAAAGTATATTGAAGATACTGGTGTTGTTACAAAATAAAGTAATAAAAAGAGTTTAGGGGGTTGGAGAATCAAAATAAAATAAAAGAACATAAGAGAAAACATTACCTTCAAATCGGGTAACTCTTTTTGATTTGAGCCAAAGGATTCCTTGGGAAGACTTCTGCCCATAGTGAGGCTTCTAAGAGTAATATAGGGAAGTTGAGAGTGTATTTTGGTAGAGTTTGGCTGAGCCAAATGGATTGAATGTGTGAATAAGGTTGTAGAGGTGGGGTCCTTTTATAAGAGGTGAGGAGGGGCACTCTTGGAAACTCATCAAATGTTACATTATTATGAAATGATTTTTGGATTTTAAAGTTCCCACAATGATATATTTATAGGATAAGGTGATAAGTGTTCGAATTATACTCATCCAATAGGTTTTTGACAAGTTTAAGCCTTATATTTTACATTATCTTTTCATTTTATTTAAATCGTTAATTAATGAGGTAATCGCTGCATTATCATGGTGTCGAAAAAAATTTAATTTATTTAATGTCTAAATATTTAAAAAAAATTACCATGAAGTAGGAAATATTTTTATCTTGCTAATGAATATTTATTGTCGAAAATTTAACTTATATAACCCCATGTAATAATTTTTTTAGTAAAACAACACATGTTTGCTCCAATTTTATTTTTACTTTAAATAAAAAGTTATTAATGTCATTTTATTACCCAAGTGGGTCCATGGGATCCCCTAGTTTACCCATGGATTTTCTTGGTCGTCCATGACTCATCCAATAATGGTATGACTTGTTTAAAGGTACTCTCATGTTTTTATAATTTCATTTTTACATTAAATTTCACTAATTACCATTAATCGCGATTAATAGAACTTAAAAGTTACTATTCACCAAAAATTATTTTAATCCCATTGAACCAAATTTTACTTCCTAATAAAAATGATATATGTCAGATTTTGGAAATTCAAATCACAGAGGTGGTAAAATTTCATTTAAAAAAAAATCAATTTTTTAACTACCACTTAGTGGTTTCACTATTCATCAAAAATCAAAGTTTTTCAGAATAATACCAAAAATTTACCCTAATCTATATTTGATATTCCTAATTCAAAAATTACGTATATTTTACAAAATGCGAACCATATAAGTTGAATTAATTAATTTAATAATTAAATCTCGTTGTCACAACAAATAGCGTGTTTTTAATAAACAATATATATCAAAAGATTGACAATTGTTTATATCCAAATTCGAAGTGAAATTAATTCTAATGACCACCATTGGATAAAATAGTAAAAATATATTCTAATTATACTTTAAAACCACTCAATTTTATAATTTATAACTATAAAATATTTTTATTTAAAAATTTATTTTTAAGTATTTTTCACTATTCATCAAAAATTGGATGTTCTCAGAAAAATACAAAAAATTCAACATAGGCTAATTTTGATATTCCGAATCCAAAAATGAAGTCCATTTTGAAATATAAAATTTATATAATTTCAAAAAGTGGGTATTACTATCCATAACGGCTACTTTTATTGGTCGCGGTGTGTTAGAACTCGAGGTTGTGTACAACACACGCTGCTCTATTATTCAAAGAGAAGCGTACTATGGAAGCTTGGGATGTTACACATGAACTCCATGTATTGGTCATATATTTTCATATAAGAGAAATGTAAACATAAAAGGAAGTTTGGATGACCACCTAGACCATGCCCTGATGAGGAGTAGCCTGGGTAATCACATCCCACTAGTGCTTGGTGGAATCATAGAGCATGTAGGTGGTGATCTTAAACATTCTATATGGTGATTTTTATATATTATTGAGGAAAAATATGATGGATTCTATCCAAGAATATGTATCCTGTGGATATCTATCCCTTAAGAATATGGGAGAATATTGCTGATGAAACTCACGAGTACGATAATACATCATATGTGTAGGTCGGTGTGCACCTATCATAGTCTGTATCATGAATATGAAACATTCTAAATTATGAGAGTTAGTTTTCTGTTTGGGAAGCGTAGGAATTCCCTCAGGTGGAACTATTGGACATATGAATTATGGCTTAGGGAATACCACTTCTAGGGAATGACCATCACCAACCTCCTAGTGCATGACTAGAGGTCATCAGGGTGGAGTAGCTCTAAATATTTCAAGAACACACCTTAGAAAAAAAGTCAAAATTAACGAGAATCTCTATAGGGGTTCGAGTACACGGAGGGAAAATTTATTGTTAAGGATCAAATCCCTCTTTAAATTACACTTGGAATCTCCATTTATAACATCAATTTTATTTATAAGTTTGAATTTACATTTATGTTAGTATGTGGTTTTATAAATAACCTATGGTAGAATTAAATGGATAGTCATACCCACTTTAAAAAGGCCCATACACTTTAAAATATTAGATCGATACCTCTATAATTCCAACCCCTTAATTTGGTACTAGAATTTAACTAGTAAAATATGATAGGTCAATTCTGATGATTTAACCTTTCCAATTTATAAAGTAAAATACACCATATAAATTGAAATTGGTGTCTTGTAATCGCAACCAAATCCCAGCTCATGTAACCATGGTTACAGAAATTTCATTAGTTGAAATTGGCTCTTTAAGATGACAAAATCAATCTATATAGGAAACACCATTTAGTATGATACTTAAATTTTATACAACCAATTTTCTTTATTTATAGAAGATGTTAGTGGAACAAATATATATTACAATCAAGGCATAATCAATAATCATATGAAATGAAAGTAATGTAAGAAACCAAATTGACCTATATAGAATGGAATATACATGGCATGTGAATACTAGGTGCCCATAATAATGCATCGAACAATTATAATTTCTATAATGTACTAAGGCAGAATCTCTAATAGTAACAACAAAGACCACAAATCATTTACATCACCCAATAGTGAAAGTGTATCAATTGTAATAGGTGAAGAAATGATCAATAATTTCCCAATAATAGGAAACTTGGTATTTACCCAAATGGGGGTTAGCTACTCCCAGAAAAAAATTATAAACATATTAAAAAATGTTCTTGATCACCATTTAAAATATCATAAAATATAATAAAAATGAAATGAAATATCAGATACATCTTTGTGACATCCTCGAACGGGTTCACTCTGGAGTAACTAAAACTTGTTGGCCATATGGCCTCCAGGACACATCCACATATGCTGAAATATTCTTACTTTTAGTGAGGGAATATGTTTCTTCCATGGGGATACTATTACATCACCTTAGAGTAGATCATAATAGAGATATAACAGAAGAATAAACAACACATTCATAATAATAAATTAATAAAGTATCAAAAACAAGAATAAGAATCTATGTATTAAACATCCAACCCTTGAGCTATAAATTGTATCATACACAAAATTATGCAATGTAATTTCTCTACAAAAATAGAAATCAAGTATACATTCCAAAAAGTTTATATTACATTACATGCTATACAAAAGATTCAAAAAGGGAAAAAACTATCCTGACATCCCACATTGGCCTGGTCATCTGCTACTATGCTCCTATCATATAGCATGAAAGTTAGTTGTAAAAAGAGGGTTTCTCTCTTTGTCAACACCTCTGATTTTATAATCCATCTAGGTACCAATGACGTCCTATATAGGGTGAGATATAATTCTCGGTATACCACCACCAATGTTGTCTATACAACATGGGGAAATGGGTTTTTGTGAATGGATATCGGTGAGGATCCCATCTCCCATCACAAATAGTTGTTAATACATGAGTATTTTCTATATGACATATTTCCCATAAAAAATAATCATAAATAAAAAATTATTTGTGATGATAAAACATTTCCATCACAAATACATATGGCACGCCTACATGCCAAACCTTGGGAAAATATATTTCTGACAGGTATTTAACCCTATCACAAATACCTTTCATTGTTATTGTTATTTGTGATGGGAATTAATTACCCATTGCAAATAATATGTCAGTTGATGAGTATTTGTGTTGAGACCCACAAGGAATAAATTTTTTATCCCAGATGTTCTGATTTATGGTGGGTATTAATTGCACTGGGTCCCATTGTAAATGCTAATATTTTCAATGAGAAACCCATCGAAAATAGTCACACCACTACTAATCTAAAATATATCATACCCAAACCAATGTTTTTTCAGTTATTCTTAATCTATGTTATAGTCTCCTTATATCCCCTCCTCTCCCCTTAATTTATTTTTTTAAAATTTTTATATTTTTACAGGGAAACAAATTCTTAGTTTTCCATCAGAAAAAGATTAAATTTTGAGGTGTTTATTCAATGTTTTCAATTTTAAATTAATTTAATTTATTTTATATTATAATTTAGGATTATTAATTATAAGTAATTACTGTTAATTAAATGTATTTATTTATAATTATAATTAATGATTTTACATTAAAAATATTTAGTTTCAATGAACAGTAAATAACTTTAATAAGACGTAATTAGTTTTAATTTGTAGTAATTAGTTTTACTAATCAGTAAATGGCTGTGATTAATAGTTATTACTTATAATTGATAAAAAAATAGTACTAATTATAAAAACATTGTAATAATTTATAGATCTTAGTAATAAGTAATAATAAATTATAGTAATTTTTAATAATTGATAGTAATTGATATTAATTAACAATATTTTATTGCAATTAACACTAAATATTTAAAATTTAAAAACAAATAGAAAAAATTTGTGAAAGTCCATATAAATTAGTAGTAATTAGAAAAATTAGTGGTAGTTCTAAAAATTAGAAATAATTAATAGAAATTATTGGTAATTAGTATAAAATAACAGTAATTATTAAAAATTTGTGAAAAAGAGATGTAATAAGTAAAATTTACTAGAAATGAGTGGTAATTATTAAAAAATAGAAAAAATGTGCAATAATTGTTCAAATATAGAGAAAATGAGTGGTAATTAGATATATTTATCAGAAATGAGTGCTAATTATTAAAAATTGTTGTATGTGGTCTATAATTAGTAAAAAATATTTTTAAGGTTATGTAATTAGTAAAAAGTATTGGCAATGAGTAGGAATTATTTGAAATTAGTGGTAACGACTGATAATTATTAAAAATTTGCAAAAAATGAGCATTAATTAGTTAAAGATATAAGTAACTAGAGTTAATTAGTAAAATACAATGGTAATGAGTGAGAAGTATTAAAAAATTATTGTTAATGAACTGTAATTAGTAAAAAAATGTATAATGTTATTTAATTAGTAAAAATTACTGTCAATGAGTAGGAATTATTTGAAATTAGTGGTAACGAGTGAGAATAAATAAAAATTAGAAAAAAATGAGAATTAATTAGTTAAAGTTAGTAGTAACTAGAGTTAATTAGTAAATGTTAGTGGTAATTAGTGAGAATTATTATAAGTTATTTTTAATGAGTTTGAAATTAAAAACATTAGCAGAAATACCAGATAATTAGTAAAAAAGACTAGTAATGAGATATAATTAGAAAAAAATACCAATAATGAGTGGTAATTACTAAAAATTATCATAAATGGGTGATAATTATTAAACATAAGTGGAAATGAGAATTAATTAATAAAAAATACCTATTATAATTGATAATTTGTAAAAGATATCGAAAATGACTTGTAATTAGTAAAATACTTGCAATGAGAGGTAATTAGAATAAAAATATCTATAATGAGTGGAAATTAGTAATAAATAAATAAAATGTGTCGTGATTAGAAAAAATACATTCAATATGTGGTAATTAGTATAAAAATAAATACAATGATTTATAATTAGTAAAAAATTACCTACAACGAGCAGTAATAAGTAAAAAATAACTACAGTGAGGGGTAATAATCCAAAAACACATGTAATGAGCGGAAATTAGTATAGAATATCTATAATGAGTGGAAATTAGTAAAACATTCATGAAAATAGTGATAATTAGAAAACAAATACCCGTAATGAGCATTAATTTAAAAAAATTACACATAATGACAGTTAATTTGTAAAAAATACCTTCAATGGTAATTAATTAGTAAAAACAACATGCAATTAGTGGTAATTAGTAAAAACCCATGTAATTTGGAGTATTTAGTACGAAATAAATATAATGAGTGATAGTTAGTAAAAAATAATGGCAATGAGTGTTAGTTAGTAAACGATATTGGAAATGAGAATTATTTTGTAAAAAATACCAAAATTCACCCCCAATGAACCACAATTAACGACAAATAACAACAATTAAACAAATTTAACAATAGATAATTACAATTAATAATAGAATATTGACCAATGGAAATAAAGTAATCCTGGAGTAGAGGAGATTAATGGGATTGTAGAGTCAAATAATTTAGGTGCCAAAATTATTTCTCTCTGCGGTGACCACCCTCCACTAGCTACTTCCCTCAACGGAAGCATGCAGTGGAGGGGCGGACATTGAAAATTTAATGAAGGAATTGAAGTGAAAGTGTGTTTAGACTATAGGGAGGATTGGTAGTCAGGGGTAAACTCATAGTATTACCAAATACTGGCTCTCTTATGAATGATCTGAACACAGGGGAACTAGAATTCAATCACTCAATCATCACCTTTATACACTCCACTCCATTCTCCCCTCATGCCCCTAGGTCAGTCTTATATTTTTCTTTATTGATAATTCATGATAATTATAAAAAAATTATTGGTATATATAAATCTTTAGTAGTCATTTGGGAAATTAGAAAAATACATCGGTAATTAGATAGAATTTATAATACTTACAAGTAATTTGAAATTTTTTATTTTTTTTATTTTTTTGGATAGTATTCTCCATATATTAGAATAATTATAAAAAATATTATATTTTTCAATCTTTTATAAAAACATGGAATATAGATTTAGAAAATAATATTTATTATAATATTGTGATTAGATTAAAAATCACCAGTATCCAAATAGTTCTCTTATAAATCATATATATATTAGGGGTGTTGAATCATTTTTATCATTTGCGACATCTCCACCAGAACTTTTTTTAGAAGGGAAAATTACATGTTCATGTAATAAATGTGATCTGAGGACATTTGAAACAATTTACAACATGGGGGATCATATATTACATTTTGGTCTTTTTTTGAAGATTTTGTTTTTTGGTATCAACACAGTGAAGGAAATTCTGGAGATGATACTAATAATTTGGTTTTAGTACCATCACAATTTCAAGAATTTATTAAATCATGATTCTGGTATGTCATTTCAACAAATAGAAACTCAGAATGATATTTATTTAACTCTTGAGTAATAACCATATCCATTATATGTGGTGCTAAATTGTGTTGATGATTCCTCATATCCTGGTTGCAAGATAAAAAAATTTTATGTGGTGGAAAAAATAAGGCTATTAAATTAGATAATAAGATGTCAAATATCTATTTTTATTAGAAATAATATTTTGTTAAATCAAAATTACCTAGAATTAATTTGTTTCCCACCAATTTCTATGAGATATAGTTTGAGGATAGTTCCTAATTTGCATATTATTTATCAGAAGATTAATGCATGTTTAAATGATTTAATATTATATTATGGTGAAAATGATTTGTTAGTTTGTTATCCTATTTTTTTACAATAAAGGTACAAGAAGGCTCAACAAGGGTAGTTTGGATTGGTTCTGATTAAACAGTTGAGGTATTTACTGCTTACACCCATATTTTATCAATAATTTTTGTCTCAGAACACAACATCATTGATGTCATGGTAAAATGAAATATTTCAACCTATAAAATATTAAATCATCCCTGTGGTAGTGATTCATGGAAAATGGTTAACCATGTACATCCTTATTTTTCTTAACAATACATTAACTTGTTATTGAGTCTTTATAGTAACATGTTGTGTCTATTGGGTTTATACAGTAGTCAATATTCTTGTTTCCCAATCTTTATAACTCTGTAAAAATTACCTCCTTGGATGTGGATAAATAAACCATATATATTTTTAGCATTATTAATTCATGAACATCTAATAAAGAATACCGATGTATATTTGTATCCATTGATTGATGAGTTAAATTTAATGTGTTGTAATAGTGTCAGTACAAATGATGTTGTTGAGAAGTAGAATTTAATAATGAAAGATATGTTAATGTTAAATATTAGTAACTTCCTAGAATATGGAATTCTATTTATCTAAAGTACACATGGTCCAAAATCATGTGTGTACAATACAAGTTACAATAGATCATTTATACTCATCAATGGGAGAAATCCTTTTTTTGGCTATCATCGTAGATTTATTTTTATTGATAATCCTTTACAAAGGAACATAAATCATTTTAGAAAAAGTTACAATTTAAAGAGGTGGAACACTTGAAATTATATTTGTTATTGATTTAAAATATAATGTCTATTTATTTCGTCCCATTACCTTTGGGCTGACTATAAACCAGAAAAATAGATGTATTTGGGAAAGGTTTACATTGGTTTAAATGAATTGATTTTTGGGAACTACCATACATGTCTAATTTTTTGGTCTATAACATGTTTGATGTAAAACAAATTGACAAGAAATATTTTGATAACATAATTTATACAATTTTGGAACCAGATATAAAGAATAAAGGTAATTTAAAATCACAATGATATATTGATGAAACTTTTAGGAAACCAAAACATGAATTGTTTGAAAATGACAGATCAGAGAAGTTAAGGATTCTAGAATGAGCTTATACACATTGCAATGAAATCTGTTAAAAATTTTATAGAGGATTTCAAAATTGAGTCTACTGGATGGTTATGTTACCAATTAGGATTGATGTTTCATAAATAGTTATATTACGAGATTAAAAAGTCATGACTGTCATGTTATATTGGAAATAATTCGTTCAGTTGGATTTAAATGTTTTTTTAATTATTTGAATTCATATGTGCTAACAAAAATTGCATATTTTTTCAAATACATTTGTGAATAAAAAATAAAATGATGAACATTGTAGAATATAAGAAGTTTTTGTTTTAATTTTATGTAAATAGGAAAACAATCGATCATCTATCATTGATGTATTGGAATATTTGATATTACATTTTTTACATAAAGAATAATTTGGAGGGAAGGTATAATTTAGATTGATTTTCCAAAAAGAACGATTAATATAGAAACTAAAGAAAAAAGTTACATAATACTGTATCAGTTAAAGGGTCAATTGGAGAAGCTCATTAACATTTGAACATTTCTTTTTTTTCTCCCATTATTTCCAACCTGAATATCCCTTAGAACATAACTGAATAATCTGTAATGAGGGAAATGTTGACAATGCCATTAACATTCAGTTATCCATTTTTACATAGCCTAAACATGGATTTATTAGAGTTTATAAATTATTGATTTTAGAAGATGAACCTCATAATGTTAATATATATATTCTTCCTAACTATGAAAAAATGAAATGATTTATATAGTGAGATCTAATATAACATATTCATTAATTTTTTTAAAATAAAATTATATAATTTTATATGTAGATTATATAATGATAATATCATGAAAACGTTTCAAAAAATTTCAGAATCTTCCCTTAAAAATTCAAGAAACATAATTATACTTATTTGATTGGATGAATGTTAAAGTAAATTGTTCATTTTTTGACATAGAAAATAAATTTATTATTTGATATATTGCAATTTTTTTAAATTTTTGGGGTATCAAAACATGCCAACAAAATTGATAATAGATTGTGAGTGTGTTTCATAACACACTATCCAAAATGGTAACTTCTAATATTTCATATGTGGTGAAAGGTTATCAATTTCCTAAATGTAAATATGGTGAATAAAAAACAATGAATAATGATGTTTCTTTGAGAAGATCTCATCATAGAGAAAGTGAAGTTGAGTTTTATTGAATTGTGGATGAAATAATTGAATTGTGTTATCTGAGGCATATTTATGAGACAACGACTAAATTCTATTGGGTTGAAACTAATAGAGTATTTTATGATAATATGTTCCATGAGATTTTGGACATTAAACATAAACACGCACTTGTTGTAAATGAACCATTTTTATTAGCTAATCCAGAATATAAAATTTATTTTTTAAATTATTTTTCTACTAAAAGAGAATTATATGATTGGAAGAGCACTATAATAATGAAATCCTATTAAAATTATTTTATGGAAAGTGAATTTAGTTCAATTATCATTCAAGGAATCAAAACTTTTCAAGAGACATATACAAATACATCTTTTCAATGAAGATACATGAATATCAATGATGACACCACATAATTATGGGATAATGTTGATGATGATGTTGACGACGTAAAAAGAAATTTTTATTGAAAAATTATTATAAAGCTGAAACTCTTATGGAAAATGATGTTACCAAGGAGGAATATGAAGATATTGACAACGTCATATACAAATATGAGGATAAAGACAAAGAATTAAAAAAATATTGTTAGTCGTAGTCAATATAAATATAAATATATAAATATACACACACACACACACACACACACACATATATATATATATAATAATTGTCTTCAATTATTTTATGACAACATTGTTCTCATGTTTTATATGTTTGAAGAGAGTTAAAATCAGATTTTATGTAGCCTCAAGGAGGCTATAAAACATGAGGATGAGCCTGATGGTACGACATCCAAACCGGAGGATGCAAGCACTGCATCAAAGCTGGAGGGGTCATGGTCTTATGAGATTGATGATTACCAAACCTATTTCTGAGTGACATCTACATCTAGATATTGATCTATGCATGAAAAGGTATATTCAATTTTGTAATTTAGATAATTTTCATTCTCCTTAATTTTCATAAAATTATTTGTGTTTTGATTGTTTTATTATTTTTTATATTTTCCCATAGTTTTTTTCTTATATATTTTTGATAGGGGCCATATCTTTTACACAGTTAATTTTATGGAAGATGTTTGATGTGGGATCATATTCCCATAGATGTTCAGTAGCACATGTTTTATCATTCGATTCTATGTAAATATATAACTGTTGTTTTGAAATTTATTTAACTCTAAACTTTCTATTATAAATTATTTGGAGGGTTTATGGTATACATAGATGATATAATTAGGAAATATATCTGGTAGGCCTGTATATGTGAGCATTTTTGTCAGATTTTTCATAATCTGAGGAAGAGATCCATGAAGAAAGATGGAGTCACTGTTTTTGATGAGTCTTTATGTAAACACCAACCCAATTACGTATCCTATCATGTTTTGGATGTATTGTTGATATAATTATTGGTAAATAGTTTTTATAGGAGATCATCATTATGTTTTAAGAAATAAAGGAGATAGGAGGTAACCCATAGAGCAGGTAGTCATAAATTCAGTAATCATCGATGGCATTTGATAAGTACTTTTATTTAATGATTTATATAACTATAAATGTAAAATGTTTGTTTAATTTTTCATATAGGAAGTTAAGAATCCTAATATTAAAGAGTTTCATGATTATAAGAGAATGTACATAGAACCTATCATTAGAGATATTATTGATGGTCGATAGTTCCATATTGTGGTTAGTATTTTTTGAGTATTAATATTAACTAAAAAAATGTTTTATATATTTTAATTTCAAATTTCATTTAAAGAATTCATTTGAGGCCGAAAATTCTCAGAAAAAAATATAAGGTTGATGTCATTGTGGAGGGTCATAACACTAATATAGTACATTTTGATGGTGTAACATGGTTGCAGTCGACTCAATATGACTTCGAGAAAGTCCAATTTGTTGGTATAACAATATGGTTGATTCTTGGTATTTATTATGTTACCTAAATGATATCATTTTATATCATGAGGGATGATCATATATAGTCATAATCATTATATTCTAAGTACAAGGAGAAGATTCTATCATGGGATTATGTTATATAGACACTGAATAGAGATCATGCAGAGTTTTATTGATAGCATGAGCACTAATAGGAGGAACAACATCGGGCGCATGGGTAGGAGTATCAATAGATGATCAAGTACATGAGATCATTGGTATATGGAATGGGGATTGATTTCTGTTGGAAAAAATCACTAAAGGTATCATTGAAGCATTTTTGAGGTGATTGTGTTTGTTGACAAAGTGGACATCTGTGTTGTGATTGTTGAACAAGAAAACTGTGACATAAAAATTTGTTGACAAAAAGGATTTGTTTGTTGCATGTCGAGTTCAGGGGATGCAGTTAGCAATCCTTATTTGATTCAAGAATGTCGACAATGTAATGGATGATCTGGAGGCGGTACAAAAAGAACAGATACAAGGTTGTGCAGTTTTCTAGTGTTTGCCAAAAATTTTTCCTGAAAATCGATAAATGAAGAAAAGTGGTTTTGGAAAAGGGACTTGTGCACCATGGTCTTCAAGGACATGAAAATTACACAACCTATGTTTTTCATGATCAGAACATAAAAATATGGAAAAGGGAAAAGGGGCGCCCAAGTATTAGGGTTGGTCACACAAGTGACTTGCGCACCGAAACTTGCGCGCCGAGAGGAGAATTGTGAGAAATCGCATAGGGTGTCCAAATTCCTATAAATAGAGGTCGAACTCTCTTCATTCCGTAAGATTTAAACACTTAGAGAAAATCAGAGCTCCCGTAATGCAGGTGTGGTGGTCGCGCAAGTGGTGGTGGGTCGCACACGTAGAAGTTGTGCGCCAGTTGTTTGTTGCGCTCCCAAGGTGGTTTTAGAGAGAAATGAAGGAAGTCACCCAAGTTTTGAGATGAAAATGAAGGTTTCGCGCAAGTGGTTTGGTGACACTAGCGTGCCAAATTTTGAAGAAGCGAGACAGTTGATGATTGCGTCGAAAAATTGGTTTAGGCATAAAAGGGTGTGATTCGCGCAAGTTTGGAGTTACAGAAGCTTGTGTCATGCAAGTGGTTGCGGTGGACTTGCGTGACAGTTATAACTTTTGCGCCAATACTTGCACACTGGCTAAGAGAATGGCACCAGGTATGGTTGATGCATGGTAGTTGTTCAATTCTGCGTGGAAGCTGAAAGATAGCCCGATACCTTCGGTGTAAAGTGAGATTCATCTATGGGTGAAAGTTGGACTTCAAAAGAGAATCCACATACAACAAAGGATTTATTCATTAGTGATAATGAAGAGACCTATTGTAGAGACCCGAAGCTTATCGTACATGGACATTACATTACATTTGCGGAATACTTAGTACATAAAAAAAATACACACACAAGGATCGTAATAGTTTAGTGTCTTTGGAAACTCGGAACGTAATCTTCTAATCCTGGTGAAAGATCTTCAAAATATCCCACAAAGATCTTCCTTTTTTTTACCTAAAACCTTTCTTTATATCCTGGGGAAAAGAAAACATAAAAGGGTGAGCTCAAATGCTCAGTAAGGGTAAACAAAAGAAATATCAATCACATCATATACATAAGAACATAGCTTTTGGAAATCTTAACCTGCAAAAGAGCTCATAATATCATAACGTGGGATAAATCATAGAAGTGAAAATGAAATCATAACTTAAAACATTACTCATTGTGTCATACACACATAATCATAGAGAATCATTTCTTGTTAGTCAAGACTCATTGCCAAGACTATCTTAGTGGACAAAGTCCCTTTCTGAATTGAGTAATCCTCGTTTCAGTCCTGTTTCACTGAACCGGTATAACCTACCATTCCAGCCATGTCTATCTCATGAGATATAAAATCTTTACCCAATGCATTGGAGGGAGATATAGGTCCCACCCATCTCTTAATGAATCCTTTCTTATGTGTGCCACAAAATCATAAATCATACATCATTGCATAACCCATGTAATAAAAATGGGATTCTTAAACAACATGACATCATAAAACAATTCATATAAGATAAAGGAATTCATAAACATAATTCCATCACAACATAGTCAAATCAATGTAAAAATATGGATAGAAACAGAACCCTTTATTATCTTATATGGAAAATAATATTGATAAAACACATGAATTGAATTCTTGAGGAAAATATCCTTTCTTCTTCAAAATCAATTTCTTTTCACAAAACATCATGCAATTTTAAAAGAAAGAGATTTTATTGAAAATAGTCATGAAATCTTTTAGAGGAAGCTTCATGAAAATAAGGCTTTATAAAACAGTATAAATCCGTTCGTGCCGTATAAGTTAAAAAAAACATTCTTCGTACTTTTGTCGGAAAAGTCAAAAAGTACCTCGTACGGAAAAACGACAAAAGATTCCTTTCATATTCTTTAATAAAAACTCACCTAAGGGTAAAATTGGATTTAAACTATTGCAAGTGGATGGAAACAATATTTCCTATTGAGGGAACATGGATGTGGATGATAAAATACACCCCAGTAAATACTTACGAATAAACAATCTCGGATAAAAATGAGATTGTGATATTTCCCTTACCTTAGGTCCGATTTGCTTTGTTCGTGTCCGAAGCTCCTGTATAATGGTTTAAATAATGTTATTGACTTATTCCAGAATCATACATATTGATATGAGATCATATATGGTCATATTATTAGCTTCTTGTTAGTAATATTTCATTGTTACTTGTTACTCGGGTCTTTATAACTTTTTGTTCTTATGCGTGTTTTGTCGAATAAATTCTTATTCTTATCTTTAGGTTATAGATAATTCATTTCCAGAATGGTATTAGTGTATTATATACCATATTCATTCATTCAATTCATTTATATAATCATTATGAAATGAAGATCATGTAGAACGAGTCGCATCACATCGTGGAGACGGTATTCCGTACGTACGCACGAGTGATGATATCGTTCCTATGATCGTGGAATTGTATTGGAGTATATATATATATTATTTCAGTATCAATATTACTTAATAATAATCATATATAGTTACTGATTACACCATTATACCCATCCTTGTAAGGTGATGGTGGAAAATAGATTACACCACGGCGTGGAGACGGTATTCCGTACGTACGCACGCGCGGTGATTTCATTTTTCCGTAGGATGGATAGAAGGTGAATTAGGGTTGTTTCATATTTATAATAACATATCAGTATGTAAGTAATACTGATGTTATTACTTTATCATGAAAAAACTAAAGAAGAAGAAGTTGAAGAAGAAAGAAATTGAAAAGATCGGTAATGGATATTACCTCTTCTTTGGAACGCCTTTTTGAATCCTCCACTTAAGGAACTAAGATTGGTCTTTGGAGAAGACCAGGACCTCTAGGATTATTCTAGGGAAGTGGAGAGGAGAAAAAGGCAGGGTTTGGCCGAGCTTGAGTGCTCAAAATTGGTGTGAGGAGGAGGGGGAGGAGGTGTCCTTTTATAGGGGAGGAGAGGGGCACCTTAGGAATATCTCAAAATATTATTTTATATTAAAGTCAAAATCGGTTTATAATGGTTCCAAAGGGTCTTATTTCGAAGCTAAAGTGGGGATGGGTCGAAATCCTATCAACCAATAGAATTTAGACAAGTTTAGGGTATTATTTTAACCTTATCAATTAGATTTAACTCTAAGTTAAATAATTTAACTTTTACCATGACTTTTTGTTTTCTTTCACTATATGGTTAATACACTTACTATAACATGCCAAACGAACCCCAAATTGTTTATTATTAAAATATATATCCTTATCTAAGTCATTTGGCCGAACCTTAGATTTTTAGGAATAAAATAACAATTAATAATATAATATTTGATTTAAAAACTATTTTGTGTCAATTTTGACACTATTTGATATATGATTTTTGTCAAAGTCATAACAGAATTATATGTTCGAACCAAGTTGATTAAATCAATACTAATATATCATAGTAACCTAGAAAATTAGTGGAATTCATAAAAAGTCTCAAATTACATTTATTTTGGTATTTATATTATCAATTTTGTCAATATTTCATTAATAAGATAATTACTGCATCATCATTGTGTCATAAATAAATTAAATTATTTGATGTCTAAAAATTACAAATAAAATACCATCATGTAGGAAATCTTTTTAGCTTTCTAATGAATATTTACAATCGAATTTATCTTATGCATAACCCTATATTAAAAATGATTTACTTATTAAACATTGATTTTAACTATTTTAACCCTTCTTTAAATAAATTCATAATAAATGTCCTAATCTAATCCAAGTGGGCCTAAATGGTCATATTTTATTCCTAAGTTTGTTTTTGGTCGAATTAAACTTGTCCAATAGAATTAGGACATGTGTTAGGGTAATAGTAATATCATATTTACCCTTAGTTACCCTATTTACTATTAACCGCGGTAAAAAAAAGTAAAAAGTTACTATTCACCAAAAATTATTTTCATCTCATTGAACCACATTTTAGTCCTTGATATTAACCGTGTCTCTCGGATTTTCGAAATTCCATTCACAGAAGTGGTAAAATTAAGTTTTATGCAAAATTCAGTTTTTAACCTACCACTTAGTGGTTTCACTATTCATCAAAAATTGAAAGTTTTCAGAAAAATGCCAAAATTTCATCCTAAGCTATATTTCATATTCCGAATTCAAAAATGAAGTCTATTTTACCAAATTCATAACATAGAAGTTGAATTAATTAATTTTATAATTAAATCCCGCTATTAAAACAAATAGCGTGTTTTTACGAAACAATATCTATCAAAAGATTGACACTTGTTTATGTCAGGTTTAAATGTGAAATTACGTCCAATGACCAACATTGTATTAAATTGTAAAAATATATTCTAAATATACTTTAAAACCACTCAAATTAATAATTTATCACTATTAATTATTTCGATTAAAAAAGTTGTTTTTAATTATAATTTAGTAATTTTTACTATTCATCAGAATATGAAAGTTATCCGAAATGTACCAAAATTTCACCTTAGGCTAAATTCGATACTCCGAATCCAAAAATGAAGTCCATTTTGAAAAATAAAATTTACAAAATTTCAAAAAGTGGTTATTACTATTCATAACGGCTAGTTTTAATAGCATATCGCTGTTTAGTGAAACTCGTTATTGCGTACTACACACACTATCGAGGAAGGTTGCGATTGCGTGTAATGCAAGGAAAGTCAAGGATGCGTGTTGTGAAAGCTCCTTTTGGTGTAGCTTACAACACAAGACATTAATAAATTTAAAAAGAATATTTTTCATAAAATCTTGGGCTGTTACATTCTACCCCCCTTAAAATGAATTTCACCCTCGAAATTCGTCGGGGTTATAAATGGTTTACTATTCAAAAGTTTCTTTAATAAAAACCCACATCGTAAAAAGGAATATCAAAACCAATCTTTAAAAACAAAAGTATGAAACGTAACGGTTACCCAAATAAACTAATCATTGGGTTTCCACATAGGTGAAAATATGGATATGGAAGAGAAATCTAACCATCATGTTCTGATGGAGAGTGGTAGAGAACATGGCTATGGAAAAGCCAACAATCACAAATCCATAAATTTGTGACGATCTAAGGTACCATCCGATTCATCAAGTATAAGAGAACTAGGACAACATTTTTGGTTTTCAAGATCATTTCCCTAAAGTTAAAGAATTTGAATTAGAATAAATACTTACTTTATTTTGGTACAATCTCACTGTTGTTCGTGCCTTTAATAATTTCCACTTCATCTCTTAAATAAATGAAGTTGAATTTGTTATTCGTGAAGTGTTAGCAGATCATGTGATAGAATGACGGGTCATTCCATCTGTCTCAAACAAAAGGTTAGCAAAAATTATATACATAAGTCGATCTATAGTGGGATTAATCATATATGGTTCCTAAAATGGACTTATACTTCATATATCATACTGCTTAATATAATTAAACTAGTTTCTAATAAACAGGGACTTCCTGTAGGCCAGTGGTATGCGATAAAGGCCAGTCGCACTTCGGTTGTGGGTTCGATTCCTACAGCCTTGTCCGAAGCGATGGGCTGTCGCCCGTCCTGCAGGTTGTCCCTTTTTCTAAAACTACGTTACTATAACATCCCATCAATAATATCGAAAAAAAAAACTTCTATCCTTAAACAATACTAACTTATGTCCAACATAATTCATTCCAATCATTAGGCTCATAATACTGCAGTCCATTCTCATAACATAGTGAAAACGATTACCAGAGATTTAATACCATCGTTGATCCCCATATATCATAAGATATATCTTGTTGGTCACATTCCAAACATTTAAAGGCCTTAATCTTGTACTCTCTTGAATACCCATTGAACCTTAGTGAAAACTTGAATGCAGTTAAAAGTTAACACTTTTCACATACCGAAATCCTCAAAATTCTATATACTCAAACCATGATATAACTTAGCCCTTATATCAATCATGAGCTCATGAATACAATCAAACATCTCATTATCTTCTTATCCTTTCATTATGCACTTATCATCTACTTTCCAAAAGTATCTGAATAACCTTTCATGGTTATTGGTACCATTCATCATACACTTTCAAAACTTAAGGAAAGACAACAGTGTAACAATCCTTAGATGTCTCCTTATTCCATGAGATTACTTATACAACATTACACATGATAAACATGTAATCATTCCACTATATTCTTAGACCATTGACCGAGCTTCAACATTTCTTTCATCTCACATATCATTTGTAGTTTCTTCATCATCATCAACATAAATACTTCCCATACGACCATACTGATTCTCTTCATGAGACTTTCCCTTAGGGCATTGGTTTGCATAATGCCCATACATTCCACATTTAAAACATTTAACCATTGTTGATGTCGTAGCAATACCATTATCCTCATCCATGGTGTTAACTGAACCTTTTCCTTTGCACTTACTGGCTTTGTGTCCTTCTTTTCCACACCCAAAGCATCTTCCAGTTCCTTTGAAACATTCTCCTTGATGCCTCTTCCCACATGATTTACATAGGGGAAATTGAACATTCTTTCCTCTATGATCATCATGGAAATCCATCTTTCTCTTATTAGTCGAGTCAGGAAACTTACCACATTTTACATTATTGATCATGTTGTGAGATTGCTGATTCGGCATAATAATGATGTTTGGACATCCAAATCCCATTTCATTTGGTTGCTCATGAAGAATATCATTCCATTGTCCATCATATCCTCCATTATTGTGAATCATCTTGTTTCCAGCCATTTTCTAAAACCCAAAAAGAATAGTGTGAGAGGCCAAAAATCATAAGGGGGAGTAACTTGAATATCTAACATCTTTGGTCTAATCTAATATCGTTACCATAGTTCTTGGACTATATCCTATACGTATACTTATCCTTAGGGACATCCCTAGACATACCTTAGAAATATCTCTAGGGATCTCACTAACGTTTTCGCATCCTAGTTTCCAAAGGTTGACTAAACCATTCCTCTGATACCAACTGTAGAGACCCGAAGCTTATCGTACATGGACATTACATTACATTTGCGGAATACTTAGTACATAAAAAAAATACACACACAAGGATCGTAATAGTTTAGTGTCTTTGGAAACTCGGAACGTAATCTTCTAATCCTGGTGAAAGATCTTCAAAATATCCCACAAAGATCTTCCTTTTTTTTACCTTAAACCTTTCTTTATATCCTGGGGAAAAGAAAACATAAAAGGGTGAGCTCAAATGCTCAGTAAGGGTAAACAAAAGAAATATCAATCACATCATATACATAAGAACATAGCTTTTGGAAATCTTAACCTGCAAAAGAGCTCATAATATCATAACGTGGGATAAATCATAGAAGTGAAAATGAAATCATAACTTAAAACATTACTCATTGTGGCATACACACATAATCATAGAGAATCATTTCTTGTTAGTCAAGACTCATTGCCAAGACTATCTTAGTGGACAAAGTCCCTTTCTGAATCGAGTAATCCTCGTTTCAGTCCTGTTTCACTGAACCGGTATAACCTACCATTCCAGCCATGTCTATCTCATGAGATATAAAATCTTTACCCAATGCATTGGAGGGAGATATAGGTCCCACCCATCTCTTAATGAATCCTTTCTTATGTGTGCCACAAAATCATAAATCATACATCATTGCATAACCCATGTAATAAAAATGGGATTCTTAAACAACATGACATCATAAAACAATTCATATAAGATAAAGGAATTCATAAACATAATTCCATCACAACATAGTCAAATCAATGTAAAAATATGGATAGAAACAGAACCCTTTATTATCTTATATGGAAAATAATATTGATAAAACACATGAATTGAATTCTTGAAGAAAATATCCTTTCTTCTTCAAAATCAATTTCTTTTCACAAAACATCATGCAATTTTAAAAGAAAGAGATTTTATTGAAAATAGTCATGAAATCTTTTAGAGGAAGCTTCATGAAAATAAGGCTTTATAAAACAGTATAAATCCGTTCGTGCCGTATAAGTTAAAAAAAAACATTCTTCGTACTTTTGTCGGAAAAGTCAAAAAGTACCTCGTACGGAAAAACGACAAAAGATTCCTTTCATATTCTTTAATAAAAACTCACCTAAGGGTAAAATTGGATTTAAACTATTGCAAGTGGATGGAAACAATATTTCATATTGAGGGAACATGGATGTGGATGATAAAATACACCCCAGTAAATACTTACGAATAAACAATCTCGGATAAAAATGAGATTGTGATATTTCCCTTACCTTAGGTCCGATTTTCTTTGTTCGTGTCCGAAGCTCCTGTATAATGGTTTAAATAATGTTATTGACTTATTCCAGAATCATACATATTGATATGAGATCATATATGGTCATATTATTAGCTTCTTGTTAGTAATATTTCATTGTTACTTGTTACTCGGGTCTTTATAACTTTTTGTTCTTATGCGTGTTTTGTCGAATAAATTCTTATTCTTATCTTTAGGTTATAGATAATTCATTTCCAGAATGGTATTAGTGTATTATATACCATATTCATTCATTCAATTCATTTATATAATCATTATGAAATGAAGATCATGTAGAACGAGTCGCATCACATCGTGGAGACGGTATTCCGTACGTACGCACGAGTGATGATATCGTTCCTATGATCGTGGAATTTTATTGGAGTATATATATATATTATTTCAGTATCAATATTACTTAATAATAATCATATATAGTTACTGATTACACCATTATACCCATCCTTGTAAGGTGATGGTGGAAAATAGATTACACCACGGCGTGGAGACGGTATTCCGTACGTACGCACGCGCGGTGATTTCATTTTTCCGTAGGATGGATAGAAGGTGAATTAGGGTTGTTTCATATTTATAATAACATATCAGTATGTAAGTAATACTGATGTTATTACTTTATCATGAAACAACTAAAGAAGAAGAAGTTGAAGAAGAAAGAAATTGAAAAGATCGGTAATGGATATTACCTCTTCTTTGGAACGCCTTTTTGAATCCTCCACTTAAGGAACTAAGATTGGTCTTTGGAGAAGACCAGGACCTCTAGGATTATTCTAGGGAAGTGGAGAGGAGAAAATGGCAGGGTTTGGCCGAGCTTGAGTGCTCAAAATTGGTGTGAGGAGGAGGGGGAGGAGGTGTCCTTTTATAGGGGAGGAGAGGGGCACCTTAGGAATATCTCAAAATATTATTTTATATTAAAGTCAAAATCGGTTTATAATGGTTCCAAAGGGTCTTATTTCGAAGCTAAAGTGGGGATGGGTCGAAATCCTATCAACCAATAGAATTTAGACAAGTTTAGGGTATTATTTTAACCTTATCAATTAGATTTAACTCTAAGTTAAATAATTTAACTTTTACCATGACTTTTTGTTTTCTTTCACTATATGGTTAATACACTTACTATAACATGCCAAACGAACCCCAAATTGTTTATTATTAAAATATATATCCTTATCTAAGTCATTTGGCCGAACCTTAGATTTTTAGGAATAAAATAACAATTAATAATATAATATTTGATTTAAAAACTATTTTGTGTCAATTTTGACACTATTTGATATATGATTTTTGTCAAAGTCATAACAGAATTATATGTTCGAACCAAGTTGATTAAATCAATACTAATATATCATAGTAACCTAGAAAATTAGTGGAATTCATAAAAAGTCTCAAATTACATTTATTTTGGTATTTATATTATCAATTTTGTCAATATTTCATTAATAAGATAATTACTGCATCATCATTGTGTCATAAATAAATTAAATTATTTGATGTCTAAAAATTACAAATAAAATACCATCATGTAGGAAATCTTTTTAGCTTTCTAATGAATATTTACAATCGAATTTATCTTATGTATAACCCTATATTAAAAATGATTTACTTATTAAACTTTGATTTTAACTATTTTAACCCTTCTTTAAATAAATTCATAATAAATGTCCTAATCTAATCCAAGTGGGCCTAAATGGTCATATTTTATTCCTAAGTTTGTTTTTGGTCGAATTAAACTTGTCCAATAGAATTAGGACATGTGTTAGGGTAATAGTAATATCATATTTACCCTTAGTTACCCTATTTACTATTAACCGCGGTAAAAAAAAGTAAAAAGTTACTATTCACCAAAAATTATTTTCATCTCATTGAACCACATTTTAGTCCTTGATATTAACCGTGTCTCTCGGATTTTCGAAATTCCATTCACAGAAGTGGTAAAATTAAGTTTTATGCAAAATTCAGTTTTTAACCTACCACTTAGTGGTTTCACTATTCATCAAAAATTGAAAGTTTTCAGAAAAATGCCAAAATTTCATCCTAAGCTATATTTCATATTCCGAATTCAAAAATGAAGTCTATTTTACCAAATTCATAACATAGAAGTTGAATTAATTAATTTTATAATTAAATCCCGCTATTAAAACAAATAGCGTGTTTTTACGAAACAATATCTATCAAAAGATTGACACTTGTTTATATCAGGTTTAAATGTGAAATTACGTCCAATGACCAACATTGTATTAAATTGTAAAAATATATTCTAAATATACTTTAAAACCACTCAAATTAATAATTTATCACTATTAATTATTTCGATTAAAAAAGTTTTTTTTAATTATAATTTAGTAATTTTTACTATTCATCAGAATATGAAAGTTATCCGAAATGTACCAAAATTTCACCTTAGGCTAAATTCGATACTCCGAATCCAAAAATGAAGTCCATTTTGAAAAATAAAATTTACAAAATTTCAAAAAGTGGTTATTACTATTCATAACGGCTAGTTTTAATAGCATATCGCTGTTTAGTGAAACTCGTTATTGCGTACTACACACACTATCGAGGAAGGTTGCGATTGCGTGTAATGCAAGGAAAGTCAAGGATGCGTGTTGTGAAAGCTCCTTTTGGTGTAGCGTACAACACAAGACATTAATAAAATTAAAAAGAATATTTTTCATAAAATCTTGGGCTGTTACACCTATAGGTCTATAAACATGTGAGTGAATCCTTTCCAGATTAGTGGGAAAAGGAAGAGGAAGAAGGTGATCCTCTCCACCAGCAATGAGCTAGAGAGAGAGAGAGACAATGAGTGACCCTTGGGAAAGTAGTGAGCTAACCCTAAACATTGTAAAGTCAGTAAGCCTAGGAATATAAGTAATTTATCCGGAACCTTATAAATAGAAGTGCACTTTTAGTGGATTTGGTACATCGACACATCGCCTGTGTATGCTCCTTGGATGTAGCCCAGTAATGGTGAACCCAGTAAAAATTATTTTGTCCAGTGCATGATTTAGTTTTTGTTTATACTTTTCTATAGGCAAGAGAGAGAAGAGAGTCTTTCCTAACAGCGAGACAAGAACAATAGGGGCAATTTTTTTATCTGTCATACCCTGATTCACCCCCCCCCCCCCCTCTTAGGGTATGTAACCTAGTGCACCTAACAAGTGGTATCAGAGTTAAAGGTTTATATCAGTGGTTCTCTCCCAAATGGATGTCACTAATCATAAAGGGATTCCGATCTTCGACGGGAACAATTTTTAGCTATGGAAGAATCAGATGCAACACTACTTCTGATCTTTGGGAATGGATGCATTCACAGCAGCAATGCTTGGAATACCAACTGATATTAATAGTGTTCCATTATCAGAAGCTGAACGTAGAGAGTTGGATGCAGATTCCAAAGAAAGTAATTCCTTAGGGGGGGCCTATCCAAACCTATCTATATGAAGGTGATGTCATGAAAAACAACACATTCCATGTGGGAAAAGATATTGAATACATATGAAGGGGATACAAAGGTTAGAGTGGCAAAGCTGAAAGTTCTATGGAAAAAGTATGAAGATCTGAGAATGATCCTGAATGAATGTGTTGATGTATTTTTCGATAGGGTAAATGTTGTTGTGGAAGACATGCGGGGTAGTGGAGAAGTCATCTAAGATATAAAGATTTTGAAGTGTATCTTGAAGAATCTTACACCTCTGTTTAATCTGAGAGTCTCAGTCTTGGAAGATAAAGACCAGAAAGAGCTGACATTGGACAATTTTCACATAACCCTTGTTGCATATGAAATGAGGAATGATGACAATGATGCTATGGAAAAAGGGAAATCCAAGGAGGTGGTATTTAGGCCTATGAAGAATCTCACCATTAAATAATCTCAAGAGAATGAAGAGACAGATGCAGTGATGTTATTCTTTTCCTCAAACCATCAAAGTGGAAAAGGAATGTTTAAAGGGAAACTTCACTAGCATGCTTTAGATGTGGAAAGGTTTAACATCTCGTAGCAAGATTCCCCAAAATGTTTCAAGAAGAAAATGATGAAGATGATGTTGAAATTCACAAGAGGAAATCTTCAGCCTATATGAAAGGGAAGAAGCAGTTAAAGAGAAATTTCTTGAAGAATAAGATCCTTCTTTCACAAGAAATAGATAGTTCAGATGAGTCTAAGGTTGAAGAGGTTGAGGAGATTGAAAATTGTAAAGATCATGGAGAAAATGATATGCTGGCAATCTCTAGTAGTTCTTGGGAGAAGAACAAAAATGAAGGTGATGATGAAGAAGAAGAAGTTGAAGGAATAATAGATATGGAAACTGATTTAGAGGCGTCTCTTGAGGAGATAGATGTTTGGAGAGCCAAAATAAAGAAAGCTAACAAAGTTGTTTGCGATACCAAACTCTATATGCAGCAGTATGAAGAAGTGAAGTCTGAGTTGATGGAAGAATTTGAGAAACTCAAGTTATCAACACCAGAAAACTCAGAATCAGTTAATGAGTATAAACTCAAGATTGAAGAACAGAAAAGGTAGATCGATGGCTTGAACAGAAAAGCGAAAGATCAAGTTAAGTGTATCAAAGAACTTCAAGAAGAAGTGGTCCATCTATGAATAAAAATGAACGATCAAGAAAAACACTTGACTCCCAATATGATATCAGGAAATAAGGTCATTCAGAGGACATAAAAGATGATATAGGAGGCTAGTAGTTCAACAGAAAATAAATAGCAATCGAGCTCAGATGCTAAGGATGAATTGGGGGCTGGTCGATAACAAAAAACGTTAAATATTGATGTCAGACCGCAAGCACCCATTCTGATAGTGAAGATAGATTTGTGTACAAAACATAATATTAGAAGATCCCAAGGGAAAACCAGTAGTTCCTAGGTGACACATAGGAATTCTCCTTACAATAGGTTCTATTGCTGTGGAAATATGGGACACTCACAAAGTGTGTGTTCTATAGCCAAGAGATACAAAAGGAAACAAGAACAATAGTGGTAGCTAAATAGAGCTCAATATTATAGAACATCCTTTTAAGGTCATTTCTTTTGGTGTGGAGTATTTGGGAACATGGATCGATATTGAACATCAATCATACAAAGTAATGTGCCAAAGAAAAACTCGAGCAGTCGTACGCAGGAAGTTAGGGAATTGTCAAGTGAGCTGAAAACAAAAAATCGATTTTAAGCTCTACAGGATGAAGCAGGTCCATCACACTCGAAGGAAGATCAAATTCTCCAAACCACACTAAGTGTGAAGTCGAAGACATGGATCAAAAAGAAAAATGATGAGAAGGCAGTAGTTGTGGAAATTTGCCTTAATGCTTCAGATCGTTAAGGAGTATAGTTCCTTGACAGTGGTTGTAAATCCCATATGACAGGTAACAAGGATCTCATTAAAAGAATTAAGTATGAAAAAAGGGGTTGTCATGTTTGGGAACAATGAAGGGATGAAGATTATTGGTCCCGGAAAGGCTAAATTTGGGGGAAAAGAAATGAGACGTGCTGATATCTTGGTAGTAGAGTGTCTCATTCATAACTTGTTCAGTTTCCGTCAACTATGTGACTCTGGGAACTCTATCCAATTTACCAAGAAGATGTGTGTTGTGAAAGAAAGAGATGGAGAAGTTGTCTTACAGGGGAAAAAGGACAAATGGAAATCCTTACCTTGTAAGTGGAGAAGAATATATGTGTCTTTTATCTAGAGAGGAAGAAAACAAGCTGTGGCCTGAGCGACTTGGTCATCTATGCCAATCATCTATGTAAGATCTGGTAAAGTGTGATACTACTAGAGACCTTCCCAAACTATCACGTGATCGTACTCATACATGCGATTCTTGCCAACAAGGGAAGATCATCATAAAGACATACAATCCAAAGGAATAGAAATCAACCAGATTGCTCGAATTGGTGCATGCTAATGTATGTGGACCTATCTCACCACGAGCCATAAATGGGAAAAGGGACTAGGTACTTTTCATTGATGATTATAGTAGAATGGCATGGGTAATTGTCACAACCCATAAGTCAGATGTGTTCAGTTGCATAAAGAAGTATATGAGGGAATCAGAAAGGATGCTAGGGAAGAAAATTCTGATGTTTCGTACTGATAACGGTACAGAATTCACAAATAGTCAAGTTGAAGAATATCTCGAGAAACATGGGATAAGGCATCAAGTTTCATCAGTGAGAACTCCCCAAAAGAATGGAGTGGTTTAATGGAGAAATCGGATAATCAACAACATGGCAGGAGCGATGATTATTGAAAAGGACCTACAAGATAAATTTTGGAAGGAAGCAGTTTTGACATCAGACTATATTTCGAACTGGACTCTGTTGTGTCCTAAGGAAGGGAAGACTCCATATGAAATGTGGTATGGAAAGAAGAAAATGTTGAAATACTTTCGAATCTTTGGAAGTAAGTGTTTAATTTTCAACAAAAAAAAACTACAAGATGTTTGAGTCACGAGGAGATGAGGGGATATTCCTTGGCTACTCAGGCAAAAGAAAAGAAGACAAATGCTTTAACAAAAGGCTGGGAAAAGTAGTTGAGAAAAATGAAGTCACTATTGTGGAAATTGAAGAGAATATTCAACAGCACAGTGAAAAGTTTCTTGATGAAAGTGATGAAGAAAAAAGTGACACAAAAGGAGAAGAAGTGGAAGATGTTGACATAGAAGAAGACACTGATGATGAACGAGAAAGTGTCAAGTGTGTTTTCAAGGAAGCAAAAGAGTCGAGCTGAAATTGATAGGCAGAATATCATTGGTGATCAGACAGCTCCAGTTCAGACAAGATAAATAATGAAGTCACTATAATACACATATTTCCTATCTTAGGTAGAGCTGAAATTCTTTGTTGATGCAGCTGAAGATGAAAACTAGGTTCAGGCTATGAATGAAGAGCATGATCAGATTGAGAAGAACTAGACATGGGAGATTGTTTCGAGTCCAGCAAATAATAATGTCATCAAGAATAAATGGATCTATCGCAACAAGATGAATGAATATGTCATAGTGATTCAGAACAAAGCACGACTAGTGTGCAAGGGGTACTCCGAGATAGAGGGAATAGATGTTGATGAGACATTTACACCGGTTGCGAGACTACATACAATCAGATAATTTTTAGCCATAACAGTGCAAAGAAGGTTCAAATTGTTCCAGATGGATGTCAAATATGAATTCTTGAATGGGGTTCTAGAGGAGGAAGTTTATATTGAGCTTCCAGATGGTTTTCCAATTGATGAGGATGAGAACAAAGTTTGCAGACTGAAGAAGGCATTGGTTTATGTAAATGAAATAATATTTGGCGGATCAGATGATGCTCAGTGCATACAGTTTTCCGAATTCATGAAAAATGAGTTCTAAATGTCAATGATTGGAGAAATAACGTTTTTCCTCGGTCTAAAGGCGACACAAGAAAGTAATGGAACATTTATTTTGAAATACAAATATGCCAAAGAGGTTTTGAAAAGATTTGAAATGGAAAATTCCAAGGAGATGAAGACTATAGTTGTTACCCGGACAAAACTGTCCAAAGATGAGGATGGCAAGGCAGTTAATATCACATAATATAGGAAAATTATTGGATGTTTGTTGTACTTGACCATAACAAGGCCGGATATTATTTTCGCCACATGCCATGAAGCAAGATATCCGAGTAATCCCAAGGAAAGCCCCAAACTTGTAGTGAAAATAATACTTCGGTATATCATGGGCACGATGGATTTTGGCTTGATATATAATGAAAAATCTCAGATAGAGTTATTGGGATATACTGATGTAGACTGGGCCGGTTTAGCAGATGATAGAAAATCAACATCAGGTGATGCTTTCTATCTTGGTGGATTGTGTATTTCATGGCTAAGCCGGAAGCAAGATTGAATTTCATTGAGCACCGCATAAGCTGAGTATATTGCTGCCACTCAAGAATGCACCCAGTTATTGTGGATGAAGCAACAACTTAAAGATATGGGAGTTGAAGTGAAGCCTCCAATCAGAATCCAGTGTGATAACTCAAGTACTATAAATCTCAACAAAAATCTCATCTATTAGTCAAGGAAAAATCACGTTGAGATAAAGTATCATTTTATCAAGGAGAAAGTTGAGCAGGGAATCATGAAGTTGGAGTATGTGCCTACAGAGCTACAGTTTGCAGACATTCTGAGAAAGGCCTTACCCAAGGAAGATTTTGAGAGGCATCGACTGGCTTTGGGAGTTTAGTCAACTCCCCGCATATGAAAGAGTGTAAATGTGGAACCCCCTCTCCCTGAGGTATGATGTGTTTTTCTCTTATGTGCTGATATGTGTTCTCTACTCTGTTACATACAACAAAAAAGTGACCTTTGGGTATGTTGATAAAGGGGGAGAAAATAGTGATTGTTCAAGGGGGAGACAGTGTGGCAATTTGATAAATAATGATTGATATGGGGAGAATCTAGTAGGTGGAGTAGCAAGATAGAGGGAGAGCAATGAGACCTAGGGAGAATATTAAATCTGGTGATTCTAGAAGTGATCAATCAAAGAATAAGATATCACAACAGCCGAGGAACATGATGAAAGAAGAAGAGTAGTGTTGGAATGCAGTAAGAATATTCCCAAAAATTGGTATCAGTTTGGAATCAATAGTGGGTGTCAGAGTTGAAGTGATTCATTGATGAACTTGTCATTTACTCTTGTTTCTCACACTGGGCATTTCTCATATGGGCTTAGAGTATGTGTTGTGTAAATCCATGATCGCTATCGGAATCGTAATAGGCGAATGGTGGATGAAGAATTAACGATGTTAATTTATATGGAAGAGTTTTCAACAAACCCAAAGGGGGAGATTGTTGTGCCAAAATTCTTCAAGGTATCATAGAAGCATTTTGAGGTGATTGTGTTTGTTGATAAAGTGGACATCTGTGTTGTGATTGTTGACAAAGAAAACCATGATGTAGAAATTTTTTGAAAAAAAAGGATTTATTTATTTCATGTCAAGTTCAAGGTTTGTGGTTAACAATCCATGTTTGATTCAAGAATGCCAACAAAGAAATGGTTGATCTGGAGGCATTACAAAAACAGCAGATACATGGTGGTGTCGTTTTCCAGTGTTTGCCAAATATTTGGGCCTGAAAATCAACAAATGGAAAAAAGTGGTTTTGTAAAAGGGACTTCCACACCATGGTATTGAAGGAGAGGAAACTTGTGCAACCTATGATTTTCAAGATCAGAACATCAAAATATGGAAAAGGTAAAAGTGATGCCCATATATTAGGGTTTGTCGCGCAACTGACTTGCGCGCCGAAAGGAGACATGTGCGCCCTCCCACAGGGTGTCCAAATGACTATAAATAGAGGTCTACCCCTCCTCATTTGGTATGATTTCAACACTTAACGAAAATCAGAGCTCCCGTCATGCAGGTGTGGTGGTTTCACAAGTGGTGGTAGGTCACACAAGTAGAAGTTGCGTGCCAGTTGTTTGTTGCGCGCCCAAGGTGGTTTGGGCGATAAAGGAAGAAAGTCACCCAAGTTTTTTGTTGATTAATAAGGTGTCGCGCATGTGGTTTAGTGACACTTGCATGCCAGAATTTGAAGAATCGCGATAGTTGATGATTGCGAGCCAAAATTGGTTTGGGCGTAAAAGGGTTTGAGTTGCGCAAGTTTGGAGTTACAGATGCTTGTGTCGCACAAGTGGTTGAGGAGGACTTGCACACTAGTTATAACTTCTGCGCAGATACTTGTGCGCTGGCTTAGAGAATGGTGCCAGGTATGGTTGATGCACGATAGTGATTCAGGGCTACGTGGAAGCTGGAAGATTGCCCGATACTTTTGTTGCAAAGTGAGATTCATCTACGGGAGAAAGTTGGACTTCAACAGAGCATCCACATACAATAGAGGATGTATTAATTTTTGATGATGAAGAGACCTACAGGTCTATAAACTGTGAGTGGATCCTTTCCAGATCAGTGAGAAAAGGAAGAGGAAGAAGGTGATCATCTCCACCAGTAGTGATCTAGAGAGAGAGAGAAATAGGGAGTGACCCTTGGGAAAGTAGTGAGCTAACCCTAAACATTATAAAGGCAGTGAGCCTGGGAATATAAGTGATCTATCCCAAACCTTGTAAACAGCAGTGCGCTTTTAATGTATTTGGTACATCGGAACATCACCAGTGTATGCTCCTTAGATGTAGCCCAATGAGGGCAAACCATGTAAAAATCGATGTGTCCTGTGCATGCTTTAGTTTCTGTTTATACTTTGTTGCAGGAAAGAGTGAGAAGATAGTCTTGCTTAACAGCGAGACAAGATCAATTGGGGTAGTTGTTTTAATCTTTCATACCCTAATTTAACCCCCCTCTCAGGGTATCTAACCAGGTGGACCTAACAAGTTCCATCCACCAAATCCACCAGATAACACACCCATCCGTAGTGATTTATTTATTTTTTAGTTATTTTCTTAATAAACATTTGAATGCATATATTTTTTAAATATTTTTATTTATTAAAAAATTTACAATTCTATATACTTCTTTTTTATATCATTTTATTGGTTTTTATTTTTTCTTATTTTTGATTATAGTATTATATATATTACTATGATGTTTTTGTATTTTTTCCATTTGTTTTTATTTTATTTTTCTGTTATTTGAGATAGGATTAATCTCCCATTAGAAATATTTTTTTAATTATTTGTGATGGTATTTGTGTCTTTCCACACATAAAAGAATATAAAACTATAAAATATGTTTTCTATGGGGGTTTCCCCATCACAAAAAAAGTTTTCAAGACAAACCGTAAAAAAATTGTATATGCGACTTTTTTTCAGCTAAGATGAATTTGTGATGGGACCCCCTCGAAAATGGATGATTTTTATGGGACCCTATTAGAAATAGACCATATCAAATAAGTCATAATTTAGTAACCATAAAAATATAATCTATGAATATGAACTATTCTATGTGTAGGTATATATAAAAGTAAAACAGTGATAAAATAAATAACACATACCTGCTTCTGCCTCATCTTGTTTTTGGACATGTAACCATTTATTCAATTAATTTAAGATTTAGGTTATAAGGGTGGAATATGTGAATGTTTCAACAACACTGAGATAGATCATGTTAATAATTATTGAGTATATAAGGTGTGACCATGGAATCCATAACCTTTGGGGTCAAACCAACCAAAAGTAGTAACTCATGCAGTTTGAAAGTAAAGGGGTCTGAGTGTAATCTAGGGGGTACAACCAAGTCATTCTACTATAAATGAGACTAACCGAGTACATCGATATCATCCATAGTAATCCTATCCTATGCATTATTGGGCCTAATTAGGGTGAATATATGGCACTACATGTCCCAAAACATCAAGATGAATCTAAGGAGGGTATCTAAGGCACTGTAATATACATAAAATATATCAAGAAAACTATCAGTAAAACACTGCAGAATTCATGTAATAATTAAAATAATATATAATGTATTGATTATATACCAAAAAAATCTAGTTAATGAATTTAAATGGAATCTTATGAGTGTCGAACACATACCCTTTGTAATCTAAGGTTGGATTAAATCTAATCACTCTTATAAAGATTAAAAAGGTCAAAGGAAATATACACCGTATAAATTTAATATAATTTAATTCATTTAGGATATGTAATACACATGAAAAATAATCATTCAATAGGTTTATTCCATTAACTTTCATTAAACATGATAATGTGAATCAATAACATGAAACCAATTATTATATCAATTATATAATCATTTTATAGGATCATTCCATTATGTTTCATAAAGCACGACATAGAAATTCATGGACATGAAACCAATATCAATTTAATTTATAATTAATTAGTCTAAGTGACAACTAAACATATAATTTCCATATAACTATTTAATGCTTTATTAAATTATGATAGAACACTTACCCTTACAAGGCTATGAAGTGTACACCCAAATGGCATTACAAATAATATAAATGTAGGCCATCAACGCATAAATAAAGAAAAAACCTTAAATGGATAGTTCGTGTTGATATACCAACCTCCAACAATGTCTAGAGGTTTCAATAGTTTATTAGAGTCCAAAATTGATTATTTAAATTAACGATGATTCATTTTAAATAGAAACACCTTGTGAAACAAACATGTTCATAATAGATTGAATATATTGAATGAGAAACTGTAAGGGATGAATCATAGACCATCTAACTTATTCCTATTATAGATTCCTTTTCTAGTATCATCCCTTAGTTTTTCCTGAATAAAAGAAAAATGAATAAACAGATGAACACCCTAAAAATTGGGAATATGATATCGCACCAAAATTACCTCATCGATTGGAAAATGAATGGAAAAGGATCCTAAGGAGTAAAACACCTACCAAGAAGAATCCAACGAAATGATCCGATCCTAGTTATAATTTCGAATAAGTAAATATGAGAGAAGACTAGGTTAGGAATATTGTGTATCTCTCAATGGAGTAGAAGAAGCCCTCTTATCCACTAGAGGAGGAAATAATAAGAAGGGTAAAAATTATATGGAGGAAGGGTAAAAATATATATTTTAGCCCTTGAAAACTAGGTTTCATAGTTTTTACACATGGTTGAAGAAAATATGCTTCAACGGTGTGTGGCCTACTATCTAAAGGGAGGACTCAGCCAATATAATCACATAGTTTTGGAAATGAGGAATAATCTTTCAACATAGCTCTGTTAAAAACTGTAGAGTATTTTCATGTTATTGCAAATTGTGTTGAATATTTAGGGTAAATTATGCACCTATATTCTTCTCATTGAACACCCTACATGGTGAGGAGAAACCTCCTGGATTGGGAATTATTGTTTCTACTAATCCGAGATGTAAAGAATTTACCGCACACCCTTTTTTTCTATAAACTCAGTAAGAATTTATATTTGGTCAAGTCCAATGATTTAACCCAAAAATAAATGGACTCTTACCTCAATGAAAAACCAGGTCATTACACTTAAAATATAAAAAATATTGTAAATTCATACATTTTAAATATATTTAGTGTACTAATAATATATATTTTAATTTTAAATTGTTTTATAAAATAATTTTTTTCTATAGAATAAAGTAGTGATACAACATAATTTTCAATCTCTTCTCCATCTTTAGTTGTAATGATTTCACCATCATGTTTTAGTTTTTACGAAATTGTTATGTAGTGTCTTGAAAAATTATATAAATAGATATATAATCACACTTTTACTGATTATACAAATCTAGAAACAAATACATGGGAAATATCATGGTCTAGATCATTTTCCCCATTTTATATATATTCAAAACCATCTTCATTTTCTGATAGGTGTAATAGATTTTATATTCCATTTTTGTAAATTTATTCTATTTATATATGGTTCTATCGTGGTAAGATTATTTTTTAAAATAACATTGTTCTTATCTTTGTATTTTGGGACATGTAGCCACTGGATAGTATGTTAAGATATTTTGTTTCATATTTTATCCACTAGTGATCCATTGATGGTTCACTTCTAGTTTGATGTTAATTTTTAATACTATTATTAATATTTTAATTGATAGAGGTGATGTTTTCTCAATCGTAGAAACAATTTTTGATAACTGGGGAGATAAATAGAAATATTTTGATTTCCCTATATGTTATGGGATATCTGATGATAATACATGGTCTAATGTTGATATTTTTTCACTATTTTTTTCTATTCCGTTAATACTGAAGAATTTTATAGATAAATTTAATTCAATATTATGTGGAAAAATAATTTGATACCCATTTTTATAAATGGATACTGATTCATTTTAAATAATTTTCTCAATACTATTAATTTGTTCATTAGTCACTACTTAATTATAAGCTGCAAAATTATTTTGTTCAATTATAATTTTAAGATTCTATTCCATGTTCAAAATTTCAATCATAAATTTATATGGTGAATTAATTTATTTCTTATTCATAATATTTACGTTAATTCATTATAGTGGATTCTGAATTGATTTGATATATTTTTTTTCTATGAACCATGTTCTTGTGAACTATCTGATAATCTTAATATTTATTGTGTCATGAAGAATTGTTAATTATTCATATATAACATTGAAATTTTTATGTTTTATTTAAAATTTTAAAAATTTATTTCATATGTTTAGAATTTATTTTATCTTAATTTTATTAAACTAATCAAGATAGTTTGATTTTTTAAATTTTATTTTATAAAACAAAAATATTTTATTACCATATATTTAATTTAGATAAACTCAATTTGTATAAAATTTATTTAGGAATCAAATTGGGTATTCTTAGGTTCTCTTATAGTGAAACTAATTTCATTGATATAAATATGGTTTAGAATTTGTGAGTGATCCCCTATTTTAAAGAATATAAGTTAGAAACTGGGGTGTAATGTTTTTACATGATAATGGATTTATGCTTCTATAGGTTACCATTATGAGAAAAATGTTTTATGTGGAATCTCTATTGATCTTGAAAAATAATAAGTTATGAATAATATACAGTTCATTCATTCCTTTGGTTTAAAAAACAATAGTAATATTTTTAGATTTTATTTCTACATTAACATCAATGTAACAACCCATGATTTTTTGAGTTAATTTAACGTTTTTTTATTTTTTTTCATTTCACGTAACATTTAAAATAGTTTTTTATATTATAGAAATATTTTTGGATTGTGTTAAATGTAACAAAAATATAATCTTCCACTAAACGCAACATAAATTGTATCATTCTCTATAAGTGACACCGAGGTTAGCTTGTGATGCATGCAACATTGACTTTCCTCAATGGCTTACATAACAAGAATGCCTAATTTTTAATAAGCAACAGTATATCAATAAAATGTTATTGTTCAAAATGATAATATATTAGCTAGCTGATAAATTATTAGTTATGAATAGTATTAACTATTTTATAAAAGTATATGGTGTACAAAAATATATGCTTAATTAATGGGTTACCAATTAATTAGAAATGAATATAAAAACCAATTGAACATAATACAAAATATTATTATTTTTATTGTCAATTTTTTTTAAACTAATAAATTAGATTAATTAAAATTAATAAGTGATTTTAATGTAATATATATGTTATATATTAAATAAAATATTTTTTATACTCATCCAATATATTTTATAGACAAAAGAAAAGAACAACCCCAATTTTTTCTCTAAGAACATATTTTTTTATGAAGGTAGTTTTACCACCTCTTAATGGAGAGCCCATTAAAAATAAAAACATTCCCCTTTTATAGATTTATTATGTAGAAATAAACTTATTATTTGGATAAAAGCATAAATATTTTTTGAGGATAAATTTTTGGTATTTTTCTATAAGGTTTTATTTTTAATGAATAGTTCAAAATTCTGGTTTTCAATTCAAAACTCATTTTTCATTTAATTTATTTTCAAAGTTAAATTCTATTTGAAATTTTTTAAAAGTTTATTTATATTATAATATTATAAATTAATCCAATTTAGGTAATTGGATACAATTTCACATTGAAATTGGATTTAAAATCTTAGCAAACTTTTGATCATTTTTACTTAAAAAACCTACAATGTCATCCCATCAGCGAGATTAATTTTAAATTAATTACTTCCAATTATGTGTTTTTAATTTTGTGAAATGGATTAAATCTTTTGAATAATAATAATTTATAATTTCTAATAATGTCAACATAGTTTTTACCAAAAATATTAGTGGATGTAATTAAAATTAATTACATCGATTAAGGTAAAATTAAGCATAATTACGGACTAATCCTTAAATTTAAGAGTCAATTTGACTTACCAAATTGTATAAGACCCATTGGATGGATTTATTTCCAATACATCCTAAGTTTCTTCATAATTTTTAATTATTGTATCCACATTCAACAAGAAAAATGTGTGTTGGATTCTCTCTTCACATATTTACTAGAGTACCAATGCTCCTCAACTATAAAAGGCCTTCTCTCCTCCCACTTCCTCGCACCACTCAATTATATTTCCACACCCATACTTTTCTTAAATAAGATCATAAGATCCCAAAATTCCTCCTAGAAGGATCCCTTTAAAATTAATCTATCACATGGAAGCCATTGAGAACAAACCAAAAGGAGTTATCTGATTAAGAGGAAGCTTGTTTGAGTATGAAGAGAGTCAAGACACATAGTAATGAGATTTCATCTTACTTTTTAATTCTATAAGATACATAATTTATTAACCACCCATTAATTTTTTGTAGTGTGTAAACATCCCATGTAGGTAATGAATGATTCTTATAGTTAAACCTATGATTATTTAAATATCCATTCTATAACCTTTAATTTATAGGGTTTATGTTTCGAAGCTTACCAAATCGGTAAAATAGTTTTGTCTCAATTTTCATTCATTAAGGCACATGTTTTGTTATGAGAATAAGTTAATTTTGAGTTTTATATACATCCATTTGATATGATATATCATGAAAATACATATTTTCTTAATATTATAAGATCCATATAATTTCTTTTTCTTACACAGAGAGTATGACCCTAAGTAATGAAGTGATAAGAGTTAATTGAAACAATCCTATCTCTTTTCAAGATTATTTATGTTTATTTTTTTATTAATGAGATATCATAACCCATATCTCAATAAAATTTATGAATTATATTATCCTATTTTTATTCATGATATATTTATGTATTGGTATGATATTTCTACTCATTGGTACATAATAGTGTTAAAAATGTGTTTAAGAATGTCTAACTTTACCCTATCTTCAGTCAGAAGCCAATGTTTTCTAAAAAGGGTTCCAATAATATTTTACCATTCTCTTTTAATATTTAAAAGTAATTTTTAGCCATTTTTAGTTTTCAAATATCTTCAAATGAATCTTATTTTCACTTCATAAACATGGAAGTTTCTAGCATTTTTACCATCAAAAGGAATGTTCTTTTTACCTTGTATAACAAGTACAAATTTACCCACCATCATTTCTCTAAAACTTCCATTTCATGTTCAAATCATTAATTTTTATGTAATTTATTTTTCAAGTAATTTTACAAGAAATTATTTTCATAACATAATTATGATTTATATTTTTTAAAATTAATTTTCAAGGAAATTTGATGGCAGATGATTACTAAGACTTATTTATAAGCTTGAAAACTATTTAAAAAAATGGATTTCAAAATATTTTCAAGATAACTTCATATTTTTTTAACAAATTTTTTTTCTAGAAGATCCTAAAAAATTATTTATAATATTTAATGTTTCTTTCAGGAATTTTTTTTTTCAAATGTTATTTATGTTTAATATAATTTTCTCAAGAAATGTTTTCAAAAACATCTTTCTATGTTTTTTCCCATATAAGATAAAATATTTTGATGTTAAAAATTCTATTATAGTAAAATATTGAAATGTTTTATTCATATAATTTAATTAATGGTTTATTTTTTTGGAATGACTCTTATGACAAAAATTTCTATTCCATAGGATTTATTATTTTGAAACCCACTACTTTTCACAGGATAAGATTTGATGAAGTGATTATGAAACCTATCGATTTTAAATAGGTTATGATGTGAGGAAATTTTAATGATACCGATTTATTCTCATGTTTTATGATTTAATGTTTATAAAAATCATCTTTTTTATGGGTCATGATATTATGAAGTTTTATTATCTTTTGGCACATATACGGATGATTTTATTATGAGATGGGTTAGAACTATGTCTCCTTCCATTGTATTGGATATCGATGGATGACTCATGAGTAGCTATATTATGTGTGAACTTAATTTCAGGTTAAAAAAGATACGCGTGAACCTAATTATGTGTTCACGATTCTATAAATGGACCGGGATGCATGTTCATAAGATTATGAGTAAACCTAATTACACTTTCCCAACATTATGAGTGAACCTTATTATTTTTTTACAATGTTATGCATGGACCTGGTTGCATGTACTTAAGTTTATACATGAACCTGATTATATGATCACAATGTGATGTGTGAACATGATTTCATGATCAAATTATTATTCATGGACTTGGTTTCATGTCTAAAAAGTTATGTGTGATCATGATTAAATGTTCACAATGTTATGCATAGACCTATTTGCATGTTCATAAATTTATGAGGGGGGATGATTTCATGTTCTTAAATTACTGAGTGAACCTGTTTCTACTTATACATGTTCACAACGATATAAACCAATATGAATGCCACAAATTCCATGTCTTATTCATATTTTATGTTTTTGTGTCTTATTCTCTTAAATATCTTATGATCCATGTCTTATAAAATTTCAATATTTATTAAGATCTCTAATATATAGTGTATGGCCTTCAAAAGTTATGATCAGGTTCCATACCCTTTTTTCATGTGATGTTAACACATATCCTTTATTTATCCCTACTGAGCATCTGAGATAACCATTTTGTTATGTATCCATTCCCTAAGTTGTGAATAAATGTATTAGGTAGAAATAATAAAGGTGTAGATCTTCATGGGAGATGTTCAATATCTTTCACAAGGATAGAATATTTTGTTTCAATGATTTCAAAGACCCTAAACTATTATGATCTTTAGGAATGTATTTTTTGTAATGTACCAAATATTCATCTAAAATAATGAAATATCCTGGAATTATATTCCTGGGTATCTATAGATAGTTTCAAAGGAATTTTGTTGTCAAACATTGGAAAATAATAAGAGAAAACATTACTGAGATACCTAGGTATATTTTTAAGGATATGTCTAGGGATGTCTCCAAGGATATGTATAAGGATGAGTCAATATTTTTGAAGATATCATCGAATTTTGGTAAAGGATAGTGTGAGTGGTTTCCTATAAGTAAATACATGTTTAGATACTACAATTGGATGTGGCTCACGAAAAAATGTACCTATGGGTAACAACTCCAACAAGATGTCAAGGGCCTGACTCAGGGTAATCTGGTACACAACAATGGGCCTTACTGCACACCAGGTATGACACTCCTAGGAGATATGATTCGGGAATTCATAAACACATAATGAAACATAATGAATGACTAAAATAGTTGTTGGATATGAATTACCTAAGATAAACTTAAGGTTTCATATATTAAGGAATACGTAATACTTTAGACAACATATAAGTAACTTTTCATGATTATGGGGTTCCTCATTATGATAACTGTTTCTTACTCTATGATTTTTGTTTTAGCCAATGGCTAGAACGCAAAGTAACAAAATTAATGGTGATTGTGATGGGAAATGCAATGAATGTCCTCACGAAGAACCAAATCCCATGGGATCTAGAATAAAAAACCTCATTGCTATACTCTTATATATTTCTCGATATATGAATCATAATGAGTTCCATTTGAGAAAATATGGGAACAAATTTCTACGAAGTCCCTCATCAGTCATCATCCACCTTTATTCAATAGGCCATCTGATCCACTTGTTTCTGATCACTATATCCTTACCACAGAAAAGATATTATCCATTCTCATGTGTTCAGATCATGAGAAAGTCATTCAGGATATTTATCGATTAGATTGTAAAGTAGACCAATGGTGGACTCTAATCAAGAATACGAGGAATTAAGATGAAATCAAATCCATGGATTGAATTGATTTAAAGAAGTTATTATTCAATAATTACTATTCTCATGTTCTTCGTAAGGAGATACAAAAGGAGTTCCTTGAGTAGAGTAAAATGGATGATGAATCTGTAGATACCTATGGGTAAAATTTCAAAAGACTTTAGGGGTATGATTATTCTATTATCATCCAACCTGAATAAAAAGTTTATATGTTCTTCAGTGGACTAAAACCAAGTCTCATAAGGGTGTTTTCAATAATATACATTAGTATCTATGTAGAAATTGTGCATTGTGCAATCAATGTTGAAATTGTGGTTGAATTTACATATCAATCTCATCGTTTTTTATAAGTTGTGTAGGTTGAATATCAAAAGAAAATCTAAAAACCATGGAGAGAATAAACGGTTTCAAAATCCTACATTCCAAAATAATGGGAATGATAACTTATGAGACTTTCTTAAAGGAATATGAATGTGTTTTAAGTGTTGTATACCTTTCCACTAAGAAAAAGACTATAGAATTGTTGATAAGAAGAAAATCAATAGAATGAGTGGAGAGAAAGCTCAAAAAATAAACTATTTACACTTTTGTGTTTCAAGTGCCTGGAGTTTGGAAATTTTGTGAATCAGTTCCCCAATTCAAGGGCAAATATAGAAGATAATACACAAAAAAAACTCTACGGAAAATGAAAAAAGGAAAATCATATTCAATCTCAATGGATGAAGGGAATAATGAAAATTAGTGGAATCCTATTACTTTTCCCCCTTAGTTGGTAAGTTCATTTTTTATTTTTTATGAATAATCCCTAACGTAATCTTCTTGTTCATAATTTACAGAATTTTCTTGTGATTATGTCATTATACATGTATTTTGGAATAATAAAATCTCATTTAATGTTATATTTTTGCATGAATGAAAACAATTATTCAATAAAATGTTTATAGTATAAGAAAAGAGCATACTTAAGGAATAAATGGGGAATTAAATTTTGTAAGGGTTATAAGGATAACCATATATGGAATGTTTAAGTCAATATTCAAATATTTTTTTGATATTAATGTATTATCTCATCAATTGAGGATTTATGAATATTGGATAACCTATTTGTTTTGATTGTAACTGAAGATAGATGAGTTGACTTATCATGTACTTCATGATCTATTAGTACTTCAGGAATAAAAAAAATAATTCTCATTCCTTTCTTATGGTATGAGGTGAGGAGGAAATCTCTCAAGGCATAACTGAAGGTTGGGATTGTGCATATAGAAGGGAATGAAATCAAATAATTATATTTTTTATATTATTATTCAATAAAAATTATTACTCAATGATAGGATAATGATAATTTTTTCCCTAATATCATAATTTTTTTTGAACTGATGGCCTTTTATATCATCACATATCTATGACTTTTAGGCAATCCACTTTTCATTGATCATTCAATTATTTGTGATTGATGACCTCTATAACTCCCTATAAATATTTACGCTTTTAATCCATGTCCAATATTCATTTCCATCCTCTGTTCTCTTATGAGGACACATAGTCATATGTTACTTTAGAGAACTGCTATGGTTCCAACATGCCATTTTTAAGGGAATTTTTAGTATTCATTTTTATGATGTGGGTTTTTTTGACATTAAAAATTAAATTATAATGCCTTTGATAACCAAAAAGAATTTATAGAGTGAAATTCATTTTTAGGGTGCAGAATGTAACACCCCAAGATTTTTTGAATATTTTTGTTTGAATAAATTTAATTGTTTTGATATTTTTCATTTCACAAAACCCTAAAAATAGTTTGTTTTATATTCATGAAATAAGTTTGGATTGTGTTATATGAAACAAAAAGTTGATAATAAACTATACGCAACATAAATTTTATCTTTCTCTACATGGAAAATATAGTCCGGATTTCGTTACATGCAATAACGACTTTCCTTAATGGCTTGTGTAACATGTATGATCGTTTTTTACCGAACAATAGTATATCATTGTAATGTTATTATTTAAAATAATAAGATATAAAATAACCATTAAATTAAAATTTATGAATAGGATTGACTACTCTATAAAAATATATGGTTTACAAAAATATGTTATTAATTCATATATTACCTATTAATTATAAATTAGTATGAAAACAATTGAATATAAAGTAAAATACTATTATTTTTACAGTCATATTTTTTTAACCTAACAAATTAATATAAATACATTTATTAATTGATGTTAATGTAATATATATGATATATATTGAATAATGTATTTTTTTAAGTTCATCTGTTAGATTTTATAGACAAAATACAAAAGTAAATCTAATTTTATATATAAAAACATATTTTTTTTATAAATGTAGTTTTACCTTCTTTTAATGGATAACCCATTTTAAATCCGATTTGGGCCCTTTTATAGTTATATAATGTTAAAATAAACTCTAAATTTGTAATAGAAACAAAAAAATTTGGTTTGGATGCTTTTTTTTTGGCATTCTTCATTATGGTTTCTTATTTTAATTAATAATTTAAAATAGTGGATTTTAATTCAAAAACTCATTTTTATTTCATTTATTTAAAAGGTTAAGTTAAATTTTAAATGTTATTAAATTTTTAATTGAATAATAATTTTATCAATTAATAAAATTTAGGTCATTGGAACAAATTTCACAAAGATATAGGATATAAAAACATAGTAAACTTTGGTTCTTTTTTACTTTAAAACCCACAACGTCATCTCATCAGTGGGATTAATTTTAAATTAATATTTTCCAATTTTGTGATTGGAATTTAGAAAAATGGATTCCATATTTTTGAATCAGAATAATATATAATTTCTAATAATGTCAACATTTTTTTTACCTCAAATATTAGTGACTGAAATTATAACTAATTATATTCATTAATGTAAAATTAAGCTTAACTAAGAACTAAACCTTAAATTTAAGACTCAAAATGACCTATCCTATCATGAGCTAGCCCGAGTCAACCCTGGACCGATCACCCATGCCATCCCATGACATGCCCCAAGAGGCATTCTTGATCCTCCCAGAATGGCGACAAGCACCTAGGGAATCAGTATAGTGACAATGGAACAATTCCGCCCACATATAAACAACTAATCAACTGATGTAAAGAAATTGAAATCCCAATATACATTTATATGAATGTTGAACTGAAAAATAATTTCACATGGAAGTGAAAGTACAACTTAACCAAACAACTCAACAGACAAAACCTAAAGACTAACTATCTCCATGTGACCATACTAGTCACTCTTCAACACAAATATCACACATTTCCCAAGGCAATCAAACTCAAGCGGAAACCTAAACAAGGGATAAAAACAGAAGGATACTACAGGCGTGCATATCAAAACCCAATAGGTTAGCTTGATATTCTATCTCCAATGCACTTTATTTAAAATAAAAGAAAAATCAATTTCACATTTGATATATAATATACAAAAGTATGTTTTCCAAACATGGTTCCATGCTATAATCATTATAAAATTATTTTTTTTCCCATTTTTCATAACTAGGAAATGATAGTAACCAATTTAAAAGCGATGTGACATCAGAAATAAAAACAGTTTTCAAGAGGGATTCATTATAGAATGAATAATTTTAAATAAAACATTCATGCCTCTGAATTTATGAACCAAACACATTGTATGAAGATGGTGAGTACAAAATAGACAATGAGCATAAGTCATGGTAATATCCATGGGCACAAGTTCATTGTAGATGCTATGTACCTCAATTATATATGTAATAGTAACCCTAAAATAAATATTTGTTCTTAGGCATTAGCCTCTAGTATGGAAAAAATACCCATATCATAGTGTTACCCAAAATCATCATCATATTTTAGTTAGTGTTTTCATCGTCAATCTTGTTACATGAAACAGGGATGAAACCACTTCAGATCACTAGCATACTAGTTCACATCACCACAAATAGATACACAGGTTTCTCTTTAGTGGCAAATCGGGTTACACATACTATCAAATATGCTTTTGACATGAAGATTTAATCCCCAAATCACAAAAAAAACAGACAACCCTCAAATAGGCTTCACATTTTTTTCCGGAATCAATAAACAATATTAAATTTTCCAAAAACAATTTCACAAAGTGTAATGAGGAATTGGAAAAAAACATTCCAAAATGATCATTTAATGCCAAACACCCAGCATTACCCTATGAAACCATATTTCTCTACCCCAAAACATTTAATAAATCAATTTAATGGACCATAAAATATATCCAAATGATCCAACATGAAGTACACATGAAAACCATTTTTACAAGTAAAATGCCAAACATGCCCTTAAGCATTCATAAAAAATAAAATTTATCAAATGAATTAATTTGAAAATTATTAAAGAGTTGTAAAAAACCATTTGTGTCAATATAATATTTTATTAAACACCTAAAAAACTCATGTTACACATTCAAAACCCATCAATTTCAATAAAGGTGCCAAACATTACATTTACCGAGAACACATGCCAAAACACCCTAAAAACTGACACTCATATCATTATAAAACCCAAAACTAGATTGAAGCCAACATAAGGAACCAAAAAATAACAAGTAAAATACTACCATTATTTTTTATAATACAAAATAATCATATTATATCACCAGGATCACACAAAATCCAATTGAGAACTTTCCCGAAAAAAGGCATGCAACAATTAATAAAAAATATATTTAACAATAAAAATGTTATAAAATCTAATTTTCATGCCAAAAATTTATTTAAATAGATAAAACAGTTTCTAAATATTATAATTCACATGAGAAATCAAATTGATCATTTAAACATATACTTAGTGTTCACACTTTAACCAAAACAATAAAAGTTTTTTCAAAAAAGGCACAAACTACAATTATGTCACCCTAAATAATTAAAAAAACATTTAAAAACAATAAAAAACATACATATAAGGTGAAAATAGAAATAAATATATTAATATTGAATTATAAAGGCAGTTCACTAGAGAACATTCCTCAAAACCAAAGTAGAATGGAAACACACACATGATAACTCCTTCTGAGGGTTTATAAACCCTAAAACTATGAATACTATCCCCAAACAAGAAAAATAACCCATAAATAATAAAAGGATAACATAACCCTTGGTATTTCAATATTAGGGGAGAAGATAGATCAATGAAAACATGTAAGGAGGAGGAAGGATGAGAATAGTGAGGGAAAATCACCTTGATAACTAGAGAACTCTCCATGTTCCCTTACATCCACACCCTTAGAGGAGAGGTAATGATTTGTAACTAAAATAAGTGTCTCATTAGGTCTATAAGAACCACAAAAGGAGTATTTTTTGAAAATATAGTAAAAAATGAATGATTTATGAAATAAACAAATTAAATATTCAAATCTAGATGATTTGAAAAACCTTGAAGATGTTTTCCCAAATCCCTAATGAATAGGAGGTCCAAAGGGGGAAAATGGAACATGGGGGTGTGACTTAGGTTTGTGGACTCATGTGAGAGTTATAATGTCTGAAAAATATTAAAAAATTAAAAAGATATAAAAGAAAAAAAATATTTATTTAAAAATGGAAATGGGTTCAAGGGCTGGCCCAATACCTGAATAAATAACCTAAATATATCGTGATTATGAATTTATAATGGATACAAGTAGATATAGTGGTTTAAATAGGTTTGGTTAGGCCAACTTCAAAGTTGAATGAGTGAAAAATGATAAAAAACAAAGTAGTTATAAAAGAAAAATATTTTTTGTTTTTATATCTAGAAATGGGATCATGGTTTAGCCCAAATCTTGAATTAACCACCCTTTTCACCAAAACCCCCCAAAAAGCTATGTTGAACCCATGGTAGTATGAATAGGATAATATGTCACTTAAAATATCAACATTATCCTCACCCAAAACCCATGAAAATGATCTTTGTTTAAAGAAAACTAGATAAAAACCAAGACATGAAAATCCAGGTGTGAAAATTCTCCCTGCCATTAAAGATTTCTGCCCCCAGAAAGCCATAAAACATTCCAACTGATTGATAAATGCCTAATGATTACTTATCAAAAAAATATAGCCTCTTAATGCTAGGATATTTCACCAACAATAATATAACTTTTGCCTTTATCATAAAACAAAACAAAAACTCACAACCACTTCCCATGAATCAATAGAAGGATGAAGCCACTCATCCACAACCAATCCAAGACTATATTGATGGGGATTATCTGAAAGATCCCAATGACCACCCAAACCAAAGAACATAATGAAATACAGATATTTCAATGGTGGAAAAAATAAACTCACCACCATTAAGAACCAACCAATAGTGACCAAACAATATTTCAACATGATCTATAATTGGGCCTATCCGACAGAGCCCAACTAGAACTCTCTTACAATAGCCTACCAACCTAGGCTATGAAAAACACTACATGATCATTTAAGTTTCTCTAACCCAAATTGAGGGGAAAATGTATCTGAAACTTATCATATCACAAAATACCCCCACCACATTGGGAGGGGAAGGATGGGGCCCAATGATTGGACCGTTGAAACCAAAGCTAAAAACCACCCAACACTCTTCACCTAAGAAAGGATAAAATCCAAGACCGCACCTGATTCACATGGGTGGTCCCCACCAGATCATGAAACGGAAGTTCACATCCAAGATGGTTTAACCATAGAAACATCATGATGGGTAAGTCCACCACACCCGTTGCAGAAAAAGGAAATTCAGAGTGATAAGAAACCACAATAGAAATGCCAAAACCACCTCACCACAATGGTAGAGGCACGAACTTATATAGACACTCCTCACCATTAGGATTCATAACTACATGACATCTTCACTCTATGACATATTGCTAGAGTTCTGATGGTTGATGCATCCCCTACCTTGTAGTCAAGTGTTAAGAATCACAATACCCCCATGAAACTAAATAGCTTAAAAAACACCTTTACCCAGATAGATATTTCAAAGATACACATAACCATTCTCTCTCACTCTAAACAAGGAGTATAATGAACAAGGTACACGGAAAATCCCATCAATATCAACGAGAAAAAAAACCACAACCTAGAGAATCACCATATCAGGAAGCTTCTTTAATCAAAGACCAAATATGTCTCTATAACAACAAATGGTCTGAGGCATCATTCAAAGAGGTGTATTTAACCCTTGAAATGAATTATTAGGATGATCAACTAGAAATATTTCCAACAGAGAACCATAAGGGGCCACATCACACCATCCACACCACTTTAGAATCCCACTGAACATTACTACAAAACTGAGCCACCAACAAGATCCCATCTCAAGAGACAACAAGATTATGACTTCTAGATCACAAGTAAGAATACAAAATAATTAAAACTTTTCATACAGAGGAAAAAAACCCACATAACCATCAATTTATATACAAATTCCACAATTATCAGCTCAAAACACTTTTGATAATCAAACTAACTTTTTGGATTTCCACATTCACGAATGGGTTTTCAACAAGTATCACTCACATATGCATTTCCATGCCACCCTGGTAACCCATCCAACATGCCTTACTAGCCATCCATCCAAATATCCATAAAACCATGCATGTGAGTACCCATGAAAACCCCAAAGACAAAAACAGAACAACTTCATTCTAATAAAAATCATGTTCCTTACAAAGTCACACTAACCACCTAGTCAAAACCCCTTTTCATATTTCAAAAAATAAACCACACATCATCAAAAACCATTTTCTAAAAAACCTACCCCTTTTCATTTTTAATTGATTTTAAAACAACCTTGGTACTCCAAACAACCCCTTCCCATTTTCAAAAAATTCAGAAAGGTCTTTTTTTTATAATTTGATGTTTATAAAGACCAACACCATTTATAGGAAAACACCGACTACTGAAAACCAATTTACAAAACCAATGCATCAGATTCATACACTATTTAATGACCCAAAACACCCCATTTAAAACAAAATTTTAGAATTAATTTAATATAATCCACACTTTCAAATCCTTTTATTTCAACAAATCACATGTTTAGATTAGGGAAAATCCAACCCCATTAAATCATTTTCACTTTATTCCCAAGATTTGGTTCACATAACAAAACCTTCCAATAACTTTCTTATATTAAATTTTGAAAACCAATTACTAAAATTCTCACACGATGATTTTTAAAATAATATTTTAATGTAATAAAGGTCCAAGAGACCCAAAAAAGTGTACTAGTGTTAGTGGGAGACTTGACCATATGGTTGGAGGCCACATGCCAAACACACCACTAACACTGGGAGCCTTCTCAGGGCCATGCCCCTGCTCCACATGGCCTGACATGCCCTATGAGATCATGTAAACCATTAGTCCAAATTCACTTGTCATATCCCAAAACCAAACAGTCAACCTAAACTAAGGACAATAATAAAACCAAACTTCCCAGGGAAACCCGCGGATCAGAACGAGAAAGAGTTCACAATGATCTTCCTGCACTTACCCTCATGTCTCGATAATCCTACTCTATCTACCATGAAATCACCCCAATAACAAGGTAACTCAAAAAATAAAGTTCCACTAAGAGACAACCTCCATTTGATACCATTTTGTCACAAACCAGCCCGAGTCGACCCTGAACCGGTCACCCAGGCCAGCCCGTGACAAGTCCTGAGAGGCATTTTGGATCCTACCGGGATGTCGACAATCACTTAGGGAATAATTATAGTGACAATGGGATAATTTATCTCACATATAAAAAATTAAACAACCTACGGAATGAAAAAGACAACCCAATATACATTTATATAAAAGATGAACTGAACATTACTTGCACATAGAAGTTAAAATACAACTGAACCAAACAACTCAACCAACAAAATTGAAAACTAACTATCTCCATATGATTCTACTGGTCACTCTACAACAAAATTATCATACGTCATAGAAGGTAATCAAAATCGAGCTGAAACCATCACAAGGGATAAAAACAAAAGAAGACAATAGCTGTGAGTATTAAAACTTTGTAGGTTAGCACAATATTCTATCCCTAATGCACTTACTTTAAAATAAAAGAAACTTAAATTCCATGTTTGAAATATAATATATAAATTTATGTTTTCTAAACATGGTTTCATTCAATAATCATTATAAAATAAAACGGTTTCATGTTTTCATAACCAGAAAATTCTAGTAACCAACTTCAAAGAGATGAAACGTCTAAATAAAAATAGTATTCAAGATGGATAGCTCAACGAATGTACAATTTTAAACAAAACACACATGATATTGAATTTATTAATCAAACACACCATATAATCATAGTGAGTAAAAAAAAATCAATAAGAATATGTCCCAAGAACACCCCTAGGAAGTAGTTTGTTGTGGGACCCAAATTCATCATATATCGGTGTAAAAGTAACCATAAAATATATATATATATATTCTCATGAATAATCCACTAGTAGGGAAAAAATATCCATAACATAGTGTTCCCAAAAATCATCATCACTATTTATATATCATTTTCATTGTCAAAAATTCTATGTGAAACAGGGAAAAAACTACTCTGGATCACTAGCATACTAGTACACATCCGCCCACCTAGATACCCAGGTTTCCCTTCAGTGGTCAATCAGGTTCCACATATTATCAAAAAAACTTTTTAAATAAAAATTTAAATCTCAAATCATAAACACACAAACAGCCCACAAACATTCTTCACATTTCTTTCACAGATCAATAAACCACTTAAACTTTTCTTAAAACCATCTTCAAGAAGTTTAACGAGGGTTTGCACTAAAATCCATTCAAAAAATGTTCTTTTAAAGCCAAACACCAACCATTAACAAATCAAAACATATTTCAAAGCCCTAAAAAAATTTAATAAACCGATTTCATGGACCATAAAGTGGCTCTAAATGATACAACATGAAGTACACAAGAAAACCATTTTAAAAAAATAATGCCAAATGCGCCTTTAAGAATTCATAAGAAAAAAAACTTTTATCAAAATTCAGAATTCCACTATTTTTAAAGAGGCGAAAACCCACCATTGGAAGAAATATAAAATTTATATAAACCCCTCAGAAAATCAGGTTACACTTTCAAAACCTATCCACTCCTATAATGGTTCCAAATGGGCTATTTATCAAGACCATATGCCAAAACACCCTAAAATTCGATAGTCAATTCATTATAAAATTTAAAACCATATTGGAACCCACATAAGGAACCCAAAAACATTGATTAAAATTCTTCCAATGTTTATCATAATCACAAACAATCATTTTTTATCACCGTGAGCAAACAAAATCCAACTAGGAACTTTCCCGAAAACGATTCATGGAATAGTTAATGAAAAAACTTTATTTAACACTAAATATGTAATAAAACAAAATTTTCATGCCAAAAATTTATTAAAATATCTAAAATAGGTTCTAAACAATATATGTTACATGAAAATTATAATGGATCATTTAAACAAACACTTTGTGTTCACACTTTAACCAAAAGAACACAATTTTCCAGAAACAGGGCATAAAATACCCCTCTTTCAAACTAAATAATTAAACAAAAGGGTGAAAAAAATTACCTATCAAACCTATAAGGTGAAAAAACAATAAACATATGAATATATAATTATAAAGGAAGTTTTTGGGAGAACATACCTTAAAACCAAGGAGGAATGGAAAAGTAAACCCAATAACACATTCTAAGGGTTTAAAAACCGCAAACCTATGAATACCAGTCCCAAACGAGCAAAAAACCCATAAAAATTACAGTATTTAATAAAACTAAGGATTTTATGACTACGGTAGAAGAAAGGGTGATGAAAAATTGGAAGGATGAGGAGGGAGGAGAAAGGAAAGGGAAAATCACCTTGATAACTAGTGAACTCTTCATCAAATGATAGATCCACACCCTCAGATGAGAGGGAATGGATTTTTACTCAGTGGAGAAGTTTCATAGATTCAGAAGAACCAGTTAAATATGATTTTTTGGTAAAGAGAATAAAATGATTAATTTTTAAAAAAAACAAATAATGTTTTCAAATCCAGATGATTTGAGAAACCTTGAATAAATGATCACTAATAGCCAATGAAGATGTATCATAAAGAGGGAACATGGAACATGGGGGTTTTCCTAGGGTTTGTGGGATCAAGTGAGAGGTGTAATTTCTGAAGAATATTAAAAAATGAATAAAGTATAAAAGAAACAAAATAGTTTTTTAAAACTTGAATTGGGATCACGGGATGTCCCAATACCTGATTAAATAACCCAAATCTACCATGATTATGAACTCATAAGGGGTACAAATAGATATGGTGGTTTGAATAGGTCAGGGGAGGGCAAGTGTGAAGTGGAATGATTGAAAAATATTAAAAAATGAAATATTTATATAATAAAAAAAATTTGTATTCAAATCTAGAAATGGGTTCATGGTTTGGCCCAAATCTCTATGTAACCACCATTTTCTCCAACCCCCCCCCCCCCCACCCTAAAAAACCATGTGGCACCCATGGTAAGAGGATTAGACATAGATGATATATAAAAAATTAACATTATTATCATCCAAAATAGAATAAAAGGATCAGTATTTTCAATGAACAAGATCAAAACCATGAAATGAAAAATCGGGTGTGACATATACACTTGTCCAAGAGCCATTGGATGAAAATAATTAGACACTATCCTCATTTGCATTGAAATTGGTCCATTATTATATCCACACAAAAAATGAAAACTATTGTTGGAATTATCCCATTAAATATATACAATATTGACACTTCTTCTCAAATATTAAAAGGCCACCTCTCCTCTCACTTCATCACACCACTCAAGCCTCTTGGCTCTCCTAACCTCTCATAAAATTAGATCGCAACATCCCTAACTTCCTATTGTAATCCTACCCTTAATAATAAATCAACCAAAAGAAAAATTTTGGAACAAAAAAAAGTAGTTACCTGATAAATTGATGTTTTTACAAGTACAAAGAGAGTGAAGACACAATGTAAGGGGATTTCATCTCAATTTTTATTTCTTTGAGATACACTATTTAATCACAACCGATTGCTTTTGTGTGGTGTGTATACTAAACATGGATGCAATCAATGATTATTATATTCAAATTTATGGTTATTTTCATTTACATTCAATGTACTTTATATCGTGGGTTTTATGTATCAATGGTTACCAAATTAGTAAAATAGTTTAGCCTCAATTTTTCTTCTTTAAGACTAATGTTTTTTTGCACCTAAATTCATTTTTAGGTGTACATATACTTCCATTGTTTATGTTACATCATGAATATATATATTTTCATGATATTATAATCCTCATGTAATTTCATTTTCTTACATGGAGAGTATTATCTAATGTAACAATTTGATAAGAGTTTATCGAAACAATCTCATTGCTTTAAAATATTATTTATGTTTATGATTCATTAGTGAAATACTACAACCCATAAATCTAGAAAATTAATTAATTTTATTCTCCTATGGTTATTAATGGTATATTAATTTATTGGTACCACATTTCTACTCATTGGTACATCAGATATCTAAGAATTGTTTTTAAATAAAGCTCAACTATACCCACTCTTTTGTCAAAAGTCTATGATTTCTAAAATGGGATCAAAGAATATTTCACCATTATCATTTAATCATTAAAATAATTTTTAATTTTTTTGACTTTTACTAATATCATAAAAGGAATCATCTTGACTATTCCAAAAATAATTATTTTTCTAACATATTTACCATGAAAAAGGATTTTTTTACCTCATAAAACATGTACATATTTTCCACCCTTAATTTCTATGAATCTTCCTTTACAAGTTTCAAAGGTAAGTTTTTTATTATTTTTTTTAGAGTAACTTTAAAAAAAATTCATAAAAAGTTTATGATTTACATGTTTTCAAATTATTTTTCAAGGAAAATTGTTTTTATAATTTTTCTAAGCCTTATTAATAATTTTTCAATGTACTTTCAAAGAAATGGTTTTCAAAACGTTTTCATGCTCTTATATATATGTTTTGAAAGAAAAATACATCCATAAGGACTTAAAATATTTATTTATAATATTTAATGTTTATTTTAAAAAAAATGTTTTAAAAAGTATATTATGTTTTAAATTTCATTTTTTAAATAAGAATGGATAATTTTGTAAAGAAATGTTTTCAAAATATCTTTCTAAAATATTTTCCATATAACATGGCATCTGTTGACCTTACTATTTAACTTCTATGAAATTATCCAAAGGTTTATATCATATCATTTTTTGAATGGTTTATTTTTTGATTGAATAATTCTTATGAAAACTATTTCAATTCAATGGGTTATATGATTTAGAAACCCGCTACATTTCAATAGTTATGATTGGAGGAAATTATTATGAAACATATCCCATTTCCATAGGTTATGATGTGAGGAAATGTTAATGATACCCACTTCATTACATGTATTATGATTTAATGATAATAGAACACATATGTTTTTATGGGTCTTAATATGATGAATTTTTTTATCTTGTGAAAAATGTATGAATGATTTTATTATGAGATCGGTGCGACCCATATCTCGCTCTGATTCATTGGTAATGATAGATGACTCATGAGTATGTTTGTACTATGTAAACCTAATTTCATGTACAAAATGTTACAAATGAACCAATTCCATGTTAAAAATTTCATACATGGAGTTGGATGCATTTCCATATGTTTTGACGTGAACCTAATTACACGTTCATAATGGTACGAGTAAACATTATTATGCGTTCAAAATGTTAGCATGGACCTGGTTGCATTTCCATATGTTTATGTGTGACCCTGATTACATGTTCAAAACGTGATTCAAAAACCTGAATACATGTTCACAACGTTATGAATAGACAAGGATTCATGTCCATAAGTTTAGGCATGAACTAGATTACAAGTTCAAAATTTTAAAATGTTCATGGTTTCATGTTCATAAGTTGATGAGTGCGCATGATTTCAAAACATTAACATAATGATTGAACCTATTTCTACGTATACATGTTCAAAATGTTATAAACCAATGTGCATGCCAGAAATTATATGTCTTATTCCTATTTTATGATTTCGTGACTTATTCTCTTAATACTCTTATGATCCATGACATATGAATGTCCAATATTTATTATGATATCTAATATGTGGGGTATGATCTTCAAATGTTAGGCTCATTTTCTATACCCTTTTGTTCATTTTATGCTTATGTATTTCCATTTTTTACCATTATTGAGAACATAAGATCAACCCTTTATTATGTTTTCTTTCTCTGGGTTATGAAGAATGGTTTTAGGTTGATGTACTAAAGGTATCGATGTTCATGGCAGATGTTGGGGATCATTCACTAGGATATATGATTTTTTCCATGTTTTCAAAGACACAAAACTATTCTGATCCTTAGGAATGTATGTTTTTAATGTATAAAATATTCACCTAAAATTATGTAATGTAACACCCCGAGCTTCCACGATACGCTTCTCATTCAATAATGCAATAGCTTGCATTGTACGCAAGTTCGAGTTCTAACACACCGCAACTAATCAAAATAGCCGTTATGAATAGTAATAACCACTTTTTAAAATTATAGAAATTTTATATTTCAAAATGGACTTCATTTTTGTATTCCTAATATTGAAATTAGCCTATGTTGAATTTTTTGTAATTTTTTGAGAACTTCAAAATTTTTATGAATAGTGAAAAATACTTAAAACAACTTTTTAAATCAAAATAATTCATAGTGATAAATTATACTATTGAGTGGTTTTAGAGTATAATTAGAATATATTTTTACCATTTTATCCAATGGTGGTCATTAGAATTAATTTAACATTGAAATTGGACATAAACAATTGCCAATCTTTTGATATAAATTGTTTCTTAAAAACACGCTATTTGTTGTGACAGCGGGAATTAATTATAAAATTAATTAATGCAACTAATATGTTTGGAATTTTGTAAAATAGACATCATTTTTGAATTCGGAATATCAATTATAGCTTAGGGTGAAATTTTGGCCTTATTCTGAAAAACTTCAATTTTTGATGAATAGTGAAACCACTAAGTGGTTGTTAAATAACTGATTTTTCGTTTAAATGAAATATTACCACTTCTGTGTTTTGATTTTCAAAAATCCGACATACATGGTTGTCATTAAGAAGTAAAATGTGGTTCAATGAGATCAAAATAATTTTTTGGTGAATAGTAACTTTTAAGTTCTTAATCGCGATTAGAGGTAATTAGTGTAGTTTAAGGTACAAATAATGTTTTAATAATATTATATGAGTTTGACACTTGTCCTACTCCTATTGGATGAGTCATGGCCGACCAAGACAACCCATGGGTCAACTTGGGGACCCCATGGAGCCACTTTAGTTGGAAAATGACATTAATATATATTTATTTAATGTTAAAATTAAATTGACACAAACATGAGTTGTTTTACTAAAATAGTTTTTAAGAGGGGTTACAAAAGTCCAAATTTTGACTATAAATATTCATTAGAAAGCTAAAAATATTTCCTACATCATAGTATTTTTTTTATAATTTTTAGACATTGAATAAATTAAATTATTTATGACATCATTATGATGCAGCGATGACCTCATTATTTAATGATTTAAATAAAATGGGAAGATAATGCAACATCCAAGGCTTACACTTGTCCAAAGCCAATTGGATGAGGATATTTCGAACCCTTATCACCTTAGCCTCGAATTATATAAGTGTGGGACCTTTAGAATCCGAAAAGCATTGTGAAATAATGTAACATTTCAATCTTTCCAAAAGTGCCCCTCCTCTCCACTTATAAAAGGCCCCCACCTATCCCACCTCATTTACACTTTCAAGCCATTTGGCTCGGCCAAACTCTGCCCAAATACTCTCCCAACATTCCTCCCTTACTCATAGAAGCCTCACATTGGGCAGAACTCTTCCCAAGGAAGCCTTTGGCTCAAATCAAAAAGAGTTACCCGATTTTGAGGTAATGTCTTTTCTAATGTTGTTTTGTTTTATTTTTCATCTCCAACCCCCTAAACTCTTTTTATTCATTTATTTTGTGACAACACCAGTATCCTCAATATACTAGGATGTTTTTATAAGAAGGATTCGAGCTACACTTACACACACCTATATCTAATGGTTAAAGAACATACGGTTTCTGTGGATGGCGAATTTCTGCCTCACGAAACGATGATTGTTCAACACTCATTTAACACCTTCAAAGGTGGCCATTATGATGTCACTATTTTTATATATGATATATAATATGTTTATGTTTTACTTATGCTTCTTTATTTTTCATTTGTGTCTTACCTTTATGGCTTCCATTATGGGTATACGCGATATCTTCATTTTAGGAAGTGCGGACTACCGCCCCCTCAAAGTGATTTGAATCGTTAATGCCATATGTGGGATGTATAAAGGATGGAGTAAATGGTATTATACACTATATTAAACTGGAATTATATTATAAATTTATATCATTATGATTTAGTTCCATTAAATATGAAATTTAAATGAAAGTAGCGTTCATGCGTACGTACGGCTTACCGTCTCCATGAACGGTGCATTTCATTTCTTACCTCTAAATGTTACGTAATATTATAAATGAATGTATATACTGGATATATAAGATATATATGACATATAAATCATGAATATAATTCTGGATATAATGGATATTTCACCACATAAACAACTTGTAATTATAAGAAGCTTATTGTTGACTCAAGTACCAAAGATCGACAAAACGACCGTTATTAACTTAAATAATTACATAATGTTCATATCATTGTAATAAGTGATATAATAAGGATAATGAAATTGAAAATGGTTCTTAATAAGGTATATATTAACTCTAGTTTATTATTCAGGAGGTTAAAGAACGGTTGAGTCAAGTCAGACACGAGGTAAGGGAATTTCTTAACCCAACTTCCATTTTTTGGGTTAATCTCCTACATTCAAATTATGTCATGATATTATTATGTCATATCCTGTATTTGTACATTATTTATGTGTACTTGTAGTGAATACACATAATAGATCTATTTTATTTTAAAAATTCTCTTTGTAAGGGAACTTCTTAACCCAATTTTCGTTCTTTGGGTTAATATCCTACTTTCAAATTATGTCATGATATTATTATGTCATATCCTGTATTTGTACATTATTTATGTGTACTTGTAGTGAATACACATAATAGATCTATTTTATTTTAAAAATGCTCTTTGTAAGGGAACTTCTTAACCCAATTTTTGTTCTTTGGGTTAATATCCTACTTTCAAATTATGTCATGATATTATTATGTCATATCCTGTATTTGTACATTATTTATGTGTACTTGTAGTGAATACACATAATAGATCTATTTTATTTTAAAAATGCTCTTTGTAAGGGAACTTCTTAACCCAATTTTCGTTCTTTGGGTTAATATCCTACTTTCAAATTATGTCATGATATTATTATGTCATATCCTGTATTTGTACATTATTTATGTGTACTTGTAGTGAATACACATAATAGATCTATTTTATTTTAAAAATGCTCTTTGTAAGGGAAATTCTTAACCCAATTTCTGTTCTTTGGGTTAATCTCCTACTTTCAAATTATGTCATGATATTGTTATGTATTATCTTGTATTTGTACTTTCTTTATGTGTACTTATAGTTAATACACATAATAGAACTATTTTATTTATAAATGATCTTTGTAAGGGAACTTCTTAACCCAATTTCCATTCTTTGGGTTAATCTCCTACTTTCAAATTATGTCATGATGTTATTATGTCCTATTTTGTATTTTTACTTTCTTTATGTGTACCTATAGTGAATACACATAATATATCTACTCTATTTTAAAAATGATCTTTTTAAGGACTTCGTCTCAATCTCCTTTCATTGAGACATATTTTGTTTTATACACAAATTTCATTTATATAGTGTATAAACCCCTTTGACTTTTACGTTTATTCAAAAGGTTTTATATTATAAATATGTGAATTTTAAATGATTTCAAAAAAGATTTATTTCTCTATAATATATGAAAATCCAGTGCAAATGTATACGTATTTAACGCAAGCTTAAAAATGTTTTCAGAAAACCCGACTCTCGAGTGTGGTAGACAGGAAGGGATTGGGCATGGACCCATCATGGCCTGTAATTAGTCGAGAGGTCTCAGAATTAGTTATTTTGTTTTAAGAAGCTTGCATAATGTTTTCAGAAAAACACTGGATTATATTTGAGCAATTTTAAACGTAAGTATCTTCTAAAAAATTACATCGGTAGGTCTCATGAGACAACTAGACGTGGAATTGGCCGAGGCCCTTTCCCAATTTGATTTATGGTTTTGGCCGAGGCCTTAATCATTTTAGACGTCTTGGCTGAGGCCTTGACAAAGTGTTTCAGAATATCTGTCATTATACATTCCCTCATTATGAAAGTGGTTAATGATATTTCATGTGATTATTCGACCAGTAGAATATCCATGTGAAGAAGTAAATGGAATTATCTCATTTTACTTTTGCTATATTATGTTGATGTTCAAGTTTAAAAGGCTTTTGTTTTAGTTATACATTGCCTTAAAAGTTAATGTTTATTTATGAAAGCTTTCGCAATATTGTTATCCTTACTGAGCATATGAGCTCACCCCTTTCAATGTTTTAATATTTCCCAGGATGTGAAGAAGTATTTTAGGAATGACCTACAGGGATAGTCAGAAGAGGGTATGAGTGTGGACTATGAAGACCATGTTATTGTAGTTTTTCACTTTTTGATGTAATGTAACGTTTAAGAATGTATCTAGTGTTTCCAAGGCTACTAAACTAATCGGTCTTTCGAGACTTGATCTTTTGTGATCATGCCAATGTTACGAAGTAATGCACCGACTCTGGGTAGCTGGGGTCGGGGCGTTACAGTTGGTATCAGAGGCAGTTTAGTACTATCCTTGGAAGCTAGATTTAGATAAACTCTGATTAGAGCACATAGCCCAAAGATAGACTTTGAGGATTAGTATAGAAGAACTTCCTAGAATTTTGGTATTATAGAGAAGTTATGAGTTTTCCGAGCAATACATCCCTGTCTGGATACGAGCAGGTAGAGGCGGCTCTGGCACAGATGTACCTAGGGGTAAAACCCGAAAACACCGCTTTGAGCTAGACTCGAACGGGAACTGGTGCACGACATCGGGCCTTGCTGCACTCTTGGTTACGACACTCCAGGGGGATATGCTTAGGATAATTCTCATTTTATTTACAAACCACTATGAAGGGTTATGAGTACATACTTCCGCAAAGAAAACATTTCTTTTTATGATTATGGATTATATCCATAAATAGTTCAATTTATGTAAAGTGTTTAACAAGTATGGAATTATGTATTTTGATTCATAAACTAATCTAGTTTATGCCATTGTTTAGAAATGGCGCCTAGTGGAAGGAATGGAAACCGTATCAATGCACGCACTCCATGTAGGGATTGCCCTCCTGCTCAAGATAATTATAGTGGGGCTGGTGATGCAACTGGGGCCGATCAGCTAATCACCATACTGGGACAACTTACTCAGGTTATGAATAATAACCTTACTCGTATGGAGCACCCTGATCCGCAACGTGGAGGATCAATGTTAGACCGCTTCATGAGGCAACAACCACCAACCTTCAGTGGGAGTACAAATCCTATAGTAGCTGAGCAATGGATAAATTCCTTAGAGAAAATATTCCATGCCTTCGGGAGTAGTGAAAGGGAGAAGGTTGTCATGGCAGTTTACCGCCTCACTTGAGACGCCGATCAGTGGTGGTCGCTGATTCAAAACACAAAGGAAGATGATGGCGTATCGAATATGGAATGGAGGGAGTTCAAAGATATTTTCTTAGAAAAATACTTTCCTCGAGACCATCGAGGGGATATGGAAAGGCAATTTCTGAGTCTGAGGCAGAAGGAGGATGAGAATGTCGCAAAGTATGAGGCTAACTTTACAAGGTTAGCGAGGCATGCTGCCGATTATATACGTAACCCAACGAGTAAGATTGATCGTTTCTTTGATGGGTTAAAACCATTTCTCCGTCGAGATTTAGTATCACAATCCTTCTCATCATACGAAGATATTGTCTCGTGTGCTATCAAGACAGAAAAGGAATTCTCTAAGTCTTATGACAACAAAGTAAAGCAAGAGAAGAAGAGAACGGTGGAACAAGAGACAGATAAAGGGAAAAAGGGAAAGAAGGATTTTCCATTATGTGATAATTGTGGGAAGAATCACCCTGGTACTTGCCTAAAAGGAATGGGAGTTTGTTATAAATGTGGAGAAAAGGGTCACCAGGCTCGTGATTGCAAGGGAAAGAAAGAGGCTGTCAAAGTTGAATGCTACAAATGTAGGGAAACAGGGCATTATGCAAATGAATGTCCTAAGCGTCAGGGAAACTTACCTCAGAAAAGGCCAAGGGATCAAGGCCAATCTTATGCTGTGACTACAGTTGAAGAGGAATAAATAATGTATTGGTGCTTTTGGACTCAAGGATTATATTCTGGTTATACGAATAATGTGATATATATATATGGATTGTACTGCAGTACTTGTTGATTTCAGTAAGGTTTTAATATGATTAAGGTAATCATATTTTTAGTATGTGACAATAAGAGAAACTTTTCTTTGTTTGGGGAATCTGATGTTACAATTGATTTTGGAATTTAGAGACCTTTTAGAGAAAGTCTGGATGGAGGTATTTTGGATAACTATAAAGGTTGGAGTGGATTAAGTTGAACCTTGGATAGTAAATTTAAGGTTAAAATTTTTTCTGAAGATTATTTTTGGAATACTATAGTTTTAGGAAAAGGACAACCGGCAGGGTGGGGCATAACACGTCGCGTCGGACAAAGCTGCAGGAATCGAACCCACAATCATAGTACGACAGGCCTTTATTTCCTACCACTAGCCTACAGGAAGTCCCTGGTTATTACAAAATAGTTTTACTGATCTAAATGGTATGTGTTAACATTTGGAACCTTATACAATTAGGATAAATAGAATATTTTTGAGTTCCGTTACCATTTGGAGTAAAAGTTGGGTTTGTGGTAAACATTTATTAACGAATGAAAGTATACATAACAAGTATGTATATTCCCTTACGTTCTTAGTAAATCTCATAAATAATTTCCTCAACATTATAAAAGGTAACTTAAAACAAAAATGTTGTCGGTTAAATTTTCCAACTGGGGATTCAATGACCGTTTAACCAATCACAAGTTTGTGATTTTCTTATGGTTAAACTTTCTCCTAATCCTGTTTTCTATAACTCTCCATCAGACCTTGATGGTTTGTTTTTCTTCCATATCCATATTTTCATAGAATCCTAGAATGGGCTATATCGGGTGACCTTTGTACTTATCATGCTTTCTTTTAATGTTATATATTTAGTAACCTTATTTCCGATGTGGGTTTTCCACAAAGGTATTTTCTATTTTCAGCCTTTTATTATCAAGGAAAAATTTCAAATTGCGAGGACGCAATTTATTGAAGGAGGGGAGAATGTAACACCCCGAGCTTCCACGATACGCTTCTCATTCAATAATGCAATAGCTTGCATTGTACGCAAGTTCGAGTTCTAACACACCGCAACTAATCAAAATAGCCGTTATGAATAGTAATAACCACTTTTTAAAATTATAGAAATTTTATATTTCAAAATGGACTTCATTTTTGTATTCCTAATATTGAAATTAGCCTATGTTGAATTTTTTGTAATTTTCTGAGAACTTCAAAATTTTTATGAATAGTGAAAAATACTTAAAACAACTTTTTTAATCAAAATAATTCATAGTGATAAATTATACTATTGAGTGGTTTTAGAGTATAATTAGAATATATTTTTACCATTTTATCCAATGGTGGTCATTAGAATTAATTTAACATTGAAATTGGACATAAACAATTGCCAATCTTTTGATATAAATTGTTTCTTAAAAACACGCTATTTGTTGTGACAGCGGGAATTAATTATAAAATTAATTAATGCAACTAATATGTTTGGAATTTTGTAAAATAGACATCATTTTTGAATTCGGAATATCAATTATAGCTTAGGGTGAAATTTTGGCCTTATTCTGAAAAACTTCAATTTTTGATGAATAGTGAAACCACTAAGTGGTTGTTAAATAACTGATTTTTCGTTTAAATGAAATATTACCACTTCTGTGTTTTGATTTTCAAAAATCCGACATACATGGTTGTCATTAAGAAATAAAATGTGGTTCAATGAGATCAAAATAATTTTTTGGTGAATAGTAACTTTTAAGTTCTTAATCGCGATTAGAGGTAATTAGTGTAGTTTAAGGTACAAATAATGTTTTAATAATATTATATGAGCTTGACACTTGTCCTACTCCTATTGGATGAGTCATGTCCGACCAAGAAAACCCATGGGTCAACTTGGGGACCCCATGGAGCCACTTTAGTTGGAAAATGACATTAATATATATTTATTTAATGTTAAAATTAAATTGACACAAACATGAGTTGTTTTACTAAAATAGTTTTTAAGAGGGGTTACAAAAGTCCAAATTTTGACTATAAATATTCATTAGAAAGCTAAAAATATTTCTTACATCATAGTATTTTTTTTATAATTTTTAGACATTAAATAAATTAAATTATTTATGACATCATTATGATGCAGCGATGACCTCATTATTTAATGATTTAAATAAAATGGGAAGATAATGCAACATCCAAGGATTACACTTGTCCAAAGCCAATTGGATGAGGATATTTAGAACCCTTATCACCTTATCCTCGAATTATATAAGTGTGGGACCTTTATAATCCGAAAAGCATTGTGAAATAATGTAACATTTCAATCTTTCCAAAAGTGCCCCTCCTCTCCACTTATAAAAGGCCCCCACCTCTCCCACCTCATTTACACTTTCAAGCCATTTGGCTCGGCCAACCTCTGCCCAAATACTCTCCCAACATTCCTCCCTTACTCATAGAAGCCTCACATTGGGCAGAACTCTTCCCAAGGAAGCCTTTGGCTCAAATCAAAAAGAGTTACCCGATTTTGAGGTAATGTCTTTTCTAATGTTGTTTTGTTTTATTTTTCTTCTCCAACCCCCTAAAATCTTTTTATTCATTTATTTTGTGACAACACCAGTATCCTCAATATACTAGGATGTTTTTATAAGAAGTATTCGAGCTACACTTACACACACCTATATCTAATGGTTAAAGAACATACGGTTTCTGTGGATGGCGAATTTCTGCCTCACGAAACGATGATTGTTCAACACTCATTTAACACCTTCAAAGGTGGCCATTATGATGTCACTATTTTTATATATGATATATAATATGTTTATGTTTTACTTATGCTTATTTATTTTTCATTTGTGTCTTACCTTTATGGCTTCCATTATGGGTATACGCGATATCTTCATTTTAGGATGTGCGGACTACCGCCCCCTCAAAGTGATTTGAATCGTTAATGCCATATGTGGGATGTATAAAGGATGGAGTAAATGGTATTATACACTATATTATACTGGAATTATATTATTCATTTATATCATTATGATTTAGTTCCATTAAATATGAAATTTAAATGAAAGTAGCGTTCATGCGTACGTACGGCTTACCGTCTCCATGAACGGTGCATTTCATTTCTTACCTCTAAATGTTACGTAATATTATAAATGAATGTATATAATGGATATATAAGATATATATGACATATAAATCATGAATATAATTCTGGATATAATGGATATTTCACCACATAAACAACTTGTAATTATAAGAAGCTTATTGTTGACTCAAGTACCAAAGATCGACAAAACGACCGTTATTAACTTAAATAATTACATAATGTTCATATCATTGTAATAAGTGATATAATAAGGATAATGAAATTGAAAATGGTTCTTAATAAGGTATATATTAACTCTAGTTTATTATTCAGGAGGTTAAAGAACGGTTGAGTCAAGTCAGACACGAGGTAAGGGAATTTCTTAACCCAACTTCCATTTTTTGGGTTAATCTCCTACTTTCAAATTATGTCATGATATTATTATGTCATATCCTGTACTTGTACATTATTTATGTGTACTTGTAGTGAATACACATAATAGATCTATTTTATTTTAAAAATGCTCTTTGTAAGGGAACTTCTTAACCCAATTTTCGTTCTTTGGGTTAATATCCTACTTTCAAATTATGTCATGATATTATTATGTCATATCCTGTATTTGTACATTATTTATGTGTACTTGTAGTGAATACACATAATAGATCTATTTTATTTTAAAAATGCTCTTTGTAAGGGAACTTCTTAACCCAATTTTCGTTCTTTGGGTTAATATCCTACTTTCAAATTATGTCATGATATTATTATGTCATATCCTGTATTTGTACATTATTTATGTGTACTTGTAGTGAATACACATAATAGATCTATTTTATTTTAAAAATGCTCTTTGTAAGGGAACTTCTTAACCCAATTTTCGTTCTTTGGGTTAATATCCTACTTTCAAATTATGTCATGATATTATTATGTCATATCCTGTATTTGTACATTATTTATGTGTACTTGTAGTGAATACACATAATAGATCTATTTTATTTTAAAAATGCTCTTTGTAAGGGAAATTCTTAACCCAATTTCTGTTCTTTGGGTTAATCTCCTACTTTCAAATTATGTCATGATATTGTTATGTATTATCTTTTATTTTTACTTTCTTTATGTGTACTTATAGTTAATACACATAATAGATCTATTTTATTTATAAATGATCTTTGTAAGGGAACTTCTTAACCCAATTTCCATTCTTTGGGTTAATCTCCTACTTTCAAATTATGTCATGATGTTATTATGTCCTATTTTGTATTTTTACTTTCTTTATGTGTACCTATAGTGAATACACATAATATATCTACTCTATTTTAAAAATGATCTTTTTAAGGACTTCGTCTCAATCTCCTTTCATTGAGACATATTTTGTTTTATACACAAATTTCATTTATATAGTGTATAAACCCCTTTGACTTTTACGTTTATTCAAATTGTTTTATATTATAAATATGTGAATTTTAAATGATTTCAAAAAAGATTTATTTCTCTATAATATATGAAAATCCAGTGCAAATGTATACGTATTTAACGCAAGCTTAAAAATGTTTTCAGAAAACCCGACTCTCGAGTGTGGTAGACAGGAAGGGATTGGGCATGGACCCATCATGGCCTGTAATTAGTCGAGAGGTCTCAGAATTAGTTATTTTGTTTTAAGAAGCTTGCATAATGTTTTCAGAAAAACACTGGATTATATTTGAGCAATTTTAAACGTAAGTATCTTCTAAAAAATTACATCGGTAGGTCTCATGAGACAACTAGACGTGGAATTGGCCGAGGCCCTTTCCCAATTTGATTTATGGTTTTGGCCGAGGCCTTAATCATTTTAGACGTCTTGGCCGAGGCCTTGACAAAGTGTTTCAGAATTTCTGGCATTATACATTCCCTCATTATGAAAGTGGTTAATGATATTTCATGTGATTATTCGACCAGTAGAATATCCATGTGAAGAAGTAAATGGAATTATCTCATTTTACTTTTGCTATATTATGTTGATGTTCAAGTTTAAAAGGCTTTTGTTTTAGTTATACATTGCCTTAAAAGTTAATGTTTATTTATGAAAGCTTTCGCAATATTGTTATCCTTACTGAGCATCTGAGCTCACCCCTTTCAATGTTTTAATATTTTCCAGGATGTGAAGAAGTATTTTAGGAATGACCTACAGGGATAGTCAGAAGAGGGTATGATTGTGGACTATGAAGACCATGTTATTGTAGTTTTTCACTTTTTGATGTAATGTAACGTTTAAGAATGTATCTAGTGTTTCCAAGGCTACTAAACTAATCGGTCTTTCGAGACTTGATCTTTTGTGATCATGCCAATGTTACGAAGTAATGCACCGACTCTGGGTAGCTGGGGTCGGGGCGTTACATGTAATATCTAAGTATGTTAAGCCTAGGTCATTATAATCAATGTATTATAGTACATGATTAACATATTTTTTATTAAAAGTTGTTGGTTTTAAAATATAACTAAAATTTATTAAATATGGTCATCCAACCTTGTTCCATGTAATAGTACCTAGAATCACAGTGTTAATATCTCTAACATTTGTTCCATATAGAATGGTTTCTCTTATGGGTGTTATGTTAACAAATTGTATTGACATATATAATTATTTACTACAAATATTCTAATATACATGATAAAAAGAGTTATGTGAATAAAATTTTTATCCCCGTTATAATTATATATTTTCACATCAATGGTGAAATCTTGATATAAATTTGGGATTGATATCCTAAAATGGTACACAAGGATTATATTAATAGTAAATAATGAAACTGTTTTGGGCATAATACAAATCAAGATTTATGGGAATTTTTGAATTTTAATTAGAATGAGTTTTCGTATTAAATAATTTTCGATTACATTATAATATCTTATAATACCTTGAAAAATTAATATAAAATGAATTTTTTTAATGATATGATTTAAAAAAACATTATTTTTACCATAATCAATTATTTATGTAATTTTTTTCAATATTCCTATCATTATAAAAATTCAATATATTTTAAAACATGAACCATTTAATAACAATACATAGGATTTACATTAAAATATGTTATAATAAAATACTAAATTTAAATTTATTTATCTAACCTTAGCTAAAAATATCAATCATAGTTACCAAATAAAAAATCTTCTTTCTAGGATATAAGTTCAAATAAGATTTTTAAAAATATTAATTAAAAAAGATAATAGATAATGAAGAAGGTATATATACAACAATTAAATAAGAAAAAAATAATTCTTTTTATATAATCACATTAATAGGAACGTTTCTATGATATTTTAAAGGATTTTGGGGATAAAAAACAACACGAAGAAATAGTCAATTACGAAAATAGTATATTCAAACAAAAAAATTCCAAAAAAATATCATCAAAAAAAAATTAACAACGAGTTTATGGAATAATACAAAACTTAAATTTAGTATTTGATAAAATAAAATTTATATAAAAGATTAATTACTTTGGAGTTGTGATAATTTTTTTCTAGAAAAATACTTAATAAGAATGAGTAATGATTAGATATGTTCTTAATTTTTGAACTTTAAACTCTGTTCCTTATTGGATATAATAACAAATGTCTTATAAGAAATATAGTTTACAAATAATAATTGATTTTCAAGGGATTAAGAAATTTTACATGAACCTTTAAAAATTAAAATTTATAAAATAGTTTGATATAAAATAGTATTTATTATTCATTTTGATCAATATGAATGGAATTTATTTCTATATTTATATTAAAAATGTTCTATAAAAATTCATGAAAATAAAGAATAAATTTTTTAATCTTTCTTACCAATTTTTTATAGTTTATGTTGATGATATACATATTTAATTAAATAATATTGATAAACTCTATAGATATTTAAATAATAGGAATATATTTAAAAATAAAAATGGACTAGGTTTATCAACTACCAAAATAAATTTATTCAAGACTAAGATAATATTTCTTGGACACAACATTCAATATACAACAAAAATACCTATTCGTAGCTCAATAATATTTATAGATAAGTTCTCTAATAAAATCAATGATAAAACCCAATTACATAGACCTTATTAGAAAAATCTATGTGGAAAATTTCAATAAATATTTGAATTTTTTAAAACATATATGATATGTTAAACAAGAATCCACAACCATGGACGAATATACACACTCATGTCATTATGGATATTTTCAAAAGTGTAAAAGAACTATCACATTTAATATTATCAGATTCATATATTTCAAAAGTAGTTGAAAAGAATTTCTCTAAAATTAGGTACTGTGGAATATTAAATTAAATAATAAATAAAGTTATGCAGTTAATACCATTTAAATGTGCTGTTTGGAATGAAAATAAAAAAATCAATAACTTAAAAATAAAATTTATTAAATATTTTTTTATAATAAAGTATAAAATATAAATTTTAAACAAACATTATTTTGTTAGGGATTATTTTAAATTAAATTAAGATATTTTGAAAAATTATTATCAAAATTTTACTTTGAAATACATATTTATGAGTTCTAAATCCATATTAACTTGACAGATATTAATTCTGAATGTATAAAAAGATACTCAAATAAATTATTAATTCTACAACTCATGAATATTTAATACGAAATAATAATTATTAAATTAAAATCAATAACCTTAAAATCTATAATTATTCTATGGATTCTACATTCCCATCCCAAATGACCTTAAATAAAACAAGTATTTTCATTCCAGGAATCCTAACATTTACATGTTTTCCTTATACTCTTGAAAATAGCAAAAACAATCAAAAAAATTATATATTGAGATGTTAAAATAAAAATATTAATAATTTTAGACAACACAAAGAACATTAAAACTCATTTGATTAAAGAATGGCCATTTTATGAAGATAAAACTAGGTTTTTTCTAAAATAAAAAATGATTCCAAATAATCTAGAATAAGTATTATAAATCCAAAATCATAATATTTATATAAATAGGCAATGAATTTATTTCCTATTTAACAGGAAGTGTTACATATTCTACCCACCAAAATAGAAATATTTTTTAGTTAATGGATGAACTTATACTAGTAATCGAATTATAGGACGTAAAAAAACTACGAATTTATCATTTGATAGATATTAAAAATAAATGAATATTATAATTTTAAAATAACTCCAGTGATGTCATCTGAAAATAAAATTAATATTAATAAAGATTTTAATCATCATGATTGGGGAAAAAATATCATGAGAAATAAAATAATCACAATCCATAAAACCATAATGGTTTACCAATTGGGAATACCTAAATGATTCATATTGTATACTCTTTTTTTAAATGAAAAAATAAGAATTGTTTAATTTTATTAATTGGTCTGAATTTTAAACAAAAATTTAATTTTATGGTTTAATGATATGTGGTAATATTTTGGATCTTCCCAATAAATGTTACCACCTGGAGTTATTCATGTCTTGAAGTATTATCAAGAAAATTTACATCAAATAGTTATTATTAATAAAAATCACATATAAATATATTTTATTATTTCATTTAGATATCATAGATTATTAATTTGGAATACATAATATCCCAATCTTCTTATGTATACACATTTATATGTTACTAATTTTTTGTAAAATAGTTGGAATTTGTTTTACATTAAACATTTCTTTATCTAACAGGACTTAGAAAATTCTGGAATATCATCAAAACCACTATAAATGTGTTAGTTGTGTTCTAAAAAACAAAATGATATATAAATTATTATCTCAAAGATGAAAAAATAACAATTACTAAGAGTGTTGAAAAAAATATAATAATTGTATGCCTTAAAGACACCAAAGAAGAATATAAGTCTATATAATCTAAATCAAGGACAATAATGACCATACATGGGGATGATTTTAATGAAAAGTATTGGATTTTATATACCTTCCAAAAAATATTTTATTCTCACCCATTAATTAATAATAATATTTTATTCCTAAAAATTATGAAAATAAGTACATTTCTCAAATAAATAATTAAAAAACTAGGAAATTTCAATGATATTTCTTTTTAATTAATGTATATAGTTATAAAATTAATTTTTATGCAAATTATTGAAGATAAGTAAATGTGGAACCAATATTTCTTATACAAATATGGCTATAATCCCACTCATTAACATAGTTATCAAATAGAAATATTATTGTCATGTAATATTTAATAAGATAAAAGTTGAGGTCTATCCCATCAAGGTCGGTTTCACTTTATCTTTATAGAGGTAACCAAATGAGAATGAAATATGGAACCCAAAATGGAAAAGGAATTAATTTTTATGGTAACCTAACATGAAATATTTTTCAACATAGAATAAAAGATTCCCTTAATAAAATAATATTATCTCTTGTTATCAAAGCATAAAATTCTACTAATAATATTCATGGATATAAAGGGAAAATAAAATCATATTCCCATGAACTGTGGGTTTCCCCAATAATTATTAATGTAAATTGAAGAAAAAATTTTAAGGGAGAATAATTAGAGTGAAAGGGTTTCAACTTTGACGAAATATATGATCCTATCATATTTACCTCAAATAAATATTATCTCCCCTTATCTATCATTCTTCCATTTGTATCATCAATGGAAAACATTATATTTAGGATTTAAATCTTGTTAATTTTTAAAAAATATTATAAGCTTTAATAATTTTTATTTCAATCTTTTTATCAATTTATGTTACAAATTATTATTATTTTTATATGTGTATAACCTAATAATTAGAATATTATTTGAAGACACAACTATTTATTATATAATAAAAATTATCTCATCTATATGAAATTATAAATAGGATTTTGTAGGATTTAGGAATAGATTGGATTTATTTATAGTTCTTTGTAGGATAACACAATCTATGGTGGCCATGGTTAGCTGATTATTTCCAAGATTAATATTTTAGGCATATAGATAATTTAAGAGTTCCTGTAAATTAAATAAGGTATAATTATATTTATTATTATTATTTGACCCCCATTCACAATGTCTATCAAATAATATGGGTCTAACAAGTATATTAAATACATGGAAGTATCGAACATTAAAAATAATCAATATCTAAAATATTTGACAACATATTAAAAATAAAAAATAAAAAATATATAATATAAAGTCTATTTTAGGACTATATCAACATAGAATATAAAAATAACCAAATAAGGTATTACTATTGAAAAAAATACTAAAATATAATTATTAAAACAATATTTATGTCAAAAACATATAAAATGTAGTTATTTTCACATTAGATTAGTTCAAATTTATTTAAATGTTATTCAAATATGAGTATTGAAATTCATGATATTTTTATGAGATAATATGGTGACAAACTATAAGTAATCCCTTCATATATTGGAAAAAAACTGTATAATGGTCCCATTTACTTCAATCTCCATCTTGGTGTAGAAGACATATTTTTTTGAAAAAAATATATATGAATCTTTGAATATTGATTTAAATATTTATAATTTTTATAGGGATAATAATTCATTTCTTATAAATCATATTCAAAGTATATATTACAAGGTTTATATTAAAAAGATACTCACATAAACACAATTAGTTAAAAAATCCATAATATGTTAAACCACTATGATTGAATCAAATATAATAGAGGCTAATACTACACTTCCTAGAACTATTAATTGGAATGAGGTTGAAAAAAAACATTATTAAATATTACTTTTATTTAAAACAGTACTATTAATATAATTGATGTTGAATATGTGGTACATCACAATGATTAAAATGTAAAAAAATTAAATTTAACATATCACAACCCTTTTACGAACCATGATTAATAATGTCTTTTATTCCACTAAGAACTTCTTGTATACTAAGGTCATCAAAAATTACCTTTGGAAGTTTTTTATCATATAGATCAATTAGATCAAAAATTCATTATCACCAAGAAACTTCAGATCACTCCACCATACTAAAAGGTTTCATAATACATGATAATTTACAAATTCATCACCCCCTTTGTAAAGCTAAAATAGAAGCAACATAGTATCAGCTAAAATTTCCCAATTTGATCCATAAATAAAAATTATAAAAAGAGAGTTTAAATTAAATAAATATATAATAAAAAACCGTTTTATGATATAAAGGAAATTTAAAAGTAAAATGAATTTTTTACAAATAATACACAATCAAGACACTAAATATTCAAAACTAGGTTTAGAATTATTTTTAAAAATTTAATAATTAATATAGCATTCTGTTTTTAGAATAATGATTTAAAAAATAGTTACTCCATGCGAAATATTAACATAACTAAATAGTTCGCAAGTACATGGTTCTTATAAAATAATAGTTCTCTCTAATCAAATCACCCATAATTGAAATGAATTAGATTTAATATTATTCTCTCCGTGGTTATTGATTCACCGTATAAAATTATGATACCTAATAATTACATAAAATTGATTTTAAAATTTTGATACAATAATATAATAAAAAATCATTAATTCAATAATTATTATCAAGAAACATATTATTGATTGAATACATAATTAAAAATGAATTAGTCTCTATTTATAAAAATAAATACTTAATAAGAAATAAATATGAAATTATTCCAAAATTTTATAAAAACATTTCAAGTATTCTTGAAATAGAAAATATATACAAATAATTAGAACTTCATGAGGCCATAAATCCTTAAAACCGAAATACCACAGGCCGGGTAAGAAAATGAAAATATATATTTGAATCCAAAAAATTATGAAAAATAATTTCCAGAACTATGAAATATAATATGAATCAATATATGTCCCGACCCGTCCTCGGGGCCCGTGCCATGACTAACCCAAGCCCGCCTTCCATAGGCCAGGGGCTGGCGACTAGCACCAAAGGCGTAAATCCCATTAATAGGGATGGTAATGCATTTATAAAATATAAACACATCCAACCAGAGTACAAGATGAAGTAATACACTAAGTGGAAAATAATGTGATGAAAAGTAAATGGCCCAGAATAAAAACCCAACTGAAAATTACAGCTACAACAGAATGAAAGTACAACAGAAAAGACAAACAACTGGAAGATAGAAGCAGCACCTGGGTCGTCCACCTCAGATCCTACCTGAAGGGTAGGTACATATAGCCTCCTCAACGCTCTCGCCCGCCAACCTCCTCTGAGTACCGTCTCGTCGTGAAGTCCACCTCAGGGTACTGACTCGTCATGAGGTCCACCTCCGGGTACTATCCAGTCCTCATACACTCGGTCTCTGTCAGCACTATCTGTTGTCTGCATCCATCACAATGAGGTGTGGGCACAACCTGTGCAGGGGTGAGTATAACGATACTTAGAAGGTACCCCGAGACCCTCAAGGTCTCACTAAATCCAACAAGGATAACCACAAAGAAGGATCTTAACATATAACCCTTACTTAGGTATAAGCCCATAATTATACCTAAGTTATCAAGTAACTCATCTCAATCATGTGGAATCAAAAAGGTTATGAAATCAACGGATAACCACTACTTAGGTATATGCCCATACATACACCTATGTTATCAAGTGACCCATCTCAATCATGAGAAAAACAAAAGGGTTATTGACTCAGTTCAAACCAGGATTTTCATTAATGATATCGAAACCAAAACTGCTGAAGAGCTCCTTTTATGTCGAGTACAGTGATCCTATCACAACATCGTGGCGCTTCTCACTAACCTGAGACTTCTGAGATACTCATCCTGTCGAGTACCGCGGGTCTGCCACCCAAACACAGTAGTGCTCCCCGCCATGGGTCTGCCACCCCAACACAGTAGTACTCCCCCTAATAGCCTACAGAGGTACTCCTTCTGTCGAGTACCACGGGTCTTCCACCCAAACATAGTAGTGCTCCCCACCGTGGGTCTGCCACCCAAACATAGTAGTGCTCCCCACTGGGCTAGTCAAGTCAGTCCGATGGGAATCGGAAAAGCAGTCATCAGGTCTCAGCCAGCTACAAGGTCTCTGTACTCCGTATGCTCGTCTCTGGGAGGGTCCTCTCCATGAGCTACTGGTATATACATCCAAGTGTCACTTAATTTCACATGGATGTATCTCAAAGTACCGTCTCCTCATATGGGTTTCAACGCAACAGACGACGTGTCAATCAGACGCCTGGTCTGTGAGTTATTAGCATTTCCGTTCTAGGGGCCCGGTTGGATTTCAGGTACAATCCAACTCGACCATACTCCAAATAAGTCCAAACCTCAGGTAATGTATTCCAAAATAACCATCTCATCAAGAGGAATCCAATAAAGTCGACGACACGTCAATCGGACTTCCGAAGCTCAAGTTATAAGCGTTTCCGCTCCGAGGGCCCGGTTGGTTTCGAGTTAGAACCAACACGACCGCACAAAATCATCACCTATACCTTTATTTTAATATACAGAAATTTCCGTCTCGATCCAAGGAATCCTACGCAACTGATGGTGCATCGATCGGAGGTCCGTAGCTCATGATATGTCAGTTTAAGAAAAAATGGTCCGAAAATAGGGGGACTAGGCCCGGTCTGACCCAGCCCAACACCCCCTGGGTCGACCCAATCCGGGTTGACCTGAATCGGGACAGGGACCGACCCAGTTGGCCGAGGGCTGGCCCGGCCGGCGCGGCCCGGCCCGGCTCTGGCGGCCCGGCCGTGGGGCATTGGCGGCCAGTTGGCGCAGCATTAAGCTACGCCTATCCCTTTCCTCCACCGCCGTGGCTGTGCCATGAAAGATTTGTTCCGGAGGCATGCCGCCGCCGCTGGACACCGACGCCGCCGTTTCAGCGTGGCGCGCCGACGGCGCTTTCTGCAGACCACCGGACGTGCTCCGGTGGTCCGATTCTCCCACCTTCTACGCCCGTGTCTCTCTCGGGACCTTCTCTTCACCGAGAAAGCTTCAAATCTCCATTCTGACCTGTTTCATCATCTCCCATCAATCCGCGCACAAAAGAACAACCCGCGGAGGGTCACTGGGCCGTGTTTGTTCTGCTCGCACCCTCCACGTTAGGCGTTATCATTTGGAAAAAATAAAACCCATGCTTCCAACATTGACAAGGGTTTAATTTATTCATGAATAAATTATACTAACATCATATAAATAAACACTAATGATCGTGAGATAAAACCACTCAAATGAGAAATAAACAAAATTACCCTAGCTTATCAATTGATGTCGAACATCAGGCGTCGCGGTAGAGGGCGTTAGAGAACAGCGTCACGGAGATCGGTCGACGATTCTGTGGACTTCGGGGTGAATCTGAGGAGGAAACAACGTTGGAAACAACACATTATTAGAATCATAAAGCATTCCTCATCGAGGGAGAAAGTCCTTCGTTAGAGGCTTTATTCGTCGAAGAGGGTGGTGTTCTTTCTTTGAGAGAAGAACACCCTTCTCTATTCCTCTAGATCTCTCACCAAAATCTCAACCCAACAAATGCGCAAAATAAAATAATAGCCAAGCTATTATTTAATTCTAACAGGTATTTCAAAATTCAACCAACTTAATTTAATTAAATGGAGAGTTAGAATTTATTTATTAACTAGTGTTGGAAAACATTTAAGAGGGGGGGAGGAAGAGGAAGTGTCCTCATTAATAGGGTAGTTGAAGAGTTAACAAGTTAATTAAAAAGGGGTTTAAGGAGATATTTGGAGAATTTAAAGTGGGGGTTTAAAAGGAGTTTAGGGAATGTGAAAGGGTGGGGCTCGTGTAGGCCCCACCCTACATATATCCTCACATGGGTTGTTAGGTGCTTGCGGGTCCCACCCCAACTCCCCCATGTAGGATATAACCACCGTAGATATAAAATAAAATTGTTCCATAATTTTATTCAAATATTATTTAATCCACAAATTTTATCTTCTCCTCCTGCACAAACACAACTATGTTAAAGGTCCCCTTATGCGATTACCGGCATTGCATGTTCATCGGTGCCCTCAGATTTAAATTCCAAGCACTGGTTCAAAAGATAGAAAAACCCACTCGTTCGTTCACTGAACGTACCTGAGATAAACATTGGAAATTGATTTCGGGCACACCGGGCCTCAGAATCAGGTTCCGTCAGATGCCACAGCCTCGTAAAATTCCAATGAAATTATGGAAAAAAAAATTCCCTTGAAATTTCCGGGTCTTTACATTACTCCCACCTTAGGGATTTACGTCCCTGTAAAGATACATTACACACTAGGGAAAACAAAAGTGGTACTGAGCACACATCTGAGCCTTCCGCTCCCATGTGCTCTCCTAGAGGTTCATGTGCTACCAGGGAAAGTGCACCTGAGGAATCAACCGTCCACGTAGGACCTGCTCGTTTCGATCCTTGATCTCCACTTGAACCTTCGTGAATGTCTCCCTGTCATCAATGTCCAGCTCCCTATGGTTGATGATGCATGATGGGTCATGCATGTATCTTCTCAGCTGAGATATGTGGAAGACGTCATGAACCCGGTACAAATGTGGTGGAATGGTCACGTGGTAAACCACCTCTCCTACCCTGATGAGAACCTAGAAGGGTCCGATGAACCTCAGAGATAACATGACGCTTCGGCCACATCTCCATAGAGCTCATCGAGATGAGACCCAAAAGAAAATGTGGTCGCCATCCTTGAACTCAAGTGGTCCTGTCTTCTATCAACATAGGATTTATGCCTACTGTGTGCAGTATTCATCCACTCCTAGATGATTTGAACCTTCTCTGGTAGTCTCAAAATGGGCCCACTAGCCAACCTCTGCCTCAGCTCCTAAAAAGATCTACTGGCATATCCCTGACCACGTGAAGGGTTTTCCCCTCCTTCATCAATGCTAAAAGCGGTGGAACAAATCTGGAGAAGTCTGGCTCAAATCTATGTTTGGTCGACTCATGAGTGAACGACTGGACCCACTTATGCATGATTCTATTCTGTGCTTCCTAGGGTTCCTTTTCTCCGACCAAGGAAAACCCATCCCAACGTTGTAGGTAAACCACAACCTTTTTGCCTAATACATTCAATCTGTGTATGAACTGTAGTTGCCCAGTCCCTACCCAAACAAACATCGTAAGGCCTTGACGCTTCCACCAAGAGGTTCAATCCGAAACTCTCGCCTCAAGGGTCATATTAAACCATCGGCGTAAGCATGATTATCGAGTCTCCTCCCAACGATTTCTCCCGATGTGAGTGTCAAGTCAACGGCTTCACCGGAAACTCTAGGTCTGGGACAAGATTCGTGGAAGGAAGGAATGATTCGTATCAATGACTGTTTTTATGGAAGCTAATAGTTGACAGACACCGTACTTCAAATCATTCCTATATCCCTTGGGTTACACTCCTCGACCGCATAAAACTACTCTCTTCCCCTGTCCTCCTTCTCCCTGAGCCCGGCGGGGACAACAAAGGAGGTTGGTTGTAACATGTTGAAATGTACACCACCTCGTGTTTCTCTCCTAGATCTGCATCCATGTCTGCTTCTCTATAGATTCATCTATCCTTAACACTTCCTCTTCTTGAAACAATTTACATGCCCAAGTCTCTGAGACTGGAGCTGGTTTCCTACTTTCCCACTGCTATCATTCACTGGCTGTATCCGATCGTCCAAAGATCATTCAACCACAAAGGTTCTTTCTAGCATCCTAACATAAGACAAAATGTGTAGAGGAAGAAGTGATGGCTCAGATGTCCTTTAAACACACCTCTCTCAGAAGTCCGAGCTCAAAAGCACTGATCATATTGTAGTCATCAACTACAAGGAACCATCGGTATGCCTTGATGAATACTCAGCTATCGATAAGTCGTCCTTCCATAGCTGTATAAGCTCTAGGAAGCTCTCAGCCACCTCCTCAAGCCAGTCCTCAGCCGCCTATGAGTCGGGCTCGCCTCAGAACCAGAGTGGTATCTGATGATGAAACAAGTGTAAGACACTGAGTCTACTTGTGTCATCTACCGGTACCGCCGGTTGAAACTACTGACCAACAGGTAGTGATATAGCTGGCACACTACCAGAAAGTACTATCTCAGGCATCGGTCCACGTACCAAAGTACCATCACTATGCCGACCATCCTCATGGTCACTCACAGGGAAACACCACTAGCTAAGATCACCATCTACACTACTAGTGTCTAAACTACGTGTAGAACTTTAGAAATCGCCTCCGGCCAGTCCACTGATGCCTAGGAATCTGTCTCGCCTCATAACCTCGGAGGCCTCTACTGTTGGAACATGTGCAACATGATCTGTCAGTGTGCACCGTCTGCTAGGACAGCTAGTGGAATCTGGTGCCCATTGGGTGGTGGTGCTGCTGGTACACCACCCGAAGGTGCCAACATAAAAAGAGGGCCCTGCACCAGAGTCTCAATGCTCGGTGGGCCGTCATCAAGTACTCTCTTAGAAATCCAACTGATTGTCTGCGTGGAGACATCCTGAACAGATGTGACACGGTCAAACGATTTTGACCTGGTGAGCTGACCTGGTTTGAGCTGACTTAACGGAAACTATTGGAAACACACACGACATCAGTTTTTTCATGAACTGAGTTAGAAATCAGTAGTCAGCGTCCTGGTGTATGGATACGTCGGCCGCTGCACGAACACTGGACTCCCTGAATTGAAAACCATACTTGGTACTCTTAACACTATTGATTCATAGAAAGAAATGATCAGAGTTCTGAGTTCTGAGGTAGAACCTCCCTCTGATACCAATTTTTCATGACCTGTCCTCAGGGCCCTTGTTGTGACTACCCCACGCCCGCCTTCCATTGGCCAGGGGCTGGCGACTAGAACCAAAGGCATAAATCCCGATAATTGGGAAGTCATTGCCTTTATAAAACATAAACACATCCAACAAGAGTACAAGAGGAAGTAACACACTACGTACAAAAGAATTTTCTGAAAAGTAAATGCGCCAGAATAAAAACCCAACTGAAAATTACAGCAACAACTCAACGAAAGTACAACAGAAATGACAAACAGCTGGAAGATAGAAGTAGCTCCTGGGTCGTCCACCTCAGATCCTACCTGAAGGGTAGGTATAGATAGTCGCCTCAACGCTCTCACCCACCAAACTCCTCCGAGTACCATCTCGTCGTGAAGTCCACCTCTGGGTACTGACTCGTCGTGAGGTCCACCTCCGGGTACCGTCCAGTCCTCATACACTTAGTCTCTATCATCACTTTTTTTTGTCTGCATCCAACACAACGAGGACCACAAAAAAGGATGTCAACAGATAACCCTTACTTAGTTATAAGACCATACTTATACCTAAGTTATCAAGTAACTCATCTCAATCATGAGGAAACAAAAAGGTTATGAAATCAACGAATAAACAGTACTTAGGTATATGCCCATACATACACCTATGTTATCAAGTGACCCATCTCAATCATGAGGAAAACACAAAGGTCATTGAATCATCTCAAACCAGGATTTTCATTAATGATATCAAAACCACAACTACTGAAGAGCTCCTCCCCTGCAGAGTACAGTGATCCTATCACAACTTTGAGGCGCTGCTCACTAACCTTAGACTGCTGAGGTACTCCTCCTATCGGGTACCGCGGGTCTTCCACCCAAACACAGTAGTGCTCCCCACCATGGGTCTGCCACCCCAACACAGTAGTTCTCCCCCTAATAGCCTACAGAGGTACTCCTTCTGTCGAGTACCGCGGGTCTGCCACCCAAACAAAGTAGTGATCCCTGTCGTGGGTCTGCCACCCTAACACAATAGTGCTCCCCACTGGGCTAGTCAAGTCACTCCGACTCGAAATTGGACAAGCAACCATCAAGTCTCTGCCAGCTACAAGCTCTCTGTACTCCGTACGCTTGTCTCCGGTAGGGTCCGCTCCATGAGCTATTGGTCGATACATCCAAGTGTCACATAATCTCAGGTGTAAGTATCTGATTGGACCATCTTGTCAGAGGGATCTCAATGCAATAGGCGACACGCCAATCGGATGTCCGGTCTCTGAGTTATTAGCTTTTCCGTTCGAGGGGCCCGGTTGGATTTCGTGTACAATACAACCCTTCCATACTCCATCTATGTCCAAACCTCATGTGAAGTATTCCAAAAAGACCTTCTCATCAAGAGGAATCCAACAAAGTCGACAACACGTCAATCAGACATCCAGAGCTCAAGTTATAAGCGATTCCGCTCCGAGGGCCCGGTTGGTTTCGGGTTCAAACAAACCCGGCCATACTAAAACTTCACCAAAACATTGAGTGTAATATAAATAAATTACTATCTCGATCCATGGAATCTTACGCAACTGACGGTGCATCGATCGGAGGTCTGTAGCTCAAGATATGTCCGTTTAACCAAAAACGGTCTGAAAATATGGGGTCTCGGCCCGGTCCGACCCGGCCCAACACCCCCTGGGTTGGCCGAAACCAGGTCGACCCGAATCAGGTCCGGGTCCGGTCTGGTTTGGCATGGCTTGGACTGGCTAGCGCGGCCAGGCTCAGACGGTGCGGCTCGGCCCGACGCTGGCGGCTCGGCCCGGCGCTAGCGGTCCCGTCCGCGTGGCCCGCCCCGGCCCGAACGGGTGGCGTTGGCGGCCAGCTGGCGCATCATTAAGCCGCACCTCTCCCTTTCCGGAACGGCCAGGCCGTTCCGGGTTTCCTCCGCCAACGCGGCTCAGCCACGACAGATTTGTTCTGGTGGCACACCGAAAACACTTTCCACGGACCACCAGACGCGCTCTAGTGGTCCGATTCGCCCCCTGTTTGCGCCCACGTCTCTCCCGGGACTTTTTCTTCACTATGACGGTTTCAAATCTACATTGCAACCCGTTTCATCATCGCCCATCAATCTGCGCACAAAAGAACAACCAGCGGAGGGTCATCGGGCCGTGTTTGTTCGGCTTGCGCCCTCCATGTTAGGCGATATCAATTGGCAATAATAAAACACATGCATAAATCATTAACAAGGGTATAATTTATTCAAGAATAAATTATACTAACATAATATAAATAAACGCTCATGATCGTGAGATAAAACCACTAAAATGAGAAATAAAGAAAATTCCCCTACCTCAACAATTGATGTTGAACATCAGGGGTCGCAGTAGATGGAGTTGGAGAACGGCGTCGCTGTAACGCCCCGACCCCAGTTACCTAGAGTCGGTGCATTATTACATAACATTGTCATGATCATAAGAGAGATCAAATCTCGAAAGACCGATTGGTTTAGTAGCCTTGGAAACACTAGATATATTCATAAGTCTTACATTACATCATAAAGTGAAAAACTACTACAACAACATATTGTCTCCATATTCAACACTGATATCCCCACATAATATCCCTGCAAGTCATTCATAATTTACTTCTTCACATCCTGGGAAAAAATAAAACATAGAAAAGGGGTGAGCTCAAATTCCCTGTGAGGATAACAATATAGCGGAAACTTTCATAAATAAGAATAATCATTTAAGGCAGTGTATAACTAAAACAAAAGCCTTTTAAACTTGAACTTCAACAAAGAATGGCAAAAATAAAATGAAATAATGCCATTTACTTAATCACATGGATAATCTACAAATCGAATAATCACATGCAATATCAACAACCACTTTCATAACGATGGAATGCATAATGCCAGACTATCATAACCACTTAGCCAATGCCTCATGCCAAGACTACAAATAAGATTTTGCCAAGGCCTTGTGCCAAGACACTAGTTTGTCTCATGAGACCTACCGATGCATCGAGGAGCTATAGCGGGCTCCACCCATCACTTAATATGTCCAATGCATTCCCATATGAAAAGGTTTAAACATAACATAAACATTCATATTAAAACTAGCATACGAAATGTCAATACTTTCTTCATAAACCATGAATGGTATAAAAATAACACATCCATAGTTAAACATATTACAAAACCTTCAATACAATACAAAAGTTTTGTATCATAATAATTCAACTTCAAATAAACTTAAAATCCATCAAAGGATTTTTACATAGATGAAATCAAAACCATTTGAGAGAAATATCTCTTTTTTTTAAATCATTTAAAAGTCACACATTTATTAAAGAAGTAATTTAAACAAGATTTTTGAATCAAAGTGTCCCATACCACTTCGATACTTTTGAAAAGAAGTATCATTTCAAAATATTCATGTCCACATAAATAAATCCTTAAAATCATTTTGAAAACATGGACATTAATTAAAAGATTAAGAAAGATAAATCTTTATAACATTTAAAATTCTGATTTTGATAAAGAGTACCTTTCAAAAATTCATACAATATTCATTTTAAAATCATTTAAAAGTCACATAATTATAAAATAAAAAATTTACTTTGAAAATATCCTTATAAGATTGTAAGGGAAGCTTTGACGATTTTATAACGGCGGTAAATTGCCGCACCCGCCATATAAGTTAAAAAAACATTTTACCTTAAATTTGTTGAAAAGGTTAAAAGTGCCTTATTTGAAAAATGACGGGAAGATTCCTTTAAAAACACATATGGGTATAAATGAATTTAACCCATTGTCTAGAAAATAGTAAAAATGTTTTTAAATATATTTTTAAGGAGCATGGATGTGGATGATAAAGAGATCCCAGTAGATAATTACGTATAAACAACCTTGGATAATGAAGAGATTTTGAAATAAACCCTTACCTTGTACTTTTCCTTGGTTGATGGTAGGTTAAACTCCTGTATAATGGTGAAATAATTGTTATTAAATTATACAAGACTCATATATATTAATATGATATCATATATGATCCTTTAACATTGCTTTGTTAATAATATCTTAGTATTATTATCGTTTCGGGTGTTAACTTCCTCGTTTTATTTTATATGTTTTGTTACATAAGCCATGTCTGTAATGGATATGTTTTATATTATTAATATCCAGAATAATATCAAGTCCTTAAAAATCATTTTTAAACCATCAAATGATAATTATACTTGAATGGATACGATGGAGAATGAATCACATCGCGTTCGTGGAGACGGTAGTCCGTTCGTACACACGAGCGACAATATCATTCTCTTGATATTAAAATAATATATAAATGGATGGTATATCATATATACAGAATCATTGACATGTTATATTTATTATTTACATGAGTTACACATCATTATTATACCCATCCAAATAATAATATATTGAATAACAATTACACAACGACGTGGAGACGCTAAGCCGTACGTACGCACGTATGGTGACATGTTATTCAAAGGGTTGATAGAATACTGAATATGGTTGTAACATAACATCACAGTATATATATGATACTGGAGTTATTATTTTAAAATGGTAATAACAAAGGAAGAAGAAGTTGAAGAATAAAGAAACTTGGAAAAGGGTGGTGAAATCATTACCTCTTCTTCGGGTTCTTCCTTTTGATATGATCAAAAGGGCTCCATAGGTTGGCATTATGATCAAACTAATGCCTCTAGGATGTATTGAGGTATGTTGAGAGAGTATTTGGGCAGAGTTTGGCGGAACAAAAAGGCTTTGAAGGTGTGAAGAAATGAGAAGGAGGAGTGCCCTTTTATAAGAGGGGTGAGGGACACCTTTGGAAAAGCTAGAAATATTAATTTATAATAAATTCATATTTTGTTTATAATGGCTCCAAAGTTTATTATTTAAATTTTAAGGTGGGTATTGGTCGAAAAAAATTCAACTAATAGAATTTATACAGGTTTGGGTTATATATTAACATTATATTTAAGTATTAACTCTTAGTTAATTAGTTTCACTTTTACAATGTCTCTTTGTATTTTTATATTATATGGTTAATAAACTTACTATATACATCCAATAGACCCCAAAGTGGTCTATTAATGATACACCTATCATTATATAAGTCTCCTTGCTGATCCTTAGATTTTTAGGAATTTAATATCAATTAATAATATAATATTTGTTTTAAAAACTCTTTTTTGTCAATTTTGACACTATTCAATAGTTGATTTTTGTGATACTCATAAAAGAATTATTACATAGAAAAAAGCTAATTAAATCATTTGTAATATGTCATATTATCCTAGAAAATTATTTTAATTCATTAAAAGTCTCAAATTATATTTATTTGGGTATTTATAATATCAATTATTTTAATTTTTCACTATTATGGTAATTACTGCATCATTATAGTGTTATAAATAAATGAGATTATGTAATCTCTAAAAATTATAAATAAAATATCATTATGTAGGAAATATTTTTATCTTTATAATAAATTTTTATAGTCTAAAATCCAACATATATAACCCTATTTAATTTTTTTTTTCTAAAAGATATATGCTTGTGTCATTTTTGTATTCATTTTAACTTAATTAAAATAAAGTGTCCCTATCACCTACAAGTGGCTCCATGGGGTCCCAAAATCGACCCAAAGATGCCTATGGTCGAACATGTGTCAACCAATAATGTTAGGACACGTTTTAGGGCAATTTATTATTATTATTATAATATTATTTGTAACCCTTATTTACCGGATTTACCATTAACCATGGTAAATAAAATATTTACCGCAGTAATTATTCAAAATGTATGAAAATAAAAGTTACCTATTTATACAATTTGAACATCCTGATTCCAAATATGTAATCCATTTTTCCAAATTCAAAACATAGAAGTGGTAGAAATTAATTTAAAATTAATTCCCGTTGTTAAAACAAAAAACAAGTTTTTAAGAGATAATAACTATCAAAAGATTGACACTTGTTTATGTCTGGTTTAATTGTAAAATTATTTCCAATGACCAACATTGTATTAAATGGTAAAAATATATTCTAAATATACTTTAAAACCACTCAAATTCATAATTTATCACTATTAATTATTTTGATTAAAAAAGTTGTTGTTAATTAAAATTTAGTAATCTTCACTATTCATCAAAATATTAAAGTTATCCGAAAAGTACCAAAATTTCACCTTAGGCTAAATTCAATATTCCGAATCCAAAAATGAAGTTAATTTTGAAATATAAAATATATATAATTTCAAAAAGTAGGTATTACTATTCATAACGACTAATTTGATCGGCTGTGGTGTGTGTTAAAACTCGAAGTTGCGTACAACACACGCTATTGTATTATTCAAAGAAAAGTGTACTGTGGAAGCTTGGGATGTTTCATTTTAAATTTTTGATGTCCCCATTTAGTCAAAAAGTTTAAAATATTTTATTTAAAAATGTTTCACTATTAAAAGTTGATAAAAGTTCAATACTGAAAATGAATATGTTCTTGCATTATATTTAAGAAACTCATAATATGGATTCTAAAATTATAAGGATATATTAGTTTAAAATTTAGTTAATACTATTCATAACCTCTTTTGAATGTCTTGTTTGGTATGTCATGGTGCGATTGAACTCAGTGTTGCATGTAGTGCAAGTTATATAATTATTTTGAAGAAATAACACACTATGAAATCTTGGGGTGTTACACTCTCCCCTCCTTCAATAAATTGCGTCCTCGCAATTTGAAAATGTTTTTTGAAAATAAAAGGTTGAAAATAGAAAATATCTTTGTGGGAAAACCCACATCAGAAATTAGGTTACTAAAATTTAGTCTTAATATGAGTAAAATAGAAATGAAAGGGTCACCACCAAATTATGATCTTGATTAGGAGAACATTGGTGGCAATTAGAGACATATAATTGGAGGAAAAACGTAAATAATTATAGATAGTGATTAAGATCATCAATCACAAACAAGTGTAAAATTGAGGTCCTTAAATTCATCAATCTATTATGATTTGAAATACCATCGGATCAACAAAACATAGTGTATTAGGATAACACATTTTTGGTTTTAGGATTCCTTAAATAAAGTATAGGAATTAATTTCTTCATAGAATAAGAGAAGAAGAAAAATATATTCTTGAAAAGTAGAGTTACATCCTTTAACTAATTTCTACCACAAACTCATCTTTCACTCTAAAAGATAATAGAACATAAAAAATATTCTATTTATCCTATTCATATAGGGTTCAAAAAATGAATTTATAATTCTTCTACCAGATCTTTTTTTTAAAAAACTACATTATTTAATCATGGACATCACGTGGGTCAGTGGTAGGTGATACACCCTTGTCACCCTTTAGTTGTGGGTTCAAGTCTCGCGGCCTTGCCGGATGAGACGGGTTGCCGCCCGACCTCCGGGTTATCCTTTTATGGCAATCCAAAATAATCCAAACTAGAACTATCTAAAATACTTCAGTCCAAAATTAATAAGGAAGGAAAACACAATGAAGATCCCTTTTTTTGCCGCGTAATAACATGTGATCACCTTCATCATGCATTCTTTTAAAACACTACAACATCCTGAATTATCGTAAAACCTTATTGATTACATTCATGATCTGTTATTCCGTATAGAATAATAGATATACTCCTTCAATCCAAAAATGATGTAAACCCCAACAATGATGGAATATACAAATCATTAATCAGTTTCAATGTAGTCAAGAATATCCAATATAATTTATCCAAAACATTCATGTATTATTCTAAAATCACTACCTCGGTATTAGAACCAAATTATTGTTTATCTTTCTATCGACCATATATTTTCCAAAAATTTAACCTGCTATTGAGTCACTTTTCTTTGTTCCACACAATCTCAAGTCCATAATGAAATAGTATTGTAGTACAATCCTTATATACTCCATAATTATTATAACAAGTACATTGTTGATACAACACTCAAATGACATAATCAACATAAGAACTCTAATCATTCCTCTTTATCTGTGGTAGTATCATAACATGGTTATTTTCCAATAACATCATTTGTGGTATAGTCTGATGACTGAGAAATAGGTTCGCGTAGTGTCCAAACTCCTTGCAAATGAAGCATTGTACATTTGAAACCATTTTCTTACCCTTGCAGTCACGTACTTTGTGCCCTTTTCCTCCACACTTATAACAAACTCCCATTCCTTTCAGGAATGTTCCAGGGTGTTTCTTCCCACAGTTATCACATATGGGAAAATTCTTCTTTTCCCTCCTCCCTTTATCCATCTTTCCCTCTTCCGTCTTTTTCTTCTCTTTCTTCCCTTAAAATCCATAGGACTCTGTAAACTCTTTACTTATCTTATCAACACATGATATTATTTCTTCATACGATGATAATACATGGGAGACTATTTCTCTTATAAATTATGGCTTAGGACCATGAAAGATATGATCCTTCTTTCTTTTTGGATCATGTGCATTGCTGGAGTTCTCATTCCTTCTACTGGGCGCCATTTCTAAACAATGGCATACACTAGATTAGTTTATGAATAACAATACTTAATCCCAAACTTGTAAAACACATAACATAAATTAAATAGTTTATGGATATAATCCATAATCATAAAAATGTCTCCTTTGAGGAAGTATATGCTCATAAACCCTTCATAATGGTTTGTAAAGAAAATGAGAATTATCCTAAGCATATCCCCCAGGAGTGTCGTAACCAAGAGTGTAGCAAGGCCTGTTGGCGTGCACTAGTTCCCGTTCGAGTCTAGCTCAAAGCGGTGTTTTTGGGTTTTACCCCTAGGTACATCTGTGCCAGAGCCGCCTCTACCTGCTCGTATCCAGACAGGGATGTATTGCTTGGAAAATTCACAAAATCTCTACAATACCAAAATTATAGGAAGATCTTCTATACTAATCCTGAAGGTGCATCATCGGTCTATGTCCTCTAATAAGAGTTTATCTAAATCTAGCTTCCAAGGATTGTACTAAACTTTCTCTGATACCAACTGTAATGCCCGGACCCTAGTTACCCAGAGTCGGTGCATTATTACATATCATTGGCATGATCATAAGAAATATTAAATCTTGAAATACCGATTGGTTTATTATCCTTGGAAACACTAGATATATTCATAAGTCTTACATTACATCATAAAGTGAAAAACTACTACAACAACATTTTGTCTCCATATTCCACACTCATATCCCCACATAATATCCCTGCTGGTCATTCATAATTTACTTCTTCACATCCTGGGAAAAAATAAAACATAGAAAAGGGGTGAGCTCAAATTCCCTGTAAGGATAACAATATAGCGGAAACTTTCAGAAATAAGAATAAACATTTAAGGCAGTGTATAACTAAAACAAAAGCCTTTTAAACTTGAATTTCAACATAGTATGGAAAAAATGAAATGAAATAATGCCATTTACTTAATCGAATGGATATTATACTAATCAAATAATCACATGAAATATCAATAACCACTTTCATAATGATGGAATGCATAATGACAGACTATCATAACCACATAGCCAAGGCCTCGTGCCAAGACTACAAATAAGATTTTGCTAAGGCCTTGTGCCAAGACACTAGTTTGTCTCATGAGACCTTCCGATGCATCGAGGAGCTATAACGGGCTCCAACCATCACTTACTAAGTCCAATGAATTCCCATATGAAAAGGTTTAAACATAACATAAACATTCATATTAAAACTAGCATACAAAATTTCAATACATTCTTCATAAACCATGAATGGTATAAAAATAACACATCCACAGTTAAACATATTACAAAAACTTAAATACAATACAAAAGTATTGTATCATAATAAATCAACTTCAAATAAACTTAAAATCCATCAATATATTTTGACATAGATGAAATCAAAACAATTTGAGAGAAATATCTTTTTTTTTTGAAATCATTTAAAAGTCACACATTTATTATGGAAGTAATTTAAAAGAGATTTTTGAATCAAAGTGTCCCATACCACTTAGATACTTTTGAAAAGAAATATCATTTCAAAACATTCATGTCCACATAAATAAATCCTTAAAATCATTTTGAAAACATGGACATTAATTAAAAGATTTAGAAAGATAAATCTTTAAAACATTTAAAATTCTGATTTTGATAAAGAGTACCTTTCAAAAATTCATAAAATATTCATTTAGAAATCATTAAAAAGTCACAAAATTATAAAATAAAACATTTAATTTTAAAATATCCTTATAAGCTTGTAAGGTAAGCTTTGACGATTTTATAACGGCGGTAAATAGCCGCACCCGCTGTATAAGTAAAAAAACATTCTTACCTTAAATTCGTCGAAAAGGTTAAAAGTGCCTTGTTTGAAAAATGATGGGAAGATTCCTTTAAAAACAAATAAGGGTATAAATGAATTTAACCCATTGTCTAGTAAATAGTAAAAATGTTTTTAAATATATTTTTAAGGAGCATGGATGTGGATGATAAAGATATCCCAGTAGATAATTATGTATAAACAACCTCGGATAATGAAGAGATTGTGAAATAAACCCTTACCCTGTACATTTCCTTGGTTGAGGGTAGGTTAACCTCCTATATAATGGTAAAATAATTGTTATTAAATTATACAAGAATCATATATATTAATATGATATCATATATGTTCCTCTAACATTGCTTTGTTAATAATATCTTAGTATTATTGTTGTTTCAGGTGTTAACTTACTCATTTTCTTTTATATGTTTTGTTACGTAAGACATGTTTGTAATGGATAGGTTGTATATTATTCATATCCAGAATGATATCAAGTCCTTAAAAATCATTTTTAAACCATCAAATGATAATTATACTTTAATGGATACGATGGAGAATGAATCTCATCGCATTCGTGGAGACGGTAGTCCGTTCGTACACACGAGCGAAAATATCATTCTCTTGATATTAAAATAATATATAAATGGATGTTATATCATATATACATAATCATTAACTTGTTATATTTATTATTTACATGAGTTACACATCATTATTATACCCATCCAAAAAATAATATATTGAAAAACAATTACACTACGACGTAGAGATGGTAAGCCGTACGTACGCACGTATGGTGACATGTTATTCAAAGGGTGGATAGAATACTGAATATGGTTGTACCATAACATCACAGTATATATATTATATTGGAGTTATTATTTTAGAATGGTAATAACAAAGGAAGAAGAAGTTGAAGAAGAAAGGAACTTGGAAAAGGGTGGTGAAATCATTACCTCTTCTTCGGGTTCTTCCTTTTGATTTGATCAAAAGGGCTCCATAGGATGGATTTATGATCAGACTAAGGCCTTTAGGATGTAGTGAGGGATGTTGAGAAAGTATTTGGGAAGATTTTGTCTGAACAAAAAGGCTTTGAATGTGTGAAGAAATGAGAAGTAGGAGTTTCCTTTTATAAGAGGGGTGAGAGGCACCTTTGGAAAAGCTAGAAATATTAATTTATAATAAATTCATATTCTGTTTCTAATGGCTCAAAAGTTGATTATTTAAATTTTAAGGTGGGTATAGGTCGAAAATAATTCAACCAATAGAATTTAGACAGGTTTGGGTTACTATATTAACCTTATCTTTAAGTATTAACTCTTAGTTAATTAGTTTCACTTTTACAATGTCTCTTTGTATTTTTATATTATATGGTTAATAAACCAACTATATACACCCAATAGACCCCAAAGTGGTCTATTAATGATACACCTATCATTATATAAGTCTCTTTTCCGATCCTTAGATTTTTAAGAATTTAATATCAATTAACAATATAATATTTGTTTTAAAAACTCTTTTATGTCAATTTTGACACTATTCAATAGTTGATTTTTGTGAAACTCATAACAGAATGGTTAATTCGAAAAAAGTTAATTAAATCAATCCTAATATGTCATATTATCCTAAAAAATTATTTTAATTCATTAAAAGTCTCAATTTATATTTATTTGGGTATTTATAATATCAATTATTTTAAATTTTCACTATTATGGTAATTACTGCATCATTATTGTGTCATATATAAATTAGATTATGTAATCTCTAAAAATTATAAATAAAATATTATTATGTAGGAAATCTTTTTCTATTTCTAATGAATATTTATAGTTGAAAATCCGACATATATAACCCTATGTAAAAATTGTTTTGCTAAAATATATATGCTTGTGTCATTTTTGTATTCATTTTAACTTAATTAAAATAAAGTGTCCCTAACACCTACAAGTGGCTCCATGGGGTCCCGAAATCGACCCAAAGATGCCTATGGTCGAACAGGTATCAAACAATAAGGTTAGGACACCTTTTAGGGTAATTTAGTATTATTATAATATTATTTTTTAACCCTTATTTACCAGATTTACCCTTAACCATGGTAAATAAAATATTTACCGCAACAATTATTCAAAATGTTTAAAAATAAAAGTTACCTATTTACACAATTTGAACATCCTGATTCCAAATATTTAATCCATTCTTCCAAATTCAAAACACAGAAGTGGCCGAAATTAATTTAAAATTAATTCCCGTTGTTAAAACAAAAATCATGTTTTTAAGAGATAATAACTATCAAAAGATTGACACTTGTTTATGTCTGGTTTAATTGTAAAATTATGTCCAATAACCAACATTGTATTAAATGGTAAAAATATATTCTAAATATATGTTAAAACCACTCAAATTCACAATTATCACTATTAATTATTTTGATTAAAAAAGTTGTTTTAAATTAAAATTTAGTAATTTTCACTATTCATCAAAATATTGAAGTTATCCGAAAAGTACAAAAATTTCACCTTAGGATAAATTCGATATTCCAAATCCAAAAATGAATTCCATTTTGAAATATAAAATATATATAATTTCAAAAAGTAGGTATTACTATGCATAATGGCTAGTTTGATCGGTTTTGGTGTGTGTTAAAATTCGAAGTTGTGTACAACACACGCTATTGTATTATTCAAAGGAAAGTGTACCGTGGAAGTTTGAGATGTTTCAGTTTAAATTTTTGATGTCCCCATTTAGTCAAAAAGTTTAAAATATTGTATTTAAAAAGTTTTCACTATTAATAGTTGATAAAAGTGCAATACTGAAAATGAACTTGTTCTTGCATTATGTCTAAGAAACTCATAATATGGATTCTAAAATTATAAGGATATATTAGTTTAAAATTTAGTTAATACTATTCATATCCTTATTTTAATGTCATGTTTGGTATGTCATGGTACGATTGAACTCGGTGTTGCGTGTAGTGAATGTTATAGAATTATTTTGAAGAAATAACACACTATGAAATCTTGGGGTGTTTCAGTCGCAGAGATCGGTCGACGATTCCATGGACGTCGGGGTGCATCTGTGGAGGAAACCTCATTGGTGACAAGGAATTCTTCGAATCGTAAAGCATTCCTCGTCGAGAAATAAAGTCTTTTGTTAGAGGCATTCTTCGTCAAATAGGGCGGTGTTCTTTCTTTGACAGAAGAACACCCTTCTCTATTCCTCCAGAGCTCTCACCAAAATCTCAACCCAACAAATTCCCAAAATAAAATAATATCCAGCTATTATTTAATTCCCACAAGTATTTCAAAATTCAAACAACTTAATTTAATTAAGTGAAGAGTTAGAATTCATTTATTAACTTGTGTTTGCTAACATTTAAGAGGGGGAGAGGAAGAGGAAGTGTCCTCATTAATAGGGGAGTTGAGGTGTTAACAAGTTAATTAAAAAGGGGTTTAAGGTGATATTTGGGGAGTTTAAAGTGGGGGTTTAAAAAGAGTTTAGGGAATGTGAAAGGTTGGGTCTCATGTGCGCCCCACCTCACATATATCCTCACATGGCTACTTAGGTGATTGTGGGTCCCTCCCCAACTCCCCCATGTAGGATATAACCACCTTAGATATAAAATAAAATTGTTCCACAATTTTATTCACATCTTATTTAATCCACAAATTTTAACTTCTCCTCCCGCACAAACGCAACTATGGTAAAGGTGACCTTAAGCAATAACGGTGTTATGAGTTCATCGGTGCCCTCAGATTTCAATTCCGAGCAATGGTTAAAAAAACAGAAAAACTCGCCTGTTCTTTCACTGAACGTACCCGAGCTAAACTTCGGAAATTGATTCTGGGCACACTGGGTGTCAGAATCAGGTGTCGTCAGATTCCACAGACTTGTAAAATTCCAGATAAATCAAGGAAAAAAGATTTCGTTGAAATTTCCAGGTCTTTTCAATATATATAAAAATATTAAGTGGAAAATTTACTACCATGTTTAAAGTGAACCTTTTCGGTATCATTTGGGAATAAATCTAGAAATACAATAGAAAAACACACTATACTTGAGATATGTACACTCACTAACTAATAAAAGAATCATATTAGTTCAAATGATCATCTTATTTGGATAAACCATATATGAACAGAAGTTTTATATATATAATGAATATCATATCCTTCACAAATTTCATGTAATTATTTTATTTAACACTTCCTATAAAACTAACCAAAATACTTCGAACAATGAAATTAACTAGGATTTAATAGAATCATTTACTAAACTATTAAAATTATGGAAGAAGTGCAAACCAATTAATTCTGAAAAACACCGCATAATGAATTCATACAAAACATCACAAGAAGAAAAACTCATCAAAATATAAAATGGTAAAGATATTTAAGAAACTGTTGTGTCACTACTATTTGATATATATTTTATAATATACATAATAATTATAATATATATAATTTGAACAATAAAATTTTTATCAATGGTGTAAATTACAATATTTTTAATGGTGTCATGATAAATTTTTATCAAAATTCAAAAATATGGTTTTTTACTACTAATCATCATGGGATGTAAAATTATAAGTTGTTATACAACTATTTTTTTTTGAAATTGTTATATATACACTAGAAATGGAAAATATTTGGACTATACCATATAATAAATAAACTTATAGTGATCTTATCACCGCCATAAAAAATGAAGGATTGACCATATCCATTTATTTGAAATTGAAGGATTATATAAAAATAAAAATATATAACATAAAAAGAACATGGATTTTTTTGTGGAACTTTTTGTTATATGAGTATTCTACCTCCACCAAAAAAATTCAAACTATATTGTATTTGTTTTAATTTTAAAAATAAATATATTATTACAAGTAAAATTATTAAAAATTTGAAAAATTATATTTATTATAAGAAAAACATAATCATAAAAGTATACCCCTTATAAAATATAATAGTACAATGAAAAAAATAAATAATTAAATATTTCAAAATATTTCATTATAAATTTGTTTCAATAGTAAAAAACTAAATAAGTGAACTTCAGTTTGATAATCCATAGTTATTTAAGGAACAATTCTGAATTACTCTAATTTATTATAACTCTATATTGTAAGATGTTAATGTCATCCATGAATATGAAATATAAATCCTTACATCTATGTAATCAAAAAAGATTATGATATTGTAAAAATATTTTTTTATATTATAACTTGCATATAAATGCCCCACAAATATATAAAGAATATTTAATGGATATTAAAAATATTCTTTTGGATAAAGTAAATCCTTCTGAATTGGTAAAAACATATAAAATTTTATAATTAAATAAATATTAATTATTTAACTGGTCTAATATGTTATATATATTATCATTCAAACCTAAAGTCATATATTTATCAAATAAATTATTAAAATTGATAAATAATATGGAAATTGGATTCATTGATGTAATATAAATTACAAAACCCAAAGAGTGTTTATTTTCTAAAGAATTAAATATTTTATACTAATATAATTATATTATTGGTGATAAATAATCCTAAATATAGAATATTTAGAAAAAATAATTATTCAAAAATGGAATGATAAAATTAATATAATAAAAAAGGTTAATATCCCTTTATAAACATTTAATTTAAAATTTTAAGCACTAATTCTAAATTTGGTTTAGAAAATATATTTTTAGAATGGTATTTTAAATTTACAAGAGAATGGATACACATCTCTAGTGGATTAATATTTTAGTTAAAGAATAAAATTTGAAAATTTAAAATTTTCAATTACAATATTTTCATCCAAAAAATGATTACTTTGGTTAAAAATATAAATGTATACAATATTCTTCCAAATTAAAATTTTTAAATGTTACTACTGTTTTTCATAACTAAAAAGTTTATAGTTGGGAAATTTATAAAAAAACATGATAAAATAAATTTCATAAATAGATTATTTTTTTGTATTTTAAAAATAAATATTTTTCATATGTAAATTTCAAAAATTAAAATTTTATCCATGTATGATGATGTTTTCATTTTATTTTTAAACAAACTAATTTATGATACATTTATAGAATTTAGAAACCTTCAATTATCCTAAAATCAATCCTACCATATTTTTATGTCATCTTATATCCTTAAGATAATAAAAGTATCACATAGATTTATAGAAAATATTTCAATTTAAACATTTTATCTTAACAATAATATGTAATTATAATCAATATATTAAACCATACATCAATATTCTTCACCACAACCTCTCTGTTGATACTCCTTCCAGAGAAGCATATAAGGGAAAACTCACTTCACTTATTTACATATGATTCCATAATTAAATTTCTCTTATCCATATAACATTTTCTACTTTACTACACAAAGACTATAATATTTTTGGAAATATATATAATCATTTTCCGCTTATAAAAAAGTCCATGATTATATAAACATATTTCTAAAAAGGATGGGTAGGTATACTAATTAAAATTTCCTATGATTTCATGTATGTATATCAATATAAATTTGTAAAATGTGTTCACGATTAAGAAACTAGGATACAATAATAGCTAATAAACAACCATTATTAGAAGTAACATTATCTATAATAGTAATATTAGTATTAAAAAAGAGCATGGGAGGTTCATAATGAAAAGAAAAGGCCCCAATAATTAGTTTTCATTAAAGGATATGAACCAGTTGATAAATTTTATAGTAAAAATATTTACAAATATAAATAGGTTGGTTTCCAGTGTTCTTTCTTAACCTAAGGATATGGGTGCCACACATAAAATTTTTCATAAGACATAAAGATTAACACCTAACATGATTTCATCTTGACAATATTCATAAATAGAAAAGCGGATGTCCTTATCTCGTTAAGTATAGTGACCTTTCATATTTATGGAGGGCCAAACATGAGGAATAATTATTCTATATAATGATCAAAAGGAATCAAGGGATGGTTTCATCTCAACATGATAATGGTTCACATAAATAAGTATTATGACCATGAAAAAATATGATCCTCTCTAACTATATAAAGGAAAACAATTTTATTTGGTTTTTTGATAGAGTTATAGGAAAAAAAGAATTAGGTTCCAAATAAATACTAGGTTCCATGATGAATATAGAATGATGGTGAAATAAAATGATGATTGTGTGGGATTAATATTAATGAATTTTTCCTTTTATAGAATCTATTATCCTCTCATATTTTCCACAACTCATTCTCATCTACATATTACCATACATTTGTCCCCCATATGTTTTTATTTAATAAAAATTGTATCAAGGGAGTCCACCATATCACATTTTTAAAACATCTATTATAATTTTTTGTACTTAAATTATATTTTCAATTTATGTTTAAAATTAGTCATGTTTTCAAATATCTAAAACATAATACATAAAAAAAATATTCAAAACCAACAATTTATAAATTAATATCAACACGCCTATAATTATGGTACCATATCTATGGGCGTGTGATAGAGGAATAAGGCATATCTAATCATAGCTCTCTATTGGTTATAAAATTATTTTGTGGCCACATTTACTAAATTGTTTCCCAAATTAGTCTTTCTGGATCATAAAAAACAAGAATACTTTTTTATCCATGTGTATGGACATAAATTTCATGTAAATATTCAATCCCCCATCCATTAATCACATTTTATCAAATATTAAAATCATAAATATTTCCCTAGATAACTACTTTTGCATTAGTCTTTTAGGAAGTCCATTTCTTTTATAACTATTAAGGCTTCAAGATCTATGATATTGTTAAAAAAATGAAAAATTGAAATTTTTTAATCAAACCTTACCAAAATATCAATCTTATTAAACACAAAAACAAATATGTCATATTTAGAAATAAAATTATAATAATATTTTTCTTAAAAATTAAATTGAAATAAAAATGATAATTGATCAATTAGAAAATGATAAAATTTTAAAAATAAAATTATATATAATTAATTACACATAATTATTTTTATGTGTGTCCTAATGTTTTTTGGATAAAAAACGACAGAATTAAAATTGTCTTTTTTAAAATTGTTTTCAAAAAACCATAACATTATAAGTATATTTAACACAGTTGATCCAAAAGTAAAAGGAATTCTATAAAATATAAATTCAATATTTGATACAAAAATAAAATATTAAAAACCACATTATAGTGGATTTTTATTTTAAAAAATAATGATTTATAAAGAAGGATGTAAGGATTTGTAATCATTTATAAACCATTTTAAAAAAATTAAATAGATTCGATATCCAATACCTAATTTTGGAAAATATATTTCAATGGAATAGTGAGGATAATTAATTTTTAATATTTAACATGAAATAAAGATTTTAATAAATGATAATTGATAAAATAACTAAATATAAAAAAAATCTTATTTTAATGAATTCAATTTTATATTTTTTGCTTTAAAAAAAGCCCCATCCAAATTCCATGAAATCTGGAAAAGGATTTTTCAATCATTTTAATCAATATCTATAATCTATATTGATGATTTCGTTATTTATCTGAAAAATATTGAATAAATGTTTTTATATTTATCTTCTTTTTACAATAACACAATAAAAAATACATAATATTTATCATTAATTAATTTTTTTCCATATTAAAATATTATTTTTTCCCACAATATTCAAAATTACAAAATACAATTATTTTGTATCTAATGTTTACAAAAACGTTTTCTTAGAAAATAAAATTAAACACGTACTTTTTAATTATTTTATAAGAGTTTAAATTATGTTAATGAATTATAAAATAATTTGACTATTCTATGGAAACAGTTATAAAAATAGGTTAATGACGAATCCTCATATTTGGAGTCATAAAAATAATATAGTTCATTAGAGAAGTTAAAAGAAAAATAAAAGAGATTCAGTGTTGTTCAGAACTTGATTTTACTCAAAACCTACCTTATACTATGGTGAAATAAATTGTTACTTCTGAATCCCACCTCCAATATCCCATGGGTTATTGACAGTTTATAAGTGTATATGTTTCAAAAATAGAGGTATTAAATTATTTGTAATACATATTAATACATAAAAAATATAATAAAAAACCCCAAAACAAGAAAAATAAATAATTCCACATCAACTGATATCATAAAAACATATAATTTAGAAAATTTATAATATGTAATCTAAATTTAATTGAGATACAACTGTGGAAAAAGACCACTAAATCCCAATAATGAAAATAACCCTACAAAACATATATGGCTCCATGGTACAAAAAAGAATCCACAAAACCAAACTACAACTGTCAAAATTATTCATCAATGTAGAACCACCTTGAAAATCCATAACATGACCATGTGAACGATTATATAAAAATAGGGTTTGATATATCCACATACAGAATTTGTGATCCATTAAAGAAGAATAAATAGTTCAAAACAATGAATGTATAATGATTAATGAAGTAAAATAATAATACATAGTTATGTTATCACAAACCAAAACACCAAGGGATAAAATGGGGGAAAACATCAACCAGTGAATTTATCTAGTCTCAACTCCTCATAGGATAATATGAACAAGTATATCTGATTTAAAAAAATATACAAGATACAATTAAGAAAACTAATATGTTAAAGTATAAAACATCTACTCTCAATAAAATAATCACACTCTAAATAAAAATGATTATATGATATAATCTAGGAAATAAAAATATATAGTAGTCCTCAAAAACCAACTCTGAGTAACCTATTCATCAATAGTTATAATGCCTAATGTAATAAAGGGAACCAACCATGTTCCTACATCCTCATGGCCATATTAACGAATATCCACATCATGACAACATCTATGGAAATATATGGGACTATTTATATTTATTATTTATTACATTATACTAATTTATCAGTTTTTGTTTCACTATACTTGAGAAAACATCAATCGGGTGGTGGTTGTGTATAAAATAGAACACCGATCCATGAAATAAAAAACTACACAATGAAATATCTCAAAAAATATCATACTCATAATTAATCGGCTAAAATAGTAATTCCTAGACCCCATAAGCCTAGATCTAGTGCATTATTTTATTAAATTTTCATGGTTACGAGGAATAAAGTCCCAAGAGACTGACCAGTTTAGCAATCTTTGGAATATAGATTACATACATGAATGTTACATTACACATTAAAAAATAAAACACAACATAAATGATCCTTTGAGAATTAAATTAATCCCCCAGCTTGACCCTTCTTATCAATCATAAAACACTTCTTGGAATCGTGGGAAAATAAAACATAAGAATATGGAGAGATCAAATGCTCAGTAAGGACAATAAAATAAGAGGAATCTTTCCCAAATAAGCATACACATTTAAGGCAATTTATAAAACTAAAAAAATCCTTTTAAACTTAAACATCAGCATAATATGGAAAATATAAATCAAATAATGGCATTTAATTATTCACATGGATATTCTACAAGTCAAATAATCACATGTAATATCAATAGCTAATTTTATAATGATGGAATGCATAATGCTAGACTTCATAACCATAATGTCAAGGCCTTGTTCCATGACTAAAAAATGAGGTTTTGTTAAGGCCTTGTTCCAAGACACTAGTTTGTCTCATGAGACCTACTGAGGCATCTGGGAGCTATAGTGGGCTCCACCCATCACTTACTAAGTCCAATGCATTCCTCATATGAAAAGGTTTAAACATAACATAAACATTCGTATTAAAACTAGCAAACGAAATGTCAATACTTTATCCCTAAACCATGAATGGTATAAAAATAACACATCCAAAGTCAAACATAAAAAAAACCTTCAATAAAATATGGAATATTTGTATCATAATATATCAACCTCGATCAAATAATAATATCCCATAATGGATGTTGACATAGTTGAAAATGATTAGTAAAAACCATAGAGAGAAATATCCCTTTTTCATGAAATAATTTAAAAGACACATAATTTATATAGAAAGTAATTTAAAATATATTTTTGAATAAAAGTGTCCCATACAACTTTGAAACTTTTTTGATGTAATTAACATTTTATAACATTCATGTCCATATAAATAAATCCTTAAAATCATTTTGAAATCATAGACATTAATGAGAATGTTTTAGAAGAATAAATCTTTAAAACATTTAAAATGATGTTTTAGTAAAAAAATTCCTTTGAAATTATTCCCTTTGAAAACTCTTTTATGAAACATGGACATGGATAATGAATATTTTCCAGTAGATACTTATGTAAAAACAACCTCGGATAATAAAGAGATTGTGGAATTAACCCTTACCTTGCACATTCCTTTGGTCGAGGGTATGTTTAACATCTAGTATAATGAACTTAGTATGTTATTAAAATATAAACAAACCATATTCATATTTATTATTTCATTAATGATTCATCTATGACTTTATACTGCACTTTTAATAATGATTTTCATATTAAATTAACATTTTGGGTAATAATCGCTTTCTTTATCTTACATGTTTTAACATGTAATTATTGATCGTATCATTTAGATAAAGATTTAAATACTTAGAGAATATAAACCTATATTTATATATCATATATATTTAGAATATAAATATTTATAAAAGATAGATATATCAAATTGAAGGCACCGTTTATGGATACGGTAGGCCGTACGTAGGCATAAACACTGTTTCCATTTTCATATCGTATTAAACAAAAGTAAGTGAATAAGATATATATATAATTACATAAATAAATAAATAAATATATATATATATATATATATCTAGTAGCATTAATATTTCCTGTAATAAATACTTATTAATAATATATATTTTTATAATCATCATTGAATGGCAAACGTGGGAATGAATCTCATCACGTCGTGGAGACGGTAATTTGTACGTACGCACGAGCGGAAATATCATTATATTGATGGTGAAATCGTATGTAATTGGATGTAATATATTATATAAATAATCATTATCATGATATATTTATTATTTACATCATAAATACTCATTATTATACCCATCCAAATAATGAAGTGCTTGAATAACAAACTACACCACGACATGGAGATGGTAAGCCGTACGTAAGCATGTATGGTGACTTTGTCATTTATAGGTTGGATAGAATAATGAATATGGTTGTAACATATTTTTAATAATATATCAATATGTATAAGGTATGGTATTTATTATTTTGGTATGGAAATAAAAAAAGAGTAAGTATAAAATGAAAAGAACTTGAAAGGGGTGGTGAAATTATTACATCCTCTTCTGGTGTTTCCATTTGAGTTGATCAAAAGGGTTCCATATATTGTCTTGATGATAAAATTAATGAATATAGGTTGATTTTATGGATGTTGGGAGGATATTTGGGCAGGGTTTGGCTGAGCCAAATGGCTTTAGATGTGTGCTTTTGAGAGAAGAGGAAGTTCCCTTTTATAAGAGGGGTGAGTGTCACTTTAAGAAAAAATTAAAATATTAATTTATTATACAATAATATACGGTTTATAATGGATAAAAATGAATTTTTTTTCGACATTTTGGTGGTTATGGGTTTAAATCCTCTAAACCAATAGGTTTTAGATAGGTTTATGTTACCATTTTAACCTTATCTTTTAGATTTAACTCTTAGTTAAATAGTTTAACTTTTACCGTGTCTTCATATATTCTTACACTATATGGTTAATAAACTCACTCTAAACTTCCATGAGAACCTCAATTGGTTCATTAAATATATATATAATATTATTTAATCCATTTTCTGAACCTTACATTTGTAGGAATATTATATCAATCAATAATATTGTATTTGTTTTAATAACTAATTTATGTCAATTTTGACACTATTTGGTTTTTTGTTTTTGTGAAAGTCATAACAACCTTATAAATTCCAAAAATAAATTAATATAATCAACCCTAACATGTCATATTAACTTATACAATTAGTTTAATTCATCAGTATTCTCAAATTATATTTATTTGGATATTTATAATATCATTTATTTTAATATTTCATTAAGAATGTCATTATTGCATCATAATTGTGTCATACATAATTTAATTATATAATGTCAAAATATTATAAATAAAATTTTATTATATAGGAAATAGTTTTGTATTTATGATTAATATTAATAGTCGAATTTATGTTATGTTTAACCCTATATTAAAAATGGTTTGCTTATTAAACATTGAAAATAATACTTTTAAGTCTTCTTTAAATAAAATAATAATAAATGTACTAATCTAATCCAAGTAGACCTAAAGGATCATATTTTATTCCTAAGGTTTTTTTGTCAAAATACATGTATCCAATAGAATTAGGACATGTGTTAGTGTAATTATAATATCATTTTTAACTTTAATTACCTTATTTAATTTTAACCGTGGTAGATAAATGTCAAAAGTTACTATTACCCAAAAATTATTTTCATCATATTGAACCACATTTTACTTAATGATATCAACCATGTCTCTTCGATTTATGAAATTAAACTCACAGAAGTGGTAAAATTATGTTTTTTTGCAAATTTTCAAATGCTCTTAGAAGGTGGGTAAAAGACGGTAAAAAGTTCAATAAAAATTTATACATCTAATTTTATTATAAAATGGCTCCAATTAATTACATTGAACATATAAAGGTATTATATATATATATTTTTAAATAAAATAAATTTATATAAAAAATAATTATTTAAATAAAAAGTCGGTTTTAAACAGTAACGTATTGTTTTTCTCTATTCATAAAAAATTGAATGTTTTTAGAAAAATAAAAAAAATTCACCGTAAGCTAATTTTGATATGCATAATTAAAAATGAATTCTATTTTACCATATTTAAAAGAATGATGTTTCATTATATAATTTAAAATTAATTCCCGTTGTCAAAGCCTAAAAGTGGGTTTTTGAAAATAAAAAACTATCAAAAGATTGACATGTGTTTATGTAAAATTTAAATGTGAAATTACTTATAATGACCTAAATTGTATTAAATGATAAAAATATAATCTAATTATAATTCAAAACAATTAAAATTCATAATTTATCATTATAAATTATTTTGATTAAAAAAGTTGTTTTTAATTAAAACATAGTATTTTTTACATTTCATCAAAATATGAAAGTTATCACAAAAGTACAAAACATTTATCCAATTTTTGTTATTTCTAACTTCTAAGGAAGAATTTAATTTCATTAAATTGAATATATAAAAGTGTAAAAGATTGGTTTTAAAAAGGGTTCTCCATTAAAAGGAGGAAAAATTGCATTTTTTGAAAAATAATTCATTTATCTGAAAAAATGAATTTGTTCTTATATTATGTCTAAGCAAAAACATAATATGGATGTTAAAATTATATAGAGTATATAAGATTCAAAATTCAGTTAATACTATTCATAACTGTCTTTTGAATGGCTAGTTTGATAAGTTATGGTGCAATCCAACTCGGTGTTGCGTGTAGCGTAAGCTACTGAATTAATTTTATGAGATACCATACTATGAAATCTTGGGGTGTTACATTATCCCCTCCTTCAATAAATTTTTTTCTCGCAATTTCATATTTTTATTCAAAAATAAAAGGATAAAAATAAAAAAATACCTTTGTGGATGACCCACATCAGAAATTGGGTTAATAAAATTTTGTCTTAATAAGAGGGAAATGGAATGAAAAAGCCACCACTAAATTATGTTCTCAATTAGAAAAACAGTGGTGAAAATTAAAGACACATAATTGGAGTAAAAATGTAAATATTTATTTGGAGTGATTGAGGTCATCAATCACAAACAAGTGTAAAATTGAGGTCCTCAAAGCAATCAATCTATGATGATTTAAAATATCGTTAGTTCAACAAAACATAATGTATTAGGATAAAAAAAAATTTAGTTTTAAAATCCCTTCCCTAATGTTTAATAATTAATTTATTAATATAATAAGATGGAAAAAATATACTTGACAAGTATAGTTTCATCCTTAGACTAATTTCTACCACAAACTCATCTTTCCCTCACAAAGATAATATAATTCCAAAATTTTATATTTATCCTAATCGTATCGGGTTCCAAAAATAATGAATTTATAAATCATTTGTCAGACTATTTAAAAAAACTACATTAAAAAAACTAGGACAACATGTATGCCAGTGGTAGGTGACCCACCCTTGTCGCCCTTAGATTACGGGTTCATGTCTCGCGGCCTTTCCGGACGCGATATGTTGTCATCCGCCCTCCAGGTTATTTTTTTTATGAAAATCCAAAAATAATACCAAGAAATCATTTAACCTTAACAACAGTATCCAATTTTAAACTTAATCGATTTCAACCTTTAGACTTATCTAAAATACTTCTGTCCAAACACAGAGTTCAAATTTATAAGAAAGGTAAACAGACTAAAGATCATTTTTTCCATGTAATAACATTTGAATACCTTCATCATATATTGTTTTAAATCACTATAACACTCTGAATTACCATGAAAGCTTATTGATTAAATTAATGCTCCATTATTTCATTATATAATACGTGATATACTCCTTTTATCCAAAAATGTTGCAAACTCCAACAATAATGGAATATACCAATCACTAATCAGTTTCAAGGTAGTCCAGAATATCCAATATAATTTATCAAAATCATCATATATTATTAAAAAAATCACTACCTCACTATCAGAACCATATTATGGTTTATATTTTTATCAACCATATATTTTATGAAAAAATTATCCTTCTATTGAGTCACTTTTCTTGGTTCCACACAATCTCATGTCCATAATAAAATACTACTGCAATAAAATCTTTTTATACTCTATAATTCTTATAACAAGTACATCATTAATATAATACTCATATGACACAATAAATTAATAACAACATAAGAAATCTAATTATTTATCTTCATCTTCAGTTGTATCATAACTTTATTATTATCAAATAGTAGCATTTTGGGTATACTCTGATGATTTGGACATTACTTCGTGTCGTGTCCCAACTCCTTGCAGATGAAGCATTGAACATTTGAAACCTTTTTCTTACCCTTGAAATCACGTACATGGTGTCACTTTTCTCTACAGTTATAACAAACTACCATTCCCTTCATGTATTTCCCAAGGTGATTCTTTCCACAGTTATCACATATGGGAGAATCCTTCTTTCCCCTCTTCCCCTTATCCATCTTTCTCTCTTCCATCCTTTTCTTATTTTGCTTCCCTTCAAAGCCATAGGACTTAGATAATTCTTTACATATCGTATTAACACATGATACTATTTATTCATATGATGATATTACGTGGGATACTTTTTCCCTTTTAAATGTTGTCTTAATACCATAAAATATTTTATCCTTCTTAATCTTTTGATCATGCGTATTGATGGAATTCTCATTCCTTCTACTAGGCACCATTTCTAAACAATGGAATACACTAGGTTAGTTTATGAATCACAATAGAGAATTCCAAACTTGTAAAATACCTAACATAATTTTCAATTATTATTTATATAATCTATAATGATAAAAAATTTTCTTTGAGAATGTATTTACTCCTAAATCCATCATAATGTCTTGTAATGAAAATGTGAATTATCTTAAGCATATCCCCTAAGAATGTCGTAACTAATAGTGCAGTAAAGCCCATTATTGTGTACCAGGATACTCTGAGTCAACCATGAAACTCCTTCTTAGGGTTTCCACTCTTAGGTGCATCTGTTCTAGAGCCGCCTTTACCTTCTTGTATCTAGACTGGGATGTATTACTTAGAAAATACACAAAATCTCTACATTAACAAAATTCTAGGAAGTTCTTCTATAGTAATCTTCAAAGTCTATCATATGGTAATGTTATCTAATCAGAGTTTATCTAAATCTATTTATAAGGTTTTTTCTAAACTTCATCTAATAAAAACTATAATGCTCCGACCCAAGAAGACCAGAGTCGGTGTGTTATTTTAATGAATTGGCATGATTACAAGGAATCAAGTCCCGAAAGACCGATCAGTTCAACAGTCCTGGAAAATAGATTACATACATGAATTTTACATTACACATTAGAAGATCAAACACAACATAAATGATCCTTTGAGAACACCATTAATCCCCTAGCTTAACCCTACTTATCAATCATAAAAAGCTTCTTGGAATCCTAGGAAAATAAAACATAAGGGGTGAGATCAAATGCTCAGTAAGGATAACAATATAGCAGAAACTCTCAAAAATAAGCATAAACATCTAAGGAAGTGTATAAAACTAAAACAAAAGCCTTTTAAACACAAACATAAGAATAATATGGTAAAGATAAATCAAATAATTCATTTACTTATTCACATAGATATTATATTAGTGGAATAATCACATGTAATATCAGTGGATAATTTTATAATGATGGAATGCATAATGCTAGACTTTATAACCACATAGTCAAGGCCTTGTGCCAAGACTACAAATAATTTTTTTTCAATTCCTTGTTCCAAGACACTAGTTTGCCTCATGAGACCTACCGATGCATCAAGGAGCTATAGGGGGCTCCACCCATGACTTACTAAGTCAAATTCATTCCCCATATGAAAAATTTTAAACATAAGATAAAAATTTGTATTAAAACTACCATTTGAAATGTCAAAACTTTATCCATAAACTTTGAATGGTATAGAAAAACACATCCATATTAAAAAATATCAAAAAAACTTCAATACAATATGAAATATTTGTACCATAATAAATCAACCTCGATCATGAATAAAATCCTGTAAAGGATGTTGACATAGTTGAAAATGATCAGTAAAAATATTTGAGAGAAATATCACTTTTCATGAAATCATTTTAAAGTCACATAATATATAATGGAAGTAATGTAAAATAATTTTTTTAATCAAAGTGAACCATACAACTTTGAAATTTTTTAAAGGAATTATCAATTTAAAACATTCATGTCTTTATTAATAAATCTGTAAACCCATTTTGAAAAAATAGACATTAATGAGAATGGTTTAGAAGAATTATTCATTAAATAATTTAAAATAATGTTTTTGTAAAAAAGTCCCTTAAAAATAATCCCTTTGAAAAATATATTTTGAAACATGGACATGGATAATAAATATGCCCCAGTAGATACTTAGGTAAAAACATCCTCGGATCATAAAGATATTGTGGAATTAACCCTTACCTTGCCCTTTCCTTTGATCAAGGGTACGTTTAACCACCTGTATAATGACCATAGTATGATATTAAATTATACCAGAACCATATTAATATTTATTATATCATATATGATTTATTTATGACCTTATACTACCCATTTAAAAAGTATTTTCATGTTAAATAGACATTTTGGGTAATAGTCACTTTTTGTAACATACATGTTTTAAATTGTTCTTCTTGATCATATCATTTAGATCATGATTTAAATACTTCAAGAATATGAACCATGATATATATATTATAAATATTTAGAATATAATTATTTACAATAGATAGATATATGAAATGGAAGGCACAATTTATGTAGAGGGTTGGTCGTACGTACGCATAAACGTTGTTTCCGTTTTCATGTCATATTGAATGAAAGTATGTGAATAAGATATATTTAAGTATATATATATATATATCCAGTAGAATTATTATGTAATATATTTCATACTTATTAATAACATATATTTTTATAATCATCGTTGAATGGTGAACATGAGAATGAATCACATCGCGTCATCGAGACGGTAATCCGTACGTATGCATGAGAGAAAATATCATCATATTGATGGTGAAAACGTATATAATTGGATAGTATATCATATATACAGAATAATTAACATGTTATATTTATTATTTACATCATTTATACTCATTATTATACCCATCCAAATAATGACGTGTTTGAATAACAAACTACACCACAATGTGGATATGGTAAGCCGTACGTACGAACGTATGGTGACTTTGTCATTTAGAGGATGGATAGAATAAGGAATATGGTTATACCATATTTATAATAAAATAAAATTATTTAAGAGGTACTGGAGTTATTATTTTTGTATGGAAACAACAAATAAAGAGAAAGTGGAAGATGAAAATAACATGAAAGGGGTGGTGAAATTATTACTTCTTTTAGGGTGTTTCCTTTTGAGTTGATCAAAAGGGCTCTTTAGGTTGGCTTTATGATAAAAGTAAGGAATATATGTTGATTTAAGGAATGTTGGGAGGATATATCGGTAGGGTTTGGCCGAGAAAAATGAATTTGGAGGTGTGATTTTGAGAGAAGGGGAAGTACCCTTTTATAAGAGGGGTGAGGGTCACTTTAGAAAAAGATAAAAAGGTTAATTTATTATACAGTCATGTTCAGTTTATAATGGCTCAAAATGAATTTCTATCGAGACTTAGATGGTTATGGGTCTAAATAATCTCAACAAATAGGTTTTAGACAAGTTTAGAATACCATTTTAACCTTATCTATTAGATTTAACTCTTAGTTAAATAGTTTAACTTTTAATGTGTCTTCTTGTATTCCTACACTATATGGTTAATAAATATACTCTAAGCATCCATGATAACCTCATGTAGTTAATTAATGATATATATAATATTATTTATTACCTTTTTCCTAAGCTTATATTTTTAGTAAAATTATATCAATCAATAATATAGTATTTTTTTTAAACTAATTTATGTCAATTTTGACACAATTTGGTATTTTGTTTTTGTGAAAGTCATAAAAACAATATAAATTTAAAAAAAATATTTAATAAAGCCTAAAATGTCAAATTAACCATGAAAATTAGTAGAATTTATCAAAAGTATCAAATTATATTTATTTGGATATTTATAATGTTAATTATTTTAATATTTCAGTATTGCAAAATCTTTGTGTCATACATAATTTAATTATTTAATGTCTTAAAATTATAAATAAAATACCATTATTTAGGAAATACCTTTATCATTATAATGATTACTTATAGTCTAATTTATCTTATGTGTAACCCTATAATAAAAATGGTTTAGTTATTAAACAGTCAATTTAACACTTTTAAAACATCTTTAAATAAAAATAATAATAAATGTTTTAATATAATCCAAGTGGACCAAAAGGATCATATTTTATTCTTAAGATTGTTTTTGGTAGAAATAAACTTATCTAACAGAATTTTGACATGTTTTAGGGTAATTATAATATCAGTTTTACCTTTAATTACCCTATTTACTATTAACTGTGGTAAATAAAAGTCAAAAGTTTCTATTCACCAAAAATTATTTTATTATAATTGAACCACATTTTACTTACTGATATCAACCGTGTCTCTAAAAGAATTTGAAACTTTTCATAAAACATAATTTTAGAACTTATGTAACTTAATATGAATTTAAATAAAATAAATAATTATTTAAATAAAAATTCGGTTTTAAATAATAATGTAATGTTTTTCACTATTTATCAAAAATTGAATGTTTTCAAAAAAATACCAAAAATTCACCCTATGAAAATTTTGATATTCTCAATTATAAAATGAATTATATATTACTAAATTGAAATCATATAAGTTTAAATAATTAATTTTAAATTTATTCCAGTTGTCAATGCCAAAAAGTGAGTATTTAAAAAGTAAAAACTTGCAAAAGATTGACATATGTTTTTTTCAAATTTAAATGTGAAATTACATACAATGAACTAAATTGTATTAAATAATAAAAATAAAATCTAATTATACATCAAAAAAATTAAAATTCATTATTTAATACTAAAATTATTTGGGTTAAAAAGTTGTTTTCAATTAAAACATATTATTGTTCACTATTCATCAAAATATGAATTTTATCAGAAAAGTACCAAAAATTTATCCAAACTAAATTTTAATGTCACTCTTATAAATAAGAATTAAATTTCATTAAATTGAATATATAAAAGTTTCAAATATTGGTTTTCAAAAGGTTTCACCATTAAAAGGCGGTAAAATTTCCTTATTAGAAAAATACATCTTTTATCAGAAAAAATGAATTTGTTGTTATATTATTTCTAAGAAACACATAATATGGATGTTAAAATTATATAGAGTATATAAGATTCAAATTTTAGTTAATACTATTCATAACTTCTTTTTGAACGGAAAGTTTTGTATGTCGTGGTGCTCTTGAACTTGGTGTTGCATGTTGCGTAAGCTATTGAATTTCTTTAATGAGATAACGTACTATGAAATATTGGGGTGTAACAAAATAGGTTATCCTTATAAAATCTATGTAGTAACATCCCCGGTAAATTAATAATAATATATTTTCATATTTATTAATATTTTTTAATTATATATTAATTTTAATTTAAAAGGGTTTCCATGTTCGATAGCGTACCCGATACGCAACAACGAGTTTCTTTGAAATCTTACGTTGCACACTAATAATATAATATTATTATTTTAAATAGTAGTTAACTTCTAGCCATTGTATTGAAAGTAATGAACAAAACTACCTAAAATATGATTATACATGATTGTTAAATGTATTTTCATTTGTCCAATAAAAAGTTAGAGGCCTAAAATGTGAATGAATCTAATTTTTAGCATAATTTACATTAAAAGGCCGATTTATCACCTTTTAATGGAGAACCCTAATTAAATGTACTCTTGGTCACATTAATACATTATATATGACAAAATAAAATCCTTCTTTCAAATGGGGACATAAAAACTTACTTTGTGTAAATTTTAGGAATTTTTCCGAGAAACTTCATTTTTTAATGAATAGTGAAAATATTGTATTTTAACTCAAAACTGCATTTTAATCTAATTTATTTATATGGTTAGATTATCATTTTAATTTGTTTTAAATTGTAATTAGAATATATTTTTACCATTTAATCCAATTTTGGTCATTGGAATTAATTTTACTTTGAAAGTGGACATAAAAAGTGTCAATATTTTGATAGTTATTGTTTCTTAAAAACACACTATTCATTTTAACAGCGGGAATTAATTTTCAATTAATTAATTTAACTTATATATTTTGAATTTGAAAAAATAGACATAATTTTTGAATTTGTAATATCAAATAAATCTTAGGCTGAATTTTTGGTATTTTTCAGAAAAACGTCAATTTTTGATGAATAGTGAAACCACTTAGTACTAGTTAAAAAATTGACTTTTTCATTTAAATGAAATTTTACTGCTTCTATGAGTTGAATATCACAAATCTGAGTGACATTTTTTATATAAATAAGTAAAATGTGGTTCAATAAGACGAAAATAATTTTTGGTGAATAGTAATTTGTGTCTTTTATTTACCGCGGTTAAAGGTAAATAAGGTAATTCAACGTAAAAAGAATATTATAATAATTACAAATTACCATAACACTTTTTCAAACCTTATTGGTTGAGTCATTTACGGCCATGGGAATCTTTGGGTCGATTTTGGGACCCCATTGAGCCACATGGGAGTGATAATGACAATTTAGATTAATTAATTTTATGTAAAGACAAAAATGACATAAACAAATAGCTCTTTGTAAATTAATTTTTACATGGTGTTATATAAGTTATTTTTTCAACTATAAATATTAATTTGAAAGATAAAACGATTTACTATATAATGGTATTTTCTTTAGAATTTTTATGTAACAACTAAATTAAATTGTTTATGACATAATAATGATGCAGTGTTTACCTCATTAATAAATCATTTAAATAAAAAAGACTATAATGATTAAAATTTTATCCAAAACATGTCCAAATTGTGATTGGATGATTTTATTGATAAAATGGGTCATATTATATTTGACTTTAATTATTTTTGGGTCTTTTTAAACAGAATATATGTCTATAATAAAATAATGTTTTCACACTTTCCTAAAGAGTACCTCCTCCCCCTTATAAAAGGAGACCACTTCTAACCAATTCCTCACATAGCTAAAGCCTTTTTTCTCATCCAAACTCTTCCCAATTAATCTCCCTACATCCCTCTCGTACTCATAAAAGCCTTACCTTAGGCATAAGACGCTTCAAGAAGTCCATTGGTTCAAACCAAAGGGAGTTACCCAAATTAAAGGTAACAATTTCTCTTAAATTATTTTCTTTTATTTTACTTCTCCAAAACCTAAATGATTGTTATTCCTTTATTTTGTAACAAAAATAGTATCCTCAATATACTAGTATGTTTTTATGTGAATTATTAGAAATACACTTACACACACCTCCATCTAATGGGTGAAGAATATAATGTTTCTGTGGATGGCAGACTAACGCCCCACGAAATGATGATTGTTCAACTACCTCTTACAGCCTCTCATGGTGGCTATTATTATGGAACTGTATTTATATATGATATATATTATGTCTATGTTTTCTATATGATTTGTTATTTTACATTTATATAATGCCTTTTTGTTTTCCATAGTGGGTAAATGCGATAATCTCATTTGTGGAAGTGCAAACTACCTCTCCCTCAAAGTGATGTGACTCGTTAATGCCTTATGCGGGATGTATAAAGGATAGAGTTAATGAAATTATATATGATATTATGTATGAAATTATACTATAATTAAATATACCTATGTATGAATATGTTTTAATTCCATTCAAACAAGAAATAGAAATGAAAGTATCTTTCATGAGTACGTACAGCTTACCGTCTCCATTAACAGTTCATTTCATTTCTTACCTCCAATTGTTTTGTACTATTATAAATACATCTATATACTGGATATATATATGATATATATGATATATAAATCATGAATATCATTCTGGATATAATGGACCATTGACCACATGGACAACTTGTAAATATAAGGTGTTCATTTTTGACACAAGCACCAAATATTGAAAAAATAAATGTTATTAACTTAAATTATAATATAGTGTTTATATCATGGTAATAAGTGATATAAAAAGGAATAATAAACATGGAAAATGTTTTTATGGAAGTAGAAATTTAATTTAGTTTATTATTCAGGAGATTAAATAATGAACGGTTCAAGTCAGACACGAGGTAAGGGAACTTCTTAACCCAGTTCCCATTCTTTAGGTTGAACATATCTTTATTATTTACGTCATTCTTTGATTATGTGAGAAATGAATTTTTTATCTTATCATGTATTTATACTTTCTTTCTATGTGCTTATAGTGAATACACATAAGAGATCAATTTTATTTACAAAATAATCTTTTTAAGGGACTTCGTCTCAATCTCCATTCCTTGAGTCATATTTATTTTTATACACGACTTTATTTTATACGGTGTATAATCCCCATTGAAATTTTATTTCATTCAAAGAGAATCTTTTTATATGAAACGTTTAACTAAATGACAAAAAGGAATGTTTTTTAACATAAGTGGTGACAACGATCTTTCCGCCGCCGCGAGTATTATTTGATCTTTGGCTTCCTTAACAAGATGTAATGTTTTTAAAAGGAAAAAAAATAAATACCATATACTCTTTTTACATATTTTGGTATTGAAAATGATTTTGATAATGGATTTATTATTTCAATATCTTAAGATGAAATTTTTTTATTGCAATATGGATGTTCTATATTTTCTTTATGCTTATGTTATGTGTTATGATCATGTTATGGTTCTTGGGAATTATTAACGTATACGGGTGGTTCCGTGATAAACCTAGGGTTACTGAGCTCGAGATAGCTCTTCAATGCATTGGTTAATGTGACATAGGTAAATGTGAATGTTTCTCCTAAGAGATTCCGGGAATATACTGTGATGGGTATTCCAAAGCAACTTCTTATGTAGTTGTGATAGCTATAGTGTAATTATGATATGGATTCCAAAAGTTACCTTATTATTTTATGATTTCTATGTGTTATTTATAAAATCTTATGATTTCATGAGGTAAGTAAAAGAGTTCATATTTTTTATGTAATTATGAAGAAAAGTTTTATTTATTTGTTTCATAACCCTTACTGTTCTTTTTATGCTCATACCATGTTTTGAAACGTTTTCACAGTACTTAAAGATGAATAGGGTCAAGGATGGGATCAAGGAAAAGTCATTCTGTCTAAAACCTAGAACTAGACAAGACTCATTTTTTTCAAGAGTTTTTATTTTATGAAAAAATGGAAGCTGTGTAGAAGTGTCTACTTTGTAATCTTTTGATATGTAATAGTTATGTACCATTTCTATAAAACTTTAAACCTGAAAAGATCCTCAATGTGAATTATTCATTTAATTCAATATTATGTAATGTTTATGGTCAGGTCCTTATAGTTGGTATCAAAGTCCGGTTTAGATAACTTTAGGACATAGGGTACTATTAAATAAATGACCATAAATTAATTTATGGTAATATTGAAATGATATAGCATTTACATATTACCATGTTACTTCTCCTATGATATTTTTGTGTTCATAATGGTTTTTCGCAGCGGAAATAGAGCAGCTATGTTGGGACGACATCAAGAGGAAGACAACCTTCCAAATCAGCAACCTAAGATCGTAGAAATCGGAACTGAACAGTTTTTTGTTGTGATGAAATAGTTGACTTAGGCTACAAATGGTGGTGGTATCCATGTACGAGATCAGCCAGATCAACCACAGTGGAACATGTCAGTAGTGGAGCATTTCATGAGGCAATATCCCCCATCCTTTAGTGGATCATCTGATTTGGTGCTAGCAGAAGGGTGGATTAAACAACTGGAAAATATTTTCAATGTCATGGTTTATTTAGAACATCAAAAGGTTAGTCTTGTTGTTTACCGTTTTGAAGGTAAAGATGATCAGTGCTAGTCGATGGTGAAAAATATCAAGGATAGTGAGGAGATTGATGCTCTTGATTGGGATGAATTCAAAGGTATGTTTCGTGAGAAATATTTTCCTAAGGTGGTTCATCTTAGGATGGAAAAACAATTCCTAAAATTAAGGCAAGAGGATGACTCAATGGCTTCTTATGAAGAAAAATTCACTCACCTGGAAAGGTATGTTCCAAATTTTATACGATACCTTGATAGTAAAATCAACCGTTTTTACTCTAGAATAAAGCCAAATTATCGAAGGGATTTAGCATCTTGTGAGTTCAAAAGTTATGAAAAAATTGTTCGTTGTGTGGAGAAGGTAGAAATTGTGTTTGTTGATGATCATGTATTCTTTGAAAAACAAAAGAATAAGAGGTAGAGGTGGAAGGAGAAAGGGAAGAACTTTTCAAAGAAGTATAATGGTAAGAAACACAAGTTTACAATTTGTGAAAATTGATATAAAAATCATGTTGGGGAATGTCATTTTAATTCTTGTAAGTGTTATAGATGTGGTAAAATGGGACATAAGGCTCGTAATTGCACTGGAAAAGAGCAGGTTAATGGTAGGACAAAATTTTATTTACATTTAGTAAAATGTTTTAAGTGCAGCGAAATGGGTCATTATGCACATTAGTGTCCAACAAAGAACTCAATCGATGGAAAGTAACCAGACTACAAGAAGAAAGCTATGGTAAAATCCTTTGAAACTATTTCAGCAGATGTTGGGCCATCAAATGAAGTTATATCAGGTACACTATTTATTTGTTCATATTTTTCCAATGTGTTGTTTGATTTAGGGTCTACAAATCTTTCATTTTTGATAAGATTTCTAGTAAATTGGAAATTCCATCTCAAGATATGAATACAAAACATACGGTAAAAACAACTAGAGGAAATGTTGAGACAAAAATAAAACATAAGAACATTCTGGACCTTGTGTGCAGAATGAATCTACCTGCAAACCCTATTGTTTTTCCTCTAGTAGAGTTTGATGTTATTTTAGGCATAGATTGGCTTTTTGTTTATCATTCTAAGATTGACTGTAGAGAGAAAGAAGTTTATTTTCAGAATGAAATTTTGTTTGTATACAAAAATGAACCTTTGATTTTGATAACATATTAGGAAGTTGAGAAACTAGTAAAATATGAAAATTATTGTAACCTTGCACATATTGTTGAAAATAACTGAACTATTTAGATTAATGATGTCCCAGTGGTAAATGAGTACCTTGATGTTTTTCCTGATGAGTTTCATGGAATTATACAAGACCAGAAAGTTGAATTTACTATTGACTTAGTTTCTGATGATAAGAAAATTTCAGAACCCCCATATCGAAAGGCTCAAATTGAAATTTTAGAGTTAAAGAAGAAATTACAGGAGTTATTAGATAAAGGTTTCATTTGACCTAGAACATCACTATGGGGTGATCCTGTATTGTTTGTTAAAAATAATGATGGTTCAAGGAGACTTTGCATTGATTATAGAGCATTGAATAACATCACGGTTAAGAATAAGTATCCTTTGCCTCATATCGATGATTTATTTGATCAGCTCCAGGGAGCTAAGTATTTTTTGAAGATTGACTTGAGATTGGGGTACCATCAGTTGAAAGTAAAAGAAGCAGACATTCCGAAGACGGCATTTCGTACTAGATATGTCCATTATGAATTTTTAGTTATGCCTTTTGGTTTATCCAATACACCAACTGTATTAATGGATCTTATGAATAGAATTTTCTGGGAGTTCATGGATAAGTTTGTGGTTGTGTTCATTGATGATATTTTGGTTTATTCCAAAAGTAAAGTGGAACATGAAATTCATTAAAGGGATGTCTTGTAGAACTTAAAAGAAAATAAATTGTTTGGGAAATTCACCAAGTGTTAGTTTTGGTTACAAAATATTTATTTCCTTGGTCACACTGTTTCAAAAAATTCCATAACTGTTGATCCTTCTAAAACAAATTTTGTTGATGAATAGTCAAGACCCAAAAATATAACCTAGATTCGTAGTTTTCTTGTATTGTAATGTTATTTCTGGAGGTTTGTTGAATTTTTTTCACGATTATCTAGTCCAATGAATATGTTAACTCGAAAAGGTTTTAAGTTCATCTGGACAATAGAATGTGAAGATTGTTTTCAGTAATTGAAAAGGCGATTGGTGAATGCTCATGTTTTGGCACTGCCATCCAGAAATGGCGACTTCATCATCTATAGTGAAGCTTTATTGAAAGGACTAGGTTGTTTCCTACTGTATAATGATCAGGTAATTGCTTATGTTTCACGTCAGTTGAAACCTCATGAGTTAAATTACCCTACACATGATTTGGAATTAGCAGCTATTGTTTCTTGCATTAAAAATTTGGAGGCATCATTTGTAAAGAGTAAAATGTGAAATATATACTGATCACAAATGTTTAAAGTATATATTCACTCAAAAAGAATTGAACATGAGACAGAGGAGATGGCTAGTATTAATCAAGGATTATGATTGCACGATCCATTAACATCTTGGAGAAGCAAATAAAGTGGCCAATTCTTTGAGTCGGAAAAGTAATGTCTCATTATCCATGAAACGTTTGGAACAAGATCCTTTGGTTTTTGATTTGATAAACTTTGGCATAGAAGTTTTTGGTGTAGGAAATTCTTCTGTTTTGTTTCAGGTGTCAGTGATATCATCTCTATCAGACAGAACATGGCAAGCATAGAAAGAAGATATTGAGTTGCAGAAAAAGGTACAGTTGGTTCAGAAGGGAATGTTTCCTGAATTTAACATTCATAATGATTGTGTTTTGAGATTTGGAAAGAGATTATGTGTACCTTTTGATTCACAGTTGAAGCATGAGTTGTTATGTGAAGCTCATAGTTCTACATTTTCTGTTCATCCTAGTAGTACTAAGATGTACAGAGATCTTCGTGAGTTTTTCTGGTGGGATGGGATGAAAAGAGATATTACAGATTTTACTGTGAAGTGTTTGACTTTTCAGAAGGTTAAAGAATAGTGGAAGTTACCTAAAGGGATTCTTCAGCTTTTACCAGTGCCAGAGTGGAAATGGGAAAATATATCCATGGACATTATTGTGGGATTACCAAAGACATCTTGAGATAATAATTCAATCTGGGTTATTGTTGATCGATTGACTAAATCTACTCATTTCCTTCTTATTCAAGATACATTGTCTCTAGATCAACATTCTCGGTTTTATGATAAACAGATAGTAAGGTTTCATGGTGTTCCCCTCTTCATTGTATCTGATCGTGATCCCAGGTTTACTTCTAACTTTTGGAAAGGTCTTTAGAAGTCTTTGGGTACTAAATTAAATTTTAGTATAACTTTTCATCCTCAAACAGATGGACAATCAGAACGAACAATTCAGGTATTGGAGGATATGTTACGTGCTTGTTCGCTGGATTTTTAGGGAAGTTGGGACCAACATATTTCATTGGTTGAATTTTCATATAATAACAGTTTTTATTTCAGTATAAAGATGGCTCCATTTGAGGCATTATATGGAAAGCATGGTGAAACATTAGCTTCTTGGGATGATGTAAGTGAAAGGAAGCTGATGGGAATAAAATTGTTAAAATAGATGGCAGAGAAATTTCAATTGATTCCGAAGCACATGAAAACAGCTCAGAGCAGATAGAAAATTTATGCAGATAACTAGAGGAAGGATCTTTCTTTTGAGGTAGGTGATCATGTCTTTCTCAAAGTTTCACCATGGAAACATGTGATGAGTTTTGGTAAGAAGGGAAAGTTAAGTCTGAGGATCATTGGACCATATGAAATTCTAGAGAAATTTGGATCAATTGCGTACAGAGTGGTTTTACCTCCAAGTTTATCCCAGGTACACAATGCTTTTAATGTTTCGAGGTTGAGAATGTATATATCTGATTTATCTCATGTTTTGAGCCTAGAGGTAGTTCAGTTGGAAAAGAATATCTCTAATAAAGAACAACTAGTCCAGATTCTTGACCGTAGAGAGAAAGTTTTTCGGAATAATGTAATTCACCAGGTAAAGGTTTCATGGAGAAACCATATGATTGAAGAGACAACATGAGAATCTGAAAATGCCATGAGGGATAAATACCCCCTAATAATTTTATAAGGTAATAAAAATTGCGAGGACGCAATTTCCAAAAGGGTTGAAGGATGTAAAATCCCAGGTAAATGAAGAATAAGAGATTTTCATATTTATTAATATTTTTGAATTAAATATTAATTTTACTTTTAATGAGTTTCTATGTTCAATAGGATACCTGATACGCAACAACAGGTTTCTTTGAAATCTTACGTTGCACACTAATAATATATTATTATTATTTTAAAGAGTAGTTAACTCCTAGCCGTTGTACTGGTGAGAATGAACAAAACTAACTATAATATTATTATACATGATTGTTTAATGTATTTTCACTGATCCAATAAAATGTTAAATGCTGAAAATGTGAATGAATCTAATTTTAAGAAAAATTTAGATTAAAAGGCCGATTTATCACCTTTTAACGGTGAACCCTCATTAAATTTACATTTGGTCACTTTAATAAATTCTATATGACCAAATAAAATCCTTCTTTAGAATGGGGACATCAATACTTCCTTTTTTGTAAATTTCTGGTATTTTTCTGAGAAAGTTCATTTTTTAATGAATAGTGAAAATATTGTATTTTAATTCAAAACTGCGTTTTAATATAATTTATTTATATGGTGAGATTATCTTTTTAATTTATTGTAAAGTGTAATTAGAATATATTTTTACCCTTTAATACAATGTTATTCATTTGAATTAATATCACATTGAAAGTGGATATAAAGAAGTGTCAATCTTCTGATAGTTAGTGTTTCTTAAAAACATACTATTTGTTTTAATAGCGGGAATTAATTTAAATTAAATAATTCCACTTATATGTTTTGAATTTGGAAAAACAAACATCATTTTTGAATTCTTAATATCATATAAAGCTTACGCTGAATTTTTGGCATTTTATTGAAAAATATCAATTTTTGATGAATAGTGAAACCACATAGCTGTAGTTACAAAAACCGACCTTTTCATTTAAATGAAAATTTACCTATTCTATGAGTTGAATTTCAAAAATCCAAGAGAAACGGTTAATATCAAGAAGTAATATGTGGTTCAATAATATGAAAATAATTTTTGGGAATAGTAACTTTGACTCTTATTTACCGCAGTTAAAGGTAAATAAGGTAATCCAAGTTAAAAAGAATATTATAATAATTCAAAATTAACTTAACACTTGTCCCAACCTTATTGGTTGAGTCATTTACGACCATGTTCATCTTTGGGTCGATTTTGGGCCCCTATTGAGCCACTTGGGATTGATAATGACAATTAAGATTAATTAATTAAAAGTAAAGACAAAAATTACATAAACAAATATCTCATTGAAAATTACTTTTTACATGGTGTTATATAAGTTATTATTTTCGACCATAAATATTAATTATAAATCTAAAAACATTTCCATCATCATGGTATTGTTTTAATAATTTTTAGACAAAAAATAAATAAAATTATTTATGACATAATAATGTTGCAGTGTTTACCTCATTAATGAATCATTTAAATAAATAAGATTATAATGATTAAATTATTTTCCACAACATTTCCAATTCTGATTGGATAATTTTATTTCGAATATGATTCATCTTATCTTCGACTTTAATGATTTTGGGACCTATTAAAATCGAAGATATGTTTATAATAAAATAATGTTTTCACACTTTCCTAAAGAGCCCCTCCTCCCCCTTATAAAAGGAGACCACTTCTAACCAACTACTCACACCTATCAATCCATTTGGCTCGTCCAAACACTACCCAATTAATATTCCTACATCACTATCCTCCTTCTAGAAGCCTTAACGTATGAATAAGGGACTTCAATATGTCTTTTGGTTCAAACCAAAGGGAGTTACCCAAAGTAAATGTAACAGTTTCTCTTAAAGTGTTTTCTTTTATTTTACTTCTCTAACCCCTAAATGTTTTTATTACTTTCTTTTATAACAAACCCAAAATCCTCAATATAATAGAATTTTGTTATGAGAGGTATTAAAACTACACTTACAGACACCTCCATCTAATGGGTGAAGAACATAATGTTTTCGTGGATGGAAAACTAACGCCTCACGAAACGATGATTGTTCAATTACCTCTTACCACCTCTCATAGTGGTCATTATGATGGAACTGTATTTATATATGATATATATTATGTTTATGTTTTTTATGATTCCATATTTTCCATTTATATCTTGTCTTTATGGTTTCCATAGTGGGTAAATATGATAATATCATTTGAGGAAGTGTGGACTACCACCCCCTCAAAGTGATGTGACTCATTAATGCCTTATGTGGGATGTATAAAGGATAGATTTAATGATATTATATATGATATTATATATGAAATTATAATATAATTATAATATACCTATGTATCATTATGTTTTAATTCCACTAAAATATGAAATAAAAATGAAAGTAGCGTTCATGCGTACGTACAGTTTACCGTCTCCACTAACGGTGCATTTCATTTCTTACCTCAAAATGTTATTTACTATTAAAAATACAAGTATATACTAGATATATATGATATATATGATATCTAAATCAGGAATATCATTCTAGATATAATGGAATATTGACCACATGGAAAACTTGTAAATATAAGGTGTTCATTTTTTACTTAAGCACCAAATATCGACAAAATAAACGTTTTTAACTTAAATGATTACATAATTTTTATAACATGGTAATACGTGATATAAAAAAGAATAAGAAACTTAAAAAAGGTTCTTAAGAAATTAAAAAATAACTTTAGTTCAATATTCCTGAGATTACAGAATGAACGGGTCAAGTCGAACAAGAGGTATGTGAACTTCTTAACACAATTCACATTCTTTGGGTTGAACTTATCTTTCTTATTTATGTTGTTCTTTGATTATGTGAGAAATGAATTTTTATATCTTATCAAGTATTTATAATTTCTTTTTGGGAGCTTATAGAGAATACACATAAGAGATCAATTTTATTTACAAAATGATATTTGTAAGGGACTTCGTCTCAATATCCTTTCATTGAGGCATATTTAGTTTTATACATGACTTTATTTTATACGGTGTATAAACCCCTTTGACTTTTCATTTCATTCAAAGGGAATCGGTTTATATGAATCATTTTACAAAACGATAAAAAGGAATGTGTTTTTACTTTAACGGTGATAATTACCATTCCGCCACCGCGAGTATTACTTAATCTTTGGCTTCCTTAACAAGCCGTAATGTTTTTAAAAGGGAAAAAATAAATACCATATACTATTTTTACCTATTTTGGTATTGAAGATGATTTTGAGAATGGATTTATTATTTCAATATCTTGAGATGATATTTTTTTATTTCAATGTGGAAATGTTATCTTTCCTTTATGCTTATGTTATGTGTTATGATCATGTTATGGTTCTAGGGAATTATTTACGTATACAGGTGGTTCTGTGATAAACCTAGGGCGGGTGAGCCAGATATAACTCTCCAATTCATTGGGTAAAATAATAGAGGTAAACATGAATGTTTCTCCTAGGATATTTAGGGAATATACTGTAATAGGTATTCCAAAGTAACTCCCTATGTATCTGTGATAGCTACTATGTAAGTATGATATCGATGCCACAAGATACCTTCATGACTTATGATTTCTATGTGTTATTCATAAAATATTATGATTTCATGAGGTAATTAAAATAATTCATGTTGTTTTTGTATATATGAACTAAAGTTTTCTTTCTTTGTTTAATAACCCTTACTGAGATTTTTATGCTCATCCCATGTTTTGAAACATTTTCACAGGACTTAAAGATGAATAGGGTCAAGGAGGGGATCAAGCAAAATTCATACTGTCTAAAACCTAGAACTAGACATGAACCTTTTTTTAAAAGAGTTTTTATTTTATGAAAAAAATTGAAACTGTGTAGAAGTGTACTTTTTAATCTTTTGAGATGTAATATTTATGTCCTAATTCTCTAAAAATCTAAACCTGAAAAGATCCTCAGTGTGAATTATTCATTTAATTAAATATTATGTAATGTTAAAGGACCAGTCCATAAATGTAACCATCATCCTTAAAAATACCATCAACATAATTATTAATCATCATAATATCCAAACCATTATCACCTACCAAATCATTATTATCACAAGATCAAGGTACTCCCACCAATAATAAAATAACTAATCTCAACCTAGGAAGTTTTATCAAGGGAGAACTATACATTATCATCAAATTGATACACAATAATCATAATCAACATAATGAATTCCTAAGGTTTACATATCTCAATGCTAATCTACCGTGACAAAACAAGAAGGTCAATGACATGCTGATTTTTTTATCATAATTAGTTAACATATCATGGTTTCATAAGGAACCTTTGGAAAACCCCTATCCATCAAAGATACACACTCTGATTATACCTCCCTCTTAGGATAGAAAATATTAAATGGATTGAATATCATAATTATACACATGATCATGAGTCCAAATAGATTTTAGTTGTGCATTATGATCATCATATAATTCATCTACATACCCATTCACATGATTACATTCTAAACATTACTTATCAATTTATTTATCATTGAAGACCCAAATAACTAAAAATTGGGGTCCAAAATGAAATAAATTTACTATTATAAATATAAAGAATGAAAGAAATAGATTTTATTAATGCTAAAATTCCCTAATAAAGGGTTCAAATTTATCAACAAAAAACAAAATGATAAAGGTAAACCTTATCAGTTTTAAAAAGTGATGATAAAAGGGTACTATCGGTCAACACATTTTGTACCACTAATAATGTAAACCATTTATCAATAATTTTTTAAGATATGATAATAGTACAGCCTGTAGCTGTATTTATTTTAGCACTGATAAAAGTTTTAATATATACATATTTATATATTCCATATTTTATTTATATAATAAAAAATTAATATTTATACAAATAATATATAGATACAATAATTTATACTTTGCTTCATGATAGATATTTTTAGGTTGCTCACTCGAAGGAGATATTGGTGTGATGAAACCTTTCACTTTGTCTGGCCACCACAAGTTTATGTGAGTGAGGAGTGTGATCTTCCACGTTATGTTGGACCATTATGACACAACTTCTTCGGAAGGGGGGTGGGGTGACACATCATCATTGACTTATTTTACTACTACATTGTCTGTAGGGGATATTAATTTTTTCCATTGATTATTTTGATCTTTTCTTCCCGTTGGAATCTCGATACCATCTTCAAATATTTAGGTTTGGATTATTTTAGGAAGTTTTAGATCTAGTTTATAATGGGTTTCCAGTTTTCCCAATATTAAAAAGAAGTTATCTTGATTTTTTACTTGGTAAAAGGTATTGACCCTCAAGCTATTAAAAAAACATTTATACTTATGTTTATTTCTTAGTATTTATTTATTACTACATATAAAATTATAATCACACACACACACACAAATATATATTTTTTATATATAATATAAAATATTGTGATATGAAATATATAAATAAATATATATTATATTCTATAAAATAATTTGAACTATATTAAAATAGTGTATCTGTAGATTAGCCGTTGTAAATATATTTAAATATAATTATAAAAAATCATAATTTTAATTTTATAGTCTTATAATTAATAATATGATTTGAAAGACATTAATAAATTTTTATATTTCTAGTTTTTGATAATAATATATTATAATAATATTTTATATATATTCTTTATACAATATGTTTTTATCATTATTTTAAATGTAATTTATATTAAATTTAATATAAATTATTAAATTTCTAGTCATAATCCTGTCTAAATTAAAAATATTTGTCAATATTTAAAAGTATATATGATAATAAATTTTTATAATACTAAATATTTATTCGTTGAAATAATTAAGAGATGTTTTGATATATTAGTAAAAGAGTTAAATAACATTATATATATATATTGATTAAATAATATTATATTAAATTATATAATAAATAATTTATTGTAAATATTATGTATTTAAATTTAAATTTAAATATTAATTTATTGGTAATATTATTCTAATTTATATAATTGATATTATTTATTCATTCTTAATTTTTTAGTAAATCATTTATTTTTAATATATTTTTAATTTTTTAATTATTAATATTTATTAATTTTTAATATTATTAGAATTTACATAATTAATAATTATTATTAATTTAGTAATTTTTTATTTAAATATTTATAAAATTTAAATTTATTCATATTTAATTTGTAATTTAATATAAATCTTCTTTATTAAAATGTACCTTTTATTATTTATTAATTTTTATTTAAATATTTATTCATATTTAATGTTTTTGTAATTTATATAATAAAAATAATAATGTTTTAATTTTTATAAATATAAATATTTATGAAAACAATTATAATTTATATTAGTAATGATAATTTTTAACAAAATATTTATTTATTCATATAAATATAAATATATTTCTCTTTATCAATTCCAACCTTAGTTATTATTAAGATACCAATATCATCCCTAATGTTAGTGCTCAAATAAACCTGATATGTAAGGCTTGACCCTTACGTATCACTTTTTATCAGTTCAAAAGTTATATATATTAGGGATAATGTTAGTAGTGATATAAACCATTTATATATGGGTTATACTTTACGTATGAAGATGTTATAAGTACCTACCATTTCTAAGATAAAATAAGGTTTTTTCACTACTAATTGTAGCATTGAGAAAATAGGGGTTTATCAATGCTTGTGATTTTAGCACTGATAAGATCCTTTTTAGGTACGTAGATAAAGCCTAACTATCTTTATAATAAAAACCTAACCACATCACAGATTTTCCAAGTATTTCAATCCATTATAGAAGCAGTACTATATTACACCCCCCTCACATAATTTTTTAAATTATTCCACTTCTAAAATAAATTTTATGAAATTTCGTCCCATTATGATGCATTTGTTTTCATTTTTTATTTTTCTTCATGTAAAACTATTCCACACTCTATCATACTCCCATCGTGACACTAATTTATAAATTTGAATATTTTTAGAGATTTTTGTTTCATTTTTTTTAGGATATTAGTCACAATGTGTTGTAGATATCAATTTAGAGTTTAAATTCCATATTCATGGGTGTTGGTGTAGAGTTGTTTCAAATGAAAACAATTAAAAAAGGGTTTATGGGAGTAAAATCCATGGATTCTTTAGGAATGTTTAAAAATGAATGTTAGTTTATATTTTATTATATATATGTATTTAAAGGGGAAATTTTTTAAAGAATAAGTCCATATTTGGTTGTGTTGTATTTTTAAATAGGAAACTTTTTTATAAGGAATAGTGTTTTTACAAGTTTTTTTTAATTTTTATTAGTTTTGATGAGAGGAAGTATATTTTGGGTGCTTAAGGAGTCATTTTTTATATTCAAATGCTATTTATTTTCACAATGAATTACATAAATTTTGTCATAAAGGATTTGAAATGAAATTTTGTTTGATTTAATTAATTTAAATCTCTTTTAGTTATTAACGATGTTTTTTCTTTGTATGTCTTTTTGTGGAAGCATTTATTTTAATGTAATTTTATACCATTGAATGGTTATATATTGGCTTGAGTCTAATATGGGTTCCAAACAAGTAATTCATGCTTTGAACTAATTTTAATATACCCAAATAGGCATATGGGGATATCCATTGATGATGTATTCATACTTAGTGAGCCTAGTAAATATTTACTATAGAACTGATCCTAACCAATACATACTATCAATATTATAAATAGAAGATACGATATTAAATAAACACCATTTATGATATATAAGTATAAAAAATAAAATTTCTTATCTAAATATTTATTTGTACATTTGAACCATAATTTAAAAAATAAGAAAAAATCACTAAAGAAAACATTCCATATAAAGTTATGTCATACCCTTGTTTCTCATATATAAAAAGAATAATACCATACACATTATAGATTTACTATATAAATAAAATCCATTTAGTTTAACGGAACAAAAAAATGAATTTAAAATAAGGCATTTTAATTAATGAAATTACTAGAAGTTATAAATTCAATAATAACAATAATTATTTTTTATCTTTATTTATAACCAATTGCAGACAAAAAAATTCAAGAAAATAAACCCCATTAGTTTTTATAATTTTTTAGGAAAACAACATAGTTAATGAGTCCTAATAGCTTCAGGAACCATATAATTTAATTTCACTTGGTCAAACCCAACCATTATTTCATAACTGATGGAATTGTTAATCATGTTTTAATTTTATTCTTTAGATTATAATTTATTAAGGTTTCAGTAGAAATAATGAAATTACATTATAATTTCTAACTATGTAAAAAAATAATTCTTACCTATGTTATATTCATACCATTAAAATTCAATATTTACAAGCTAAACTCATGTTTACTAAAAGGAATTATAGATACCATAAAAATATATAAATCAAACACAGATTTCATTTCTTAACCAAAACCCCCGGAGAAAAATTTATTTTACAAAATGAAAATAAATTCAAGAAGATAAATAAAATTTGGTAAAAACATTCTTTTATGGATTATAAAACAATTAGGATCATTATAACATTTCTACACTTGAAAATCCATAAATGGAAGCATGAAAAAAATTAACAAATAGTAGAAAACATATTCAGTTATTGGAACATAGATTTATAAAACAAGAGAACAACATTAATGTACCATAACAAATAAAACAAGAATGAAAACATAATTTTAACAAGTTATTCATGGACCAAAAAATTTGACCAATTATAAAATATATATAAGAACATGGAATGTTATAAACAGAAAAAGAAGAAAAAATTAAAACATGCTGCAATTTACTTATTCCAATTAAAAACTAAAACAAGTAATAAAAACTTTACCATATTTTTTTCATATACTAAATTAAGGATCTAATGAATGAAATGATAAGTAAAAAACATCTGCATTGTCTGATATAAAATTATATTTAAAAACTTATTCATAATGTATATAAATATTACTAAGAATAACCCATTCAAATACGAATATTTATTAAATTTATCGTGATATAATAAATATCTCCCATGCGTATGGATTAAAATATATAATTATATATATTTAAAAATTAATACTTTATATATTTTAATTATGTAAAAAAGGATACATTATTTTCATACTTTCGATTTATTTATTTATTTATTGTTATATATGAATAGTTTGGAATAAAATATGTTGAATATAAATAAAAAATGGATGGATTATAATAATATGAAAATTGTGTAAGAGGGTGGTGTTAAAGATCTCACCATGTTGTTAATAGAGCATAGAATGACCCCTCTAAAATCAGTTTTCTATGTTATTTTTTTATTTATGTTGAATTCATCAAAATGAGTAACAAGAATAGTTTATTTTCCATGGAATTAATTGAAGTTATAAATGTTATAAAAATCATAGTTATTAACTAAATATACCTTGTGATTGGGATAACACTATGGTTTATGGATTGTCTACTATGAGTTCAACTTTAAATTATTATGGTGATTGTATTGAAGAAAATAAAATAGTGGTTGAAGATGTCCTTCATGATTATCCAAAGATATTTGAGAATTTAAGGATCTATAAAAAGATTAAATTTTATGTTGGTTGTTTTAAATAATTTTTTTTTCAACTACATAGAAACTATATAATTTTAAATTTGTAACATATCGTGTGACAGAAGATCTACATAACTACTTTCCATATTGAATGATATGTTACAAGAATATATTGTTCTTAATTATTAAAACTATAACACTAAAATGATGTTATGTTTAATGGTTATGATATATTTAATTAATGTAAAAGTGTAAAAATGAAAGAATGTTTATTTTCATGGACCATGAATTACATAAATAAATTCCCTAAGTGTGGTGTGTCTTGTTAAAATATATTTGAATAATTTCATTCAACTGTCATATTTTATTTTTCAATCATTATATGATTTTTAATGAAAATATATAATTGATGAAACTAAAAAGAAATTGATGTTGTCCACACAAAAAATAATTCAATCATGTAAAATTTGGGTCCTAGAAGACTCTCCTCCGTGGAAGAGAATGTATCATGAGTACCCAAAATTTGTAAACATGTCTAAAATATTATAAATTGTGATATATATAAATAGAATGAATACATTTGGTTTAAAAAGTAACACACATTGTGTATATATATTTATTTTTTTAAATTATAACTTTCCACCCTAGTTATGCATTAATAACAAATATATTTTGTTGTCTATACCTATATTAGGGAAAAAAATTGAGAGTGATATTATAAGGCCCCGGCCTTAAACATCTCTTAATATTTAATTAAATGAATAATTCACATTGAGGATCTTTTCAGGTTTAGAGTTTTAGAGAATTAAGACATAACTGTTACATCTCAAAAGGTTACAAAGTAGACACTTCTACTAAGTTTCCATAGAAGAAAAAAACCATTAAAAATAAACATTTCTAGTTCCATGTTTTATATATCATGACTTTCCCTTGATCCCATCATTGACCCTATTCTACATTATGTCATGTGAAAAACATTTCAATAAAACTGGGGTGAGCATAAAAAGCTCATTAAGGGATACACAAAGAATGAAAACTGTTAGTTTTTCAAACATCAAGTAAACCATGTATACTTTATCAAAGTAATACCTTCACCTTCATGAAGTAGTACAAACTCTTCACTGAATAAAATATCATTAAATGCCCTTTTGTAACCAAAGGATTACCATAAAACCCATATAAAGAACACATAACATATAAAGGTAACTTGGTACATAAACATACTTAAGTGGAATAACCATACGGTCGACTTCCACACATATCACTTAATGGAATAGCCATACGGCCAACTTCCATACATACTTAATGGAATATCCATACGGCCAACTTCCATACCCAATGAATTGGTGGTTATAACATAACCACCCATCCGGGTATTCACGGCACCACCCGTCATATGGTTTATCATGTAACCCCCCTGTCAAATGTCCAATTACCATTATAAAAATCATAAGACATAAAAAAATATAATGGAAAGAAAAAATTTCCACAATTTGATCACAATATATCACTTAAATATATTGAAATAACAAATCCATTATAAAAATCCATTTTCAATACCAAAATACATAAAAGAGTATATGGTATTTATTTCATTTTAAGAAAAAACATTACAGCTTGTTCAGGAAGCCAAACACCAAATAATACTCGCGGCGGCGGAAAAGGTCGTTGTCACCGCGTACGTTAAAAGAAATATTCCTTTTTGTTGTTTTGTAAAATGCTTCATAGAAAAATATTATTTTTTATAAAAGTAATAGTCAAAGGGGTTTATACACCGTATAAAAGAAAGTTGTATATAAAACGAAATATGCCTCAATGAAAGGAGATTGAGACGAAGTCCCTTACCCCGGGTCCGACTTGACTCGATCATTCTTTAACATCATGAATAATAAACTTGAGTTAATTTATATTTCCTTAAGAGCCTTTTTCAAGTTCATTATTCCTTTTATATCACTTATTGAAAGGTTATAAACATTATTTAATCATTTATGTTAATAATGTTTGTTTTGTTGATATTTGGTTCTTAAGTCAAAAGTGGACTTCATACAATTACATGTTGTTTGTGTGGTCAAAGGTTCTTTATATCCATAATGACATTCCAGATTTGGATATCATATATATAATATATATCTAGCATATACATGTATTTATAATATCACATAATCATTTAGAGGTAAGAAATGAAATGCACCGTTCATGGAGACGGTAAGCCATACGTACGCATGAATGCTACATTCATTTCTATGTCATATAAATTGAATTAAAACTAAATGAGAGATATGTATATTTAAATTCCATAATTATTTTCAACATTTAGATGTATCATTAATCATATATATCCATTATATATATGTACTTATAATAATACATTACATTTGGGGATAAGAAATGAAATGCACCATTCATGGAGACGGTAAGCCGTACGTACGCATGAACGCTACTTTCATTTATATCTCATACTTTAATGGAAATACATAATAATGATATAGAGGTATATTATAATTCTAGTATAAAATCATATATAATAATTTTAAATCCATCCTTTATACGTCCCACATATGGAATTAACGAATCAAATCACTTTGAGGGGGCGGTAGTCCGTACTTCCTTAAATGAAGATATCGCGTTTACCCATAATGGAAACCATAAAGGTATTCCCAAAATGAAAAATAAAGAATCTTAAGGAAAACATAAACATATTATATATCATATATAAATAGAGTTACATCTTAATGGACATCATTAAAGGTGTTTAAAAGAAGATTGAACAATCATTGTTTCGTGAGGCAGAAATTCGCCAACCACAGAAACAATATGTTCTTTATCCATTAGATTTAGATGTGTGTAAGTGTAGCTCGAAAGATTATTATAACAAAATCCTTGTATATTGAAGATACTGTGTTTGTTACAAAAGAAATGAATAAAAAGAGTTTAGGGGGTTGGAGAAGCAAAATAAAACAAAAGAACACAAGTGAAGACATCACCTTAATATCGGGTCACTCTCTGAGATTTGAGCTCAAAGGCTTAGTTGGGAAGACTTCTGCCCAAAGAGAGGCTTCAAGGAGTAAGAGAGGGATGTGGAGAGACAAAATGGGCAGGGGTTGGCCGAGCCAAAGACTTTTTATGCGTGGGTAAGGTGGTAGAGGTGGGGGCCTTCTATAAGAGGATAGGAGGGGCACTCTTGGAAAGTAAGGAAATGTTACTTTATTTTAGAATGAGTTTCGGATTTTAATGGTCCCACATTGATGTGTTTCGAGGATTAGGTGATAAGGGTTCAAAATCCACCCATCCAATAGGTTTTTGACATGTGTAGGTCTTAGATTTTATATTATCTTTCCATTTTATTTAAATCGTTAAATAATGAGGTAATCGCTACATCATCATGGTGTCATAAAAAATTTACTATATTTAATGTCTAAAAATTAAAAAAAATATCATGATGTAGGAACTCTTTATATAATTCTAATTAATATTTATAGTCAAAACTCTAACTTGTATAACCCCATGTAAATTTTTTTTAGTAAAACATCTCATGTTTGTGTCATTTTTACTTTAGCATTAAATAAAAAGTTATTTATGTCATTTCCCAACCAAAGTGGCTCCATGTGGTCCCCAAGTTGACCCATGGATTGTCTTGGTCGGCCATGACACATCCAATTAGCGTAGGACACATGTCAAGCTCATCTCATATTATTAAAACATTATTTTTACCTTAAACTACACTAATTACCTCTAATCGCGATTAAGAACTTAAAAGTTACTATTCACAAAAAAATTATTTTAATCTCATTGAACCACATTTTACTTATTAATGACAACCATGTATGTCGGATTTTTGAAAATCAAATCACAGCAGTGAAAAAGTTTCATTTAAACGAAAAATTAGTTTCTTTAAGTACCACTTAGTGGTTTCACTATTCATCAAAAATTGATGTTTTTCAGAAAAATACCAAAAATTCACCCTAAGCTATATTTGATATTCCGAATTAAAAAATGAAGTCTATTTTAAAAAATTCAAATCATATAAGTCACATTAATTTATTTAATAATTAATTCCCACTGTCATGACAACTAGCGTGTTTTTATGAAACAATAAGTATTAAAAGATTGACACTAGTTTAAGTCTAATTTCAATGTGAAATTGATTCCAACGGCCACTATTAGATTTAATGGTAATAATATATTCTAATTTCACATTAAAACCAATTCAAAAGATAATATAATCATAAAAATAAATTAGATTAAAAAGAGGTTTTGAATTAAAATATAACATTTTACACTATTCATTTAATAAAAATGAACTTTATCGGAAAAATAAAAAAAATTTACACAAAGTAAATTTTGATGTCCCGATTCTAAAGGAGAGTTTTATTTTGTACAATAGAATGTATAAGAGTGAAAAAAACTATATTTAATGACAGTTCTCCATCAAAAGGCGATAAGTGAACCTTTAGTGAAAACTAGGGAATATACACCTAAAATTGAATTCTTTCCGTATTTTAAGCTTTTATCATTTATTAGATAAAAGTAAAAACATTTAAAAAAACATATATTATCATATTTTAGTTATTTATATCCATTCCTACCAATACAACGACTATGTGTTAACTACCATTTAAAATAATATTATTTTATTACTAGTATGCAACGAACGATTTCAATGAAACACTTTTTTGCGTATATGGTACGCTATCGAACATAGCAAACCTTTTAAAGTAAAATAAATATTTAATTAGTAAATATTAATAAATATGAAAATGTTTTATTCATTATTTACCTAGGATGTTACATCCTTCCCCCCTTTTGGGAATTTCTTCCTCGCAATTTTATTCACTTATCAAAATAAGTGGGGGTATTTATCCCTCATAGCATTTTCAGATTCCCACGTTGCCTCTTCAACAATATGGTTTTCCCACAAAACCTTTACCTGGTGAATTACCTTATTTCGCAACACTTGCTCTCTTCAGTCAAGAATCTGGACTGGTTGTTCTTCATAAGATAGGTTCTCCTCCAGCTGAACTACCTCTGGACTCAAAACATGAGATGGATCTGGCATATACTTACTCAACATCAAAACATGAAAAAAATTGTGTACCTGAGATAAACTCGGAGGTAAATCCACTTGGTAAGTGACTGATCCAACTCTCTCCAGAATTTCATATGGTCCAATGAACCTTGGACTCAGCTTTCCTTTCTTACCAAATCGCTTCACACTTTTCAATGGTGATACTTTTAGAAAAACATGTTCACCTACCTCAAAAGAGAGATCCTTCCTCCTGTTGTCCACATAACTCTTCTGCCTACTATGAGTTGTCCTCATGTGTTTCTGAATCAGCTGATCTTTTTCTTCCAACTCCTCTACCAATTCTGGTCCCATCAGCTTCCTTTCACCCACTTCATCCCAAAAAGCTGGAGTTCGACACCACTTCCCAAATAGTGCCTGAAATGGTGCCATCTGTATACTGGAATGAAAACTCTTATTATATGAAAACTCATCTAAAGAAAGATGTTGGTACCAAATTCCCTGATAATCCATCGAACAAGCTCGTAGCATATCCTCCAAGGTCTGAATTGTTCGTTCTGACTGCCCATCTGATTGTGGATGAGAAGCTGTACTAAAATTTAATTCAGTACCCAATGACTTCTGAAGGCCTTTCCAAAAGTTAGAAGTAAACCTAGGATCACGATCGGACACAATGGAGAGAGGAACTCCATGTAACATGACTATCTCTTTAAGATACAAACGGGAAATTTGATCTAGGGAAAAAGTATCTCGTATAGAAAGGAAATGTGCAGATTTAGTCAAGTGATCAACAATAACCCAGATTGCATTATTAAATCGAGATGTCCTCGGTAATCCCACAACAAATTCCATGGATATGTTTTCCCATTTCCACTATAGAACTGGTAAAGGCTGAATCATCCCTTTCGGTAACTGCCGCTCTGCTTTAACCTGCTGACAATTCAAACACTTCATAGTAAAATTAGCAATATCCTTTTTTATTCCATCCCACCAGTAATACTCCCACAGATCACTGTACATCGTAGTACTGCCAGGATGAACTGAAAACGGGGAACTATGAGCCTCACATAACAACTCATTCTTCAAATGCGAATCACAAGGCACACATAATCTCTTCCCAAAACTCAAAACACAATCATTATCAATGTTGAATTCAGGAAACATACCCTTATGAACTAGCTCTACCTTTTTCTGCAACTCACTGTCTTGCTTCTGTGCTTGCTTGATTCTGTCTGATAAGGAAGATGTCACTGATACTTGAAACAAAACAGTAGGACTTCCTACACAAACAACTTCCATGCCAATGTTCATCAAATCAAAAACCAAAGGCTCTCATTCCAAACGCAACATTGTTAATGAATCATTACTTTTTTGACTCAAAGTATCAACAACTTTATTTTCTTTTCCCAGATGGTAATGAATTGTACATTCATAATCCTTGATTAATTCCAGCCATCTCCTCTGTCCCATGTTCAATTCTTTCTGAGTGAATATATACTTAAAACATTTGTGATCAGTATATATTTCACACTTTACTCCATACAAATGATGCCAGAAAATTTTTAGAGCGAAAAAAACAGAAGCTAATTCCAAGTCATGTGTAGGGTAATTTGCCTCCTGAGTTTTCAACTGACGTGAAGCATATTCAATTACCTGATCATTCTGCATAAGGACACAACAAAGTCCCTTCAAGGAAGCATCATTGTAGATAAAAAAACTCACCATTCCTAGAAGGAAGTGATAAAACTTGAGCATTCACCATTCTTCTTTTCAACTCCTTCATTAATAGCCTGAGTCAACTGAGCCATCACTACAACAAACTGTTTAGTTCTGATTCTGACCATCAAAGGATACTGATTTGAAAGGTCATTTCCCTCTATATGCCTTTCCAGAAAATATGTTCTATTTCATCTATGAAAAACCATTCTTAACATAGAAATATATTAGGAGAAGCAACATGGTAATCTTCAAATGCTATTTCATTTCAATCGTACCATAAATTAGTTTATAATTTAACAATTTTCTAACTCCTAAAGTTGTCTAAACCGACCTCTGATACCAACTATAAGGCCCCGGCCTTAAACATCTCTTAATATTGAATTAAATGAATAATTCACATTGAGGATCTTTTCAGGATTAGATTTTTAGAGACTTAAGACATAACTATTACATCTCAAAAGGTTACAAAGTAGACACTTCTTCTAAGTTTCCATAGAATAAAAAAAAACTCTTAAAAAGAAACATGTATACTTCCATGTTTTATATAGCATGACTTTCCATTGATCCCATCCTTGACCCTATTCTACATTAAGTCCTGCGAAAAACATTTCAAAAAAACTGGGGTGAGCATAAAAAACTCAGTAAGGGATACACAAAGAATGAAAACTGTTAGTTTTTCAAGCATCAAGTAAACCATGTATACTTTATCGAAGTAATACCTTCACCTTCATGAAGTAGTAAACACTCTTCACTGAATAAAATATCATTACATACCCTTTTGTAACCAAAGGATTACCATAAAACCCATATAAAGAACACATAATATATAAAGGTAACTTGGGACATAAACATACTTAAGTGGAATAACCATACGGTCGACTTCCACACATATCACTTAATGGAATAGCCATATGGACAACTTCCATACATACATAATGGAATAGCCATACGGATGACTTCCATACCCAATGCATTGGAGGTTATAACGTAACCACCCGTCCTGGTATTCATGGCACCACCCGCCATATGGTTTATCATGTAACCACCCGTCAAATTTCCAAGTACCATTATAAAAATCATAATACATAAAACAAATATAATGGAAAGAAAACATTTCCACACTTTGATCACAATATATCACTTAAATATATTGACATAACAAATCCATTATAAAAAACCATTTTCAATACCAAAATACATAAAAGAGTATATGGTATTTATTTCATTTTATGAAAAAACATTACGGATTGTTCAGGAAGCCAAAGACAAAATAATACTCGCGGTGGCAGAAAAGGTCGTTGTCACTGTGTACATTAAAAGAAACATTCCTTTTTGTAGTTTTGTAAAAGAATTCATAGAAAAAGATTCCTTTTGTATAAAAGTAAAAGCCAAATTGGTTTTTACACCGTATAAAAGAAATTTGTGTATAAAACGAAATATGCCTCAATGAAAGGAGATTGATACGAAGTCCCTTACCTCGGGTCCGACTTGACTCGATCATTCTTTAACCTCCTGAATAATAAAATTGAGTTAATTTATATTTGCTTAATAAGCTTTTTCAACTTCATTATTCCTTTTATATCACTTATTGACACGTTATAAACATTATTTAATCATTTAAGTTAATAATGATTGTTTTGTTGATATTTGATTCTTAAGTCGAAAGTGGACTTCTTACAACTACATGTTGTTTGTGTGGTCAAAGGTTCTTTACGTAAAAAATGAAATTCCTGATTTGGATATCATATATATAATATATATCTAGCATATACATGTATTTATAATATCACATAATCATTTAGAGGTAAGAAATGAAATGCACCGTTCATGGAGACGGTAAGCCGTACGTACGCATGAACGCTACATTCATTTCGATGTCATATTAATGGTATTAAAACTAAATGAGAGATATGTATATTTAAATTCTAGAATTATATTCAACATTTATATTTATCATTCATCATATATATCCATTATATATATGTACTTATAATAATACATTACATTTGGGGATAAGAGATGAAATGCACCGTTCATGGAGACGGTAAGCCGTACGTACGCATGAACGCTAATTTCATTTATATCTCATATTTTAATGGAAATAAAAAATAATGATATAGAGGTATATTATAATTCCAGTATAAAATCATATATAATAACTTTAAATCCATCCTTTATACGTCCCACATATGGAATTAACGAATCAAATCACTTTGAGGGGGCGGTAGTCCGCACTTCCTTAAATGAAGATATCACGTTTACCCATAATGGAAACCATAAAGGTATGCCCAAAATGAAAAATAAAGAAGATTAAGGAAAACATAAACATATTATATATCATATATAAATATATTTAAATCTTAATGGCCACCATTAAAGGTGTTTAAAAGAAGATTGAACAATCATCGTTTCGTGAGGCAGAAATTCGCCAACCACAGAAATAGTATGTTCTTTATCCATTAGATGTAGATGTGTGTAAGTGTATCTAGAAAGATTATTATAACAAAATCCTATTATATTGAAGATACTGGAGTTGTTACAAAAGAAATGAATAAAAATAGTTTAGGGGGTTGGAGAAGCAAAATAAAACAAAAGAAGACAAGTGAAGACATCACCTTAAAATCGGGTAACTCTCTTAGATTTGAGCTCAAAGGCTTCCTTGGGAAGACTTCTGCCCAAAGAGAGGCTTCAAGGAGTAATAGAGGGATGTGGAGAGACAAAATTGGAAGGGTTTGGCTGAGCCAAAGGATTTTTATGTGTGGGTAAGGTGGTAGAGGTGTGGGCCTTTTAAAAGAGGATAGGAGGGGCACTATTGGAAAGTAAGGAAATGTTACTTTATTTTAGAATGAGTTTCAGATTTTAATGGTCCAAAATTGATGTGTTTCTAGGATTAGGTGATAAGGGTTCTAAATCCACCCATCCAATAGGTTTTGGATATGTGTATGTCTTAGATTTTACATTATCCTTCCATTTTATTTAAATCATTAAATAATGAGGTAATCACGGCATCATGATGGTGTCATAAATAATTTACTTTATTTAATGTATAAAAATTATAAAAAAATATCATGATGTAGGAACTATTTCTATCTTTCTAATGAATATTTATAGTAAAAAATCTGACTTGTATAACCCCAACTAAAAATTGTTTTAGTAAAACATTTCATGTTTCTGTCATTTTTACTTTAACATTAAATAAAAAGTTATTTATGTCATTTCTCAACCAAAGTGGCTCCACGGGGTCCCCAAGTTGACCCATGGATTTTATTGGTCGGCCCTGACACATCCAATTAGGGTAGGACATTGTCATGCTCATCTCATATTATTAAAACATTATTTTTACCTTAAACTACACTAATTACCTCTAATCGCGATTAAGAACTTAAAAGTTACTATTCACCAAAAAATTATTTTAATCTCATTGAACCAAATTTTACTTATTAATGAAAACCATGTATGTAGGATATTTAAAAATCAAATCATAGAAGTTAAAATGTTTCATTTAAACGAAAAATCAGTTTCTTTATGTACCACTTAGTGGTTTCAGTATTCATCAAAAATTGAAGTTTTTCAAAAAAATACCACAAATTCACCCTAAGCTATATTTGATATTCCGAATTCAAAAATAAAGTCTATTTTAAAAAATTCAAAACATATAAGTCACATTAATTAATTTAATAATTAAATCCCGCTGTCATGACAAATAGCGTGATTTTATGAAACATTAAGTATCAAAAGATTAACACTAGTTTAAGTCCAATTTCAAAGTGAAATTGATTCCAACGACAACTATTAGATTTAATGGTAAAAATATATTCAAATTTCACTTTAAAACAAATTAAAAAGATAATCTAATCATATAAATAAATTAGATCAAAAAGAGGTTTTGAATTAAAATATAACATTTTTCACTATTCATTTTAAAAAAATGAACTTTATTGGAAAAATACCAAAAATTTACACAAAGTAAATTTTGATATCCCGATTCTAAAGGAGAGTTTTATTTGGTCCAATAGAGTTTATAAGAGTGAACAAAACTATATTTAATGACGGTTCGCCATCAAAAGGCGATAAGTGAACCTTTAGTGAAAACTTGGGCACACACCTAAAATTGAATTCTTTCCGTATTTTAAGCCTTTATCTTTTATTAGATAGAAGTAAAAACTTTTAAAAAACATATATAATCATATTTTAGTTATTTCTATCCATTCTCGCCAATACAATAGCTATGTGTTAACTACCATTTAAAATAATATTATTTTATTACTAGTATGCAACGAAAGATTTCAATTAAACTCTTTCTTGCATATCTGGTACGCTATCGAACATTGCAAACCTTTTAAAGTAAAATTAATATTTTATTCGTAAATATTAATAAATATGAAAATGTTTTATTCATTATTTACCTGGGATGTTACAGATATTGATGTTTATTTTGACCCATTTACTAAAGATATGATATTTATGTGGGGGTCATGTTTTTTCATTGTATTATTCTAATATGAATGAAGATTTTAAAATTATATAAATTTTGTTTTTGATGATTGATGACTTTTTTGTGTGTGGTATTTTTTCCAGATATAACATTAAAATAATATTTTTGTGTCCTATTTTTATACAAGGTACATACTCTTTTAAGTTGAAATAGTAACTGAAGATATTGTTTCTATTACATTTTATATCTTAACCCAAAAGACAGAAATAATGATGTCATATAAAATCCTTCAATAGGAATTTAGAAGAAGGTTGAGTAAATTCCCTCTTAAAAGGCAATGAATGGTTTGAAAAAGGTAAATTATATTATCACCATTTTGGTAAAATAATCTATGAAACCTTAAGAAATTACTTTTAAAAACCAAATATATTTTTTATTAAACTACATTGGAATTTTTTGTATGTCAAACATTTTTTATTTTCATGTACGTAGAAAAACATATACATGATAATGTCATTGTAATGTTACTAATTGAACCCAAAAAAATAAAAGATGAAATTAAGGATAGGTTTTACATGATTTAAATAAGGATAATGGAACATGTTTTCACTAGTGAATGGTTATATATATAATTTTCTTCCTTGAGTGGCCTACCCTCTTTCTAGGAAAGGATGATTTTAGTTTTGAAACTTCTTTAATAGTGTAATGGTTCCATAGGGGTATTCATCAAAATATAATATAACCATTTTTATGGATTCTTTCATGTTAAAGGTCAAAAGGTAACATGAATTACATTTTTCAATGAATATTTATGGAACACAAATTTATGTTTCATTCTAACTTAAAATATTCATCACACATTTACCCATATTTGCTTCTTTCCATTGTTTTTTAGCAATGTTATAGACCCGATGAAGTTTAAAACAACAGAAAAGGAGATTTTGGTCAAATTATCTAAATTATAGGTTTTATTTCAACGTTTATTCAAGGATATATTAGTTCATTTTATGTTTCACTTGGTTATAGAGATATTACTATGTGGTCCTTTACATTAATGACACGTGTCCACCATTGAATGATATATGAATATTTTTATAAGTTATATAAAAAATCCATGTAATCTATAATGTTATTTTGAAGAGGGATATATTGTTTAGGAAGCCATTAAATTATGTACAAACTAAAAATCTGACATGGATAAAATTGTTCTATCAAAATTTCATCAAAATGGGAACCTTATTAACAATGGATCCTCCAGAACAGATATTTTCACAATTACAATTATAGGGTAGGATAAGGCTCAAATTTTTTTTTTACATAACAATATAGAGGTTTCACCATATGTTTAAAATCAAAAATAAATTCATTGATATTTAATCCCCTCAAGATTTAAAAATGGGATATCAAATACACATATTTAATACACTATAGGATGAATTTGATACAATATTCTTAAGGAGTTATCCGAAAATATGAATTCAAATTCATAATGAATTTTTTTATTACCTTGATAATAACGTTTACTTGTATTATCTTATAATGTTTTTTGTGGAAAAAAGTTATATAATATATAACAAGGAACATGATGAATGTAATAGTATACAAAATAGTGGAATCTCTCTTATGGAAGATGTGATGTATTTATCTGGTACTAAGGTTTGAAATTAAATTAAAATAAATATTTCATTAGTTAAATTATAAAATAAGGGAGTTAGTTTATATGATATTTCAAGTTCTAATTTTTAGATGATAATGGGTTGATTATCAGAGTAAAATTAAACTCTATGATTTGATATTAGAAAAAAATTAATATTAGAAAGGGTAAAAGGATGAACTGTTCATAATGGTATCATAAAAATTATTAGTATTTCATTATTTATGTTTAAACAATTTGTCATATTTTCTATTATTGACTAAAAAGATATAGTGTCAAATGAAAATTCATTTAGGTTGACCATTTTTGAGATGTCCTGATCATTTGGTGATAGTCCCAAAATAGATGGTGTCTTATCTATTAGAGCTGAAAACAAGAAGATGATTTGGATACTCGATATTAAATATCAATCCACTGATGATTTAATGAAAAAATATTTCAACACTCATGTTTAATTTCTTTGATTAGTTTTATATTTAAAAATTTGTTAGTCATAAATTTTTTTGTTCACCAATATATTTTAGTAATCAAAATTAAAATTTTAAATATTTTTTTTAATTAATTAAGTTTCTACCTAATGATGCTACCAATATGGAGGAACAACATATGGGTGATGTTCAAATGTTAAAAGTTGAATAAAATATGGTTGAGTAAAGTCAATATCAATAAAGTGTGATAATGATACTAAATATTATTAAGATGATAATTAATGGTCTAAAATTCGTGATGGGATGGAATGAACATGGTCAACCTATCAACCCTAAAAAGTTAATTTTCATTAGTTTCGTTGAGGTTCTTACTAAAATTCTTGTGTCGATTGATATAGATACAGGCATCAATGGTTTTCAACCTTTAAGTAAACAATTCTGAAATAAATTAATGTATCATCGGAATATAATTTATCTATTTTATTGAAAAATAAAATAATAAAATAATTTTTTATTTTTTATTGTCCCCAGTGGAGTAATTTTTTATTAGAATACTATCATATGAAATTTATACTGATAGTCACTTTAAAGGATCATATAACATTATAGACACTTCTTATAAAATATCATCATATAGATTCCGAGGGGAAGTGAAAATCCCCACACTAGTTATATACGAACACATCATAAAAAAACCCAAAATGATTTGATTGGTTGATGGGAGGATGAAAAATTTAAGGTACATTGTAATTAGTATTTTTTTACATTAAGTGTATTAGTCACTTTGATTCGTAATTTACTAATTATGAAAGAGTAATAGGGAGAAAATAACATAAATTGAAACCAACATACCCAAACTATAAAGCAAGGATGAGCTACACTTTACAAGAACAAAAAATGGTATTTATTTTAAATCTACTATAAAATTTTATGTGATATGGGGCAATAAAATTGTAATATTCCATTGTTTATATGTAAATTGATGAATCAATATCTCAATCCAGTTCCATCCCATGTCCTGTTCTATGGGGGGAAGCTCATGTAAATTCAATAGGATAAATAGTAAATCAAATGATATAAAAATAATGATAATCATGTATAATTATAGAATATTATCATTTTTTACCTCTATAAAATAGTCTTACACAACAACAAAAAACATATTTTATTATCTATTTTTATTAAATTTAGATAGAATAATCTTTATATATTATACTTCATAAAAAATTGGATTCAATGGCTATGAAGTGTCCAAAATCGTATGTCCACATTAGAGGTCTAGGTTTTAGGGTCTCATATTGAGTATACTTCAATAAAAAAATTAGAAATGGGATACATATGGGAAAATGAAAAACATAAGGTAAATAAAGATTATTTAATAGAAAAAGATATATGGTAGGTTGATTTAATATGATAGTTATTGAAAAGGACTAATAAGAAAAATAAATAAATCAGGAACCATAACATGGAGATAAATAAACCATATTTCAGGATAGATATTCCCCTCAATGGAATTCTATAGTGACCTATACTTCTCAAACATATATATAACATTTTATCAAATAAATTTTCAATACATAACATTACAATCAATACAAGATTCTTATAGGTTTTGTTTCTTTGTAATCTTGGATATATAAAATAAATTGTTCATAATAGATCTACATTATCTCACATAATGTTCTTCATAAATATAAACCATCTTAGGAATTTCAAACAAAAAACTATTTTTCATAATTTGAGGAATGGAATCTTCATAACGGGAGGTATCAAAATATTTTTAATGTAAGTAAAGGATATATCAATGATGACTAAAACATAATAATAAAAATATGTTTTTTATTATATGAGACAAAAATTTGAAAACTACACCCAAAATAAAATAGATCATAATATTAAATCTTGGAAGAAATTATAGTAATTCATAATTTATGAATCAAAATGGAATCATAGAAAAAAATAAATAAGTGAATAACAGTAGAATAAAATATAATTTAGTGGAATACACATAATAATAATAATAATTCCTTTTTTTAGTAGTCGAGGCCCACTACCAAATCTATCCCAGTGGATTTGGTTCACTCTCCGAACCATCATATCCTTAGACAAAATTTACACTCAATGCTGTTATAGTAGATTGAATGAATTACTAAACTGGGTTCACTCTCTATTCTAATCCTTATTATCACATGATATATCCATATTTACCTAATGCATTGGAGGTATATATAATTTTGGGCTCACCAGTTAAATAATTAAAATCAAACATATGACTTACACAAGATGAAAATATATTGATTACATAATAACTCATAGAAAGGAAAAAAAGATTCATAAAAATTCCATTATTTCATCATATCATAACCCATACAAAAGAAAATGATTTCATAAACATTCCATTGTAACATAATTAACCCTTGTTAAATAAACAAATTCAGTAGAATCACCCATAAATCATCATCATAATCTATCAAAAGAATGTAATTGAATGGAATAATTTTATTAAATCCCAAATAATTTATATGTAACAGCAAAGGATATAATATTATATGAAAATATCTTTTAATGTCATCTAGAATTTTTCATGTGGAATATTCACAATTCATTTTTAAATCATTTTTTTAAAATATAATTTCTTTTACATAATAATTAAGCATTTAATATAAAATTAAAATTAAAAACTTGAAATAAAATATTCAAATTTTTGTGTATTTATGATGGCAGGAAAATCCATTTATACCATATATATTAAAAACATGACTCCTTTAACATTTTCTATAAAAACTCAAATGTACCACATTCTGAAAACAACAAGAAGATTCATTTGATTTTTTTTAAATTGAAACATGTGAAAAAACGAGTTTAAATATTCATAGTAAAATAATAAAATATTTTTTTAATCATTTTAAATAAAACATGGACCTGAAATAAAAAGATTCTGGAATGAATAGTAAAACCTAGTGAGTTTCCTTAATAATATTCGTTTCATATATTAAATACATAAAAAGAGGAAAAAGAAATGAAAACATGTAATATCTAAAAATAACTATAGGATAATAAAATTAATGCAATTATTGAGAGATATGTTATAAAATTTCATTATTTGATACTTGATTCAAAACAATCCCAATTAAGAATGTGAATTTCACATTAATCCTTAATAGCATTGGTAATATCCGTTTAAATAGATTTTTAAATAAAGAACCTTATTTGGTTTTTTTAAATCACCATAATTTTCATGTGATTTATAATAATATATATTCATGGTCATTATATTCACCACATAAAAGGAAATAAGTTGTGAATATGGAATATCTCTCATAGAAGTAAAAGTGAGATGAAAACAGCTTAACTCAAGTTCAACATACATAAAAAGAAATTTATCCTCATATATAAAAAATATAAATTTATTATAATTATATACCTAAGTCATTTAAATACTTTTTATATAATATTTTATCCACTTATAGGATTTCGACACACATTTATTAGTAATTTCTTTTTATAATTTTCATTTGTGGGTGTTAATATTTCATTGTTTCATACAATTTCTATCCGGTAGTTATGGTCGGTAAAAATTGATCATCGTTCAATAATATATATAATTTTAATTATTAGATAATTATTAAATATGTTCCTTATATATATAAATATATTTTAGATTCATCCATAAATGTTTTAGATAGAAAAATGAATAACGCTATTCATGGAGACAGTAAGCCATAAGTATGCACCAAAGATGTTTTCACATTTCAATGGATGGAATAAAAGACTGGTAAATAATATATAACCTTTATATAATAATTATTACTTCATATATACTATATATAAATCTAATAAATCTATCCTTATCACTATCCATTAAATATAAAACAAAAAACAAACCACATCGCTTCATCGAAGAGGTAGTCCACACGTACATATGAGAAACATTAATATTTTCAAGGGGATCTGAAGGTAAGAATCTGGATATAAAATTACTATTTTTAAAACATAAATATTTAATAAATATCATATATAGACTTTTAAATAATTATAATAACAACCGATGAAATATGGGTATAGAAAATGAATGGTATTTCATTGTGGTGGTGGTAATCCAAATGTTCGCATGTAAGAAAAATTCACATAACATTTGATGTAATAGAGGGTGTACATTGGTTGTTTAATAAGAAGGTTAAAATTTTGGTATATTTAAGATAATTATGTTTTTATTTTATAATGAATACCATATACTTATATGAGGTATAAGAATCAATAAATTGAAAGAGGTCATAAAATAAAATTACCCTTTATTTAGTAGGGTTCTTTTATACACATTATTAAGGATGCATTGAATGGTGTTTCAATAATAATAGAACCACTATATCATCTATAAGTAGTTTTAGAATAGAATTGTTTATGGTTTTGTAGATCTAGAAGAATAAAAGTGGTGTAACTAAGAGAAAAGATAGGTGTACATTTATAAATGGTTGTGAGGACACACTCGGAATTTTATAATAGAGTAAAATATAATAAAGTATCTCACTACATTATATATGATGAAGGAGTAAGAGGGAAAAAAGGTGAATATATAATTCATGAATGAGATGATCCTTTCAATATATCATATTGTAAAATACTTTTTCATATCTGGAAGAAATCATATATTATTAGGCATAATTAAATATTCCATCTCCATGCCTTGACTAAGAAAATCATGCTAAAAATTTTCACCACAAAAAATATGGCCCCATTAGGAACTTCTAATATGCAGTGAAATATATATATCAAACCTAACCTTTTATGACCGGGACATCCCTTACCCTAGATTATTTATCAAGGAAAGGAATTATTTCCATATCTTTGCTGACCAAGATATTTTTGTTGAAAGGGTTAACCACTACAAGAATTATAATATTTCAAGTGTCATAACTCTGAAGAGGGAGAATATGTAGATTTTTAATTATCACATGAAAAGAGTATTAGTGATCTGGTTATTTGATTAATGGAGAATAATATCCATGGAATGGGCTATTTCCACAATGTATTCCACTTTCACGACTATAAGAGGATACCATGGAACTTCAACTTTGTCCCTTTGAAACCTGGCCTCCATAGGATCCATGAGTGGGATCAAATCATTGATCATTGAAATGTGATAAAAAAATCACACTTGGTATTGGATCCATATTTTTTTCTCAATTTGATAAAGTGGAAGCCCTTGATTATATGTGAAATTTCATATTTAGTTGGAAATCCAATCATATTGGATAAGAAAATTGATAACCCTTGGATTGGTCTCTTCTGTAGGGCCCTAGTTGCTATTAATATTAATGCCACCCTTGTTTAGGAGTTGGTTTTTACTATCATAGTTGAGTGTATTAATTGTGAATTCCTTTATGTAAGTAATCATAATTTTTTCCAGAAGAAATAATTAATGGATTATAATGTATATTCGTTGAACATATCTAGGTTTTTTAATTTTTTTAATGAAAGGGGTCTAGATGAGTACAATTATTGAAGGCAAAATGATAAAGGAATGAAGAATATTCATCATCCCTCTATATCCACCCTTATACTCAGTCTACCCACATAATATTCACATGATGCAACCTACACTAAGAGTCTGGTGTGGGAACATGATATCCTTATGAATACCAAGTATGTTAGTGAGGTTTTGGAATATATACATATTTTATAGTAGTCTATCCCCATGGAAACTTCACTAGTCCTTTTATACCATTAGGGAGAGGAAATGAATCACGATATAGAGTTTATTACTCTTACTGGAATTTTGGATGTGGAGGAGGTGGATAGTTAATTATTTCATTAGCTCTATGCTTCTCTTAAGGATAATTCTCTACAAGTTAACTACCTTTTAAATGAGCCTTAACCTATGGATGGAGGAAACATTCATGCTTCAACTCCCATCAAATGTTTGGAAAAATATTAAGTCTCTTCAAAAATTGGACACAAGAATGAATCAACTCCCATCCTTTATCAGGTACCTGTGTAAGGATCCCTTAGAATATTTTTAACTTTACATAAATAAAAGATACCCTTTTTTAAAACACAAAGCAACATGAATAGAATCCTGTTGAACATGATTCCACATCAAAATACTAAAAATTTGAAGGCATAAAATCTAATTATAATAAAAATAATATCTTTTAAAAAATACTACTCTAAAGGATACTAAAATTATGTCTCATGATAGACTTATTTTATCCATATATCTACCCTCTAATAATTCTTCCTCAATTTATGGAAAACTTTGGGTAGATGATTTTTAGGATTCTCTATCACCTGCTAGAAAAAATTAGTTGTGAAATTATTATTTGATGAGTTGTGCCGTTAGATTATTTAAATACAACAAAAAGGGATAAGGTTAAAGAGAAATAGATAAATCCATTTTTAGATATGGAACAAGTGAGTGATACTCAGACTTGAATCATACCATCTCTTAATAAATAACTATTTATTTTAGAATTGTTAGGGGATTGAGAATTCTCTCATGGGAAAATCTTGTAGAAACATTATACTGAAAAAAAAGAAATATAATTTACAAAGATGATCTAAAAATGAATTTTAATTACAACAAGGCTTTTAATTTGGAATCAAATTAGTTCTATTTTAATTCATAAGATCCTCATGAAAATGAAATGAAGAATCTCTTTCTGATAAAGAAAGATAATAACAACCTACAATCTTGCAAAAAAATTTATCATGATATCTATATATCTATTTAAATGAATTAAAAAACTTCTAATTTTTAATTTTCTATGCCTCAAAATGTTATATTAAAATGAGGTACCATTATAGGGTTCTTTAGATAGACTATGTCTACATTTCCCAAAATAGGATTATAATTGGTGACATCAACAATGTTTTCAATTTGGAGAAAAAATAAGATATAATATTAGTAGAAAAAATGATTCTAATTTATCCTCCTACATTGATCAATGAAATTTATTCGATGCCCCTATTTAAAAATTTATTTACACTTATAGAAGATACACAAAAAATTGGATACATTTTAGTAGGTTGGATTAGTTATTTTTCTAGGTTGATGAATAGAGTGATGATATATAGGTTTATGGTTTCACCCTTCCCAAAATTCTATTTGACCAAAACCCCATAGTGGTTAATGTTTCCATCATATTGATAAGGATATTCACTATTCATTTAATGTTAAAAAATTTCGTGGGTTGTCATTCATGGTTATAAGGAGGTGATCCTGACTTCTTAGAAAGGGATCCACCTTATGGACCCCTATAAACCCTTGATAGTAAGTTGAAACACAATAAAATTCTCATATGGGTGGAGATAAAATCCCTACTTTGAAAACTGGATAATGAAATTTTATTTCTGAGAATTACCTTTCACACTTCCAAATTAGTAGCTAAGATAAGGATGTCTCATCACGATATATATTCCAATCCATATCAATGATTTATGACACATTGTAAATGAAATAATTGTTGTATTTAAACAAATAAAATTTCTGGTGGATTAAAAATGGTTACAAAAAATCTATTATTTTTCCTTAAATAGACAAAAAAATTAATTTTAATAGGGGGTTCACTATCATCATCATCAATATTTACCTTTACACATTGGAAAGTAATATTCCGAATTTTATTTTTGATTATTTTTAGAGCTTTTATTCTTATTATGGGTGTGATAAAATATAATTTTTTATTGAAATTAATACCCCCAATATTAATGAGCATCATATATCAAGTCTTTCGAAGTCCCCTATTGATGAGGAGATTAAACCATCCGTATTCTCACTATATATTGGCCAGGTTTTTGGTCCTGATGAATTCACTATCAAAATATTCACGTTATACTTGGACATTATTCGCAATGAGGTCAATATTGATTTATGGTAATTTTTAAAAAATTCTTATATTATTTATGGGGTTAACTTGGACATTATTATGCTTATTCAGAATAAGGATAATTGCAATGAATCAGCCTGGAATACCCAAAAAAAACTAATATCCGACCTGAGACACTACATACGTGAAAGGGATTTTATGATCCCCGTGGCTTGACTACTAGAAAACCAAGAACTAAACAAAAAATAGAGGGATCAATTTCACCCATCCCAAATCAAGATACATAGAATACATATACATATAGTGAATAGAAATGCTGTAAGAAGTATAAAATAAATATATTCCATAACCAGATAATGGGAAAAGATAATCATACAACACAATGCATCTAAATAAAGATCCTAGATACATGTATGTCTACCAAAAAAGTAGAACCAATATAATAAACAACCACTACTAAATGTGATTTGTGGGAAATATCCCACCAACTCCCCACTAGATACTCATACCAATATGAAATAATGGAAAAAAACCTCACTACAACGTCTTTAATTTTATTGCATCAAGATACAATACAAGGTCTACACCCCAATGAATGGGTGTGTGGGGATTGAGCCAAATAGGATCTGTAATATCCCTCCCAGGTATTCCATATGTTGTCCCTATAAAAGATCCCAATATTCTCAATTTATAGAAAACATGGAATAGTAAAAAAATTAATAGTTTTACATAAAAAACGTGGTATACATTTTCCCATTTTCTATAGTTGAAACATAATCCATGTAAAATAGTTACAAATGATAATTTCTAACCAGAAAATTCATTTACAAAAATTAGTTATATCAAAGTTAATTAGTAAAAATCCCAAAAAATAGTAAACACTCTAAGGTTAAAATATAGTTAGGTTATTTATGATATTCATTCATCAACATGAATAGTTCACACTACAAGTCTCTAGAACCAATGCACCAAGGTTCATGGAATAGGGGACCACACTAGAAAGTTAACCCATGAGGTAAATCAAGTCCTTGTTCTAAATTCAACTTGATCTAGGAATAGAAAAACACCGAATATTTTGAACTCCCTTATTGTATTAAAATATGATCCTCAATACTAAACCTTTCACCTATATACCCAGGGCTCCCTTATGAACTATACATAAAATAATTCCATAGTTTTTTAAAAACATAAAAAATTATTAAAATCGATTTATTTCTATCAAAAACCTACTTTGAAAACCCATTTTACAATACTTTTCAGAATGATTTGAAAAAAAATCTCATTACCAAAATGAGGGGAAAACCATATTTACATTTAAACCATTTTTACACACATGATTCAATAATTCCAATTATTTTATAAAAAATATATAAAACCAAAATAAATCATTGTTCATCCAACATGGACTAGAGATGAAACCACTGACTTGAAAATCTCATCCCACACCAAATACATTGGGATATACACATAAAAAATGGAATAAAAGGAACATAGATTAAGAATTCGATATAGAGATAGTCAATGAAGAACCTTCACATGATTACCAAACCCTATAAGTATAGCATAACCCCACTATCAAATTCAAATAACAATGAATAAGTAGAAAAGAGAATAGAAGACTTACAAATGGAAGAATAACATATTACACTAGAGATTTGAGTTCCAAACAGAGTGATGTAGAATTAAAGGAACCACCAAAAATAATCACTGATAATCCCAGGGTATGATACAAGGACAAGGAAACTAAATAAATTAGGATTTAGGCTTATAGAGCATAAAAATATATAGTTAAGAAATGATTGATGTCATGAATTTCCTATTCATGAAATGAACTCAGAAGTTTTAGGTATGGGGAAAAAGGAACCCCCCTATGTTAAATGGATCTAGATCAACTAATTTAAATACTGAACATGATTTTCAGCCTAAACATTTTTTATCACTCTGAAATAATTCATGATATCTACTTAGTGACATGTTGACATCATGAAACATATTTATGGTTTGAATGTGTCCTACTGGTAGGGCCGAGTCCTAATTTTATAAAATACTCCAAACTGAGTCCCATAACCTCTAAAATAGATAAAAATATATTCCAACATTATAATAGGTTTTACCATTTTATTGAAATATTAGTATCTCCCCACTATAGTAATTTCCATCTCCAACAATTTACGCATAAAACTAATGCTCTAGAATGATGTGAGGTTGTTATTCCATCATCGATGATTCACACTCCCATGTATCTTGATAATTAAATTAATACCTCTATAACACTTTTTTAATGGAATTGATTCCCCCTGAAATTTCTTCACCTAATAATCAATGAATTGTATTGTTTTCTCCATAAAAGAAACATCTAGCGTCAAATCAATCTCATCCTAACATAGAAAAATAGGTGGATATAGACGGGACTTCTTAATCATATATTTTGAGATACATATTGGATAATGGTCATGTGAACTAGATATTATGCCCGAATGGACCGAAGGCCTTCATTTTAAATGATTTCTGATAACCCCCCTTTCAAGGGATAACGGAGAAACCTTATAAGGCCCAGAGGCTCAGAGATTACATGGCCGGTAGGCTTAGGATATTACATTACCCAAAGGTCTTAGAGAATTCAACCAGACTCTCTACAAGGAACTGCTCCTACCCAGCATCTATATCTTGATACTATCTCTCCACCTTCGCATGGTCATTTGGCTAGGCTTCTCGTGAAAGCACAGACAGGTCCCGATGGCAAAGACATACCCTCTCATTTTGGAAAATCCATTTGTATCTACTCTAGTGAGTGAACTTTCTCTTAATCCTCTTCTGGGGCTGCTCCTTTTTTCTATAGAGTCTATCGTGGGAAAATTCATGTGGCCCCAAGACCTTGAGTTGGCCAGAAGGCCTTAAAGGTTACCTGAAATCCCTATTGACCTGAAGTCCTAGGTGTCCCAAAAGCATTAACGACTCCAAGCCCAAACTGGTGGCCCAAGGTGAATACTTCCACCTGCTACAGTATTGAACATTACCTACTATAGTAACTGCTATAGTGCCTACTACAGAGCCCGCACAGTGCACAGTACTGCTACAGTACCAAATAGTGTACAGTCTGCTACAGTAGTTGCTACATCACCCCTGGAAATATGCCTCTTCTTGGTTTTGAACCTGAGTCTTGTAGATGCACTTAAGAATACCTCACTAACTAGGCTGAGGCTTATGTGTCTAAACTAGATATTAAAACCAATAATAAATCATCCCATGTTCTTAGTGAACATAAACAATCCAACATATCATAGAGCTATCATCCCTAGTTTCCCAACTGATGGTAACCCAACTAAGGAGAGACATTGAAGAAAACCCAGTCACCATGAGAAAACTACAAATGATGAATTAGATGATCAACATATGATTTATTCTAACACCGAGATATTATCATGTTTCCATGTATATTCAAAATCCATACTAGTATATCCAAAATGAGACTCAGTCCCACAAAAAACTTTTCACCCACATCTTCCCAACAAAGATGTCACCTATATGGGTGACCATAAAAATACTTAAGGTGTTCCATTCAAATAAATTATTGGGGAATGTTGTTATATTAAAAATTGACAAGTACCAGAAGTAAGTTAGTGAAAATCCCTATTAGGTTCCACTCTGGATTTGATTCCAGAACAACCTATGTTGGGATTTTTTTACTGAGGGAATACATGATAATAATCTTCTTCCATGGGGTGTAGGTAATGTATAATTAAAATATTTGGAGGTATTCCACACACCCAGTATATATTTTATTCATTTCAAAATGACATAAGTTATAGAATAGAATCTTATGATCAGAAAACATCATGAAAATTTACATAAAAAATAATGTTTTATCAACATCTAGGCATAATCATAACTGGGAAAATTTCCAAATATTGATTGGTTTAGTTATTATAATTTGTAATAGGTATATGAGGATCATATTCCAAAACATGACCATTTTATATAACCACACAACCTATAACTACATTATAATTGTACCACATACCCCATACCAGGATTAGGTAATCTCAAAAAAGGATGTGATGTTAAAATCCCTTTATAATCATCAAAAGAAGTATACAATTTAGCATTCCATGTGAACTTCATCCCATTTATATTAAAAGAATTCAATGTTGATTCTAATATCAATAAATCCTTGATAAAAAATAGATAGTTTCTTTCTTGATCTAGGAAGATGTTTAGGTTGAAGATATTCCATGGATCCTCTCATGAAAAGACAACCTTCACCTTTTGAGGATCAACTTATAGGTGATGTTTTTAAATCACATGACTGAGTACTAGATTTTTTGGATACACAAACTGGAATTTTAATGTTTACTGTAAATGAAATGACTCATCATGATCTCTAAAAACAATATTAGATATTGTTTGGGATCATTCTTGTATTTTGAATAAACAACAATATTATTCACAAACTAAATAATAAAGTTACTTAGATACTGTTTAAATACCAAGAAAATAAAATCTATTACCACAAAATTGGAGCATTTCTCAAACCAAAAAGTCATCACAAGATATTAAAAATGGATATATTTTTTTTCCTAAAAGTGGTATTTTAAATATCAATCTCTACAACCTTAGGCTTATGATAAACAGACCAAAGATTGATTTTTAGAAACCACTTCACTCCCTTTATCTGATCCCAAAAGTCATCCATATAGGGAAATGCGTATTTATTCTTAACATTCTCCTAGTTTATATTCCGATAATCCACACATAATCAATATTTACCATCATCCTTCTTTGTAATTATAATGGGGGTTCCCATATTAAAAAACATTGGAGAAAAATCCCTTTCTCCATAAAATCATCCATTGCTATGTTAAGCCCCTTCAACTCAGGAGGTTTCATACGATAAGGGGGTATAAAAATAGATTGTGTTTTTGAAACCAAATCATTCAAAAACACTTCATCTTTGTCTAGTAAATGATGATAAATTTCATCCGAGAAATCATCAGATAAATCCCAACAAACTAGTAGAAGACCACCTGACGAAAAAATCATCATCTGGCTTGACAAAATAAGTAAACAATAAAACCTTTGGCTATTGACAAGATGGTTTGGAAATATTTTAATTTAGACCCCACTCTACCCAAAAAACCAAATAATAAACATAAAATAAAAAACTTAAAGTTCTTAAAATAATCCTCATAGAGTACATAAACAGACTAATCCATCTTAATGATTACATCAAACAAATACAGATTGAGAAATATGAAATCCTATACCATCTCTCCCCAGCTATGGATAGAGTACAAGAGGTGTATTGAAGACCCTTACCATTCCTATTTAGAAGTGGTTTCAACATATCCATAACAAAGTAAATGATCTCTATTGAAATATTAATCAAATCAATATAACAAATAGATATAAATAAGTTAAAGGTACCGATATGAAATAATGATGGTGCTATAGAAGATGCAATAAAAATGGTACCTCTCACTATCATTGAGACCATTTAATCCTGCACCAGAAACACATTCACTACATGAAGTTTATTCACTAATAATTCCAATGTTTGGATTCTATTATACATTGAATAATATGACTATTCTAAAGTAAACAATATAGGTATTGATCCCTATCTATTATTGGGTTTGGACATAGCTGAAAGAACCTATGTACATGGCCCAGATGACTACAATAACTATATATCATCAGAAATGTTGGAATAGAATATATGTTATAACTCACCATGTTACAGTGATTACATTTCACGGGAAAACAGTGCGATAATTATAATATTGAAGAGGGGGCCCACTATTTAGAACAACCTTCACCATTCTTTCAATTTTTGTGCCTCTTCCTATTCTTCCCTTACAATCTATTAATGATTCCAATAGTTGTAAGAGAAGAGCTAGATAACCCAATATTAAATTCATATCCATCTCTTCCATCATAACCAAGTCTAGATTTTCAGAATATGTTGTGATATTCAACATATACACCCATGATATGACATCTATTCACAAACCATACAGGTATTTTCATTCCAAAAACTGATCATTCATCACTACCTCTTGAGAAACAAAAAAAAGAACATAAAAATGGTTGGTGTAATCCAACACTAAATTCCCACCCTTTAAAAAAGAGAGGTACTCTTATGATTTTTCTATTATTAGAGAATATAGGAAGAACTGCTGAAATAAGATGTTTTTGAAGCACTTATTATACAATCCCACATGTCGATCCACCTATACAATGAAATTGCACCACAACTTATTGGGACCCTCAAGCCTGAACGCCATGCACTTCACCATAATAACATCATATGTATTTATGTTGTTTGAGTGGAGATAAATCATTTCAATATATTTTTTTTCTTTATGTTTATTTATACCTATAATAAAGGGATATTTTATGAAAATGAGCTATCATGATCCATAAATGTATCATCTAACTCAAGGTTGTACCTCAATAGCCATGTTTTGAACTCATGATACATTCTGGTCTACATCACAAACATCCGAAATTATAAAATCAATAATATTCTTATATAGAAGAGGATTCCCATGAGGGTAATATCTCATGAAACCCTCTTGTGGAACCCTTATGTGACATCTCCATTTAATATTAATACACATTAAAAACAGAATAACATGAGCTGTAAAAACAATAATCTTTGTTTAAATTAGGGAACAATAAGAAAAACTGATTCGAAGATCAAAACTCAACACATGAGATAGACAACCCAAATTACCATGATATCTTGAAGTTCTTCATTGTAATAATAGGAAGGTCACTTACCATAACCTTTCTCTTATGTCCTAAAAATACTATCTCTTATATACCAACTTCCCAGGAATGAGCATAACCATGCATCTGATACAAAATTAGAATTAAATAGCCTTAGATAACCACTTAAATTAGTACCCAACATGAAACAACACATTTTCAATGTTCATTCATGAACCCCATAGGTTGACGACTAACACGTTGACATCAAACATAATCTAGAGGAAATGATTTTTCCACCTAAAACAAGATACATGGAATACATTTGTATATAGAAGAAATAAATAGTAGAGATAAATGAAATATATTGCATAACTAAAGATGAGAAAAAGGTATGGATACAAATCAATGAAGCTTAATTGATCCCTAAGGTACACTTTTAAAAAAATAATGTACTAAAAAACAAGAAAAAACCCCTAGTCTATGTGATATTTGGGAAAAATGACACCTCCTCACTACTAGAAACCCATACCAAGAAAACAAAAACCTGCCCACCTCACTATGGTTCCTTTACTTATTAAAAATCAAAATATTTAAAATGTTTACACATCGCTGAAGGCAGTTGAAGGGAGTGATCTAAATAAGATCAGTAGGATCCTTTTCAAGTGATTCATACAATGTATATATAAAACAATTCCAACATGGTCAATTTATAGAAATAATGGATTGATAAAAAAATTAACAGTTTTATATCAAAATCAATGAACACAGTTCTCTTTTTTACACGGTTCCAAAATAATCCATCCAAAACAATTTCAAAGAATAATTTCCAATCAACATTTTCATTTATTAAAAATAGGCTTATCAAATTCAATTTGTGAAAAGAAAAAGAAAAATCGTAAACACTAACAGTATATCATAAAGTCAGGTGTCCAATTAAAATCATGCATCAATATGACTAGTGTGAAATAAAAGTCGCTAGAACCCATGCATCATGGATCTGCGAAAAAAGGAACACCATATAAAGGGATCCCTCATGCCATATCAATCAAGTCCTATAAGCATATTCATCTCATTCTTTGAATGAAAGAAATCCTTAGGAAGTGAACTTCATTAAATTATCAAAATACAAACACTAATACTAAACCATCCCCATATATACACCATGATCCTATGTGTTGCTGAAAACAAATCATTACAAAGGGTTTTACACATTTCAAATATCCTAAATAGTAATTTATTTCCATAAAAACCATATTTCAATACCCATTTGACAATTTTACACACAACGATTTAAAAAATTAACCACATCTACCAAAACATGTGAAAAAGAAACCATTTATTAAAAAAATTAACACACTAAAACCAATTATTCCAATTATTTTATAAACCAAATTATAAAATCAAGAGAAATCATGATACATCCAATAATGGATAACGATGGAACCACCTACCAAAAACTCAGGTCCCACAACAACCACAATGGGATCTACACACCAATAAAAAATGCTTGGAATATTGATAAAAAACTATAGATGGAATCCCATAAGCCCCATCCCATGATTCTGATCCTTACCAACATAGCCTAAACCTATAATAACAACCCAATTCTAAATGAAGAATAATGAAAATACAATGAAACACTTACCAATTGAAGATAAACCAACTGTACCAGAGATCAAAGAACCAAAAAATTCCATAAAGAATGAAATTATCCAAAATAATGTAAGAGAGACCTATGGTATGATCCAGGGTGAAACAATTTAAAAAATTATGATTCATTCATAGATAATAAAAAAACACAGGTCACAAATGGTTTATATCCTGAATCCCCTATACATGGTGTGAATCCCATGAGTTCCATGTATAATGAAAAAGGTGTCACCATGGGTTAAATAAATCATGATCAACTAATTCATAGTGTGAATGTGAGTCATGGCCTGGACCATATTCATTCCCAGATTTTTTTGGAATCTTCATAGAAACATATTTACATCATTAATCATATTCAATTCATGAATGTGTCCCAAATATAGTTCCAAAATAAGGTTTTGAAAAAAACTAAAAACCAAATACCACATCATTAAAACCAGATAAAAATATCTTTTAAAATTAAAAGGGTCCTTATATATTTTACTAATATGTAACAAAAATGTTGTGGAAATCAATGATTTCATGTTGGTTTCTATTTCGAACATTGTTCCCCAGATCATCAGTAAATTTCTTTCTATCAGGTTATAAAAAATTTTAAATGAATTATACTTATAAACAGGTTTATATTTGTTCATAGAAACATAATTTAAAACTATATTTTCACTAACTTGGAATGTGTAAAAATCATGAAAAAAGTGAGATTTTAGAAAATTTCTCTTAATATTGATATATCCAATTATTTTGATACAATGAATTTAAGATTAATTTTTTCCATCATTGGGAGGCACGATTTATCTAATTAATTCATCAATTTGATTAATATCTTTTTAAAAAATCTTGAGGATTATTTTCCTCAAAAATGGATCCCATAAAAGAGTTCCCCAATGCACAATATGGATTGGGTAGTGTGATACTCTTTTTGGACACCTATTTGCTATCACTAAAGACTATCTGAGCATATTTCTCAGTGATCATATTAAACATGGTCTATATATGTAGATCAATGTTAGAATATGGTTGGAAAATCCATCAAAATTTCATTATGTCAATGAAATTTTTGTTTTTGGGAAGTCCTATAAATAACTATTTCTTAATTTAATGAAATATTTGGTCATTGTGGGGAATTTTATAGATAATATATTAGATTGAATAAATTCATTATTTTCCTTGAATATATAGTAAATATGTCCATAAAATAGGGTCACTATAGGCCTTGTGGTAAAGAATGTGACCCTACCATTTATCTACATCGACGTGCCTCTTTTATTGGGTAATTTGAAAATATACCACCTATAAAACATCTAATATAGGATAATATCTCAAATGTTATAATGGAAGGGGAAAACCTACTCCAAAGTTGGAGGACTTTCATGATCAAATTGATTTTCACCTATATGTTTGTATATACCTTCTTATTATATATATAGACTGGAAACCTTATCAAAATTTTCAAATCCTAATAAAATATATAATTTGGACTATCTAGGTTAATGAGAATAAACCCATTTCTATATATTTCCAAACAGTAATCAAACCAATTAACATGGGAAGGTGAATCAATGATATGAATCTCTTTATTGAAACTCTTCCCAATAAATTCCCTTGTAATACATAACACCCAATGATGTGTCCCTATATTTTCTATAAAATAAACCTAATAATAGGATATTGAATAAAAACCTACATTACCTTTCATCATTAGTTTGGATTACCACAAAAAATATTACAATAATATCATATACTATTCAAAAGGGATGGTTTGTAGGCACTCTAATCTAAATTGATGGAATACTCTTTGGATTAAACATTAACTAAAAGAGAATGTGGTTGTACTCCATGACCTGTAGGTCCTATCCATTGTAGAGACAAAGGTCAATTCTAATTATTTACTTGAGGTTTTTCCCTCTAAATCTTTAGTGGTACAACTATGTTGATAAGGATATCCTTCTATAGACACTGACCAATGTGGGCCTTCTTAACACTACGGAGTTATACAAATAAATATTTGAGAATAATATCAATATTTATACGTGGTTTGATTTTTCAGGAGATCCTACAACCACTAGTGAGTTTCATTCTCTTATGGAGGATCTGGAGAACCCAAATACCTATTTAGTTCGAACTTCACCAATCTGTTTAGAAAAACACCCTTTCGTGCAACCTCTGTCTAATGGATAATGAAATCATCAATAATCTATTTGTTTCCTACATACTTATCTCAAAATAATGGGTATATGTATATAAAATTTTAAATATCTATATTCACTTGAGAATACTTCAGAATTTGATGAATTATAAAATAGGTTCAACTCATAGTGGGAAGGTCTTCAATATTCTCATTACAAAGGCTTCCTTTTTCAATGATTACACATGGAATTCAAGGAATTGATTGGATTTTGACAATAGTGTTACCTTATTATAGACAAGAACCACGACCATTTATAGAAACGAGACTTATACCAATCAATTCCAGTCATGTCTGACAAAAAATTCCTTCTTTGATATTATCATTTTACATTTGTTTAGAGTTCTATATTTGAAAACAACTAGTCATGAAATCAATTCCCTAGATCCCCAATTTTCCCTCATAGATCAAAGTAAATGTTGTTGAGGGTGAACTAAGATGCAATAGGTACATCATGATATGGTGGGTACATCCATACCCATTGTGGGGTTTTCACGTTATGCTTCTATCATTACAATGGGAAGGAAACTACCTTTGAATATTAATTATGGGCCATAATTCATACAATTAGATAAAAAATTATCCATTTTTATAAGATCTTACAGATTGAATATAACTCACCTCTTGATATAAATGTATTGAAGGCCCATTCTAGAAATATTCCATAGATAATTCTTCTACCCTGGATTGAATATATTTAATCCTTGAATCAATTCAGATTGAATATTACTCACGGCTACAGGGAGGCCGATTAGGTGGTCATGCCATTTCAAAAAGGGAAATCATGTAGGTGAGCATGATGTGGTATTTTGTAACCCTTTAATTTTTCTCATCTTTTTTATGATTACTGTCATGGGTATATTCATAATCATATTTTTAACCCTACCTTATAATGTCACTTCTACTTTTCGAATATAATTTAATAATATCAAGCTTTATTAAATCCTAAACATTTTCTATAAAATTTAATAAAGTCATCATCAAGAAAAATAATTACAAATGTCATGGAAGTTATATATTTGATATTATGTGGTTTAAAATATTCCTATTAAATTTTATTTACTAAATTTTATATGGAAAATTTACCCATATCTTTATATTTCACCCCCGGTAAACCCATTTTCAACATACCTATCACATAATTGTTTTACTGATTTTCTATTTATAATGACCATAAATGAAAGTCAACTAAATAAAAAATTACCTGATTATTCAAAATATGTAATGAATTTTTTGAAATTAAATAAATATAATTGGCATAATTTTACATTATATTATGCCAGAAAAATGTGAAGAATAATAGTTCTCCATAAATACAATTTCTTATATATGAAATGTTTTTATAGTAAATTTAAGAATAAAATTTATTAAATTTAGAATAACTAGATTATAAATAATATAAATTAATTAATATTACCATTAAAACCAATTTAAAATTAAATTGATAATTTTAAATTCTAAAGGCTAAAAGAATGATTTCAATAAAAATATGTATTTTTCAATATTTATTGAAAAATTAATATTATTATAAAAATATAAAAACATTAATCTAAGATAAATTTTCCATGATTATTTCAAAATATATTTGTATTTTTACAAATAAATATTCTAAAAGTGGAAAAAATTTATTATATTATTTTCTCACAGAAATCACTAAAAGGGATATTTGAGAGAAAAGTGGTTTTTGAATCATATAAAGAAATTACAAAAAATGTAGTTTCTATTTATCAATATAGTTTCATTATTTGAATAATTTATACATATTTTTTTAAAAAATTATTCATATTTATATGTATAAATTAATGGATATGTTATAATGATGTTCTATATTATGGTTCATTTAGACTCAAGTTGTGTCTGTGAGATGCTATCATAGAAATTATTTTTTAAAAAACAAATATATCTAAACATATTGGGGTTCTACATTATTCCCTAATGGAAATGAATTTAAGCCTCATTTTTATGTCACTCGGATAAAAAAATAGGTTATCTATGTTTCATCATATCCTTGCATTCCAAATATAGCTTATTTAGTTTTTTAATTTATATAGATAAATTCAATGAGGTATGTAGTATTTTTGAAAATAAATTTCCCACTAGGATCAAAGATTTATTCAGTTTTTTATTCATAATAAAAATCATAATCCAAATGTATAACCTCTAAGCTCTGTAAATGTGAATGATTGGGTATGTACTTCCTCAAACGAGATACATGGAAGACATCCTAAACATAAGAGAGGTTATGTGGAAGAAAAAAGTGATAAGAAACCATTCATACTCAATCACGTATCTAAAATGGAATAATATAAATAGGAATTAGTTTTTAATTATTTCTAAATCTCATAACATTCTTTTTTTGGATAAATTCACATGTATAACTTCTCAAAAACTATAAATCTCATATTTCACTAATGATTAACATCATTATATTTCTATTGAAAATTATCTACCTTAATATTTTGATTAATTGATCTGAATTTATATGTTATTTTCTTAGATATACCAAGTCCTAATAAATTTGTTATTCCAAATCCCCCCCCCCCAAATATGCTAGACTTATACACTTCATTCTATAGAGGATTTAATAAAGATCTATCAGAATGATTGATTGAAATATATTATTGTAAGAATGATTAACTATAGGAAGGTGTTGATCTCAATCACCTATGAAATACAAAGAATAAGATCTCTACACACTACTGAAAAAGCCTCTCTTCCCATGGATTTGGGAAAAACCGTGGGTATAATGGTCTGCCCAAACCAAATCCCCTAGTTTTTCAAAAACCATGGGGGTTTGTTCCGAACCAATATCCAGGATTTTAACAAAACCTTGTGTATAGGTCTTGGTTAAAGACATTTGTAGATGGTTCTCTGTGATAACCATGAGTATAGGTTTGGGTGAAAAAACCTATACCCATGGTTTGAGAGAAGTGTGTCTACTTGTTTCCCGCGTAGACGTAAGAAAACAAAGTAGGGTAGGAAAAACATATATTTACTGTTCTCCCTTATATTCCCACAGTTTAGATTAACATATTTTGGTCGATACATATTTATATGAAATTAATTTAGGTAGGTTGGTTGGTGAGGCACTCCCCTTTTATTGGAGAATGCAATATCGAAACTCACCACCTGTTTTTTTAATATCAATGTTTTAAATTAATATATATAGATATATGTAGGTATATATTAGCATATGTTCTGCAGCTCTTATGGTGAAGTGTTGGATATTCAAAGTGGAGGTCGTGTGGTCCAAACACATGACTTTTTTTTTCTAATATGGATGGTAATATTTATATAATTATCTATATATGTATACGTAAGTGATACAACTAGAGTGGTGGGGCACCTCTAGTTAGAAAGAAAGGTCATAGGTTCGAAACTGGCTACCATCATATTTTAAATATTTATACCCACAGTATTAAAACCATGGGTACAAGGATATTATATAGTGGCAAGTTATTATATAGTTGTGACACTGTGGCAAAAATATATACCCATGGTTTGGAAAACTATGGGTATATGTCAAAGTGCTAAACCGACGCCTCATTTTCCCACAGTTCCTAAAACCATGGGTATAGGTTATACCCATGGTTTTGTGGGTTATACCCATTGTTTTGAACTATGGGTATTGGTCATTTTTTTAGTAGTGACATTTCCTGTAGTGTTTTAATAGTTCCATCTGTCTCAACATCTATTAGAGGATGTTTAATAGTAAAAAATCTCAAATTTATATCTCGATACTACTAAATACACCATGATAATATTCAAGTAAACCACATATTCGGATCAGATATAATATAATATGGAATTACATTAAACCTAAACACATCAATAAATTATACCAGAGAGTGTTGATCATGAAATAAATATTCTCTGATATCATGAAGTGTGGGGCCTTATATGGTGATTGACTACAACCCAAAGAGAATCATGGAACATTTATGTTTTTCAGAGTTTACTAAAAAACTATTGATGTTTCCCATTTTTTATTATGTATGTGTAATTGTTTTAGTATCCTATTATAATTATAGCTATAAGCCTTATCTTTTCAATTTACCAAACATCGGTATACAAACTCTACAATATCCCTCTTCATGATACCCTACAGAAATAGTCTTTCAGATTTATATATGTCTTCATACTTCCATGATGAATAGATAATGTTGAACTTAGAGCATCATACAATATCCCCTTATTGAATTATAGTATTTAAGGGACACAAACATGGTCCCTAATCCTTATCATTCCATCGAGATCCATGTTGAAATCAGGAATATTTTTTACCTTCTTCTGTTGCTCTACATCTTTCTTTTTAACCTCTTTAATCATTAATTGGATAGATGGTTGAACACTTATTTGAGAAAGATAATATTTCCACCTTAATTTATTATTTTTAGATCAATCATTTTAAAATATAGAAATATTGGATCTTCAATGATCCTCAACATAGATAAGCTTGCCTAAATCACTTTACTCAAACCATCAGCCACTTAGTTCTCTTTCCTAGTGTAGTAATGTATTGATACGTAATAATATTTAATCAACTACAACCATATTCAGTCTATCATATTTATATCTTTTTGGGTGAATATATATTTCTAAATATTATTATCAATATATATTACACCATTCTATATCATTATAATTCCTCCAAAAATTAAATTGAAAAATTACTAGAACTAAATCCAAATCATTTGTTGGGTAATATTTCCCATGAAAAGTTTAACTGGTTTGAGCATTAAGATACCATTATATCATTATGTTTTAGGACACATCCCAATCCATTCATCAATGACCATTATAGATCCAAAAACACTTCTTCGCTATGGGTTAATGTAGTCAAATGGTCATGGGATAACATTTTCTTCAGTTCCGTGAAATTTTCTTCACATTCACCTGTTCAAAATAACATAGATCGATTATGAGTCATCATGGTTAGTGGATTATATATACCTAATAAATTCTCCCAAAATCATTGATAATATTTTAATTAATTAATATTATCCTTGTTAAAATTTGTAAAATTTTAAAGAATAGTTTCAGATCCAACCAGAGAGTCTGTATGGGATTTTTTGTCCTGAAGACCTCAATGTTGATATAATAAAAATATTATATCACATACATAAGGTTTTCATAAAATATTTTAATATATCATAAATTTTGTTTCAGATATAAAATCTATTTCCACCATTAGTTCTAGAATGTGGGGTTTACCCTTGGCGTGACATAACCTTTGGGTGCATGATGAGTGTGGATTAAGTGTAGTCATTAGAAGATTAATTGATAAATAATAAAATATATTATTTGCTTATTTTTTTAATTTTATATACCTAGTACTCATCTATATAACCCATATTATGGATAAATAATTTGTTAAACAATAAAACACATGGGATTTGAGAAGGTCCATGGTTGAAAATTTTGGATGAACATCAATGAGATTTTGGATAGATGATATAATTATAAATGGATTAATATTCCAGAAAGGTTTCATTGGATCTCACCAATTATAATTATGTAGAATAATTCTTCCCCAGGGATTGATAAAAACCTATGGTAGTATGTTTTTTATTGTATTTAACACATATTGTTACCATCCCTTGTCAAACATGAATCAATCATTCTAAAAAATGTATTCACAAGTCGATCATTGATTTATGGGTGTGGATTTATCTTCCATGGTTAAGGAATTGATATTTTTAGTTAATAAAATATTATTACTTATGCTAGAAACATTCTCTATCAAAAGTCCATGGCTATCCCCAATGATGATCGATTTCTGTTCCTCACCTTTTTTTATTTCAATTATCCTTTTATTATTCTTATGATCATAATTGATGTTCTATTTGACTGAAAATTAAAAAATACTTAGAAACTGTTCATTGTACCATTGATATTTGAAAAAATGGATCAGTTCCACCGATTAGTGTTTGGAATTTAGATAATGATATGGTGTGATGGAAAGTACTTCTTAATAGACTAGGTATATAGAATCCCACCACTAGTGGACTTTATAGATGAGTCAGATATGAGTTCCTTATATGAGTTCATGGATGGGACATATACAAAGACAGATCCATTGATGATGTGTGATATATTCAGTAGTTTCTAAAAAATATAGACATAAATGACATGTACTTTGAATAAACACACACGGAGTAGTCCCTTTCTACGGTGATAAGGATTGCATGAAATGTTAAATATCAACCACTCTGTGGACTGTACACACATAGTGTGACATAATGATGGAGTATCGATGTGTCCCCTAGGTTACATGGGCATGAAAATGTATATTTATACTATAAAAACATGAATATGTACAAAATCACGACTAGTTACACATGCATGGACAAGTACCCAGACATCGAGAGGGAACCAAGGCACCATCAAGTACACCGGTTTGGCCAAAGTACATAGCCACATACCAAAGTACATGAGAAAGAATCAAAATGCATGGAAAAACCTAGGATATATATGACACACAAATTGTACCATATACATGTAGTTTAATCTTTCTAAAGAATTTTGAGGACCCAAATTACTATAATCTAGATGAGTATCTACAGGGCGTGTTCCCTTAGTTCATCTTTATTTTTGTATAGTATGGTATACTCTCTTGAGAATATTATGAGTGATCTCATTTATGTGTTAGTCTTGTATATTATTAGGTATATTTATATGTAGGTCAGGGTGTGATCCTCTATCATTCATCACTAGACTTGGTCAAGTATCCAATTACCAAATATTAAGGCTTATGATCCCTATCATACAAGGTAAATTCATACAAGGTTAGTTATACACCATATTCCTTAGTTGTAATACACAAAATTTGTATCATCATATTCTTGAGTTCCAGTGTGTACATATTCATGGAAAGGACCAATGGGGATGACCTTTTGGATGATCTCTATCAGTGATACCAGACTCAAGGAAGGAGTTCTCTTTGATGACCATTACCTTGAATCCTCAAACAGAATATCTAAATGGTAATATAGGTGTTACCTTACTTAAAGTCTTAATGTCTATATTGAGAATACCTGGGTTATTAGTTATATTTTATCATTTTTTAAATGAAATAAATTTTGGATGATGAAATTACTACTGTATTGATTTTTTATGTTTGGATATACAGGGGTGTCATGCTAGTTATGGTTATACTCACCCCATCATGGGATTTGCCTACACGTGTTGTGTATTTGGAAATCAAAAATATTTATGATAAATTATTAGGAGGACCAAGAGATGCTGAATCATAGATGATCTATAAGGACAATGGCAATTTCAATAGCATCATAAGACAACAGTCCCCGCCTAACTATCAAGTTGGACACTTTCCATTTTTGGTGGACTTTTACTCATCCCTTTATACATTCCTATACTTATGTCATACAATGATGTGTTAAATTGGTCTATGAGTTTATATTGGCTTCATTTGTATCTTAATATAATACATTACATTGTTACTTGGATATGTGTTAGTGTATACGACCTTAGGATAAGGCCTCCCATATGTGTTTTATTTTGACTCAGTGCTAATAATTATCCCTTGGTCTATTGATGGTGAGATTGGGATGTCACACAAGAAATAATGCATGATATGAAATCTTTTTTTGGTCCTGTCATGATAGAATGATATCAATGAATTTCATATTAGGCCTACATCTTTAAGGTTTTTTACTCAATCGTTTGGTTTGGGAACTAGGGAATCAATGTTAAGGTGTATCATGTTTGGATATCGGTATCTAGTGTTGGTGAGGAAGCTAATGTATCCATTCCCCATGATTCTAATAACCTACCTTTTGGATTGGAATATAAAATCATTATTTATAGGGAAAACATGGTACATGATTCATATATTAATGGGATATGGTTTCCATATTCTTCTTCTATTATCTCCTTGGACAAAAAATTTGAATATGGTACATCTTGAATTTATATAGGATTCCTCCATGAAAATGGACCAATTGGATTCCAAAATTATATCATGATAATGATATTCCTAGTGAGGAGGATTATATGTAGGGGCTTATGCATGAGGTTGTACCAATTTGTGGGTTTTCAGTCTTTCCTCTAGCCATTGCATAGCCAGTCACCCTAAAAGTACATTCAGATGAAATACACAGGTTGAGAATGCTTCATGAGTTTTATATATAGATAAACCTAATGTTACTAGGTAATCCAAATACATAGGAAATAGATGTCACATCCCGACTTGACCACCATGTACATGCTAGAGTTCCATATGACCTCATGCGCACCACCTCTAATAAAATAGTTTTTCTACTACATGGAGGTTTTGAGTAATTTAGTAGGGATATTAAACCCTCATTATCATGACATATGATCAAATAAAAACAATAAAAAATATGATAAATATTCAGAGTGAACATGTAGAAACTAAATAATGATATATATTTCATATAAATAAAAGTTTCTCCTAATTTGTAAAACCATTTCAATATTTTAACCAGTAGGTAAATAAATAAATAAATAAATAGTTGGGGTCCTCTAAATTCAATACCTTTCTACCACTCACTCCATTACCCTATTCTTATCCATCCACCTTATAGAATTTTCCCTTTTTCAGACCCCTCCTGTAATCTACAAGAACAATAAAATTACCTAGAATGGTGTGAGTGAAAGACTCAGTTTAACACCTCCAATGCTTCATTAACCTATTGTTCTCAAGTATAATAGGTGTATTCCATAGATATAATAAATTAATGAAAATAATAATATCTTACCACACAAAATCATGGGTTCATTCACAAACCATGATTGAAAAAATCATCGGTTATACATGCTTCATCTCCATGAAAAAATGATTAAAAAATGTTTTTAGAAACAATACATTCCCTTGTGTACAATCCTCAAGGATTTTTGTGAACATGATACCCAAATTACTCTATCCATCAACTAGTTTATGCAGATCGATGCCTTATAGTAGATAATAAATGTGTACTCACATCCACTAGGCTATCTCGAGGGAATGATACTCAAAAAATAACAAAAATCCTTGAGTGAATATTAAACATAATGTTAATGGATACCTTATACCTCCATCATGTGATCAGGTCCCTCATCAATAACATCATAAGTTACACTCACCCCCTCTAAGGTATAAACATTTCATGAAAACCCACCTATCTCAAGTACCAATAACAACAACCAAAGTTTGGTATCACACATATATTGTGAAGAATACAAGGTCGGTATAACATATCATCATCAGTATATAACAACACACATAACAACATGTGGACACAATCTGACAAGGGAATACCAATCTCAAGTATCATTATTGGATTCACATATCTAAATTGGTTTCATGGGATACACCCACACACACCCGCATAAAATATCAATAAATAATGGTATCAAATATATGAAAACATAAATTATAACATAGAAACATGTGTAAACGAGATCCCAAGAGGTAGGGAACTTCTATCCTCATGATCATCAATGTTAGCGTCTAGGTCTAGAAAAGATATCATCACTTGAATCCTAACCACAAACTAACTGGATAGAACACATGAAACAGTCTCAAAGAACCAGTTCTTATCATACCTACTTTTGGGTTCTAGAGAAAGTAAAGGAAATATAATTCATGGGATAGAACAAAAATCAGTCGGTGTTGATCATTATTTAGGGTGGTTTACAAGCACGACCCAAGAAGGGAGAATGAAGTGATACTAAAACAATAAATGTATCTATAGAACATGAAAGTGACACCTCAGTAGAAGGAGGGATACTATGGTGTGGGATCAAACTTCCATGTTATAGAAAGAGTCACTACACCAATGGAAATGAACTCCATAGAATAATTGGGGAGACTATGGTGAATAACTACACAGGCTTGTGTACCACTATGATGCAGGTACTAGGTCTTTGGTGTAGATATTCACATGCTTTTGTTTTTATTCAACTCCACTTATATATCCCATTAGAGTTCCTCTAATCCATTAAAAATAATATAATATATTGTTATTTTATGGTGTTTAACCATATGGAATAACCCTTATCAATTTTATATAATTCCTATCATGAATTAAAAGTTGAAGGCCTCCACTCAACTTAAAAATGACTATTTAATCAGCACAAAAGTGGTGGATATAATTCCATTACTATATAATACAAATAAAACACCTTAATAGATTAAATAACATAAATAGGTCCCATTTCATGGGTTTAAACACTATGGGACAACCTCTTTAGTCCATTATTCTAGGTTGAAGGTCACTATGTAACCACTTTCATAAAACCCTACTATGACTCAACTTTCTAGTTATGTTGTGGCCTCAATAAATTTCAATACTAATGTAGAAACAAAAAAACCAATATGGTGTAACCACATCCCATAGTCATGGTTCTATTCATAGTAGTGTATTACCTTCCACATTGGCAGACATATCCCCCAAACATCTGAAGCCCGTCGACCATCAACCAAACATGGCCAAACAAAAAAAACAATGTGTAAAACAATACTTTTATTAATAGAAATGAATTCAAGGATTTAAAATTATCCCAATCATAAATAATTATCATCCTATATAGGTTCCTCTAGTAGCCCCTCTCAAAAAACGTAGGCCTCTAAGCTTGAAAATTTGCCTATCACTTTTAATTATCCTATGGCCTCTATACATGATACCACTAAATATTAACAAGTTGTACCATATTCCATCAAATAAAATTCTGAATCTAGTGTATAATACACAATATATTACCCTCTTTAGATGTATTACATTCTTTCTCAACATCCTTTCAATCGATAGAATGCACAATTTTGAGAATGTACCTTAAAATAAATGAGACATGCAGAACATAATGCATTCCTAAAAAGAGATAAGTAAGATATATGTTGTATGTAATTTCCCCTACTGAATAAGTGATATCAAAGGGTCTAACAAAATAATTTCCAGCTTACCTTTCTTACTCATAAATCTATGCCCTAACTGATGAGTCACTCTTAAGAAAACACAATTTCCCAATGAAACCTCCAAAGGTCTCCTCCTATGGTTCGTATAAGATCTCTGTTTTCTCTTCGTGGTGATCAACCTCTTCGGAATTTGATTCACTATCATAGAGGTCTCTTGAACCATATTTTGTCCCACAACCCCTATCTCTCCCACATCTATCAAGAAGTGTGATGAATTAAAAAACCTCCCATTTAAATCCTTGAAATGATCCAACTAAATTGAATCCTAGAATCTATTATAGTACAAAATCTCAACAAATAGAAGGTTATAATCCCAATTCATACAAACTATAGGATGCAATCATGAATCATTTCATACAATATTCATATTTTGCACTAAGGCTATCAGTCTATCTAAGGATGGTATATTTTGATCAAACTCATCTAATCCCTGAGGGACTTCTACAAGGCCTTAAAAACCATCATATAAAATGTGTGTATCAATCTAAAATAATTCTTAAGGGAACGTTATGCATGCATACAGTCTCAAGAATGTAGATATTTCCAATATCCTCCCCTGAGTGTGTATCTGCAACATCCAAACATTCCATGGAGGTAAAAATTCAGTACATTTTAGCCAATATATATATTTTTAATTTTATTAATTTTCTTAAAATGAAAAGGATTTCGTATATTTAATTTGGGGATTTATTGAAATATAGATCTCTAGTTTTGGGAGAAAACTGATGAGGTGCATAGATGGATCCTGGTTAGTAGTAACTATGTAGCTCAACCGTGCAGCCCCATGGATATGGTGCATGGTTTGAGCAACCATACTGGGTAGGCCACACAACAATGCTAGGGTTACATAGAAAAAAGAAAAGGTAAAAATACTGGATTCACATTGTGTTTCAAACTATGCACTTAACCCTTATAAGGGGGGTGGGTGGAACCTTGGATGGTTCTCATGCATAGTTGGTACACAATATGGTCAAACATGTGGCCAAACCATGTGCCCATAAAAAATGGGTGAGGTTCCCATTTCCACTGCTTCTAGATACTTTTAATCCTCACTTTTCTTACCCATTACACATAAAGTAGCTCCACCTCTTATTAGACCACTACCTTAACCATGATGATAAGGTTTGGTCAACCTCCTCCATAGGCATCTGAATCACTCCACATATATTGCATTGGATATACAAATGTAGGTCCTTCATTCCACCTCATTCCTTTATTATTTATTATCTAAATTTGTAATTATAAGTTATTGTGAACTAATATGCCATATTCTTAGAGTAATTGTCTATTCCATTTATTTATTCGGTTATATCTTGGATAAGAGGACAAAACATAATGAAGAGTCATCTATCTTCTTATTGTAGGTGGTCTAGTATTTATCCCTAATGTATAATTTTATTTTATCAAGAATCAAGATTCCACAATAGCAAACATTATGCATTTTTTTGGTGCTGAAAACATGTCTCACACCCCGAAAGGCTAGTTTAGGATAAACTAAATATGTGACCCTCATTGAAGTAATATTTGAGGGATGAGAAGTATGAATAAAACAAATTTAAAATGGTGTGAAAAAGGTTATATTCCACATAAAAAAACATTCATGCCTTAGTTGATGCAAGGTTTTGTGGATTAAACTATGTCTAAATGATAACCAATGCTCATGAACACAAAAGGGTTACTTTTGTGGAAATATGTCACATGTGAATCCTAGTTTTTTGTGCGAAAGGAAATTCTAATTCCTATATGTTTTTCTCTAGGTTCTAAAACCCTATGGAATATGCACAAAGAGGGGATATTTGCGCTCCAGTAGATGTGAAACCATGGTGTTTCATGAGAAAGGTGAAGTATGACCCAATAGGTTGTGTGAATAATCCCTAGTTGGAAAGTACTGAGAAGCATGCCACCTAGTTCTAGGACTACTTTTGTTGCAGAACCATTGTTGAGGATTTTAGCTATAAATAATACCTGACCCCCACCTTAGTAGACGATCATCATAAGATGAAGGTATGCTCACATGCCAGAAAATAATCATCTTCCACTATAGATGGAAACTCTATATATAATATTCCCTTAATGGTAGATAAATTTCAGGAAATTCCTCTTATAGAACCAATAATTACTTGGATGGCCGTTGAGAGATCCTTACAAAACTCCTCTGAAGGATGGTCATGTTTTCACAAGTGAAATTGCCTTCATGCAACCAAAGCCCGTGCCCATCTCCTACTCATTTGGGTAACTACATCTTTGAATACATGGTTTTTAATTATTATAGATACTCTTTATCATGATAATCTTGTCCAAAACATAATAAAGATGTGTATAATAACTTTTTGGTCCCTGACCTGACATCCCCTTTGATTCTCATGAAGCCATTACCCTACATGTTTATCCTAATCATTTGTATCTTAATGTCTATATCAACTAATAATAGGTACCGTAAAATCTTTCCCCCAGATTTCCAATCCTCTATGATAGTGCCAATGTCATGTCCCTTCTAGAGGTTCATGAGTAGTGGTCACTTAATCCCTAGAGGTTGTATCTTCAAGGGAATATATGCACATTCCTTAGTGGGGATTCATTAGAAAAAATTTCCATCCACCCTGACATGGTCCATCTTTATGAGTGAGCCCCACCTCTTTCAGCTTCAATATGTAAACTTTCCTAGCTCCATGTACTAGTCATATGATGTTCAACTTTACAGCAACATCCTAAACACATGATGTAAAACTCTTTCCTTATACTATTCGATGAACACACGATTCCCTATGTATGATCATCATGGGATGAAAATTTTTCCTCCACCATGGATGAGACCCCAACACCGGGGAAGATTCCACAAATAATTCACACACTATCCTTCCCTATTGGGGGATAAGACACTAGAAACATGAATTTTACACACATTATGTCCTCAACATCTCTCCCCGCCAATGGATGAAACAACATCAACATTCAGCTTCCACACACTAGACCAAAACATCTCTTACAGGGTTATACTCTTAAAATTAGTATATTACATGTACAATCCCTAGAAAATCCATAATTGATTCACTTTCCAGGACCTATGAATCCTTAAAACAAGATGTGAAACTACATGAATCGATATTGTCACACATGTTTAAAACGTGGAATCAAAGTATGCAGGTTTTGATCCCTATCTCTCAAATAGGGTACATATGAAACATCATGATGTTTCAATCCTGAAATCATATATGTGTGCAAATATTCCTCCTAGGTACACACCCCCATCGATCTATCTCAAAAGGATGTTCTCATAATTCTCTATAAGGTGTTATGTCGATGGCTCAATCTGTCTCCATAGAGTGTTTTGAACTATCCCTATAAGAAATAAACCATTTTATCATCTCTAGAATACATTAAAATCATTCCCTAATCTAAAATCCTTACCCCATGCAATAAACATGGGATTATAGATTTAAAAATCCTAAGAATAATTATTCTCCTATCATCAATTACCTTGTAGTAAACAAAATATACATTGGTTTCCGCACCTAATATTAATAAATGAGAATTAATTTAAAAAGGGAAAGTCTTTACAAGTTCCCAATATACCAAATTTCTAGATATTCCTTGATTTCTCTAGCAATTCTACTCCCTAGACTGAATGTTATTTTCCTATTATAAAAATAGTAGCATAATTAACTAGTTTCTGCCACGAGATGGCCATTCGAACAAATTTTATTAACATGAATTAATGTATGGGGGTAACCATACTAGGTAATGAGCTCCGATGATGTATCCATTGATGGAGGAACTAATATCCTGTCACCCCATATCAATCAAGGGGAAGACATCACTAATGGAATCCCCCAGCATTTTAATGGGGGAATAAGGGGACACATAGAAGCATGTTCACTACGTGATGTGCCATGGGGAAAGCGTCAGAAATAGAAATTGAGAACCATATGTGAAACTCTTATCCCTAACATGGGGACTAATAATATTATACCCACACTATATTTTAATATTACTGGATCTGGAAATTTTTGGCATCAATCGTCACTAACAATAATGAAGAACCTGATGTGAAACTCCTCTCTTAAACCATTGGGACTAGTATCATTTGGGGAACTAATGGAATTTTGTATCACCAGACCATGAAATTTTTTTTAAGGTCCAACCAAGCAAGAAATGTCCCAATCATGAAACTCACCTATGTATTGGAGTAGTTAGCATTGGAAATCATCGGTCTGTGACATCGTCAACATGGATACTTCTATGCTTAAATAATATTGGATGAGGTTTGGGAATTAGTAATAAATTTAATAGTACTTGTACTTGAGGATGAATATATATGCCTTATAGAGATCATGTAATAGGAAACCAGTAACATCACACCAAAAAGATTGAGGGAAGAAGAATATTTGATGCTGTATTCCAACATGATTAAAACCTACTATGACTTCTCTTTAACAATTAACTATTTGATTCCCACAACCAATATCACCCTCATGAGATCATAGAGAAGAGGGTGACCGACACCCAGGTGAACTATTATAAGAGGGATGGGTTCCTCCCAACGAAGGATATTTTCCCCTAAGACATCAAGGTATCAGTTCCTTGCCGACGTTGCCCCCCAAGGGCCACATAGGTGGAACCGATCCCCTCTTTCAATGAAGAATTATTTCAGGATTCTCTACCCAGAGTGATCTGATAGATCACACCACTATTCCAATGAGGTAGGGGATGTTCGAGCTATGTATATTGAGAAAAAATCACAGGGGCCTCCTAGGAGTGCTCCCACCAGGCCTCATTAGTGTTTTAATTGACTAGTCCTTCAGGATCAAGAACATGTTGACTTAATCCTTGATCTCCTAACCCCAGTGCATAAAACCTAGTGCCGATTTCATGGGCATTCCCATAAAATTGCCTAAAAATGGAAATTTTTTACTAATAAAGCATCCCATGAAACCACCATCGTATATAGCCAGATCCATTTAACATGTGAATATGCATATATCTTTTCCACAATGGGACTGAGACCCAATCCACCTCACATGAAACTGAAGTTAAATCTTTCAGTTTCCCATCTTTAATTAATGTCATTATAAGACATTAAATAAAGTGGAAAACTAATGAGTAGGTCCTTCCTGTACTTCTATCAACTTTCATAGAGGCCCTCCATATTTTCTCATAAAACATCATGATGTTTGTCCCCTATTCCCCCAATTAATATAGACATCCCCACTCTCCATAAACTACCAACATAGGGGTCCTACCCACTCTATAAAAAAACCATATATAGGAACTCCACTTGAAAAAAATAATAAATATAGAGGACCCCACTACAATGTTTCCACTAAATTATAGAGCTTCCCCATTCTATAACAAAATAGCATAGAGTTCCTCCCCATGATGAAGATATAACCTACTCTAAAGAACCATCCCAGGATAAGGGGGTGAACACCCATCATCAGATATAGATCCTTATGAAGAATAATGTCATTGTTGAGCTCTTATATTGTGATGTGACAGATGATTAAGTGAAGGAAGCTTCTCCAAATCTCCTAGAGTCTTGTAAAAAATCCCAACAATTGAGGCTCATGATCATGGAGTCCAATATCCACAAGGTCCCCATTTGCCTCAATAGATTCCCATAGGCCGAGTATGTTCCAGCTCACTTCTAGAGACTTATAGTTCAACAATTTCCATCACAACCATTTTAAATTTTCTTAAACTCAACATAATAAGTTGTAGTGATTTCATAAACTTGATTGATTACCTTATATGGTGAGTGATCCGCTGAGACACAAACTGGTGATGCATCCCAATTGCATGATACAATGATTAATACCTCATTAGATATGAAAATGATAATGAAGATGGATTATACTCCATGATTTTCCCAAATGAGTAGTGACTACTTGACATGTGTGACACTCCCTTTCCCACTAGAACTATCACAAGGTAGACCTACATAGGTTCCAACACCCTTATCTCGGCCTGCAATGATCAATGATTAGACCAACCAAGAGTAGGACCCTTCTTCTAGGAAAGGTGGAAAATGGGATGTTCAATCAACTAATCAGCTATAAGTGGTTTTATGGACACTAAATCTTCCAAAAGTTGACATATAAATGTCTATTACTAAGTAATAAGTGGTTTTTTTGCTTCCAGATAACTTGGGAAAAATATCACCACCTCTTTAACGGGAAGCTGACCTATCCAGGGATCCACAAACACCTCAAATCCATTAACCAATAGTGAATAAAGTTAGTGATCTCCATGCTCGTGGTGGATTAGAAGACTGAGACATATTTTTATCACCAAACACTATACAAGACCTAAATTAAGAGCCTTATAGTGATCCACCAGTTTGTAGAATATGTTTCTCCATATGTACAAATTAGAGGCAGGGGATAGTATGATGCCCTAAATATCATACTTTTCGTGTGATAGTCTTGACTATCCACTGAAAAAGAAAATTATCCCTTAGTTACTTCCATAGTAAATGTTCTTATCAACAACCCACCTGAGGATCTAAAGAATAGAGAAAAACAGGACAAGGTAGTTAGTACCTACCTAAAGGGGAAGCACAATACTAGGAAGAACCACAGGAAGGTGTCCTCACTTGTCAGCATAGGTATAAAATGGGCCTTATAAATCTCCCAAATGATATTTTTCCACCTATCCTTAAATACATCGAAAAAGGAAAATAAAAACTTGAAAATTTTAACCTATTATAAGCCACAGTGATATCAGAAAAGAAACCCATGGTAGCCGCCTTGCTCCAACAACTTGAGGAATAAAAAAGGATTTCTCCAAATCTCATTGATGAGAAGTTCATAGGCATCAAAAATGTTCTAAAAGACCCCATATCTATTATAGTGTGACATACATTCCACCTTGTCCATATAAACCAGTTCAAACATCGTGGCCCCACTCACCCAGTCAGGTCAGAAGTTGAAGGGTATGTAAAGTGACTGAGATATGGGTTCTTGACCCAAATAGAGTAGTGTAATCATCGGTCTTAGGATAAAGGTCTTGGTGATCTTCTATTTAATGATACTGTCAACACACTGGTATCTAGAGGCCCTCACTGGGATGACATGATACCTACTCTCGTTGCTTGGGTTGAGGTCTTGGAAACCTTATAGGTGGAAATCCCAGCTTTTGAAAATCTATACCTTGCATGTGTGGATATTGTCTGATCCCTCTAATGTTTTTAATCCCATATTCTGTATATTCAATGTAATGGGATATCTTCTACAACACCTATCCAACTATTCATAATGGTGTATCGAAATTTTTTATACTCATGAAAAAAGAGGCTTCCAAACTATGATGTTTTATTCAGAATCTAGAAGGGTCTACGTTTGTCTCATACAACCTATTTATCACATGATATATTTCTGTTAGGGAGGATATTTGTGGAGAGTTACTCTAAAATTTATCTACTCTATGTGAAAAAAAATTATCGCCGTCTTTTTATGGTGAATGAAGAGGCATGGTGAGGGAGTCACAAAATATTTCTTCTAGTGGAAAGGACTCATGTACTAACTTGACATACCACATGCCTAAGAAAATCCACTCATAGGTTGAATACCGAGTGTCAAAAATGATTTTTTCCAACCCTCATCTCCTTAAACTACCAAATGAATTATGATAAATCATTGAAAGGGATCATCTTTTGGAAGAATCCATGTAGTGGACTAGAAAAAAGTTTCACCCATTACCTCTTCAATCACCCGCAATAAGGATAACAGATGTAGATGTGACCACCACCATCCATGTAGATGTACATAAAAAGGTACACCTACTATACCAATTTCTAGATGATAAACATAGAGAAAATCCCTAATAGGTTCATCCTTTCCCAGTGTAGCCTTACCCAACATAGTTTCTCCATGTGGAACTGCCTCGATTAGTGAATTTGGCTCCTACCCCTCACCTTGGCAAGGCTACTAGAGAACCTTTCTTAGATAGAATAAACATGGACTATTCCTTCATGGATTTATAAGTCATATGATACTTCATTTTAGCAGTAGATAATGGTTTTTTAAAATTTATGGAGTGCAAGAGACCCTGAGAGGATGGACTCACGGTTCGTCTAGACCACTACCAGTACAACAAAATCCTCAGGCACATGATCAATGAATGATTTTTGTTAAATTATTGGCTCTAGGAACAAGTAAATCATGTATTATTTATGTTGGGTGTTGTTCCATAATAGGTGACACATGTCTCCAATGACCTCGATAATGATGGTGAAGACTTTTTTGAGTGGATATAGTCTCTATGAGATGCAGATATATGACAAGTAGTTTGACTAGAAGATAATTTCTTGCACTCACAGTAATATATGTGACTTAATGAGAAATCCAAAACCTACTATGGTTGATTTAATACCTATGAACACAGTCTATATGTCTACTTTACATCCTTACTAGTCTTATAAGAACACAAACTAGTTAATAATGGTAAATTGGTGTCACCCATAGGTTCCAAATCCATCTCACGCTCTTGGCTATTTCATGATTCATGAGTTAGGAAATACACCCAGGATTTTCCCAACCCCAGACTATTCCTTTGAGGATAATCAAGAGTATTTTTATGGGAATACCATTAATATAGTATACCAATTCCAAATTCTAAATAATTAGTTATACAATGTAAACCCATCAGGTGCCTCTCACATATGTAATCCAAGGATAGGATGAGGACATGTGAGTTTTTAGAATTCTCAGGCTAACTCATTAATTCATGCTGCTAAGGCTAGGAAGCATGTTTTGTTGACCAACAAGAACATTCATCCCAGTCCTCTCTATTAGGTATTCCTCTATATTTGACTATGTTAGTTGATCATGTATCTCAGTCATCACCACATCGTGATCAGCGTCATCCAACCAGGTTTAGACCTTAGCCAATGAACTTTCAACTTCAAATTGTTCAAACTATTCCAACTAGTCAGCAACATAATATCATCAGTACAAGGCATGCTCTAATAGTTAATCTAGTATAATCCACTGTTCCCCTTCCATGCAGAGACCTACCATAGGAAATGGTATGCCCATGATAGGGATGTATGATGTGTTAAAGATCCTTGATAGAATACCCACAAGGATTTCAATCTCTAATTTTTTTCTTATCAATGGAAATGAGAGAGGTCCTTATTGAAGCATTGAATATTACCCTGTAGTTCAATGTTGAGGTAGTTTTTTGAGAATATATGTGTGGCGGAGGCCAATAAATACTAATGTCTTGACATCATTTCGTTTTTCAGGGAAGACAATGGTGTAATCATGTAGCGGAAAAACACCCACTATATATCACTGGTTTGTTCAATGGTGTGGAGTTCTACCACTACTTGGTGGAAACAAGATATAATATTAATCTCATCCTAACCAAAAAATTCTACAAGATTGGACTCATAGAGGAAGGTATGAATTTAGAAACTATATGGAAATTATTAGAATAAGACTTTGTTCATTGGTATGATATCATGAACTGACATCATTGTATTATAATAAGACACTACTAATCATTCACTACTAGGGAGACCCAATATTAATTTTCAGGTGTTGGTCTGCTCATTATAAGAAAAGTGCCTCAAATACTCCCTTAATGGTAGTGTTGGGGAACTCCAAGGTATGTGTCCCCCTTTGAATCCTTTGAGGCATGTTATCCTGATGTTGGTTACTAAGAAAGAGAGGTAAAGTATGTTCAGAACAACAGGGTTGAGTGCTTTAGTTCCCACAAGGATCTAATGGACACATCAATCAATATTTGTGTAGACATGAATGACAATGTCTTTATCCTGATTCATCGGTTAGAGCCTAGAATTTTAGACATGGAGGGTTTTTTCTTTGAGAAAAGGTTTTTTTTCTCAATGAAAAAGGGGCACCCAAATATTACCTCATACTCCAATACCAAACAAGCTTGACTAAAACCAAAATCCCTTACTACTATAATGTATCAAGAGATTCCCCCTATCCCACCAATCCATGACATTCCCATGTGTTCTAAAAAGTAGTGATGACTCAACTAAGAGGGAATTATTTCCATTTCTTCTACATCTAAAGTGGGACACATGGTCATTGTTCAGATGGAATTGGATCGAAAGCCTTTATCGCCATGGTCTCAGCTGAATAGTAAAACCTCAGTATGGATTATGTATCCACTAGAGAAGACACCAGTGCTCCCCTAGATCAATTTTCCTACAATAACATCCTCCATTCTATAATTATAATGTATCAAAATATTAATACGATTTGAAACAAACACTCCTACATTTGAATTGGTTTTTCCTCCACTGTTTATGGGTTAGCTCTACTGAACCTTGGTCATGAGGTAGATCAAAGAGAAACACTTATTAGTGAAATATGGTCTCCCATTGAGAATAAGGGTATTTTTCCTTCTTGAAACAACACTATGAAATATTCCAATATTATGCTAATGTGGTGCTAGGGGTGGACCCTCGAGTTTTTTCATCTTCCTAGCCTCCTAGTAATACATTACATGTTCATGAAGCCTCTCCGAAAGATGAACCACTCTCATAGTGATACGGTCTTGGTTAAAGTTGACAATATTGTCAAATCGAACCTCATAAGGTATGTACAACACTCCAAATGGATATCCAAAATCATCCCATAAAGGAATAAGAATTAGTAGATCAGGTTCCATATCATATTCTGGGACCCCAACATGCATTTTTAGAAGGATTATTTTCCCCTTCTTGTTATAGATATGTTGATCAATGATATAACCGAGTTTTAGTCCCTCTCATTCTTGGATGCATACTCTGGAAAAAACCAAATCTAGATGGACTCTAAGGATGATGAGTTCACCATATTTAAGATTCCCCATATGACCCTATTCTGTTAGGTAATATATTTCGGCTTAAAATGTTGGATCCACTTATGAGCAGGCCATGCACCACATCTTTAAGACAATTATCGTGACGCCATTGGAGTTATACATGGAAGAATTGGTGATCAATTACCACCATTTTCAGAACCATATCAAGGATATTGAAATGTTTTTTAACTTCATTCAACGATGTCAATTGAAAGTTAACATATTTATGTGTTCATTTTGGGTTTTCTCTAGTATGTTCTACTCCTTCATCGTAATATTTAGAGGTATCATGACTAACCTAGATAAGATTTTGGAAATCAACAAAATTCATACCTCAATAAATCTATTGGAGTTACTGGATCACCAAGGCCACTTATCCTGCATACAATAGTTTATCATAAATATGGTTGGTAGTTGTATTCTCTTATAGAGGCTCATGAAGAAAAAACTTCATTTATTTGTGGTATGGTGAGTGCTAGACCTCATTTGGGGACATGAAAAAGTACCTTTTACTACCTCTATTTCTCATTCCAACTATATCTATTATGTAGAAACTCTATAATGATCCATCAATTCCCTTGTATCCTAGAGAAATAATTAGGTTAGAGATAAAATCATATACTATATGAGTTTCATTCTCCTAAAAACATATTTTTTTGACGCTTTCATTGTGTCCACGTCCATGCATGTTAATGTGTGCTGGTGTGCTTGTTACCTAGTATTCCTCTTTTTCCAAAGTTAGACATATTTCATAACTTTCATTAGTGATGCAGGATTCTTAATCAAAATGGGATGATGGATCCTTCCATGGATTCCTCCTTGGAACTTCCCACATAGTCAGAGTATCTCCAATAAGGATAAGTAATGTTTTTTGGAACTAATTTTTGGTGCCATCTCTTTATGGACAATGATAAGTTACACTTATTATGTCTAAAAATTCCTACGGCTATTGATAGGGATGAAACCTTCAGTCCACATAGTAGTCACATTGGGAATCACTAACATATCTGGATTCTAGAAAAATTTGTAACCTTTATTCTTCATTTTAGATGGAAATCTCATAGAGGCATCTTATTAAATAAACCCAAGGCATCTCATTTCAATCATAAGGTATCTAATAATGATTTTTTATTTTTTTTAATTCATTAAACTCAGGCATACCATGTTTCACATGAGGATTCTAATGTCCTAGGCACATATATTCCAATGATTTCACCTAAGGAATAACTTGTTATATGTTGGGAATGAATTTTGCTTCATATGTTTAATGTCTTGTGAATATGGATGCTTTATTCATAAAAAAACCCATGGATGTAAATAAAAATTGTGATTTACTAGGAGGTAATATGCCACAACTATAATTTTACTAATGGATGGATCATAACATCCTATAGAGGTGAACCTATGAGGTTTTTCTCATAATAAGAAGTTGTCACACCACGAAGTTTGATCAAAACACCCCTGAAGGTGGATCCAGGATTCACATCCCTAGGTGGGATCACTATGGTTTACCATTGGATGGGACTAAACATTAAAAAATAATTGTACATACCCTATTCATAAGACATGGATCAAAACCCATGTAGTTATATTCTATAGTTTAATGTTGGGTGACAACGCCGATCTAAGAAATTTAACATCATGTGGTAAGGATTCTCACCTCATTAAGGGAAGATAGATGAAGGATAGTGGGGGGATTATTCATGTAATATAGACTTCCCATGATGATTTATCTTTATTATATTTGGTGTGGGTATTACACATTGATCTACCCAAGGGACCTGAAGGAGATGTGGTTTCTCGGGTGAGAGGAATAATCTTATCGGGTTTGTGGTCCAGAGAAGGCAAATACAAATACAGATTTTGGGTTGAGACCTCAGAGAGGATTATTACATATCCTAGTAAGTTTAGAATCAGATCACAAATAATTATAATGGGATGGTGATTTTACCAAAGTATAAGGCCCCAAGGAGTATGTGGTTGGGTCTTATGAATGAATGTGGCTCATACAATGAGTATTGATGTTGGGACTTACACTCAGGAGGATTCACATAGAGAAGATGGGGAAGATTTCATGTTTACTACTAACCTATATGCCCATGTGATTCATTCTATGTGTGATAAAAACATCAGAAGCAGTAGAGCTAATGCCCACATTGTTAAATAATAATCAATGAGAGATGGTGTGGGTCTTATGCATGGAATATTTCCAATGATCATGTCATTCCACGCCAAGATGATGTCATTATGAGTGGGTATGATCTTATTCCTTGTGAGATAAGGATGTATGGAGACCATCCCATTCCATTCACACATGGATCCAACTTTTCTTATTTCCTAGGATAAGGTCATAATATAATTCCATGGGTTGAGGACGTTGGGACTATGTAGTTTTACGTCATGAAACTAGGATGTGGGGGACTCACTACTCACCCCATGGGCATACATAATCGTTGTTCATGGACCCTTGGGATGGTCTTGGAATTATAAACTCTATGATATAGAGATGGGGAGGAGGGTCCAACAATGATGTCTAGGTTAGAGTGACTATGATAAGAACCAAATAGTGTTAACATACCTATGCCGAGAAGCAAGATATAAGGTAATGAGATCACAAGAGGAATCACACAAGGGACCATGAAATTTTTGCATGAATGTTTATAGGTACATGTTCAAGAGGTTCATGCAAGGTATAGTTGTTTAGAACAAGGCTTTATCGATCATGGTGATCTAACACAAGGTCTAGCCACTGAGCTTAATAGAAGGGGTGCATGCAAGATTGGGGCATGCCCAAAAAAGAGAGGTTCTATGCCAGAAGGGACTTTGCGCGTACCTAACATGGGATTGAAATGATTGGGTGAGGATTAACCAACTATAGGCCTAATTAGTGGTGGACTCATAGGGAATCTGTCACAGAAGATTCTATACTTTGGTGGATCCACATATTTGTGATATCACGGATGATTAGTCTTATACACAACAGTGTGATGATTCACCATCCAGAGAGACACCAACAATGGTGGGGGGGATTCTATTTATAGATGAAATCATTAAGGATGGGTTCATAATATTCCAATCATATAAGATTTATTATGTGCATATTTTTCCTTTCTAGTAGTGACCATCTGTGGAAGGCAACAGTTTGGCTTCACCTATAGAGCGCAAGAGGCTTTCACAAAGATTGGGTTTGCTTTCTCATTCCATTGATATCTTATGAACTATTTCCTTGGATGATCATTTTCACTTTGGGGAAGGAATAAGAAATATCATCATATTGGGTTTGCAAGGTTCTTACACATTGATTACTCTCTAGAAAACATGTTTTGAAACATTCTTGTGCCACAATTTTTGTTCTCAGAGTTGAAAAATAAGATAGATGATGGATTTATTTATTCCGAACTTGTTCATGTGTGGATTTAGCTAGAATTCAAATTTAACATCCCAACCCGACTTTACAATATTTTGGTAGACAAATCAGTGATTCGTGTGGCCTGAAGTGCACAACCACATACATAAGAGGCTTCAAACTAGAAGAGAGGTTATAAGGAGGTGATAGTGGGGAAACTATACCATCGGGATTAGAGTAGTACACCGGTTTATTAGATAATAAATAATAGAAAAAATAGAATTAATAAAAAATTGAAGCCATAAAAATGAAGTAATAATATAAACTAAATACAAAAAGGATGGAAAAAATCTAGTATATATAATAATGCACTCGTATCCTGATTATGATACACTAATAATTCAATTGGAAGAAAAAAAACAATATAAAATAAGTAAAATGTAAAAAATCCCCGAAGGCCTTGTCCATGAGAATCCTGAGCTCTAGCTCAATATATTGTTCAAAATCCTAGGAATAACAAAATTGATACAAACAATTATCCCTGGTCCTATGAAAATGAGATCTACTCGGGCACCCAAATCCAATAGATTCCCATGAAGGGTGTGAGATATAAATCCATATAGGTCACCACCCAAGGTGTCAACAATTGAATATAGTCAATTAATATAAACCAATAAGTGTTCATGTAATAAGAATAAATATATAGTACTGAATAAATATATAAACATTCATCAACATAGGTTATGATATGACACATGGCCGACTCTAGCTGATGAGGATTACAACTAAAAAAAGTGTCTGATTATCAAATGTACGTATATAGTAATAGTATATTCATAGTATAGCTATATATATCATCCATGTATAAAAACCAAGTATGTATGTATGTACGTTTCCACATACATGGAATTATAGGTGTTGGATGGACTAGGGTGTAACTCGGTCATCCATAATCATTATGAATGAGCCTATAATCTCAAGGAAAAGGGTACATGACCTACATCTCATATTGAGTGGGATTTATCATTCTCATCATTCGAGATGGTGAGTGTGACATCATTTCAAGAATCAAGATGGGGGGAGTGTGTTATCATGCCAACACTCTACTAAGAACGTGGTACATCATTCCCACCATCCCAAAAATGTCAATGGTGTGAGATGTCATGACTCAACACCCGGTGTAAGGGAGTATGATACCACCATGATAAATATAACCCTTACCATCGTTCCATAACCTACATCATGGTGTAATTATATTTATGAAAATTATCCATGAGTCATTACCTATATTTTTTTACATTGATTGAGCCCAATTATAACTGAGAGAATCATAATTTTAAATTTTAAAATAAGTCATGATTATTTAGTTATGACAAGTTTCATGGTCATACCACCCATTTCAAATCCATTTAAATTATACCATTTAATTAATTTAGGGAAAAAATTCCCTAAAAAACATGTCATTCCCTTTAATACAGCACATTTAATTAAACCAGACATGGAAACTTATTCATCTAGGTCCAAAGGGATCATACAAGGTTCCTTAGTCAAATATGGATGTTACCTACATGTGAGATTCGATTCATTAAGTGATCTATGCCCTTAGTAGGATATTTGTTAATTATTCATTTTGGTTGGGGTGGCCCATTCCATGAACATATAAGGTGGACTGGTTCCATAAAATTTTTATAGAAGAGGGATACATTATTTATGAATTACCACAAAGTCCATGTAAAAAATTCCTAACATCAATCAATGACATAAAATCATATTGGAACACCAAAGAATTAATTCAATCATGTCTTAAATAACTAGTCCCCACTTTGTAATTTTGAAGACACTACACCTCATCTGAGGTGTTTTCATATATAATTATGTCATTATTAACAAAAAATTCATTCAGAATTATGGAAAATAATTTCAGGAGTCATAAATAAATTCATCAAAAGGAACATAGACGGGAGATTCCAAAAGATGGAAAAATATTTAAATTGATCAGCATGGCACTTAAGAGGTTATCTAATCAATAAGAAATTTCTAATAGCGGAAATTTCATTAATAATCAAATATGAACACATAAAATGAATTCTTAGCATAAATTATTTTAATTGGGAAGGTTTAATTTATGTTGTCACAACCATGGTGAATATATGTTCAATGTTATATTTTTCTATTTACCTAATAATTCTTAACTGGTGCAACACATGGTGTGTAAACCAATTTAGAATAAATAAAACTACTTTATTGAAACACACATAAAATTACAACATGTAGCATGACAATTCTATATATAAAATGGAATAAAATTGAGGAAAAATTCATTGAAAAAAAACAAGGGTCATTAAAATAATTTATACTTTCAATTTTGGTCATTTCACCACAAAAACTGGGTCTCATGGTTTAGCGACATGGTTTTTTCAAACAATATTCCAACTATTCGACACCCTCTGCCTAAGAAACCCACATAGAATTGTTTTTCCACATAGTTTGTCTAGCTGTGTACTAACCATGTGATGAATAGTGAATAAATATGGCCTAAGTGGAACTTAGCTTGTGGTATTGGTGTGTAGTTTTGGTAAAATGAGAAAAACTAATGTGACACCTTTTACTCCTCTAAAACAGACCACATAGTTTTTTATGGGGCCACATGGTTTTAGATAAACTATGTGTCATGTCAGACCACAAAAAATTCGGATTTTTTGGTCATGATGCTCACAAAACTCAACAGAAAACCCGCAAAACCCCTCAAGCATTTACCAAGGTCTAAAAAACTCTAAGAAGTGTTAAAAATCTCAGAATTTTGTTTCGAAGCTCAGTTCAAAGATAGGAATCTCCACTATACTACAAAATTCTAATTCCCTTAGAAATTTACCTTGGCTAAAAAACAAGGGTCGTTGCATTTAGTTCCAATAAATTTCCCCTAGAAGTTGAGTTGAAAGGGGACCATATGGTAATGTTTTGAAGGAAATATTGAGGAGAATAATTCCATTCCATGGGTGTATGAAATATTCAATATTTCTAATGTAATGTTCTTATGCATAAACACAAGCCCATTGTCTATGCCTATAAATTTCTGAAGGGGGACCTTTTACAATCCTTTTTGAATTTCTGTGTGATATGATGATATTATCTCATGCATGTAAGTATTTTGTGTGTGTGTGTGTGAATAACTGATCCTTGGACACTTATTTCTCACTGAATCCCTCTTTCATGAATTTGGCATTGTGACTAGACACTACTCTTGTGTGCCTATTGATAGACTTTCATGCACCACCACTTATTTTATACTGAATCCTCCTTATTACACACACATTCTTTGGATTTTTAAAACACATCTGAAATGGATGAAGAATATAACCCTATTGATATTTAAGCCACTTCCATAGCTCAGAGAGATTAAATATTGGGAAATCCTCATATCTCTCTGATCTAGAAGGGTTGTGTTGGACAAGCAAATTATTATTGCAATACTAGAAAAAGAATAGAAAAGAAATTCACTAAGACAATATATATTATTATGGAATTTCAGGTTGATGGATGAGTTTCTCATCCCAGTCATTGGGGTTGATGCACCACGATTGTTGTTCACATGCGAAGATGATCTGAATCGCTAGAACACCAAGGTTTATGACAATTATAATTTGAAGAACAATGGTTTCACCATTTATTCACTGAATGAGAGTACTGGGAAAATCACCAGTGAAAATCTAGAGGAAGAATAATTTCCCAACCAATTTTCTACAATCTTCTAAATAATCATGAAATAAAATTGCTTGAGTTTACATAAGTACTAGGGCTTACGATCGGGTGAAAATTTGATGAGTGAGTGGTCTCAGAAAATCCACACATGCTATATGTTCTAAGAGTATAGGGTGGAGTTGTGTAATGAGAGACTATGTGAGGTAGTGTGAATGTGACAATTAAACATTTACCCTAAAAGATCTAGTTTTAGAGCTCTTTATATGATGGTTTATGGATATAAACACGTTCCATATTCATCACAGGAAAGTATTCATAAAAATTTGGTACTTACACTTCATCGGAGGAATTCCACTTGAAGGATTCCAATATGATGAGTTCCATCCATTATAGAACATCTGGAATGATGGGAAGTGGCCCCCTCTCCTTGAACAACATCTTCTAGAGGTGTTGAGGAAGAAGATAAAAAATGATCCCATATTTACAAGATATATCATTTTTAAGGTGTTGTTTGACATATTTCTAAATTAGGGCTCTAACATGGGGATGTTTGGATGAGTAAAATAGTGCCTAAATAATTTACATAGGATGAAACTGGGATTATACTAGTCAATTATAGTGGAATCATTGTTAAAAAAAGGGGGTATATAATGGTGGGAGTCTATGATCCACTTTTTGTCTACACAACATGTATTTCCATATTTTGGAACAGTTTGTTGCTTTCAGTCATGGATACAAAGATGGGAATATGCCCACGGAAGCAGGTGATGGAAAAAATTAGAAGGCCCAAAAATAGATTCAAATTTTGGGTACCTATGATGGATTTTCTCTACTACCTAATGAGAAGTGTTTTGTGGGGAATCATGTTGAGGAGGATATGTATAATGTTCCAATTCATACATGGCTGGATCATGGTTCATCTCAAGGGTTATGAATGATTTAATTTCATCATCCATCCAAATGATGGCCTGAGACCATCCCTATTGATCATTTATGGTGTATGGATGTTGATGCTTGATGAGTATGAGGTCAATTTTTATATTTTAATCCATCTAAACCACTAAATCTATCCCTCCTCAACTCTGTTTGGACCACTGGTGGAAAACCGACAAATAACCTGGTAAATGAAGTAGTATATACAAATGTTCAGAGGGGGAGTACAGATGGAAAGGATCAAGGGTCATTTATTTAGTGATCCTTACACACTATACTACTTCTCCAAGTAGTTTGGGTGCCTTTATAGTGTGATAAAGAGATTCTACATGGGGATCCATGAGGAGCGGAACCCCTATATCCTTCATCGTCTATGGTGTATGTTTGTGAATGTGGGATCCATATAAATATATTTGTTGTCGCCAACCAAAGTCAATTATTTCTTATCGATGAACAATTAATGAAATTAGGTGGAAGAATATCTGGAGGAAATCTTATGGAAGCACATTCAGGTGCTCGCATAGGTGAATGAGGATCCATAGCAGTGAGGAAGCGTGACAGATTCCACCAAGCTGAAATCTTGGAAACAGGGGTATCTCAAGTTTGGAATGCGCTAAAGACATCACAAGGTGCAGTCACACCCCTACATCTATAGGTGAGTGCTCTTGGAAGTTTCCAAGGAATAAATAAAGGGGTTTCCTTGGAAGAAGATGATGTACTTAATACAAATGGATACTGATGCCATATTTCCATCTCTTTTGATGTCTAGGTGGATGCTTCAAATGTCACTGTTGACAGAAGACTTGTGGTTGAAGCTGAAGAAATATTGGATCAAGCTACATGAATTTGGGCTCATTCAAATCATGTATAGGGTGAGGTTTTACTATAGGTAGTTTTATATGATGGATATAGATACATACACATGTTAGTTGGGGGAGAATGAAACTACTTCCACCCAAGTATGAGTGATGTTTGGCAATGATTTGAATCAGGAGGAGACACAATGTATTTATGTTTCATCATATGTGGAGGAACAAACCAAAAATTAGGCACAAGAGTCATGTAATGGAGAATCGCGGGGGTTAGCTCCTTATCAAATGAGTCCCCCATAATGTGGTTGAATAATTATCTCAGGAGAAGAGTTATCTGAGTTTCATAAGGTAATAATTATCAAACTAACCTCCCTTTATCCCTCCCTTTTCATTATCCTGATTCTATAACTAAATCTATTAATGTGGGCCCCTATTAAAGTGGGTAAAGGTGATCCAAAGAGAGCAGAGAATCACGCTCTAAGGCATGTGCCTAATGATTAAGTGGCTAGTGGTCTCATCAAGGAGGTTAGGTCGACAGCTTTTCAACCTTAGGTCCTCACTATTATCAATGGGTTTCTATGTCCTGGAATCCCATTGACTGTGCCCACTTCTATAGCGATGGTGCACCTAAGACAAATCATCATCAGAATTCTTCCACCCCGAGGGAATAACATATCTCAAGTCATTCATCCATAATTATATTTCCATGTAACCATTGAATCAATGTGTTTTCATGTTCCATGCAGATCCCCTCGAACAAAAAAATAAGAACAAGTGCTATTTTTTAAAGTAACACATGTTCTTGAATGGTATCCAATTGTGGAAATATCTATCATGGCATAAGAGCTCCACCTGCCAATTCTCAACTCTTGTATGTCATTTCATTTCACAAAGACATACTTTTGGTTGCTAATAAGGATGACTAATGTGTTCCCATTACAAATAGTTCTTAAAAGGTTGTGTCCTCAGAGAGTGTATGAGGAATGGATATCTAAAAGACCTTCTTTGATAACCATATTGGTTCATGAGGAGCCGGTCATCCAAGGTGATCATCACTTTATCTAGGAATAACACTCGACTACGATTGTGAGTGATGCCAATGGTTGGGTGGAACTCGAGGCAGGAGGGGGCGAAGTTACTAAGGAAGATTAGAATGAAGACCACCAACCTCATGACCCATATCCCCGCCAATCTGACAGGATTCTAGAAGAATATCTTATTGCTATCATTATTTCGTATTTTCCGGAATATGAACCTACACCACTTAAAGTGTTGGGAGACTTAGACCCTGACATAGAGAAAGAGAATCACATAATCCAGTGTATGGTGTTGTAGTTTATTCTATTTTTCATTAGCCAGACTCCAAAACCACAATATGTGGGTTGGATGAGGTCTCTCTTTCATACTATGTGGAATATATATGACAATGGGGAAGATGATTGTGGTCAGCACATACTGGTCTGTCACTTTCTTTCTGGGCAGTGTGTGATGGAATCCAACATCAATATATTTCTTGGAATTTAGAGATGTCTTGATGTATTTAAATGTTCCAAGAAGTCAACTAGAAAATCTACTGTATTAATGAAAAAAACTATCATACATATTTATATCAATAAATAATAGATCTTTATCTAACAGAAGGCTCAGCTAGAGGAGGTCTAGAGGAAGATTAGGTATATTGAAATCTCATATTTCCGATAACTAGGCTGAGTGGGACCAAGAATATATCATGAATTATGATCTTCATACAATTGAATATGAGGATTAAATGAAGATCAAGAAGTGGAAAATGACCTTGGAAGCGACACTATAGTGGTTGGTGGGGCTACAACACTGAATTTCTAGAGTATAGCCATATGGGCCATTCTGAAAGGACGTAATAAATGCTACAACATGTTTGTACCCCTCACCAATTCCATAATTATTTTATTGTATATTGAATAATTTTTATGATCATGGATTCATTTCTACTTTTACTTTTAATTATCACTTTTCGATCATATTTGTGAGATAAAAAATGGACAATCCCTATGCTCGTAGAATTCATGGTCGTTGTGAGAAACAAGGGACAATCATACAATTTATTTTCATATGATAATTATTGATAATCATTTTGAAGTTAGGGAATATTAATTTTGATTTTCAATTGAGTGTGTTTATGCTGAGTGAGGTTGCGGTTAGAGAACATGGCTCTTAGAAAAGCCATATTTCCTTTTTCCAATGTGCTCTAGTGCACAAACGTGGTAACACCTGGGGAATTAAATTCTATCTAAACAAAGGGGAATGAGATTTCTGAATCTCAATTCCCACAATCTAGAACATGAGGAGAGTGGCATGGGGATATAAAATAACGGCTAAGTATTTTTTAACCAAATAATCCGTACATTTATCCAGGAATTGTAGAAAACAAATGAGGGTCGACTAATGACCACATTAAAAACATGAGAACTATATAACAATATCGTCTAATGTATTATGTGATATTGGACCATGATTGATGGTGAGAAATTATAGAACAAGGATGTTCCATTACGGGGTACCTCCTAGATGTGGAGGGGATGAGGATCCAAATATGGGGCACACAAAGCATAGAAATGGAGTGATTGAATGTTCAAATTGATTCAAAAAATCTCAAAATTACGACAAAATGGATTATAGAAAATTAGTTTAAGTTCATTGGTGTGAACAATGATCAAACCCATTATCGGGGGGACTATCACCTCAGCTACCAAGCAACTTCTGAAAATTTTAACAATGCAGTAGATGGTCTCTAGTAGGGGATAAGACCTCTTAGGGTAGGGTCTTGGATGTTTTTTAGTTTTATATTATACAACTCAAGATGATAAACACATAGTTTAATGTTAGATGATGAGGTTTATCCATGGTAAAATATAAATTCATGTGATCCCGACACATCCTACAATACAACATCATGTGATCAGGACATTGCACATAATTTAAGGTCATTTGGCTTGGGCCATGGACAATAATTTAAAGTTTTGTTTTCATAGATCATGGGAAACCAGTTTAATGTCATCACATGTGGACTTTGGAAGTGTCTATTCAATATGTATTTGTATGGAAAAAAATAAATAAACTCGGTGTGGATTATAAAAAAGAGGCATGTGTACTAAAAATGTATTATGAATTTGATGTTACACATTTTATAGTCGCATAACATGAAATGTAGGGGATAAAAATAGTTTATGGTCATGATGTATGGACCATATTATTTCCCAAAAGATATTTGTTTCATGTAATGTTGAAAAACCTGACATGAATTAGGGAAAATGATCTCTATAACCACACCAAACATTCCTAGTATCATTCACACATTCATTAAAGTCATAATTGATGTACATAGACTCATATTTTGGTGTCATAGAGTTTGGACCAAGGGCTACTTTGTGCATCTTGACCACATAGGTATACACCCTATCATAACCTAATCCCATGTGATTCATGAACGTTTTGGGAATCTTGAAATGGTGAGGGGTTATTTATAACATGTGTAAGTTTACTTTATGGGTGAGGATATACTAGGTAGATAATTTCATGGTTACACCATACTGCTATCCAAATTCTTGAAAATGCATGAACAGGTGACACTAAGGGTGATGAAACTCCACCAAGATGTAGAGATGTGGAAATGAGGTAAATAGAGACATTAATTTCTTGAATAATGAGATGAATAGATAATAGGAATTCATTTTTGACCATGTTAAAAACATCAAGATCATAACTGTACCACTCATGAATGGGGCGATCAAATTCAGGCTCAACTGTTGAACAATTTCGAAACACGTGAGTTGGTGTTGACTGTCTATGATCCGTTATGTTATTGGACAAGGATTATTGGCTTGATATAATGGTATGAGATCATCCTATCTAGTGTGTCCATCTAGATTTTTATGATTACATAAATATAAACCATGAAATAATCGATGTTTGGAATGACACACATTAGAGATTGGGATTCAAACACAGGTTTTATAAATAGTTTAATGTTTCATTTCATGGTCCAGAGAGACTAGTTTTAGGTATTTGAGATCAGAACTTGATCTCATAATTTATGGTCAAAAAAATATGGACCATTGGGAGTTTCAAAAAAATTGATATGCCTAGTGTGGTAGAGAGACAAACATGACACGGATGGTAGCATATGAGGCCTAACACAACCTGAATCATTCCTATGAAAACTTGAACATAATTTAACATATTAATTCTTATATGGGGGGATTCTATTATTTTATGTTCTTAAATATTGATCCAAAATGGGGCCAAGGGGATGAATGATTCAATGAATATGTAGCTAGGATGGAAGATGAGAAGTTCAAGTGTTTCTATATATCCCATAAAGATGGGAATCAATCCACACATAGTTATGAATGGTGACAGACATTGTTTATGCACGTTTGGTCTGGACCATAGTGAACAATTTTGAGTCATTTCATTAGGAATATATGGGAAATATCACTCCAAGGGTATATATAAGGCAGTAAAGAGGTAAAAGATGATGTGAATAACGCCAAGAAGGCTCACGTACCACATACACACTTTCATATGATCTGCATATAGTTTATTATCCTAATTTTGGGACCCTAAATGAGTCTATGTGGCCAAAGGGGAATTGAATTTATATCTGGTCTTAGAGATGAGAAGTCCAATCATCGCAATATATCCCATAAATATTGAATCTAACCACTAAAATTTTGAGAACACAATTTTTCTACACTAACACCAGAAGGGATGATCCTCCCTAACGAGGTAATTGGAGTCATCCAATGGTTATCATCGGGAGCCCCATGTTTGGGGCATGGGGAAACATTTTTTAACAATCCCATAATTATCAGACGAGGAATACTAGTTTAAAATTTGGTAGACATTATTTTTATTAAGATGTAAGAGGGATTCCTATCTTATACGTGGTAAGACCATAGTTTAACAATATGCATTGATGATATATTCTCCTAGTTTAACATCATAGAGTTTGTGCCTATGTGGTTGGGTACCGCAATCAAACATGTGTCATGTGGTCGAATTACAATCCTATTGTGAATGAGGACCATGGAGGCCCACCCCCAATGAACATAGTCTGTAGTGAATCCCACATGTTGTTTAATTTCGTGATGGTTGGACTCACTATGAATAGTTTTGGGTCACATGGTCTAGACCATATTGTAGAAATCCGTTTATGATATTAAATCTCAGGCCAAGAAAAATGGGAGTTCCATAAGAGGATATGTTTTTGGTGATGTAATGACAAACCCATCGTGAATGAGGTCCTAGGAGGCCCAACACCAAACAACATATTCTAGAGGGGACATGCATATAGTTTAAATACATGATTCATAGAATGAGGGCTATAAATTTAAGGTCATGACAATTAGATAAGGGAGGGGAAATCATTCAAAAGAATTCATGTAGGGTAGCATTGTAATAAAACCAATGTGAATGAGGGACTAAGAGGCCCACCGCCACATGAAATTTCCCAAAGAAAACCTGTATACAGATTAAATTCATGACTCTTGGACATGGATTCCTAGTTTGTGGTCATGAAGCAGTGTCATTTCCCAACTTTTTATGGTCAAGATTCATGGACCATGGGAACATAGTTTAATTTCAAAGAGTATGGATTGACAGAAATTGGTTTTCCCAAATGAGCATTCGTGGTTCGAATAGAGTGACAAAACCGATGTGAATGAGGTCCTAAGAGGCTTGATAAAACAACACACATTCCAAATAAATCTCGCACATACTGTAATGTTGTGATGATAGGGATGTGATTCCTAGTTTATGGTCAAAGAGATCAGATCCATATTACAATATTATAAGGTCACGTTTTATCAAACATAGGATGTTAGTTTACGACCATAGAGTTTGGAAATAGAACATAGTTTATTTTCATGTGACTTGGACATGGACGTATAGTTTAAATTAATATGGTAATAATGATAGTTATTTTAGAGACCTGAAGCTTGACGTACATTTACATTACATTACTTTTGTGGAATACTTAGTACATAACAAAAACACACACACACAAGGACCATAATAGTTTAGTGTCTTTGGAAACTCGAAATATAATCTTCTAATCGTGGTGAAAGATCTTCAACATCCCCCATAAAGATCTTATTTTTTTTAAAACCTAAATCCTTTCTTTATGTCCTGGGAAAAAAACATAAAAGGGTGAGCTCAAATTCTCAATAAGGGTAAACAAAAGAAATATCAATCACGTAATATTCATAAGAACATATCTTTTGGAAATCTTAACCTGCAAAAGAGATCATAATTTCATAACATGGGATAAATCATAGTAGTGAAATGTAATCCCAATAATCATAACATAAAACATGAAACTTTGTGGGATACACACATAATCATAGAGAATCATTTCTTATTAGTCAAGACTCGTTTCCAAGACTATCTTAGTGGAAAAAGTCCCTTTCTGAACCGAGTTCACTCCTCATTTCAGTCCTGTTTCACTGAACCGGTATAACCTACCGTTCCAACCATGTCTATCTCATGAGATATAAAATATTTACCCAATGCATTGGAGGGAGATATAGGTCCCACCCATCTCATAATGATACCATTCTTATGTGTGCCACAAAATCATAAATCATACATCATTGCATAACCCAGGTAATAAAAATGGGATTCTTAAACATCATGACATCATAAAACAATTCATATAAGATAACAGAATTCATAAAAATAATTCCATCACAACATAATCAAATCAATGTAATAATAGGGATAGAAATAGAACCCCATATTATCTTAGATGGAAAATAATTTTTATAAAACACTTGAACTCCATTCTTGAGGAAAATATCCTTTATATTTCAAAAAACACTTTTCCATTCCTAACATGTCATACAATTCTAAACTAAAAGAAGCTGATTAAAAATAAAATTTAAAACTTGTAAAGGAAGATTCTTGGAAATATTGTTTTAAAAATCCATTCATGCCGTATAAGTAAAAAAACATTCTTCTCGTACTTTTGTCGAAAAAGTCAAAAAGTACCTCGTACGAAAAATGACAAAAAATTCCTTTCATATCTTCTACTAAAAACTCACCAAAGGGTAAAATTGGATTTAAAAAATTATAGGTGGATTGAAATAATATTACATATTGAGGAAACATGGATGTGGATGATAAAATACACCCCAGTAAATACCAAAGTATAAACAATCTCTGATAAAAATGAGATTGTGATATTTTCCCTTACCTTAGGTCTGATTTGCTTCATAATTGTCCGAACCTCCTAAATAATGATTTAAATAATGTCATTGACTTATTACAGAATCATATTAATTTTTATGATATCATATATGGTTCACTTATGACTTTATATTACCCGTTCTTTTGTAAATTCCATGTTAAAGAGCGTTTTGGGTAAAATTGTTTCATTTGTCGTCCGTGTTTTGACTTGTAATTATTCATATGATTAATTAGATCATGATTACTGAATTCCAGAATATAAAACATGATTTATATATAATATATATTGCGAATATACATATATATATAATAAATCAATAAATGGAACGAAATACACCGTTCATGGAGACGGTAGGCCGTACGTACGCATGAACGCTATTTTCCTTTCCTTATTGAGTTGAATGGAATTAAGTAGATGACATACATATATATACACATAAATACAGTATCATTATTATGTCATATATTTCATGATTACTTATTATATATACTTTATAATCATTCATGAATGGTTAAAGTGGAGAATGAATCTCATCGTGTCGTGGAGACGGTAGTCCGTACGTACGCACGAGCGATGATATCATTCTCATGATCGTGGGAATGTATTGGAGTGTATGTATACTATTTAAGAATCAATATCACTTTAAATTAATCATATATAGTTATTATTTACACCATTATACCTATCCAAGTATGGTGGTGGTGGAAATTAGTTTTCACCACGGCGTGGAGACGGTATTCCGTACGTACGCACACGCGGTGATTTCGTTTTTCATAGGATGGATAGATGGTGAAATAGGGTTGTTTCATAATTATAATAACATATCATTATATGAGTGATACTTATGCTATTACTTCATAATGAAACATCTAAAGAAGAATAAGCGGAAGAAGAAATAAAGATGAAAGAATTAGTAACAGAAATTACCTTTTCTTTGAAGCGCCTCTTTGAGACCTCCTCTTAGGGCAGTAAACATGGTCTTTGAGGAAGACCAGAAACTCTAGGATGTTTCTAGGGAAGTGTAGAAGAGAATTTTTCCGGGTTTGGCCGATCTTGAAGGCTCAAAGTGTTGTGAGGAAGAGAGGGAGGGGGTGCCCTTTTATAAGGGAGGAGAGGGGCACCTTTGGAATAACAAAAAATATTATTTTATTATAAAGCCAAGTTAGGTTTTAAATAGATCCAAATTGATTTATTTATAAGATAAGGTGGGGATGGGTCGAAATACTCTAATACAATAGAATTTAGACAAGTTTAGGTTCCTATTTTAACCTTATCATTTATATTTAACTTTAAGTTAGATAATTTTACTTTTACCGTGTCTTCTTGTTTTCTTACACTATAAGGTTAATAAACATACTATATCAAGCCAAAAGAACCCAAAGTTGTTTATTATTAATATATATAACCTTATCTAAGTCATTTGGCAGAACCATAGATTTTTAGGAATAAAATAACAATTAATAATATAATAATTTTTTAAAAAACTATTTCATGTCAATTTTGACACTATTTAGTAATTGATTTTTGTGAAACTCATAAAAGATGGATTAGTTAGAAAAGAGTTAATTAAATCAATAATAACATGTCATAGTAACATATAAAATTATTTAAATTCATAAAAAGTCGTAAATTACATTTATTTGGGTATTTATATCATCAATTATGTCAATATTTCATTACTAAGACAATTTCTGCATCATCTTTGTGTCATAATAAATGATAATTATTTAATCCCTAAAAATTATAAATAAATTCCTATGATGTAGATAATTTCATTAGATTTATGTATACTATTAATGTTCGAAGTTTCATGAAGTGTATCACTAAATTAAAATTATTATACTTAAAAGATTTATGAAAGTGACATGTCGTCACATTCTTTGGTTTTAATAATAATTAACTTATTTTCATGGAAAAAAGTCCATTGAATGAATCTAATCCGACAATTAGGTGATATGGGTAGACTTTTAGTCATCCAATAGGATTTTCCAACTGTTAGGGTAATTGTATAATATTATATTTACCCTTAAATACCCGATTTAGCTTTAACTATGGTAAATAAAATTTACCGTAGTTACTATTCATAATTTCCAAAAATAAAAAGTAGCCTATTAACATAATTTGGACCCAATGATTCCAAATATGGAATCCATTTTTTTAAATTCAATACACAGAAGTTGCAGAAATTAAATTAAAATAAATCCCGTGGTCGAAAGAAAACAGGTTTTTCTTTAAAACATTGCAAAAGATTTAATTGATTTATCCTACGAATTCAAGGTAGAATCAATGCTAATGACATACATTATATTAAATGGTAAAAATAGTTTCTATTTATACTTTAAAACCATTCAATATTATAATTTAACCATATAAATTATTGCGATGAAAAAAATTGTTTTTAATTAAAATATAGCGTGTTTTTACTATTCATCAAAATATGAAATTTACCAGAATAATATGAAACATTTATCCAAAGTAAATTTTTATTTCATGATTCCAAAGAGGAATTTTATTTTGTCAAATTGAACTTATAAACATGTCAAAAACTAGATTTAAAGTGGCTGCGCCATCAAAAGGCGGCAAAACTGCATTTTTTTGAAATATACTTATTTTACCCGAAAAATGTATTTTGTTCTTATACCATGTTTTAGAAAATGTGTAAGACGAATGATAATGTTATAAGATTCAAAGTTTAGTTAATACTATACATAACGGCTAGTTCATAATAATATTATAATAATATATCGTAGTTTAGTAAAACCTGGTATTGCGTACAACACACGCTATCGAGGAAGGTCACGATTGCATGTAATGCAAGCCAAGTCAAGGTTGCGTGCTGCGAAAGAATATTTATTTGTTTTGTATAATATAATCCAACCATATTTCATTTATACATTGAATATATATATATATAATCAATGTTACGAAGAATAACTATTATCAAAATTGTGTGTAACACGATCCAAGAATAGTGTTGCGTATACTGCAAGCTAATACGGTGTTGCGTATAGCGCAAGGTAATCTTGGTGTAGCATAAAACACAAGAAATTAATGATTTTAAAATAATATTTTTCATAAAATCTCAGGGTGTAACATCTACCCCCCTTAAAATGAATTTTGACCTCGAAATTCGTCGGGGTTATAAATGGTTTAATATTTGAAAGTTTCTTTAATAGAAAACCACATCGTAAAAAGGAATACCAAAACCAATCTTTAAAAACAAAAGTATGAAACGTAACAGTTTCCCAAATAAACTAATCACTGGGTTTCCACATAGGTGAAAATATGGATATGGAAGAGAAATCTAACCATCATGTTCTAATGGAGAGTGGTAGAGAACATGGCTATGGAAAAGCCAGCAATCACAAAGCCATAAATTTGTGACGATCTAAGGGACCATCTGATTCATCAGATATAAGGGAACTAGGAAAACATTTTTGGTTTTCAAGATCATTTCCCTAATGTTGATGAATTAAAATAAATACTTTCATGATTTTGGTACAATCTCACTGTTGTTCGTGAATTGAACAATTTCCACTTCATCCCTTAAAGAAATGAAGTTGAATTTGTTATTCGTGATGTGTTAGTAGATCATTTGATAGAATGATGGGTCCTTCCATCTCTTTCAAACAAAAGGTTAGAAAAAGTTATAAGTCCATCTTATGGTTAGATTAATCATATATGGTTCCAAAAATGAACTTATACATCATATATCACATCGCTTAATAAAATAAAACTAGTTTCTACTAAACAGTGACTTCCTGTAGGCCAGTGGTAGGCGATAAAGGCTAGTCGCACTTCGGTTGTGGGTTCGATTCCCACAGCCTTGTCCGGCGCGATGGGCTGTCGCCCGTACTGTAGGTTGTCCTTTTTCTAAAGCTATATTACTATAACATCCCATCAACAATATCAAAAAAGTTTTATCCTTAAACAATACTAACTTATGTCCAACATAATCCATTCCAATATTTAGGCTTATCTAAAATACTTCGGTCCAAGATCATAGTATAAAGAAAATGATCACGTGAATGCCATCATTTATCCCCCATATATCATAAGATATATCTTGTTGGTCAAATTACAAACATGTGAATACCTTAATAATGTATTCTCTTGAAGAATGAATACCCATTGAACCATAGTGAAAACATGAATGCAGTCAAAAGTTAACTCTTTCCACATACCAAAATCCAAAAATTCTATATACTCAAACCATGATATAATATTCTCCTTATATCAGTCATGAGCTCATGAATACTATCAAACATTTAATTTTCTCCTTATCCCTTCATTATGCGCATATTATCTACATTCCAAAAATATCTGAATAACCTTTCATGGATACTGGTACCATTAATCATTCACTTTCAAAACTCAAGGAAAGACAACATTGTAACAATACTTAGTTGTCTCTTTATTCCATAGTACCATGAGATTACTTATACAACATTACACATTATAAACATGTAATCATTCCACTACATTCTTAAACCATTGACCGAGCTTCAACAATTCTTTCATCTCACATATCATTTGTAGTCTCTTCATCATCATCAACATAAATACTACCAATACGACCATACTGATTCTCTTCATGAGACTTTCCCTTAGGGCATTGGTTTGCATAATGCCCGTACATTCCACATTTAAAACATTTAACCATTGTTGATGTAGTAGCAATACCATTATCCTCATCCCTGGTTTTAAATGAACCATTTCCTTTGCACTTACTGTCTTTGTGTCCTTCTTTTCCACACACAAAGCATCTTCCAGTTCCTCTGAAACATTCTCTTCGATGCCTCTTCCCACATGATTTACATAGGGGAAATTGAACTTTTTTTCCTCTTTGATCATCATGAAACTCCATCATTCTCTTTTTAGCCGAGTCCGGAAACTTAACATATTTTACTATATTGATCATATTATGAGATTTCTGATTCGGCATAATAATGATGTTTTGACTTCCAAATCCCATTTCATTTGGTTGCTCATGAATAATATCATTCCATTGTCCATCATATCCTCCATTATCGTGAATCATCTTGTTTCCAGACATTTTCTAAAACCTAAAAAGAATAGTGTAAGAGGAAAAAATCATAATAAAGGGCGAGTAACTTCAAAATCTAACATCTTTTGTTTAATCTAATATCGTTACCATAGTTCTAGGCCTATATCCTATACGTATTCTGATCCTTAGGGACATCCCTAGACATACCTTAGAAATATCTCTAGGGATCTTACTAACGTTTTCGCATCCTAGTTTCCAAAGGTTGACTAAACTATTCCTCTGATACCAAGTGTAGAGAACCGAAGCTTGACATACATTGACATTACATTACTTTTGTGGAATACTTATTACATAAAAAAAACACACACACAAGGACCGTAATATTTTAGTGTCTTTGAAAACTCGGAATATAATCTTATAATCATGGTGAAAGATCTTCAACATCTCCCAAAAAGATCTTCTTTTTTTTTAAACCTAAATCCTTTATTTATTTCCTGTGAAAAAACATAAAAGGGTGAGCTCAAATGCTCTGTAAGGGTAAACAAAAGAAATATGAATCTCGTCATATTCATAAGAACATATCTTTTGGAAATCATAACCTGCAAAAGAGATCATAATTTCATAACATGGGATAAATCATAGTAGTGAAATGTGATACCAATAATCATAACATAAAACATGAAACTTTCTAGAATACACACATAATCATATAGAATCATTTCTTATTAGTCAAGACTCATTGCCAAGACTATCTTAGTGGACAAAGTCCCTTTCTGAACCGAGTTCACTCCTCGTTTCAGTCCTGTTTCACTGAACCGGAATAACCTACAGTTCCAGCCATGTCTATCTCATGAGATATAAAATCTTTACCCAATGCATTGGAGGGTGATATAGGTCCCACCCATCTCATAATGATACCATTCTTATGTGTGCCACAAAATCATAAATCATACATCATTGCATAACCCATGTAATAAAAATGGGATTCTTAAAAATCATGACATCATAAAACAATTCATATAAGATAACAGAATTCATAAAAATAATTCCATCACAACATAATCAAATCAATGTAATAATAGGGATAGAAATAGAACCCCATATTATCTTAGATGGAAAATAATTTTTATAAAACACTTGAACTCCATTCTTGAGGAAAATATCCTTTCTACTTCAAAAACACATTTCCATTCCTAACATGTCATACAATTCTAAACTAAAAGAAGTTGATTAAAAATAAAATTTAAAACTTGTAAAGGAAGATTCTTGGAAATATTGTTTTAAAAATCCATTCATGCCGTATAAGTACAAAAAACATTCTTCTCGTACTTTTGTCGAAAAAGTCAAAAAGTACCTCGTACGAAAAATGACAAAAACTTCCTTTCATATCTTTTACTAAAAACTCACCAAAGGGTAAAATTGGATTTAAAAAATTATAGGTGGATGGAAATAATATTACATATTGAGGAAACATGGATGTGGATGATAAAATACACCCCAGTAAATACCAATGTATAAACAATCTCGGATAAAAATGAGATTTTGATATTTTCCCTTACCTTAGGTCCGATTTGATTCGTAATTGTCCGAACCTCCTAAATAATTATTTAAATAATGTCATTGACTTATTAAAAAATCATATTAATTGTTATGATATCATATATGGTTCAGTTATGACTTTATATTACCCGTTCTTTTGTAAATTCCATGTTAAAGAGCGTTTTGGGTAAAAAAAATTCATTTGTCGTCCGTGTTTTGACTTGTAATTATTCATATGATTACTTAGATCATGATTACTAAATTCAAGAATATAAAATAAGATTTATATATAATATATACTCCGAATATACATATATATAATAAATCAGTAAATGGAAAGAAATACACCGTTCATGGAGACGGTAGGCCGTACGTACGCATGAACGCTGTTTTCATTTCCTTATTGAGTTGAATGGAATTAAGTAGATGACATACATATATATACAAATAAATCCAGTATCATTATTATGTCATATATTTCATTATTACTTATTATATATACTTTATAATCATTCATGAATGGTTAAAGTGGAGAATGAATCTCATCGCGTCGTGGAGACGGTAGTCCGTACGTACGCACGAGCGATGATATCATTCTCATGATCGTGGGAATGTATTGGAGTGTATGTATACTATTTCAGAATCAATATCACTTTAAATTAATCATATATAGTTATTATTTACACCATTATACCCATCCAAGTAAGGTGGTGGTGGAAAATAGTTTTCACAACGACGTGGAGACGGTATTCCGTACGTACGCATGCGCGGTGATTTCGTTTTCATAGGATGGATAGATGGTGAAATAGGGTTGTTTCGTACTTATAATAAAATATCATTATATGAGTGATACCGATGTTATTACTTCATAATGAAACAACTAAAGAAGAATAAGCGGAAGAATAAATAAAGATGAAAGAATCGGTAACAGAAATTACATTTTCTTTGAAGCGCCTCTTTGAGACCTCCTCTTAGTGCACTAAACATGGTCTTTGAGGAAGACCAGAAACTCTAGGATGTTTCTAGGGAAGTGTAGAAGAGAATGTTTCAGGGTTTGGCCGATCTTGAAGGCTCAAAGTGTTGTGAGGAAGAGAGGGAGGGGGTGCCCTTTTATAAGGGAGGGGAGGGGCACCTTTGGAATAACTAAAAATATTATTTTATTATAAAGCCAAATTCGGTTTTAAATAGCTCCAAATTGATTTATTTCTAAGATAAGGTAGGGATGGGTCGAAATAATCTAATCCAAAGTTGTTTATTATTAATATATATAACCATATATAAGTCATTTGGCAGAACCATAGATTTTTTGGAATAAAATAACAATTAATAATATAATATTTGTTTTAAAAACTATTTTATGTCAATTTGGACACTATTTAGTAATTGATTTTTGTGAAACTCATAAAAGATGGATTCGTTAGAAAAGAGATAATTAAATCAATAATAACATGTCATATTAACATATAAAATTATTTAAATTCATAAAAAGTTCTAAATTACATTTATTTGGGTATTTATAACATCAATTACGTCAATATTTCATTAATAAGACAATTTCTGCATCATCTTTGTGTCATAATAAATGATAATTATTTAATACCTAAAAATTATAAATAAATTCCTATGATGTAGATAATTGAATTAGCTTTATTTAGACTATTAATGTTCGAAGTTTCATGAAGTTTATCACTAAATTAAAATTATTATACTTAAAGGATTTAAGAAAGTGACATGTCGTCACATTCTTTGGTTTTAATAATAATTAACTTATTTTCATGGACAAAAGTCCATTGAATGAATCTAATCTGAAACTTAGGTGATATGGGTCGACTTTTAGTCATCCAATAGGATTTTTCCAACTGTTATGGTAATTGTATAATATTATATTTATCCTTAATTACCCGATTTACCTTTAACTATGGTAAATAAAATTTACCGTAGTTACTATTCATAATTTCCAAAAATAAAAAGTAGCCTATTAACATAATTTGGACCCAATGATTCCAAATATGGAATCCATTTTTTCCAATTCAATACATAGAAGTTGCAGAAATTAAATTAAAATTAATCCCGTTGTCGATAGAAAACATGTTTTTCTTTAAAACATTGCAAAAGATTTAATTGATTTATCCTACGAATTCAAGGTAGAATCAATGCTAATGACATACATTATATTAAATGGTAAAAATATTTTCTATTTATACTTTAAAACCATTCAATATTATAATTTATCCATATAAATTATTGCGATGAAAAAAATTGTTTTTAATTAAAATATAGCGTGTTTTTACTATTCATCAAAATATGAAATTTACCAGAATAATATGAAACATTTATCCAAAGTAAATTTTTATTTCATGATTCCAAAGAGGAATTTTATTTTGTCAAATTGAACTTATAAACATGTCAAAAACTAGATTTAAAGTGGTTGCGCCATCAAAAGGCGGCAAAACTGCATTTTTTTTAAAAATACTTATTTTACTCGAAAAATTTATTTTGCTCTTATACCATGTTTTAGAAAATGTGTAAGATGAATGATAATGTTATAAGATTAAAAATTTAGTTAATACTATTCATAACGGCTAGTTCATAATAATATTATAATAATATATCGTTGTTTAGTAAAACCTGGTATTGCGTACAACACAGGCTATCGAGGAAGGTCGCGATTGCATGTAATGCAAGCCAAGTCAGGGTTGCGTGCTGCGAAAGAATATTTCGTTGTTTCGTATAACATAATCCAACCATATTTCATTTATACATTGAATATATATATATATAATCAATGTTACGTAGAATAACTATTATCAAAATTTTGTGTAACACGATGCAAGAATAGTGTTGCGTATACTGCAGGCTAATACGGTGTTGCGTATAGCGCAAGGTAATCTTGGTGTAGCATACAACACAAGAAATTAATGTTTTTAAAAGAATATTTTTCATAAAATCTCAGGGTGTAAAATCTAACCCCTTAAAATGAATTTTTCCCTCAAAATTCGTCGGGGTTATAAATGGTTTACTATTCCAAAGTTTCTTTAATAGAAACCCACATCGTAAAAAGGAATACCAAAACCAATCTTTAAAAACAAAAGTATGAAACGTAATAGTTTCCCAAATAAACTAATCACTGGGTTTCCACATAGGTGAAAATATGGATATGGAAGAGAAATCTAACCATCATGTTCTAATGGAGAGTGGTAGAGAACATGGCTACGGAAAAGCCAGCAATCACAAAGCCATAAATTTGTGACGATCTAAGGGACCATCTGATTCATCAGATATAAGGGAACTAGGACAACATTTTTGGTTTTCAAGATCATTTCCCTAATGTTGATGAATTAAAAGAAATACTTGCATGATTTTGGTACAATATCACTGTTCTTCGTGAATTGAAAAATTTCCACTTCATCCCAGAAAGAAATGAAGTTGAATTTGATATTCGTGATGTGTTAGCAGATCATTTGATAGAATGATGGGTCCTTCCATCTCTTTCAAACAAAAGGTTATCAAAAGTTATAAGTCCATCTTATGGTTAGATTAATCGTATATGGTTCCAAAAATGAACTTATACTTCATATATCATATCACTTAATAAAATAAATCTAGTTTCTACTAAACAGGGACTTCCTGTAGTCCAGTGGTAGGCGATAAAGGCCAGTCGCACTTCGGTTGTGGGTTCGATTCCCACAGCCTTGTCCGACGCGATGGGCTGTCGCCCGTACTGCAGGTTGTCCTTTTTCTAAAGCTATATTACTATAACATCCCATCAACAATATCAAAAAAGTTTTATCCTTAAACAATACTAACTTATGTCCAACATAATCCATTCCAATATTTAGGCTTATCTAAAATACTTCGGTCCAAGCTCATAGTATAAAGAAAATGATCACGTGAATGCCATCATTTATCCCCCATATATCATAAGATATATCTTGTTGGTCAAATTACAAACATGTGAATACCTTAATCATGTATTCTCTTGAAGAATGAATACCCATTGAACCATAGTGAAAACATGAATGCAGTCAAAAGTTAACTCTTTCCACATACCAAAATCCAAAAATTCTATATACTCAAACCATGATATAACCTTCTCCCTATATCAGTCATGAGCTCTTGAATACTATCAAACATTTAATTTTCTCCTTATCCCTTCATTATGCGCATATTATCTACATTCCAAAAATATCTGAATAACCTTTCATGGATACTGGTACCATTAATCATTCACTTTCAAAACTCAAGGAAAGACAACATTGTAACAATACTTAGATGTCTCTTTATTCCATAGTACCCTGAGATTACTTATACAAAATTACACATTATAAACATGTAATCATTCCACTACATTCTTAAACCATTGAACGAGCTTCAACAATTCTTTCATCTCACATATCATTTGTAGTCTCTTCATCATCATTAACATAAATACTGCCAATACGACCGTACTGATTCTCTTCATGAGACTTTCCCTTAGGGATTGGTTTGCATAATGCCCGTACATTCCACATTTAAAACATTTAGCCATTGTTGATGTAGTATCAATACCATTATCTTCATCCCTGGTTTTAAATGAACCTTTTCCTTTGCACTTACTGGATTTGTGTCCTTCTTTTCCACACCCAAAGCATCTTCCAGTTCCTCTGAAACATTCTCTTTGATGCCTCTTCCCACATGATTTACATAGGGGAAATTGAACTTTCTTTCCTCTATGATCATCATGAAACTCCATCATTCTCTTTTTAGCCGAGTCAGGAAACATAACATATTTTACTTTATTGATCATATTATGAGATTTCTGATTCGGCATAATAATGATGTTTGGACTTCCAAATCCCATTTCATTTGGTTGATCATGAAGAATATCATTCCATTGTCCATCATATCCTCTATTATCGTGAATCAACTTTTTCCAGACATTTTCTAAAACCTAAAAAGAATAGTGTGAGAGGCAAAAATCATAATAAAGGGGGAGTAACTACAATATCTAACATCTTTTGTTTAATCTAATATCATTACCATAGTTCTAGGACTATATCCTATACGTATACTAATCCTTAGGGACATCCCTAGACATACCTTAGAAATATCTCTAGGGATCTTACTAACGTTTTCGCATCCTAGTTTCCAACGGTTGACTAAACTATTTCTCTGATACCAACTGTAGAGACCCGAAGCTTGACGTACATTGACATTACATTACTTTTGCAGAATACTTAGTACATAACAAAAACACACACACAAGGACCGTAATATTTTAGTGTCTTTGAAAACTCGGAATATAATCTTCTAATCATGGTGAAAGATCTTCAACATATCCCATAAAGATCTTCTTTTTTTTAAACCTAAATCCTTTATTTATGTCCTGGGAAAAAAACATAAAATGGTGAGCTCAAATTCTCTATAAGGGTAAACAAAAGAAATATGAATCACCTCATATTCATAAGAACATATCTTTTGGAAATCTTAACCTGCAAAAGAGATCATAATTTCATAACATGGGATAAATCATAGTAGTGAAATGTAATACCAATAATCATAACATAAAACATGAAACTTTCTGGAATACACACATAATCATAGAGAATCATTTATTATTAGTCAAGACTAATTTCCAAGACTATCTTAGTGGACAAAGTCCCTTTCTCAACCGAGTTCACTATTCGTTTCAGTCCGGTTTCACTGAACCGGTATAACCTACCATTCTAGCCATGTCTATCTCATGAGATATAAAATATTTACCCAATGCATTGGAGGGAGATATAGGTACCACCCATCTCATAATTATACCATTCTTATGTGTGCCACAAAATCATAAATCATACATCATTGCATAACCCATGTAATAAAAATGGGATTCTTAAACATCATGACATCATAAAACAATTCATATAAGATAAAGGAATTAATAAAAATAATTCCATCACAACATAATCAAATCAATGTAATAATAGGGATAGAAACATAACCCCACATTATCTTAGATGGAAAATAATTTTGATAAAACACTTGAACTCCATTCTTGAGGAAAATATCCTTTCTACTTCAAAAACACTTTTCCTTTCTTAACATGTCATACAATTCTAAACTAAAAGAAGTTGATTAAAAATAAACATGAAAACTTGTAAAGGAATATTCTTGGAAATATTGTTTTAAAAATCCATTCATACCGTATAAGTAAAAAAACATTCTTCTCGTACTTTTGTCGGAAAAGTCAAAAAGTACCTCGTATGAAAAATGACAAAAAATTCCTTTCATATCTTTTACTAAAAACTCACCAAAGGGTAAAATTGGATTTAAAAAATTATAGGTGGATGGAAATAATATTACATATTGAGGAAACATGGATGTGGATGATAAAATACACCCAAGTAAATACCAAAGTATAAACAAGCTCGGATAAAAATGAGATTGTGATATTTTCCCTTACCTTAGGTCCGATTTGCTTCGTAAGTGTCTGAACCTTCTGTATAATGCTTTAAATAATGTCATTTACTTATTACAGAATCATATTAATTTTTATGATATCATATATGGTTCACTAATGACTTTATATTACCCGTTCTTTTGTAAATTCCATGTTAAAGAGCGTTTTGGGTAAAATTGTTTCATTTGTCATCCGTGTTTTGACTTGTAATTATTCATATGATTACATAGATCATGATTACTTAATTCCAGAATATAAAACATGATTTATATCTAATATATATTCATAATATACATATATATAATAAATCAGTAAATGGAAAGAAATACACCGTTCATGGAGACGGTAAGCCGTACGTACGGATGAACATTGTTTTCATTTCCTTATTGAGTTGAATGGAATTAAGTAGATAACATACATATATATACACATAAATCTAGTATCATTATTATGTCATATATTTCATGATTACTTATTATATATTCTTTATAATCATTCATGAATGGTTAATGTGGAGAATGAATCTCATCGCGTCGTGGAGACAGTAGTCCGTACGTACACACGAGCGATGATATCATTCTCATGATCGTGGGAATGTATTGGAGTGTATGTATACTATTTCAGAATCGACATCACTTTAAATTAATCATATATAGTTATTATTTACACCATTATACCCATCCAAGTAAGGTGGTGGTGGAAAATAGATTTCACAACGGCGTGGAGACGGTATTCCGTACGTACGCACGCGCAGTGATTTCGTTTTCCGTAGGATGGATAGATGGTGAAATAGGGTTGTTTTATACATATAATAACATATCAGTATATGATTTATAATTATGTTATTACTTCATAATGAAACAACTAAAGAAGAATAAGCGGAAGAAGAAATAAAGATGAAAGAATCAGTAACAGAAATTACCTCTTCTTTGAAGCACCTCTTTGAGACCTCTTCTCAGGGCACTAAAATTGGTCTTTGAGGAAGACAAGAAACTCCAGGATGTTTCTAGGGAAGTAGAGAAGAGAATTTGAGAGGGTATGGCCGAGATTGAAGGGTCAATGTGTTGTGAGGAAGAGAGGGAGGGGGTGCCCTTTTATAAGGGAGGAGAGGGGCACCTTTGGAATAACTAAAAATATTATTTTATTATAAAGCCAAATTCGGTTTTAAATAGCTCCAAATTGATTTATTTCTAAGCTAAGGTGGGGATGGGTCTAAATAATCTCATCCAATATAATTTAGACAAGTTTAGGTTCCTATTTTAACCTTATCATTTATATTTAACTTTAAGTTAGATAATTTTACTTTTACCATGTCTTCTTGTTTTCTTACACTATAAGGTTAATAAACTTACTGTATCAAGCCAAACGAACCCAAAGTTGTTTATTATTAATATATATAACCTTATCTAAGACATTTGGCAGAACCTTATATTTTTAGAAATAAAATTACAATTAATAATATAATATTTGTTTTAAAAACTATTTTATGTCAATTTTGACACTATTTAGTAATTGATTTTTGTAAAACTCATAGAAGATTGATTAGTTAGAAAAAAGTTAATTAAATAAATAATAACATGTCATAGTAACATATACAATTATTGAATTTCATAAAGATTGTTAAATTACATTTATTTTGGTATTTATAACATCAATTATGTCAACATTTCATTAATAAGACAATTTCTGCATCATCTTTGTGTAATAATAAATTATAATTATTTAATCCCTAAAAATTCTAAATAAATTCCTATTATGTAGATAATTGCATTATATTTCTGGATACTATTAATTTTCTATGTTTAATTAAGTGTATCACTAAATTAAAATTATTATACTTAAAAGATTTAAGAAAGTGACATGTTGTCACATTCTTTGGTTTTAAAAATAATTAACTTATTTTCATGGGAAAAAGTCCATTAAATGAATCTAATCCGACAGTTAGGTTATATGGGTCGACTTTTAGTCATCCAATAGGATTTTTCCAACTGTTAGGGTAATTTTATAATATTATATTTCCCTTAATTACACGATTTACCTTTAACTATGGTAAATAAAATTTACTGTAGTTACTATTCATAATTCCCAAAAATAAAAAAGTAGCCTATTAACATAATTTGGACCCAATTATTCCAAATATGGAATCCATTTTTTCAAATTCAATACACAGAAGTTGTAGAAATTAAATTAAAATTAATCCCTTTGTCGAAAGAAAACAGGTTTTTCTTTAAAACATTGCAAAAGATTTAATTGATTTATCCAACGAATTCAAGGTAGAATCAATGCTAATGACATACATTATATTAAATGGTCAAAATATTTTAAATTTATACTTTAAACCATTCAATAATATAATTTAACCATATAAATTACTGCGATGAAAAAAATTGTTTTTAATTAAAATATAGCGTGTTTTTACTATTCATCAAAATATGAAATTTACCAGAATAATTTGAAACATTTTTCCAAAGTAAATTTTTATTTCATGATTCCAAATAGGAATTTTATTTTGTCAAATTGAACTTATAAACATTTCAAAAACTAGATTTAAAGTGGGTGCGCCATCAAAAGGCGACAAAACTGCATTTTTTTTGAAAAATACTTATTTTACCCGAAAAATTTATTTTGTTCTTATACCATGTTTTAGAAAATGTTTAAAACAAATAATAATGTTATAAGATTCAAAATTTATTTAATACTATTCATAATGGCTAGTTCATAATAATATTATAATAATATATCGTTGTTTAGTAAAACCCGGTATTGTGTAAAACACACGCTATCGAGGAAGGGCACGATTGCGTGTAATGCAAGCCAAGTCAGGGTTGTGTGCTGTGCAAGAATCCTTCATTGTTTCGTATAACATAATCCAACCATATTTCATTTATACATTGAATATATATATATATATATACACAATGTTGCTTAGAATAACTATTATCAAAATTGTGTTTAACACGATCCAAGAATAGTGTTGCGTATACTGCAAGCTAATACGGTGTTGCGTATAGCACAAGGTAATCTTGGTGTAGCATACAACACAAGACATTAATGAAATTAAAAGAATATTTTTCATAAAATCTCAGGGTGTTACAGTTACTGCAATGTTTATCATTATGAAACAAGGATAAAATGTTGTTATATAGTTTATCATCATGCAATAGGGATGCTGATATGTTTCTTTTAAGGGAATTCAGAGAGTACCTCCCATGATACATAATTAAATTTCATGTAAATAAAGAAGAGGGTCTTTCTTACAAGAAGCATTGTTTGAGAAACTTGGAATTGGTTAGAATATTAATGCTCTCTTTTTTCCATGGTGATCAAAGAGTATGAACCCTTGGAATAGACCTTGTGACTGATTTAATGTCCTTCCCACTTAGAAACCATCATTGGAGGCTTCTTTCTAGGTATCGTTGGTATTTTATGGTTTAGTTCCATGTCACATTTGTGGAAGAATAGTAGGTGGAATTTCTCACTTAATACCCTTTCTATCATTTTCAATTACCTCTCAAGATTGTGGACGTTCAGGAGCCTATTCTTTTCAAGGGATTATAACTCAATAAGATGAACTTATTCTATACTATATATAATTTTTTTCATTATAGAAATTTTTTTGGAGTGATTTTATCAAAATCATAATGGGTAAGACTACATATTTTCAATAATCCATGGAAATATGGAGTCACCTAGTCGAAATATCGAGTTGTGGCTTGATAGGAAAAGAAGGAATTAGGGATGTTGTCTGGCCAATTTTTTTTTCCATCCCCACCATCTTTTGAAAAATGTATTAGTGAATTTTATTGAACACTTCAATTTTTTATTTTCATGTTCTTGGTAGCATGAACCATGGTTGGACGCCATACTAAACTTGGGATACTACTTATTTAGCTTAGAATACCAAAAGATGGTATTGTTTATGTGAGAATAGGGCGAGGAAATATGAATCAAGGGATGATGTGGGATATCACATATTTGATTACTAATTGGGACTTGACCTCATTTTGGGGAATCACTAATGTGTATTTGGAGAAGAAATATTTCATGGTCAGAAGGAACAGGCACAAACATGATATTTCTGGTTAGTATGGCCCCAAAATATTGAGTCCCTAGACTACAAAGGGATCATAATAATTGGTGGTGTGTAGGAGTTCTCATGTTTAACCCACAAAATTGGTACGGATATTAAATGCATTACACCTTTTGGTATACTGGAGGGATTGGTGGATCATAGCAGGCCAGAAGTAGCCTACGCTTGGAATCTGGTGATACAACTTCATCTCTACCGTATGAAAACCATAATAATCTACATTAAATTTTTGAATAACCTTGGAAATATCCTCTCCTTGTATTCAACATAGTATAATTCCATCAAATTCATGGTTATAGAGAGTATACTCGAGGTTATGCCCATATGTAGAGGCTGAACAACACTGTGTGCCAATAGATTCTCTCATAATCATCTTGATCTAGTGGGAGAGATCCAGTAACGATATAATAAAATAAATGGTTCATCTAATCATTCGTTGCTTCTACTATGTGGGAACTCAAGTTATTGATGTGGAAGCATGGTGGATTTTATGTTCACTGGTTGGTTGTCTTCATCATTTTGAATAATGAGAGAAACGACTATCAGATTATACACACGAATGAAAAGATCTTCCTGTACATGCTCTACAAGATAGGTGAATAGACTATTTAAGGAGTTGGGTATACTATTTCATGACAGGGGAACATGATTCACCTATAGTTGACAAGGGAACTGGGCCGTCAATTGGAGATCATGATCTTGCAAGGGAATGAGCTCAGTCTTTCTAATGATGTAATAACCACTAACCTATTTGATGAATAACTCAGAGTATCCATTGACATGAAAGAGGGGGATTCCAATCCCATGAACCAGCTAGAGACTAGTAATGATATCTCGATACTCGTCCTCATTGTTGGGGAAGCCTTTTGATAACATGAATAGTTGCGTAGAATGGCCAATGCATGAATTATAATGATGGCCCCCAATCCTACTGTGTTGAGATTGGTATCATTGATCCTTCTATCTGTTAGACTCCTATAAGAGAAATAAAAAAACATATTCTAGCATGGCATGGAATATTTCTACTTAGAGGATAGACTCATCGAGAAAATTTTCAACTATAGTCAATTCTTAAAGAGCTGGATGGGTGTCCAAAAAGTCAGACGAGGCCTAGATGTTGATAAATTTCTATAGGCAATACCTGACATCGAACTACTGAATGATCAATTCCTAGAACGCTAGCCATCCTGTCAATATCAGACGATTTTGTATTTAATTATGTAGGTCTACTCATGACAACAACTATATATCATGATTCTTTAAATAATTCCTCAACATCGTCACTAAAAAACCAATGCAAAATAGCTCTTCTCTATAGAAGATTATCTGTTTTCTTTGTCAAGGAGCATATGACAGAGATAGTATAAACTGATCTCTAAATTTTTTTATTCTTTTGACAGATAAGTTCCTAGAGGGAAAATTACAGGGTTGTTACGTAAAGGATAAGATGCTTTCTAGAGATGGGTGGAATTAGAATCGGGGGATGTTGCAGACACTGATTGATTTCCTAGAATGAGTCCTAACACACTTAATCCCACTGGTAGAGAATAAAATTCTTCATGATCCTAAAAAATTGATTGCACATTCAGTACAGATTCTCAATGAATCCTTATATATAGGATAAGTTCCCTTGAAGTCCTCAGAGCACTCATAGATTACTCAGAGGAGGAATATGGATAAAGGGATTGACCTTCTCTGAGTCAATATCGATGCCTCTAAATCTAATGATAAAAATGTGAAACTTCCCATAGGTAAACCCAATTTCACACTTCAAGGGGTTCATCTTAAAATGCGGAGAAATAATGAATACAATCACTTTTTGTGATTTCTAAGACGGTCCTAATGCTGGAAGGATTTTACCACCAAATTGTCCATATAGAATTTCACAAACGTCTTCTAGATCAATATGAAGATTTGGTTTTGAGATCACTGATATGCAGATCCTACATTCTTCAAGAGGAAAGTAATTGAATTATTAAAAAGGATCCTTGTGAGGCTTTTAAGGAGGTATAGTCCACATCATAAGGGGCCATCCAGATCTAATTATAGCTGTAATACCAATCCATGAAGGAGATAGCCTGAAACTCAATATTGGAATTGATCAATAGATCTGTCACTAGAAGTGTTGAATCAACCATAATATAGTGGAGGTTGATATCCTAATAGTTTATACAGACTATAAATTTTATGTTCTTCATTCTAATAGGAATAATGTTGGAATTCCACTTTAGATACTCAATATCCATGGTGAATTTAGATTTGATAATCTTATCAACTTCCGCCTCTACCATGGAACCATGAGAAGGGTTCGTTTTCCCAAGAGGATTCTTGAACCAAAAATTATAAAATGGGAGACCTAGATTGTTAAAGATAACATGAGAGTCTAGTACTAGAATCTCGTAATATTTTTAAGAAAATAAATGATGATTATGCATTAGGAAGGATGTATACTGTTATTATTCCTCTGGAGTCATAGCTACACAATTAGTGATGGCCTTGTAACTCCCACAATGTTGAGATTCACATGATCCATCTCAAATAAAGAGACAGAGACACCATCTTATGATGTGGGACATGCATATAGAAAATACACTTCATCATCTAAGTTAGGGGAATCCATTGTAGGAGATGGTTTATCTAGGATGACTGATTCTGGGAGAACAATGGTTCCAACATGGAATGGTATGGAATCTTTGTTGGGGGAACTCCTTCTCTATAGAGACCATGAAGAAAGAGGCTATCAAGCCAATCCCATCAGGGTTTAAGCCACATGGCCCATGTTTGATTTCAATTCACTAGTTTTGGGTCAGATTCTATTGTTTCAACTCATCTTGGTGAAACAGGTTGTTATGACCAAAAAATTGTATCCATTGGGTTAACATCTTAGTACCTCACAAAGGTTGGGGCCCCTAGTATCACCCAGACATAGACTATGTATAAATATGAGGTAATATTATGATGTTCCTTTTACCTAGGGTAATGAACCCCTTTCCTCATCCTAATGAAAAATAAACTTCCTATGTATAGGATTTTGGATTCCTACTACTTAATTGGGAGGATGAAAGAATCAACAAAATATACCCATAGACTAATAACAACGATGGTGTGCTCACCCTCGTTGGTCTGAACTAATGTTTACATACTATAGTAATAGAAAACTTCTAGATAGAGGGACTCAAAGGAGTTGAAGGGGGTCAAATAGTTTTAAAGCATGCCTACTCAACCATTAAGGGAGTATTTATGGAATTGGCGATATGAGGAGGGGATTATACTTGTAGATAATACCATGAATTACCAGTAAATACTATGTTGGTGGTATCCTTTGTGACACCCACGATTTCGTAACATTTTATCATGAATTTAAGATGGGTCTCCAACCAGATTCTACTACATGGGCACATCTCGGTCCTATCATAATGGTGAATCTTTAGGTCTGAGGGTCTCATATGTGTCAGTTAGTCCCAGCTTATAGAGTCTTTAGGTCGTGATGTGATTGATCATAGAACCTATGTTGACTAGAAATGATGTATCTCCATGCCATTGAAATGACTAGTGATATATAGATGAAAAGTTTACCCATTTATGCAGGTGCCCCTATCTAATCTATATAATGAAGTAATAGATTGATGCTATGCTTCATCGACCACCCCTATCTAATAGTCTTCTACAGTATCAACTTCTTCTCTGAACTGGAGTGGGATTTTCATGCCCTCTATAAGAGATCCATCAATCTATTTAGATAATCAGAGGTCCTTAAGAATTCGTAATCTTATTGTTTTTTATTAAAGGTTATTCATCTTTTCATACTTATACACTAAATGAATATTTATTCTTGAAAGGGTACTCACATTAGAGGGAAGAATACTGCATATTGTTCGTGGTGCTACTGTATTCTTGATGGTACTAAAAATACCCTTATGCTCCTCATCTGAGTAACCTCGAACCACTATCAGTTTACTATTTGCTGGCTAATGCTTGGGTTTAGCTGGATGCGACCAATCACGATACAAGTGCTGCATCCAATCAATAAACACGACTAGCTGTGGCAGCATATCCGATAGAGTAGATAGACAAGACTATGTTTGCTGAGCTCTGCACATAACCTACTGCATGGTATTTATATCATGAACTACATTTCTTGAGGCACTGTCCTGATTATCCTATTTTCTTTCATTCATCTGACCATTCCTCTAAATATATCGGTCAAAGACACTTAGGTAGATTTCTTGATGTGCCTCATCATCAGAGACCATGAAGGGATCTACAAACTCAATGGTGTTCACATAGTAATACTCTTAGTCATCAATATAAGAATATTAGAATTATGGGAGGAACATAGGGGTGATCCCCATATCTTGATCCATGAAATAATCGATAGTATGAGAGGAATTTAGTACCAATGGGGGAATTTTCATTCCATCTCTACATCGGTAGATACTATTTGGAGACATACAAAGTTGTGTTGTGGACATGGAAGCATTAGTCGGAGAGGGTGCAGTGATGTTAGGAGATTAGGGCCAGCCTAAGCAGTCACAAATGAAACCATGGTAATGGAAAACTACTCTGCGATCCATCCAATCATCACACTTCTGTGTCCTATGGTTGAAAACATAATTCCATTCACTTCCACTATCACTGTCAGGGTTGGAAGAGATCTGCTCTAGCTATGATAGAACATTTTCCAAAATGAAAAAATAATTTTCCACATGGTACTAAATCCAATAATTGAACACGTAACATTATATGATCATATGTTCAATGATCATATGGTAAGGTTAATCTAAATAAAAATCAGTACACTTGGCTTCATGGGGTTTATTTAACTCTGAAAAATGAGGATGCTGTATTTTAGGGAATTAAAGAAATAATAGGAACCATGTGATGTATTAAAATAATAGGACTAGATCCTCCTATATGGAAAGGGATATCTGGGGACCCATCCCTGATGATCTGTAGGAGCCTAATGAGGTACTAAATCCACATTCTATAGTCTAGGCGGATGTGCTTGGTAAGGAAGTGCCTGCCGACTCTAAAATAAGTGAGGTTGTGCTTGATGATGCTGCTTCACATGGAAAGGATCTATTAAAAAAGTTGTAAAACACTCTAGTGTATTTGGCCCCCCTACATTTACATCAATGATAGTCTCAACTTTTCCAACCCATCTCATTGGAATTGAAAGAGTTAAGATGCATGGTTTCTTAGCATGCTGTAAGGATTCCTCCAAGGATAGGCCTTTTAAAATAAATCCAATACATGACTGGGATGTTATAAGTGACGATGTTAGGGAATATATTATTCTTTACATTTCCCACACACAATTTCAATAGTTACATTTGAGTCACCAACATATTGAGTGAATAAGAGAGGCCTTTCCACCAAGAAAAAAAATCTATGATGTACTCATCAGACTATTTCTTTCACTTGAAGAGGTATATAATGATTATCTTACACATGGTGTAGCTGAAATGGTACAATAATTTCCTTTAAATATATTCCAAACCATAGATAGGTCAAATGACCAACTAGTTATACCGGATGGAGGAAGGCCCTTCCAATGATTGTAAGAAACATCGGAGCATGGAGTCCTCATATTGTTACATAGTTACAAAATGCACCCATAATTTGGAATAAAGTGTTCCAAAAGCTAAATTGGGCCTCCCATCACACTTAATGGGAAAAAATTAGGGTTCCTTAAAATTTGGGGTTACTCGCAAGTTATCCACCCATGCTTGATATGGCTTTCTTTTAGGTGGGACTACCACCAGTTTCATATCCTAGGATTCAAGGAGAGAAGTGAGGGTGGCTATAAATTATTCTTGTTGAGGGTCATTCTATTGATGAGGATTCATAACCACAAATGCATTGATATAAACATTATCTTTGTAAATAGGCTCACCATCTTGTGGAGAGGCACGATATGGGTCCCGAGTAAATTGATCACACTACTTGCATGGATTTGGGGACTCATATCTCTCTTGATTGTAATAGAATCCCACATCCGATCTATCCATATGTGCTAGATCCATGATATTGACTTAGAGAATCATTCTAACCCAGATTTATATCTACCTATGTGGAGGAGAAATTGGGTCCTATTGAGGAGTGCCAAAATTCGGGAACTGTTCAACAGTGAGATCATGGATGGTCCTTCTTTGATCTAAAACCTTCTAGATCAAAGCAGGAATCACTAGATTTACCTTTGTATTATATGAAATATCATATGGATCAATGATATTGAGTGATCCCTTTCCCTTGTTGGTGTTCCAAATGGTAGAGAACAATGTAGAGGGATCTTTGAGGATGATTGTTGGACATTGATGGTGGATGAGGACACATTTATGAGGTTTTGTTTAATATTGTGCTACCCATGGGGGTGGGTTTTCTCTATAGGACATTTGGTGTATTCCCTTATCCTTGATAAACACATTAACAACTGTGGTTATTGTAATTATATCTAAAGGAAAATCCTCAATATCAACAAGTAGGTCATTCTATCGTAATATAAGGCTAATGTGTAGATCTGTGTATTATCCCCAACCACATATTTGTATGTTCAAAAATATGTATTCCATGATATTGATGAAAACTATAAGGATATTGAAACATCTACGATAGAGGTTCCCAAGGTATCCAGGTGATATACAGTACTAATCCCCACAGAGTTCAACCAACTAAATAATTTTTCATTGTTGATCATTTTTTTCATGGTTCTCTCAGCTTCCTTAAAAAAACTGATGATTGTGGAGTTCATTCAACATTTCCCAAACAGTCTGGTGGAAACACATGGCATATCACCAAGTGAGGGACTCCAAAATGTCAATGTTTGAAGTTACATTATACCATATCGTGAAGGATATCTAATCATCATGTAGAGTCTCCCAAATTCATTAATTTTCAAAATATGGTACCTTCTATAGATCTAACAATAAAATGGTTGGTTCTTGAAAATAAATTGTTGGAGACATTGATGTGTATAAGTGCGGCAGTTTGCTGGACCATGAAGGAGTCACCGTGTCAATCAACTATTCACTACACACTGGGATGTCACTTGAAAGAAGATCATACCACAATACCACGTCATTATAGGACCAAGTGTTCACTATGAACACATGTGTAATTAAATATGTGCACCATGGTGGCTCAACTATATGATCATAATATCCCCCATTCTATAATAGTTCTCCATGATCTTAAGTAGAGGTTGAGAAGGAAATTGGAAATGATAGAGACGAATGTACTGGCGGCCCCTAGATGGTAGAAAATCCATTTCCACCTTCATGTACTTGAGGAAGGATTTGAGGATTCTATGGATCTCACCTTCTAGGATGATGAACTTCACCTTCTTATATCCTTCCCTAGACTCTAATTTTAATGATTGGGGTTATAGTTCAGTCATTGAAGCATATTATTCCTTAGAATATGAGAGGTTAACAGGGTTAATGATGACTTGGCGATTCTAAGGACTTAACTTTTGGAAGAGGTGATTCTTGACTTTTACCCAAGAAGGTTTTTTAGGATAGGGAAATTATTTAGAAAATTGAGAAGCTCCATGTTGGTGGGTGACTATATGGCGATGACCTCCACTTTGAATATATGTGATATAGATAAGAACATGATACCAGTTGTTGTTGGATCCTAGAATACCTAAGCATTGAATACTATAAAAGTGGGGAGGACCTTCACATTGGTTTTGATGAAGTAGGGATAAACTCTACATTGTATGATGTTGGAGTGGGGAGGACCTCAACTCTAATTTTTGATAAAGTAGATAAGACGTCGAATTTAGTCACTATAGGAGTGAGGATCACCTCTACTTTGGTTGTTGACAAAGAAGGGAGGACTTATTCTTTGGTCGACATGGACTTGGGGATAACCTCTTAGATAACCAGTTGTAATAGCATGGGGAGGACCTCCATACTAATGACTCAAATCATGAGGAATAAAAATGCAATTAATAAAATAGACACATAGAGTACCTTTTTGTTGGGAAGATAGAATACAGAGAATACCTCTATACTGGTTGCTGAGAGCAAGGGTAGAACCTCCTCATTGATGGGTGGAAACATGGATAGGGCTTTCATGTGATGGCCGAATGACTGGGGAGGACCCCCACCCTAATTGGATGTGTAATGGGGAGGAACACCATGATTCATGATGGGGATAACATGGGGAGGACCTCCATTTTGATTATCAATGATGTGGGGAGGACCTTCCCTTTTACCGATGATAGAGTAGGGAAGACCTCATCTAGATCAATGAGTGGTGTGAGGAGGACCTTCAGGCTAATTGGTTGTGACATAGGTAGGGCCTCCATATTGACTGGTGGTAGTGACATTGGGGGGGGGGGGGTCGCGGTATTTATTGTTGAAGTAGTGATGATAGAAACTTGAATAGGTACTGGAACAAGGAGGACCTTCAAACTGATTTTAAGAGAGTTGAGGACTTCCTCTTTGGAAGATACAACATAGGGAGGACCTCCAAACTAAATTTCATCTTCATGGTTTGGCCTACAACAATGTAGGTGGTGCTAAGGATGAATAAAGGAAACCATGCCTACGTGCGGGGTGATTGAGGTATTGATCCCAATTGGGAATTGATGGTCTCTGATTATCTATTGTAGGAATATAGAAGAATTAATTAGTAATGGAAGGGTCCACTTGAGCAATGGAAGGTGCTTCCCATTTTCAAGCAATCTCTTAGTACTACTCTGGATGTTGAAGTTGGGTGGTCTGGACCAGGGCCCTCAGATCATGTGTATATTCCACCAGTTCATTGTCCTTAAGAAACACTCATTCCTGGCACTGCTAGGACCTGTTGAGAGATCTTCATAGCGGATCTCATGTGTTTATTACTTTAGTGGTGACAAATGAATCTCCCACCTCCATTGAATAGTGGAGAGAGTCATAGAATCCTTTAATAGATAGTCTATTGAATATATTATCAATTGGAATGAAAAGGGGTTTCTCCCAACATGGATTTTGGGGGTGGTAGTGTCGGTGAGGTGTTGATGCCTATAGGTTAGTGCGGGCTATGTCTGTGGCGATATTGACCCCTCCTACTCATACCAATATACAAGGGTGTTCATTTCCCATATATAGATGATCTTAGTGGGTGATACATAGCATGGGTTTTCATTAGTTGAGGTGGCAGTTGATGTTAGTGAAGAGGTGGGGTCACACGGGACAACCATGTTAACATTTATCCTTACCTTATGTATGTAGAAATTGGGTGGTCCATTTCCTATGGTTGATATCATGAAAAGAAAGTGGATTAAACCTTTATTATTTTAGAAAAAAAAGAAGTCTAATACCCCAACATCATCCCATACTTCCAAGGTGGAGATAGATCCACACTAACAACATCATAAATGAAGGAATTTCCAATGTTTACTGCCCCAATTTCTAGAGGGTTCCATGACGAGACGACTTTTTTCTTAGTGTTTCCTAGAATTATATAGCTAGATCTAGTGGAATTATTATCTTTTTTGGAATCGAATGATACTAGTCCCTATGCTGAGGAGAATAGTTTCACACCGGGTTCACCAATTCTGTTGGTGAATCCCAATTCCCGCAATGTCTGATACCAATCCATGATCGGATGGACATCATGACTAATCCCCATGATTGATGGAGAAACATTTCACATCAGGGAAACTTCCATGCATGTTAATATTTCATGGATTTCTAGTTACCCTACATTCCAACATTCGAATGGTGGGTATATTTCATCACCATCATCAGCAATGTATGTACCTTATCGAAATAGGATGTTGGGATGTCGATTTTTCCTACAATGGATTCCACCATGTAACTTTTCTCCTAGTTTGAGTCAACATCATAGTGTTAAGTAATGTTTATGGAATTCATTCTTTGTTTCATATCATTGTGGACAATGGTTAATTACACATCTTTTTTATAATCATTCCAGTGGGTTTTAATAGGGCAACAACCTTCAGTTAGGAGAGTAGTCATGTTGATAATCACATGTATGCCTTGATGCTAGGAACATTGGTCACCTGTATTCTTCATTTTTGGAGGGACCCTCATGGAGGTGTCATAGGCATAGAAAACAATTCATCCCATGTTGATGATGAGGTATCTAACATCAAAGGCATACTTCATCAAATTCTTTCACGTTTGGAAACCCATGTTTTTTATGAGGTAGATGATGTTGTAAGAACATAGCTTCTTATAATTTTACCTCAGTCATCATATGTTTATTAATAGGGTATGTATTTGGGTCCACATTTTCAATGATTTGTTTATATAGAAGGTTGAGTTATCATGAAACCCCATATAGGTAGATAAAAAAGATGCATCCCTTGGAAGGAATATGCCACAGCTGAATGTTTACCGATGGATGGATCAAACTGACCTATAGAGGTGGAACCGAGAGGTGTGTCCCACAAAGGGATGATGACACACTATAAAGTATGATCATAACAACCCCATTGATGGATTTATTTGGTACATTCATAAGAGGGATCACCTTCGTTTACCATTGGTTGGGATTGAACCATAGAGAGGTGTCCTATGTACCATATTTAGAAGGCGGAGTTCAAAAACCAACATAGTTCGATGCGGCAGTTTAAGGTCATGTGGCATGACCTGTCCATATTGTTTAGCATCATGCAGAATGTATGCTCATGTCACAAAGAGAATGTTGATGAGGGATTGTGAGGGTCTTATGCATATAATATTCCCTTCTCAAGATGATTTCTCTTGGTTGGAGTTAGTGTGAGGCATACACATTGATCTACCTAAGGGACATGTATAAGATTTTTTCTCATATATAAGGGGAATGATTTAACTAGGAGTGTGGTCTAAAGAATAATAGGATAGATGTGTATGTTGGGTTTGTACATAATAGTGGCTTCATACGTATGACCATTTATTGGGAATAAAATCCCACATTGTTTGGAATAAGCAGGGGATTATACCTAAGAAGGAGGCCCAAAGGATCTTGTGGTTAGAGGATATGCATTAAGGTTTCACATAGGATGATTGTGTATTTTGGGGCTTATACATAGGAGTATTACCATAAAGGAGATGGTGTGGATGTCCAATTATACACAAACCTATATGTTTATGTGAGTCATGATTGATGTTAAAAATAAAAACAAGTAGTAGACTTGATTTTCAATTTAGGAAAGAATCATCAATGAGAGATGGTGTGGAACATATGTGAGGAATCATTACAAGGTGAATTTCATTCCATGTGAAGAAGATCTCAATCCATGTGGAGAGTATCTCATTCCCTGTGACGTTAGGCTATGTGGAGACCATCCAATTCCACTAACCCATGGAGTATCTTAGGCTTATTTCACAAGTAAAGGGATAGTTTAACATCATGTTGTGAGGATTTAGGGACCATGTAGTTTTACATCATACAACTCGAACATGGAAGACTCACTACTCACCCATTGGGCTTACATAATTGTTGCTCATGCACCCTTGGGAGGGGAATGTCTTTAGCAATTCCATGATATGATGATGGGGAGGAATGGCCAATCACAAGGTCCATGTTATCATGCCTATGATAAGAAGAAATAGTTTTTAGAAAACCTATTCTAAGAAGAAAGAGGTAAGGTAAAAAATGAAAAAGAGGCACCACATGATGGATCATGATTTATTTCCGTAATTTTAGATGTGTGTGCACAAGGTATGGGTGCTCCACGAAGGGATTGCTCGAGCATGGTTCTCTAACACAGGGGATGGTCATTGATCTTTAATTAAGGGTTCTGTTAAATATTGTTCCTTACACCCAAAAGTTGGGTTTCATGCATGAAGATCATTTTAAAACACATGAAATGGGCTGAAAAAGGATAGGCAGGGATTACCCAACTATGGGTCCAGTCAGTGGTGGACCCATAGGGATTTTGATTCAAAATGATTTTTAAACATGGGGGTTCCATGATTTCACGATGTCACCGAAGATCATTCTTAAGTGTAGTAGAGCGATGCTTGGTCTTATATAGATCACACAAAACAAGTGGGGATGTGAGGTTCTTTTTGTATTTGAAATCTCTAGTTATGGGGGCATAAGATTCTGGTCATAGAAGATGACTTCTACATAGCTTAATTGTTTTTCGTGGTGATAATCTATGGAAGGGAATGGTTTGATATCTCTATGGGGGTGTAATAGGATTGTGTTCATATTGTCTTTTCTTGTACACACCCCCAATAACATGCACATTATTTCCTTGGTTATTCATGTGTCCTTCTTAGAAGGAACACTAACTCTCTTCATATTGGGACACAAGGTTACTACACATGGATTCTTCTCTTGTATGCCTGACTTGAATATTTTGTGTGCCACCCTTGTTTTTTAGGAGATAGAAGTTGAGTTAGATGATAGATTTAGCTTTACAAGATTCATCCATGTGAATATTTAGGTATACTTTGAGCACCAAAATGGAGAGTAGATACTCCCCCATTGAGAAGAGTTACCTCTGGTGATTATATGTACTTAATTTGAAGCATTATTTGTAGCATCATGAGATATATCTTGTGTATCAAGTAGAACTTATAATTTATATCCCCATTCACTCTATGATGACAAGAAAATTCAAATTATAGGAAGTGATACTCTACCATGTATACATTAGGTTTTTCCCATAGAAGGTCATCAAAGGTCATCCATTAGTAGACTTCCTAGCCTCACATCCATCCCTTAAAAAACAACCCCTAAATGTTTATTCCCTAGATGAGGATATCCTACCAATGTATCATATTGCATCATGCTATAATATTCATTTCAATGGTGGATCTTAATGTCAGACTGCTAGGTGTCTCATTAACCCAAAGCATAATAGGGTAGGCATGTTGATTAACATTATCTCTTCAACTCATCCTATTTTTCCATACTATTTCTTATTTTTAAAATTATACACTTATAGTGAGGGATATTATCAACCTCCAAAAAATAGTCTCAAGCTATCCCATGAGATTTATGGTCCCATTTTACACATGAATGGATACTCTGATCTAGTATTAAAAAAAATCTAAGGTGACTACATAATAATAATGAAAGATATTGTGACACTGATGGAGCATACGTATCATTTAATGGATGAAATCCATTCCCACATGAATGTGAGGAATGTTACCATGTCACAGAATTCTCATTTCAATTCCTTGGAAAATTTGTTCTCATCCCGTTTAGAACATGATTAGGATGATCTGGTCTTCTTTATAATACATAAGATGGAAATTTCCCCAACCACATTAGATGAATTCAACCAGCAGGTAAACCAACTACCTACTAGTACCTCTTCAAAAAGATCCAAAAATATCCCATTAGTTGGAGAAAAATCTATTTAGACATCTCACTTCATCGAGTATCTCTATCATGACATTCTCATACAATACTGAGCTGAGCCTATGCGAATCCACAAGCAGAAATGAAAGTTTACCCTCTTGAGTGGGTGTAACCTTGAGAAAACCCTTTATTAAAATTATATTGATGTAATTATCCTCCATCACATCCACATTAATATTATCCCTTAGGTCATGCAAGAATCTCTTGACATCACTTGTGATACCGATTAGGCGAGATTGATTCTCTCCCAACAGTTTTGATGTTTTTGCTATTTCTGTCCCACTATGATTCACGAGTGCATTGAGTTCACCAAATAGTGTCATGTGGGTCAGATCCCTAGAAACATTTTGGATCAACTACCATAGATCCTCTATAAAACCATGAATTATTTTCACTTTTTAGTATGGGGATGTGATGTTGTGGGACCATACCCACCAGTGACATATTGAATGTGCATGTTCATCTTAACCACAACCAACTTCTTTTCTAGATTGGAAGAAGCATTTCCTATTCAGGAAGTCAAAAACCGGTCCATGATTGAGTTCTTGTGATCCCACATCATCTAGTGATTTGAATATCCTCAAGTTATAATCACATGAAGAGACACCAACATCTAGACTACTAAGCTAATGAAATTATATACCATGTAAAAAATCCACCCCAACTATAATTTTTTATAATATTCATAGTAAAATGGATAGATTGATGTGTTAAAAAAGACCCTATGCAACATCATGCATAAGATGATGGTCCATAACAAAAGGATTTATCCTAATAAACTCCCCAATGTCATATGGACCTATCAGATGATGACTCATTATTACACCTATAGAACCCCATATTACCTGGTATATGGACCAACGGAAATTTTACAAGTTGAGGAATAGTTTATGTCTCTTCGAAAAACTTTCACCATCCAAAACAACCAATAAATAAGATGAAGTCCATCTAGATGAGTTTTAGGCTCATAAGAAAAAATAGATTCATGTCATACATAACATATAGGGACATTAAAATAGGATAATGAGTGTATTCAACAAAATGGATCACCCCCACTCCTTCCTCTATGGGGATATAGTTTTGTATCTTAGAATGCTGATGATACCCATAAAAATCACACCAAATTTTGGGTCCAATTGGGTTGGAACTTACATTATCCATAATGTCTATTATAATAGAGTGTACTCTTTGATCAACATGGACAAAGACAATATCACACGTCCAATAAATTCCATCTTTCTCAAGAAGAACTTTCATGAGGATTTGGAGTCCAAGAATCAAAAATTTAAAATAATATCTATAGTCTAGATTGTATAGCCTTAATTTTTTTCTAATTTGACAAATTTATGAGACATTAAATATAAACAACCATGGTCTAAGCTATATAACCTTAATTTATCATCATCCATATGGTATAGGTAGTTAAAACCAAAACTATTTTCAATTCGACCAAGTATTATTACCATAAATTATTTTTATTCTATATAATAATATCTATATGAATTAAAAAAACAATATTTTGAGTTGAACTAATTTAATCTGCAGAGCCCAAATTCCCCAGTCAAAAATGTTAAAATGTGATCATACCACACAAAACTAGGATTCCTTCTATGATATAAGATAAATCCAACAAACATATCCATCATATGATGTTAAACTAAAATCTACTGTGATATGAGTCTAGATGGAACATATGATTTGAGATAAACCATAAGAGGTATCCTCGATACAGGATGATAAACTTTATCCTTACCCCATTTCCTAAGCATTGGATGCCCCAAGACAATTATTGGATGCCTCAATTCCTTTATAAGAGAGGATTTTCCCTACTTATGACATTGATCTCCTACTGCATCATGATCTAGATCTACATGTTGTTTAATTCCCATTCACGTGAAAAATTTAGTGACACCTAGACCTTCTATCTTTGGGTTAAGCCATAAATTTTTGAAACTTTTTTCTCTATGTCTTCAATTATGGTTCAATAATTATGACCATTAACTATGTGATTTTATTCTCAAGGTGTTCCTGTGGTACAAAATCTTCCACACCTCCATTAATGTATTATTTTACCTCATCCATGACACACAAAAACCATCGAGAAAACATCATCATGGTCCATAAATAATGACATTGAAAAATTTGTTAAATTTACCCCAGTAAAAGTATTATGAACTTAAAATATGTTCCATTGGTTTTAAAGTATTTAGGTTGTTTTTGGGACTACCATCCCTCTTTTTTTCGTCAATTTATACCTCTTCCATTTCACATACATAATCTCAAAATATACATTTTTCTAGTCCATGAATCGTGGAATTAATTTCTTTTCCAATAGTTAAAGAATCATGAAATTAAAATATTTCCCATTCATCCAATTGTCATTAATTTATAATTTTCACCATGTTCCATGATTTATGATACTAAACTATATGAAACTAGACGAAGGACTATTTTCTGAAGAGTGCATCCTCCTTGGTTCCATTCACTTTATATTTTTTTATCTTTTACTCCACACAAACATCCACTAATTATCCTCCCTTTGTCAATTTATTATGACCTTAATCTATGTGAATCCGACATCTTTGTACCCTAATTGGAATGGTTTGATTCATCTCTGGGGAATTAGATATACTATTCATCGACATATATCTAGGACTATGTGTGGATTGATTCTCATTCCCACGTGATATTTAGTGATTCCTATACCTTATGTCTCTATGTCCAAAGACATATTCACTACAAACTAATCATGGTGTTTTCAACCCAAAATTTCCATGGAACTCTTCTTTAGGTATCATCCCAAATTATATTCCATGACCCATTAATAGGATGATATGAACTCATAACATTAAATGGGGATGAAAAATAATTTTAAACTCCATTTTTAATCCTCCCTAATGTACTCAACACATGGAATTAAAATATATCATAATAACATATAAATTTGAGATGCCTCATATCTAAATAATGGATTATTGTGTATCCTAATTTGATAGGGTATCAAAAACTAGTATGAGGGTCCTACCATGGCATATTATTATAAATATGGGTGTCTTGGTTCCCATACTCATGGGATATATAGTGACACCTAGATCTTTTATCTTGGGATTAGTCCTCTTCATCAACTTATTGCGGTGTCCCCTCTTCCCCATCAACATAAAGTCAATCAGGGGTTGGGTTTGTCTAGTATTGTTTGGAATAGAGTACTTTTGGACCACCTTTCACAAGGGGTCATCATTACATCATGACACACTGTACACTCTTAGTACACCTATTCTCCACATCGTCAAATCCATGTGACCATAACATAGGAAGTTAAACAATGGTCCGAGCATCACGACTATAAGGTATTAGTAACCATTGTACGAGTTATACAAAATTAAACTAAAAATCCCTACATCTAATGTTCATGAAATTAATCATAGATATTACCTTGTATGAACTGATACTCCTTATATAAAAAATGAGAATAATAAAAAATATCTCCAGTGCACAATATTATATTTCTATCTTACACCATATAAAATCAGGATGCCACATACGTGTAGTATGGGATGGAATAAAAAAAATCATACCCTTTAAAATACTAGGAAGCCCCATTTGATTAGTATGGTATGAAAAAATACCCTATATAAAACTAGGATTCCTCATGTGATAATTACGGGATAGTAAAAAAATTACCACGAATAAATTGGTATTTCTCATATGATAAGTATGGGATAGTCCAAAAAAATCATTCCGCATTTAAAACCGGGATTCCTCATTTGACTAATATGGGATGATGGAAAAAGATTTTCTCTTTAAAAAACTAGTATTCCTTATCATTTGATATGAGTTGTTATCCTCACTAGAAAAGATTTCACCACTCTGATGTTAGTCTCCTACAATAAAGTGATATAGAACTATGTGTGTCTTGATTCCTATAATCATGGGATACATAGTAATGACCAAATATTTCATCATGGTCCCAATCATACCATTCACTAATCAAGGGGTTTACCCTCCTATATGGGATTTATTCTCACCCACTATCGTGTTCATCTGGCACGTTTGGGCTTGCATTAAAATAGCTCCCAGGGAACTCAATATTATCTTAGATACATTCCCCATTTAAACATAGAAAATTCTTAAATATGTCTAATTTGGATAATAAAAAACCTCTATATTTTAATGATATTTGTAACAAAAAATTTCTATGTCATATTGTCTCACGAAACATTTTGGGGTCATGACCTTATGTATTATCAGTAAAAAATTGTGGCTCTCATGTTTTGAATTCGGTCAAAAGTTGATATAATTTTTATTCACATATTCTTAAACCAAATCAAGTATAGAACCTATGTTTCGAACATGGAAAATATTTGTACCCCAGTTGTTGTCTATTCCCCATTCACTATCCAAGTCATGAGTTTCTCGATTTCCATCATTGGATTTGATAGTTACATTTTATACTTGTTGTGTTATGATCCATAAAAAATGGAATCTCAATACTGCTCATTATTTCTCATATTAATAATGGCTAAAAAAAGATTAACAGTTGAGAGTATGTTTCACTCAAGCAATGTTTGGATGCATGCGTAGACATAGTCTAATCTCTATAACCTTAAACTAGGAGATGAGGTCCTATCATCATGACCTTAAACTGTGTCCAAGATGTCTCATGAATTTTTTATAGATGATTCGGTGGCCTCTTAGGCCCCTCATTTCATTTTTTATTACTTATATTTAATTACAAACATGTTCCTTTGAGATTAAAAATAATCATTGGTCCATGCATTATGACCTTAAAGAAGATTCAATTTGTTCAAAATATATGACCTTAAACTAGGACCCTAGTTCCAAAAATGATGACTTTATACTATGTGTGAATCACAAAATTATTTTGTGTGTGATTATGTGTTCTTGGAACTAAATTCATGTCAGTTGTAACTCTTCCATTCTACACATGTCCCTATGGGATATTTTTCCCATATAGTTCGAACCCTATGACCATAAACTAGGATATTGGGTGCAACCATCATGACCTTAAACTATGTGGAATATGACTCTATGATATTTCATGTAGAGTGACCTCCTTGGATCCTTCTATATTGTGTTATCTCTTCCCTATGTCACACATATCCCCTTTGAGACACACAACCCTACAGTCCATGTATAACCTTAAACATGGAGCTCAGGTACAAGAATCATGAATTTAAAATGTGTTACTATCGACTTGGGGATGTGTTATACCAATTTGGGTCTATTTGTTCTCCAATTCATGTCTTTTTGGCACTTCAGCACATTACACATATCCTGTTGGGATGTTCCCCCAATAGAATATGCTCTGTGACCTTAAAATAAGAGTCATCGTTTGACTTCTTGGTCATAAAATGCTAAAAAGTACAACTCGATGTCCCGATCACATGATTTTAATATATTAGACACATCATCCTCACCATATCAAGTCTATGTATAACCCCCATGATTTTATGGTATTCCTATTTTTAAATTAAATCTATTCGAGAGCTTATGTTACATAGAACACTGAGATTAATCAAACAATTAAAATATTATTATTTAATTGTGATAGTTATCAGCATTCCATTGGAATGATATTTATTAATGAAATTAACTAAATTGCAAAAACATATTTTATGCATGTTTATAACATTAATTAACTGGTTACCAATTAATTAGAAATGAAAATAAAATCAAAATGAAAAAAGGATGTGTTTTTATAAAAAATTATTTTTATTCCCACATTGGTATTTTATATTAATAAATTTAATTAATTAATATTAGTTAATACTATTGATTGAATTTATAGGTTATATATTTAATTAAGTGTTTTTTAAATTCATTCAATGAGTTTGATAGGATTAAGATAATAAATAAATCCATTTTAAGCGTAAGAAATTATATTTTTCTAAAAGACTGTTTTCCACCAATTGATTACCCACCTATTTTAAATCATGGTTCTAAATATTTTATAATATCTATTTTAAAAAATATTTGTTCATTTTTGAAATCCAAAAATCAAAATTATGTTCCGGAGTTTTTTTTTATTTTTTCCAAGAAGTTTTGTTTTTTGATGAATAGTTAAAAATATTAAATGTTAATTTGAATACTTATTTTTCATCAAAATTATTTATATAGATAAATAATAATTTAAATAATAATTTAATGTATAATTAGTTTAATTATAAATCAATAAATAAATGTAGTTAATTGAAATCAATTTCATTTTGATATTGGATACAAACCCATTTCATACTTTTGAACTTTTCTCATTAAAAACACGCTCTTTTATTGTGTTTGTAGAATTAATTTTAAATGAAGTGTTTCCAATTGTGTGAATTGAATATGGTAAAATGGAACTATATTTTGTATAATAATTCCAAAATTAGGTTTTAATTTCAATTTTTTATACAAAAAAATTTCACCATTGTAATTTTTTATTGTGGTATAGTTAAAAAATTAAATGGGATAATGTTAAAGGGGTAAAGGATTAAAATGTCTTAAAAAGAAAACATTTCATGGCTGATTGAAGTATTTATATACCGTAAAAATCCTAAAAAATATTGATTTCTGGACAGAGTTTTGAGAATTAATGAAACCCTAATGTTTTTGTCTTTACATATAAAATATTCAATATTATAGTCAATTAAAACTACATATCCTCAAGTTTAAATACCACCCCTCTCAACCAAATTTCTATTGAGAAGAAATTAAGATTATAAAATATATTCCCAAAAAACTCTTACTCCATCTCCCCATGTCCAATTTCTTCTATTATCACCAAAATACCAAATCCATTATCCTCAAGGGTCTCTAAAGGAGGTGATATTTAAGAGTTAATTTTCTCAAAACACCCTCTCTTATTTTCTATTCATCTTCTACTTTCAACACCTTTATTTAATCCATCAAGGAAAAATAATTAAAAACACATTTAAATACATTAATTTTATGTTTCTAACATACCATATTATATCAATCCATTTTATTACCTCCTCTTAATCAAAGAAACCAAACTATTTTCCAATTATATTGGTTAATTGCCACTACGAATAATATTTCTGCTCTTTTTTCCATCTCCTCCTTCATGGATGGTCCTAAAACTATTGTTTTGTTTATTTAATATTTTTATTGGTATATTATAAACTATTTATGCTTGGAACTAATGTATACTCATAATAGTAAATAAATTGAAACTAGTTAATTGTGTTTGGAAAAACCACGAAAATAAACTAAACATTTATCATTAAAATTTTATTTAATGAATCATCATTATGTAAGTAAAAAATATTACATATGGGAACATTTATACTTATTGATGTTAATTAATACTGTGACAACCGGGTCCTGGTGACAGCACAACCACCCCGCCTTAACATGGTCGTCGGGTCCTGGCCCACCAGGTACCACCAGTTGCCCCGCAGACACATGGGGCCCACCCCAGGGTCCACCCACATGCCTGAACGGGTCATCTGACTAATGATTGTTCCCACAGGCCAACACATGTCCTTTCTAGTGTGTTTTTTCCTCACTCACACACATCTTGAGAAACTTTCCAGGCACATCTTGAGAAACTTCCCAGGAGGTCACCCATCCTGATCACTACTCCAAGCCAAGCACGCTTAACTATGGAGTTCTAATCAGACAGGCTCCCGAAAAGGAAGGTGCACCTTGTTGACATGAGTCATAACAATTAGTCATTTAACCCTTTATCATTTGGGGATGTTTCAAATACCATTTATTTATAATTATTGAGGTTTATTATCATTTTAAAAGGTAATCCATAATTAAACACAAGTGCGCTGATCACGAAACCATGAAACAAACGCACCTTAAACCATTAAAATAATGAAATATTAATATTTAATGGGTCATTAAATGATATAAAATCTTTACATAATGTATTATAATCATTAATATAGATATGGAATGATTTGATAACATTATTAAAACCACTGTACATGATTTTAATGAACATTATAGTAAAGGAAAACATGAGGTAAGTGTTTTATCATCTCATTTTTACTTATATGAGATATATTAAACATTCCCCTCATATTCCATGTCTGTGATGTATATAATTACCTTTTATATATCATATCTTGAACAATATTAGATTTATTATATTCAATTTTCATTGGATAATAATTAATTTTATAGGGCTTATGATTGAAATGTTTCAATGTGTAATGGGATATTTGAGAATGTTTAATGATTTTTTTCCTCAATAAATTTTCAATGACCTCATTTAACATATTTTCTTCTACATAAACATCATTTATTGAAACTTTTACTTAATTGGGGTTGATATTTTATTATAGAATCTGCAATATTTTCTTAAATGGTTATTGAATATTTTGACATGGGATGTAGTATTTTGATACCATTCACCGTATTTATTTGTATGGATTGTCATTATATTTAATTAATGGGGAATGTTATTTTCATTTTGTATTCTTGTTTCAATAAAAAATTATATTCTGATTATGTTTCACCACTTTCATATGAATAATTAATTGGACATAGTTGGAGAGAGAATGTTTATAATATATCACTTCAATGCATTGATATGTTTCATGAGACAAACTAGATTGGGTCATGGACAAAGAATTTCCCATTTATTAGGTTCTCGATACAAAGCACTGATTATGAAATATTATTAGAATGCATCATTAATAGTTTTATATTATTGGTAAGAATCCACGAAGGTATGTTTTATATGTATGGTATTATGAATTACATATTTATGATTTTAGTTATTGATTTCCATGTGATTATTTGATTAGTATAATATAGATGGTTATGTTTTATATCTCATGTGAATCTCTATGTAGAATTATTTGATCAAATTTTATTCTGGGCATATTATACTCATTTTTTATTAAATATAATTTATTTAAATTATTAACATTTATGTATTTATAATTTATTATTTATGATAGCTTCCACTGTATACTTAACACTTAATGAAAATTTGAGAACACCAATTTCGTATGTTTTATTTTTCCTCAGGATTCTAAGAAGATTCTTATGAGTGATTTTTGGGGTTAAGATATGAGATTAATTGTGTTATAAAAAAATTCACTATGTTATGTTTTATATTTTCAATTTTAATTTAGGTCTAAAATATATATCTAATTTTTTAGAATTACTAAACTCTTTGGTCCTTTGGGATGTAATTCCTTGTAATCATGCCTAGGTAATAAATTAAGTCACTGGTTCTGGGATACTAGGGTTGGGTTCATTATAGTTGGTATCAGTGGAATTGTATTAGAAACCTTGTGAACTAGATATATAAAAACATATATTATAGAATGATACACTATTATAGCATTTTTATTTACTCCCATAGAAACCAATCTTCTGATTTAGTGATTTGTATACTTAATGTTTTTAAATTTATACAAAGTAGTTTTGATATTATGATTTATATTTCAAAATGATATGATCTACTATAGTGTATTCCATTATTTATAAGTGGATACTAGTAGAAATAATATGAACCATAAAAATTATAATAATACAGGTAGGGATTTACCTCTTTGGAATGATAATAAAGATAGAGTTGCAGGTGTGACTAGAGGTACAAATACAGCTGGATATATAAACAATTATAACTATATTGGGAGAACTCACTCAGGTTATCAGCAATAAAATTTCCTATATATAGTGTCCTGATTCAAAATGCAATGTAAAATTTTGGTCAAATTTAAGTGTAAATAACCTCCATTATTCAATGGGAAGAAAAATCAATTTGAAGAAGATAAGTATATAGGTTATTTAGATAATTTTTTCCCGATTTGGGAAGTAATGAAAGGGAAAATTTTTTTTGGATGTTTATCATCTCTCTGGAGATATATATCAATGTTGGTAATTGATGAAATACACAAAAGGGGATGAAGAAATATAAAACATTTAATGGAAGGATTTTAAATAACTTTTCATATAAAAATTTTTCCCACATTAACTACTAGAAGATATGGAATGAAAATTCTTGATTTTGAGAGAGAAGAAGGATGAGAATGTTTCTAAGTATTATGACATCTTGAAAATATTATAAATTCATGATTTTGGATAAATAAATAACACAAGGATTAATATTTATTATTTCTTTTATGCGTTAAATCCATTCTTCATAAGGAATCTAGTCACATGAAAATTCTCATCATACAATGATATAGTCTTATGTGCTATCGGGATAGAGAAATAATAATCGAAATCATATGAATTTAAGGGAAATATATAGAATAAGAGAAATACATATTAAGATATAGATAATGGTAATAAGGGAAACATATATTTTTCTAAATGTTATACTTGTGGAAGGAAACAAAATGGTACATGATTAAAAAGAAAGGCAATTTGTCTTATGTGTGGGGAAAATCCCACAACGCTCATGATTACAAGTAAAATAGAGAATTTTCTAGCGTTTAATTCTTTTACTATTAGGATATGGGGAAATTAACAAATTAATTACTAAAAAATAAATGAAATATACTTTAAAAAAATAAAAGGGATAAAAGTCAATATTATGTTGTTACTACAATCAAAGTGGAATAATTAAAGTATTTTGGATTTTGGATTCATGAAAAATCTTATAAAAGTATTTTATCAATAATATTCTAGTTATAAGAATCATGAAATATATAAATATTGTAATGTAGTACCAATTCTTTAAAAATTGGATACCATATGATGACAGGTACCGATGTCCATGAAGAGTGATTCAGTGAAAGGTTTATGTTTTTGAAAAAACAATTATTTTTCAAAGAGAACCCTTAATATATGATTCATGATAATGATATAATTATAGGATAATATTGATTGGTGATTTGATGGTTTATGTTGGGTTTAATACATGTTTGGATTTATGAAATGTAAATATGATCTTATAACATTTTATGTGTGATTACGGTATTCATATATTTTGTATGTGACACTAATAGTTACATTATTTTTTGGGAAATCTAATTTTAATGCCTCAACCCTATAATTCTTGAGTCGGTGAATTATTTTATTACATTGGCACGATCAATAGGAATAAAATCCCAAAGTACTGATACGTTTTGACGTCTTGAAGAACTAGATACATAAATGGTTCCATTAATACATTGGTAAAACATAAAACATAACAAAGGAAAAATAATATGCATCTTTGAACTCAAAAAAAAAATTACATCATCATTACGTGGATAAAATAGTATAAATAAAAGTTTCAGATCAAATTCTCGGAAAGGGTACATAAAAAAGAAGAAATAATGAATTAATGATAATAAAATAAAATAGAAAGGTAAATAATTAATAACATATGAAATTTAATAAACTAGATAATACATACTCAATATAGAAAGGTATGAAACTGAAACACATGACAATTAATCAGTAAACTGAGAATGAAATTATTCAATAGATTATTTGATGAAATGATATCAGAGATAATAATAATAAATTAATTCTAAATAAAATAAATTCTTAATTACTAGACGTCATGTATCTGAAATGTGAACCACTACTATCAATAACTTTGACATGTTGGTTTTAGTCTATGGGTTGAAACCCTTATATTATTCTTGGAAATAGGCTTGAAGGGTTTGTCTCCAAAAGATTTCATCTCACGATACAACTAATGCATAAAGGGGATCTAATTATGTAGTCCCCAACCCACATCTTACATGTCCAATGTATTCCTTATCTATTGAATAAATAACTTAAGTATATATTTTTTAATCAAAGTGTCTCATACCACATTAAAATATTTGAATAATATTCCCCATAAAACCAACTAATTATCAAATGAAACTTTTAATAACCTAAATATAAAGAGATTAATTATATTATATTTCAATATAGGATGAGTAAACGTCACAAAACATATGTAAGTTTGACTAAGAAATTTATCTCAAATTTGTAAAAAGTGAAATAAAAATCCCCTACCACTTTGATAACATTTATTTAAAAACCCAAACATTTATAGAATAAAATATTTTCTGGGAAAATTACCTTGTATACTTATAAAGTAATCTTCAAAACATTATGTTTTCATGAGAGTGGGAAATTATATTCATTCCGTACATGTTAAAAACAAGCATTCCTTTTACTTTGTTTTATGAAAAGTCATAAAGTACAATTTTTATGAATATAAAAAGAAGACTACTTTTAAATTTTTTTTGTAAAAAGATATAAAAATGGTAAAAATGAATTTAAAAAATAATGGGAGAATATTAAAAACGTTTTGGAAACCACTTTTGTGAAACCCTAACATTGAAGATAAATATTCTATTGGGGAGTATTAAATACAAACAATACTGAAAAATGTTGACATTGTGAAATAATTACATATAACATTACAGTTTTTAGAATTGTATTCCCATGAATGAATGAAAATTACATGTCTTTGAATATACCATAATGTTTAGAATAATTCTCATAAAATAAATTCATGGGTGGTATATACACCTAAAAAAGTTAATCAGGACTGTATAAGGCATGCTTAAAACATACATAAAATTGAGAAAAAATCTATTACCTCACACTTCTTTTTTAGTTTAAAATGCATTAAACACCTTTATAATGGATTAAATAATTTTAAAAATTTATATCATAAATATATTAATATTTATGATATCATATATGACCTTATTATATTATTTTATATTCCATTTATTAATAGTCTTTCACCATTTTCACTATTTTGGGTGTTAATTGACTAGTTTCTCGAGTATGTAGGGACATGATATTTGTTGTTCCTATTACTTAGATCATTATTTAATAATATATATAGTGTAAACCATGATTTAAATAGAATAAATTTTAATTTTAATTTATATTTATAATAATCCATAAAATATGGAGATATGAAATGAACTGAACCATTCATAGAGACTATAGGTCATACGTACAAATGAACACTACTTTCATTAATTTTTTTTAAAATAATGAAAATTAAATTATTTTTATTTATATTATAGTTATGTTATCATATATATATCATATATATGACATATTTTTCTTAAAACCATCCTTTATATGTTCTATGTATAGTTTGAACGAATCACTTCGCTTTGGGGTGGCGCTGGTCCAAACATTCACATATGATGTTATCGTATGTAAATAAAATAGAATGAATGAAGGAAAGTTTTATATGAAAAATACAGAATTATTAATTAAATTAAAAATTATGTATATATATATATATAAAATAAAAACAGTGTTTCCATCCTAATTCCCAACCAGGAGAGGTGGTAAATAAAAAACAAACAACATCATTTCGCGATACGGTAGTTCTCCATACATTAATGGTAAATTCATTACCCATTTGATGGAATTGTATGTAGGTGTAGGTTGAAACATTAACATAATAACGTCTAATTATATTTAATATATAGGTGTAATTAAATAATTAGGAAATAATATAAAATTTATTATTGGGTAATGAAATAAAACTAAAGTGGACAGTGAAGAACACTACCTCTTATTTTGGTAACTACTTATGGTTTATAGAAAAACCTTTCTTGGTATGATTTTGGACTAATTTGATGCTACTAGTATTAGTTTAGGGATGTTTGGAGTTTATTTTTTTATGTTTGGGACAATATATAATTCTATGTGTGGTGTGAGGAATCAAGGGAGGAGGATCCCATTTATAATTTAGTTGAGGGGTACTTCCAAAAACTCTCAAATAATTTAATTAACATAAATTTCTATTTAATAAAAGATGGATCCAATGTGATTTATTTCTATGATAATACAAATATGGTTCAAAATAATCTTAAATAATAATTTTTAGACATGTTTACAACACTTTTTTTTACCATCATCTTTTAGTTGTAACCCTTAATTAAACCCTTTAACTCTTGCCGTGCCAAATTGGGTTTTACTATTTAAATGTTAATATAGTGGCTATAATATTATAAAAATAACCATAAATTTGTCATGAGTGAATATTTAAACATTTTAAAAATAATTTAGAATATTTATTGAGTTTTATGATTTTTTTCATTAATAAAATAATATTGATTTTAGAATATAAATAATGTCAATTTTGAAGCTATTTATTTCTTGATATTTTAAAAAATACCAATTAAAATGATAAGATAAAAAAATTAATAAATACCTACTAAATTTATGTCATATATATATTTCTATGAGGAAATTAATTCAAAAAAATTTATTTATTTTAATATTTTTAATTAAATTTATTTGATATGTCTATTAAATAAAAAATTACAACATCATCCTCGTAAAAGAATTTAATATAATTATTTAATACCAAAAAATTAAAAATAAAATATATTGAAAAATATTAAAAATTTCTATTTACAATGAATATTTATAGTTGATGATATCTTATTAATTACCATATATATAAAATGTAGTACTTATTAGAAACACAAGTATGATATATCAGACATTCCATAGAATAAAATACTATGAAAACCTTAAAGACATTAATGCGGCTCTAAGAGGCCACAAAATGGTCCAAAGTATGATTTTTTATTGAAAATTAATTACCCAAAAAATTTGGACAATATTTAGCGTAAATTTATACTACTTATAATTTTATATTTACCCATAATTACTCGATATACCCTTAACCATTGTAATAAAAATATTACTAAACTTTACTATTCACATGACCATAAATAAAATAAACTTATTTACATAATTTTGACACACTAATAAAAAATATAGAGTAAATATTTTAAAAAAATGAATAAAAAATCCATAGTAATTAATTTAAAATTATTCTCTTTGAAGAAATGAGAAACATGTTATTTAAGTGAAAATTTACAAAAGATTGAAATGTTTTTATATTCATATTCAATAAAAATTTGATTCAAATGACCAAAATTATATTAAATAATAAAAAATTACTCAAATTATTTTTTAAACCAATTAAAAATATAATTTATCTCTATAAATTATTTAGATGAAAAGTTATCTTACAATTAAAATGCCATATATTATCATTATTCATCAAAACATAAGACTTATCATAAAAATACCAAAAGTTAATAAAAATTAAATTTTTTTATTCATATTTAAAATAAGAAGTCTATTTTTCAAATATAATATAAATAAGTGTCAAAATGAGATATAAAATAGGTTCTTTGTTAAAAGGCAATAAAAATTCCTTATTTTAAAAAATAAAATTTGTAAGTATAAAGCTGGATTTATTTTTATATTATGGATATAAAATCTTTGGATGGTTGTATAAACATATATTTCAAAATATATAATATAAAAATTTTATATTTTGGATAATACTATTCTTTCCTTCTAATTTTAAATCTTTATTATATATTATTAAATTAAATAATAATATTTTAATAATATATTGTAGTTTTGAAAAACATGTCCTTGAGTGTAGCATAAGAGAACTCATTTTTGTGTGTAGGTTAAACATATCATGGTGATGCGTATAAAGAAATCTAGTAAAAAAATTAAACATATCGAAAACAATTTTTTTATTATCTTTGGGTGTTACATTCTCCACACACATATTAAATTAGATCCTCACAATTTCAAATTTATCTTGGTATGCGAGGGTTTGATTTCTAAAAATAAACAATTGTTGAAAACCCCACATTGTAAATAGAGTTAATAATAATTCTTCTTCATAATAGGTAAAAGTAAATGTGAATGTCACCACAAAACTAGGAATTCAAATATAAGAACATTAGTGAAAACATAGATATGAAAGAGTAACATAACTATCATGATCTAATATAGAATGATAGAGAACATGATCATCTGGAAGTCTACCATCCCAAGACAGTAAATCTATGATCGTTTAAAGAGCGTGCTGAATTTTCATTAAACAAACAATTCTTTATTCTAAAAAAATCTACCTAGAGTTATGGAAATAATTCACTTCCTATAATAATAACATAAGGAAATGTACTTACATGACAAGTAGAGTTTCACCATTTAATCAATTACTACCACAAATTAATCTTTTTCTCCAAACACTGAGTATTTAAGTTGATTTTTTCACTCATGATGAATTTGATTGATTTTATATAGATAAAAATGTCCTAAAATATTTAATTATATATTCCCCCTATATTTGTATATTTACCAAAACCAAAATGGTTATGATAAGATAAGATAATTAAAAAAACCAATAAAATATTATGTGATGAAAGGAAAATTTAATATACAAAAATAAATAGTAATACCCGTGTTTTCATATATATTATTCAGAAAACAACTATCATTCCATAAAAATATTATAAACTATTATTGAAACCCAAAAATTATAAGTATTTGACCATATATTCCTCCAAGGAAATTCAACAACACTTATTGTTTTATACCAAAAATTTAATTTCCTTAATAACATATTCTCTTAGATAAGGAAATTTTTTAATAAATTTCATGAATCACTATAAGTCCACAATAATATAAAATTTGAATTCAAAATAAAATTCAACATTTATTCCTCATAATATTCTATTTACCTTAATCATATAAAATTTACAAAATAGGGAACATCTTATAAAATAACATTAATATCGTAATTACCAAATAATTTTCCAATCCAATGTTATCTATTTAAAAGAAAGTTCTATAAAATAACAAAAAAAATGTCATGTAAAGTAGGACATCATGTAGGTAGTGGTAGACATTTTACCCTTTTCTCACATCCATTGCGGGTTAAAATCTCATGGCCTTTCCTGACTTGATGGGTTGTCATTCGGCCTGTGAGTTTTCCTTTTTCCAAAACTATATAAATATTATCTAGAATGTGATAATAATCCTAAAAAATAACCTAAATATATTAAACATTAATGTTATTTTTTAACCAAAAAGGTTATCCAAAATGTTTCATTATTTTTCCCATGTAATATAATAACCCATAATCACCTTAAATTAAAAGTTCATTAAACCTTAAAAGTTACCCTTACCATAAAACTTATGTCCAAAAAATGAGAAGGCATTTATTCATTGATTTCTGTTTTCACATAAACTAAACCAGTGGTTTATGTCTGATAATATATTTTTTCCTAAATCTGGTTCATAAAGTTTCTACTAAATATCATTTGGTACAAAATATTACACCCTGACCCCAAAAACCTCAAGTTGTTGCTTTATTTTTTTTACATTGGGTTTTTCACAAGGAATCAAGTACTAAATGAACGACTATTTTAGTGGTATTTTATAAGTAGATACATAAATGGTTCCTTTAATACAATGGTAAAACATAAAACACAATAATGTAAAATAATTTTCATCCATAAACTAATTAAAAAATTACACCTTTATAACCTAGAGAAAATAAAACTAATAAAAGGATGAGATCAATTTCTCAGTAAGGATTTGTAAAAGGAAAGAAGAAATTAATTAATGAGAATAAATCAATATTTCCAGGTAAATAACTTCTAAAACATTCCATCACCACTACAAAACTAGGTTTATTCAGCACTAGGGATTCGACAACGATAGCTAGAAGCACTGTTAAAGACCGCCATTCTTAGTGCTAGAAAAAGAGATGATAAATGGCCCCCATTAATATTATGTTTTACTGATATTAAACTGGGGTTATTATAGTGCTACAAAAGTGCTGATAAAGACCCCCCCTTTATCAGTACTTTATTTTTCTTGCACAAATAAATTTCCCCTTTATCAGCACTTGTAAAAAAGCACTGATTGTGGGGGGGGGGGGGGGGGCTTTATGAGTTCTTTTTTAGAAGCGTTCACAAAGGAACCCCATTATTAGTTCTTTTTTACATGCGATGATATATAGTATATTTAAAACAAATTATTATATTTAATTAAAAATAATTTATCAAAATATAAATATATTTTTATTGATATTAATATAATATATATTTTGAAAATATTTTTTAGTTACTGTAAAGAGGAATTTACACTTAATATAAATTACATTTTGTGAAAATGAATTATAAAATAATTTTAAAAATAAATTTAATCAATAATTCTCTAATTATTATCAATTAATAGTTATTTAATATCAATTATAATATTAAAAAATCAAGAAATTATTAAAATATCTAAAGTTAGTTGAATACATAACTCAAAAATAAAATGACCATAATATTTGATTCGGGTGTCCATTTCGGATCTATAACATATCAAATATATAAATGTGACGAGATGTATTCCCCTAGGGAAACAGATAAGCTTCTTTCATGTTTTTTGGAGGAGTAAAAGGCCTAGAAGGCCTCCGAAATTGATTTCTTATTTGGGGAACTTTATTTTTTTTTACAATCGATGGAATTTTAACCTAATTTTAGGGGTTCTTTTTAAAATTTTCATTGGGCAATGAATTTATTTCCATGTATTAAATTCGAATTGATATTATGGTTTTAAAATTTTATCATTTTCACAATGTAGTTTTATATATAATTACATATATTCATATTTTTAAATATTTACTTATAAAAAATCACTTGTATAAATTCATATATCATCATATTTATATAGAAATGAATTTATAAAAATAAGAAATAAATATTTATTATTCATTTTATATAATTAAATATTTATCCATTTTATTTACCTTATTAATGCATTTATATGTATATATAACTTTTATATGGACATATTTTTTTGTATTGATAAACACACACACACACACACACATATTTCAATATATATAAATAAATAATAGTATATGATATATTTAAATAAATATAATTTTGTATATATATCACAAATTTTGAAACATATACAAATAACAAAAAAAGTCGCAAAATATAAACAAAATACATGTGAAATAGTGATAAATAGAATTCATTCAAATAAGGGAGGTCCTATGATCAAATCTAGGGAATACAAATTATTCGTTATAGCCTTCTAGTGCTGATAATGGAAGGTGGGATGCGGGATGGAGGGTGCGTACTGAAAAATGATGAAAAGGGGGTCGTAAGCACTAATGAAAGGAGGTCATGGTCTATGAGAAATTATTATTTTTCAATATTTTGTAATAGTACTATTTTAGTAGTATTAAAGAACCTCCATTTAACATCACTCGTAATATGAACACTTATTAAGTGATGATAAAACCATTTACTAACACTGTTAAATCCCCTATTACTCTATTGTACATTCAATATAATAGATATGTCATACTAAATATGGTAAGGTAATAAACAGGAACACATACCATTTAATCAATAAACGGATAATGAAATGCATCTATAAATCCGTCAATGGTATAATTAAAGGGATAATAATAATTAAAAATTTCTCATTAATTTCAATTCATATTTATTGGAAACAATGTATCTAGTACATGAACCACTACCATCAAGACCTTTCACAAGTCTGTTTACGTTTATGGGTAAAAACTCATCTATTCAGCATGCAAACAAACTAGAAGGGTTTTTCAGAAACTAATATCATCCCATGAGAATACTGATACATTGAGGGGATTTCAATAACCTATCCCCAACCAATTTCTTAAATGTCCAAATCATTCATCATATATTGAATAATCAATTTAAAATGATATTTTTAAATCAAATTGTCCTATACCACTTTGAAATATTTGAATCATATTCCCCATAAAAGTAAATAATTATCAAATGAAATATTTAATACCACACATATATATATATATAAATTCATGATATGATATATCAAAAGGGGTAGTATATAAAACACAAAAAATAATTAAGTGGTGAAATATGAAATTTATCTCACAGATGTAAAATGCTAGATGAAAATCACTTACCAATTTGTATCCATTTATTTTAAAGGACACAAATTAATGAAATAATATATTTTCATTGAAAAGAACCTTGTATACTTATAAATGACTCTTTGAAACATTATGGATTCATGAAGGTGAAAAATTATATTCATGCAATACAATTTAAAAAACAATCTTCCCTTTATATTTTGTTAAGAAAAGTCATAAAGTAACTTGTTTGGGAAAACGATAGAAGAATCTGATTAAACCAATTTCCAAATTTTCAAAAATAGGGTAAACGACTTAAAAATCCTATGGGAGAATAATAAAAACATTTTTGAAATCATTTATAGGAAACACTAACATGGAAAAGAAATATTTTCTAGTGGATACATAAACATAAACAATCATGAATAATGATGAGATTGTGAAATAAATATATATCAAATTACAAACAGAAGAATCATATGAATATGAAAGAAAAAAATATATGGATTTGGAAGTACCATTTTCAAAAAAATAATATAAATTAATGTCATTATAGGGGGGTATATAAACCACAAAAAAGAAATAAGTAGTGGATAATGCATGTGTCTCACATAAATAATAGTGTGGCAGAGATCCCTTACCTCACACATACTAATTAGTTTTATGTGCGTTAACCTCCTCTATAACGGTTTAATTTTTTTATTATTTTATATCATAATGTTATTAATATTTATGATATCATATATTAAATTCTTATATAATATTATGTCCCATTTTTAATAATAAATCTTCATTTTTATGAGTTTGAGTGTCAATTTACTTGTTTTTGGATTATGTTTTGACTTTTTATTTGTTTTTTCTATTACGAAAATCATGATTTCATAATCTCAATAATTTTAAAAATTATGTAAATATAATATATATTTATTAATAATATATTTATAATAAACCATAAAATTTCAAAATAGGAAATGAAATGTACTTTTCATGGAGATGGTGGGCCATACGTACACATGAACACAACATTAATTTATTTTTAATATTAAAATAATGAAACATAAATGATATTTATGAATATTATTATTATTTTATCATATAAATTTCATATCTATCACATATTTTTGTAAAAACCATTCATTTTACAATCCATATAATGGGAATGAATCACATCACTTTGAGGAGGTAGCAGTCCACACGTCCACAAACACTGTTATCGTATTTACACAAAACGAAAATCATGATGGTCTGCATTATATAACAATTTCAGAAGTATTAATAAAACATAAATATTATATATATATATATATGTATATATATGTATCATATAAAAATGGTGTGTTGGTCGTAACTCCCAACCATGAGAGGTGGTTGTGGAAAAAGGAATGACATTGTTTTGTGGGGCGGTAATACACTATCCCGTAATGATACATTCATAATACATTTGATGGAATTGTGTGTAGGTGTAGATTTAAAATTTAACATAATATCATATCATCAAAGGGATGGTTTGAGGACATGCATGGCTCAAGGTTTGGGGCTGCCTTGGCTCGGCATGTTGAGGGAGTTTCTGGTTCGACTTCCTTGGAATTCCTTAGTTCTTTATTGCGGATCTAGATATGATTCTGAGATTTTAGAAGAGGGGGCTTTGGCTTTCTTTGTTCCGCTGATTAATGTAGGTTGTTCTTCTAGTTTCACTACTCAGGAGTGATTATCTTGAATTTCATCTTGTTCTGCATTGGTGGTTGGTTATGCATATTCTTCTGAATCATTATTCTTTGTGGGTATTTGTTTCTCTTGTCGCATTTGGATGGTACAACATTTCACTGGTACCATTGGTTGGGAAACCATGAATGAGGTATGGGTATGCTGACACCCATCATCAGCCATGCGTCATCTTTTGATTGACATATGGGTACTTTTCTATGATTTTTCTCTTTGTTTTTAGTCTCTGATTGCATTACATCAGGTTGAAACTGCAGAGATTATTCTCATGCTTTGTCGGGTGGGCGGCTCAAAAGAGCGAAAGGCATGCTGGAACCTTTAATCCGGCTCTCCTCAATATTTCTATGTTAGTTGGAGAGATTCTCTGTCACGTTGTACCACCAACACGGTTTAACTTCTGGATAGAGGCGGTGACACATTTTTTTGACTAACCTCACTGGAGCACTGTCTGGTGAGGGGGGCGATGAGATTTTCCAGTTCCTTATTTGTTTTATGGTTCTTTTGAAGTTTTTAGATCCACTTGGCAAATGTTTTATAGCTTTTTTCCTTCATGTAATGGGTTTCCCTTTCCCAGGGCCAAAAGAGGTCTTTTTTAATGATTAATAAAGGTGCCTTGACCCCCAACCATTAAAAAAATATTTAGGATACTGGTGTTGTTATATAATCATGAGATAATATGAAATTAATTAGTGGGGAAATAAATAAAACTAAAGTGATCATTGAATAATTCTACCTCTTATTTGGATAAATCTATTTAGATTATACCAAAATTTATCCTTGGTTTTCTTTATTCCCAAATTGATTAATACAGTATTAGAGGATTTATATTGGGATTTTATTTGAGTAGTGTTTGGATAAGTAATAGAGCTCAATGTGGTGTTAGGAATTAAGGGAGGAGGTGCCTTTTTATAATTGATGTGAGGTTTGCTTTTCAAAACTATCAAATTATAAAATTAATATAAATTACTTTTTTATTTAAAATAGATCAAAAGTGAGTTATTTATAATATAATATGATTATGGGTCTAAATACTATAAAACAATAATTTTTAGACATATTTATGTCATAATCTTACCCTTATCTCTTATCTTTGAGCCTTTGTAAAACCCTTTAACTCTAACCGTGATGAATTGGTTTTTACATTTAAATGGTTAATATAGTAACTATAATATTCCAAAAAACCATAAATGTGTCATTAATGAAAATCAAAACATTTTCCCAATTAGTTCAATGATTTTTATACTACTATTAATTTTATATAATTTAATAAAATATTATTTATTTTATAATTCAGTAATGTAAAATTTTACAATATTCATTTATTTACATTTTAGAAAATATCAATACCCAATATAACATAAAAACCTATTATGAATCTATAATATTTATATCCCATATATAAATATTTTTGGGGACATTAATTATATAAAATTATATTTATTTTAATATTTTTGATAACATTTATTTGAAATGTCCATTAATTAAACAATTACTGTTACATCATTATCAAAGCCATTAATTTAATTATATATTCCCTAAAAATATAAAATAATTAACCATCATGAAGATAAAAATTTTATATTTTCAATTACAATTTATAGTTGGAGATATTTTCTCAATTACAATATATAAAATCCACCGCACTTATTATAAACAAGAGGAAGAGATATCGGGTATTCATTTGAATAAAATACCATAAAACCCTTAAAGTCATCCAAGTGTCTCCAAGATAGAATAAAATTTTCAAAAGATGACGTAAGTCAAAACTAACTCATTAAATAAAATTAATAAATGTTTTAGGAAATTTTTTAATGCTTATAATGTTATTTTTACACTTAATTACACGATTTATCATTAACTGTGATAATTAAAATATTACTAAATTTTAATATTAATATACCAAAAAATAAAAGAGATCAATTTAAATAATTTGGAACCACTTATTCCAAATATGGAGTCCATTTTTAAAAATTCATAACACAGAAGAAATAGTAAATAATTTAAAACGAACCTCATTGATGAAATGAGAAACAAGTTTTTGATGTGAAAACATACAAACCATTCTAATGTTTGTATAATCATATTAAAAGTAAAATTGATTTTAATAACATAAATTTGATTAAATGACATAAAATTATTGTATTTATACTTTAAAAAAAATTAAAAATATAATTTCACACTATAAATTATTTAGAAGAAAAATGAGTTTTCATTTAAAAAGCAATATTTTATCAATATTCATAAAAACATGAAACTTATTAGAAAATACGAAAAAAAAATTAAACAAAAGTAAACTTTTATATTATAATTTTAATTAAGAAGTTTATTTTTTAAATAGAACATATATATGTGCTGAAAATTGTATTTAAAATAGGTTCTCCTTTAAAAGGTGCTAAAATTTCTTTTTTTTAGAAAATTACAATTTTAAGCATAAAAATGGATTTATTCTTATCCTATTCCTATAAAATCTATAGATGAGTGTTATGAATATTTAATTAAATATAAAATTCAAAAACATCATAATTTTTATAATATTAATCATTTCCTTCAATTTTATAACTAGGTTATGTCATATTATAATAAATAATAATTTCTTAATAATATATTTTTGTTCGGTTGAACTAGGCCTTTTGGTTTAATGAAAGACAACTAATTTTTTTGTATAGAATAATCCTAACAAAGTTTTGATCATAAATAAAATATAGTATGAAAAATTAATCTTTCTCAAAAATGAAAATGTTGTAATATATTGTGGTGCTACACTAATTTTGATTTTGGAAATTTTGAACCCTTATAATTTTTTTGGACTTTTAATATTTATTGATGTATTTTTGTTAAGTTGTAAGGTAAGCTAATTATGGAATAAATTATGATTAAATTTGGATAATATTATTTTGAAAAAATGAGATATCTATTTTGGTTTAAGTAAATATTTAAAATCTAAAGGAATGACTTGGGGATCTTACGATTCATTATAAGGATTTAGGTATAAAACATTCAATATGAATATCTATTTTCTAGCATATGACATAAAGTGGAAATTGATCGAAGAACACCGAAAAGATATGATTAAGATTATGAAATGGAAGAAAATTAAGTAATTTTATATTCTAAACTACTAATATAGAAGATAAAATAATACATAAACTATAGGAAAGTAATTTATAATGAAAAAATATATTCATTTTATTTTTCTTATCAGGAAATCAATGAACTATTTAACCAATCATAAATTTACAGTTTTGAGATGGTATGCTTTCCAGTGATCCTATTATCTATCACCCTCCTTAAAAACATGATCATTGGATTTCAATCCCATGTTCTGGTTTTCCCTTTTCACTAATATTACCCTATTCTAAATCCTAATTTTTTGGGGACTTTTGCATTTATCATTCCCTCTTAATAAGGGGATGTGCTATTAACCCTATTTATAATGTTGGATGACCACACTATAATTTTCAAGTAAAAAATTTTTTTTCAAAGTTCACTATGAAATTGTAAGGACAGAATTTATTTATTTAGGGGATAATACAACACCCTAAGAATTTATGGTAGGCTATTTTTTAAATTCGATCTCTTCGATAGCTTACATTACACAGAACACCGAGTTTAAACACCTAATTAAAATATTATTATTTTATTATAATAGTTATCAACTAACTATTAGAATGATGTGAATAAATTAGATTAACTAAATTATAAAAATATATTATAAAAATGTTTATAAAAAGAATTCATAGGTTAAGAATTAATTATTAAAGAAATTTCAATCTAATTGAACAATAAAGGATGTGTTTTCATAGAAAACCATTTTTATTCCCACAATGGTAATTTATTGTAATAAATAAAAAATAACCACTCTTATAGATGGTTATTAATGAAATTTATATGTTATATATTCAATATAATTCTTTTAAAATTAATTCAATGCGTTTTATAGAATTAAGATAAGAAATAAATCCATTTTAAGCATTAAAATGAAAATTGTTCTAAAAGGCAGTTTTGATGCCTTTTCATGGCACACCTTTCTTAAGTATATATTTAGATCAAATAATAATTTTTATTTGAATAAATATAGTACAGATTTTAAATATCAATATCAAAATTATGCTTGGGAAAAATTTTCGTATCATTTATAGAAGTTTTAATTTTTGACGAATAGTGAAAAGTATTAAATTTTAATTAAAAAATAATTTTTTTGTCTAAATTAATTATATAGTAAAATTATATATTAAATTTTTCTAAATTTTATTTAGTTCAATTATACATAAATAGATCCATTTCTTTCATGGGAATCAATTTCACATTGATATTGGGTATAAAAATATTTTAATCTTTTGAACTTTTCACATAAAATACTACTCTTTTGCTATGTCTACAGAATTAATTTTAAATCTTATTTTGAGAATTATATGAATTGAATTTTTAAAAATGTATCCCATATTTGGAATTAGTGTTTTAAATTATTTATGCTCATTTTTGTTTTTTACATAATAAATTTACAATTGTAAATTAATTATTTACCACATTTTAGGTAAAAAAATAAACGGGTTAATGTTAAAAGGTTAATGGAAAATAATAATTAAAAAATAAAATAGTTAATGGTTTTATGATGAATTTATTAAAACTAAACAAAATCCAAAATAACATATTTCAACCATGTTTTTTAAATTAATTCCACCTCAATGTCGTTGGATTTAATTATAAATATTCATTATTTTAATCACTCAATCCAAAATCTCAAAATGTTTAAATACTACCCTTCACCCCCCCATTTGACCCAAAAGAATTGATGTTACGAAACTATTTTACAAAAACTCTCTTAATCAATCTACTTATGTCCATGTGATATTGGTATCACTAATAGACCAAACCCAAGGTTCTCAAGGGTCTTTCAAGGAGGTGGTATTAATGAAATAATTTTCACAAAATAGATTTCTTATTTTTTTATTCTACTCTATATGAAATTATATCATACACAAGGGAATAATAAATATATTATCGAGAATATAATATAATTTTATTTTTATAAATTAATACATTATATCCAACCCTTTTATTCCCGCCTCTTAATTATATAAATGAAACTACGGTCCAATTTCCAAGATTATCACCTCTGTGAATAATGTTTTTGTTCTTCTTCAATAACTGACTTCATGTTGGTCATAATTTTTTTAATGTTAAATAATATTTTAATAGGTATATTATAAAATATTTCATTATATTTAACTAATTTATACTCATAATAGTAAATAAAAAAATAGGTTCACATTGTAATGAAAAACTGCCAAAATAAACTAAACACGAGTCATTAAAGGTTTATTTAATGAATCAACATAATGTAATAAATAAAAAGATTATATGTGATAATTAGTAATTATCAAAGTTCACTAATACTATTTCATTCTACTTATTGATTTTTATTCCCATTTAATAGGTAATCCATAATTATACACAAATTAGTCGATCATGAAACCATGAAAAAGTGCTCCTCAGACCATGAAAATAATGAAGTATTATTATTGTATGGGTAATAATTTGATATAAAATAATCACATAAGGTAATATAAATATGGAATTAGTTATTTAATAATACAATAAATTTCTTTAAACCATTATAAAAGTGTTTAAGTTATGATACACTAATGGGAAACATGAGGTAAGGTGTTTCATATCTCACTTTTACTTCCATGACGTATATGCCTTGCTCACCACATATTAATTTTATTTAGTGTTTGTAATACCCTATGATTTATCATATCATTAACCTCATTATAATAATGATATTACGTGTTTCATTTTATAATTATTACTTTTATATGGATTATGAATCAAATGTTTAAAAGTGGTATGGGACACTTTGGAATGTTTACAGATTATATTCCTCAAAAAAATTCAATGGTCTTGTTTAAATTATTTTCATCCAGGCCAACATACTTTTTTTAGTAATGTACTTCATTAACTTTTATCTATTATGATACAATCTACTATATTTTATTAAATAGTTATTGATTATTTTGACCAATGATGTACTATTTTGATACCATTCACAATATTACTCTAGATGATTTGTGATTACATTTACTTAAGGGGAAATTTATTTGTGTTTTGTATTATAATTTTAGTATATATTTATATTCTTATTCTGTTTTACCAAATTCATATTAATAATTTATTATACATAGATTGTGATAGTAATGAGATTCTATTTCCCCTCGACGCATCGATACGCCTCACGAGACAAACTATATTGGGTTTTGGCGAACGCCTTACCCCTTTATTAAGTTCTTGGCATGAAGCCTTGGTGATAATTCCTTCTTGGAAAGAAGACTTGATAGTTATATACTCTTGGTATGAATTATAGATGGTATTTTTAATTTTTTTTCATTATAAATTTCATTATTATGAAATTAGTTATTGATTTACATGTGATGATTCAATTACTGGAATAAACATGGTCAGGTTTTCTTGATAACATGATTATTTATATGGAATTATTTCATAATAATTTGTTCTGGACAAATTATTATCATGTTATTGATAAAATGGAACATATTTTATTTGTTTAAAATCCAATATTTTTTACTAATTATTAATGATATGTTCTGTTATAGAATTTACCCATACAAAGAATCCAAGCTGACCCATTTCTTATGTTTTCTTTTTCATCAGGAATCTATGAATTTTCTAATGAGTGATTTGTAGGGTCAATCTTAGAGACTAAAAGTATTATAAAATTACTAAATATGTTGTGTTTTATATCTTAAATTATAATTTAAGGGTAATATATATATATATATATATATATTTCAAAAATCACTAAATTGTTTAGTCTTGCGTTATGTGATTCACTATAATCCTGAAAATGTAATAAATTAAGCCACCGACATTGGGATACTTGAGTTAGGGTATTTTCAGTTAAACTACGTGTTTATCAGCCTCATTATAGGATATTTAATTATGAAGAGTCATAATAATTATCACACGAATCCATTTCCTCTAGTTCCGGTCACCTAATATATTTTTTATTTAATTTGAACTTCACATAGTAACAAAGACAGTGCTTCCCTTCAAGTTGAGTCTGAAATTTTTTCAGAGCGATATAGTCACCCAAAATGACGTATTACATTATGGAATAATTTAGATATTGTTATACTCCCGGAAAACATTCCATAACATAACCTCTATACATTACTTCCCCCTTTGTTTAGATCCTCATACCCCTTCAGGTCCAAACGAGACCTCTTGATTGCATATTATCATGCCACACAGGTTCACCAACCATCTTGGGGACATGACTTAAATGATATGAAACAAAATTTTGATATAGGTATTGTGTTTTTAGAATTGTAAATAGTTGAAACTCATTTTTTTCACTATCCTTGATAAATTTTTAATGTATTTTCTGTTTTGAATATGGTCAATAATATTTATCCACCTTCATGACACTCCCCTTCTGCTCTAGATAATGGTAGTCTCAATTCACTCACTTAATTCCCTTTTTTCTAGGTAAAATTCAACATACCTAAAATTATCTCATTTTTGTAATAACTCATGTTGAAAAATAAAATCAGATGTCTAGAAAATTTAGTCCTCTTGAAATAGCTCATCTCTTACAGGACACTACTGGTGGTCAATCAAAAAATCCAGACCCCAAGTGTTCATCCATTTCTTAACACTCTCATATAAATGATAAATCACATGGTTGTTCCTTCATTGTGACATAGAGAATGAGTCACATGCGATTGCGAATTGATAATTGATTTTATAATTAACATTATTATAGTGTTGCAATAAAAATCAAGAGTGGTAAAATAAATATGTCCATGAATGTGAGACGTTAAAAAAATGTTCATTAGTTTTTTAGGGTCATCCACACAACATAGCCTCTCTTATGTCCCAGAAAAATTTCCCATATAGATATTTTATGGAAATCATGTGCTCTAACCTTACTAGTCTCTGGAGCATTGAATTATGGACATACAATGTCCAAAAAATCTTTTCATCCTCCTCCACATCAATGGGGTGAAGCTCATGAGCTCTGATCTACACCAAGTCCTGATCTGTTGGGTACTAAGATATCTGAGATGCCACCTCCTCCACTCTATCCTTGGACACTACCATATGATCTTTTAAATGAATGATGATATATTATTTGGAATTGATAAAGGAAATGCACTAATTTACCAACCTCTCAAGATATTGAATTTATTTATTGACCTCATAGTGCTACCTGGTTCAGCCAGAATTCTCCTTGTTCCAAGTGATATAAAATTATTGACTCTATAATCAGACGTTATCTGTAAACAAAACATGAGCCCATGCATTGAGGGCATAAGAAGCCACAACTCTAGTGCCCATGTCATGTAACTAATGGTGGAGGGACCCTATATGATGCACATGTCATTGGTCCAAATTATGGTTTATTAAATAAATTGTGATCCTCTAAGTCCTTCATTGGACGACATAGTTTTCTTTTGTAATTTCAGACTTGGAATCCTAAAGTTCCTCAGGTGGTGTCTATTCCTACACTAGGAAGGACACATGGATATTATTGGCAAAGTCTTCATCAAGGAACCTCTCAGATGAGTTATTTCCCATGTACTGATGGGTGAAATGTTTACCTAACCCATCATAGGAATGAAGACATCCACCAAAATTGATTTCCACCCCTCTAGTAGAATCATAAGTGACCACATTAGTCTATTATTCTATGACCAATGATGGGGAATCCTAGAAGACTATCTCCCAATGATATGGTACAACCATTGGAATTTTTTCCCTAGATTTTCCCACCATGTCCACTTTATAGGATAAAAACCTCTTGTGCACTACCTGAAACCAAATCATGGCAGTTATTTTTTGCAAGTGGTGATGGTTTGAAAAAAAATATCCTACATAAGAGAGAATAATTTTAGAGGACATCTATTTGGGAAATACATGTTCCATAAACATTAGTAGAGAGTTACACTAAACAAGACACTTCAAAATCAATTGGAACTCTGATGGATGATATTGGACACCCTAATGATGGTTGAGTGGGAGTGTTATGAGAAAAAACAAATAAATTGAAGTAATAAATATAATATCTCCCTGAAATTGTGATGAAATATATGTTTTGTGAGGTTTGAACATAATTTGAGGAGGAGGGATCTCAATAATGAGTCACCTAGGTGATCTACCATTAATGTGGTAGATGCATCGATGAAAATGTCAATGTTTGATCACTTATACATAAATTGGGGGACCAAGGGGCTCTTGGGACACCACTTCGATATCCTCATTAATCACTAAATCTTCAGTGGACTCAGGTATAGATTCTAAGGTATGCCACCCATTACTTAATGAAACATCCTTATACCCTATGAAAATAACCCCTTTCCCACCCTTATATGGATTATAAAAAAGGATAATCCCAATTAGATCCTTTTCAAAAAAGGGGAAGGGATGGAAGAGAAAAATAAGTTAACATGTTTACCCTTGTGTAAAAGAAATTGAACAAATTTTCATTCATAGGGGTGACTTCAAAACTCACCTAGGGATTCTCTTAACCAGTGGTCGATGCCTAGGATTCTTCATCACTAGAAAACTACATATTATCACAACCAGATGATTCCTACTACATTGATTTTTTCTATTGATGTTGTGTCCACAAGATCAGGCATATCATTTAAAATAACATGAAACTAGTTGGAGTGATTGTTAGATTTCATACATTAATGATAAAAGGTGTCCAAAACCACTAGGTAGGTAAATATCTCATGAAAGTGAACCCTACTAGTGATCCTGGTGACCCCCACCTTAGAAAACATGATCCCTCCCCATTATTGAATCCTCCATAACTTATCCACCCTCAGGGTTATCCACATAACCCCTATGATGAATAGAGCAAAAGGAATGTTTGATAAGGGTATAGATTTTTCTACTACTTTATTACAGGTACATCCCAAGCTCTCACTAGTGCAGAAAACGTTTTTTACATCACCATTTTTTACGTCGGTTATATAAAACCGACGTCATAATATGTAAAACGAGGTTTTTTATGTCGGTTATTTAATAACCGACATAAAAACCTGTGTTCGGTACACCTTTAACGCCGGTTATAAAAATAACCGACGTTATTAATCGCGCGGCTTTGTTTTTTACGTCGGTTATTTTTATAGCCGACGTAAAAAAACGCGGTTTTCGAAGGCCTTGTTACGTCAGTTATTTTATAACCGACGTAAAAAAACACGGATTTTGATCCCTTTATAACGTCGGTTATAAAATAACCGATGTCAAAAAGGAATCGGAGGAAGGTTTTTACGTCGGTTATTGAAATAACCGACGTTATAAAGGTTTTTAAAAACATTATCACGTCGGTTATTGAATAACCGACGTGATAACTCATTTAAAATTTTACCCAAACCCATGGATTGTCATTCGCGAGTTTACCTTCGACAGTCGCGACTCGTCTCTCTTGTGCGTAAACCCGAATCGGCTCGTCCATTTCGTTGGTTTAGATTCGTTTTGCGATCATCGTTTCTTATATTTAATCTCCTCGGATCAGTCATCTAAACTCGCAGCACTCAGGCAATCCTTCCACTCGTTCGTTTTTTTTTTCACGGATAGTATATATAAATGTGTTGTGACTTTTTTGTTGAAACTAGCTAATATTCTTCGATTGCGAACCCTTTTAACTCGTTTTGGCACCATAATCTTATTTATCATCACTAGATCTATTTGTTAAACTTGCAATATTGAGTAATTTTATGATTTCACTAATTTTTCATCGTTTTCTATAAATCCCCGAGAGGGTTGGGGCGTGTCCATTTGGATGGGTTGCCCTTTTATAGTTGTTACTACATTATTCACACACAACCATGGCATAGGTGCATGGATTTGGGGTCGGGGGTGTCCAGGGGGGTTTACAAGGGGGTGGGTGGGTGTGGGGGGCTGTCCAAGGGTGTGGGTGGGTGTTGGGGGTGTCCAGGGGGGTGTCCAAGGGGGTGGGGGTGGGGGTGGTGTTTAGGAGGGGTGGGGGGCTGTCCAGAGGGTTGGGGGGTGTCCAGGGTGGTGTCCAAGCAGGTCGGGGGTGGGGGTTGTGTCCAGGAGGGGTGGGGGTGCTTTCTAGAGGGGTCGGGGGCTGTCCAGAGGGGTCGGGGGGTGTCCAGGGTGGTGTCCAAGGGGATGGGTGGGTGTGGGGGGCTGTCCAAGGGGGTGGCGGCCTGTCCAGAGGGGTCGGTGGGGTGTCCAGGGGGGTGTCCAAGGGGGTGGATGGGTGTGGGGGGCTTTCTAAGTGGGTGGCGGCCTCTCTAGAGGGTATTTGGGGTTGTCTGGGTGGGTGGGGGGGCTGTCCAGAGGGTTGGGGGATGTCCAGGGGGGTGTCCAAGGGGGTAGGGGGTGGGGGTGGTGTCCAGGAGGGGCGGGGGGCTGTCCAGAGGGGTCGGGGGGTGTCCAGGGGGGTTTACAAGGGGGTGGGTGGGTGTGGGGGGTTGTCCAAGGGTGTGGGTGGGTGTTGGGGGGTGTCCAGGGGGTGTCCAAGGGGCTAGGGGGTGGGTGGTGGTGTTTAGGAGGGGTGGGGGCTGTCCAGAGGGTTGGGGGGTGTCCAGGGGGTGTCCAAGCAGGTCGGGGGTGGGGGGTTGTGTCCAAGAGGGGTGGGGGTGCTTTCTAGAGGGGTCGGGGGCTGTCCAGAGGGGTCGGGGGGTGTCCAGGGTGGTGTCCAAGGGGATGGGTAGGTGTGGGGGGCTGTCCAAGGGGGTGGCGGCCTGTCCAGAGGGGTCGGTGGGGTGTCTAGGGGGGTGTCCAAGGGGGTGGACGGGTGTGGGGGGCTGTCCAAGGGGGTGGATGGGTGTGGGGGGCTGTCCAAGTGGGTGGAGGCCTCTCCAGAGGGTATTTGGGGTTGTCCGGGTGGGTGGGGGGGCTGCCCAGAGGGTTGGGGGATGTCCAGGGGGGTGTCCAAGGGGGTAGGGGGTGGGGGTGGTGTCTAGGAGGGGTGGGGGGCTGTCCAGAGGGGTCGGGGGGTGTATAGGGGGGGTTTACAAGGGGGTGGGTGGGTGTGGGGGGCTGTCCAAGGGTGTGGGTGGCTGTTGGGGGAGTCCAGGGGGGTGTCCAAGGGGGTAGGGGGTGGGGGTGGTGTTTAGGAGGGGTGGGGGGGCTGTCCAGAGGGTTGGGGGGTGTCCAGGGGGGTGTCCAAGCAGGTCGGGGGTGGGGGGTTGTGTCCAGGAGGGGTGGGGGGCTGTCCAGAGGGGTCGGGGGGTGTCCAGGGGGGTTTACACATCGATTTGTTTTATATTTCAAAATTGTTTACATTCAAATTATGATTTTTTCATATAAACATATATTTGTCTTATCTAAAAAATATTTTTTTTTGCTATTTGTTATAGGTAATAATGAGTCAAAGTTGGATTACGGCACATCGAATGAGCAATGAATATGAGGAAGGTGTTGATGCCTTTTTGGAATTTGCTAAACGAAATGTTCCAAGTAGTGACATTTTTTTCTGTCCATGCCTGAAATGTCTGAATATGAAGAAGTTGAAAAGTAGAGAGATAAAAGATCATCTGATTTGTCATGGTTTCAATCCGAGTTACAACCCTTGGATTTGGCATGGCGAAACTGGACAGAATGTCACTGATGATAATGAATCGCAGGATGTTAACTCCGATGGAATTGAAGAAATGATTCGTGATATTGTAGCAGAACAAATTGAGATAGAACTGACAGTTGCACGTCTATATGGTGATGCCGAAAAACCATTATATCCTCGTTGTACAGATTTTACGGTTTTGTCGGCGGTGTTAAGATTGATTAACCTGAAGGCGAAACATGGATGGAGTGACAGAAGTTTTACAGAGCTGCTACAATTGATGAAAGACATTCTTCCAAAAGATAACGATCTTCCAGATTCACATTATAAGGCCAAAAAAATATTATGCCCAATGGGATTGGGATATAGGAAAATACATGCCTGTCCGAATGACTGCATTATATATAGGAAGGAATATGAATTTCTGAAAGAGTGTCCTAAATGTGGGACATCACGGTATAAGGTGAAAGAAAAATCACAAGCTGATGTAGAGATTACAAAGCTCCCTTCAAAGGTATTTTGGTATCTTTCTATAATTCCTCGTTTCAAACGTTTATTTGCTAATTCACATGATGCAAAAAGGTTAAGATGGCATGCTGATGAGCGGGTATGTGATGGAAAAATACGTCATCCAGCTGATTGTCCACAATGGAAGAAAATTGATGCCCAGTACCCTACATTTGGAAATGAAATTAGAAATCTGAGACTAGGCTTGTGCACAGATGGAATGAATCCATACTGAACCCTCAGTAGCACACATAGTTCATGGCCTATTTTATTGGTAATTTACAACCTCTCTCATGAAGTTTGTATGAAGCGCAAATATGTCATGTTGAGTATCATGATCTCTGGTCCAAAGCAACCCGGCAATGATATTGATGTATACTTGTCACCGCTGATTGATGATTTGAAACTGTTATGGGCTGATGGTATTAGGGTGTATGATTCTTATAAAATGGAATATTTTCAACTGCATGCAGTGCTTCTATTCACTATAAATGACTTCCCAGCATATGGAAATTTGTCTGGATATAGTGTTAAAGGTCATAAAGCATGTCCAATTTGCGAACAACAGACGTCATATTGTCAATTGCATCATGGGAGGAAAACAGTGTACATGGGTCATCGAAAGTTTTTGCCTATGGATCACCCTTATAGAAGACTAAAAAAGTCATTCAATGGCTCACAAGAATTTAATACTGCTCCAAAACCTTTATCCCCAGAATTGTATTTTGAGAGGGTGAAAAACCTTGATGTGACATTGGGAAAGACACAGAAATCTGGTAATGATAGACATATTTGGAAAAAAAGGTCAATATTTTTTGAGCTACCATATTGGAGGTATCATGAAGTCAAACATAATATTGATGTCATGCACGTGGAGAAGAATATCTGTGATTCTTTGATCGGAACATTGCTAGATATTAAAGGAAAGACAAAAGATGGGTTGAATGCAAGGTTAGACCTACTATAAATGGGAATACGTTTGGAGTTAGCCCCCACTCCTAAAGGAAGACGAACATTTCTTCCCCCGGCTTGTCATACATTGTCGAAGAGGGAGAAAAGTAGCTTCTGTCAGTGTCTTCATGATATCAAAGTGCCTCAAGGTTATTCTTCAAATGTAAAAAATTTTGTCTCATTGAAAGACTTGAAGTTGATAGGTATGAAATCACATGATTGTCACGCCATGATGCAACAAATTCTACCAGTTGCATTGCGTGGAATATTGCCCATCCGTGTCAGAAAGACTATAATGAGGTTGTGTTATTTTTTCAATTCAATTTGTAACAAGGCGATTGATGTGAATGCTTTGAACATTTTGGAAAAGGATTCTATTTTTCTACTTTGTCATTTGGAAATGTATTTTCCTCCAACTTTTTTTGATATGATGGTGCATTTAATGATTCATCTGGTTCGAGAAATAAGGCTTTGTGGACCTGTATATCTTCGTTGGATGTATCCTTTTGAAAGGTATATGAAAATATTAAAGGGATATGTTAAAAATCCATATCGACCTGAAGCCTCCATTATTGAAAAGTATATTTCTGAGGAGGTAGAAGAGTTTTGTACGAGCTACATGGCTACGGTGCAACACATAGGTTTGCCTCCATCTCGCCATGAACGGGTTAATAACGAGGGAAAGGGGATTCGTGGCTTGAAAGTCAAATCACTGTCAGCTGAACATATGAAGAAGTTAGAATCATACATCTTGAATAACATAGCTGATGTTCAACTGTATATCACATTGCATATTAATGAGTTGAAACAATGTTATCCAAAGAAGAAAGAAATGTGGATTTTGAATGAGCACAACAAAACTTTTTTGCCATGGTTTAAAAATACCTTGCTTGGTAGATCAGATGTATCAGAGACATTAAAATGGATAGTGGGTGGTCCATCTTTAAATGTGATAACATGGTCCGCTTATGACATTAATGGCTATACATTTCATACGAAAGCTCAGGACAACAGAAGTGCAGTTCAGAATAGTGGTGTATTGGTGTTTGCAGAAGCAATGCATTTTTTGAGTGCTAAGGACAGAAACCCAATTTCGGCATCAAGTGCATATTATGGAGTGATTGAAGACATATGGGAGGCTGATTACTTTAAAATTAAGGTTCCTGTTTTTAACTGTAAATGGTTTATCGGTAACAACAGTGTCAGACACGATGAATTTGGAATGACACTTGTTAATCTGAATAGATTGGAAGACACAGCTGATTCTTTTATAATGGCAACACATGCCAAACAAATTTTCTATGTAGTAGATCAATCAGATATGCAGTGGGCTGTTATTTTACAAGGGAAAAAACAATATGTTGGTGAGGATGAATTTGATGAAGATGCTTATTTATGTGAGATCCCTACTTCCATGGAAAGATTAACAGAACATAATGATGAGTATGTTGAAGACATGGTTTGTGCCATAAGGAACGATCACGACGAAGGAATTTGGGAAAACAATCCAACTGTACATTCCTAAAATTACAGGTAACAGAAGATTATTTCTTGTTTACATTTAGTTTTTTCATATAATGTTAGATATTGTAAATTTTTTACTTATTAAAACAAGTATCAAACCAAAACGATAAAACAATAAAAACCGTAAAGAGGAGAAGTCCTGGGCGCACCGGCTGGCCGGTGGTGGATCACCGGTTGGCCGGTGGTCCAGAGAAAAGCTCTGTCTGGTCCACCGGCCGGCCGGTGATGAGCCAGCGGCCGGCCGGTGGTCCAGACAGAGGAAGGCTCTCTGTCTGGTCCACCGGCCGGCCGGTGGTGAGCCAGCGGCCGGCCGGTGTCACCAGGCAGTGGGCAAGTCTACTGCCTGGGTCCTCCGGCTGGCCGGTGAGCTCACACCGGCTGGCCGGTGGACTCAGTGAGTCCACTTTTCAGATTTCTTGGGCCAACTCCTTGGAAACCTTTTGCCTGTGTTTACCATGTTTATCATTGTTTAATATGCTTACCATATTACCAATGTTTACTATTATGTAATTTAGTACACTTTTCTATTTGTGAACTAATGTTTGTTTGTTTGATTTGAAGGAAAATGACAGATCAATCAGTTGATCAGCCACATGATTCTGGAGATGAGCATATTGGTCATACATCTGGGGAGGAACATTCACATGCTCCTATTACGAAAAAGAGTTCAAAGGTTGGTAAGCGTGGGTGCACACGTTTACCAAAATTATCACTTGCCCGTACGAAGGAGGAGAGGATAGTCGTGGATTTTGATGATGATGAGCTTCCTAGAGGTCCAAATGCTAAAGATTTTAAGGGTTTTGTAGCAACTCAGGCTAAGAGAAAAGTAAGCATTCTCTATAATGATTGGAGAAGTGTGGATAAGGCGATAATTTCACAGCTGTGGGAGACCATTTTGGTAAGATCTTTTTCTATTGTTTGACTGTTCTTTAAATGTTTCTAGTATATATAATATTTTTAACCTCTTTTTTATCAGATGACATTTGATATTCCTGACACTGGAGGAGTCAGGAAGAAATGCATATCGTTGGCTGCTAGGAGATGGAGGGATTTCAAATCAACCCTCTCATCTGATTTCATTTATGGTCATAGGAGTCGTGAGAATCCATGTCGTATATATCCTTTTATAGATGAAGACACATGGAGACAATTTTTTGAAAGTAGAAGAAAAGAATCATTTTTGGTAAGGGCAATGTAAACTTTTATAACCTTTCTTATATAAATGATCTTATTATTGTTTTGTTAATGATTACTTATTCTTAATTTACAGCAAACAAGGAAAGCTCATCAAGAGATCCAATCTAAAAATGTATACCCCCATAGTTTATCTCGGGGAGGGTATGCATTATTGGAAGAACAAATGATGGCAGAAAAATTTCAACAACTAAGAGCTGAGTCTTCAAGCTCTGGAGAGGTGGCCCCTCCATCCCCTCCATCTAGACATGAGAAATGGAAAAGAGCTCGGAAGGGAAAAAAAGGACAATATCTTTCGGAAGAATCGAGACTCGTAGTTGAGAGGATTGTAAGATATCTATTTTATTTATTTAAGTTTACTATTTTCGTCATATATTTCCAATCATTATAGAAATGTTCAATTAATTATTACAGGACTCTCTTGAGGAGCAGAGTTCACAGGGGACATTTACACCATCTGGGAGGGAAGATATTTTATCTGTGGCATTGGGAAAGCCCGAACATCCTGGCCGTGTAAGAGGATATCCGACAGGTGTATCGGTAAGAAAAGTGTTGCCACGTTCCTCAACTTCTAACGTTGAGGAAGTTTATAAAAAAAATAGAATGCTTGGAGGCTGAAGTCCATAATATTAATGCGACAATGGAGGACAATATTAGAGCATCGGTGCAGTTTATGTTTGCAGACTTGCAAAGACAATTTCAGGGTGCAGCTCCCACTCCACCTCTCCCAGTAGCTCCCACTCCCCCACCTCAGCCTGCGGTCCCCATTTTTGATCCTCCTCCTCCGCCACAGCTACCTACTTATTGTGAGTTGTATGTTGATGATCCTCAACATCATATAGTTGCATATGGGATGGTATATTGTATAGGAGATACAGTTCATCATCAACAGTTAGAGGTAGAGAATCAGAGGGTCACTGTACAGGATATTATAGATAGATCAGCTCAGATACCATTACCTACAGATGAGTTGACGACAGTTGGACATAGTATCGGCCATTTTTTACTTTGGCCATCCAGACTTCTTAGACTCATTACCATAGAGGTATGGATGTTATATCTTTTATTTTATATTTTTATTAATGTTTTATCATTTGAAAACTAATATATTTTTCAATTTATTTTTACAGGAATACTTCAAAGGTAAAGAAATACTGTATAGACAACAACAAAGACAGATAGCTATGACATCAGATGCAGATACTAGCAGTCTTGACAAATTGTCAAGATATTCAAATTTGTTGGCGGATCATTATGACTTTACAATGGAAGCTCATGTATGTGGACGTGAACTAAGTGTGGGGGTTATGAAAATTGATATCATGGAGTTTGTCACTGGAGATAAGTTGGGCATCAACGTGGTGCAAATTTTTATCATGTAAGTCTTAACACCTTTTCCTTGCGTTATATTTATTAAAAATGTATACTTATGTCTGCTTTGTATTAGGTATCTGTATAAAATTTGTGAGAGGAATGAGCTGACAGATGTATATGGATTTGTGGACCCACAATTGATTTCCCCTGAAGCATGTGCATAGGATGAGGAACAAAGAATGCTTTATATTGTTGATAGATTTGAAAAGAATGTAATCACACAGTGTTGGATGATGCCTTTTTGTGAGAGGTATGAAACACATCCCTCTCAAAGAGTTAATTATCTTTTAACATAAAAAACCACTAACTTTAAATTTCCTTTTATCAGGGATCATTGGATGTTAGGGGTTTTTTGCCCTAGGGAGAAAACACTTTATTGGATATGCTCTCTCCATGATGATGTGCGAGAAAGTTTTAAGAATATATTGGAAACGTAAGTTTCAATTTCACAATAGTTTTATATATTATAATGAATTTTAAATTTACCCCATTCGTATTATTTTCTAACAGGGCATGGGTCCACTTTCGAAAAAGCGCAAAGAAAAGGAATTACAAGATCAAATATGTACATGCGAAGGTAAATATCCATTTATAATTTGTACATTTTGATTTATTACGTAAAAATAATATATTGAATTTACACTCATTCAAACAAAAATGTCATGAGAAACAAGGCATCATCGAATGCGGATATTACATGTTAAGATTTATGTATGAAATAATAACAACAGGGACAGTTCTGAGTTTTGACCTGGTAAGATTTCCTCTTTATCATAATATTTCAATTTGATTTATTCATTATACACGTTGACTACTATCCTTTTCCTTTGTAGCTTTTTGATGACCCTCAACCCTTTACTGCTGAAGATATCAAACACTTACAAGTGGAGTGGTCAAATTATTTTACAGGTTTGATTGACTTTTAGTTGTTTGTAATGTAAAATGTAATTTTGAATATTGTCAATGTAATTGTGTATTTCGTAGTCGTTTAGGTTGGATTTAGTTTTTTTTGAAGTTGACAGTGTAAGTTTTGAATGTTATATAAGTGAATGTTTAATTTTTCTCTACTTCTTGTTTTGGTCTACTGTTGATGGTTTTTCTGGTCTGGATTTTGGTATGGGGGGAGAGGTTCCAAGGGGGTGGGTGGGTGTTTGGGGGGTATCCAAGGTGTGTTTGGGGCTGTCCTAGGGGTCGGGGGGGGGGGGGGGGGGTGTAAATGAGGGTGGGGGGTGTCCAAGGGGTGGGGGTGTCCAAGGTGTGTTTGGGGCTGTCCAAGGAGTCGGTTGGGTGTAAATGAGGGTGGGGGGGGGGGGGGGCTGTCCAAGGGGTGGGGGGGTGTCCAAGTGGTGGGGGGGTGTCCAAGGGATATAGGAGGGGTGTCCAAGGGGTGTTTGGGGCTGTCCAAGGGGATGGGGGGGGGGGGGGGTTTCCAAGGGGTCGGGGGGGTGTCCAGGGGGTGGGGGGGCTGTCCAAGGGGTGGGGGGGTGTCCAAGGGGTGGGGGGGTGTCCAAGGGATATGGGAGGGGTTTCCAAGGTGTCTGGGAGTTCTGTCCAAGGGGCCGGTTGGGTGTAAATGATGGTGGGGGGCTGTCCAAGGGGTGGGGGTGTCCAAGGGGTGGGGGGGGGGGGTGTCCAAGGGATATGGGAGTGGTGTCCAAGGTGTCTGGGAGTTCTGTCCAAGGGGCCGGTTGGGTGTAAATGAGGGTTGGGGGGGGGGGCTGTCCAAGGGGTGGGGGTGTCCAAGGGGTGGGGGGTGTCCAAGGGATGTGGGAGGGGTGTCCAAGGGGTGTTTGGGGCTGTCCAAGGGCTCGGGGGGTGTCCAGGGGTCGGGGGGGGGGGGGGTGTCCAAGGGGTCTGGGAGGGCTGTCAAGGTGTGGGGGGGGGGGTGTCCAATGGGTGTTTGAGGCTGTACTAGGGGTCTTGGGGGTGTAAATGAGGGTGGGGGGATGTCCAAGGGGTGAGGGGTGTCCAAGGGGTGGGGGTGTCCAAGGGATATGGGAGGGGTGTCCAATGGGTGTTTGAGGCTGTACTAGGGGTCGAGGGGGTGTAAATGAGGGTGGGGGGGGGGGGGCTGTCGAAGGGGTGGGGGGTGTCCAAGGGTTGTGGTGGGGGAGGGCTGGCCAGGTTGTTAGGTGGGTATAGATGAGGGTGGGGTTCATTTGGGGCTTGGGGGAGGGCTGGCATGGTTATTTTTGTTGTTTGGTTTCTGGTTGATTTTTGGTGAGAGCAGTGCAATTATTTTAAAAAAATATATATCGCTATCACGTCGGTTATAAAATAACCGACGTGGTAAATAATCGGTAGGGGTTTATCACGTCGGTTTTTTCGAGAACCGACGTGCTAAACCGTTCGCAGGCCTTTTATCACGTCGGTTCTTAATATAACCGACGTGCTAAAAGGCCTGGGAATCGATTTACCACGTCGGTTATTGGATAACCGACGTGCTAAAACGTTTCCCAGGCCTTTTTAACACGTCCGTTATTTAAGAAACCGACTTGATAATAGGCCAGGGGAAGGGTTAATCACGTCGGTTATGTCATAACCGACGTGATAAACGATATCCCAGGCGTTTTATCACGTCGGTTTAAAAAATAACCGACGTGATAAACCCCCCCCCCCCCCGCGCATATTTATCACGTCGGTTATTATATGAACTGACGTGATAACCACCGTTATGTTAGGGATGTTACGTCGGGTTTTAAATAACCGACGTAAAAAACGTTATTTATAACATCGTCCGTATTAACGTCGCCTAAAAACCGACGTAAATAATAAAAAATAACCGACGTAAAAAACATTTTGTGCACTAGTGTCTTCTAGATCTGTTATGACATCCGTATGCCTACTATAATGACCACTTCTATGGAAGGATCTTCCCTCGTGGTTGAAAGTGTGCAAAAACACCTTTCATCGCTCCAACTGAAGACTCAACTAGAGCCTCTGATGTTTTTCCATCCCTTTGAAGAGCATCCCACTTTCCATCCTTCCACTCCAATACTTAACTTGACAATTTAATCCTCCTTAGGCACAGATGCCTAATTTCACCTCAGTATGTCCTTACCAATTTTTTGGAATATGTTTGGGAGAGGCCATTATTGAGTTTATTCAGAGACAAAATGATGACTTCCCCTATACAATGTCCCACAAAAATACACACTATTTGAAAAAGGACCCAAGGATTTCTTTCTTTACAGACCACTGTGTAGACACTATTCATCATCTTTTTGGATGCATTAAAAATTCCAAGCAAACCGATACATAGTATACAACTCCAATATCTATTTTGTTTAATCATGGAGACTAGAACTCATCCTTTAATGGTTTTTATGTACCCCTACTATTCCATTGTCACGTCCATGTTATCCAACATCTCTCCAAATGTTGTTTAAAATTGGAAGACGTTTAAGTCCACAAAAACATAATTGAGTGCCACTAGATGAACAGTAGAAATATTGATCAGCAAGGTTCATATACCAAAATTTATAGGAGTAATGATGTTCTAAAATTCAAATCCTCTAGTGTGTGTTGTAATATATCAATGAATGAATGGGAATGTAATGCATATTCACCAAAGAATGATCCTCCTTGAAACATGGCCCAACTATATGTAGATATGGGCCCTCAACAATATCTCTATATTTACCTAGTTACTAGACTCCACAATTTCCAGCATCATAAGCATATAAGAACATAGGTACATCCACGCATCTCCCATCAAATGTATCTAGCCACTATGGAATCTTGCTACGAATACAGTGTGGTGGACTTCCAGCTAATATCCCTCACATAGATTATAGCCACATTACTCATATTTCCCCTCCTACAAGATCATCCAATATGGTCATAAAATCCTCCCCTAATACAAATATGAACAATATTTTGGACACACTAGCATTGTCATAGTCATACCTTCATTTAATATCATCCCCAATCATTTCTTCAATGCGATGTCCTAGTGGAAGGGGGGAATATGCTTCGGGAGTTTCATATTATATTTCATGAGAATATACGATATAAGAGGGGTATTATACATAGAACCCCAAGTGTTTGGTGCTAAGAAGAACTCATCATATTGAAATATCATTATTGGGTTTCTACAGATGCGGTACATGGGCCATAAGCTGATACACACATCCCCATAATGTAGGTGGAAGGTGTTGGTATCCAAAGACCTGTGATAGAGGTGCTCTGGTAGTAGCTCTTGTTGATGATACATGTGGAAGTGGGACATACACACTTCTTTTTATAGCCTTATATGATTCAAGTCATCCTAATACTATTGGCATGTGAAGCATACACAGTATGCTTAGGCCCACTAAACAGTAAAGATGCCTCTGTCATATAGATCCCATTCGTTGTGGAAGACATTTCTATTTTCTTAGATGTTGGTTTGAAAATTTTTGGTGTAATGATACAAGAACTCCTCGTTCTTTTCATTCCCCCTAGTAACCATCCTCATCCATCCACTTATCATGTAGACGGTAGTGTCCTCAAGATCTTGAGCAGGGTTAGTCAGAACCATGATATTTCTACAAGAGATATCATTATGAATATAGAACCAGAATCATGGTGTGTATACATAAATATTTGTAATAGACACAACATCAATCATCCTGGTGTTTTATAGTCCAAATTATCCATCTATATAGCAAATATTCCATTTAAATTAGTAGCAGTGATCAAGGATTGGTTGTCCGTTTTAAGAAGAACATTGGGTTCTAGGGCTGAAGAGTGCAAGTAAGGGATTTGTTCGAACAATGATTCCATGTTGTCTAACTATATATTTGTGTGTATGAAATTATTATTGGAGTGTACATGATTTTTCATGAAATCATAAGTTGCGTGAATGTTACAGTGTATTCATGATACATCTCACAAGGGGTTGAGTTCCTCACACGAGAGATGACTTATTGCACAGGAAAGTCAAAATACTGTGAATACTTCCATACCCATATTTATTGGCATGATTTAATAACTTTTACAATTCACAAAATAGAGTTTCATGGCTCAAGGTTGAAATTGAAATGAAACAAAAATATCACCCACACTTTTCAGCATTTCCATTAGATATCAACCTTCTGATCCCCTGTCAAATCTAATTCTGAGGGGGTGGGGTTTTTTGGTTCCAAAAATTCATTCCATACATTAAAAGGTTATTTTGGGATAAAATGAAAATTCCAACCTCATCAAAACAAAATTATAGTGCTGTGGAGAAGGCTTTATGGAAGTTTTAAAGGATTCACCAAAAGGATGAATTCTAAAAACAAAGAAATTTAGTTCTCAAGGAAACTCTATGTTTCACAGATTCCCCTCTGTCAGAAATTATTCCCATGGACCATGCACAAAAAATGGGATGTTTCGACAAAAGAATATTAGTTGTGTGACCCATGTGTTTCCTAGAAAAGGCAATGAGAATAGCCACATGTTTCAAAAAGTTATGTGGATGATCCCCAGTTGAAATGTATTAAGATGAAAATAACCCAGTTTTATGCCCATTGTAGTTGTGCAACCAAAACTGTGGATCTTATCTATAAATATAACCTCACCCAACCTGGGTAGAGGTTCTTTATAAGAGGAATGTATGATCCCATGCATAGAAATACCCCTCTTCCAGAATAGTTTGAATACGTTGAGACGAGAGACCCTCTAAGGTAGAATTATTTCATGATGAATCTTATTTGGGATAAAACATGACATGGACAGTGGTTGAGTGACACTCACATGAAACCTCTCAGGGTTGGTTAGGTGTGATCAAGTTAAGCTAATTTCACACAACCCAAACATACTCCCAACTCAAAATATTTTGTGCAGCTATACCACTTGAATATATGAGTTTATATTGTTCTATATACCCTTTCTTGTGAAATTGTTGCACACAAAAAACAATGTTATGTGAAATAACTTTTTTGTCCCCCAACGGATATACCATATACTTCAAGAATAGAAATTAACCTACCTTTTTATCCTAATATTATGTAATTTAATGAATTGAGATCCTGTAAATAGGTACCCAAGCATTTGGACTCTTGATTGACACTGCTCTATAGTAGTTCAAGAACCATTTCCCACATAGAGGAACATGAACATGGTCATGTAAGCCCTTGAGGTGGCTTATTTGAGTGAATATATGCACCTATCTCTGTGGTGATTCATTATGATGAATATTCTTCTATCATTGATGTGGTATCTCTTGAGGAGTGCACCCCACCACATCTATGATGCAAGATGTAAAACATCCTTGTTCTACATCCTAGTTGTATGACATTAAAATGAATGAAAAGGTCATCATTAATGACATACACTATAGGATAACAATGTGAAACCAGAACAATATGCCCCATGTATGATTATCAAGGGATTAAACATTCTCCCCCATAAGGTAGAAACCAAAACACTAGTGAAGCCTCTATACATATTTACTATATCATCATTCTATATCAGGGGATGAGAAACCCACAATGGGTAGTTTACACACATAATAACCACACCATCTCTCCCCATCATGGGTTAAAAACCCCTCAATGGGAATCTTCTACACATAATCCCCAAAAGATATCCCGTAGTGTGATCCTTTTATGGGGCTAACTTCCATGCATAATACCCACACCATACCTCATTGATGATCTTTCTATGAAATGAGTTTCTTTACTGCATGATGTTAAACTACATAGACCAGTAATGTTACACAACCTTAAACATTAGCATTAAAGTACGTAGGTTTTGATCATTATTTCTCAAGATGGGTATATAGGAAACCTCCTAGACATTCAATACTGATGACATATAGGTGTGAAGTATTCCCTCAGAGGGACACACTCTCGTTGATTAATCTTAATAGGACGTTGTGATACATTTCTATAATATGTTAATCATTTAACTGAATACATATAAATAGGAAATCATGATCTATTAACAAAATACTTCTACCATGTGCCAATATCCAAAGATGTTAAACTCGTGCCCTGATCTAGAATCCCTACCACATTTAATAGGAATGGGTTTCCAAAGTTAAAAATTCTTGGAAGACGTATGGCATGGGAATCAATTACAATGTGTTTGACACATGATGCCTTGGGGTCTACAGCTATGATGGCTCAATTACATTCCCTCAAAAATAGTATGCATTTACAAGTGGACAATATACCAAATCAAATAACAATACTGTATTTTCCTAACGTGAAAAATATCTTTGAAAAAGGTTGCTACCCAATCAAGATAGAAGTAGTGTAATTAACCATTGTCCACCTTAAGATGGTACCAATAATGAGTTTCATGAAAATGATGTAATCTAAGAGGGAGACCTTGATTAGAAAATGATTCCAAGTAGGAATCCATGGAATGAGGAACCAATATCCCAAAATCCATTTTTTTCATGTAGAAGAAATTTCCAATGAATGTGATGGAATCCACCTACCTTTGGAAAGTGAAAACTTAGGGTAATAGATCAACACGCACGTGTGGCCTGATGTGCCCTGATAAGAGAATCAACAAATAATGCTTCTTTTAAAAATATAATATTTTGGGAAATTGATTTTTTTAACATGATAGAAATTATTATATACAATCTTTTTCTTTTTAGAGGATTTCCACTTCATTTAGAGCCACATCTTGATTTATTCTTATAAAGTGATACTTACCTTTATAAATACGTATGTGGCCAAAAAAACTTTTAAATGTCCTTGGATTAACCCCTAAATGAAATGAATAAACTATAAAATTTATATGTGAATGTTCTAAAAATGTAACATGAACCGTATTTATTTCATGGTTTATGCACTGGACTAAATAAAATGAAAAATGGTTAGAACCCTTCTCTTGTATTAAGATAAAAAATGGTTCAATTCCTTTACTATACATAATACTCTATCATTGAATCCCATATAATAAATGATAGTCAATTATGGAATCCCATACTATACATGATACTGAGGCATGTATTCAATTAATAAACCTGATAATCAGGCCTGGAATTCCTTACTAAAAATGACACACAAGCATGGTTTCCATTACTATACATGATACTCGTGTATGGCATCCTTTAGTGAACATGATCTTAAAGCACAATTTCCTTTACTATACATGATACTTAGGAATGAAATCCCTTATTAAAAATGATCCTTAGGAATTATGTCCCTCATTATTAGATGAGACATATGTGCATGTAGACCCTTAATTAAAATTTATCTCTTATAATTATGCATTGATTCCTATGTTATGGATAAGGTCTTGACAAGTAAGTCATATATAGATATATATTTGTTTTTTCATGTATATTTTACATATATGTACATACATAATAATTAAAATATCCATATATAACTATAGATACAATGACATATATTCCGATATATCCTGACATAGGCCGAAATAGTTAAAGTTCATTAGGTGTCTTTATAGAACCAGATCTTATTGGGTTACTATTTGGTTTTCTACCATATATTGTTAGAGCTATACATAGATAATTTTATATACACTATATGGTTCATACTAGATGCTATTTATAGTGTCCTACAAATTATATATCACACCCTCTTTAGGCTATTAGGTAGCACCCAAACAGATCTCATGGATCCAACAAGGGATAAACGTAAGCATCTCGCTATGGATGTCCAATTTACTTGTAGTTTTGGAGCGTTGGAGCAGATGAATGAGCATATGGATATGATTCAAGTATAGAGGGATTTTGGTATTACATTCATTTGGTAAAGAATAATATATATTCAATGATCATTGTTTCCCTTGTATCACCATTTTTGTATAACATCATAACTAGATCATATTTTTGTTAATAATAATAATTCTTATGTATAGAAATTAATTATTATTGATAGATGTTTTCCATTATCCATTATTTCTTATTTATAGTAAATCAACTATTTAATTTAATGTTTTATTTTTGTGCTTACTCTCTGATATAAGATAGTATGGTCTTCTCATTGCTCAATTATAGACCATATATACTAGTCAACGACCTCTAATGTATGGGGAGGTATGTCAGACATCATGTGACCTTTGGGAAGGGTCACTTATTAATGGATTAGGCAAAATATTATATAATGTGGTATCAATTATCTTTCTTTTTTACTTTTTGGTTTTGAAAATAAGTGGCTATGAATTACTTGTAGTTTGGTAATGAGCTTGTTCCTGGGAGTAGCTAACCCAAAAATTGGGATAAATATAAATTTCATTGGATGGGAAATGTTATAGATTATTCTTATCATAGTTGTGTTGATTTCAATTTTAGGTGAAACATATTATTTGTGGCATTTATAATTGTTATGGATTTTATTTTGACCCGTGGTTTGGTGTGGAAAGGATATACTAGTCATGGATCATCATAGGCATGTAGAGATTAATATTTCATGAATATTCCATGACATATTTACTTTATTTAATGAATTTAATGTAGAATTATGTAGTTCCTTCTTAGATATATATATATTACTGGAAAAAAATTTCCAAATGGGGAATGAGATAAATAATTAGTTAATTAGTGTTTGGGTGTCAATGTAAATTACGTTTTCATGAATATCACATGAGAGACACCTTAAATAAAAAATTATCATATTATTGAGCATTGGAAAATGGGTTTAATGGGATGAAATGTTAGTTGGATATGATTAAATGTATTCTAATTGAAATTTAAATATTGTGTGTTCCATTATATGGGCATGATGCCCATTATTCAAAACAAATGACTCTTATAGTTATGTATGGACACACGATTTTCCCCTTAGGTCTTGGATATAACTATATATATATATATTTATATATGTTATAAAATATATAGTAAATACACATACACACATATTTATTTTAACCCCTATTCATTTTGTAAAATAATACTTTCCAATTAATTTAATCTTTTTGATATTTTGAATTTCGTACAATACTGAATATAGATTTTTTTATTCAAAAAACACAGTTTTTGGATTTAATTGTACACAAAAACTAGATAATATTTCAGTTCATGAAACACCATATAATCTTTTGGTATATGAAACACTATTCTTGGATTTTTGACACACAATTTAGAGTTCCCTTGATAGATTGCATAACAAGAAATATAAAATTTTAGCCAATAATAGTATACTATTAAATTATTACTATATAACATAGAATAAAATATAACAAATCCATTAAGTTAGAATTTATTAATACTGTTAATTAACTTATTAAAATATATGGTTTATAGTATGAATTCATTGGTTACTAATTAATTAGAAATTACAATATATAACAATTGATTATAATGGAAATAGTTTTATTTTTAATCTCTAAAAGTCATTTTGACATTGTAAATTAAATTAACTACAATAGGTGAATGATATTAATAAAATATATATGTTATATATTCAATAAAATATTTTTGATATTCATACAATTGAATTTATAGGCATAAGATAAGATCCAACCCATTCTTATGCATAAAACCTATATTTTTTATAAGGATAATTTAAAAAACATTAAATGGAGAACCCATTTTAAATATATTTTTGAAAAATTTTAATTATTATATGTAATAATAAACATATTATTTTAAATATGATTATCAGAATTTAATTCTGTTGAATTTTCAGAATTTTTCTGATAAGATTCATTTTTTAATCATTAACGAGATTTACTGAATTTTAATAGAGAACCGTTTTTTCATAAAAATAATTTGTAGTATTTAATTATATTTTTGATGGGTTTTAATGTATAATTAGATAATTTTTTTATCATTTAATTTAATTTAGGTCATTTAAATCAATTTTACATTGAATTTAGATATAAAATGTATCAATCTATTGCATGTTTTAAATTTAAGAACTTGTTTTCTCACCACGTCAATGAGGTTAATTTTAAATTAAATTATACGAATAACATTTTTTTAGAGGGGAAAATTTATATCATATTTTAATAAGATTTTAAAAATTATTTAAATATATTTCTGTTGGTCAGAGTGGATACTCAAGAGGTGGGGTGAATTGAGTTCCAATTAAAATTTTTGTTTTAAAAAAATTGTCTTAAAAACCCCAAATGAAATACTGAATTAAATTGTAGTGAATATATATCAAAGTAAAGGTTTTGTTGGGTTATCAGGGGATTGATTATTTCCCAGTTAATCACAACATATGAGTTGATTAACTTTTGAAACTAACTTACTGATTCACATCTAATATAAACACTTGCGAGTTTAATTATCAAAGTGACATTAATATAGTTCTGGTTTTAATGTAATTAGTAGCGGAATAAAAAGGAATAACATTGAATGATGTAGCACAACCGATATAACCAAGAGGTTCAGTCTCAAGCTGAGACATAGTCCTCTCAACACTTTATATAAAAATGATCCACACCCTGGATCGGGGTTCACAACCGTTTATAACTGTCCAGGTCCAAGACCTCTACCACTGTTATTTGTGGGAAACAGAACAACAGAAACCAGCTGTCCATGTCACACATGACCTCTACCACTATTACTGGGGGAAATAAAATATGTAAAGAGTTTGCTGAGGATTTACAGATCCTCTAGCTAAAGTACAGGAGACAATGTGTGTGCTATATACAGCAGATAACACACACTGCTCGAAATGTAATGTAATGAATCACAGAGTAGAGATGTAGAGTTTAGAAATGGATCTAGTGATTACAGTGAAGCTTTGGACTCCTTGAGTTTGATCAGAAATGATTCTGAGTCCTCTTCTGGTTTTTGTCTGAAAAACAGAGTGTCGTCTGCTTGGCATGCAGGTTCAGAGATAGTGAGAAATGTATTCAATGATGTTCTTTAATGTCCTCGTGAATGTACAGAACTCTTCTTGAGTAAACTTGAGTTTGTATGAGGTTATGTTTTTTCTGAAAATATCTCATCCACCACTCTTTTCACTCATATGTGTCTCGTCGTTGTCACATGGGTATATTTTCATTAACAGAGACCTCATGTATGTATAGCATGAGCTCCAACAAAGGAAATGATTTCTTTTTGCAGGTACGATGTACAGTTCCATGACATCCAACAAACTTCATTAAATAAATGACAGAGCATTAAAATATTCCTAATATGACCGTTGGTTAGATTAAATAAAGATAAAGAAATTCAAACAGCTGTTTATGACTATCGGTGAGTCAAGTGATCGGTAGGTCATCAACATCAGCATCGGTGGCTAGACATCGGTGTGTCATGATCGGTGACTCATTTGATCAGCATCGGTGTGTCATGATCAGTGACTTATTTGATCAGCATCGGTGTGTCATGATCGGTGACTCATTTGATCAGCATCGGTGAGACATCTTCAGTGACTCAAATGATCAGCATCGGTGTGACATTATCGGTGACTCATTTGATCAACATCGGTGTGTCATGATCGGTGGCTCATTTGATCAGCATTGGTGAAACATCTTTGGTGACTCAAATGATCAACATCGGTGTGACATGATCGGTGACTCATTTGATCAGCATCGGTGTGTCATGATCGGTGACTCATTTGATCAGCATCGGTGAGACATCTTCGGTGACTTAGATGATCAGCATCGGTGAGACATGATCAGTGCGACCGTTATCTTTTGATATGGATTGGTGCGACCGTTCACTTAACAGAACACAAAGTGTCTGTTTGATCCAGAAGACTTCCAGAATACTTGAAAATCAATAACAAAGAGATAAAAACATGATCCAACCAATATAAACAGATTCACTAAGAGATTGTGATTATGTATATGAGAAATCGAACCGGATTAAGTAATCGATGATTTGTGATTATTAAAACAGCAATCATAGGAAGAATTCAACAATATTCTAGAGGTCTCAACAATTCCTTTTTAGACATTATGAATAGTAACTTTAGTAATATTTATTTTGACGATGCTTAAGTGTATCTTGGGTAATTGATTGTAAAAATGATATTATAACTAATATAACATAACTCTAACAATTGTTCTAATTTCATTGGATGAGTGTGTATCAAACAAAAAATTGATTTTGCTAATTTTATCTCCACTTGGATCCCCATGTATGACTTTAACACTTTTATAGTATTATTTTCAATGGGAAGGGAATTTTTCATTCTTTTGTTTTTAAGAAGAGTTATATTTTTAATATGGACTTATATAAGGGATATGTTAATATATAAATATTATTTGGAAAGGAGAAATATTTTTAAACATCATGGAATATTATTTATAATTTTCATTAAATAAATAATTGAATATAGTGTTGACTAAATGAGTATACGGTAATTGTTTAATTAATGTAAGAATCAAGTAAATGATATTAAAAAACATTAATTCCATATAATTAATTCCATAAATGGATTTATGGATTAATTTTACATTTTAGGGATGATTTAATGTATTTTTTTAATATAACATGTTTTTATGATATTTTTAAAAAGTCAAATAATCAATAGTGTCAAAATTGAAAATAATGATATTTTATGAAAGTAATATTTCATTACATTTTTCCAAAATAAATAAAAAATAAGGTCAAGGGGTTGGAATATGGTCTAAAATATCATAAATTATCCATTTATGGTGTAATTTAAACATTATATGTAAAAATTAAATTAACATAACATTGAAAACATTGTAAGCATAATTACAATTAATTTAGGATAACTAAGGGTTAATAAAGAAGACAATGTTTAAAATTACCTAAAAACCCATATACATTTAATTGGTTGATGATATTAATAAATTAAATCGTATTATATTTTATGAGATTTCATTTCTTAGGTATTTTGATTGATATTTATTTTATTCTAAATTAATCTCTTGAGAAATTATGAATGTTCCCATGACCGCAGTTATAAATGTGTACATCCTCCCTCTCTTATTCAAACCACATTGATCGTTATAGATTAACCATCCTCATCCTCATTACCTTATAACCTTCGTTATCCAAAATCATGAGGTACTTTTATTCTCAATGGGATAACTCTGCAGGCCCTTAGTAGAGAACTAAAGGAGCTGTTCTAAAGAAGATGAATTTTTAATGTGTGTAAAGGAAATCAAGACTTAAGGTAATAGAATTTCATCTCACTTTTATTTCTTTGAGATACATTATATATTCACCACTAAATTAATTTATTTTTGTATATACTAACCTATGGAATGTTATATAATTAATTTTCCTTGTTATATTACATTAAAATTATTAATTGATGTCACTCTTATCTGGTGTTCACAAATCAATGGTAACTAAATTAGGAAGGTATTTCTATCTCACATTTATTTATTTCTGAAACATTACTTCTAAAATACTAATTTATTTTGGGTGGTCTATAAGCATTACTTGAATTTATTTTATGAGACTTATTCTGACTATTTATTGGTGCTTATATATCTATTTTTTATCTCTTTTAATGGGATTTGTAGCTCAAGTGTTACCCAACCCATAAGGGAATTTTGTCACAATTTTCAATCTTTCAGAAAAATGTTATGTTGTGCACCAATATTCATTTACAAGGTGTATATAATTCACTTATACAAGATTTATCATGTGTATCTATGTTTTTATTATATTATAAGTTTCATGTAATGTTATTATTTCTTCTGTTGGAAATATGTGGTCCTTAAAAACAATGATTTCTTAAACAATTAAAGGTGTTTTATAATATATTTTATTTTTTTATTTGAAATATATTTCAAATTTTTTTAATTTTTTTTCATGATTTATTAATATTTTCCCAAGATTATTTTAGATGAATAATTTTTTATAAATATGATATGATTTATAGAGTTCTTGATTTAAAAAATAGAAATGATATTACCCTCAAGAATTATTTCATTTTATCTTTGAAAATTATTATCTATCCATGATAAAATTATTTTATGTTATTAGATTTTAATTATTATATGATTTAATGATACAATTTTAATTGTTTTTAATAATGATTAATGGTTATGATGGAATGATGTTTATGAAACCCATTTCATTTCCATGGGTTATATAATGAATAAATGATGTTTATAGAACACATTTACTTCCATGGGCTCTGATATGAGGAATGATTTATGTTCTTATGGAATACATATGTATGGATCAAATTATTTGATTTGTGGGACCTATATTTCCCTTCAATAAATTGGGTAATTATAAATGTTTTATAAGCTTAAAGTGTACACGAGAGGAAATCCCAATCCCATAACCAGAGGTCACATGAGAGGGAATCGCAAGAATAAAACTAGAGGGTACACTTTAAGGAATACCATGCCCTAAGTAGGTACACTTTTGGATATCCCAAATATAACATGTTATGATGTTCTTGGAAGGATTACAAGATATAGGGTTTATATATGCTTTCTGTATTCCAAAATTTCATGTCTTATTCCTATGTTATCATTTCATGGATTATGCTATTTATTTTTTTATTATTCATATCTTATGGAATGAAAATCATTATATTATGTCTAATGGATATATTGTTTTGATATCCAGGGTATTATTTTCAAATATTATGCTCATGTTTTCATACCATTATGTTTTAGTTATGCTTAAATATATTCCAAGTTTACCATTAATGAGCATATAATCTCACCCTTTTTTTATGTTTATTTTCCCCTATTTTTATGTAATGGTTTTAATTATGGTTAATAAAGATATTGATCATTGCGGTAAACATTGAAGATATTCTATTAGACTAGACATCTGTGTTCAATGTTTCCAAAGGTACAAAACTAATAGGGTCTATGGGCGTGTGTTTGTGTAATAAATGAAATGTTTCTAAAAATTATTTCAATTTTAATGTATGAAAATCAAGGGTCACTATATTTTGTATCATAGAAAAGGATTATTTGAAAATTAAACCCGAGGACGAATCCCATGTGTATGTCAAATGATAAGTCTAATAATAAATAAAATTTACTAAAATTTTGGAAAAGGATAGAGTGGTCTGTTTACTAACAATAAATCCATTTATGGATACTACAAGTGGATGTGTCTATTACATAGATGTACCTAGGTGTAACAATTCTGAAAAGGTGTATCGGTCCAAACTCGGAATAACATAGTACATAATAATTGGCCTTGTTGCACACCTAGTTTGACACTCCTAGGAGATATTATTTGGGAATTAAAAATCTCTTCATAAACCATCCTTAATTATTTAAATATTTTATGTCTATTAATAAACTTGGATTAACATAAGGTGTCATAGATTAAAGAAGGATTCATATTTTAGACACCCTATAAGCCATTTTTCTAGATAATGTAGTTCCTCACTATAATAATTGTTTCTTACATTATAGTTTTTGTTTTAGTTAATGGATGAAAACCAATAGAATCATTGCAATTATCAGTTTGATGAGAAATGAAATTTTTTTGTCCTAATAATACCAAATCTATGGGATTAGATATGAAGAACCATGTTGTTATACTCAAACAACATTAACAATTTATGAATCATAGTGGACTTAAAAATGAGCAAAGTACAGAACAACATTCTCTTGAGTTCTTCCTGTAGAAAAATCCAGCTTCTTTTATTGGGCCTTATTATCCAATTTTTTCTTTGAAAAATAGATTAATACCACTAAAAATACATTTTACATTATAAAATTTTCAGAACATGAGAAATTCATCATAGCTATCATTCTGTTAGAAGGCAATGCCGATTAGTGGTGGACTCTAATCAAGAATACAAGACAACAAGATGAAATTGAATCTATTGAATGGGACGAGTTCAAGAACTACTATTAAAATATGTAATTTCTTGATATTATTTATATAATTATAGAAATATAATTCCTAGATATTTAGTATAAGGATGGTGAATTAATCCATGACCATGAACCAAATTTAACAAGTCTTTCGAGGAACTCTTCATGTATTATCATTCAACCTAAAATCCACCCTGACTGATTATTTAGTGGAATTAAATATAGTACTTGACCGGACATAACTATTAGAGACATAATGATCCATGAAGAAGTTGTTATATGTTCCCTAAAATTGAAAATGGAGGTTTTTTTATGTGTATTGAACTCATGATTTTTACAGGAAAAGGAAGATGTAGTTCAAAGGAAAATCTAACAATAATATAAAAAAATATGATCATTTCATTATGCATAAATTGTGGGAATATTCATAGAAGGAATTTCCTAAGGGGACTAACAAATTATTTAATTATGAAATAAAAGGAAATCAAGATGGTGAATATAGTAGTGATGGGAGAATGTTTTCTAATGATGTGAATAAGGACAAATCCCCACAGAATGAACCTGCCACACATTAGAGTTTCAATTTCATAGAATATGGACGTTATGAAAACAAGTTCCCCAATATAAGGACTAATATGAATGATAATCCACAGATACCTTAGAAGACAGTGGAAAACAAAAATCTTATTATATGATAATGGATTAATTGAACCACCATGAATAAGAAATACTTATTCCCCATCCTTTTTTTGGAATTTAATGTTTTTTCAATGAATAATCCCTAAAAAAATATTATTTTTCATTGTTTAGTGATATTTCATTGGATTATATTTTCCTTAAGGGATTATAGAAAAATAAAATCACATTGTATATACTATTAGTATAATGATGGACCCAAGTTTATAGTTAAAATGGTTATAGTGTATGGTAAAATATTATTTCATAAATTAATGAGAGATTATATTTTGGAAGGGTTTTATGGTTAAACAATAGTAAAAATGTTATATTAAATATCAAAAAAAGTTTTTGAGAATAAAGTGTCATATCACCATAGGATTATTTGTGCATGTTAGAAAACCAATGCTAAAAATGTTTTTTCGTTGTATCTAATGACATATAGGAAGACTTATCATAGATCTCATGATCTCTTAGTGCTTTGGGAATGATGAAAATAATATTTTCTGGAGAAATAGGTGGGGTATGAAAAAGGGTGAGATTTTAATGAATCAAAAAATTATAACTTCTCGTGTAAACTCTTCAACCCTAGGAAAAGGATCCTGAAACCGAAATTTTTTCCTAGTACATTCCTTTCTAATGAATCTAATGGCCCCGTAGATTATCTCAGATTTATGACTTTGTGATTGTTGAATTTTTCCTAATGATGGTCTCTATCCCTCTCTATTAGAACATGATATTTATATTTCTCTTTCAATTCCATGTTTTTAGTTTCCACCATTTTTATCTTATGTGGAATCCATGTTATGCATTACTCAAGGAAACCATTATGTTTTTAAAATTATTTAAAATATATATATATATATATATATAATTTTTTGTTTTATAGAAATGGGTTTCAATGAATGAATATATCAATTATTAATAATATTATTACCGAGAAGAATTTTAAAGAAAAAATTCATTTTAATTAGGGTTTAATGTAACAACCTTATATGTTTTTGAACAATTTTTTTGAAATAATTTAATCTTTTCAAAATTATCCATTTCACTGAGCACTAAATGTAACACCCCAGGTAAATAAAGAATATGACAATTTCATATTTATCCATATTTTTGAATAAAATATTAATATGACTTTAAAGGGGATGTTATGCTCGATGGCGTACCCAACACACAACAACGAGTTTCTTTGGAATCTTACGTTGCACTCTAATAATAAAGTAATATTATTTTAAATGGTAGTTAACGCCTAGTTGTTGTGATGGCGGGAATGAATAGAACTAACTAAAAAATGATTATATATGTTTGTAAAATATTTTTACTTTTTACAATAAATGTTAGAGGATTAAGAATGCGAATGAATCCAATTTTATGCGTAAACATTCTAATATTCTTTAAAAGGTCGATTAACCGCCTTTTGATGGAGAACCCCCTTTAAATCCACTTTTTGACAATTTTATAAGCTATATTTTTCAAAATAAACATATTATTTATGATTGGGACATTGAAATTTACCTTGGGTTAATTTTTGGTATTTTTCCGATAAAGTTCATTTTTTAATGAATAGTGTAAAATGTTGTATTTTAATTCAAAACCTCTTTTTAATATAATGTATTTATATGATTAGATTATCGTTTGAATTGGTTTTAATGTGAAATTAGAATATATTTTTACCATTAAATCCAATAGTGGTCGTTGGAATTAATTTAACTTTGAAATCTGACTTAAACTAGTGTCAATCTTTTGATACTTATTGTTTCATAAAAACACGCTATTTGTCATGACAGCGGGAATTAATTATTAAATTAATTAATGTGACATATATGTTTTGAATTTTTTCAAATAGACTTCATTTTTGAATTCAGAATATCAAATATATCTTAGGGTGATTTTTTGGTAATTTTTTGAAAAACCTCAATTTTTGATGAATAGTGAAACCACTAAGTGGTACTTATAAAAACTGATTTTTCCGTTTAAATGAAATTTTGCCATCTTTGTGTTTTGAATTTCAAAAATCCGACATACATGGTTGTCATTAAGAATTAAAATGTGGTTCAATGGGATAAGAATAATTTTTTGGTGAATAGTAACTTATTAAGTTTTTAATCGCGATTAGAGGTAATTAGTGTAGTTTAAGGTAAGAATAATGTTTTAATAAAATTAAATGACCTAGAGACATGTCCTACCCTAATTGGATGTGTCATGGCCGACCAAAACAATCCATGGGTCAACTTGGGGACCCCATGGATCCACTTTGGTTTGAAAAAGACATACATATCTTTTTATTTAATGTTAAAGTAAAAATGACACAAACATGAGATGTTTTACTAAAACAATTTTTACACGGGGTTCTACAAGTCATATTTTTTACTATAAATAGTAATTGGAAAGCTAAAAAGATTTCCTATATCATAGTATTTTTTTATAATATTTAGACATTAAATAAATTAAATTATTTATCACATCATGATGATGCAGCGATGACCTCATTATTTAATGATTTAAATAAAATATAAGGATAATGTAATATCTAAGACCTACACATGTCCAAAACCTATTTTATGAGTGTATTTCGAACCCTTATCACCTTATACTCGAAATACATCAATGTGGGACCTTAAAATCCGAATCTCTTTTGAAAATAAAGTAACATTTTGTAACTTTACAAGAGTGCCCCTCCTCTCCTCTTATAAAAGGCCCCCACCTCTACCTCCTTACCCACACTACCAAAGCCTTTGGCTCAGCCAACCTCTGCCCATTTTGTCTCTCCAATTACCTTTCTTACTCCTTGATGCCTCACTTTGGTCAGATGTCTTCACAAGGAAGGCTTTGAGCTCAAACCAAAGGGAGTTACCAGATTTTAAGGTAATGTCTTCACTTGAGTCCTTTTGATTTATTTTGCCTCTACAACCCCCTAAACTCTTTTTATTAATTTTATTTGTAACAACTCCAGTATCTTCAATATATTAGGATGTTTTTATAAGAAGGATTCTAGCTACACTTACACACACCTACATCTAATGGTTAGAGAACATACTATTTCCGTGGATGGCGAATTTCTGCCTCACGAAATGATGATTGTTCAACACTCATATACCACCTTAAAAGGTGTCCATTAAGATTTTACTATATTTATATATGATATATAATATTTTTATGTTTTACTTAAGCTTCTGTATTTTTCTTTTGTGGCATACCTTTATGGTCTCCATTGTGGGTAAACACAAAAATTTCATTTTAGGAAATGCAGACTACCGAACCCTCAAAGTGATATGATTCGTTAATTCCATATGTGGGATGTATAATGGATGGATTTAAAGTTATTATATATGATGTTATACTGGAATTATAATATACCTATATATCATTATTATTTCCTTCCATTAATGTATGAGATTGAAATGAAAGCAGCGTTCATGCGTACGTACGTCTTACCGTCTCCATGAACGGTGAATTTCATTTCTCATCCCTAAAAGTAATGTACTATTATAAGTAATATTTATAATGGATATATATAATTTATGTTACATATAAATGTTGAATATAATTCTGTAATTAAAATATACATACCTCTCATTTAGTTTTAATTCCATTAATATGACAAAGAAATGAATGTAGCGTTCATGCGTACGTACGACTTACCGTCTCCATGAATGGTGCATTTCATTTCTTACCTCTAAATGATTATGTAATATTATAAATATATGTATATGCTGGATATATATGATATATATGATATCAAAATCATGAATATCATTTTTTATATAATGAACCATTGACCACACGAACAACATGTAATTGTAAAAAGTTCACTTTCGACTTAAGAACCAAATATCGACAAAACAAACATTATTTACTTAAATGATTACATAATGTTTATATAATGTAAATAAGTGATATAAAAGGAATAATGAACTTGAAAATGTTCTTAAGAAAATATAAATTAACTCAAGTTTATTATTCAGGACGTTAAAGAACAATCGAGTCAAGTCGGACCCGAGGTAAGGGATCCTACTCCCCTCTTTCTTTTTAAGTACGATTTTTATGTCATTCCTTTTAAAGCTCATCTTTCTTGTTATTAGGATGTTATTTTATATTACTCTTACTGTAATTTTTATTGTTCATATGATGAGAGACCCTATTTTCTCTCATCAATCTATTTTGGAAGTTTTAAGTGGCACCGTTAGGCTGCCGAGTTTTCGTAAGGGATCCTACTCCTCTCTTTCTTTTTAAGTACGCTCTTTCTGTCATTCCTTTTAAAGCTCATCTTTCTTGTTATTGGGATGTTCTTTTATATTAATATTACTGTAAATTTTATTGTTCATATGATGAGAGACCCTATTTTCTCTCATCAATCCATTTTGGATATTTTAAGTGGTGCCGTTAGGCTGTCGAGTTTTCGTAAGGGATCTTACTCCTCTCTTTCTTTTTAAGTACACTCTTTTATGTCATTCCTTCTAAAGCTCATCATTCTTGTTATTGGGATGTTCTTTTATATTACTCTTACTTTAATTTTTATGTTCATATGATGAGAGACCCTATTCTCTCTCATCAATCCATTTTGGAAGTTTTGAGTGGCGCCATTAGGCTGCCGAATTTTCGTAAGAGATCAAACCCCTCACTTTCTTTTAAAGTACTCTCCTTTATGTCACTTATTTTAAGCTCCTATTTTTTATGTTGGGGGATGTTATTTTATATTCCTCTTTCTGTAAACTTTATTTTAATATGATGAGAGACCCTATTTGATCTAATCAATCCAATTTTTTATGTTTTATGTGGCGCCGTTAGGCTGCCGAGTTTTTGTAAGGGATTTTTCATCTCACGTTTATTCCCGTGAGATTTATGCTACATTTGCCACAATTTACTTTGAGTGGTGTATGTACTGCCCATTATTTTACTCATTGTGTAATATAATTTCATTTATGAGTATTTACATCAATGTTGTATTGTCCTTCTTTCACGGGGTGCATGTCTCGAAAGATACCCATGTCGGTAAGGGAACCTTTCACCCTCATCTTTTTGTAAAAGACTTCTTTTGTTATGAATTTTAATTCACATAATATTATGTGGGGATATGTTCTTCTATATCCTTATTGATTTAAATTTTATGTCCAAGTGATGAGATACCCTTTTTTATCTCTCATCAACTCATTTTCTGAATTTTGTAGTGACGTCGTTAGGCCGTCAAAGTTTTGGAAGGGAACTTCTTTACCCAAATTTGATTCTTTGGGATAATCTTGTACTCCTTGAATATTTCATTCTATGAATATGTGTGAATAACCTCTAATTGTTTTACAATTAATATCCACTTATATTGCTTGTATTCATTTCTCACACATAATTATGTAATTGATTTATCCTTAAAACAAGGATACCATCTTTGTAATGGACTTCATCTCAATCTCCTTTCATTGAGGCATATTTCGTTTTATACACAACTTTCTTTTATATGGTGTATAAACCGCTTTGACTTTACGTTTATTCAAAAGGAATCTTTTTTCTAGGAATCATTTTACTAAATGACAAAAAGGAATGTTTCTTTTTACGTACGCGGTGACAACGACCTTTTCCGCCGCCGCGAGTATTATTTGATCTTTGGCTTCCTCAACAAGCCATAATGTTTTTAAAATAAAATATATACCATATACTTTTTTTGTATTTTGATATTGAAAATGGGTTTGATAAAGGATTATATTATGTCAATATATTTAAATGATATATTGTGATTGAAATGTGAAAATGTTATCATTCCTTTATGTTGGTTTTATGTGTTATAATTTTATAATGGTACTTGGACATTTTACGGGTGGTTACATGATAAACCATATGACGGGTGGTGCCGTGAATACCAGGACGGGTGGTTACATTATAACCTCCAATGCATTGGGTATGGAAGTGGGCCGTATGGCTATTCCATTAAGTATGTATGGAAGTTGGCTGAATGGCTATTCCATTAAGTGATATGTGTGTAAGTCGACCCTATAGTTATTCCACTTAAGTATGTTTATGTACCAAGTTACCTTTATATGTTATGTGATCTTTATATGGTTTTTATGTTAATCTTTTTGTTACAGAAGGGTAAGTAATGAACTTTTATTTAGCGAAGAGTTTTTACTACTTCAAAAGGGTGAAAAGTATTACTTTGATAAAGTATACATGGTTTACTTGTTGTTTTGAAAATCTAACAGTTTTCATTCTTTGTGTATTCTTTACTGAGCTTTTTATGCTCATCCCAAGTTTTTGAAATATTTTTCACAGGACATAGCATGGAATAGGGTCAAGGATGGGTTCAAGGGAAAGTCATGCTACCTAAAACATGGAACTAGACATGTTTCTTTTTAAGAGTTTTTATTTTATGGACATTTTAGTAGAAGCGACTACTTTGTAATCTTTTGAGATGTAATAGTTATGTCCTAATTCTCTAAAACTATAAACCTGAAAAGATCCTCAATGTGAATTACTCATTTAATTCAATATTATGTATGGTTTAAGGATGGGGCCTTATAGTTGGTATCAAAGGTAGGTTTAGATAACATTAGAGGTTAGGGTATTCTCTAAGCATAAGTGGCATTACCATAATGGTTAGGATTTCAGAAAGAGTCATAGTTTTAGATAAAGTGAATGAGTATGTATATCTTAGTGTTTACCTTCCTCGTTAGTAAATTATGGTTTTGTTGATATACTCACACTAACATTTCTGTTTTTAGTGAATGGATGGATCTAGAAGGCACCAAAGAGACAACAGGTTTGAAGGAAACTGTGGTGGTTCTCTGATTAAGATCCTAGATAAAATGGGGGATTCAATGAGGAAACTCATGGTTGCTCTAAACCAACTTTCAAGAAGTCATGATCAACCACTTGAACCATAGTATGATCTGTAATGCATCATGTATGAGATGACCAATCGATTTGGAAGTTCCGGTAATAATTATAAAGGTAACCATTAAGGTTTATATGATCCTTAATTTTGAGGTAATTATGGATTATTATATGTTATGATAGAAAATGAAAGGCATGTGATAAACTTGAGGTTAAATTATGTTATGGTTATTTTTGAAGATTTTATCTCGTTTTGTGGAATGTTTTAAGAGTTATGTAGTTTTGGAAAAAGGACAACACGCAGACCGTGTGACAACCCGTCGCGTCGGACAAAGCTGCGGGAATCGAACCCACAACCAAAGTGCGACTGGTATTTATTGCCTACCACTGGACTACGTGAAGTCCCTGGTTAGTTTGATTGTTTCTTTTTAGTTGGATGATTTTATGAATTACGAGTATGTTGATTTTGGGTTATTTATGAAAATGATTAACCTATCATGGAGAAAATGTGATTAGGTTAATTACTTTTCAATACGAGACTTTAGGAGCAACTGATGTTGGTTAGAGATAAAGGTTATGATTTAACTTGGAAGGCTATGTGACTAAATCCTTAAAATATTTTGGTTTCAATCTTAGATTAGTTTACTTTGAAGAATTTTATGGACAAATTGTTTATCGAATGGTCCTCGTTGATCTTTGGGTTTTGTTGGACAAATTTTGGAGATTAAGAACAGATTTTCTTTTCATTAAGGGTTATCCTTTTCTGGATTATCTGATCTTGTACTAACCTTTTTGTTTTTGGTTTTTAATTTTTTCTAAAGACATGGGAAATATATAGTTCTCTTTTGTGGATTAGGTGATTCTCTAGAAGTTGATTATAGTACTCTTACTATGAAAAAGTCTTCCTAAATGCTCGTCTTTTAGAGAAAATATGAGTTTGTGTAAGGAATTTAATAAAAGTTGAAAGTCAACATGATAAGTGATTATGTTTCCTTATTAATAAATTCCTCAATAAAAAGTAACTTAAAACAAAATGTTGCCTATTAACTTTTCCTACTGGGGAATCGAATTTTGTATAACCCATCACAAGTTTGTGATTTTCTTATGATTAACTTTCTCCTAGACATGTTTACTATCACTCTCCATCAGAACATGACCCTTTATTTTTTTCTTCCATATCCATATTTTCCTACTTGGAATCATAGTATGGGTTAACTCGGGTGACCTCTATACTTATCTTTCTTTATTTTAAAGTGATTGTTTTACTGAATCTTGTTCCGATGTGGGACTTTCAAGGATGTTTCCAAGCTCAATTTTAAAATTGCGAGGGTGCAATTCCCATAAGGGGGGAAGGATGTAACACCCCAGGTAAATAAAGAATATCACAATTTCATATTTATCCATATTTGAGAATAAAATATTAATATGACTTTAAAGGGGATTCTATGCTCGATGGCGTACCCAACATGCAACAACGAGTTTCTTGGGAATCTTACGTTGCACTCTAATAATAAAGTAATATTATTTTAAATGGTAGTTAACGCCTAGGTGTTGTGATGGCGGGAATGAATATAACTAACTACAAAATGATTATATATGTTTTTCAAATATTTTTACTTTTTACAATAAATGTTAGAGGATTATGAATGTGAATGAATCCAATTTTAAGCGTAAACATTCTAATATTCTTTAAAAGGTCCATTAACTGCCTTTTGATGGAAAAACCAATTTAAATCCACTTTTTGACAATTTTATAAGCTATATTTTTCAAAATAAACATATTATTTATGATTGGGACATTGAAATTTACCTTGGGTTAATTTTTGGTATTTTTCCGATAAAGTTCATTTTTTAATGAATAGTGTAAAATGTTGTATTTTAATTCAAAACCTCTATTTAATCTAATTTATTTATATGATTAGATTATATTTTGAATTGGTTTTTAAGTGAAATTATAATATATTTTTACCATTAAATCCAATAGTGGTCATTGGAATTAATTTCACTTTGAAATCAGACTTAAACTAGTGTCAATCTTTTGATACTTATTGTTTCATAAAAACATGCTATTTATCATGACAGCACGAATTAATTATTAAAATATTTAATGTGACTTATATGTTTTGAATTTTGTAAAATAGACTTCATTTTTTAATTCGGAATGTTAAATATAGCTTAGGGTGAATGTTTGGTAATTTTTTGAAAAACCTCACTTTTTGATGAATAGTGAAACCACTAAGTGGTAATTATAAAAACTGATTTTTCCGTTTAAATGAAATTTCGCCATCTTTGTGTTTTGAATTTCAAAAATCCGACATACATGGTTGTCATTAAGAAGTAAAATTTGGTTCAATGGGATAAAAATAATTTTTTGGTGAATAGTAACTTATTAAGTTTTTTATCGCAATTAGAGATAATTAGTGTAGTTTAAGGTAAGAATAATGTTTTAATAAAATTAAATGACCTAGACACATGTCCTACCCTAATTGGATGTGTCATGGCCGACCAAGAAAATCCATGGGTCAACTTGGGGACCCCATGGATCCACTTTGGTTGGAAAAAGACATAAATATCTTTTTATTTAATGTTCAAGTAAAAATGACACAAACATGAGATGTTTTACTAAAACAATATTTACATGGGGTTATAGAAGTCATATTTTTGACTATAAATAATCATTGTATATCTACAAAGATTTCCTACATCATATTATTTTTTATATAATTTTTATACATTAAATAAATTAAATTATTTATGACATCATGATGATGAAGCGATGACCTCATTATTTAACGATTAAAATAAAATGGAAAGATAATGTAATATCTAAGACCTACACATGTCCAAAACCTATTGGATGAGTGGATTTCTAACCATTATCACCTTATCCTAGAAATACTTCAATGTGGGACCTTTAAAATCCGAAACTCTTCTGAAAATAAAGTAACATTTTGTAACTTTACAAGAGTGCCCCTCCTCTCCTCTTATAAAAGGCCCCCACCTCTACCTCCATACCCACACTACCAAAGCCTTTGGCTCGGCCAACCTCTGCCCATATTGTCTCTCCACTTCCCTCTATTACTCCTTGAACCCTCACTTTGGGCAGAAGTCTTCACAAGGAATCCTTTGAGCTCAATCTAAAGGGAGTTACCCGATTTTAAGGTAATGTCTTCACTTGAGTCCTTTTGATTTATTTTGCCTCTCCAACCCCCTAAAATCTTTTTATTCATTTAATTTGTAACAACTACAGTATCAAAAATATAATAGGATTTTGTTATAAGATGGATTCGATCTACACTTACACACACCTACATCTAATGGTTAAAGAACATACTGTTTCCGTGGATGGCGAATTCCTGCCTCACGAAACGATGATTGTTCAACACTCATATAACACCTTCAAAGGTGGCCACTAAGATGTTAGTATATTTATATATGATATATAATATGTTTATATTTTACTTAAGCTTCTGTATTTTTCTTTTGTGGCATACCTTTATGGTCACCATTGTGGGTAAACACGATAATTTCATTTTAGGAAGTGTGGACTACCGCCCCTTCAAAGTGATGTGATTCGTTAATTCCATATGTGGGACGTATAAAGGATGGATTTAATGTTATTATATACGATGTTATACTGGATTTAAAATATACCTCTATATAATTATTATTTCCTTCCATTAATGTATGAGATAGAAATGAAAGTAGCATTCATGCGTACGTACGGCTTACCGTCTCCATGAATGGTGCATTTCATTTCTTACCTCTAAATGATTATGTAATATTATAAATATATGTATATGATAGATATATATTATATATATGATATCCAAATAATTAATATCATTCTGGATATAATGAACCATTGACCACACGAACAACATGTAATTGTAAGAAGTTCACTTTCGACTTAAGAACCAAATATCAACAAAACAAACATTATTTACTTAAATGATTACATAATGTTTATAAAATGTGAATAAGTGATATAAAAGGAATAATTAACTTGAAAAGGTTATTAAGAAAATATAAATTAACTCAAGTTTATTATTCAGGACGTTAAAGAACGATCGAGTCAAGTCGGACCCGAGGTAAGGGATTTGACTCCTCTCTTTCTTTTTAAGTACGCTCTTTATGTCAATCCTTTTAAAGCTCATATTTATTGTTATTGGGATGTTCTTTTATATTAATCTTACTGTAATTTTTATTGTTCATATGATTAGAGACCCTATTTTCTCTCATCAATCCATTTTGGAAGTTTTAAGTGGCGCCGTTAGGCTGCCGAGTTTTCGTAAGGGATCTTACTCCACTCTTTCTTTTTAAGTACGCTCTTTATGTCATTCCTTTTAAAGCTCATCTTTCTTGTTATTGGGATGTTCTTTTATATTACTCTTACTGTAATTTTTATTGTTCATATGATGAGAGACCCTATTTTCTCTCATCAATCCATTTTGCAAGTTTTAAGTGGTGCCGTTAGGCTGCCGAGTTTTCGTTAGGGATATTACTCCTCTCTTTATTTTTAAGTACACTCTTTTATGTCATTCCTTATAAATCTCATCATTCTTGTTATTGGTATGTTCTTTTTTATTACTCTTACTGTAATTTTTATTTTCATATGATGAGAGACCCTATTCTCTCTCATTAATCCATTTTGTATGTTTTGAGTGGCGCCGTTAGGCTGCCGAATTTTCGTAAGAGATCAAACCCCTCACTTTCTTTTAAAGTACTCTCCTTTATGTCACTTCTTTTAAGCTCCTATTTGTTAGGATGGGGGATGTTATTTTATATTCCTCTTTCTGTAAACATTATTTTAATATGATGAGAGACCCTATTTGATCTCATCAATCAATTTTTGTAAGTTTTTTGTGGCGCCGTTAGGCTGCCGAGTTTTCATAAGGGATTTTTCATCTCACTTTTATTCCCGTGAGATATATGCTACATTTGCCACAATTTACGTTGAGTGGTGTATGTACTGCCCATTATTTTTCTCATTGTGTAATATACATTCATTTAGGAGTATTTACATCAATGTTGTATTGTCCTTCTTTCACGGGGTGCATGTCTCGAAAGATACCCATGTCGGTAAGGGAACCTTTCACCCTCCTCTTTTTGTAAAAGACTTTTTTGTTATGTCTTTTAATTCACATAATATTATGTTGGGATATGTTCTTATATATCCTTATTGATTTAAATTTTATGTCCAAGTGATGAGATACCCCTTTTTATCTCTCATCAACTAATTTTTTGAATTTTGTAGTGATGCTATTAGGCCATCAAAGTTTTGCAAGGGAACTTCTTAACACAAATTTGATTCTTTGGGATAACCTTGTACTCTTTGAATATGTCATTCTATGAATATGTGTGAATAACCTCTAATTGTTTTGAACATAATATCCACTTATATTGGGTGTATTCATTTGTCACACATAATTATGTAATTGATTTATCCTTAAACCAAGGATATCATCTTTGTAAGGGACTTCATCTCAATCTCCTTTCATTGAGGCATATTTTTTTTATACACAACTTTTTTTATATGGTGCATAAACCCCTTGGAATGTTATGTTTATTCAAAATGAATATTTTTTCTACGAAGCGTTTTACTAAATGACAAAAAGGAATGTTTATTTTTATGTACACGGTGGCAACGACCTTTTCCACCGCAACGAGTATTATTTGATCTTTGGCTTCCTCAACAAGCCGTAATGTTTTTAAAATAAAATAAATACCATATATTTTTTTTTGTATTTTGGTATTGAAAATGGGTTTGATAAAGGATTATATTATGTCAATATATTTAAATGATATATTGTGATTGAAATGTGGAAATGTTATCATTCCTTTATGTTGGTTTTATGTGTTATAATTTTATAATGGTACTTAGACATTTTACGGGTGGTTATGTGATAAACCATATGACGGGTGGTGCCGTGAATACCAGGATGGGTGGTTACGTTATAACCTCCAATGCATTGGGTATGGAAGTCGGCCGTATGGCTATTCCATTAAGTATGTATGGAAGTTGGCCGAATGGATATTCCATTAAGTGATATGTGTGGAAGTCGACCTTATGGTTATTCCACTTAAGTATGTTTATGTTACAAGTTACCTTTATATGTTATGTGATCTTAATATGATTTTTATGGTAATCATTTGGTTACAGAAGGGTAAGTAATGAACTTTTATTCAGGGAAGATTTTTTACTACTTCGAAAAGGTGAAAATTATTACTTTGATAAAGTATAAATGGTTTACTTGTTGTTTTGAAAATATAACAGTTTTCATTCTTTGTGTATTCCTTACTGAGCTTTTTATGCTAATCCCAAGTTTTTGAAATATTTTTCACAGGACATAGCGTGGAATAGGGTCATGTATGGGTTCAAGGGAAAGTCATGATACCTAAAACATGGAACTAGACATGTTTCTTTTTAAGAGTTTTTATTTTATGGAAATTTTAGTAGAAGCGACTACTTTGTAATCTTTTGAGATGTAATAGTTATTTCCTAATTCTTTAAAACTCTATACCTAAAAAGATCATCAATGTGAATTACTCATTTAATTCAATATTAAGTAAGGTTTAAGGTTGGGGCCTTATACTGAAAGTAACTTTTGTTTTATAAATAACACGTACTATGTACTGAGTTATATAAAACACCATTATATGATTGCAATACACACAACACTTGAATAGGTTTTGGTATATGCAATACTATGACCAGCTTGTGTTACACACAATGTCGAGTTCCTTGGATAGTTTTCATTACATATAAGATTGAGTTTTACCAAACAATAGCGTGATGTTAAAATATTATTACTTAATATATAGTAGGATATAACCTTGAAATTACATAAGAGTTTATTAATAAAATTAACTAACTTACAAAAATATATTATTTATAATATAATTTCATTAGTTACTAATTAATTAGAAATGAATATATATATGGCAATTAATTATAAAGGAAATTTTTTTATTTTTATGCTCCCAAAGTCATTTTTTATTAACATATTGAATTACTTTCAATTTATGAATGATATTAATGAAATATATGTGTTATATATTCATTAAAATATTTTTTATATTCATCTAATAGATTTTATAGGAAAAATATATGATCCAACCAAATCTTATACACAAAACATAAATTTTTCAAAAGGTTAATTTTATCACCTTTTAATAGATAACCATTTTTAAATCTAATTTTTGAAAATTTAAGAATTTTTATATTTAAAAAATATACTGCTACTTTGAAATTTGAGTATCAAAATTTAATTTGTTTAATTTTGTGGTATTTTTCTGATAAGTTTTCTTTTTTTGAATAATGAAAAATATTTAATTTTAATTGAATGCAATATTTTATTAAAAATAATTTATAGTGATTAATTAAATTATTTATCTGTTTTCGAGTATAATAATTTAAATTTTTTATCATTTAACATTATTTAGGTCATTGGAATCAATTTTACATTGAATTTATATAAAAAAAGTTTCAATGTTTTTCATGTTTTAACATTTATAAAAAAATTTCTCACCCAATCAATGGGATTACCATTAAATTAATTACTGAAAATTATATGTTTCGAAGATGAAATAATTTATTTTATATTTATAATTATATGGTAAAAATTATGTAAATAGTTACATTTTATTATTGGACATTAGGAATAGAAACTTTAGTAATATAATTTATAACCATAGTTAAGGGTAAATCACGTAATTAAAGGTAAAAATAATATTATTACTCATACAGAATATACCTAAAACTTTTCATAATTTCATTATATGATTTTGTGTTGAACAAATTATTCCATGAAAATATTTTATGTTCACCTAGATCCATCTGGAGAACTTTAACAGTTTTATAGTATTATATTCAATGGGGATTCAATTTGTGTCACACGTTTTTCTCTATGAAGAGAAATATTATTAATATAGTGTCATATATATGTTAGGATATAAGTAGTATTTGAAAATATACACGTTTTTCTACTTTATTGTAATTTATGTAGGATATTTTTAAAATATATAATTAAATTAAATTGTGACATGATGATGATGGAATAATTGTTTAATTAATGTGAGAATCAAATAAATTATATCAAAAATATTAAAATAAATATAATTTGATATCATTAATTCTATACCTAAACTTTAAAGATGACTTTGACATGTTATAGATTAGTTAATATAGTTTTCTAGAAGATATCATGAGGTTATAAAAATATAAAAAATTTAAATAAACAACAATTTCAAGATTGATATTAATGATATTTTATTAAAGTAGTATTTCATTAAATGATTTAAAAATCATATAAATTTTAAATAAGGAAAAAGGGTTGAGATATAGTCAAAAGTATCATCACATAACCATCTATGGTACAATTGACACTTTTTATGTAAAAATTATATGATATTGAAATTGAAAACATTATTAGCATAGTTAAAACTAAAATTAGTTAACTAAGGGTTAATAAAAATGATAATGATTAAAATTATATCAAACCATGTATAAAATTTATTGGATCACGTTATTACAACATTATAACAATCATATTAAATAAATTTAATATTTTAGGTATTTTGATTGTGATTAATTTTATGAAAGATTAATCTCTTGAGAACATAAAAAATTTTCCCTCACCTAAATTATAAATGGACACCTCATCAATCACTTCATCACACCACATTGGTCATTACAGCTCAACAAACCCCATCACATTTACCCTATCAACTTCTGTATATGAATTCTAGAGTTTCTTGTCTTCCTAAAAGAACAAAATTTATATACATTTATAAGAGATCTAAAGGATACCTTTAGAAGAAGAGGAGTTTTTTATATGTATGAAAGAAATATAGACATAAGGTAAAGCAATTTCCATCTCACATTTATTTCCATGAAATACATTCCATGTTCACAACATTATTCTTTTGTGTGGTGTATTTGATAACCAAGGTAATTTTATATCATTAATTTTCTTTAATTAATGATTTTAAAATCATGAATTGATGTTATTCATTCATTGAGTTCCTAATTATAATGTTACTCAAGATGTAAGGGGTATTTGTTCAATTTTATTTTAGTGAGATACATGCCTTATACAATACTTTTTTATTTTATGGTTTATATAATATACATTAATTTATTTTATGATAATCTTAATCCTAAATTGTGAGAACTTACATATCCATTTTATGATCTCTTTTTCATGGGGTTTACTGTTCTAATGTTACCAAACTGGTAAGAAAATTTTGCCACAATTTTCCTTCTTTGAGACACATGTTTTGTGATGCACCTATATTCTTTTACAAGGTGTATATAATTTTCATTGTCCTGGTTTATCATTTAAATAATTATTTTCATGAAATTGTATGTTTTATGTAGTGCTATTCTATATTCAGTTGGAAATACGTGTTTCTTCAAAACACTAGATTTGAAAAATGATTTGAAGGTGTTGTAAATTTTATTTTCAGAATTTTAATGGAAAAATAATTAAATGATTTTTAAAATAATTTTCAAATAGTTTTTAGTATGTTTTGATTTTTATTTTCAAAACAAAATTCTAAATATGTTATGATTTAAAATGTTTTTTATTTCAAAAATGGAATGAATATTATCCTCATGAATTATTTCATGTTATCATTCAAAATTATTTTCCATAACAGATGTCGTTGTTGGATGTTACATATGTGTTTCTAAGGATATCATTCAATGCAACCATTTTTATCCTTTTTAAGAATGGTTTACGATTATGATGGGATGATATTTATGAATTAAATTTCTCCTTCAGGGGTTGTGTTATGATTTAATGGATTTTATGAAACCCGTTTAGTTTCATGGGATGTGACTTAATGAATGATTTTTGTTAATGTGGAACACATATATATTGTATAAATTATGTGATGGGTGGTACCTATACTTTCATCAAATTAATTGGGTAATGATAAATGTTTTATGAGTTGAAAAGGTTCATGGGAGGGAATCCCAATCCTGAAAAAGAGGGTACATGAGAGGGAATCCCTATCCAAAATAGGATAGTACATAGGTGGGCATCCCAATCTCGAAGTTAGTACACATGTGTTTAACCCATAACAAACTTGTTACGATGGTCTAAAAAAAATTAACATAGGGTTTTTATATTATTATGTGTAAGACACAAAATAGCATATTATTACAATGTTAATATTTCAGGGATGTTGTTGTTTACTTCATTATAATTCATGTCTTTTGAACTACATTTATTTATGCCTTTACTCATTCATATGATCTTCTAATATGTTGGGTATAATCTTATTGTGTTATTATTATGATTTAATTCCCATATATTCTTGTTATGACTACATATCATTCTTGTTTACCCTTATGGGCATCTAACCACACCCATTTCTTATGTTTCCATACCCCAGTTTATAAAAAAGGGTTAAAAGTAGAAGTACTGAAGGGAATGTTCTTTTGTGAAACATTGAAGTCCTTCCATTATACTAAATGCTAGTTTTCCATATTTCTAATGGCACTAAACTAATAAACTATTTGGGCATGTGTTTGTGAAATGTACTACATATTCCACAAAAATGATGTATTTAAATTAATGAAATGCCTGGGTTTCTATACTTACAGATATATAGATATATAACTATATAAACGATGACACATATTTTGAGATATACCATCCTATGCTAAAATAAGTAGAGTTAGCTAAGTGTCTTTAATGAACTTGAGTTGACTGGGTTACAATTTAGTTTTCTACCTTATATTTTTATACCTTTTAAAATGGTAAGTTTATATTTAATGGATGGATTATAGTATACGTCACTTGTTTTTTCCTACTGATTATATCACACACCTTATTTAGATTGATGGTTGTTAACCAAATAGATCTCATATATGCAGGTAGGTATAACATAATGCATCTAGTTATGGATACTTTATTTTCTTGTATCATGGGAGAATGTGAGAAGAGGACCAAGAATATTTTTATGATGATAATGGAGATGGATTTGTGTATTTAATTATTTTTGATATAACAAATTGTATTTGATAGATGCTCTGTATCCCATGTATCACCTATTTTTTATAGAATCCCAACATGATCAACTTTTGTCATATAATACTAATTATTTTTTAATGGATGATTATTATTAGAGTTGGATGTTTTTCTTTCTACCATACTTTTTAATTATTATGCTTCCACTATTTAATTTATTATTTTCAGATTTAGTTCCACTATGATATATTAAGTTATTATGTGGCCACCATACCATCACATAAACTCGACACTAGTTGGAAGCCTATAGTATATAGGTAGGTGATCTGGAGGACATGTAGACACAAATTCATGTCACTTATTTGTATATTAGGCTGAAGATTCTATAGTCTCCAAAATCAGTAAAAAGAGAGAAACTTTCATCCACAAATTCAAAACAATTGAAATTACATCTCATATCCTTGGTAACATTGGTAACCAGATCATAATGTCCGTCATAAATTACTCCCACTTACCTATGGGAACTATAAGTGGATGAATAGACCCACAATGTACTAATTTTGGTCATCACTCTCTTATAGGTAAGACCACAGGAGATGAAACTATAAATGTTTTTCTTTATCCATGTCCACTAGAACTAATGTTTGAGTTTAGGATACTTATTGGTCACACCTATAATCAATATCTATCTAGAGGTATGTAAATATCTCATAAACATCCTTATGATGTATGTAGGGACTACTACTCTCCCATGTAAAAGGATCACATCATCATTTTCTATTAACCATCTTTGAATTGAATCACCACCAGTCAGCTATTCTACCATTACATTACTCTATAGTTCAAAATCCTGAAGAGTATTAACCTTATCCACAAGTGACTATGTGATCAATAAAGGGGTACAAGTCATAGATCCATGATCCCTTCATGATTTCACCATTTCATCAGCCAACAATCACATCAAGAACCACTATTCCTATTAAGGCCAATCAGTATCCTTTAGATCATCCTATGTCTTATGGATAGTAGAATAAAAATAATGTTTCCCATTTTAGGTGAATATACTAATTCAATGTCGAACACCTACATATAATCAAACCAGCACATCTCTCTTTAGTACAGGTCAATCTATGTGAAGATATACTAAAATAACTAGTTGTATGTGTAACGATGAATCTATATTTAAATAGTTAGTGTCACTAATAAAATGAGCATGGACCATAGATGATGAATCCTGATAATTCATAGGATAGCTCTACTCATGAAGTCATAGATTATGTCACTCATACTCTACTACCCACTCTCTCTATATTTGTAACACTCCCATGCCAATACTTTACTCATTAGTGTGCATTTCATAACCAATTCCAGGCCTAGTGGGGATACTATTGGTGTTTTCATCAACATTATCTTAATAATAAGGAATGATTATTCACAATATTCTATCCAATGGAACTAAACTCTTTTCTAGACCAACATTGGCATTGGCGTTGATAGTTGAGAGAAATATTGGATAAACCGTATGTAATACCCAACCAATCTTCTAAATACCCTAATATCAATTTAAATTTGAATAATGTTTTTGGAAATGATTGGATTAACTTTATCTAGGTCTATTGAGATATTTTTCATAGACACCAGGTGTCTTATGAACTTCACATATCCAATCTATAAGTCACACTTTGAAAATATGGCATAATGATGTTGTTCTCGAACCATACACCACACTACCTCTAGATTCATAGTATTCAATTCTATTTTAGATGAGTAGATGAGGATTTCATTGATGAACGAGTCCAACTATAGGGGGATGATCTTGTGAATTATATGAATGAACACTATTGGTTAATTTTTCATCCTGAACAACATTACAAATTACTCCCACAATGCATACCTACTTTGAATCCGCATCTCCGAATTTCCCCAACTATGACTCATAATTGGTGAAATCTTGATTGAATAAATATCTTTGATAACCATCAGGATCCCAAAAAATGATAAAAAAATGTCCTTGATCATGGTTGATGGATATCAATTATCTAATTTCACTTTATTGAGATTTCAATATACTATGCAGAGTCGAAGACTTCCATCCACCAGTTTGGTGAAAAAATGGTGCACCACATGGTGAAGTAATATTCCCGATAAATCACTTATTTTACATGTTTAACAACTATACATTGATATCTTATATCCCAGTTGGTTCCATAAGATATTGGTGGTATTGAAAAGGGACGTTCACCTGGTATGAGCTCTAACTCAAATTATAATCCCCAATCAAGAAGTATTCTAGTAAATTCATTTAGAGAGATTTATTGAGAGAGATCTATGAATAGATAGTGAAGTGAAGGGGGTTTTACTGATCATATGGAAATATCAATGCACTGTATATGTTATGTGATCATTCTATGATAACTCAAGTTTTGTCTAACTATTCCCTCTCCATGTTCCCACTATGCCTTCATCATGAACATATCTCCCTTTGGTGATGTGAACGAAAATAACATTTCATAATATGATATGTGATATTAGAGTGTTTTTATTCAATCCAAGGTGAGGATCACATCAAAAGTCATCATCTCTAGTGTCATGAACTCGCATAGATTTCCAAAACCAATAAAAAATATGGGAAACTCTTGGAATGACTGGAGATGATCCATTTTCAAGAACAATAGTGTATCAAGGGAAACTAATTCTGAGGATATATCAACCACTATATTGTGTCCAAAACTAAATTCAAAGATATAAAAGAATATTAAGAATTGGTATTGAATAATGTGGTAGAAAAAATAGACATGATCAAAACTGTAACGAGAATGGTAGATGTCCCATCTCCACAATCGATTGGTTATGATCCATAGTATACATTTATTTTATATTATCATATATTACCTATCAGTGTGGTGAATGACCAGTTCATGTATACTACTCATAACCCCTTATAGAACACTATTACTGAACCTCTGGATGTATCTACCTCTAGTCATATGATCTAGTGAATAACTAATGGAGATGTACTCTATTTAAACACTACTAGAAGTGTGTCTAGGATACTGATTACACCCGAATGTAGTGTCTAAACATCCCATGATTGATGTATTATGGTTCACCAATAGATGGAAATAAATAGAATAAACTTTGATACATCTACATGAAACTTTTTATCTTCATGACCATTTTTCCCTCTTCCTTCCATTGTAAGAGAAACTTATAGAAATAGTGGGTGGTACAATTATTTGAGTTGTAAAGGGTAGGAAAATAACTCTTATTCATTCATCCTATAGAATCCTCTTGATACTTAGGGACTTCCTTATATCCTCTGGGTATAAATATGGGTCAAATATCAAAACCAAATTTGTAAGGATGGTTGAAGTTTTATTTCAAAATTAATAATCACTTGAACGTAATTACTAACAAAAAGTAGTGTAAAATAAAGGATTTCAATAAATCATCCGGGGTATGCCAACACTATCATGGATCATTGATACATCTCCATGAAATATTAATCTCAGTTGAGATTCATCATATCATGGATAAAATCTAAAAAAATCCTTAATGTAATCCCATTTGAGATCCTCACATCATTTATCCTGAAACATAACACCCCACATACACCAGGTGGGTACCTTCAACAAGAATTATTCATGATTCACCATACAATTCATTGGTTCCATGAAGAGGTAAATGATTTTCTCAAAAATTCCCACCATATCCTCTATATATTATGGTCCACTCATTGCAGAAGAACTCTACAGGATGATGGAGTTGAAAATATTTAGTGTAATAAACTATAGATCTTTGTAGTTGTGGGAAAGGAAAAATAAATAACACTACTATGATAGGTTCTAGAATGTACTTTGGATATGTTTTTTAGCTAGTGGTTACAAAAAACATTTTATGTGATGTAACTTCTAGAGAAGATGGAAAACTATGATCATATCAAGACAAAACTGGTCAATGGGATCAAACACGGTTTTCCTTGGGGTCTACCCATAACCTAAGGTATACCCATCCACACAGTACCCTAGTCCCCATCTATATATGTTAGTCATAGTCATCATATATATTCTAACACAATATCATGATCAGTTAAACTAATTTTTTCCAATATGGATATATCAAAATATCATAGAAAACTGATATATCAAAACAATATAAAGTATCAAGAATAAATAGAACATATGAAATCATTTATTAAATGAACTAATATACAAACAAAACTAGTATATATATATAGAATGTGAATATTCATTAATATTCCAGATTAATTAATGCACCTAAGATATCATAAATCACATATCAACATCATGTACGTAAACCAAGGTGAATTTAATTAATTGTAATGACAAAGCATAATTTCCACCACATTATGGAATGTTGGAGGTCCACTATATAGTGATAGCTAGGTACTCTAATAGTCCCCATGACCATTCAAAAACCATCATATATCCAATAATCCTTACCTACACCAATAAATGAGAGGAAGAGTCTTATTGAATCCTAGTTCTTCTATACTATTTTTAATATCTCAACCCGACCACCGGGTCCATGCTGGTGGGCCACATGACCTCATTTTGCCTCCTAGTCTGCATGAGGCTTCCAGCTAGCAGTGAGGGTTTGATTCCATTTGTGTGGAGACAATAACATCATTATCATTTCATAGGATAATAAATATACAATTATTAACATAATAAATAGTCATATTAAATAGGCATAAACTAAATAAAGCCACACACGTCATATAAATAAAATCATATCCCAATGTTGCAAGACAACATAGTGTAAAAGGAAGTATATAAATTAATGAATAAATAAATATAAAGGTTCCTCCAAATACCATCCCAATATACCATATAATCCATTATCCTTTTCACATCCATCCACCATTGGGATGCTTCCCTTAATCGGATCCTGCATTAAATCTATAGGCACACCAAAATACTAATGCAGGGTATGAGTATATGACTTTGTAGGACAATATAAATATCCCATTAACCAAGTGTTGTCATTTATATAGGCTTATAACATTATAATAATAACTTTATAATAAGAATAATATCATAAAATGAAAAACCAAGTTATAATTCACTAACCAAGATTCCACAATCCACCAACTATACCTACATTGATTCTATATCAGAATGATAATGGAAAATATCAGTAGTAAAAAAATTACCATTATATAACATCTTCACTATAAGAGAATATACCATATAACCTATTAAATTGTTTTAATTATGGGGTATGAGGTGTTTGATGGATGTCCTAAGGAGTTATAGAGTGGAAGAGAGGTTGCACTTAGAAATTTATTTTGGGAGGAGTCCTATTGAGTAGAGACATATCATACATTATAGGGGTGGATGCTATGACATGAAGGGGTTGGATACAACATAGTGACCCCAAAGTATGTGTTTTGGGGATAAATCCAACATTTTTATTATTACTATGTAGATTACGCTGGTTTTGTAGAGGCGAGTTCTCGCAAGAGTGGCTACATAGTAGGGGATTCACCTGTAGTGTGGAGTCATGGGAGGAGGTTTTTGGAGGTTATTACTTTTTATGAATAAATGCATCATGTTAAATTGTATTTGGCATATCCGCTTCATATTGTTTAGGACAAACTTTGAAAACCTAGTTAAAAATACTATAGGGTCATTGACTGGTTTGTTTATAACATGGTATTCCCTTATGCATCATAGTCCCTTATTTTTTCATTCTTTATGAGTAATTTTATATTGTGATACATAATAGTGTTATAAGTTTGAGAATAATTATATATATATATATTTAAATTATCACAAACCCAACCGTTTTTATAACCTTTCTCTTATTTCCTGGCTGACCAATATGTGTCCTTTGGAGCCCTTTTATCCCAAAGTAATTTTATTTCAACCTGAAACATGGTGGATTGGTCCATGGTGTTTTTTGGTAACTCCCCTCCTTTTTCTATGTTTCTTAATTTGGGATGAGATTCTATATTATAATAATTGTTTTTATGGCGTTTTGTTAAGAGAGTGATGTGTTTGACATGTTTTATCCTAGTAATGTTGATATTCTTCAGTATGGTGCTTTGTGGTGGCCTCCCTCTAATTATAAACTAGAGGAGTGAATTAGAAATATTTGTTAGAGTTAAGGGATAATTAATTTCTAAACGAGTGCATCAAGAAAATGGGTTATTATTTTTGTTACCTTCAGTAAGATGAATTTCATTAGGATTTATGAATAAAAACATCCTTTTTAACTGAAATTGAAATGGGATTATTTTTTATTTTACAATTTTTTATATTATTTTGATATTGAGTTTATACATACATGATATACCATTGAGAATAATGGATTCTGGGAGTCTCTATTTTTATAGGAATTTGATGTGATTAGGGAACCCTTGATGTTTGATTATTTGAGAACACCATGATTAAATTGGTAATCACTTAAATCTAGTGAAATAATTGGTTTCCAATGGAATCCTCAGATTGTGTGAGAATACACATGATTAATGAAATTTAATGTGATCAAATATCCATGATAAACATGAAAAAATTCTATATGACTGTGGATAGGAATTTTTTTTGATGTGTGGTTTCGTAGTGCGGTGATGTGATGAGAATATATGGGGTATGTGGTAGTTATGTTGTGTAATAATGTCATGGGGGTTGATATGAAGATTTTTATGGCCATGATATTTGTCAAATATGATGGGAGGTGGTGGTGATGTTGTGGTTGTGGAAGTTAGGTGTTTTTGGCGATGATTTTAGCAGTGTGTGATGGTTGGCATGGGGATGATGGGTTTTTTGTTTTATCCTATGGTGTTGTATTTGGATTGTTTCCCTGGTAGTATGATAATTAATTTGTATATATTGAATGGTAAGGGAATGGTTTTAATTGTTTATGAATTATATATTAAATGGGTTGTGCATATGGAATGGATCGTGTTTAATATGAAAATATTTGACAGAAAATGAATGGACATAAGTAATGAAATTTTAATATAATTGGAATTCTGGAAATTGACATGAATTTCAAAAATGGGTAAAAATGTGGATTATGGATTATTATGTGGTGTGTTTCATTTAATTTTGGATGAAACATTTGTGTATTTATGAGGTAGGGTGGTGATGTTGTGATTTTTTTAGTTCTTTTCTATTAACCCATAGATTGGGAATGTGTGTGGTTTTATACATATACCATTTATTTTTCATGTTATTTTCAATATGAACTCCACCCATGTTTAGAACCATGTGCTGACAACAATATATTTGGGGTTTTTCCTTACATATTGTTGACGAGGAAGAATTTTAGGATACATACACTTTCCCACTCTATATTACTAGTGATGCTACACTAAATGTGATGTCGATAAGTAACATGTGCACTATCGAGAAGTGATGCGATGATATGGACCATGAGTATTTGTGAGAGGTGTGATGAGATGTTATGGTATGAATTATGATAGGGGTCATGTATAGAAGGAGGAGATAAGGAGGTTAAATTACTTTTGGTTGAAGATATCATACTATTTTTGTTATGACTGTGATGAGATGATCCAGGTGTGTTCAGAAAACATGTGATGTGATAGACAATTTTTCATTGGTTGAGACATGTTGTGATGGATAGTTACCCATGGGGTTATTGGCATGATTTTATGTTCATAAGGGATGAGAGAGATGATACATATGACGTTGGGGTGCGATGAAGAAATATTAGTTGGGAAAACAGTGTGGGGTACCCATTATTAATATGCTTTTAGTTATATTATTATAATTTTCTGTGGTTATTTTTTGAGAACTTTTTGGTGAGGATGAGATTGGTTAGTCAAACTACCTTGGTTCGGTTGGATTTGCTATTTTTTATGAGTTAAATTTTCTTCTCTTGTTCACAAGGTCATGAGATAATTTGGGTACAATCCTACTAAGTATACCTGTACAGTCACCCGATATATATAAAAACTATTTTCAGGTTTCCAGAGAAATTTTTGAACCATACTGGACATTATATCTCAGGATTTGGAGCTTTAGTTGGGTTTCTAACATAGATTTTCACTAGTGTGTCTCTTAGGATACTTTTATCTATATCTTTTTTTGATATGCATGTATTGTTGGATGACTTTTCCTTTATTTCATTTAATTCGATTCAATTAGTTGTGACTGATTTGTCATATATCTTGATCTTATTATTAAAGAGGGTAATACCTCCCATTTGTGATATTTATTTTATAGATTCTGAGCTTTATTCAGCCTAAGAACTACTAAAGGTTGTAATTGTGGGTTATTATCCCTCTTAATTAATTTATAGCCCTGGAGGGGTACCACTAGAGGGAGGGGTTGTGACAGTGTGATATCAGAGATTATGATTGAGAGATAAGATTGAGTTTTGAGTTTGGTATAATAAATATTTCATGGGTTGGTAAGGAAACTATGTCACTTGATATTGGTCTTCAAAATAGGATTTGGAAGACTGGATATGACCTATGATTTTAGGACTTCCTTGATCTGATGTAAGAATTCTGATCCTACTGAATAACTGAGTGTAGTGATGCTTCTTATTGGGTACATACATAAGAGAGGTACAAAAATCATGATGACTTGTGTTCTTTCATTAATATGGTGGTCTTAAAGAAGTTAAATTAATTAAATAATTCAAAGAATTTAATCTCTTTTTCTATGACCCTTTCTATCAGCTAATTTTATATCAAATTTTTTATGAATTACATGTATAACCTAAAAGGGAAGTGAATAGGGATGGTAAATTGGACTGAGTTATTTTTATGAAAATTTTTCGGTGTTGAATTTGTAGTTTCCTTTCATGTATAGATTTATTATTATTAAATTTAATTATAATTCCTTTCATAAAATTTTTTAACATGAAATCTTGTTTTCTGATGACTGATTTTTTATAGAAGCATGCCTAGGGTACCATTGTTGTGAATGACTATTGAATTTTCAAAACCCTTATTAACCATGTTTCCATGAGAATATTTCATATTATCATGATAAAAAATATTTTGATACCATTATTTGAATAATTCTAGTTAAAATTTGAGTTAATATTCCATGTGTTTATTTTTATTCGTAATTTATCATGATGATGTGTTGTAAACTTTTTGAAAAACATGGTTTTTTCAATTATATAGTAAAATTTATGAAAAATGACCATCTTAATTATTTAAGATTACATTCAAACTAGAAGCGTTAATAAGAATAATTTTCCCCTTGTTTTTATATGATTTTAGTTTTGTATTATTAATAAAATTGTATGTCCTAATCATATGTTAGGATGAATGTTATAGTGAATCATGTTTATAGATTTTGGAAAATGATGGGAATTAATTTTGTTAACCTGTTGTGGCATGAAACTAGTAAAATTATTAAAAATATTCATTTTATGATTAATAAAAATTTTTCACTGTAAAAATTACCATTTTGACATGTTATGTCATGATTAGTTTTATTATAGGAAACATGACTAAAGTTTAAATCATTTTTATAATAATTATAGAAATTATATTATTTGGTATTTGAACATATAGCATGTTTAATATATTTTATTTAAACCTATTAGTATAATCATGTTATACATATTACAATATGTAATAATGTTCTATTAAGTTTTGATACTGTTTAATAATGTTTTGTTCAAGCGTTATAAATCTTGAAACATAGTAATACAATATATGCAGTTTTAATTTTGTGACTAAATACAGTGATTTTTTTTGAGAATTATGAAATCATATTGTGTGTGTAATGAGATATTTTAATTGAGCAAAGAAACCTATTGTATATATGTTTTCAAATTATATTTAAAGTGTATTTCATCAATAATAAGATATACATGGAATGAATTATTTTAACATATTAAAAAAGATGTGTGAGATAATACATTTATTCTTCCATACCTAACTTGGCTACATGTTAGAATGTATTTAAATGTAAGACATTGAGTTTCAACAGAAATGACTTGGAAATGTGGATCATTCTATGTCATTTCAATGTTATTATTGCATTAAAGAGTTGATATAATGTTCCCAAAATAATATTTAATGGATACCTCTATTACATTGTGATGATTATGTACTGTGAGAACCTTAATTTTACTACTTGATTAAGTTCACGACCAAAACCTTAATCAATTATGTAATGTAAACTAACATGTTCCACAAGGAAAATTTAAAATTTTGTGATAATATCCATGATAAATATTAAGGTAAAGTTAAATAATATTTTCTTTAATTATGGAATAAAAAATGTAGTTCTTCTATGTATGGTTGTTCTTTATGTGATTCCTTGTGATATTTGTGATTAGAAACATCAATAATGTGAATAAAGGAAGTAATGATCCTTAATAGAGATGAAATAAAAATTGAAAAGATTAAATTCTTTTTGGTGAGTTATTGTCACCCAAAGTGTATAATATTTTGACATAGGAGAGGAAATTCCTTAATTTGTTTGGTTTGAGTTTGATGTGTAATGATAATGGAGATAGTTGGTAGTAGAAGTTTGGAGGATTATTTATTACATGTTGTTTTGTGAAAAGGGTGATTTATTGTAAATAGTAAAGTTATTAGTTTATTTAGGTGTGTGAAATGTCTTGTATTCATTTTCATTGTTGTTGGATTGGTAGGTGGTTGTGTTGTACAATTATGGTGATGTGCAATGAAATGGACTTGTCTTTATTTTGGTGAGATGTTTTATGTTGTGTTCTTGTGTGATTAAATTGATATAATCCCCAATATCCCATTAAATTTTTAAAAACATAAATTTAATAATAAAAGAAAAGGTTTGTTTGGGAAATATTGAAATGATGAAGATGGTATTTGCACCCACACCTAAATATTTTTAATAATGATTTGATGGAAAGGTTATGCAACCATCGTGTTGGTTGGTTTGGCTGTTATGGATATTTTTTTGGGGAAATGTTTTATCGAATCAAACATATTAAGAGAGGTAGAAACTTTACCATATCATGATGTGTTATATTACAACACATTTTAAGGTTGTTTAGTCGAACCAGTTCTGCCAGAAGAGGAAACTATCTTGTTGTGGTGGAATGGTTTCATTGATTTATATGCTTTAGATAGATCTATCTATGTTGATATAAGTACTTCCATTTTTTAGGATGTTTTACATGAAATATTCTCCTGAGTATGATCTTGGTAAATAATGTTCTGTTAACAAACATGTTAAAATTTTCAGCTGGATGAGAAGGATTGTTCCAATATCATGGGTTGCGTGGGATGAATGTAATGCGGTGAATTGAGTTTTCCAATTTTGAACTTGATGTGTAATGATATTAATGTAGATAAAAACATGTTGGAGATATTTTAGTTGAACAAAATGAACATTTTGAAATAATGTAACATTATTTTTTCTATGAATATTGTTAATTATGAATGATTAGATATCATTTTAGAAATTTAGTAAGTTTTTATAAACATTAATGTGTTTTAATATGAAATTATTTTGAGTTATAAATTTGATAGTCGGAGGATGAATTATGTCATTTCATTCATGTTGATAAAAATATTTAATCTTCTTATCATATTATATATTCGAATGGAAATGAAATATTGATTGGAATGAAAAATAAAATTCCATTTAATATCAACTAATTTTAAAATAATCTTTTCTTAAATAGAAACGTTGATAAATTTATATGGATGAATTTAACTAAATAATAGTTTTATAAAATTGTTTGAAATTATTTTCATAATGAGTAATTTGATAAAAAATATTTTAATGGGAAGTATTTAGAAGGGTTCTCATTTAAAACGGTTTTCTTGAATGAAAGTGGCATAGTGGAAATGTTTTTATCATCATTCATTTGAACATACAAATTTTTAAAATTTAATTTTGTAAACATAATATTTATTTTAAGAAATTATTAATCATGAATGCGAATCTACTTTGTACACATCATATTATGAATGATGGTTTACAAATGTTATGAATTCAAAAGTTCTAGCGTGATAAATTATGGTAAATCATGTATAAATATTCAAATTATGGAATATATAGTTTATGTAACTAAAATTCAAGATATGATGTAACAACCCTAATAAATATTAAAGAATTAAGGTTGGTATATGATGCACTATATGGTGAATAACTATCTTAAAAGTGTTTTCATATTTTCTTAGAGTTTTTTTCTAAAATATATGTTTTAATGCTAAGGTATAGATAAAATGATGTTTATTTTTCCTTAAAAATATATAATTATCAATGTTCTATTCCATTTTGTTCATAATTTTTTAAAAAGAGTTGTTGGTTGAGTTTTCATGGGTTCTTATGTGTATTATTATGATTCATATGGTTTAATTGGTAAATTTTTATCACAATTTGGAACCCTTGAGTTATTAACCTTGTGTAAGGACTTGTGTGTTGATAGTGGAATACTTTCGTTTGAGTGGTATATTTCAGGGAGTGTGGTTTCATTGGGATTGTTGTGTTCTCAATGTTGTGAGTTATGTGGGAGGTATCAAAGATTGATTGTTCAGAACCCCTTTCAATTTACTTCCCAACATTATCATAATACATGTGGTTGAGAATAGTTTGAGAGTTATTTTATGCAATTATATATATCTTATAACTCATTAATCTATGCAAATTCTAGTGGTGGAGGTACCATGCGGAGGTCATGGGGAGTTAGAGAATACATAATAGGTTATGTTTTGAAAATCTAGTTATGAGACTTCCAAGGGTATAGATCCATAATTTATGCCATAGGGGTGGACGATGCAGTGTGCAGGAGGTAGTTGTATCATAGAGATCATGTAAGAGGTGTTTTGGGGCTACTACCAACATTATATTAGTTGTGGTGGGGAGAAAAATTGTGGCATGGAGGCGAGTTTTCATCTAAATGGTAGTAACACTAGGGTTTTGGCTATAATGTGGAGTCTTAGGAGGAGGTTTATGGAGTTTATTCTTTTTTATCCACCGTTGTGGCCTGGATAAGGGGGATTAGTGTATCCTCTTTTCTATTTTTTGGTTCTTCTTCAGAAATATTGCCTCAAAACATAGAGGGTCCATGACCAGTTTGTATAATGTATGATATTTCCCTCTACATCATATATTGATATATTTTCATCCCCTTTTGGTGTGATGGACACATTTTCACAATGGTTTTGAAAATTTTAGACTAACTATAAATTTATAAATTCTCACAAAACCTACCTTTTTCCAAATTATATCTTATTTCCTGGGTGACACAGGTGCATCCTTTATATCCCCTTTAATCCCTAATAAGTATATTTCAATACTTACCATGGATGATTGATCCATGGTGGTTATTGGAAATTCCCACCATTTTTTTCCATTATTATTTCCCATTTTCATAATTTGGTTGGGTATAATATTTTTGAATAATTTTTTATAGTTTTTAGTGTAAGGTAAGTCTATAGTTGTCATGTTCTAGGCTGGTATGGGTGATCTACTTCATTTTTGTTCTTGTGGTGGTCTCCCCCTTTTTCCAAACTAAAAAATAGAATTAAAAATATTATTTTGATGTAGGGGATCCTTTATTTCTCACATTGATTATCATTTAATATGAGTTATGGTTTTTTATTATTGATAAGATGGTCTTCTTCCATTATAATGAATATTATTAACTAGTTTAATTGATATTGTCATGGGAAGGGGAATGTTTTTCCTGAAATTAATTCTTTTATATTATTTTGATGATGAGTTTATGAATGATTGATACACCACTTAAAATAATGATTCTTTGGGACCATTGTTTATGAGGGGAAAATTATGTGTTTGTTGAACACCTAATGTGTGATTCTTTAAAAACACATTGATTACATGGATAACCACTCCAAGATGGATAAGCAATCGATTTAATGGGAAAAATATTTCTTGTGTTAGAATTACCTTGGATAATGAAATAGAATGTGATTATATCCCCTTGATAAACCTAATAAAAATATTTTGGGAATGTGGTGATTTTTTTTTTTGATTTTTGGTTTTGTTTTGTTGAGGTGATTTGATGGGAAGTGGACATGGTATGTGGCATTTGTGATATCTGGTTGTACTATTGGAAAAAATGTGATGAGTTTTGTGGTCATTGAATGGGTCGGTTTTGATGGAATGTTGTGGTGTTGTGTTGGTTGTATTAAGAAGGTTGTTATGGTTATGATGGTGGTAGTGTGTACTGTTTGGAATAGGGATGATGGTCTATTTTTTAGTTCATGTGGTGTCATGTATTCTAGTGTCCTAGTAAAAACATAATAATTAGTTAATAAATAATGTTAATATAATAATTAACATGATTTATGAGTTAATGAATTAAATGGGTTATGTGGGTTAAGTGGGTGATGTATAATATGCGATAATGGGATGGAAAATGAATGGGTTTAATGAATAAATTTTTTTTGGAAATGATAATTTCATAATTTTTTTTTGAATTTTAATTATTTTATGAAATGTGTATTGTGATTACTACGTGGTGTTGTACATTTTTTCATGGAAGTAAAATTGGATGCTTTGTAATGTTGGGTAGTGATTTTGTGAGTTGGTTAGTGCTTTGTTTTAAACCAAATGTGTTTTCTTGTGTCTGGATATATATATATATATATACATATACATATGTTCCACGTATTTTTCTTTTGATATTATTTTTCCACCACACCCATGTAGAGTCAATTTGATGATACACATATATTTTGGGGGGGGGGTATTCTCCTAACATTATAGTTATGAGGATGGTTGTATGTCAACCCAATCTTTCCTTGTTCTCTCTTATAGGGAATGTTGGCATGGATTGGATTTTATTTTCAGATGTATGATGTTCACTATCGATATGTGATGTGATTAGATAAACTGGGTGTCTTTAAGAGAGGTGTGACAAGATTCTAACATGATGGGAATGGTTGTTTTGGTGGTCTTAAATGGTAAGATGGGGGGATGAGGATTATTTCTTTCATGTTAACAGTAACCAAATATTATGGTTATGACTATGATGTGTTGGACCATGTGTCTTTGTGTGAGAAGTGATGTTATAGAATAGATGTTTGGGGGTGAGATATGTTGTGATGACCAGTTGTATGATGGGTTCATGGAATGATTTTATTTCTAGATGTGATGGGAGCACTAAGATATATGAAATTTGGGTGTGAGGGTGGAAAATTTGTTGTGAAAGTTGTGTGGGTTTCCCATTATTGATATTATTTTCATTATGTTATTATATATAACTGGTGTTATTTGGTGGGAATTCTTTGGCGAGGATGGGATTTGATAGTTGACCTGCTTATGATTTTTTGGTTTTGTTATTTTCTTATGGAAATATTTGTATTCTATTATTAACATATTAATGAGATAATTTGGGTATGGTTCTATTTAGTTTACTTGTATGCTCAACCTATGTATCTGCAAAATATTTCAATGTTTTTGGGATGACTTCTTGGATTGTTCTAGACATTCCACGATTAGGCATTAGAGCAATTACAGTGATGTTTCCTTATCATTTCTTTTAGGTATCTATTTATGGAATTTTATATATATCTATTTTTAAAAAAATACCTTATTGGATGGTTTTGGATTCCTTTAGTCTATATTATTTTATGGTGTTCCTTGTTGTTGATCTATCCAATATCATAGTCTAATTATTTAAAAGGAGAATGAGTCCAATTTTTGTGTCTTTTATACCCTCAGGGTTGGTCTCCAACTTGATGTATTTTGAAGGTGGGACTCAGGTTCATTATCTCCCCTTCCTCATTTCTAACCTAGGAGAGGTACATCAATAGGGTGGGGTCAAGACACCCAAAAAATTGTTTGAATATACAACCTAGCATCCTCTATCCATCATATAGGTCATGCAACCCGACATATTGTTTTTGGGAATAAATTTTTACTCACATCAACTAGGCTACCTCAAGGGAATTATAATCCTAAAATTGCAAGATACCTTTAGTGGAACCTCAAAACAATTTCCATGGCTACCTCATATTTCCACCTTATTATCAAGTATCTCATTGAGAAAGTCACATGTCAACTACACTCCCTCTCTAAGGGATAAACATTCCAAAATGGTACACCTGTCTCATGTACGAATAACAACCCCCAAGGATTGGTAAAACAGATACATGGTGAAACAAAAAATGAAATAAATTAATATTATTCTGAGTATATAATATCACATATCATATCATGTGATCATAATTTAATATGGAAAAGATACTCTTGTATCTCTTAGTGAATAAAATTTCACAATGCATTTCATGGGAAAAAACACACCCACATGAGGACACAATTGTGTTTTTTTATTAAATATATCACAACATAAATTATAACCTAGAAAGTTGTGTAAATGAGATCCTAAGAGGAAAGAAAATTTCCACCTCATTGTCATCAATGTCATCATCAATTTCCAGGAAATATGTCACCACCCAAAGCATGATCGCACAACTACTAGAATGACTTCATTCTAAGGGGTCCAAGAATTGTGTCCCATCTTACATGTTTTGGGCTGTAGGGAAATTAATGGTGATACAAATTGAAGTGGGTAGACCCAACAGTACACATTTTTTATTTTCATAAAGGGAAGTTTGTAAGCTCTTTCCATTCAGGGAAGATAAGTGATACAAAAAAGGGTATCTACAGTGTATGAAAGAGACACCCCTATGCATGGGGAGCTACTGTGACATGGGATCTAACTACAATGATTCCAAATGAGGCATTATGATGAGTTAAAATAGCTCTATGGAAAAATGAGGCTGATTTCTTCATATTACCAATATAGTTCTTAATCCATTGTGTAATAGGGACTAGGTCGACCATGTGGAGAATCATATTTATTCCTTTATCTTTATAACCTCTTATATGTCACATTAGTGTTCTTAAAACCATTTTATAAGGATATAGAAGATGGGTGTTTTATTGGGTTTAATTCTTGTGTAATAAACCTTTCCTATGTTTTCTAAAAATTTTCCCTTAATTCTTTATTTAAGGCCACCACTCAACAAAACAAATTGATTCTTGGATCAACATCCCACTATAACTTTTTTTATTTTATTAAAACATATAAAGTGGGAAAAATCCATACCAAAAAAATTATTCCTAAATAGGTATGAAATAGTGTAGATTGATGGAATAAAATTGAACCAAATACATCCCCATAGATGTAAAATCACCCAAATTAGAAAAAACCGTATCTAGAAAATGTATAAAGAACATAGAAGTGAGAAAATCAGCTAATTTATTACCCTCTCACCAAATATGAAGGACTTAAATATGATAATTTAAGATACTCCTATACTTATTGAGAGAGTTAGAATCATTCCAATGGTTAATGAAGATACCCAAAAGATAGGTATGAATAATCACGGAGTTAATCTCCATAGTATCCAAAACAATGTTGAGGTTGTTATATAGCTCTAAGTATATGATAAGCACCAACACTACAGCCTAGAGGGAATCACCATGAAGAAAATGGAATGAGGACTTGTGGATCACACTAATACTGATATTCCAAAAACCCCCACCACCATATAGAATACCCATATATCATGAGCTGTCGTAGTTGTGCCTGATCCAATGACTATTAGGTTTTCCATTGAATGTTGTGTCCATGGAGGCCATATGAAATTAAGAGGATGGAGTCCCATTTCCCATAATCTTATTCAGAGACGGGGAAGTGTTCTAGTAACTAGAGATATGGGAAAGATACAAAAAAATTCTCCTGACCCATTATATGTAATCCACCAATGTGCATGTGAAACCCTCACACTGAGAAGCGTTCCATACTTTCAAATTACACAAGAAAACCTGTTACAAAAATCAGAACTCTCACCTTGTACTCAGAAGAGTTCTGCCTCAACCCATGGAAACATAGGAATAAGAAAATATTTCTTGAATATTAATGGGAGGAGAAACTAGTGAACTTTCTAATAGAAATCCATATCACCCAAGCCTAGTCACTATTATAGAACATGTTATATAAGGAATCTTCATAGTGAGTGACACAAAAAAAGACTCTTTGATTAAATGATTATTCCAATTTTCTTGATGTGATCATTAATGGATAAATCATTGTTGTGGATTATAAAACAAGAAAATACATCCTGTGATTGATCAAGTTACACCATAGGTTAGCAACCAAACTATCCTGCCGATTGAAAGAGATTAAAGTTGATAAAGGTCCCTCCTGGAAAGAACTCCACTCATAAATCAAGAAAAAAATGCATTTATCAAATTCATTATTCATCGAAATGAGATTGAAGTGGTGGAATTACTCATCATTGAGGACAGCCTAATAGAATTCCATGTATCGCTTATATTGACTAATGGTTATTTTTGGGGTCAGACACTTTGGGAATCCCAAAAAAAATTCCAACCCAGTTATGATTATAGAAACTAATTTCACATCTACAAATTATCCACTAGGTGTTTCTCTGGAGATATTCATTATGTGTTTGGACTGATATCCATAGTTGCGAGGCATTTCTACATGTCTAGAGAATAATATCACCATACCTTTTCATAATGATAGCTACCCACAATGAGGGTCCATAAATTACCTCCCACACCAATTTGGAATGTAAGCCATGAACCTCCATGAAAACACATCTAACATTATTTACCCCATCTAAATCAGCCCGTTCCATGCTGGACAATGATTATAAATAATTATTTTCATCTAATTGTTCATTCCATATTAATTCCACCAATGTATTCTCAATGTCGGAGAATACTTGTATAGGAACCTTGAGTGTAGGGAGGGCCTGCATTGGGATTTTAGTGTAAATTTTTTTAACAAAGCAATATGATCACTATAAGATAGAAAAATATTCATTAAATTGTTGATACTTCATGTAATCATTTCAAATAACCTATTGAAGTGATGGATACACACTCTGTTAGAGGATATCAGGGCACTAATATAGAATATCTGGAAGCTATGTCTATGTATGCACATATTTCTTTCCATGTATTGAGTGCACCTCTCATTACACTAAGACGAGATGTAGAAACTTATCTTCTCATGATTGATCATCTTCCTACTCCATTTATGGTACTACACAAAAATTACATTTATGTTGCGAATATAAAATCTTCTTTCATTGATAAATAGGATAGTGTCATCTGCAAACATTTGGTTGGAGACTCCACTGAGCCTCTACATCCACCAAAAAAGAACCCTTCGAACCTGGAGACTTTTGTTGATATACAAGATGAGAGAATCCTGTATGGGAATGAATAGAATATTATACAACATAACAAATTTCCTTAGACCCCAGACATATCTATAGAATGAACATTTTTGTCCCATGAAGGTAACACAAAATAGTGGAGAGATGTATCACCTAGATAAGAGGTCCAAGGACCACACGGAGAAGATCATGCATGAGAAGACATTAATGGTAAATTTACATTCGATTCATTCACTAGATTTTTTCACGTAAAAATTTATGACTACATTAGAGCCCAATGACTTCATTTTGTTATCCCTTATGATCTCTTGTGCTATGATAATCACCCCATTTATCATCATTACTTTAATAAAACCATTCTATTATTTAGAAACCCAATAAGAATGATGCCCCCAAAATATTCAATTAATTACACATTCCATTACCATATATGAGATGTTACACATACTAATGGGATGATATTGATTGATCTAATATGGATCCCTAATCATTGGTATAGCCCTAAAATATGTGGAACCGAGAATGTGTGGGAGAGTACCACCTTATAATAAGTCTTGAACCACATAAATGAGTTACTTTCTAAACACACCCTATGAAGCTGCATTGAAGGAGCTTGAGAAACTATCAAGGACCTGTGAAATTTTTGGTATAATACCTTTCACTGCATCATAGATTTCATGTTCTTATGGTGTAGTTTCAAAATGATGGTTTTTATATGCTGAAATAATGTGAGTAATAAAATCAAATACATTATAGGGTGTCTGAGGATATCCTCCTTGTATGAGAGGATTCAGGCCATCCATTAGATCTCTGATGGGAGACTTGTCCATAACCCCAACAACATTGTGGTTTTTTAAAAGGATCTATCCTATAACTATATTTTTGGCCTGATGTTCAATTCGTTTATTGAATTGACACATGGAAGTGTTCAGTATTCTTGTAACCATTCCTGAGCCACAAGACCGTTGATTGATCACACAAAATACTTTAATGTTATAAAATCTATTTTTCTAGGATATTATTTTTGGTATTGAGTTGGATGAAAGAATAATTATCCCAGTTGGCCTTGATGGCAGTCTCCAGAAACTCCACCAAACATGAGAGAATGTTCAGTGCAAGAATGCATGAGGGTTTTCTAATACTCCATGTCTGAAGCCCTCCCATAAGAAGCATTATATTCTTATATATAATAGTCCAAAAACATCCATACACCTGTCTAATCCATGAAATCACACCATCTCATGATAATCCATCGCATTATTCTATGGCATAGAAAATAGAAAGAGATTCCCACAAATTATTATTACTAGATAGTGAAACAACAAGGATTGATTGACCAAATTGAACTATAGGGAGATGGAAAACCATGGAATCAAGATAGGTCAATATGGAAGATAATTTGGCATGACATCGATCAAGATAGAGCCAAATTTGACTTGACCCGTTCAGATTATTGCACAATGTAAAAAAATCACCAGAGAAGCTGATATCCATAAGACCATTGCGTTCCAAAAATGAAACAAACTCATTGCTTTCTGTGAGAGGATATACAAATCAAACCTTATTTTTAGAGTTTTTCATAATAATATTGATGTCCACTCCTACTATTCAAATATTACTCCTAGATTGATGCATCCCAGGTAATTCCATAAGTACTCGCATTCCTATGACCCAAAAAATTCATAGATAAAGGAGTAAAAATAGAAAATATCACCATGACTAACCTTTGTTGTGATAAAAAGATCATAGTAACAAATTAGAAACATCAGAAGAGTGATGAAGATTTTGAGGAGAGACATGAAAAAACATGAGATAACCAATTCTATTGGAAAATACCTTTATCTTTTAATTTTGTTTATTAGGATTATGAACTTACCATAGAGTGACTTTTTTAGAGTTATCTTGAAATGAAGTTATTTTTAACCCGAGCACTGGGCCCTCAACCATTCCACAGTATAACAGAGATCATTAGAAATGGACAATTTTTTGGTTATAGTGTTTGATGTGGGTCGAGTTGAGGAGTTGGAGAAAAAAGGGTATAGGCATGTTTTTATTTTTTGGAAACCTATTTGGATGCCACTTGGGGAAGGTGAGAGGTGAGATTTGGGATTCTAGAAAATAGTATTTATGGAGGACAATGGTGAGTAGATGTTAGAAATTTGTCATATAGAGATGTCAGAAGAGGCAGTTATCTTTATAAGGGCGGAAAACAGGGGTTGGAGGGGCAGGGCCATAAAAATAAAAGTTTTCATAGGAGAAATAGGGGATGAGGGAAAGGTGGTGATAATTATTACTGGTGTTCAATAGACAACTAGTGTAAAACTATATAATGGTATAGACATGGAAGTAGATGAAGGTATTGGAGGGGGATCTAGAAGCTTGGAAGGAAATGACAGAGGACCATGGGGGGAGGAAGGATTAGAGGACATCTTTGTGTCTGGTTTGAGAAATCATTCATGATAAGAGGTGTAATACCCCAATATTTCATAGTGTGTTATTTCTTCAAAATAATTCAATAACATGCACTACAGGCAACACCTAGTTCAAGCGCACTTTGAATTACCAAACAAGCCGTTCAAAAGAGGTTATGAATAGTATTAACTAGATTTTAAACTTTATAGAATCCTTATAATTTTAGAATCCATATTTGGAGTTTCTTAAACATAATATAAGAACAAATTCATTTTTAGTATTGCACTTTTTCCAACTTTTAATAGTGAACCCTTTTTAAATACAATATTTTAACCTTTTTGACTAAATGGGGACATCAAAAATTTAAAATTAAACATCCCTAGCTTCCACCATACGATTTCCTTTGAATAATACAGTAGCGTGTGTTGTAGGCAACTTCGAGTTCTAACACACCACAACCAATCAAACTAGCCGTTATGAATAGTAATACCTACTTTTTGAAATTTTATAAATTATATCTCTTAAAATGGACTTCATTTTTGGATTTGGAATATCGAAATTATCCTAGGGTGAAATTTTGGTACTTTTCGGATAACTTTCATATTTTGATGAATAGTGAAAATTACTAAATTTTAATTAAAAACAACTTTTTTAATAAAAATAATTAATATTGATAAATTATGAATTTGAGTTGTTTTAAAGTATATTTATAATATATTTTTACAATTTAATTGAATGTTTGTCATTGGTCATAATTTCACAATTAAACCAGACATAAACAAGTGCCAATCTTTTGATAGTTATTATCTCTTAAAAACATGCTTTTTGTTTTAACAACAGGAATTAATTTGAAATTAATTTCTGCCACTTCTGTGTTTTGAATTTTGAAAAATGGATTCCATATTGGGAATAAGGATGTTCAAATTGTGTAAATAGGTAACTTTTATTTTTAGACATTTTGAATAATTACTTCGGTAAATATTTTATTTACCATGGTTAAAAGGTAAATCTGGTAAATAAGGATTAAAAAATAATATTATAATAATAAAACAAATTACCCTAAAAAGTGTCCTAACCTTATTGGTTGATACATGGCCGACCATGGGAATCTTTGGGTTTATTTTGAGACCCCATGGAGCCACATGTAGGTGATAGAGACAATTTATTTTAATTAAGTAAAAATGAATACAAAAATGACACAAGCATATATCTTTTAGAAAAACAAATTTTACATAGGGTTATATATGTTGTAGTTTCGACTATAAATATTCTTTAGAAATATAAAAATATTTCCTACATAATTATATTTTATTTATAATTTTTAGTGAATAAATAATTTAATTTATTTATGACACAATGATGATGCAGTAATTACCATAATAGTAAAAAATTAAAATAATTGATATTATAAATACCCAAATAAATATAATTTGAGACTTTTAATGAATTACAATAATTTTATAGGATAATACGACATATTAGGATTTATTTAATTTTCTTTTTTAGAAGTAATAATTCTTTTATGAGTTTCACAAAAATCAACTATTGAATAGTGTCAAATTTGATATAAAAGAGTTTTTAAAACAAATATTATATTATTAATTGATATTAAATTCCTAAAAAATCTAAGGTTCGGCCAAGAGACTTATATCATGATAGCTATATAATTAGTGGACCACTTGGAGGTCTCTTGGATGTATATAGTATGTTTATTAACCATATAATATAAAAATACAAAGTGACATGGTAAATGTCAAACTAATTAACTAAGAGTTAAAACTAAAAGATAAGGTCAATATAATGACACAAACCTGTATAAATTATATTGGATGAATGGTTTTCAACCTATCCCCACATGAACTTTTGAATAATCATCTTTTGAGCCATTATAAACCGAATATGAATTTATTATAAATTAATATTTCTAGCTTTTCCAAAGGTGCCCCTCACCCCTCTTATAAAAGGGCACTGCCCCTTCACATTACTTCACACCATAAAAGCCTTTTAGTTATGCCAAATCCTTCCCATATACTCTCTCAACTTCCCTAAATACAACCTAGAGGCCTTAGTTTGATCAGAAAGCCAACCTAAGGAGCCCTTTTGATCAAAATCAAAAGGAAGAACTCGAAGAATTGGTAATGATTTCACCACCCTTTTCCAAGTTCCTTTCTTCTTCCACTTCTTCTTCCTTTGTTATTACCATTATAAAATAATAACTCCAGTATCATATATATTCTATGATGTTATTGTAAATATGGTACAACCATATTTAGTATTCTATACATCCTTTGAATAACATGTCACCATATGTGCGTACGTACGGCTTACCGTCTCCACGTTGTGGTGTAATTGTTATTCAATAAATTATTATTTAGATGGGTATAATAATGATGTGTAACACATGTAAATAATAAATATAAAATGATAATGATTATGTATATATGATATACCATCCAATTATATATTATTTTAATATCAAAAAAATGATATTGTCGCTCGTGCGTACGTACGGATTACGGTCTCCACGAACGCGATGAGATTCATTCTCCATCGTATCCATTCAAGTATAATTCTCATTTGATGATTAATAATAGTTTCTAGGGACTTGATATCATTATGTATATGATTAAGATACAACCTATCCATTACAAACATGGCTTACATAACAAAACATATAAAAGAAAACGAGTAAGTTAACACCCGAAACAACGATAATACTAAGATATTATTAACAAATCAATGTCAAAAGATCATATATGATATCATATTAATGTATATGATTATTGTATAATTTAATAAAAATTATTTCACCATTATACAGGAGGATAACCTACCCCAACCAAGGAAAATTACAAGGTAAGGGTTATTTCATAATCTCTTCATTATCTGAGGTTGTTTATACGTAAAAATCTACTGGGATCTCTTTATCATCCACATCCATGTTTCTTAAAAATGTATTTCAAAACATTTTTACTATTTAAAAGAATATTGGTTAAAGTAATTTATACCCTTTTTTGAATTTTTATAAGAGTTTTATAAAGGAATCTTTCCATGGTTTTCCAAACAAGGTGCTTTTTAACCTTTTCAACAGAATTAAGGTAAGAATGTTTTTTTAACTTATATGGCGGGTGCGGTTATTTTCCGCCGTTATAAAATCATCTAAGATTCCCTTACAATATTATAAGAATATTTTCAAAGAAAATGTTTTATTTTATAAATAAATGACTCCTAAATGATTTCAAAATAGAAAGAGATATTTCTCTAAAAAGAGTTTTGATTTCATCTATTTCAACATCCTTTGATGGATTTTATGCTTATTTGAAGTTGATTTATTATGATACGAAACATCTATATTGTATTGAAGGTTTTGTGATATGTTTGACTGTGGATGTGCTATTTTTATACCATTCATGGTTTATGGTGAAAGTATTGACATTTCGTATGCTATTTTTAATACAAATGTTTATGTTATGTTTAAACCTGTTCATATGTGGAATGCATTGGACTTAATAAGTGATGGGTGGAGCCTACTATATCTCCTCGATGCATCGGTAGGTATCATGAGACAAACTAGTCTCTTGACACAAGGTCTTGGAAAAATATTATTTGTAGTGTTGGCATGAGGCCTTGGAAATGTGGTTATGATAGTCTGGCATTATGCATTCCATCATTATGAAAGTGGTTATTGATATTGCATGTGATTATTAGATTAGTAGAATATCCATGTGAATAAGTAAATGGTATTATTTCATTTTATCTTTTCCATATTATTCTTAAGTTCAAGTTTAAAAGCATTTTGTTTTAATTATAAATTCCCTTAAGTGTTTATGCTTATCTATGAAAGCTTCTGCTATAATGTTATCCTTACTGAGCATCTGAGCTACCCCTTTCAATGTTTTATTTTTCCCAGGATTGTGAAGAAGTAAATTATGAATGACCTGCAGGGATAGTATGAGTGTGGACTATGGAGACTATGTTGTTTTTGTTTTCAGTTTATAATGTAATGTAAACTTTATTAATGTATCTAGTTATTACAAGGCTACTAAACCAATCGGTCTTTTGAGATATGATCTTTCTTGTGATCATGCCAATATTATATAATAATGCACCGACTCTGGGTAACTAGGGACGGGGCGTTACAGTTGGTATCAGAGGAAGTTTAGTACAAAATTTGGAAGCCAGTTTTAGATAAACTCTGATTAGAGCACATAGATTTAAGATGGACTTTGAGGTTTAGTATAGAATAACTTCCTAGAATTTTTGTATTGAAGAGATTTTGTGAGTTTTCCGGGAAATACATCCCTGTCTGGATACGAGCAGGTAGAGGAGGCTCTAGAATAGATGTACCTAGGGGTAAAACCCGAAAACACCGCTTTGAGCTTGACTTGAATGGGAACTGGTGCACGACAACGGGCCTTGCTGCACTCTTGGTTACAACACTCCTGGGGGATATGCTTAGGATAATTCACATTTTCTTTACAAATCATTATGAAGGGTTTATGAGTATATACTTCCTCAAAGGAGACATTTTTATGATTATGGATTATATCCATAAACAATTTAATTTATGTTATGTGTTTTACAAGTTTGGGATTAGGTATTGTTATTCATAAACTAATCTAGTGTATGTCAGTGTTTAAAAATGGCGCCCAGTAGAAGGAATGAGAACTCCAGCAATGCACATGATCCAAAGAGAAGGAAGGATCAAATATTTCATGGTATTAATCTATAATTTATAAGAGAAATATTCTCCCATGTATTATCATCATATGAAGAAATAATATCTTGTGTTGATAAGATAAGTAAATAGTTTGCTGAGTTCTATGGCTTTAAAAGGAAGCAAGAGAAGAAAAGGATGGAAGAGGGAAAGATGGATAAAGGGAAGAGGGAAAAGATGAATTTTCCCATATGTAATAACTTTGGGAAGAAACACCTTGGAACTTGCCTGAATGGAATGGGAGTTTGTTATAAGTGTTGAGGAAAAGGGCACAAAGTACGTGACTGCAAGGGTAAGAAAATAGTTTCAAATTTACAATGCTTCATTTGCAAGGAGTTTGGACACTACGCGATCCTATGTCTCAGTCATCAGACTATGCCCCAAATGATGCTATTGGATAATAATCAAGTTATGATACTACCATAGATGAAGAGGAATGATTAGAGTTCTTATGTTGATTATGTCATTTGAGTGTTGTATCAACAATGTACTTGTTATAGTAATTATAGAGTATATATGGATTGTACTGCAGTACTATTTCATTATGGACTTGAGATTGTTTGGAACAAAGAAAAGTGACTCAATAGCAGGTTAAATTTTTGGAAAATATATGGTTGAGAGAAAGATAAACCATAATATGGTTCAGATACCGAGGTAGTGATTTTAGAATAATACATGATTGTTTTGGATAAATTATATTGGATATTCTTGACTACCTTGAAACTGATTAATGATTTGTATATTCCATTATTGTTGTGGTTTAAAACATTTTTATGATTGAAGGAGTATATCTATTATTCTATAAGGAATAACGGATCATGAAAGTAATCAAGAAGGTTTTATGATAACTCAGGATGATGGAGTGTTTTAAAAGAATACATGATGAAGGTGATCACATGTTATTACGCAGAAAAAAGGATCTTCATTGTGTTTACCTCCCTTATAAATTTTGGACTGATGTATTTTGGATATTTATAGTTTGGATTATTTTGGATTGCCATAAAAGGACAAACTGGAGGTCAGGCGGCAACTCGTCGCGTCCGGCAAGGCCGTGAGACTTGAACCCACAACCGAAGGGCAACAAGGGTTTATCACCTACCAATGACCCACGTGATGTTTGGGATTAAATAATGTAGTTTTTTTAAATATCTTGTAGATGAATTATAAATTTGTTTTTTTAGAACCCTATACGAATAGGATAAATAGAATATTTTTTTACGTTATATTATCTTTTAGAGTGAATGCTGAGTTTTTGGTAGAAATTAGTTAAAGGATGGAACTCTACTTGTCAAGAATATATTTTTCTTGTTCTCTTATTCTATGAAGAAATTATTTCTTATACTTTATTTAAGGAATTCTAAAACCAAAAATGTGTTATCCTATTACCCTATGTTTTGTTGAACCGGTGGTATTTCAAATCATCATAGATTGATGAATTTAAGGACCTAAATTTTACACTTGTTTGTGATGGATGACCTCAATCACTATCTATAAATATTTACGTTTTTCCTCTAATTATATGTCTCTAATTGCTACCAATGTTCTCCTAATCAAGATCATAATTTGGCGGTGACCCTTCCATTTCTCATTTACTCATATTAAGACTAAATTTTAGTAACCCAATTTCTGATGTGGGTTTTCCCATGAAGATATTTTTTATTTTCAACATTTTATCTTCGAAGAACAATTTCAAATTGCGAGGTCGCAATTTATTGAAGGAGGGGATAATGTAACACCCCATGATTTCATAGTGTTTTATTTATTCAAAAGAATTTAATAACTTTCACTACACACAACACTGAGTTCAACCACACCATGACTTACCAAAAAAGCCGTTCAAAATAGGTATTGAATAGTATTAACTAGATTTTAAACTTTATATAATCCTTATTATTTTAGAATCCATATTAGGAGTTTCTTAGACATAATGTAAGAACAAATTCATTTTCAGTATTGCACTTTTACCATCTTTTAGTAGTGAACCCTTTTTAAATACAATATTTTAAACTTTTTGAATAAATGGGGACATCAAAAATTTAAAATGAAACATCCCAAGCTTCAACGGTACACTTTCTTTTGAATAATATAGAAGAGTGTGTTGTACACAACTTCGAGTTCTAACACACCACAACCAATCAAACTAGCCGTTATGAATAGTAATACCTACTTTTTGAAATTTTATAAATTCTATATCCCAAAATGGACTTCATTTTTGGATTTGGAATATCGAAATTAGCCTAGGGTGAAATTTTGGTACTTTTCGGATAACTTTCATATTTTGATGAATAGTAAAAATTACTAAATTTTAATTAAAAACAACTTTTTAAATCAAAATAATTAATATTGATAAAATTATGAATTTGAGTGGTTTTAAAGTATATTTATAATATATTTTTACCATTTAATTCAATGTTTGTCATTGGACATAATTTCACAATTAAACCAGACATAAACAAGTGCCAATCTTTTGATAGTTATTATCTCTTAAAAACACGCTTTTTCTTTTAGCAACGGGAATTAATTTTAAATTAATTTCTTCCACTTCTGTGTTTAGAATTTGGAAAAATTAATTCCATATTTGGAATCAGGATTTTGAAATTTTGTAAATAGGTAACTTTTATTTTTAGACATTTTGAATAATTACTTCGGTAAATATTTTATTTACCATGGTTAAAAGGTAAATCTGGTAAATAAGGGTTAAAAAATAATATTATAATAATAAACAATTACCCTAAAACGTGTCCTAACCTTATTTGTTGATACGTGGCCGACCATGGGCATCTTTGGGTCGATTTTGGGACCCCATGGAGCCACTTGTAGGTGATAGGGACAATTTATTTTCATTAAGTTAAAATGTATACCAAAATGACAGAAGCATATATCTTTTAGAAAAAGAGTTTTTACTTAAGGTTATATATGTTGGATTTTCGACTATAAATATTCATTAGAAATATAAGAATATTTCATACATAATGATATTTTATTTATAATTTTTAGAGATTAAATAATTTAATTTATTTATGACACAATGATGATGCAGTAATTACCATAATAGTGAAAAATTAAAATAATTGATATTATAAATACCCAAATAAATAACATTTGAGACTTTTAATGAATTAAAATAATTTTATAAGATAATATGACATATTAGTATTGATTAAATTGAATTTTTTCGAAGTAATAATTCTGTTATGAGTTTCACAAAAATCAACTATTGAATAGTGTCAAAATTGACATAAAAGAGTTTTTTAAAAAAAATATTATATTATTAATTGATATTAAATTCTTAAAAATCTTCGGTTCGGACAAGAAACTTATATCATGATAGTTATATCATTAATGGACCACTTGGGGGTCTCTTGGATGTATATAGTAAGTTTATTAACCATATAATATAAAAATACAAAGTGACATGGTAAATGTCAAACTAATTAACTAAGAGTTAATACTAAAAGACAAGGTTAATATAATGACCCAAACTAGTCTAAATTCTATTGGTTGAATGGTGTTCGACCTATCCCCACCTTAACCTTTTAATAATAAACATTGGAGCCATTATAAACCTAATATGAATTTATTATAAATTAATATTTCTAGCTTTTCCAAAGGTGCCCCTCACCCCTCTTATAAAAGGGCACTCCCCCTTCTCATTACTTCACACCATAAAAGTTTTTTGGATCGGCCAAAACCTGTCCAAATACTCTCTCAACTTCCCTTAATAACCCTTGAATCCTTATTTTTATCATAAATCCAACCTAAGGAGCCCTTTTGATCAAAATCAAAAGGAAGAACCCGAAGAAGAGGTAATGATTTCACCACCCTTTTCCAAGTTCCTTTCATCTTCCACTTCTTCTTCCTTTGTTATTACCATTCTAAAATAATAACTACAGTATAATATATATACTATGATGTTATTATAAATATGGTACAACCATATTCAGTATTTTATCCATCCTTTGAATAACATGTCACCATACGTGCGTACGTACGGCTTACCGTCTCCACGTCATGGTGTAATTGTTATTCAATAAATTATTATTTGGATGGGTATAATAATGATGTGTAACTCATGTAAATAATAAATATAATATGATAATTATTATGTATATATGATATACCATCCAATAATATGTTATTTTAATATCAAAATAATGATATTGTCGCTCATGCGTACGTACGGATTACAGTCTCCACGAATGTGATGAGATTCATTCTCCATCGAATCCGTTCAAGTATAATTCTCATTTGATGATTAATAATAGTATCTAAGGACTTGATATCATTCTGGATATGATTATGACACAACCTATCCATTACAAACATGTCTTATGTAACAAAACATATAAAAGAAAACGAGTAAGTTAACACCTGAAACAACGATAATACTAAGATATTATTAACAAATCAATGTTAAAAGATCATATATGATATCATATTAATGTATATGATTCTTGTATAATTTAATAAAAATTATTTCACCATTATACAGGAGGTTAACCTACCCTAACCAAGGAAAAGTACAAGGTAAGGGTTATTTCACAATCTCTTCATTATCCGAGGTTGTTCATACGTAATAATCTACTGGGATCTCTTTATCATCCACATCCATGTTTCTTAAAAATGTATTTCAATTTTTTTTTACTATTTACAAGAATATGGGTTAAAGTCATTTATACCATTTTTTGACTTTTTATAAGAGTTTTATAAAGGAAACATTCCTCTGTTTTCCAAAAAAGGTTCTTTTTAACCTTTTCGACAGAATTAAGGTAAGAATGTTTTTTAACTTATTCGGCGGGTGCAGTTATTTTCCGCCATTATAAAATCGTCGAAGATTCCCTTATAAGCTTATAAGAATATTTTTGAAGAAAATGTTTAATTTTATAAATAAATGACTCTTAAATGATTTCAAAATAGAAAGAGATATTTCTCTAAAAAGAGTTTTGATTTCATCTATGTCAACATCTTTTGATGGATTTTATGCTTATTTGAAGTTGATTTATTATGATCCGAAACTTCTATATTGTATTGAAGGATTTGTGATATGTTTGACCGCGGATGTGATATTTTTATACCATTCATGGTTTATGGTTAAAGTATTGACATTTCTTATGCTAGTTTTAATTCAAATGTTTATGTTATGTTTAAACCTATTCATATGAGGAATGCATTGGACTTAATAAGTGACGGGTGGAGCCCGCTATAGCTCCTCGATGCATCGGTAGGTTTCATGAGACAAAATAGTGTCTTGGCACAAGGCTTTGGAAAAATCTTATTTGTAGTCTTGGAACGAGGCTTTGGCTATGTGGTTATGATAGTCTGGCATTATGCATTCCATCATTATGAAAGTGGTTATTGATATTGCATGTTATTTTTCGACTAGTAGAATATCCATGTGAATAATTAAATGGTATTATTTCATTTTATCTTTGCCATATTAATCTGAAGATCAAGTTTAAAAGGCTTCTGTTTTTAATTATAAATTGCCTTAAGTGTTTATTCTTATCTATGAAAGCTTCTGCTATAATTTTATCCTTACTAAGCATCTGAGCTCACCCCTTTCAATGTTTTATTTTTCCCAGGATTGTGAAGAAGTAAATTATGAATGAGCTACAGGGATAGTATGAGTGTGGACTATGGAGACTATGTTGTTGTTGTTTTTAGTTTATGATGTAATGTAAACATTATTAATGTATCTAGTTATTCCAAGGCTACTAAACCAATCGGACTTTCGAGATTTGATCTTTCTTGTGATCATGCCAATTTTATGGAATAATGAACCGACTCTGGGTAACTAGGGTTGGGGCGTTACAAGAGGTAAGTGGGGGACTTTTAGTAGATTATGGAAGGTCAGACCATCTAGGAGGATGAGTAGAAGGAGGTTTAGAAGGTTCCACATGACAAGGATGTAGGGGGCTATACATATGTTCCATGCATGCCTCAGTAGAGTGACATTTTGTGTTTCACGAGGAACAAAATTGATCCAATGAGGAAGTGAGATGTTTCATACCCAAGCAAAAAGAATTACCATCTTTGAGACGACACTAATATTTAATATAAGCTGATAGGTCCACATAAATACAGATCCATGATGTAGAATAATTTAACAACTAGGCGATGTGATTTTCCATGCACAAGAAAGATCCTATCACATCGCCAGTCGAATGGAGGAAGGAAGGGTATTGAAATGGAAAGGGGGACCTGGGAGGCTGATCCACACTACTACCTGAGGGAAATCATGACATTGAATTAACCCTGAAAGACCATATGAAGTTTTTGAACCACTAGGACCTGATCATTCTTGCATTGTAAGACTAAGAATAAATGAAAAATTTCTTAAATGAGAGGATGATGAAAAAGGATTTTCGATTGGGGATGGAGACATGAGACGGTGATTTCAAGACACATGGAGAATCCTTATAAAACCATGGTAGCAAAAGATGATCTTGTACAATACACGAAACAAGGATCCACTGTAAGAAGGAAGAATCCATAGATAAGTCCTATTCTGGGAATTATAGTACTTGAAAACCAATAGAAACACTCATGATGATTGGCTCCATGGTTACATCTGGAAGTAGATAAAAGGAGTCTAACAACATTGGAAGTGCTGTAAAAGGGACCTTATTTAGGTATGGAGAATTTTAGAACCCATCAATACTAGGGAATGGTGGAATATCACATGATAAAGATGAATCCAGTGAATGAAACATCAAAAATATGGAAGATAAGATGCACTAGGAGGAGTCGTTGCTGCATCAGAGGAGGCAAGGATGACCCCAATGGGTAAAAAATAGGAAAAGGGGGAGCTGTGTAGAGAGAGTTCTGTTAGTTATGTTTCATAATTTCTTTAACCAACACACAATATGGGAACTAAATTACATTAATTTATTATACTGAGTGTACAACTTAATATCTCTAAGACTATAGCTAGTTGAATACGTATAAATAGGTCTGGTGTTGTGGATTAGACCACTTTGGAAAAACATACTCAATAAATTATTCCATAATGAAGGAAAAAAATCTCTTTCAAACATCCACACTATAGTGAAAACCATTTAGACATGGAGTAGAATAAAATCCTTTCTATATTAAGACACTACCCAAAATCACTATTGTACTTCCAAGTCCCCTAAAGAATTATACATCGTACTACGGTGTAGTACATATTATTATGGAAAAATGATTCCCAAAACACTTGAAACCCTTAAAACTTAAACAAAAAATTGTCTAGTACAAAACAATAGAAAATTAATAAATTTATTAATGTACAAGAAATTTAGGGACTCATAGCTGAGGACCTGGTCATGTTGGTTGGGTGAGTTTTCCACCTTTTAAGGACACCTCCCAATCCGATGGTGGTCCTAACAGTGAACGTTCTCTATTATTCTGTATGGAGATGTAGAGTATGGTGACATAGATGCATGATGAGGTAAAAGTCTATTTTATATAGTTTTATAATCTATTTTTAGAGGACATATTCCCATATTTTTTGTGGGGAGTTCACATCTTGAAGTATTTGGAGATCGAGTAGGGTAACATGACAGCTACATAGTTTTTGTCATGGTTCACTAACCTATCAAGGTGCTCCCTATATATGGTTTTTGATTCATAATTTTAGTAATGTAAAATTTATTGTGGACATATCTTAGATAGGAAGGATTTAAATAAACTTTTTTTCAATCCTACTTATGTTGGAGTTCTCGAGTGAGCGTTGGTGATGGAGGGATTCTTAGTAAATATTTCACAAATAAGTGGTGCTATCAGTTGGTAACCCCAAAGATGGGTAATTGAAAGTAGATAGTTGATTAAAGAATCATGGATAAATGAATTCTATTTATTTAAAAATTTTATATCATGATAGAGGCTCTATAGGTCCGGGTTTTCAGGATGGTTCTAGGGAGCCGAGGGAGAGGTGATTCTACTCTTACGATAGTGAAAAAAATATCAGGAGGAATTTTCCCTCAAACCATGAGGGTGATAGAGAGAAGTTAATTAACCACCTAGGTAGATAAAATATTTAGATAAATAAGTAATTATGGGTAGTGGATGTGGCAGAAGGTCTGGGAGGTCTATGTAAGGCCGCGCACATTTTGATCTATTAACAACACCCCCAACTAAAGGTCCACTCTAGGATTATAGATTTGGTAGTCAGGGATGTGGGCTGCTACATGTAGTAGAGTAATCTAACCTATAATACTGAAGGATGATTCAAGGTATGATATGTGTCTTCTCTAATTTATCTGTAGTATTGATAAACAAATTCGTGATCCACACTTTCCTTACTATATGCCTTGTTTAAGATAGAGATATTATTTTAGATACTTTGGAACAAACCATAAATATAGTGTCTCTTTCCAGAGGACATTCATGGGTCTCACAGTTATTATTATAGTGTGAGATGAAAATAATAGGATATAATTTAATATGGGTAATTTTAGTAACCATGAAGATTCATTTTTACATCATTTTTGGTATGAAAATGATATTCATTTTTTATGAACATATTGACTATTTTAAATGGAGGATTCGGTGCATCTATTTTAATGTGTTTGGATTTTCTTTTTTCCACTGAAGGAGGACCAAAATGAGAACTATGAGATAATTTATAGTTGGATACATCCTATAACTTATCATTTTTCTTTTATTACCCTTGGATCAACAAATTTTATGATCCTTAACCTTCATACAATGGTGGAATATTATGACGACGTCATAACTAAGGATGTGTCCAAATTTACTACATATTGAGAAACAAATATCTAAATAGAGCCACACCCTAGGAATACCACTATATCTTAAACCAAATATTGGATGTCTCTTAGAGAGATTCAAGAGATGAAGTTGTACTTGGGGGATTTAGAGAGGAAGATATTTGTACGACTCATTTTGTCTCTCTTGGAATACCCAGTTGTTCTCTCCAAGAAGATAGATGAGATAACGTGGTTATGTATGGATTATCCATTCCTAAATAAAGATAACATCAAGAATAACTATCCACTTCCATGAATTGACAAAAACTTTGACCAGTTGATATGTGTGATGTGGTTCATAAATATTGACCTAAGATTGGGCTATCAAGAACTCCAAGTTCAAGTTAAAGATATAGCTATGACGGTATTTTGATGTATCTATAGTAATAGTGAGTATTTATTATTTCATTATGTGTTATTAATTAACCAAAATTGTTCCTGTAACTTGTGAACTAAATATTTCAACCCTTCATGGATGGGTTTGTTTTAGTATTTATCGATGATATCCTGATGTACTCGGTGTTATAGGAGGAGAACACGATACATCTGTGGATGGTCTTGGGCGTACTATGAAAGTGACATAATTACAAGAATATGTCTAGTATTTTGTTTTTTATTTTAGGGGACCAAATATTGGGACATGTCATATATGATGAGGATATATAAGTGTACCTAGAAAAAGAAAGTGTTCTGCTAGCTTGGATGTCCCCAAAGAGTGTGTTCGAGCTATGAAAATTACATAGGTTAGATGTATAATGTCTGAGAATCAACCCTATTTTTTTAGTTTGTCATTAACCATGAATTCATTGGCCCAAAAAGGTCATCATCTTTTGATGAAATATATGTTACAGTAATCTTTTTAGGAGATATGATTGTGGATGGTGATTACCCCCATCATGAAACTTCTTGGGAAGGGTGTTTAATATGTAGTATTTTTTGATGCCTATAAAACTAGTCTTGGATTTTTTCTAATATATACTAACAAATTTATTTCTTAAAGGTCCAGATAGTTGATCCCCAATGAGTAGTACTACAAGATTAATGATCCAGAGAAAGAAATAGAGGCCATCTGCCTTATGAGGATATAACACTACCTTAAGGGTGAGATTTTGATCATCAATTATAATGACACGAGTATGAAGTATATAGTTTCATAGAATGAACATAAATTTAGATAGATGTGGTTGATGGAGTTCTTACAAGATTATATATTTGATATAGTCTATTCTATAAGAAATGATAATGTGTGGTCGTATTTTATTAGTAGAAGATCTTATTCGTAGTGGTTGAGGGAGGCTTTAGATCAGTTGGATTCAACATGGGTTTCCATTAAGGATGCAGATGGTATAAACCACCTCCAATTGGTGGTTGTTACCCCTCCATGTATTCAATTTATTAGGGAGGATTATGTATGGGATATCAACTGTAGGTATTTTCATGTTCAGATATCCACTTGATATGATCCTGTATATTTTCAAAATATATGGATCATGTCATCCTTTTCTAATGGAAGATGATGGTACAAGTGACTTTTGATGAAGAGATTCTAAGAGAGTTTCATACACCCCCCTTAGAGTAGCACACATGGGTGGAAATGATTTACTAAAACCATAAATGTTAGTTATAGTGGATAGGTATGAATAGGTACATATTTATATCTTTCCTTGATGAATCATATGTTATGGGTGATGGATGTTAAAATGCTTCAGGAAGGATTTTATCAACCCCTTGTGGTTCTAAAGTAAAGGTGGGTTGGTTTCTCCATGGATTTAATGACATTTCATCCATGAAAAATAAAGGCAAAAATGATGTCTAGGTGATTGTATACCTTCTCACTAAGTAATAAAACTTCCTATCAATTTATGAGTAGAGTTCAGTAGAGATATTTTGATGCCTTTACATATAGGATGTTTTCTAACTTAACAGAGTTCCATAGATGATCATTTTAGACAATGATTCTCTCTTCACACACTGATTATTGATAGGTTAAGATGATTACTTTGGGGATCAGTTGTATTTGAGCATGGTGTTTAACCCCCAAATATACCGTCAAACTAAGAACACTATTTATTTGATGGAGAAAAAACTTTAGGTTTTCATGTTGAAAATTGGATGTAGTTGGGAAGATAAACTACAGTTGGGGGAGTTTACATATAACATCAGCCCCTAGTCCAACATCTGTATGGTTCTATTTACGTCCTTGTAGGGTAGTCCCTATTGGCTACCACAGTGCTAGAAAAACCTAGGGGATTTAGCACTCATGGACCTATAGTTGGTGCGAGTGATAATTAATATGGTTTTTTTCATCTATAAATGGAAAAAGTCTACGGAAATCCACCATAAGACTTAGGAAGATCTAAATTGAATTAAATTGGCATTTGATAAGTAATAAAATTTTTTCCCAAGTATCTCGCCTAATTATAAGTTTATGAGATTTGGCTGTTATTGATAGTTATATTTGGGGATCATCAACTCTTTCCAAATACTATATTAGGTTTTAAAGGTGGCATACTGACAATCCATGGTCTGATTGGGTACATGATGCATTCCTTGTGTCATAGCTAAAAAATATATATACATGACCCTTCACATGTTATCGAATGGAGTGAACTAGATATTGATGAGAGATCTATATTCATTGAGTACCAAATAGATATCCAAGATAAATATATTATTGTCCTTTTAGGGTGAGTGGCTTGTTTGGTATGTTACCGATATAATGATGGGAATATTCACTAGAGAACCTTAGAGTTAGAAAAACAGACACAGTCTTATTATCCATATCCTTTTGTACAGGTTTTTTACTTTTCTAGATTAAAATACATGAGGTGGGGAGAATATATAAACTATTTTTTTTCTTTTTCAATATATTGAATATTTCAAAGAGTTTTATTCAGAGCTAGTCATGGAGTCAGTGTAGGATTCTGGTACCCAGAGATCCCCATTGTTGATATAATAAAAATAATAAAAATATTATATCATACATGCATAAATTCTATGAAAAAATGGATCATCACCTATTTTTTTTGTATTGAATATCTTATACATAAATTAGAACCAGAATATAGGGTTTACCTAAGGTGAATCACAAAAAATATGCTCTTCAGGAGTTTGGTTTAAGTGTAGTTATTGGAATATTAGTTGATAAGTACATTAAAAAGTTAATTTATTAGTTTTTTAATTTTCTAAACATTATACTCCCCAATATCAATCCTTTTTTTGAAAAATAAATTGGTAAACATTATAACCCAATGGATTTTATTGGGACCATGGTGGAAATACATGGACAAAAATCAATGATATCATGGATTTATGGACTGGTTTCTAATGGGTACTTCTTCAACAAAAGTTTTCTTTGATGTCAAAAATGAAAAAGAAATTTAAAAATTCAACATCAATCACCAATCCAACCATGAGGTAGGATGTTTTTTTTCATTGGAATGAATCCTATTTTAATTATCCCATCTCGAACACAAATTAATATTTATAACCAATTGATTCATGAGTGAACCATTGATTTACCAATGTAGATTTATAATTATAGAATTAGGAATTGATATTACTTGTTTATCATTGATTATTAATTTCTTTCAATTATTCTACATCAATGTACTGTGGTAAACTAGAAATACCAACACCGTCCATTATTCACCCTCGGGCTATGATATTGTATCCCCTAATTGTTCATGCGTTCATTGTATGTATTCTATTTAACAAGCGGCTCAACAATAACCAAAAATAGATCATTATGTAGTTGATGTTATTTAGAATGGTTCATTTCCATGGGTTCTGGTTTTGGATCAAGAGCATTATAGATGATTGAAACAATGCTTGGATAGATCAGTCATAGATCTAGACATTTAGATCATTGATTATTTTCATCCGGTGTTGTTGTGTGATGACAATCATTTCTATATTTGTTGGGGTGTTAGAATCTGACCATTGATGAGGATTTGGTATCGATCAGTATCATATCCAAGTTCAATGGATGATTTTGAATCAAGATCATAAGAACAGGTTACATGGGAAAATAATCATTAGGGAATCAGGAGATTATGGAAAATCCCGATATTCATTACATTTACTTTAGAAGAACACATTTTAGTCCATTTTTATAAAAATTATGGATCTGCATTAAGATAAATATCACATGGCATGTGGGCTTTCAATAGGTTGTGTTACCCGATTTTGGTGTCTTATCATGTGCCCATGGGCTACCAGAGAAGATACACAAATAGGTATATGGGAACTATCATAGACATGTATACATGAATGACTATGTACATATTCATGGAAAGGCACACAAAAACATTGATATCACCTGGGCATAATGAGAGTACATGGTCCTGACCAATGTGAAAGGGAATATGGTAGAGTACATGGGTGTGGTCCAAAGTACATAGGTAAAACCTATCTAGAAACAACACACTATGCACTCCCTATACATATATTATTCTTTTATTTTAGGTTAGTTTGGGGATTCCATTCTCTTCAATCAAAATAGGTATCTATAGGGTCTGTTTTGTTAGTTCATCTTTATTAGGGTACAATGATGAATTCCATCTTTATCATACATGGAGTGTTCCAATACATATTTTATTAATAGATAGATTCAGGTATGCCTCGGTGTGGCCCGAATTGTGATCTTCTATCATTGAAAGCTGTGTTAGTTCAGGAATCACGTTACTGACTATCAGGGCATTTGATCCCCATCATTGAGTGCTAATATAAATAGTGTTTTTATCTCCCATAATAAATTAGTGTGACCCCCTTCATGTGTGTTGACATATTCATGAGGTCCAATGTGTTGTTCTTCATAAGGAGGTCCAATAAGCATGACCACTTGGATAAACACCATCAGTTTTTCCAGACATAAGGAGTGAGTTATATCAAATGAGCTTTACCATCAAGCCTCATGAAAAACAAGAGATGATAGTATTTTTATTACATTACATGGAGACTAAATGTATATCATTTGTATATTTGAGTTATTATATATATTTTATTGTATAATTATTTCCAATCCTTTTCAATGATGATCTAATAACTCTCTTGATGCTTTATGATCGGTGATTTCAGGGAGTCCTACTGGACAAGTTTATACTCAACCCTACATTGGATCTTCCCACATGTGTTTTTATTACACATCCAATTGATTTATGATAGATTCATTAGATAACCAAGAGTAGGGTTCACATAGTTGAGTTGTAGAAACTACATCCAGTTTCAGGAGTTTCACTAGAATGTTATACCCTCCTTACTAGCATGTTAAAATCATTAAAGTGGGTGAGGGGGGGGGGGGGGGTTGAATTTGGCCCACTATTCTTTCACATAATTCTCTCTGACTCAAATGTTGGATATAGATTTATGCATACATAATTGTATTAGTAATACGATTCCTTTCTAAATTATATTAGTACTTGGTGATGTAAGCATGTGTACATGTAACTATGGCTATGACCTCCCTTGTGTGTGGGTTTCCTACTCAGACTAGTCACCAGACCCTAGACTATTGGAGGTGAGATTGGGGTGTCACACATTACATACCAATAACTATGAATTCCTTAGTGGGTTGGGTCAAGAAATATATCCAATCAAACTAAGAAAACTGTATATCACTATTGTAGTGGTTAGTCTAGGAAAACAATCAAAAACATTCATCTTTGATGGATCAACAAATATACCATCCCTTGAGATTATATTACCCAAAATAAAAACTTTTTGTAAAAGAAATTCACACATATTATTTTTTTCATAAAAATTATCCTTCTATAGGGTCCTCAGTAGAATCCTCAATTCATCTTTATGATCTTCCATTCTCTTTTAATATACTTTAATATCATTCATAAAGAATACCAAAAACTAATGATGGTAAGCGATAAGGTGTCCATTCATTAAATCCATGAAGATATTAGTAAACATTTTAAGACAAAAATTTATCACAATAAATTAAATCTTTTAAACCTTTTATTGAATGTTGTCTTGGTTATGTCCTCTTTTTGCTCATCAATTGATGATACCCATAATGAGGGTTAATATATAAAAAGTATCAAACACCATGGAGTTGGTTACAAAAATTATCTATATGAGGTATTGGTTTCTAGTTCTTGATATTGATCTTGTTAAGTTCTATAAAGTCAATGAAAAGTCACATTGATCCTTCATTCTTCAAAAAAAAATTGGTTCACCCCATAGTGATGAAATTGGATTAATGAATACATTTTCAGTATTCCCTTGGAGTTTCATCTCCAATTCCTAAAATTCAGTTGGGACATTATATATGAAGAAATTGAAATAGGTATAACACCAGGTATGAGTGCTATTGAAAACTAAACATCATTATTTGCGGGAGGACCATGAAACTCTTTTGTGAAGACATCAAAAAGTTCCCCCACAATAGGAATATCATTCACATGCTATTTTTAAAGAACCATTTGAGATAAAAACCCATTTTTAGTAGAAATGAAAACCTATATCATTGATTTAAATACCACAATAAGTTTATACTTATCATCATAGTGACAGAGGATCAAAGGTTTGTTCAGAAAATTAATCATGATTTCCCTTCCTTGGAAATTGATGTGTTCATTTTGTAAATAAATTTGATTCATTCCGAATAGAAAATCAAATTTAATGATTTGTTAAATAAAAATATTTCCATGAATCACATTCCAATAAAAATTTATCATAGATGAATCATAGACTTGAGATATGATCATCACACCATTAAAATTTTTGACTGATTATTCAACATCTACTTGTTGAGTTGATAAATTTTTATTCCTTAAGATTTTATATGTATATTTGTTTTCTTATGATTATTCCTTGGTATGGTAATTCAATATTTTAGAATACCTACAAAAACCTCATGGTTATCATTTTATTATCAACTCTATAGTAAAAAATGGTTAACATAAACGTCAATAATATTTAATTATAGTGATCAACAATGATAACTCATTCATAGGGTGATAAATCAGGAAACTTTTTATAAATTTAAAACAACAAAGGTTTATACTAGGTCATCCACAGTCATCGTTTATTCAAATCCTTCATAATTGTTTACAAATAATATGTGAATTATCCAAGTGTATCCCCCAAGAGTGTTAAATCATGTGCATTTTATGGGAACACTCATCATCCAATAGAATGATGGGCTAAGATATACCCAACCAAATATTTTCAAGGTTATTAGCCCTAGATGAATTTTTCTAAAACCAATTCCACTTCTAATATGTATAAAGGGATGATTTTCATTGAAAATAACACTCCTTTATTAATAAAAAATTAGGATGTTTTTCTATACATAAAATAATCCTAAGGGTTTACACTAATGATTTCCCAACCCAGTTTTCTATGTTTAATAAACCTATATCTGATTCCAACTATAGTGTCTCATAATTTTCATACATATATATTATATCATAATAGATGAATAATTAGAATATAAACTTGAGACCAATTTAAAAATAATATAGTTTTTATTGTCTTTTGAAAATTGGATACCAAAAAAACTTTTCCATAATAGATCTATATCATCTCTACTATTTTTTTCATAACGAGAACCCTTCATATATATATATCATACATAAAACCTTTATCATTTACTAGTTAAATGAAACCTCAGTACGTGTGAGCTCATATGTAATTTAAGGGTAAAAATGAGAGATATCAATGATTACAAAATATTCAGATGAGAACCTTATATAAACATTTTAATACCATAACAAGCATATGAAATATCACAATACTGAAGCATTACATAAAGCTTTACAGTTTCTAAGACATTATTCATAAAGGAATCAAAGAACATTAGTCATGAGAGCACAACGTTGATGTAATTTATAATTTTGAGGCATATACATAAGCATAGAAAGTAATTTAATTTGTAGAAAAGGATCACATACAAAACTATCATAGTGGATTGGGTTCACTCATTCATCCATGTATCCTTAAAAAATTGTTAGGCCCATGACTACCATATTAGAAAACATTCCTTACTGAACTGGGTGCAATCCCCATTAAAGTCTTTATTATCTCATGAGATATCTATATTTATACAATGAAATTGAAGGATATATTTAATTTTTGTCTAACTTGTCACATAATTAAAATCATACATATATATTGTAGAAGATAAAAAATATTAATCAAAACATAACCTTTTGAAAAGAAATGGGGTTCATTAACAGTTAATCCTTTCATGAGAGAATAACCAATAGAAAATAAACGAGTATAATAAAAAATTATTAATAAAAAATATTTTTCAATGAATAATCATTTTATCATTATATTAATCCATCCATATAATGAAAGTGGATAATTTCATTAGATCATATAACTAATAAATTATAATTAACATCAATGGATTTCATCTAAGATGTAAATACCTTTAGAAGGTATCAGAAATATTAGTTGAGTAAAATACAAGTTTCATATTCAAATCACTTCTTCATAATGTAAAAATTGTCTAAAAATTGTGGAAAATATTTTCTTTAAAAATAAAAATTGAATATTTTAATTGAGTATTAAAATAATTTTAATTCCATTATGTAATGAAATTCCATTTTTTCATTTATTTCAAAACAAATAATCCTTTTGCATGTTTGATAAAAAATTTAATTGTATTATGTTGAGAAAACGACAAGAATATTTGGTTTATTTTTTATAAAAAAATTTCTAGAATTGGTAAAAATTACATTAAAATGTATTATTAAAATATTAAAATATTCATTAAAAAAAATATGTGAAAACAAGGACATGAAAAAAAATATTCCCAATTAAATATTTAAAAATAGTCAGTTTCTATAAACCTATCCATTAAATCTATAGAGCACATAATGGGAGGATGATGTATGCAAAAACTTAAATCTATATAAATAACTAGGGAAGGAAAACATAAATGATATTCTTGAGAGATATTTCATGATTTTTATTCATCATAAACATGATCATAAAGAATTATGATAAAGAATGATGTTGTATCAAAAATTCTTTACTACATTGGAAATCTCTATATTGAAACATCATGAAATATAAAAAAATAGATCGATTTTTAAATTCAAATATTTATCATGATAAAAATTATAAAAAATTAATTTGAATTATATAAAATATGTAAATTAAACTAGTGTTGAATATGATATGTAATGTAGCGAAGCAAAACTAACTCAAAAATACCTTACCCTAAGATTAACTTAATTTGAAAATGATTTAACCACTTGTGTAATAAATTCAAATTTATTATAATTCTATAATAGATTAATTTAAATACATATACTATCATATATGATCATTTATAACATTTAAACACCCAATTATTAAAAACTATTCATTAAAATTGTTGTTTTTCGGTGTTAATAGTTTCATTTTTTCATAAGAATGTATTTTTGGTAGTTTTAGTCCAAAAACACTGATCGTGGTCACGATAGCTAAAACATTTAAATCATGAGATGAATACCATATCTATTCAATATATAGATATATATAATCATCTATAAAAGGTATATATAGAAATATAATTTTCACCACTCATGGAGATGGTAAGATGTATGGACACATGGGCGTTGGTTTAATTTTTTGAAGGATAGAACAAAAGATATTTAAATAAAAATTAATCATTATAATAATATTATTATATCTTATATATCAAAAATATTATTAAATAAATATTTAATACCATCCCTAAGAATCTTAGTTGAAAAATTAATCTCATCACTAAGTGGAGGTGGTAGTCCACACATACAAATGAGCGAAACTATGATTTAACAAAGGATTATAACGTAAAAAAGGAATATGATTTTATAATTGTGAAAGAATAATTTTTCTACAGAATATGATATATAAAATTTAAATCCAAGATAATAACCATCCAAGAAATATGGTGTTGGAACATTTGTTGTATCACTTCATGTAGTCAGTAATCCAAATGTACATGCCAGTGATAATATGACATACAATTTGATGGAATAGAGGGTTGACAATGGTGATTTCCTAATCAGAATAACATATAAATATATTTAGGATACTAATGTAAATATTTTATTATTGATACCATATATTTATCAGATCAAGAAGATGAGTTAATTTGAAATACGTCGGGTAAGATTATTACCTCTACTTCGATAGGCCCCCTTTGGAACCTTTCTTAAGGACATTTGGAATGGTATTTTAAGAAGAACATAACCACTAAATCATAGATATGGGAGTCTATAAGATAATATTTTAGTATTTCATCATTATATAAGGAAACATGTGGTATATATATGAAAAAGTAGATGTGTCCTTCTATAAGTGGGGGAGAGGACACACATCGAATTTATTAAATGAATAAATTATAATAATGACATTATCTAGAAAAATGATTAAAAATTTAAATAAATTTTAATTTGGATATTATGAGGCATAAATATATTCTTTAAATAGAATTTAGAAATTTATAATTGGAAAATATAAAGGTATCTATATGTTTCAGCCATAGTAAACCCATTTTAACCTTAATTGCAAGTATATATTTTTTATATTTTTTACAATATATTATGACCAAAGAATAACGAGGATTAATTATGAAATTTTTACATTATTAATAAAAATATAGAATCCATTTTATCTAATTTAATTTACATAAGTGGCAGAAATGTATTATAAATTAAATTTGAAAAGCACGATGAAAATAAATTTCCTAGAAAAACGTTTTTATAAATATAAAATTTTCTCATTACTAAATAAACATAAAAATAATTCCAATGATATTTATTCAATTAGTAATAATATAAATGAAATAAATTTGATTATAAAAATATCTTCAAATAAAATAAATCAGCCTAAATTCTTGAAATAAAGTGTTTGTTTTCAATAAAAATTAGTATTTTTTACTATTAATTGAAAAAAAACACTTTTAGAGAATTCTAAAAATTTCACTATATAATAAAAATATGAATTAAATATAATATAGAAAATAAAATTAGGATAAGAAATTACTGAGATTATTGTTCATGACAATGTGAATGAAACTATTATAGTAGAATTGATTACAGCCTTAGTATTGAATGAATACATCGGGTTTATTTATAAAAAATGTTTTAAAATAATTTATCCACTATGATATTTTTAGTCTAATATAATTCATATTTTTATAGGAATTTATGTCATAAAAATGTAAATAGAATACCTAGTAATGAAAAATATGGATTCATTAGTTTTTGTGTTAGTTTTGAAAAAAACACATCAATGGATGAAGATGCAATTGTAGTAAGAGCAAACCATGATGTAAAAAAATATGAAAAAATTAAATTACATGATCTTATTAATACCTATAATATAGGGGTAAAACTCTACAGTCTAATTATATGACATATATTTTATTTTTCTCTACAACTTATTAATTTTTTTATAAATCCTTACATATTCATTATGTTTGATTTATATGAAGAAAATACAAATATTTTGTAACCAATGCATTGATATATTACAAATAAACCACACATGATTTACCTTAATAAAATTTTAGTACACTACATTCAATATTTTTCATACAAAGTGCCAAATTTTATTTTTTATATTATGTTTTGATAAGAATTTTATTATAATAGATTAGTTTTTATTTATCATTAAACATATGGTATCAAGCCCAACAATAAGAACAAGAAGACCATTTATTTCAACAATAAAATAAGTATTAGGTTATATAAAATATTATTTCAGATACAAAATGTATATAAAAAATGAATTATATTTCTAAAGTGTCTGTAAAGTCAAAAAAAATCCTGACATCTATTGTGGTTATTACAGTTGTAAATTTTTGAAACATATAATATTAAATCAGAAAAATATAATCACAAAAGTGCTATTTCTAAATATGATTACAACTTAATTTAAAATATTTTTTAAATTATGTTTATGAATATTTTTCTATTACTACCAAAAATATAAATAATCCACATATTCATATAAAGATTTAGATTTTTTATTTTAGAATATTTTTAGACAATATGAAGAGGATATTTTCTATCAAATTTGTAATTTTTTTTCCATAAATCAAAAATAATTGGTTATTATAAATACTATTTATTTTTCTCTTATCATTTTATGTTAGAGGTATGAATAAAAAATTAAAAATTTAAGGTTTAATGTCTTTATAAGAAAAAAATATAATATTTGGGGTTTTTTACAACGTATTTTATATTAATGTCATGGATGTCAGATTGAGAGTCTATATTATTTAAAAATTTTATCATTTAAGATATTTCTGAAAGGTTTTCAAATATATAATAACCATTAATCAAATTATTTGAAGAAATAACGAAAACATTACATCTTGATCACCATACTATTGATATAGAATTCATATGAAATTGTAAATTAAGAATTTGTCTACCGTACCATGTATTATGATTTTACCACCACCTTATTATTAATGTTAATTTTTTCCACTAATGAAAAACACAATGGTTCATTCATTGGTGGTGTATTAATGGATTAAAATGAATCACCATAGCCATTTAGTTGGGATCATCAATAATCACATTATGTTAGTTTCTCATATTTATAGATGGATAAAAGAAGATAGCTTTGATTGGGGATAGTTTCAACGAGTGGATTTAAGAAGAATAATACACACACTCCCTATCCAAGACACCACTATATATTTTATATATATGCTCTTGAATCCATGAATTTAAGCCATGAATTTAATCATACATTTTATAAACATATGATTAATTTTTATTGTTAAATCTCATGTAACCATAGGCTAATAAAATTCCCATTATCTTAATGTGATCTAATGTGTTTAGGGATCATCAAACAAAATATATTTTACATTAGTTTGTTTGACTAAATTATAATAGTTCCAAAAATATCAATCCACACAATACATGGTGCTAGAACTCATCCTTATTATATAATATGATATTTTCAAATAAAATTAAACAATGATATCTTGTCATGAAATATCTATTCACTTTAGTATTTATGATATATTTACAGAATAATATATTATATAACCATATGATAGAATATAATAAATTTTTTCATATGATTTTTTGGTTTGAGTGACTGACTCTGGAGGTGGGGGAGGGTAAATTGAGTACCCAATAAAAATTTATTTTAAAACAAGTTTAAATAAAATCTCCCAAATTAACTAAAAATTACCTACTTAATTAAAATTTTAGATCTATAAATGTTTTGATATTTTTAAATATTTATCAAAGTGTTAACATATAATTCTTAAAAAAAATGAAAACTAGTTTAAATTTTGAAATCAATTTTCCAAATATAAAAATTATATAAAAACTTGTTTGGATTAACTATCAAATAATATATTCAATTTTTAGTTTAAATCAAAATATATTTTAAGTCATTATAAATAGGGAAACAAATAAAAAATAAAAAGTAGAATAAGAATAAGAGGTTATGTCTCATGCATACTTGTAATCCTCTCCACTTGTAAATCATCCAATTCCATACATATTATATTAATATATTATAATCCACAACCTGGATTGGGTTTAAACACAACAACGTAAATGCCATCCAAGAAATGCAGGTACCTCTTACATAATAGATGTAGGAAGAAAATAACCACATGCCACACAAGGTCCTCTTCTAAAACACCATGAAAAAATATATTATGCAAGTGACATAGAAATACTTGTATTATCCACTTATAGTGCAGGATAAAATTCATGCTGATATAAAAGATAAAAAACACTGCTTGAAATGGAACAAAAAATATAATTTTAATTTATAATGATGTATAGAAGATAGTGTTTCTAGGTTTGATTTGATCCGAAAATTTGAGTCTCCTCAGATTTATCTTGGAGAGTACCCCAATTCATTTCTCTAAAAATTATAGTAAAATAGTGCAACATAAGCTGTCATTATCCTGACTGATGGAAATTAACTAGATGTATGATGCACTACACTCGTTCGTAGTTATAAAAAAGTAAGAATTCCATGTGTAACATCTCATGGAATGATCCGTCTAATTTTCTGAAATTCTTCTTTCTCTCAGATATTTAGCTTATTTACATGATGTATAATTATATTCAATATAAAACATAGAATATAGGAATATTAGTTGTATGTATAGTCATGATGATCTTTTGTATCCTTGAACTTTGGTCTTATAAATACATCATTGTATTCCAGCAGTAGTTAAGAATAGTTATTAAAAAATCCATAGCATTAACTTCAATAATATAGTTTTGGGATTATTTTTTGAATGAACTATAATAGAGAAGGTGAGTCTTGCTGATGGGAACTCATGTTTGGTGGTGACATAGACCAATGGTGAGTCGTGTTAGTAGTAGGTCACGCTAAATGATGAATCATCTCTATGGTGAATTATCTCAGCAGTGAGCTGTCTTAATGGTTTCTCATCTCAATTGTTTATTGATGTAATGATGATCCATCTTGTGGTAGGTTATCTGATGGTAGTTCATGTTTGGCAGTGAGTTATCTGAAAGCGAACCATTCATGGTGGTGACTCTATTTTGGTGGTGCTTCAATCTCAATGGTGATTCATTCTTGGTTGTGACCCAACTCTGGTGATAAGTGATTGCTGTTTTCAGGTCATCCTCAGTAGTGAAATGAGTTTAATAAAGACTTTTACTCAATGGTGATTCATGTAAGGAATTAAATAAACTTCAATGTTGACTCAATTAGAGTGGTTTGTCTTTTCAATAGTTAGTTAATTTTCTATACCATGTGTTATATTATAAAAAGATATCATAATATTGTGAGAACACTAAACACAAAATTAATATGATTATTGAGTAATAAAATAATGAGGTTCAAGCAATCTCTCCCTTTTTGATGATAAAAAATCAGGTAATTTTGTAAACCATGTATCGAATAAATTTTTTATTAAAATAGATGTATTTGTCACATTAAAATGAATATGGAAGGTTTTGAACATATATTTTATGTAGAGACAAAAATCATGACGTACATGGACCTTACATTACTTTTGAGGAATAATTAATACATAACAAAAACCAACACTCAAGGACCGTAATAGTTTAGTGTCTTTGGAAGCTCGAAACATAATCTTATAATCCTGGTTAAAGATCTTCAACATCTCCCATAAAGATCTTCCCCCCCTTTTTTTCTTACCTAAAACGTTTCTTTATATCCTAGGGATAAGAAAACATATAAAGGGTGAGATCAAATGCTCAGTAAGTGTAAGAAAGGATAAAATAATACAAACCATATACATTTGAACTTCAAAACATTAACATAAAGTTTAAACATCAAAATCTTGAGTTGTGAAATAAATCTCAGAACTACGTAAGGCATAGATCAGAAAAGAACATCAATTATGATAAAATAGCATGGGAATAAAACATTTAATTATGGAAAACCATTAAGCACATGATATGATTTCTATATTAGCCAAGGAATTTCTTCCAAGAGCATCTTAGTGGACAAATTACCTTTTTAAATAGAGTTCACTCCTCATTCCAGTCCTGTATCACTGAACCAGATTAACTTACCATTCCATCCATGTCTTTCTCATGAGATATTGATCTTTACCCAATGCATTAGAGGGAGATATATGTCCCACCCATCTCATAATGAAATCATTCTTACTTACTCCACAACATGAACATAAATCATTCATCATTACACAATGTATAAAATGGGTTTCATAAACATCATCCCATCATAACATAATCCTTAAAAAAATGGATATCATTTCATAATAAGAAAAGTGAAACCACTTAAATCATAGATACATTATCCTTGAAACATACACATATGAAATAATTCCATCTTATATGGAAAATGGTTTTGGTAAAACACTTGAAATGAATTCTTGAGGAAAATATCCTTTCTTCTTCAAAATAATTTTATTTTCAAAAAATCCCATGAAATTTTAAAAGAAATGGATTTTTCTGAAAATATTCCTTAAATATTTTAGTGTAAGCTTCATGAAAATAAGGCTTTATGAAACTGTAAAAATCCGTTCATGCTGTATAAGTTAAAAAAACATTCTTCTCATACTTTTTCGGGAAAAGTCAAAAAGTACCTCTTATGGTAAACAAAAGAAAGATTCCTTAAATACCATTTAGTAAAAGTTAAAAATGGGTAAAAAGGACTTTAAACCTACATTAAACCATTTTTAGAAAATAGGGTCATGGATGATAAATATAAACTCAGTAAATACTTATGAATAAACAATCTCGGACAAAAATGAGATTGGAAAAGTTATCACATACCTTAGGTCTGATATGCTTCGTACGTATCCAAAACTCCTGTATAATGATTTAAATAATGTCATTTACTTATTATAGAGTCATATTCATTGATATGATATCATATATGATTCATTTATGACTTTATATTAACCTTTTTTTTGTAAATTCCATGTTAAAGCAGCGTTTTGGGTAAAATCGTTTTATTTATCGTACGTGCTTGGACTTGTTGTTATTGATATTATAATTAATAATATCATGATTTAATTACTTCCATAATGTAAATAATTATTTTTATATCATATATAATCTGTATATATATATATATATATTTATAATAGATATATTAATGAAATGAAATACACCGTTCATGGAGACGGTAAGCCGTACGTACGCAGGAACACTGTTTTCTTTTCCTTATTGACTTTATTGGAAGTAAGTAGACGAAACACACACATATATATATATATAAATAAATCCAGTATCTTCATTATGTCATATATTTCATTATTATTCATTATATATACTTTATAACCATTATTGAGTGGTTATCATGTAGAATGAATCTCATTGTGTTGTGGAGACAGTAATCCGTACGTACGCACGAGCGATGATATCATTCCCATAATTATTGAATTGAATTGGAGTGAATGATATAATATCTCAGAATCAGTATGATGTTATAATAACTATATATAGTTATTCTTTACACCATTATACCCATCCAAGTAAGGTGGTGGTGGAAAAACAGATTACACCACGGCATGGAGGCGGTATTCCATACGCACGCACGCACGGTGATTTCGTTTTCCTTATGATGGATAGAAGGTTAAATGAGTTTGTTTCATATTTATAATAACATATATGTATATTAGTTATACTTATGTTATTACTTTATAATGAAACAACTAAAGAGGAATAAGTTGAAGAAGAAAGAAACTTGAATGAATTGGTAGAAGAAATTACTTCTTCTTCGACGCACCTCTTTTAAGATTCATATTAAGGCACTAGATTTGGTATTTTAAGGAAACCAGAACCTCTATAATACAACTAAAGTGGTTTATAAGGGTAATTGGAAGTGGTTTTCAGAGCTTTAAGGATCAAAATGTTGTGAAGAGGAGAGGGAGGAGGTTCTCTTTTATAAGGGAGGAGAGGGGCGCCTTTGGAAAAACATAAAATATTATTTCATAATAAAGTAATATTCGGTTTTCAATATCTCCAAATTGTTTTATTTCGAAGAGAAGGTGGTAATGGGTCTAAATCCTCTGAACCAATAGATTTTATTCAAGTTTAGCTTACTATTTAAACCTTATCATTTAGATTTATCTCTAAGTTAAATAATTAAACTTTTAATGGGTCTTCATGTTTTCTTACACTATATGGTTAATAAACTTACCATAACATGCCAATAGTATCCCAAGTGGTTCATTATTAATATATATAACGTTATCTAAGTCATTTGGACGAAATTTATTTTTTTAGGAAATTAATAATATAATATTTGTTTTAAAAACTATTTTATGTCAATTTTGACACTATTTGGTAGTTGATTTTTGTGAAAGTCATAACAGCATGGTTAGTTAGAAAAAAGTTGATTTAATCAATACTAACATGTCATATTAACCTATAAAATTAGTGAAATTCATAAAAAGTCCCAAATTTACTTTATTTGGGTGTTTATAACATCAATTATGTTAATATTTTATTAATAAGGTAATTACTACATCATCATTGTGCCATGAATAAATTAAATTATTTAATGTCTAAAAATTATAAATAAAATTATATTATGTATGAAATCTCTATAGATTTATATGGAATATTTATAGTCGAATTTATCTTATGTATAACCCTATATTAAAAATGTTTTAGTTATTAAACTTTGATTTTAACTCTTTTAACTATTCTATGAATTAAATAAAAAAAATGTCATAATGTCATAAAAACAGACCTAAATGATTATATTATATACCTAATTTTGGTTTTGGTCAAATTATTCTTATCCAATAGAATTATGACATGTGTTAGGATAATAATAATATCATTTTTACCCTTAATTACCCAATTTATTTTTAACCGTGTTAAATAAAAGTAAAAAGTTATTATTCACCAAAAAAATTTATCTTATTGAACCACATTTTACTCTTTGATATTAACTTTTTCTCTCAGATTTTCAAAATTCCACTCACAAAGTGTTAAAATTATGTTTTATGTAAATTTTCAAATTCTTCAAGGAGGTGGGAAAAAGATGGTGAAAAGTTCAATAAAATTTTTATATATCTAAAATTATTATAAAATTACTCCAATGAATTACATTGAAGTTATATAGGTATTATGTTTCAAATTTTACCTAAAATAAATTTAAATAAAATAAATAATTATTTAAATAAAAAGTTGTTTTTTAAATAGTAACCCCGAGTTTGCACTATTCATCAAAAATTGAAAGTTTTCAGAAAAATACAAAAAATTCACCCAAGGCTAATATCGATATTCTGAATCCAAAAATGAAGTCCATTTTTAAAGATAAAATTTCAAATGTGGGTATTACTATTCATAATGGCTAGTTCATAATAATATTATAATAATATATCGTTTAGTGAAACTCGGTATTGCGTACTACACACGCTATCGAAGAAGTTCTTGATTACGTGTAATGAAAGCCATGTTAGGGCTACGTGTAGTGAAAGATCCGTTTGGTTTTTCATGTAACATAATTAAAACTTATTTCATTTATGCATTAAATAAAATCTATACTTAATGTTGCGTAGAATAATTTCTACCAAATGAACTTGAAATTGTGTGTAACACGAGCCGAGAATAGTGTTGCATATACTGCAAGCTAATACGGTGTTGTGTATAACACAAGCTAATTTTGTTGTAGTGTACGACACAAGACATAAATTAAATTAAAAAAAATAATTCTCATAAAATCTCGGGTTGTTACATTCTACCCCCCTTAAAATGAATTTCTCCCTCGAAATTCGTCAGGGTTATAATTGGGTTACTACTTGAAAGTTTCTTTCATAGAAACCTACATCGTAAAAAGGAATACTAAAACATTATTTTAAAAAAGGAAAGTTAGAATAAAAATGGACACCCAACATAGCCCAACACTAGGTTTCCACATAGGACAACATAGGTGAAAATATGGATATGGAAGAGAAATCTAACCATCAAGTTCTGATGGAGAGTGGTAGAGAACATGACTATGAAATAGTCAACAATTATAAAGCCATAAATTTGTGATGATTTAAGTTACCAACTAATTCATCGGATATAAGTACACTAGGACAACATTTTTGTTTTCCAGATCATTTCCCTAAAGTTGAAGAATTGTTTAATTAAATGAAATACTTACATGATTTTGATATAATCTTACGGTTGTTTTTTCCTTGAACAATTTCCACTTCATCTCTTAAAGAAATGAAGTTGAATTTGTCTTCCATGAAGTGTTAGCAGATCATGTGATAGAATGACAGGTCATTCCATCTATCTTAAACAAAAGGATAGAAAAAGTTATTAAACATACATAGGTCCATCTATAGTGAGATTAATCGTATATAGTTCCTAAAATGGACTTATAGTTCATATATAATACCTTTTAATGAAACTAGTTTCTACTAACCAAGGACTTCCTGTAGGCCAGTGGTAGGCGATAAAGGCTTATCGCACTTCGGTTGTGGGTTCGATTCCCACAGCTTTGTCCGATGCGACGGGTTGTCACCCATCCTGCAGGTTATCCTTTTTTCTAAAACTACATTATTATAACATCCCATAAATAATATCGAAAAAATATCTAGCCTTAAAAAATACTAACTTATGTACAACATAATCCATTCCAATCTTTAGGATTATCTAAAATACTTCTGTGCATGCTCATAGTATAAATAAAACAATTACTATAAATTTCATCTACTGAGCATGTGAATACCATCATTTATCATATGATATGTCTTGTTGGTTGCATTCCTAACATGTGAATACCTTAATCAGTTATTCTCTTGAAAAATGAATACCCATTGAACCATAGTAAAAACATGAATGCTATCAAAAGTTACCTTTTTCCACGTACCAAAATCCCAAAATTTCTATATACTGAAACCATGATTTCACTTTGTCCTTATATCATTCCTGAGCTCATGAATACTATCATACATATTATTTTATCCTTATCTCTTAATTATGCACATTTCATCAGCTTTCCCAAAATATTTCAATCACTTTTCATGGTTACTGGTACCATTCAACATATACTTTTAGATACTTTAGGAAAATCAATAGTGTAACAATCCATTAATGTTTCATTATTCCGTAGTACCATACATTATTTTTGATAAACATGCAATCATGCCACTACCTTCATAAACCATTGACCGAGAATCAAAACTTATTTCATCTCAAATATCATTTTTAGTCTCTCCATCATCAACAACATAAATATTACCCATATGAATATGCTTATTCTCTTCATGAGACTTTCCCTTAGGGCATTGGTTTTCATAATGCCCATAAATTCCACATTTAAAACATTTAACCATTGTTGATGTCTTATAAATACCATTATCCTTGTCCATGGAGTTAACTGAACCTTTTCCTTTGAAATTACTAGATTTGCATTATTCTTTTCCACACCCAAAGCATCTTCCAGTTCCTTTGAAAATTTTTCCCTGATGCCTCTTACCACATGATTTATATGACGGAAATTGAACTTTCTTTCCTCTATGTTCATCATGAAACTCCATCTTTATCTTATTAGCTGAGTCTGGAAACATACCAAATTTGAGATTATTGATCATATTATGAGATTGCTAATTAGGCATAATAATGATAATTGGACATCCAAATCTCCTTTCATTTGGTTTCTCATGGAGAATATCATTCTATTATCCAGCGTGAATCTTCCTGTTTCAAGCCATTTTCTAAAACCCAAAAAGCATAGTGTGAGAGGAAAAACACTTGTTAGGAAAATGACATAATATTGAGGGAGTACCTTCAATATATAACATCATAGGTTTAATTCTATGTTTGTTACCATAATTCTAGGACAATAACCTATACTTATATTTAACCTTAGAGACATCCCTAGACATACCTTAGAAATATCTCTAATGATTTCACTAAAGTTTTCGCATCCTAGTTTCCAAAGGTTAACTAAACCTTTCCTCTAATACCAACTGTAGAGACCCAATCATTGACATACATGGACATTATATTAATTTTTCTGAATACTTAATACATAACAAAAATCAACACTCAAGGGCCGTAATAGATTAGTGTCTTTGGAAACTCGGAACATAATCTTCTAATCTTGGTGAAAGATCTTCACCATCTCCCATAAAGATCTTCCCCTCTTTTTTTTCTTACCTAAAACCTTTATTTATATCCTGGGGAAAAGAAAACATATAAAGGGTGAGCTCAAATGATTAGTAAGGGAAAGCATGGAAAAAATAAAACAAACCATATACATTTGACCTTCAAAACATGAACATAAAGTTTAAACATCAAAATCTTGAGTTGTGAAATAAATCTCGGCATTACATAAGGCATATATGACAAAGGAACATCAATCATGATAAAATAGAATGGTAATAAAACATTTAATTGTGTAAAACCATTAAGCACATGATACGATTTCCATAGAAGCCAAGGCATTGATACCAATACCATCTTAGTGGAAAAAGTCCCATTCTGAATTGAGTTCACTCCTCGTTCCAGTTCTGTATCACTGAACTGGATTAACTTACCGTTCCAGCCATGTCTATATCATGAGATATAAATCTTTACGCAATTCATTGGAGGGATATATAGGTCCCACCCATCTCATAATTAAATCATTCTTACTTGTGCCACAACATGAATATAAACCATTCATCATTACCCAAAGTATAAAATGGGTTTCATAAACATCATCCCATCATAACATAATCCTTACAAAAAATAGATATCATTTCATTATAAGAAATGTGAAACCATGTAAATCATATATACACTATACTTGAATCATTCACATATGATATAATTCCATCTTATATGGAAAATGGATTTGATAAAACACTTGAAATGAATTCTTGAGGAAAATATATTTTCTTATTCAAAATCATTTTCATTTCACAAAATGCCATGAAATTTTAAAAGAAAAGGATTTTGTTGAAAATAGTCATTAAATCTATTATATTAAGCTTCATGAAAATAAAGTGTTATGAATCCATAAAAATTCCTTCATGTTGTATAGGTTAAAAAAACATTCTTCTCGTACTTTTGCTGGAAAAGTCAAAAGGTACCGCGTATGGTAAACAAAAGAAATATTCTTTAAATAAAATGTAGTAAAAGTTAAAAATGGGTAAAATGAACTTTAAACAGACATGAAACTGTTTTTAGAAAATAGGTACATGGATGATAAATATAACCCTAGTAAATACTTATGAATAAACAATCTCGGATAAAAATGAGATTGGAAAAGCTATCCCTTACCACAGGTCTGATATGATTCGAATGTATCCGAACCTCGTGTATAATGATTTAAATAATTCCATTTACTTATTAAATAATCATATACATTGTTATGATATCATATATGATTCATTTATGACTTTATATTACCCGTTCTTTTGTAAATTCCATGTTAAAGCAGCGTTTTGGGTAAAATTGTTTTATTTATCGTACGTGTTTGGACTTGTGGTTCTTGATATTATTATTACTTAAATAATGATTTAATTACTTCCAGAATGTAAATCTTGATTTATATATCATATATATTCAGTATGTATATATATATATAATAGATAGATGAATGAAATTAAATACACCGTTCATGGAGACGGTAAGTTGTACGTACGCATGAACGTTGTTTTACTTTCCTTATTGAATTGAATGGAAGTAAGTAGATGAAACACACTAATATATATATATATATATATATATACATAAATAAAGTAGATTCATTATGTCATATATTACATTATTATTCATTATATATACTTTATAATCATTATTGAGTGGTTAACATGGAGAATAAATCTCATCACATCGTGGAGACGGTAATCCGTACATACGCACGAGCGGTGACATCGTTCCCATAATTATTGAATTGAATTTGAATGGATGATATAATACCTCATAATATTTATGATTTAATAATAACTAAATATAGTTATTCTTTACACCATTATACCTATCCAAGTCAGGTGGTGGTGGAAAAACATATTACACCACGACGTGGAGACTGTATTTTGTACCTACGCAGGCGCGGTGATTTCGTTTTCCTTAGGATGGATAGAAGGTGAAATGGGATTGTTTCATATTTATAATAACATATATGTATATTAGTGATACTTATTTTATTACATTATAATGAAACAACTAAAGAAGAAGAAGTTGAAGAAGAAAAAAACTTGAAAGAATCGGTAGAAGAGATTACTTCTTCTTCGATGCACCTCTTTTATGTTTCCTCTTAAGTCACTACATTTGATCTTTTTAGGAGACCATAACCTCTATAATATGAATAAAGAGGTTTATAAGAGTAATTTTCAGGGGTTTTCTTAGCTTCATGTCTCAAAATGGTGTGAAGAGGAGAGGGAGGAGGTTTCCTTTTATAAGGGAGGAGAGGGGCACCTTTGAAAAAACTTAAAATATTATTTTATAATAAATTCATATTCGGTTTTTAATATCTCCAAATTGATTTATTTAAAAGCTAAGGTGGGGATGGGTCGATATACTCTCAACAAATAGGTTTTATAAAAGTTAGGTTACTATTTTATCCTTATCATTTAGATTTAACTATAAGTTAAATAATTAAACTTTTTCTATATATTCTTGTTTTCTTACACTATATGGTTAATAAACATACTATAAAAATTAAAACGAACCCCAAGTGGTTAATTATTAATATATATAACTTTATCTAAGTCATTTGGCCGAACCTTAGATTTTTTGGAAATTAATAATATACTATTTGTTTTAGAAACTATTTTATGTAAATTTTGACACTATTTGGTAATTGATTTTTATGAAAATCATAAAAGCATGTTTAATTCTAAAAAAGTTAATTGAATCAATACTAAAATGTCATATTAACCTATAAAATTAGTTTAATTCATAAAAAGTCTCAGATTACATTTATTTGTGTGTTTATAACATCAAATATGTTAATAGTTTATTAATAAGGTAATTATTGTATCATCATTATGTTATGAATTGATTAAATTATTTAATGTCTAAAAAATATAAATAAAATACCATTATGTAGTAAATCACTTTATATTTCTAAGGAATATTTATAGTCTAATTTATATTATGTATAACCCTATATTGAAAATGTTTTAGTTAATGAACTTTGATTTTAACGCTTTTAACTCTTCTTTGAATTAAATAATAATAAATGTCCTAATGAAAACCAGGTGGACCTAAATGATAATATTATATTCCTAAGGTTGTTTTTGGTCGAATTATACTTATCCAATAGAATTAGGACATGTGTTAGGGTAATAATAATATCATTTTTACCCTTAATTACCTTATTTACTTTTAATCGTGGTAAATAAAAGTAAAAAGTTAGTATTCAACAAAAATTATTTTTATCTTATTGAACCACATTTTACTTATTGATATTAACCATGTCTCTCGGATTTTTAAAATTGCACTAACAGAAGCAGTAAAATTTTGTTTTATGTAAATTTTTAAATTCTTCTAGGAGGTGGGTAAAAGACGGTGAAAAGTTCAATAAAATTTTTATATATCTAAAATTATTATAAAATGACTCCAATGAATTACATTGAACATATATAGGTATTATTTTTTAATTTTGACCTAAAATAAATTTAAATAAAAATTAATTATTTAAATAAAAAGTCAGTTTTTAAATAGTAACCTAGTGTTTTCACTATTCCTCAAAAATCGAAAGTTTTCAGAAAAAACAAAAAAATTCACCCTCGGATAATTTCGATATTCCGAATCCAAAAATGAAGTCCATTTTGAATGATAAAATTTCAAAAATTGGGTATTACTATTCATAACATCTAGTTCATAATAATATTATAATAATATCTCGTTTAGTGAAACTTGGTATTGCGTACTACACACGCTATCGAAGAAGGTCTTGATTGTGTGTGATACATGCCAAGTCAGGGCTGCATATAGTGGAAGCTCCGTTTGGTGTAGCGCATAACATAATTAAAATTTATTTCATTTATACCTTAAACAAAATCTATACTTAATGTTCTGTAGAATAATTTCTACAAAATGAACATTAAATTGTGTGTAACACGAGCCAAGAATAGTGTTGCATATACTGCAAGCTAATGCGGTGTTGCATATAACACAAGATAATTTTAGTGTAGTGTACGACACAATACATCAATGAAACTAAAAAAGAATAATTCTCATAAAATCTGATGTTGTTACATTTTAAAACATAATCAATGAAGGAAAAAATTTAATATTATATCAAGGATGTTAAGTAACAAAAATTTTAAAAGGAATGTGAAAGGTATAGTATGAGATAATAAAATGAAAAGTAAATACCCATAAATAATAAGGATTGTATCAAAGGTATAAATTAAATACATATGAAAATAATGGTACGATATCAAGGAAAAACATAAATTTAAAAGAAATTCCATATTCATTCTCAACCTTTTGGTATTATCAAAAAATTAACATAATAATTAGTAAAGTTACAGAATAAAACTGTAAATAATAAGATACTTTATAGAATATATTGAAAAGTGATTACATTATAGAAAATGTGAGATACAATAAAGTACCATGATATTACTATGAAAGAGAAAAATATAGTCTCAGGAACTCTCAACAAATGAAATAAGATTAGAAGGTGATTTTACCTTACTAGGGAAAGAGAGCCGAGAATTAGAGGCTAAGGTATTTTTTTTGAATTGACTAGAAAGACTATAGGTAGAGAAGGTTTAAGAAGATCTCAGAATATCTTTTGTTAAAGATTCCAAACTTCCACTATGGGAGACAAGAAATTTCACAGGAAATGAGAAGGAAAAGGGGCACTGAGATCTCTAGAAATACTGGGTTTGAAAAATGTTGGGGTGGTGGCTGGAGCAGTGAGATAACCAATAACTAGAATAGCCTATGAATCTATAATAGCCATCATAGACACATAATGTAAAGGTTTCATCAGATTGAAAAAGTCCACGGTGATGTTTATCCACACACCATGGCACTAAAAAAATTCATTCTTCTCCAATAAAAAATACATAAGAACTGAATTCATAAACATTAACTAATTCACTTTCAACATAATGACATGTTTAACTGGAGGAATTTTAAGGTTCTCAACAAGAAACATGAATTGATAGTTTAGTTCATGCTTAGTGTATATCCTCAAAATATAATACATAATAGCATTGGAAATTTTGTCTCGATTAGCTACTACTTTATTTAATAATTTAGTACAAATCATATATACATGATCACTATTGTGCATCATTTTACTCAAACAATCTTAAAGGGTACAAGGTACATATCATGATATAACATGACGTTTATCCCTAACCACTAACCAAATTATCTCTATATACTAGAATGGATTGGGTGGTGGAGCACATTAAGTATAAGGCATTAAAGGTAGATACACCAACTTATCTAAAAGATCAACCAAACTCTCAGAAAAAAGATGTATTCATCTCTATTATCACATTATTCATGGAATACAAATCACTGGCTAGATGCTTGTTCTATATATCTACCTCCAAAATATGATGAAACAATTTCTCTTGAATGAGGTATATCAAAAGCTCAAGAAGATATATAGCATTTCTCTCACTATGATTTATGACCATATGTGGTTTATTCCGAAGAATTATATCAAAATACCAAATAATTATATCTATTAAATAATCCAAATCACCTATAAAAACGATATCTACATGCATTGGATAAGAAAAGGAAAAAGGTGAAGATACTCCCTTAGTATTATCCTCATTTAATTTTGGAATGAGAGTCAAATATAATTTAAATCATTGATGATCCCCTGCTACATATATCTCCTCAAAAATTGATCCCTTAGGATCAATCAATACTCAAATTGGGATAGCAAGTCCACCATGCTTTGGGGGGCTATTATCTTTATCATCAGAGTCAGGATAATATAAACCAATTCACACATATCCTAGGTATCTTTCCCATTATATGAAAGATGAAACATATAATTTCACCAATGAAAATACATTAGGATCAACATGTTCACCATCAACATTTTCAACTGAATGACTAAAAAACTAGTAGTTTCAATCTCTTCAACAGATGCTCCCAACTCATCTCCAGAAGATTCATCAACCTCATAGACTAGGCATGTTTCTCCTCAGACCTAGAAGAATGTGATACGATGTGAGAAGGGTGTGTCTAATCCATTTCACCATCCTCAACACCAACATGACATATATGACCGTCATGATATGAACTTCCATCCGCACCAAATTCTCTTCTGTATTTACAATTTTTCACATCTACACCTCTTAAATTATCCCATCAACCATTTTTATTTATAGTAGATACAACACCATCTACATCCTCATAACCACCATTACGTTCATTATTTCCATTACCTTTATCAATTCCATTCTCATCATTATATAAACTAAAAAATTCTAATAAATATTTATAAGAAAAAATATTGATATTCACCTATTTAGAAATTGCATCTTTACTAAGTAGGATTTCACTAGAAGGTATATATATATGAGGGCTTGCTAGACTGAAAGTAAAAACTAGGCACTTTGGAAGGTAAGGATCACTACCCTCATCAACTAATATTTCCTCATATTCAACAGTTTCTTCTTGTTCTTTATTAGAATATTCTACCACTTCATCTAGGTCCAAGAAAAGGTCAAAAAAATCTTTTAGTAGAGTATATAGATCTATAGGATTTACTTCCTCATAATGTTGACCAAGATCAACAACCATTATCATTATCTAGGGGCTATAGTTTTTTTCTTTTATTTTATATATTATGTTATTATAAAAAAAACCTCAAATCTCCCCCTTATAATTTTTTACCACTACAACTAACCCATTTTTATCAAGCATGGCCAAAATAAGCTTAAGATAAATCAAGGAGTTTTACCTAGAAGATGTATTAATAATATCCAACATATGAACCATTAGAAATCTAAATAAGATGATTGTTTCTGTTATTTATATAAAGTAAAGTGGGTAAAAAATTATATCGCATCATATTGTTATATCCTATTATTGAGAATAACTTGTGGTGTATAAACATGAATGAAAATCGACACTAACTATCTAATTATGTTGCAACCCATCTCTTTAAGATTTTATCTCTATTAATCTCTTCCAAATCATTCTCATACACAAACAATTCATTTTTTCTCTGAATCAACCTTTGTTAATCTTTTGAAACACCTTCATGAAGTTCATTAATACATCTAGACCATTGATTTGAGTAGAAAAGTTTTATATTTCCATCTATCCAACATAAAATAAAATATTTATCTTTCCCCAAAACGTAAATCACAATTCTAATAAAGATCATGAAACAACCTAGGAAATAACGAACTCTCATTATTTGAGATTCACACTACCTATCATTGGTCTACTATCACTTCAACACCTATAAGCTGCTCAACCACAACCACACAACATTAACATCCTTCTAAACTATTACTGAACGGCTAAAAATCTTTGGGTACCATGGCATGACTACAAATCTTTGTGATACACATATTTTCTTCTGTGAAGGGTGTGAATCCTCAGGAGACTACATTGTAGATCTCTTGACTCTAACCATTTCAAATAGAGGGTATAGTTTAAGATAGGTCGATGTATGGATAATGGTTGGGAGATAAATGTAATAGAGAAGATTAATGTTCTAGAGGAATAAGGGAGATAGTGATTCAAAGGTTGGATAAGTCTATAATTTATATCATTTAGGGATTTTAAAATCAAAAATCAAAATGATATATGAAAATAAAATAAAATAAATAATTATCCTAAAAATGAAAATAAAATTTGTAACAATGACTTAATTACTACTTTAGGTCATTTCCCATGGTCGGATGTTGCAATGGTTGGATTTTCCAACGATGGGTGATTTCAAATGGGGGGTTGTTTCAGTGGTGGGTAAACACCAATAGTTCGAAAAATCCAATGGTAGGTAAACTCCAAAAATGGGTAAAATCCAATACACATGATCTGAAAAAAAGTACCACCGATAATTAATGTTCCACATAGTTCACAGTCTCATAAATCAATGGATTAGTAAAAATATCAGCTAGCTTAATTTTAGTTCCAATGTATTCAAGAGTTATATCACTCTTTTGAATATATTATCTCAAAAATTGATGTGTTATGTTAATATACATTCTTGAATAGTGAGATATATGTTTTTTAGAGATATTTATACCACATTTGTGGTCAAAATTTATAGAGGCATCTAAAAATTGATATCCATAGTCTATTCATGTGGTTTTCATCCAAAACATTTTAGAACAAAAAATACATATAGACATATATTTAGATTTAGTATTAGAAAATGAATACAAAATTTTCTTATTACTACACTAATAAGCTAGATACATCCCCAAAATATTACATGTTCTAGAGTTTCTTTTTCTATCTTACTTGAAACCATCAAAATCAGAATATAGGTTACATGATAATTCATATTATATTCATCTTGGATATAATAGTCTTAAATTGATTGTGTATGTGTGGTATTTTATAATTGTATTTATGAAATTTTTTTGTGACTCTTCTAGGTTATCTTGAAAATTAAAACACATACACACATTAAACATAATGTTATATCAACTTTTAGTTAAGTAGAGAAGACTTCAAATCATCCCTTTTCATTTGGTTGGATTTATTATGTTTCCAACATCGTCATGATCTACCATATACTTAGAACTCATGGGAGTGCCTCTACTCTTAGTTCTATCCATACCAAAAACATTTAAAAGGTATTTTGTATATTTAATTTGATTTAAGATAATGATTTATTTATTTTGGAAAATCTTATGTCCAAGAAAAAATTTCAGTTCACACATTAAACTCATTTCAAAATCATTATCATCATTTCTAAAAAATAATCACATAATTAATTTTTTGATGATCGAAAAATTATATCATCTATATAAATTTGTACAAATAAAATATATTTTGAAATTATTTCTATAAGGGGAGTACGATTAGGTATACAATTTGAAAATCATTTATAAAAAAAGTGAGATAAGACAATAATAAGAATCTCTATGATATTATTTTTACCATATAAATATTTTTTCATTTTGAAAATTTTATTATGAAATTAAGAATTTTGAAAGTCTGGCATTATTTTAAACCAAAGATGCTCAACTATATAACCATTCTAGAATTCATTTTTGAAACCCATATGATATAGTTTGAAATCATGATGAGCTACAAAAGCATGAACTATTCTGTAGGATTCATATCTAGATACAAGTGATAATTTTTCGTCACAGTCTATACCATCTTCCTAACTATACCATTGGTCAACCAACCCATCTTTGTTTGTAACTACTATTAAAGATTCATTGAAATTGATTCTAAACACTCATTTAGTTCCCATTATAAAGCAGTCTTTGGGTCTATCAAAAAAATCCCAATTTTTATTTCCTTCAAAGATGTTTTTTTCTTCTTATATATAAATTTCCTACAATTCATTATTGATTTCATCATTGAGGTTTTTAGGTTCATGCTGTGACAAGAATGATCGGTGTTAAACCTAGATTCTTAGAGAAGCACTTGTAAATGTACACATATTTACGTCCCCAACTACAAAATCAAAAGGATGGTACCTAAGAGTACATAATGATCTTGAGAAAGAAAAGTCAGTCAAATCATTGTCTTTTAAGGTTTTATTTCAGGTTCTGTAATCTCTTCATAACAGGATTATTTTTCAGATTTCATTACAAAACTAGCATAGGGTTTGGAATTGATGTTTAGAGTGAATAAATCATCATTTAAGGTACTTTAATGTGGTTTTTGGTACATTTTGATCTAAACCATCAAATATTACATGGAAATAATCATCCATAGACTTGGTTATTTTTTTGAAAACTATAGTGGATTTTCAACATGTTGAATGAATAAAGAAATTTCATTCCAAACTCTAGGAGGGAAACTTTTCAATATCACTGTCAGTGTTACGAATAAATACTTTGTATTGAAAAACTATAAATTAATTAACATTTAGATTTATACTATTCCAAATATCATAATGATTTTTATTAAATATTGGTCTAATTATGACTCGATTAATTATATTCTAGGGTGTATTTGCAGCCTGTGACCAAAAGTGGATAGGTATTTCATATTAAATTAGCATTGTACAAGATATGTATTGATGTGTTCTATTTCTTCTGTCTACCACTCCATTATGTTTAGGGGTACTAGGAGCAGATAAGTTAAGGTTATATTCATTTGGAGAGAGAAATTATTTAATGTATTACTTTTCTAACCCAGGACTATGGTCACTTTATAATGATCAAATCCAAAGTCCACATATGGTTTCTATAGATTTTTCATACTTGGTAAAGATAGATAAGGATTCAGTTTTATGAGATAAAAAATTACCAATGTATTAACTAGAAATTTCATCTACAAGGACATATAAATAATGATTCCCACTTAAACTATAAAATATAGAGGTTCCAAAAAAATCAATGTGAAAACCCTTGGGGTTGAAATGTTTAAAATTATTTCTTATCTTAGAAAGAGATTTTTTTTCTCTTTTGGACAAGGTTGTGGAATTTATCCATTATGAATTCATGTTTGGGTAGATTCCTGACCAAACCATTCCTAGTAATATTTTTAAGCTAGTGAATATTACAGTGGAACAGTCTCTCACACAAAATGAATGATTCAATATGAATGAAACATTGAATACAATATTTTTGAGAAAATAAAGAATTTAAATTAGAATCGTAATCATTATCATTACACAAATAAGTAAACAGTAAATATTTTTTTGAATAAAAAAATTATGAGAATAGTTTTCAAATGTCAAATTAAATCCTTTATCACATAGCTATTATATTATAAATATATTTTTTTCTAAACCATATAAAAGTAATACATTTTATATAAAAATGAGTTAGAGTTACCAACTTGGATGAGGCCAATTATTTTTCCTCTAGAAATTGTCACCAAAGGTGACATGAACACCATTAACCATTATCATGTTTCAATGTCTTGAGTAATCCACTATCATATGTTTTGAACAAATAATGTATATGTAACCTATTATTTTATAGGATCACATTAACACGGTCCCCTATAAAACATGTTTTTTATGATGAATGATTTTTGAAACTGAAATTTTTTATCATTAGAAATATTATTAATGAAAACGTTTTGAACATTATACTTGATTAATGTAATTCCTATAAATAAATTATAACATTTTTAAGATGAAAAAATTATTAGTCCTAGTTGAATAAGAACATACAGTATGATTTCAAGAACTATATTGAGGAATAAAATTTATCTTGACTACTCTCTTATATCCTGGTTGATAACCTAAACATGTAATATACTTAGGTTCTATTTGTTTCCCCAGTACTTGATTGATAAATTCTCTACCATTAGTGAATCTTTGTTTATTAATATTTAAATTCTAATTTGATAATTTAAGTTATATATGTTATTTAAACATTAGATAATTATTTTCTTTCTTGACAATAAGGTTGGATTAATCAATAGCAGATAAAACAGCTTATTTCATTAAAATTTTGGGTTTATAATTATTATAGTTGAAGGTATATTCATTTATATAAAAGTATTAAATCATTTCCCCATTTTTTATATTTCCATAATTATTTTCATCTTCAAAATTGTTATAATTTATTATAGATAGATAATACGTACCATAGATATGTTTTCCATGAAGAACATATTTTCTCTATTAGGAATTTATTCGTGAGTCGAGTCTGATTTATTTAAGCTGTAATTAGAGAAAATCCATGTGGAATTCCTTGAATATTTATATTTTCTATATTTATCATCATAATTATGTTTATATTTTATCTTTATGTAGTCATCCTCGATATAGCATTTAATTTTACACTCATAATAGGTAATTTCATTTGAATTATCATATATTTTCCAATATTTCATTCAATTAAATTTATTATCAAACTTTCCATTGTATCATTGTTTCCATAATAAATAACTCTTATTATATAATTTATTATTCCTTCTATAATAATGGTTTTTCTTCTTATCATTTTTGGCTGGTGATTCCTTATCACTAGAACATTCCACTTGTGATTTTTCTTTCTATTTTAAACTATTAGAATTGAATTATATAGAATGTATCTTAGGTTCATATTATTATTCTCAGTTAACATTAATATATTCTTCATATATATTCAAATTTCCTATTATATCCTTCATAGTATGCTTACTGATTTCACAAGGTTCTATAATGGATATTGAGGTTCCCCACCATCATTTATCTAAGAATCATAATAAACCAAGGATTGGGTGTATTTTAGAAAATGGATTCTTGAATGAATGAATCATGTTCACTATTATATTGAACCTGATATACATATATAAAATAATATAATCATTTTTCATCTTAATTGAATCTGAAATAATTTTATGTATTTAATATCATTTCTCATTCATTAGTTTTTACATCATTAGAAACAACTAATGTATCCTAAATTTCAAAATATGTTTTACACAATGATATCCTATGAAAAACATCATCACATTAATCATAGTAAAGGTAATTTAGGACATTACTATTATTTTTATAATAATTTTTAGTAGCACCATACCATTCACTTCTATCAGTAATAGATAATTCATATCTATCTTCTATACCAGTCCATATTTCAAAACCCATGCTTTTGATGTGCATATTTATATTTATTTTTATTTGTGAATAGTAATTTCTATTAAATATAGGTGAAAGGTGGTAGTAGAATTTTTATTATTATCTATTTAATGAACTAAATTTAGAACTAATTTAATGTTAGGATCATTAATGTAAAACCAAAATCATAGTTGAGAAGATTTTTAAAATCTATTGATTCCAAATGTTGACTAGATTGAGCAACTAAAGAGAGGGGGGATTGAGAACTAAAAAAAATAATTCTACCAAAATAAGATTAAATAAAATCCCCTAGTTAATTAAAAGTTCTTTTTTAATAAAAATAGAAGATCAAGATTTGTTCAAATATTTCAATGTAGTTTTCGAAGCATGATTATTTATTATTTAAAAAATATATGAAAATTATAGGGAATTTTGAAATAAATTTACTTAATCAAAACCATTTTTAATCATTATTTATGTATAACTATCAATGTATATATTTCATTTTTATTTTAACGTAAAATAATTTTTAAATAATTTTTAAATAATGAAAACAAACAAAAACACACAGTGGAATAAAAACAATAGGTTTTTTCTCACACCAAGACCTAATCCACCCCAGTTAGAAATCATCTACTTCAAAGAATATTATATTAATATAATCTGACCCACAACCTAGATCATGTATAAAAACAACAACATAAAGTTTCCCAAGACATGTAGGGACCTCTTCCATAATAACCATCCGAATAAAATAAACACAATCCATAGAAGGAAATATTCCACAACACAGTAGGTAAATTGATGAAATAAGAGAGAAAAATACATGTATTCTATATTTATAGTGTAAGAGACAGTGCATGTTGATAAACTATAAAAAAAATAACACACTACTCAAAATTAAATGCAATAAACATAAAAAGAAATTATATGGAAATAGAAAAGATAGGGTATATTAGTCTAATGTTCTATAAAAGTTTGATTCTCCTCAAATGTAACACGGATAAGAGCTAGATCTGCTTCATTGAATATATAAGTAAAACTATACTTTGTAATATCTCTTTGTTATAACAGAAGTAAGGAAATTAGACTTTCAATGTGCTTCACCCATTCACTTTCATAAGAATTAATAATTATACATATAATCTCTTGTGTAATGATAATTTTGATTTTCAGAACGTAGTTTTTATTTTGTCCAGTACACTGCTTCACACGATATAGACTTCTTTTCAATATGATGTTTTTCATTGAGGTGTATCTGTTTGAAGAATTATAAAACCTAAATTTTTCATCCTTATTTAGAAGTATGAATAAAATTTTAATATAATCCTACAATATTTAATAATAATAATATTAAAATAATCCATTTGTTAACTTTAAAAACATAGAGGGTAGGAGTATTTATTTCAAAATATCCTGAATAGAAATGGTGACTTAGGTAGGAAGTGACTCTTTTCTAGAAGTGACTCAAATCGATGATGTGTCAGGATGGGGATAGGTTATGTTCAATGGCGTCTCATCTCAGTGGTGACTCATCACATTGTTCACTCATCTAAGCAGTGACACATATAAGCAGTGACACTTATCAATGGTAGGTTGAATCAATTGTGAGTCTTATAAAGGTCAGTTATGTAGCAGTAGGTCATGGATAGCGATGAATTATCTGATAGTGACTCATTCTTAGAAGTGACTCTTTTTGGATACAACATAATCTCAATAGTGAGTAATTCATTATGGTGACTCAACTCTGGCGGTAATTGAAGTCTAAAGGTATATCATCTTCAATGATGACTTGAGTTCAATAAAAGCTCATAATCAATGGTAAGTCATGTATTGGAAGGAATCGACTTCAATGGTGACTCATGTATACTCTTATGTCTTTTAAACACATTGAATTTTTTTTCCATAATGACTTATATTGTAAAATTATATCATAAAATTGTTAAATTATTGAACACATAATTAAAATAAATTATGTTAATTAAAATAATAAAGATCCTATATGATTGTTTTAATCAATGAAAATACTTATCATCTTACCTGATACATATGGATATAGGAGATTTTTTTTATAAAATTATTAATTTCACTCAATCCAAAAATACTTTGGATTTTTTTATCTTATATCATATAATATATAGTATGTTATGAAACCATATTGAAAAAATTTAAAAAACATCCAAATAAAATTATAAATTTATCATTAAATTCATGATGTATTACATAATAAAGAAAAAATTGTGATAAAATCATCCAAAACCCCATTAAATGAAATTGAAAAAAAACTTTTAGAGAATCTCTTAGAGTAAAACTCAATCACTATTCAGTCATCCAAAATGTTTTATAATATATGACATTATAGTATTGAAAACAATTCATAAACACAAGATTTATAAATGTAATAAAATATAATCCTCCAGAAAATAATCATTTTTACTCAAGATATCAAGGGATATAGTATGGTCTCCTTCAAATATATGTTTCTTTATACCTATTTCTACAAGACGAAACACTCACTGACATAGATTTTAAAACAATATATTTTCAAAGACCTCAAGTAACCATGGTCAAAAGTGTATATCAATCCCATATACCCCAAAAATATTTCATAATGTCCTAGTATAGATAGAAAACGTCACTAAATACAATACATTTCAATTATCTAAGAGATGTGTAGATGAAATACCACTTATAAAAGTAATAAATCTCATCACTTATATGTCATAAGTATGACTTTAACTTTTATTTCAAATCTTCGTTGAGCCTATTTATGTCAAAGACATCATATGTTTAATAAAACCCCCTATTCATTGATATATAACTAGTAACATGATAAAAACCATACCCAGCCACCCCTAATTAGATAAGGACGTAGGATTTTATAAGTAAGGTCCCAAACTGTGAGGATTATCATGCTAGGTGACTCCTTATAACTTGGTGTGGGGATTCTGAATATGAATAATCCATCATCGGTATACCAATTATATAGTGCAAGTCACTATATGTATTGTTCATCATGGTTCATCCAGCATACAAAACACTTTATTGATTAGATAATAAAAGAATTTTGGGGCGAATTACTAATAAAAAATTAAAGTTGCAGGAAAATTTAAATTCAAATTTAAAAAATGTTGAATTGATATGATCGTTAGAGTGATGAAATCGATTGATTGATAAATAATAAATTTTATAAGAGTTATAAATTTAATATTATATTCATTTCCATGATTTATCATAATGGAAAATGATCACATAAATTTTTTGAAAATATTTAAACCAATGTAGGATTATTCAATGCATAAATTATGTGATATTGAAAACAAAATTTGATAAGGTGTCTGGGAATAAATTTGTATAAGACCTAAATATCCACACATAAAGCTAATAAGTCAAAATTAATAATCCTTTTATTTTCATGGTGATTAAGAAACACATCACTAATTTTTTTAAAAGGTAGGGGTGGTGGAATTTTATTGCAAGACTAAAATAGAAAGACAGAAGATGGGGTTAGAAACAATAAACTTTCCCCACCAATAAAACATTTAGAGACCTAGATTCATTCTAAAATTAACTCCAATATTATTTTACATATTAAAAATAACATTCCAATTGATTCTTTCACACCCATATCTAATAACTATTGGATGATGACCTCTGTTACATGTTTTCACTTATTTCTAAAGGCCTTTAATTTTACTATCCTCTGAGTCAGTTCTCCAAAATTCTAATTGAACCTCCACCCACATATATGGGTCATCAAGTCCAGTAACATCACTTTTATTCTGTATGAGTGTCTTTAACTTCTATTAATAGAATATAACATATCTCACATCATTAATAGATTCATCTACTCTTTAAGAATAGTTAGAAGTCACCAATTATTTTTTGTAACGACTCATGTGATTTATGAAAATTTTATTCCAAAACAACCACATATATTGGTTATGATAACCAAGATTATAAATTCACAATGGGAACATGGATTCATCCACATTGAGGATATAAGAAGACCCAATGTAGATCTATAGACCTTAGTGGAATTTGGGTTAGACAATTGAATCTATCCAGCATCTGTCTAAATTACCAGCACTTCCTTTATAGTTTTAATCTTCCTTGGAGATTCATTATTCATTTCTGTTTTATATTTATGATCCCTTGATGAAATTATCTACTCTTTATATAACATATGATCAACTAAATCTATTAAAAGATATTTTTAAATATATTTATCCTCCATTAATGTATCATATAAACCATCATCCACTAATAGATAGTCATCTAATTTTCTTCTTCTCTTTTAAATCGGTATATTTTAAATTAAATATAAAAATGCAATGAGTGAAGTAGCAGATTTTGTCTATATAGTTGGTTTATATTTCATTGAATAATATGATCCATGTAGTGTTATAACACTATAAAAATCCATAATCCACTTTCCAGTCTAGAAATGATCAAAAACATTAGGATTATTCATTCCAGGACCCTCAATAATTCCAATGGATGACCTGACATTTGATAAAATTGTATCACTATAGAAAGATATATGCTTCAAATTCTAGAATTTTTCCAGTGACGTATAATTATATTTATGAGAAATATTCTTAGAGTGGTTAAATCCCTTTTCCACAACATCATACCATGAATTTCCTTTCTCCCACTTTTTTGTGACCACTTCAAAAGGTGCTCCATTAAGTGTCTCTCACTTCCCCTTTTCATTAGATTCCAAATGAGAAATACCAGAAAATACTTCCCCTAGGAATCCAATATCAATTAATAAGGTGAAATAGACATTTCTATACCCTCAAAATTACTAGAATTTAAGGAGCACATCTGCAAACAATCATCGACATAATGCACATTCAATTTAAGAAAATAATAGAAAATATATTTATTAAATTTATTTTTAATATGTATAATATATTAACATAAAATTAAAAATAAAGAATATTTCTCATATTTTATGGATAAATAAAATCAAAAATCAAAAGTGGATAGTAACACATTAATAATGGGAATTGAACTGAGATTGAACTCCACCAAAATATGAGAAAAGTATCTAAATTGTTTTCCTCCAAAGCAAGATAAATCATTATTGGGGTTCCAATTTCAATAAAAATGTCATATAAAATAAATCTATTCAAAAAAAATCCAACATATACCATAAATAAAAACCCAAACCCGACTCCTCATATTATAGATTGTAAATGGAGTAATACGAGGAATACATTCCTATAAAAAATTATACTTTTATTGACAAAAATGGGACTAAGCCTCCAAGCCTTCCATTTACATTCATCTAAAAAAAGTATGTGGAACAACCCAAATACTATAGAAACAAATTTTCATTTATGAAATCCCTATAAGGATGATATTCATCTCTATAGATCCACCATTTTCCATGGTTTTCTTCCAGAAGTAAAAAACACATCTTCTAATAAATGAGAACTCAATAATGATGAAAATTTCATGAATAAAAATCTAATTTTAATGGATGTGATCCTAGTTACCTCATTTAATTATTTTTCTAGAAACCACATCTTCTCCTAATATGAAGATATTTTTTCCAAATCTGCACCAGATCATTTTAATAGAGAAGTAGATGCCTTTTAGTAAACTAACGTCACCATCACCGGGGATTAAAATCACATCCCATGAAAAGATGAGAAAGAAGAGGATGGATTTTGTGAAAATTGTTACAATTACAGTAATAATTATCTTATATGTATTATTATAATTTGTGATGATATATTTCAAAGAAATGGTGAGAGCCATTGAAGGATTGAGAAGAGAGAATGGCTCTTTGAGAGGGTTTTCACATTGCTAGAAATTTAGCATTGAATCAATTAAGGAGTATTGTTTTGAATATTGTAACTTATTTATGATGATATGGATCTTATGTTATAGTATCCAAGAGGAGAATGAAAATCACTGAGACCATCGAGTAGATTTTTGTTGAGTAAGCATGCTTTATTAGACGTTTTGATAATAATAAATTAACTCTTATAATAATATCTTTAACACCAGCAGTTACTTGGAAGCCTCCATTGGGAATCCATTAGAGTTCCTATAAGTATTTTCTAGTAGAAAAATACCACCTAAAATTCGATTATTGTCCATTAGCTGGGTTATGGAATTTTATCTAGGTGAAGATCCATCTTTCCTCACCACAGGCTAGCTGGTGGGACCCAACCAGGTATCTAGTTAGTCTATTTCTCATTAGGTATTATACTAACATAGAACTAGACATAAAATACCCTACACTAGATATTCGATGTTATCTATACTTTTTCCATCATCCTATTGATCCTTATATTCTTCTTTCTACTTCCCGTAATTGACCGCTAAGAATGAATTCAAGTTCTTGAGACTCAAAAAGATACATATCTATATCTTCAACAATATTGTCATGATTATTTTGGTTTGGATTTAAGATCTATATGTTTATAATTAAATATATAAATTTTAATTAAAAATATATAATTGAAAAACACTCAATAAATTCATTAAAAATATGAATTAGTGTTTTTAATCTTGAAACTGTCATGAGAGAGACATAGGTATAACAACACCCCGATTATTATGATAAAAAACTCAATACATTAAAATTTCAATACAATTTTAATCATGAGAGAATAAATAAACCAATATATACAAGTTAACAAATCAATTTATTTTATTAAGAAGATATTCAAGAATCTCAATGTTGAAATACATCATGGAAGTTATTAAAAAGATAAATAAATTTAACTCATATGTCTAACAAATCCCTTTGGAAAATAATTAAGCACTAACATAATGTTCAAAACATTTCCCTCATAAAAATACATTACTTCTCTCCCTTTGATAAAAATATACATTTCCCTTTAAAAATGAATTTATATATTTAAAATAATCCTCTCAATTTAAACATTTCATGAAATTTCAGACCATTTTATATTTCGAATAATAAAAACAAGGGGAGGATAAAGAGATATTAAAAAGGAAGATTTTGAAAACATAGGAATGATTTCAAAATAAATTTGAAAATAGTTTTGGGGAGTGAAATAGACAAATTGAAAAATGATTATGAAAATTTTACTTTTAAATTCAAACAACCCTTTAATAATAAGATATAGGGAAGATAAAAACAAGGGATGAAAAAAATGTGAAAATAAAATAAAATTGGTACATACCTTTTTCATGACACTAATTTCCTCCATGAATGGTTTTACCTCTATTGATTGAATTATTCATTTGAAAAATTACCTATAAAGGGAAATATACCTTTAAATAATCCATTAGATTTTATTCCATCAATGAAATCTCAATAAAATCGGTTAGAGAGACTAGTATATATAGAAACATTTTACACATCATTAATATTCCTTTAAGAAATATAAGAAACCATTTTTTTGAAAATAAGTAAATCATATACATAGTTGGTTATATAATTTTTGAGTAAAAATAAATAAATATTTATATTAATAATTAAATTTGGTTTAAATAGTTAAAATACGATAAATAGGACCTTTTTTAGACATTATGAATTTAAAATATGAGAAGAGTTTGTTTCAAATACGTAGATCAATTTTAATATAAAATATCTATCTCAAGGAAAAATTAAGAATTAATGAAAAAGTCTCCCATTCAAATTATTTCACATGTGAGATAAAGGGATCATATCCAAGAATATGATAAAACATGATTTTGAAATTTAAAGTGTTTTTTAAAATGTAAAATCAAGATATCTAGAGTACAATGAAAATATTAACAGGTGAACCATTCATGGTGTACATTAAATGAATTCGTAACAATTGGGAGAAATAGGTTTTTTAAAAATATAACATTGATTATTTTTAATCACAATAAATTCTAATATGATATCCACTTTTTGTAAGTAATATATTATGAAATGGTACATATGGTTAATCTGTCTTTTTCAAGAGTTTTTGATTGGTTTGTGAGAAATATTAAAGTATGTAGTGATATAAATATTTATTGGTATATATTTAAATGTAATTCTAAAGTATAAGAGTTTTTTTGGCATCTTAATTATTTGGAGAAAAAACTCCGAGAGTCAATATATTCCACTTTTCTTATAAAGATAGAAACATTGTTCGTCATCTCACTACTCCCTGAGATGATAGGGTTTCCAATGTTCTTCATCTCACTACTCTATGAGATGACTGATTTTTGTGTTGGTGGACTGTACCACTTTTAGTTTTCTTATCATGTTTATATTATCCAAAATCATAATCAGAAAAAACTAATTAATTTAAAAGTAGTTTCTTTGGGATAAACCAAAACAATATATTTAGTTCCTTTTTGAAAATTAAAAATTTTTATGACAGATTTTAGATGAAATTCTGTTGGATTTCATTGAAATAAAACACAAAGAAAAACATTTAACATCATATTTGGTTGGTTCATAGTAAGGTAAAGGAAACTACCAACCATAATTTTATAAATTTGGTTGTCAACCAACTTAATATATTTATAAAACACATACTTGTAAGTTACACTAATGGGAATTAAAATACCCATTGAATTATCCATGTCAAATAATTTTAAGAGTTTATTTGTGTATATATATTGATTTAGAAAAATCCCATATTTTATATGAGAAATTTGAAAACCATGGAAGAATTTAAATTCAACCATCTATCTCAATTAAAATTCAATTTTATGTAAATTAGAAGAGTTCAAATAAATATGATTATTTCTCGAGCTGATGATCACATAATAAATATATATTTTAATGAATTATAAATCAATTCAGATGTAATTAAAAAAATATTAGAGTAAAATTTGTGACTTTAAAACCATTTTATAAAATAAAATTTTTAATATGTTTATACCAAGACAAAGGGGATTTTTTTAAACCGTAAATCCTTTAGTTAAATTGAAAATTTAATTTAGAAAAATGGAAATTTCAGAACTAGATGGTTATTCCAGAAGAACATTTTCATTAATAAACCCTTTTTAAAATTCCATTTTAACATCCGATTGAAAGAGTTTGAAATTGTGATGAGAGGTGAATGGAAAAAACAATGTAATGGATTATAACTAAGAGATATGTGAAGAATTTCCAAAATAGTCAAATTTTTCTTCTTGATTATATCCTTAAGAAACTATATGAACTTTATTCATAGTGATAAAACCACGTTCATTAAACATATTATTGAAAATAAATTTAAGGAATATGATAAGATTCTCATTAATAATTTTCATGATTGTCCACTGTTCATTTTTAAAGATTTTTTTAGTTCATATTTCACTGAAAACCCTAATTTTCATCATCAATGGAAAAGTTGAGATTTTGGAATTCTTGGTGAGAGAAAATATCAGCACATGACCCACTGAGGCCCGTATGGATGGATATAAGTGATGATGAAATTCCAATCCTATATCCAATAGGACAGGGGTTGGAAATACAAATTGAATAGGCACATCATAGACATGTTTTACCTTAGCATAAAGTCCTAATATGCACTCAAACTTCTCCAAACACTAGAATAATGTCAAAAAAATTCATATTGTAAGTGAATGAATAACCACTATCCCATATTATAATATAACACATAGTACAAATAATATAATGTTCACAAATATAATCACCTTGAAATTCGGAAAGAACCCAAGTTACTGGAAATAATGTGGAGCTACCCAAAAGTAACTCCAAGATCCATTTATGGTCTCTAAAGTTTAAATGAGCTCTTGTTAATCCTATCTTAAATAGGACTCCATTTAAATGTCATTTTATTGTATAAGGCATAAAATATATGAGAATATCCCATATAAGGTGAGCATAAAAATACCCAGTAAGGCACCCAAGAATTAACAAACATAATGAATCAAGAGAATTTTATTCTCATAATCAGGAATATATGCCTATTGGAATATATGAAAGAACAATAGGCTTTCATAAAGGTTGAAACCTAGTCTCAAGGTGAGGTCAAACCTCACTTCCAACCTATTATTCTTCTATGCAATCATAATAAATAGTTATCCATTTAAACACACATCATATATCATGCTATGACTGATGGGAATCATCCAAGAGATAATACACTTAAAGAATTTCCCTGGTTAATAACAAAAAAAATAATTGGTTTCTTTTAATATACTCATATTATTATTCAAAAAGTCACTAGTATCATGCTATATGGATATATTAATAGGGTATCATGCCCAAGGCCTATGAGGTATACATAACCCTAACTAGAAGAACAATATTGATAATGAATTAAGTCCCATATATGTTGGTAACATTATTTTACCATACCAATATAAGATTATGGGGGATTTAGGATCATTCTGTATTCCATATGGAATGATTCCTACTCTAGTAAACATAGGGTATCTTTTCCAATTATATGAAAAATATGGTATACTAAACCCTCATGGTGGTGAACTGAGGAATCTGAACACAAAATAAAGTACAAAGGGAACACTCCCACAATGATAAGTTTTGAGGTAAAACCCTCAATCTCATGTAATTTTTATGAGATAAAATATTGATGTATTCAACTATACCTTAAGGAACTATACAATATGTCCCATGGTGTGTACAATGTTTCTATCTAATTTTAAAACTTCCTATGTTTGGTTTTTTCACTTGACATGTATTTATCAAGATACATTGTGCTTCTACAAGGGATACACAACATGTAATGTTCCATTGGACCATAGAAAGTATTGTATGATAAAGACTATATACTATTGGTTTTGTATTGGCAAAAAAAATTTCCATGAACAATAAAAAATGGAATGCCTTAAAGGATGCCTGGAAAAGCTTGCCCAAGGAACCCCGCAACCCCGCGACTGGTGCAAAGATCCCCCTTCGCGAAGCTACCATTGAGAAAGGGGGTGGGAGGCTATGAGAACCCATATGTTTTTTACAAAGGCACTAAGTATTATGGAGGTTGGATTATCCATTACCCCATTTGATGTTTGTGATCCCACTATGGATCATGGATGTAGGAGGCTCCACAAACCCATTTGACATTTGCGAAGCCGCCGCAGATCAAGGAGGCGGGAGGCTCCACAAACCCACTTGATGTTTGCAAACCCACCATAGAACAAGGAGGAGGGAGGCTTCGTGAACCCATTTGACATTTGCGATCCCACCAAGGGGCAAGGAGTTGGGAGGCTCCGTGAACCACTTTGATGTTTGTGAGCCATCTCTGGAGCAAGGAGATGGGGGGATTCACGGTTACAAAAAAATTCCAAGTGTCTTCCCACCCAGCGAGCTCTGCTTTGCGGTACATCTTGCCTATAAATACTGAGCTCCCCACAAGACCAAAAGACCGATCCTCCGACCTTCTACCTTCTTAGCTCTCAAATTGCTAAGTAATTTCTTTTGTATGAACCATGAGCTCTTAAAGGTACTTTATCATCTTGAAGTTCCTCCCCCTTGGATTGAATTTAGACCCTCTTTAAAGTGGGATAACATTCATGGAGCCCACATGCCTCCTCTTGGGAAGAGGATCCCTAAGGGGACTGAGGTATTCACAGAGTACATATGCTTCGCGAAATACCATCCATGCAGATGTGACCAATATGCTAAAGAAGGGCCACTGTACTTTGCGAAGCACATTTCTTTGTAATGATATGCTTCTCAAGGCACCCTTGAATCACGAAGCACTGCTTTGTGAAAGCCTCTCTACTTCGCGAAGAACCTTCCGCATGCACCTATACCCTAGTCCTTATATAATTCACTTCACTTCATGAAGCATACCCCTTCGCAAAGCCCCTCCACTACATAGAGATCCAGAGCATCAAGAAGCTTCTACCTCTGAACCCCTTTGATGCACAAATATTTTTCATGTGTGACCTTCTAGTTTTTCATGAAGTGATTTCAAAGTAACTTGGGAAGTTCTTCCCATTGGGTTGCTTCACCTCATGCTTCTTTGCATAGGCACTCTAACAACTGTTTCTTCTTCTCATAGCCATGCTAATGTGGACCTCTCAATGTATCACTCTAGGAAACCCCTTCACCATGGCATTACTGATGCCTTCCATCCACCAAGGGCAGGTGGGTATCAGTCATGAAAGTCCTAGGGGTGCGGAGTAAACCCCCCTCATCTGAGATGCAGGACAATAAACTACCATGCACCATCATCCTCGATAAATGATGTTGAACTATGGCCTCTCTTCGTGCAATATATGACAAGTGCCCCATCTTGTACTTTCTCTATGCCCACTGGCCTCCATGAGAGTGAGATGATTCCTCACATAGAATGAGATCCTCTTTATCAGAGTGTCATCTATTTGTGGTGAAAGGAAAACAACCTTATTGTAAGCCCCTAGCCTTTCTTGTGAGAGGCAACATCCCTACTCCTCTTATATTATTCCTTGGAAAAGACCAGCGTGGGGGGATGGGCACCAGAGCCCTTATTTATTCAGTTCCAAATCCCTCTCCCTATGGGATTTTCACCACTGGTCCTCCATCATAGTGTAAGTCCCAATCTTCATCCCTCTGGGCTATGTACCACATGTAAGCCAATATTTCCTCTTTGGGCTGCTAACCATGTGTAAGAAACTGATTCCTTTTGGGTCCTCTAACCATGTGTAAGCTCCACTCCACTTCCCAAAGACACAACTTTCACGACATGATCTTCAGGTCTCTACCGCCTCTTGTTTCTCACATCGAGCTTGACTCACGTTGGCTTAGAGTATGCATCGAACATGACATCCTCTCTGGGTATCCTAGAGTGTGAGCCCCAAATACCCTTCAAAACTATGTTGACTTTGATATTTTACATGGAAAGGTACATAAGAAGCCCCCATGACGTTCAAGAACAACAACATATAGGCCCCGACCCCATCACGTCAGTTACTTACACCATTCCGAACTATTGGACATTGATCTTTACAAAGGCATGGTATATAGGAAGCCTCCCTAGGGTTCAAGCCCAACAATATATTGGCCCCTACCACTTCACATCGGTTCTCCAAACCATTATAAACGATGTGGAAATTGATCTTTTCCATGGAATGGTACGTATGAAGCCTCCCTGAGTTTCAAGCCAAACAACCATTTGTTCCGACCCCCATTACATCTATTCTCACCCTTCTGAATTATGTTGACTTTGATATTTGCCAAGGTAAGGTGCATAGGAAGCCTCCTGGATGTTCAAACCCACCATCCATCGGTCCCTACTACTCCACGTTGGTCCAGACCATCTTGCACGACATTAAACTGTATGCCTCTTTTTGTCTCTTATGACACTAAAATTTCCTCTATTCAGTGGAAAGCCATTTCGATCCCCAAACCCAGCAATAAGCCATTATCACCCCTTCTGATGGGACCCATATCTCTGGTCCATCGTAGTGGCGTCAGACCATCCTCGGGATTCTAACCAATCATAAGCCCTTGTATATCATCGGGCCGCTGTATTCTACGCACACCCTAATCCTATACCCCACCTTGAACTACGTAGACATCGATTCCCTGACACAGGGATATGTAAGAGGTCTGTTCGAGCCAAAGAGAATGTACCCAAGTGGTACAGGCTCATGCTTGGAATCCAAAAGACCCTGGTTCAAATCCGGGCAGGGATAAATTTCCGGGTTACTGTACGAGGGTACTGCAGCATACACTGTAGCAGCGGTGGATCTGTAGCTGCGGTAGAACTGTAGCGGTGGAGGAACTGTTGCAGGATACTGTAGTGATGGTGGGTACTATAGAAGGGACTGTAGTAGCGTGGGGTACTGTAGCAGTACAATTCACAGAGGGACCTTCGGGCCAAAAATTGGGCTTCCAAGCCTTGTATTCAGCCCACTTGGCATTGGGCCTTCAGGCTATGTATTGGGTCTCCCTCTACCCTCTAAAGAGGACTTTTCTTTAATAATAAATTGAGGCTTCAGCCCCAACCTTTAAAAAAAATAGGTCTGTTCGAGGCTCAATCCCAACATCATCATCTCCCTCGAGTTAATTGCATCTAATTCTCCATCTGCTTCACTAAACCATCTGTTACCTCTCTTGATTTTTACCTAGGCCGCCACATCCGAGTGAGATCATGTCAATCCACCTCCTAGAATTAGTGTTCCCTGGAGGGGTTTCACCCATCTGATCCACTCTAGTCAATGTTCTGATCAGTCCTGTCTGTCTCCACTAGATGTTAAACTCACCGCATACCCTATGTTAAACATGGAAAGCTGAGGAAAACCTCAGAGACATTCCTCTGGAATATAATTCACTTCATTCAATGTGGGATGCCTCGAGCTTCTGCCCCATTGATAAGCTTTATAATTAGGGTAATAAACCCATACACTCTAGTGTTTCAGCATCCGGACATGACAGTGATGCCAAACGTGACTACTCCCCCGATGGAAGTTTGTTTCTCTAACAAGAACCCTTGGAATGTATCGAAAGAAGCATTGTAATTAACCAGTGTCCAAGAAGATTTGGAACTGGGATGAGATTCATGAAAAACATCTTAATTTATAAGGGAGACCCAGACTATGTAAAATGTTTTGGGGAGGTATCCATGGAAGGGAGAACCAATATCCCATCATCCCATTGAGATCAAGGAGAAAATGTCCCTAAATAAAAGACATATTCCTGTTTCCTTTTGAAAGCAGAAATATGGGGCAACAAACAGTGCATCCCCATCGACCTCAAACAAACGGATGAACGTGTCCTAAACAAGTGTCGGAAATAGAAATAGTGAACCCTATGTGAATGGTCTTCTTCTGAATTTCGATATTAGTAGAGTTTGAGACATTAGTGTATTAGGGTGTCACCGGTTCTAGTTATCCGATGCCGGTTCCCACCAATCAAATAGCAGGCCTGGCATGAAACTCAACAGATGTTGGGGCAGTTAAAATGATGGACACCCTAGTCTGCGATGTTGTCAGCATGGATCCTTCTTTCCAGCAATGGAAGACGAAATGGTGCTGGGGAATTGGATGTCAATTTATTTGTTTTAGTACTAATGGTTTAATCTCCCTGATTTCCAGGAACCATGCTACTATATCATGAATTTGATCACCACCCACCCACCAATGTAGGGTAAGGGGAAGCACCAACGTAGCAATCTTGCGTGGCTCCACCGCCTCTACGATAGCTTCCACAACCACAACATATGGGCACCCATGCTCCATTTTCCATTCATAATTAGTTCAACTAATGGTGAAATACAACCTCATACTCTGATCTAAGGAGGTGGGGATTATTCTAACGTGGGATATGGCCTACCTGGATTTAGAGACGTCTTCTCCTTATCATTATCGCCGCCCCATGGGCTATGTAGGGAGCCACTGCTCCCCACCCCAATGTACAATCCTTTCGGGAGCCTCTACCCGAAACGCCTCGATGATTCCCTCCCCTACAAAAATGATATAGGGGATGTCTAGCCCCACCCATGCAGGATCCCATTTCAGGGGCCTCCAAGGAGGACTCCCACTAGGTTGTCCCACTGCCGCCACCTAGTCCCACAGGCTGAAGAGCAGGTAAGCCATGCACATGCACCGCCGAACCTAGTTTCACTGACCCGACGCCATCGTCTGGCACAGGCCAAGGAGGATGCCCGCCAAGGGGAGTAAACGTCAATGACTACTGTGGCATGTGCCCCTGACGACATGTATCATCATCCCCTTGTGTATGATGAGTAGGGGGACTTATATACCTTACCCAGATTGAGGCCCCAACCACTCCACGGGCAGGCTGGGTCGACTCTCCTGGTCGCCGACATAGGGAGTGGCAACAGCAAGCTGACCCACAGTAACGACACACAGTACGAAGGACTTCCCCTTACCACCACCATTGAGAACAAAAGTCCTTCTCACTTCCATGCTCGGTATGGAAATCTTCCCTATTCCATTTTTAATCCAAATGAGTACCCCCCATGGAAGTGGAACTTTGTACGAAAAACTCTCCCGAACTCATTACATAGAGTATGTAGTTGTTCCTCCTACCACAGAATGTTGTGGAGACGTTAAACATCCAATCAATATTTTGCGTGGGTCCCTCCCCATGTACTTGCAGCATTTGGCGAAGGAACTCTTCATATTAGCAATCAAGGGAGTGAAGGCCAGCTTCGCTTCACCCGAAACCAACATGGAGGTCCTACCCATGTTCGTCTTGACTAGTACGAGGGTCCTCCTCATGTTGATACTGCTCGGGGAAACAAGCATGGTGGTCCTACCCATGCTTCTATCTTCTCCAGTGGAGGACCTACCTACTCCAGCATTTCCCATGGAGATTCCCTCTGCACATCGATCAGTGGGAATGATGGTCCTCTCTGTGTTCCCTTTTATATTTTTCCTGGTAACTAGAATAGCCGAAGGTCCTCATCGAGCCAAAAATCTACAATGTCTTGAATAACCATCCCGAAGTAGTAGGGTGGGTCATCACTACCATAAAAAAAATACCGAGAAGATACAGACTGAGATTAAACCAGTCTACTTCTTAGATTCTATGGTGGAATATGACTCAGTGATAAGACCCTCACCTTGATTCATTGTGTCATGGATTAGGGTAGGAATTAGGTGAATCATCATCATACATCTAGAATGTGTGGTCGATCAGATTTCTAACTCCCACAATAGGTATTTCCAGGAGGATGAAAACATGTATGCTCCACATGTTTTAGATGTGCAATTTCCACCATTATCACTAGAAGCACTCTCTACCTCTATTAGAGATCATATAGATCTATTTTAGGGACTAATGGTATACAAGTTGTAGCATATCCCATCGCATATATTCATTGTCCCTGTGTCGGGCACCACAGTCGCCATCCCATCTTACCATGATGTACTGGATAAGTTACTATACTCTTCGGAAGATATCCCGAGATGTGGCAGTTTGTCAGCTCACTCACCATATTCTTTGTCAGCCAACATTCTATCTTAGTGGTGTACTTTGGTACCGCTACCGTTTCCCCAACCTCCTTCTATTGACGAGTGGGGAAATTGAGGGCTAGACCCCAAATCTGGACCAAGGAGCTTGTGGGATATTGTCACAGTGGACCATATCCCTGAGATGTTTTGGCTGGTTGTAGCACCGAATTTCAGTGCGCTAGAATAACTCACCTAGGAAGAGGTCGACAGTTACTAAAAGAGCCTATGGGAGACTCATTTATAACTTCTCCATAAATGTGTGACCTTCCCCAAGAGTCAGGTTCACTTTGAAGACATCATACAACAATTTTGTTTGATTGATTTGGCTGCACTCCCCATTTCCCATCACCCTGGGTCACCAGGCCGCCATAAGACACTCCAACAACGATGCGTTAAGAGCTTTATTATGCTCTACAGGACAATCAAGGAGGCTTCTCCCCATGTAAAAATCTGTGGTTGGGGGTAATATGCGGCACTCCATTTTTGTTCCATTTGGAGCCAGCCAGATTTGCTGGGCGACATAGTGGATATGCCTTTGGACAGGGTTGTGGAAAACATGGCCGACCTACTGGGGGGTGAGAATGAGTAGGAGCTTATTGGAGAGGACATATACCCCTAGGGAGTTCAACACCTCTTGGATCCATTGAGAGGGATTATTCATCAATAGAGGAATCTACTGGGCCTTTCTGTTCCCACTGTGGTGTTGCTCCTCATCCAAAATCCAATCAAAGGTAAGAAGCACCTCAGAGCTATCAAACCCTCCAACCCATCTGAATCAATGCAAAAAGAGGAAGATGATTCTGAAAAAGCTGTGTTGCATCAGTAAATTTCTGAACACAAGAAGATGGCTGATGACCTCGTTGTTGAACGCGCTTAAGAGCGACAGCCAAACTATGGTGATCCTCAGCCAGGGTAATAGGGGAAGACACAACATATGCTCGGTGAATTGCCTCCAGGTGACCCTGACTATCCTGCCCATGCAGAAAGGGTTGATGTTGGAACATATGGAAATAGGGTGTAGTATGTGTCACCAAATCATCCTGAATAACGTGACAATTCTCGAGACCCATCTCAGGATACCCCAGCTGATCCACAGGTCGTTGCACCAGCCGCTCAAAGAGCCACTTGGCTTTCTTATCATGTTGAATATACTGCCAACACGCTAGTTGATAGGGATCCCCATCAGGACTGGAATCCCCACCTAGATGATCCAATGCCGACACTAATCTCCCTCTTCGAAGCATTGGAGATGCGACAGGTGGCATTCCCACCAGATAGCAAGCCTTATCCGGCATGGGTGGATGATATGCAAGCACCTCCGAGGTTTTGAAACTCCCACTTTTCCCCCATAAATGGGACATGGGACCTGTCATAGAACCTAAATCACTATATCTCAAGGTGTGGGCCAATGTTTGGAACTCTCGTGTAGTAAGAGGCAACAAAACTCTGCTGTTTCATATAGACATTGGAGGGGATGACTTTTTTCTGGTATAACCAGCTCCCCATCAGATCAGTAGTAAGCTGGGAAGTCCAATGTAGGAAATTCCTCTACCATTTTAGTTTCAAAAATTGGAAGACAAGTATCACAGACCACTTCTAGTGAAACCAGAGGCCTGATGAGCGCATTGTAGACTTTTTCGCTCAGTGGAAAGGGATCACATACTCCCTTGACAAGCCACTGACTCAAGAGTAAATTTTGATGATGTGCATTGGGAACATCTGTATAAAACGGGTCTCCCCCATTGATCACCTCGAACTTCCTCAATAGATTACGAGACTTCTCTAAAAAGTAATAGTGCCTAGAGGAATCCTTATAGTAGGCTATGAAGGCACGTCAATTGCCTACTGAAATCCCTACGAGAAGGGCCTCTAGGTCCCAGCGTGCTGTAGTTGCTCAAATAGAGGCCCCTAGGCGACTAGAGTGGTTAATAGTGGAGCTGCCTCCCCAGCCTTGTAGAGGCCCTCCAACTCAGGCGTAGGCTCCAACCCTGTAGTGCCCGCCTTAGAATCGGCATGTGCCCCCACACAATGCACCACCGCTCCCTAGGTAAGATAACTCAACCTCCTCGGCAGGCTCCTCCAGCCCCGCATTAGGGTCTAGATCCAAGGGCTCCCTTCATGGATTGGAGAAACCATACCTACTCATTAAATGATGTTCAAGTTCCTAGTTACATATGCAGTGCCTTGGAGCAGGGGATTGTATGTTTTCCTGAGTGTAGGAGGCCAGAAGAAGCAGACCTCACTGATCTCCCTAATTACTTCCCCTATCACTGAATCCTGGGGCATACCTTCAAAATGTGATATGTGTATAAATACAGGCTCCAAGTCTAGGTGGACAAAAACATAGTCTGGTTAAGCCCAGCTCCGGCATGGGTGGCATGTGTCTTCGTGAGGCCAGACAGTAGTAGTGACAGTGAAGGCGAGTGGAATCAGTTTTCTAATTGTAGGTCCCAAATGTATGATGATTAGATGGCTCGTAAAATGGTCGCCCATGCCCATGGAGTTATTCATGAACACCTAAATTGACTAGATCATTCCGAATCCGTAGCTACTACTTATGAATCATCATCTCAGTCGTCCCCTCATCAAAAGAGAAAACACTCGAAGCGCATGGGAAAACAAAGACCCCCACTGATGACATCTTCATATCATAATCTCAGTGACTTCATGCCCCTGGAGATGGTGATTCCACCTAAAATCCATCCAGTAGTGGATTACACATTGATTGATTGTCAAGGGTATTCCTTAGTTAATACCATAGAGATGGTAAACTGCTACATAATTCCTAACGGTGAGGAGTGCTAGGCGAATCCCCCCAACGTCTCCAACCATCGCCAGCGTCGATGGAGATGTGGATATATGGGACATTGGAGTGCCTCAGTTATTACTTCTAGCTAGGCTATCCATGCTATAGAGACTAGGAAGTACGCCAAGTATAGAGCTTAACATGAGTAACCTTCTCATATAATGACAAGGTCTACCTTCGTCGCCTTTCCTGTTGTTATATTAGGCAGATCCACCTCCACTGCATCATGATCAACCACTATTTTCTCTAGACATGTCTTATTCATCAGAACCACATCCAGTAGTTACTCAATAGGCTTCGACTAGTGATCAGTGAGATATTCCTTGCACCAGTATGTCGTCAGTCTAGTAGGTAGGGCCCACCATACCTCTAGTCATAGAGCATCCAACTGTAAGAAGAAGTTCATTCTTGGAATAGAAGTATGATGTTATCAAACATCTTTCAAGCATTCTAGTAAGTATCTCTATCATTGTGGCCATTATCCTATCATTACATATGAATGAGACCCTCGCCTAGGCTTTATCAAGCCCCCTCCAATTTGAGACAGAGGTAGCAGCCACAGAATCCTTTCATGCTAAGGCGGTCGAGAATATTGAATGTGAAACCATCATCACGTTCTCTAGAGAAGATAAAGGATATCCCATACAGGTGCAAATTTTACCCCTGTATATCACCGACCATTTCAATGGGGTGTAGGTTTCGTGCTGTCTTGTAAACACATGCTCTGGAATCAACAAAATCCAGACTCAAACACTGCGAAATTTGGGGTTATTAGAAGATTATATAAGCTCCTCTAGCCAAAGAATCCATGATTATGATAAGATGGAATAGACATCGGTCGATAAGATATTCTTGAAGACCCAGTTTGGTGGTCTAGTTTCCGGCAGCAAGTTTATTCTTGTCTTCTATGACACCTCCTAAAATGCATTGATGGGAATGTCTTGATCTGTCTGCATGTGGCCGTTATATCATCGTATCACCAGTGCCTCGTGTACTCCCTTAATGGTCATGTGTGATTTCTTCAAGGTGAAGCATCTCAATTTTCTCTTCTAAATCCCTCTATCAAGATGCCGACTATTATAAGAGAAAAGACAAGCAGATTCAGGCTAACGAGGTTGATAATACTATGACCCAGACTGACCTATGAACAAAACTAGATGACACCTATATCATTACAATCCACCGGTTGGAGGATACAACCTTGATCATGGTAAAATGCTTCGTCGCTTCTAGAATGAGGGGGGAACACATTGCCAAGTCAAAGAAACACCAGAAGATCACCTCATACTCTAACACAATTCTGGCTATGGTGATCCCGGTGCTTCCTTCTCCCATAAGGTGTCAGGATGTTGGCCCCATGGCAACGACAATACATCACACTTTCTTGTTCTGTTGGGATGGAATTAACCAGAACAAGCCGGCACGCCACTAGTTCTTTGATATAATCAGGCGTGGACCATTGGGCCAATGAACAGATGGGATCAGATCAATAACCTTCATTGCTATGGTGTCGGAAACACAGGAGCTCTCCAATGTAGTGTCCATTGCTACTCAGGCTGGTACCATCATTCGATCGGGATTTTACGACTCAGAGAAAACTCCTCCTACTGAGGATACCTCCTCCATAAGTAAAGAAGAATATTTAGAGGATGATCCCATGCCTTTGAAAAGGGAATCTCTGCCACAAGGGATGAATTGGTACAGGTGAACCTCGGTAGCGAGGCCGAAACAAAACCCACAATGATTCGTGTTGTTATGCCCCTCGAGGAGTAACAACAGTACATAGAATTCCATAAAAACACTATGATGTATACACCAAGAGTTATGATGATATTCCAGGACTATATCCTTAGGTAGCAATCCATTGGCTTGGTCTCCTAGAAAATCATCTCCTCTTCAAGCAGCCACCCAAAAAGATGCACCCTTTTCATAGTGCCATGGTTGAGGTAGAAGTTGATAATTTAATCAGAGCCAATTTTGTTAAGGAGGTCCAGTACCCCAAATCTATAGACAACATTGTGCTAGTTAGGAAGAAGAACAAATAGAGCAGAGTCTGCATCGACTTCTGGGATCATAACCGTTAGTGTTCAAAGATGATTTCCCCCTTCCTGTGATGTAATAGTTGATCGATGCTACATCTGGGATCCAAGCCCTCTCTTTCTTGGATGGGTACTCCGGGTATAACTAGGGCCGAATGGCCACCGAGGATGAGGAGTCTAAAAATTTCAGGGCACCACAAGTTACATTCTATAAACAAGTCATGCCCTTCTGTCTAAAGAATTCAGGTGCCACCTATCAACAGGCTATGCATCACATATTCAAACCGATCATTATAATGTTGGTGGAATGTTACTTGGATGATCTGGTGGTTAAATCATGAATGTATCCTATCCATATCAAAGAACTTGTTAAATTATTTGGCTTCTTCCATTCCTACCACTTGAATATGAATCCACTAAAGTGTACCTTCATGGTCACCTCTCGAATGTTTCTCGGCTTCGTTTTCAGGTAAAGTGGCATCGAGATCAACCTGGAGAAAATTAATGCCATCAGTCAGATGTCCCCCCTTGAAACCTTCATGAGATTTGAGGTTTCCTTGGACACATGGCCTACATAAGTTGATTCATCATTAATCTGGCTGGAAAGTGTAAGCCCTTTTCCCAGATCATGATAAAGAGCACTGTCTGCGGGTGGGACGAAGAATGTCAGATTGGTTTCCAAGAAATCATGTTGTACCTACTCCAGCCTATGGTCATAATTCCACCTGTCCTTGGAAAGCCACTTATTTTTTACGTGAACACCCTAGAATAGTATCTTGATCCCTTATGGACCAGAAGAACAATGTGGGGATAATGAACAGTATTCACTATCTCTGTTTCATGCTCCTTGATATGAAGACCAGATACTCCCCTATTGATAAGAGTTTCCCCACACTGGTTTTCATAGTATAGAAATTGTGACATTACTTACAACACCACGAGGTAAAGATGGTGTCCAGGGTTGATCCACTAATGTACATCCAAAACTGTCCTACTTGGACAGACCATCTAGCTTAGTGGGTAGTGATTCTCTAGTAGTTAGACATCGGGTTTGTCCCTCATAAGGATTTTAAGAGGAAAGTGTTGGTAGACACCTTGCTTCCCATCCAGCTCCTGCTGACCAGTCCCTAGATCTAAATTTCACTAAAGAAGCAATTCTATTGTTAGACCATCCCGTGTTGTGATGGAAGATTCATGTAGATGGTGCTTCCTAGACCACCACAAGAAGAAGTCTCAATGACCACAGGCTCAATATAGTAGTCCTAGGAATCATCTTTATTACCCCAACACCTGACATTTTTCCATATTCATTCATGTTTTCCGAAGGCTGGACCAACAATGAGGGGGGAGGGGTATCAGGCTCTCATTACTTGCCTCGAGCTAGCCCTTGAGATTGAAGTCACACATTTGCATGTGAAAGGGGACTCTGAACTAGTCATTAAGTAGATAAATAGTGACTATGTAATCCTAATTCCAGAGCTCGTGCCATTGTTGGAACACACTCTCCAGCTAATGGAGGAGTTAACATCTCAGCCAGAAGTTACTCAAATCCCTTGATCTCAGAACGACTGAGATGATTTCCTAGCCAGCCTTGCTGCATCACTTGTAGAGCTCGAATAGGATGATCTGATTATCCAAGTGGCACACCAGAGAGTCATTGATCATGTCACTCCAAAAGACAACGACAACCCGTAGGTAGGCCACCTTACCTTCAGAGCCTCAATATCAGGACCCCCGGTTCCCTTGGATGTAGTGATTAAATATACTCCAAACTGGAGAACCTACTTTGCCGAGTACCTCCAAAATGGTAATCACCCAGTGGATTTGGCAGAGCATGAGTGAATTCGACGCTGCACATTACAGTTTACCCTCTACGATGGTCTTGGTCATTAGAAGTCCTCTTAAAGTGCGAGTTTGATATATTTCTCCTCCATTGAATTTAAGTAGTTGAGAATTCCCATGCCATGCAAGAGGTTAATGTCAGTTCCTGCGTGGCTCACAAGACTGGGCCAAAGCTATCTCACCTGATCTATAGATATGGGTATTTTTTTCTCTCCATGATCCATGACTGCATCGAGTTCTCCAAAAGGTGACATGCATGACAAATTCTTATCAAATTTATGCATCAGCCACCAGATCCTCTCGACACTACAATGTACTCTTGGCCATTTGTGGTATGGGGACTCAATGTCGTGGGATAGTATCCACCAGAAACAACTCACCAGTTACGGTTCATCGTGACTGATATTGATTTATTTTCTATATGGGAATAGGTTGTTCCACTCAAGAAGTTCAAGGTCTATTCCATCATTGAATTTGTGAGCTCCGAAATCATCTACTGATTTGAAGTTCCTCATGCCGTTCTCACTGATAATGACACGAACTTATAGGCATGGGAGCTGAAGAAACAATACGCTAAGCACAACATCCATTCTAACCATACATCCCTTTTTCATGCACAAGAAAATGGACAGATCGAGGTGTTCAACAAAACCCTCACTAAATTTATGCAGAAAATGGTAGGTCTGGACAAGAAGAGTTGGCCGGAAATGTTCCCCAATGCGTTCTAGGATTATCGGATGATAACTCCTAATTACACCAAGGTGACCCCATATTCCCAGGTGTATGGAACATATGTCATCCTTTACATCGAGATTCAGTTTCCCTCATTGCACACATCTGTCTTTGTTCAGAAAGTGCTAGATAAAGTAGCATAAATCCATCTGGCTGACTTAGAAGAGCTTGACAAGAACAGGCTTCATGCCCTGCACAATCTGAAAATGCATCAGAACAAGATAGCTACACCTTTCAAAAAGAAATTTTCCCTCTGCTCTTTCTTACAAGGTGACTTGGTTTTTTCCTTAAGAGCACTAATGATACCTAGCAGGAAACTACCCATGTTGGAGCCCAAATGGGAAGGACCTTACATTGTTCACAAGGTTTACATTAATGGAGCATACTCCCTGGTTACCATAGATGGTGAGAATATAACTACTCTCACTAATGCCAAGTTCCTCAAGAAACACTTTTCCTGAGTCACCAAGTCCCACATGACCTAATACTGTATGGTCCCACATGAATTCAAACTTCATCATGTTACTACATGACCATAGACTGTCTGTTCCTACATAACCTGAAACATTCTGGTCCCGTATGGCCTTAAACTGTATGGTCCAGCGTGACCTAAAACTGTACGGTCCCGCACAACCCTAAAATGAATTAGGTTCCTACATTAACTTAAATTATTGGGTCCTACATGACCTTAAACTTTTTGGTCCTACATGACCTTAAAATGTAAAATTTCCGGCATGACAGTAAACTATATGTATTCTCACATGACGTTAAACATTATGTTTTCTTTCCTGACATTAAACTGTGTGTCATCTTACAAGACGTTAAACTGTGTGTTGTCCTACAAGACTTTTTACTGTAAGAACTATGTATGGCTTGATTCACATCCCCATGGGATGTGTAAGAAGTCTCAAATGATTCTTCATGAGTCTATCCCATGTTCCCTCATTGACTATCACCTCTGGTTATAGTTCTTTTGGAGGATCCCATATGGTGTCGTGTAGGATACTTTGACCCAAATCATGTCCAAATCAGGATGATTGCACTATGTGCCCTCCCTCATTCTTCTCTCCTCCCACATCCCCACTGCACGATGTGAAATTGCATGGCCTACAGAACTACTTATGGCTTGATTCTCATCCTGATGCACTACAACAGAATCACCGTTTAGTGGCGGTTTTTTTGCATTTAGTGGAGGTTTAAACCACTGCTACATTTTTTTGTGGTGGTTTACAGAAACCGCCGCCTAATAGGGCGTCGCCAATCTACTAGAGGCGGTTATTTGCGTTTAGCGGCAGTTTCAAGAATGCTTCGTAGCTGACTCATTTCGCGGCGGTTTTCCTAAATTTTGTGGCGGTTTTATGAGACTTGGATATCACTTTATTCGCGGTAGTTACAACCGCCGCTAATACACTCAAATTCTAGCGGCCGTAAAACTGCCGCTAAAGTCCCAGGAACCACTGTAGAATGAGGTAGCCACGGTGCTCATATTTAGTGGCAGTTATAAGAGCCACTAAATGTAAATTTTATTTTACGTTTAGCGGTGGTTTTCACCATTTAGCGGTGGTTTTAACTGCCACCAATATAAATTTCGCGGCCATTAAAACCGCCGTGAAAAGCTGCCCCGAATAAAAATAACAATTCGTTGCTTCTGCTGCACCACTACCCTGAACAACAAATAAAACCAGAAATATAAACCAACTGAGAAAAACCTTAGAAACAACACTCAACATGGGGATCAATAAGAAGAAATCACATATCATATCGACTAACCAGTTCACTACACCTCCTGTGTTGGAGGACAAAGTCATCAGCCTCACAAAAAAATGTTTCAACATAGACCCACATAGACTTCAATGAAAGTTAATTATCTGTTTATGAAGGATCAAAGGACTCCTTGGTCAGTAAAATCACAAACTATAAAATATATATGATGTGAATCCTACATGCCAAATATGATGCATGGGAGTCCTCTTTATTCCCCGCCCAAGAGTCAAAAACCATCTCTGGCCTCCCAGCAATGACCAAGAGTTGAATATCCAGAATAAATCACAACATCCAAAAAACATGTTTTTCTCTCAATGAGAAATAATATACAACATTAATATTTATAAACAGAAAAAAAATCTAAAACCCTGGAAAATAAGACTTCCTATTAGAGAAAGTATTATTAACACATCAGTCAGATATCCATCAAAGGTTCCAACACATTCCTCATACTCATGTATACAATATCCTAAATAGTAAATACTAGGAAGGTAAAACTCCATTGATACAACATTGTAACATTCCAAACTAGATTCCACTAAACTGATGCTCTGAGCTGATGGGTTACTAGTCATTAAGCACACCTCCCCGTACTCCAGATGCCACCAACTAGTAGAGAGGACCCAAGTGGTGATATTTGGAGAACTATTACCACATATAAAATTAATAAACAATATAAAATATATAATTATCATGAAAAATGGAAAGTAAATGAATGCAGAAGATGTACACAACTAAAAAATAAAAAGCTTCAATAATACATTGATGTAAAATCCTGAACAACTACACAACACGATACAACACTGGTGACCCACTAGTCTGACCATAAAAATAAAACATTACACATTAAAATCCATGTAAAAGTACATGGATCCACTATAAACTCTATATACTCAAACATGTATAGTCTTATACTTATACAATGATACATAAATATGAAATTCATTAGTATGTAATATAAATTATTATATTCTAGTTTCCAAAAAAATTCTTTTTACTACCATCTTTAAAAAATTATCTTATTATAATAGTCAAGAGTTTCTTAAATGATAAAAACATGAAGTAATCCATATCATCTATAATCAATCAATAAGATTCAACGCATAGTAATATAATGAAAATCCATAAAGTACAAGAGACTCACTTTTCCTTTCTAATTTACTCTTAACTAGTTTACTATTTTATTTAGTTTGTTCTTCTTTAAAGAGTGTTCCCCCATGTTCCCATTCCTCATAACCATGAGTAATAAAGTAGTCATAACCAAACAAATATAAAAATAATAATATAGGACACTTGGAAAAGTTCTTAGTAGGATATTCAAACAATTTATTCCTAATGGTACAAGATAAGTTTATAAATATTCTACCTCAACCAAATATATGGTGCCTATTGTGTAATGAAGGAGAAAAATAATATGGTGACCTAAAACACACGAGGGGAGCCTTAATCAACCTAAAACATAGTTATTTCCAATAAAAACCAAATCCAATCCACTGTACAACCCCTATGATACATGGTTAAAAATCATTATATCAATATTATTGAAGAAGGTCGCAATATGAAAAAAGAACTACAACATAACGTCACCCAAGGATGAACCATTATAAATTGAACTCTAGGTCCTTGTGTAATGATAGAGGTAGACACACCATAAATAACCAACTGGAAGAACTCTAAATTCATCCTTTGAACACCATGTCATATCAAGAAAGTACCACTCTATGAAGGAACTCTACATAAAACATCATCCTCTTGTTGATTTAATTTTAAAACCTTTGATCTCTTACAACTACATGTAAATTATCCTACAATCCTTCCGACTATGTTCACCACTTGAGGGTTGTATTCAGCTACTAGGTTTTCATTTCATCACTAAACTTTTATCTTTTTCTAACATTAGTTAACCTCGTCCTTTACTCCTCGTTAAATCTACATGCTTGATATCAATTGTCTTAAAAAAAACTAAATTTTATTTTAATCTCAAAACCTCTTTCACATATAGCTTCATTTTATTATATATTTTTAGTGAGAGAATTTACAACCTGGAAATTAGTTATAAATAAATCCCTTAAACCTAATGATCTAGAACATAATATAAGAAACAAGAACTTAAGTAAATAACTCTAGTGGTATCCATCACGCTAACTTCTTCCATATCCTCAATTGGATACCACTTATATGTTCTAATGTCACTTTTTATCACCATATTTTGATTGATAGAATTTAATACTTTATATAAGGCTTTTACACCACTTGAAAAACATTTTACTCAGTGAATTTTTCTCTTACATTTGGCTCCACAGAATCAAGAGGAGGATCCAATGATATGTGACAATCTTCATCTGCCTGTGTTACATTCTCAAAAACATCACTTGTCACGTTTCAATTTGTAGCACCCTCTTCTGGTTGTTCTGATATTTTTTGATGCTGATAGTGGTGTCTTGCAGTGCCGAATGAATCATTTATTGGTTTTTCATTTCATTTTCCATTGTCGACGAACTTGGGACCTCATTCTGTGGATTAACATCAGTTCTCAATCTTTCTGTAACGGTCGATTATCTATGCCAAATCCAACAAAAATATTGAGCAGGGAATTGCTTCAGTATTAAATGTTCATAAACCTCATCTCTCTTCAACCATGTTCTAAATTTACATTTAGGACATGGACATTTTATTCTCCCTTCAACGGATCGATTAGAAATTGAAAAATCTAAATACTCATTCAAACCCTTAACATACTGAGGTGTGTTCCCCGGTAATGTGATCCAGCTTTTATCCATGTATATCACAATGTTCCTACACAAAACACAAATAATTTCATAAAATAGCATTAAAAAAAACAATAAATATATTCAAAAAATTAATCCTTAAAAAAATCTAAATGAAAACTACCAAAAATCCAAAAATAATTTCAACGATCAAAGGTCCCAAAACCACACCTCCAAAAAATTATCAAACATGAGACATATTCTATAACCCCATCATCAAAAACAAATAATGACGAAAAATATTTCCATAATAGAGAAAAATTCAAGGTTATATCAGGAAATGGATCTTAGAATTCCACAATGTCCCTAAACTGGAAGCACAAAATTGATGAACTCTTTCAATAAGAATGGGCCTTTTCATCATGTTATGGTTTATCCTACCTCTACTCCTTGCACACTAGATTCTCTTCATTCCCACTATTAATTTGTTTAATACCTGATAAAACTAAGGAATGAACAACTATCGATTTCCAAGAATATTTAGCTTCCATTCACATGTCCCTAGTGACAACCTCCAAAATGGATGTTATGCCCAATGAAAGTAGAGATGTACCAAGGTGTGGGTGAATTCCATCACCCAAGAAATGATCCTTCTCATAATTCATGACCCCTATTTTTTGGAGAATATATGCCAAACCTTGAAAGGTTTTTAACATACTCCCATACTGATCTGTCAACAATAAAATATCTCATGAGCTCAGTCTATTTCTCTACATTCATTCCCTTAGGAAATAACAATTAAAAAAATCAATCTTGATGAGATTATAATTCATACATTCATGAAGTTAAGAAGGTACCACTGACTCCCACAAGAATCTACTGAAACTATAAATCCAGTTCTAAAAAATTGTCACCCACAAAGTATTAGGTTCTCTATGATAATTGAGGATCACCTCAATTTGTTCCAACTACCTAACTACTTCCACTGACCCTTGAAAAAAACTTAATGAAGGAAGATAATGATTCAAGAATCCTATGATGGTGTTCGAGATTGAAAATGATTTAACATCAACAAATCAACACATATTCTAGGCCGGAATAAGAACTAAAGAATCCTTTTCGAAAATTACAGTGGACAACAATAACATCTAAATGAACTATATCAATTAAATACACAAAATAAAGCCTAATTATTCTATATAGAAGTAAGAATCAAATACAAAAGAAAGTATAAATTAAACAACGAACGCACTAACGAAACCAGAATTACTTTTTGTTTTAAACCACCATTTTTTATAAGTAATTATGAAATACCACCTCCAATAAGTGTGGACCTCATTTGGAAAATATAGATTGGAGAGGAGTTGAAACATGATAATAGGTGGATAAATTGTGATGTGAATGCTTTGTCTTTGTGGGAAGTGTGTCTAGGCACAAACCATGAAGACATTTTTGAAACCCGAGAACATGTATTTGAAATAGGATTATAGGGGGATAAAAGGTCTATCTCTTAAAATTTCCAAAACTAGACTCAAATGACTCACATGATTCTCGTCGGTTTAATATTAAACCAATATGTCATACTCAAATACAAGTAAAATGATTCAGGTTAATCATGGAATATAATTTTGTTCAATACTATAAAAATTATGTGATCATTTGTTTGACCAAAATGAATAGAAATATACTTTTAATGTCCATACCTACTCTAGAAGAATATCTCCAATATATCCAACTCTATTATTCATAGCTAGTGAAAACCAGAATGGTTATAAATATTTGAGAACCAGTTATTCACTTTCAACTGATCAAATATATCACCAGTCTAAGGCAATAGAAACTTGTTATTTACTATGTATTGACTCATCTTTCGGTAATCATTACAGAGGTGAAGGGTTCCATAATATTTATTTAAAAAAAAATCCATTTCCCAATATTAAAGGCTTGGGAGAATAAATCATTTATCAGATACAGTAGGTTTATCAAAACAAATCATAAAGGAAACAACATAGAACATGAAATAAATATGTCCCTACCATGATGAATGAATGTCAATATATGCATTCCTATATCCCTATTATGATGCATGAATACTTATTTAACACTATTCTGGACCATGAGTATAAATATCAAGAATCAAAATTCAACACTAAACAATACCATCACACAAAACACAAATCACCCAAGGTGAAATAACATCAAGTTTTTCAATAATATAACATAAGAACCAATCCCGTCCATATGAACACATATTTCCCCAATACATTGTCTAGAAACTCTTATTTAGAAGCTCATTTCTATGTCTTCACAGATCCTAGTATATCTTATACCTTTCAGAAAGTAGTAATGTAATAGAAATTTAAACATGATTCTTTGATACCACTTTGCTACATCCCCCAATCCATCACTCTCTCATGTGGCCAAATCAGGTTTTTATGGGACCTCATGCATTCCTACCCATATTCCATAGGTCATTGACTAGAAATGTGTTTGATATTTATAGTGGGGAGACTATACCCTTGAGTATGTAGTTATATAGAAGTGGAAAAATCAAAATAAATAACTATAATAAAATAAATATCCATAGAGGAAACCATATAATAAAACATGCAAACAAAAAAAATCCAACTAATGAATCCAATAAATAATAATGGAATACTTTTATGAGATGATGTAATTAAAATGAATTTATTGATGGTTCTAATATAGAGTAAAAGACTTTGTGTTTCAAATAGTGACACAAAAGTCCACTATCCCAATCCCTATTTCAATCCCTTCTCCAAAATCCAACCGATCCTATATGAAAAAAATTAACACAAAGTTCTCTTTACCTTTTTGAATCCTACATCCATGAAATCTACTAGGGTTCAAAATGTTTAGATGAGTAGGTTGTGAGTAAAACTTATTAGGTCAACAACATTATTCTTATAAAAAAGAGTTGGCTATATATTGTACACATTAAGGGGATAAGAATTAATATTAATTAATCAATCAACACAATACATGAATCATCCTAATACAGAACCATGTCATATTATCTCTGACTTTATTACACAACCGTGCCAACAATAAGAATAAACCATGGAAAAATTAAAAAACTTGGAATATCCTTCTATATAAGCGTTTCATCCATTGGGAATAGCCATATATATAATTATTTCAACATGTGTCCATTAGAATAGATCACTATATTTGCATCTCATCATATATATATGGGCATAACGTTCTATATAAGAATTTAAAACCTTAGGGTTTCGTATAGGATGTCGGGGAAGTAGGGTCGCCGGCGTAATGGGGTCGCCGGGGTCGTGGGGTTCTTGGGGGGTTGGGGTCGCCGAGGTTGTGGGGTAGCCGGGGTCGCGGGGTCACCGGGGTCGTGGGGTCTCTGGGGTCACGGGGTAGCCGGGGTCACGGGGGGCTGGGGTCGCGGGGGGCTGGGTGAACTTGGGTGAGGAGGGTCGGGGTGGGGGAAGGGTCGGGCTGTTAAAAAAAACAATGTTTTCCGGCGGTTCCTTGAACCTCTCCTAAATAGTGGTTTTGTTGTATGGATGGGATATGTAGGAATTCCAGGACATTTCTTCCGTAGGCCCAGTCAAAATCTTAGGGACAACCCATTGGGTCCTGGTACATGGTGTGGTACATGATTTTTACCTCATCCACGTTGAGTTCATCATGATAGTACTGTATATCCCTCTTCCCTAAAGATCCCAACCTCTTCTACTATCCATCTTGACTTTAACTTGCACGAGCACATTTATTCTTTTCACACTCCGTCATTTGGGTTTCCATTATCTTTCAAAATCTAAAGGGACCTCAAACGGTATGGATACTTAGACTAAGGGCTCTCCTACCATTACTGTCACGACCCGCCCTCGGGGCCCGTTTCGTGACTACCCAAAACCTGCCTTCCATATGCCAGGGGCTGGCGACTGACACCAAGGAGTAATTCCCCATCTAAATGGGAAGGCATTTCCTTTGTAAAGTAAACAAACACCACAGAGCAAGAAAGTAGAAGTAACCACTAAGTAAAAAAAAACTAGGTACAATAGAAAGTGCGGTAAAGTAAGTGGGCCAGAATACAAACCCAGACTGAATGTAAAGTACAACTGAAAAGGAGAGTACATCAATTGAAATGTAAATCCACAGATTCGAGTCGTCCACTAGAAGTCCCACCTGAAGGGTGGGTACAAATAGCCTCCACAGCTCCTCGGGTCCAGCCGTCTGCTCTGAGTATGCCCCGCCCAGTGGTCCACCTCCGGGTACCGTCCTGCTCCTCGTGCCTCAACCACGATCAGCGTTGTCCGTCGTCTGCATCCAACAAAACGTAGTGTTGGCATAACCCATGTAGGGGTGAGTATAAACTACTTAGTAGGGACCTCGAGACCCACAAAGGAATCCCATAATCCACAAAGGATAATCCACGAAGGAACGAACAATCACGAAGTAACATCCAACACTACTTAGGTATATGCCCATACATATACCTAAGTCATCAACTCTCCTTCGGCTCCAACATCCGAGCCCAAGTACAACCCAGTCCACACAGGAAAACACAAACAAATCCACATAAGAAAGCATAACATAATCCACATAGGATATAAAGTCAAAATTATCGAAGATAAGGATCGAAAAACAAGACACAACTCATATAGGTATACTTATTCATGATGTCAAAACCACTACTGCTGGAGAACTCCTCCTCTGTCGAGTACAGTGGGTCTGCCGCTACAACCAAGCGCGCCAAACTCCTCCTCTGTCAAGAACTGTGGGCATGCTTCTACAACCAAGCGCTTCCCTCCATGGGTCTATCGCTACAACCATGTGCTCCCCCACATAGGCTCCAGAGGTACTCCTTCTGTTGAGTACCGCGGGTCTGACGCTACAACCAAGCTCTCCTCCGTCGTGAGTCTGCCGCTACAACCAAGCGCTCCCCCTTATAGCCTCCAGAGGTACTCCTTATGATGAGGATCGCGAGTCTGCCACTACTACCAAGCACTCCTCCACCGTGGGTATGCTGCTACAACCAAGCACTCCACACTGGGCTATCCGAAATACACTGAGTCGATAGATCAGCAGTCGTCAAGTCTCAGCCAGCTACTAGGTCTCTGCACTCTGTTAGCTCGTCACTGAGAGGGTCCGCTCCACGAGCTACTGGTCGATAGTCCAAGTATCACGAAGTTCCATAATGAAGTATCTCAAAGGACCACCTCGTCATAGGGGTCTCAACACAACAGACAGTGCGTCAGTCGGATGCCCGGTCTGTGAGTTACTAGCCATTTCGTCCCTGGGGCCCAGTTGGATTTCGGGTTCAATCCAACCCGGCCATTTTCCAACTGCAATCAAAACTCAGGAGAAGCACGCCAAAAGTTTCGTCTCATTAAGAGGAATCCAACAAAGTTGACGGCACGTTAATCGGACGTCTGGAGCTCAAGTTATAAGCGTTTCTGGTCCAAGGGCCCTGTTGGTTTTGTGTACGAACCAACCCGACTGAACCCAAAGTACTCCGAAACCTTGAGTGTAGTATACTGAACCAACCGTCTCTTCCAAGGATCGCATCGCCGCTGACGGTGCATCGATCGGAGGTCTGGAACCCATGTTATGGGCAACAGACCGTGAGAGGTCCGGTATAATAGGGTTCAGGCCCGGTCCGACCCGGCCCGAACCGGGTCGACCCGACCCGGGTCCGGGTCCGGCTCGCTTGGGCATGGCCCGGCCCGTCTGGTGCAGCCTGGCCCGGACGGCGCGGCGCGGCCCGATGGTCCGGTCTGGCGGCTCGTCCCGGCGCGCTACCGCTAGCCCGGTGGCCAGGCGGCTCGGCCGTTACGGCTGAGCGAAGTGGGGGGGGGGGGGGGCTGCCCCCGCGTAGAGAACCCGCGGCCCCCATGTTGGGGGCCGCACCTGCTGGCTGACTGGGGGTCACGAACCCCCGGTTTTCCCCTGAATGGCCGGCTCGCTCTAGCCAGCCGGCTGCTGCCGCCACGGGATGAGCGTTGGCCGGTCCCCCTGCTCCGACGCTAGCTGCCCGGAACCGGCCACCGGTCTCCCCGCTCTGCCCTGGCCTTGGTTCGTTCGGCACGGCGCGAAGGCACCGCGCCCCTCCACCGCAGCCCTGCTCCGGCCGCGGTGCTTTTATAGTTCTCCGGCATGGCACGACGGGGCCGCGTCTTTGGTTCGTCTTCAACGGCGCGGCGCGACGACAACACTTCTCCCCCTTTCTTTAATATTTCTGCGCGGTGCTTCGGCACCGCGTTGCCTTGTACGTGCTGCAACCAACATCAAACAACCAAAAGGGAGAGGAGGTTCGGCCGTGTTCATGTGGTCCGACCCCCTCACGTTATTGCGGTATCAGGAGGCTCCAATTGAAATGATGAAAGCCGACGGAAGATTTCACGAACAACAATTAAAATAAATCCCTACCTCGTCGAATTCGATGAGCACGGATTCGTCATGGAATTAACCGTCGCAGAAGAAGGCATCACAGAAGGAGGATCATCACGTCATGGAGAAAGGATTCATCGGCGTCTCGTCGTCGATCTCTGAGGATCCAGCGTTCTTGTTGACCTTCGTCGGAGGTCGGCGTTCCTTGCGTTCTTCGCATTCTTCGCATTCTTGGTCGAGGAGGATGAACTTCACGGCTTGAGAGAATTCTCCCCACAACCCACCCCTAATAAAATAAGAGTGGTCTTATTTTTTTAACACAAGCCAACATTTGAATTTCAAAAATAAACAATCAATTAAAAGAATTAATTGATGAGTTTTAAACCGCCCAATTAATGAGGCGTTTATTAACCAGAATAAATGCAAGGGTTGACTTCATTAATAGGGGGTGTAGGTGCGTTACATAATTAAAGGAGGGGGTTTAGGAAGAAAAGAAACGATGGGGATCATGTGGGACCCACATCACAAATATCCTACCAAGTGGGTAGGATATTGTGGGTCCCACTTCCAACACTTAGCTTAGGTTAAACAACATGAAGTAAAATAAAAATTGTGCGTCCAAGTTTTACTTTATTCCTTTACTTAACCCCAAAATGAAAAAACCACACTCGAGCAAACACAACTTCGAAAAAGGTGTTTCTATGAAATTACCGGCGATGTGATTCCATCGGTGCCCTCGGAATTCGATTCCGAGCACCGGTTCAAAAGTTAGAAAAACTCGCTCGTTCGTTTACTGAACGTACCCGAGCTAAAATTCAAAAAATGATTCTGGGCACACCGGGCCTTGGAATCAGGTGCCGTCAGAAACCGCGTTCTTGTAAAATCCCAAAGAAAATTAAGAAATAATTTACCATGAATTTAACGGGTGTTTACATTATTCCCACCTCAGGAATTTACATCCTCGTAAAGTTTTAACACAAACTAGGGTTACAAAAGCGGTACTGAGCATGCATCTAAGCCTTCCGCTCCCATGTGTACTCACCTGGAGGTCCCCGTGCTGCCATCTGATTTGCACTAGAGGAATCGACCATCCACGTAGGACCCGCTCCTATCGATCCTCAATCTACACTAGGACTTCCGCAAAAGTCACCCCATCACCAATGTCCAGCTCCTCATGGTCGATGATATGCGAAGGGTCGAACACGTATCTCCTCAGTTGAGATACGTGGAAGTCGGCATTCACCTGGTGTAACTAAGGTGGATGGCTCAATTGGTAAACCACCTCGCCTACCCTATTGAGGACCTGAAAAGGTCCACTAAACCTCAGAGATAACTTGTCGCCTCGGCCACATCTCCATAACTCACGTCGAGGTGAGACCCGAAGGGAAACGTGGTCACCATCCTCGAACTCTATTGTTCTCCACCTCCTTTCAGCACTAGACATTTTCTGGCTCTGAGATGTCCTCATCCACTCTTGGATGACTTGGACCTTTCAGGTCCTACAAGAGCTGCTGAGATTTCTTATTTGTCGATAAAAGAAATCTGGTCTAATCCACTGGATGAACCACCTTCTTTTCCTAATACAGTCAATCCCGACATGGATGATACTAACCCATACCAAGGATGACGTCGTAAGGCCTCGACGCTACTACCAAGAGATCCAACCATTACTCTAACCTCCAAGGGTTGAGTCACACTGTTGGCATCAGTGTGTGGTCACTGGGTCTCCTCCAGTAGGTATCTCAAAGTGAGGGTCATGTCATTGGTTTTTAAACTGCAACCTCTTAGTAACAACATAAAGAGAGGACAAGAAGGTAAACTCCAAAAGAAAGGTGTCTTTTATTACTACAGCTCAAAGTACAACGACACAAAGCATCTACAAACAAACATCAAAAAAGATAGAAGTAGCATAAAAAAAGTATCCAGGTCTTGAGCTAGTACCTCTCCTATTCATATGCTACCAGAGCTCCATGATCGTAGGCCTCGGCTGCCTGAAGCCGAGCTCTCCCATGTCCACCAGTTCCCTGCGGTCGGGGTGGACCTCCTGGTGCTGGTGGTGGAAACACCTCGAAACATCGTCCACCTCCAGCTGCACGGCCAGCTTCCCTGCCACGGTCTCCTGTTCCATGCGGTCCGCCTCGATCGAACCTCTTCCTATGCCTGGGAGGCCCTTCGTTCATCTACTGGTCATCCGTATGGCGGGTCGGACAGTCACGAGCCATGTGACCAACCCCGCCGCAGGAGTAACAGTGTCTGCTCATGTTAAGTCATTGTCCACCACGGATGCCTCACACAAATGATCATGTGTCATGCAGTCAACCACATGTAGGTCTAGTCCTCTTGGACCCCTATGTCATCTGTCTACTGCCTGCTACAGAAAAATTTGCCGCATGCCGGCTATTTGTGGGTCCTGCTACTGGAGACTGCTCAGTAAGGAAACTCTCTACTAAGAGGACTCGCTCCAACACCCCTGTCTGTGTCGGAATGCTGTGAGAAACAACTGAATCTCTGATCTCTCTCTTGAGCCCCTGCTCGAAAGATAGGGCCCTGAAGAATGGGTCTCGTACCATGTCCGTTGAATAGCTCGATAGATCGCTAAACCTTGCCACATTCTGGGATACTGTCATGCTGCCCTGCCGCAGCTGTAGAAACTCCTGGATGTGCACCACACGGAGGGTGGCTGGGAAGAACTCTAGGCAGAAAAGGCTCTCAAAGTCCGTCCAAAGGGGTGATGCCTCGTCGTGCACCTGGAGCATCAAGATCCACCATCTGCCTGCTGCCGCGTGCAGGAGGCTCGCTGCAAGGACCACCATAAGGTCAACTCGTGTCCCTACCAAACGGAAAACTCGTACAACTACATCCAGCCAATCCTCAGCTGCCTGAGGGTCCGTCTCCCCACGGAACCTGGGCAGTCTCTGATGCTAAAACTCGTGTTGTGCACTAAGGTGACGTGCACCGTCAGTGGCTGGGGCTGGTAGTATCGGTGTCTCTGCGGATATAGTTACCGTCGGTGCCTCTGCTATCAAAGGGCCCTTTACCGAGGCCTCGTCGCTCGGTGGGCTATCGTTCCGCACAACGCTCGGAACCCTAGCTGGCTGCTGTTGTGGGCCCATCCAGAAGAGAAATAAGTGCGCCATGGTTAAACAGTATACCTGGTGAGATGACATAATGTAATCACAAAGAAAACATGAAACACACATGCAATCAATGTTTTCGTGCATTATGTCGGAAATCATAATTCAGGGTCCTAGTGTACGGATACGTCGGCCGCCGCACTGACACTGGACTCCTTGGACTAATATCCACACTCAATACTCTTAACACTTTTGCTTCACATAGAAAAAGATCAGAGTCCTGAGTTCTGTGGTAGAACCAAACTCCTCTGATACCAATTTGTCACAAACAACCCTCAGGGCCCGTGTCGTGACTACCCCAAGCCCGTCTTCCATAGGACAGGGGATGGCAACTAGCACCAAGGAATAATTCTCCATATAAAGGGAAGGCATTGCCCCTATAAAGTAAAAAAATGCCATAGAGCAAGCAAGTATAAGTAAAAACACTAAGTAAAAAAAACTGGGTATAATAGAAAGTGTGGTAAAGTAAGTGGGATAGAATACAAACCCAAACTGAAAGTAAAGTACAACTGAAAAGGAGAGTACAAAAACTGAAAAGTAAAGCCACAGTCTCAAGCCATCCACTGGAAGTCTCACCTGATGGGTGGGTACAGATAGCCTCCACAGCTCCTTGGGTCCAGCCGTCCGCTCCGAGTACGCCCCGCCCAGTGGTCCACCTCCGGGTACCGACCTGCTCCTCATGCCTCAACCATGATCAGCGTTGTCCGTCGTCTACATCCAACACAACGTAGTGCAGGCATAGCCTGTGCAGGGGTGAGTATAAGATACTCAGTAGGGACCCCGAGACCCCCGATGGTCTCCCAGAATCCACAAAGGATAATCCACGAAGGAAAGAACAATCACGAAGTAACATCCAACACTACTTAGGTATATGCCCATAAATATACCTAAGTCATCAATTCTCATTCTACTCCAACATCCAAGCCCAAGTACAACCTAGTGCACATAGGAAAACACAACCATATCCATACTGGAAAGCATAACATAATCCACACAGGATATCAAGTCAAACTTATCAAAGATAAGGATTTAAAAACAAGACTCAGCTCACAAAGGTATACTTCTTCATGATTTCAAAACCACTGCTACTGGAGAAATCCTCATATGTCGACTACAGTGGGCCTGCGGCTACAACCAAGCACGCAGAACTCCTCCTCTGTCGAGAACTGTGGGCCTGCTGCTACAACCAAGCGCTTCCCTCCATGGGTCTGCCACTTCAACCAAGCGCTCCCCCACATAGGCTCCAAAGGTACTCCTTCTGTTGAGTACCACGTGTATGCCGCTACAACCATGCGCTCCTCCGCTATGGGTCTGAAGCTACGACCAAGCGCTCCCCCTCATAGCCTCCAAAGGTACTCTATCTGTTGAGTACCATGGGTCTTCCGCTACTACAAAGCGCTCCTCCACTGTGGGTCTGCCGCTAAAACCAAGCGCTTCCCCTCATAGCCTCTAGAGGTACTCCTTCTATTGAGTACCGTGGGTCTGCCGCTATTACCAAGCGTTCCTCTATCGTGGGTCTGCCGTTACAACCAAGCGCTCCCCACTGGTAAATCCGAAATACACCGAGTCGATAGATCAGCTGTCGTCAAGTCTCAGCCAGCTACTAGGTCTCTGCACTCTGTTAGTTCGTCACTGGGAGGGTCTGATCCATGAGCTACCGGTCAATACTCCAAGTATCATGATGTTCAAAAAAAATATTTTAAAGTACTGCCTCGTCATAGGGGTCTCAACGCAACAGACGGTACGTCAGTCAGACGCCCGGTCTATGAGTTACTAGCCTTTTCATCCTAGGGGCCCAGTTGGATTTTGGGTTCAATCCAACCCGGCCATTATCCAACTACAACAAAAACTTAGAAGAATCATGCCAAAAGTTTCATCTCATCATGAGGAATCCAAAAATTTTTACGGCACATCAATCGGACGTCCGGAGCTCAAGTTATAAGCATTTCCGCTCCCATGGGCCAGTTGGTTCCGTGTACGAACCAACCCGGCTGAACCCAAAGTACTCTGAAACCTTGAGTGTAGTATATCGAAACAACTGTCTCGATCCAAGGATCGCATCGCTGCTAACGGTGCATAGATTGGAGGTCTTCAGCCCATGTTATAGGCAAAGGACCGTGAGAGGTCCGGTATAAGGGGGTTCGGGCCTGGTCCGACCCGGCCCGGTACCCCCTGGGTCGGCCCAAACCGGGTCGACCCGACCCAGGTCTGGGTTTGGTCCGCATGGGCATGGCCCGACCCGACCGGCGCGGCCCTGCGCGCTGGCACTGGCCAGGTGGCCAGGCGGCCAGGCGGCTCGGCCGAGTGAAGAGGGGGGGGGGGGGGCGCTGACCCCCGCATAGAGAACCCATGGCCTCCATGGGGGGGGGGGGGCGCACCTGCTGGCCGACCGGGGGTACAAACCCCCGGTTTTCCCCTGACCGGCCGGCCCACTCTGGCCAGCTGGCTACTTCCGCCACGAGACTGGCACTGGCATGTCCCCCTGCTCCGACGTCGGCGGCCTGGAACCGGCCACCGGTCTCCCCGCTCCGCCACTGCCCGAGTCACGGCCGTGGTCCGTCCAACACGGCACGACGGCGCCGCGCCCCTCTGCCACGGCCCCACTCCGGCCGCGGAACTTTTGAAGTTCTCCAGCGTGGCGCGACGGGGCCACGTCTTTGGTTCGTCTTCAACGGCGCGACGCGACGACGACACTTCTCCCCCTTTCTTTAATATTTCCGCACAGTGCTTCGGCACCGCGTTGCCTTGTACATGCCACAAACAACATCAAACAACCGAATGAGAGAGGAGGGTCTACCATGTTCGTGCGGTCCGACCCCCTCCCCTTATTGCGGTATCAGGCGGCTCCAACAGAAATGAAGAATGGCGAGAGAAGAATTCACGAACAACAATTAAAATAAACCCCTACCTCGTCGAATTCGATGAGCGAGGATTCGTCGTGGAATTAACCATCACAGAAGAAGGCGTCGCGGAAGAAGGATCGTCGAGTCGCATAGAAAGGATTCTTCGGCGTCGCGTCGTCGATCTCCGAGGATCCGGCGTTCTTGTTGACCTTCTTCGGATGTCAGCGTTCCTTGCGTTCTTCACGTTCTTCGTGTTCTTTGTCGAGGAGGAAGAACTTCACGGCTTAAGCGAATTCTCCCCAAACCCTCTTGCACAACCCACCACTAATAAAATAAAATTTGCCTTATTTTATTAACACAAGCCAAAAATTGAATTTCAAAAAGAAACAATCAATTAACAAAACTAATTGAGGAGTTTTAAACCGCCCAATTAATGAGGCATTTATGAACCAGAATAAATGCAAGGGTTGACTTCATTAATAGGGGGTGCGGGTGCGTTACTTAATTAAAAGAGGGGGTTTAGGAAGAAAAGAAACGATGGGGCTCGTGTGGGACCCACCTCACAAATATCCTACCATGTGGGTAGGATATTGTGGGTCCCACTTCCAAAACTAAGCTTAGGATATAAAACTTGTAGTAAAATAAAAATTGTGCGTCCAATTTTTATTTTATTCCTTTACTAAACCCCAAAATATAAAAACCACACCCGATCAAACACAATTTAGGAAAAGGTGTTTCTAAGAAATTACCGGCGCTGCGATTCCATCGGTACCATCAGAATTTGATTCCGAGTACCGGGTGAAAAGTTAGAAAAACCCGCTCATTCTTTCACGGAACGTACCCGAGCTAAACTTCAGAAAATGATTCTGGGCACACCGGGCCTCAGAATCACGTGCTGTCAGAAACTACATTCTTGTAAAATCCCAAAGAAAATTAGTAAAAAATTTCCCTTGAAATTTACGGTTCATTACAATTACGGGCTTACACCCTCGAGGATCTTGAATGAAAAATTATCACAAGTCCCACGTTGGAAATATGGTCAGAGGTCGATGCTCATTTGTTATTCCAATTTTATTTCACCACGATGTGGAAGTTTTGTTACGAATTTGGTCAAAAACTATCCTTTTTCATTTTCATCACCCCCATATGTCCCAGAAAAGGAGTGCAGTAGCTCATTTTCCCCATTGTCTCTTCAAGCCTTGTTCGTCCTTGGCCATGAGTGTGATTCTAGCTATCGGGCCCTTATGTGATGGGAATATCATAGTCCTTCTCCTTGTTTCCCACACCTAGAATTACTTATGTGGGATTTGAAGTTGAGGTAAGTCAATGCCCACATGAGAGGTCATTTGGCTACTATTGGCTGAGATGCCTAGCCTTAGGTCCCTTGACCCTTTCGACCCCTTGGCCCGAGTTCTCATATAGGGGTGTGCGGTGTGGTATAGACTCACGTCCTTATTCACGTCGGGTTATTTTTCCATGCCGCACATACCCTCTTTGAGACATCCCTCCATTTATCGGTTTTTCTGTGAGCATAGTCCCTTCCATGATTTTCGAGCCCTATCATTTGGGTTTCCATCATCTTCTATACCCAAATGGACCCCTGAATGTCATGGATTCATGGCCCAATGGCTCTCCTACCATTACGGGCCACCGTCCTCGAGGGTTTAGAAAAAAAATTGATACAAGTCTTGTGTTGAGACTATATTCAACAGTTGACACTCAATTGTATTCCCCATCCTCCGGTCACATAGATATAGATACTGTGTTGCGAACATGTTCAACAGCTATCCTCTATCATCGTCATAGTTTTGTGGCCTTCCACAGGCACAATGATTTTCCCTCTTTACTCACCTATCCCATGCATAAGACATTAAATTATGCATTTACGGTCAGAGCCTTATGACCTTAAACTAAGAGCACCATATTCCTAACTACACGATGTTAAACTGCATGGCCTTCAGAGCTATGTGTCGCTTGATTCCCATCTGTATGGGATATGTATGACCGCCCAAACATCTAGTCTTCGGTTTTAGCCTCATCTTTTAGAAACCTCCCTACCGTCTTGGCCACTAGGCATGCGTTTTTCTAGGTGAGGGATATGTGGTGTGGTTTGGGATTATGTCCCCATTCACGTTTGATTTATAACAACCATGCCACAAACCTTTCTCTCTTGAGCTCCCTTCGATCCCTTTCACTACACTCATATTGTTAAGTCGGCTACTCTTATTATGGGTCCCTCGACCCTCTGCTATGATTCTCTAATGTGCCCAGGAGTACCCTGGTTTAGATACTTGAGTGTCGGATTTTACCTGGACATGATTTCACCAATTTTTCAGGCTTCATATTCCCTTTTATTTTAAATTTCATTATCATTCACATTTTAAGGGACCCCCAATGTCATGGATGTTAAGCCCAAGGGCTCTCCCACCATTATGGTCCATGTTCCTTGAGGGTTTCGAACAAAAAAATGATACAAGTCCCACATTGTGAATATGTTCAAAGATCAATGCTCATTTGTAGTTCCCATTTATGTCACATGATATGGATTTAATGTTTAGATCACATTCAATAGTTATCCTCTATTGTCATTCCAACCCATCATGCCATATATTTCTGTGACATGATTCACATCATTTTCCACCCCATCATGTCCAAGGTTAATTTTGACACTCTTGGTACTGTCCTTCAGTGCACAGTTTCACGTTAGGAGAAGAAATCCACAGTAGGGCTTCATTAGGGGCTCTACAACCACTTCCCCTTTACATGTATCCCATGTATTGCAATGACCTATTTTTCCCCTGTTTCCCACACCGTGTTTGACTCATGTGGGCTTAGGGACTAGATCGAGGTCTGCACTCACTTGGAAGAGTGTTGCTTCTTCATGGTCCAAGATCTAAGACCTTAAACTAAGATATACTTATACATCATCTTCTAGAACTGTGTCTATTATGATTCCCATGCTCATAAGATACATAGGAATGCCTAGACATCTCATCTGCAGATCCATCTCAACTGAGAGCTAGTCTCTCGCTACCCCCCGCGCAGAGAACCCATGGCCCCCATGGGGGGGGCACCTGCTGGCCGTCTGGGGGTTACGAACCCCCAGTCTTCCCCTAACCGGCTGGCCCACTCTGGCTGGCCGGCTGCTTCCACCACCGGACCGGCGCTGGCTGGTCCCCCTGCTCGGACGTCGGTAGCCTGGAACCGGCTGCCGGTCTCCCCGCTCCGCCACTGCCCGAGTCGCGGCCTTGGTCCGTCCAACACGGCGCGACGGCGCCGCGCCCCTCTGCCACGACCCCGCTCCAGCTGCAGTGCTTTTGTATTTCTCCAGCGTGGCACGACGGGACCGCGTCTTTGGTTCGTCTTCAACGGCGCGACGCGAAGGTGCCACTTCTCCCCCTTTCTTTAATATTTCTGAGTAGTGCTTTAGCACCACATTGCCTTGTACATGCCACAAACAACATCAAACAATCAAAGGGGAGAGGAGGGTCGACCAGGTTCATGCGGTCCAAACCCCTACCATTATTGCGGTATCAGGCAGCTCCAACAGAAATGAAGAATGGCGATAGAAGAATTCACTAACAACAATTAAAATAAATCCATACCTCGTCGAATTTGATGAGCGAGGATTCGTCGCGGAATTTTCTATCACGGAAGAAGGCGTCGCAGAAGTAGGATCGTCACGTCGCATAGAAAGGATTCGCAGCGTCGCGTAATTGATCTCCGAGGATCCGGCATTCTTGTCAACCTTCGTCGGAGGTCGGCGTTCCTTGCGTTCTTCATGTTCTTTGCATTATTCGTCGAGGAGGAAGAACTTCACGGCTTAAGAGAATTCTCCCCAAACCCTCTTGCACAACCCACCAATAATAAAATAAGAGTTGTCTTATTTTATTAACACAATCCAACATTTGAATTTCAAAAAGAAACAATCAATTAAAAGAATTAATTGAGGAGTTTTAAACCGCCCAATTAATGAGGCGTTTATGAACCAGAATAAACTCAACGGTTGACTTCATTAATAGGGGGTGTGGGTGCATTACTTAATTAAAGGAGGGGGTTTATGAAGAAAAGAAACTATGGGACTCGTGTGGGCCCCACCTCACAAATATCCTACCAAGTGGGTAGGATACTGTGGGTCCCACTTCCAACACTAAGCTTAGGTTAAAAAACTTGAAGTAAAATAAAAATTGTGTGTCCATTTTTTATTTTATTCCTTTACATAACCCCAAAATATAAAAACCACACCCGAGCAAACACAATTTCGAAAAAGGTGTTTCTAAGAAATTACCGGCACTGCGATTCCATAGGTACCCTCAGAATTGGATTACGAGCAACGGTTCAAAAGTTATAAAAACCCTCTCATTCGTTCACTGAACGTACCCGAGCTAAATTTCGGAAAATGATTCCGGGCACACCGGGCCTCGGAATCAGGTGCCATCAGAAACTGCGTTCTTATAAAATCCCAAAAAAATTTAGGAAAAAATTTCCCTTGAAATTTACGGGTCATTACAATTACGGGATAACACCCTCGAGGATCTCGAATGAAAAATTATCACAAGTCCCACGTTGCAAATATTGTCAGCGGTCGATGATCATTTGTTATTCCCATTTTACTTCACCAAGATGTGGAAGTTTTGTTACGAATTTGGTCAAAAACTACCCTTTTTCATTTTCATCACCCCCATATGTCCCAAAAAAGGAGTGCAGTGGCTCATTCTGCCCCATTGTCTCTTCAAGCCTTGTTCGTCCATGGCCATGAGTGTGATTCTAGCTGTCGGACCCTTATGTGATGGGAATATCATAGTCCTGCTCCTTGTTTCCCACACCTTGAATTACTTATGTGGGCTTTGGAGTTTAGGTAAGTCAATGCCCACATGAGAGGTCATTTGGATACTATTGGCTGAGATGCCTAGCCTTAGGTCCCTCGACCCTTTCAAACCCTTGGCCCGAGTTCTCATTTAGGGGTGTGCGGTGTGGTATGGACTCACGTCCTTATTCACGTCGTGTTATTTTTCCATGCCGCACATACCCCCTTTGAGACATCCCTCAATTTATCAGTTTTTCTGTGAGCATAGTCCCTTCCATGCTTTGTGAGCCCCATCATTTGGGTTTCCTTCATCTTCTATACCCGAATGGACCCCTGAATGTCATGGATTCATGGACCAATGGCTCTCCTACCATTACGGGCCAACGCCCTCGAGGGTTTCGAAAAGAAATTGATACAAGTATTGTGTTGAGAATATATTCAACAGTTGACACTCAATTGTTTTCCCCATCCTCTGGTCACATAGATATAGATACTATGTTGCGAACATGTTCAACAACTATCCTCTATCATCGTCATAGTTGTGTGGCCTTCCACAAGCACAATGATTCTCCCTCTTTACTCACCTGTCCCATGCATAAGACATTAAATTATGCATTTACGGTCAGAGCCTTATGACCGTAAACTAAGAGCACCAAATTCCAAACTACACGATGTTAAACTGCATGGCCTTCAGAGCAATGTGTCGCTTTATTCCCATCTTTATGGGATATGTATGACCGCCCAAACATCTAGTCTTCGGTTTTAGCCTCATATTTTTGAAACCTCCCTACAGTCTTGGCCACTAGGCATGCATTCTTCTAGGTAAGGGGTATGTGGTGTGGTTTGAGATTGTGTCCCCATTCACGTTTGATTTATAATAACCATGACACAAAACTTTCTCTCCTGAGGTCCCTTCGATCCCTTTCACTACACTCATCTTGTTAAGTCGGTTGCTCTTATGATGGGTCCCTCGACCCTCTGCGACGATTCTCTAATGTGCCCGGGAGTACCCTGGTTTAGATACTGGAGTGTCGGATTTTACCTGGACATGATTTCACCCATTTTTCAGGCTTCATGTTCCCTTTTATTTTGTATTTCATTATCTTTCACATTTTAAGGGACCCCCAAATGTCACAGATGCTCATCCCAAGGGCTCTCCCTCCATTAAGGGCCATGTTCCTTGAGGGTTTTGAACAAAAAATTGATACAAGTCCCACATTGTAAATATGTTCAACGATCAATGCTCATTTGTAGTTCCCATATATGTCACATGATATGGATTTAATGTTTAGATCACATTCAATAGTTATCCTCTATTGTCATGCCAACCCCTTCATGCCTTAAATTTCAGTGACATGATTCACATCATTTTCCACCCCGTCATGTCCAAGGGTAATTTTGATGCTCTTGGTACTGTCCTTCAGTGCACAGTTTCACGTTAGGAGAACAAATCCACAGTAGGGATTCATTAGGGGCTCTACAACCACTTCCCCTTTACATGTATCCCATGTATTGCAATGACCTCATTTGTCCTTGTTTCCCACACCGTGTTTGACTCATGTGGGCTTAGGGACTAGATCGAGGTCTGCACTCACTTGGAAGAGTGTCGCTTCTTCGTGGTCCAAGATCTAAGACCTTAAAATAAGATATACTTATACATCATCTTCTAGAACTATGTCTATTATAATTCCCATGCTCATAGGATACATAGGAATGCCTAGACATCTCATCTGCGGATCCAGCTCAACTGAGAGCTGGTCTCTCCTACCCCATATTCTCTAAACTTTTTTCCCCTCGGCCCAAGGTTTCTTTTTTGAATCATGCACGGTGTAGTGAAGACCTTATACTCATTCAAATCGGGTATGATTTATCATGCCATGTACATTCCCCCTTGAACCTCATCTCTCATTTATATGTCTATTTCATATGACTTTAAACTATGCTTCCAAGTTCTACATTACATTAAATTGTTATGTCTGTACCACATGATGTCAAAGTGCATGGTTAGTCCCATCACATAACCCTAAACATTGACATTATCACCCTGTAGGCACGATTAAATGTAACAGTACTACATCACGGTGTCCTCACTCATTGGGATATCATGTTTGCTATAGGTCACTAACCACAACATTTTTCAATCCTTGCATACAGATAAATTCTTAAGATATGCCTAGACATTCTATCATAGGTCCATCACTTAACAAAAAAACATACATTAATCATAAAAGATAGAAAACATTTTTCAAATACCACTTCTTTTGGTGTAAGGGCCAGACCTACATGACCTACTTATCTCTAGAATTGGTATCTTACCATTCCACCCTTAGAACTATGTACGGTTTGATTCCCATCCTCATGGGGTACGTAGGAAGGCCCATGAAATTTTCCTCAGGCCTAACCCAACATTCACTATTGGTCCCCGGACCTAGATGTTTTCTGAGGAGTACACTGTGGTGATAAGGACTCATATTATCCTAACTCACATCGGGTTTAGTAATTATTTCACCACATGTCACCCTTATTCAGTTCCATCATAGACCGAGCTCTATGAATATAAACTATGACCACTCCACATCATTGCCGTAAGACGTTAAACTACACGACATCTCCCAGAACTACGTATGGCTTGATTACCATCCTCATGGGATACATAAGAATTCCCATACATATTGTCTCTGAGTCAAACCCTAGGAAACTAAAATATTGTCCCCTCTCTTTTAGCCCCTAGGCCCAAACCCTTTAGGGAACATGTGGTGTAGTGAGTACCACATGGGTTCTCATTCACATCCGGTTTGGCTACATCGCCACCCTGCGCACAGTCCATCAAACCCTGGCCTCCCTATATGGCCCATCCAACAAACATTAAGTTGGTAGTGTGTGACCCCAAGACCCCTTTACATGGAAAGGGACCCAACTCCCGCTATCTGATATGTCTTTTTGTCATACTCAGAAGTGTTGTGACAAAGAGCCAAAAGTGTGGAATTTTCAAAGGGCCATTCCATCATACAATGTATAATCATTTTGAGACTTTTATTTGAATCCTCGTCTTATTAATCATCTAAAGGGACCCCTTTACGGCCTGGACCCATTCCACATTGTCTTACCTATCATCTTTGGAAAACATCTCTGAGGACCTCAGACAACATTTGCGACTGGTCCCGTGTTTCGAACATGGTCAGCAGTCACCTTCATTTGTCTATCCCCATTCTAGGCTAATAAAAAATGGATAATGTGTTTCAAACAAGATCAAAAGTTATCCCCTATCATCACTCCACCATCATTGTAGTCCAGATCTCGAGCATTTATATTCACATATTTTCACTTCTATATGTTCATGTGGAATTACAACATACTCGCTTTTACACCTTCACACATCTTGGTGCGTCAAGTAGGAGGGTAGAAAATTTTAGGATATCATTCACCTAGGTTACCATCACCCCTAACATGTTCCTTCTTGTGCTAGGAAAGTTCCATCACTACTCCTTATTTCCCACATGTTGCATGACTCACGTGGGATTAGTATTTCTGGTAGGATGTGTACTGGCGCAGCCACGCCACACATGCCCTTCATCGTCCCACATGACATTAAACTACACTCTTGGAACTACGTATGACTTGATTACCATCCTCATGGGGTATGTATGAATGCGCAAGCACTTTGTCTTGTGCCCGTAGTAACTCAAAATTTTGGTCCATTGACCTAAGGTACTTTCTTTGGGGATAAATGAAGTGATATGGACTCCTACAATCCCCATTTACATCGGGATTATGGCTACCGCATCATGTACTCCCTTCTTGGGACTATACTAGAGAGGTCCTATTTGGATGTATGTTTGATCCCAGATCAAAAAGTTATGCCCACCTAATGTGTTTCCACCACGATGGTGTGATTTCAAGAGTGTTGGAGTCTATTCGAACAACCCATCACTCCAAACCCCATGCATTTCGTTCCCTTTATTCAGACCCTCATCCTCTTTCACATCCAAAAAGAACCCCCTAACAGTATGGACGCTCGGACTATAGCTCACCTTCTGTCCTAGGCCAATTCTCTATAATACTAACGAATGACATTTCGAGTTATGCCTCGTGTTTCGAATAAGGTCAACAGTCAGCCTTCTTTTGTTATCTCCATTTCAGGATAACACAATAAGGATACCGTGTTTCGAATGCGGTCAGTAGTTATCCCTCAATTTCATGCCACCCCCACAATGTTCTGAATCCAGGGTATCGTTACTCACACTTTTCATCTCCCTTTGTTCGGGTTGATTCCAAACACCCCTATCATTACACCTCTTGTGCACTAGAGCACATTGGGAAGACAGTTTGTTGAATATTCTGAGGTCCTTGTCCTCCAGTTAGGCCTCTGTCTTTCATACTGTAAATCTGTATTGTTTGTTCAATCCTAGGATACCTAGATCATGGTTTTCATTCTTATATTCAGATGGAATGGCAAGGTGGTCATCCCTTGTTTCACACATCAGGCCCAAACAACGTGATCTTAGATATTAATTGCTCGATGTTCCATTAATGTAATGGAAATGAAATAGGCCAACAATAAATAACAGAACACAAGCATGCATCTTCCATGAGTAATCAAAATGTGAAGGCACGTTCAAAAGTTACATGAATCATAGTACCAGAGGATCGAACCCTCCCAAGGATGGGTTTACCATGTAAAAAGAGTGTTGCAGCTCCGCCACCCTCTACCTTGTGTCATCCAGGATTCATTTTCGCCTATTCATTTTCCACTCCTCCTTGGACGTAATGGGGTGTAGTTCATCAGCTGCGATCTGGGTCCACTTCTCATTAGTTTGGATAATGGTCATCTCCTCAGAGGCTTTCCTCATGTGATCATTGGCCTCTGCTAGCTGGGCCTTCAACTGCAATATAATCTTTTACTGTGCGTTGAGGAAAGAAGAAAGTTCATCTTCCTGGATATGATGCCAATGAATCTCGTTATCAGCCTCTTGGAGCCACTTTATGTTCACCACGTTTCTACACTTCCAACCCACAACAAGGCCACAGTCATATTTCTGGATCTTCTCCGCCATGAGATCATGAAAGAGCATATGGGGACGCTAGGCATCCACTCCCCCAACGCACAGTTCATGAATTTGAGAATGAAGTCTCCCAATCTCGTCTATCCATTGTGCTTGAGGGGTTTCATCGATATTGTGCTTGATCAACTTCCATGACTAGCGACAGACTATCTTGCTATCCTCTTCTTTAGAGGTTGTCTCGTCCCAGTCCACAATGTTGGAAGGATCATACACGGGGAACACCCACAAGAACTCGTTAACAGGGTCCACATCTAGTGTCTGATTGGGTATGGCAGGACCTGTGCTATTCGATCGATCTTCATCATTGGATCCCACCTCAATAATCTGAGGCACAACCCAACTAATGGTCCCACCAGTGATTGAGAGCACCATAGCTTGGTCGGTCTGGATATCCGCCTCCACGACCACCATCATTCTCCTAGGAAATGCGCCTCTAGAAGTACCAACCAACCTCACCATGGAAGCCCATTCCAGATGAAGAACTATGAAAACCAAAAAAGGGCATGGATGTCAGTTATCCTGGTCAATGGGTGGTAGTCATGAATTTTGTAAAGGATACATACAGAGATCAAATTCTCGGTCTTGTTCTTGGGTTTTTGCGGTCAACACCCTGAGGCGTGGCCCTCTGTATATTTTTGGGAAGTCTGAAAACTCCGAAGGATCCACCTTGGGCGTCCTTGTCCCACTTTATGTCGTAATTACCATAAACATGGGTGTAGATCCCAAAGTCCCCGCATCTGCATCTATTGAGTGGCGAGAGTGAGTTCTACATATGATGCCCCATTGCACTGTTTAAAAATTAGTGAGGTTCCAATGTATCCTGGAAGTAGATCCCAAGGAAGTAACATAGGGTTTTACCTTGAGTGCCTCTGTGGACTCTTCATGCTTTGGGTCCGAGTCACCAACTTCACCCTCCTCCAATGGTCTCCCTCTACCGGACTCCTCCTCCTAAGAGGGCTCGTCCGATTCTTCCGACAAAGGGAAGTGCTCCCTCAATCCTGCATCAAACAACTACGGAGGGGCCGTTCGATCCAAAAAAACCTTTACCCAGTCTGTCATTGGATGTGGGGAACCCTAGGAGTGCACAAAGTCCTTATACTTGGATAGGTATTGCTCTGCCTCCGCCTGGGATATTGAAAACCCATCCCAAATAGGGCTGATCCTGAGCAAATCCATTCTGAGATGGTTCGGGTGTTGCCACATCTCGGATTGGCCAAGGAATTGCCAGTTGACATCCTCGATGTCCTAGGACTCCGTGAAGATAATATTATCTGGCATGTCTATATGGAACATCCAATTCCCCAGATCCAAGGAGGATATTCTCCAGAATCCTCTCAATGGCTTCCCCTCCGGATAACTCTAACCTTATGGAACCACCGGGTCCGTTTCCATCGTTTGATTCACTGCCACTGCCTCCCCCTCAACTAGAGAGAGCCTCGCCTCCATGGAAACCTCTCCACCACATGATTTCCTTGATATCTTTTGGCACTGTCCTTGAAGATGGGGAGGCACACCATCGCTAACCCGAACGATTGGCTGGTTCAACATCTCCCTAGGGTAGGTTGCCACCACGATTTTAGCGTACGTCTTCACCAGTCCGAAGACGGCCGTGGGCCGAGGTAGCTCATTCTACATCATCTCATATTCCCATTTTAACAAGAGCCACATCTGCCTCATTTCACATGGGTGATCCTTGAATCTTACCTCCAAGTAGACCTGTGGGGTCAGTCACTGCATGCACTAAAATTTCCTTGAAAATCGATGCGGGGTGTACGAATCACATATGGGCTCATGGTCCATCCATGCCACCAGGACTCCACCTCAAAAGCTTGGAGGTAGGACTGATGATCTACTGTTACCTAGAAATTATTGGGGAATACACCCATTGGCAACAGGAATGGGTGAATGTTGACCTCTTCTACCTTCTAGACCAGATTCAGTACCACCCGCATGGTCATCTTGGCCGAAATTCTCCCCAAAACATTCAGAATGGAATGGAAAAAGATTGATCATAGAGGGAATATGGAGTTCAGATAATCATAGATCCCCATAACATGGATTCTTATCCACCCATACAGGGGGTGGAATGGCCCACATATTATCTGTTTCTTCTTTCCTTTGCTGATATTCCAAAACATCTTGTACAACATGGTGATAATCAGGATTCAGAGGATGACTCATCATCTTATTTCCAACATAGACGCCATGATAAAAGTGATCGTTCACATGCCCATGTTCGTGTCTCTCACCGGAAGGATCCAACCGCATATGAGTGCCACAATGAATGAAACCAACCAGACTACCAGTTGCTGCTCAGAACAAACGTTGAATCCCCGCATTTTCCATTGGCTATCCTCTATGAGACACCAGTACGAGTGATCCTTGCCTCATTGATCCCCCTTTTGGTAGGTCTGAGGCCTCAAAGGGAACTTTTGATTTTCCTAGAAGTTCAATAACTGCATAAACGACCATTTGAAGTGAACATATCTTACTGAATTCATGTTCTCTCCCAGTACTATGTTCATCAGTGCCATATCCAGTGGTGGAATTTCCTTCGGATCCTTACATGCACCCATAGTAGGGATGAAATCATCATACATCTTTCCTAGTATTAGGACCCTTCGGGATCTGATGCTGGTCTAATAATATGATGATGATCTCTCCAGGGTGTTTGCGGAAGGTATTGGTTATCTATTGCCATCTGATCAAAAAATACAGCGTCAGTTACTTCGACTAATAGATATAGAATTGGGAGGCCCAAGTCACCTCATATAGGCCCACTCTTCTCAGTAATTCCCCGAATTCCTCGCATGAGACACCTACCCTGTCGGCCCAGGCCCAATCGTATGTGAAGTTTCCTCCCTAGAGGAGATCCCACTCATCGAACCACCCCATTCCCTAGTTCCTTAGGGAAGCCATCAAGAATGTATGATACATCGGGGGGGGGTCTCTGGCTGAAATTCATTCCCGTCAATGTTTTTCAAGTGAATGTACAGACAGTTAGTGTGCATAGGTGTGAAGTCTCCCTAGGCATGGCTATCGGCTATCCTGAACCAATGGTGCTGGAACGACAAGCTTCTGAACCTGTAAGCTAGCTCATTCTTGATCGCATCAGTGATTAAGAAGTCATCCCACTGTCCAAATTCACACAGAGTTATCCTAATTTAGAGAAGATAGTTATTTTAGTTTTTCAACAACAGATCCACAAGAGAATTATGTTCAGAATGGCTCCACACAAACTCCACTATACCTGAGATAACTTCTATTTCCTCCCTCTAGGTAACATCTGCAAGGACCCCCAGATAGCTTCTTAGTGATCCAATCAGTTTATGATTTTGGATGTTTTTTGGTTTTGGTTTGCGGAGTTCATTCATGGAGCTCGATCACGAAGTCCATTCGAAAAGTCCGTTCATGAAGGCAGTTTGCAGAGCCCTACCCTGACCTTCAGACGTAATCCATAGAGTGCACCATCACGAAGTCAAAGTCTCACTGCGTGCCATTAAGCATAAGTCCCGATTCACCGAGAGAAATCCTGGAGTATGCAGATCTTCACAAATCGAGAGCCCTAAATTAAAAAATTATAGAAATGGGAATGGAAAAAAGAAAGGTTATCCTCCCCTATTTATAGGAAAAGTCCTCAGGTGCTTTGTGGAACGTCCAATCAAGGCGTGCTTCATAGCACGCTAAGTCCACCCGTCACCTCTCCGCTTTGAAATCCTCTATCATGAGTCTGCTACATGATTGACAAAGGGATTTTGGTGATTGACCCTCATAATCTTACCCTATCTTTCTCCTCGGATCCTCATCCATGGGGGAGATTTGATGGAACCAAAATTTGGGAAGAACAAAAAAACAGAAACCCTTAGGGGATATCTCATGAAACTAGCCCATGGAGACCTGCAACTCCGAGACTGACACAATGCTCCCCCTTCGTGAAGCCGCTGCAGATCAAGGAGGTGGGAGGCTCTATGAACCCATTTGACATTTGAGAATCCACCATAGAGCAAGGAGGAATGAGGATCCATGAATTCATTTGATTTTTGCAAACACACTGTGAAGAAAGTAGGCGGGAGGATCCACGAACCCATTTGACGTTTCCAAACCCACCATGGAGCAAGGTTATGGGAGGATCCATGAAACCCATTTAAATTTGCGAAACCACTATGGAGAAAAGAGGCGTGATGCTACATAGTTATAAAAAAATGACAAGGTTCTTCTCACCCAGGAAGCTCTACTTCACGGCCCCTCTGCCTATAAATATCAGGATCCCCTCAAGCCCAACGGACAGATCCTTCGAACTTTCACCTTAATAGCTTTCAAATTATGAAATAATTTCTGTTATGAGAACCATGATCTCTTCAAGGTTATTTAGCAACACGAATTACCTCTCCCAAAGTTTGAATTCAACACCTCTTCAAAGAGGGATGCCCTTTGTAGAGCCCATGGGCCTCCGCGAGGGAAGGGGATCCCCAAGGGGACTCAGGTCATCGCAGAGAACATATGCTTCATTAAATGTTGTCCATGCACATGTCACCCACATGCTAATGTATTTTCCACTTTGATTCGTGAAGTACATTTCTTTGCAATACTATACTTCGCAAGGCACCCTTTCTTTACGAAGCACTGATCCACAAAAGCCTCTCCACTTCATGAATCACCTTCCATATGCCCCTATTCATTAGGCCTAGGCTAGGCCACTTCAATTCATGAAGCATACCCCTTCATGAAGCCCCTCCACTACTTGGATCACTAGACCCTCATGATGATTCTACATATAAACCCCATGGCTCCACAACTCATTTTCCATGGTGACCCTCTAGGTTTTCATGAAGTGATTTCAAATTCCATTGGTTGGTGCTTCCCGTTGCATTGCTTCGCCTCATGATTCTTCACATAGGCACACTAATGTCTATTTCTCTCTCACATTTTCACGCAAACGTAGACCCTTCCATGGATCAATCCATAACACCCCTTCACCATGACCTTACAGATGCCTTCCCTCCCCCAAGGGAAAGTGGGTATCAGTAATGTAAGTCCTAGGGGTGTGATGTGAACCCCCCTTGTCTGAGCTGCAGGACATTAAACTTCCAAGAACCATAATCCACATCACATGATGTCAAACTGTTCCCTCTCCCCATACATTATATGTGGGGTGCCCCATCTCAGACATTCTCTTTGCCCACAGGTCTACACGGAAGTGAGATCACTCCTCATATAGAATTAGATCCTCTTTATCGGAGCGACATCTATCTATAGGGAAAGGGAACCACAATGGTGTAAGCAAAGAGCCTTTATTGAGAGTGGAAACATTCATGCTCCTCTTATCTTCTTCCAGGACAAAGAACAGAGGGGGGGGGGGGGGTGGAGGCGATGGGCACCAGATACCTCATTTCTTCAGTGCTAAATATTTCTCCATTTGGGATTTTTCACCACCAGGCCTCCACTCTAAGTAAGTGCCAAACATTTTCTTTTTGGGCAGTGGACCACGTGTAAGACCCTATTTCCTCTTTGGGATGTTAACCATGCTTAAGCCCCTATTTCCATTTTGGGCCGCTAACCGCGTGTAAGTCTCACTCCACTTCCCATGGACGAACCTTTTGTGATGTGATCATCAGCTCTCTTCTGGCACTAGTTTCCCACACTGAGCAGGACTCTCATGGGCTTAGAGTAAGAATCGACCATGACTTCCTCTCTGGGTAAACTAGAGTGTAATTTCCAAACACCCTTCTGAACTATGTAGACTTTGATCTTTTCTATGGTAAGGTACGTAGGAAGCCTTTCCGAGGTTCAAGCCCAACAACCTATCAGCCCTGACCACTTCACTTCAGTTCCCCAAACCATTCTGAACTACATGGACTTTGATCTCTCCCAAGGCAAGGTACATATGATGCCACCCTAGGGTTCAATCCCAATAACCTATTGGCCCTAACCACTTCATGTCATTTCCGCAAACCATTCCAAACTACGTGGAATTTGATCTTTTCCAAGGTAAGGTATGTGGGAACCCTCCTTGTGGTTAAAACCCAACAAAAATTTGTTATGACTCCCTTTATGTCATTTCACACCCTTCTGAACTATCTGTACTTTTATCTTTTCCATGGCAAGGTATATAAGAATACTACCTGAGGATTAAACCCACCATCCATGGGTCACGACTAATTCACGTCGGTCCACCCTGTCTTACAAGACATTAAAATGTACACCTCCTTTTGTTCCGCATGACACTAAACAGTCCCCTATTCAGTGGTAAGCCGTTATGATCCCCAAACCCAACGGTATGTCATTTTTGCCCATTTCGATGGGACCCACATCTCAGATCCTTTCTAGTGGAATCAGACCAACCTAGGGCTGTTAACCACACATAAGCCGTAGTATATCATCAGTTCTCTATCCTCTTCACACACCCCGATCCTATACCCCACCCTGAACTACGTTGACTTTGATTCCCTACCACAGGATATGTAGTATGTCTCTCCGAGGCTCAAGCCCTACATCATCATCGCCCTCACGCCAATTCCTTATCATTCTCCATCCACATCTATAAAACCATCCATTATCCATCTGGGTTCTCACCAGGGATGACATATCCCTGTGAGATCATGTCAATTAACCTCATAGAATCAGTGTTCTCTCTAGGGGTTTCACCCATTTAATGAACTCTAGTTAGTGTTCCAATCAGTTTGATCCATCTCCCCTAGATGTTAAACTCGTGGCATATGCTGTGTTAAAAGGGGGAAGTAGAGGAAAACCTCAGAGATATGCCTATGGAATATAATTTCCCGCATTCGATGTGGGATTACTAAGGCTTCCACACCCTTGATAATCCTAATAATAATTGGAATAAACCCAGACGTGGTTGTGTTCTAGTGTCCAGACACGCTAGTGATGTCAAATGTAACTACTCCCTTAACCGAAGGTCGCTGCCCTGACCGAACCCCTTGAAATGCCTTGACCGAAGCAGTGTAATTAACCGGTATCCATGAAGATATGGCATTGGGAAGAGATTCATGAACAACATCTTAATCTGTAAGGGAGACTAGGAATAGGTTATGATTTCTGAGGAGGTATCCATGGATGTAATAACTGACATCCCATCATAATAGTTCTATCAAGGAGCAAACATCCCTAAATAAGTGACAGATGCCGCCTGCCTTTGAATAGAGGGAATGCGGGGCAACAGTCAGCGCATCCTCATCATCGTCAAAAATACGTATTCATTCCCCCAACGAAATATTTGGAAACAATGTTGTTTGAAACACAGTTGGAAGTTGTGTATGATGGCCATTTCAATGTTTTTTTTCTGTGTACAAGGGTTGTCCTTTACATATCAAAAAAATAAATGTATAGGATAACACTCGCCTTATGATGTATAGAAAAGACCATGTACCTTCTGATGTACATATTATGTGAGCCACATTAAATGGTGTGTGGTGGGAAATAAACACCTAAGAATGTACTCACCGTACATTATACGTCTTTCAAAAAAATTCCACGGAATGTGCTCCATTACATATGTAATTTTATATCACATGGATTTTTTGTTAGGTACTTCCTGTACCCAACAAGCTACCTAGATAAGGTTCAGATAGTGTGTGAGTAAATTACACAACCTCTTATATCTAACTATATTTTTAAACCCTTGCTACTACCCAAGGGGAACTAAAAGGTGGGTACTCCTCTAGGCTACAAGACAAATAGTTTGTTATTTCATATAAATTCTTATTCATCATGAAGGTTTTCTCATACCACTGGTTCATTCCCCAAATATGAAGATCATGACCACAAAACTATACATTCAAGTTGACCAGACCATTAATGCCACTAATTGAAGGATTTTGGATACTCGTAGATCAGGAAGTTGTTGTTGTTTCTATGGTGATACACCTACATGATCTATCTTATGGGAACTCCAACATATTCACCAACATCAGTTCATCCACATAACTGGTGGTTGAATTCCATGCACCCAATTTTTGTGCGGATATACCTTTGTTGCACCTCATTTCCATACACTGATCCTGTGAATGGAGAACACCAAATCTGGTCTTTGATCTCTGAATGGTTTCATAACAGACCATGTCACACCTCAACTGTTCTTTTGATCCTAAAACAAAACATGTGGGAATTATTCATATAATAAAATATTGCTTTCTCAAAGATCATTTTTTGGGAATTTTTTTAATTGCAAGTGAAATCGAACAAATATATTGAACACTTAAAGAACGTGCAAACAATATAATGAAATAAAAATGTGAGGAACAAACCACTACAATTTTTTATGTTAGAGTCAATAATTTGAAAAATAAATCAACAAATGGAGAGGAGTTGATAGGGGTATAAATAATATTATATGTTCCTAATTCAAGGAAGATAAATATCAATTGAAAATCCAAACATCGATCAATGAATAATTATATTAAATTGATAAATTTTCCTTTGATAATGGATAATAAAAAGGGGATTAATTTAAAAAAAATATACTACCTTTATTTTATGTAAATCATTGATGAATAATTGTTCAACATTATTATTTTTCGTGAGATCTGTGAGCACCATTGTTGAATAAGAAAACGTTAATATCAATCACCAATCCATGATCCTGTCATCTTCCAGAAATACTCACTTCCATTCTCTCACTAAAAATAAAAAATGTTTTATTTCAAACACTAATTTCTTCCCATAACATTGTCTTAATATAGGATATTTAGGTCATGAAATAAAATAAAATAAATAATTAAGTAAATTAATTTCATTATTATCAACACATGACTACACTAAAGCCATGCAGCTGTTGCACATAGTTGTTATGTTTTACATATGGTAAAAATTTCCTTTTGAATTTAATGGAGTTCAGGATTTTTCAATTCAAGAAACTATTCAAGATATATTTTGTTATTTCTGAATATTGTATGCATATGATATATTATATTTAATATTTTTAATAAATCTATTCCGGGGATCTCTTATCCTCAGAATCCAAAAATGACTACAGTCCAAACTCTTTAACTATTCTTAAATATATTACACTTTTTTGAATTGAAATTTCAAAGATGTTACATTATCCCCACCTTAAAATATTTTCATCTAATAAATTAAAAAACAAATTGGAGAAGGAATTGAGGTTGAATATGAACTTCTCACTCTAATGAGCTCTCCGAGTGATTCCTATGAAGCCAATAAACACAAAACCAAGAGAAACAACCACACACAAATTGTCCTATTACTGGTTCCCAAACACTTCCAAGCAACATGAAATCAAAATCCACCCTTGACGTACAAATCACATCGATCGAAATCATGAAATGGTTCATGAATTTATCTCCTCAGTTGTGTCACATGGAAAATGTTGTGTACATGGTTTAACTAGTATGGTAGGGCTATACGATGTTCCACCTCACTAAGCCTTCCTAGTAATTAAAAAATGGTTTGTAAACCTTAGAGATATCCTGTAGTCCCCTAAAAGTATCCTTAAACCTCATTCAGGAGAGATATCTTGAAACACAATATTTCTTGTTGAACACCAAATGCAACGTTCCTTATTACAAAAAGGACTCTAGTTGACATTGGGAAATCCTCATCTACACATGGAATAAAAAATGTCCACTAACATCACTCACACTATCTATAGGACCATAAGTGCTGTCTGACACTATCTTTAACTAATAAATTATTGATATATAGGCTCTCCATGACATAGACTCGAATGGAGCTATAATAATGGTAAATAGTCCTCCTAGTTATATCCAAAACTAAAAGAATCCTAAAATCATGTTATCCAAGCCTAGCATTTTTTTCATTTCTGGGAAATTTATCTTCGGTTAGAAGAGTTAGGATCAACCGAAAATGATTCCAAAAATCCACCAATATATTCTTTATAATCATAATGTGAAGCAATCATTATATTCTAAAATCACTATTAAGGGATATCTATGAATCCATACTGCCTTTTGCACATATAGGCAGCCCAAAAATTATATTATTTTCTACTAATGGATGGATATGAAGCACGAAGACATAAGGGGTAGTACTAAGATCACATAGAAAATATTTTGAACTTTTTCAAACTTTGGAATCCAATACTGATTTCTATAAGGAGACCATACCACTTCCAATTATATTAGGACACCTTCTTTATCACCTATTGGTAGTTAAGACATCAAGTGATGAACATTGAAAAATGAAAGAGCATCCATATCCACCCAACATAATGATAAAGTATTCTTGTGTATCCTAAAAAATTCATAATTTATTTCTAATGAAAAACATTAAACCTCCTCAGCACTTACTCTGACAGTTTTAATGGAGTGGTTTCGCCCAAATTTACCCTACATGTATGCGGTTGTTGTAGTATAGGTAAGGGTCGAATCCATAGGGACCGAAGAAGATACCCACAGACACTCTGATTTGGGAAGGATTTTTCTATGGAGTGGCTAACTATTTAAATTGATTTGATTTGAATAACTAATAATTTAATTTTTATAAAATAAATTAAAACATAAAATTACTTAGTCTAAAAAAATTAATGGAGGTGAGTTGATCCTAAGTTGTTACTAGGGTTAGATTGGATGTATTCATTTTCTTATAATGTTCATTTCACTAATTCAAGACGTATCCACAAAATGATATAATTCATCAACATAATTCACCAATTTAATCCCTACATAATTCAAAGGCTAATCACCAATGCACTTGTAGGATCCATTTAATGATCAATCCAAGGAATTCGATCGCACTAGCACTCGAAATGTGTCGTTGTTAAATTTGGCGAAGATAAAGAGGAAAATAAATCATCAAATGGAAATCTTAAAATAATGAAATGATTATGAATTTAAGATCATAAAATAAAATCCAATATGCCCCACGAAACTCCCTAGGACCAACCCATAAGGGGTTATCCCTCCATTTATGATATTCAATAAATGGAAGTAGGAAGTTGACATAATGAAGCATGATTGAAGAAGAAAAATAAAACAATGAAATAATAAATCCACCGTTATGTGAATCTATTCACAAGTGCTGGTGTGAATAATATCACACCTTGGGGAAACAGTGTAAATTTGAAAAGAATAAGAATAGTAAAAGAGAAGAAGAAGAACTTTTATTTAAAACTATTGTGATTTAAACAACGTACATGCGAAATAATAACTTTACAAATGTAATTTGGCATAACAACATTACAATGAATGTAAAACTCAAAGATCACACAAATACTCTAAAATTATTTCCTTAAATAGGTATTTTGGAAGTCTTAGGCCAAGCCCCATCATTTCATGTTCCATTAATTAATTGTTTTGGGGAATGGTGGGTGGACAATTAATGAAGATGTGACTTTTCCACTCTTCCCCAAAAATGGAATCCATCTTGAATCCACCAGAACGACACGCCGAAAGTACCTTTAAAAATGCCGAATTGGAGTATGACATAGAACACTTAAATGAAGCCCCAGATGTCTACTAATATTCTGTTAAATTTCACCCCAAAATACTTTGTGGTTTGAACGATATGATTTAAATAGTGGGATTTTTTTCTGGGCCGCGGAATCTGGCCCAGAATTGCATCTTCAACTTGGGCCACCTGGAATTACATTAAAACATCCAAATTATCATAGTCCACTGTCAAATAAAAAGTTCCCCATGATTTCTTATATCTCTAGTTAATTTTTTGAGTCTCTTTAGTCTTTAATCATGGCAGCTATAGATCTTTTATTGGGCTGCTGTCTAAATCACTTCGCCCAGAATGTGGTTGGTTCAAAGCCCACTTTGGTGGCCTTCCAAATTGAATCTCCAAGTTCTCCAAAAGAATTAATTGTTCCTTATATCATGGTAGAACTGAAAATATAATATTAAAATAAAATCAATTCAATTTTGTGTTTTATGAGATGTTCAAGAATGTACCATGTAATAGTACATTTTAAGAATGAATTGCAATTATGATGTGAAATGATGTACAAAGTGTAAAATGAAATAAAATGGTATTTATGAATAAAAAATCACATGAAAAAATATAAATTAAAAATGAATATTAGCCTCTTCTAGTAGCTAATGACACCCCCAACATGAGTTTTTCTAGCCCCGAGCAAAATATTTTAAAAAATATGAAATTTGAGTTCCCTTTTCCAAAAACATTTAACACACATTTCTAAACCAAAAATATCATACCAATCAATTATGATACCCATAAAAATCAATTATAAAAATCTATGTACATAGGCATATCCCAAGCCCATGCCCATTCCTTTGTTCAAATTCATCTCCATATTTCATCCAAACTTAATTAAGCACGATGAAGTGTTGTGAATCACAATAGACAAGGGGGTTCATTTTCATTCAAGAGAGAAAAGATGGAAGCACTAGCAGAAATAAAATTTTAATATTAAGATGAGTACTCATTTTTTATTTTTATTTTAATTTTTTTGAAATTTTTCCATGGTAATTGAAATTGAACTCAATCGAGTGAACCCATGAAGGAAGACTTTACCGATGACTCATAGGCTCAAAGACCTTAGGGCACTAAGTGAAGCTCACGTAATTGGGAATCATCTCGAGTTAATTCAATCAAAAACAAATTCAAATTACAACAAATAGAGATAGAATGCTCTACTTTGGTCTAGACAACTATGGAGTCACAATCCCCAAGGGCAGAAAGCCACAAATTAGGTCAATTTACTGCTCTATACGCTATTGATTTTTCTGAATACTCTTGTTAAAAATAAAATGATCACCAACCCTATTCCATTTTTTATGGACACCTAGAACTCAAACTAATACCCCACAATCTAAAGGACGTGCATTGTGTTTTTTGAAATAAATGGATGAAAATATAAATGGTGAAAAATCACATCGGAGAAGCTCACTTTAAAAAATATATGAAAATGAAATAAACATGCATTAAAATCAGGATCAAGCCATGAAAAATTATTTGATATCCAATTTCAGAGATTGCAATGTGTGTTATAGTGTTCATGGTTAATGATATATTTCCTTCCACACAATTTGTTTTTTGCACACATGATCTAAATTTTTATTTCATCTCCCCCCAACATAGAATAACACTGTCCCCAGTGTTTAAAGAAAAGAAATGATAGAAGGTGGGTAGGAGAAGAGTTCAAAGAGGAAATTGAAAATGATAAACTTAGAACAAATTCACCCGGTTTTTTAAGTTGAATTTCATGATGCCCCAGATTACTCTTTTGATCTCTTGGGGGATGTAGGCACCTCCTTGATTGAGCATGTATGACCCAAAATTGTCCTTGAACCATAAAAAGAATAAAATAGAAGACAAAAAACACAATAGAATGATTTATTTAATTCCAAGTATCATCATTTTTATGGTTTTCCCTGTTTTTTTGGTTTTTTAATCAAAATAATGAAACATTGTCTTCATTTAAATTTTTGGGTAAGGTATTAATCAGGGATCACACCGCATGAAACAAATGAACACGGTGGTCCCCTTTCATACCCATCCATATTCATAAAAGTAGAATTGGTCAACGGTCTAATTTTTTTAACCTACAAAAACATAAATAAAAGAAAATAAAATGATGATAAATTGTCTTCTTTTAATTTTTTGTGCATGGTATTACTAAGGAATCACACCGCGTGACATGGATGAATACGGTTCTCCCCTTTCATACCCATATTTACTCATAAAATAAGAAAAAGTGAACTGTATAATTTTTTTTATAGAAAAAATCAAATTTAAAAAATGATTCACAAAGATTGGAAACATGAAAACAATGGGTTGCCTCCCGTGCAACAATTAATCTAAAGTCTTTAGCTCAACTTAAACCCCACAAATTATCCAATTCCAACTTTTAAAATTTTAATGAACTCATATTTATCCACTTCAAATTTATTGAAAATGAGTCTCCCTTGTGGTTGGTATGATGGTTTTGAATTTGATTCATGAACAATCCTATTTTCTAAAATGAATGGGAAAATTAAAGGAGTATCAGAAATTTTTGATCTTTTTTCTTCTATATTCTTTCCTAATAAATCAATGATCAACCCCCCTTTTTGGGTTTCATGAGATGAATGAATGAAAACCCCAAGCTCTTGTTTATCACAAATGATGGGTACTCGAGTGGGGAATGAAGGACAATGATTTTGAGTTCATTTTGATTGAAATTTCCTAAAAAAATTGGCAATTTGAATGAAAATCAGTTTCTTCTCCAAAAACATTAGATCGAATGGATTACTTATAAAAATATGATTTATCCCCAAAAGTGTCCATTAGAATTCTAGGAGTAGGTATAAACTCAATGGTGGGGATTTATTTCAATTGTACAGTGATCGGTGGTCCTAAAAATTCACTAATGGAGTCATGTTTAGGAAACACAATCCATGATGTCAAGTTATTATCTTTTGAATTCAAAAAATCAATTTCCTCTTAATTTAAACACTCATCATCTTGACTTTCAACATTACCTAACCAATTCAATTCATTATCTAACTACGAATTCCCAAATCCTAAAGTGAGTTCTTCACATGTTTTAATGTTTTGTAGTTATAACCTCAAAGATGATACCTCGGAATTAATTATCTCCATTTGATTACACAATTGGTCTAGAAATGGTTGAGGAACAAATAGAAAGAGATGTTAAAGATTATAGAATTCACTAAGATTTTACTCTTTAATCATCCTTGAGAGGGCTGGAAATTGATCATTTAAACATTCATTATCCCATTAACTGTACATCTCATTGGGTGTAGGGTAATCATTCAAGGGTTGATTAAGGTAATTACCTAAGTTTTTTGATTCCCAAAATTGATTTTCAATTTTATTCCTACTTGGATCTATGTTGGGGTATTACTGAAGATAATACATTGTATTAGAGAGAGATTTGGATTTCAGATTTATAGGACACAGAAAAACAGTAAGGGGAAGAGAGAAGAGAAATGGAGGTGAAAAAAATGAATTTGGGTGAGAATATAAATTGATTATCTATGGTAACTTACTTGGGTCCTCGGAAATTGCACCAAAATTTGGTTTTGCCCAAATTTACACTATATGTATGTAGTTTTTGTAGTACATGTAGGGGTCGAATCCACAGGGACCAAAGAAGAAACCTAGAGACACTCTGATTTTGGAAGGATTTGGTTATGGAGTGGCCAACTATTTGTATTGATTTGATTTGAATAACTAATGATTTAATTTTTAGAAAATAAATTAAAACATACAATTACTTAGTCTAAAACAATTAATGGAGATGATTTGAACTTAAGTTGATACTATGGTTAGATTTAATGCATTCATTTTCTTATAATGTTTGTTTCTCTAATTCAATATGTATCCACAAAATGATATAATTCCGCAATACCATTAACCAATTTAATCCCTACACAATTCCAAGGCTAATCACCAATGCCCTTGTATGATCAATTTAATGATCACTCTAAGTAATTTGATCACTCTAGCACAAGAAATGTGTCATTGTTAAAGTTGATGAAGACGAAGAAGATTATAAATCATCAAATGGAAATCATAAAATAATAAAATGATTATGAATTTAAGATATTATAATAACATCCAATCTTCCCCATGAAACTCCCTAGGACCAACCCCTAATTGGTAAGCCCTTAAATTATGCTGTTCAATAAATGGAAGTGGGATGTCGACTTAAAGAAGCAGGATTGAAGAAGAAAAATAAAACAATGAAACGATCACTCCACCGTTGTGTGAATAAATTAACAAGTGCTGGTGTAAATAATATCACACCTTGGGGAAACTGTATTAATGTGAAATTATTAAGAACATTAAAAAAGAAGAATAAAAACTTTTATTGAAAACTAAGGTGATTCAGACAACTTACATGTGAATAAAGAACGTTACAAATGCAATTTGGCATAACAACATCATAAAGAATGTAATAATCAAAGATCCCTCAAATCCTCCACCACTACTACCTTAAATAGGCATTTTTTAAGTATTGGTCCGATCTCTCATCATCCCATTTTCCTTTAATTAATTGTGTTGGGAAAAGGAGGGTTGACAAATAATGGAGATGTGACTTTTCCACTCTTCCCTCGAAATGGAATCCATCTTGCATCTACCGAAAAGACGCGCAGAGAGAACCTTCTAGAATGCAGAATTAGAGCAGTACAAAGATGACGTAAATGAATCCCCAGATGTCTCCTAATAGTCTGTAAACTTTCAAGAAAAAATTATATGTGGTTTGAGAGATATGATTAAAATGGTGGGAGGTTTTTCTAGGATACAGAATCTTGCCCAAAATAGAATCTTCAACTTGGGCCACCAGAAACTCTATTAAAACATTAGAATAAGCTAAAGAAAATATTAAATTAAATGTCCCCCATGATTTCTTCTATCTTCCATTAAATTTGGAGACTCTTTAGGCTTGAATCATGGTAGCTACAGTTGTTTTATTGGGCTGCTGTCCAAATCAATTCGCCCAGAATGTGGTTGGTTCAAATCCCCCTTTGTTGGCCTTACAAATTGAATCTCAAAGTTCTCCAAAATAATTAGTGGTTCATTATATCATGGGAGACCTGAAAATATAATATGAAAATAAAATCAAGACTATTTGGTGTTTTATGAGATGTTCAAAAATGTACCACGTAATAGTATATTGTAGGAAAGAATTGTAATCTTCATGTGAAATGATGCTCAAATTGTAAAATGCACTAAAATGGTATTTATGAATAAAAAATCACATGAAAACTAAATAAATTAACAATGAATGTTATCCTCTTCTAGTGGCTAATCACACCACCCAACTTGAGTTTTTCGAGTCCCGAGAAATATATTTCCCAAAAATATGAAATTTGAATTCCCTTTTCCAAAAAACATTTAATACACATTTCTCTCCCAAAAATCTCATACCAAACAAATATGACACCCATATAAATCATTTAAAGAATTATACTTCCATAGGAATATCCGAAGCCCAAGACCATTACTTTGTTTAAATTCATGGCCATATTTCATCCAAATTCAATTAAACATGATGATGTGTTATTCGTCACAATAGAAAAGGGGGTTCATTTTCATTCGAGGGAGAAAATATGGAAGAACTAGAAGAAATAAAACTTTTATATCAAGATGAGTAATCATTTTTATTTTATTTTATTTTTGTTTTTCTTTGTTTTTTTTTCAATTTTTCCATGGTAATTGAAATTGAACTCAATCGAGTCAACTCATGAAGAAAGACATTGATGATAACTCCTAAGCTCAATGAACGTAGGGAACCATGTGAAGCTCACATACTCGGGCATCATATCGAGTTAACTTGATCAAAAAACAAATTCAAATTACCACAAATTGAGATAAAATGCTCAAATCCAGGCCAGAAAACATTGGAGCCACGATCCTCAAGTGCGGAAAGCCACACATTATGTCAATTCATTGCTTTACGCGCAATTGATTTTTATGAATACTCATGTGAAAATTAAAATGATCACCAACCCTATTCCATTTATTATGGACCCCAAGAACTCAAACTAATACCCCACATTCTAAAGGACATGCATTGTGTTTTTTAAAATAAGTGGATGAAATAATAAATAGAGAAAAATCACATTGGACAACCACACTTTCCAAAATCTATGCACATGAACCAAAACATGCATTAAAATCTGAATCAAGGCATGAAATTATTTTTGATATCCAATTTCAGAGATTACAATGTGTGTTATAATGGTCAAGGTTAATGAAAATTTTCCTTTCACACAATTTTTTTTCACAGAAGATAAATTTTTTTATTTCATCTCCACCAAACATAGAATAAAACATTCCCCATCGTTTAATGAAAAGAAAAGTTATAAGGGGGGTAAGAGAGGAGTTTAATGAGGAAATTGAAAATGATAAACATAGAACAAATTCACCTGGTTTTTGATGTTGAAGTTCATGATGCTCCAGATTACTCCTTTGATCTCTTGGGGGATGTAGGCACCTCCTTGATTAAACATGTATCACCCAAAATAGTGCTAGAACCATAAAAATATGAAAAAATCAGACAAAACAAACAACACAACAATTTATTTAATTCAAATTATCATCATTTTTATGGTTTTCGCTGATTTTTTTTGATTTTTTAATCAAACTAATGATACATTGTCTTCTTTTATATTTCTGGGTAAGGTATTACTCAGGGATATCACCGCATGACACGGATGAATACGGTTATCCCCTTTCATGCCCATCCATAATCATAAAAGAAGAACAGGTCAACAGTTTAAATTTTTTTAACCTACAAAAACATAAATAAAATAAAATAAACAGATGATACATTGTCTTCTTTTAATTTTCTAGTTAAGGTATTACTCAGGGATCACACTGCATGGCATGGATGAATATGGTTCTCCCCTTTCATACCCATCCTTACTCATAAAAGAAGAACATGTTATCTTTTTAAATTTTTTTTATAAAAAAATCAAAATGAAAATAATAATTCTCAATGATTGGAAACATAAAAACCATGGGTTTCCTCATGTGTAGTGCTTAATTTAAAGTCTTTAGCTCGACTTGAATCCCACAAATTATCCAATTCCAACATTCAAAATTTTAATGAACTCATCGTTCTCCACTTTGAATTTATTGAGAATGTGTCTCCCTTGTGGTTGGTAAGAAGGTTTTGAATTTGATTCCTGAACAATCCTATTTTCTAAAATGAATCGGAAAATGCAAGGAGTGTCAGAAACGGTTGATCTTTTTTATTCTATATTCATTCCTAATAAATTAAAGATCAACCCCCCTTTTTGGGTTTCATAAGGTGAATGAATGAAAACCCAAAGCTCTTGTTTATCACAAATGATGGGATACTCGAGTGGGGAATTAAGGACAATGATTTTGAGTTCAGGTTGATTGAAATTTTCTAAATAAGATTTGAAATTTTAATAAAAATCAATTTCTTCTCCAAAAAAATTAGAATGGTTCGATTCCATATAAAAATATGATTCATCCCTAAAAGTGTCCATTTGAATTCTAGGAGTAGGTATGGGCTCAATGATTGTGATTTCTCTCAATTATTCTGTGATCAGTGGTCCAAAAAATTCACTAATGGAGCCATGTTCAGGAAACTCAATCCATGATGTCAAGTTATTATATTTTGAATTCAAAAATTAAATTTCCTCTTGATTAAAACACTCTTAAACATGAATTTCAACATTACCTGACCAATTCAATTCAATATCTAACTCTGAATTCCCAAATTCATTAGAAAGTTCTTCACATGTTTTAATGTTTGGCAGTTCTAACCTCAAAGATGAAACCTAATAATTCATTATCTCCATTTGATTACACAATTTTTCAAGAAATAATTTAGGAACAGATAGAATGGGATGTTGAAAAATATAGAATTCAGTAATATTGGACTCTTTAATCATCATTGAGGGGGAAAGAAATTGATCATTTAAACATTCATTATCCCATTGATTGCACGTCTCATCAGGTGTAGTGTAACCATTCAATGGTTGATCAAAGTAATTACCTAAGTTTTTTGATTCTGATTTTTTATTCAATTTTATTCCATCTTGGTTATATGTTGTGTTATTGCTGAAGATAATCTATTTGATTAGAGAGAGATTTGGATTTCATATTTTTAGGACACAGAAAAACAGAGAGTGAATGAGAGAAGAGAAATAGAGGATAAAAAAATAATTTGCATTGAGAAATGAAATTGAGTATCTAAGGTGACTTACTTGGGTCCGAGGAAACAGTGCCAAAATTTGTTTTCGCACAAATTTACCCAATAGGTATGCGTTTTTTGTAGTACCGGTATGATTTGAATCCACATTGACCAAAGAAGAAACCTAGAGACACTTTGATTTTTGAAGGATTTAGCTATGGAGTGGCCAACTATTTGGATTGATTTGATTTGAATAACTACTGATTTAATTTTAATAAAATAAATTAAAACATACAATTACTAAGTCTAAAACAATTAATGGAGATGTGTTGATCCTAAGTTGTTACTAGGGTTATATTGGTTGTATTCATTTTCTTATAATCTTCGTTTCACTAATTCAAGACGTATCCACAAAATGATATAATTCCTCAATAACATTCACCAATTTAATACCTACACAATTCCGAGGCTAATCACCAATAAACTTGTAGGATCATTTTAATGATCACTCCATGGAATTGGATCGCACTAGAACTCGAAATGTGTCATTGTTAAAGTTGGAGAAGACGAAGAAGAAAATAAATCATGAAATGGAAATCTTAAAATAATGAAATTATTATGAATTTAAGATCATAAAATAACATCCAATATGCCCCATCCAACTCCCTAGGACCAAACCATAAGCGGTTAGCCCTCCATTTATGCTATTCAATAAATGGAAGCAGAAATTCGACTTAAAGAAGAGGGATTGAAGAAGAAAAATAAAACAATGAAACGATCACTCCACTGTTGTGTGAATAAAAACACAAGTTCTAGTGTGAATAAGATCACACCTTGGGAAAACGGTATCAATTGGAAAAGAAGAAGAATAGTAAAAGAGAATAATACGAACTTTTATTGAAAACTATGGTGATTTAAACAACTTACATGAGATAGAATAATGTTACAAATGCAATTTGGCATAACAACATTAAAATGAAAGTAAAACTAAATGATCCCTCAAATCCTCCACCACTACTCCCTTAAATATGAATTTTTGATGTCTTTGGACAATCCCTCATCATCCCATGTGCCTTTAATTAATTGTGGTGGGGAAAGGTGGGTGGAAAATTAATAGATATGTGACTTTTCCACTCTTCCCCTGAAATGGAATCAAGATTGCATCCACCGGAAAGACGCACCGAAAGGACCTTCTAGAATGCTGAATTGGAGTGGGAAATAGTAAACATAAATTAATCCCATGATGACTCCTAATATTTTTTAAACTTTTATCCCACAATACTTTTTGGTTCGTGATATATGATTTAAATGGTGGGATGTTTTTCTGGGCCGCGGAATCTGGCCCAGAATTGCATCTTCAAATTGGGCGACCTGGAACTCCAATAAAACATTAGAATTAGCTTGGGCCACTATTTAATTAAATGTTCCCCATGATGTATTATATATCCAGATAATATTTGATACTCTTTAGACTTGAATCATGGCAGATAAAGGTCTTTTATTGGGCTGCTGTCCAAATCACTTTGCCTAGAATGTTGTTGGTTCAAAGCCCACTTTGGTGGCCTTCCAAATTAAATATCTAAGTGCTCCAGAAGAATGAATTGTTCATTATATCATTGGAGACCTGTAAATATAATATCAAAATAAAATTAAGACCATTTGGTGTTTTAGGAGATGTTCAAGAATGTACCATATAATAGTACATTTTAGGAAATAATTGCAATCATGATGTGAAATGATGTTCAAAGTGTAAAATGCACTGAAATGGTATTTATGAATAACAAATCACATGAAAAATATATAAATTATCAATGAATATTATCATTTTCAAGTGGATAATCATGGGGCCTTCTTATTTCATTGAAAAGGATGTTGTGGTCCTCACCATTTGAAAAACCACTAATAACATGTCCACTGGATATCTAGTCATGAATTATCTTGAAATAAATAACACAAGTAGGGCCTCCGTGACACAATGAAGATGCCTAGGGGTAAATACCATCATCTTGAGGCATGTTACACCATCATAGTCTTTATGGGTTTTCTCCAAAGTGGAAAAATACTTAGTCAACAATAGTTATTAGAAAAGGCTTATATGAGATTTTTCTATAAAAACCATGGGTTTGGTTGGAACCCAAGCTAGAACTCTCTCAATATTTATTTACACCACTAATTCCATTTTGGTGAAGATATATCCCAAGAAGTGGACCTCCTAAATCTTGTACCGATATTTTAAGAGCCTCTCATAATAATAGAACAATAAGAGAATGTATAAAACCATCCTCAAATATCTCACATGATACACTACCGATTCCATGTACATGAGGTATTATTCATGAAGAATACAATGATCTGATCTAAGAAGTACTGAAAAATTTAGTTCATGAGACACACAACGACCATTGGAGAATTCGAAAAATCAAAAGCTATAACCAATAGCTCAAAACAACCACAATAGATTTATAAATCCACCTTCTGTAAGTAACCAACCTTAAATATTAAATAATAATTAATTTTTAGTAATGAAATAATTCTCTTACATTTGAGTATATTTATAGTTTTCACTTATAAAAAATTATCCCATCATAATTATAAAAATAAATATTACATCCCCAAGTGGAAATTTCTAATTTGTTCCATTTTTTCCCAAAAAAACATGTAAGATATAATAAATTTTACTTTCAATAATCGTATTCACAATATTTATCTTAACCTCATCAGTGTAATTTATCATCCTCAAATCCTAATTAAAGTAATTTTAAAACATGGTATGGGCACAAAACTCTCAGTTAGGGACATACAAAATAAATATATAATATATAAGTCCATGAATAAATATCAAAAAACTGGTTTAAAAAAAATGTGGTTTTAAAATAAAATCGGTTTTACCAAGGTAATAAACTACTATTCCAAAATAATTTAATTAGAAATTTCATAAGAAATGTTAATGGGAAAAATAAAACTCATAAAACATTCCCTATAATCATGAAAAAACATGACTTTTATATAGTTTATAAATATATCCTTTAAGAAGTATCATATGATTTCATTTAAAAAAAATCCAATTTCTTAACATTATTATATGATATAACATCAATAAAGACCTATATCAGGAATAAATAAACATTATAGGTTTCTTAGGTCATGATTTTAATATCTCTCAAAATATCACTCTTACTAATTGAATATCCATCATGGTTATAAATATAATAATATTCATGGTTACAAATGGAACAACCTTTACATTTGAAAATAAAATAACTTACAAGGTAAAAAATGGAATAAGAATTTGGCTAACATCCAATAATCTATTAGGAGAAACCAAAAATGTAAACTATTTCTGATTACATAATTAATTGGATAGAGCTTTCAGATCATCCATTATAAGTTTATAACAAAACCACCCATCACTAGTTTATAATGGAACCACCCATCACCAAAAACAATGAAAAAGAAAAATATAAGATTTTATAAAACATAAATTCTAGAAAAAATATATTCTTTTCACTCATTTGAAAAAAACATGGATATAAATGTTTCCATTTAATTTGAAACCCTATTTTAAAATTCATAAAATATTGTTAGGGATGGTTTTCATTTAAATAAAACATGAATTATTATAAAGGATTCCAAAAACAAAATAATGGTCGTAGTATTTGGAACGTTCATTAACTCTATATACATTGAAATATAATACCCCATTAGTAATTTTTCAGTTTTTTTATAAAAAACATAAAGAGATTTCATTTGAAAACAATTAAAGGAAACTGAAAAGTGTAATGTTGTTTTTTCTAATTATTTTATTTCCATATGAAAATATGCATAAACAATTTTTAGAACGTGGACATGGATGATAAATATTTATTGAATACATATTTAAAAATTTTAAAATGTTTTCTAATGTAAATCATCCCTTACATTGAGTCTGACTTGTCACATTGAATTTTTATATTCCTGAATAATGGAATTATGTTAATTATTTAATTAATTAAGATCCATATATAAGTTTATTATTCCATTTATATTATTTAATACCATATTATAACAAATTACATAATCACTAATTTCACATTACTTTTTTTGCTGATGGTCAACTCATATGTCCAAAATGAATTTGGTTGGTTGATTATGTTCAAATAGGTCATTATTTCAACATTTTTAGAATAATAGCCATTAAGTAATTATCATTCTAATATATCAATTGTAATTTTAAAACTAATCATGTATTATGGTTATAAAAATTAACTATATAATAATCATGGAGATGGTAGGTCATACATATATATGAGCAACATTTCCATTTTTCATCAATCATGATGGAAATAAAGTAACTGTTACTTTATCTCTATATAATTATCATTATATCAAAAATATTATGTTATATATTAAAATTAAATTCTATATATAATAAATATGAACTGTTGGTGAGAAAATAATCACATTAATTCATGGAGATGGTAGTCCACATTTACACATGAATGAAATTAACATTTTTTTCAATGAATGAAAAGGTATGTAAGTATGTGATATCTTATCTTAAAATCATGATAAATATGTCCACCATACACAAGAATTATTATTTCATTTCCAATTTAGGGAAAAAGGATATGTATATAGGTTACTCCTTTAATATAATAAAATATTATTATATGATATATAATGGATTCCTTATATCTGTATGGTTGATAAAATTTTAAGGAGGTGTAAGAATAAAAGAAACTGAAAATTTGGTTAAAATATATACTTATTATTTGGGAAATATCCATATAATTAAACCTTATGTCCTATAATATTTGTATTTGGTCTAAAAAATAAGTCCATAATAAGGGGATGTATTCTAGGAAGGTATTTTGTAGGAATTGGCTAAACCAAAAGGCTTTTAAAGTGAAAATAAAAGATGAGAGAAGGTTCCATTTAATAAGAGATGGGAGGGTAACTCTTGTAATTACCTAATATATTGAATTAATATAAAATAATATTAATTATATAATGTCTCTATAATGATATAATTCATGTAAAAAATGTGTATAAGTCAAAATAATCTCATAAAATAAATATTTATCATGTTTAGGTTATTTTTTCATTGTTTTATATTGGTTCTAACTCCGTGTTAACCCTTTTGACACTTTATGTGATGTCAATATTTATTATGATATATGTGTCAAGAACGTTATAGTAAAAGTAGAAACATCCCATAAATGGATCATAGTTAATATTATAAACCATATTCCATTTGAGTTTTGAAAGATATGATTTTGAGTAATTTTATGTCATTTAGTAAAACATTATTTTTTTAATATAATTAATATCTATTTTGGAACTATACATTTTATTTGAGTTTTAAAATAACATGAGAATAATGGAATTAAAATATAATGAATTAACACATCCCTACGCTATAACATTTATATAAAAAAATTCTGAATATAATAATTCCTCAAAATTATATTACATTTATGTTTTTATATCATTTAATTTATTTTTCTATTAATCTAAGAAATTAGGCGTTGGAATTATGTAAGCTTTTATGATAACTATATCATCACTAAATATATAAATTAATTACCATAATAAAATAATAATCATTAATTCATGTTATTTTTATAAATTTACATTATTTCATTTTATCCCTATCAGAAAATATTGTAGATATGATAATATAGAAACTAAAATGTTGACATTATTTTTCACTTAAATATTATAATGGTCAAATTTAAGGATAATTTGTAATAATGTCACATTTTAGAATTTTTGATGATTATGGATGAAAAAAGAAAATCAAATGCAATAAATTAAAGTGTTACAGTAAATTTATAGTCCTTATCATAATTTTTAAGCATAATTAATGGATTTACCCTTACTATTGTGAAAATTATTTAACATCATTCTTGTCCACAATAACTAAACTTATGAGGGAAATTTTTTGAACATTTGGAAATCTAAATTCAAAATTCATAATCCATTTCCCAATGATTAATTTATATAAGTGTAAGATATTAATTTATTATTTAAAAAAAATGCAATGAAAATTTGTTTTTTAGAAAGTTCCTTTTTTAGTATAAAACATTTTTTATACCAAAAAAACAATAATATTTAATTAAATGAACATAATTGAATTATTAATAATATTTTTGAATTAATTATAATTTTTAACCAATTTAAAAAATATTTAACTTTTTCAATTATTGAATTTTTTTTTGATAAAAATAATATTTATACTATTCACTCAAAAGTCACCCTTTATAAAAAAATCCCACAAACCTAATATAAGTTAATTTTAGCATTATTATTTAAAAAAATATAGCCTTAAAATCAAATTAAATTTCTAAAATTCCAAAAAATTAATTACAATATTCTGTTATAATAATTAATAAAAAACAATTTTCTCAGAGAAATAGTTTTTTAAGATTAAAAATAATTAACTAAAAATTGAATGATTTTTCATTAAATTTTTCTTCTTGATTTTTAATATATAAATATATATATATTAATGAACTTCATCCTAATCATATATACCAATTCACCTATTTGTTATAACTGTAATATTTAAATAATCCATATTCATGGTTTATTTAATCTTGTTGTTGTGTGTCATGTATGCAATTGAACATAGTATTTCTATTAAACAAATAGATATTATATTATCCTCATTCAATAAATTTATTCCTTTTAATATTTACACGATCTTAGTGATTAATTTATTAATAGTTTAAAATTACTTTTTGATATGACAGATTATAAAAAGGGTTAATAAAATAGTCTCTTGGAAGGAGGAAAAAGGGACGTATAAAGGTTATCTAGAATAACATATACATGGTTTCAAAATACGATAAGATTAGTGTAAAGTATAAATATATACATGGTAAGAAAAATTAATTTCCAAAACAATGATATAAATTGATAGAGAATATTGAGCATAAAAAGTAAATGATCATGAGAAAGTAAGTGACCACAAAACCATAAACCAAAAAGGAGTTAAAAAGGATATCGATTTATCAGAAATAAATTTAATTGATTATTTTTGTTTAAATATTTATTTCATAATGATGAGGAATTAATTTACAATATGTATTAATAATGTAAGGAAATATTTTTAACTTACATGTAAAATTTAATAATTTAATCAATTTCCATCACAATCTCATATTATTGTTTAAATGTTGACTATTAAAGATTAATTTTTCATTCTTGAAGAACTAAAATATACAACTAAAGGATCAAGAAATTCATAATAGGATAATAATTTATTCTTATTATTATTATACATTAACCCAAACCAAAATGGTCAGTAAAAGCTAAAATAAATTCTTAAACGAATAAACATTCAAATGAAGAAATGCAACATTAATCTCTAAAGCCTCATTTAAGGATACCCAATGATTAGATTGATGTGATCACATTTTCAACCAAGATAAAATTAAAATTTATCTCCAAATAAAATAAACTACTCTTAATGACTCAAATAAAAAATTATATTTGTTAATTATAAACTATACAATATGTTCTAGCTATTTCAATAAATAACCAGAACGACTATAAAGCCACATTAAAATAAAATATTATTCTAAAAGATAATGAAAATGTAATTACTAAAATAAAATCCAAAATTATTATGTTTACAAAAAACATAAAACCTTTCCCAAAATAATAGTGGTCTTCTTCCGAAATAACATTAATCACTAAATAAATTTTCAATATCATGGTTATCTATTTGATAAAAATATGCTTCCAAAATATACATATTATTTATCAATAAAATCATTTTAAAAAACAATATTATACTAAATAGGGAATTATGTATCCCATTTTTAGTTGTTTCAATATTTCCACCCTTCGATTGTGGGTTTATGAACCCATGATTTTTTGGGTTCCATGGGTAGTTTTGAGGTATAAATGTTTTCCATTTATAAATAAATATTAATATAATTATTATAACTTTACTATAAATATGATTGAAATAAAAAAAGTGTAACTCTAATAATCTAAGATCATATGAACCCAAATGGTAGAAAAAACATTTAAATATATTACCAAAAAAATGAAAATATAATTCTTCCAAAATAACATTTTTACTTGTTAAATACAAGCATTAATCATACCTCATACATCAATAAAAACTCTATATATATATATATCGCAAAATAATCCCAAAAAATAAAACATAAAAATATAAATATTTTTTTAAACATATTATCATCCTTAAATCTACCACTATGTAATAACATTGGAGTCCCAATATAAATACAAATTAATAATTCAACATTATTCATAATCCAGTAACCAGGTTCTTTCATATTATTTCTTAAAAATTCATTCTTATAAAAAAAATAATTAATATTTTTATAATATTTAATAATATAATAATATAATCCAAGATTAAATTATTAACTTTAATATATATTTTTAATGTTTCCCCATACACAACTTTAGTGGAAATAGGTATTTCAAAACATTTATCTACATGGTATTGTAGATCACATTTTTATGATTTTTTCCAAATAAATTGATTTGATTAATTATCATACTTCACATATATAAAACACTCATTTGATACATTATGAATAACATTATTTAACTTCATGAAATTATATGAATTCTCCCTTTTCTCCTGGTAATGTTCTTACATTATTTCCTCATTTACCACATAAAAAATATCTTCTCATTATTTTAAGTCATTTTCCTGGGTTCTTCATCTCACATTCTTGATATATATGTCATAGAATATTTTTACCTTTACGACATATAACCACATAGACTATTATAAACAAAATTTTTCTTATATAATAATTATAAGTATTATTATGTAACATGGTTACAGAAAAAACATGAACTTATTTTGGTTTTATTATATACTATAATATTTAAATTACTATTAATAATAATTATCATTGATAATATATTCATTGAACATTGATCACACAATTAGTATAAAAATAGTTGTTTAAAAAATCCTATTGAAATAAAAATGTACGTTATGGCCTCAAACATTAGGATAAAAACCTATGACGCCCATTTATCAGATCTTATGAGGGAGATAAAATCTCTGGAATTTTCCCCTAACCAAGCCCATGCTGATATCAAACAACTTAAGCATGAGAGAAACCAAATAAAGTAGATTTTAAAGCTCATCGAGATCACTACCCAAAACATGTATTCCAAAACACCCCATGAAAGTATCACAATCACAAACATTAGTATAAGGAAATTTGGTGGTGTATTAAAGTGATATGTATCATTACCCTAGAAATATGAGTATTTTTATTATTTTCTATAGAATAATTGTAACAAAATTATCTATTATAAATAAAATTCCATTATGATTTAATATTTTGTTATTTAATATGATTATATAAAAGGCATTCCATTTTTTAATTATATTCAATTGGATTCAGAATAACATTATGAAAGTTTATCATTGACAATATATTCATTAAACATAGATAACCTGATTAGTATAAATGTAGGACTTTAAGGAATAAAATTTACATTTTCAATGGATGTGATGACCTAATCTTAAAGGATTGTACCCTATAAAGCCAATTTATCAGAGTTCTAAGGAATATAACATCCCATCAATTTTTATTTGACCATTCCAAAGATGAGATCCAACAACTTAAGCATGAGGGAAATTGTTTACGGGAGAAGATCAATCTCATCGAGATCATGTCCCAAACCATGTTCACCGAAATGACCCCATGAAACTCTAACGATCACACACATTACTCAACATGTGTACTCCAATGTAATATAGAGATAAATATCAATATTATAATAATATTAATAAGGAATCTATACATAATAATAAATTTTGTTTCATTTTTATTAAATCTTTATAAATAATATTGATTTTGATTCAATTAGAGACAAATTGTATTTTTGGGTAATATTAAAATTCAATTGAGTGAATTATTTTGTAAAATAAATGGATTATTGAAATAAATATTATTATAATAAAATTTTATTATTAAGTAAATATTATTATTTAGAAATGGCCATATAATTTTTATGAAGTGAAATGTATTTTTTATAAGGGTTCAGAAACTGTTATTTTGAAAAAAAAACCCACCATTTTTTCAATAAAAGTCCAATATTATTTATAAAATGAAATTGAACATAATTCAAAAATTATTTAGTTAAAATAAATATTAGTTTTGTAATCATAACATCAAAATTATCCAATGGTTATTTTTCCATAATTTTCTATGATAATCGAATTTTCAGTTAAAAATTAAATTCCGTATAAAGACATGGTGTGTTTTATGACCTCATAATGACCCAAAAATGTTAAAATAAATACTTTAATTTGTATAATAGGTCAAATATTTGTTTTCCTATTAATATAATTCCATTCTTGGTTTATTTTATTTAATTTATAATGTCTTTATCTATCCTCCAAAATATGTAATATGTTTTGTGATTATAAATTCAACTATGTAAAAGAGTGACTGACCTCCAAATAAGAAAGGGTAATATTTTAATATATTCATACCCATTAAATATGATATAATTTAAAATATACCACTTTTAAAAAAACCTCAGTCAAAAACTAGGGCAAAGATTGCAGTGTTGAATATTTTACTAAATAGAGTCCAAAACCTAAGATTGTTAAATATTAAATGATTTCCATATTATTTATATTATAAACCCACCAAATCCCAGAATTATCCTCATTAAAAATCCTTGGTTTATGTCTTTATTCATTCCTTCCCATTCTATAATCCTCATAAGGATCTCCAAGATCTCAACATTCCCCATTTCAGGCTTTTGGAGCAACACACTCAAGTAAGGGTTCTTTATTTTTCATCTTTATGAATGCTTCTTTTTCTTGTTATGCCATTTTATTTTCAATTACAACTAACATTGTATTATTTAAAACCTTCCCCATACATTCATAATTATTTCTAAATGTTTAGAGACGCATTTTTCTCTCATGAATCCATCCCATGTACACCCTTTATCGTGCTGAAATTTCGTAAGCTCCTTTCTCTTTTTTCATGTTTATTTGTTAATTTATTCCTTATTTTTGTAATTCTATATGTGTTTATGTGTCCATAAATTTCCCTATTTCTACCCAATTCACATACTAATGTTTAGAGACCCATTTCTTTATCATAAACTTATTTTATGAACTTTTAAGTGACATTGTTATGCCACCGAATTTTCACCATGATTTTCCATGACAAACCAATCTTGTAGTGAATAACATACCCATTTTCTACCTATGTTGTTAACTTTTATGAACATACAAATTTTGGTTGGGGAATTACATGTATTTATTCCAAAATCATTTATCGTGGATGAAATTTTGACGATGAATGAATCCCAGTTTTATGATCTACAAGGAACACTTAAGAATGAGAATGAAATGAATGTGATGGGTGCACCCAGATTTATATATCTCTCCAAGGAATTTGATAATGTTTATTATCATGATAAGTCATAATAAACTTAATTGTCTATTGGATAAACAATTTAATTCATTTTTTAAAATACCCCTTAAAGGGTTGAGAGGGAACCCTTACAAGGACCGTAGGAAAAGTGACTAATTACATGACCCAAAGGACTAGAGGAATACATCCCAGACTATGAACACATGGAATATATACCCCCAATATTTTTTTATCACGATGTCGGCTCTCCAAAATCAAAATACTACATTCTACTCTATCTTATATAGGGATTCATATTCCTTGAACCAATGTAAATTTCCTTCCCATTTCATTCTTCTAAATCCACATATCTATGATTTGGTAAATGTGGATGCTCTAAATCCTTATCTAGTGCATGTTTCATTAGAGTCTATTTAGTTTGTTATATATTTAATGTGTCCCAAAGGCCTTGAGGTAGACCCATGGAATTTATTTATCCCTAAATTATTATTATCCTAAATGGATTGGGTGTCTTGATGGCATTAAAGGAACCAACGACCAAACCGGTGGCCCGATGACTGAAAAGGATGACTAGTTACAACTGATATAGTACCAAATATAACCAACTATAGTACCTGAACAAAATATGTTATAGTTCCTACTATAGTATCTACTAAAATACAGAGTCAGTCCTTACAACATTACTACTATAATACCCAAAAATATTCCTCCACCTTGATTTGAAACTAGGCCTCTTCAATGTAGGGGAAGAGTCCTCACCAACTGGGTTGAGACTCATGTGCAATACATCATATCACGATAGATGTATACATGATTCTTTTTTGGGAATTTTTCCACCATTATGTATTTATAGTATATCCTTGAACTACATTTATGATGCACTGTTTTATTTTTTTCTACATTTAAAAGGATATTATTATCATTCTATATCATAAATTAGTATTCATGTTCCCTTATGCCTTGTTGATTATCCTGGTCTAACATTTATTATTATCTTCATGTTATTACATTTTTATTTCCATACTGAGATTTATGGCTCAAACCTTTCGTATGAATTAAATCAGGTTATCTAATGTTGTTTGAATCTCAATCATGTTAAATATGTTTTCAATAATGATGTTCTAATTCCAGTTTAAAGTGGTAATGAAATGTCCCTAATTCCCAATAACACAAGACTTATCAATATTTTGTGTTTTATTATTTGTAATATTATGAAATTAAACCATTTATTAATTTTTAATAATGATATGGGTTTTATAGTTTTTATAAGAGGAAATGTTCTTTTATTTTGGTATTAGGATTATAAAACTATAGATAATTTCTTATGAATAAGAATAAGTATAAGAAATCATCCCTAAATTTATGTTAATATAGAGTAATTTTTATATCATCTAGATACATCCCTATTGGGATACTACAAGTGGAAATGGTTCTGTAATAGATTCACCTTCGAGTAAAAGCTCCAACAAGGTGTTCTAAGCTAGATTTAAGGTAACATGGTACATGAAAAATGGCCTTACTATGAACCTAGTTTGATATTATTGGGGTATATGCTTTGGTATTTCATAAAATCATTATTAACCATTTTTAAGGGAGTAAAAAAATTCTCATAAGAGTTTATTTTTGGAAAGTGATAATGGATAATAATGATCGAAGCCAAGAAATCCATATGTTAAGTAAATAAATGTATTTTATAAGTTATCCATTTAATGTCATTAAATTATCATTTGTGTGTTGAAACGTTAATTATAATCATCCTTAATTGTCCATTTATTCTTGCTGTTTTCCAAAAATTGGAGGAATTAGAGAAAAATCAATGAAAAGAGAAATGTGATGACTGACTTTATGAGATTCCTGACAATATGGGAGAAGGAATCACAAAATTTATCATAATACTCTCTTTGATCAATTAGGTTCTAAATAGAAACACCGATCAATATAAGTGTTCAATCACGCATAATAGTAAACAAGCCTCAATCGGGAGCATTATGAATCAATAGACTACTACTTTTAGTGTGTCATATGGTCCCTTAATTATGGAACAATGGATTAAATCCATTGAAAAGATCATTCCATCCTTTAACATTATAAAAAAGTTAATATTGTACTGGATATTTATTATATGGAAGGAGAAGCTAATCTATAGTGGATATTGATAAAAAAATATAAAGTGATCAACGAAATGGTGATGAAGGTTTTCCAGAAAAACTTGTTTGATAAATATTTTCCTCATACTGTCCATCTAAAAATGGAAGGCGATTTCTTTTCCCTAAAAATGTTGAAAAATCTATTGTGGCATATGAGGAAAAAATCACAAGTCTTGCATGATACACCTCAGAAATTATTTTTACACATTAGATAATGGTTGTATTCTTATTTGGAAGGATAAGACCTAGATTGTGGAAATCCCTGGTGATCCATTACATTGAAAGCTATACATAAATTTTCCAATGTGCCATCAAGGTCTAAATGGTGATCAATGAATCTCATTGGTTCTATAGGGATAATAATAGGAAAGGAGAGATCAATTTAGGTTGTTTGATAGAGATATCTAACCATGCTAATAAATTTCAACATCTATCTTTCCAAAGGTGTTGAACGAAGAACCTTGGAAATTTCCTGAAGGGGACAAAGAAATTATTGAGGTGTGGGAATGAAGGAAACAAACCTAGTTATAACTGGAAGGAGAAACCTGCTACTGTGATGGAGGAAACAAATTCTACAATAAAACCTCATAATATTGTTAATTTCCACAACTATAATTATTTATAGAACTTTTAAAACTAATTCACTAATCTAATTGTTTTTAAAGACAACCAACAACCACCAAGGCAGAAAGGGTGTGTTTTTTCTCTCTCTACCATCGAAGTGAATCTTGACAATAAATTGATGAAAATTACAGAAGTTTTTTCATTAAATAATAGAGAATGTACTTATTTATTCTAGTTCTAAAGATTCCTTCATACCAAAAATGTTTTGTAGAACTATGCAAACACACCCACAAATCTTAGAATTAGAGTTTTCAGTTAAACAGAAAATGGGAAAATTATTGCATCCCATGTATAGAACTACTCCACTGTAAATATTTATGGGATACAATTCTTGGAAAACCTCATAATAATACATTTTTTGTAATTTCAATCAAATTTGGGTCTGTATTGGATTTCCCTATATTGATCTAACATACATAGTTTCTAGAATAAAATTAATCTCTGTATTGAGAATTGACCCTGGATTCTATATAAGTGCAAGGAGGAGGAAGAATCATCTTTAGAATCATTATCTATATAATGTATATTATTTCCCTATTTTTATTCATATATATCTCAAATGATTTATTATAAGGAAAGAATCATACATTATGACATTCACATTGTGTGGGAATACACTAATGTGTTTCTTGAGGAATTTCCTAGTCTTCCTCCTAATAGAGATGTTGAATTTTTAATCGATCTTATACATAGGGAGTTACTATTATCCATGAATCCATATTGAATGGATTTTGTGTAACATGAGGAGATGAAGAAAAAACTATATGAGAATATGTATAAGGGTGTCATACACCCACGTGTTTCACCATGGGGTGAACCAGTCCTCTTTGCGAAGAAGAAGTATGGGTAAAGGCTTCTTCGCATCATCAATAAGATCATGATAAAGAACAAGTATCCTATGACATAAATTGATGGCTTGTTCGATTATCTATATGGATCACAATACTTCTCAAAGGTGGATTTATATTCAATATATTACAATTTTAAGGTAAAGAAGGGGGATATCCTCAATACTGCTTTTTGTACAAGGTACGGGCTCTATAAGTTCATAGTGATTCCTTTCAGACTCACTAAATATCTATAAATCATCATGGAATTGATGAATAGAGTATTTAGGTATTATCATGACCAATTTATGGAATCCTTTTTATATTATCTTCTAATATACTAAAAAATAACTGAATATTATGAGGAACAATTAAAAACTATGCTAAAGACCATACAAATGGAGAAGCTTAATGAAAAGTACAACATGATTGAATTCTATTTGAAGAAAGTCTCATTATTGGGTAATATCATGACAAGTAAAGGGATATATATGGACACTTCAAATACTAATGCAATTAATGTATGGTTGAGAAAAACATATATGACATATATCGGTAGTTTCCATGGGTTAGCTGGGTAGTATCATGGATTTTGGAGAAATTTCTCATGATTATAAAACCCTCATACTAAGATAATATTTATGGGAATTTTTTTCCAAAAATTATGGGTTTTAGGAGAGCTCCAAAGAGTTAAGACAGAGTCTTATCACTGCACCTGTTCTCACACTGCCCATAAGTGGAGAGATTTTTATGGTATTTATTGATGCTTTAAAGAAGGTCCTAGGATGCGTGCTGATGAAAAATGAAAAATTCATTACCAATTCTTCAAGAAAGATGAATGTTCAGGAAAAGAACATCCCAAAAGATGATATGGAGTTGGATGTATTGATTCTCACTATAAAAATTTGGTTAAATTACCTATTTGGGGAGAATTTTGGAATATATATGGATCAGAGAAGTCTCATGTATATACTCACATAGAAAGAGCTAAATATGATCCAACGAATATGGTTTGAGATGATAAAAGAACATGACTGCTCAATCCACTACCATAGTAGGAAATTGAATAATGTGGTAGACACATTATGTTGAAAGTGTTTGAAAATATGATCGTTAATGAAAATTTATAAGGATATGATCTTCTTAGAATTGTAAAGGATGGGCATGAGAATCATAAGCAGAAGAAACATCATCTATCCTTCCACAAATGATTTCTCAACCATCTGATATAGGGAAGTAAAATAATGATGAATGAGTTGATGGGGGAATTCAAAAGAAATTGAATGTTATATATATAAAGGAAAATCATTAATGTTCAAGGTTAATGATAATGGTGTTGTCATATTTGTTTCAACACTATGTAAACCATAAATGTCTGAGTTAAGGAATGAGTTGTTGGAAGATTCACATAGCTCATCCTTCTCCATCCACCCAAGAATCAGAAAGATGTTTCATGATCTATAAGAACACTATTGTATGGACAATATGAAGAATGAGATCATAGATTATACATCATGATTTATTGTATGTTACAAGTGAGAGATTAAAGGAAAAAACTAGCAATGATAAAACCATTACCCATACCTACATAAAAATGGGAAAACATAACCATGTACTTTTTCACTAATCTTACAAAGACATAAAAAGGAAATAATGGTATATGGGTTGTGGTGGATCGTCTTACAAATATACAACACTTCATTGTGATATGAGGGGAATTATCAATAGATCTACTTTCACGGATATACATAATGGAGTGTTTAGGTTGAATGGTGTATATCTATAGATTGTATTGGATCAAGATCCATGATTCACCTCTATGTTCATGAAGAGTCTCTAACATGATCTGAATTATGTGTTGAAATTCAGTATGACCTGTAACCCTCTAACTACTGGACAATTTTAGTAGACTGTATAGACAGTTGAGGACTTGTTGAGAGCATTCTTAATGGACCTCAAAGGAGGAAGAAATCGACATCTTCATTTGGATGATTTCTCTGACCAAAAAAGAACCCACTCAAGCATCCAAATGGATCATTATGAAACCCTTTATGGACAATTTCTAGAAAACATGAATTATAGTATTACGTTTGGGAATGAAAATTGAGATGTTGGGATATGGTCAAGGAAATGGTGGTAAAATTTCTGACCTTTCAGAAGCACATAAAGGCTACTCAAAATAAAAAAATAGCAATTCAAACAATAATTGATATAACAAAGAGTATGGATTTGGATAAATTATATTCCTCCCCATATATCCATGGAAGAAAGTGATGAGATTTGGGATGATATGAATGCTTATTCTAAGATACATCAACCAATTTGAGATCTTTGGTCACTACAGAGTGGTGGCCTATTTAATTGCACTCCCAAAAAGCCTTTATCAAGTTACTGTAGTATTCCATGTATCAATCTCAAAGAAGTACACACTTGACCCCTCACATGTACTAAATATAAATGTGTTACCATTAGATAATTATCATTCAAATGTGGAGAAAACATTCAAGATCTTAGTTTATAAAGAAAATATCATACAAAATAATATAATGCAACCTTTTAGAGTGGTGTGGAGAAAAAACAAGTTAGAAGAAGAAACATTAGAACTAGAGGAAATTATGATACCAAATTACCCAATACTTTTTAAGGGGGTGAAATGAAAATTAAGAGGTTGAAATTTATGAATGGGATGATTTTAATGACCCTAACTGTTATAAAATGAATTCCGTTATGATTTAATGTTTTATTATTTAATATGGTTATAGAAAACACATGCACTTTTTTTGTTTTATTTTATCCAATTGGATTAAAAATAATGTTATGAATATTTACCAATGATAAAATATATGTTAAATTGTGATCACATGATTTGTATGAATATAGGGCTTTAAGAAAACAAATTGACATAGGCAAAGGAATTTATGTCCTCATCCTATCGGATTATACCATATGAAGCCCATCTATCGAAGCTTCCAAGGTAGATAGAATCACAATGATTTTACCTTGACCAAGCACAATCTCGGTCTAACAATGGATGTATGAGAAAAATTTCTTACAAGATAAGTTCAATCTCATCAAGATCATGACCCAACCCGCGTTATCTAAATGGCCCCAAGGAAGTATAACCATCGTGAAACATTTTATTATGGTGTATTATTGTGTAATAAATGGATATGTATCAATAAATTAGTAATATGAATATTTAAATTTTATAGTATAAATAAATTTTTTTCATTTTTTATTATTACTAAATTATTTTTATTTTAAATCAATTAAAAATAAATTGAATTTCTTCATAATATTAAAATAAAATCAAGAGATTTTTTTGATGATTTGAGGGATTTTTTTAACTAAATTTTATTGTAATAAAATTTTATTATTAAATATGGTTTATTAATTTTAAATGTTCATATAATCTTTATAAAGTGTAATATAATTTTAATAAGGGTTCAAAAAAATGTATTGTAAAAAAAATCAGCATCACTTAAATATATGTCAATCATTATTTTAAAATTTAAAATTAAAATATTAATAAAATTATGTAGATAAAATTAATATTTTTTTTTTTAGAATTTCATGATTATCAGATGGTGAATTTTTCATAATTTTTTGAGAGAGCCAATTTTTCTCTGGGTAAAAATTAAATTCTGTACAAATATATGGTGTGTTTTATGACATTATAATGACCAAAAAATTAACTAATAAATACTATAATAGGCATTCTACATCAAATATATATTTTACACTTAAAATTATTTTCTTTTATGTATATTTTGTTAAATCATTAATGCCTTTATGAATCCTCCAAAATATATAATATATTATATGAATTCAAATTAATTTCATTAAAAGAGTGACTGAACACCACATAAGAAACTGTTATATATTAATATTTTTGGTGATTTTAATAATAATGTAATGAAAACTACCTCACTTTGGAAGAAACCATTGGAGAAAACTAAGGGATGGTTTGTGGTTTTGAATATTGTTTTATATAGAGTCTCAAACCTATGAGTGTGAAATATTATAGAATTCCCATCTCATAACCTATATAATCCCACCCAAGTTCCTAGTTATCATTACTAGAAATAATTTTCTCACATCCCTACTATTCCCTCTAGTCTCTAGAAACCTTCTATGGAACCCTAAGATCTTAAAAAACCACATTTCAGTCATTTGGAGCCACTCACCAAGTATGGGTTCTTTCCCATTTCATCTTTATCAACGTTTCTATATCTTGTTATTCCATTTTAATTTTAATTTCTAATAATGGGGTATGATTTATAACCTCCCACATACATCCATTATTAGGTCTAAATGATTATATACCCCTTTATCTCTAATTAATCCCACCCATACACAGTAGTTTTAATGCCAAAATTTCTTATGAATCCTTTCCATTTTTTCTTGCATATTTATTATCATATGCATTATTTTTGTAATTATATATGTGTTGTAATTTTATTCCATGTCCCTTTTACTATCCAACTCGTTTCCAAATAATGAATGACCCCTTTATCTCCCATCACCCAATTTTTTGACCTTTTAAGGGACATCATTATGCTGCTAAATCTTCCCCATGATTTTCCAGGGAAAAACGTTAGTGTAGTGAAAACCGTACTCATATCCCATCAAGGGTATCGAATTTTATCCACATGTACGTTTTGTTTTGGAATATACATGTATTTATTTCACACTCGTTTATCGTGAAATAAATTACAATAAATAAGAATCCACGTTTTATGATCAATTTGAAACACTTATGAATGAGAATAAAGTAAAATTAATGAGTGCACCTAGAGTTATATAACACTCCAATGCTTTGGGTAATGTTTAGTAGCACAATACATCATGTAGGGACCTGGTTCTACCTAAATTTTTATATGAATTTCCCCACCACGATGTACTGTAAGTATATGCTTGACCAGTGTTTATGAGGAAGTGTTTTATGTTGTTGGCATATATCCCATGTTCTGATTATCATGTTATATCATTACTTTTTATTCATATTCTTCTATGCCACATTTATTTACAATGTATAAAATTTATTATAATCTTAATGTTATTCCTTGACTTTTTCATTACTAGTATTTATGGCTCACCCCATTCATATCTATTTACTTAGGTTCTCCAATTCATTTTTAAGCTCAAGCATGTTAAATATATTTTCAATACAGATGTTATAATTCACCATTAAAGCTGTAATGGAATGTACCTAATTCCGAAATACACAAGACTTATCGATATTTTGGGTTTTATTAAATGTAATTTTATTTATTTAAATCATGCATTAATGTTTAATAATGATAAGTGTTTTTATAATAATGAATAATTTATAATCCTATTATTGTAACACTATAAATGATTTATTATTTTTATATAATGAAATACAAATAGTATTTTTTTGGATAATATTAAATTTCAATTTGAGAATTTATTTTTATGGATTAATGGATTTTTGAAATGAATATAAATTTAATAAAATTATATTATTAAATACGTTTTATAAAATATATATGATCATATAATTTTTGTTAAGTGAAATGTAATTTTTATAAGGGTTTAAAAACTATAATTGTCAATAAATCACAACATTTATCAATAAAAATACCTTATTATTTTAAAATCTAAAATAAAAATATTCTGGCAATTATTTAGATATAGTCAATATTATTTTTGGAAACATAATGTTGAAATTTTCCAATGGTTAATTTTTACAAAATTTCTATGATAGTCGCATTGTCTGGAAAAAATTAAAAAGTGTATAACTATATAGTTTTTATTATGAAATCATAATGTTACAAAAGTGAATTAATGAATACTATAAAATGTTTACAAGACCAAATATATTTTCCCCCTTTTTAATAATTCCATTTTTTTAATTTTTTTTATTTTATAATTCCATTGTGAATCTTTCAAAACTGATAATATATTTTTGTTTTTAAATACATTATCATTATGATTATGAATCACCTCAATATAATCTCTACTATTATTTTGTTAATTTATGACCATTTTATTGTTTAATAATCAGAAAATGTCCCAATTTTCAATACCCACCTGAAAAAACCATGGTAAGGTCAGTGTATTTGGTTATTAAAATATATAGAGTCCAAACCAATGTTAGAGAAATGTGAAAAAATTCACCATTCCATTCTATATAGAACTACACAATCTCACATTTTTTCCCCTAAAATTCATTGGTTAAATTCTATAATTTGAAATCCCCTATATAGAGTTTAATAAAGGTACCCCAAAAAACTCATGAAGATCCTCCAAATAATTTGTAGTAACATAATCAAGTAAGGGATCATCACATTCTATTATTTATTTATATTCATAATTTTATGATGCCTTTAATATCCAATTACTTATGTTGGGATATGTCTATCCATGAAACTATTATTTTTTATTTTAGGTTAAAATTATGAGAGTCCATTTCACTGTAATCAGCCCATTTGATGAATTTTTATGTGATGTCATTATGCTACAAAAATTTACCATGATGCTAAATACAAAAACAATTGTGCATTGAATACTATAATAATTTAATATCAATGTTGTTAATCTTTATAATGTTATAATTATTTTATTTTTGGATTAAATTTATGTATTCCACACCCCATGATCATGGAATATAATATTATGATGAAAAAATACATGGTTTATGATCTATATGAAACACTTAAGAATGAGAATAAAATGAATGTGATGGGTATTCCTTGAATTATATAGTGATCTAATTAATTGGGTAATTTTTAGTCCTAAAATAATTCATGGTGCGATAGAGATTAAACCTAACACATTTATGGGATTTTTTCCATCATGATTTATTGGTAGTTATCACTGACCTATTCTTATGAGTCATCATTTTATGTTGTTGGATGAATTCCAATGTTGTATTTATGATTATCATTTTATATCATGTATCATTTGTAATGTTTATGATTCATACACTTCTCATGACCCATTGATATGTTTACTCTCTAAAAAGTAACACCATATTTCATTTTTATTCAGTTTCTGGGATTTATAGCGTACTGCTTTTTCATGTGTGTGCCCAGGTTATCCCATACAGGTTTAAATGTGATGGAATTATAGAATCATGTTAAGGAAGTTTTCAATAACATTGTTTTATCCCATGTTCAAGATGTTATGATATGTACCTAATTCCAAAAATAAAATATATTAATAAATCATTAGGGTTTTATTAAGAGAAATAATATGTAAGAATATGTTTGTTAATGTTGAATAAAATGAAGTGTTGTTATATTTGGTATCCAAGGAAATGTTTATTTAATTTTTATAACAGGATTAGAAAAAACTCGATAAAGCCTTAAAGAGAAATCTAATTATCATAAAATTTCCCTATTTTTTTAAAATATAAATTAAGTGGTTTATCATGAAAATAAATAATTTTCTGGATAATATATGTGTATAAATATTTGGGAAAGATATACCAAGGTATAAAAAATCCATCAAGGTGATTCATGGATGACTTAGCATAACCTTGTACATGACAACATGCCTTACTGGACACATGGTCACAAACTCTTAGGAGATATTATTTGTTAAGTTTATATTCTCTTTATAAACTATTATTAATGGAACAATAAATACCCATAATAACATGGGTTAGGAAATAGATCAGGGATAATATGGATTGAAGCCTAGAAATTATTACTCTAATGAAATAAATGAAAGTTATATTAGATGACTATAATTTCATTAAATTTTAATTTATGTGTTCTATTGTTTAAAAAAAATCATCTCTAATTTTCCATTTGGATTTTAGCCAATGGTCAGAAATTGGATGAATCAGGAAAACAATCAATTCATAAGGAAATGGGATGACTTCCTTCATTAGATACCCAGCTTGATGGGTGAGGGTATAAAAAATTTGGTGACGACACACTCTCAGCTAACTCTGGTTTTGAATAGAATCCTAGATCCAAAGGATCATCCCAATCACCCTATGAAAGGCCATTCTACAATTGATTAATTTATTTGACAATGGCCCCACACATTCAATGGATTATACGATCCATTAATCATAGAAAAATGAATAAAAAACCACTGAGAAGATCTTGTACATCCATAAATGTTCTGAAAAAGAGAAGGATTTGTTAACTATTTACTATATAGAGAGAGAAACAGAATATTGGCGTACATGGTTCAAAAATATGATGCCTTAAGAATATATCTATGTGATTGGATGGAAGGAATTTTGGAAAATATTTATTAATAAATATTTTCCCCGCACTCTCTGGATTAAAATAGAAAGGCATTTCATTTACCTCATGAAGAAAAGATGAGGAATATATAAGTGAATATGGTGAAGACTTTATAAGACATTCATGATACACATTGGCTTTGTAATTTCCTCTAAATAAAGGTTTTCCCTTTCTTTTCTAGGATAAAACTTAGTCCAATAAAAACACTGTAGATCCTTGACATTGATATCTACGAATAAATTTTATGATGTTCCCCCAACGTATAAATGGAGATTGGTGAATCTGAATGTAATCATAGGGATAAGAGATTTAATGTAGAGTTTAATTTAGAGGTTATATGAATAAATCTAATAGTTACTTAATATTTTAACATCCCACTTTTCAAAGGAGCAGAATAAAGAACCAAAAAATTTATTAAAGGCGATGAAGAAAAACATTAGGTGCCGGATGGAAGGACACACAACTACAAGTTTATGAAAAAAGATTCATGTTAATATGATAGAGAAAATGAGTTATACGAAAAAAAAATTTATGTATTTTTCAATTTTTCAACTATAATTAACAAATATAATTTGAAAATCAATTCACTAAGACAATAGATTTTGGAGAAAAACAACAATGTCCAACGTAGAAAGGAAGATATTTTTCCATCATAACCATTGAGGTGGGTCTCGACAATAAAGTCGTCACATATATGATAATTATTCATTCAATAATACATAATTAACATTTTTATTCTTATTTTAAAAATTACATTTTATTATAAATGTTTGTTATAACTATTAAGACACCCCAAAAAATCATGGAAGTATAGAGTCAAAGAAAATAGAAAATAGTGAAATAATCTTACTGAGAGTATATATCTCCTCCCCAATATAATTTATGTGATGAAGATTATTATAAACCATTTTAGATTACCTTTTGTATAATTTGATGAAATTATTAGTTGGGATTGGTTTCCACTATATTGAACCAATGTAAATTTCTATGAGAACTAAATCACTATCTGTATCATGAATCGACCCAGGATTCTTTACAAGTTCAAGGAGGATAATGAATCTTCTATAGAACCAATATATAATTAATGTACTTAATTTCCCCATGATCAAGAATATTGTTCTGAAATGATTTAGTATATAGATAGAGTTATCCTTTAATACAGTCACATTGTGAGGGAATACGTTAATACCTTTCTCGAGGAACTTCATGGTATTTATCCAAGCCGAGAGGATGAATTTTCAATCGAGATTATACATGGGTTGACACCATTCTCTAGTACTCTGTATAGAATGAATATTTAGGAACAAGATGAGTGAAAGAAAAAACAAAAAAATAATATGGATTAAGGGTTACTACGCCCAAGTTCTTCACCATGGGGTTCACCAGTCCTCTTAGTCAAAATGAAATATGGGTCAATGCGCCTTTAATTGAATTTCATGGGATGAACAAGATCAAAATAAAGAACAAGTATCCTCTACAACATACAGATCACTTTTTTGATTAGCTATGTGTAGCACAATAATTATCTGGGGTGGATCAACAGTTGAGATATTTCCAAGTTAGTGTGAATACTGATGATATCCCTAAGAATACTTTCCATACATGTCACTTTCGATATGTGTTCACAGTAACTCCATTCATACTTACAAATTCACAAAAAATCATGGAAAAAATGATGAATATAGTATTTAGAAATTATATTTAATTTTTTTGTACTGTATATAGATGATATTCTAATACTTTTCAAAACCAAAGAGAAGCATGAGGAGAACATGAAAACTATGTCGAAGTCCTTATGAAAGGAGACAATTTATGAAAAGTTAAAAATTGTGATCTATGGTTGAAGGAAGTCTCATTATTGGGGAATATCATCACCAGAAATGTGATATATATGAAACCATCAAAGACATATGCAATTTAATGATAGAAAAATCCAATATACGTGATAGATATGTGCATTTTCTATGAATTATCTAGTTATTCTCATATATTTTTTAGACATTTTCATGATTTTGAAACCCTATAACTAAGCTAAATCAAAGGGGATTCAAATTTTTATAGAATGATTAATGTGAATAGAGATTAAATTGGTTAAAAAGGAGGCTTATCACTACAAATATACTCATACTACCTATATGTGGATATCTTTTGTTGTTATTCATTGATGATTTAAAGAATGTATTGGGGTTTGTGTTATTGCTGAATGAAAAATTCATAACCTATTCATCAAGGAAGTTCAATGATTATGAAAAAATCTTCCCAACACATGATTTGGAGTTGGGTGTAGTGATATTTTTATTGAAAATATGGTGCAAATATCTTATTAGGGAGAATTGATAGAAATATTTGGATAATAAAATATTTATGTATATATTCATACAGAAAGAGAAGAATATGTTGTGGTGACGATGGTTTAAGCTGATCAAGGACTATGACTTCTGAATACTCTACCATCATTTTAAGGAAAATAAATCATAATATTATATGAATATAAAATATCCATGATTTTTATAATTAATGAGACTTGATAGGGATTGATATTCTTAGACTCTAAGAGGATGGACATGGTAATCATAAAGGAAAGAACATCAAAAATATTTTCACAAATGATTCCTTAGACATCTTTTTTGGAAATGATAATGTATTCTCAAATAAATGATATGAGAATATAGAATAATGTAAAAGATATTAAAAAGGGGAATCCATATAGTTCAATGTTCATGAACAAGGATATGTGATATTTTGGCCAAGAATATTTATACCATCAAATCACGAGTTAAATATGAATCTATTAAATGATCTACATTGCACAACATTACATGTCCTTCTTGGAAACACAAACATTTATCTAGATATTAGAGAACAATATTGGTGGGACAATATGAAGTTAGAGATCATGGAATATACATCATCATGTCTTGTATGTGAGAAAGTTACGATTGAAAGGAAAAACTATAAGGGGATGAAGCAACAATTACCCATACCTACATGGAAATAGGAAAACATCACCATAGAATTTGTCACTAGAATTTCAAATACATATAATGGAAATAATGCTATCTAGATTTTTGTGGATCTTCCTATAAATAAGGCACACTTCATTTATATTTGATAAGAATTCACACAAGATCAACAGACATGAATATATATCATAGAATTTGTGAGGGTTCATGGAGTACCACTATCGATTATATCTAATAAGGATATGATATTTAAATCAATGGTTGGGGAAAGTGTTTAGGATGCTCTAAACACTGAGCTAAACTTCAATTTTTTATATCATTATAAATATAATTGAAAATCTATGTGGACTATCCAGACACACGAAAACATGTTGAGAGAAAACACAATTGACATCAAATAAGGATGGGATAAACATATTCATTTGGTTGAGTTCTCTTACAATAACATTTTACCCGTCATCAGCCAAATTTCTCATTATGAGTACATTTATGGGAAGTGGTGAAGAACACTTTCATGTTACGATGATGTTTGGGGATAAAACTACATGGTCTTAAAATGGTCAATGAAATGGTGGAACATGTTATGACCATTCAAAAACACATCAAGGATACTAGTAGTCTACAGAACATCTAAGATGATGATTGTCTACAAGACCTAGAGTTTGATTTTGGAGTCATGGTATTACTATTTATATCACCATGGAAAAAAGTGATGATATTTTGGAAGATGGGAAATCTTAAATCAAGATACAAAGACTCTTTGGAGACTGTTAATCACATCAAAGCAGTGGCCTAACCAGTAACACTCCCACCTAACCTATATAAAGTAAATTATCTCTTTAATGTATCCATATTGAGAATATTTATACCAGAACCCTAACATGTACTCAATATATTGGATCTGCCATTTTAGAATTATCTCTCATATGATGGGATACTGGTGAAGATCTTACATCATAGAGAAAACAATTCCATGAAATAAGACAACACACCTGGTCAAAGTTACGTGAAGAAACCAAAAGTTCAAAGAAGCAATGTGGGAATTATAGGAAACAGTGAAACATGGAATTCCTTATATATTTTTGTTTGGGAAATGAATATTTATAGGGTGAATGTTTTGATGGGGGAAAATTGTAACATCCTGAATTGTTATAAATAAAATTTCTATTTTCCATTAATTAAATGTTTTATTATGTAATATAGTTATTAAAATTCGATGAAATTATTTTGTTTTATTATATCCTATCAGATTTAAATAACTATTCAGATTATATAAAATTTATGTTATTTCCGTTGAAAAGTCATCACATTATTAGTATAAATATAAATGTTTTAATGAATCCAATTAAAACCGACAAAGGATGTGATGGACTCAACTAGAAGGATCATACCCTATTTGGCCCATTTATCAATGATTATGAGGGAGATAACTTATCTAGAATTTCCCTCAACCAAGAAAAATATAATATCCAATATCTTATGTAGAAGTGAAACAATTTATAGTATAAGTTCATTCTTATTTAAATCACAAGCCAAACCATGTATGTCGAACCACTACAAGAAAGTATCACCACCACACACCATACTTTTATAGTGTTTGTTGCACTATTAATGAAATTTGAATGAAGACCCTATAAATATGAGAATGTACATTTTTTATAGAATAATGAATATATTTTCGTGACACTCTTATTACCTTATAAATGTTTTTTTATTTTGATATAGTAAAACACAAGTAGAATTTTTTATTAATAATAAAATTCAATTAATGAATTTATTTTGATGAATTAATTGGATTTTGAAAGAAAAATTATTTTCATAAAATATTATTATGAAGGTTTTTTTATAAATTACAAATGATCATATAATTTCTATGAAGTTAAATGTAATTTTTATTTAGGTTCAAAAACCATTATTGTCAAAAATCCTAGTATATATTAATTAATGTAAATTATTATTTTAAAAGTGAAATTAAAAATATTTATAAAAATATTTAGGTAAAATGAACATTATTTTTGGAATAATAATGTTGAAATCTTTTTGGTGAAAATTAAATTAAATATAGATATTTTTTGTGTATTATGACTTCAAAATGAACAAAAAGCTATGTAATAGATACTATAAAAAGGAATCTCTGATCAAATATTTTGTAATTTAAAATAATGTAAATTAATGATTATTTTATAAATTCATTATGAATCAAAAAAAACATATAATACATTTTAATGTTCGAAAATATTTTATTAAAGAGTATGAATAACCTCAATATAAGAAACACTATTATTTTATTAAGTTCAGGCCTTGGACTTATAAAATAATGAAATCCACTCCCATTTTTTGGAAACCATGGGATAAAACAAATTGATGGTTTTTGGTTTGGTTATTTTAATATGAAGAGTCCAAAACCTATGTTTTTTAAATGATAAAAAATTCTACAATACTTTCCTATATAATCCCACCCAAACTCACATTTCTCTTCAATCAAAATCTATGGAGCAATCCTTACTGTACCCTACCCTCTCTAAATTCGTTAAAGGGTTCCCCTATGCTCTTAAGAATATCCTATCAAGAATTTTGAGTCACACACTCATGTATGGGATCCTCACCTTCTATTAATTATTTTAAATTTGTTATTTTCTTATGCCATCTATTTCCTGTTATTTTTGTTGGGATATGTCTTTAAATGTTTCCGTTACTACTTATTTGAATTCAAAATTATGTGATACCCCTTTCTCTATCATCAACCAATTTTATGAATTTTTATGTGGCACTATTTTTCTACCTGCATTTCACCATGAGTTTTGAATAAAAACAATGTATTGAATAGAATACCAATTTACTATCTAGCTTTTTTAATTTTATAAAATTATAATTCATTTATTTGGGAACGACATTTATGTTTTCAACACTTCTTGATCATGGAATAAAATATTATAATGAATCACTCAATGTTTTTAGATCTTTGTGGAACACTTAATAATGATAATTAAATGATTGTGATGGGTGCACCCATAATTAAAAAATGATCCAAAAAATTGGTTAATGTTTATTCTCATGAGATGTCATTTTGGGTCAATGATTAAACTACATTCTATTAAGGGAGTTTTTCCATGACAATATCCTCGATGGTAGCCTAAACCTATGTTTATTTTTGCGATGTTTTTTGTTGTTTCCACATTACCAATGTTTAATTTTTGATTATCATTCAATATCTTGCATCATTTTTCATGTTTATAATTTCTAATATTACTATTCCCCATTAATGTTTCTATTTTCTAACATGTATCACCTTATTTCATGTTTATTACCTTACATGTATTTATAGATAACCCATTTCTTATGTATTCCCCTAGGTTATCCCGAGCAATTTTAATATCCATCGAATGTTCTATGCATGTTAATGAATTTTTCAATAAATTTTTAGTATCCCAAGTTAATGATGTAATGTTATGTACTATGTTCCAAAAGACAAACGACTTCATGATCTTCCAGGATTTATTAAGTGAAATCTTATGAAATAAATCATGTAATATTGAGAAATAAAGAGATGGGTTTTCATATTCTCTTTATCACATGATCTTCAATATAGATTCATTTATCACATATTTTATGTGATATAAAACTCACCTAGGTTCATGTTGATAATCAAAACATTTTATATCTAATTATTAATAACCATAATATTTTAATAATATCTCCAATTTCTTTTAGTTTCTCTTTCATAGATATACCAAATCATCATTAATATTAATTGTTTATTTATGTCATGTTTGATCTATAAATTTATAAAAACTAAAGAGGTTAGTGTGATAATATCTATAAAATTATAATAAACCACATTACGAGTAGAATAAACCCAATGATATACTTAACCATGTCATCTTCAACAATTTTGATTTTTCCAAAATATATATAATTATCTATAACATACAAACCATTTTGTTTATAAATAACTTTTAGCATATTCTCAAATACTATCCTCTCCTCAAAATTTGTCTAATACATTATTTTGAAATTGAAACTAAGGTTCAGACCATGGACATTACATAATCATGAGTTTTAATTCAAGAAATCATTCTCTATCATTAGGGGATACATACTATTTAGAGTTTGAAAATATTAATCCCTCCCCCATTAATAAATAAGTATTATATAAAAAGATAGATACTTAAACATAGTATCTATTTCCTCATATATAACGTTTAATATATAAAAATTATTCTTTTTTTGAAACTTCTTATAAAATTTCATCTTGACCATATCCATGTCCCTACTCATAGTTCATACCCTATGAAAATAATTTTAAAATGTGGAATGCACAAAAAATTCTCAACAAGGGGATTATAAAATTATAAATTAAAACATTATTTCATCAATACTTTCATACCGTTTTCCATTTTCTAAATAAACTTTTGGTTTAAAATAAAAAATTAATGTAGAAGATAACACCTTCCTTCCAATATATTTTCATAAAAAAATTATATGAAATATTGAATGATATATATCACTCACAAACTTTTATTTAAAATATGGGAAATCTCATAATTTTCAATTAATTTCTTTTTATATTTTACTTTTATGAAGATTTATATAATTTCTTTTTAAAACTAAAATAATTTCTTCCATTTTTTGAAATCATAATATTTATATAAAACAGATATAAAGCATAGTTAAATCATATAAGTAACATGAGGAATAATTTTAATATCACTCTTATAATAACTCTAAAATATTGAATAAAAATAATGGTTATAAATAGATTACACATCACAATTACTAATGGAATAACATTTGTAATATATTCCAATAATATCTTTGCATAAACTGAACCAGTTAACACCTCCCCTTTAACCAATGTATTGGAGAGAAATTTTTTACTAAACAATTATCAGATTATTATAAAACCACTCATACATGTTTTATAAATGAATAACATATTAACATAATCAATTATCATAAATCATAACATAATTCTTATCACATGAAATCAATGATATAAACATTATTTCCACTCCTACAAATAATACATACCTAGATATCCAATATATCCATTTTATTTTTATTTGTTTTTTAAAATTTCTTGAATATTTAGTTATAGGGTTTTTATTTTGGGGATAAAATGTATTTTTAAAAATTAATCTGAAATCCAAATAATGGTTTTGGTAGTGTGAAGATTCATTTATTCTATATATGTTAAAACATAATAGTCCTTTTTTCTTTTTATAAAAAATATCCATATAAAATACTTAAAAATATTAATTTCGAAACCATTAAGGTAAATATAAATTGGAATACAATTTCAATTATTGTGATTTTACTAACATTAAAATACATTCATAAAAATGTTTTAAAAATATGTAATGGAAAGAAAAATAATTAGAAAATAAATCTTTTAAAAAATTACATAATGCTTTAAAAGTAATGTACCCCATACCTCGAGCCTTGATCATCACACTTATTATTTATCTTCCTAAATAATGAATTTATGTTAATTATTTATTTTCTTACTAACTTTTTAAACAATTAATTTTCTTTTATTTTATTCAATACCATTTTATATTCAATTACTTAACCGATTACGTTCCCATCAGTCGTTTTGATGATATTCAACTCATATGTCCAAAATGAATTTGATAGGTTGAGTATGGTCAAAACAGTAATTATCTAATCATATAAAAAATAATAAACAAAAAATACATATCATTTTAATATATCAATTATACTTTTTAATCCAACCAATAAATATCGTCATGAAAAATGAACTACGTTACAATCCTAGTGATGGTATTCCATACATACGAATGAGTAACATTTCCATTTCTCTATGATCATGATGGAAAAATGGAAAGTGAAATCATTCCTTAAAATAAAGATAATTATTCATAAATATCAGATTACATCTTTTTTATAAGCTTATATATATTATCTATATGATATGGGGAAGAAAAATAAATCACATCACATCATGGAGGTGGTAATCCACAATCACGAATTAAAGACAATATAATTCTTCAATGAATGCAAAGGTTCGAAATTAGATGATATTATATGTTTAAATAATTATAAATCATTCATTTATATAATTTATAAAATTTAAATCCATCATTATATCTATCCATGAGATAGAGTGATGTAAAATGAATTACATTGGTTCGTGAGGTTGTAGTCTGAGATATACAAGAATGATAGTTTCATTTCCAATTTGATAGATGAAGAATAGGAATATATTTTAATAAATTAACATAATGAAATATAATTATATTTAAAATACTATTGTTATAATATCTAAATGATTTAGGGATTTTTGAAAGTGGAAAAAAATAAAGAAAATTAAAACTTTCAGTTATACACTATAACTATTATTCTGATAATCTTCATTTATTTACACATTATAGCCCAATAAGGTTGTTATTATGACTAAAAAGAGTCCTAAATATTATTTTAGGGATTTTAGTATTGTAGTGTTATATGTATTGGATGAAAAAAAATTATTTTAAGGTGTGAATAAAAGAGGATAGGAGTTACCCTTTTATAAGAGATAAGAGGACACTCCTACAATCATAGAAAGTATTAAATGAATATAAATTAATTAAATTATAAAATTAGATACAAATTTATGCAATTATAATATAAAATTATGATCATCCCAAATAATATTATACAATAAAACATGAAAAAGTTTATGATATTTTTCCATGATTATAATTTTGTTTTAACCCCCTTTAACTCTTTTTATACTTCCCATGATATTAGTTCAATTTACCCTAATTTTATCAGGAAAAAAACAATAAAATGAAAATTTTAAATAAATGGAACAGATTTTCATTATAAACCATATTCAGTTCACTTTCCAAATAGTAATATTTTATATAAATTTTAAATCATTTCATAAAACATAATTTATTATTTAACGTCATTAAAGTTAATTTTGGAACTATTTAGTTAATTTGACATTGAAAACAACCCGAATACAAAAGAATTCAAATATATTCCTTTCAGACATTCATAACATTCTATATTTATCTATTTTTATAACTAAATATTTCATTAAAATTATATAAATTATAATATTTTTATATCATTAATTACATTTTTCAATAAATTTAATAAAATATATGTCTGCATTACAAAAAAATATAATAAAATAATTACATATTTATAAATTATAAATAAATTACCACGATAAAATCAAATAATTTGATATAAAATTAATATTTATAGTAGAATCTAATCTATATTTATAATTGTCATAAAATTATAATGATTAAAGGTAATAAAATTTTTGACATTATTTTTACTAAACTGTTCTAAAGGTAAAAATATAGGATAAAAAAGAAAAAAGTTAATATTGTCAAATTTTGGATGATTATGGATGAATTATAGTTATAAAATTAAATAAATTTATGTTATGGTTTAATTTTTAGTCTTTATTATATTATTTTTATCCTTTTTTACCCAAATTACATGTATTGTGATGATATTTTTTTACTAAGGTTAATATTTATAAAAAAATAAATGGGATCATATATATAAAATACAGTTATCTTGATTCAAAATATAGAACACATTTTTTCATATTCAATTTCTATAACTGGTGGAAATTATTTAAAAAGTAAAACACAAAACACAATGGAAACTTTTTTTTAAAAACCATTTTGAAGTATAATTTTTTATGTCATATTATACCATAAAATTGATTAAAATAAAAATAATTTTATTATTTATAATATAATATAACCTATATTACATTTTAACAATTTTTAAAAATTAGAGGTTTTATGATGGATGATAACATTAAAAAGACTAGATTACTATTATTTTGAGGTTATATGGATTCAATTTTCAACAGGTTAATCTTAATAAAAAATTTACCTATTAAAAAGTATAACAGTATACCGAAAAGGACATTTTTGTTCGAAATACACATCACTAACTAAAAAATGACATTACATGCTTAGATTAACATAATACTATATGAAAAAAATCCAAGATTCAATTATGATGTGTTGTAATTATCCATAAATAAATATGATACAAGATGTTTTTCTTATGTTTGAATGTTTTGGTTTTCAGTTTAAAAGTTATCTTTTAGTTCAAAACACACATCACATTGTAAAAACCAAAATAATATACTCATATTGTTCTAAAAATTTATGAAAATAAATTGATAATTCATCTTTTATGTGTAGGATTGAAACACACATCAATCCAACACAGGATGTTTCCAACGTGGTTGTGAGTGCATGTTTTTAGTTCAAAAGTGACATATTAGTAAAAAAAATTTCCACATACTCAAAAATAATATAAAACACCTAACGTTTTTTGAAACATTAAGGAATAGTTGGGTAATTAGTTTATTCTGTGTAAAAATTTACTACATTGTAATTTGATCCAATGTATGGATGATATGACATGAGGATTATATTTTCATTTAAATGTGATATTTTAGTTCAAAACAAAAGTCATATACTCAAAATTGACAAAACAGTCTTTTATATTATTAATACATTATGAAATATATTGATAATATAATTTATAATTTTAGGAATTATCTTCACATCAATTAGACACATGGTGTCGTTAGTATGTTTGAAAGTGTAAGTTTTCATTGTAAAAATAAAATTTTCATCAAAACATGAATCAGATTGTCAAAACTAAGTAAAAATAAATGAATTGTAATGATACATCATTAAAATTATCGGTAATTCATTTTTGACATGTAAGAATCAACTAAATATTAAGCTAACAAATGTGTGATCGAAATATTTAATTTGTATGTTTTATATTTAAATGTATTGTGTTTGTTTAAAACACACATGACAAATTCAAATCTATGAAAACACACAAAAATTAACGTGATATTTTTTTTAAAAAAATATCTAATTATTTCAAGTAGTAGTTAACTACACATCAATAGAACTCTTGGTGTGGCGGTTATAATTGAGATTTCAGGTTCTCTTTTAAAAGTGGCCTTTTAGATCACAATAGTAATATGAAAACAATGAAAATGGTCATGTATAATATATTTAATTTATAAAAAAATTTTATAATTAATTTTTGATATATATAAAAAACCTCACATCAATTTGACACACTGTGTGTTTGGTACTAATAAAAGTGTGTTTTTCCTTTTAAAAGTGAAAATTTAGATTGAAAAAAATCAAATAATGAAAACATAAAATATATGATAGTATTTTCATGATACTTTAGGAAAATGATTAGTTCTTCATTTATGATATATCAGAAATAAACACATATAAATCTAACAAAATGTGTTACTAGTATATTTGAATGTTCATTGTCTCAATTTTAACCACGTATTTTAGTTAAAATACACATCACATAGTCAAAAAATAAGAAAATGAACTTATATCATCTTGATAATTTTGGATAATTATTTTTTTATCCATTTATGATATTTTTAAATCAAACACACTTGAATTTGAAAATATGTTTTTCCATTATGAAGGAAATAGTATGTTTTCATTAATAAGTGAAATTTTAGTTCAAAATATGCATCACAAAGACAAAATAGAAAAAATAATCTCATGTTTTCACAATAATTCATAAAAAATTGATAAGTCATTTGTGATGTATAAGAATTAACATCACATTAATATGACATATATTATGTTCATTGTGATAACTAGTGCCATAAACACTCGAAATAGAAAAAACATGGCGGGAGTGACATATTCCTGTGTAATAAATTTTATTTATATTCTATGTTATAAATTTTAATATTTGAATAATTATTTATAATTAATGTTTTATTTTTTAATTATTTTATTTATTTTTCACTATTGTATCATAATTATGTTTTATTCATTTTATTAAATAATAAAAAATAAGAATTTTTTATCATAGGTACTTGATTTATTCGAGATGGGGGTCATGTGTGTGACCTGTTGTAGTGTGAGTATTATTTATTGAAGTGGGTTCCCAAGGTTAATGGAATATATGGCCACCCAATTTCACATCCATGTGGTGATTATTGTACTAGGTAAAAATACTAACTGTTTGTAATAAATTGTAAATATCAATATAAATATAACACATTATAATATTAGAATATAAATTTATTTATAATATTAATTAATTGTAATGTAAATTTGTTTCTAATTTATTTTGTTTTAATATTCATTTGTTCTAGATTTTTGTTCATGCAACATAAAATTTCAATAGCTTCTCTCTTTTATCAGAACTAGAGATAGTGTTGATAAAAGAGTTTCTTATTATAACTAAAACTAGCACTGATAAATGTTATTGACTTATATCATACTTGAAAAAATCAATTTTTTTTATTAATGGTAGTACAAAAATAATATGATGATGTTAACTATTTGTATAGTAATATTAATGAAACATTAATGTTTCCACTTTTATAGTAATCCAAGCCAAGTCTCCATTAAACTAAGAATCAAATAATTTAAAATTAAATAATATCCATTTAAATTCACTTCATTGGCCTCGAAAAAATCACCATCATGATGTATATGAAAAATAGAGTGAGATTAATTATTCGACCTTCATATTTATACACTAGAGAGAAATATTTTATATCTATACATTAATATATATGTATATGTAAAATAACAATTGATTCTTCTAAGATAATAAAAATAGTAATATACAAACATTAAATAAAAATACCTCACTAAAATATTAAATCGAGTTGAAATTTCCCATGTTACGTGTGAAAAAATATTTATATATTCATATAACCTTAATGATATTAATATTAGTAGTATTAAACATAAAAATATTATTATTATTAAAATTCAACATAAATGATTTTTAATATCACAATTTATATTTTTATTAATAAAGGGTATATCATTTACATTTGGGAAAGTCACTTTTATTATGAAAAAAAATACTTATTGTGGAATTTAAAAATACCATTAAAAACATGGGATAAGAACATCGTGTGTGTAATCAGAATGAATTATATCATTATTAGTTATCCCTTTGTTTGGATGTAAACCAATTAATATATTGGCCTCTCATTATTCATGTGTGATGGTGTAAATAATTTTTTAGAGTAGTTCCGAGAATCTAATCCACGGTGGAATGAATTTCCTTGAAATTTATAATTTACCAATTTGGACAACTTTCACAATTATGAATGAATTACATTAAAACCAATATTGGTTCCATCCCCTATGGGTTTTCCATTTTAACTACCTTAATCAGACACAATATTTCATCCCCCAAAGATGATACAATACCACATTATTTCAATAGGAATTCTATGATGGAACCACCATGATCTTGAAAAAATAATATAATTCCTTTTGGTTATGGACTACTTCTAGATTCCCCATCAGAGATTCATTTAATCATACCAATATATAGGGAATTCCAAATTATTCATAGTGTTCCATGAATTGGTGGGAAAATTACAATAATGATCATCCACCTTAGAATAATTAAGTGTTTCGTTGAGTAAAAATATTGACAATGTTATAAATTATTTTTATTCCACATTGAAATTTTAATTTAAATCTGATTATTTTGATGATTGAAATTTTCCTGCTCATGAATCCCTCTATGCCAAATCTTCAATAATATGTGAATAAGTTAAAAATAAGACAAAAAACATAGATGGAATATCTATGGTGAAAATATATAAGAATTAAGTATATAATTATCCCTTTTACATAATCAACCCAAGGTAACCACAAAGATGATGTTAAAATTTGAATAGGATGTGGAATTTTTAAAGAAAAGGTTATTGAGATCCGCCCTATGTTGATGAAATAAAAAACATCTTGAATATATTTAAAGTCCAATATATTGTAGATAATAATAATCCATATGTTTATAGTTGAATATTATACATAAAAATAGAATTCCACTTGGAAAAATCCTTACATTATTCATATTTTTAATCCTTCCATGACTTCTCCACTATGTTGCATTGAGATAAATGGTCATTATAGTGATATTACCATTTAATATTGGTTACAAAATATTAAGTGTATCATGATTAATGATATTATAGTTACTAATAACAACTTTATCTACATATTCAAGATCAACAGAAGAGGTGTCCAATTTCAATTTGATTGTGGCACTAATGTCCATATTCAATTCATCAAAATTATGGAGATCCAACAATTTTTTTTATACAAATATAAAACAAAAGGTTATGTGAACAATTTTTATTAAATAACATGTTGGCTTGTAAGGTGATTCTAGATTAATAATCCATAAGATATTTCCAAATATAAGATTCGGTGAAATTGATATTTCTACCCCTAATATTATTTTAATGGATAGATTTGACAAAGAAAAGTGTCTATAATTTTTCATTGATAAACATCCACATGAAATATTAATGAATGAATTTATTAATGTGTCTGTGATTAATTATTACCTATCCTATAATAATAATAGTTTTATTACATTTATTTAAAGGAATATCAAAAAATATCTTCTCAAAGTTGTTCCCACATATGCCACATTTTAAATAGAAGTGTTTGTATCTATTAAATTAATAGAATGAAATTTTTTGGTCTTGACTAATTAAAAAACATATTGATAAAAATATGTTTGACAAGACACTACAACCCTTCAAATTAAAAGTGATTCATTTTTCCATGAATCCAAATACCTATTAATCTATTCCATAAAATTATTGAAGTCTGAAGCTCAAAGACTACCCTAAATTGGTACTCCTTGAGACATGAATTGAATCAAGAAATTTCTAATACCCAACTAATGAATGATTTAAATCATCCTCATAGCTAATATATTCTTCCTAAAAAATTATTCATTATCAATAATTTCATATCCCAAAACCCATTCATAATGTAAAAATTATGATTTGATGTTCCTAAAATTAATATTATTGGATTTTATAAAGTAAATGATAACATGAAGATACAAAAAAAAATAAAGGGTTCAAGGAGACCTGTAAAATCCCTAATGGAATTTATTTTTCTATTTTCAACCAAATTTATAGGAAGTATTCTTAATTAATACTCTACAAAATATAATGGATGAGATGGGGTCACCATGCATAACCCATCTCGATTAGGTGATATATCTATTTAGAGATTCACTAATCAGAACTGAAATATGAGAAAAGGAAAAAAGATATTTTAATCAATTAATGAAATTATCATAAAATCCAATCATGGAAATAATATTGAAAATAAACATCCCATCTATTGAGTCAAAGGCCCTTTTAAGGTCATACTTTAAAAAAATTCTTCTATGTATAGTGGATATTAAAAAGAGATTAATGTATTCAAAAACCCTAACGAGGAATTCCTAGATTTTACTATCATTGATGAAACCATATTTATTTGATTAGGGGATTTCATTGAATATTCTATCCAGCCTACTAGAAATTATTATACCAATGGTATTATTCATATTATTGAAAATGGAAATTGTATTGATGAGATAAATATCATTGGAATTATCAACCTTTTGAATTAGTACAAAGAATTTATAATTATTCCAATATGAAATATGAAAACCTCTAAAGATGTGCAATACTAACCTAAAAACATCATAATTTATGTTATCCTATAATACATTGAAAAAATAATTATTAATGAATTATAGAACTAGGTGAACCCAACATTAAAATTAAGAACAATCTATTTAATCTCAACCTATAATGTAAATATGGTGAGAACCTAATTATAAATATTAATTTTAATAGAATTAATAACCCCTTACAACATATATAATTAAATGAAATGATGAGTGAAGACATTTATATAATTGGAGAAAACATGATAAAAAAGGCCTTTCATATTATCAATGAAATGATAACCTCAATTGAGAATAGATACATGTTTCCCTATATTTCTGTATTTTTTCAGAGCATTAATTTTTAATTGAATTTCTTTCACTATCTTTATGAAATTTGTCTTCCATGGATTTGTTTTTAATATTCTATTTAATAGTTAAGATTTATTAATAAACATGGTTAAAATCACTAGAGTACTCGCGTTTTCTATTTCATTCTTGGATAATTTGAAGGGAGGAATACCAATAATCAATATATTATTAGTAGATCTAATGTGGCCCCTTATCCAAAAGTTCATTTTCCTCCTATGAAATGTAATCATGAGAACATAAGATAAATAATCATCTCTATTGTCTATATAATCCCATTTTTCTTGATCAAACATTCTATAATCTTGATGTACAACCCAATAATTTTTAAATCTGAAAGGGAATAAAGGCTTCATGTCTATAGAAATATATATAACCATGATAATATTATTATCAAAATTAATTTCCTCTAATGTTTTATATGATTTGATTAAAAAAATTCAAATATTCAGCATTTATGGGGGCTCTGTCTAACTCTATCGCAATCACTTTATTATGGTATTTTCTATAAAAATTATATTTGGATAGAACAAGATTAACTTCAAACATATTACTATAATAAAAAATTAATCTACATTCCGTGGATGATATATAAAAATTGGCATCACCAAAATTTATAACAGGATTATGAATTGTGTTGAAATTTCTATGAAAAGTGCATGGTATACTGATAGTAATTGATAATAAATTAATATACTTACAAATATATATATATGATATTTTTATTTGAAAATCGTATTTTAAATAACTGAAATTATTAATTGATTTATTTAGGAATCTAAAAGTGACCACCTCATCACTTTTACTAATAATTGATGTTTCCACTATAATCATTTGTATTAATACCCAAACCTTTTTAACATTTGAAGATAATTTTGTAACCATAAAAAGATGATATCACATTACGTAAAAAATATAATAATTTACAAGAGAGAACTTTTATATCAACTAATCGAATTACATTATGTTTTTTTTGAATAACTAGCCTCAATGTAGTGACTATTTCTGGGTAGGAAATACTCAAAAAGTTCTAATGAACGATCTTAGTATTTTTCATGTGCTGGGGTGTAGCCCTAATCCTTATTTCCTAATTTTTTTATCCTATAATATATCATGGATTCTTAAGTTATTTTAATAATATATTTTTTAATATTATATGTAGTATATACTAGATCTATAACATTATTAACAACAGATTCCATTACTCCCTTATTTTAACGATAAAAGTGAAACAGATCTTGATAAGCATGGGGTTCAGATCTCTTTCAAACAAGACATGGATAATATTTTAGAAAATATATTCTATTATGGTTAAGACCCATGAATAATAAATCATGATCTTATTATCCAAAAGAATATAAAATAGGAAACATTGAATATCATTTCAGCTCAAATCTTTTAGGTGAGTCAACTTGGATGTGTGTGTATAAATTCAGCATAATATTTTTCACATTGCCTTTGACATATTATTTTCCTTCCAAAAATGATATATACAAAATATGAAGCAATATAGAAGTTTCATCGGTGCATTCATAATGTTAAACCTTTCCACGTGAGGTAGTGCTAATTACAAGACCTTCCAAACCCTTAGCGATAGTATTCCCATTTTTAATTGTGATTATAAAGGAAATATGAACCTCAATCTCATCATATAATTATTTGTGGAAAAGAAGATCATCCTTTTGTATTCATAGGCAATTTAATTTTTTTTTGAAATAATCATCTATAAGAAAATATAATTTTTTTGAATTTTCAATATTGAAAGGTTTCCGATTTACATAATCATCATCTTTAACCATTTTAGCCCATGATTCCTCTAGTTAAGATGAATGGAAACAATTATTTAGTAGTTTAAAAAAGGATGCACCGTCTATTTATATTACTCATCTTTCTCTGAAAATAGATCCTTTTCATTTAATTTTTTTCAACTATCTCTAATATATTCCACTATGATGATTGGTCAACTACTTTTTAATAATTTATTAATTGGAATAGAGTGACCAACCATTTTATAGACCTTACAGATGGATGTTATGTTATCATACTCTTCTTTGGTCACACTTTTCTAATAATTATGAATAAGTAATAAAAAATCCAGTATCTATGAAATCATATTGTGATGCACCAAGATATGAGCATTGAAGACAATATACCAATTTTGTGTAATTTGGTCTAATATTGTTGGTATTCAAATACGTAAGTTTAGGTCAATTAGAATTTTTAGATTTCAAAAAACCCAATTAAAACCAAAAAATTTCCTCTAATTTTGAGAAGTGGATTTCCCATATGTGTAAGGATTAAAATTAAAATCTTGTTTCCAAAAATCAACCTCCAATTTTGGATTTTACTATAAGGTATGATCCTAGATTTTAGATGAGAATGTGACAATGGTTAATACCTCTTAGTCCAGGTAGTTTTACATAGAAGGGAGAAAATATAGAGATTAAAACATTGATAAATAGAATCCACATTCTGCACAATCAACAAACCACCACCATCATGCACAGTTATTTGGGTGTCTTTTGGAGTACCATATGTTTCCTTATTTGAGCTAGAAAAAGAGATTCTACAAAAGAGATTAATTTTCCAATTTACCGAGAATGACCTATACATTATATGTTTTTCCATTTTTAGATGTAGATAGATCATATCATTAAAAGCTAACACCTATGATGGATCAAATGAATCCATGAATCCATATAAATATCTAATATTTCCCTTTATAAGATTAACCAACAAACACACACATATATAATTATATGAATATATATATAAATCTGTGTGTAATAATGATGATAATAAGTTATATATATACATATATTTATATATATATGTGTGTGTGTGTTATAATATATATCACAAACCTTTCCCCTCTTATCTATTTAATTGTTAATATTAATTTCTTAAAGGTAATCATTTATATTTAGTCGTCTACTATATTTTGAATCCAAAAATCCCATGATGATTTTCCCTCTTCTCCTATACAAATGTATCACACTATCCCTTCATGGTTGACCAATTCCCCTTATAACCTTCACATGTTGCACTATCTTAGATGATCTACTATTTCACCATCTCATTGGAATAACCCTACCAAATTTTATAATTTCATATTGAGTTACATGAAACTCTCTTTATAGATGCCAAATATGGCCACTTACCAGTACCCCATGTAGAATTAATCCACCATACAAGGCAATAATTCTATCCATCATTCATCCATTTTATCAAACCCATTATTAATCTTCCCTGTCTCTCGAGAAAGAACATATATGGACACCCATATTGGTCACCTAAAACCAAGACATTCCACCACACTATCATTATCAACCCACTATTTGTGTCTTTATTTTACAAAACCTAACCATGTTTTTACCTAATCCATGTTATCCATACCCTCCAATTCCACACATGAATTCTTCTTTTATATATCCATCTATTTAATTCCCTTGCATTTAATTTGGTAAACTTATGACACAACCTTCCTCCACTAGAACCCCTCTGTGGCGGGTTTTGAATATCTCTATCACCTCCAAATCCCACATAAAATTCTATTTTTTCACAACAAAAAATGATTATATAAAAGAAAATATATCATAGAAATTACCCTTAAATTCTTTTGTTATATTTAATTAACAACTACTTAACTCAATAATATAAATAAAACACGAAGCCCCAATATATGAAATTTTATAAAATACCATAGAAAATGGAAATAAACAATGAACCAAACTTAAGGTAGTGACCATTAAATATAGAGATCCATTTATCAACCTCCATGTCCTAAAAGACCTATATTGGACAATAATTCACACTGGGAGGCTTGAAACACACACAAACACGTTTGTATGTGTATGGGTGAGATTATGATTATAATCAACAAGATCCTCCTAGAAACCTCTTGTGACAAATTGGGAGAAGAATATGAAGGTCTGAGTGGATAAAAAAGAAATGATCCCATAACATAAATATGAAAAGTATATTTAAGGCCTTGAAAAACGTCACTCACATTTGCTCTCATAGAGGCAAGGTAACAAAATCGAAAACATATATATAAGAAGGGTACCTCACTACCATTTTCCCACTAAATTAGTTTCCTTAAACCCAAATTAAATATTACCTGGTATTCTTAAATCATCCAAAAGCCATGCTACACAACCTTTCATATATATTACAGATGAAACCATAAAATCTGAACCACATCACCATCACATACATGTGTGTATAAAATTTACAAACATCGTAATTATATTTAAATATAAACTACACCATAATTCGTTACTTTTTTTCATAGGTTCACATGTATTAAAAGATAATTCTAATACCATATGCCACCACAACCTACACACATACATGTATATAACAACTTAGATCCATTATATTTTATAGGAGTACACAAAATATAATCATAATCCATTATTGATTTTACATGTCAACATAATATGTCCACATCTAGAGGAGATATTGTGGTGAGGGGGTGGTTATCCATCTACTTCCTCTATATCCTAGTTGTTAGAAAACAGTTGAATCCCAATGAAATATATGGATATTTACCACCCCAACCAACTCATGTGATGAATAAAAAAAACAAAAAAAAACAAATATATATATATATATATATATATATATATATATATATATAACATGACCATTATTGTTGCAAATTCGTACAACAAGACTCATTATAAGATTACGTACCATATGAAGACTAAAATTTAAAAACTAGAATGATAATAAGAATGTATGTAACATTACTAAAACGATAATGAAAATCTTATATTTTTACAAAATTCCTACTTCATTGAGGATTCATTTTTATATTAACAAACATGACGAAAATATTAAATACAATATTATATTTTTGTCAATGATACTTTAATGATTCACTAAGTCCATATTTATTAACTTATGTTCATTAATATTTAGAACCATTAATTGTCACCCATTCAATAATTCATCATTTAAATAAAATTATAAATTTTCTGCAACCAGTGAACACATATTTATATATCAAGATAGATATATTTATATATATTATGAATGGGTAATATTTTAAATGAAATAAGAACATGGCATAAAAATTCAAGAAAGATATTAAATAAATTAAATAATGCTCCCAACTTTATAAAAACATCTCAATAACAGTCCCAACACATTCATATATCATCCCCATTATTCAAATATCATCCACATCAATAATCCATCCTCGAGTAATATTAAAAATGAAAAATTCTCAAAATTCAACCTACCATACAATGTTTTAAATATAAATCACAAATTAATATATATATATTCACAGAATGGAAGCTAAACTATTTATTTGTTAATAATTATTCAAGAGTCATTAATGTGATAGAGAAAATGATAATGAATTAAAACTCAAGGAGGAAGCCCTTGAGCACCGTCGACATCCTCTCTCTCGCCTTAGGGTTTCGTCATCAGTGATTTCGAAGGGGGATGATTCCTCAGTGCCTTCCCCCTTTCCTTCCCCCTTTCCCCTTGTCTTATCCACTCTTCTCATTTTTCTCATCCTTCCCTTACTTCTCTGAAGTTTCACATTATCAGCGGTGATCTATTTTTTCATTTTCAATGGGATGATGCGATGGTCAAGAACTACCCAACCTTTTCATCAGTGTCAATTCCTGGTGATGTTTTTCATGTTTAAAGTTCCACAGTTTGTTTTGGTGGTCATCTAGATGGTTTTTAATGTTTCTTTCCTCAAATGTTGATACCCTTATCTGACCTATCATTCCACTGTTCTCCACCATGTTGGATCTAGGGCAGTGGAAACTGTGATATTTTGTGATTTGTGGGTGAGTGGTCAATGGTTATTCTATGAATTATGGCTCTTTTATTCCTATTATGGAGGATCAAGTTCTCATCCTCATTGGTGATGATTCCATCGTAATCCCTAGATCATCCAAAATCTTCTCTGACCTCAGGTTTCTTACACTCCGATCCTAGTCAGATATGTAAAAAATGCAACATTTAATGTTTTGGGAGGTGTTGTTAGATGGAAATCGATGTTTCAGGTGCATCACATTTTTGGAGTGATGTTCTATTGTCATGGTACTTTATTGTTTTAAGGGTTTGGTCAATGTTTATCTGTCACTATCATCATAATGGTATGTTGGTTGCATCTATGTGGGAAGGTTATTTTGTTGTTTGATATTTGTTTTGGGGTTTGGTGATAGGTCGCGGTTGCGGCCATCGACTTGACTATGACGGCGATGCGATGATGATTGTTGAAATTAATGAAGGTGATTGGAGATTCTGTTTTGAATATTTCATGAGGATTTTATGGGGTTTTGAAGAGGGTGACCATGATGCTTATGGTGAAAGTGATGTTGATTGTTTATGTGTACTTGGCGTCGATGGGTCGATCCGCTTCATGGATTGGTTTTTCTATTTACTAGCTCTGATGGCGGTGGGGTGAAGAAGACGATAGGAGGAGATGTAATGATTATAAATGATGGAGACATGACTTCATGTGATGGGTGATGTTTTTTTCCTAGATGGATGTATTGATTTCTAGAGATTGGCCAAACTTTGATTATTTTCAAATTCCATAATTTCGTTGTTTGGTGTTTGAACTTCAAAACTTTGAATTTTGAAATCTTGTTTCTATTTGAATGTATAGTTACCACTAATCCATAAATTGGATTTATAGAAAATTAAAAAACAGTTTAGAGTTTAATATGAAAAAATCACACCTCGAAAATAATAGAAACAAGGTACAGATTAACTTTAAATTTAACTTTTAATTCAAGAAACACCATCAAAATATACCATAATAATTATTTAATTTTTTATAGGTTAGTTTTAGTAATTATAAATCCTATTCTATAATGACTAAAAACACTAAGTATTCTAATAATATATACAATTAGTTCTTATTATATTTACTTTTTCATGAATATATAATATCCTAATTCAACTAGAAATCATTATTATCTTGTAATATTTAATAAAAATGACCAATTTTCATACGGATTTAAAACATTAAATACAGAATGTAATACATACAGTAAACTATCACAAAATTTTTTAAAGAACAACATCAATATAATTAAGATTACCATCAGAGTATGAAATTCTAATCTCCATTCCAATTCCATGGTATAATTTTAGATTTTATTTGATTAAGTTAATCCATTTTATTTATTTAGAGGGATCCAATGCATAAAGAAAAAAAATTAAAAAATAAATTGATAATTTATTGATCACATACATCAATTATCAACTATATGAGATGTGTAAAAATATTCTTCCAAGACCATGTTGTGGATCTTCATCAGGGTTATTGCCCACAAGTTGCGGGGAAGTAAAGGGTTTAAAAAACCTTGAAACAGAAAAGGAAAATATGAACATGAGGGAATAAACTACTTGAAGTTGACTCTATTTATACACTATTCATTGATGTTCATATTGCATTCAAAGGATACATGGACAATCGAGCCAAGTGGAAGAAGAAGTAGGAAAATATTAGATGTTATAGACATAATTCATGTTGTGAACCCCTAGATTGTTACCTATTAAATTATTGATTTTAAAACCATATATCCTAGATAAATGAATATATGTAAAATAAATAATAAATATGATGATTCCTTCCCCAAAACATTTACTATTACACTTTAGTAAAGTTCGCAAAAAACAAACACTGAAAATGGATGTCATCCACATTACAGAACGTATTATTTCAAATGATTTAAAATAAAAATAAACTTTTTAATCACAAAAAATGCATCATGTCGAAGATATCTCATTTATATTTCAAATTAATAATTATTTAATGATTTATGATTGGAAAATAGAATTATCAATCATAAAACATGATTTTGTCCTAGGGAATTACCTTCCATGATGGGGAGGAATATTCTTACATAAGAAAGAGATTAATCTTAAATAAAAGCCTATGAATCATACACATAAAAGAAATATAAATGGGAATTTCCTTTACACAATAAAATAAGGATCTTACAAATGGAAGAAATGACCCTTATACACCAGTTATTTTCCCTTATTCTTGGAAAATTCCTCAATACATATTGTCCATTTATAATGAAGAGTTATATATAAGGATTATTCTTTGTTAATTAGGGGTCAATCCATGTTAAAGGTAATACATAAGGGACATTAATATGGGATTTAAGAGTTTTGATCAAAATAAAGTGAATATTTAATGTTCATTAAGTCTTTATATAAGGGTTTTTTTCTTGGTAAATGGAATATATAATGTTTATTTCAATGACTAGAGTGTTACATATGGGTTATCTAAAACATAGGAAAAATAATGTTAAACAGAAAAAATGTATAATTAATTTAAAATTTAATTTAAAATTTATATATCCCTTAAAAAACCTCTTAAAATGTAGAGACTCGAAGCTTGACGTACATGAACATTACATTACTTTTGCGGAATACTTAATACATAACAAAAATAGACACACAAGGACCGTAATAGTTTAGTGTCTTTGGAAACTTGGAACATAATCTTCTAATCGTGGTGAAATATCTTCAACATCTCCCATAAAGATCTTCACCTTTTTTTCTTACCTAAAACCTTTCTTTATATCCTGGGGAAAAGAGAACATAAAAAGGGTGAGCTCAAATGATCAGTAAGGGTAAGCATGGATAAAATAAAACATACCATATACATTTGAACATAAAAACATGAACATAATGTTTAAACATCAAAAGCATGAGTAATGGCATAAAACATAGATGTATGAATGGTATAGATCATAAAGAAACATTAAGAATGATAAAATATCAAGGGAATAAAACATGTAATTGTGGAAACCATTAATCACATGATATGATTTCCATAGTAGCCAAGGCATTGCTTCCATGACCATCTTAGTGGACAAAGGCCCTTTCTGAATCGAGTTCACTCCTAGTTCTAATCCTGTAATACTGAACCAGTTTAACTTTCCGTTCCAGCCATGTCTATCTCATGAGATATAAATATATACCCAATTCATTGGAGGGAGATATTGGTCCCACCCATCTAATAATTAAATCATTCTTACTTGTGCCACCAAAATAAACATACATCATTCATAATAACCCAATAAATAAAATGGGTTTCATAAACATCATCCCACAATCACATAATCCATATAAAAGAAATGGATATCATTTCATAATAAGAAAAGTGAAACCATGTAAATAATAGAGACTTTAAAATTGAAAAATACACATATAAAATAATTTCATCTTAGATGGAAAAAGGTTTTGATAAAACACTTGAAATGAATTCCTGAGGAAAATATCATTTCTTCTTCAAAATGAATTTCTTTTCACAAAACGTCATTCTATTTTAAAAGAAATAGATTTTTTTGAAAATAGTCATGAAATATTTTGGTGGAAGATTCATGAAAATAAGGCATTATAAAACTGTAAAAATCTGTTCGTGCTTTATAAGTTAAAAAAACATTCTTCTCGTACTGTTGCTGGAAAAGTCAAAGAGTACCTCGTAAAAGAAAGATTCCAAACATACCATGTAGTAAAAGTCAAAAATGGGTAAAAAGGACTTTAAACATACATGAAAAAAATTTATAAAACATGTAAATGGATGATAGAAATAACCCCAGTAAATACTGATGAATAAGCAATCTTGGATAAAAATGAGATTTGCAAAACTATCCCTTACCTTAGGTCCGATATGCTTCGTACGTATCCAAACCTCCTCTTATTTGAAGCTCCTCTTTGAGACCACCTCTTAGGGCACTAAAATTGGTCTTTGAAGATGAACATGACCTATAGGATTTTTCTAGGGAAGTGGAGAATAGAATTTGGTAGGGGTTGGCCGAGCATGAAGGCTCAAATTGGTGCGAGGAAGGGAGGGAGGAGGTGCCCTTTTATAAGGGAGGAGAGGGGGACCTTTGGAATTTTTAAAAATATTAATTTATAATAAATCTAACCCCACTTAAAAACCTCCAAAAATGACTCATATTCTAATATAATATGATATAGGGATGTAATCTAATCAACCAATAAAATTTAGACATGTTAGGAAATTATTTTAAACATTATCAACTTGATTTATCCTTAATCAATTTAATTTTATTTGGGGTAATAACAATCTAAATTTTAAATTATAGCAAAAAATTACTTATTTGTTGTTAATTTTAAATAATTAGATAATTTATAACATTTTAGACCATATAAATATAAATTTATAATTTTTAAATATTTTTGTGATTTTTAAACAATTTTATAATATGTTATTTTTATAAAATAACAATAGTGTCAATTTTGACACTATTTTTTTATATGAATTTAAATAAAATATATACAGAATATATGTTCGAACTAAAAGCTTTAATCGATTCATAAAAGGCCATATGTATCTAAAAAATTAGTGGAGCACATTAAATAGTTCATATAATATTTATTTTATTATTTTTAAAACCATTTATTTGGTTTACCTCTTAATAAAATAATTACTACAACATTTTTTTATAATTAATTAATATACTTATTTCTTGCATAAAAATTAAAAATAAAATCCTATGATGAAGATAAATCTATTACCTTTCACAATAATACTTTTAATCGAATTTATCATCTTAAAATCACAATATGTAAATTGTTATATTTATTAAATTATGAAGGTGACAACTTTGGCATCATTTAAAATAAAATAATATAAGTGTCATAATCACATTTACAAGACTCCAAATGGTTATATATTAGTTCATTGTATGCTTATGGTATATATATACACTAAAAATAAGTTTTTTTTCTGGGTTTTGGGTCTTTTAATGGGTATTATTATTTCAATAAAAACTATATTATTGATTTTTCACTTAATAAATAATTTCTGCATCATTATTATATCACCAATAATGACAATTATTTAATCCCAAAAATTTCTAAATAAATAATCATGATGTAGATAATTTTATTATCTCCTTGGATACTATTCATGTTCAAAGTTTTATGATTTTTATCACTAAATTAAAATTATTATACTTATAATATTTAAGAGAGTGACATGTTGTCACTTTCTTTGGTTTTAATAATAATTAAATTATTTTCATGATCAAAAGTCCATAAAATGAATCTAATCCGACCCTTAGGTGATATGGGTATACTTTTATCCATCCTATAGAATATTTTCATGTGATAGGGTAATTTTATAATATTATATTTACCCTTAATTACCCGATTTACCTTTAACTATGGTAAATAAAATTTACCGTTGTTACTATTCATAAAGCCCAAAAATAAAAAGTACTCTATTAATATAATTTGGACCACTGATTCCAAATATGGAATCCAATTTTCAAAATTCAATACACAAAATTTGAAGAAATTAAAATAAAATTAATCCCTGTTGTCGAAAGAAAATGGGTTTTTGTTTAAAAACATTGCAAAAGATTGAATTTATTTAACCTACGAATTCAAGGTAAAATCAATGCTAATGACATAAATTGTATTAAATGGTAAAAATATATTATATTTATATTTTAACACCATTCAATATTATAATTTAACCATATAAATTATTGCGAGGAAAAAAGTTGTTTTTAATTAAAATATAGCGTGTTTTTACTATTCATCAAAATATGAAAGTTACTAGAATAATATGAAAAATTTATCCAAAGTAATTTTTTTATTTATTTATTCCAAAGAAGAATTTTATTTTGTCAAATTGAACTTATAAACATGTCAAAAATTAGATTTAAAGTTTGTGTTCCATCTAAAGGCGGCAAAACTGCATTTTTTGAAAAATACTTATTTTACCTGAAAAATTTATTTTGTTCTTATACCATGTTCTAGAAAATGTGTAAGATGAATAATAATGTTATAAAATTAAAAATTTAGTTAATACTATTCATAACGGCTAGTTCATAATAATATTATAATAATATATCATTGTTTAGTAAAACCCGGTATTGCGTACAACACACGCAATCGAGGAAGGTCACGATTGCGTGTAATGCAAGCCAAGTTAGGGTTGCATGTTTTGCAAGAATCTTTCGTTGTTTCATATAACATAATCCAACCATATTTCATTTATACATTGAATATATATATATATATATATTTATACTCAATGTTGCGTAGAATAACTGTTATCAAAATTGTGTGTAACACGATCCTAGAATAGTGTTGCATATACTACAAGCTAATACGATGTTGTGTATGGAGCAAGGTAATCTTGGTGTAGCATACAACACAAGACATTAATGAAATTAAAAGAATATTTTTCATAAAATCTCAGGGTGTTACATTCTACCCCCCTTAAAATGAATTTCTCCCTTGAAATTCGTCGGGGTTATAAATGGTTTACTTCTTGAAAGTTTGTTTAATAGAAACCCACATCATAAAAAGGAATACCAAAACTTGGCTTTAAAAGCTAATGTATGAAATGTAACGGTTACCCAAATTAACACATCAATGGGTTTCCACGTAGGAGAACATAGGTGAAAATATGGATATGGAAGAAAAATATAACCATCATGTTCTGATGGAGAGTGGTAGAGAACATGGCTATGAAAAATCCATCAATCACAAAGCCATAGATTTGTGATGATCTAAGGTACCATCTGATTCATCAGATATAAGGGTAATAGGACAACATTTTTGGTTTTCAAGATCATTTCCCTAAAGTTGATGAAATTGGAAATATAAGAAATACATTCATGATTTTGGTACAGTCTCACCGTTGTTTGTTCTTTAGACAAATTCCACTTCATAACTTAATGAAATGAAGTTGAATTTGTCATTTGTGAAGTGCTAAAAGATCATGTGATAGAATGATGGGTCATTTCATTCTGTCTCAAAAAAAAGGTTATAAAAGTTACCAAAAATACATAAGTCCATCTATAGTGAGATTAATCATATATGGTTCCTAAAATGGACTTATACTTCATATATCATACTGCTTAATATAATAAGACTAGTTTCTACTAAACAGGGACTTCCTGTAGGCCAGTGGTAGGTGATAAAGGCCAGTCGCACTTCAGTTGTGGGTTCGATTCCCACAGCCTTGTCCGACGCGATGGGCTGTCTCCCATCCTGCAAGTTGTCCTTTTTCTAAAACTACATTACTATAACATCCCATCAATAATATCAAAAAATGTTCTTTCCTTAAACAATACTAACTTATGTCCAACATAATCCATTCCAATATTTAGACTTATCTAAAATACTTCGGTCCAAGCTCATAGTATAAGGAAAACGATTACTGGAAATGTCATCAACCAAGCATATGAATACCATCATTTATCCCCCATATATCTTGTTGGTCGCATTCCAATCATGTGAATACCTTAATCATGTATTCTCTTGAAAAATGAATACCCATTAAACCTTAGTGAAAACATGAATGCTGTCAAAAGTTAACTCTTTACACATACCAAAATCCAAAAATTCAATATACTAAAACCATGATATAACCTTCTCCTTATATCAGTCATGAGCTTATTAATACTATCAAACATTTAATTTTCTCCTTCTCCCTTCATTATGCGCATATCATCTACATTCCAAAAATATCCGAATAAAAATTCATGGATACTGGTACCATTAATCATACACTTTCAAAACTCAAGGAAAGACCATAGTGTAACAATCCTTAGATTTCTCTTTATTCCATAGTACCATGAGATTTCTTATACAACATTACACTTGATAAACATGTAATCATTCCACTACCTTCCTAAACCATTGACCGAGCTTCAACAATTCTTTCATCTCACATATCATTTGTAGTCTCATCATCATCATCAACATAAATACTACCCATACGACCGTACTGATTCTCTTCATGAGACTTTCCCTTAGGGAATTGGTTTGCATAATGACAGTACATTCCACATTTAAAACATTTAACCATTGTTGATGTCGTAGCAATACCATTATCCTCATCCATGGTGTTAGCTGAACCATTTCCTTTGCACTTACTGTCTTTGTGTCCTTCTTTTCCACACCCAAAGCATCTTCCAGTTCCCTTGAAACAATCTCCCCGATGCCTCTTCCCACATGATTTACATGAGGAAAATTGGACTTTCTTTCCTATGTGATCATCATGAAACTCCATCTTTATCTTATTATCTGAGTTGGAAAACTTACCAAAGTTGAGATTATTGATCATATTATAAGATTGCTGATTTGTCATAATAACGATGTTTGGACTTAAAAATCCCTTTTAATTTGTTTTCTCATGAGGAATATCATTCCATTGTCCGTCATATCCTCCATTTTCATGAATCTTCATGTTTCCAGCCATTTTCTAAAACCCAAAAAGAATAGTGTGAGAGGCAAAAATCATGCTAGGGAAAATAATATAGTAAAGGGTATGTACCCTCAATATCTAATATCTTTGGTTAAATTCTATGATTGTTACCATAGTTCTAGGACTATATACTATACGTATACTTATCCTTAGGGATATCCCTAGACATACCTTAGAAATATCTCTAGGGATCTCACTAACGTTTTTGCATCCTAGATTCCAAAGGTTGACAAAACCTTTCCTCTGATACCAAATGTAGAGACCCAAAGCTTGACGTACATGAAAAATACATTACTTTTGCAGAATAGTTAATACATAACAAAAATAGACACACAAGGACCGTAACAGTTTAGTGTCTTTGGAAACTTGGAACGTAATCTTCTAATCGTGATGAAAGATCTTCAACATCTCCCATAAAGATCTTCCCCTTTTTTTTCCTACCTAAAACCTTTCTTTATATCCTGGGGAAAAGAAAACATGAAAAGGGTGATCTCAAATTCTCAGTAAGGGTAAGCATGGATAAAATAAAACATACCATGTACATTTGAACATAAAAACATGAATATAATGTTTAAACATCAAAAGCTTGAGTAGTGACATAAAACATGGAAGTACGTATGACATAGATCATAAAGAAACACTATGAATGATAAAATAGCATGGGAATAAAACATGTAATTGTGGAAACCATTAAGAACATGATATGATTTCCATAGTATCCAAGGCATTGCTGCCAAGACCATCTTAGTGGACAAAGTCCCTTTCAGAATCGAGTTCACTCCTCGTTCCAGTCCTATATTACTGAACCGGTTTAACTTTTTGTTATAGCCATGTCTGTCTCATGAGATATAAATCTTTACCCAATGCATTGGAGGGAGTTATAGGTCCCACCCATATCATAATGAAAGCATTCTTACTTGTGCCACAAAGTAAACATACATCATTCATAATAACCCAATAAATAAAATGGGTTTCATAAACATCATCCCATAAACATATAATCCATATAAAAGAAATGGATATCATTTCGTAATAAGAAAAGTGAAAACATGTAAATCATAGAGACTTTATACTTGAAACATACACATATGAAATAACTTCATCTTAGATGGAAAATGATTTTGATAAAACACTTGAAATGGACTCTTGAGGAAAATATCCTTTCTTCTTCAAAATCAATTTCTTACCACAAAACGTCATGCTATTTTAAAAGAAAGAATTTTCTTTGAAAATAGTCATGAAATATTTTGGAGGAAGATTCATGAAAATAAGGCTTTATAAAACTACAAAAATTTATTGGTGCCGTGTAAGTTAAAAAAACATTCTTCTCGTACTTTTTCGGAAAAGTCAAAAAGTACATCGTAATAGAATGATTCCATACATACCATGTAGTAAAAGTCAAAATTGGGTAAAAACAACTTTAACATACATGAAAACACGTTTATAAAACATGGACATGGATGATAGAAATAACCCCAGTAAATACTGACGAATAAGCAATCTCGGATAAAAATGAGATTTGAAAAATTATCCCTTACCTTAGGTCCGATATGCTTCGTACGTCTCCAAACCTCCTCTTCTTTGAAGCGCCTCTTTGAGACCTCCACAGAGGGCACTAAAATTGGTCATTGAAGAAGAAAATGACCTCTAGGATGTTTATAGGGAAGTGGAGAAGATAATTTGGCAGGGGTTGGCCGAGCATGAAGGCTCAAATTGGTGTTAGGAAGAGAGGGAGGAGGTGCCCTTTTATAAGGAAGGAGAGGGGCACCTTTGGAATTCATAAAAATATTAATTTATAATAAATCTAACCCCACATAAAAACCTCCAAAAATGACTCATATTCGACTATAATATGACATAGGGTTTTAATCTAATCAACCAATAAAATTTAGACATGTTAGAAAATTATTTTAAACATTATCAACTTGATTTATCATTAATTAATCAATTTAATTTTATTTGTGGTAATAACATTGTAAATTTTAAATTATAACAAACAACTACTTATGTGTTGTTAATTGTCCATAAATGGATACTTTATAACATTTTAGACCATATAAATATAAATTTAAAATTTTAAATATTTTTGTGATTTTTAAACAATTTTTTAATATGTTATTTTTATAAAATAACAACAGTGTCAATTTTGACACTATTCATTTATATGAATTTAAATATAATATATACTGATGATATGTTCGAACTAAAAGCTTTAATAGATTCATAAAAGTCAATATGTATCTAAAAAATTCGTGGAGCACATTAAATAGTTTATATAATATTTATTTTATTATTTTTAAAATCATTTATTTGGGTTATCTCTTAATAAATAATTACAAAACATTTTTGTATAATTATTTAATATACTTATTTGTTGCATAAAAATTAAAAATAAAATCTTATGATGAAGATAAATCTATTACCTTTCATAATAATACTTTTACTCGAATTTATAATCTTAAAATCACAAAATTTAAATTGTTATATTTATTAAATTATGAAGGTGACAACTTTGGCATCATTTAAAATAATATAATGTAAGTGTCATAATAACATTTATAAGACTCAAAACGGTTATATATTAGGTAATTGTATGCTTATGGTATTTATATACAATACCAATAAGTTTTGGCCAGGTTTTTGGGTCTTTAAATGGGTATTATTATTTCAATAAAAACTATATTAATGATTTTTCACATAATAAATAATTTCTGCGTCATTAATGTATCACCATTAATGACAGTTATTTAATCCCTAAAAATTATAAATAAATTATCATGATGTAGATAATGTTATTATATTTCTGTAGACTATTCATGTTTGAAGTTTTATGATTTTTATCTCTAAATTAAAATTATTATACTTATAAGATTTAAGAGAGTGACATGTTGTCACTTTCTTTGGTTTTAATAATAATTAAATTATTTTCATGGTCAAAAGTCCATAAAATGAATCTAATCCGACCCTTAGGTGATATGGGTCTAATTTTATCCATCCAATAGAATTTTGGCATGTGTTAGGGTAATTTTATAATAATATATTTACCCTTAATTACCCGATTTAACTTTAACTATGGTAAATAAAATTTACTGTTGTTACTATTCATAAAGCCCAAAAATAAAAAGTAGTCTATTAATATAATTTGGACCCACTGATTCCAAATATGGAATCCATTTTTCCAAATTCAATACAGAGAAGTTGCAGAAATTAAATTAAAATTAATCCCGTTGTCGAGAGAAAATGGGTTTTTTTAAAACATTGCAAAAGATTGAATTTATTTAACCTACGAAATCAAGGTAAAATCAATGATAATGACATAAATTGTATTAAATGGTAAAAATATATTCTATTTATACTTTAAAACCATTCAATATTATTATTTAACCATATAAATTATTGCGATGAAAAAAGTTGTTTTTAATTAAAATATAGCGTGTTTTAACTATTAATCAAAATATGAAAGTTACCAGAATAATATGAAACATTTATCCAAAGTAAATTTTTTATTTATTTATTCCAAGGAAGAATTTTATTTTTTCAAATTGAACTTATAAACATGTCAAAAATTAGATTTAAAGTGGGTGCGCCATCTAAAGGTGGCAAAACTGCATTTTTTGAAAAATACTTATTTTACCCGAAAAATTTATTTTGTTCTTATACCATGTTCCAAAAAATGTGTAAGATGAATAATAATGTAATAAAATTCAAAATTTAGTTAATACTATTCATAACGGCTAGTTCATAATAATATTATAATAATATATCGTTGTTTAGTAAAACCCGGTATTGCGTACAACACACGCTATCGAGGAAGGTCGCGATTGCGTGTAATTCAAGACAAGTCAGGGTTGCGTGTTGTGCAAGAATCCATCATTGTTTCATATAACAGAATCCAACAATATTTCATTTATGCATTTAATATATATATATATATATACTCAATGTTTCATAGAATAACTGTTATCAAAATTGTGTGTAACAAGATCCAAGAATAGTGTTGCGTATACTGCAAGCTAATACGGTGTTGCGTATGGTGCAAGGTAATCTTATTGTAGCATACAACACAAGAAATTAATGAAATTAAAAGAATATTTTTCATAAAATCTCGTTGTGTTACATAAAATATAAAGAAACATAGCCAAAATATCTAAACACTAAGAAAAAAGACAACAAAATACTTTAGGAAAATCTAATCCCTTATATAAGATACAAAAAAATGGAACTCTTCCAAAATATTCATAAGAAACCCTAGATTAATAATAGAAAAGGGATAAAAAGACACCCCACGAGATAACTCTATAATATAAATCACACAATAATAGAAAAAAATAACCCACCATAAGAAAATGTCAAAATAACACAACATCATCAACCATTACATCAATAAAGCTAATAAAGTTATATCATCCAAGTACAATCAACCATGAAATATCTCATAATATTGAGTGCACAATGTTTTTCTCATGTTCAGATGTACACTTGTATAAAGAACCATTCAACCATAATACATGAAAAAAGGGAATAAAATGGCCATAGGAACCTTAATATGCTGATGCATCACTTTCTTCTGATGGTAAGAAATATCAATAGAATTATGATTGAAAATCACATCATTATCAAACTAAAATTATAACCAGTCCAGGAAACAAGAATCATTAGGACGTTATCATTAAATCCCCGATATATTGAAACTATCAATGATTTGGTTTATCCACAGGGTCCGTTCCAATAAATACACAACTACACTGATGTTATCTGACACCTAAAAGTGCCCAAAAATCACAGAGAAAGCATACCCCACAAATTGGAACTGTTCTTCCCACGATGATAATATATCTTTAAGAACACATTATCTACAACATCAATCTTTATTTTCCTCCCCCCATGATCAGCATAAAACTTTTTCTGACCCTTGATTACCTTCATCCACTCATGAATCTCATAAACCATTTCTTTCATGTTCTATACCAATTCTAGTATGAGATTTGTAAAATCATTGACTATTATAAAACAAAATGAATATTTTGAAGGTTAGTCATACAACCCTTTAAATGGATTCATACTGATGGTAGTGTGTAAAATATTGTAATAAGAAAACATGACCATGAGTAGGTTCATTACCCATGAACCTCCAAAATAATGAATGATAGAATAAAACATGTCTTCTATAGTGTGGATAATCTTATCTATCGTACCATCTATGTGTGTATATAAATTATGGTTGATGGATAATAGTGATCCGTAATTATTTTAGAGACTTCACCACACATGAGACATAAAATGAGGCTTATGATTTCGGATGATAATATTTAGAACTCAATGTAACCTCAAAAGTTCCTATCAATACTACCTCCCTAAGAGAACCTCTATGATTTAAACTTTAATCATCAAGACATTTCTATTATACATTTTGTAATACAAAATCATTCAAATAGAATCATATTCACCATGTGCTCATGGAAAATCTATGATAGAAACAATTATTATGTATTCCTTATACGAATAGAGGAAATCCATAAGATTAAGTAATATATAAGGAACATGATTCTCAAAAATTGCCATTTAGATGGAAAAAAATTGACACACAAACTCAACAACATTCCTCTTTAACGAATACCACTAGAACATAATCCTCAAATAACTGTACATATTACTAGCTCCAGGATGCATCTATAAGGAAATGAAATAGTTCTTTTATGTAACTACCTCATGAATTTTCAAATGAACAAATACAAACTCCCTAAAAATACAGTTGATATTGATTATCCTCAGAGAACCTCTCTGAATCATCACCAAATCTATATCAATTTTGATAAACATATAAATTGGAATAACCCAACTAACATTACTATACATATAAATCTGTGGTAAACTACACTTTTATACAGTAAAGACACCCTCATCTATAAACATTCCTAGGTCAATTTGAAATGATGAATTCTCTCTAATCAGTCATAGTGTATCCCTATACCATTAACATATCTATTTGACTTCTTACTAATTGTATTAGAAATAACATTTCTTATCTTATGTGTATGGGGGATATTGAAGTTAAAATTTTGAAATGATTCCATCTAATATCCTTTTCACATGTTTAAATCATAATGAGATGAGATATATCTTTATATCTTGTGATACATGTAAAATCAAAATAACTCACTGATGATATAGTGTTACTATACATTCAGGGACAATACAACCATTGAAATATTGAGATCATGAGTATTTTGGTTCAATATTTTGGGCCATAATTACTAAGACCCATAGTATATGGATACTCTATGATATGTTTGATCAAAAAACAATCCCTGGTGATATGAATCATTATAAAAAATAAAATTAATTCCATCCTCATAAAAATAAATAATAATAGTATCTACTGTCCTCTCTTTCAAATATATAGAAGTATCCTATAACTAATAAATACAAATCGATGTTTGGATATATCTATTTAAGTATACTATATGTGTTTCAATTATATATAAATTGGAAATGAATCATCAATAATATCCTTTTAAACCAAGGATATCCTAAAACGCTACAATATTCTATGGGACTACCCTTGAAACAACCACCTTGATCATTATATGATCAACATGAACAACCTACTTTAACATGAGATAAACTAGGAAATGAAACTCACATATAAATAATTTATCTTCTATTAGAATCTAAAATATAGTATGATAATTATAAAATGGATCACATATTCAATGCACACTCCTTTTCAAAAATAGAATAAAAAGGATGTCATCAATGAACACCACTACAATCTTTCCCATGAACTGTTGAGAAAAATTTCATGATTCTTAAGAACATGGATAGAGTTTTAATGAAACTAAATACAATGACCACAAACATTTAGTTTCCATGATTACATAAAAAGGTATTCTTCCAAATAAATTCCTCTTTTACCCATATTCAATGATATTATGACTGAAAATCTATCATATAGAACTAAATACACCATTCAACTGATTGAATAGGTCAATGATCCATGGAAGGGGTATAGACTCTCTAACATCACCAATTTTAGGTGATTATAGTTTATAAACAACCATATACTATAATTAAAATTCATTGGGGAATATACCAGAACACCCCAATGTGAAAAACTAGACTGAATATTTCATCACTATAAGAATATTTTCAATCTAAATCAGTAGTTATCACATAGTGAAAGGTGAAATTCTATATAAGGATAGTGGTCATAAGGATGTAACAAATTCCAAATATATATAAATATCAATTCCATGTTGAGGGGTTAGAGTAACAACATATATAGGTGAAACATTAGTTTACTCTTTTAAAATCATGGTAAACACCGCTAAATAAAAAATAGATAATCTGTACACCATCTTAGATATCATAAAATATAGAGACTAAGAATGTCACCATCATATTTGAAGATCTATTTCATCAATGAAGATGAAATGATCACTATCCACATCATAGAATAAAATTGACCTCATGAAGTGGTCAATAACAATCTTCATTGAATATAGATGATCCTCAGAGAATATAATATCATATAATGATAATTGAAAAGATAAGAAATATCCAAAATAATTATGCTTCCCTATAATCCCCAAACAAACTCAATTTTAATCAAATGAGATATATTGACCTCCAACAAGTATATTCTACTCTGAGCGACCTAGAAGCTCCTATAACTCACATCCTAGATGCTCGATTAGGATGGGGGTAATTAAGGATTGTTTATCCCATTGAATAAACAATACATAAACTGACATAAAACATAAATGTATAATAAATCACATGATGTTTAGATCACATAGTTTTCTAAAATTAAGAACTTGTATTTGACTATATCCTACTCCATGACCTCTTCTTCCTTATCAACAAATCACATATATGATTACACTATACACTCTATGGATGAGTGTAATCAGATGGATATCCTTATCCTTCTATATATCTTCACTACAGGCTGATACTTGGAGTACTTTTATATTTTCATAACTTCCATAGTGGATATTGATGTAATAAAAAACCGTATATCATTATTCCAGCTACATCATAACTTCAAAGGATGATTAGATACCATATAAATCAATGAAAGTGACTTATGTATAAAAAATACATCATGTCTTCTAATAGAGTTATAAAAACTAATAGTTATATTGAAATGAGATAAACATACAATCTAAAATTGTTATTAACTATGTATTTGATAACCTTGGGACATATATTTTATCCCCATAGAGTTCTAGAAACTGCACTTCCATGATGGTCAAATCTAAGACATTATTTTCTCAATAACATATTCTTGCAACAAAAAATCATGAAACAATGACAATGTAAATGAGGGGACAATATATAGAATATTTTTATAAAAATAAAAATAATTATTATTCAACATTTCCTCTTAAATAAGAATAAATTTTAAACTATAATGTACAAGATTCAAGAATTGAACAAAAAAACTCTCACAAATAAGAGCACCCTTATAAAAGGAAAAAATCTCATTACAAAGTGATACATTCATAGTTAAAAATGAAATTCAGACTGAAATATTTCTTAAATCATTTCATATGATAAATTTGACTCCTCATGATCACTGACATATAAAATTATGCATTATAATAAAACTATATGAATCATTCTTATTGAAAAAACTCAAGTCATGTTTCTTATAAAATATCAATTTTAATTAAATATATACCTCCTCTAACCAAGACTACATCTCTAAATTAGATATATATATATATCATACATTTATGGGACATGTTAATTTTTTTTTGGTACAGCTTTTCGTAATAATAGTCTTCATCAACATCAATAATATAGTGATCTGTTGGTGGATTATGCTGAACATATTTGAGGTGAAATTAATAGGGATGACTGAATTTCCATATAAATGTAAAATAACAAATGGAAATGGACTCCCTAAATCTAGAATATAGAATAATTAAGTTTATTTTATTATAGATAATCTAAATACCCATTATCAATTAAATTATAATGTAGGCATAATCAATCACTCTTTAGGTCTCTAACCTACAATTAGTATAACATTTCATGGTCTATTTAGTAAACATAAATTGTTTACATCAGATCACAGGGGGTCAAAAATCGCATTTATAAGATGATCTTCCTTCTTTATATCTAGTAGAAAGTATATATGATATTATTTCATTAAATAATCATTCATAATTAGTATTTACAACCTTAAATATCTATCTAATCTCTTATACCAAATCTATGATACCACTTAAACAGGTTCCAACCCCACAGGTTTGCCTCCATGTTATTTACTGAATATGGTAATGACCCATGAAGCAAGAATACTTTATCAAAAGGTTTTATGAACCACATTGATGGTAGAAAATATAATTTATGGGGGAAATTAACCTCAAATTCTAAAAAATATATCAGAAAACAACCAATAAAATAAAAATTATAAATTAATAAACAAATACCAATCCATGATATGTCTCTAAATTCTAAAAAAATAAAAAAAATAATCTATAAAACACTCATATATAAGTGACTATGAACTCTAATAATCCATTCATCAAACTTTAGGAGCTAAAAAGGAACTACTCAGACAACATAAAAAAATAGAATATATATATATTTCTATTATAAAATAAGTTTACTCAATATTATCCTCCCTGAAAACACTTATTAAAATTTTTGTGAAGCATAATAAATCCATAGTGGTGAAATAATGAATCTAACTCATCATATAAAGAGGTAAAATATATTCTAAACCTCACCCTATCATTTCCAATAAGTATAAAACATAAGAATGATAACATAATTAAAAATATATATATTATAAGTGTAGCCTACTAAAACTTTTCCACTGAAGTAGTCTCACTAATCCTTAACTACATATATTAGTGTGTTCACATCACCTTTAAAAGCCAAGAAGCACATATTTGCACATTTATCATCTAACTAAACATATAATACTATCCAAAAAACCATCATATCTTCATGTGCATAAAATTAGTATCCATAACCCTCTGATATAGTTATATACTACACCTTAAGCCATTACAACCCATCAAAAGATAAACATGTAATTCTTGTAAATGACCAAACCATAATATGTTATAACCCTTGTATATTTGTACATAGTAACGATGATCCGTTAAATACCATAGGTGTATACATATTACAATAATAATCCACCATTTCATGTTCATGTTTTTATACAACATTTATATGGGGTGAATGGAGGGAGGTAGGGGGAGTAATTACCCATCTGCTTACTAAAAAACATAGATATTTGGAATCACCCGTAACCCCAAGTCCTATATGGGTGTCTTCCACCAAACCAACATAGGTGGTGGTTAGTTATAAATAATTAAGAATAACTAAATATATATCACACAACCATTATGTGGAAAACTAACCAACCTTATACTCATTCTATGATAACATCCCCTATGACATCCCAACTTCCATCACTATTAATCTAACAACCCATCATTTATAAAATATATTTTTATGTTCAAATAAATGAGTGATAAATTATACTACATAGTTTTATACAAATAAATATCGGAATGTTTTTTCAGTCCACAAATATTATTATATTAATCAGTAATAAATCCAATTAATATTTCAAATATAATAAGTGGACATGAAATAAAAAATATATAAGATAAAATAAGAAAATATAGATCGCCCTAATCTTTTAGAATCATCACCCCAATATCTAACACATTAGAATTCTTTTTAACAAACCAAGACACATTATAGTAAAATTAAATACAGAATCTTGAGAGGAATTTAGTTTAATATTTATTTAAAGAATGAAGTGGTTTATATAGGAGGTAATCTGACAATTGGAATAGTAACCCGACAATTGAAAATAATAACCCAATAGTTGGGAATAGTAACCTGACTTTTAGAATGGTAATTTTACATAAAAGTAATAAATAATTATATAATCAATTTTTATATTGATTAGTCTACATAAATAAAAAATTATTTAAAAATTAAATATCATGACTAAAAAATACAATGAAAATATAATCATATTTACAATAAACTATTTTTAATGTATTTTTTGGAAGTCAATATTTTAATATTAAAAATTATATTTACATATTTAAGACATTTATTTTTAATAAATTAATATAATTTTTCAAAACATCATTTTATAAATTATCCATGCATTGTGTTTTGGTACTATTATGAAATACATCAATTTTTCTATGAATAGTTAAAATACGGTTTTTACATAACCACTACATCTTAAATTACATCATTCATGATGTACTACTGAATTAAATATTCTATAACATTAGGTTCTCAAATGATAGATTTAGTTTCAAAAATTAGTCAAAAAAATATTATGTCCTTAGTTTTCAATCAAAAAAATATCTTTCCAACACCAAATGTCAAAAATGACTAATTTAAACTACAATTTCTCTTCTTTTCTACATTCATTTTAAATAAACCAATTAATCTTAATTATAAAGGGGATTTATAGTCTTATAGTCCTAATATTATATTTATATATAATTTATAGTGTTAAAATTTCATTATTACATGTTTTTTCCTTGACTTGTTATTTTATTCAATATTTATTTGTAAAAATAACACTTATCCTCAAGTATTCATAACCCCTCTCCCTCCCCTTGTAAAACCAATACTATCACATATTTTAAAGCCCATGATATATACACATATTCCCTATTACGTCTATTATAAATCATTGGGGAATTATTGGGTAAACAAACTCAAAAAATCAAAGGAGTTATAGTGTCATATAGGAGAAGCTACACTTAAGAATGAGTATGTTTTTCAACTCTACTGACATTTTGTTTTTCTATAATATCATTATCAAAATGATTTCAATATGAAATATTTTAATATTTAATTTTTAGTAATTTAAATATTATATAAATTATGCTAAAAAGCATTGAATATTATATTTTAAATTCATTTTTGTTTTATAGTTTTTTGTAACCATATTTAAACAATGTTACTGATAAAATTCATTTAACTGCTATCAAGGATGTTTCCAAATATTTTCATATAAAAAACCCTATGAATGGTAAAAAAAATTCTTTATTATGTTTAAATGTTTAAATTTATGTATATTATGCATCTATAATTTAATATACTTATTTAACAATTAAATTTAACAAAAGTGAGAAATTAAAGTGAAAAACAAAAATTTTATGAAAAAATGATATCAAATGATTCAATTTATTCAAAAGAAATTATGAAATATAATAAAATGATTGTAGCTGATAAATATATATATTAATTATGATAATTATTTTCTGTATCATTGTTTTAATCAACATATTTTTATTATTCAAGATGAATAAATGTGATGAAATAAAGTGATAATAAAGGTTAGGGGATTCTCAAACCCAATTCCCTTATTTAGGTTATTCTATATTCCATGGAATTAATGTATGAAATAAATAATTCAAATATCATTTACCTTTTCCATTAAGGATATACATGTTCTTACCATATCAAAATTTATTCTATGAAATAACTCTTTATTTAAAAAAGACTCAAAACATTGTATTTTTCTCCTCTTAAAATGCTTTGTTTCCAGTAAATAACCACAATGTTCTATTTCCATAAAAGATTTAAAATGTTGATTTTGGAAAAAAAAATTCATGAAATTAATATTTATGAAATCCTTATTAAACCCATTATCTTAGATGGTTTTATTTCATGACTATGATTGTTATATATTCTTTGTGGCAGACATGATTATGTAAATTATATGATTTGATGGATGGGACTCAAATTATATATCCCTCCACTAAATTGATTAGTGAGAAATATTTAGTGAGATAATATATATTATTAATGATAATTTTTCTTGATATGTTGACAATGATGATGTTATTATTATGAATATATGTTTTTCATAAAAATGATTCTATTTTTTCACAAATATGTGTGGTATTTGACCACTATTAATGGTTGATTCATTTTTTAAATTTATACATTAAATAATTTTATAAAAAGTTTCCTCCATGTTGTTAATGATGATCTTATTCTTATGATTCAGTGATAATTATTATTCTCACCCTTGTTCTGTTTATTCATGTCCCATATTCTTCCTCTTAGTAGGATTTTAGATCACATATTTTATTGATGTTTATCATAATGTGATTACATGTAATAAATAGATAATGAGATTTTAGATTTATAAATAAGAATGATTTAAAAAAATAATTAAATTTTATTAAGTACATGTTATGTGTGCAAAAATTTCTTCCAAGACACTGAACCTTTGGATCATGGATTTATAACTATATTAGGTTGTTTATCATTAAAATGATGTAATAGTCATGTAAGAAAATGTAGGGTCACTATAGTTGGTATAAGAGCACAATTTAGTTAATTTTAGAATTAGCATTAGTAAACATTAGTCAAATCCACAAGGACAAGTATTTGTATATTTAAATATACTAGAAACATTTTTCTAGAAAAACACTAAACATAGGGATCCCATAAGATATTTCTTTTATTTTTAAATTCATTAAGTAATTAATTATTCATGTTTTTTTGAAATAATTATTCATCAACCAATTTATATTTTTGAAAATGATGGAAACTATAATAATCCAAGCCAACTACCCATATGGGGGAAAATGGAATGATTATCCAAACGATATCCTAAATTCCATGAGAGGTGAAGATAAACCCTTCAAGTAAATTCTTTACCAGTTTTCCCAGGTTATGAACAATAACACAAACCATGTGGATCTTATAACTTCATCCACAATGTATAAACTAGTGATTGAGTCTATTATATGTAACCAACAACCAATGATAAGTGAATACTATTTTTGCGTTTTCAGGGAACATTGATTTAAGTTAATGGAAAAGTTTGTTTATAGTCTAAAATATTTAAAGAAGGTTATGGTGACCCCCACAATCTATAGTTTATATAGAGAAACCGATCAATTGTGGTTTTTGATAAAAAAACAAAAAGACTAAGGATTAAATGTAAGAGATGGAGTGGGAAGACATTAAGAAGATATTTCTTAACAAGTATTTCCCTAAAAACATTGAAAAATAAGGAGAGGGAATTCATACAGATGAAGAAAAAGCAAGGCGGCTCTTTCACGGATTATGAATAATACATCACTAGGCATGGAAGATATGAATGATGATTTTTTTACTAGAAATAACATAAAAATAGATATATTATTTAGTGGATTAAAACAAAAAAAATTAATGGCTATATGAATATGAGTCTTCAGGAGTTATTAAGTTGTCTAATAATGTGCACTCAATGTAGACGTGGAGTGTTGAGAATTATTTCATTTTGATGGAGATAAAAAGGGAAGAATGGAGTTTTTAGTTGGTGATACAAATGAAAAAAATGAAAAAATATGATTCAACTACCCATATGTCAAACTTGTGGGAAGAAAAATCATGGTAATTTAGTCAAATGGATGGGGAAATACTTAATTGTTAGAAGAGAATTCCACAAAGATCATGATTGTCGAACAGAAATAACGATGCCATCCAACTTGATGATGGAAATGACAGCCCCTACTAATGAACCACCCAAGGTTCAGTGATTTAATTATAGCGATAAGGGGAACTATGAAATCAAGTGAACTAATCCATGGGTCCTTGAGGGTAAATAGCGTTAGCAACTTCCAATTCCAAATGACAAATTGAAATCATATTAAATCAATACTGTTGAAGTGGGAATGAAAACAAAATCATAAAATATACAATTCCTATTAACTCAATAATGGATAATTATTATTTGGATCTAGTTCTAAACATTAATTTATATCCTAATGGTTTTTTGTACATATTCAATCGAAACCTTGATGGATGTAAGTACATATATTTGCATAGACACCTAGTGCTGTGATCTTGGAAACCTAAGTTTTAGAAACATCTACTTTATGTTACTGTGTAAAAATTCTTCTCATCAATATCATAATACTTCCCTTAGTGAAATTTGACACTATAAAAGTAAAGGATTAGATCCCATTATATCGACAACACATCATCCATCGAGGAATGTAAATATTCTTTGAAATACTAACCTATAAATTGATTATTTGAAAATTCATGGAAGATCATGAATCTTCTTTGGAAATTAATTCAAATGTATAGGTGATGATACCATGTTCCCAAGAATACCTTGACCTAGTGGCTGAGTAAAGGGAAGGTATCAACCTAGATGAAATTACCAATATTAATGAATACAATGATGTATTTATTTAATAGTTACCTGGATTTATAATATTTTTTGTGGTAGATATATCTATAGTTCTCATACCAAGAGAAACACCTATTTCAAAATTTCTCTACAGAATGAAATAGATCGAACTAAAATAGTTAAAGAAGAAGAAGATGGAAGAGAATTTGGAAAATGGGTTTATATTCCCAAATGTATAACCTTGTGGTTCTCTAGTTATCTTTGTCAAGAATAATGATGGATTAATGTGGCTATGTATTGATTACCAAGAACTCTAAATGATCACCATGAAGAAAAAGTATCATCTTCCAAAGATTAATGACTTTTTTGATCAAGTAAAAGGATTTCATTACTTCTCAAAGGTTGATATTTATTCTGGATTAAATTAAATAAACGAAATATAAGGATATATTTAGAAATCTTCCATCAATAAAAGGCATGGTAACTACGATTTGGTAGTAATGCCCTTCTAACATTCTATTTCCTTTGAATATTTAATGGAATAGATGAATATAGTCTTCAAAGACTACCTCAAGAAATGTTTGGTATTGTTTATCAATGATAATATTATTTTATCCAAGATCATGGAGGAATATTACGAGTATCTAAGGATCAAGATAGAGATATTAAAGATAGATAAAATGTACTCATTGTTTAAGAAGTGTTAATTTTTGATGTAGCAAGTCACATTATTGAGGTACATGATCAAATGATAGGGAATTTATATGAACATATAAAAAATAATGCAATTGAGGAATGGGTCATACTGAGTAGTGTCATGGAAATCCATAGTTTTCTTGGTTTGGTTGGGAAAAACTAATGTTTTGTGGGTAATTTATCATGATTTTTCATTATAACTATGTTAAAATATAATGGGGTAAACTCTATCTGGATGGAATAATATGAATAATGTTTCAAAGAGCTCAAGAAAAGTATAATAACTACACCTTTACCCACATTAACAATATTTGGATATGGTTTTGTGATATATTGTTATTAATAAAATAAACTATTATGTTGTGTAATCATTTCAATGATGATGTTATATCCTACGCCTCACGATAGCTGATAATCTATGAATAAAAATATATGACACGTGTTCTAGAGTTAGAAGGTGTGATCCTCACAATTAATATTTGGCATCAATATTTTTATGTTTAAAAGTGTGATATATATAGTAATAACAAGATTATAATGTAAATATTCACAGAAAATGATCCCAACAATAATTAAAGAAGATTGTTAGTGCTAATAAGGGAGTGCAATTTCTTTATTCACTGCCACTTGGGAAATTCAATCATGGCATATGATGCTCTAAAAAGAAAGGAACATGTTACACTATCTATGATATAGATTGATAGATAACCTATCTTCTAGTATATTAAAATCATGTACCCGTAAATACTAACAGAATAGAATAAATCCATCCTTGGAAAAATGATATCCAACCATCCAACTGAGAGAAGACCAAGCATGCACAAAGGGATTATTTGGACCAAAAAAATATTGTGAAAGTGGTAATGCAAGGAAAGATACATGAGTTCCACATAGTTTTTGATAGTGTGATTCTATTTTGAATAAGGATTTAACATCTATCATCACATGAGATAAAAAATGAGATATTGGATAACTGAACAAGACCATCATTCCCTATCCACCCCATAAGTACCAAGATGTACCATGATATTTTTGAATAATTTTGGTGGGAAAACAATATGATAGTCAAAATGGCGTACATATCAAGGAGTTTGGTATGGAGACAGTAAAAGAAGAGTAATAGAAGACAAAAGGTGTGATACATCCATTTCCTATACCGATGTGGAAATCAGAGAATTCCACAATTTTATTTATTAATTATCTCCCAAAGCCATGAAACAGTCACAATGTGATAAGGGTTGTGATGGTATGACACACAAATACAGCCCAATTTATCACACTTCTGGAAGATTTTTTGCTTGAACAAATTTCAATGTTATTTGTAAAGGATTTTGTGAGGATTAATGGTGTTACACATTAGATCATCTCTAATTTTGATCCATGTTTCAAATATAAATTATAGATAATTCTTCACATTATCTGAGTACTAAATTGAATTTTAGTACAACCTGTCACCCCCAAAATGATGGCCAATATAAAAGGAATATTCAAATGCTTGAGTATATACTAATAAGTTACTAAATGGAACTGAAAGGATGATGGGATTAATATCTCCCACTGGACGAGTAATCATATAAATACATCTACCACTTGGGTATTCAAATGACTCTATATAATTTTATTTAATATAAACGATGTAGAGCTCAAAATTGTTTTGATGATGTTGGAGAACGAAGTATGCATGTAACATATCATTTAAATGAAATGACATTGATTGTTTATGGCATCTAACAACATAAAAAATATTCTATGAATTAGTAGAATAGATATGATGTTAACCATCAGAGGGACATGGAGTTCGATGTTGGAGGAAATGTATTCCTTATAATATCACCAGGAAAGAGTCTCATACTATTTGGTAAGTAAAGGGAAGCTTGTCCTGAGGTACATTTTCCCCTTTCAGATCCTTGATCACATAGGAGTAGTGGACTATTAACCTGCACTTCCACTATGTATTGATAAAGTTCAAGAAATGTTCCATATATCACTTTTAAGGAAGTACATACCCAATCCCTCAAATGTATAAAATCAATAGTTGGTATAACTGGAGAAAGAAATCTCATCCATGAAGAGAAGTCGGTGATGATATTTTATTATAGGGATAGTTTTTTATGAAAGAAAACAACTCACCCTATCAAAGTATTATAGTGGAAGCAGAATTATAAATTGTTAATTTGGGAACCATAGGAAATAGTGAAAAAATTACCCTCACATTTTATAAAAATGTAATATGAGTTGAAATTTTGGGGAAACAATTTCTAAATGGGATAATAATGTAATGACCTAATGTTTGGAAAAGATATTTGTCTCTCGAAATAAATGTGTGTTAAGATATACTATATATTGTTATACACTTAATGAAACTGAAGAAATATATTTCACTAATAAATATAATCATATTAATTTGAAATTAATCAATGTAAGGTTCCATACATTACCATTAGACAAAAAATATGAAATATAAAAGTTAAAATGAGAAAATATGGATTACCCTAGTTTACTAAAATCACCCCCACTACCAACAATATAGAAACGAAAAAATATAATAGAAACCAAAGAAATATTATAGAAAATTTAAATATATAACCTTGAGAGTAATTGAGTTTAGTATTGTGTGAATGAATAAAGTGGTATATATAGGAGGTAATACGACTGTTGTAATAGTAACATGACCGTTGGGAATAGTAACCTGACCATTGGGAATATTAACATGAACATTAGAATAGTAATTTTATATAAAAAATTTAATATTGAAAAAAATAATATTTATAATAATAAATTTATGTAAAAACAAATATTATAATGACATCTAAATAAATATCATGTTTAAAAAACCCCAAGAAAAAATAATCACACTTTCAATAAACTAAATTTTGATGTATTTTTCAAAAACCTTTTTTTATAAAAAAATTAAATTTACCTATTTCAGAAATTTATTTTGATTAAATGAATACCATTTATAAAATAACCACATAATTTTTTTAAAAGGGACTATTTTTAAATTTTCTTGAAATAATTCATTTTTTATGTTAATAGTCAAAATACATATTTTACATAACAGATGCATCGAAAATTACATTATTCATGATGTAACACTGAAATAATAAATTATTGAACATGAGTTTCAGATTTTATATATTTAATTTCCTAAATTATTCATTATAACATGAAAAATATTTTATTGATCCTAAAATTCACTTTCCAAAAGCTAACATCAAAGGATATTCCTTAAAGTAATATTTTTTCATTTTTCATCTTCAATTTTTAATAAAATAATAAATTAGAAATAAAAAGGTTATTTAAAACCTTAAATAAATTTTATTATATTTCTATATTATTTATAATGTCAAAAATTCACTATTACATGTTTTACCTTATATATATTATTTTATTCAACATTTTACTCTCATAAGATCCCTCTCTTTAAGTATAAACAATCCATCTTTCTCCCATTGGAAAATCAATCCTCCCCCATTCCAAATACAAATATAAACCAAATATTCCCTACTAAGACTCGTAGAAAAAATTGGGATGTTTAAGAGTAATCCATTTTAAAAATGATATTTATAGTGTTGTATAATTGATGCTACACCGAAGAAAGTGAATGGTTTTCAACTATTCACTAGTTTTCAATTTCTCCGATATGTTTTCCAAAATTTATCCAACAAAATATATTATAATAATTAAATATTCAATTTTTTTACATTATATGAATTTTTAAACATTCTATAAAAATTATTTTTTTGAATGTATTTTCGTTTTATACCTATTTTCTCTATATTTGGACTGCACTCCTAAAAACATTCTGTTAACCACCAATGAGGATTTTTCCTAATATTTTCATATCAACAACCCTATGAATGATTAAAATAAATAATTTAATATATATAAATGTATAAGTATATTTATTTTATGATTAAGGAAATTATTATTCTTATTTAATAATTACCATTAACAAAATAAAAAATTAAAGCAAAACAATTAATTTTAATGAGAGAATGATATAAAAATGTATCAATTTTATAAAAAATTAGGAAATATAATAATATTATTTTCATTTAAAAACTATTTTATAAATTACTATAATTAACATACAGAACATTGTTTTAATAAATATATGTGTTTTTATTTATGAGGTGAAAATTTGAGAAAATAAAGCAAGAATAAAGGTAAGAGGATTCGTGAGCCTAGTTCCATTTTTTGGGCTATTCTCACTCCCACGGTATGGATGTTTGTATTCTACCCTTCCAATTCCAATTACATTTTTATTTTGGGATATAAATTTTCCAATAATTTAAAAAAAATATAATAAAGGCTTATTTTTACAAAGTGACTTCAAAGCATAGTATTTTACCCATCTTTAAAAGCTTCCTTTCCACTCAAGAATAATGATGATTTACTCCCAATTATTAATTAATGTTTCTTTTGGAAAGTAAAAAGTCTATTCATAAAATTATAATTCAATAAATTCTTATGAATCATATTCTCTCCCTTTTTTATTTAACTACTACGATTGTCATGCGTTTTATGTTGCATGCATGATTAGGTATATATTTCAATGTGAAAGGTGTGCTCAAAATTATATTGACCTCAAATAACTTTGGTAATGTGATGTATATCATGAGATAATGTGTATTATGTGTGACCATGATACTATATTTTTTGAGAATGATGATATTTTGTTAATTTACATATGTTATTTGTTAACATGAGAATAACATTGTTCACAACTATGTGTTGTATTTGGGCACTATGAAATGATATTTCATTTTTATGAATTTTCAAATTCCTTATCTTTATCACATGTTTCCATATGGATTTTAAAGATGATACTTTTCTTATGATTTTAGGATGATGATTATTCACAAGCATGTTAATTTTATTCATGTCAATTATTCATCACCTTACTAGGATTTTATCTAACTCCCTTTATTGATGTATATCCTAAGGTGATTACATATACTAAAGAGAATATGATATTTTAGAAAGAAAAAGAATATCAATTTAAATAAATGACTATTTTTTATTATTAACAAGTTATGTACGAGCCTAACCTATAGAACTAAACCTTTGGATCATGAATTTTTATCCCTATTATGTTGTTTATATTTTATGTAACGTAATAGTCATTTAAGATATAGTAGGATCTCTATAAATAATCTAATAGCTTTCAAGAAACATGATTTTATCCCTCCCAAATATACAATAACTTACTAATATTTTAGAAATATCCATTCATTATAATAGATAAATATTTATTATAATCAATATTCTCAAGATATTAAATTCAATAATATATTCTTATCAGTAATCCTTTAATATTTTAATCAATCCATATTTATTAATATGATTTCATTAATATTATATCTCTTGAACATTCCACACTCAATATTCCATCATTTTAATAAGATGAATTTTTTTAGAAATAGTTAAATATCTTTTCCTAAATTTATAAATATATAACTATTCCAAAATATAAAATTTTAATATATAGTAGGCACATGGAATTGAAATTCAATAACATGGTAAAATACATTAGATAAGGCTCATAACCCGAGACAACTATCTCAATATAAATTATAATAGATTCCTATATCATCCCCAACATTCCATCTTCAACCAAATAAAACCACCAACACAAAATAATATGACCAATAAAAAACCCTCAAATTTAAAACATTAATAACATTCTTTACTTATAAATCCTAGAAATGGTAATATATATTGGTATAGTGGAAGTTAAAATAATTTATATGATACATTATGAAGATTAATTATTATGATAAAAAAACATTAAAAATAATTGAAAAAAGAGTTGGGCACATTTAGCCTTATGGTTAATAATTCTTACAATAACATTTCATTTTAAAATAATAATTATTTCTTTTATTTCAATAATTTTTTAGAAATAACAAATCATATTAAACAATACTAAAGGAAAACTAAATATTACAATAATATGTGTATGTATCACTTATCTTATTTCATTATACATAAATGTATATCATCCTCATTTGATTCATAGTCATTGATATATTAATATCATCAAGTCCCTTTACGAACTCATATTTTATATTAAAAAATAAATTTATAATGAAAAAATACAAAAAATACTACAAAAAATTATAATTAATTGATTAAAATTTATAAATATTAATATAGCATCATGTGAGTCACATATTACATCCAATTATATATTACAATTATATGTTTTATCTTATTATAGTTAATCCTGAATAGTTTTACAAAGGATTATAAATCATGTTTAAACTACACTTGAACATAATAATATTTTAATTTATAGATCCCTACATCAATTCATAGTCGGAACATTGGCAAAATATGTTCAAAATTCCTAATTTTTATGCTCATTATGGGTCACTACATAGATGAAGAGAGAAGGGAGAGAAATTTTATATCATGGAACTAAAAAGGTCCCCTTAAAGATGAGGGAATAGAATACTCAATAGTTCTCTAGATAATCATGTGGTTATATCTATTTTCTCAATATTTGAAGGATATTGGGATAATGAATCAAAGGGGGGTGGGGAAAAATTTTAAAAATATTAAAATATACTTACATGTTATAGGATGTGAAACACTATGACTGTTCCTTATTTAAAACTCCACTAATACTGACCAATACTTGATTTAAAAAAGAGTTTAAACACATTTAATAAACCATGTTTCAGTTGACAATTATTCCATTATTCCACTTTGATAATTTAATGGAAAAACTTTTATAAGGGTGAAGTGATATTATACAGACATTATAAAATACATGTTTCCATGGTTTTTAATTAAAAACCTCAATTTTCATTAAAAAATACTTTTTATGTTGAATTAATCTCATTTAAATTTTGAAATTTTCATTTTTTATAGTTCTATGATTGATAAATAGAATTACAAATGGTAAAAGATTATTATAGAGAATAGAATTACAATAACTAAATGGGACCAAACTGTGTAAAAGGGATTAAAGAACTCATAATGTATGGTTCGGTGAGGCCCACACAACTAATAATTGAAAAAGACAAGAACTTTTATGAAAAGGGTGATAACTCTAACACTTATTAGAAATTAACATTTCATGTGTGTTAACGGTAATTATGCATGGTAAAATTTTAAATACCAAAGGGTTATTTCTAAAGGAAGATTACTATTAAAGGGTCGTTATTTGTTAAGTAAGGTTAATTTCATGTTTAAAAAAATATATATGTGTTGTTAAGGAATTATGTAACGGAATTTTTAATTGTAAAATAATTACAAAGGATTCATTAAGTAAATTTGGGTATTTGTAATGGAAAAGGGAAATTTTAAGGGTAATTATGGCTACATATAAGGGATTTTCATTCTATAAACAGAATTACTATGCGAAATTTCTATGAACAATAGATTTTGAAAGAGTCATTCATAACATTTCCAAAAACTAATTTTAAACTAAAAAAAGTATAATAAATTTAAAATCAAAATTAAAATTTAATGAGACCACAAATACAAGAAAAAAACAAGAAACACCCCACAAGTATCTTCAATATATGGAAAGAGAATGAGTAATTGTTTTTAAAAATCAAGGACTTTATAAATACACCAAACTAGACAACATCAACTCTAAATATCCTATCTACTAAACACTACCATCTCAATCGAAATACCAATAAACAACCATGCATCTCTCATACTGTCACTTGGATCACATGCCTTAGAAGTCAATTTCCTTTTGTCTGAGGTTTTCTATAGATAATCATCCATTGACATGAATGAATTACTATACACATCATTATAAATATAGAATGGGGAAAATGAATTGAGTGGCCATTCGACTGTAAAAATTAGTGGTTTCAAAAATCTTTATACTAGTTTTCATTGAGAACCAAATTCCCAATAATAAGATTATAAATTTTAGTCAATAAATAAATTTTATTTATAGATATGTTTTAATGAATTTAATTAATTCAACATCATTAGGTAAAATGAAATTTCCATTGTGGGATTCTACTAACATTTTAGATTTAGTTTCATTTATAGAAATATGTTATTAATTATATTATAAATATATATTATGAATAAATCGTGAAAATCAAAAACAAAAAGTATAACTGAATATGGTGTTTGATCCAATATATTGGAGACCACCATAACCTCCCTAAAACCATTATATCATATCACCATGATCAATGTCTGAAATGAAATATTGGGGGAGAAAAAATTTATATTTTTATAAATAAATAATTGGGAGATAACAAGTGATTGATGTGAAATTATCTAATCTTTTTATAAGTGATAAAACCCTGAGTGATATTAAACTACTGGTTTATTAATACATGATATGTTTTTAGGGAAACTAAATAGTAAAATTGAACAAAAAATATTAATCAATTGATCAATTGATTATGGTTAAACATGAGTCCATATTTAATGACTTATAAAAAAATAATATATATTAAGTTAATAATATGTTATAGGAATAATTTTTTGGTTATAAGTTCTTTTATAATGTTATTGATTCATATTTTACCATTTTTCAAATAAAAAATTTGTTCTTGAATTTTATGATAAATAATTATGTAATTCATAAACATTCTACATTTAAAAAATCGTATAATTCATTCCAAAATTAGTCATTTGTGTAAGCACCCAATTACATGTTCAAATAATAAGAAAAATTTGTTTATTACCTGAGAAAAGTTTCATCATACCTCTATGGTTTAAAATTACAAAAAATCCGTTAAAATTTAAGGAACATAGAAAGAAATATTTTAGAGCCTTTAAAATATATGAATTAAAAAAACATCACAATTTAAAGGCATAATATCATCATAAAAACCTAATAACATCATATATAAATTATACTATAATGTTCATCGCAAATTAATCCATTAAAATTACAACATTAAAATTTTACATGGAATTATTCCACACATGGAACATGATAAAAAATATAAATTCAAATGAAGTGATTCATAATCATCGTAAAATTTATCCAAAGAGAAACTGATAGTTCCAAACCTTTTTTATAACTATTTATTCTTCAAATATAACCTTTAACATTATTTTTTCCAAGATATAACTGGTAAATAATTAAATAATGTAATGTCTCCCCATTTGTATATCTATATTTTAAATGCAACAAACAAAACCCCTATATATTCATCTTTCATAAACCAAATAATTTCAAATCCCTCCTACCCCCACATGAAATATGGTTAATGGTAATAAAAACTTTCATTATGATATTGTAAAACTAGATTAATGATCTATATGGGGTTTCACAGATCCCGGTGATAACATTTCAGTGTCCTCAATTATCATCTCCATCTTTAGAATAAAAACACATTACTATTTAATAGAACCTTAAAAGAATCACTGTTAGAGCTCATTACATATTTCATAATAATCCCCAATAATTTAGATTATATATTGGAAAACTCATGAAAATTTATTCTTATATTTGAGTAAGAAAACCATTAATTTACATTAAATAAATTTCAGAAAATGTGTTAATATTAAATTAATTGATCCTAAAAGAATCACATAAAACCTTTTTTCTTACATGAGGAAGTTAAAAAATATCCCTATAATAAAACTAATTAATATTGTTTCATTGGAAATATAGTATAGAAAATTGTGATACTAAATTTGCTTCAAGTAAATAATACCTAATAACATCATTCTTCAAAAAAATGAATAATAATATAATCATAAATAATAACTTTATTCATTTTATCACTATCACTTTTCCTCACTATAATGAACTAATCATTGTATGGATTATTAACCAATATTATATCATTTTTTTCATTAATAATAATATGAATATATTTATCTCTTTCCCAATCAACAATATAATATCCAGAACTTGTGGTACAATATCGTAACACCAAAGTGTACCACTATTATAGATAATCATTAACTTGGCATATATATTCCTAAAACTCAACTACATATCTATAATTCAAAATTTACACCAATATGGGATATAATTTAAAGTTAATAGTTTACAAATTTAATAATAATTTCATTAGTAATAAACTATTCATGATGGTAAATGTCATTAGTCTATAATGGTTATAGAATCAAATTTTGTTCTATCATTATCCATCTCGTAACAAAATAACATCCCATAAATAACATCAACTATCTCATTATATTTTTAAATTATCAAGTAATGTTTAATCCAAACATGGACACTACTCTTTTAGATGTGCTTCTAGATAATTCCAATATACCTAATAAGGGAAAATATTCCCTATCACACCTCATAGATATGCTCTATATCATTAAGAATTCAATATATTATGAACCCATTATACTAAAATCTAAAGAGGCAAAGGTAATGGTCATATTTAAAACCAAAATTTCCCAACTAAAACCTCAACAGAATCCATGAATATATTAAAGAATATATCTAAGACCAAATACATCATCTATAATGTTAAACCCTCTCATTGTAAATACTTCTAGGTTTTCATTAATGAAGAATTATTTCCATATAAAGTGATGTTAGGTAGGTCATTTATTTTAAACTTTTAAAATAATGTATAATGACATATTTATAGTGTGAAACCATATCATTCACAATCTATGTGAATAATCATTTAAAAAATTTTATGCTCATATTTCAAGGAAAACTACCAATAACAACCATGGTTAACATACATGTATATTACATAATTTTAGATGAGTATTCAAAAAATTAAAAAATAACATGCACAAGGATGATAATATTTTTGTTTCATTGGAAAAATGGAACCAAATATTTTATCATAGTGAAATATCTTCAATGTTTCCCACAGAGATCTTCCCATTTAATATCATACTTAAAACCTTTTTTCATTACCTTGGGAAATGATACCTAATTAATGATGAGATATAATGCCCATTAACGTTATATAAAGAATATACATAAGAATAACCTAATCATTAGGGTATTATAACACTGTAATGACATTTTATGTTCATACCCTACATATCGGAGATCATATAAATGAGTCATGGAATAAATATTGGCAGTTAATGAGGCATGATTCATAAGGGAATCAAGAGTATAATTTATGAAATCATTACATAGGAATAAGGAATCTAATTTTGGAAACACAAAAACTTATTACCTTAGGATCATGTATAAATAGAAATTGGTTCACTAATTAAGTTAAAAACATGAAAATGGGCCACTTATGGATATGAAACTAGGTCCACACAAAACATTGTGAACATGTACCCTGGTTCACACATATGTGGTAGCACCACTTGGGAGGGACACGCCACCATACCATGTGGTATCCTTAATAGTAGTCAAGTATCACTTCAAATTAGATCGTAGTAGAATGATTTCCCTCCCCAAACAATATTAGTATTGATGGTTCATTCCCAAGTCCATATTAGAAGAAAATGTTCCCTCAAAAGTCCATATAAATAGATATAGTACCTTAATGAAAATTGTTCGATCCACATTCCATAATTTTATATTTAATGATATTGAAATATTTAACCAATTATTTAGAGATTGATATAGGTCCCACACATCACATAATCAAATCATACAAACATGTTCCACAAGATATTAAAACATTCGTCGAATCATGAAAAAATGAAATGGGTTTTTATTAACATCATATCATATCCCATGAAATGAAACAGGTATGATAATCACTTCATCATTCCATAACATATATAAAATAGATATTTTTATTAATAATTTAATCAGATAATAACCTATAGTGACCTAAGAATAAAATAAATTGATATTACATCATTTTAGATGAATATTAGGTACATAAAAAAATAAATATATGAGCACTATAATTATTTAGGGTGTTTTGAATCATGGAAAAAAATATACTAACATGGGGATAGTTCTTAAATTTTTAGAACAAATATCACCCCCTTTATTAATTATACATAAAACCATGCTTCATATACATGAAAAATGAAACAGAATAAATTGGCAATCTCAGACACATAGTAAGAGTAAATATAGGAGATACATAAGCATAACATTACCATAAGGGGATGTGAACATGAAAATAAAAATATTATATCATTCCATGCACCTCAAATATCATATAAATGAGACATTGAATGAATAATTTTTGTTCATAAGAAGTGAATCATAAGGTAATTAAGAGAATAATCAATAAAATAATAACATAGGAATAAGACATATAATTGTGGAAGAAACATAAGAATATAAAATAATATTTCAAGGCTACCTAACATGATGTTAATAACATGATAGTATTGGCATAATAATCCATGTACTTACTTTGGTCTTTTGACGCCCTCCCATGTAACATCTTGTTTTTGGCCTGGGATTCCATCCCATGTACCCTATTGTCTAGGGCATAGGATTATCTCTTCTATAGCCAATTGTTACATGCTTGGGATTCCCACTTATGTACATTATTACTTATTACATGGTATTCAATCCTTTTAAACATTTGTTTTCAGGCATGGTATTCCCTCCCATGTAACTTCTTATTTTTGGCTCGGGATCCCCTCTTGTGTGCCCTCTTGTTCCGAGCATGGGTTGACCACACGTGTACCCTCTTGATTCACATATAAGATTCCATCTTATTTTAGGTCTATAATTCCCTTCTATTTACCCCCTTTGATCTCATAAAACATTAATCATTTCTTAATTAATTTTAGAAAAATATAGTAACCACCCATCATATAATAAAATCATGCATTTTTGTGCCAAAAGATAACCCAAAATTCATCATATCATGACCCATGAAAAAATACGAGATTTATAAACATCAAATAACAACCCATGAAAAGTAATGGTTATCATTAAAATTTCATCACATAATTTCCTATAGAAAATAGATAGTCTTCATGATAATTTCCTTAATGCATTACATGTTAAAGGAAGTTGATTATGATATCATATAACTCTTGGAAGAGAAACAGTTTCCAAAATCATTGTGCCAAAAAAACTTAAACTATTCTAGAAATAATGTAAATTGTATTCACGAATCATTTCTACTATAAATCATAAACTATAAAAATATATTACATCTTAGATGGAGATGGATTTGGAATGATCAAATAGAGAATTTTTTTAAGGGTAATAATATATCACTGAAATTTACTTCTTAAAATAAAGAACATATTAAAAATCCGTTTCTACAAAAATATTTGACACAAATAAAGTATGATTTAAAATAATTTTTAAAATTTATTATGCAAAATAAAATTTCTACATTTTGAAAACTTTTTTTAAAACATAATTCATTTTGAGAACATTTTTCATTGAAAACATATTTCAAACACATAAAGATATCTTGAAAACATATATTATTCATTTTACATAAAAAATACATTGAAAACCTATAAAAAAAGAATAAAAAATTTAATTATTTTACAGAAAAACAAAAAAAGGGTATTGAAATAAATAAAAAACTCTTTAAACATAAATATTTTTTTTTTCAAAACATTTTTTAGAAAACATGGATTTGAGAGAACATAAATTTCGGACCGAAAAAAATAATATCAAATTTTCAAAAAAACTTCTTGTATTATATTAATTACAGACGAGTGGGAAATTTTATATGATAAAAGAAAATATCATGGATAACTAGATTATAATATATTTCATGAGTTTTTCTGAGACATGGATCATAATATTTCATTAATGGAAGTGTAATCATAAACAATCCTGAAAAATGATGTTACTATCGGAATAAAATATTACAAATTCGGTAACATTGAATCATTCTATAAATGAGAGAATAAAATTTAATTAAACTTAAAATATAATGAAATAAGGATATAAATTATATAAAATATTAAAGGGTTAGTTTATACATTCTATAAAAAATTATGGTGCATAACATGGCACATATATAAAAGATGGAAAATTATGATTAACTTTTTCTTCACCTATTTTGTATAATTTAAACTATAAACCCCATGAAATAAAGATCATAAAATGGATAATTATATACTTATATGTTTAGTTATAATAATAATATAATACATTCATATGGATTATATACACTACAAAAAATAAATGAGTGGTTAATAAGGCACATATCTCATGGATATAAAAAGTTAGATGAGAAAAGTGTTACCTTAGGTCTGGAATTTCATCGTACACATTAAAACATCCAATATAATAAATATAAATATATTAATAATATACCATTAAAATATATTTCTATATATAATACCATATATGAATTTTTATGACTTTATGTTACCCATTTATGACCAACTCAATGTTAAATATACGTTTCAGGTATTATCTACTTTGTTTTTCGTTTAGTTTTAAGCATGTAATTATTGATCCTCATATGTAGATCATGATTTAATTATAAAAATAATTTTCAAAATTATATAATATTCTATATATTCACTATATAATAATTTATAATAATCTATAAATTATTGACATATGAAATGGAATATGCTGTTCATGGAGACGGTTGGCCATGCCTATACATGAACACTATTTCTATTTTATTGTTGTTTGGAAAGAATAAAAATAAATGAATGAAATGTATATATATATATAATAAAATTAAATTATTATTAATATATCATATATAAAATATATTTTTTAATTTAATTCTTCATACATTATATGTAATGTGTGAATGAATAACATCATTTTATGGAGGCGGTATTCCATGCACCAACAAATTAAGTTATCATATATGAGAAAAGGAAAGAATAAAGTTATTTGTTATGTAATAATTGTAAATGAATAACTAAATCCTAAATATTATATATTTGAAACAATAATAGAGTTTCCATCACAATTCCCAACCATGATAGTTGTTAAAATAAAAAAAGAACATCATCATTTTGTGTGGTAGTAGTTCCCCAAACAAAAGAAATATAAGATCATTACCCATATGATTTATGTTTGTTTAATTTAAAATAGAATAGATATAATAAAAACATAATAATATATTTATTATTTTTATGTTAGTATATAAACTTGGAATAATAATTTTTTTAATGGTGGAGAATTAAATTAAAATAGTAGGTCATGGTGAAGGATGTTACCGCGTCTTTGCGTAACACCTTTTAGTTTACACCAAAGGCACCCTTGGTTATCATTCATCCAAAATTGAGTCTTATAAGATGAATTTATGTATGTTGAGAACTTATTTGTAATGATTCAGGCTAATAAAATGGGTTTTATAAGTTTTAATATTTGGTAGGATTGGGTGCCTTTTATATTGGAGAAGGAGAGGCATTCTTATTGTTTCTTGAAGAGGGATGTCCATCAATGATTTTATATGTAAAGTGGATCTAATAATGGTAAAAATTAAAAAATAGTCATTATAGGGTTTAAATATGTTCTTACAATGTATTTTAGACAAGTTTCTAAGTCATTTTATGCCTTACTATTAAGGCTCAATCCTTTAATCTATTTTTTCTCTTAGTCGCTGTAATTAATTTTAATTATTTTCACTAATATTTTTGGTCAAAAATAAATTGAAATTATTATAAAATATAAATTATACTAATTCAAAATAATTAATCCATTTTTCCAAATAGAAATCACATAATTGTAATAAATTAATTTAAAATTAATCATATTGTTGTGACACAAATGTAGGGTTTAAAAGAAAATTGGTCCAAAATATTGAAATGATTTCATATCCAAAATTATTTTTAAATTTAATATAATGACCTAAAATGTGTAAAGTGATGTATTATTTAACTAATTATTCTTTAAAAAAATTCAAAACAAAATTTAACAATATAAATATATTAAATGAAATAGAAGTTTTGAATTAAAATTCAGTGTTTCTTCACTATTCAAAAAAAATTAATCTTCTCTGGAAAATACCAATAATTCACCCAAACTAAAAATTGAAATTAAACATTCAAAAATGAATTTTATTTTGTAAAAAAATTTATTTATTTTTCAGAAATAATATTTTAAATGGGTTCATCAGTAAAAGGTGGAATAATTATCTTTAATAAAAATACGTATTTCTATTCATAAAATATGATTTATTATTAAATTATAGATATCAAATATACTAGGTGAATATAAAAAACATATATTGAATGTATAATACATAAATTTCATTGAAAACAGAAATAAAAAGGTTTTTTATTTAATCTATTTTAATAAAAATTTATTTTAAAATAGAAGAATAATTTTCATACAAAAGAAATTTCTTTATTTTTTAATAGTTATTTCATTAATGTACGCTAATTTATAGCCAAAAAAATCATTTTATATAAAATATTAATTAATATATTTATAATTTAATTATTCTTATTAGTAACATCTATTTCAATAGATATGTTCTAGCTATAAAAATATTTTCATAAACTTATTAATATTATAGTGTAGTTAGATAAAAACTCGATCTTGCATGTAATGCAAGCTTTCAAAGTGACACAATACTGTAAATAGTACAAAAAAAAGTGTTTCATGTACCTTAATATTATATAATTGTTTCATGTAGTATAATATTAACATAGGGTTGATTATAATGCAATAAAAAACTATTTTTTATTAAAAAACCAATATTCATTGTCATTAAGACCATGATGCACGCTACGAGTACTGTATAATGGAATCAGTTCGCAATAGGTTAATTGATCGTGGTATTCTTACCATTCCCATGAGGCTCATTATTTTTTTAAGAGTTGGTGTTTTAAGGATCCATAAATTGGTTTTTATTTGGGGAATAAATCGGCTGCCATAAAGGATTACAAGGCTATGCAGACAACATAGATTCTCGTGATGAAGGCTATACCACATTGATATTCTGGGTAATTAAAATTTGTATGTTTTACAAATCTATTTTCCTATATAAATTCCCAAAATATAATCATTTAGAAAAGTTAATTTTATAAGAAAATATAATCTCTCTAGGAATAATATTGGGAAGTCTGATATCGTTTTCGAGGAAGAATATCATGATGTAGAAGAGTTTCAAAAGGAAGAAATTAGATGAAAGACAAAATCTACGAAAACAGTTCATGGAAGGGGTTTGTGTTGTATTATAGATATTAATTAAAAGGATCCATGATGAATAATTGTTTTTTTGAGGCATCAACCATCTACAAAGTAGAGGGATACAATTGAAAGGATGTCCATGAAGAACTTATGCCACACAGTGTAAAAAAGTTTCCATAATAAAGATGGATGTTCACAGAGGAAGTAGAATTTTTTTTGATTAGTATAATGAATTTTGTGAAGGGAAAAAAATATCATGAATGAGTTTTCTAGAAGATATCATTACATTGAAATGATGGACTTTAATTGTTCACCTACTTAATGTTGGGGATTCACTCATTATTTATAATGAAGGGACATACATGTCCATAAAATTTGTGTAGATCTTTTCCAGAACAATGAGAAAAGTAGGAGGGAAAAAGTCATCCTTTCCACAAGAAGTGATCCATTGAAAGAGGGTTGTGGAGTGACCCTTTAAAATGTAGTTAGTTAACCCCAAACACTATAATGGTTTGATTCTAGGGAATATAATTTATATAGCACAAACCTTGTTATTTGATAGTGAGTCTTAGTGGATTTGGTACACCAACATGATGCTATTATATGCTACTAGGAATTAACACAATGTGAATAATCTATGTAAATTCATTGTGACAAGTTTATGATTTCATTTCTATTTATATATTTCTACCTGAAAGAGAGGGAATAGTGTTTCTTAATAGGGAAACAAGATCTAAATGGGTATTTGTTTAGAATTTTCATACCATGATCCACCCCCATAGTGTATTTTTCATAGTTGATATAATAATTAGTATTCAAGATAACAATTGAATGTAGTGGTTTTATCTCAGTTTAATAAAAGAACACTATTAATCACAAAGGTATTCCAATTTTTGATATAAATAATGTTTATCAATGAAATAATTTAATTCAATAATTCTTTCAAACATTAGTTATCGATGTATTTATAGCTGGAATGTATTGTATTTTAGACTGTATATAAAGTAATGTTTAATCATAAATAGAACATAGATAATTTGATGATGTTTCCTGTAAAATCGAAGCTTTAGGGTTCCCTTTCCAATGAAATCTGTACAATACTGATATTATGTAAGTCATTAGATGCTATGTAGGAAATATTGCTAAATATTTTTTAGGGAGACTCAAAAGTGAGATAAGAAAAACTGTAAGTCATGTGGAGAAAGTATAAAGATATTATAATACATATTCATGAATGCATTGACAAATTCTTTTACCAAGTGAATATTATTGTTGAAGTCCTAAATGTTATAGGGGAAATCATTTAAGATATAATTCTTGTTATGAATATACTGAGAAAATAACCACATGTGTTTAATTCATATTTTTTATTGTTGGAAGATAATGATCCAAATGATCTGATGTTAGATATCATACACAGTAATCTTATTTCATAAGATATGTGTTATTCCCAAGCAATGTTTTGGTTTTATTTTTAATCAAACAAACAATATGTTGAAGAAATAAAGTATGTTTATAAGGATGATGGATGGGAATTCGAATTGATAAAAGTTTTCAATCGAGTCCAGAAGATTTGGATTAGTCAAAATTATAAATCATATTGGGATATTTATAAAAAATAAGAAGAGGCTATAAATCATATACACCATCATAATAAATAATAGTTTTTTTGGTGATCAGTTTTTCTGGAAAAGAATAGTGGAATTTTGGATCAAGTAGATTTTGATGAAAATGGGACTGCCCATTGTATTCAAGAGATGTTTCTAGAATAAAATTATCATCATATTTACACTGAATCAAGAGTGAGAAGTCGAACGTAATGAAAATTATTCTTACTATTTAGAGTGAGATGTTTCACATTAAATTTTGTATAGAATAAGTGATCATAGTAAATGTGATGATGATTTTATGATCTTGAAGTTCTCATAAATCTAAATTATTTTGTGAAACATATTAATCAATCTAGATGGAATAAAGAAGAAGTTAAAGAGATGTTACTAATCGTATTTATTTATTTTATCTAGATGTAAGGAAAAAAGGGTGATAGAGATATTTTTTATCCTGATCGTATTCAAAAAAATTGTATTAGAGACAATTGAATCCAGGATGGGAAGGAAATATGAGTGTTGATGAAAGAAAGGGATGTAACAGAACATTTCATTGAAAAAATGATGATAAAAAAGTTTATCCCCAATGTGTTTAAATTCATGATATAATTCATAATACAATCTGAATATTATTAAATAATTAAGATGATGAGAAAAATGAAATAATCATACATTTTATATCAAATCCAAAAAAAAAGAAGCAACTGATCAGACACATGATAAAATAGTATTATAAATATGAATTGAATGATATAGATGAATAAAAATTAGGAAAAATAATGTGATAAAAAATGTAGTCAATAATTTTAAATTGGTTAAATTACATTGTTTATCAATCATATGGGTCAATTAAAAGACTATGTTTATTAAAAGTGGATCAATAAAAATACCAAAGGAAATATATCTATCTGTTGTTAAGAGGGAGAATAAATATAAAATATTATTTCATTAAAATTTTTTAGATTATCATATTCATAAATCGAAATGGAGAAATAAAACTACATTCAGAAAATAGATCCAAATTAGCGATTGAAAACAAAGTCGATGAAAGTGCTAAAGATGATAGAATATTCGAGAAGGATTGAGATGAGTTGAGAAGAGTTGAAGAGGTAATGATTTAGTATAAATCATATGTATTATGTAAATATTGGTGAATTTTGTTGAGTGGGAATGTTTGGGGGATTCCATCCAAATGCTCTCATAGGTCCCCCAAAAGGCAAAATGTACTTTGTACTTTATCTGATATATGTAATATTCAAGGGAAAATATAATGGATCCAACTTTATAGGGAGATAAAATATATTTCTATATTTTTTTGATGAAATTGTGATGAAGTGAAGTGAATGATGAAGAGACAAGATCACAAGATTTTATTCTACAGATCACCATATTAAGTGATCATTATATTCAACTATATATCAGATTCTTCTTATCACTATATTAGGATGATAATTGTATCGGGTCAGATAATCAGATAATGATTATCATATTGGAAATTATTCACTAAGTATATAAGATTTTTTATTATCATGATAATATTATTATTGTGTTATTTCATTCAGATTGAGAAATCAAATTTGATGATTGGATTTGAAGAATCATAATGGGATGATCAGATTGAGAAATCCGAATTAATTTACATTGTGAATTTTAGAAGCTTATTTAAATCTTTTGGGTTATAATGTGAAGAATTATTTTTCAATTCAATACATTTTTGGGAATTAAAATGAAAGCCCATTGAACATTTTGGTACACAAACATTGTTTTACCCAATTTGTGATAAGAGGTTACCCATGCAGTATTAGATTGTTTACATAGTGCTACATGAGTGAAAGGGAATATCCAACTCAAAATAATCTAGGGATTTTTTTCTAATGAGTTTTATATTATTGGTTCAATTAGAAACCATACCAAGGACATAGTTATTCTTATTAAATACAAAACCTTGTAAATTTTTATTTTCTTGTGGATGTGTGTTTGGGTTTTTTTCATTAGGGAATCAAATATTTAATAAGAGGTGAAGGTTGTTTCAAGGAAACATAAAAGAAAAATTATCAATAATTTACCCACTCCCCCTCTCTGTTATATAATTACACTAATTGGGAACATACAACATATATCAGACTCAGAGGTTTCATTCACTTATTCTTTTATGAATGTTTTTGAATAAGTTGGGATGGAATATCTGAATTGTGTGAACATTAAAAGGATTCCAATCATGATTGATAGGAATTATCATATTTGTAAATTAATAAAGTTTCTATATATTATTTCTATTAGGTATTATGATTTTAGGGATTTTGAGGATAATTTACCTCCTCATATTGAGAATGAACCTTTCACTAAGGTTGAAAAGGAAAACTATTACAATGATCGAAGTGTAACGAATTCTTTACTCTCATTAATTTCTGAAATTTAGTTTCATTGTATAAAAGTATTTTCTACTACCAAAGGAGTTTGAGATACTATGAAAAATGTTTTTGAAGGAAATAATATTTTTAAAAAGGATAAGTTACTAAAATTTATATTAATGTTTGAAGACCTCAAGATGGGTGAGCATGAATCATTTGTAAACTTTATTACTAGGGTAAATTACATTGTGAGAACTATTAGATATATTTTTGAAAAACTAGAATATATTAATATTGATGAAAAGATATTGAGTATTATTAATGATAAGTTTGATGTCATCATTTATTTATTGAATGATAGAGATCTAGAAATATTATCTCTAAATGATTTTCATAGAACTCTAAATATATATGAAATGAGAATAGAAATTATATTAATAGAAAATAAATGTTGACAGTGAAATATAATTTGAAGCTTCCAAGATAGAAAACAAAATAAATATTCTTGATGATGAATAATAATATAGATATTTTGATTCTGAAAATGGGTATTGTAAAAATATTTTTAGAGTTTAATCATTGTTATCTAAGAATGTCAAAAAGGTACAGGAAGGTAAAAATGGAAACATAACCTAAAATGTTTTGGATGTGGAGCCATAGGGAATTATGTTTCCAATTGTGTTCAAAGAGGTAAAGATAAATAATGTTATGGAGAAGAAGGTGAAGAAGATGACAGAATAACAAGAAAATCTTGGATGAAAAATGGTGATAAAGATAAATTATATTCCAGGAGAGAATATAAGAAGTTATCCAAATACAAAAAGTGAATATTTTTTTCTACAGAAGATGAGAGTGAGGAGGTTACAAATGATGTTTAAGAATACAAGTTTATTACAATATTTAAAGAAGAAAGTTCTTCTTTTAGTGGAAGTATTTGTTCTAATGGATAAAAAAATATAGATGAATAAAAAACATTTGAGTATGTTGGGGTAAATAATGTTACTGAAAAAATCAACGATATAGAATTTGGAAGCAGTAGTTATGATGAATATGAAAATAAACATCAAATGCATTTGAAAACAGAGATTAATGAATGTTTTAGAATGATAAAAGACATAAAAATAAAAATAAAGAGGTAGAAGATGAATATTCCTCAACAATTCATGAAATATTTTCAGAAGAGAAGAACAAGATTCTGGAATAGATTATGGATTTAACGGAATACCTTGTAGAACAAATGAATGGTAATGAGTATCTGGACGTGAATCTGAACAAAAAATATTAAGAGTTAGATCTTTTCCAACAAAAATATTCCAAATCTGAATAGAGAAATACATGCTTCAAAAACTATATTTCTAATGTTGGTGATGATCCAAAAAATAGAAACCTGAGAAGGATCAATTAAAGATTATATCAATGGTTCAAAAGATGTATGAAATTGTTTCGGAGATTAATAAATTTGGGAATGTTATATATGAGGCCAGTACTAAAAAATATGGGAATTTAGATGTCTCAAGGAACCCTGAATCCAAAAATGATTTGAAACAATCTAAATCGATAATAGTTTCCGAGTAATATAGTTTTAATAATATAGAATAGATAAATAAGAATATAATTAACAATATAATGGTTGGAAGCTCAAAAATTAAAGTCAAGTAGGTGAATGATAAACATATTAACAATTCTTATTAGTATAGAAGTGACAAAAGCAAATACCCATTATATAGGTATTTCTGTTATTATAGTGGATTTGGGCATAAATATAACATGTGATGGTTTAACCAAAAACATTATAACTATTCCATAAATTATAAAAGTAAAATATTGAGGGGATTCAATCCCCTCAAGTGAAAAATACAGTGATGGTTTGATTGGAAATTATAAATAGATTCCAGCCTCAGAAATCTATTTATGAGAGATATAAGAAAATTGGACACCTTGAACAAGGATGTCTTGTTTTTTTGCCAGGGCAACAAAAGATTCTGACCAGTTCCCAAAAGTTAAAAGTTTTCGATGTTAGGAAAAATATTATTGGTGAGTCTCAAATAAAGGAGTTATTAGTTATCTGACTAGAACATATTTAATTTAATAGGAAGTAAGAAGAAAAACAAATATAATAATAATTAGAGGGGAATAAAGAGATTTATAAATATATAAGAAGTGCTGAAAAAATATATCAAATTATTTTCAAATATGTTATATAAGAGAATTGTGTTTAATGTTGATCAACTATCACTCCAAAAAAATGACAGGAATGGAAAACATGGAACAAGTTGATTGTAAAAAAGATGTTACTAATGATAATGAAAAGAAAACATCCACATAAGAAGATTCGATAGATAAAAAGAATTTTATTTCAAAAACTGAAAAGGATTTATAGACGGAAGAAATAAAATCCATTGAAAAACACATGAAAAATATTATGAATAATTCAATACTGAGAGAGGTCTCTCAGAATAATATTTGTGTCAATAAATCAATTGTGGTTCCTTCTTATCCCCAATTGTTCTCAAACATGTACTAATATGAATGTAATTGAAGGAATGGAAATAAGGAAGCTGGAATTGATAATGCTCTTACTATTCATACAAAACAAATTAATGAGGTTATAAAAATTATTTCTTTCTGAAATGTTGTGTTTTATACACCTGAATGTTGTGAAATGTTTGTTGAGATGGATGTAGGTTACTTTTATCTAAAAATATTTCCTTTAAGGATTCCAAAAATCATTAGAATGAGGAAAAAACCTTAATAAAGCATTTCATGAATGTTTTAAAGTGGGAAACATTGAAAACATTGAATATTCAATAATTTTTTCTACACTAGGTTCCCAAACATTGACTTAGTCTTTTTGGTTAATGATTCTTTGTTAAGAAACTAATGTGATGCATATGTTGAAGAAAAAATTGAAGATTCAGAGTGGAAATGTTCCATCCCCTAGAAAGAGAAATCATATATCTAATATGGGAAAAATATGTCATGATGGATCCTTTGAATTTGACTGTCAAAAATGGGGATAAATAAGATTAATTTGGAGAGATAAAATTAATATGGGGAGAAGAAAATTAATGGGAAGAATAAAAAGTGAGAAAAGATACAGTACACAACTTATTTTTTCATGTGGTTGGAGTGGGTATTGAAAAAAATAAAAATAGGGTGATTATTAGGCCCAATAATTGATTTGGTTGTTTTTTTCAAGAAAAAAATATGTTGAAGAAAGAATGTATTTTGAAAAGGGTGATGTATTGTAATTCATATTGACGAATGATTTCAATTATATCGAGAACATTTGGAAGAGGAAATATGATAAATGGATTGGGATATTGATAAATATAAGAAGTGGTTGGAAATCATATTCACCATCTTAAAAAAGAAGAAGTGTTTTGGTGATTAGTTTTTCTAGAATAGAAGAATGGAATTCTGAATTACATTGATTTTTGGTGAAAATAGGACATGCCATCATATTTGGGAGAATCTCTTGGATGAATAGTCCCATCAAATTCACACATAATCTAATGTGAGAAGTTGACCATACTGAGAATTAATCTTTCTATAAGAATATGATAATTAGATTCAATATGTATTCTATATGGTATAATTGATCATATTAAATGTGATAATGCTTTTCTGATCATGTAGTTGTGACAAATTAAAATTAGGTTGTCACACTTATGATGAAATATTTATGGAATAAAAAATAAGTAAAAGAGATGATGCCAATCATATTTATATTGATCTGATCTTGATGGAATCAAATAATGGTGATGGATATCATATTATGCTTGATCGTATTATTTTAAATTTAATTCTGGAAAATCTAATTTTGGTTTCGAAATAAAGATGGGTTTGATGAATGAAAGAGATGTTACAATAAATTCCTTTGAAAATTTGATAATGTTATAGTTGAGCTTCAATGTGTTCAAATTAATGAATGAATTAATTATACAAGATGTTGATTCTGAAATAACAAAGTTGATGAGAAAAGAGAAAAAATCTTCCAATTGTTATGAAATTCAGAAGAAAAAGAATCTGTTGATCTGAAGAAGGATTTAATTTTATTCTGAAGGGGAATTTCATGTGACTGATGAATGGAGAGAAGATAAAATAATTTGATCCAAAATATAGTCAACCTTTTTTAAAGGGATGAATCACATATTTATCGATCATTTGGGTCAACAAAAATAAGATGTTTATTATATGTTGATGAAGAAAAGAGATGAAGAAAATAGATGAATGTACTGTCATCTGGGAGCTCAAATTTCAAAGATTGTTTCTTTCAATTGGTACAGAGTATCACATTAATGAATTAGAATGAAGAAAAAAATCTTAATCAGAAATAAGATCCAAATTGGAGATGAAAAATAATGTAAAATAAGAGCTAATTATGATAGATGATTCTAGAGGGACTGAGATGATTTTAGAAGAGTTGATGAGGTCCGAATTCACTATAAATTCCATTTATCATGAAACTTTTGGAGAATTTGGTTGAATGGAAATGTTTAGGGATTAAATCCAAAACCTTTCATGGGTCACCAATAAAAAAATACATTTTACATTACCTGATAGATGTTCTATTGATGGAAAGATAATAAATCTCTGATATTATAGGGAGAGAAATAATTTTCATTATTTTTTTATTGAAGAAGTTTTTCTGGAGATAAGTGATTGAAGAAGAGACAAGGTCGAAACATTATATTCAGCTAACCACTATATTCAACTATCTATCATATTCTTCTTTTCATTGTAGTCATATAATCATCATATTAGCCTGGATAATCAGACAGATACTTCCATATTGGGATTTATGAATTGAGTATTGAAGTGCTCTGAATTTTCTTGATCATATTTCGATAATGTTATTTCCATCAGATTGAGCCATCATATTTGAAGATCGTATTTGATCAATTAGAGTGGAAAGATCAAATTGGGAAATTAGACTGAGTTTCCATTATAAATTCTAAGAGGTTATTACCGTCTTCTAGGTATGAAAGTGAAGAATATTTTTTCAATTGAATAAATATTTTAGAATTGAAAAAGAAGCAATTGTAACATGTTTTGTTACAGAAATATTGTTTCACCCATTGGTAAAAAGAGGGTGCACTAACACAATTGGATTTTTTACATAGTGTTATACAAGAGAAAAGTAATATCGTACTCTATATAATCCATGGATTATTTTCTATAGGATTGTATGGTATTGGATCATTTCCAAACCATACTAAGAATATAGATATTTTTATTGAATAGTGAATCTTTTAAAGTCTCGTGTTCTTATGGATGGGTGTTTGAATTGTATTAAATAGGGACTAAAATATTTAGCATGAGGTGAACGTTAATTCCAGGGAACAGAAATGAAAAAGTATCATAGAATTCGTAGACTGTAGTTCTTTTACTACAATTTGTAAACCACTATGCATAGTTTGAGGACAGTAAAGGAGCTATGTATAACTATGATGTAATATCAGAAAAGGAAGATTACCACATAGGGGTAATATGTGCACCATGATGCATGCTACATAGACCGAGTAGTTAAATCAGATCATGATAGGATTATAGTTTATGGTAGCCTAACTGTTTATGGTAATTTTTTTATTTGTGGTTTGAGGCAAAAATTTAAGGATCCTCAAAGGGATTTTTGATTGTGGAAGACATTGACCACCACAAATGATTAAGGTGATATGAAGACCACAAATGAGTTTGTAGTGAATGCTCCACCATATCTATAATCTGGTAAATTCGGATTATTTTTTGTTGCTTATGTATTTTCCTATATAAATACCACAAATAAAATTATTAATTTGATATAATTTCATTAGAAAAATCATCACCCTTGGAATAATTTGAGGAGCTCCAAATTATTTTTCGAGAAATAATAACATGGAAAAGAAGAGTTTTTTCCATGCTCAAATCTGTGATACAAAAGTCCCAAAAACAGCCTATAGAAGGGGATTGCAGGTGTTTATAATTCGCAAACATAAAGTATCTATGAAACATTATTGATCGGTAGAGGTATCGTTTATCAGTGAATAATAGGAGGTCCATAGAAGAAAGGTTGTCTATGAATTACTTATTTAATACAGCGAAAGGTTGTTCATATAGGAAGAAAGGGTGTTTGTGGATGAAGAAGTAATGTTCACGGTGAGAAAATAGATGTTCAAAAAAGCACTAAAATATCTCAAGAAAGTAATTTCTTGAATATGATAGTATGTGAAATTGATGGAAATCAACAGATGTTCTACCTCCATATTAGGATGCATTCAATATGAATAATGAAGGGAATTACATTTCTATAAACTATATGTGGATCCTTTACATATCAGTGAGAAAAGGTAAAATAAGAAGGTGATCCTTTCCATTGGTAGTGCGCCATCGAATCTGAGTTTGGGATGGAGTGTTGGGAAAGCCGTGAGATGACCCTAATCATTGTAAAGGTAGTGATCCAAGGAATATAAGTGCTCAATCCAAAACCTAGTAATTTGGATGCGAGCCTTAGTGGTTTTGGTTGATCAAAACAATGCCATTATTTTATCTTTAGACACATCCTTGTGAGGGTGAACCATGTAAATTCATTATGTGTCACCAATAATTTCATTTATGTGCACACATTGATAAAATAAAGAGAGAGAAGAGTGTTTTGTTTAATAACGAAACATGATTCTATGGGGATGTTTTTTAATATATCATTCCCTGATTCAACCCCTCATAGTGTATTTAACATAGATGGGTTAGAAAATTTCTTCTTCATCTGTTATTCTAAAATTGAAGGTGAATTTGTTATGCTGGAAGAACTAATTGTTCATAAGATTCATATATATAATGATATGTCATTCAATATTTATTTATTTATCAACAATGGGGAATTGTTATCCTAGGTCTTCCAAAATGAAAAAAATTCTCATATGTTGAGATAATAATTTAATTTTTAATTCCTTTTGTGATGTTTAACATAAACCATTTAATCAATGGTTGTCCTTTTCACCATTCCACAATATAATTATCCCTTTATTTCGTAAAAAATTATCTAATCTTATACTAAAACATTTTCACATGAAACATGGGACCATCCTTGTTATTATAGAATATAATATGTAATTTTATTTTTCAAAAATCTATATAGTAGGATACAATCTTATGAGACTTCTTTAAAGGATGAACAGTAAAATTTTTATAGTGCTTAGTCATACAAAATCAAACATGAAATTCTCAATTAAGGATTGGAGGATAAGTGTTCCCTTATTGTCATGATTTACTTTATCCAGTTTGATTACATAATATTTACCTTTTTAACATTTTTCCTCCTAGGTTTTCATGGTTACTCATCCATATTTGTCTGTGGACATGGGAACTTGTTATCATAATGGATGAACACCATAAAATTGAAACACTGAAGTGTGAGAGGTGCATTCTGTGGGAATTTTTCATTATTTTCATCATTATCTATCTTATTCCTATTACATGGACATTTATACACCGGATAAACGTCCCTTAGACACTTAAAAAAATTTAGTAGTCCCCTTAAGACAATTCCATCCATGTTTCTACGCACACTTTGTGCATAATGGAAGGGTCATTTCATTTTCTACAAGGTTTTTAGATTTTACATTGAAATCCATCTTCATTATCTTGAAAAAACAAGAGATTTAATTATAATTATTATATCTATTTCATCCTTAATAGTTTATCTAAAAACATATTCATAGATGGTAAAGTATCTTATATGAAATAAATTTCAATATATAGGTTTTAGTCTACAAAATAATCGATCAAATATTCTTTTATGTTATAATATAATACCGAAAGAGTACCTCACAATCCTAGAAACATTTATTCATAAGAACCAAAAAATTCATCATTATTATTCTTAAACTGTAGGAGTTCATTTTCCATGTTCTTATGAATAATATGTGGAATGTAAATATTAAACAATAGGGTCTTGAACTAATCCCAATATATGTGTCAAACTTCATCTTGTCACATTGTATCCTTAATAATATTCCTCCATTGATCCGACTCATATTCTTGATGGTTGACCACCAATGTTCTTTTTTTATACCCTAATTATTGGAGGCAACAAAATATAATTTCATTGGTACTGATCCATTTCTCAGCAACTAATGGGTTATTTTAACTACTGAAATAAGGTGTGTGTTACCCCAAGAAAGAATCAATAGATCGGTGTTCCCTCCTTTGTTTGTTTGGATGTTCAACAAGATTCATAGCTTTAGAAATGCTTATTAGAATACAGATGAGGTTCTACATTTCATCTTTAATAACATTGAGTTTCATAATAGGTCAATCGTTTAATTTTCTATTTCATTCAACAAAGACATGTTTCCTTCAGGTTCCTACCATTGACTAAAACAAGAAATCATATAGTGATAAACACTTACCATAGAGAAAATCCATATAATTATTAAATGATACTTATAAGAAGCCAAAATCCCGAAACATACATTTAATTGATGTCCCATTAGAACTATCATATGATATTAGTAGTCACGTTTTTTTAAATAAATCATGATTGTTTATAAATTGTTTTTGAATTTCAAAGTCATATCCCAATGGAATGTCAATCCTCATGTGCATTAGGGACCATTGATTGGCACCAACTCCCAATTGAGTCTTGCTCAAAATTGAATTTTCAGGTTACCCCCGTATACATACCTTCCAGATACACGTTGACTCTTAGTATCCATAGAATGGTGTATTTCAAGAAAACCACTCACTCTATTGTAGGATCAAATATATAAAAATGAGATGCTCAAATACAATAGAGGGGGTGAATTGTATACTTTCAAAAATCCTTTGGAACCTTTAATGTTAAGTTTAATAAGGTTAAACAAAAATTCACTAGACCACTTAATGAAACCTTTTCTAATTTCTTAAAAAAAATATTCTTCCTTAAACCACATAGAATATGTAATTTAATCAGAGTAACATAATTACAAAGTATACGAATGTTATACTTCCTAACGTTAACAAAGTTAACATAAAATAGTGGAATTAAAACAACATGTAATAGTAAACATGTTACAATAATATTCCTTTAACCCAAAGAGAAGGGTATCCAACACCCTTGGATAAGCATCTCTTGATTTATACTTTCAATAATGTCTGTCATACCCAAAACTAGGTAAGCCCTCAATCTGAAGATCAGTATCTGTCTTGATATCCCCATAAGCCCTCAATTTAGAAGGAAATCAGAACCTCTATCTTCCAAAACTCAAAAGCCCATGATCAGCATGATCAGAGCCTGCACAAAGCAAGTCTGAACAGGTTTTTCATGCCTAAACCAATTGTTCATTACATTAGCACAAAGCACTGAGAGTTGTAAGAGCCTCTCTTTAGAAATCATTTTACAACTTTATTATTTCAAAGTTAGTTGTCAAAGATGTAGTTTTTTTCTCCTTCAAATGAGCTTGTATTTATAGGAAATACTTCCCAACAGTCAGATCCTCTCCAATGATCATATTTTTACTTAAATTTTGAAGGGACCTGGGCATGTGTCAAATATATAACGGTTAGTATATAAGAGATTGTACGATATAATATCAAGTAACAGAAATGATGTTAAGTTAAAGATAAATGTTAAGTATAAGAGAACTTAGAATCTGATATCATTGGAATGATACATTTAAACAACTCTAACATTTTCAAGAAAATGTATTAGTAAGAAATTAAGAAAAACAGACTCATAAGGACAGGTAAATCAGATTGTAAAATAGGTATATCATTTTTTCTGGAATCGGAATCACAAAATTGGAGTCACGTATACACCAGATTCAGTATCATTAATATGGTATCATATATACACCAGAATCAATATTTAAGATCGACATCATATATACACCAGAATCAGTATTGAATATCAGAGTCATATATACACCAGAATCAGTATTGAAGATCGGAGTCATATACACAAGAATCATAATCATAAAACTGAATCATATATACAACGGATTCGGAATCATAAAAACTGAATCACATATACACCAGATTCAGAAACATAACAACTAAGTCACCTATACACCAAATTTGGAATCATAATTACTGAATCACATATCATAATGACAGATCAGTCAGTATTGAAAAATTGAATATCAGAATGACAGATATGTAAGTCTAAGAGAATGGAAAAACCTAATGATATATCTGTAACCATAATAGAATGACAATTCCTGATCTTAAGAAAAATACAAAACATAAAAAATTAATTAGAACTTAAGAAAATGTGATTGTGATTTTCAAAACATGAAACCATAATGAATGGAGAAGTCATAAGATATCCTTATTTACTCAACTATATCCCCCTTTTTGGATATCACAGATAGCTTTGCTAAGGAAGACTATATTGTCATAGATAAACATGTAAGAAAATAACTTATCAACCCTTTTGAATAAGATTTTGGATGAATACGACCAACTCTTTCTTAGGTTATGTTTCCCAAGGATCATATTATTGATTTTTAAAGTCAGGTTTTCATAAGGGAATACCTCCCCCTTAGATAGACATTTCTTCTTAAAAGAAAACTCTCCCTTACTTGGAGAATATCTTCTCTTTCTATAATCCCCCTTACTAGATTCTTCTTCTCAGAGATTAAATTCTTCTTTTAAATAAATTCATCCCCTTTATTATTTTCGAAAACAGGAAAAGGAATGGAGAAGTATAATATGTACCTGTAAGGTTAATCAAACATTCATTCAAAAACAAAAGAAATATATGCAAGAAAATTATTATGAAAATTTTTAGACATAAGGTTTACATTATAATAAATCATCAGAATGTAAATAGTCATCCATTCTTATTCTGCTCAGAAAAAATCTTCTTTATCAAGGCTTTGAGTTTCCTCATTTCCTTGTGATCTTATTCAATATTTTTCAACAGGATCTCCTAATCTTGATTCTTCTTTTCTAAATAAAATATCCTTTATTCTTGAGTATCCACCTTTCTTTCCAATTTTCCTCTAAATTCTTTTTCACTTCTAACAGATCGAGCAACAAAATTGTGTTGACTAGATTTCTCAGAAATTGATGTCTTGACCCTGTTGAACTAAGTTTCACACGTATTAAAAGCTCCTTTTGTTGAATCCATGAAGTCACCGAACTGTCTTAGCTATTCATTAATAGTTTTGGTACGGTTAAAGTCTTTATTACAAGTCACCTTCTGATATTTGTAGTCAATCAAAAGATTACTGATGTCCAATTGTTGCTTGGAAACAATGTCCACAAGCATATTGGTCGATTCCTTCTTCTGATTCAGGGTTTCTTTCATCTTTTGACTCCGGGCATCTTTATTTGCAGGAACCAGAATGGTTCTGAACAACTTTCTTAATGATATCTTGACAAAATAATTTTTGACAGATGAAGGGGACTCAGATCTTGAAACATCTTTTCCTTTCTCAAATCCTCTTGGAGTTAAGGAAGATGGTCTCTCTATTCTCATAGAGGACTTTTGAGGCATTTACTTTTTAGATGAAGAAATCTGAACATTCTTGCCATTAACAAGGACTCGACTTGGAAATTTTTCATCAGAAACTTGAAAAACATTTAGGTCTCCCTTTTCATCATTTGTTTTTCAATGTCAAGATGTTGAGATCCTCTTTGTCCCTCTTATTCTTGAAATTATTCATCTTCTTCATCTTTTTTTTCAACCTTTTCTTAATCTAGTTCTTCATCTAGTTCAAAATAAACTACTTCTTCACCTTCAACTTTGACCTCATCCTAAACTTGTATTTATTCCCCATGTTCTTCTTCAACTTGTTGTTCACCTTGTTTTACTGAAAGAGATTTAGAAACTGAACTCGAAGGAGTTCCAACATAATCTCCCACTTCCCTTAAAACAATCATCATCATGGAATATCTGATATTCTATTTCAAGAAATGATTTTGATAAATCTAGGCCTTTTTTAGATTTCTGGATTTCTAGAATGGTCACTAGTTTCTTATGAACAACATGAAATTCAGGTACTTCCTGATATTTATTTTTTTATAGCTTTAAGAAGAGACAGACAAAATTTCTCTCCCAAGGATTTCTTCTTTAACTTCTTCTCCTTCTTTTCATTCTCAATATTTTCAGCTTTCTTGATTTTGAGAGACTTAGCCTCTAAAATATATTGACCAAAAGAAAGATCACCTTCTGTTCTAGTAGCTTCCATTTCTATTCACATCACAACTGTTGCATCTGAATAAGATTTTGGTTTCTTTTTAGGAGGAGGTGCTGAAACTGGAACAACATGAACTGGTACTGGAAAGCTCGGTTCATCATGTTCCCTTTTCATAGAAACTGACTTTGAAGATTCCATAACATCACCCTTGTTCTGGGAAACCATTTCATCAATGTTTTTCGATTCTGGAATAAAATCTACTTTCATCCTCTTTAGAGTTTCATCACATAGCAACAAAATCAAGGAATGCTTCGAGACTGATCGGCATGGAACATTCAATTCATGAATACACATAACAATTAACCTGGAAATAGTTGCTGGATATATAAGGTTCTAAGATCTGATGGTTCCGCCTTTTATTTATTGGATGGTGTGAAAGATGTACTTCACCAAGTTGATCTTCCTTAAGTTGACAAAAAATTATAACATAAAGATATCACATATCTTTAGTGAATCCTTATCTCCCCTTCATGGAATAAGAAATCCTTGCATCCAGAGAGCCACTATCTTGTGGTTTGTTGAAATATTTCTAATCTTCAAATTCTTAACATACTTAAGACCGAGAAAATACAATGCATTGAACTTTTCAAAAGTGCCTTCCTTCCTAGGGTGTTTCTGAGAGCAATGAATAGCCTCCCCTTCATAGGGTATGTTAAGAACATTTGCTGCCTTCGTGTAAGGGACTGTATATGATTTATCATAAACATATAAAGACCTGGAAATTCCATGGGAATTTTATTCTTAAATAAATGGTAATTTGATGAGTCCACGAAAATTTACGGCACTTGATTCCGAGGCCCAGTGTGCACGGAATCAATTTCCGATGTTTTGTTCTGGTACATTTAGTTAATGTATGAGAAAGATTTTATAACTTTTGAACCGGTGATCGAAATTATAATCTGAGGGCACCTTTGAACTCGCAGCACTATTATTAGCTTAAGACATCTTTCTCCCCGATAGTATATGGTTGAGAATGGAAGTTAGTTTTTAGAGTTTTTAAGAATAAAGTTAAATAAAAATAAGAGTAGTTTATTTTATATTTTGGTGGTTAAAAACTCCATGGGGAGGCTGGAGGTGGGGGTCCCCACACACAAACCTCCCATGGGAGGTTATGGTGGCGGGTCCCACCCTAGCATAACCTCTCGTGGGAGGATAATTAAGGTGGTGACCACCCGAGCTACTTAACTCCTTGAACTCCCCATAAGTGGGGGGAAACTCTTGAACTCCCCTCATTAATGTTCCACTACACTAGAATTAATTAAAGGAACATTAATTAATTAAATTTGAAATATATTGTATTCATGCAAACAATTAAATAATGGACAAAACTATTATTTCATTTTGGTTGGCATCTATTCATTTATGGAGCTATGGAATAACTTGGATGAACTTGGAGATTTATCCTCCCAACGAAGAACGCATTTTCAGAAAATGAGGAACCTTCGACCGAGGAACAAAATTGTCTCCCTCGAGGAATGATGAAGACATCGTCTTCGACTTCATATTCTCCAAACTCTTCTTCCACCATCAATGATCAACAAACACGAGGTATTGGATTTTTATGTTTGAAATTGTTTCCATCCTTCAATGCACAAATATTGTATTGTGTTTTTCCAATTCTTATCACCATAACATGGTAGGAATGGGCCCAAAGAACATGGTATAACCCCCCTTTGTTTCTCCATGTTTTTTGATGACCGCAGTGCAGAGCAGCAACAGCCGGTGTCGGGCCGGTCGTGAAGGAAACTGGCGGCACAAGGCCACCAGGTCGCCGGATGGGCACGACACCATCGTGCCGTGCAGAGGAGCAAGGGGCCGTTGCAAGGGAGGGCCACGGTGGAGGGGGCACAGTGACGTCACGCCGCACACAGGTGCATGGGGACGTGGTCATTCCAGGCCATAGTGTAGGTGAGTCGCGGCTAGGGCGGGTGGTTACTAAGGTGCCAGGGTCGGGGGCGCTGGGCCGACTCCCGGTGGTGCGGAACTGGCTCGCCACTCACCCAGCCGAACAATGTGGGACCCTCCTGGGTCCTACGACATCTAAAATCGCAGTTAGCGCATGTTAATTTCGACATGTAGGGGGTGCGGCACCCCCTCCCCCCTCACACGTGGCTAGCCTGGCCATGCGGCCCACCAGCCAGCTGTGCCACGTGGGCCTCCAGCCAGTCGGACCACGTGGGCCGCCAGCCAGTTAGGCCACGCTGGCCACCTACCAGTAGGGCCGTGCATGCCACCAGCAAGCTGGGCTATGCAGGCTGCCAGCTAGCCGGGCCGCCCCCTCGGACTGGGTCGGACTGGACCTAGATCGACTTTGGCCTGTTTTCACCTTTTCACCCATATCATGGGCTACAGGTGTCCAATTGACGAACCGTCTACAACGATGGAAGGATCAGAACAAGGTAGTTGTTTTGAAATAACCCACCTGAGTTTTGGACATAGTTGGGATATTGTCGGGATTTTTTGAAACTAAAAACCAATCGGGCCCCTGGAACAGAAATGCCAACAACTCACAGACCAGGCGTCCGATTGACACACCGTCTATTACGTTGAGACCCCTATGGAGAGGTAGACCCTTGAGATAATTCTACATAGAACTTCATGATAATTGGATTATCTACTGGTAGCTCATGGAGTAGATCCTCCCAGAGACAAGAGACCAATGTACGGAGACCTAGTAGATGTCTGAGACCTGATAACTACTGACCGTTCGACTTGGAGTGTTTCGACAAGTCTAGTGGGGAGCGGCTCTGTGTTACACAGCAGACCTGCAGTGGGTAGTGACTCTGTGTGACGTAGTAGAACCACTATACTAGAATAGAGGAGTACCTCTGCAGGCTTAGAGGGGGATCACCTCTATGTGACGCTACAGACCCACAGTGGGGAGCACCTCTGTCTGACGCAATAAACCCACGATACTAAACATGAGGTGTACCACAACAGTATAGGATAGTGGGAAGTGCCTCTATACGATGCGGCAGGCCCACAATACTCTACAGAGGTGGAGTACAATAGCAACCATGGTTCAGATAGTTTTACTATGAATGTTACTTGGTAATACCCTAGGAATTAAATCCTGGTTTGAACTGAGTCAATGATTTTTTTTGATTTACTCATGATTGAGATGGGTTAGTAGATAACTTTGGTATATGTATGAGAATATACCTAAGTAATGGTTATCTATGGATTTCATACTCTGTGGTTTATCCTTGTTGGACATAGGGAGACCATGAGGATCTCGGGGTCCCTACTGAGTATCGTTATACTCACCACTGCACGGGCTATGCCCACACCTCGTTGTATTGGATACAGATGACGGGCAGTACTGACTGAGGTAGAGAGTAGCAAGACTGGACAGTACCCAAAGGTGGACCACCCAGTGTGAAGGTACACGAGGGAGACGGACAGACGAGAGTGCCGAGGAGTCCATCTATACCTACCCTTCAGGTAGGAACCCTAGAGGATGACCCAGTAGATGCTTTACTTATTCCTTCAGTTTTACTTGTAATTTTCCATTTCCTTGTACTTTACTATTGGGATTGTATTTCTGGCCCTTTTTACTATCAGCACACTCTTTTGTATACTGTTTTACTTAGTGTTTTACTTCCAGTTGTGTACTCTGATGTGTTTTTTTATAGTTGTAAAGGAAATTTCTTCCTAGATTAGGGATTTATGCCTTTGGTGCTAGTCACCATCCTCTGGCCTATGTATGGTGGGCCTGGGGTAGTCACTATATTGGCCCCGGGGTAAGGTTCATGAAAAATTGTTATCAAAGGGGTTGTATCTACCACAAAACATAAAACTCTGATCATTATTTTCTCTGATGCAATAGTGTAAAGGGTACTTTGTGTGGTTTTAGTTCAGGGAGTCCAGTGTTGGTGTGGGCGGAAGACGTATCCACAAACCAGGACCCTAACAACTGATTTCCGATATAGTTCATGAAAAAACTGATTGTCTGCGTGTCTTTAAAAGTTTTCATTAGTCAGCTCAACTGGGTCAGATCACCAGGTATAAATCTTCTAACTGTGTTGCATCTGTTTCTTTTAGGATGCCTCCACGCAGAGCCCTAAGATTCATATGTTTTGACAGCCCACCAAAAGACGAGGCCTCGGTGTAGGGCCCTTTACCAGTGGAGGAACCAGCGGTACTACTTCCTGTTGGGCCACCGATGCCACCATCCCCAACAGCAAACGATACCCGCCACTTGAGCGCATTGCTTGAGTTCCAACACTAGATTCCACCCAGTTTCCGGGGAGAGACAGACCAACAGGTGGGTGAGGATTGGATGGAGGATCTGGTGAGAGTCTTCAGGCTGGTAGGGACACCAGAAGGCCTTATGTTGATCCTTAGTGTGAGTCTCCTTCATGCTGCAGCAAACAGATGGTGGAGCATGATCTTCCAGGTGCCCGACAAGGAGGCACTGCTCTGGATAGACTTCGAGAGCCTGTTCTGGGTGGAGTTTGTTCCAGCGACTCTATGAGTGGTATGGATACATGAGCTACTTCATCTGTATCATGGAAGCATGACAGTAGCACAGTACTCAGCGAGGTTCACCGACCTCTTGAGCTACTCCACATATATGATACGTGACATATTCTTTAGTGCTTAGACCTTCGAGCAGGGGCTCCGACGAGATATCAGAGCCTCGATAATCTCCCTCAGAATCCCGACGCAGACGAGGGTGATAGAGAGAGCCCTCATAGTGGAGAGTTTCCATGTTGAGAAGTCTCCAACAGAGATACCCACTACTAGTCGACATGCAGTGGAGTCTTCTACAACATGGAGTAGAGAAATGACACAGAGGTCCACAAGGACCAGACCCACAAGTGGATGACCACAAGACTCAGGATATATTGTGTTAGGCACCAGGGGTAGTGACTTATATGCCAGAAGAAGACAGTGCTACTCATGCGGTGGGAAAGGTCACATGGATCGAGACTCTCCAACCCGTCATTCAGATGATTAGCAGACTGTTGAGGGAACTCCCAGGCAGAGGCAGAGGTTTGATCGAGGCAGCCTCCAGGGAGTAGGCGGACGTGGCAGGGGAGCTGGTCGAGGTGCTGGCGGTGGATGATGTTACGAGTTGCTACCACGACCACCTCCAAGAGGTCCACCCCGACTACAGGGAGCGGGTGGACAGTGAAGAGCTCAGCTTTAGGCAGCTAAAGCCTACGACCATGGCACGTCGGAGATGATTCAAGGTATGATCTATGTCTACTCCACCTTAGGTATAGTTCTTATTGACATAGGTGCAAGTTATCCATTCATATCCACTGCCCTCATTTGAAGCTCGATGATTCCGATGTAGACGTTGAATCGATCCTTACAACTAGAGACTGCTACAGGAAAAGGCTCTATGATCACGCACTGGTTCCTGCAGTGTGAGCTTATTCTAAGAGATGAGATCTTTGGATTGGATCTCTTCGTAGCCGCGTCGAGGCCTTACGACATTATCTTGGGTATGGACTGGTTATCTATAGTCCATGCTCAGATTTAATGTATTATGTGAATAGTGAGGTGTGTCCGTACGGATGGGAACATGTTAACCTTCACCGGCGAGAAGCAAACCTTTGGAGTAGTACATGCTTAATAGGAGGAGGGTGTAGCCGATCACACCCCATTTGTCTGGGCTTACCCTTAGAGTAGTTGATGTCGAGAGTTCGACTAATCCTATAGTGGTGGACTAGTATGTCTATGTTTTCCCTAATGATGTAACGAGATTACCTCGTCAAAGAGAGGTGGATTTATACATTGACCCGTACCTAGGGAAGACACCGATATCTACTACAGCATATCGGATGGCTCCCGCTATGCTTCGCGAGATGAGGGTACAACTTCAAGACTTTTAGGGGAAGGGATTCATCCGGCCCAGGGTTTCTCCCTAGGCAGCCTTGATTCTGTTCTCTAAGACGGTTGATGGGATCTTGAGGCTTTGTGTTTACTACCATCTTCTGAACCGGGTGATTGTGAAGAAAAAGTATCCACTCACGAGGATTGATGACCTCTTTGATCAGCTAAAGGGAGCATGGTGGTTATCGAAGATGGACATCAGAACAGGCTATCACTAGCTCAGAGTTCGAGACAAGGATCTGCAGAAGACGACCTTCAGGTGTCGGTACAACAAATATGAGTTCTTGGTTATTCCCGTCGGTATAACAAATGCTTCAGTAGTGTTAATTTGTCTCATGATCATGATTTTACCGCCTTACCACGATCGCTTTGTCATATTTTTGATCGACAACATACTGATCTACTCGACTACTAAGGAGGAGCATGCCTACTATTTATAGGTTGTACTGGACACACTCCGAGAGAACCAGCTTTATGATGAACTCTCGAAGTGCTAGTCTTGGAATAGAGGGGTTCACTTCTTGGGACATGTCATCTTGGAGGCTATAGTTGCAGTGGATCCAGTGAAGAACGAGGAAGTACTTTCATGGGAGCCACCCAAGAGTGTGACAGAGGTATGAAGTTTCTTGGGAATGGTTGGATATTAACAGATATTCCTTCCTAAATTATCCAAAGTTGCAGCACCACTATCATCCATGACATAGAAGGAGAAACCCTTCGTGTGGTCGGAGAGATGCCAGCAGAGCTTTCAAGAGCTGAGGCGGAGGCTGACTAGTGCCCCCATCTTGAGGCTTCCATAGTAGGGCGTAGGCATGTAGTCTACTACGACGCATTAGGGACCAGACTCAGGTGTGTCCTAATGCAAGAGTGAGCTATTATTGTGTATGGTTCTCAGCAGCTAAGACAACACGAGCAGAACTACGCTACCCATGACCTGGAGTTAGCAGTAGTGGTCATCGCCATGAAGATGTGGTGGCACTATCTGATGGGAGAACATTTTACCATGTACTCTGATCACAAGAGTCTCAGGTATATATTCTATCAGAAGGACCTGAACCTCAGACAACCGTGATGGCTTGATTTCCTCCAAGACTATGACATCAAGATAGTCTACACACCTGGAAAGGGGAACATTTTTGCAGATGCACTCAGTCGGAGGACTGGTATACATCTGCTAGGATAAGAGACATAGTAGATGGATGCTTTATAGATATCCTTTGTGGATAGGGATGGATCATCTTTTCTACAGTCTCTTATAGTCACTCCCCAACTTCTTCAGTGAGTAAGGTAGGCGCAGCATGGGGACAGTGACTGCGAGACATGAAGTGCTCAGATATCAATAGGGTAGGCACCTGATGGATTTTATGAAGGTGGGGAGCACGTCGTCCTCATCATAGGACATACCATGGTACCGGTAGCACTTTAGGAGGGAAATTTTTAGGGAGTTCCACACATCCCCTATAACGGTACATCCAAGTGTGGTGAAGATGTATCTGGGCCTTAGAGGAGAGCACTAGTGGCTAGGTATGAAAAAGGCTGTAGAATAGTTTGTCTCATGGGGCCTCACTTTCCAGTAAGTGAAGGTAGAGCACCAGGTACCAGAAGGATTGGTTCAACCCTTAGAGGTCCTAGAATGGAAGTGGGAAGGGATATCAAGGGAATTCGTGACGGGTCTTCCACGTACATCTAGGAGTTACTATTCGATATGGGTGATCATTGACGGACTCACCAAGTCGGCCCACTTCCTACCGATCAGAGAGTAGGGCTCAGTAGAGAGAGTGGGACGCCTCTATGTGTAGGAGATTGTGTGTTTACATGGAGTACCTTCTTCAATTTTCTCCAACCATGACACACGGTTTACTTCCCAGCTACGAAAGGGGTTGTAGGAGGTTTTCAGAACGTAGCTACGTCATAGCACCACCTTCCATCCTCAGACAGATGTCTAGACCGAGCAGACCATCTAGACCCTTGAGGACATGCTACACGCATGTGTCCTCGACTTTTGTCACAGTTGGGAGGATCAATTACCTTTTTCGGGGTTTCCCTACAACAACAGCTATTACTCCACCATAGGGATGGAACCATTTGAGGCCTTGTATGGTCGACCTTTCATATCTCCACTGTTCTAGATAGGCCCAGTGGAGTCAACACTAGTGGGACCAGAGATGGTATGGGATACCAGGAAGAAGTTTCAGATCATCCAAGGGCAGATGAAGACTGCACAAAGCAAGTAGAAGTCATATGCTGACAGGAGGCAGAGACATTTGTAGTTTGAGGATGGCGACCATGTCTTTCTATGGGTCTCACCTCGATGTGGTGTATTCAGATTTGGCCGAGGTGGAAAGTTATCTCTAGGGTTCATCGGACCGTTCCTAGTCCTCAGTAGAGTAGGCGAGATGGATTACCACTTAGCTCTTCCACCTCAGTTGCACTGGGTGCACGACGTCTTCCATGTATCTCAGTTGAGGAGATACGTGCACGATCCTTCCCACATCATTGACCATGGGGTACTGGAAATCGATGATGGGGAGACATTCCTGGAGGTTCCAGTAGAGATTGACGATCGACCGGAGTGGGTCCTACATGGACAGTCGATACCTCTGGTGAATGTACGCTAGAAGCACGTGAACCTCCATGGGAGCACATGGGGGCAGGAGGCTCAAATCCATGCTCAATACCCTCATTTCTTCCCTTAGTTCAAGTTGTAACTTATGGGGGACGTAAAGCACTGAGGTGGGGAGAATGTAATGACCCTGAAATTCATTGGAAATTTTTATCTTAAATACATGGGAATTTTACGAGTCCAAAAAAAATTTATGGTGCATGATTCCAAGACCCGGTGTGCCCAGAATCAATTTTTGATGTTTTATTCTGGTACGTTTAGTAAAAATACGAGTGAGATTTTATAACTTTTGAACCGATTCTCAGAATTGAAATCTGAGGGAACCATTGAACTCGTAGCACCAGTATTCTCTTAAGAAGGTTTTTGCATCGACGGAAGATGGTCAATAATGGATGTCAGTATTTTGTGTTTTTACAAATAGAGTTAAATAAAAATAAGCATAGATTATTTTTATTTTAGCGGTTAAAATCTCTTAGGGGAGGTCAGAGGTGGGGTCCCCCACAACCTAACCTCCCATGGGAGGTTATGGTGGTGGGGAACACTCAAGAATAACCTCCCTTGGGAGGATAATTAAGGTGGGGACCACACGAGATTATTAACTCCATGAACTCCCCATAAGTGGGGGAAAACTCTTAAAGTCCCTTCATTAAAGTGCCACTAAAAATGAATTACTTAATGGAACATTAATTAATTAAATTTGAAATATTTTTAATTCATTCCAACAATTAAATAGTAGACAAATCTATTATTTCATTTTTGTTGGAATCTATTAATTTGTCGAGCTTTGGAAGAACATAGAAGAACTTGGAGAATTATACCCCAAACAAAGAATGGCTTTTCAGCCAACAAGGATCCTTCGATCGAGGATCGAAACCGTCTCCCTTGAGGAACACTAACGACGTCATCTTTAACATTGTCTTCTCTGAACTCTCCTTCCACCGTCAACGATCAACGAAATCAAGGAAGGGGATTTATAAGTTTGAAATTGTTTCCGTCCTTCAACGCACAATTCATGGATTGGGTTTTAACAAATGTTATCACCATAACGTGGAAGGCTCGGGCCGCACGAACACGACCAGACCCCCCCCCCCCTTCGTTTTTCCTCGTTTGTTGATGACCGCGGTGCAGATCAGCGACGACCGGTGTCGGGATGGTCACGAAGGAAACTGGCGGCATAAGGCCACCGGGTCACTGGGGGCCGCGGCCAGGCCGGGCCGCTGTAGAGGCAGCGCAACGCCGTCGCGCTACGAGGAGGAGCGGGGGGCCGCGGCGGAGGCGGCGCGATACTGTAGCACCACGCGGTGGAGGTGAGCCACGGTCAGGGTGGGCTGCGGCAGAGGAGAAGGGGCGGACGACGTCGGGATGGCCGCCGGTGGTGTGGAACGGGCTGGCCACTCAGACAGACGGACAAGGAGGGACCCTCCAAGGACCAACGACTTCCAAACCGGTGCTTAGCACCAATTTTGGTTGATAAGAAGGGGGGAATGGCATCCCCTTCCCCCCACCGTCCCACACGTGCTCTGCCGAGCCACGTGGGCCGCCAGACCATCGGGCCACGCGGGCCTCCGGCCAGCCGGGCCACGCGTGATGCTAGCCGGCCAACCCTCGCGGGACGCAACCCAGCATGGCCCTGCTGGTAGCCCCCCATCCGGGCCACACGGGCCTCCTGCCAGTCCGGCCACACGGGCCGCTCGCCAGCCGGGCCATAAAGGCCGCCAGCTCGCCCGGCTGCCCTCGGGCCGAGCCGCGCCCTCGGGCTTGGCCTCCCCCTCGGGCTGGGCTGCGCCCCTGAGCCAGGACTCCCCCTTGGACCGGGTCGGACCCACGGACCGGGTCGGGCCGGGTCAGTCCGACTGGGTCAGACCGTACTCGGACCTACTTTGGCCTATTTTCACCTTTTCACCCATATCTTGGGCTACACATGTCCAATTGACAAACCGTCTACGACGACAGAAAGATTATAATGAGGTGGTTATTTTGGAATACCCAAATTGAGGTTTGGATACATTTGGGATATGGTACGGTTTGTTTGAACCTAAAAACCAACCATGCCCATGGAACAGAAATGCCAATAACTCACAAACCAGGCGTCCGATTGACGCACCGTCTATTGGATTGAGACCCCTATGACGAGGCAGACCTTTGATATACTTCTAAATGGGGCTTCAGGATAGTTGGAGTATTGAATAGTAGCTTGTAGAGCAGATCCTCCGATAGATGAGCAGGCGGATTACAGAGATCTAGTAGATGTCTGAGACCTGACGACTGCTGACCTTTCGAATCAGAGTGTATCAACTAGTCCAGTGGGGGGAATCTCTGTGTGACATGGCATAACCAATGCAGGGAGCGCCTCTATGTGACACAGTACACCCACGGTACATGACATGAGGATTAACTCAGCTGGATATGTGGGGGAGCGTCTCTGTGTGATGCAGCATACCCATAGTCGGGAGAGCCTTTGTGTGACGCAACAGACCCACGATAATCGACCAGAGGAGTACCACAACAGTCCAGGATAGTGGGAAGCGCCTCTATGTGACACAGCGGACCGATAATACTCTATAAAGGTGGAGTACACCAATATCCAATGTTTCGACAGTTTGACTGTTGATGTTACTTGGTACTACCCCAAGAATGAAATCCTGGTTTTAGCTGAGTCAATGACTTTTGTCTTTTCTTCATGATTGAGATGGGTTACTAGATAACTTATGTATATATATGGGCATATACCTAATTAATGGTAATCTGTTGATTTTTTACTTTGTGTTTTATCCTTGTTGGAATTAGTCAGACCTTGAGGGTCTTGAGGTCCCTACTGAGTATCGTTATACTCACCCCTGCACGAGCTATGCCCGCACTTCATTGTGTTGGATGCAAATGACAGACAGCGCTGACTGAGTCAGAGTGTAGCAGGATTGGATGGTACCCGAAGGTGGACCACTCAATGTGATAGTACACGGAGGAGACAGACCGACGAGAGTGCTAAGGAGGCCATCTTACCTACCCTTTAGGTAGAAACCCCGAAGGACGACCTATTAGTTTCTTTAATTCATTTCTCAGTTGTACTCGTATGTTTTCTTTTACTTGTACTTTACTGTTGGACTTGTATTTCTGGCCACTTTTAATTTTATCACTCTCTTTTGTATACAGTTTTACATGGTGTTTTACTTCTAGTTGTGTACTATGATTTGTTTGTTTACAGTTATTACGGAAATTCCTTCCCAGTTTAGAGATTTACGCCTTTGGTGCTAGTCAGAATCCCCTGGACTATAGAAGGCAGGCTTGGGGTAGTCACGATACGGGCCCTAGGGGATGGGTCGTGACAAAACATATCCTTACTGTTCTTTTTAAATAATGTCACAGATTCATATAATTGAATAAGGAGGTCTCGATAAACCGGATACTGAAATTTATCCATAGCCACATAGACATTTTCCCATCCATTAGATCTTAACACCTTAGAAATAAGGGAGTCATATTTTTCAAAGAACACATTGCACACAAACCATTCCCTAAATATTGACCAGTCCTTAATCACCTTGTTATTTGACATTTGATCTGCTGAGGATTCTAGAGTCATTTTGGATGATGGAGAACTTCATAACAAAAGCTTTGATGACAATAAAACTCTTGCACTGGGAACAGTAAGGATGGTGCGATACTTAAAAAGGAGGCACCCTTTATATATACATAGCTATGAATTTTCAGATTCCATAAGACAATTAGATGAAAAACAAAAAAAACTAATATGATCTGATGGTTGAGAATAGATATAGAAAATACGAATTCCGATCTTTGGAAGAAAGTTCAATCAGAATTTAAGAAATTTTGAAATATTAACAACTAAAATGTAATATAATGAAAATAAAGAGTAATAAAGATTACCTTTTGGAGTACATAGAGGGATTTATCGGTATTATATTAATTTTTCTTGGAAGTTTCAATTCTGAACTTTTCAAATCTGAACTTTTGAAATACAAACATTTCAAATCCAATCTTTTTAAATCCAAAATTTTCAATACTAAATTTTCAAATCCGAAATTTTAAATTATGAAATTTTCAAAGGAAAGAAAAATAGTTTGAAGAAAGAAAAATAAACAAACATATGTACTCTCCCTGAAATAAGAGTAGTTTAATGTTAGGAAATGATTTAAACAAGAAGTATATATGAATAACTCCCTTACAGAAATCATTCCTAGCTTTTGTTTAATGTATTCAAATCTATCGTAAGGAAGAGGTTTTGTGAAAATATCAGCATGTTTCTCTTGCGTTCTGATGAATTGAAGAATGATATCTCCTATAAGTGTGTGATCCCTAAGAAAGTGATGTCTAATATCTATGTTCTTAGCATGAGAGTGATGAGCATGGTTTTTACTTAGAGAAATAGAACTATGCCAAGGCCAAAATTGATATTCAAATTCACTAAGGCAAGGTAGATCTTTACTTCTATGGTATTATAGGTTTAAGGTGTAAATATTTTCATGCTAAAGGGTAGAGAGAGTAAACTAATCATTGGAATTGTGAGCTAAACATTTTTATTTCTAAAATTCACGAGGTAACCTTAATCACATAATTGACTTATTCATATGAGGTTGTGCCTAAGGCCATTTACAAAAAGAAAATTTGAAATACCCGTTTTACCAAGAAGAATAATGTTACATATACCAACAATTTCTCATTGAGATTTATCAAAAAATGGAACCTTTTCTCCTTTTTTTTTCTATAATATTCATGAATTAGTATTTGTTACCAATCATGTGTCGGGAACACCCACCATCCATGTACCATAGGTTTTTGGTACATCCTTTATTTTCTTGAAAATGAAAGAGTTAGGCTTTCAGAATCCAAACAAGCATGGATCCTGAACTATTTTATAATAAAAGAATGGGTAACCATATTTGTTTAGAAAAATGGGCTTTATGAAACCCAAGATATTTCACCTTATTTTAAGAATAGTTTTTCTTCCAATGCCCACCACATTAGCATTCATAACAAAAATTGTATCTAAAAGGAACAAAATAAATATTTTTAAAAATAGGATTTATGAGAATAACCTAATCTCTGATTATTACCATGAGGTTAGATATGAGAAGACATCTTTTAAAAAAAATTCTTTACCAGAAGTAAAATTTTCAAGAAGTTTCTTCAAGGAAAATATATCAGATTTTAGTCTTATAACTAAATTCTTATTCTCAAGAATAATATATTTAGAGTTACATTTATTCTCTAAAACATCTTTTTCTAAAAGATGATATTTTAGATCCTTGGAATGTTAATCCTTTTGAAAATTAAATTCCTCATGTTTCATAGAATGATTTTTAAAAAAAACATTTTCTCATCATGATCTTTGGAAAGATCCAAAATTTATTTTGTTAGAATAGGTTCTCTAGAATTTTCTTTATCAATATTCTTAAAAACATTACAATTTTTTTTGACAACTTATAAAATCTAGAATCATCCTCATAGGAAGGAAAATAATTATCATTACATGATGAAGATTCTTCATCTGAAGAAAAAAATTTATCTAGAAAATTTTCACATAAAGACATATTGGTTAAGGATTAAATAGTTTGTACCTTTACCATATGATAATGATTTTTAAATGGAGCTTTGGCTATTAGAACGATATTCTTTGTCCGAGAAGATTCATAATCAGAAGAATCATCTAAAGAATCTTCACCACTGGCACTACAAGTGTCATTGGATTTCAAGACTTTCTTATTCTTTGATCCGCAAAACTTCTTCTTGTTTCTTTCAGAATTCTCGTCCTTCTTGTCTCTTTTCTTTAGCAAGGAACATTCAGGCCTGATATAACCAGTTCTTCTACATTCATATCATGTCACTTATCCACCTTTCTTATCTTTTCCATCATTATTCTTGTATCTATATTGAAATCTCTTCTTCCCAACAATCTTGTTCATCGTCCGAGAAAGATTGGCTAATTCATTTTTGAAGGTTCACTTTTACTAGATTCAGATTGAACAACAACCTTCTTAGATTTAGATATTGTAATTCTCTCAGGAGTACCGGCTTTTATATGATTTGAAGTATTTGTAAAATAAACACCTCCATTTCCATCATTCTTCTTAATATTATCAGTATCTATTTTTATTCTGGTTTCATGTTGAAGAAGTGTTCAAAACAGTTCATCAAGTGAAATCAAAGTAACTTTCTTATTTTCATCTATAGCAGTCCTCATGGATTCTCATTCGTTAGGAATTATGTCAATAATTTTGTCTACAAGAGCATCATCATTTAAACCTTTCTCACCCATTGATTGTAAGCTATTGACAATTGTCATAAATCTTTTTTTCTACCTTACAAATGGGTTCTCTATAAGAAAAGAAGAAACCATGATACTCAGCTCTGAGCATAACTCTTCTAGTTTCAATGACTTTGGAAGTTCCAAAGTGAGTAACTTCAAGCTTCTTCCAAATACTATTTTCAACATCACTGGATGAAATTTGGCTATATATATTTCTAGTCATGGAACATAGAAAATTATAACGTACCTTAAATTTCAGCTGGTATTCCACCGTTTCCAGATTAGTAAAGGTTCTATGTTCCTTATCAGGAATCTTATAATCTATTGTTAACTTAATGTAGTTGTCTACCCCTGTGTTTATCACAATGGTATTCATTCTATCTCTCCAGTACTCATAGTCATTTCTATCAAAGATCAGTGGTCTAATAGGATTTATATTATCAAGAGATCTAACATGAAGTCTTACCATTCAAAACATATATTTATTTCCACAAAAAATATTAGCAGTAAATGTTTAAAAACAAATATGAAGAACTTAATAAATGGAAAACTTGAACAAGAATACTTATATGTGGATATTAGTATTTCTATGACTGCCTCTGATATAAATTGTTAGATAGATTCAGAGTGCGAGGTATCCAACCTATCATACCAATTGTAGGATCGAATATGTAAAAATGAGATTTTCAAATACAAGAGGGGGGTGGGGTGAATTGTATACTTTAAAAATTCTTTTTGAAACAATAAATTTATGTTGAACAGGGTTAAAAAAACATTCACAAGTCCTCATTATGAATCCTTTTCTTATTTCTTAAAAGAATGATTCTACCTTAAAGTGTATAACATCTGTAATATAATCAGAGTAACAGAATTTCATATTGTAAGAAGGTTATACTTCCAAACATTAACATAGCTAACATACAACAACAAAATTATAACAACTTGTAATGGTAAATAAGTAATATTAAGATTATTTTAACCCAAAAAGAAGGGTATCCAACAACCTTGGATAGAGTTCCCTTGATTTATACTTTCAAGAAACTCTGTCTTACCCAAACCCAGGTAAGCCCTTAATCTGATGATCAGTATCTGTCTTGCTATCCCCACAATCCCTCGATTTAGAAGGATATCAGAACCTCTATCTTCTAAACTTAGAAGCCCATTATCAGCATGATCGGAGTCTGCACAAAGAAGGTCTGAACAAGTTGTTCATGCCTGAAGAAGTTGTTCACGACATTCGCACAAAGCACTGAGAGTTGCAAGAGACTCTCTCTCTAGAATCACTTCACAACTTTATTCTTTCAACGTCAGCTGTCAAAGATGTAGTTTTTTTCTCGTTCAAATGAGATTGTATTTATAGATAAAACATTCCAACGGTCAGATCCTCTCAAATGGTTTTATTTTTCCTTAAATTTTAGAGGGACCTAGACACATGTCAAACATAAAATGGTTAGTTTATAACAGATTGTACCACATTGCTTCAAGTTACAAAAATAATGTTAAGTTAAAGATAAATGTTAAGAATAAGAGAACTTAGAATATGATATCATTGGAATGATACATTTAAACAACTCTAACTTTATCAAGAAAATGTAATCTTAAGAAATAATGAAAAAAATAATCATAAGGAAAAGTAAATCAGATTGTAAAATAGGTATCTCATTTGTTCTGGAATTAGAATCACAAAATTGGAGCCACTTATACACCAGATTCGATATCATGAAGACAATATCATATATACATCAGAATCAGTATTGATGATCAGCATCATATATACACCAAAATCGGTAATTATGATCAAAGACACATATACACTGGAATCAGTATTGATGATCAGAGTCTTATATACACAAGAATCAGAATCATAAAACTGAATCATATTCACACTGGATTCAGAATCATAAAAACTAAATCACATATACACCGGATTTAGAATCATAAAAAATGAATCACCTATACACCGGATTTAGAATCATAAAAACTGAATCACATATCATAATGACGGATCTATAAGTATGGTAGAATGGAATATAGGAATGAAAGATATGTAAGTCTAATAGAATGGAAAAACATAATGATATATCTGTAAGCATAACCAAATGAAAATTCTGGATCTTAAGAAAAATACAAGAACATAAAAAAATATTTAGAACTTAAGAAAAAGTGTTTGTGATTTTCAAAACATAAAATCATAAGGAATAGAGATGTCATAAGATACCCTTATTGACTCAACATATATCCTTTACCGAATTTCTATGAAATTTTCTGAAAACTTAACTCATCCTTATACATATCCTTATATACATTCCTATATATATCCTTAGAAATAATCATAGGGAACTCACTATAATTTTATTATAGTAGTTTCCCAAACATGAATTAACCTTTATGTTGACACAAACTATATTGATATAGGGTAAACATACATGGTTATTACACCATTTTAGATAAAGAGTAACGTATTTACCAAAAATACATGCTTAAAAACTGTAATAGTATAGTGTATTTGGAATCCTCAAACAAAATATTATAACATGGTGAAAGATCTTCAGTATTTACCGCAAATAGTATTGCTTTAATACTTTTACATAAAACCATTATTCATATCATAATGAAAGGAACCATAAGAATAGAGGGATCTCAGATGCTCTCTAGGGGTAAAAAAAGGATATACATAAGCATAATATGATAATATGGGCACCTGAACATGGGAATAACATTTTAAGATCATATTTGTTAAATCAAATATTATATACATGAGTCATGAAATATATATATACAGTTCATAATACCTGAATCCTATGGTAATGAAGATCACAATCCATGAAATAATAACATTGGAATAAGACATGAAATTGTGGCAGACACATAATAATATAAATTCCTATATCAAGGATACCTACCAATACCTTCATAACATGTTATGATTGAGCTAATAAACCATGTACCTGCTTCAGTCATTATATTTCCTCCGGTGTGCCCTAATTCATCGAGCATGGGATTCCCTCCCATGTACCCTCTTTTTTTGGGATGGGGATTCCCTCCGGTGTACCCTCTTTTTTCTTTCTCGGGATTCCATCTAGTGTACTCTATTATTTGAAGCATAAAATTCTCTCTTGTGAACCCACATGTTTGAGGATTGGGATGCCCTTATGTGCAACCTGTTATTTCTGTCTTGGGATGTCATCCTACAGACACCGTTGTTTTGAGGTTAATATTAGCTCTTGTTTCATGGTTGAGATTCCCCCCAATTTACCTTGTGGAGATCATAAAACATTTATCACTAACCAATGAATTTGTGGGAGATATATATCCCACCCATCACATAATGAAATTGTATATTCTTGTTCCATAAGATAAAAAGATATTCATCATATCATGAACCACCAAAAAGATGGATTAATAAACATAAAATAATAACCTAGGCATTGAAATGTGTATCAATAAAATTTAACTACATCACAACCTATGGAAAATATATAGTTTTCCTTATCATTTAATTAAATATTTACCCACGAATTGATATTGGTTCCAAAACCAAATAACCCATGGAAGTGAAAAAGGTGTCTTAAACATCATTCTATCTAATCATAAGCCATGCAATAATGAATATGAATAATATTAATAGATCATGTATTTAATAAATATTAATCTATATAAAAGTATTCCATCTTATTTGGAGAAGTATTTTGAATGATTACATGGTTCACATAATTAGGGAAATTATATTTCATTAAAATTTATGTTTTAAAACATAAAACATATTCAAAATATTTTTATTAAAAAAACACTTTTGAAAAATATAATGTAAGATTTAATATAATTTAAAACTATTATTTTGGAAAATATATTATCAACTCTAAAAAACTATTAAAATTAAACATCTATTTTTAATCATTATTACTTGAAAATAACTTTGAAAACATATAATGTATTCTTAAAAACCATTAGAAATACATTTACATTGAAAATACATTGAAAATTATAAAAACAGCTTGGAAATATTTTGAGAGAATTTTTAATTAAAAGAAAATAAAAGGGTATTGAAAACGTTTAGAACACTTTTTAAACATAATTCAATTTTATAATCCGTTTTTATAAAATTTAATTTTGAATGAACACGGATTTATGGCATAAATAAATAAAGTCGGACATTCAAAAAAACACTTTATTAATTATTTTAAGTAAAAAAGTTATAAATTGTAATAAAACATAAATATATCATGGATAACCAGAGGATAAAATATTAATTATTTATCTTGAGGGATTTATCATATAATTTAATCAATGGAAGTATAGTAATAATAAATCCTGAAAAATGAAGTGATTTTAACAGTATTATATTAACACATTGGTAACTAGAACTTATTCTATACACCATTTAATAACATTAAATAAAGATTGAAATATCATTACAGATGTATATTAATTATATGACATGTCATGGTGTATTTATATTCAACCCATATAAAAATATAGGTTCATAACGTGGAGTAAATCTCAAATGAGGAAACATGAGGCGAACACTACTTTACTGATTATGTAGCTTTTGAATCATTAACCAGATAGAATAAAGATCATCAAATTAATTTTTAAATAAAATTAAATTTAATTATAATAAATATAGAAAAAATTAATTGGAGGTATATACACCACACAAGATAAATGGGTTGAAAATAAGGAATGTATCTAAAAAAAATAGAATGTGAAATGATAAAACTGTTATCCAAAGTCTTGAATTTATTTATACACATTCAAACCCCCTATATAATATATATATGTTCATAATATATATAAAAAATAAATATATTATTATTTATAATACCAAATATTATTTGGTTATGACTTAATATTACCTTTTTATTAACAACTCCAAGTTACTGTTATGCTTCGGGTAATATCCGCTTTTTAGTATATTTTTTGGCTTCTTATTCAAGATCCTAATATTTAGAACATGATTTACTTATTTAACAATTTATACATGATATAAATATCATATATATTCATTATATGTGTTGTTATAATAATCAATCAAATTTATAAATATGGAATATAATACACTACTAATGGAGTTGGTCAGGCTTACGTATGCATGAACACTATTTTTTTTATTGTCGTTGTGAATATAAGAATGTATATGAAGTAATAGTATATATATTTAAATAATTTAATTATATAAGATTTTTTATTTCATAAATATTCTATATTTTCAATAAATTCATCCTTAATACATTCCATGTAATGTGTGAATGAATCACATCTCTTTTTGGAGGCGGTAGACTATACATCCACAAACAAAGATAGTGTATTTCAAATAATAGGAAAGAATGAAGTTATGATTTATATAATAATTAATGAAGAAGAAATAAATAATAAATAAAATATTTATTTATAACATAAAAAAATTTCATCATAATTTCTAATCATTATTGGTGTTAAAGGAAAAATGAACAACTTCATTTTGTGAGGCGGTAGTTCGCCACACACAAGAACGATATATTCATTACCCATTAGATATAACTATGTGTATGTGTAGGTATAAACCATATAATAAAAAAATATCAATATATTTATTATAATGAGGATACTATATAAGAATTAAATAATTATATTTTAAGTGATGAATAATGAAAATAAAACAAAAAAAGCATGAGAAGGATGTCACATCTTCTTTGGGTATCTCATGTTGGTTTTCAAAAACAGATATCCTTGGTTGAATTTCATCCCAATAAAAAGATTATAGGATTAATTGAGGGATGTTTGGAGTTTATTTGGGTAGTGTTTGGGAAATAAAAAGGTCTTTATAGGTTTGAATAAGTGGGAGGAGTGATTACCTTTTTATAATGCAGCAGGGGTGACATTCTTATAAATTTATGAAGAGGGAATTCCACCCACGTTTTTACCATGTAAAATGGATAAAATAATGTAAAAAATTTATTAAAGTAGAATATATGGTATGAATATGAAAATTAATTAATATTTGGACATGTTTTATGGTCATTTTGGGAAATAGGTTTAAGGCATATTTCAATATGCTAAATTTCATACGCATCATTTTAAATAAATTTAATCGCTTCCAATAATTTTTTTTGTAAAAAACTATGATGAGATTATTAGAAATTATAAATTATTATGATTAAAAATATGAAATCAATTTTCACAAATTATTATCACACAATTGGTAGAAAATAATATAAAATTTATCCTAGAGACGAGATGATAATTCAGGGTTTTAAAGCGAAAAAGTCCAAAAGATTTAAATGTTTTCATATATGATTTTATTATGAAATTTTTTTAATTGAACTAAATTGGATTAGGTGATGTATAATTCATCTAATTAAACATAAAAAAATAATTTAATCATAATTTATCTCTATAAATAAATTATATGGATAATATGTTTTGAATTTAAATTAGGTGTTTTTTCACTATTAATAAAAATATTAAACCGATCAAAAAAATAAAAAATACTTACCCAAATTAATTTCTCATATTCCAATTTGAAAATTTTGTGTTTTTTTATAACAATAATTATATATATTTCTAGAATAATATTTAAAATATGTCCACTTTTAAAAAGAGGTAAAATTACATTTTTAAAAATATTCAACTATTTATTCATATAATTAGATTTATTTTTATATTATAAATAAAAAATATATAATATGATTATCAAAAATATTTATTGAATATGTGTTATATAATTTTTATGAAAATATTAATCAAAATACTTTTTTAATCCATTTATATAAAATTGTGTTTGTACAGAGAAAAATAGTTTACTGTTAAAAGTATATTCTTTATTTTTATTTAGTTATATCATTAAATTATTGTAATTTATAAAAAAGTATTCATTTTATATAAATGTATAAATAATATTTTCAAAATTAAATTAACTTTATTCAAAAAATTCATTTCAATGGCTAGGTGGTTGCTATAAAAATATTTTGATAGTCATAATAATATTATATTATTGTGTGGTAATACAAAGACCTATATAACACAAGATATCAAAGCGACTTAGTATTGTGTGTAATATAATAAAAAAAATACTATTACATACAACACAAGCTAATATATGTGTTTTGTGATGTTAAATATTATATTGTGGTTGTGTATGTAATAATAATAACATATTTATTTTATATAAAGAATCTATATTCAGTGTTGGATAAAATGAAAAATATTAAACTTGTTTTATTCATTCGAAAAGAATATTACAAAAAAATTAGGGTGTTATAAAACCCATGAAAAAAGTAGGTTTGTTATGAATTTTATCCTGGAATAACCCCTAAAAAATATATTAGTTTCATAAAAAAGCATTTCCTCTTAACCATAAAACATTTAATGAAAGAATAATAATGGTGTACCTTGATGATATCCCATATAAAGCATAAAATATATCAAATTTTTTGATAATAGATGAAGAAGATTTTTTAAAGATTACATGGAACATTTTATATTGGAAATAACCGTTCACTAAAATCATTATTTAGAAATAAAATATTTTTGAAATAATTTTCTATAAAAATAACTTTGATCACTCATGATGTAAAATTTGAAAATCATTTAAATCATTTTTAAGGAAAATATACTTTTATTTATAAATGACTTTTAAAACATAAAACCTTTTTAAAACCTTTTTTTAAAACAAGCTTGTGAAAATATATATGTATATTTTATACCAATTTTAATCACTTTTTAAAACATAAACCATTTTAAATTAATTTTTTTGTGAAAATTATCTTAAAATATAATTTTAAAACATTTTTATAAAACTTGGTTTTTGAATAAAAACTATTTTCGATCGATGTGATAAATAAAGTATGTTTTTTAAAAATAATATTATTTATATTTAATAATAAAGAGTTGAAAATGGTACCATTACATGATTTTAAAATTTATAACCATAGAAGAATATAAGTCATGAGAATTCTTGAGGTATTGATCATAATATTTCATCAATAGAAGTGAAATCATAAACAATTCTGATAAATGATGAGATTGTTGCAAAAATCACATACCACTTTGGTAACATTGAATCATAATCCCCACTATATAATAACATGAAGATTAAAATATCATGAAAATAAGGTGTTTCATTATATAAAATTTCATCGGGGAAATATATACAACTTTTAAAATAATATAGGTTCATAACCATAACATGAATCTCAAAGAACAAAAATTAAGGGAAACTTCCCTTACTGATTTTGTAACTATTTAACCATAAACCCAATGTAATAGAGATAATAAAATTTATTTTTCCATAAAAACAATGTTAAGTCATGTTATTACAAAATAGATTTATTTTTTATTATATAATCCACATAAAATAAATATATGGTGAATATGTCATGTTTCTCAAGGAAGTAAAAAGTTAGACAAAAAACCATTACTACCTGATTAGCATTTGAATCATGAGATATCTAAAATTATATAATACAATAAAACTTTTAATATCATTAAATAAATTAAATTAATGTTATTACATGTCTTATGGATGTATATACACATCACAAAATAAATGAGTGGTGAATATGGCATAAGTCTCGCTTAATTAAATGTGAGACTATAAATCCCCATACAACATTAGTAAAATTTCAATAATGAGATATTAAAATAATATAATTATTTAAAATGTTTAATTTCATGATATAAATTAAATTTATGATATAAAATTTCATATGGAATTATTAACAAAAAAAAAGATATGAGTGCTGAATATGACATGAGTGTTGCCGAAATAAAAGTGAGATTAGAAGTCCCCTTACATTATCCCTTGAATATTATCGTACTTTTTCAAAAAACCTATATAATAAATATAATATTTTTATAAATTTATTATAGAACCATATTCAAATATATAATACCATATATTATTTACTAATGACATTATATTACCCTTTAACTTACAATTCTATGTTAAAGATATGTTTTGGTTAAAAAATTCTTTATTTTATGTACATGTTTTACCTTGTTAGTCTTGGTACTTTAACATAGATGATAATTTAATTAATTATATAATTTAAAACATGTTGAAATATAGTATATATTCAGTATAAATTTATTTATAATAATCTTTAAAATATTGAAATAGAAAAAGAAATACACCGTACATGGAGAAGGTAGGTTGTACATATGCATGAACAATACTTCCATTTTCTTGTCATATTGAATGAGAAAAAGTAAATGATATATACATATATATATATATATATATTAGAATTTAAATATAATTTTAAAATCATATATATCACATATTATTATTATAACTATAATTAATATATTTCATATTAAATGTGAACGAGTCACATCACTTTGAAGAGGTAGAAGTCCCCAAATCCACAAACGATGTTATCATATTATCACAAAATGGAAACCATTATGGAATGTGTTATTAAATAATTAAATAATAATAATAATATCATACATATAATATATATCAAATATATACTATAAAAACATCATTTATAAGGCCCCAGCCTTAAACCTTACTTAATCTTGAGTTATTACAAGATTACACATTGAGGATCTTTTCAGGTTTAGAGTTTTAGAGAATTAGATCATGAAACTTGCATTACATTCCACATTTAAACAAAGTGGTTACATAAAAGACAGTATTTATTCTTCCCATCAACGGAAACATATTTAAAATAAAACATGGATTCTTTCTTGACACATCCTTGACACTATCATCACATCATGTACCCTTCCCTTGACCTGTGAAAAACATTTCAAAAAACTTGGGATGAGCATAAAAAGCTCAGTAAGGGATATATAGATATGGAAAGGAAACATGAGTACATGTATACATAAGAATGGAATCATACTTTACCCATAAAACATAGGCATATCAAATCATGAATAAATCATAGAAATCATAAGACACAAAAGGTAACTTGAGGCATTCATAACATTCTTACGTAGGGAGTAACCCACTTGGTTACGTTTGGAATACCCATCACAGTATATTCCCTAAATCTCTTCAGAGAAACCTTAACGTTTCACTCCTTCGCGTTACCCAATGCATTGGAGAGCTATATCGGGCTCACCCGCCCTTAGTTTATCACGGAACCACCCGTTCTTCATAACAATGCCCAAGAACCATAACATAATCGTATCACATAAAACATGAATAAAGGAAATATAACATTTCCACATTTCAATCACAATATAACATTTTAGGATATTGAAATAATGAATCCATTCAAAAAAAACCATTTCCAAAACCATTTAAAACATTTAATAAAGAGATTTTTGAATCAAAGTGTCCCATACCACCTTGCAGCTTAAAATTTTAAACCATTAATATCCATATAAATAAATCCTTAAAACCATTTTGAAAACATGGATATTAATAAGAACAAATGATTAAAACATTTAAAATGATATTTTGGTTAAAGGGGTTTTACCAAAATTAGAGACACTTGAATACAATAATTGAGGAATAACATTTATTCAGAACTTTATAATATCATGAGAATAAATGGATTCATGATACAATACTCCAAAGTACAGTATATACACCATATAAGAGTGAATTGGTGCATAATAACAATGAACCATCAATAGAAATGTCAAATGTGATGAAATCCCTTATAAAGAAGGTATCCTTAAATTAAGGATAAATCAATATCAAAATTATGTGTGACAAATATAAATACACCCAATATAATTGGATATTAGGTGTAAAAAAATAAAAGTTCATTCACACATATTCAAAGGATGACATATTCAATGACTACATGTTGAACCCAAAGAAATCGAAATTGGGTTAAAAAGTTCCCTTGACAGCCTAACAGCATCACATCAAAATGAGTTGATGAGAGATAAAAAGTGTATCTCATCACTTGGACATAAAATTTACATAAATTAGGATATATGAGAACATATCCCAACATAACAATATGTAAATTAAAAGACCCAACAAAAGAAGTGTTTTAAAAAAAGAAGAGGGTGAAAGGTTCCCTTACCGACTTGGGTATCTTTCAAAACATACACCCCATGAAAGAAGGACAATAGATCATTGATGTAAATACTCATAAACGAAATTATATTACACAAAGAGTAGAATAATGGGCAGTACATACACCACTCAATGGAATTTGTAGCAAATGTAGCATAAATCTCACAGGAATAAAAGTGAGATGAAAAATCCCTTACGAAAATTCGGCAGCCTAACGGCGCCACTCAAAACTTTCAAAATGGATTGATGAGAGGAAATAGGGTCTCTCATCATATGAACATAATAAGTAATGTATGAGTAATATAAAAGAACATCCCAATCAAAAAAAATATGAGCTTAAAAGGAATGACATAAAAGAGTGTACTAAAAAAGAAAGAGAGGTGTAGGATCCCTTACCTCGGGTCCGACTTGACTCGATCGTTCTTTAACGTCCTGAATAATAAACTAGAGTTAATTTATACTTTCTTAAGAACCTTTTAAAAGTTAATTATTCCTTTTATATCAATTATTGACATGTTATAAACATTATGTAATCATTTAAGTTAATAATATTTGTTTTTCCGATATTTGGTTCTTAAGTCGAAAGTGGACTTCTTACAATTACATGTTGTTCGTGTGGTCAAAGGTTCTTTATATCCAGAATGACATTCCTGATTTGGATATCATATATATCATATATATCCAGCATATACATGTATTTATAATATTACATAATCATTTAGAGGTAAGAAATGAAATGCACCGTTCATGGAGACGGTAAGCCGTACGTACGCATGAACGCTACTTTCATTTCTTTGTCATATTAATGGAATTAAAACTAAATGAGAGGTATGTATATTTTAATTACAGAATTATATTCATAATTTAGATGTATCATTCATCATATATATCCATTATATACATGTAATTATAATAGTACATTACATTTGGGGATAAGAAATGAAATGCACCGTTCATGGAGACGATAAGTCGTACGTACGCATGAACACTACTTTCATTTCTATCTCATACTTTAATGGAAAGAAATAATAATGATATAGAGGTTTATAATAATTCAAGTATAACATCATATATAATAAAATTAAATCCATCCCTTATACGTCCCACGTATGGCATTAACGAATCACATCACTTTGAGGGGGCGGTAGTCCGCACTTCCTAAAATTAAGATATCGCGTATACCCATAATGGAAGCCATAAAGGTAAGTAAAAAATGAAAAATACAGAAGTATAAGTAAAACATAAACATATTATATATCATATATAAAAATATTGACATCATAATGGCCACCTTTGAAGGTGTTAAATGAGTATTGAACAATCATCGTTTCGGGAGGCATAATTTCGCCATCCACAGAAACCGTATGTTCTTTAACCATTTGATGTAGTTGTGTGAGAGTGTATCTCGAATAAATCTTATAAAAACATCATAGTATATTTAAGATACTGGTGTTGTTACAAAAGATGTAAATAAAAAGAGTTTAGGGGGTTGGAGAAGCAAAATAAAACAAATGAACATGAGGGAATGAATTACATTTAAAAGTGTAACTCCATTTGATTTGAGCCTAAAGGCTTCCTTTGAAAGTATTATGCCCAAAGGGAATCCTCTAGGATGAGGAGAGGGATGTGGAGAGAGTAAATGGTCAGGGGTTGGCCGAGCCAAAGGCTTGAAGAGTGTGTGAAATGAGGTAGAGGTGGGAGCCTTTTATAAGAGAAGAGGAGGGGCACTTTTGGAAAGTAAGAAATATTACTTTATTTGAAACTGTGTTTCGGTTTTAAAAGGTCCCAAATTGATATAATTCGTGGATAAGGTGATAATGGTTCGAAATCCACCCATCCAATATGTTTTGGACATGTGTAGGTCATAGATTTTACATTATCTTCTCATTTTATTTAAATCGTCAGATAATGATGTCATCGCTGCATCATTATGATTTCATAAATAATTTAATTTATTTAATGTCTAAAAATTATAATAAAATTACTATGATGTAGGAAATCGTTTTATCTTTCCAATGAATATTTATAATAAAAAATCTGACTTGTATAACCCCACATTAAAAATTGTTTTAGTAAAACATATCATGTTTGTGTCATTTTTACTTTGACATTAAATAAAAAGTTATTTATGTCATTTCCCAACCAAAGTGGCTCCATGGGGTCCCCAAGTTGACCCATGGCTTTTCTTGGTCGTCCATTACTCATCCAATAAGGTTAGGACAAGTCTCATGGTGTTTTCACATTTTTATAATATCATTTTTACATTAAATTACACTAATTACCTCTAATCGTGATTAAAAACTTAATAAGTTACTATTCACCAAAAAATTATTTTTATCCCATTGAACCACATTTTACTTCTTAATGACAACCATGTATGTCGGATTTTTGAAATTCAAAACACATAAGTGGTAAAATTTCATTTAAACAAAAAATCAGCTTTTATAAGTACCACTTAGTGGTTTCACTATTCATCAAAAATTGAAGTTTTTCAGAAAAATACCAAAAATTCACCCTAAGCTATATTTGATATTCTGAATTCAAAAATGAAGTCCGTTTTACAAAATTCAAAACATATTATTCACATTAATTAATTTAATAATTAATTCCTGCTGTCAGAGCAAATAGCGTGTTTTTATAAAACAATAAGTATCAAAAGATTGACACTAGTTTAAGTCTGATTTCAAAGTGAAATTAATTCCAACGACCACTATTGGATTTAATGGTAAAAATATTTTCTAATTTCACTTTAAATCTAATTAAAAATATTATCTAATCATATAAATATATTAGATTAAAAAGATGTTTTGAATTAAAACACAACATTCTACTCTATTCATTAAAAAATGAACTTTATCGGAAAAATACCAAAAAATTACACAAATTAAAATTTGATGTCCCGATTCATAATAAGAGTTTTATTTTGTCCGAAAGAATGTATAAGAGTGATCAAAACTATATTGAATGATAGTTCTCCATTAAATGGCGATAAGTGAACCTTTAGTGAAAACTAGGGCATATACACCTAAAATTTAATTTTTTCCGTATTTTAAGCCTTTAGCTTTTATTGGATAAATGTAAAAACATTAAAAAAACATATATAATCATATTTTAGTTATTTCTATACATTCCCTCCAATACAACGGCTACATGTTAACTCCCATTTGAAATAATATTATTTTATTATTAGAGTCCAACGTAAGATTCCCAAGAAACTCGTTGTTGCGTGTTGGGTACGCCATCGAGAATAGCATCCCCTTTAAAGTCATATTAATATTTTATTCACAAATATGGATAAATATGAAAATGTCATATTCTTTATTTACCTGGGGTGTTACATCCTTCCCCCCTTTTGGGAATTGCATCCTCGCATTTTTAAAATTGAGCTTGGAAACATCCTTGAAAGTCCCACATCGGAACAAGAGTCGGTAAAACAATCACTTTAAAATAAAGGAAGATAAGTACAGAGGCCTCCCAAGTTAACCCATACTAGGATTCCATGTAGGAAAACATGGACATGGAGGAGAAAACATAGGGTCATGTTCTGATGGAGAGTGATAGAAAACATGTTTAGGAGAAAGTTAACCACAAGAAAATCACAAACTTATGATGGGTTAAACGGTATTCGATTCCCCAGTAGGAAAAGTTAATAGACATCATTTTTGTTTTAAGTTACTTCTTATTGAGGAATTCATAAGGAAACATAATCACTTAACATGTTGACTCTCAACTTTTACTAGATTCCTTAATAAAACTCATATTTTTTTCCAAAAGACGAGTATTTAGGGAGACTTGTTCACATTAAGAGTACTATAATCAACTTCTAGAGAATCACCTAATCCACCAAATAGAACTATATACATCCCATGTCTTTAGGCTTTAACCAAAACCAAAACCAAAAAGGTTAGTACAAGGTTAGATAATCCAGAAAAGGATAACCCTTTATAAAAAAAATCTATTCTTAACCTCCAAAACTTGTCCAACAAAACCCAAAGTTCAACAAGGACCATTCTATAATCAATTTGTCCATAAAATTCTTCAAATTAAACCAATATAAGATTGAAACCCAAATATTTGAAGGATTTAGTCACATAGTCTTCCAAGTTAAATCGTAACATTTATCTCCAAACAACATCAGTTGCCCCTAAAGTCTCGTATTGAAAAGTAATTAACCTAATCACATATCCTCCAAGATAGGTTAATCATTTTCATAAATAACCCAAAATCAACTTACTATTAATTCATAAAATCATATAACTAGAAAGAATCAGTCAAACAAACCAGGGACTTCACGTAGTCCAGTGGTAGGCGATAAATACCAGTCGCACTTTGGTTGTGGGTTCGATTCCCACATCTTTTTCCGACGCGACGGGTAGTCACACGGTCTACGTGTTGTCCTTTTTCCAAAACTATATAATTCTTAAAACATTCCCCAAAATGAGATGAAATCTTCAAGAATAATCATAACATATTTTAACCTCAAGTTTATCTCATGCCCTTCATTTTCCATCATAACATATAATTACCCATAATTACCTCAAAAGTAAGGATCATATAAACACTAATGGTTACCTTTATAATTATTACCTGAACTTCCACATCGATTGGTCATATCGTACATGATGCATTAAAGATCATACCAAGGTTCAAGTGGTTGATCATGACTCCTAGATAGTTGGTTTAGAACAACCACGTGTTTCCTCATTGAATCCCCCATTTTATCTAGTATCTTAATCATAGAACCACCACAGTTTCCTTCAAACCTGTTGTCTCTTTGGTGCCTGCTAGATCCATCCATTCACCAGAAACTGAAATGTCAGTGTGAGTATATCAACAAAACCATCATGTACTAATGAGGAAGGTAAAAACTAAGATATACTTACTCGTTCACTTTATCTAAAACTAGGACTCTTTCTGAAATCCTAACCATTATGGTAATGTCACTTATGCTTAAAGAATACCCTAACCTCTAAAGTTATCTAAACCGACCTCTGATACCAACTATAAGGCCCCAGCCTTAAACCTTACTTAATCTTGAGTTATTATAAGATTACACATTGAGGATCTTTTCAGGTTTAGAGTTTTAGAGAATTAGATCATGAAACTTGCATTACATTCCACATTTAAACAAAGTGGTTACATAAAAGATAGTATTTATTCTTCTCATCAACGGAAACATATTTAAAATAAAACATGGATTCTTTGTTGACACATCCTTGACACTATCATCACATCATGTTCCCTTCCCTTGACCTGTGAAAAACATTTCAAAAAACTTGGGATGAGCATAAAAAGCTCAGTAAGGGATATATAGATATGGAAAGGAAACATGAGTACATGTACACATAAGAATGAAATCATACTTTACCCATAAAACATAGGCATATCAAATCATGAATAAATCATAGAAATCATAAGACACAAAAGGTAACTTGAGGGATTCATAACATTCTTACGTAGGGAGTAACCCTCTTGGTTACGTTTGGAATACCCATCAAAGTATATTCCCTAAATCTCTTCAGAGAAACCTTAACGTTTCACTCCTTCGCGTTACCCAATGCATTAGAGAGCTATATCGGGCTCACTCGCCCTTAGTTTATCACGGAACCGCCCGTTCTTCATAACAATGCCCATGAACCATAACATAATCGTATCACATAAAACATGAATAAAGGAAACATAACATTTCCACATTTCAATCACAGTATAACATTTTAGGATATTGAAATAATGAATCCATTCAAAAAGAAACCATTTCCAAAACCATTTAATACATTTAATAAAGAGATTTTTGAATCAAAGTGTCCTATCCCACCTTGCAGCTTAAAATTTTAAACCATTAATATCCATATAAATAAATCTTTAAAACCATTTTGAAAACATGGATATTAATAAGAACAAATGATTAAAACATTTGAAATGATATTTTGGTTAAAGGGGTTTTACCAAAATTAGAGACACTTGAATACAATAATTGAGGAATAACATTTATTCAGAACATTATAATATCATGAGAATAAATGGATTCATGATACAATACTCCAAAGTACAGTATATACACCATATAAGAGTGAATTGGTGCATAATAACAATGAACCATCAATAGAAATGTCAAATGTGATGAAATCCCTTATAAAGAAGGTATCCTTAAATTAAGGATAAATCAATATCAAAATTATGTGTGAAAAATATAAATACACCCAATATAATTGGATATTAAGTGTAAAAACAATAAAAGTTCATTCACACATATTCAAAGGATGACATATTCAATGACTACATGTTGAACCCAAAGAAATCGAAATTGGGTTAAAAAGTTCCCTTGACAGCCTAACGACATCACATCAAAATGAGTTGATGAGAGATAAAAAGAGTATCTCATCACTTGGACATAAAATTTACATCAATTAGGATATATGAGAACATATCCCAACATAACAATATGTAAATTAAAAGACCCAACAAAAGACGTCTTTTAAAAAAAGAAGAGGGTGAAAGGTTCCCTTACCGACTTGGGTATCTTTCAAAACATACACCCCATGAAAGAAGGACAATAGATCATTGATGTAAATACTCATAAACGAAATTATATTACACAAAGAGTAGAATAATGGGCAGTACATACACCACTCAATGGAATTTGTGGCAAATGTAGCATAAATCTCACGGGAATAAAAGCGAGATAAAAAATCCCTTACGAAAATTCGGCAGCCTAACGGCGCCACTCAAAACATTCAAAATGGATTGATGAGAGGAAATAGGGTCTCTCATCATATTAAAATAATAAGTACATTAGGAGTAATATAAAAGAACATCCCAATCATAAGAAATATGAGCTTAAAAGGAATGACATAAAAGAGTGTACTTAAAAAGAAAGAGAGGTGTAGGATCCCTTACCACGGGTCCGACTTGACTCGATCGTTCTTTAACGTCCTGAATAATAAACTTGAGTTAATTTATACATTCTTAAGAACCTTTTCAAAGTTAATTATTCCTTTTATATCAATTATTTACATGTTATAAACATTATGTAATCATTTAAGTTAATAATATTTGTTTTGCCGATATTTGGTTCTTAAGTCGAAAGTGGACTTCTTACAATTACATGTTGTTCGTGTGGTCAAAGGTTTTTTATATCCAGAATGAAATTACTGATTTGGATATCATATATATCATATATATCCAGAATATACATGTATTTATATTATTACATAATCATTTAGAGGTAAGAAATGAAATGCACCGTTCATGGAGACGGTAAGCCGTACGTACGCATGAACGCTACTTTCATTTCTTTGTCATATTAGTGGAATTAAAACTAAATGAGAGGTATGTATATTTTAATTACAGAATTATATTCATCATTTAGATGTATCATTCATCATATATATCCATTATATACATGTAATTATAATAGTACATTACATTTGGGGATAAGAAATGAAATGCACCGTTCATGGAGACGGTAAGCCGTACGTACGCATGAACGCTACTTTCATTTCTATCTCATACTTTAATGGAAAGAAATAATAATGATATAGAGGTTTATAATAATTCCATTATAACATCATATATAATAACATTAAATCCATCCCTTATACGTCCCACGTATGACATTAACGAATCACATCACTTTGAGGGGGCAGTAGTCCACACTTCCTAAAATGACGATATCGCGTATACCCATAATGGAAGCCATAAAGGTAAGGCACAAATGAAAAATACAGAAGTATAAGTAAAACATAAACATATTATATATCATATATAAAAATAGTGACATCATAATGGCCACTTTTGAAGGTGTTAAATGAGTATTGAACAATCATCGTTTCGGGAGGCAGAATTTCGCCGTCCACGGAAACCGTATGTTCTTTAACCATTTGATGTAGTTTTGTGAGAGTGTAGCTCGAATAAATCTTATAACAACTTCCTAGTATATTTAAGATACTGTTTTTGTTACAAAATAAGTAAATAAATAGAGTTTAGGGGGTTGGAGAAGCAAAATAAAACAAACGAACATGAGGGAATGAATTACCTTTAAAAGTGTAACTCCATTTGATTTGAGCCTAAAGGCTTCCTTTGAAATAATTCTGACCAAAGAGAATCCTCTAAAATGAGTAGAGGGATGTGTAGAGAGTAAATGGGCAGGGGTTGGCCGAGCCAAAGGCTTGAGGAGTGTGTGAAATGAGGTAGAGGTGGGGGCCTTTTATAAGAGGAGAGGAGGGGCACTTTTGGAAAATAAGAAATATTACTTTATTTGAAACTGTGTTTCGCTTTTAAAAGGCCCCACATTGATATAATTAGTGGATAAGGTGATAATGGTTCGAAATCCACCCATACAATAAGTTTTGGACATGTGTAGGTCATAGATTTTACATTATCTTCTCATTTTATTTAAATCGTCAGATAATGATGTCATCGCTGCATCATTATGATTTCATAAATAATTTAATTTATTTAATGTATAAAAATTATAATAAAATTACTATGATGTAGGAAATATTTTTATCTTTCCAATTACTATTTATAATAAAAAATCTTACTTGTATAACCACACTTAAAAATTGTTTTAGTAAAACATATCATGTTTGTGTCATTTTTACTTTTACATTAAATAAAAAGTTATTTATGTCATTTCCCAACCAAAGTGCTCCATGGGGTCCCCATGTTGACCCATGGCTTGTATTGGTCTGCCATTACTCATCCAATAAGGTTAGGACAAGTCTCATGGTGTTTTCACATTTTTATAATATCATTTTTACATTAAATTACACTAATTACCTCTAATCGTGATTAAAAACTTAATAAGTTACTATTCACCAAAAAATTATTTTTATCCCATTGAACCACATTTTACTTCTTAATGACAACCATGTATGTCGGATTTTTGAAATTAAAAATACATAAGTGGTAAAATTTCATTTAAACAAAAAATCAGCTTTTATAAGTACCACTTAGTGGTTTCACTATTCATCAAAAATTGAAGTTTTTCAGAAAAATACCAAAAATTCACCCTAAGCTATATTTGATATTCTGAATTCAAAAATGAAGTCCGTTTTACAAAATTCAAAACATATTATTCACATTAATTAATTTAATAATTAATTCCTGCTGTCAGAGCAAATAGCGTGTTTTTATAAAACAATAAGTATCAAAAGATTGACACTAGTTTAAGTCTGATTTCAAAGTGAAATTAATTCCAACGACCACTATTGGATTTAATGGTAAAAATATTTTCTAATTTCACTTTAAAACCAATTAAAAATATTATCTAATCATATAAATAAATTAGATTAAAAAGAGTTTTTGAATTAAAACACAACATTCTACACTATTCATTAAAAAATGAACTTTATCGGAAAAATACCAAAAAATTACACAAATTAAAATTTGATGTCCCGATTCTTAATAAGAGTTTTATTTGGTCCAAAATAATGTATAAGAGTGATCAAAACTATATTTAATGATAGTTCTCCATTAAAAGGCGATAAGTGAACCTTTAGTGAAAACTAGGGCATATACACCTAAAATTTAATTTTTTCCGTATTTTAAGCCTTTAGCATTTATTGGATAAATGTAAAAACATTAAAAAAACATATATAATAATATTTTAGTTATTTATATCCATTCCTTCCAATACAACGACTATATGTTAACTACCATTTGAAATAATATTATTTTATTATTAGAGTGCAACGTAAGATTCCGAAGAAACTCGTTGTTGCGTGTTGGGTATGCCATCGAGCATAGCGTCCCCTTTAAAGTCATATTAATATTTTATTCACAAATATGGATAAATATGAAAATGTTATATTCTTTATTTACCTGGGGTGTTACATCATTATTCTCAACCTTTCACGGTGTTAATGGATGATCAAACAATATCTGTTTATAAGAGGGTAGTTCGTTGTACAAATGAATGATGAATGTGTATCACATTTAATATAATTGTGTTCATTTTTAAGTCATAAAATTAAAATAAGTACATATAATAATATTTTATATTATCGATTTATTATATAACATTGATATAAAAATATATTAAAGGTTGGAAAATTAAATAATACAATAGTTCTTATTGAAAAATGTTACCTCTTCTTTGGGTAACTCCTTTTAGATTGTACCAAAGAATTCCGTGGTTTTATATATTTTCAAATTGAGGCTTATAAAATAAATTTAGGGGTTTTAATTTTATTTTGTTTGGGTTTGGTGTATCCAAAACGCGTGAGAGGTGTGATAAACTAGGGAGAAAGAATGACCTTTTACAATGGAGGAGGAGTGACATTCTTGTTATTACCATAAGGTAAACACTATTAGGAGGCCTTTCTTACATCATCTTTCTCAAATAATGAAACATTATCAATCAATTCAGGTATATTTTCAAAATAAGTCGAAAAATGTGTTCATAACTCTTTGTTAGGACATTTTCCACTAATCATTAATGTTTTTCCAAGTAATTTTTTTACCTTAATCACTATAATTATTTTCAATAACATACAAAAATATAATTGGTAAAAAACTAGGATGATAGTGATATAAATGATAAATTATTAACATAAAAAATATGGAAACAAATTTTAAAAATTCCAATAAAATAGATGGATGAATTTAATTTATAATTAATCCCATAGACAGGACGTAACAACAAGTTTTTAAAGTAAAAAACTTCAAAAAGGGTGAAATGTTTTATCTAAAATTTAACTATGAAATTATTTAAAAGTAATTAAATTGGATTTACCTTTGTGAAATTTATGTAATCATACCTTAAATGAAATTTAAATTGTAATTTCAAAACACAAATAAATTAGATGAAAAACAAGTTTTAAAAAAATTCAATGTTTTTCATTATTCATAAAAAAATAATTCTTTTCAGAAAAAATGATAGAAATTCAGAAAAAATATATTTTGATATTCATACTTCAAAAATTAAATTTATTTTTTGAAATAAAATTTTAAAATTTTAAAATTTTATTTTTTAAAAAAAGGTTTGAAATTGAATGACATCAAAACTGCACTTTAGAAAATATTGCTTTTTGGGCTAATATTGGATTTGTTATTACATTATATCAAACAAAATTATTGTATTAATGTCAAAATTTGTTGGTTAAATTAATAATATATAAATTTAATTAATATCTCTATATAGTATTCATTACTTTAATTTATTATGATAATATTCATTTGTGAGCATAAAGTTGTTTTTTTGTAAAAATGCATTCTTTATATTCATTGGTTTTAATTTTCATTTATAATGAATTGATGTCTAAATAAATATTTATATAAACATGTAAAAACTATAGTTTCATAATTTAGTAAATGATACTCATAGCCACCATTCTAATGGATAGAGGATAACTAAAATAGTATTTTAATAATAATATCTATAATATATTATTGGTTTTGTAAAACTTAGTATTGCGTATAACACAAGATATCAAAGGAGTTCCAAATTGTGAATAACTTAATACAATCATAGTGATGTGTGTAATAAAACATAAACTAGGTGTTTCATGTAGTGAAAAATTAACTTGGTGTTGCGTATAAAGAAATCATAACTTGGTGTAGTGTGCGATACAATCCGTCAATGAAATTTAATTTATTAATAAAATAAATCATAAAAACTACGGGTGTTACATTATAACCCCCCATAAATGAATATTTCCATCAACAATTTCATGGGTCAATAAATTTTAATTCTTGGAATTTTGTTTCATAGAAACACACATCATACAAATAATTAATAAACATTCTTAAAAAAGGGAATGTTAGAAACACAATAGTTACCCAATGTGACTCATAAAAATGTTTCAAAATAAGGATAACATAGGTTGGAAGTAATGATTTGTACATGGAGAAAAAGAGTAAATAATTATAGAGAGTGATATTGATCTCTAATCACAAGAGAGTGGGTGATCCATAAATCATTATAAATCATAATACAATAAATCTGTGATGATATAAAAGACCATTTGATTCATTGAAAATGAAGGTATTGTGATATTTTTTGTTTCAATATTATTTTCATAATTTTAATGGTCCATTTCAAGAATATATATTTACTTGATTTTAGAACAATATGACCTTTTGGTTGTCCCTTGATCAATTTCCATTTCATTTTACAATAACATAAATTATGTTGGATTTTTTTATTCCTAAAAAACTATAAAATTTTGAGATCAATAAATGGAATTGTAGCTCATTCCATATATCATTATTAAACATAAATTTTTTTATCATATGTTATCAAATATGCATAAATCATCATATAGTAAGAAAATACTTTAATGTCTAAAACCTTATCCAAAGAATTACCTAACCCATTCCATAAATAGTTAACCATGTAATCCTTTAGAAAGATAAAAATATAGAACATTATAAATAATTTCACTAAATTTATCAAAATGATGATAACATTACTCCCCCATATATCATAATGTAAATAATTTTTGACACATAACAGTTATACTAATCCCTTCATAATTTATTCTCATGAATCATGGTAGTGACCAGAATAATTAAAAAATCATATTGAAAACCTAAATGCTTATTTATTCCATACATTGAGATAAATATCTAGATATTTTCCTTAAATACAAAAAATGATATAAACATCATCATTGATAACAAAAATTTTTCTTCAACAAATCCTTTATCAATTTTGAGGTCCTAAATACTATCTAATTTACATTATCCACATATATATTCTACTTATCCATGATAAACACCATTTTCTCAACACAAGGAACATATTAAGGGATACATTCATTTGATAATAACATCCCATTTATATTAAATCGCTAGTCAAGTTCATGAATACTATTCAAAATATTTTTTAAAATCCTTAATTAAAATATATACTTTATTATTAATAATATATAATTCTTGAATTCCAATGCTTGTAAACTTCAATCACCACACTTCTTTCTCAAACTGTTAACTAAGATTTATCATATTATTCCTTAATACTCATTTCCTAAAATATGAAATAAGAATAATTTCATGACATTAATAAAACTCAATCTAATCAGGCTTATAAAATATACTCTTAGAAAAACACATTACATTCATATGTCCCCCACAAACCCTTCATAATCATCAGTAAGACCATCAATCTTAAACCATTATGTTTCCCTTCATGATATTTCCCCCTATAAAATTGATTTTCATAATTCCAATAATATCCCCAAATAAAATATAAAACTGTTGATAATACATTAGGTAGAACAATACTCCAATCAATTTAATTAAATATAATTTTCATTTTCCTCCTAAATTACTTACTTTAAGGATTTATTCATTACATATAAGATGCCTCCTAATTCAATTGAGAAATTTAATTAAGTTATTGTTACCAAATTATTTAAATATAAGTAACTAACTCTTTATTCCTCCATGGCTACCATGATCCGATATTTCAGAGAACTCTTTTTTTCTCTTATATCGTGAGTCTAAGAGTAAGTTAGGGTACATGTTGTTAATCATGTACCGTAAAAATTGATTATGAATAATAACAAAATCCATTAATAAAATCATCATACAATTCAATTCACATTAGAAAACTTTTTTTCACATTCAACACCAACCCCATCCCTTTGAGTTTATTTCATTGACTAAAACAAACAAATATAGTGTGAGAAAAACTTGTTGTAATATAGCAGAAGATAATCATGAATTTCTATTATCTGATATCTAAATCATGAATCCTACTTTTGTAATTTATGAATCCTTAAGTTAATCCAAGGTTACTAAAATTCATATTTTATTTAAATACATTATGATTGTTCATTATGTGTGTGGGAACATTCTAAAGCATATCTCTATGGATTTTCAAAGTAGGTTTGTAATAAGTCCTGATGTCATGCACCAATTATTGAGAGAGTCCACATCAATGTAGCGTGTTCATGGTTGTTAATTATATGTACATATATTTTAGTGAAAAAACCACTTATAGGGTCTAGATAGGGATGTATTTTTAGCAGACCACTTGCTCAAAACATTAATAAAATTATAGGACAATTACCTATTCATATAATTTTCCTTGGACTTATCCTCAGAGAGATCCCTATATATATCCTTATAAATATACGAAGGAATCCCACTAACGTTTTTTCATTAAATTTTTCAATGTTTTAATACTATTTTCATTTTATACCATCTATAAAGACCCAGTATTAACATATTTGGATATTACATAATTTTAGATGAAGACTATACACATTACAAAATTACATGACCGAGGACCATAATAGTTTAGTGTCTTTGGAATCATGGGACAAAATATTCTAAATGTTTGAAAAATATTCAATTTTTCTCAAATAAGTATTATCATATATTACTCCTAAATTAAAACCCTTCTTCAAAACCTTGTGAAAGGAAACACAAACAATGGTGAACATAAATGATCATTCTGGCTAAATAAAGAAGACACATAAGAATAACATGAGTATAGGTGTATGAGAATATTATAATAAAATTTTAATATCATACACTTCATATAAAAGATCATATACCATAGTCATGGCATAATTATTGGTTGTTCATAAAACATTAATTGAAATGTAATTAAGAGTATAAGACATGAAAGCATAATGTCGGAATGTAAAATAGAATTTTGGAATACACATCATCTTAAAAACATGTAATCATGTATAAATATTATTAATGATATAAAATGTCATAGGGGATGTGTATACACCCTTCAAAAGAATATAGGTGCATAATTATTACAGGTGTCTAAAAGAAGGAAAATCGAGAAACAATTTCCTTAATGATTTAGTAAAATTTTAACTGTAAAACACATGAAAAAGTGATCCTCAAATGAATGTTTAAATACAGAAAATTTTATTTATAATAATCATAAAATAAAATCATTGGTATTATATATAACAACATAAAATTAATATGTGGTGAATATCACATGTCTCTCAGAGAAGTAAAATATGATATAGAAATCCCTTACTACATGAATAACAGTTGAATAATTATATTGCTGAAATAATTTAAATAATTTAAAAATTGAATATAATTAAATAAATTAAATTTATTTTATAAAATTTCATAAGATAGTATATACACCACAAAAAATAAATTAGTTACAAATATGGGAAATGTCTTGTAGGAATATAAGTGAGACTAGAAATCACCTTAATCACTGAGTAACTCATGAATCATGAGACAAAATAATGAATAAATTAAATTAAAAATTTTAATATTGTGAAAAAATGAAATTCATTATATAATATGTCATAGAGAAGTATGTACACCACATTAAAAAAACAAGGGTCAATATTACCTATGTCTTATACAAAAATTCAGACTCACGGCCTCGGAGTGACATCTCCTATCCCACTGCGGTGCCTAGGGTTTTCCATCAGTTTCTCTTCCCTTCCCCCTCTGGCATGGCTCAGTTTCAAATGTAGCTACATCTGGTTCGGCTCGATGTTGGTATGGCCTGGCGTCAGCATGGTGTGGTGGAGTTCCAGATTGGATATTTTTTACCTTTTTCTAAATGTGGATTAGCGGGAAACTGCTTCTCTTGGCTCAGTAGGATTACTGTTTCGGAGATGATGTGGCATGGCATGACCAATCAGATCGATGTTGGTGATGTCAGGGTTGCAGTGGTCCAGGATTCCTAGTTCGGTCCGACACGACCATATTCCTTTCCCGACTTCTTTCCTTTGTAGCTCGGCGGAAGATCTAGAGTGACCCGTTGGGGGGGGGGGTGCTTTGGATTCATCGATTCTATATGTTCTGGTTCAGTTTTATTCTGTGATGAAATTTGTGGTGGTTCGGTTGGATGGATTTGGTGACTTTGGGTTCTCCTGCTAAGACTCTTGGATGGGATTTTGATGGGGTCACTTTTGCTCTGGTGATTCATGTTGTCTTGATGATGGATGAGTAATTTGATTGTTATTAAATTTTTGTGGTATAGATTATGTGATATCGTGGTAATGTTTTGTGGGGGTTGAAATTGGGATTCGGTTGAATGGATTTTGTGTTAACTTGTTTGAGTGGTGGTTCTACGGTCCATGGTTGATGGGACAATGCATCCAGTTCACTCCAAGGGATGGTCCCAGAATAGGTTAAAAGTAAGGAGATTCAACAGATCATTGATATCTGGAATTTTATGTTTGAGAGGGTATGTATTTTTCCATCGGTACTATGCCCATGCATCCTTGCACGAGACTGTTAGCCGGCTAGCGACTAGAAGTTGCAAGATCATCTTAATGTTTTTTTTTATGGGGAGGGGTCCTTCATTGCAGTTTTAAATAGGTTTGTTTTTGTATCTAGAACATTGGAAAGTGGGGATTGATTATATTTATGTCTTTTATGTCTTTTGGGTTCTTCTAACCCATCAAAAGGGGGTCTATCTTAAAAAAATTAATTTTCAGTCAGTTATTTGTCTTGTAAAAATAAACGTGAGAATAGAAATGCCCTTACATTGAGTATTGAATATCATTGTACATGTTCATACATATTTTATAATTTGTATATGTTTATTATATATATATATATATATATATATTAAATAACCATATTAAAATATAAAATACAATATATTATTTACATATGACATTATATTACCCATTTACTAACAATTTCACGTTAATGTTAGGTTTTGGGTAATATCTATTTTGTTTTTCGTATATGTTTTTCCATGTAATTATTGGACCTCTTAAATAAATCATGATTTAATTAATTAAATAATTTAGACCATGATATAAATATATTTCATTATTATTTTTTAAAAATTTATTTATAATAATATAAAAAATATTGAAATTGTAAACGAACTGAACTATTCAAGGAGATGGTTGGTCGTACATACACATGAATGATGATTCCATTTTATTATTGTATTAAAATAAATAATCATAAATGAGATATATATATATATATATTATCATTTAGATATATTTTTTACATAATATATATCATAAAATGTTATTAAACTCATCTATAAAACATTCCATGTAATGTGTGAATGAATCACATCGCTTTGAGGAGGCGGTAGTCCACATATTCACAAAAGTTGTGATCATATTCTAACAAAATGGAAAGCATGAAGTTATTTTTTATATGATAATTAAATAATCATAAATACGTCATAAATATAACATATATAACAAATAAACAATAAATCCATCATCATTACCAACCTTGAAAGTTGGTAATGAAAAAATGAATGACATCAGTTCATGAGGCGGTAGTCTGCCTTACAAATAAATGATGATTTTTTATCCTATTTGATTGATGTATGTATTGTTTAAGGTATTAAACAAAACATAATAACATAACAGTATATTTGAGATAATAATTTTATTATATATGAATGATATAAAAAATTTTAAGGGGTGTATAAAGAAATAAAATAAAAGTATTTGTTGAATAATGATACCTCTTCTTCGACTTACTCCTTTTGGTTTGAACACAAGAAAATTCATGGTTTACATTACGAAAAAATTAAGGCTTCTATGATAATTAGAGTAATGTTATTGTTTTAATTTTTATTGTTTTTTGGGATCCAAATGGATTTATTGATGTCAAGAATTCGGAAGAGTAAATACACTTTTATAATGGAGGAGTGGAATTATTGTAAATAAAAATAGGTAAAAACTATTTGATGGTGACCTTTACATCATTTCCATATAAATTGAACCATTTTATATGAAATATTTTATATTTTATAAATATGTCTATGGAATTTTTTTTACTAGGTTATTGTTTCCTTCTGTTTAATTTTTAACTACTATGTAAACTTTTTTTGCAATAGAAACTGTAATTAATTTTAATTACATGCACAAATATTTTGGGGAAAAAAATAAGTTGACCTTACTAGAAATTATATATTATTATTATTTTAAATATGGAATCTATATTTCCAAATTACAATCATATATGTGGCATAATTTAATTTAAAACTAATCTCACAGACGTAATGTAACAATGTGTTTTAAAAGTAAAATTTTAAAAAAGATAACAATGTTTTTATATCCAATTTTATTGTGAAATTGATTCGAATTAAATAAATTTAATATATTTCTATTTAATTGAGATAAATATAATTTAAGAAAATTTAAAATATAATTTAACTATAAAAATAATGTAGATGAATGAGTAGTTTTCAATTTAGATTCGATGTTTTTTAATATTCATTAAAAATTAAACTGCTCAGAAAAATTTAAAAAATTCCAAAACTAAATATTAATATATTGAGTTAAAAAAATAATTTATGTTTTTGAAATTGAAATTATAATATTTTTAAATTTTATTTCTAAAACAATCCATCCAGTGATAGGTGTCAACACATTTTTTTGAAAAATATGGATTTTTATGCCAAAAATTCGATTTGATTTAATTTTTGGACTATATAACGTATTCTATTAATGTATGAATTTTTTATTTAAAATATATAATTTTAACTAATATAACTCAATAATATTTATTGATATAATTTCTTAATATAAAATTATTTTATAAGAATAAATTGTGATTCCTTATAAGAACACGTCCTTTAAATTCAATTGGTTTTTAATTTAGTGTATAATTAATTTATAACCAAATAATCCATTTTATAATCATGTTTAAATCATATTTTAATAATTTTCTTAATCTTATTAAGATTTTACTTTACAATTATTTTTTATTTTTATTGTAATATTTTAATAATAACATTAATAGTATATTGAAGTTCAGTAAAAATCTATCTTGATTATAATGTAAGGGAGTGGTGCTAGTGAAAGGTTGAAAAATAAATTCCATGTCAAAGTAGAAAGATATATATATATATATATATAGATGTTGACACACTCATCAATATGTTGTCATTAGCCATTCCCTAGGCTGCAATGGCCACTTCCTTTACCCCCCCCCCCTTCAAAAGGGGGAGGGGGAGGTTGGCCATCTTAAGGGGTGTGAAATTTTATACCATTCTCCAACCCCAATTCCATCATTACATTCCATTACATTTAAATTATCCCTAAGAATCTGAAATTTCAATATGGATTTCCTTAACTCTTACTTTTACATTCAGAGTTCATTGAACCATTGACTCGCATGGCCCAGACACAAGGCTCGATTCAGTTCACATCATTGGTTGGTTGAATTCTAAAAAATATTTGACTTGTGGTCTTGGATTATAAATAAGAATGTGAGAATTCATATCCTATACTTGTGGAATATCATGGTAGATTTATAAATGGGGGGAATATTTGATCATTTCTTTTTCTATTGCACTTTTAATAAAAAAACAGATACCATCTCTACCTCCTCATATGGTCTTATGATTTTCATATGAAACCAGACATCATAAAAAATGTGTTGTTTAAATTTTTTTCTAAACGCACAATTCATTTTAAAAAAAACATTCATCTATACGATTGGAAATTTGGATGGTAATTTTTTGTGTTCAGATATTAGAACCAATATTTCCAGCCAATCGATCTCTCCACGAATATGTAACCAAGATGTAATTTAAAACCCTTCATCTTAGTTGGTGTGGATATTAGATTGGGATTAATTTATTTATAAAAAATGTTTGTCTTTGATATGTGGATGAATTTATTTTTTCCTTGTAAAATCAGGGTGCTTGTTATCATATCTCAATTGAAGAAGAATGGACCAAAAGTGGGGTAGTTTCTATCTCCTGGAGTGGGACCGATCATAGTTCTCTATATATTGATCATTCAGATATCATATAAGACTCTTACACTGGTTTTATCTAGAAATACTTGATTATTGGGTATGATGATCAAAATTTAGACGACATATCTTCTATCATAAAACATGATTTGTGTAATTTTAGTTTGATAATGATGATTTATGGGAGATGATGGACCATTCCAACTTTTGGTTTCTTCCTCCATTACAGATGTGGTGAATGATGGAGGCATGTTAAAAGGGAATAATATAAGTCATGAATTTTGAAATTGGTTGTATAGAAACAACACCAAATATTTTCCAATCCCAATTTATTCGATTCAGGTCTTACCTAGTAAAAATGTTTCAGTCTCTCTAGGGAAGATATATGTTAGATATCATGACCCAACATTCTCTATATAGCTTCAACACTATTTAACCTCATTGAATTGGGGTGAGAAAGAGACTACGGATCTAGATAAATGAAAAACATAAATTCCAAAATAAAAAATGAGTATTGATAGATTAAGGTCCCTTTAGGATGCTGAATTTATTGAAAAGGATAAAAATACACAACCAATGATGGAAATTGATTTGGATCCACACATGTTTATGAGTGATGGGTCCAGATATTAAATTGGATAGAATGAAAAATTATATTTATTAATTTCCTAGTAATTATTGGGAAAAATCATGGCCTCGTATAGTGTACTCAAATGTAAAAAAATCCATGGTTTCATGAACACTAGGTAATGAAAAAAATAATGGTGAAGAGGTAATGCCAGTTGAATAATCACATGTAGATAATGGAATTAGGATGTTAGTTATGAAGGGTAATCAAACATCATATTTCAGTGATAGGTCTAGGGAAAATTAATGTGTTATGAGAAATGAAATAGAATATTTATTGGGAACTCAGGATGATATGTATATCATCATTCAACAAGATCTAGATTCAAATGTTAGTTCTTTGATGAGTTTAGACATGGAGATAACTGACATAGTAGTGGTTTATGAACATATCATCTAGTCTAATGAAGAGATGTTTATGTATTATTTAAATATAAATATACCTCATTAGTACACACTTATAATTTTTGAAATACCTATACAAGTGCATTTAAATAAAAATATGTTTCTTGGATTGATAGAAAGATTATGATTTTGATATGTGGATTCAATTAGTAGAGGATAGAATACCGGTAGACATAATGATATTTAAATAATATGGCATTCTTATTTGAATAGATTATCAAGGAAAATCCCAACATGGAGATAACATCCATCCAATGGAAATTATATAGTGGTAATCATTTCAATTATTTTAATTTATTACATGACCAGTTTTTCTCATATGAGGTTTCTAATTTCATTTGTAACCACAAACAATCTTGTTTTCACACTTTGAATTAAAATATCTCTATTGTAATAAAAAAATATAAATAGTTGTTATATAACAAAATCTATCAAAGGAACTCAAATATTTGAGTTACATAATCCTGAAATTATGTTGCATGTACCACACTCTAATCAATGGGTTGCATGTATTGAAAGATTAACATAGTTTCATGTATAAAGAAACCATAACATGGTGTACCATGAAATGAAATCCCTCAAATTAATTTAATTTAATTTTTGGAAAATTGATAATAAAAACTTTGTGTGTTACACAACCTGATGAGAAGGTTATAAAACAAAAGAATTTTTTTACTATAACCCTGATATAAGAATCCCAATTGAATATTCATTTCCATATAGTCAATCAACATATTATTAATTCAATTGAAATGATAATATAATTCAATCCCAAGTATAATGATATAAATTTAGATCATCTAACATGATCACTATTTGGATTTTAATAATAAATTTAATTAGTTTATTTAATTTTAAATAGGTTTTCACACGAATGTGTAACAAGGTCATGTAGCCAGATCATAACACATCATCATTTAGAACACACAACCTGGTCACAACATATCAAAAACTAGATTACACTAGTTATAATTAATAAACCATTGATATATGCCACCGGAATATAGAATATGACACTATAAAACACACATCTCGGTCAAAATAAATTAAAATTTATGTTTTAAACCAATGAAAATAATATAATATAAATTAAAACTCATGTAATATATCTATTTTCATAATTAGAATTGATTCAAAAAGAATATATGACTTCTATCCCAAATTCATATTTCACATACAATGAGAAAAATAATCATCTTCCACCACCTTCTTTGTAACCATGAAATTAGACCACCTTAAGAATATTAATGCCTTTCTTAACTCAGATGAGTATAACATATCTCATATTTCATCTCATTGCCTTCCAATGTCTAAACATTCATTATCTTGGAAAAATAAAATCATTATAAAATATCAGAAGTGTCTAATAAAAGAGGGTTTAATCATCATAATAAAACCATTACTGTAATAAATAAATAAAAGTTTGAAAAAAGTACCAAATGTCAGATAATTATAATACCATCATTGTAAAGACCAGAAAAATTCAAGGATTTTTTTTTAATTTTCTTTGGGATTTTACAAGAATGTAGTTTCTGATGGCACCTAATTCCGATGCCCAGTGTCCCCAGAATCTTTTTCCGAAGTTTAGCTTGGGTACGTTCAGTGAACGAATGAGAGGGTTTTTCTTACTTTTGAACTGATGCTCGGAATCAAATTCTGAGGGCACCAATGGAATCGAAGTGCCGGTATTTGCATAGTAGCATCTTTTCCGGAGTTGCGTTTTCTCGGGTGAGGTTTTTAATTTTTGGGGTTATGTTAAGAAATAAAATAGAAGTTGTATGACCGATTTTTATTTTATTTTTCTTAACTTAAGTTAAGTGTGTGATGTGGGACCCGCAATATCCTACCCACTTGGTAGGATATTTGTGATGTGAGGCCCACTCGAGCGCCACCATTTCTTTCACCTTTTTCAACCCCCCTCCTTTAATTAAGTAACGCACCGGCACCCCCTATTTAATTAAGTCAACCCTTGCGTTTATCCTGGTTAAGAAATGCCTCATTAATGTGGTGATTTAAGCATTGAAATTAATTCACATAATTGTTTCTTTTATTTTTGAATTTTAAATTGCAAAACTTTTGAAATAAAAATAAGACAACCCTTATTTTTATTAGGCAGGTGGTGTTGAGAGGCAAAGGAGATTTCTCTCAGACTCTTGAAGATCTTCCCATCATCGCAAAGAAACACGAAGAACGCGAAAAATGCGAAGAACACCGGTTCCTTGGAAATCCGTGACGCTTCTTCCACAACGTTCCTTCTTCCATGACGCTTCTTCCACGATGCTTCTCCACGATGCAACGATCCTCCTTCCGTGACATCCTTTTTCCAAGACGAATCCTCGCTCATCGAATTCGACGAGGTAGGGATTTATTTTAATTGTTGTTTGTGAATTAATTTGTTGCCTTCTTCTTTTCTATTGGAACCGCCTGTTACTGCAATAACGGGAGGGGGACGGAACACATAAACACAGCCGAACCTCCTCTCCCTTTTGGTTTTTTGATATTGTTGCGGCACGGGCAATGCAACGCGGTGTCGAAGCAGAGAACAGGAATTGATAAGGAAAGGGGGAGAAGAGGCGGTGCCGTCACGCCACACCGTTGAAGACGAACCAGAGATGCGGCGCCGTCACTCCGCGCCTGTGAACCACAAAAGCCACGTGTCCAGAGCAGGGCTGCGGCGGAGGGGCGCATCCCCGACAAGCCGCACCGGACGGACAAAGGCCGCGGCCGGTTCCGGGCTGCGGCGAAGTAGGGGAACCGGCGGCCGGTTCTGGGACGCCGGCATCGGAGCCGGGGGACCGACCCTTAATGGTCCCGTGGTGGCAGCAGCTGGCTGGCCGGTGCGGGCTAGCCGGTCAGGGGAAAGTGCCGGGGGTCGTAACCCCAGGCTAGCCAGCAAGAGCGGACCCCTGCATGGGGGCCATGGTTTCTCCACGTGGGGGCAGCCCCCCCCCTCCCCCCCCCCCCCCCGCCCTCTTCGGTCGGCCGTAACGGCCAATCTGGCTGCCTGGCCACCCGACCAGCTCCAGCGCGCTGGGCAGAGCCGCCAGGCCGGACCCGGACTCGGTTCGGGTCGACCTAGTTCGGGCCGAACCTGCGGGTATCGGGCCGGGTCGGACTGGGCCCGAACCCCCTAATACCGAACCTCTTTCGGTCTGTTGCCCATAACATGAGCTATGGACTTCCGATCGATGCACCATAAGTTGCGTAGTAATCCTTACATCGAGATGGTTGTTTCGTTAATTTACACTCACGATTTTGTTGGACTTTGGTTTCAGACGGGTTGGTTCGTACACGAAACCAACCGGGCCCTCGGAGCCGAAACACTTATAACTTGAGCTCCGGATGTCCGATTGACGTGCCGTTGACTTTGTTGGATTACTATTAGTGAGAAGGACATTTTTTATTACTCTGGTCGAGGTTTGGACGTAGTTGGAGTAAGGTCGGGTTGGTTTTGACTTAAAAACCAACCGGGCCCCTGGGACGAAAAAGCCAATAACTCTCAGACCGGGCGTCCGATTGACGCCCCGTCTGTGACGTTGAGTTCCTGTTGAGGATACAAAACTTTTGGATACATCATCTCCAGACTATGTGTTAGTTGATGTATCATCCCTTCGGCTCATGGAGCGGACCCTCCGAAACGAGTTTGCTGTGTGCGGGAACACTAGAGCTGGCTGTGACTGCGACGACAATGATGACTCTGCAGAAATCCTCCATGGATTCGATGGCGATGGCTACAACACTCAGCGATCATACGTGGATCATTGCCACCGATCCTGTGTGGGTCAGATCTAGTGTGGGTTAGCGCTCAGCAGTCTTGTGTGGGCCAGCGCCTACAGATCCTGTGTGGGTCCGATCCTGTGTGGTCATTGCGGGGGTTAGTTATCTATACATCCTGTGTGGGTTAGATCCTTTGTGGGTCATTGCGGGGGGTAGTACCTATTGATCCTTTGTGGGTCTGATGGCTTAGATGAATCAGTGGAAATATCTGATCATCTCTATCATCATACGAGGAAGTATACCTATGTAGTGTTGGTTGTTATTTCGTGATTGTATCTTTCCTTTGTGGATTATCCTCTATGGATTCTAGGAGACCTTCAGGGGTCTCAGGGTCCCTACTGAGTAGATTATACTCACCCCAACACAGGCTATGCCCTCACTACGTTGTGTTGGTTGTAGACAACGGACAAGACTGATCGTGGTTAAGGCACGAGGAGTAGGTCGGTACCTGGATGTGGACTATTAGGTGGGATGTACACGGAGCAGACAGCTAGACACGAGGTGCTATGGAGGATATCTGTACCCACCCTTCATGTGGGACTTCTAGTGGACGACTCGAGGCTGAGGATTTACTAATAGTTGTTGTATTCCCTATAAAGTTGTACTTTACTTTCAGTTTGGGTTTTTATTTTGGCCCACTTACTTTTCCGCACTTACTGTTGTACCTGGTTTTTACTTAGTGTTTACTTCTTCTTCTTGCTTGCTCTGTGGTGTGTGTTTACTTTACAAAGGCAATGAATTACCTTTTTACCGGGAATTACGCCTTGGTGCTAGTCGCTAGTCCCTGGCCTATGGAAGGCGGGCTTGGGGTAGTCACGGCACGGGCCCCGAGGACGGGTCGTGAAAAATTGGTATCAGAAGAGTTCAGTTCTACCGCAGAACTCAGGACTCTGATCTTTTCCTATGTGAAGCAATAGTGTTAAGAGTATTGAGTGTGGTTATTAGTATAGGGAGTCCAGTTTTGGTGCGGCCGCCGACGTATACGTACACCATGACCCTTACTTCTGATTTTCGACTTAATGCACGAAAACATTGATTGCATGTGTGTTTCAAGTTTTCTTTGTGATTACATTGTCTCAGCTCACCAGGTATATTGTTTGACCATGGCGCACCTGTTTCTTTTCAAAATGGCCCCACGATGGAAGCCAACTAGGGTTCAGAGAGTTGTGCGTGACGACAGCCCACTGAGTGACGAGGCCTCGATACATGGCCCTTTGACAGCAGAGGCACCGGCGGTACCTCTACCCGCCGAGCCATCGATGGTACCAACCCCAACCGCTGACGATGCACGTCACCTTATTGCACTGCACGAGTTTCAGCACCAGCGACCACCCAGGTTCCGTGGGGAGACGGACCCTCAGTCAGCCGAGGATTGGCTGGAGGCACTTGTACGGGTTTTCAGGTTAGTGAGGACACCGGCTGACCTCATGGTGATCCTCGCAGTGAGCCTCCTACATGCAGCAGCAGGCAGATGGTGGATCTTGATGCTCCACGTGCACGATGAGGAATCTCTCCTCTGGACGGACTTTGAGAGCCTCTTCCGCTCGAATTTTGTCACAGCCACCCTCCGTGCGGTGCGTATCCAGGAGCTTCTACAGCTACGGCAGGGCAGCTTGACGGTCGCCCAGTACTCTGGGAGATTTACCGAGCTCTCGCACTACTCAACAGACATGGTACGAGACCCATTCTTCTAGGCTCGGACCTTCGAGCAGGTATTGAAGCAGGAGATCAGGGCATCGATGATCTCCCTCAGCATTCCGACACAGGCAGGAGTACTGGAGCAAGCCCTTCTGATCGAGAGCTTCCTTACAGAGCCTGCATCAGCAGCGAGACCTACCATAGGGCGACACATAGAAGAGTCCTCTGTAGCAGGTAGTCGACGGACGACTCATGGGTCCAGGCAGACCAGACCCTCATGAAGACGACCTCAGGACACTGGCTCAGCAGTGCGGGGCACACAGCACAGAGCCAATCTTTCGAGAGGCAGACAATGCTATGCATGCGGCAGGAAGGGCCACATGGCTCGTAACTGCCCGACCCGCCGTTCCGAGGAGCAGAAGACGGTTGAGGGGATACCCAGGGAGAGACAGAGGGTCGACCGTGGCGGTCTGTAGGGAGCAGGCGGACGAGGCAGAGGAGCTGGCCGAGCAGCAGGTGGTGGGCGACGCCTTGAGGCTCTACCACCACCACCACCAGAAGGTCCACCCCGACCAGAGGGAGCTGGCGGGCAGAGACAGACACAACTCTAGGCAGCGGAGGCCTACAACCACGGCGCACCCGAGATGATTCATGGTACTATCTGTGTCTATTCCACCCTTGCTGCAGTTCTTATAGACACAGGAGCGAGTCATTCTTTCATAGCCGCTGCCCTTGTTCGGAGCATGGAGATTACGACAGAGCCGTTGGCTCGATCCTTACAGCTAGAGACTCCTATAAGAGCATACTCGATGATTACACACTGGTTCCGGCAGTGTGAGCATACTCTAGGAGTCGAGAGCTTCGGGTTGGATCTTCATGTAGTGGCGTTGATGCCTTACGAATTCATCTTGGGCATGGATTGGTTATCTGCAGCCCATGCTCAGATTGACAGTATTAGGCGCATGGGGCGATGTGTATGCACCGACAGGAGTAGTTTCACCTTCACCAGCGAGAAGGGAGCCTTCGCAGCACAGGATGGACTCCCGCAGAGGATAGGACATCCCATCACTCATATGTTGGCTAGCCTCATCCTATGAGCAGTTGACGTGGAGATTCCTAGTTTTCCTGTAGTGGTGGATCAGTATGCGAACGTTTTCCACGACGACGTTCTAGGATTACCTCCTCGCAGAGAGGTAGACTTTAATATTGATCTGTACCCCGGGACTGCCTCGATATCCACCCCAGTATATCGGAGGCTCCCGCCGAGCTTCAAGAGCTACAGGTACAGTTGGAGGACTTGCAGGGCAAGGGATTCATCCAACCCAGTGTTTCATCCTGGGCTTCCCCGATATTGTTCGCCAAGAAGGCGGACGGGAGAATGCAACTTTGAGTCGACTATCGTCACCTAAACCAGGTGACAGTGAGGAACAAGTATCTGCTACCGAGGATGGAAGACCTCTTTGATCAACTCAAGGGAACACAGTGGTTCTCGAAGATAGACCTTAGGTCAGGCTATCATCAGCTCAGAGTTCGAGACGAGGATGTGCAGAAGACGACCTTCATATGTCGTTATGGCCAATATGAGTTCATGGTTATTCCATTCGGTGTAACCAATGCTCTAGCAGTGTTCATGGGCATCATGAATAGGATCTTTCATCCATACCTCGATCAATTTGTCATGGTCTTCATCGACGACATTTTGATTTACTCGACGACTGAGGAGGAGCACGCCTACCACTTACGGGTTGTACTGGACACACTCCGAGAGCACCAGATTTGTGGTAAGCTCTCGAAGTGTCAGTTCTGGATACGCGAGGTCCACTTCTTGGGACACATCATCTCTCAGGCAGGAGTTGCGGTGGATCCTACGAAGATCGATGGATTTCTTGCATGGGAGCCACCCAGGAGCGTGACGGAGATGCGGAGTTTCTTGGGACTAGCTAGATACTACTTGAGATTTGTTCCAGACTTCTCTAGAGTTGTGGAACCACTCTCAGCTTTGACAAAGAAGGGGAAACCCTTTGTGTGGTCCGAAATATGTCAGCAGAGCTTCCAAGAGCTGAGACAGAGATTGACCAGTGCACCTATCTTGAGGTTGCCGGAGGAGGGAGTAGGGTACGTAGTCTCCTACGATGCATCAAGGACAGGACTCGGATGTGTCCTGATCCAAGAGAAGGCAGTGATTGCTTATGGATCACGTTAGTTGAGTCCGCATGAGCAGAACTATGCTACCCATGACCTAGAGTTAGCAGTAGTGGTCTTCGCTCTGAAGACATGGTGACACTATCTGATGGGTGAGTTATTTACAGTCTATTCTGACCACCAGAGTCTCAGGTACATCTTCTCGCAGAAGGACCTGAACCTGAGACAACAGTGATGGATCGAGTTCCTCCAGGACTATGAATTTGAGATAGTCTATACTCATGGAAAGGGGAATGTGGTAGCCGATGCTTTGAGTAGGAGGACACACATTCACCTGCTTGGGGAGGTTATAGAGCAGCTAGCCTCTTTGCAGATATCCTTCATGGATAGAGATGGAGCAGACATCCTTCAGTCACTCACATTCACTCCTCCACTACTACAGCGGTTCAGATAGGCACAGCGTGGGAACGCTAACTTTGAGAGGCGGCATGCGCAGATATCCTCAGGACAGGCACCTGATGGTTTCTCTGTAGGAGGAGAGCACGTCGTCCTTTTCAGAGGACGTACCTTGGTACCGGTTGCTTTACAGGAGGAGGTGCTGAGAGTGTTTCACACTTCCCCTTAGGTGGTACATCCTGGCATATCGAAGATGTACCAGGATCTCAGACGACAACACTGGTGACCGGGCATGAAGAAGGTTGTGGAAGAGTTCGTTTCTCAATGCCTCACCTGCCAACAGGTAAAGGCAGAGCACCAGGAACCAGCAGGCTTGGTACAGCCCATGGAGGTCCTGGAGAGGAAGTGGGATGGAATATCTATGTACTTCTTGACTAGACATCCACACACTTCCAGAGGCCACGACTCCATTTGGGTGATTTTCGACCGACTCACCAAGTCGGATCACTTCTTACCCATCAGAGAGTAGGGCTCAGTGGAGAGCTTGGGATGTCTCTACGTTCCGGAGATTGTACAGCTTCACGGGGTTCCATCAACTATCGTCTCCGACTGAGATGCTCGCTTTAATTTCCAGCTTTGGAAGGGTTTCTCGGAGGCGTTCAGGATGCAGCTACGTCTGATCAAGGCCTTTCACCCTCAGACAGATGTTCAGACGGAGAGGACTATTCACACTCTCAAGGAAATGCTCCGCGCATGTGTCCTCGATTTTGGTCGCAGCTGGGAGGACCACCTAACCTTGGTGGATTTCGCGTACAACAACAACTACCACTCCACCATCGGGATGGCACCATATGAGGCATTGTATGGCTGACATTGCAGATCTCCGCTGTGCTGGACAGACCCTGGGGAGTCAGCACTTGTGGGACCGGAGATGGTCCAGGCCACGACAGAGAAGGTACAGGTCATCCATGAGTGGATGAGGAAAGCTCAGAGTCGGCAGAAGTCTTATGATGACAGGAGGCAGAGGCCACTAGAGTTCAAGGATGGCGACCATGTCTTCTTGAGGGTCTCACCTTGACCTGGATTACAGAGATTTGGCCGAGGTAGCAAGTTGTCTCCACGCTTCATCGAACCATTTCAGGTCCTCAATAGGATTGGCGAGGTGGCTTATCGCATGGCACTACCACCTCAGTTGCACCGGGTACACGACGTCTTCCACGTATCCCAGCTGAAGAGATTCGTGCACGACCCGACATATATCATTGACCATGGGGAGCTGGACGTTGATGATGTGGAAACTTTTGCGGAGGTCCCAGTGGAGATTGAGGATTTACAGGAGCGTGTCCTATGTGGATGGTCGATTCCTCTACTACGCATCAGATGGCAGCACGGGAACCTCCAGGAGAGCACTTGGGAGCGGGAGGCTCAGATGCATGCTCAGTATCAACATTTTTTTCCTAGTTTTTGATGTATCTTTACGGGGAATGTAAAGCCCTGAAGTGGGAGTGATGTAATGACCCGAAAAATTCATGGAATTTTTTTTCTTTATTTTATTTGGTATTTGACAAGAACACTATTTCTGACGGCACCTGATTCTGAGGCCCGGTGTGCCCAGAATATTTTTCCGATGTTTAGCTTGGGTACGTTCAGTGAACGAACGAGCGGGTTTTTCTAACTTTTGAATCGGTTCTCGTAATAAAATTCTGAGGTCACCGATGGAATCACAACACCGGTATTTTCTTAGAAATATCTTCTCTAGAGTTGTGTTTTATCAGGTGTGGTTTTTAATTTTTGGGGTTATGTTAAGAAATAAAATAAAAGTGGTATGACCGATTTTTATTTTATTTTGCATAACAAAGTAGCTAATGTGGGACCCACAATATCTTACCCACTTGGTAGGATATTTGTGAGGTGGGGCCCACACGAGCCCCACCATTTCTTTCAACTTTTTTAAACCCCCTACTTTAATTAATTAACGCACCCACACCCCCCTATTTAATTTAGTCAACCCTTGAATTTATTCTGGTTAAGAAACGCCTCATTAATGTGGCAGTTTTAGCATTGCAATTAATTCACTTAATTTTTTCTTTCATTTTTTAATTTTAAAATGCAATACTTGTAAAAAAAATAAGACAACCCTTATTTTTATTAGGCTGGTGGTGTTGAGAGGCAAAAGAGATTTCTCTCAGACTCTTGAAGATCTTCACATCCTCACGAAGAATGCGAAGAATGCGAAAAACGCAAAGAACGCCAGATCCTCGGAAATCCGCGATGCTTCTTCTGCAACGTTCCTTCTTGCACGAAACTTCTTCCATGATGCTTCTCCGTGACGCGACGATCCTCCTTCCGTGAGATCCTTTTTCAATGAAGAAACCTCACTCATCGAATTCGACGAGGTAGGGAATTATTTTAATTATTGTTCCTGAATTCTTCCATTGCCTTCTTCTTTTCTATTGGAGCCGCCTGTTACCGCAATAACTGGAGGGGGTCGGACCGCACGAACACGACCGACCCTCCTCTCCCTTTTGGTTGTTTGATATTATTGTGGCACGAGCAAGGCAACGTGGGGCCGAAGCACCGCGCGAGAATTGATAAGGAAAGGGGGAGAAGACACGACGCCGTTGAAGACGAACCAGAGACGCAGCGCCGTTACGCCATGCCAGTGAACTTGAAAAGCACCGCGACCGAAGTGGGGCCACTGCGGAGGGGCGCGGTGCCGTCACGCAGCACTGGACGGACGAAGGTCGCAGCTGGTTCCGGGCCGCACAGAGCAGGGGTACCAGCGGCTGGTTCCGGGCCGCCGACATCGGAGCAGGGGGACCGGCCCTTGCCAGTCTTGTGGCGTCAGCAGCCAGCTGGTCAGGGGAAAGAGTCAAGGGTCATAACCCCTGGTTGGCCAGAAGGAGCAGCCCCCCGCATGGGGGCTGCGGTTTCTCAACGTGGGGGCAGGCCCCCCCCCCCCCGCCCTCTTCGCTCGGCCGTAACGGCCGAGTCGGCCGCCTGGCCACCCGACCAGCGCCAGCGTGCCGGGTAGAGCCACCTGGCTAGACCGTGCCCAGGTCGGGCCCCGCCGTGCCAGCTGTGCCGGGCCGTGCCCAAGTGGGCCGGACCCGGTTCGGGTCGACAGGGTTCGGGCTGACCCCGTGGGTATCGGGCCGGGTCAGACCGGACCCGAACCCCCTAATACCGAACCTATTTCGGTCTGTTTCCCATAACGTGAGATACGGGCCTTAGATCGACACACCGTCAGCTGCGTAGAGGTCCTTGGATCGAGATGATCGTTTTTGTATTTTACACTCAAGGTTTTGGTGGACTTTGGGTTCAACCGGGTTGGTTCGTACACGAAACCAATCGGGCCCTCGGACCAGAAACGCTTATAACTTGAGCTCCGGACGTCCGATTGACATGCCGTCAACTTTGTTGGATTCGTCATTGTGAGACGGACCTTTTGGCTTACTCCGCTCGAGGTTTGGACGTTGTTGGAGTATGGTCGGTTTAGTTTTGATTTAAAAACCAACCAGGCCCTTGGGACAAAAAAGACAATAACTCTCAGACCGGGTGCCCAATTGATGCGCCGTCTGTGACGTTGAGTTCCTGTTGACGATACGAAACTTTTGGATACATCAACTCCAGACTATGCGTTAGTTGATGTATCAACCCTTCGGCTCATGGAGCGGACCCTCTGAAACGAGCTTGCTGTATGCTGGAACTCTAGAGCTGGCTGTGACTGCGACGACGATGACGACTGTGCAGAAATCCTCCGTGGATTCGACGGTGACGACTACAACACTCAGCGATCCTACATGGATCCGTGACACAAATCCTTTGTGGGTCAGATCCTATGTGGGTCAGCACTCAGCGGTCCTGTGTGGGCCAGCGCCTACAGATCCTGTGTGGGTCTGATCCTGTGTGGGTCATTGTGGGGGTTAGTTACCTATCGATCTTGTGTGGGTCAGATCCTTTTTGGGTCATTGCGGGGGTTAGTACCTATCGATCCTTTGTGGGTCCGACGGCTTAGATGAATAAGTGGAAATATCTGATCATCTCTATCATCATATGAAGAAGTATACCTGTGTGAGCAGAGTCTTGATTTTCAATCCTTATCTTCGATAAGTTTGACTTGATATCCTGTGTGGATTACGTTATGAATTCCTGTGTGGAGTTGGTTGTGTTTTCCTGTGTGGACTAGGTTGTACTTGGGCTCAGATGTTGGAGCCGAATAAGAATTGATGACTTAGGTATATGTATGAGAATATACCTAAGTAGTGTTGGATATTACTTCGTGATTGTATCATTCCATTGTGGATTATCCTCTGTGGATTCTGGGAGACCTTCGAGGGTCTCGGGGTCCCTACTTAGTAGCTTATACTCACCCCTGCACGGGCTATGAAAGCACTACGTTGTGTTTGTTGTCGACGAAGGACAACGATGATCGTGGTTGAGGCATGAGGAGTAGGTCGGTACCTGGAGGTGGACCATTGGGTGTGACATACATGGAGTGTACATCTGGACCCGAGGAGCTGTGGAGGCTATCTGTACCCACCCTTCAGGTGGGACTTCCACTGGACGGCTCGAGGCTGCGGCTTTACTTTCAGTTGCTGTTTTCCCTTTTCAGTTGTACTTTACTTTCAATTTGGGTTTTTATTTTGGCCCACTTACTTTTCCGCACTTACTGTTGTACCCACTTTTTACTTAGTGTTTACTTCTTCTGCTTTCTTCCTTTGTGGTGTATGTTTACATTACAAAGGAAATGCCTTCCCTTTTTACGGGGAATTACGCCTTGGTGCTAGTCGCCAGCCCCTGGCCAATGGAAGGCGGGCTTGGGGTAGTCACGGCACGGGCCTTGAGGATTGGTCGTGACAATCATCTCATTGAAAGAAGAAATGGGTTATTACAGAGGGACCAAGCATCAAATAAAATACAATATGGTTGTACATTACTCTCATTTCAACCTATAAAATAAGATATAATTATCTTCCAAACCAGAAATCTCCCAAACTAAAATGAACATAATAATTAGTATTTAAGCATGTGAAATATTCTTGTTTTTCGGTCCATAGATAATTTTCTTTGATAGAATTATGATCCGAAATAAGTGACACTGAAATGGCTGCTGACCCGATCATCTTTAGGTCAAGACCCAATGTTCCACATGATAAAATATAACATTTAATTGGATGAACCTATCTCAATATAACCATGACATAAAAAAGGGATAAATTTATAATATATCATCAACTTTTTCTGTTTATCTATCCCAAAAATATTTCGAAGTCATAAGAAATATTCGCATAGATTATTTGATGACCAATATATGATGCTTGTACCACAGTAACTATATTATAAAATCAATATTTAAAAATTGTTTATCAATAGAAAATCATATTCCATACATAAATAATTTTTTATACACTACTTTAAATGTCAAATTATTTAGTTTTTCAGACACAACTAAAATAAATATAATAATTATACACTAGATTTTTCTTAAACCAATCTTAATATCACATGAGGTGATTCCCCTAGAACCCCACTAGAGTTTTTAAAATTTTTAATGTAACCCTAAAATTACACAATTAGTTTGGAATGGTTTAGTGACTAGAATCCATAGAATATATATCATAAATGAGAGGGATTTCCCAGAAAAACATGGATGTGGAAAGAAAAAATAAAAATTACCAAATCTATAAAAAATAATTAATCCATAATCAAATTTTATCATTATAATATGAATTTAATGAATGTAAAATAACATTAAAAAATTCAATTGAGAAGTAAATAAATCCTATGAATAAAAATAATCCAAGATAACTCATACACCTTAGTGATACAAAATACAAAAACAACACAATGCTCTGTATATCCAAACTAGTTGTTGAAGTCAAACTGCACAAAAATCCACCAATACTATTCTATAATCTTGTATATAAAACTATGGTTGAGTGTATAAAAATAATCATTAGTTTATAACCTCTCAATTAACAACAAAATAAATACCCTACATACATAATAATTGATGTATTATGACAATAATACAAAGGTCCATTCTCACTAACCAAACTACCTTGGGGTAAACAAGATTAATAAACTAATGAATTTACCGTAAGAAAAATCTATCATAGGATAATATATGACTGTATACTAAGTACATAAAATTAAACACATCACATTTAATATACATAAATAATTTAATTATTTCAACTCTAATTAAACAAGATGAAGCACATGAAAAATAATGATATACATATAATATAACCCACAAAAACAGAATACAAATGAAATATTATCGACAAAATCCCACTAATATAGTCATAAATAATCCCAATACATCATATCACGATGGAAATAAAAATTATTCAATCCTTATAACCACACTAACGTCGTGGATTCATCATAAAGAAATAAACCTTATTTCCCAACCTCAAGATCATTCCAGCCATATATCTTCATCATATCCAAATCCATAGGACATGAGGCGACTAGGTATATAGGCAATATATCACAGTAGTCTTTTTTATACATGTATTTAGGGTCACACATGAGAAAATATCACTTAGGTGGTGGTGAAGTTAATAGTACATCAATATCTTAAAAACACAATAATAGAACATACAATCTCATACACATAATTGAACTACTATCATTGTTTATACTTGTGGAATCTCGGTGGTGATCATCATCAATGAAAAAATACACACCATCAAATAATCATCATATTTTTCACATCATAATCAATTTTCAACTCATATATGTCACATGATCAAGGTACTTTTACAAATAATCACAACACCAACATTAACCTATGAATATTCCTTTTAAGAGTACTATATAGTCATTATCATCATCAATATTCTATGAAATCTCCATAAAGATTTTATGGGGATTATAAATCTATAGGTAAATCCAAAAAAAATATCTAAATTCATCAATGACATGTCAAAATAGTAAAAATAATAATTTTTTTAATTCCATCACAAATTCTAAATACAACATTAGAAAATCATACACTAATCAATGAGATATATTATATAATTAGTAACATGATGTCATATTGAATATGACTGGTAATGCATATCATAATTACAGTTATGATATGATTTTTAACTAGATTCTCTATATACAGCATGATTGTTATGGAATTCATTTAGTATCCATACACAAAATCTATTTTTATTTTAAACTGAGACACTATGGAAAAATACCATAATTCTATATATTAATGTAAACATTACATGTAATGATGATGATAATAATACGAATAATAAGAATATTATTATCATTACAAAGAAACTAGATAAAAATAGCATGTTAATGTAATCCACCAACTCAAAATTCTTCATGTTATTTGTGAACATATAATTATATATTAATATCACATTAATAATAATAATAATAATAAAATGATTTATGTTATTATTATTATAATAAAAAATTAAAATAAAGTTATCCTTAAGAGATTATTAATTTTCATATTATTAATATCCCAAAATTTTTCCCACACAATGACGCACAATATTTTAAATATATATATAGATAGATACATACATAGAAACACACACAAACACAAACACACAGATATATAAATATATATATATATATAATAGGAAGTTTATCGGGGATCTTCCACACATAAAAAAAATTGAGGAACAATACATTGTCTTGGGGACTTGTCTTAACACACCCCCCAAACACTCTTATCCATTATATATTTTATCAATTTATTAATGTTATACATTTTTTTAATATTCCTCATTACCACGGTCTAATTATTTCCTAACCAATACCCCCCCCCCCATTTTCAGGAATAATTACCTCCCACAACTCTTACATAAATGTCCACCACCACTTTTAATCATCCCACATCACAACACCTCAAATTATCTACTAATATTCCATTATATTAGAAATACATTGACATAGATCAGAATTTCATATGGATCCAGTAAAATATGTCCCCCCAAACTCCAGACATAGTCCATCACCATCACTACCTTTTAGATCAGGCTACCACATAAGATCCTCATTCCATATTTAATTCATTATCCATAATTGGGAAATTACATAGTTTTATAGTATATTAGATCGTTATATATAGTACTGTTTGAACTAGTACCCAGACACCATAGCATAGAAACTCCATTGGGAATCATAAACATGCTCTCATACCTTTATAATGGAACCTAACCACATCACATGCGTAGGATGGGTCAATTGGAATCTATAAAAAAATTCAGGATTCCTCCTTTATTATAGATACCCCATTATAAAATTAAATGAATCATTATTTGATAGTGGATCTTGTGGACTTTTATTATTTGTGAATCTATATTAGGGGGTGTTTTTATGTTTGATATTAATTTTTTTTTGGTAAATTGGTATTAAATTGTAGGTGTTTTTAAATATATATGTAGGTTTCAATAGTATTTTTTTGGACCTTCCCCCACAAGGAACCACTATTGTACATATAGTGAATATGATAGTGACTCCCAAAATCTACCCCTAATAGACAAGTAATTAGAGGCCTGATCCAATGTTGTAAAATATATAAATGGGATTCATTACCCTTATAAATCCTAGAATAATATAAATGAAAACACTAATAAACTATAAAATATAAATTCATATAAAATCCCTTGATAAAATTAATTATTTATATATAATAAGTCTTTGAATTGAAATACAAATGGTAAACTCCAAAGGAAACAACTCTAACAGCCACACCAATATCCAACCTATAGTGTTTATCTCGGTTACTAAATCTAATTTGTAAAACCTATAAAACATATTGATATATATATATATATATATTCTAAATAATTCATTTATACTTAGTATGACCCACATAAAGACATATTATTCACATGTGGAATAAATATATGAATTACACAATGAATAAAAAATGAAATCAAAACACACTTGAAATAAGAAAACTACCAAATGACCCCACAAATACTCACTCATTGTATAATCCATCCAAGTATAATAAAATATTTTCAAAGAATTTACCAGTGAGGCACCAAAAAACAACCTCTCCATTGGGTTTTCACCCTCATGCCCCTATAGAATATTTTTCATTCATCCATACCATATGTGGCCATGTAATCACAGAATACATACCATTTCACAACCATATATCACAAACCACCTCTATAAAATTATAATAATCACATTTACACCAACAGAAATCACAAAATTTATTTAGATAGAGATCATAATATTATCATGTATACATTACCATATAGTATCATGAACATGAAGAAAATAAATCTTGTACCCTCTCCTATAATGCATGACCACAACCATTTTTACTTATCAAAACAAAGATACCAAGTTAGTTTGTATATCACATATAATTAGTTTATTTTATTATAACCTATATGATTATCCATCACAACCACAACAACACTTGTAATGGAAAGTGGGGAATTGAAAGTAGTAATCCATATCTTCCCTTACTAACCTCTATATTCAAGAAAAAACCTAAGACTAAAAACATTTAGTCATCCAAAATTCAATAATAATTCGGTTTGGTGAGTAATAAATCATAAGGAAAATACAACTTATATTATAGTCACATAGAACCAGACCCAATGGTTCTTACCAAAATAAAACTTCTAAGACCAGAACCATCAGATCCATTTAATCACACAGTCGATCTTCTCTATGATAGGAAATTATCCCCACCCCAACAAAAACATTTACAACAATATTCACATATTTTTCATTTAGTCATACCAATCATTTATCCTTGAACATACTATTTTACCTGATATATTAAATTTATTAGTCAATTAATTTCTATATTTACATTCAAACATTAATTTTGATTAAAAATATCATAGAAATTTTCATAACCTTTTCAATTCCATCCCACAATCATTAACAAAAAAATTATTACCAACCAAATTATATTTAATGCATCCATCCATGTTCCATGAAATCTAGAAAATTAAAACAAATCCAATAACTATTTTCCTTTAATCAGACATACCACTGCATTACGCATACAAAATTCTCCCACAAAATTCATGAAAACAATTCCTTTACCCAACCAACAACCACTTAATTCCATGCAAAAATTCAAAAACCAAAAAAAATATATCCAAACTGAATAATCAGCCCAATCACTATTTCATTAATAACAACCATGATTCCAATGCCAATCAGAGAAATATTGGCTAGGAAAAAAACATCAAATACCATATTAATCACAATAAAAAACCATATAACATCTTAAAACACTATAAAATTCATCTACAATAAAAAATAATCTATTCAAAGTATTATTTAATATCAAATTTACATTTTCATAATAAACCCAACAATAACATTTTCTATATTTCTAAGTGAAAAATTCATTAAATTCATTGAGTGATTAAAAATTTATTAATTGTGATTCATAAATAGAAAATATCCCACATAATGGTTTTTAAAACAATAAAAAAATTATAAATTTAGGAACAAAACTGTAATATAATTTAACCAAGAAAAAATCATATATATCACAGATTATCACAATTAAATTTTCTTACTTTGGATTATTATATATATTGTAGATAAATTTCTTCTATAAATATAACAAAAACAATGTCATTTTATCCAAAAATATGTACATGTATAATTATAAATAAATCAAAAAAACCTTACATCGATTAAAGATTCAAGGAACACTACAGTACGATAGAAGAACCAAAGATCAACCATCAAAAAACACATTCTGATCCACATTGGGAACTAGTCATAATAAAACTTCATCAACTATAATTGAAAACAACTAAAACCAAAAAAATTCACAAATATAGTATCTATGAATGGGGGATATTAATAGAAAATTGAGATAGAGAAGAACATGGGGCCCACATTTTGAGTAATGAATAAAAACATGAATAATGTTGTTAAGATCCACTAAGGCAAGAATGGGGAGGACTGAGGGGCACCTGGAGTCAACTAGTTGTCAATAGAAATGAATAAAATAAACACCAATGGATCATAACTGCTAGTTATAAAAAATTTGATCGACCTTAACCATGGTGAGGAATATTAAACCATGGTTGTTGTGTCTCTACTAAAATACAATTCCATAAACCAAATATTAAATGTGGATGATCTCTCACCCGTATCATTGGCCACTTAGGTTATATTAAAATAACGAAAACCAATATCACAGGGCATTGGGATGAAACATAACCCGGGTGACTATTACTATGGATTCCCTCACATAAAATCATAATTTTATTAAAGAAAATTTCATCAATGTCGATAGGAAACAAAAAAGCTGGGGGACATGAAATAGAGAAACCTGAGGGAATCCCCTTTAAAAACATTTACTCCCTCTGGCTTAATGCTGTTAGGATCCTATGGATTCCCTCAGATATCCACTACAATGTGGTGAAATTTCCCTCCCTATTTCCATTATACCATGGGCCCCTTGCCATTATGGGGGATTCATCCTCATAATTTAAAACAAACATATAAGAAATGACCATTCTATATAACAAAATCACCATGAATTTTGGAACATGAATTTAAAATATCGAAAAATTCCCATTGGGAAATACTCCAAAAAGAGTTCTAAAAATATGACAATTAGTAAAGCCTGGTGATCTCTACATGGATCAATGGATGACCCCATAAAGGTTAAAAGTAAAAAAAAATACATATTGGTCACTCTATAATAGGTTGATACATATGGTTCTTGTAAATTAATATAAATTATCACACCAAGGAAGATACCATCAACACCCAACCCCACTATCATTACACCTATCGCAATTTCACATGGCAAATCCACTGATTTTTACTCAAGCACCATGACAACAAAAATGCCCAACTCCATGCCACATATCACCATGTCTCATGGGAGGACATCAAATTGGGAAACCATCACACCCATATCTGATAAATGGTTTACACCGTGGCCGTGACACTAGAAGGATCTACACTATGTCCACCATAAACGGAGGTTTGGACCCCAACGAGCCTATTCATAATTCTATAACTTCTAAACCCCCTTAAACATTCTGTTGAATCTTAAAATTTTAAGGAAAAAATCTTTAAATTTCCATATTGGGTAAATTAATTTCCTTAGATACCTCTCAACTAAATCTAATCAACTTGAATCAATACTAAAACAAAAAATAAAAATGATGACAATAACCTAAAAAATTATATGGTAGTTAAATCTTAAAAAACAATTATTCTAATATAAAAACATTATCATGAACATAGGAATGAAAATATGAGGAGAAATAAATCACTAATTAATACATCAAATTAATCTATAAAAAATAAATCCTTAAAAATAAGTATTATATGAAAAAACTCTCGAAAAATGTAGGCCTATCAAAATAAAATACTCACCATGATAAAAAATAACCAAACATGTCAAGAAACATCCTAAAATTTCATATAAATCACTCCACCAAACAAAATAGATCTACTATGAACTCACCACCCCGGACTGGAGAACCCCACTATAGAATTGAACCTACATTTTCACTAGAAATACCTAAAACCTGAAAACCATATGAGATACTCAGTTGAATATAAATTTTCAGTGTATAATGTAGAGGAGTATTCCAGGGAATTAACAATGAAAATATCAATCAGTTAAACCATAAAAAATATCCTTTACAGTAACCAATGATCCATTCATTATATCAAAAGTTTATTGTGAAATCATGTTTCTATAAATATTAATTTTTAGAAGAATAACTTTTAAAAACCCTAAATCTATATGAAAATGACTAAATTATATACAATTTAGTGACAATATCTATCCTTTATTATGTTATATTTTTAAATGATAAGTTATCTCTCCAATTTTAAAATACAAAATTTTTTGGATTCAAAAATACTTTAATAAAAATAAATTGAATGTATGGAAATATTTTTAATCCAAAATGTTAATGAACTCTACAAACACTACTTATTATAAAAATAGGGTCACCAACTTAAAATAAATGTACTCGTAGAATAATAAACCAAAGCATATCACCATAACTAACTACACACTGAAACCCAACTACACCACCAAAAATATATTTCACCTCACCCAAACCAAAGAACACCATGAATCACGTTGCACTTTTAATGCAAATTTCCTAAAACATTACAGAGGAAATATATCAACATACCATATACCTAGTAAATCAATATTCTAGACCCCAAGGGAGAATGATGTGACCATGCTCTTGATGACCACATCGGTCTCTGATTATACTGATCACAAGATAGAAAACCTGTGGATCCATCTTCACCATGCATGTTCTATCAGAGAAAACCTATATCTATCACCTTAGAATGATCCATCACATTATTCCAAAACGTAAAACTAAAAAATAAACACCCTCTTCCAAATATCCATCCTCAAGCTAGACTACTAAATCCCTGACCACATGTACTCACTTTCTAGATTTCCCAATAACTAGACTATCATGACATATACATATATTTGGAGATGATGAATAGTACTCTAAACATATTGTAACTCCATGATTTTCATATTATATTTATTCTTCCACACACCAAGAAAAAAAATCTTCCTTGGATAATTTTTTGAAATTTTTCCAAGAAACCCGTTCCAACAAATCATGATTCACTTTCAACCAATTTCAAGCCACCCTTTAGAGAAAACCATTATTAATGAAACTCAAAATTGATTTGGGGTCCTTGTAAATTAAAATGAAAACTCAACCTACTATAACCAATACTCAACCTAGAGTCCTTAAATTCCAACAAGTAACTTAAAAAAATTACTAATGAAATCATAAGAACACATTTTCAAACAATCATTCATTCACTTCATGAGCACAACACCTTGATGATTCTATGAAATTATGTATTCTTTCAATATAAGTATTAATAATGTTAGTTTAAAAAATAAAATCACACACCAATATTAGGTAAAAATATATGAAACACTTAAACTCTTATGAGACTGAATCACTAGACAAATTTTTTCATTTTTACAAAATTTTACTTTCATTCTAAACTAACATCACCCATTTCACTATTTATATAACTGCCACAACACACCCATAACACTATCCACAAAACATTACATAGTAAATCATCTATATTATGCTTCCCACTAATTAATACTCTTAAATAGAAAGAAAATCAATCTTAATTTAAAGAAGGATCTCAACAACACCTTTCAAATATAGTATAATTCAGTTTGTCAAATTAATGATATAGATAATTAAAAAAATGATCATAAAAAATATTATGTAAATCATGGAGTCTTTTCCTTGAAGCCCATGCATTTAATATTTATCTTATCAACTATAATATTTCCCACAAAACAACCCCTTTTCAAAAAAAATAAAATGAAAAATTATGAAATTCTTTTTTAAAAAGTGTATAAAAATACACCTGTATAAATTAAACTGATTTTTTTTTTCAAGAAAAATTTTAAAATCAGCACATATTTTATTAATTTTTAATCAATAATTTATTTTATAAATAACATTAACAAAAAACCCAATTTTTTTAACAAAATAACTTAATCATGATTAAACATCACTGTATACATTTTTATAAATCGTGGAAAAATTAATCCAAATTTGTAATCTCAAACCCAAAACAAAATATTTAAGAAATATATAATTTCAAATTAAATAGAAAAATATACTTAATAAATTATACATTTTAACTTATATTTCAAAGTAAGACATTAACTGTTCAATATTTACAACATTTATAATTTAATATCCATATGATAGCTAGAAACCGTAAAACATTTAACATACACAAAACATGGTGAATATTATTTCCTAATAAATGCATTTTCTTTAACAACTCACATATATAGAAATTATGAATATTTCTTTCTTTCATTATAAATTTTTTTTACATAAAAAATCATAATATTGTATTTCTCAAACTGGGATTGAAATGATTATATTTAAAATTAGAACACTGTTTACAACCAATAACATGGTTTATGAAAGACGATTCTGAGATCAATAATTTTTTCTAATTGAAATGTACTTTAAATTACTATACTACCATAAAATACCAAGAATAATAAAAAATGAACATTCAATTGACACATTTTATGCCAAATCATAAAAAATTATGAAGTGAGTTACAAGATTTTCAAGGTTTCCATTATCCATTTATTTCATTGAAATAACTTTATTTAAAGAGCTTTAGATAAATACATGACATACATACCATTAAATAATAAAAAAATATAAAATTAAAAAATCATTAAGAAGTTACTATGTATAGAAATCAATGAAAAAAATATTTTACTAGAAATATATGAAAAACTACACTGGAAACAAACAAAAAAACTACAACATGGTTAACTTTATGAACTCCTTTCATATCCCAAAAAACATAGCATATTTTACACATGTGAAATTAACCCCCATGATTAAAAAATTTAATCCTTGATAAGATATTATAATGGTCTTTATTTTAATTTATCAAAATTTATTTAATTTATTCAAAAGGGAAAACCAACCTTATAAATGTACTTATCAGTGCTCTCTTTCTAGTAGTCGGTATTACGTTACCTAGAGTGTTCAATAAAGAAATGGTCCAGAAATATGATCATATAAGGCCACAACTACATGTTTCATAGCCATTCTTCATTGCTACATCACACAATATGATTTGGTGATACATTATTTCTAGAAAACTTGTGAAATCCTCACTACTTCCAATATTTATAATCAATACATACTATCATCCATAGAGTCAAATTTTTTTCATTAACTAACTATACAAGGAGAACATATAATTTGTAAAATTTATGTGAGAGTGGCCCTTAAATCGAAAATTCAATAGTCCATGGGTTGACGTATTTCATTAAGGTAATATGACATAATAATTATAGGAATTTCCCTCAGATAACAGAATCATATAAAAAAACCTCTAATAAAATCCATAATATAGATAATAACAGATATATTATAATTAATTTAAATATCATATTGATAATAAATATAAAAAAATAAATATAAAAAATAAAACACCAAAGTTATAAAGAGTAAAAAAACCCCATGGATCAAGATAGTAATGTTCATCTCAATCATTGAATCCCTCTTAGAAACCATTATGTCATATTTATATATATAGGGGTGAGAATACTAGTATACTCATTATGATCCTATTTAATACCTGTAATAGATATGTTGTAGAAGCATAAAAAACCTATATTAATAAATAGACAGTCCAACATACACTCACAATAGTCAAACTATAGCCCAACCACACCATGGCTCACTCACCTAATACCACATTAATGTAAAATAACATAGTATCAAATAATATATCAAGGAAGAACTATGTGACGAATTACAAATATGTTTGTCTCTTTTATTCCCTAATAGAAAAAATTGTATTCCTCAATGCCCCCCTATAGCCATGAAATCTCATAATCTGTCTCATATCACAACCATATATCACATACCACATCCATATCAACAACATTATCACATATACAAAAAAACATTCCCCCACATAGACACAACATCATATCAAAACCTTGTAATATAACCACCATTGTATGATATCATGGATATTAAGGACATCAATTGTGTTCAACATACCTATAATTCATGGGCCCTAGAAGATATCATCAGCATATCCTCACGTACATGTCATCCAGTATATTAAATACTATAAAATTATTTTTTATATAATTTATACATATATATATATATTTATCCATCATAGCCTAAAAGACACCATGTAGGAAAAGTGAAAAATATAGTTGTAGTCATCTATTACCACAAAAACATGATGATGGAAAAAACATATGGGACCCAAAACATTTGGATTGTAGTAAGGATGTCTAACTCAAGTGGGGTAAGTAAGAAATAAAAAAATATTGGGAATATCATGGTTCCAAAAAATGGAACTCAATGATTCATATTAGAATAACACTATAAATCTGATGATCATCACTACCATTTTCTAGCACCCACTTTCATCCCCAAAACATAGAATAACCCCATTTCCACTGACTTATACAGTAATACATATCATACTCATCTGATTTGAACATATCAATAATTTACCTACACAAAATATTTTATACCATCTATACAACCATTATTTTTATATTTTTATTGTTATATATAATAACACATATTCATTTAAAACTTGAAATTATATAAATATTTCATGGGTTATTAAAATACACTCCAAACCTATTTCCATATTCATTATTATTAGCCACATTGCATTAATTTCATTCACATTACATTCCCATAAGAAAATAGAAAACACCCTAATACCATAAAAACATTGTATATGCTATGATACCCCAAATTACATAAAACCCTACATATATCACAAATCCATTACTTTGACAAAATAATAACTATATATTTCTACAAAAACACTCTTAAAGATACCACAATATTTGAAAACAACATAACTATCCCATTAAACACTACCTCAACAAAAATGAATTCTCTCATGCCAACTGGGGAAATTCCAGCCACGAAACATCACTACTAAATTAATACCAAAGAAAATAATCATGAAATATACCAGTATCAGCCACCAACTAATTCATAAACAATAATTATAAAATAATCAATATTTATCATTCATTTATATTGGTTTCCCATATTATGAATAAACATATCATTAATTGTTTCCATATTAAAAAGAACCTAATTCATTATCATATGTATGTTATTAATATATTATGGAGGGTGATTAAAACATATCAACATTTACACAAAAGGGTAGTAGTATAAATAAATAATATAGATGTACAATAACATCTATAATATCATGGAATCGTATAATGCATTCATAAATAACCACTTATTAATCTAAAATAAATTATGTCAAAATTGTAATTATTCTGAGGATAATTCCAACCATCCACCCAAGGAATATAAATGCATGCTATTCCCATATGTGTATATTAATAAATAGGGATTTTTATCGAATATGATACCTCAAATTAATATTATTGTAAAACAAAAATCAAAGAATAATATAAATAATGATCAGCCACCACCATGATCACTATAATCATCCTTGAGACCGAATCAAAATGACTCATTATTTTCTGTACTTAAACACTAAACAAAACAAGAAAAAATCCTAAACATGAACTTTATGAAACATAGATATTAAAAGGAAATAGTGAGAGACGAAGAGGGGGTCCTTTGATAGAGGAATGATTCACCAAATGAATCATGTTTTTAATACCAACCAACATATGCATTAGTAAAACTAGGGAATTTCTAGAATTAGATAGTCTTCAATGTAAAATAAGAAATGTTCAACCAAATGAGACTTGACCCTTTATTTATAGGGAACATTCAATTGGACTTCACTATAGTGTGGTGACATTAACCAAAAACATGGTTTCTATGGTATGATCTGGATCAGAAAAATAGTCTTCAAAATATTATATGTACCCATCTTCCAATTCTATATTTCAAAATATTATACACAATATTTAACTATACCATGATATTTTGTTATAAAACAAGTCTGTTACTATGACTTTACCCTATATTTTCTTCGACATGGATTAATTTTCCATATTGTTTCAAGTGAATCATGGATATCCCCATGGAATGGAGAATTCATCATAACCATTTCAAACAAACCTAAAATTCCCAAACAAACCTTGAATTTACAACACCGTAGATCGAAAAAATACATCTCTCTCTTACCAATTTCACATGGGGAAATCATCCAAATAAAATGATCATAAAACAACAATCACCTTAGTGTTTTTATTTCCACATGGTTTAACCAATGACCCAGAAAAATATATTTATTAAAATTTAAATACATGTCTTTCCACAATATTGTGATATAAAAGGTTATCATAATTTACTAAAATTCTTAACAGTAGTATGTGTCATTTCCATTCTAAAAACATTGGGAATTACACATCTCCATACTTCAAACATGGATTCCAACTATTCTAACCATATTACTACAACAATCAAAATTACAAAATCAATATCATATAACACCAAATGAAATAGAAAACCAAAAAAATAGGTACCCCCAACTACCATATACTCGAAATGAATTACACTATAAAAATAGTGCAGAAACGACATGTACTATGTCATCCAACATGGGTGTTTTGGACCTCAGAGAGCCCAAAATCTTCCATATACCTAAATAAACAATATAAAATAGGTTTTAATATTATATTATGGGTTTTGGTGAGGGGAATAGTAGGGTTATTAATATAGTAAATCACTATGGTGACCATTGAGGACTAATGAAAGTATTCTAGGTACATGATTATTTCATTTTATTGTTGTAAAATATAATAGATTCCAATGGGTATCTTATGAAATAGTACTAGGTACTTATTTTAATTTTAATAATCTAATGATTAACATATAATGACCACCAATTTCTTCGTAGTCTATACATTATTTTACTTATTAAAAATCTTATAACCCACCCGTGCTTCTCAATCTCACAACCCTATGAGGCCTCATCATCTTTTTCTTGACATCTCCCTCTTTGTTTATAAATCTCTTAGAACTCTATCAATTAATATATAAATTAATTTTGAATTATAATATACTTTTAATGGTGAGTATAGTTGAATACATAACATCAAACACACTATTTCTCTTATGACACATACTTTCAAGTGGAAATACTTAAACAGAACATTTTTTCCTTTTATTTTCTAATTTTAGGTAAACAATGATGAATTGAGGTATTATAAATGATAGGGTAACTCAAAAATTATTATAATGGTTTTACAATATACATAATGTAATAAATCATGCTTTTTTGGTTTTGTGTTTTTTATATTCCATGACAATACTATTAGAGTTACTATAATTAGAAGGGTTAAGTTTTCTAATATGTTACATAGATTAAGTTGTGTTTCTTGTGGTTAGAATATGTATTGTACATGAGATTTTGGGATTCTAATATCACTCAGTGACCATGAAACTAGGTAGAGTGTGAACTAATTATGTTAATTACACCCCAAATGGTTCATTTATCTTGGGATTATTTTCAAGTATTAAATGATAATTTTTTTTCGGTCAGTATAAGGGTTTCAGTTGAATTAAACCTTTTATTTGTTTGGTGAGTTCATCAGTTACCTTGATAGTTTTTGGGAACTATAGTTTGGGTTATTTTTTGAGGTGTTTCTAATATAATTAATGGATATTCATTCCAAAGAATAATTTTTATATGGTTGGGGTAATCTGGTTTTTATTAATAGGTTAATTATTGGAGAATGTCTGACCTCTTGGGAACAATTAGATAGCATGTGAATAAAATAATCTTTTATGGGGCATGATATGTTTTTTGAGAGGATTCACAGGCCTTATAAAATGAGAATTTTTATAGATTTATAAATTTTATTAGAATTTATGGTGAGTATACTAACATATATAATGATAACATGTTTTTAATATTAGGTTCAATAATTGGTTATTATATGGGTTTGTTTTTGAAGAAGAATTTAGGAATGGTTATTCTGATGAATGTGGGGGGAATTTTTTTTAATTAAAATTGTCCAAGTTAGTTATCTTGGATTAAGGTAAGGTATATTATATGGTACAAGATACAGTAGCTAACTGGTTCAACCTAACATACTTAATTGTTGGATAATGGTATGTTGGATGTGGCCTATACAACATTATGACATTTATGTTAGGTTATGGGTAATGAGGGAAAATAATGGGATGAATATTTCTTCAGTTGATAGATAATATGTGGGATGAACAAGATGATATTGGTTTTAGAGAAGGTATTATATTTGGGTTAGATATTCTAGGGGTGGTTTTCTCATTTTTTTGACCCTATTGTGATGTAACATCCTTGTATAATAATTTCAATTTCATGATATATATCAAATGTTATAGGTGTAGTAAGTATCACGATAGACATAATTGAAGTCTAGTTCTATAATAAAATTATTATAGGAGTTTCAATAGAATAAACTAAAACATATTAAGAAATTTTTCTTTAAATAAGTGTAATGTCTTTGATGTCATACTTTTCATGAACACTAAGTTTAAACAAACCTTGCTATACTAATGATATATTATTATTACATGTGATAGTTATCGCATAGACTTTGGATTGATTATTATAAATTGAACCAATTAAGATAATAAAATAACATTTCATACATAGATTGAAAATTAATGCATTGATAATTAATTAGTTAGAAATACTGGTAAAATCATCTGAAATTTAAAACAATCTGTTTTTTAGAAAATAATTTTTATTCTTGTAATGAGTTTATTATAAATAAAATTAATCACAAATGATGAATAATTTTAATTAATATTTCAAATAATACATTCAAATAATTCATTTACCATTTCTCCAATAGGTTTAACTATGGAATGAATAATACTAAATTCAGTTTTATGATTAAAATGTATATTTAAAAAATAGTATTTTATGCAATTTGCGCAATTATTTTAAAATTAGTTTTCAAAAATTATATAATCCAATTAGATAGAATATTTTAAATTTTTTAATTATCATATATATAATTTTTATCAAGGTTAATTTTATTTTCAGGGATAATGAATAGTAACTGAGGTAAAAAATTCCTTACTATATTAAAGGTAAAAGAGTTATTTAGTATTTTATATAAACATATATGGGATAAAATAACATAATTTTTTTATAAATATAACTGATTACAATGATTTTGGTCCAAAATTATTTTATCGTTTAAATTGGGTTAGTTTTGTACCAATTTCACTTGAATACGACATTAATTATATTTCACTTATTAGTGTATTTAGACGTGTCCAACTCCCATAATTTATTAAAGTAAACCACTTATACTCTCATCTCTGTACTATTAATGAATTTTATATTGACCATTATCTTCCCAAATAATATCCAAATTTCTTTCTCCATAACCATGATATACTATTCATTACAAAAGACCTTTCCAAGAAAGCCATAGGGTACTTTTCAAAGGGGGATTCCAAAATAAATGGTATATATTCTTACAGATCTTTTTTCTAAATTATTTTTTTAGTAAAAACACTATAAATTTTATGAAGTCATATTAACATGATAGATTAAGTATCTTTACTGTAATATGATTTATTTTGTCTTGTCCATTTTCTATCTTTTTTAATTTATATTGGAAACTGATAATATAGCTTGTGAAGATGTCTGGAACACCACATACAAAAAGAGATCTGATTTTATTTTTATTTACTCCTTTAATGTATTTTAATGTCGATATATTTAATAAAAATATAATTTATATGTGATTTAATTACGAATCTATAAACATAGTTACTATTTATAGTTCTTTCTTTATATCCATCCAAAATATGAATCATCACTTGTTCATGATTACTCATTAATGTCTGCACGATGGTATAAAAGTGAATTTTCATAACAGATTTATAAGAATGGCTAGATAACTATACATAAATATTAAATACGATACTTATTTCATGGTAAATGTTATTTATATGATGTAACCATGAATAATATTCAAGGTCCAATACCATCAAACAAAAACATTTTGGAAAACATACCAGTTTTCACCTAAATGTTTATTTTAAATATTTTTTTTATAAAATGATGATTAAAAATTATACTGGAATGATAAATAGTATTTCATCACAGAATATGGCACACAAATATACTTATTTTAAATTATGATTTATTATACAATAGGTTTTAAAGTGTGTGAAACTCGATGAGACTAAAGGAAAGGATTTATTTTATAATCTCATTTCATTTTGGGATTATCTATGCTAAATTTCCATTGAAGGAAATTAGGTGGTTAATATAATTTAAATACATATTTTTATTACCATTTTACGTATTTCTAATATTTTACTAACATGGTAACATTAAAATATTGAGAAAATGTTTCTAAGATCAACAAATATTATTTCACCTTTGGTCGATGAATTTTTTATACTATGTATATGTTTATTAAAAACTTTTCATGAACATAATTGTCTATAATGAAATAATTATTTAATTAATTTTAAAATAAATTTTAATTTTCATTCAATAATTTATAATCTAATTTTTACATTTTATTTCGAAGCGAAAATTTATTACTTTTTTTGAAAAACATGTAAAAGAAATTTTTTGATATTTGCCACAAGTGAATATTTTCCTGCCATCATGAATATTTAATAAATTTACGATTCCTTTATATGTCTATATGGATATTCTAACATGTTATCATATTATGATTTGAATAAATGTTTATGAAACCCATATCCTATCCATTTTTTGTTATGATGAATTTATTATAGATTTAATGGTATTTTAGCACATGTATGTATGGGTTTCATTATGTGATGAGTTTCCGTGGATTTATATTTCACTCACAAGATATTGGTAAATTTTGATATCTCATGAGAAAATATGGACATGAATATTGAGTGAATATATCTCTGTATGAGACTCCTTAAATTATGATATTATTGGGAGGGAAATAAAGCTATGTAAATAAGGGAACGAGGAGTGGACATATTCCATTGTGATTTTTATCAGTTCTCCTTAACTAAGGAAACGATTTCATATTCTTATGTATTTTCCACAAACCTTTGTCTTTTGATTATGATATGATATCATGACTCATGATTTATTATTGATGAATCAAAAATGATATTAATTGTGAATTTTGTTTTGGGAAAAAATTATAATATGATTTATTATTAATGACATTGTATTGGTTGGGTATCAATTTCATAAGTTATGATATTGTTATCATACCATTTTGCTTATTATTCTCACCATGAAGGACCCTGAGAACAATGGAATTGTGAAAAATAAGTAATTTAAAATTTTACATTTTGAGTCATTTTAATATATGAAAATATAAAATAACACATTCTTTAATTTATCAATGGATTTCATCAAATTCAATTAAATCGGAAATAATAAAATCGAATGAAAATGTAAATGGATCCTTGGTCATTTGAAATTGTACCTATTATTTTCTCACCATCAGTATGTCATGGCTTTAAGGTACCAAGATAGGTGACATATAGATCATCCACATGTGCACCAAACTCTTGGATTAGTGATCGTTGATTATTGTGTGCTGGAAAGAGAAATTTAAGATATTTATAATTTCCATTTGATTGAGTGAAGAACATGGTCTCTATCACGAAAGTTGGATCGATCTGGCATTTGTTCATTACTCTTAATCTCTATCTAAAAGAATGAAAGGAAGTAATAGTAGTGATTGTATGTCAAAATTTATTTAAATGCTAAAAAATAAAATTCAGGAGGCATAAATTTTGTTTATCTCAATTTTATTATTTCCAGTAGTTTACTTTGGTCCCAAGAATGTAATAACATTAATTTTAATACCTTTTTACACACTTATGATCCAATTAAACTTTTTATTAATATAATGAATGTTTTATCAATCACATAAAAGAATTAAACATGTTAACTCATAAAATATGAACCATTAACTCAACTCTATCATCCTATAATAATTTAATAAACTGGAATAAAATAATGTTCATTTGGAAAATAACATTTATTATTATTAAATTTTAAAAATAGACATTTTACGAATATATTGAGAAAAAAATCCAATCGTCATTATTATAAAAATGAATAATAAAAATGAATCATTTTTATAAAACTAATTCAACTCAGGAAATAATCAACCCTATTTGTGGGGCCCACTACATTTTTATCTTCTTTTAATATGAATAGGTGGAACTTGTGGAAGAAAATAATATGTTACCCTATATGATCTTATCTCGATAGTAGTGAGTCCAACTCATACACAAAGTTCATAGTCATGATACACATCATGGTCTCTACGGTGATAATTAATTTCATAACAACAACTACCTCCTAGGAACAAACAACATATAATACTCTGTCTCCCTTTCATGATATCTAATAAAGTATTATACTCACTTGCGCCGTCATCCTTTTGAAGCTATATATTTTTCAAGACCTTACCGAACATATATACATTATTGTATAATGTCCAAGGATTTAGTAAATGTGTTATTAACCAAGCCAGCCTAGTCCCATGTGATATATGTTCCTCAACATGAAAGTGAAAAATTTTATCTTGATCATTGACCCAATGTCATTCAATCAATGAAACACCCAATATAATCATCCTCTACTCAAATTCAATTTCATTGGTTTTACCTTGAACCGATGTTAGCAATGAAATGTTACACTAATATAATGATATAAATTCTATAAAAAATAAACATGTTCGTAGATAGGGAGAGACAATGGCATTGAAACATGTGGTGTTCTTAATGTATAGTCATTCCTAAGGATATAATATACTTGAGATCACAAAGTGTTAACTTCGTGAGAATGATTATCAATTCTTATGATACCCCTACACTTGGAAGTCAGTCATCATCTGTGTGCCATTATAATGATGAATCCAGACCATAGGAAATATATTTAATGTCACTGTTAATGTATCTTGGCATTCTTATTATAGCTAGGAACTTCTATAACCTATTTATATGACACATAAACTTTGAAAAATACCATTAAAATAGTTGATGTTGATGTATCATCGCTATTTTTGTATGATTAAACATAATTATATTTGAAGATGTAAAAATATAATAGAAATAAAATTACCTAATGTTGTTTAGTATAGGGAACCTACTCATAATACTACCATTTGATCTTGATACAACTATGAACAACTCTGAACCCCTAGATCTCAAATAAAAATATTTCTTCTCCTGATATATGAATTTAGTCATGTGGACTACCTTGTTATTCTTTATGACAACTCGAATAATAATGAATTCACCCAATGAGTAATATACATTTGGTAATAAATCATAAAAACTATATTCTCTATCCTTAGGTGTGACCTAGGATCATGAAAATGAGAACTAATGTAGTATTATAATTGTACATTGTAACAGGTTCTACACTAATAATTACACTAATAATATTGAAAAAAAGATGCATATCTAAATTGCATCCTTTTCTATATCAGTAGATTCATTATACTCAAATTATAATATAGAATCAACAAACATGAACTAAATGTACCTCCTTCTGACTGTTATGACACCACTCAGTTCAAATAGATATCCGGAAAATGAATTCAGATCAAATTGATCTATATAGATTTTTTCATCAATGCATCCCCTCATGAATTTATGATCATATCCTGCTTACACTAGGAACATATCCTTTTCATGTCTTAATTATATTATGATAGTTTTTATATATAATCATTGAATATATCTTATATTATCGTGATATATTCCTACTATTATTCAAGTAATGGAGAAATTAAATCTAGTATATATAATGACATACATTATTGATTAGACTGTAGATGAATAAGGTATTTTAATCATTATTTCAATCTAATAATGTGTTTGTGAAAACATATTCTTGGAAAGATTAATGAAATATGACACTATATAAAACCCTCTTAGATTATTCAATATTTTAGCCTTTTAATATCATACCAATATATGTGCATTCGTATAGCCCAAACAGCCTCTCAAATTTATCTTAATTTATTTTTATCCCTAGGATATTGGCTGATTCACCTATTCCTTTCATGGATAAATATTCGTTTATCCAATCCTTCATGGACTGTATGAATTGCGCTTCATTTACAATTAATAACATTTCATAACATTTAATACTAAGAAAACAAAATAAGTACAACTAACCATTTTATAAACACATATACCCCTTTCATTCTTAATGAATCCAAATTCTCTTTTGGCCTTCTCAAAATTAACATTCAATGATCATGATTCTTTCTTCAGTCCATAATTGGATTTTTATTATTGCATATATTATTAGTACTATTTGACATTATAAAACTTATGGTTGTGTCATATACAAATATTCAACCGACCACACATTAGAAATGTTTTTTTGAAATCCACATGATAAATTTCATCATCAAATAAGGCTATTATTACAACTAATATTCTAATTAATTTTATAATATTGACTAGTGCAAGGGATTTAAATTAGTCAATGCCTTGAAATTTTCTGAAACCCTTTATTACTAGTAAATCTTAAATGTTTTAACTTTACCTACCATGTTGAGATTTTTCTTGAATACTCATTTACACCCAATAGATTTCACATTATATGGTGGGGATACCAAAATCTGAACATTATATTTTATATTAACATCATTTCAAAATTCATAGCATCTTAATATTTAGAATCGTCCTTTCAATCTACATCATCATTTTTGGTTAGAGGTTCACCATTATATTGGAGTAATCTATTACCTGGATAAAGGACAAATAAACCATATATCTCTAGTTATCTAACCTCTCTAGTAGTCATACACAATACTTGTCTCTCATGAACATCTTACTCTCTTACTACCACTTAATTAGATTGTTCTCATACCAATTATTCCGAATTTGGATAATTAAATTCCTCAAATTCAACCTAGCTCCCACTATTTATATTTGAAAGTTTTTATATTTCTAGAAATGTACAGTGTCATTAAAAAATAAACATTCTATAAAAAGGATTGTATACGTAATATACTTAATTCTAAATAGGATAACCTAAAAAGATGTAATTCATTCCATAAGATGGTAATTTGTCACTATGTATAATCTTGAAAAACTTATTACATACCCATACACATATATGAGATAGTCTTAGCTTTTTTCTATAGAATAATTGATATGTAATCCCACCCCTACATTATTTGATACTATATTTTGTGTATATTCCTTATCCTAGAGTGCATATCCAAAAAATGATAATAGAAATTTTTATGAATTTTTATCAATGTAACCATGTCATGAAGATTTTAAACCCTCATTTCAATATCCCCATTCAAATGAGTTGTATAAGATTAGGAAAGAATCCCACACTTATGTATATGATCGATGAATAAATATTTAAGATATTCTACACCATGGTTTAATATGAGTTTGTTAATATTATTAAGATGCTAATTTTATAATTCATTATTGTAGTCCTTAAACATGATAATAGAATATGATTTATAATACATTTAGTAGATATATCAATATCTACTATAGTCATTAGTAACATTAATTAATTAATAAAAACGACCAATACGTCTTCTAGAAATATACCACATACATCATTTATGCACCATAAATTGTAATTTGGCCTCTAGTTCACTCTCACTGAAAGATGATTTGGTCATTTTACCTTGTAAAAAATAATGAAAAATATCCAAGGGTTTTATCTAAATTGGTTCTAAGTACCCAACATGATGTAGTTTTATCAAACACTTATCATTTACATGAGTTAGCCTAATGATATATAGGGGGGTAATATATGATTCATTCTTTCTAGATTTTCTATTGATTTACAAAACTAGATTTTCTAGTTTAGGTATATATAATCCATTAATATCATGTTCCAAACGATAAAATATTTTTTCCATATACAAAAAAAATCAATTATTTCCAAAACTTGAAATAAAATCAAACTGTGGATAAACTCAACACTAAAATTATTTTTTGCATAAAAATGTGTTCATAATGACAATTATTTCATAAATGGACAATTGAATTGTCAATATAATATGAAAATGTTCTATATCTAATGCTACTAGTGTCACCCAATTTTATTCTCATCTTGGCATGATGAATGATTATTATTGGGCCCTCAATCCATCATTGTATTACGATTCATTGGGTTATTTAGACCATTCATGGTATTTGGTTCCTGTTTTGTCTAGAATTTTTTGCATATAGGACCTCATGATTTGTTTTGGGTTCACACCTAGGACAATTTAAAAGGGGGTCTCCATTATTATTTTATGAAAAGTTGGCATGAATGTCAAATCATTAAATAATAAAAAATATACATGAAGCCATTATTGTAATGGAATTTATTTCCACATGTAATGTAGAATAATTCCTTCTCATTTCTAACCTTATAGTTTATTTTATTCTTATAAATGACGTGCATTACTGTCACTGATTGAGGCATAGCCTTTGAATTTTTTTTTCTTCCATTCCTTCTTATTTTTCTTCATAGGTATTAAGGAGTAAGAATTCATCATATCCTATCTTCAGGGAGATATAATTAAGAAAATATGACTGACTTATTCTTATTATTCATGTTATAATTAACTATAAAAATCATTAATCTGTGATGTAAAGAGGAAATAATGAGACCAATTTCTAGTTCATGGTTCAATTCTAAGCAAAGGGTATCAAGTATGTCATTGTACCTAATCAACAGTAGTATATGTGATCCTACCCGATTCCCTTATATGTATTCCATCCATATAAACCACCAGATGCCATATTTCATTATTTTTAAACACTATCTTGATATAAATCATGTAGATAATATATCATTCATAAATAATATTTATCCTTATTCATTTTATGTGTCTCACTCAGCATACATGACCATATTAAGTAGGGAAAAAAATATAATCGTTCATATGATTCTTGTATTTACCTTTAACTTCTCTTCTCAATACTTGATAATAATCAATAGGAAGTGGGGAATATGACACATGAATATTCCTCTCTTATAATATTAATGAACACATATTACTCATGTACTCATGGAAGTTATAACTAGTGAAGATCTTCTCTTAATCCAATATTGATTGTAGTGAAATTGAGTTGGTGGAGGTTGTTATTTTATCTAATAGAAGTAAATTTAGCATAATAATACTTTATGTTTATTATTAATAGACATTTTCCATTTATTAATGTTACTTTTATTTTACTATTTTACCAAATCATAGTGGATTTGAGCTATTTGATTCAGAATAATCAGTTTCATAACTATTTTAGTTGAATGGAAAATTAAAACACACGTAATAGACCTAGCTATGAAATTTACTCTACTCTGAAACATTAAGGTATAATTTTGACTATCTAACCACATCACACATGACTCTGGAATATGGTAATTGGATTCCCATCTTATTTAAATAATTACATTAAATTTCTCAATACATGTCCTCAAATGTTGAATCATCATGATATAACTACATCTTTTCTACCAACTTTATTAAATTCGACCCACCACTCTCATATAAACTCCACAGTAGTTAGACGCACCCTCAACTTGGGATTATGATAACTTCAAACAATCTATTATTTCTAAATTGAATCAATAGAAGGTATTTCATAATTTAATGTTTTCCTTCAAGGATTTGGTACTTTAATCTTGGTTATTGAAATACTTTTCTATTTAACTTGCTAACTAAATGTGATTTCAATCACAACATAACCATGATTTAAAAATAAAATATTCACCACAAAAGATTGTTTTCTCTATGAATTATTCTTTATTAATATACTATGTAATTGTACGTAAAAAATACACATTCATAATATAACGAACAATGATTATGATAAAATATATAAATAATAATTTGGTTATAAGATGTTTGAAATTGGTTAATCTATTGAGTGAATAATGTATTGAATGGCACACTAATGAAAATTATTTAATTAATACCAGACTTGAGTTGCAGTTTTTCTAACACCCTGCTACATCACAATCTTAGGTGATGTAGGCTCTACACACGAACCACTTTTCAATTAGAACTATTTATGTTTAAAATGAATACTCACAAATAAATGAGAGGAACATGGGATGAACAATTATAATTTTTTCTTAAATATAGAAAAATAGGCACTTAATAAAATCAAATACAGATGTACGATTCTCATATCATCAAAATAAATTAATTAAAATAGTTTAAATTTTAAATCAAATAGTAAAATTAAATATATAATAAACTAAACATGCATGTGACAATATCAGATCATGATACAACAATATGGAATTGTTTTTTATAAGAAAAATTAAACATTTTATACATTAACATGATGTTATTTGTAAATTTTTAACTTATTTTGAAAAAATTGTAATGATTTATTGATATATTCTACGACTCCTGAAATTATTTTATTTAATTTCTGAAAAATAATTTAAATTTATGAATTTTTCTCAGGTCCATTTAATGTTAAATATGTTCCACGGATATTAATTTAGGGCTTGTTATGGGGTTGATGCATTGGGAAGGATATATCTAGAAAAAACTGTTCAGGTCCATGTATGGTTGCAGTACCCGTTGGGCATATATACATTCCATATATATAATATAATATATATTTTATAAAATTTATTGTAATATATAATAATATATATATATATATTATATAAATTGTTTAAAAAACAATTTCCCTACATATAAATAGGGAGGGCCAACATGTCCATGCCCAAAAAATGATGGTAGAATCTTATGTTTTTTCCTTTTTTCTTATCAATTTCGCTTACATGGAAATAATTATTTCTAACAGACTACCAAACCATATTTTGGTATAATTGGATAACACACAACATTACTCTATCGCACATGGGTTTAAATTTCACCTCTCTCGTCAACATTAATGTACTGAAAAAAATTAAAATTTAATTTCCATGATATTAAATATACAAAACTTCTCATTCCTCGATTGATCATATCCTAAAAATAACCACACATATCAATGCCCCATCAGTTTTTTGGGGGTTACATTGAAACCATCCTTTGGAATAACAGAAAATTAAATTAAAAATAAGATTTTATTCGATTAAATCATAACACCTTTCTGCTAATAAAAAATGATGGGACCCGAGTGTAGTGAAAGTGTAAAAAATATTGAATTTAAAAATAATCATTGATCTTAATTTTAATAAACGTAAATCCACTAAAAAATTACATAAATGGCTTAATAAATTACATGAAATTTAATTTATGCCTAGAAAATGAAATCAAGAAAAACCGTAAAAATTATATTATTTGTTCAGAATCATCGATTTGATTTCCTCATTATCATCATGTCAGGGATCAAATGATCAAAGCTAAGGAATTGTCTTGATAATCCATACATGAACTAAAGATCAGGTATCATTAATATTTGTTTCATGTGTTATAGTATTGTAAAACAAAGAGATGTATAATGACCCTTTAATCACATGAAGAATTGAAACTCGATCGAGAAAGAAAGATAGATATGAAATATTTATTTTTCATATTCTCTCACTAAAATAATTAGAATAAAGGATAAGATATTAAACTTATCTAAATTAATCCAAATGGTGGATCTTAAAATTCAATAGTCTATTGTTTTTATACCTAGGTTATACATTCCAAAATTGGACCTTTCTTCTTAAAAAGTATTAACATTTATTTTGGAACTAGTCCAAAACTAGGTCTTAATTAAATATTTTCTTAAATTTAAAAAATAATTTATTAATAACTTGTTTCAATTTATCATTTTATATGATAATATAAAAACAATTAACCTAGATCAATCCTCCCATAATAATTTAACAAACCATAACATATAACATTATCTCTGAAAGCATTATTTTAACATATTAACTTTTATGAACAATAAAAATGTGAATAACTTGAAAAATAATTAAATAATATTTATTATTAACTCCTGTAATTTAATTTTATTATTTTACTTATGTTTATTCAGACTCGGAAAAGTAACGACCCCTATAAAAGGGGCCCACCACATCTTGAACTCATATTCATATAAATTGGTGGTACATATTAATTCACTTAGTGTGTAACCCTATTAGACCTTATATAGATAGTAGCGATGTAGAATCAGAGAATAAGAGTACATTTTGATAACTCATAAAGGAATCTATGGAGGCAAATAATTCCATAAAGAGGACTACATTTAAAAAACATGATTCTGTAATATAAACTATTTTTAGTATGATATGTCATAAATCAAGATGTAAATTTTTGTTATCATAATTTTGATGCATTATATATTTAATGACCTCACAAAACTGAAAAACAATTTAATACCTTGGCCATGTATTTTAGGAATGTACTACAATCCTAGTCACCTTTGTCACATGGGATATCTCTTCATCATCCCAGATATGAAAAATTATATATTGATAATTCAATCAAGGTAAGAGAATTAATGAAACACCCAACACATGTTGCCATTCCACTAATTAAATGTCATTGATTTTTAACATACTTAATGTGTGAAATCAAATTTCACACATCGATAATGATCTCAATCCTACAGACCAATATAGAAACTCATAGATATGAATAATAAATGACACCAAAAACATGTCCTGTTGTTATTATCATGTTATTCTTCATGATATAATGTAATCTAGATCATCAATTGAAAAAATATGAAGAATAAGTATATGTGATTATGAGACCCCATCACCTGACGGTTATACATCGTATGTTTCCCATATGAGTGATGTATATTGACCACATGGTATATATTTATTATTACATTCACTTAATCTCTCTTTTCTCATTATATCTAGCAACTTCTTTGACTTATTGATACAATATATAAACATAGGGAATTAGAATTTATATAGTATACATTAATGTTTCATCCATATTATGGTAATAATATCCCACCAACATATATATTTATATAGAAAATTATACACATGAAATTGTTATTAATGTTCATAAATGAGTTGGGTCTAGGAAACCCACTAACAGAACACATATGATAATTAATTAAAATATTTTATATTTACCTTTACCAAGTATCTAATCTCACCCTTTCTTATATTTCATTCACCTATGTAATAAATATTGTTTTTAGGGATTTTATTTCTAAGAAGTGATCTATATGATAAGAACATTGTTGGGGATATTAAAGAGTATTCATGAAATGTGACAATTAAGTATTTAGACTCCAATGAAACTTAACCAGTTCTATTCTGGGGAATATATTATTATAATACTTATTTAAAATTCATTTATAATGATTGAATATTTATTAATATAATTATTCGGTTTCCTCCATTGGTATCATAATATGTTTTTTTCTTTTAATTTTGAATATTTGGATTATTTAACTTTGGTGAAAACTCTAGGGATAAGTAAAAGAATAAGATAAAATTCCGGATATTTAATAATGTAGATATTTTTTGGTCTTTGAGAAATGAAATACTTTTTTGGATTTTGGGAAGTGTATTTTGGTGGGAAAAGATTCACCTTGGGGTAAAAAACCTGAAAACGTTTTATTGAGTATTAAATCCATTATCAATCGGTGGATGGGGAGTGGGCCTACGACTAAACCCATGGCTAGACACTCTTGATGGAAATTATTTTCTTAGTAAACATTATCTTAGTAAAACATTAAAATGAATGATATGATAGAATATATGATAAAAAATTATAATCCACAGTGACATGAGATGAACATAAAGTGTCGACGGATGAAACTGAGTGTCATAATATAACAGATCATAAAAATGAATTTTTTTTATTAGATGATTGCATACTATGATTATAAATGTTTAATAATTACATTACGTTTTTGATTTTATTGAATGTATGAATCAATGATGAATGATATGAATAATGGATGTGATGACCAATGTAAAAATTGTACTAATGTGAAATCAAATAAAAGAAGTGTTTGAATATAATAACTTTGGACTATTCCAAATAACCAATCTCAAATTATAATTAACTACCATGTCCTAGGAGAATTTTTTAATAATCAAAATAATAGAAAATTTTAATTTCAATAATTTTTGAAAGATAATAACCATATGGGCTTATGATTAAACATACTATATTTCTAGAATGTGGGAATAAACACCTAATGAAAAGTCTCAATGGAACAAAGAGATTTTTATCGAATAGAACATAATGGAGTGAAGTAACTAATTGGTGATAATAATTAAATAGTACAATGATAGGTATTAAAGATTATTATAAGATGACCCAAAAAATTCAATGTACTATTTCTGAAAACCAAGGGCATTATCCTAGTAAATTCGTTAATTTAAGGGCCATCCCATAGACAAAAGAAGGTTCTATGATATTTCAAGAGATGAAGTGGAATATAATTTATGGGGAACACATATTCTCTACTACAGAGTTAAAGATATAATATTAATATTTTATATAGTTTTATATATTAACTTGTAATTATTTTAGATTATTTTAATTTTATTATGTTTTGAGAATTAATTAACTCTTTCCGTGTAGATCTCTTATAAAAATATAGAAAAATTAAATCATAATCTTTATCAAAAATCATCATAGAGTAATATATTTTTTTGGAAGATTATGAAATTATAAGGGAGATTCCATCCATTGTGTCATGTTTTTTCTCTGGTACAATGGTAACCAGATAATTGAGATGACCCTAACATAGCCCAAAGGGCATTCTTGATCCCCATTGGTCGACAACTAGAAACTTGCATCATACACATAGAATGCGGGAATAAAATTTTCATAAACAATGCACACAAAATATAAACTATTTAGTATAAATATAAGAGAAAAACACTATGAATAATATAACCAAAGTAAAAAAAGTATAACAATCCATTGTACTATAAAAAATTACTAGAAAATAGGTAAAATGACCTTGGTCCCAACTCAGATTCAACTCACCAAGTCCAAGGATCAACAAAAAGAACCACCAACAAGGAATCCATTTCATTTTCTCAATCATGGAAGGATGAAATATAAAAATACTTTATGGTACAAGTATGGTGTTATCCAAATCATAGTAAAATATCACCCAATTTTTCCATAACAAGATTCCAATATCAAATTATAAAAGAAAGTGATTTCAATAATCAAATTAATAGGTTTGAATTTTCAAAGTACATATTTAAACAAAACATGGTTTACACTTCAAGCGATTAAAATACATTATCAATTAACAATACACATTTGAAATGATTGAAAAACATTTTAAATGATGGAATTATCTTTAAAAAATGGGTTCATTAAAAAATGGTAATTTTTAATAAAGGATTATATACACACTTTTATATAAAATAATTTATATAAATTAGAAGGCATGTAAAAAATTACAACAATGGAACCTATTTATTTTAATCCATTAAGTGAGAAAAAATTACATATGCATAATAATGTATGATAATTATTGGTTATAGGAACCTGAAATTATGAAACTAAAAATACTTTCATACATCATTTTGAGCTAAGGCCAAAGTGGACTCATCATCATCACCAAAGGGATGTGATGTGCTGATATGATGTTTTAGAACATTGTGAATCAAAAAGTTCCATCCAAATAACCCACTAAATAACTAAGGAGTAAATGTTATATAATAAAGAAACACCGTTGAATAATATATTTTAAGGATACTTAAAAATTAATTAAATCCCATTATCCATTAAATATATGAAAATTTTACCAATAAAAACCATAATGGTATTTAAAATAAAATCCACCAAGATACAAACCAAACGATTCTATCAAAACCATTTAAATCCATTTTTACAAATAGGTATTTGAAAATGATTCACCAATAAATTTCACAATAAAATTTCATAACTAAATTTAATAATAAAATTTTCAAACAATTCCAATAATTTTCTCGCAAAATTCAATTTTGATGGAATTGGAGTTGTTCATAATTTTCAATAAAATAAATTTTCCTATAAATTAATTCAAAAATATAATTAGACTAATTTACATAAAAAATACTTTAAATTATAATTTTTTTATTTCTAAAAACTCCAATAAACATATCCTAATTCAATGGAATTGAGTGGTTTCCAATTTTATTCAAAGACCCATTTTTTTAAAAAAACCTTTATTCAATAGTATTGTGTTTTTTCCAACAAACCAATTGAAATCCATTTAATAAAAAATCAATATAAAAATTATTTTTCTCAAAATATTGAAATTAAATAAAGTAATTTAGTGTTAATAATTTTTGGGCCTCTTAATAGAACAACCACCCTCAGGATCAATAGATCTCAAATCTTAAAGTCATAATTTAAAAACAGTAATGGAGAATGATGGTAATAAAGATCTACAAATCAAAACTAGGATTAGATCCAATCAAATGGGTTATCAGATCTACATAAAAATATGGGGACTGTGGAAACCTAGAGATAAGAAGAGACAACACAGTATAATGATAATAAAAGAATAAAACTAATCATGTGAATATTGAAGGGGATTCCTCAATAATTGGATCACTTCTTAGAGATATATGACTTCCTAAATAAATTATTGGGAGATATAAGGTTGAGGGAAATAGATTATAAGTTTTACTGGTATGTGGGGTTCATAAATAGAGTTTTGGGAAATTTTAATAAAAAATTGGGTCACAAAAAATCAGACCGAAAGAGTTTCATAAGAAAAGTAACACAGTTCAGAAAAACTATGTGGAAGCCATGAACTTGCTAACAAGTTCCACAAATATTATCCTAAGATGGAAAACAACTATAATAACCATGTTCCTACAATGATTAATACCACTAACACGGGTTTCATTGTTTTCATTGAAGGGGTGCGCGGTTTTGGTAAACTGTTAACCAACCATAAATAAGCCTATAATTTTCTAAAATTTTAAAAAATTTACCCAAATAAACCTCTTAATAATACAAACCAAAACATGGTATAAATATATTTAGAAATACCTAAAAATACTAAGAAGATGTTACTACCTCCCCGCTATATAAAATTTCATTCCCCATAAAGCCTTAGAAGACACTTCCATGCCAAAATGATGAGGCCACACCTCTCTCATCAATGCCTCCCTATCCAATGTTTCATGATAATGAGAACTATGCTACAATAGCACACTAAAAATGGTATTTTCCTTCCATAAAGATTCTTGGTTTCAAAATAAACTATCCCAACTAGATGTTTAGTCATGGATAACTCAGGATCAACATCAAGATCATGCCAGCAAAGAAGGCAAGAAGAATGGGAAAATATATTCCTTGTTAAGATATATAAAAGATGTTATGTATCGACGTTAGCATTGAATGTAGTGTTAAATGATTAAAAACATTACACACCTTCTCAACAACCTCAAGTTGTCCATCAAAATTTTGATAATGTTTCCATTTCCTCCCAATTCATCAATGACCCAACCAGAGTGATCCTTTCAAGAACACCAAGTCACCAACTAATAATTACAATGGTATATGGTGCTGATTAGTATAAGGCTTATATTAGATTTGTGAAATCACCATTTTTTACAAAATCAACAAGTTCACTACTACTGTATCTTACACCAAACATGGTCCAATAAAGGAACATTCACTAATCGATGACTAGCACAATTTATATTTACAAGGCCTAAAAAAGGATACATTATTTTCACAGACTAGAATCTATTGTTATAGTAAAACTCAACCATAAAAAAATGTTCATCCCTATCCTCAACAATATCATGAATAGTTGTGGGAAATATATCCTAATGAATATGTAAATAAATTTTTATTTGGACACTGACTGTTGATGGTACATGATACTAAAATGGGCAAGCGATCCTAGTGCCTCCATAAGAAATCTCAAAATATGGGATGTAAACCAAGGATCCCTGTCAGTGATAATAATAGATAGAACACAATGAAAATGTAAAATCTCTTTCACATAGAGATTTTCCAACTCCTCAAAATTGGTTGTATTATGAATTGGTATAAATTGAGAAAATTTATTCATATGATCTATCAAAACCCATATCATTGTCATCTTTCTATGGTATAAAGAAACCCAACTACAAAGTATATAAAGATCTCATACCACTTTCATGTAGGAACTATAAGTTGTTGGATAAATCTTAATGGTTTCTGATGTATGGCCATAACCTATTTATAAATATATGAAATAGAGTAAGAATAATAATTTCCCCTTCTCATACACATTCACCAGAACTGCCACCATACATTATAGATCATATTCCTGGTTCCTAGTTGCACAAACCACTAGGAGATATGGAAATCTCCCATAATAGATTTCCATGATGCTAATGAAACAAAAAAAAATGATTCTAAAATCATTGAATTCCTCTTTGGAGTATGTCCACTATGTAACTATCTCCCACCACAAAAAGTGTCTATAATGCTACTAAACTCATCATCAAGATATTGTTCCTGAAGAGTCAATTTGAGAAGAGTGAATGTAAACTGAACATTTCCCAATGAATTGTAATCCCATGAGTCTTTAACTCTAATACAAAACTATTAAATGTGATCCATCACGTTCTACTCTTCCAATTATTCTTTCACTTCTTGGGTTGAATAATTCCAACACAAGTAATCTTATATGACATTATATTTTCCTATGGTATAGGTGATGTTAAAATCATAATACTATAGTTATTCCACAAAATTCCTCCACAAGATATTTAAATCTATTTGATATAGGATATAACTAAAACTCTTTGGGTTAGAAAACATGGTAAACTATTCTTTGAAAATGTATTGCTTTCATCTCTTAACAGTGCACCTAAAAATTGTATGTTACATGTTATTGGTTAGATAAGTCTTATCATGTGTCATAAGACGGCATGATTAAATGGGAATAAAATGATAAAATTTCATTAGAACACATCTCTAACCTTAACAAGATGTATAACAGAACACAACATAGCCATAACAGGCCCCTGGAAGAGTCAACACCAGTGTATTAGTCAAAATACATTTCAACTCTTAAAAAATATGAAATTTTTCATTCAAAGAATGCATTACAACTTTATAAGTTAGTTAATTCATCAGAGAATCCATATCATACAAATCCCTAACAAATCATTGATAATATCTAGCTAAAACCATGATCCTATGTATCTTGAAAACATTTTTTTGTTGTTCTAATGTCATAAAAACTTTTATATTCTCTGGGTAAATTGAAATTACATGTTCCAAAACCACATGTACCAATAATTTCACATCTAAGATCTATAAGTCACAGACAAAAATCATGGAATAATGTCATTTATTTGTTATAAAACTCAGATTTATTCTTATATGAAAAAGATGGACATCCTTAGACATAGAGTAATGAAGGATGTTAACCACAGATACGACCACAAAAGTATCAAGATAATCACATAAAATTCGGCTGATTATTTCCATAATAACTGAAGGAGAATTTATGAGACCCAAGAGACTAATATGGTTGTCTTAATGAATGTACATTATCTGAATGTTGGTTTTATAAATGTAATATTATCTTATCCTCAACTAATGGAAAGAAAATATAATAACAATCTTTGAGAACTACTTCACCCATTCCAATTGATCAAACAGATCATCAATCCATTGAAACATGTACATTTTCATTACTATTAATAGATTGATATTTTAGTAATAATCACATCGATGAAGTGAACAATTAGATTTATTATAAAAGGGATGTTGCAAAACCCAATGCGAAACAATCTTGCGTATAAAACCGTTTTCAAGAAGATCCTCTAACTGGTACATCAACTCCTTGAGTTAAGATATTGAGATGAGGTAGGAGGGAATATAAACGGGTTGAGTATCGAAAACTAAGTCAATGGAGAACTCATACCCCCTTACTAGTGATAAACCTTATAAGTGGTAATGAAACATGTTCATTAAATAGACAAAAATAGTAGATATATCACTGCTCTAATATTCACGATCTAGATGAAGAGTGAAAAATGATATTACATTCCCCAACTCTCGATAAAATGGTATTGTCTGACATGATATTGGGTCCCATTCTCCTTGAAAGACATGAATCACACAATTGTTTAAAGTAAAGGAGACCCATCATAGATAATAATCAATAGAATATTTATTGGTAATGTTATAATCCATCCCAAATATGACATTTCGAGGTTTCATGTCAAGAACCAAAAAACTCCATGAAAGCTTGAAATATGATAGGGAGATGAAATGAGAGGGACAATGGAGACCCATCACTCTCTTTATACCCATTTGTGAAGTAATGTCAATAATATACCATAAAATATTAACATGAATATTTAGATAACTAATAGTAAAAGTTGAAATAAATTAATGAGATACCCCAGTATCAAATATTTTAGTAATAAAAGATGACACTATCGTAATGGAATCTATCATGGTCAATGGACCCTAATTTTCTTCATCAAGATACTCTTCCACTACGTGAAGAAGAATTTTTCAAGATTAATATATATGGAAAACTTTTCATTCAATGTATCTTATTTCCCAATAGTTTTAAGATTATTTGAGGATCATGTTCCACGACATGGAGTATAGTAAACATGGAAAAGTCTCTCTAGGTGACACAACCATCAGTAGTTAAAACAGTTCATGGTTTCCTCAGTGAAAAACCTCTTGGAACTCCCCAACATGCCACACTACTAGAAAATCAGTGGACCTATTCTAAGGATTTTAGGTGGTTTAGAATGAACAAACCATCTAGAAATACCTAATGAATCATCACACACATATATTCCCTTTAATTGACTCTTATTTAGTCATAGAGACCAAGAAAATCACGATGATCATTACATTCTAGGTAGGTATATTTCAACCACTATAAATATATCATCATAATTAGAACAAGAATGAAATGTCATCATGAAACCGTAGAATGAATATCATAATGAAGTCCAAACGTGATCTTTTGGTCATTAATCATCTTATTCGACATAATCTCATGTGTGATGATCATGAGATCAGAAAAATGGGTTGAATACTCTGTCATGGTCCTATCATCCTAATCACATCGGAATAACTCAATGTACATGGAAAAAAATTGACTTTAGATAATACTATTTTTGTTAAAAGAACCCTGACACCTTTCCAATCTATGCAATCATATTTATTATCTTTTACCATTATGTCCCATAATCTTCTGCTCATCCCTTTTAGTACAAATGTAGCATAGTTTACCATGATTTCATCAGGTGTGTCCAATGACTAAAAAATGCCCCATTCTACTCAACCATTCCTCAACCTATTGATGGTTATTTGATCCTCTGATATGTTCTAGATTTTGGTGAATACACTCATGAGAAAAAATCTTGAGAATATCCCTATGAGGTTCCACAACTGGAGAAAGAATGGGATCTTCATGTGGTGCCCCTACCAGAGCATGGATAGTAAGAAAAATCACCATTAAAATATTTAAAAATACAATAGGATTAAATCACTATGGTTCATCAAAATCGTCCTATTTAATTTGATTCCCATGTATTATAGAAGGCCCGATTCTATAAAAAAATCAGAAGTCAGCAAGGTAGACATGAGATACAAAATCAAATAAGAAAAATAGGTAAATTAATTACTACTAAAATGAAATAATATATGGATTTCACTCTATCCAATCAATATAAGGTAAAAGAATAGAACTAATATAAAATATTTATTTCCCTATCTACCCCTGGTGTTTTGAGGTTTATTACGACAAGAGTTGGAAATAGAGTCAATAGAAAATACATTCTATCTCCCAAAATATTTTTCATTTCATACTGAAATCAAGAAAATAAATTCATCTTGGCTATAATAACACTTTATCATAATCTATCAAAAGTACCTAGGTAACCTAATAATAAATCCTACCCTAACATAGCCTAAAAGGAATTCATGATACCCACAGGTTGATGAATAACACCTAACATAATACACAAAGAATATGGGAATGATTTTCTCACAAACAATGTGGATACAAGATTACAAACTAGTACGCATATAAAAGAAGATCCGTTGGGAGTAATGTACTTGAATTCAAACATGTATGATGACTTGAAGTACTATAACCATGTACCATAAAATAATAAAAACATCCAAAGTCCCATCTTAGACACAATACACCAAGTCCATTGATCAATAGCTAGAACTAATTCTAAGTTATAATTTCTACTTGATTGATCTTATAAAGGGGTAATCTATAATCTCTCATAGGAATAAGTAGGGTATGATCCAATAAAAATTAGGATTCCATAAATGATACTGATATCAAATAACCAAATAATGTGACTTCAATTTTCAACGAAATAAGTTTGGAATTTCAAAAAGTATATTTTAAAAAATAATAATTTACATTTAAAATGATGGAAATACTTTATAAATTCATGGTTGAAATTTCAAATGATGGAAATACATTTCAAATTATGGAATAACTTTTAATAAATGGGGTAAATTACACAGATAAAAATTTTCACAAATGCATTAAATAAAAAAATTTATAGAAAAAATTTTATATATATCATAAAGAATGTAAAACAGTTTAAAAAAATAGAATATATTCTTTAGAAATAGAAAAAAGTGAGATATAATTTCATATGGCTAATATAGTATGATAGTTATAGTTTATAGGTTCCGAAAAAAATAAAAAATATACTTTCTTTTGATCCATGGCCAAATATGACTCATACCAATCTTCTAAGGGAAGTGATGTGATGATATGATGTTTTATATCATTAAAAATTATAAGGTGAGTCCAAAATAACTCACTAAAAACCTAAGGCATAAAATTTATCTAATAAAAAATGATGGAAAATTTATTTTAGGACTACTTAAAATACATTTAAATTAAATTCTCCATTTCAAATATGCCATTTATTCATTCAAATCCCACAATAGGGTTTTAATAAAAAATAGGCCTCTTCAAAGATATTAAAACATATGGTATCTATCAAAATAATTATTAATCCATTTTCACAAATAAGGATTTGAAACAAATTCAACACCAAATTTCATAATTAAATTCAATAATTTTATTTTTAAACAATTCTACCAATTTTATCATAATGTATCGATTTAGTGGAATTGGGGTTTTTTAGAATATTAAATCAAATAAATTATTCCAAAATTAAATTCAACAAGTCAATTGAAATAGTATCCACCAAAAACAGAATTTAAAGTAAAATATTTATATTTACTAACCATTTTTTTATAAAAACATCAATTCAATAGAATTTGGTTTTTTACGGAAAAAAATTTAAATATAGTTAATTAAAATAACACAGTTCAAATTAAAAAAATTAATTTAGAGATAATATGATTTGGGCATTGTAAAAAAACCACCTACCTCGAGATCAACAGATCTCAAATCATAAAGCCATACTTAGAAAAATCTAATGATGAATGAAGGAAATGAAGATATATGAATAAATAATACGATTAGATAAAAAAATGGACAAAATATCTACATAAAAATATTAGGATCCATGTAACCCTAGATAGATGAATAGAGAACGTGGTAGAATGAGAATAAAATAATCAAACTAACAACATGAAGATTAAATGGAGTTCCTCAATATTCATACTTTTTTAAAGGGGAATCAGAGGGGAAAAGAGTCCTTTTTATGAGATCCAGGTATGAAATAATTCTATCTTCTATCATAGAGACAAGTTAGGGTCCTAAAATAGGATTTTATAATTATTTTTTTAAAAATCGGATCACTTAAATTCTCATCAGAATGGTTTCTTTGGAAAATGGGTTTAATTTTTCCAAACTGTGCGCAATCCATGTGCCAGTTATAAATTGTGCATTTGGATTCCTCTAATAGGGAACTCTCCTTTAATCACCTTTTTCAAATAATGTGAAATCCCACTTCCTTAGGTTGCATGGTATTCTCTAAAAGGGCACACAGTTTGGGAAAATCATGTGCTAACCTACAGTAGCCCATAATTTTCCATAATTTTCAAAATTTCACCCGAATAAACCCCAAATGAATCCCAAAAAAATATTGGTGGAAATAAGTGTTAGAATAACATAACATAGTAATTGGATGTTACACAATTTATAGTTCTTACTACAAATACATGGGGGATTTTAATCTCCAATTTTTTAGGAGAAACTCAACATTAAATGTATACATATTTTCTAGGAATATAATAATTTATTTCCTACAGAAAAACATATTTTTCCAACAAATGATGATGTAACATTTTATATATAATGTTTACATCATGATACCAATATTTTAAAAACATCATTTATAATTATCCCAATTGAGTTGCAGGAATTGAAAAAGAAACTATAGTAAAACCTTGATAAGGGTTATATATACACTAGTGTGTTTCTAGGGGATGGCCTATTTTTTATAATTATGAAGGATGTATAAATATATAATTTCATTTATTATAAAATAATTTACTAGATCACTAACATTAAATATTACCCGCTACCCTATATATATTATTTGTTTTATCAACAGTGAAAAAGCTCAATAATTTTCAATGTGTGATCTTCATTCTATATATCATTAATTGAGGTTCAAGAAATGTTATATTGACATGAAATCCTTCTATACAAGGTATGTTCATTATTAATTTATTTGGACTATAGGTCAAACTAAAAGACCTTTGATGTAATTATTAATTTAATTAATACAGTCCTTATCTATTACCTCAATCAGTTTGTGGTAGTCATTATAGATGGAACTATTATATATTTTAAGATGAAAATGAGTATAACGATCATTTGAGGATTTTATTGCTGACCCTAAGGAATGAGAAAATCTATTCCAACTTTATAAATTATAAATTTAGGATACATAATGTGCCATACTAGGGCTATATAATATCATGAAAGGTTATATTTGTCGATTATTAAAAGGAAGATATTATTTAAAAATGTCCCAGTCCAAAACTAATTACCGATATCCTTAGTTATTTTGGGTTTTATAGATACTCTATATGATTTGTGAGAGATTTATATTGGATATGAAATAATATAATCATGTCTTCATTGAAGAGATTAATGATAATTTAGATTGATTAATTTTAGGAATATTTCAAAGAGACAAAAAGAAGGCTGGTTAGTGCAGATGTTCCCTAACAACCCTTTAGTGAAGAATGATTAATGATATATAGCGAGGAATCAAAGAATATACACGGATAAATCATCATTAATAATTATTTTTTTAATTATTTTTCCTCATTCCAATTTAAAATTAATGATTAAATTATCTGACTCATGATTTGGATTTAGAAGTTATAATTTTTATATTGAAAATATGAGGGAATTATACTTATAGTGATAAATGAGACGTACATACTAATCAAAAAAATATGTATGTATATATTAACATATAAAGGGTTAACTATAAAAAAGAGAGTGTTTAAGTTTATTGAAAATTATTAAAACTCAATCCATTACCATCATGGGAAAAATAATTATGTGGTTGATGCCCTATGCCAAAACGATCATACTAGTTTGTCCATGATGAGGATTGGATGTTATCTAATGCATATGTATTTTTATAAGATGTATGTTAAAATAATTTTTAAAGGAGATATATCACATTTTTTCTAGATGATTGTTCAACCATCCATCCATGGGTTAATTAATGGGGAACATATTGAAGATAAAGAATTATATATTAAAGTGAGTAATTATTCTAATATCTAGCATGACTATAATGAAATGAGAAGGTTCAAAATCTGATTTTGTATAACATTATTACCAAATTTAATGAAGGATCTATTGGATGATTTTTATAACTCTCAAATATCTATAAATATTTTAAATATGAAGATGTATAGGGATACGAAAGAGTGATTATGGTGGGATAACATGAAAAGGGATATTTCAGAATATGTATATTAATGAATAATATGAAAATAAGATAAATAAAATTGGTAGAAGTCTAAGGAAATGTTACAAAAATTACTATTACTATATTTTAATTTGGAAATCATTATCATGGACTACATCATCATACACCCAAAAACATCAAATGTCTATAATATAATTAGTGTAAAAGTATATTATTTGAAAATTTAGAACATTTCCTTACAATTACATAATATTTCACTCTTCATTATATTTCTCATATAAATATTAAGGAAGTTGTATATTTTTCTGGAGTACCATATTCTATTTTAATGAATTTGGATATGAGCTTTACCTTGATCATATTAATAATTCATGAACAATATTTGAATATAGATTTTAGCTTTATCACTGTGTATGATCCTCGAAACATGGATAGTCTAAGATAACTATTACTAACATATAATATTTTTTGTGTGTGAAAATGATAGATGCATTTTAAATATGGCTGGGATCAACTCCTTTCTGTAGTCTAGTTTTTCAAAACAATATATTTCCTTCAGGCATTCATATTTGTCTTTTTGAAACCATTTTGGGAAGGATGTGGATAAATATGATATATGAGGATGATGTTGGATAATTAAGACTATTGAGACCTAGTCTAGAAAACTAAATTAAGAGGAGGTAAGATCCATTAAACCACACAACAATGACACTCGATCCCGATAGAAAATGTATGTTATTAATCTTCAGTGAGATCAATAATTTAATGTTAGTAATAGGATATTCTAAAAATATCACATTGTAAATAATGTAATGTTGACCCCTAGATATATCTAACTCTTTTATACTATTGAAAATTTCTTTATGGTTTCATATTTCTTGTCTATTATACTAAATGTCTCTCAAGTACATTATGTGTTTTATGTATCTCTCCCACGAAAGTACATTTCTAATCATTATTGTGTAATTAAGTAAAAGGTTTAACTAGTAGATAATGATCTATCTAATAAGGAAAAACGTTTAGAGACATTGTATTGGAGAGAGAAGGTTTTGTGGAGTAAGACCACTCACCTACTAAATTTTTTCTCTGAAACCATAAATTTAAGGAACTTTGTGCAAACATGAGGATGCAATGAAGAAAGAGTATACTCTATTGATTGTATCATAGTGATGGAATTTTTATATAGAAATTATAATAGTTGTGATAATTTATCACATCAAGATTTTATGAAATATTTTTCTTTTAATAAGATATATTCATTAATATAATTAATTACAAAGAACCCCATGTTTCAAAGAACCATGATAAAATCATGAAATATAATTATTAAAAGTGATAGTTATCTTAGAGAATATTTTTGAAGGTATAAATATAATAAACAAAACAATTAATTTATTTTTCTAAATATAAGAAATTAATTTAGTGGTAAGTAATTAGTAATAAATGAAAAAAAACCTCTTGGATGTAAAATGATATGTTTGTCCAAAAATACATTATTATGCATTGAATTAGTTATTATAAATTAAAACAATAAAAATTTAAAAATTATGATTAAAAAATTCATATACAATATATTCAATAAAATATTTTTACAATTATATAATAGTATTTACTAGTCAAGGAGTAAGAACAAATTCATTTTTTTATCAATTCATAAGAATAAAAATAGTTTTCATTTAGTATTATGAACTTATTTTTCAAATAATTTTATTCCATATATAGAAATTGAATCTAATAAAATTGTTCACATATTTGGAATTATAATTTCCAAAATATTTAATAAGTTCAATTTAATTTTTATTCATATGAATTGTAATCATGATAAAAATATAATTAGGACGGTCAAGGTGAAAAGGATAAATAAAGTGTTAAACTGGAGAGATATGAGTTTTGATAACCTAGAAACATGACTAAATATTATCAGTTATGGTATTTGGACACACAAATATCTAATATTATATTTTGGGTTTCTTTTGTTCAGAAATCACATTAACATTATTATTTTTTAATGTCATAATTATTTACAATAGTTCCAATACCCTCACTTATAATAGGAAAAATCCTTCAGTATCTTCATCAAACCAGTTGAGACCAATATCTAGACCCAAATCTACTAAAATACTATCCAAAAATCTATTTCTATTACCCTAATGTTTTTCATTACCAAAATACCAATCCAATATACCTTAAAGTTCCAATTAAATGAGGATACATGAAGACGATGTATATGTAACCTCTGATATTTTTTAGTTTTATTTATTCCAAAACCATCTCAAAATGTTCAATAACAATATTAACATAATATAATAATTATATCAAATAGATTAAGATATTTGTATACTAATGTCATATAAATTTTCTATATCCTTCCCCTTCATTAAAAAATTATAACCTTTTTCATTCATATGTTTGGACAACAACCTCTACAAAATAATGTGATGCATTCTTAATATCCTCTTAACAAAGATGATCATAAATATAGAATTAAATAATTTATATTATATAATTATTATTATAGATTGTTTACATCTTATTTTTCTTTCTTTAATTTAATACGTTGTAAAGGAGAAACCTCACTCGTGCATACGTATAGAGTACCGTCAATAAGAAGTGATGTAACTAATTTTTAATCACTTGATTATACAAATGTATTATAAAGTGTATATAATGAATAAATATGATACATATTACATGATTTATATTATATATATTATGATACCATTACCAAGATTCATGTACAAGAATCATCAAACCAAAACATGAATGTAAAATAGACAAGGTTTCACTCGAATGATCATTTTAATGATGAACTGTTAACAAAATAATAATCGTAATTTTTTAATGGAATGTTAGATAATAATTTATGTATGAATATATTTATTTAATATAAATATAATAAATATATATTTATTTTATAGTTGGTTTTAATATGTATAAATAAATATAGTACATCAGATAAGGGATCATTTTATAATCAAATCTCATTATTAGATAATTATTCTAAATTCACTTTGAAGGAAATTATAAGGGTTGTATCATTTACAACCAATACATTTTATTTTACTTTTTTTGTAAATTAAAATTTTTATGTTTTTGTTCCTTTTCCATTCTCTAGTAATTAAAAATATATTGAAAAGTTTTTGATAAATTATCGACCTTATTTCCTCTTTGTTCGAAGAACATTTTATTCCATGTGCACATTTTTTAAAATGTTTTAAAAAGTAATTTTCGTTAATGAAATGATTATTAAAATAATTTTGATCCATATTTGTTCTTATTTTAAAATTTTCACAGTATATTTTTTGTAATAAATTTAATAGAGGTTATTTATGATTTCGTATTTAAAAAATTGTGAAATGAATCGTTGTTTTAATGATTACTGCACAAACACCTTTTCAAAATTTCGTGAATTTTTTTTATATTTGATGATTATTTTACATTTTGACATGGTAATTTATAAAAAAATATTCTTCTTAATATTAAATATTTTTTATTTTAAATGACACTAATAGAATATTATTGTTCTTCTTTTTTCAATGAAATCTCCTAATTCTCATTGAAATGAATTTTTCTTATATTCCAATAATAATTAAGTATTGTTATGATTTATTGGGGTTATGATCTTATGATAACATAAACTATATTTCTCTAGATTATAGAAGGTTACAGTGATTTATGGATGGTTCTATGAAAATTATTTCATTCTAATATGTTAATAAATTTATGATGAAATATTTATGAAACTTGTTACTTTTCTATTGGTTAAGAAAATATTAAAAGATAAAATATTAATAAATGAATTTACCTTCCAAAGGTTATGATATGATAATGTTATGAGTGTTTTTATGATATTATTCCACACATATGAATAGCTTCAATAATGTGATTGGTGGTGTTGTAATTAAATATCCCTCCAATGTGTTTGGTAAATATTGATATTTTATTTGATAATATGGACTCAAACCGAGGGTGAATGAAGTTTAATATAGGACTCTATCTAATTTGATATTATTTTGAGTATCATTGATTAATGAAATGGTGGAAGGGATATTGAATAAAATAAACTATGACTGCCTCGGTAGTAATCCTTGTCAAGGGAAATGAATTGATATGATCTTTTGTATTCCAATAACCTATGTTCTATGATCATGATATGTTCTCATGGATCATGATTGATTATTGATGATAATTAACTCTTATGACCTATGTATTTTTTAATGAATAATAATTTTACAATTATTCATGATTAATGATATTTGATTTATTGGTATGAATTTTATAAGTTATGATCATGTTATCATGTACTTATTCATATATTTTTCCCTCCTAGGATCGTGGATTGATATCTTATATGTTTTACCTTATATAGAATATGGTCTCAACCTTTTTTATGTTTCCATTACTAATAGTATGAAAAAGATCTTAAGCAGTGATCCTATAAGGATTCAACTATGGTATAGAAACATTAAATTCTATATTTAAGATCCTTTATGAAATAATATGATTATATATATTTTATCCAAAGACACAAAACCATTTTTGTTCTAGGGATTATATTATTATGAAATATATTTAATATTAATCATAAATATTAAAATATTTTTGAATTTAATGCTTGGTTAGAATCATACAAGATATCATATTTATCTAGTTAAATTAATATTGATTTCTAGAGTAGAAGAAAATATAGGAAACAATCAATATTTAATTTAGTTTTTCTTTGTGACCAGGACTGATGGGATTCCATGACACAATCTTAGTCTTTTTTATTTTATTTTAATGGAAATAATTGAATATGAAAAGAAATTATTCATACAATTATCTATATATTAATTTACATAATAACCTCAAATTTATGTAACAAACCTATTATATATACCCACCTAAACTGGCACCCTACATGGTCTGCGATGTACCCGAAGGGAATTACCAATCTCCATGGGCAAAAATACTTCCACCCTGAATTTTGAAAAACATTGAGGGGATGATTATTCCAACAAAAAATCTATGAAATTGAATCAATATACCTAATATAAATAAAATATTGGTAGATAAAAAAATATTATAGGCCATGTCATCCATTTTAGGTTGGGGAAAATTGATCCCTCTTATTGTGTAAGATGACTTAGTGCTAGTTACCAACCATTGGGGATGGATAAAGACCATTTGGTATTTCAAAAACCTAGTTGGGTTCCATTATTTATGGTATCCTATGATGGTTGATGGAAATTTATATCTAGAGGTCAGTTTGGCCTCAGGATTACGTATCATGGGATGTCTATTAGAATCATGATAAGATTGTATGTACTTGAGATTTAGGTTACATGGAGTGCATGGATAGATTTTTTTGGGATTAGAATCATGTTATCATAGTATGTAGGGATCTGTGCCTCACATGTTGGGTTCTTAATATTAATCTTAGTCACTACTTATAGTTTTCTGTCCTAAACAAAGATTATCCAGATATATGATAGTTCTTCAGTTTTGTGTGTGTATGATTATGAATTTGGGACATATACCATAGGTTTTGTAGGAGGACAAATATTATTTTCCATAGGTAAATTTTCATATAGATTAGTTTTTTATTATAACATCATGATATTTTAAAAAACGTTTGTGAGGCATGATATCATAAAGGACAAACAACCCCAAGACTCAATTGACCATGAAATAATTACAGTTTAAATACGAAATTTATAACTTTTACCGTAAAATTGGATGTTAAGAGTAGCATTATAAACATTATGATATATTTATATATATCTTATTAAAAATAAATTTGTTGAAAAATTTTTATTTATTAGTAAATCATTTTGGTGAAATATTTTTATTTAGCAATTTTTTTTTCTTAAAAAAAAATTCTTATTAATTTTGATTTTCTAGTGAATAATAAAAAATACAGATTTTTTTAAAAAATTCCATTTATTGTAAAAATAAATAAGTAATTTAAATATACAATTAAAATATTAATATGATTTAAATTAAAATATTAACTATTCAGATATATTAATTCAACATAAAGAAATTCTAATCAATGGAATATTTTATTTTAGTATAAGAATATTTTTTAGTTTGAACGATGGGGTTTTATTAAAAAAATATATTCTAAATAAAATAGTGTTTCTAAATTATAATTAATTAAAAAAATAAAAGAGGAATGGTTTAATTGAAATTTATAGATAATATATCCATAAATACTAATTGAAATTCATATAATGATTATTTCTGATCATATATATTTGTTGTTTCTGGGTATAATTTACAACAGTCCTAATCTTTATTACAAATTAATTAATTATTTATTACATAAATGTACACATAATAAAACATAGAAGATATAGAATTATATTTAATTTTGGAATTAGGTACATTACATGACAACATAAAATAGTAAAAACATCAACTTTATTGAAAACTTCTTTAACATGCTTCCACATAAAACTACATGGGATAACCTATGGACGTAGATAGAAATGTAGTGAGATATAAAGCTAAATATGGAAACAAAAATTTCATAGAATCAATATATTGACACATGTTATAATATCTGAATATACATGGGTATAAGTATAAGGAATGATTAACATGACCCATGATACATGATATATAATGATAATCATAAGGGAAAAATAAGAAATCCGATTATATCATAAGACACTACATCATAAGAATTGCTCAAGGCTAACTGTAAATACATAGGGATGAAAAATTCACCATAGAAGAATTAGGTTTAACACTTATCGCAATATGAAATAGCATGATACTAAACATTACCCTATTCATTGGAGTGTTATTTAATTCTAGGTGCATCCATCATATTCATTTGATTCTCTTGATTCGGTGTGCCACACTTATCCTCGAACATAGATTAGTTCATCATAATTTTTTTTTGATAAAAAATGGATGAATACATACAATTAATTCCAATTTAAAAAATGTATAAGTGTATAATGTTGAAAACCATTGAAATTAAATGGGTATGGTATTCATTACACCATTTTTTTGGCAAGGAAAGTCAGGATGAAATTTTGGATGAAAATTGATGTTACTAGAAAATTCATAAGAAGGATTTATCATTTAGGATTTGATATATCATAATTTTTAAATAAATGTGGATTTAATAGGGAAATAACAATTGATATCCCAATATTAGGAATTAGAAATATAAATCATAAATTAATAATGAAACATAAATAAAGAGGAGATGGTGAGGATCCCGTAAAAGAGTGTGTGATACTAAAAGCATTAGAGGTGCTTATTGATAGAATGGGGGAAACTTTAGAGGACTATGTAGAGTGAATAGAATAGTAATGAAGTGATAATTTTTGTTTTCTGAAGATAAATTGGATATTGGGTAAGTTTATATTAAAAAATAGAAGAAACTTCATCATTATTTCTCAAACATAGGTTATAGACTCTATCTATCATAATAACAAGAACTAAAAACCATTCCATGGGGGTTTCCCATTGTTTCATCCAAATAGAAGTAGTTTAAATTATTTTATATGTTAAATTACAGAAATTTATTACATAATATACTTTATTACGTATTAATGACACATAATCTCAGAAAAATGTTTTAAATATTACAACAAATTAATGGTTGTGGATGATTCACAACGTCATTGTAAAAAATAAAATGAAAATGAAAATAAAATTATTTAAAAGTAAAAATAAATTTTGTCAGGAATACCCATAATAATATTTATTAAATTTTTTATGGTAATAATTATGTCATAATACACACCATATATTTATATTGTTCTAAATTTTAAACCAAAAATTTGATTGCCTCCAAATATTATGAAAAATTAACCACCAGGTAACTTTGATAATATGCATCCAAGAAAAAATAATGATTGTTTCTTAAATATTTTTTTAAATTTTTTTTTCCACTTTTAGAATAATAATCTATGTTTGTTGAGAAATTATAGGTTTTTTGGATAATTATAGTTTTTAAACCCTTATATAAACTACATTTTCCATTATAAAATATATACAATCATTTGATAAATTTTATTCAATATTAATATTTTATAAGAATAATACTAATTTAAAAAACATTAGTTTCTCAAAATAAACTTCTGAATTGAATATGAATATTAACCACAAAATATTTTTTTAATTTTTTTGTATCAAAATAAGAATCATTTATAATTTTGTAATAATGGGATGAAAATATATTCATCATTGTATTAAAAATAATGTAAATAATCATATTTCAAGGGTGTTGAAACATATTTATTTAATACATCAGAAAACTCTCTAATGGTTAGGTGTGCGACGATGAGACATTCATGGTGTGGTCGACAAACATGGATTGGGTTATTATGTTGATTTTAAGAAACTTCTCTTATAAATAGTTTCTCGAATTCTTATGTTTTTGGATCTTAGCTTTGGATTGGTTGAGGGAAAATTCTACTGATGCTATCATACTTAGATTATCCAAAAAATGGGCTTCATGGGGTATGATCCTACTACTTGAGGCCATCACATCCACTTTGTGGGTCAATTGTATTTGTTAAAACCCTATATTTATTATAATTATAATATTATAGTTTAAAAAAATATATTATAAACTACAATGATTCCAAATGGTATTTTTAATATGATATGATATAATAAAACCATAGGAGTGAATGTGTTTTCTACCCCCATATACCCTAATAATACATTTAATTAAAACACATGGAGGAAATTTTATTTAATACTATTCATGTTGTTATAATCATATCCCCTTAAAAAAATATTCACTCACAATATTTATTTCATGTAATAAAACAAATGAGTGTAATTTGGTTCCAAAAATTCCCCTTATTCCACGTCGCTTCCTTAAACATGTGGTTTGTCCACTTCACACTGACAAGGTGCATTGAAATATTTTTTTAATCGTTGTTTCTATGATCTATGAACTTTACTAGATAATATTCCTATGAATGGTCGTTCACCAATGGTACCACCAGCATATTGAGTAATTTGAGAGGTATGGTATGTACTTTCACAATAGTGATACATGAAATGCATCATGTACTTGAGATAGGTTAGGTAGGATTTCTAGTCGATAGTCCACCACTCCGAGTAAATCTGGGAACTTAATGGGGATTATGTATCTTTGAAAATTATTTCTGTAATTTAAACATCTTAGGACATTCATCTATGGAAATATTTAAATGAAAAATATGTCTCCATCATCAAACTCTATGTATCTTCCTTGATTTTCATCATATTTATTTTGTCAAATCGGAGAAGCCTTATTGTCCTAATGAATGGTTCCAAACTTTTCCATAATTTCCATGAACATTTGAGGACCTATCCTTTTTTGTTCCCCAACATCATCCAAGAATGTGAGTGTTCTACACCACTTCCCATCGTGGGTTTTATACAGATCCATTTGAATGCTAGAGTAGAAAAATTAATTTTATGCTAACATGACTAGAGTAACATGTTGACCTCTACCAACATTGAAGTCTATTGAACATGTTCTCAATATGTATTCCATTTTATTAATAGTTAACTAATATTGGTCATCTTCTAGAGGATGATAGGTTTTACAAATGTTCAAATAAGATTTCAAAATGATATAGAAACACTTCTCGAACATATACGTAAATCTTGGATCTCAATCAGATACAATCAATAGTGGTACTTCTTGAAGCCTCAGCACTTATATGATGTATATTCATGCAACTTGATCTTGTGGGAATTATTCTCAAACAAAAATGAAGTGTGTAGTAATTATAATATAATAAACCACAATCTAGATAGCATTACTTCCTCTAGATTTATAGGGAATTCCAGTGAAATTTTCCATGTGGATTGTTTTCCTATTTCTATATAGGTATTGATAATGGTTGCATCATCCCCATATATTTTTTCTTTTCCCACTTCTATTAATGAAATATAAGACATCTTTATATATATTCTATGATATCCTTCTTCATATTGTCTGACCAATATTGTAATCAGATATCTTAGTACATCATTTTTCTTCCAAGATGGATAGAAAAGGTTGAACTATATGTATCACTCCATATCTCTTTCTTTGACTTAGGATTTTATGGTACACATAGTCTTGAACCAAATCAGATAACACCTTATTCAATAACGTCAAAATATGTTTATTTCCATTTTCTTATTGATTCCACATTCTTATGAATTCTCACATCATCTCAGTTATCATCATTTTTATTTTCCAAACATGATGGTTGGGAAATAATTTATTAAATAATTTATGACATTCTATACAATAGGTTTCCCATTTACATACCCTTCATTTCCAATAAGATAATATCATTCTCAATTCCCATAAATTATAAAATTTGTGGATCCTTTTTACTAACAATATCTTCATCATTATTCATTTTCCCATGAAGGTAGTAAATTGAGATGTTATAGTCCTTGATGAGCTATAACAATATTCATTGGATCATTTTCATATATCTTTCTGTGAATATGTTATTGAGTCTTTTTTTATTAATATATATCTCACACTTCTCCCCAAAGAAATAATGGTGACATATTTTGAAAGAGAAGATAACTTCAGCCAACTATATATTTTGTGTTGGGTATTTATGCTTGTCTAAATTCTACTACCTTGAATAATATGATACCACCTTTTAATTCATTATTAACACACATCCAAATCACTTATTCAAAGCATGGGAGAATACAACAAAATGTTTTTCAATTGTGGGTAGTATGATCTCATGGGTATTGATAAGACTCCTTTTAAACTCCACGAATCTCTACTAACATTCATCATTCAATGAAAACTATAATCCATTATTAGTTATCTTGATTAGAGGATTGAAAATCAAGATAAATTTGTCACCAATGGATCATAGTACCCAACTAATACATGGAAACTGTGAATATCAGTCATACGTCATTCATAATTCAATTACATATATTTTTGAGGGGTCCATTTACATTCCACTTATTTTGATGATTTTACCCATGAATGAGACTTCCTTTAACTAGAAATAACATTTTTTGTATTTGGAATAATTCTTATTGATTAGCACGGTCTTTAGCACAGTACTCATATTATACTCAATATCCTCCTTGATTTGGTAGTATATAAGAATATCATCTATAATGACTACAAATTGATATACATGGTAATATCTAAAGACTCTATTAATCATGTGAAACAATATTAATGGATAATTAGAGAGTCTGGATAGAATTATAATGAACTCATAGTGCCCATAAACTGTACAAAAAAAGGAGTATTGGGGATATCGTCTTTCAAACTAACTTGTTAATATCCTGACTACAGATCCACATCAGAAAAGTATTGGACTCTATATAGCTTACCAAAAAAGTCATAAGTATGTGGTATTGGATACCTCTTTATCATGATCTTATTGAGTTTATGTTAATCAATTTAAAGGCACATTGAACAGTCCTTCTCCATTAAAAAGTGGACTAGCGCACCCTATAATGATGAACTTGGGCGTATGAACTGCTTATGCAGATTTCTCATCAGTTTTTTACTGAGATTCATAATATACACAAAAACCATTATATATAGTTCCTTGGATATTGGTAATTTCCTGGTTATAATATTGATTGTAAATACTACCTCTGGTCTAGGAAGAAGACCATTAAATTATTTGGGAAACACATCTATGTATTCCCTTTGAATGGGAATGTTATAAAGGGTGATTATTTCCTTAAAAACATTCATTTAACCTATATATTCTTTATTATAAGGAAATAATATCCATTCATCATATGTTGGTTCAAAATAAGATTCATCCTCATCTTTGGACATGTATAGAATCATGTGCTGATTTGCACGATAGAGAGAGAGAGGGATTACATTCTCAATGAAATTTATGTTGGATGAATTAATGAAAATTCATTACATGAAAATAATGGAATAAAATATCATGAAATAGAGTAAAAAAAGGTTTTATGGGATGTGAAGCCCAAAAATTGTGATAGGGGAGGAGTTATAAACATGGGATGCAATAATTTCCCCATTTTCCTTTTTCACCATTACCTCCGCATCCATGATTTGTGGTGGGTTTTGAATAGTTATACTAGACATTTTTTATATAAAGTAATTAATAGAGAAAGAATTATATAGTAAATTAGATATTCATTAATTAATTGTTATCATATGAATCACAAAATCATTATCAGTGTCCACCTCAGTGGTTGTGTTAGGGAAATCTTGACCCTACTTCATTGAAGGTTGTTGGTGGTCACAGAAAACTGTTGGCTTAGTGTATAGGATTCCAAATTTCCCCAATTCGTTAGAGTTGAAGAAATGAACAATGAACCAATGATTGATGGGATAATTTTTATCCTCCAACACTTTAGTGGGGTTATCATATTGTAAATTTCAAGCTAGGTTCCCTTCCTTCCCCCACCTAAAAGATTTACTCACCCACTTAAGAAATATTCAGGGTGTCTCATTCCACACCATTGATAAGTGGGATGTTGAAAACTACTGTCATGCTTATATTTATCCATAAGAACACCAAAATTATAATCCAATATCAACTTATTATCCCCACTATACCGTTTAGATGTTTCGATCTCCATTTCAACTTTGGGGGAACATTATACAAGATCATCATATCTATCGTAGTCATGGATCACTAGGGATTTTTATAAACAAGGTTTTAGACCACCAAATAATAATTCACCCATTTATCCATGGGTAATGAAAAAAAATTATTATAAAATTCTTAAAAAATTGTCATTGTATGCCTCTATAGATTCACAATATTTTTTTGAGTGTAGGGAAATCCATTTCCATTTTAATACATAGAGTGTGTGGAAAATCTTCATCAAAAAACATTTTCTAGAATCCGATACACCCCATTACATGGATCTCTTCTTCATGGTTCATATTTTTTTAATGTCAATCACTAGTCAGATTATCCATATATATGTTAAGAATCTAGTTGAACCTTATCTTGTTCATAACATTGATGAATGGAAATGATATTCTCAATGGAGTTGTTAAATTTTTCAATTATTAATGGTTCATAGGATCCATTGAATGTTGGTCCCTTTTGAGAATAAATCTCTCAATTGAATATTATTTATTCTTATGGGTATTTGGGAACACCTTCTAATCCATATTTCTATTCAGACCCCGATTTAACATACAGATTATCATTATAATGTTCGTGATTCCCGATCCCATTGGGTTGGAAATTGTGTTAGGGAAGACAAAACATTTCTCATGAAATAGATTGCATACTTGGTTCCTCCAATTTCTATCCCTTATCTATAAAAATGGAAAATATCATTGATGTCTATTTTTTGAATATTAAATGGATCTAAGGGAATCCAATTTCATTAACGAGATAACATATAAATTACATATATTTCATTAATTTATGATTTTCTAAGATTCAATCTATGTTATCCATGATATATTTAAAGAAATATATCCTTCTAGGATTTTTTTACCATACTAATTGATTAAAATGAGATAATTAATTTTCCCAAGAATATCTCCCATAAGTTGCAAAATAGGTGTGACATGAGGCCCTATTCTGTGCACCAATTCTTAATCAGGTCTCGGTTAATGTCGTGTTTATGGGTTTTACCCATATGTACATCTATTCCAGCACCACACCCAATTATTTTTTCTGGAATGGTATATATTTTCAATATAAACAATGTACTATATACATAACAAAATTTAGGGATGTTTACTTAAACATTGTCTAATTCCTAAGGCTTTCACTAGAGTATTGTATTCCAAATCCCAAAAATAACTACACGTTTCCTTTGATAACATCTATAAAAACCCTTCTCTTTGTTACACATTAATTTTTGATTTATTACATATAATTTTACATAATAAAACCTAGAATATTGAAAAGTCTACTGTATTTTGAAATTTGGTAAATAACATAAAAACATAAAGAGGGAAAAAATCAAATTTTTTAAAAAAATCCATAACATGCTCATAATTAAAATATATGGGATAACCTTGGGATATACATAATAATGGTGTGATCTATATATCCTATTAAGAAAATAAACATGGAGTAACCTGAATAGAATAATACATGTTAGAAAATAGGCATATAAATGGGGTTTAAAAAGAGTCAAAATCATAAACAATAAAATTGAGACATGATATAGTATGAAAATCATAATGGAAACATGGGAAATGTAACATTGACATAAAACACATCATCATAAACATAGGTCAAGGAAAACAACAAATAATTCATGATATAAAAAGTCCCATAATAGAATAAATTTTAGTCTCTATCTCAAAATAACATCTCTTGAGACTAAACATTACCTAATGTATTATAGAGCTATATAATTTAGGGCATACCAGTCACTTTAATTTCATTCTCATGCTTATGTTTACCACATAGATCAGAAATGATGGATTCATTCATCATAATATTTTATTCTATGATCATGGTGTGTGGAATATAGAAATATGAGTTTCAACTCAAATAAGTATAAGTGTATAAATATGAAAACCCATGATATGAAATGGGTATGTCATTCAATATGCAATTATTTTTGCATGGAAATCCAATGTGAAAGTTTATCATCACAAAAAATTAACATAATAATTCATAAAATGGTTGATGATAGGGGAAGGAATATATAATATTTTGGTAACTAAATTTAATTTTATGAGTACATGGATAACATATCCTAATAATAAGAATTTAAAATTGAAGAAATATGATAATAAATAAACTTGAATAAAGAATAGAGCATGAGGATCCCTTACTTTAGTGTGGGTCTTCAAATTATTGTTATGATATTTTTGAGATCTTGGGGGAACCACTAGTGGATTCTAAAGAGGTTATTTTATAGTATGGATATGATCTATGGATTTTTATTAAATTTAAATGGTAACATGGGTGGGATTATATAGGAAATTATAAGAGAATTATTTATTATTTCATAAACATAGGTTTTGGACTCTGTTTATTATATAACCAAAACTACAATCCTTACCATGGACCTTCTCATGGATTCTAACAAATGGGATTGTTTTTCATTATTTTATAAGTTAAAGGCAATAAATGAATTAAACAATACACTTTTTTATGTGTAAGTGAGTCAGACTCTAAATTAAATGGTTATGAAACCAAAAAAATATATTAATTGTTTTGGAGGATTCACAAAGGATTTATTAAATTCATTAAATAAATATAAAAACACAGTATTTTAGATGGAAATTATATATTTTTTTGTACATAAACTTTATTTTATTTATTAAATAACATTAATGTTAGTTGGATGTCATAATACACAACATATTTTTGTACCATATTTAATTTTTACCTAATAAATAGATTGACTCAAAAAATAATGAAAAATTCATCATTGGAAAATTTGGAAATTATGATTCAAAATATAATATTCATTATATCAATTTAATTTTCTATATATGTGTAATTTTCCTTTTAAAAAAAGAATCAACATTTATTGATAAATGTTGTGTTTTTTAATGATATCAATTTCTCAACTATTATAAAAATTACATTTGAATTTGTAAAAATTATATGATAATTTTATAGTAATTATTTATAAACATTTTATTATTTAATTAATATATATTTCAAAAAAATATATTAAAAATTATATATATATTCTTTAAACTAATGTTAATATTAACAAATAATAATATTTGTGGTTTATTATATAAAAATAAAAATCATTTTTAAAGTAACAATATTAGGATGAAAATATTATTATTATTCTATATATAAATAACATACATACTCATATTTCTATTTTATTTATGGATATCTCCTTAATAATCTTGTGAACTCCATAAGAGTAATGTTTTCATCTTTGATAATTTAGTAGGGTGGTTCGATTTACATGGTTTGGGCCATGATCTCGATGAGCTTCAACTTCTCCAGTAAACAGTTTCTCTCATGCTTATGTAGTTGGATCTAAACATGGGTGTGGTGATGGGAAATTCCTAGTAATTCTAACTCCCTCAGAAGATCTAATATATGTTCTTTCTAGGGTATGATTCTACTATTTGAGGCCAACACTTCTATTTTCTATTTCAATTATATTTGTTTAAACCCAATATTTATACTAATCATATGATTAGTGTTCCACAACTATATAATATTCGATAATGATGATTAATGGTATTATAATTTTTTAGATATAATAAAACCAAAGTGTTACATGTGTATCATATAAACATATTCTATTATAAGGAATTTAATTAAATAAAACAAAAAATTCAATTTATTACAGTTGAGGTCGTTATATAATTACAATCAAACATACACAAACACCCTAAGAGCATAACCCAATAAATATCCCCCCCAAATAATAGTATCTATTATACTAATATACCTATAATATTATATATATATTTGGTATCCCATAGTCTACCCACCCTCCTCATCTTCCATCGCAATCCCATCTTGTTAAAACATTTTTTGTTCAATTTCATTTTCAAACTGCTTCTACCTCGATCATCCTTGACCACCCTATCATGATTCTTCACAACTAGGGTTATTGCCTTTGTGAATTTATGAGAAATAATAATACCCTAAAACCCAGTCAATCATTTAAATGTGGACTTTCCCCATCTCTTTAATTGAGAATGATACCCCTCAAACCCATCACCAATCATCACAGTCCACACCTCTCATCCTCTTGTGGCTGTTGTTGGCTCACATACTTCCTAAATACCCCATATTCCCTTACATTAACTAAATTATTTTTATGGCCAAAATAATATATCACATCATTTTTCCCCTCTCTTCACGGATCAAATGAAATACCCCACCCATCATGAGTATCCACCACATCAGTTAAAGTCTTATGATTATAGATCAAATTTAATTCCCTCAAATATATATACGGTAAAATAATAGTTCCAGAAATATAAAAATGGATTCCATATTTTCAATAATCCTAATTCATATTATCTAATATGTACGACAGAATTATTTCCCTTAACAGAGAGTCAAACTAGTAAAAACCATTTAATATAGTTATGGTAAAAATAAATTAACGAGGTTGTTAAACATAAAAAATATTTATAAAAATAAAAAACCTATTTAAAATATATATATTTTCTTCCTATTTATATGTTATGATGTATGATTCTTTATAAAGGACCCTTATAGATCCTTTTGGCTTTGGAGGAGGGTGGTTAAACAATTTTATTCTAAATAATTAAAATTGTTCCACTCACGTATCTTATTGAGGACCACCACAATCCTCTCCTCCTCATAACATCGATGGTCTTTTGAATCAGAAATAAATAAAAATTCCTTTATAACCTCCCACTTCATGACTTATTTCCCTTATTTTGAACATAAATCTATCCCATTAATGCTATGGGTGGTTACATATGGTGGTTATCTGAAGAAGAGGTCTCATCCTTAACTGAGTGTTTTGATTTTTTAATATTCCACACCCATGAATAATTCATAAATTATTATTTTATAATAAAAAAAGTCTCTCCCATATACTAATATATTAATATTTCAGTATAGTTAAATATATCAAACTCCTCTAACATAAAATGTGATATGAAATCATCATTTTTCTGTATGACTGACTGTCGCCTTGCGATGTGATGTCATTAGTTTTATATCACCCCTCAAAGATTGTTATAATTATCTATTTAAATTCTATATACTATATTTTAAACAAATATATTCTGTTTGAGTTATTATATCATAGACACCCTCTAACATTATATTTTTTGGGGAATATGATAACGTCTCTTGTGTGTATGGTGGAATACCTCTTCATGAAGTGATGTGATTTATTTTTTACTAAAACATTACATGGAAGTTAATAAGAATAATTTTAATGAATATATGTGATAAAAATAAAATAATAATGATATAAATTAAATATATTTCATTATGAATAAAATAATATTTCTGTGTCTTTCTTAATCTAAAATATATTCACATAATTCATTCGTACGTGTGGACTACCACACCCATAATACGATGTGACTCTCTTTTCATCACTAAATGTCCTAAATAAAATATATAAGTATATTTAAATAAGAAATATTTTAGTTATGATATCATGAAAATTATGTAATGATAAAACAATACAATCCATATTTTCATAATTATAATTGAAAAATGGAAACGTTACTCTTGTGTATATATGACATAATTTCTCCATAATCACAACATTTTTCATATATCATAAATATAAATACTTATTATTCATAAAAAAAATAATTATTTATAAACATGATTATTATTTATTTTTTAATATTTCGTATATTCTTAAACAATGTCCAATTTGACCATAGTAAACACACCAAATCCATTTTGTAATAATGACCAGAACATCCTATCAATCACCTGACATATAAAGGACTGAGTATTAAAATATGAAATTAAATTAAATAAAGTTAATTGATTTATGAATAAGGTATTTGAACTATAATATGTTTTAAATAAAGTAAATAATAGATATAATATAATTATACATTTGTTAAAGGATAGACATGGTTAGTATGGCCTCAATGTAAGGGTTTCTCATCTATCTTGTAATTTCCATACGACATATTTCATATTCACCAAATGTTTTTACTGTGTTGTGTATATAATACCCATGAATTTGTTTTATGATTCATTTCAATAAAATAATTTTAATTTTTTAATCTATATGATTTTCCCTCTTTCATGAGGTGTTTATCAAATGATTACCATTGTAGTGAGGGATTTCATCCCAATTTCATTTTTGGTAGAATGACTCTTTGATATTCACCTATATTATTTCATGAAGTGTATATATAAACAATTTGACATAAAATTTCATCAATTTTTTTATTCTTATGATATTTAAATATTTTCATAATTTTATTATTTCACGGGGCCGAGGATTTAAATTTTTCCAAAGTGATAGGGTATTTTTATGTAAAAAATACACCTTTAATGTGTTCCCAAAAAAAATCCATTTTCCTTCCATTTCCATGTATTTAAAGTGATATTACAAAACTAATTTTGTATTTTTGAGGAAATTTTTTTCTTTCATTTATTGAGGAAATTAATCTTAAAATCTTATGCAAGACATTATTTTTTTAAAAAAAATTTTTAATATTATATTTACACTTGTACGGTGACAATGAAGTTCTTTTCCACCATAAACATTTTATGTTGTCTGAAAACGCTTGTATGAATTCAATATTTATTCAAATAAAAACCCTATTTACATTTTTTTCATTTCATGGTAATGAAATTGGATTTGAAAATAAATGTTTGTTTTTGTTTTCAAAACATAGGATTAAAATAAATGGGAACATTGATAAAAGAAAGTGTTTTTTGTAAGTGATTAAAATATTTTCTAATGGGTTTTATAATGAAATCAATGATTTCATAATTAATTATTATATTATGTTTCTTGGGAATTATTTATGATGATAGTTGGTTCTATTATAAATAATTAATGTGTGGTTACGTTCTTAAATAAGTACATGTAGATCCATGATAAACCAAGGACATGTGGTTCCTTGATCAATAAAGGATTGGTGGGTTCATGATAGCCCTCCAATGAATTGGGTAGTTTGGAGATTGAATTCGACGATTATAGTTATTACATTCTTCATAATGATGAGGAGATTATGTTCCAAGAAAAAAATATATTTATTTATGTCTGATATGGGTGTTTAAATATTTTCTCTGATCAATATTTGATGTTAAATAGATCATTATTAGTGGTTATAATGATGGTATCCTTTCTGAAATCATTATGGAATTCCACATATTTATTAATCTAGGATTGAGGTGTATAAGTTATCTTATAAAATTATCATACACTTTGATTATATCATTATACCCTAATATTAATTATATTATCTATGATGACATTCAATTATTAATGATTTTTTTAATCTTACATTGAATTTGATTTCTCTATTATTTTGTCTACTTTTCCCCAGGTTATCGAGAATGTTGTTTAACGAATTAATTCTTGGAATGTTTTACAGGGATTATCATTATGACTAAATGTGAAGTAATAAAAGTAGGGGTAGTTTAATAAATAATCATTTAAAAACAATTATTATTTTTTAGGTATGTTTTTTTCATAGTTCCCCAAATATCTAACATAAAATTTCTTTGGGCATGTTTTTGATCCAATTATTCAATTTTATATTGTAATTTTTTGATAGAGAAAATTGGTCCACATTAAGCGGTATTAAATCCAAAAATGTAAGGTATAATATTTTAGAACATGATATGATAATTCGGGTTCAGGGATGTAATTTTTATCAAGGATATGGGTTGAAATGTTTAGACCATCAGCCAAAATTTATTTCAAGTATATGACACAATTGTTGAGTTATATACATGTGATAGTGGAGAAATAAATCAATTGTGAGATTTCATCCATGTGAATTACCCATACATTAAGTGCATGAATGAGATCCAAAAGGCGGATCACTAGTTGGAAAATATTGATTAGATATTATAAATACAATATACAAGTAAACAATTATTAGTGAAGTGTGCGTTGTTCAGACTCAAGGGTCCCAGGAAGAAATGGTGTGATTCAAGGTTAAAAATAGATAATCATTTCGGCTTAGGCTAGAAGAGTTTCATTGAACTCTTCATCCAATATTTATTTCTATAGTATCATGCAATGGAAAAGTAATTTTTGTCCCGATATTTATATAAGGTACAAAAATTATTATAGACACACACTAATTGATTCATAGAGATAGTATATTTCTATCCATAAGTGGTAATGAATGAATATAAGATGGCTCAAAAGTTCATATAGGGGTTTTAATAGGATCTCAAATCAAAAAGTTTTATACTGAATCATTATTTTTATATAGATATGGTATATAAGGATATGATGATTGAAATAGATATATAAGGATAGATTAGTCGTTAGTCTCATTCTCATCCACCTAGAAAATATATCAGGGGATTAATGGAAAAATAGGATGTATCATTATCATCACAGGATTGGTTGAGGTAGTTTTCAAAAATAGAACCCCTCAGAACCATCAATTAAAACTAGGGGAGTAACCATGAATTTCTACTGGTGCAGAATAGTCATGTACACTTAATGTTATCATTCTGTGATTGGAAAGATTTGAAATGATTTTTTTTACTATTACCATTAACAGTAATTCTATTAGTCTATATATATGCCACAATATGTTTATGTATTATTGGCACTAAAGGACACTATGATGTAGACACATTCTTAAGAGACTACAATTATCTATCCATTGGACTTATGAGTGATGAATCGTCACATAGTGTATATATTAATAATAGTGGTTGAAGAAGGTCCCTAAATAGTGGGATGTTCAAAATTTATTTCATCTTCTCTAATTGTTACATTATTTGATAATGATTCATCTCAAAAAATTATATATTACAATTTTTAATATTTTTTGGAACTTCTGATGGTGATGAAGTCCTTTTTTGGATATAGGGACACTTCTAGGGAAGTGGAAAGCGTATGATTTATCTTTTTTTCTTAATCCCTATCTGTATATTATGTGGAGTAAGTTTTATATTTCTTAATTCTATATCTGGATCAATTTCTCATCATCATTAGGATGGATTGGTCATCTTCCATCATAAAGAGTTTATTATTACCATTAATGATTCTAATTGACTATTTCCCATAGGACATCTAGATGTTTTTAGGGAGAGTGGAATATGAGGTCTAGTCATGGAAGAACATTCATCGCAGATATCCATAGATTGTTATTTTTGTTGGATCTGAGCCCAATGTTGTTTTATTTGTTGGTGATCTTCTCTTGGTTTTTATTGATTTTTCCACTAACTTCCATGATTATTACTTTATTCTTCCTCTAAATAAGTACTTGGATTTTCGGGTTGGCCTAGTGTTGGGTGTTCAACCAATCACGACACCCTATTATCATATGGAACAAATGGAGTGTAAATATACATGATTTATTTTAATGTTATGATGGTGAATGTTTTTTTTGACATTGATATTTTTCATTGGGGGTCCCCAGTACTTTTTGAAAATATGTAAACTCGTTCAATTAGATTGTGAATCGAATATAAAAATTTTAGCTCAGTTTTGGTTATTAATAATTATCATTTTACCTACATGGATGATTTATTTGAGAGGATAAAGTGTGTAAAATTGTTTTGATGTTAAATCTTAGATCAAGTAATCATCATATCATTGACCGAGAGTATAATATTAAGATGATGAGTTTCAAGAGTAGTTATGGCCATTATAAATTTCTTTTGATTCCATTTTCTCCAACTAACACTCATATAGTTTTCATGGTTTTTATGAACATGAAATTTTATTAGTATCATGACACTTTAATGGTATTGTTCATGGATGATATATTTATACAAAATCGGATCACGATTAGAGAACCATCTATGTTTTGTTTTGGAAGTCCTAAGGAGTCAATATTTTTTATGGAAATCTTTTAAAATGTTGTTTCGGATCTACGAATTGAAATTATTGGAGAGTGTTTTTGAATGTGGACTAATCGTAGATCTTAAAATGGTGATTTATGTATTTTAATGGGAGTATCCATGAAATTACATTGATATTCATATCATTTTTGGTATCAATGGATTTTATTGGTGGGTTTTCAAGGATTTATTAAATTTGTACCACCTTTAAAATTTCATATGAATAAAGTGGGGAAGTTAATTGGTATGTGAAAAATTAGTATTATTTTGATGGACTAAATCAACATGTGATATGAAATCCTATTATGATCCTACCTGATACCAGTATAGGGTATGTGGTTTGCTTTGATTATTTGATTATAGTCATGGATTAAATGATTGTGTATAATGATCATGTTTTCACCTATTTATCTCTTTATATTTGACTATATGATAAATAAATACCCATTAATGATTTGGAATTATCTACAGATATGTGTTCATATAAATATTAGAGGAACTATATATTTTTAGAGGGGTTAAATATACTTTCTTACGATAAGAGTTTCGAATATATCATTTCGGAGAAAAACATGAATATCAAAAATAGGCACTTGGTATAATTTCTTTAGTTGTTTTACATCAACATCACAAACACCCAGGGTAAGGGGAATATTTATTCATGTTATTTTAGTTTGAAAGTTCAATGGTATGTTTTTTTTTGAATCAATGGGTGAGATAAACATTATAACTATCTTCAATTTGTTTCGTCTAGAATCTTAAGAGGGTGTTTCAAGCATGGTTTTGAGTATTGTTTATATTTCATTATATCTCTATAATTTTATTCTTCAGGTTCTGTAGTAAGATAAAAATATTAGAGGAATTTTAGAAACCCATTATGTGGGGGAGACCATTTCTGGTTGGGCTTTCCCTTCAAATGGTAATACACATTTTTTGGCTCAGTTCTTAATCCCAAAATCAATGAGAAGATACAATTTATTTGACTATCCTAGTTAATTGAGATTTGTACATCCCTGATATATGAAGATGTTTTACGACCTGAGACTAAGATTATATTTTATGGGTATGAAGTATTACATTTGATATTTTGTGTCCCACTGTTACACTTTCCAACAGGTAATGGTCGATAATCTAAAAACATTTATATTTTTCTATCATCTTCTGATACGGTCATGGAATTAGGATTAGGTTTCCATGGGATTTGTTGTTTTATTCCCCCATACTACCTGATGGAATAATTGAATATAGGTGGTAATTTATCAGTTCAATTAAAAATCAAGCATTTTATTATGATTAGGGAGACCACTAATGTTGAAGATTCAGATAAGCTAAATATGAAATAGGCCATTAGGATTCATGGGATTTCCGTTATTAGTGTGTATTAAATGGATCTTATGTTTACTTCCAGATTATAGAAGTCTCTCCATGAGGTGATGGTAAATATTTTTTGTTTGGGTACATATTTCCATCCACATGTAGATAGTTTGGAGGAGTATGTTATTCAAATATTAAAAAATATTCTCTCTTCCTACAACTGGAATTATTTTAGTTCATGGACATCCATCTAGTTATGGTTGATTTTGTGTATAGAAATTTTTATTAGTCACTGATTAGAATAAAACCCTTTGAGGATTTTTAAAGTCTCTTTTAAAAATAAACTCTTTGTTTGGAAGTGGTGGGGGATGGCTATCTAGTGGTACCAAGCATAATTGATGATACATTGGAAAGTATTTATGTTAGGTGTATACATTTGGTTATGATTCATTGTCATAATAAATTATATGTGTATCATTAATGTCACCCTTTTTGTTATTTCCATTGCTGTCCATGTTTTCTTGAACGTGTTTTTTCGATTAAGTCCCCATAATCAAGGAAAATAGTGAAATATGGCTTCGATATATGTTAGACCATTTGACTTCACTGAGAGGCCTGGTCTGGTTTCATATCACTTGGCATTACCAACTCACATCATAGGTATTTAGTTTTTTTCCACACATCTCAGTTCAGGAAGTACTATAATGATACCTCGAAATATTTTGATTTTGGATGATATTGAGTTAGTTTTATACATTTTAATTGAAGAGAAAAATGTTTAGCTTATTGAATATTAGTTGGAATTCTTGTATGGTAATTCAATTACATTGTTCAAATTTTTTAGGTTACATGTAACATATTCTCACGAGATGTGGGAGCTTGAATTGGAAGTGAGGGTGTAGTGACATCATCTATTTCCAAAGCATCCTTTACCCACATGACTTTATAGGGATGTAATTCATTATTTCGTGGAGTTTGTAACTTCCCAATAAAAGGATACTCGTCTTTTAATTTTTGATTATGAGTTCTTGTGTTTTGATAACATTGGACTCTATTGAGGAATTTTTTCTTTAACACGGTTTGTGAACTACCTTCTTTACACATTCAAATTGTTAATTGATTACTTCATGTGATTCTATTACCTGGAATATGTCTTGAGTCTAGATCACTGAATGAATATTTTTTAGTCATTGAAACATGTTTGAGTCATGAAAATGAGGATCAGGTCATTATAAAGTTGAGGCAAAAACGTTTTTAGCACATATGGATTTCATGGATTTTAAATAGAGAATCCCTAATTATAGTCATGAATTGATATATACTAATGGGTTTTGTTAAATTTTTGTATAAATAATTTTTCCTCTCATTACAAGATGGCCCCCTCATTGACTTTAGGTTCTCTTATATGGTATATTGGGTATCTTTTCTCCTCCCAGATCACATTTTTGTATGTTATATCTCTTTCATGATTTCACTCTATCTCTCTAAGTAAGAGACCATTATTATTATTTGTTTTAATTGGTTGAATAAGTGACATCAAGATATGTTTTTTTATTTTTTGATATGGTGGTGGTGTTATTCAAGATCATTTCATGATATATTGCACAATATCCTTCCAGTGGTAGTCCATTGTTATTTATGTTGTGGTGGGTGTATTTTTATTAAGTAATTCATTATTAAACATGACCTTTAAGCCTTTAATGTTATTGAATATAATTATTAATTTTGAATATTTTTGTTAGGGTTTATGTTTATTTTTATATGTTCCTTATGATGGTTTTTGGATCTCATCAATTTTGGTGTGCCACCCCAGTTTGAGGTAAGTGGTTCTATCTCTAGAATATGTTAGTTAATCATTTAATTATTTTGATTAAAATTTCCTCATTAATAAATTATAATAAATTATTTATTTTTCTATGTTGAAATATTTTTCTGTGAAAAGTTCACATTACCCTTGTTTTAGTAAAAGCAATGAGTATTTTCAAATCATCATGAAATAGATTTATGAAATTATTTTCAAAGCATGATTCTAATGAAATTATTTGGAAAACATATCTTAAGTGTAGCCATGGATATTTTATTGGAATGTTTTTTATTTGGATATATCCATAGAAAATGATTAGAGGTTAACTCATGGGGTTTTCTTTGACTACTTAGGAAATATTTCCTAGGAAATTGTAAGAACCATTGTGGGTTCACATTGAAAGATGTTCTTATGATTTCTAGATTTAATACTTATATATAAAGACATGATACATGGAATTTTATATGTTTGGTTATGAGGGTTATGGAAAGCATAACCTATGGTGATCATTGGTGTAATTTTATATATATATTTTCTCTATAATATTTTTAATTTGATTACCTTCATTGATTTATGTGATATGATTTAAAAATATTTTTCATTGATTATTTAGAATAGTTGTAAAGGGGAATTTATTACCATGAATTTTATATTAAAATTATGAATTTTTTAAAATTTCATAATTTTTTATGTTGATATTGTTTGAATATTTTATAGATAATTTTTATGGACCACCAAGTTGGTATCCAATTGAGCCATCTTATCTCACACCATATACATCCCATTAGTAGTGTCCAGAACTAGTTATTTATTTTTACGTAGGGAATGGCAGGGCCCCCTAGTGAGGTGGTGATGTTTTAGTCCCCTATTCATTAATAGATGGTGGTAAGATAGTGAGAAATATTTTTCATGTCACATGGAGTATCATATTTTGATTTTTTTTATTTTTTCCATTAATGTTGGGCTTGTATCCTGATGTTTGTTTAACAATTTTTGATTTGTATCACTTTTTCATTTATTTATATCATATATGGAAAATAAATTTCCTAGGTTATCATATAATATTAATTTTTTTTTCTGAATCTATATGGAATGTATTATATTATAGGTTGAGAGATGTTGTTCCCTCATATTTTTTGTTGTCTGGAATCTAGTCATTAGCTAGTGGGGATCAAGAATGCCCTTCAGGTATGCTGTGGACTGGGTCGTGGGCTAGTTTTGGTGGGTATCCCCGGCCAATTCCTGACAATCATGGGTGTATTTTTTCCATATAAAAGTTATATCATCTTGTACACTCGGACACCATCATATAATAAGATTTTTATGACATGTTTGAATCACTGAAAATGTATAAATAATGAATGTTTGGGTGCTCAGGGGGCCTAGTTAGTACATGATAACAAAACATGATTTTTTATGTCTAGTGTTTTATACATTGTTTACATTAGCATTCATACATTTTTATATTTTGTAATTTATTTTAAACCTCATAATATTATCCCATATGCAATTTATTTTACAAAAATACACATTCACTTTAGTGGAAATTCAGACCATAAAACATATATGCATGACTGAATATATATTGTACAATTGATTGGGTTAGTACATAATGATATATATTTGGGAAAGGTATTTTAGAGAGACTTAATATTTTCTATTTGTTTATCCTAGTTTATAATAATCATTTTTATATTCTATGTATGATAATCATAGTGGGATATCCCCTTGACAAATTCAATGCCTAAAATTACAACATCAAATTTATTATAGTTGTTTTTTTTATATTAATGGTTAGATTATTCTGATTTCAATTGTATAATATCTCTAGTATTTGTTATAAATATTTTTTATATTTCAGAAACCTATTATATACATGAAGGGGGGATTGAGGCCAACAGTGCCCTGGATCGGGCTAGGTAACCAAAGATGTGGCTTGAAAAACAGTGTTAGTTCACAATATATATATATATTGATATAAGGATATTGTAGATGGAGATATGAATTTTCCAAAAATTAAATGGACACCATGTTTGACTTCATATAAACATTCCCAATATGATTTCCATTTTAATAGGTGGAAGGGAATGTTGATATATGTCTTCACTATTATAATTAAGACATTTATTAAGGTATTCTGTAAGGGTTATTGATTAATGGGTTTTCTGTTGTCCTAGGGAAGAATGTGATATGTGTATGTTCATTATACTCAATAATACTGTAGGTTTTAGGAAACACTTTTTTTCTTAAATTATATGTATATTATTACATAATATTATTTTGTATTCATTTAAATTTTTTAATTTATGTAGAAATTAAATCATGAATTATAAAACACAAACTAATAATAATTTATTCATTCATAGAAGAATAGTTCAACAAAGGAACATGAAATTATGTACTAAACACCATGAAATATTACACACTGTGTGAAATTACATCCATTAAATAAGCATATATTAAAATTGGAAAATAATGAGAATAAAATATCCTTAAAATTAAGAGGTCCCCTAGATAGTAATTGCTCTTGAAAATCAGCATTAGTAAAACTAAACCATCAATTTCAAATAAGATCATAAATTTATATTGCATGTTGTGAAATAAAAAATTAATATTAAGGGAATTAGAAGTGTGATTTAAGATGTATGACTGAAATGAATTTATAGGTGGTAATGGAGGTATTATAACTATTATAAAGAGAAATATGGTCATTAAAATTATGATTATTAGATATAAATTTATCTGATGGGTATAAAGAACATGTGTATTGTTATTATGAAATTTAAAATAATATAATTCCCAAATAATAAACAATCAAATAATCATATAACATTTAATTGAAATATTTATTTATAATTTTTTTCATTTATTATTATTATTATTCTTAATGTATGATATGATATATTTATAACAATAAAATAAATATTTTTACATAAATTTATTTATATAATAAATTTTTATGATTTATATAACTAATAGTATGTGTTGAAAACTAATCAAAAGTATTATTTTTAAAAAATATTTTTAAATAATTGAGTATATTTATATTTAAAATATAAATATATATTATTTAATAATATAAATGGAAATTAATAAAATATAAACACAATTAAATTAAAATTAGACAGTATATTTTACATGGTTATGAATTAGAAAAAATTAATTTTAAGGATAACAATATATTTTCCCAGAAATAGTTTTTGAATTAATTTTTTTTAAATTAAAATAAATTTTCATAAATTTTTGAATTTTAATTTTATGAAATTTAATAATATTCTAGATTTCGTATGAAAATATTAGTTTAGAATTAATCTTTGGGATATTTTTGGAAACATATAATTATAAGAGAATAGTATAAAATATAATTTATGCACATACCATATATTGTATGATATTATCATGGTATAAATGTGACATAAAATTTATAAAACTTTTTTTCTTACTATATATCAATTTAATGAGTATATTAAATCATCTAAAAATATTATATTTAATTTGGAAATATATATAATACATTTTTGAATATATGTGATATTTAATTCTAAATAAAACATATATCATTGGTACATTTATTTTAATTAAGTATTCATGAATTCCCATTCATTTTTTTGTTTCATTTAAATTTAAGAAAAAAAATCAGATTTTAAATCATAAACCAATAAATATCATGGCAATCTATATTAAACATGATTATTCTATAAATTCATTTTTATAAATAATTGAGATTTTTTTTGAAAAAATGATATTATCCGGTTAAGATTAAGTAATTAATATTAATTCTTACCAACTATAAAAATTAAATCATTTAAAATTATATTCATTTCATGAATCCAAATATAGAAATTTATATATAAGGTTAATTTTAGTTTTAGTCATAAAAATAAGTTAACTTGCTAAAAAATTGATTTACTGCAGTAAATGTAAATTATTATTAATTGATAATTTTAGGTAGAAAGTCTGAAAGTACTAAAAAAACTATACATTATTTGTTTTATTGAGAGTTTTTAAAAAAAATACTTAAACATGTACATTATTTTCATGATTGGATCCACTATCCGTTGAATGCGACATCTCTTTAATATAATGTTATGATTATTTACAAAAATGACACCCTTATCACTTATGAAAGGTTCTATTATAAAAAAAACTTATATAAAAATATATAAATTATTAGATTGAAAAAATAAATTCCAAAATATGATCCCATATTTAAATCCCTAGTTCTTGAGGTTTTCATCTCACCGGAAGATTATTCTATGAAGGATCATGGAGTTTTCTCGAGGAGTAAAGTAAATACCCACAATAACTCAATTTATATTTCATTTCCATTATCTATTCTTATACCTAATATATATTTATTCTATGAAAAATAATATAAATAACTCATTATAATTATTCTATTTAAATGAGATTATGTCAACTTAACAAAAATTATATACCTTTTTTAAATTTATTAGAGAATGAAAACGTTATTTGTATTACATGTAGAAATCCCACTCATTAAAGGGCATATTTAATAATTCATCACTGAAATAAAAATAAGGTTATAATAATATATTTAATGGATAGAAATTATTTATATAATATGATTAATAATTCCAATATTTATATTGGGAATTATATTAGTAATATTCAGAATATATGATCATGGTAAATTTAACCACCTAAAATGAGAATACCATGAAGAAAATTAAAATCTTCTTTACAAATAAGTGAATTTTTATTATATTATTAATTTTACGCTTATAAATTATATTTTTTATAATTAATAAAATTTAAAAAATATCTTTATTATTTTTGATTTATGATTTTATAATCACACAATATTTATAATCATCCATTAATGTTTATGACTGAGCCATTTTGAATAATTACAAGAATGATGTCCTACATTTTTATAAGGGATGAATAAGGAAAAATAATTAATTTTAATATTATATTTTAATAAAAAATTAATTTTTTCTTCAATTTAATGGAAATATTGATATTTAAATAATTATTAAGATACCATCTTTCATTTGTTAAAAAATTCCCAAACTAGCTTGTCATAGATTTATTAATCACAAATCATAAAAAAATTCTCATGAAATAAAATTAAAAAATGATAAATCATGTTGCAATTTATAATTCAGTACTGTAACTAATACATGAATGATAAAAGATTTATTAGATAAGGAGGATTGATTTCTCTATTATGAAACATGAACGAAATGAAGAAAATTATTAACACCCAAGGATGAAAATAAATTATAACTAAAAGATATGTATGTTGATAAATATTGTAAATTAAGAGTATAATATGAAATATATATTAAAATGGTTATCAAATTATTCATTAATATGGTTATGTATATAAGATATGAGTTTCTATTTCTTTCATGGAAAATAATTTTTTAATGTAAGGGGTTTTATTAACTAAATTATGCTTAATTGGGTTATGATCATTCTTTTTAAAATTTATCTTATAATATGTGAAAAACAATAATTCTGGTTGAATTATGTTGATTTTTATATCATGTGTATATGTATTAAATTTCATCTAATGAATTAATTTTCAATGAACTATTACATCAATACTTATTCATTGTATGACTTATTTCATTATAAAAAGCATCATTTTTAAGAATAAAACTCATCCTATTTGATTTAAATTTATATTAAATTTCAACACTATTTATTTTAATATATGTTATAATTTCATATATTGAAAGAAAAATATGTATTAAAATGTGATATTCTTAATTTATCCTTTCCTCATATCAATAGAATTATTTTTTATCTTTTTTACAATTTAAGTCTCAGTGAAGGTATTTTAAAATTTTAATATGATTTTACATTCACGATTTTATATTTTTTCTTCCATTATACATTTCCACCACATATATGTTTTGTATTTTAAGGATCTATTATTAGTATATTTTAAAATGTGGTGTTTTAGAAATTTTTTCAAGTCGTTTTATTTAAAATTATCTATTTTAAAGTGTCTCAAAACCTAATTTTATACATTAATGGTACGAAATTCTTTCTAAGAACTCGTTTTAAGATTTTTCTCCCATTTTCTTTATCCTAATATAATATAACCCATATGGTGTTATTTATTCAGAATTACACTGTAAATGAAAAATATAAATTCACCTTTTCGGTTGTTGAAATTTTGGTATCAAAATCATGGCGTCATTTTATGAGATAACACTTTTAAATGTCCTGAAAAACATTTTCAATAATTTTTTTCTTCAGTATATGATGAAATACCTCTTTCATATACATCAAATATATATGGATAATTATTACGTGATGAGTGGAGTCATATATGTCCCATTTTTTCATTGGTTGAAGTTTTATTTATCATGAGATAATGATGTGATGCGTGGTAATGTTTTATAGTTAAAAAGATGATGTGTGTGTATTTCTATATTCCGATGATACAATACATTAGAATTTTTTATTTTTTGTTATATAATTCTTGGAAAAAAATTTTGTTCATAAGAAATTTTAGGGGAATCATTGTGGTTTTTCAAAACATTATGATTTCCAAGGCTTATTCTTATTCCAATTTTTTATGGAAATCCATAAGTCTATGATATGATCAGTGGATAATGATTATTATATATTATTTATAAACTATTATTATATGGTATATGTTTGGGGATTTATAGGATGTATGATCTTCAAAAAAACATTATGATACATCCATACAAATCTATCTTATTTATTATCAATTGATAAGTTTTCCCTTACCGAGTGGTTTAGATCATAATTTATTATATTCATTATTACATACATTATGTAGATTGTTATAACATATGAGATGTATAGATGGGTACTAGTATTGTGTAATTATAGAGAATTGTTCAGAAATATGAGAAATAATATTTTAGTATATCTAAACTCCCATGACATTAAATGTTTGTGTTCTGGGATTGTGATAATATTTTGAGATGTAATTATTAAACTATATGATTTTATGAATGTTTATCTTGTGTCATATCTGTCAGTATCATTGTAGGGGTTTTTATTTTTCATGATTAAGATCATAGATCATTTATGAAACACCTAAAGACATGTTAAAATATATGCGGAAATCCTAAATATTTAGAAGAATAGATAATTGTTGGAATCAAATAAATGAAATAAATATATCAATATAATAAATTAGAACCAATATATATATCATATAAACATAGGGTTAATAATACAGAAATTTTTTGTTGGATATTAACTATGACTTCAGGATGTGAAAAAATAATGTGTCCAACTACATACATGGTTTGACACTTACAAGGGATATGATTTGGTTGATTCAAATTATATCTAAAACCCACTATTAAATAGTAGTTATGGAATTTTATGGGGTAATATATGAATAGTAATTTTATAGACCTAATAATAAATTGATCATTTAAAACCTAGGTCAAAAAGAAGGAGTTATAAATTGATCCAATTATATAATAATTGAACCCAAAGTGTCATATATGAATGGAAGGTTTAATAGAAGAATAAATATTTGGATTGATTTGTCATATTCCTATAATAATTTAATATAATTTTATTATATATTGTCCGAACCATTTTTGATTTATTATTCGATTGGAAACATGAGTATAAAAATGAATCTATGAATGATATGTCTGTGGAAACCCAAAATACTTATAAACTGTTAATTTGACTCATTTTGAAGAACTAGTAGAGAGAACAATATATTCCTATGATAAAAGGAATGTATTATTTTTATAGTATTACCCTTGATAGGGAGTTAGAAATTATATATTGATTCATACCCACAAGTTATTTTTCATTTTTGAGTGGTATTTAAAATTGCAATGATAAATTTTATTTGGGGGGGGGGAATGTAACACCCTTGGTTATATGATAAATTTTATTTACATAAACCATATTTATAAAACTAAAAATAAATCATATTTTTATACTGAATCATTAAACAAATTCTATATGAATCCATGTTTTACACAACAATGATAATTTCATAATATGGATGGTTAAATCCATTTAATATTTAAAAAATAAAATTGGACAATAATAGAGCAGTGAAATATCATTAAAATTTGGAATCCTATATAGAATAATCAATAATGATAATCACCATCTATATAACTAAATCTAAAATTATAAAGAAAATAATTAAAGGAGAATTCATGTAGGGAGATATAAAAAGAAAATTAAGGGGATGAGAATTGTGATTTAAGAAATAATAAGGGAAAGAATTTTTACAAGGTAATGGTGATAATATAGATATTGGAAATATGGAAATTAGAAATAAATTTATTTTTTATGAACACTATATTAACATATTTTTATTAATTTTTTAAATAAAATAAAATAAATAATAATAAAAAATGAATTAAAAATATAATATTTAATTGAAATATATATTTATCAAAATATTTTCGTGCATTGAATATTATTATTATTAATTCATTAGTTGAGTTATTTTTTAAATTGAATGAAATTTCATAATATCAAAGGATTGTTAAGAATAAATGGCCATTATATAAATAATTAATTTTAATAGTATTAAAAAAATATTTTCAAAAGTGATATTTCTAAGAAAAAATTAAAGAGTGGAGTATATTTACATTAATAAAACTACTCAATATTAAATATGATTTTAAAAAACTTATTTTGATTATATATATATATATATAAATGATAAAACATTAAGCTATATATCTTTACATGGATATGAATAAGAAAAATTCATTTTTACATATAAATTCATTTTTTTCTATAATTAATTTTTCAGTGTTCTTTATTCTTATATTTAAAAAAATTATTTTCATTTTTTTGAATTTTAATTTTATAAAATGATTTACATTTTTTTATATAACATGAAAACATTATATTAGTATTTTTTTATTTTTCATAAAAGATTTATATTTATATAAATAGAGAAAAATGAAAATTTTAGAATTATTATACCATTAATAACATCATCAGGATACAAATGATAAAACCATTTTTCCCACAAAATAATTACTTTATAAAAATAAGACATTAAAAAATTATGTTTAATTAAAAACCTTTTGTTGGAAATTTTCTAAAATAAGTGACATTTTATTTTATGAAAATCTATTCTAGTCAATTTCATCTAATTAGATATTCACAAGGTTACATTTATTTTTTATTTGATCTAATATAATAAATCTAACCATTTATTAAAAATAATCCAATAAATTTAGTTGACTCAATATTTTACTTGATTCTGGTGTAAATTCATTTTTATGCCTAAAATATTGATTTTCTAAAAAGTGTTTTTGGGAGTAAACAGTGCAGTTAAAAAATTTATTTTTTGGACAATTATTATTTGAATATTATAAAATGGATTTCATATTTATAATCATCTTATACAATGTAGTTAATTTTTTCAATTTTTTTTGTTGTAAAAACATGTCATAAAAGAAATAAAATAATATATCACAAAATATGTAAATTATCTTAAAAAACTAAATGTAGGGAGACAAAACTAAAAGTATCTTGAAAATTATCCCTTATTTTTGTTGATTAATGGATTATCAAACAAAATTTACACATATATATTATTTTAGACTAATCGATGTAATTCGAATTGAAAGATACATGTCTTTAATAAAAAATAATGATTATTTTTTAAAAACATGAGACCCTTCTCAGATACAAACAGACCCCTTCACCATCACAATTATAATGACATATAAATCCTATATGGACAACAAACTCTAATGAAACCCATTACCACCTCAATTTACAGTGTTATAGTGTTTATTTCTCACCAAAAGACCATTCTAAGAATGCACAAGCAGTTTTCATGATGAGTATGTTAAAAACATCTAATATATTCTTTTTTATTTATTTAACTTTCACTCATCTTCCACATCATAGAAATATTATCAACCCATTCTAAATTTTATTAAATCATTGTCATTAGAATAATAAAATGTTATTATATTTATGGGAGAACCATTATCTACCTCTTACCCATTTATTAGAGAATGAAAACATTGCACAGGCTATGTGTTGACTACCGCCTCCATGAATGAAATGTTTCGTTTTTCATGATGACCTAATATTGATGGATAAAAGAATTTATCAAATGATTACAAATTATTTTTGTGAAATGAAATGTATTTTGGAAATAAAAAAATACCATTCTATTAATAATATTATCATTAAATTATTACTATACATTTAAGAACCTACGATGAAAAATAATGTCTCATTTGTAACTCAATGAATATTATATTATCTTTTCTATACTCCACTTCTAAAATATAATTTATCTCAATAATATGATATATATAATGTCCTTATACTTCTATAATGATGATACTATAATCACTTTATAATCATACTAATCCATTGGTTGTCACATGTTATTTTTTTGGGGAATGATAACCATGTACATGAATGATTCAATAAGTGTGTTTCATGAATGAATATGGAAAATTAATTAATTGAACTATTTTACATTAATAATAAAATAACTATTTTTAGAAATTTATAAATCATTATAGTTAATCTATTCTAGTACCTTAATTAATTTTTTAATTTGAATTTTTTATAAGAGAATGAGGATCGTTATCGATGCAATGAAACAAAAACCAAATGAGAAAAACTATTAACATTTGAAGATAAATTTGTAATCACACATATTTTCCTTGTAAAACATTGGAATATTTTCAAGGTTGGGTGCTAATTCATTGTGGGATTTTAAAGCCCACGGATGATTGAAATTAATATAATAAAAAAACTAAATATAATATATCACTTAGGAACAATTATCATGAAATAGTATAATAAATCCTATACAAAGTCCCATGTAAGAAATCCGACTCCATAATAATATCCAAATATGTATGATTTTTACATGGTATGCAATCCATCTTATGTAAAATCCACACCATTAGATGAAGAAACCTAAAAATTTGAGCAGATCTATTAGAATATAGTTATTATAAGAATGATAACAGATAATTATGTGGTGATTAGTGTGTCACATGAGTTTGTGGATATCACCAACTATAGTGACATGAAACCATTGTATTAGTGAATGATTCAAATTATAGGTAGGGAAAAACTATTTGGACTAATCCAAATTTTCTATATAATATTTAATGAAGAAAAATTAAGCAAATAATAAATGATTTAAATATCGATACTAAACTAAATTTGATTTTTTTATCTTCCTAAAATTAGTAATTGATTTTGTTTTTTTTATCCACATATATTTTTTAATTTTCATGATTTTTCCTTATCAATGAATATAAGACAATATAAATAGTGGATTATTTTGATTCTCACTTTTGTTGGTTTCTAATTTTCTCACCACATACTTCGTACGCTCAACACTATTATTCCATTTTTCTAGTGGATTGAAAAATACCTAGAATCCAATAATTGTGTGTTCGATTAGTTTCATAAAATATTATTTCTATAGGTAGGAGATTAGGATTATGGAAATGATTTAGGTGTGATGATGGATACATATTATTGGAGATGAATAATAATTAAACATGTTTTGTTCCAATGTATTCTGGCATTGCGGTGGTAGAATGACTTGATGGGAGGCAATTTATGGGTAAAATTGTGGTGGAATCAATCCATAGATGACTACTAAGCCTAATTAAGGATAGATATAGGTTTATTGGGGGATTTGGTGGAAAAATATAAGTCACCTAATTCATGGGAATAATAGATTATTTTTTTTTGGATTTTGAGAAAACCAGGATATACTTGTTGTGTGTCTGAAGAATGTAGCTCATGTTTTCTTCTAGTTATAGTGGAAAGGGTTACATTAAAAAAATAATATCACATTCCATGTGGGACCTCCCACACATCATGTGTCTCATGAATATGGATCATAATTTACTACTAGTGTAAATAGAAAAATAAAAAAATGTATTCACTAGAGACCACCAAGTGCATTGGAATGGGAAGAGTATATTGGAAGGTCTCGACACTCAAAAAAAACCATATACCAAGACATGGACAGGTATGCATGCACAATCAACATACATGGGAATGACCCAATGTAAACATGAATTTTTTATTATACACGGGAAGAAACATGATAACCAAGTCAATATTTAGTCATAGTACACATCATTTAATTTTATTACGAAAGGTTGAGGCCCTTATACGCTTCAGTGTAGAAAAGTATCAATAGAGTGTTCCCCTTTCTTCCATCCTATGGAGGGTACAGTGAGAAATCACATCCTATGACTTGGATATGAACATTTCTATTAAATTTTTCTTTGATATAGTTTAAAAATACCCTTGTTTTTGATGTAGTGTGGTCCTCTATCATTTCATATTCCCTAGGTATGGTAAGAAATCAAATGATTGACATACCAGGTCATTTTTTCTACTTCCTAGCTGGATTTCTTATTAGGGGATAAAATCCACTATGTGGTGTGGGTGAGATCACATATACTTTATTGATATCTTATTTAATTTTAGAGTTCTGAGTGTAGTTTTTAATGATTATTCCCAATTAGTAAAACCTCTTATATGGGCTTCATTAGTGTTATTAGACTAGTGGAGCGAGTTCTTATATAAGAGAATAAGATTGTAGCTGTGAGCAGTAAAGCTAGGCTGTTATTTTTCTTATAGATTTACACTGAGAATTAATATATATCTTGAGTATATAATGATTACTATTGTTACTATGTTTCGTAATCTGATCAACATTCCTTTGTGGTAATTAGATGACTACTCACTTGATGCATTATGTTTGATGATTTCACGGATTTCTGTTGGGTATTATTATACTCACCCCGGATTTGGATATTCATGAACATTTCATGCCTTTCATAGAATAAATTCCCTTTCATAGAGTCCATGATAGACTAGGATTATCTAAAAAATCATTGATATAGACACACCATGGTTCATATGAGGTTTCTGATAAGATAATAGTCCCCTCTTTACTTGCACGATTGGCTCTTTTTTATTGTATGGTGGGCTAGTATTTTACACATTATACTTTCCAAGGGTTGTGTATCACTCAGATATGGGATATATATATATGAAAAAAATATTAGAATCAAAGTTATTTTATCTTTTACCAGTTTGTGGGTATTTAAAGATGTGTGAGTGTGTAAAAGAACCTTAGGTTAAGGCCTCCCATTAGTGTGATATGCCTATTAAGTGATGGACATCAGTACCTATATAATTTGGTGGAAAGCATGAAATGTCACACCCAGCTTACATCATTCCATGTGGGCCCCATGGGGTTGGGTCCTAATAGAGTGGAACCATAGCCAGTTCCATTTAGGACATATTTTTGGAGTTTTTCTATCATTCAGGTTTTGTTTAGAAATTAGGGAAAAGTATTAAATTGTATCATGTTTGGATCTTAATATAGGGAATATAGTGTTGGTTTGAAGCCCTATGTATGCATTCCCCAAAAATATGTTATATTTATTTTTGTCTCAATATATGTAAGAACTGATTTTAGAAAAATTTGTTATAAGGATCATATATGAATGTGTGGGGATTTCCACATCATTATAGAGTTAGCTCCCCAGATATACTCTTTCACTATATACTATCTTGAATTTTTCAATATTCCTTCACAATGAAATATATCTATGTTTCGATAGTAAGATCAAAATAATGATATGTATAGTGATGTGGATTTAGAACAGGTTTATATATTGAAGGTGGTAACTCGAGGAAGATTCCACGCCTTACTTCCAACTGTTGAGTAGTATGTTTCATCTATAGTATCATATGATAATTTTTATAGGTTGATCACAATACATGATTATAAGATATAAGAACTTCTTAGGTATTAGGGTGATCGATATCCCTCAAGTAGCAGAGGACTGGCACAAGGTAGTTACCTAAGTTTTCCACATTGTGACGACCCCTCCATATCATATGGTGGTCCTTATAGAATGTCTTCTTCAGGGATCCCTTGGGTGATGGTGGATTATTGTGAATCAGATGTATGAAAAGGGGAATCCATTGTGGATAGAGTTTATGTTTCAAATTATAGTGGTTTTATATCCATACAAGTTGTTAGTCATGCACATACATGATATTTTTGATATTTAGTAGGGATGCATGATAACGATTGATCATTTTTTGATGTTCACTATCCTATTATGACAAATCAGGGATTATTTTTTAGGAATTTCATTCCAAGAAAATATATTCAATATTGGATATACATAGACATCTTGGATGGGGTGATACCAATTTAATTTGTTACATATGATTGAGGGTTTGAATGAGCTTTGGTCGTAGAAAACATATTTTTAGAGAAATCACTGATAGCTGGTTTTGGTTGTGGGAACCCTACAGTAGAGTCTTTAAATGTAGGTTGGTGGCATCATATCTTTGGATCTATGTATGCCAGTATTTTAGGGATATATTATTAGTGCTGAAGGTTTTCTATTAAGGGATCAAATGGTGGTTCTACTCAGTAGTGGGGTAGGTGGTGCTACTCATGTGATGAGTGGGAAAATCATTCATGAGATTTTTTAATACATTTTTTACCTAACCAATAGATAGTTGATGGAAGCCCAATAATATGGTATGTATTCCACCCCTATGTGGTCCACCCAAGGAATAAAGATCTACTAGAAATGGATGTGAAAAACCCAATGAAATTTATTACTATGACCTAGAGGCTCTAGGTATTATTAGTGGTATGATGTGTGTATTATCTAGATTAGTTTAAGAATATATAGAAATACGCACAATACACTCTTTTCTTTCTTAGTCAATTTTTGAGATCATGAGATTCCAATAGTTCCTTTGGATCAACCATTATTCTTATATACTACTACAGAATGGGATTCAATACATACATACATCTATCAATTGTGGGAAATGAAAATTATAGTAGTGATATTCCTTGATATGTCTTCATTATAGTAATGAGGCCTTACAGGGAAATTCATAGTGTTGATTCACACACCATTGTTCATGAATGATTTACTATTTTAGGTAGAGGATATGGTGTGTTTGTGAATATGGGATGAATTTAATTTTCATCGGTGAGAATGAATTCTAGGATAACATGAATTAAATTTTGTTAATGTGGATAAAATTGATCACTCGTTATTTAACTTGAATAACCGTGTGAGTAGTGGATGTTATGAGTTGCTAGTTACATACAGTGCTGGTGAAGTCTGAGGAAGTGCTCCTATAAGGGCCCAGCCATAAAACGTACTTAATATTGAATTAAATGAAAAATTCACATTGATGATGTCTTCAGGTTTAGAGTTTTAGAGAATTAGGACATAACTACTACATCTCAAAAGATTACAAAGTAGACACTTCTACTAAGTTTCCATATAAAAACACTTAAAAAGAAACATGTTTAGTTCCATGTTTTAGATAGCATGACTATTCATTGATCACATCCTTGACCCTATTACACATTAAGTCCTGTGAAAAACATTTCAAAAACTTGGGCTGAGAATAAGAATCTCAGTAAGGGATACAAAAAGAAGGAAAACTGTGAGTTTTTCAAAACAACCAGTAAACCAAGAATACATTATCAAAGTAATACTTTTAACCTTTATGAAGAAGAAAATACTCTTCATTGAATAAAGATCATTACTTACCTTTTTGTAACCAAAATATTACCATAAAACACATATAAAGAACACATAACATATAATGTTAACTTGTGACATAAACATACCTGAGTGGAATAACGATTCGGTCGACTTCCACACATATCACTTAATAGAATAGCCATACGGCCGACTTCCATACCCAATGCATTGGAGGTTATAACGTAACCACACGTCATGGTATTCACGGCACCACCCTTCATATGGTTTATCACTTAACCACCTATCAAATGTCCAAGTACCATTATAAAATCATAAGAAATAAAACAAATATAATTGAAAGAAAACATTTCCACACTTTGATCACAATATATCACTTAAATATATTGACATAACAAATCCATTATAAAAACAATTTTCAATACCAAAATACATAAAAGAGTATATGGTATTTATTTTATTTTAAAAACATTACGGCTTGTTGAGGAAGCCAAAGACCAAAAAATACTCACGGAGGCTGAAAAGGTCATTTTCACCGCATACGTTAAAAGAAACATTTCTTTTTGTCATTTAGTAAAATGCTTCATAGAAAAAGATTTATTTTGTATAAAATTAAAATTCAAAGGGGTTTATACACCTTATAAAATAAATCCTTGTATTAGTACAAAATATGGCTCAATGAAAGGTGATTGAGACGAAGTCCCTTACAAAGATGGTATCCAGGGATTAAAGATAAATCAATTACTAATTATGCGTGACAAAGGAATACACCAAATAAAAGTGAATATTAAGTGTAAAAAAATCAGAGGTTATTCAAAAATATTCATAAAACGGCATATTCAAGGAGTACAAGTTTACCTCAATGAATCAAAATTGGGATAAGAAGTTCCCTTGCAAAAATTCGACAGTCTAACGGCGTCACTTAAAAATTTAGAAAATGAGTTGATGAGAGATAAAAGGGTATCTCATCAGTTGTACATTAAATTTACAGCATTAAGGGTATATATTAACATATCCCAACATAATATGACGTCATATAAAAGACATAACAAAAGAAGTATTTCAAAGAAGAGGAGGGTGAAAGGTCCCCTTACTGATTTGGGTAACTTTCGAAATGTACACCCCATTGAATAAGGGTCATACAATGAATATGTAAACACCCATAAATGAAATTATATTAGAAAAGAGTATAATAATAGGCAGTACATACACCAATAAAAGGAAATGGTGGAAAATTATGCATAAATCTCACGGGAATGAAAGTGAGATGAAAAATCCCTTATGAAAACTCGGCAGCCAAACGATGCCATTAAAACTTCCAAAAAATGGATTGATGAGATAAAATAGGGTATATCATCATATTAAAATAAAATGTAAAGTAAGAGTAATATATAATAACATCCCCCAAAATAACAATTAGGAGCTTAAAAGAAGTGACATAAAGGAGAGTACTTAAAAAGAAAGAGAGAGGTTGGATCTCTTACGAAAATTCAGCCGCATAACGACGCCACTCAAAACTTTCAAAAAGGATTGATGAGAGAAAATAGGGTCTCTCATCATATGAACATAAAAATTACAGTAGGAGTAATATAAAAGAACATCCCAATCATAAGAAAGATTAGCTTAAAAGGAATGACATAAAAGAGTGTACTTAAAAAGAAAGAGAGGAGTTGGATCCCTTACATTATGTCCGACTTGTCTTGTTCATTTCTTTATATTCCTGAATAATAAACTTTGGTCAATTTATAATTGCCTAATTACCTCCTTTAAATATTATTATTCTGTTAATATTACATATTATAATGTTTTAATAATTGTTTAATAATGTTAGTTAATATTAGGCGTTTTTGCCGATGTTTGGTACATGAGTAAAAAATGAACTTGTTATAAAATGATTGCCCATGTAGTTATAAGTAAATAATTTACATAATATTATTAATGATTAAAATATCATATATATCCATTACATATTAATTTTAAACTATTCCATAACATTTGGAGATAAAAAATGAAAAGCACCGTTCATGGAGACGGTAGGCCGTACGTACGCATGAACGCTACATTAAATTTTTTGTCATATTAATGGAATTAAAAATAAATGAGAGAGATATATATATATATATTATAATTCTAGTGTAATATATATGTTATATATGTGACATATGTTAATTAATTTCATTCTTTATACATTCCATGTACTGCATGAACAAGTCACATCACTTGCGGGGGAGGTAGTCCACACTTTCTCATATTAAATTATCGCATTTGCACAACATGAAAAGAATAAAGGTATGTTTTAAATATAAAATACAGAAGAATATAGAAAAAATATATATCATATATATCATATATAAAATACAGTGACCTCATAATGCCCACTTTTAAAGGTGTTAAAAGAATATTGAACAATCATCATTTCGTGAGGCAGTAATTCACCATCCACAGAAATAATATGTTCTTTAACCATTAGATAGAGGTGTGTGTAAGTGTAGCTATAATAATTCACATAAAACGTCCTATTATATTTAATATACTGTTATTGTTACAAATTAAAGGAATAAAAATAGTTTATGGGTTTGGAGAAGCAAAATAAAACAGAAGAACAAAAGTGAAGACATTACCTTTAAATTGGGTAACTCCTCTTGGTTTGAACCAAAAGGATTTCGTAAATAGCATTCTGCCAAAGGTGAGGCTTCAATGATGAATAGAGGGATTTGGAGAGATGAAATGGTCCAGGGTTGGCCGAGCCAAAGGCTTTAGTGCTGTGGGTAAGGTGGTAGAGGTGGGGGCCTTTTATAAGAGAAGAGGAGGGGCACTCTTGGAATGTTATAAAATATTACTTTATTATAAAATGTTTTCCGGATTTTAAAGGTCCCAAAAGGATATATTTCGAGGATAAGGAGATAAGGTTTTGAAATAAACCCATCCAATAGGTCTTTGATAAGTGTAAGACTTATATTTCAACATATGTTCTCATTTTATTTAAATCGTTCATTTATGAGGTAATCACTGTATCATCATCGTGTCATAAATAAAATAATTTATTTAATGAATAAAAATTATAAAACAAATATCACGATGTTTGAAATATTTTTGTCTTTGTAATGAATATTAATAGTCAAAAAAATGGCTTGTATAACACCATGTAAAAATTGTTTTAGTAAAACAATACATGTTTGTGACATTTTAATTTTAACTTTAAATAAAAAGTTATTAATGTATTTTTCCAACCAAAGTGGCTCCATGGGGTCCCCAAGATGACCAATGGATTTTCTTGGTCGGCCACGACTCATCCAATAAGTTTATGACATGTTTCAAGATCATTTCATATTATTATAACATAATCTTTACCTTAAATTACACTAATTACCTCTAATCGCGATTAATAAAACATAAAATTTACGATTCACCAAAAAATTATTTTAATCTCATTGAACCACATTTTTATACCTAATGAAACCCATGTATGTAATATTTTTGAAAATAAAATCACATAAGTGGTAAAGTTTCATTTAATCGAGAAATCAGTTTCATAACTACAACTTATTAGTTTCACTATTCGTCAAAAATTGAAGTTTTTCAGAAAAATACAAAAAATTCACCCTAAGCTATATTTGATATTCTGAATTCAAAAATGATGTCTATTTTACAAAATTAAAAATATATAAGTTTCATTGATTAATTTAAATATTCATTCCAGCTGTCAAAACCAATAGAGTGATTTTATGAAACAATAAGTATCAAAAGATTGACACTAGTTAAAGTCTAATTACAAAGTCAAATTAATTACAACGACCAGTATTAGATTAAATGGTAAAAATATATTCTAATTTCACTTTAAAACCAATTCAAAATATAATTTAATCATATAAAAAAATTATATTAAAAAGAGATTTTGAATTAAAATGCATCATTTTCACTATTCATTAAAAAATGAACTTTATCAGAAAAATATAAAAAATTTACACAAAGTAAATTTTGATGTCCCAATTCTAAAGAAGAATTTTATTTTGTCAAATATAACACATCAAATTGTCAAAAAGTGGATTTAATAGAGGTTCTCCATCAAAAGGCGGTTAATCGACCATTTAAAGAATACTAGAATGTTTATGCTTAAAATTGGATTCATTCGCATTTTTAATCTTGTAAGATTTTTTGTAAAAAGTAAAAATATTTGACAAACATATATAATAATTTTGTAGTTAGTTCTGTTCATTCCCATCATTACAACATCTAGGTGTTAACTACCATTTAAAATAAAATTATTTTATTATTAGAGTGCAACATACGGTTTCAAAGGAACTCGTTGTTGCGTATTGGGTAAGCCATCGAGCATAGAGTTCCCTTTAAATTAATATTAACATTTTATTCTCAAATAGGGATAATTATAAAAATGTAATATTCTTAATTTACTTGGGGTGTTACATCCTTCCCCCCTTTTGGGAATTACTTTCTCGCAATTTTAAAATTGGGCTTGGAAACATCATTGAATGTCCCACATCGGAACAAGAGTTAGTAAAAAAATCACATTAAAATAAAGAAAGATAAGTACAGTGGTCACCCGAGTTATCCCATACTAGGATTACATGTAGGAAAACATGGATATGGAAGAGAAATCAAAGGTTCATGTTCTATGGGAGAGTTATAGAAAAAATATTTAGGAGAAAATTAAACATAAGAAAATCACAAACTTGTGATGGGTTAAACAGTATTGGATTTCCCCGGTAGGAAAGGTTAATGGAAAACATTTTTGTTTTAAGTTAATTTTAATTGAAAAATTTATTTTTGAGCTTAACTAAATCATAAGGAAGCATACTTACTTGTCTTGTAGACTTTCATCTTTTACCAAATTTCTAACACAAACTCACACTTTCTCCAAAAGATGAGTATTTAGGATGACTTGTTCATATTAAGAGTGCTATAATCAACTTATAGAGAATCACGTAACCCAAAAATAGAACTATATATTTCCCATGTCCTTAGAAAAAACAAAAACCAAAATTGTTAGAACAAGATCAACAAATTAATAATCCTTTATAGAAAAAAAATCTTTTCCTAATCTCCAAAATTTGTCCAACACAACCCAATGTTCAACGAAGACCATTAGATAATCAATTTGTCCATAAAATTATTCAATGTAAACCAAACTAATATTGAAACCCAAATATTTGATGTATTTAATCACAAAGTCTTCCAAGGTACAAATTAACATTTATCTCCAAATAACATTAGTTGCTCTTGATGTCTCATATTGAAAAGTAATTAACCTAATCACAAATCCTCCATGATTGGTAAATAATTTCCATAGATATCCCAAAATCCAATAACTCTGGATTCATAAAAGTTTCTAACTAAAAGTTATTAGTCAAACTAACCTGGGACTTCACGTAGTCCAGTGGTAGGCAATAGATACATGTCGGACATTGGTTGTGGGTTCGATTCCCACAGCTTTGTCTGACGCGAGGGGTTGTCACACAATCTTCATGTTGTCATTTTTATAAAACTCCAAAAATAACCCTAACATGTTTTAAACTCAATATTTTCCATATACCTCTCATTTTCATCCAAATTCATTATGATCTCAACATATTAATTCTTGATTTCTTATTTCACCACCATAAGATAAAATAAAATGATTCCCAAAATGAATAACAGCATACCTTGATCATGGTGTCCACTCGGATTCATTGTCATGTTGTTCACGTATGTAGAAGTCCCATGCATTACCAAAATGATTTAGAGATCATTCAAAATCATTTGCTTCCTCCATCCAAATACACCTTGTACAACTTGGGTCATATGGGCATTCACAGAAAAACAGTTTTGGAAAATAATCATGTAGGACATATAATTCCAAAACATCTGATAAAACATGATTTCTATAAATTAGTTGGACAGAATTTGAGTTGAATCTTTCAATTATTGGTCGTTCTAAAATACCAAAATTATGTGTTGAGAGACTATATTTTTAAAGAAAATATAAATAGGTTGCTCAAGGTTCTCCTTCCTTAACACCATTTTTAAAATCATAATATGCTTAAAATTCTTGTGATAAGGTAAAATAATTGAAAATACCTTGATAATATTTTCCATTCTTGAAAATATGAGAATATAGTGAAAATAGTATTTTTCTAAATACAACCCATGATCCATGATGATAATGAGGTATAGTGGAGGTGTTTGATATCTCAAACAACTATTGCATGTGAGTTGTATGCTAGAAAAAGTTTCACAATCATCCGAACATGACTTTGAAATAATTATTGCAAGCATGTCATCAGGAAGAGATAGGAATGTCGTTTTAGATCCTTCTCCTTCCATTCGTAACTAGCTTTACTTGACCTGAACAAAGTTATAAAACAAGTATTTAACTGAAATAATAGATATAGGGACTAACCATGTGTCTAACAAAAACTCATAATCCCAAAAGTTGTCTAAACCAACCTTTGATACCAACTATAAGGCCCTAGCCTTAAACCTTACTTAATTTTGAATTAAATGAATAATTCACATTGATGATATTTTAAGGTTTAGAGTTTTAGAGAATTAGGACATAACTATTACATCTCAAAAGTTTAAAAAGTAGACACTTCTACTAAGTTTCCATAAAATAAAAATTCTTACAAAGGAACATGTCTAGTTCCATGTTTTAGATAGAATGACTATTCCTTTATCCCATCCTTGACCCTATTCCACATTAAGTCAGGTGAAAAACATTTCAAAAACTTGGGGTGAGCATAAAAAACTCAGTATGTGATACACAAATAAAGAAAACTATTAGTTTTTCAAAACAACCAGTAAACCAAGAATACTTTATCATCAAAGTAATACTTTTCACATTTATGAAGAATAAAATACAATTCATTGAATAAAGATCATTACAGAACCTTTTGTAACCAAAAGATTACCATAAAACCCATATAAAGAACACATAACATATAAAGGTAACTTGGGACATAAACATACTTAAGTGGAATAACCATCCGGTCGACTTCCACACATATCACTTAATGGAATAGCCATATGGCTGACTTCTATACTTAATTAATTAGAGGTTATAACATAACCACCAATCCTGGTATTCATGGCACCACCCGTCATATGGTTAATCACGTAACCACTCGTCAAATGTCCAAGTACCATAATAAAATCATAAGACATAAAACAAATATAATAAAAAGAATACATTTCCACACTTTGATCATAATATATCAATTAAATATATTGAAATATCAAATCCATTATAAAACCCATTTTCAATACCAAAATACATAAAAGAGTATATGGTATTTATTTCATTTTAAAAACATTACGGATTGTTGTGGAAGCCAAAGACCAAATAATACTCGCGTCGGAAGAAAAGTTCGTTGTCACCGCGTATGTTTAAAGAAACATTCATTTTTGTCATTTAGTAAAACGCTTCGTAGAAAAAGATTCATTTTTTATAAAATTAAAAGTCAAAGGGGTTTATACACCTTGTAAAAAAATACTTGTATTAGAACAAAATATGCCTTAATGAAAGGAGATTGGGATGACGTCCCTTACAAAGACGGTATCCTTGGATTAAGGATAAATTAATTACATAATTATTCAGGACAAATGAATACACCAAATACAAGTGGATATTAAGTGTAATAAAATCAGAGGTTATTCACACATATTCATATAACAACATATTCAATAAGTACACGTTTACCTCAAAGAATCAAAATTGGGTTAAGAAGATCCCTTCCAAAAATTTGACAGCCTAACGACGTCACATCAAAATTCATAAAATGAGTTGATGATAGATAAAAAGGGTATCTCATCACTTTTACATTAAATTTAAAGCATTAAGGATATATAAGAACATATTCCAACATAATAAGATGTAATTTAAAATACATAACAAAAGAAGTCTTTTTAAAAGAAGAGGAGCGTGAATGGTCCACTTACCGATTTGGGTTACTTTCGAAACGTACACCCCATTGAAGAAGGGTCGTACAATGAATATGAAAATACCCATAAATGAAATTATATTACACAAAGTGTATAATAATGGGCATTACATACACCAATCAATGTAAATGGTGGAAAATTTAGCATAAATCTCACGGGAATAAAAGTGATATGAAAAATCCCTAACGAAAACTCGGCAGCCTAACGACGCCACTTAAAACATCCATTAAATGGATTGATGAGATAAAATTGGGTATCTCATAAAATTATATAAAAATTTACAGCAATAGTAAAATAAAGTAACTTCCCCAAACATAAAAAATATGAGCTTAAAAGAAGTGACATAAAGGGGAGTACTTAAAAAGAAAGAGAGAGGTTGGATCTCTTACGAAAATTCGGCAGCCTAACGACGCCACTCAAAACATCCAAAATGGATTGATGAGATAAAACAGGGTCACTCATCATATGAACATAAAAATCATAGTAATAGTAATATAAAATAACATCCCAATCATAAGAAAGATGAGCTTAAAAGGAATGACATAAAAGAGTGTACTTAAAAAGAAAGAGAGGAGTTGGATCCCTTACATTAAGTCCGACTTGTCTTGTTCGTTTCATTATATTCCTGAATCTTAAACTTTGGTCAATTTATCAATTCCTATGTAACTACTTTAGAGATTATTATTCAGTTCATATCACATATTATAACATTATAATAATTGTTTAATAATGTTAGTTCATATTAGACATTTTTGCCGATGTTTGGTACATGAATAAAAAATGAACTTGTTTGAAAATGATTTCCCAGGTAGTTATAAGTAAATCATTTCCAGAATTTATAAATGATTAAAATATCATATATCTCCAGTACATATTCATTTTATACTATTTCATAACATTTGGAGATAATAAATGAAAATCACCGTTCATAGAGATGGTAGGTCGTACGTATGAATGAACGCTACTTTTTTGTCATATTAATGGAATTAAAAATAAATGAGAGATATATATATATTATAATTCCGGTATAATATATATGTTATATAGGTCACATATGTTCATTAATATCATTATTTATACATTCCATGTATTGCATGAACGAGTCACATCACTTGAGGGGGCAGTAGTCCACACTTCCTCATATGAAATTATCGAATTTGCACAACATGAAAAGAATAAAGGTATGTTTGAAATATAAAATACAAAAGCATATAGAAAACATAAATACCATATATATAATATATAAAATATAGTTACATCATAATGTCCACCTTCAAAGGTGTTAAAATAATCTTGAACAATCATCGTTTCATGAGGTAGTAATTCGTCATCCATAGAAACAGTATGTTCTTTAACCATTAGATGGATTTGTGTGTATGTGTATCTAGAATAAATCACATAAAAAAATCCTAGTATATTGAAGAAACAGGTTTTGTTACAAAAGAAATGAATAAAAAGATTTTAGGGGTTTGGAGAAGCAAAATAAAACAAAAGAACATAGGTGAAGACATTACCTTTAAATCGGGTAACTCCTCTTGGTTTGAACCAAAAGGGTTTCTTGAAGAGAATTATGACAAAGGTGAGGCTTCAATGATGAACATTAGGATGTGTAGAGATGAAATGGGAAGGGTTTGGCCGAGAAAAAGGCTTGATATGTGTGGGTATGGTGGTAGAGGTGGGGACAATTTATAAGAGAAGAGGAGGGGCACGATTGGAATGTTATAAAATATTACTTTATTATAAAATGTTTTTCGGATTTTAAAGGTCCCAAAAGGATATATTTCTAGGATAAGGTGATAAGGTTTTTAAATCCACCCATCAAATAGGTATGTGACAAGTGTAATACTTTTATTTCACCCTATCATCTCATTTTATTTAAATCTTTCATTTATGAGGTAATCACTGCGTCATCACGGTGTCATAAAGAAAATAATTTATTTAATGTCTAAAAATTATAAAAAAAATATCATGATGTAATAAAGATTTTAATATTTATAATTAATATTTTTAATAAAAAATATGTCTTATATAACCCCATGTGAAAATTGTTTTACTAAAACAATACATGTTTCTGTCATTTTAATTTTAACTTTAAATAAAACGTTATTAATGTCATTTTCCAACCAAAGTGGTTCCATGGGGTCCCCATGTTGACCCATGGATTGTATGGGTCGTAAATGACTCATAAAATAATGGTAGGTCAAGTGTAAAGATCATTTCATATTATTATAACATTATCTTTACCTTAAATTACAATAATTACCTCTAATCGCAATTAATAAAAAAAAAATTTACAATTCAACAAAAAATTATTTTAATCTCATTGAACCAAATTTTACTTCCTACTGACAAAAATGTATGTCGGATTTTTGAAAATCAAATCACAGAAGTGGTAAAGATTCATTTAAACAAAAAATCAGTTTCTTTAACTATGACATAGTAGTTTCACTATTCATCAGAAGTTGACGTTTTTCAGAAAAATACCAAAAATTCACCCTAATATATATTTGATATTACGAAATAAAAAATGATGCCTATTTTACAAAATTAAAAATATATAAGTTTCATTAATTAATTTAATAATTCATTCCCACTGTCAAAACAAATAGAGTGTTTTTTTGAAACAATAAGTATCAAAAGATTGACACTAGTTTAAGTCAAATTTCAAAGTGAAATTAATTCAAACGACCACTATTGGATTAAATAGTCAAAAAATATTCCAATTTCACTTTAAAACCAATTAAAATGATAATCTAATCATATAAATAAATTAGATTAAAAAGTGGTTTTGAATTAAAATACAACATTTTTCACTATTCATTAAAAAATGAACTTTATCCGAAAAATATCAAAAATTTACACAAAGTAAATTTTGATGTCGTGATTCTAAAGAAGAATTTTATTTTGTCAAATATAACACATAAAATTGTCAAAAAGTGGATTTAAAAAAGGTTCTCCATCAAAAGGCGGTTAATTGACCTTTTAAAGAATATTAAAATGTTTACGCTTAAAATTGGATTCATTCACATTTTTAATCCTGTAACATTTATTGTAAAAAGAAAAAATATTTTACAAACATATATAATCATTTTGTAGTTACTTCTCTTCATTCCCGTCATTACAACGGTTAGGTGTTAGCTACCATTTAAAATAAAATTATTTTATTATTAGAGTGCAATGTAAGGTTTCAAAGGAACTCGTTGTTGCGTATTGGGTAAGCCATCGAGCATAGCGTTACCTTTAAATTAATATGAACATTTTATTCACAAATAGGGATAAATATAAAAATTTCATATTCTTTATTTACCTGGGGTGTTACAGTTCCCCAAAAAAACCTGACAATATAACATCCCCAATGAGATATTAAATTTTGTTTATATTTTCACCAAGGTACATCCAAAAAATGTATACTAGTGTATTAGTTTACTACCATAGAGTTTTTAGAGATAAATGTGTTGTTAGAGGTGATGCATATGAAGAGGTTTTTGAGACCCAATGTTTCCCTTAGATAATCCCCAGTGTTGTTCTCCATGAAGTCATATGGGATATTAATTATATATGGAGACTAAAATTTCATGAAACATGTTACTGTGAAGAACACATGTCCACTATAAATAATCAATTAACTCTTCAATAAATTCAGAGGTGATGGATGGTTCTTTGAGATTGACCTCGGGTGAGGCTACTGCAAGCTCCATGTTTGGGATGAGGATATACTGAAGATGAAATTATGATTTCACTAAAGACACTACGAGTGGTGAGGAATGATAACATTTTAAATGGAAATGGAAATACATTGATAAAACCATATTTATGGGAATCATTCAATGTGGTAGTTTGGTATTCAAGCCATCCTCGTCCTAAGAAAATTCATCTTAGAATTGAAGGTGATAGTGAACATGGTAATTTTTGAGGAATTGTGATTATGGGAGCCTCCCAAGTGTGAGACTAATGTGTGGAAATTTCTCACATTATTGTGATAATATTCTAAATTTATATTTTATGTTTATATGATTTAGTCACCCTTTACTATTTTTACCTAAATAGGGGAGAATTTTCAATTGATGGAGAAGTTCCGGTAGGGGTTTCATGATTTTTGGTATACATGGATGAGAAACCAATATTAATACTATTATAGGGTTGTGTTATGTATGTATATTTCAACGGTACCAAAAGATGTAGTCTTGGTTGTGTTATGATGTAGAGGTGTATGGGGGTTATCAATGGGTCCTAGAAGTTTATACCACATGATTAGAACTATGAGAACCATGATATTGAGTTTGTATCAGTGTAATTTTCTCAATATATCTGGTGAGACTATATTATGTTTAAGTGGTTTATATTCTATCAATAATACATGTTTCTGAATTATATATTATCCCGGAAGGATCTAAACCTGAGATATTGGTGATATAATGTGGCCCTATTGGATTATGATTTCGATATAGTTAAAAATGTAAAGAACAAAAAAATTATGGTAGATTCCATTATTTATATATATATATTTTATTTATTGAGAGATCTGTCAGAGTAGTGATCCCTGATTTATTTATCCTTTGAGTAAAATGATGGTAAAACATACCTCTAGGTGATGGTTATTACCGCTCTTATTTTATAGACTATTTTGGTTTCTCATCTTGGAATGATGGACAATGAGACCTTTTTTGTTTTGATATCAACTATATTTTCAATTGGTTTATTTTTTATGGTGGGGAGTACCTAATACCTTTTCTTAGGTGGGAAATGGTACTTTTGATGTTGTTGGAGGATTTTTTATGGTACTTTCATAAGTCATTCATTAAGGTACATACAAGATTGGTGAATATGTACCTAGACAATGAATTTTTTTCGATGTCCAGGGATGTTGAACTATATAGAAGAGTTTATTTCTTGATTCCTAAATTTCTTATAGTTGAAGGCTATGCCCCATTTTCCAGAATATTTAGATCCACCCCTTGAGGATCTTGAGTAGACATGGAATGGTATATCGAAGGAATTTTTTACTGTGATTCCATATTCATCCATAGGACATGATGTAATATTTATAATCATAGACTGACTCAATTTTTTTTCCACATCCATGAAATTTGAGAGTATATTTTTTAGATATATGGGGACAAATTAACATGTAAGGGAAACTACATATTCATGTAGTTTCATCGATGATTGAAACATAGCATGATTATCACATTATGTCATGAAAACGGTGAGGATTGCAGGTCAATTTTGGAAATTAGTTTTGTGTGAGAATGGTGTTTCACCCCCCAAATAGTATACCATAATGAGTGACCATTTAGGTTTTAGAGGATATGCTTTGAGTGTGAATATGGTCTTTGGGGACAGTAGGGACGACTATCAACATTTTTTAATTTTGATATAATTATAGTTGGTACGACTCTATCGGTATAGAACCATTTTAGGTCTTTTATGGGAGACCCTGAAGATCACCACTGTGTTCTAATGAGAAACCAAATTTAGCACTCATGGGCCAAGAGTTTTTTCTACCTACAATACAGAATGTGATGATTGTACAAGATCAGATAGAGACTGCAAAAATCCATCAAAATTATTATACAGACTAATGAAACATGATGTTGTAATATAATAAAAAATACAATTAATTCTTGAATGTAGCACATTGGTTTTCATTTAATATACTTTTATGGCATGGAATAATATCTCTATGCTTCACTAGCCCTTTTTAGATACTGTATAGGGCTGACAGGTGGGGTAACGCTGGGCCAAACAATTATTGTTAGACTAAGTACACAATTTCTTCCTTGTTTCATAGATAATGAGTGATGTAAATGAATAATTTCATGTATCAAATTGGTAAAATATATATAATGAGGATGAGGATACCTTCACAGAGTACCTGGTAGACATCGTGGATCAGTAAGACAATAATTTTTATGAATGAGTAATTACTTTAGTGCATATCCTAGGGAAGCTTGAGAGTCATCATCGAAGAACCTTAGAGTGGGATAAAAATATAAAATTTCAATTTCCCCATATTTTGGATTATATTTTATCTCTTAAAGATAAAAAGACCTAACATGGTGAGAATTTAAATACACTATTTTTAACTTTTATAACATTGAAATATTTGAAAGAATAATTTTTAGGCAAGGGGCTAAGTCAACATGGGATTTTGTAGTATGGGGACAACCAGTATTAATATAATAAAAATATTAAATATATTATATCTCATTAAATGTTATTTTGAAATAACAGAATAAATACCAAATAGATTCTATAATGTTAAATATGATTCCACTATTAGATAAGGAATTTTAGATTTACTTTATGTGCGACATAACCATTGAGCACATCCGGTGTCCTTCATAAGTGAGGCAGCGTGAGGAATATTAATTTAATACATAAATAAATAAATTTATAATTATTATAAAAACATACCAAATATTATCTATTTAGTCCCTCTTATGTAAAAAACCCATGTGTTAGACACATAAACCAATGATTTTAAGGGTCATTGGAGGATATTTCTTAGATGAATGATAATTGATCGAGGTGCAATAACATTCATGGGAAAGGTCTTCACGGATCTTAATAAAAATATTTACATGGGACTACTATTCATAAAAAATTTATCAAAACACGAACTACAAAATATTTATAATTTTTACTAATCCCATTTTATCTAATTTTGAATGTGAATCTCTTTATCAAACAAGAATTTATTTGCAGAATGATGGTGAATTATAGTTCATTTTTATTTCATTATAGAGTTATGAATTTATATTACTTCATCGATACCTCTTTATTCATAATCATTAATCATTTTACTTCACCAATGAATGGAATGTAATGAAAACATTTTTCAATGTATTGTTTTATCATTTTTTGTTTTCTTCATTTCATCCAATATTTTTTATGAATTCATCATCGATATTCCATTTCGACAGTGGTTTGAAAAATACCAAAAAATAGAACATTTTATATTAGATTATTATCAAAAAGAACTATTTAGAATATAAATTTTTGGATAGAGGGCCTGATTAGAATGTGAGGATGGGTAAAAATTATTAAAAATGCATCAATATTAGATCGAAGTTTCTTTGTATGCATTTTGGAAGTGTGTTACCAGCATGATATAATAGGAGGAAATTTCTCAGTGAATCATTGGTTAGAATCTTATAAATGGGAAGAAATATCATTTTTTTCAATTCAAAATCATTGTTTATTGGTTTATTTAGTGTCATAATTAAAGTCGGGAATGTTGTAGGCTAAATATGTGAAAAACTATGAAATTTATAGAAAATATCAATATACATAGTCTATATTCCTAATTGCACGCATTTCATTATCCCCTTTGATGTGATGCCCAAGATTTTTTTAAAAATATAAAACATCAGACCACGTGTTTTTCCACACATAAAATGTGTGATCCATGACTACTGGTTTGTTGTGTACCCCAATAGTACACGGGCATAGACAAGACCAGAGTACCCAAACATGGCTAGGTACATGATAATGGGAAGAGTGCTTTATAACGGCATAATAATAAAACACAACTAGATAATGAGACATGTATTGGTATATAGACATTTCCAATTTACATGGTAATTAACCTAATTATATAGGAATGGTCCAATGCAGACTTCCAGTCTCGAGCTATCTAATACATACTTTTTTATCGCAGTACACTCCATGTACATTTCTCAAGGATAGTTGAGGCCTCATTCTCTTTAGTTTAGACCAGTAACTCTAAATTTCATCAACTTCATCAATAAATTGGATGGAACAACAAATAATAACATCATAAGAAATAGATGTGATCTATTTAATGAGAGTATTCTCATATATAGTATAATAATTCATGTGTGTTTCCCATATTTTTATCTTCTATCATTTATTCATCTCTATGTAAGGACTGGAATCATGGGACCAATGTACTAAGGTGTTCGATACCCTACATTGTAGGTTTTCCATTTGGGGATAGAAATCCCACATAGGCTATGTGTGAGATCCATGATATGTGTATTGATTTCCATAAGCATTTTAGAGTTCCAACTAACACGTTTTTAAGGAATCACTAGACAAACATGACCACTCGAAGGATTACCATTATTTGTATAATACTGATTGAGTGAATTATCCTATAAGATCATTACTATGTATCCCCAAGTATAAATCCTTGTTAATTAGTATGGATTTGGATTTACCCTGAGTCATAGTGTCTATAATAATCATATTTGGGTTATTTTTAATAATATGTCTCTTGTTCTGATTTACATTTCTTTGTGACGGTTATTTGACTACACTCTATGTGATTTATGTTTGGTGAATTTTTGGTTACCTACTATGTATTGGTATAATATCCCTAACATGGGATCTACAAGCACAATTCATTTCATATACAGATGTAAGGAACTTTGATGGAGTCATATGTGGACCAGAAGAATATAGAGTATTGTTGAGCCTGATAAACTATAATTTTACTCATTGTTTCTATTTTATAATATTCCATTTAATCCCTGTAGGATAGAATATTTTTATAGTTCGAGGGAATTTTATTTGGACCATTTTTCATTATATAACTTTTTCATACTATGATGTGGGATGTTGATTTAATCATGCATTCTTAGTGTTAGTTTAATTTTAATAATCAAAATTGTGTGGGTATTTGGAGATGTGTGTGGGAATTATATTAACAATGAATAAGGCCATATGTGTGATTAATATTCCTTGTAGATTCATTTTTATAACCCGTAGACTGTTGGGGAAGGGATGGGGAGTCACATTCAGCTTACAAATAGCCAGATAGAACCTAATGGGGTTGGTTGTGAAAAAATTATAAAATAACTTACTATTATCTATATTGAAAATTATTATATGTGATGTGTATAAAATAAAATATACCGATATACATTTTAAATTAGTCTTTATGATGGTTAAATATATTATTTGAAATTTTAAATCACTATTATGGAAATCAAGAGTCAATTTAGAGATTCTAAACTCAATTTTCATCCACTATGTTATGGTCATTCATATCGATCTTTTTTTATATGTTGGGTACATGATGCCTTTTTATTGAATCATATTTTACATTATTTTGTTTTTTTCTCATTAATTAAATGTTTTTATCATGGAATACTTTTAAATGGATTGTTACTTCAATTCATCTTTAATGGATGACATTATTCTATATAAAAATGTATCATTAATAAGAACAAACCTCATCCTTTTTATCATTATTGACCCTCCTTGTCAATATAGTTTCTTCCTAAAAATGTTTTAATTTGTTAATTTGAATCCCAAATATGTATTATCTAATTTAATATTTTCATTGATCCTATCCTTCGTAAAAAGTAATTATTTATTTTTATTTCTATCAAGTGGGTTTCAATAAGGGTATTTTATAATATTAAAAATTACACCCCAAGATTTTATGTTATGTATCCTCTTAAATAAATTTAATTCATTCTATATCATACATTTCAAAAAAAATTAAATATGGTATAAGTATTATATAATGACACAGGGATTTGAAAATAGGCTTTATAAATGAAGAATGAATAAAATAAGATAATTTTCTAGAAATTAATGAACATATACCAATAAAATTGTAACATAACCATTAGAATAGTAATATGAAAATTATTAACAGTTATTCAGAAAATATAATAGAAACGAAACTTATGAATTAAAAATAAATATTCATCTTATATATGAAAATATAATACAATTTGTAAATAAATATTTTGAAAATGATAATTAGATTTTTCATCCATGTCGACGTTTTCACTTTCAACCCATGATTTTCAATTTAAAAACCCTGTTATATGTCACTTTGGTTAACCTTTATGGTCCCAAATTACAATTTATGTGAATTTTTATAATTCATTTTTAGGATGACAAGTTATTGGAATGGAACATTCATGTATTCAACTTTTGATAACCCATTCCAATTTCGGGGAAAAAATTCATTTTAAGAGGGGGATAATTTAACATAAAATGATTTTGTGAAATATTTTTTTTGAAATAATTTATCTTTCTAATATTTTTCATTTCACATGATAGTAAATAAAATTTCTTTATATATATATATAATTTTATTAAAACACAAAGTGAAAAATTCCTTACACACCAAATACTGAATTGGATTTCTATACCAAAAATACAAACTTGGCATGTACTACCCTCAACTTCGAGTTGACATGTGATTCATGCAACACCTATCTTTCTAAGAAATATCATTTTATTATTATATTTTTTTAAAAAAATAGATAATCATATCATATACATTAAGCATATGAATATTAATAGTAATAAGTAGTTTGTTAGTAGTTTTTATATTTTTTTATATAGATAAAGAATATCGATAATGAAAGATATGATTTTTGGAAAATCCGTTCTATTTTTAAAAATAATGTTTTCTCAAATGAACAAGTTTTAATAAAAAAATTAATATTTAAAATAATTTGATATTAAATTTGATAAAAGTAACATAATTTTCTAATTTATATTTATAAAATTATCATAGGTTTGATTTTTTGGGGATTGTTCCGAGAAATATTATTTTTTGATGCATAGTATAAAATGCAATTTAATTAATAACTGTCTTTTCATTTAAATATTTATTAAGGTTAAATTTGTTTTACAGTAAATTTTATTCAATATTAAACCTATTAATAAAATTTAGGTTATTATAATAAATTTTAATTAGAAACTGAATATAAGAACATAATAAACGTTTGAACATCATTCTACAATAATGACCTGTAATTTCCTCTTTTATGTTGGATCTACAATAATCTAAAATTTACCACTGATGTGAACTAAATTCATATAAAATTACCTAAACCGTATCCATAAATATATTATTTATATTATAGTTATATCATGTCTATTTTTGGCCAAAAATATTAGTAAAAGTGATTAAAATTAATCACCACAACTAATTTCAAATTATGCTTAATTACGGACTAAACCTCATTCTTAGGGGCCCAAATAACCTAAAAACTTTTCCAAAACAAATTGGATGTCAATTATTTATCCATAAAAATTAAATTATTTATTTAGGTTGGTTGGGTTATAAATTTTTTGGTAATATCTTGTGTACACTAAACTAATTTTCAAAAAGTCCAAGTGAGTCCTTTTCATTCCCATTAAAAGGCCACCAACTCTACCCACTTCCTCACACCTATCAAGTAATTTTTCATGAACAAAACACGATCACATAATCTCCCAACTAACGTTAAATCCAACTATAATCCTTATATTTTTAATTTGGAAACTCAAGTAGGTCTTTTGGTACAAACCAATAGGAGTTACCTGATTTAGAGGTTACGTCTACCCTCATGCTTGTTCCCTTTATAATAGTTCCCCAACACTTCATCTATGATTATTCCATTATTATATAAAAAAATTATCATAAATATATAAATATGTTTTTATAATAATGGTTATACCTGCACTTATACACACCTCCATCTAATGTATATCAAACATACAATTTCTATGTACAACGAACTACTACCTCACGAAATGATGATTGTTCATTTTTTCCATTAGCACCAATGATGGTATCCATTAAGATAAAAAATATGTTTTTATATATGTAATATATAATTTATATTATGTATTAAATCTTATTTATTAATTTTTACAACTGAACCCTTTTTAAATTTCATTTTTTGTTAATATGATACTCTCGTTTGAGGAATTGTGGAATACCACCCCTTCAAAGTGATGTGATTCGTTCACACACCACATTGAATGTAGTAAGGATGGGTTTAGTGAAATTATATGATATAATAATTGAAATTGAATAATTATACATACATATATATACACACATATATATGTACATGTAATTGACAAAATTTCATTCACAACAACAATAAAAAATGGATACAACGATCATGCGTACGTACAGATTATAGTCTCCATGAATGATGTATTATATTTTTTACATCTATTTTCTATAGATTATAATTAAAAAAATAAAATTTATATTCATGATACTTATATCATTATGTACTTTCGGGAATAATGATATAATTATAAGGACCAATGATATAAAAAATTAAGACATATATGAAGAACAAAGCGAATATTACCCAAAGTAATACCTTAACCAATGATGACTAACAAGCCGTTAATAGAAGGCAATAATAAAACCATATATGGTATTATGAATAAGAATATAATTATTTTAAAATATATATTATAAACTTATATTTATTATATAGTAATCTTGTATGAGTCTGAAGAGAGTTAGGACACATGGTTAGGGGATTTCATTTCACTTTTATTTTCTGTGAGATACGTGTTATTCTTGCCACTCATTCATTTTGTGTGGTATATGTACTGAACCTTATGGTATACAAGTATTCATATAAATAAATTTATTTTTATTTACAATTCAATTTTATGATATTTCTTTCAATGGGTTTAACTTGTAAAAGATTCCAAATCGGTATAAGAGTTTTGTCTTGATTTTCCTTCTTTGAGATTCATGTTTTGTTATGAACATAAACACTTTTTCACGGTGTGTATACATCAATTTTAAATGTTCTAAAATGAATAGAATTATATTCTTTATATTTTATTCTTCATGTAATTTCCATTTCATACATGGAGAGTATGATCCCAATTTACCAAGTTATAAGAGTTATTTGATACAATCTAATCATTTTTTTTGAGATTATTAAATTTTATGCTTCCTTTGATGAATTTTTATGTTACAACTCTCAATACATTCATTAAATTTATTATTCTATGTTTATTCTTGATATATTCATTTATTAGTACCGTTTCTACTCTTTATTACATAATATTGTTAAGATTGAATTTTTAGGAAATCACAACTTTACCCTACCATTGTTCAGTTTTTTGTGTTCTTTCAAAACAATGTTTCCAAAAAAGGGTTTCAGTGATTATTATTCTAATCTCTTATGATAATTAAAATATAAACATTACCCTTTTTGTCTTTTACAAATTTATACAGAAGGAATATACTTATAACTTTATGAATGAGGCAATTCTCAATCCTTTTTACCCTGCAAAAGTAATGATCTTTTTACCTCAAACGATCTGGAATGATTTATCTACTATTAATATTTTGAAGCTTTATATCCATGTTTAAAGGTTTTTTTATGAAATTTTTTTAAAATATATTTACAAAAAAGATTTAAAAAAAATATTATGCTTTTTTTCTAGGTTTTCAATGAAAATAGGGTTCAAAACTTTTGAAGCATTATTTTTATGTTATCAAAATATTTTTAACGAAATTTTTTTCCAGAATGATTTAATGATTTATTTATAAGTTTTCATTGTATATTCATGGAAAATAGTATTTCAAATGTTTCCAAGAAATAATTATATGTTTAAAATGTATTTTAAAAGAAATAATTTTCAAAGTATTTTTCATCATTTCATTATATATTATCCAAATCTGTTCAAAGAAAAGGGTTTTTGGACTTTTTTAAGCTTCTTTTATTAGTTATCATGGAAAATAGATTTTCAAATTATTTCATGTCTTCTTTGTAAAATTTAAAGGTATTTTCTATTAAATTTATTATAAAATGGTTTTATGTTTTAAAAACCATTTTCATAGAAAAAATGATATTTTTCTCAAGAAATGTTTTTGAAAAATAGTTCAAAATTACTTTCCATCTTATCGGATATAATTCACCAGAATTCCATATAATTTATTTTAAAATTTAATAAGATTATTTTGAGACCAGTCGTTGATATAGAACAAAATTCCGAGTATTGGAGAATCCAAAACATATTTTGAAAATATTTTTAATATTCATTCAATAATTTTGTGAGCGGGTTTTTTATATCTTTTAAACTGGTTCCCATATCATAAATATGACGGAACATGGGAACTCAGAGAAATAATATTTGGTTAGAAATGGACTAAAATTGGATAGTATGGGCCAGTTGTGGAAAGTATTATTTATATAAATAAATTAATTTAATAGTGATTATTTTATTTTAAAATCCTTATAACTTTTAAATAGTATCTCTGATTAGAAATCTGATAGTAATACTGAGTTCATGAGCACATTCTTCCCTCAGTTAGATAAAAACCTCAACCGATGCTCATTGAGGGTGAAAGTATGTTTTCAAACATTTCAGAAGAAAAATAAATGTTATTTTATTATATATTTTCTTCTTCATTAGACAAGGACTGGTCATCGTTGTAGTGCAGTGATAAGGTGAAAATGAATCCCAATAACGAACCTCATTAATAGAGATTGGTGGTGATGCTACAATGCGCAAAAATATTTCATCATTAATTAAATATTGAATTATGGTTGAAGAACAACCATGGAATTCCTCCAACGAATGACGAAGGAAACATCTGCAATGACTAATGATGGAGAATCATGCAATGGAAATGACACCATTAAATATAGGATTAAGGACATGAGATCGGAAGAAGATGATGAATGTTAATCCTTGACTGATCCTTTTCTTAGGTAGTGGATTGATGCATTTCTGTGTGAATTACTTTTTGCCTGTTCATTATTTTAAAATATGAACACAGGTTAACTCACGAACAAGTTAATATGAAGATCGATCGTTCATTTGGGATGGTTAATAATATCACATCTTGATCAAACTGAACAATGTCCTGGATTATTCTTTGGGTTTTCTTACTGTGACTTAGCCCCCTCTCCTCTCATTGTGTTCTTCCAATTATTCTTGGTGCAATAAATTTGGTGGTCATAGTATCAGCGGTCCAATTGGGACTATAGTGGTGAATTGACTCATCATCCCATTACAGGTGGCTATGGTGTATGGAGGCATGAGTCAGAAAAGTTCATGGTTAGGTCGGCAGCGGCACAAGGCCACGATGGTGGCACAAGGCCATGACACCCTGCCGTACCGGCAGCATAAGGCCACATAACCTACTCATGTTGGGAGCACCATGCCACAACACCAAGGCTTTGGAACTAAGGCCATGACACCAAGACATCGACACCAAGGACCTGTCTCCCATACCACACCACCCATGTCATGCCACCCTGGCTATGGAACCCTGTCTATGGCACCTATGCCGCAACACCCTGGTTGTGTCTCACATGTTGTGGCCCCTAGGCGGGGGAGCATGGGGGTGCGTATGTGGCATGCCACAGCGATGATAGGGGTTTCCAGTATAAATTCTTGTGGATAGAAACAAGCGGAAACGACCACCTGACCGTGTCGGGGGCCCCACACAGTGAAAAGATCGGGTCCAAATATAGTTGTGGGGGTGGTGGCTTGTCACGGGTCATGCGTAAGACTGGTCAGTGTGATTGGACCATCTAGATATGGAAGCGTCTCCACCCTGATGCCACATGTATGCGTGAACTAAACGTCACATGGTGTTCGTGCTAGCGGAGAACCCACCCACCAATACGGGTAAGGCTGATTGGAAAATTAGGATCTTGGGTGACCTGACTTCTAAAAAATGGTCTAACTGAGTCAAACCAGGTCAGTGGAATTGGGTGACCCCGTAGGATGTACCTGAACCCTTGTGGGATGTGTCCAATAAGGCGTAATGGGAATAACCAATAGACTATGATGGATAGGGTCAACCCAAACCCAACAGGGTCGGGCATGTAGTCTAGATCAGGTTAGGTCATATGGGACCCCAGGCCGGGTTGGTCGGGTCAATCTGCCTAAGTTAGAATGGGCCCAGATGCAACTAGCCCTTATTTAATAAAATGCCAATATCATTCAAACCAAGAATCCTATTTACGCAACACATGTGGAATTAATACAATTGTTAAGATACAATAATTTGGTGTACTCTATGTGAGTATTCGTGGTATTCGAGATACAATCGCTGGATTGAGGAATAGATTATCCAAAATACTAGCACACTAGAGAGAAAGAATCCTATTGTTTTCTATGACATGAAAAATCTGATGAGAAGGACCTTGTTTTCCCAGTAATAGAGCATACCTAAGTGGTCCAAGAGATGAGAAAACCTCAGTGGTCAAGCAGAAAATCAGACCATAGTGGTCCCACAGATGAGAAAATCACATTGGTCTAACAGACGACTAGACCTCAGTATTCCACTAGAAAAGTGGACCTCAGTGGCCCATCAACCAAGGAATCCCATGTAGTCTAGTTGTTTAGCGGACCTCAGGGGTCTAGTAGATGAGCATACCTCAGTAGCTAATTAGGGATTAGTCTCTCAATATACAAGATGATTCAGCCTTACGATTGAGAATCTTACTTTCCATCCTTTGAGTTGTACCCTATTTGAGATGTGTTTTTGTACTTTCTGTGTGATCATGATGTTTGGGATTGCGTTATGGTCGTTTAATTGTGGTTTGGGGTCCCTATTGAGTATTGTGTTACTCACCACTACACAGGCTTCGCCGGCGTGTTTTGTATATCGTGTAGGTGATCGACGCTTCGACATAGGCCATGGTGTTATGGAACTAGGTGGCACCTAGTGGGGTGGGATAGACTATACTTACTTCATTGACTATAGATTGATACCATCATCCTACCCTTCTAGTAGGTTTTTAGCAGATAGACCTTGGTGGCCATACTTTCCTTTGTGGTTTCGGTCAGGTATTCTATCCCCTTTATACTTTTCAGTTTATATAGTATAATCAACAGTTCTCTCAGTGACAGTCCAGGTTTACAATGTTTTTACCATTTCACAGTATGTTCTAGGTGCATGTGTGCAAGTTTAAAAGAATTACCTTCCCTTTTCGGATATTCTTTCTCAGTTCTAGTCGCCATCCCCTGCCTATCCAAGGCGGGTTTGGGGTAGCCATGGCACCGGACCTGGGGGACGGGTCTTGAGAATGGGGTATCTAAGGATTTTATTTCAACAAGAAGAACTATGAGTCTAATTTTTTTGGGAAACAATGTTATGTGTTTGGAGTTCGACATTGATGCCAGGGGGTCCATCATTGGTGTAGCGACAAACATATCCATACACAAGGTCAATGAATTCTACATTCTGACATGGTACATGAGAACCCTTGTTGAATTCTTCATTGTGGGTTTCCCCAGGGTCTTATCGAGTTAGATTCATCTCACCAGGTATAATCTGTTAACTTTAATTCATCATGATCTCTTTCCAGATGCCATAAAACCGATATCCAGCCAGGACTATATTGTGTTACCATGAGGATGGTCCATAGAGTAATGAGGCTTTAGTATAGGGATTGTTGCCAGAAATAGTACATTTGGGATGAGTCCCATTGATACTGTCTCTTATTGGTCTGTAGTTACTACCAGCACAACTCGTAGAGGACGAACACAAGCTTAGTGCCTTACATGATTTCTAGTGACATAGACCTCCCGGGTTTGTGGTAGTGACGAATCCTTGGGTCACTGAGGATTTCCTAGAGTTAGTGATGTGATTCTTCTGTTTAGTGAGGACCCCACTTGACTAGATGGTGATTCTACTGGTGAGTTTTATGCAAGGCTCGGCAGAGAATTGGTGGAGTTTGACTATCCACACTCACGAGGAGGTGTCCATCACCAAGTATGAAATCATGAAAATATTAAGGTATAGTTCTTACTCACAAAATTTCTCTTAGTGAAAATAACGGAGCTAATTTGATTACAGTAGTAGAGCATGTTAGTGGCTATGTAATCTATGAGGTTCGTATTCCTCTTCTGTTACTATATAGATATGGTGAGAGACCCTTTCTTCAAGGCCTGGACCTTTGATCACAAACTCTATGGTAGATCAGGGCATAAATGATCTCCCTCATCATTCCTATGCAGGATGGGGTGTTGGAGTGAGCTCTACTAGTAAAGGGTTTCTTCACTGAGAAGAAATCTATGGTGGAAGCACCATTGGGTGACAGGTGGTTATGTAATCCATTGTAGGTAGCCAGAAGATGACACAGAGGCCCAAATGGCCCAGTCCATTCAGAAGATGTCCCTAGAACTTAGGTTTTGTAATTAGTTTCTTTCAGGGAAGGAGGAGTCATCAGAAGATAAATTTATGCTACACATATAGCTGGAAGGGGAACATGCCTCGGTATTGTCTGACTCACTGCACAGAGGACTAAAATATGGTCGAGGGGGAACCAATTCAATTAAAGATATTGTAACAAGTCATTACACCAGGTGACAGACATGGTAGAGGAGTAGGAAGAGTGGTATGAGGTGGGTGTAGGTACGAGGTACTACCACATCCACCCCAATGTGGTCCACCATTGGCTCTAGGAGCAGGTGGATAGTGGTGGGCTCAACATTAGGTAGTTGATGCCTATGGTCTAGAAAACCCAAATATGAAATGAGGTATGATCTAATTCTTATCCACATCAGTAGTAGTTCTTATAGAATAAAAGTTCAAGTCAATGTTTTCATTCCACAGACCTTTTTGAATCTTGGAGTATCCACTCAAGGTGTTGTCTTGATCATTATGATTATAGATTACTATGGAAAGGGATTCGACGACAACTTAATGGTTTCTATAGTGAGACCATACTCTTGGAGGTGAGAGCATCGACAGTGATCTCTTAGTAGTGACATTGTGGCATTATGACGTCATTCTGTGTATAGACTATCAATGGGCAGTTAATGCTTTGATTGACTATTTCAGGCACAGAGTGTGGTGTGTCTGTGGAGGTGGGTCTATATTTTCCTTCATCAATGGAAATGGATCTCTTGTTGTTCTAGATAGACTCACATATGGGAGGGTGAGGATGATCACTCATTATATGACTAACAGGACCCCCGATGCAATGCATGAGACAAGTGCACAACTTCTTACAATGGTGGAAGAGTTTGAGAACGTATTTCCAAAAGATTTTCCAAGACTATAAACTCCCAAAGAGGTAGATTTATGCATTTATTTGTACCTCCGGAAGACACCAATATATATAGTCCCATATCGGATGGCCCCAACAGAGCTTCGAGAGCAGAGAGTATAATTAGTGGACTGGTAGAGGAAGTGATTCATAGGGCCCAAAATTACACCATGGGTATCCTCGATGTTGTTTTCCATGAAGGGAGACAAAAACATGAGGTTAAACATGAACATCTGGCACCTGAACCATGTGATCGTGAAGAAAAAGTATCCTCTAATGAGGATTGATGACCTCTTAGATCAGCCTATGGGAGTGAGATGTTTCTCGAAGTTAGACCTCGGATCAGGATATCACCAGCATCGAGTATGAGATGAGGAAATATCTAAGAAAACATTCATATGTTGCTACAATAAGTACAAGTACAAACTGATGTTGTTCGGCAAGATGAACACACCATCAATGTTAATGGACTCATAAACACGATCTTTAAGCTATACATTTGACATGTTTGCAGTGTTAATCATTTATGACATCATAATGTATTCATCATATGAGGAGGAGCACGAGATAAACTTGTTTATTTTTCTAGACACAAACTGAGAGCACCATATTTACTGAAATATCTCGAAGTGTGGCGTCATGATATGAAAGTCCCCCTTTCTGGGACATGTCATCTCAGAGGCTGGAGTGGTGGTTGATCCATCAATTATCAAGGTGGTTTTTTCTTGGGATCCCCCCATGATTGTTAATTATTTTAATAAATTTCGTCGGTTGTTTCGGTACTATTTATGTTTTATACTCGACTTTTCCTGAGTGGAAACACCCATGATAGTGTTGAAAATGAATAAAAAACCCTTCATGTGGAAAAAAAAGACTTCATCAGTGCTTTCATCAGCTGAGGCAGAGCTTGACCATCAATCATAGCATGAGGGTGCTAGAGGAAGACCCCGACTACATGGTGTAATGTGACACATCAAGAACCTGACATGGTTGTTTTCTGATTTAGGGGAATTCAATTATTGCTTATGTCTCAGGGAAGTTGATACAACATGAGGAGAACTATGCGACTCATGAACATGTGCTCACAGTGATAGTTTTTTCACTGAATATGTATTGACACTACCTTATGGGTGAAAGGATCGTCATCCAATCTTACCACAGGAGTCCCAAAAATGTTTTTTCTCCTAAGTAACTGAATATGAGATAGAGATGCTGGGTAGTGTTCTTCTTGGACTATGACATTGAGGGATTCTATTCTCCTAGGATGGGGAACATGTAAGTAGATACTCTCAGTAAAAGATTGAGTTCACAATGACTGAACGTGGCTTCAAATTAGTCAGACTTACTTCAGGTATCCTTTTTTGATAGAGATGAGGCATCTTATCTTTAGTCACTGGTAGTTTCCCCTCCACTATTATAGTGAGTTAGGGGGGTGGAAATTAGAGATTCTATCTATGAAACCACATATTCCCATGCGTCCACAGTTCATTCCCATGGTGAATATTCAAAAGATGGGGAGCACATCATCATTTTTAGGGTATATACTATTGTGCCAACGGAGTTACAAGAGGAAGTGTTGAGGGAGCTCCATACATACCTTTTGGATGTTCATCCAAGTGTGGTGAAGATCTAGCAAGTCCTCTGACATTAGTACTAGTATTCAGGGAAGAAGAAGGTAGTGGTTGAGTTTTTCCTGAGATGCCTCACTTATTAGCATGTGAATGCTTTGCACCAGGTTCCAGTAGGTTTGACACAACCCCTTGAAGTACTAGATTAAAAGTGGTATGGGATATTAATATATATCATGATTGAATTAAAAATTACTTCTATGGTGAATGATACCATATATGTAACAATAGACTGACTCACCAAGTCGGTCAACTTCCAACCCATTCGAGAACATGGTTCAATAGAGATATTGGGACTCCTCTACTTGCAGGATACAGTTCAACTCCTTGGAGTCCCATATACAAAATTCTCATATCATGTTGAAAACTTCACATTCCAATTGTGGAAGGGTTTAATTTAGTTATTTGGGACTCATCTATGCTGAGAACATTCTTTCACCCATAGACGAATGGCCATACTGCACGTACCATACATACATTGGAATAAATTATTCATGGATGCATTCTTGATTTATTTGCAGTTGGGAGGACCACCTACCAATGATGGAGTTTCTGTACAACAATAACTACCACTCCAATATAAGTATGGCATTGTTTGAGGAAATTTACAGACAACTATGCAGGTCACCATTATGATGGATATACCTAGGGGAGTCAGCACTCATGGGTCCAGAGATCGTATAGGCTACCAATGAGAATGTGACGGTCATCTGAGAGTTGATGAAGAATTCAAAGAGCCAACATAACTGCTATGTTTAAAATAAATATAGTCTCATTAAGTTGAAAGAGGGGGACTACGTATTCATACATGTCCCACCTCGATAAGGGATGCAGCAACTTGGATAGGGAAACAGGTTAACTTTAAGGATCATCAAACCTATCGGAATACTGCGTAGAGTGGGTGAGGTGGCATACTTATTGCCTCTATCAGTGTAGTTAGATAGGGTTCATGAGATCTTCCACATATCCCAACTGAGGAGATATGTACATGACCATTCTCACATCATCGAGCACATTGAGATAGATATTGACATCGGGGCGACATTCGTAGAGTACCTGATGGAGATAGATGATCAACATGAGTGAATCCCTGGTGGATGGTTGATTCCTATGGTGTGCATGTTTTGGTAGATTTAGAATCTATTGGAGATCATGTGGGGGAGGGATTTGCATATTCATTCCCAATACCCCCACTTGTTTGATTAACCCTTGTTTTGTTTATGAGGACGTATATCCCTAAATGGTGGTGTAATATAAAAAACTAGAATTCCATGTAATTTTTTTAAACTTTAATAGAATTATATCAACACTACGCACTAAGAAGAAACATAATTTTTAGAACATGAGTGGCTATAACATATTTATGAACTATTTTTAAAGATCATTAAATAATCATACGAGCAGGTATTTCTAACTTTTAAACTAGTGCTCGGATCAAAAATCGTGGGGCACCGGTGAACTCATAGTGTCAACATTCAGCTAAAAAGGTCTTAACATTGGTAGGGGTGGTCGAACTATGGAATGTAATTTTTGGCCTTAAATAAAATAATTGAATAATGATTATTTGATTTTAAAAACTTTTTAACATAAAAAACGGTAAATTGGATCGGAAATCTGAGAGTACCATTGAGCTCATGAGGGTGTGCATCCCTTACATAGAGCCTAACAATGACCAGAGTGGGCCGAGAGAGAAGGTATGATTTTTAATCATTCAAAAGAAAATTTAAATAAAATAGAATTTTATTTTATTATATTTTTCTTCTTTATTACGCAGCAACTCGTCACCGCTATAGTGTATTGATGAGGTGATGCTGAATCCCATTAATTAAAATCATTAATAGAGTTGGGTGGTGACACTATTACATCCACACATTTTCCTTAGTTCTGTAAAAATGTAATTTAGTTTTGAATATGAACATTGTAATTACTTGGAATAACTACAAAATAAACCTCTCCAATGACGAACATCAGAAAATTAGATGATGGTGACAACACCTGTGGAGATTGGATTTGGGAAAAGAGATCAACAGATGATGAAGAATGTTCATCATCGACAAATCCATTTTCTGGGTAAGGGTTTGATTCTTTTCTATGTGAATTTCTTTTGCAGTACTTTTTTTAAATGACGAAGGTGGATAAACTCATGAGAAAGTTAACTCACTTATCGATCATTCATTAGGGATTTTTATTAATGAAGGATAAAGGAGATATATTGCTTAGTGATTATTCTACCATATTTTGGTTCTTCAAGTTCATTATAACAAGAATCAATCTGATTCAACAAAAAAAACATAGATCATTATTTAAGTGTTCTTATGTGTGACTCCTTATCCTATCCTCTTCTTTCATTCTTGACGTTCTTTGAGGAACAATGAATTTGGTGGTGATAGTTTAAGCAGTCCATATGAGACCGTAATGGCGCATCGACACATCGGCTCATGGTAGAAAGCAACAAAAGACGATGGTAGCGGGTGGGAAAGGTTGTGTCCAGGCAGGCCACGACATAAGAAAGAGGTTTTGGCAGAAGGGTGTGGTGGCGAAAAAAGGCCATGAAATCCATCCACGAGAGCAGCACTAGGCCACAACACCAAGGTCATGGTGGTTGTTGGGATTTGGCATACGGGTTGTACACCATGGCTGCGATTGGGGCTGCCGACACAGAGGTCGGTTTCTGGGGGTCGGTGGACCATGACACCCAACCGCATTGGGTTTGCCGGGTGGCACAAAAATGTGGTCTGTGGACCGTGGGGGGACTCATGGCTTGTAGTGGGACTCATGGAAGATTGGTCCACATTATCGGACTGGATGACTGAGGAAGAGGTTCCATCCTCACACCACATGTTTGCATGAAATGGATGTCGCATGGCATCTGGGCTGGGAGAGAACCAACCTACCGATGCGAGCTTGGCCGGATTAGAAAATTGTGACGTCAAGTGGCTCGGCTGGTCAGAACAGGTTCGACCGAGTCATACTGGGCCAGAGCAATTGGACATGGTCATTTGGAAACCCAGTGGTTTGGACCCTCGAACCAGTAGGTTGGGATTTCCTGGACACCATGAGGTTAGGTCTGGTTATCCGAATCAAGATAGGTAACATGGGGACCCCCAGGATAGAATGGTCAAGTCGGTCGGACCAAGTCAAAATGGGCATAGAGTGCAACGACCCTTATTCACTAAAACACCAATGTCATTCAGACCGGGAATCCAATTTAGGATCACCTACAACGTTGGGAACCTTGTGATGAGATGGTATTTTGGGTGTACTCTAAGTGGGTTTTCATGAAATTTGAGATATTACTAATGATTAGAGGATTATATTCTCCTTGGATCAAGAATAATTTAGAGAAGGAATACTTGTGATTGATGTGACATGAAGGATATGAACAGTGGGACCTTGGTGGCATAGTAGAAGAGAATACCCCAGTTGTCTAGAAGCCATGAGGAACTTAGTTGTCGAGCAGAAGAGTGGACCTTAGTGGTCTAGAAGTCGTGCGATGCTCAATGGTATGCAGATGAGCGGACCTTTGTTGTCCAGCAAATGAGTGGACCTTAGTGGTCCAATATAAGAGTGTTCGTTAGTGGTCTAGAAGACAAGGGGACCATAGTGGTCTAACAGAAGTGTGTGCCTCAGTGGTCCTACAGATTAGGAGACCTCAGTGGTCCGGCAGCCGAGTGGACCTTTGAAGTCCAGCAGCCGAGAGAACCTCATAAGTTTAGTATTTGAGAATATCCTAGTGTCTCGTCAGGGATGAGTACTTCATCTATACAAAATGATTCATCTTTAATACTAAAACTCATACTTTCCATACATTGATTAATACCTAGTGTGATATTTCATCGCTTTGTGGTCTTACAATTTCCCTTGATGTGTGGTCTTTCATTTTGGTATTTCCATAGTTGTTTGGGGTCTCTACGTAGAATTTTTTTACTCACCCATCCACAAGCTTCGGCTACATATATCATGTATCATGAAATTGATCGTTCGATCAATGGATAGATTGGCGGTCCGAGACCATGAGGTGCCCAGTTACACGAGACAGATGGGACATACTTCTACGACTATATATAGTTACCCTCCACCTACCCTTCATGTAGGGTTTGAGCAGAATGTCCATGGTATCTATACTGTCTTTTGTGGGTTTGGTATTTTTTTCTATACCCTTCCAACTTTTTAGTTAATAATGTTATTTCAGTTGTTGTCTCAGTGACCATTGTGCTTTACATAGTATTTACCATTCTGATGTTTGTGTTGTTTTTATGTGTACAGGATTAAAGGAAATTCCACCCCTTTGGGGTTATTCCTTCTAGGTGCTAATCACCATACCCTGGCCTTGGGAAGGTGGGATTGGGGTATTCAAAGCATGGGCCCTAGAGGATGGTTCAGAAAGAATAAATCTATTTGTGTTACTCATACCCTTTTAGAAAATTAACTAACGATTGAATTCATTTTGTTTCTAAGAATTATTTACACTTGAGGTCATGTTATCTATGAAACCTGTTTCTGTTTCATGAGTTATATTATTTTAAAATAAATTTATTTTCACATTTAATGATTAGGATGAAATGATTATGAAAACTAAATTTTTCACTAGGATATGGTATGATTACATGTTTATAATACCATTTTAATTTCATGGTTTTTGATATGATTATTCATTATCTTGTTGAATATGTATGCATGATTTCATTATGATACAGGTTAGACCTGTATCTCCCTCCATGGAATTACATAAGTATTTATATATAATGAGATATACTTAGATGGTCTTGGGAGTAAAGCAGAAATACTAATATTTCCATCGGTGTGAACCATGACTATGAATATGGTATGAGGAGTGATCTCATTCTACTTAGATGGCCATGGGAGTGAACCATTACTACAAATATGGCATGTGGAGTGACCTCATGCTACTAAGATAGCTATGGGAGTTAACCATGGATACCATGATGGTATAGGGAGGGAACCCATACTACCAAGATAGTTTCATAAGAAATGACATGCTACAATAGTGATCATAGTATATTCTTATGTGTTTTCCACAATTCTATGTTTTATTATTGTGTAAAGATTTCATGTATTATGTTCTTCATTTCCATATGATTTATATCTTATGAACTACAAAAATTTATTACAATCTCTAATATATAGGGTATGATTTTCAATATTATTCTTCAAGTTCCATAACCTTTTAGAAATTCAGAAAAATAAATAATATATAAACTCATATATTAACACAATCAAATTCTTTATAAATGATTAATGACTGAAAAAATGATTTTTTAGAAATTAAGGAACATAAACAAATGAATGTGTTACTTCATCATTGGAAAAGAAATGTGGCCATTTGGAATAGTGATTTTAGCAATAAAATAGTATTATCACCTATGAAAGTATAAATAAAATTAAGAATATTATAAATGAAAATATGATATAACTAGTAAATAAAAATTTTTGAAATGGTAAATTAAGTGTTGATTTTTTTATAAAACAATAAAGTTTTTCTGAAATTTAATAAATAATGTAATTATTTAAAATAACTTTTATTTTCCAAAAAAATAAGCATAAATTAATATTTTGTTTTCTGAGGATTATAATATAATTTTTTGTGACCTTATTAATTTTTTAGTGTTATAAAATCATTTATAAATTTAAAACTGTTATTTTTCACGAAAATATTGATTTTAATTAAAAATTAAATTCATGATATTTAGTATATTACTTTCATTTAATGTTTTCATTTTTTAATTATAATCCTAAAAAAATTTACGGTTATTTTTTGGGATATTTCTAAAATAGTTATACTTTTTGTGAATAGTGAAATACAGTAATTTACGTTAAAGGTAAATGCATGAAATATTTATTTATATATGATATATAGAAGATGTTGGCCTCTAATATTAAACACTCCATAATTATTTTAATTCATATAGTTGTAAGGATAGAAATATTCATATTCTTGACCCTAAATAATAATCAAATGGATGAAATAATAAAAAAGACCTCTTCACTACTATAAACACCACCAATCACCAAATTGTCTCCTCAAACCACAAATCCTTGAATCATGTATATATTCTACCAAATAATCTTTCCATGTAAATTTCCTAGTTCCACTATCCTTTTTATCAATAAAATACTAAACCCATGTGGCTCATGGATGTTCTCCTTGAGATTGAATTCATGTGAAAAAATGTCTTTATTTTTATTTTTATTTTCATTAAATTTGTTTTATTTTCTTTTCCTCTAGACACCTACCCTTATCGTAGTTTAATTATAGATACAATATCTTATATATAATAGAATTTTATTTTTTAATGAAACAAAACATCACTATTTCTCTTCCCCTATTCTTTTTTATGAAAATGATAACATCGTCCTTGATACGTTGATTTATCACATTCAAGGATGATGTGTTTTCAATTTCAATTAGTTCCCTTAAGGATTGTCATACGAACCTTTTTTGGATAAAAAATATTATTATATATGAATTAAAACTTATATGTTTTTCTGGAACATGTATATGTATATATTATTAATTAATATAACAAAACTATTTCCTGGTGATCGAAAAATTCCAAAATAATCTCAACGGTTATTACTATCATATTATCTAATGAATCATATCCATATTTTAAAAAAAAATACATAACCATTTAAAACTTTAGATGTTTATTTATATCATTTAATATCATTTTTTGAAAACTATTCCCACATTACATGATCTTTTATACATTTGTACAATTGAATAAATCATGAAAACAAAGCACCTGAACCCTTCTGAACAATGAAATTTTATATCATAATCTATAAAAAGATCAAAAATAAATATAAAAAACTAATATAAAATCAAATAATTGTTTAGTAGGGTCTTAATTAAATTAATAATGAATATAAATTTATTATCTTGGATATTATGTTCAAGTGAAGATTACATTCTGACATTTGGTAAGGGATTCTCCATAAATGTCAATTTTTCCCTCGGGTTACTCATTCTCTATCATAAATCCATTGTAATTGTCAATTATTTTTATATACTCCACCTACATTATTTATGTATATTTGAAAAATGAGTACCCTGGTCAATTATTACTTCATTGATGGTGAAATTCTTGTTTTATAATGTTCTCTTTTTAATCCCCCATGATAAGCAAGCCCAATATAAGTGAACCATCAAATTTCATACCCATTTTCAAGTACACTACATAATCAATTTTAATCCAAAAATAGTTTTATAAAGTCACAATTTTATTCATGAAAGTATTTTTTAGTTTTCTTTATGTATTATTTAAAAAATTAATCCTTTTTTGTCTTAAGGACTCTTCAATATTTTTCTTTAAACCACAATAAAGAGGATCTATTCAAATGATTCAAAAAATATATTTTTATATGTTTTCTTATCAGTTGTACAAATTCTCCTGGAAAACATTACTCATATTTCTTGATCACTAACACGGGTTATTTCCGTAGATTTGGAGTTGCATGCCTCACTATATCATTAATAATCTTCATAATTCTCTTCTTATACACTTTGTAGTTGTTTCAACCTTCTCATTTTTATCTCTTCTTCGGAGACCCTAATTTCCAATAATTTGACATATTCTCCATAATCATATGGTTTAGGGTTTTGTTTTATGGAAGTTTTGTCTCAGTAAATAGTATTTTACTTAAGTCCTTTGATTATGATTTCAGATGGAGTCCAGCTCGTTATTTCTGATGTGATGGTGCATTGACTATGTTTTCGGTAGGGTTGGTGGTGGTGGATTCTTCAATTCTCACTATAAGGGCCCCATCTTGTCTTACCATACATTGGATTCTAGATCCCATATGCTTTTCTTGGTAGGTTGGATGTAAGGTTAAATAAGAGGTTCTAGGATGTGTTTTAGTGAGCAGTGGATGGCTCAGGGAAATGTTTTGTGGATGCCTTCTTTTCTCCTGGTTCAATTAGTGGCTACTCTTTTTTGGTTATTTTGATTCAAGGGGTTGAATTTTGTTTATGTTGTCTACATGTATGGATTTTGGTGATTCTTCCAATGGTCAACCATGGGTTCCTAGATTGTTGTGCATAATGGAGGTTATGATGGTGGTGGTTGCTGGACAGGATGACGTTTTGTGGTTCAATGTCGGGTTTTTCCATTTCTCTGGCACCTGTATCCCAAAAAAAATCTTCTATATTGACATCAATGATTATTTTTATAAATAATTGGAATGTGTAGTTTGATACTTTGATGGAATTCCAAGAGTTTTTGTTTATACTGGATTCTTTTCGGCATCCGGGTCTCTACTGGGTACATTCTCAACAGATCCTGTTTGTTTCTATTTTGTGAAATGTTTGTCACGAACTGTGTTGATTCAAGAAAGAAGGATTTTTATAGATTTCAGTTCATTAATAAGGTTATTAATATATGGAAAGGATATTTTTTCATTATTGTTCAGGTTATGTAGCTTTAGTGGGATGGTTGTAGGTGATCTTTGCTAGCAGTGGTGATTTTTTGTTGAGGATGGTGATTCGTCTATCAAGGGAATGGATATAGGAGGAACACTGCTCAATATTTCATGACTCGAGTCGGTTTGATGGTTATTGGTCCAAGGCATATCATTTTTAATTTAAAATGTTATTTTTGTCTCTCTATTTAGAATTTTAAATTTGGGTTGTGAGGGTGTGATGAATAAAGAACCTGAATATGAGGTTTCCACTTACCCATAAAAGGGATTCATAGAAAATTTCAACAAAATAGATTTGGAGGATATTCCTTTTGATTAGTCCCCACACACCACATATTCTTTGTGCGTGGTGTTTTTACACTTCTATTTCATTTGTGATCATCAAAAATCTAAAATTTCATTAAATACCCATATTTCTGGGATAGGATTATTATCTTATGCATATATCATGTTTAGATATGGTACATTTTTAATTTTGAATATTTAATTGAATATATATATTAAGCATTTTGTTATTAGTGAGAAATGGAGACTGGTTATATATTTCCCCTTAATTCATCAACAGGTCTCATGAGAAAAAAAGTTGGTAAAAAGCATCGTGTTTGGTTCCAAGAGGAATCCGACGAGTTTTTACACATAGATATAAACCGCCTTGATGGTATAATGTATCATGTTATAGATATATTATGTCTAATAAAAAATCAGTTTTCTCATTTAGGATTTAGTTATTACATTCCATGTGGTTTTCAATATGAGAAAATATAGGGATACATTTTCATTCTCATGTAATGAAGGAATTTGTTTTTATATTCTTTACCTTTACATAATTCTAATTATATATTGAATTTTATTCATTTATTATTGTACCATATAACCATTACTGACATTCGATATCACCCTTTCATTTCTTTCAATCCTCGATTTGTGATGATGAAATATTAGAATAAGTGAAAAGAAGCAGTTTATTTTCTTCTACTATGTTCGGTGATTAATTAAAAATGGAATAAGGAAACCATTAATGTATCTAGTTTATTCACTACTAAAAAACAAATAGATACTTTGTGATTTGATATTTTTTATATGTGACATTGTTATATAATTACCTCATTTTTGATAATATATTTTATTATCAAATCCACACTTCATCAGGATAACTTTTATTTCTTTTTCATGGAAATATTATTTATTTTTAACTGGTGTTTAAAAAAGGTATTCTGGAGACAATTTTGAAAATGTTATATCGAAATGTGAATCATAACCTCAACATTTTAAAAAATGGTGACAAAATTTTTCGAATAACTCTTTTTATATTTAACATTTTTTTACCATTTATTTACAAGTGGTTTAACTCATATGGTGATATTTTAATTTAATCACAACTTAAATTTTATTAAGAAATACTACTTTTATGTGGTTGAATTTTATGGTAACTGATGATCTAACTCTTGAGGCAACATAATGTGTTACCATAAGAAAACATTAAAAAATCCATTTTAATTTGATTATTTCTAAATTATATGATATATTATTGTTATTATATGTAACTTTTTTGTATTTATTATAATTGATTCATCGTAGGGGTCATATATATCCCTCTAAAGAATTTTTAATGATTTTATATATCATGAGAAAATTATAATGCTTACAAATTATTTTTATGTTTAGAAGAATGTTCTTGGACATTATTGTTTTATTTATAATTTCATATTTGGACTTATATAATGTTAAAATTTCTCAGAAGGTTTTTATTTTCTATTATTATTCATATTTACCCCTCGTATATTATAATATTTCATTGATCATTTCATGTTCCATATCAATCAATCTCACCTGATGTAAATTATTTACTATTCTATATTTATACCATGTTCATTTAGTCTTTAGATAATGATCTATCACTTGAATACATGTTGAAAGTGTTTTTTATATACTGTGTGTTTCATTGAACCTATCATTTCATTTCTCTTTTCCTAAGGTATTTATATCGAGGAACATAATTATGTGATTTCTTGTGTATAGATGCTTTGTGGGATATGTTTAATAAATAATGTGTAATAATATTTTTAAGTATGTAATCTCCAAATACATAAAATATTTATGATTTTGGACCATGTATGTATTTTGCAGATATATTGTTGAATTATATAATAATATATGTGATATGATCAAATTGTCTCATGTGGTATCCAAAAATATTTGTAACATTTCGTTTTCAATAATAGGATATGGGAGTGTAGGTCTAGGGTGTCTCATACTTGATAGATAGGGTTGCATCACATGGTAATAACTACTTATGTTCCAATAATGGTTTTTGAAAATAAAATGAGGTATAAAAATATTTTTAGACTAATATAGTTTTTAAAATATTTACAAAATTGTTTTCCTTATGTAAAATTCAATAAATAATTATATTCTATTTTGATGAATAACAAATTGGTGTATATTAATTATCTAAAATAAATGATATTAGTTATATATATATATATATTATGATATTTTGTGTTTTGAGTTATGAACATGTTGTATTATGATAGTCCAATAGTGGGTTCATATGTGTATTGGATTCTATAGTTATGATATGGTATAGAAGATATATGCCTTATATTAGGTTAGTAAAATATTGATTTTATTGCTAGAGTATTGTAATATTTATTCCTTGAGTGTTAGTCAATAATCGACATGGGTTTTCTAGTATATTTAAAACAATTTAGTGGGTTTGGATAAATTTTTTTATTTCGTGAGGTGTAAGGATACGAGTCTTGATGATATGATTTGGGTGTTCATCAGGGTGAGGCATGTGGTTATTCTTCTAGGGTGGTAAGGTAGGTCTGTTAGATTAATGATTTTGATTATTCTCATTTTCCATGACGTCAAGGGAGTGTGTATTTTAGGATCGGATAGCCATGTATAATGGTATTACTTACGATTATTAGAGCATTGAAAAGTGTTTCATGAATTGGAATGATACATTCGATTAGTGTTGTCAGATTTTGGATCACTAAATGTGTGTAATTATATGTATTATTGAAAAAAATGAAAAGATAGTTCATTATAAATAATTTTTTCGACATTTATTAGGTTAAAGGTTAACCATTATCTCACACCGACATAATATGTGTAGAATAAAATTGAATTATTAGTTAATTGAATGGGAATATATGTTTCTATGGAAGTTGTATAATAATTCATGGATCAAAATATTTGATCAATGTATGTTAAATTTCTTTAGGAGTCATTCAGTATAATATTTATAGACGTTTGATGAAACCATTGATTGATCATGTGTCTTATAGAGATATTCCCTGAGGGTAGAGGTAGTGTATCTTAACTAAATTGAAGGATTCCTTTTATGTGTATTATGTTGAACCGATATTTATGTCAAGTTCATTGAGATCCATATGGGTAATAGGATGTTGTGATTAATAGTGGATTTTGATAAATTTTTAATGTTTATATGATCATTGAATTGATAGTTCCATGAATTGAGACTCCAGTGTAGCATGGTGAAGTACAATATTTAATAACGTGATAGGTATGAGAGATTGAATATTCATTATATTGTTTAAAAATAAACATGGGTTCCCGATGGATATGATCAATATTAATATAGAATCATTTATAGGAAACTTATGTATTTTTTATGGTTATAAAATTTTTATAAATAAAAAATAATCTCCATGAGACACTGATGGGTGAAGTGGTCAACTTATATGATATTTAGATGAAAGAAGCTATCTATCTTAGTTAAGGTGGCACATAAGTGTGAAGTGTGAAATATATTAGAAAAAGAGTCATAGTATATATTTTTATAGAACGTGGGAATAAAATGTAAAGAAATAAATTCATCCAATTTAGATAAATCATTTTGAGACCCATTTATTTGGATGTTAGGGTAACATTTCTTGGATTAGAATGATTATGAAATATGAGCATTGTAAGTCATTTTATGATGTGGATAGTGTGAGTTGATACTTGGAAGTAGTTATAAATATAATAATATTTTAGAAGGCACACTGTTAGTTTTTAATGGATTGATCAACATCATAAGGGTGGAGTAGTGAATGTTGTGGGTCACGTGTCAAGAAATCCAAATCATGGGGTGCTTCAGGCTCGGTGATGCCTCTCGAATACTAGTTATTGAGTAATTTATAGTAAATTATTTGAATAGGTTATTATATATATGTATTATAATTTAGTAAAAATGATACATTGTTCTTATTAATTTATATATATATACTAACAGAAAGTGAATTTAGAGATCAAATCAATATGGTTCTTGATAACCAATGATTTGTGATAGGAGTCATTGGTTGCACGAAAATTATTGGTGATGTAAAAACTTTGAGAAAAAACCATGGGATAGTTATGTTGTTGAACCCATGTTTTTCTCATGATAAATTTTTTTAATACTGTATTAAATATCATGTGTATCATATTGGAGAAAAATATACAATCCCAAGTTAAGGATAACTCTATTGATCATCAGTGGAATGATACTTTTATGGATTTGGTTTCAGTAAACCATTATAGTTGTGGGTGTATTAAGATTGGTTGGTGAGTGGTCAATGTGTTGCATTAATTTGAGGTGTAAAATGAATAATTCAATATGGTCCCCTTGTAAATAATTCATTTGGAAATAATTTTCACCATTATTATAGAATCAATACCTTTAATAAAAAACCCAATTTGATGAATAACTAGTGTGTGACCTAGTTTTGGAACAGGTTTTTTAAAAAAAAAATTCAAAGAACAATTTTATTGATTTATACATGCATTCAATTTATTTCAATATGAAGAGTGGATGAACTCATTTATGGGGAGTATAGTTTTTCATGATACTGCAAGATATAGGACAACATTATTACGTTTAGAAATTCAACACTATGGAGAGCATTCCATGATATTTTAAAGTATGTTAGATTGTAAATGGAGTGGTAAATACATTTTCATGGAATAATCTGTGGTAAAGTAAAATTGGTATGTGATACACCATTTTTGGAATGACGGGTGTCTATTATGGATCAGCATGGATTTTTTTGGAGAACATATGATTAATATGAATGAGGATCCTAAGAAACATAATCATGTCTTGTTTGTATTTAGGAACAAGAGCATGCATCAAATTCTGGTGGATGAACTAGAGTTTAGAATGTATCAAATCATGCATAATGGGTACAAGAAGACATATTATAGGTATTTTAATTTGGATAAATAAATATGGTTTAGTGGAACAAGTGTAATTTTGAATTTCATTAATTTATAGTAAGGTATGTGATAAATTTGAAATTTTGATTTGATTTTTTTAGGATTTTCTATTAAATAGGTGGTCATTTAGTAAAAAAATTGATAGTTTTTTTAAATTATAGAATAGGATGAAGAAAAAAAGTTGGTGGTCAATGAAGAAAATTTTATAGATATCACTACGTACTTTGTTGTTTGCTATTGGGTAATCAGTGAGTTATATTGGTTGTAAAAAAATGACACATACTACAAGGTATATAAAAAATATATACGGGTTAATTCTTGAGGTATCTATTAGGAAGGGGAGTCCCCATAATGACAACTGGGTACCCATTTGTCATCCACATAGTAACTTATTCCATGTTTATTTGTTTTGTTAAAAAGAATAATATTATTGAATGTTTAATAAATCCATATTACCCCCTTTATTAGTTCAAGTGAAACCAAATTTTAATGGAGTGAACAACATTTATAAACATTATTTCATTCTCACATAGAGGCAGAACTGAGATTGTATACTCTTCTATTTTATATAATAAATAACCCGAAATAACACAAAATTTTAATTGGGAGTCATATCTTAGAGTACATCCATTCATCAAGATTTATAACTAATCCCAAATTTGTTTTTTTAGAAAAATCATACACTAAAAAATGAAACAAATATATAATAAAATGATACAATAATGATAACCCCAACTAAATGGAGTCAAAATTAAATTTGATGAGGATACATATTCGATCACATTAGAATAATAATGGACATTTATATTCCTTCATGAACACAACAACAGAACAATAGTTTTAGTATAATAGATTTAACACTTCACCATTATCATATGAAATTCATTTTTTTAGAAATGATATATTTCATGGTATTTATTAGGATAATGTGATTGCATTACCAATGGTAAAATTCATAAGTTAAATGATCTTCTTCACATGTTTTTTCTTGAGAAATAATCTGAACAATTCATAGTTAGGAAAAAAACAATTTTTATAATAAAATAATTTTACTATATATATAAATATAACATTTTGTTTCCCTTCTTAAGTAATTATGAAAAATAATGAATAAAATCATTAGTAATTAAATTAATTTTAAAAATTACTGCAAAAACTAGAATGATATATTTTTACAATAGTAGATTGATATAAAAAATACATTAAAATGATTCATTAACCTTATCTTAAAATTAAAATTTAAATTTTTCATAAAAATAATTTCAATTCAACATATCGATACTTTTTTATCTTTTTGTAACCATAAATTAATGTTCAACATAAATATTAATTTAATCGACATAATTATGAATCAAGAACAACTTTAATGTTAATATGGGCTGCATTACCATAAAAAACATCAAATGACATTGAGAAACTAATATTTAGAGTGAACGACATTGAAAACCAATTAGTAATACATTATAATTGTTATGTACCTTTGAAAAAATATTTAGTATTACTATACAAATAAAAAAAATTATAAGTGAAACTAAAATTCAAAAATCTATAATAAAAATATACTTTAGAATACTTTAAAAGACATTATAAAAATTAAAATTACTCAAATAATATACAATATTTTCATTTTTTATTATATATAAATTATAATTGTCTATTTTTAACATATGCAATATATGTATGAAATGAGATTTTTTATTTGTAATTTAAAAAATAGGAAAATAAATCTAACATAAAATGTCCCTAATTTCTAAAAAACACTATATAAATTAAACATTACACTAACAATATTATAAAATTTTGTAAACTAATAAACCATAATATATTTTAAAAAAAAAATTATAAAATTCTCCCATTTTTTGAAATGTATTAAAAATATAAATAATTTATTTCCATTATAATATAAAAACATTCATAATGAAAAAATTGAAAAAATAATAAATACTACAATGACTAAATGGAGGATTATAAGAGAGAAATATTAGAAGACTACACTTTAATTAAAATTAATAAATATATTTAAATATAATGTAAATAAATTTTAAAAAATATTTAAATAGAAGAATCTATTATTTAAGATATAGTGGTTAAAAAAATTAAAAATTTTGAGAAATAAAAATATAATTACACTATAAAAAAGAAATTATGATTAAAATAATAATTAGAACTATATAAACATACACGTTTAGTTTAAATTAAATTATTGTACTTCAATTAATTATATTTATTTAAAAATATAGATTCACGAAAATTGATAGAACATGTATGTTATTACTATTAAACATAATTTTTCAAAAAATGAAATAGTTCATAAAAGATTCCCATAAATGCTTTTCCAAATATGACTTTATAATAATTAAATGTATAAAGTGGATATTTCATTATATTAGAATGTTTTTTAGATAAATTCTTGGTTGATATCTCATTGTTTAACAATATATCTTAAAAATTAAAATCTATTATCAATATATATTTTTCTTGAATAATTTAAATAATATATAGATACTATTAATTTCATTGTATTATAAAAATATATATATAAATTTTTTCCAAATAGACATTGAAATCTGATAATGTTTCTTGTCTCTATAAAGATTGAGCACAACAATTAACAACTGTAATATAATCAACATAAACTATTGATAATGAATGTAATAATTTATTTTTAGTTTTATATGAAATTATAATTTTACCATGAACATGATAGAAACCTAATATGTTTTTATAAACATGACAACATCAAAAATTTGAATCAGAATAAGAATTCAATTCCACCTAGTTTTTATTAGAGTAAAATAATACAACATTGATAATTACTTTAATGTATAAAATTATTATTATTACAACCTTAAAATGAATTTATTTTGTATTATATTGAATTATACATCACATTTAAACTAGAAACATTATATTAGGTCAATATTATTTCATATACGGTTTGGTTCCAATAATTTATCTGCATAGTTTATTGTTTATAGGTTTTCCAGAATCAACTGATTCCAATTTTGAATTTGTAATCATTAGGGTTTTCATACTATTACAAGAACAATTGTTAAAAATATTACATAATTCATCATAAAATTTAGAATAATTTCAAAATATTTAAACATGTAAATGATAAATTTTCAATCCAATAAAAATTTTCAATTCCCCAATTAATATTATCTGAAATTCATTTATTCTAAAATTTAAAAAATCATTTTATGAAAATTATATTTCAACCCTAAATAAATCATCAAAATAATTTTATTCAATTATAATATCATTGGAAAAATTATTAATAAACAAATTTGGATAAATATTTTTCCTTTTTAACATTATTTTGCAACATAAACAATGAAAATATATCATTACAATTTCTAAAAACATAGCTATGACCATATTATGGATTATAAATGTTTAAAGCTTGAATTCATAACTTTTTATGATCATAGATTGGTGGTTTATTAAATAAATATTTTTTTAAAGGTAACAATTTAGAAATACACTTTTATAACTATTTAATGAAATTTAAGACCTTGAAAATAAAAATAAAATTTAATACTAAAAGCTTATATCAAATAAACTATTTTAAAAGAATTCTCAAAAGCAATTTCTTCATCTTGAGAACAAAATTTTAAAACTAAGTGTAGTATTTTTAAATTTGTTATCATATTATTCATGTTTATTATTTAAAATACATTTAATTTCTATAATATGATGCTCTTTTAGATGTTAATCAATATTAAAAACATTATATATCAAAACTCGGTTAAATTTATCATTCATATAAATAATGTAAATATCAAACATCAATGAATAATCTATTCTGATAGAAATTAAATTAGAATAAAAGGCATAATTATCAAAAAAACATATAAAATAATTTCTATATTGAAATTTTCATTAAAATTTTAAAATTATTTTTATGGAGGATGAAATTTAATAATATTGAATAATTAGGATGATAATTAGAAGAGATTTAATCACTCTAAAATGATACATTATCATGTCAAGATTCATATTGTCCAATTTTTCTTTTTAAATTCATATTCAATATTTTCTAAATATGAATTATGACTAATATTTTTTCACTAAATTTTACATGAACATGCTCATCAATTATCATACTTTTTTATTATACTATACAAGATTCACTATGATCAGAATATCAGAGTTGAATTACTTCATAACATTTAGAATTAAACATATCTATGTTATCCAAACTAATCCAAAATAATTTTGGTAAATAAAATTCATAAAAACAATTCTGAGATATTTTGTGATTTGTATTATTTTCGGTTATTATTAAATAATTTTGGTGTATTGTTAAAGAAAATTTAAAAAAAATATACAATATATTCCCAATATTTATCATATTCATGGTTATAAAACTCATATCCTTTATCACATCGAGGAGAAATTATTAAATGAGATTTTTTATTTTAAAATTGTTTACAAAAATTAATTAACATTTTTGAGGCTTCACTTTTATGTGTTATGAAAACGATCCTTGTGAAACTACTAAAGTCATCAACATTTTCCATGATGTAATACTAACCTTTTAAAGAAATAGTTTTTATAGTTCCAAATAATTCAATATGTAATATTTATAAATGTATTGTTGTAAAACCCTTATTTACATATAAAAATGTTACATAATAATTCTTACCTTTTCAAAATGATTGAGAGAAAAAAATAATAAAATCCATATTATCATATAGAGCCATAACCTACTTATGTTTTTCTGGTATTTAAAATTAATATAATTTCAAATTTAAAAACCTTAAATACCAAAAAAAAATCTGTTTCTAAAAGTTATTAAAACATTTCATTCTACTATATTAGTTAATAAAATTAAATGAAATCGATATTTTCATTTCTATATGCATTATATAAGATATAATTATCATTAAAAAATAAACACTTGTTATTTTCAAACATAACACTCATTAAATCGTGAAAAATATATGAGATAAAAATATTTTTTTTAATTCTTCCACATGTAATATCGTATAATGTATAATATATTTAAATATATAATTTCTCTAATGACTCCAGCCATTCCACTGGATTTATCATTGAATGTGATAGAGAATCCATCACATAGATTAAATATTAAAAAAATTATTGATCTCCATCCATTTGTCTAGAAAAAACACTATCCACGTAAAATGTTTCCTTGATAATTTGAAAGAATATTTAATATAAAAAGTATTCGATATAAAGTAATTTTGGTACCCAATCTATCTTGAGTCCAGTAATAATTTTATATATCTTATTTGGTACCCAATCAGATTAATGTCTATTATTAAAGTATAATATAGAATATAATTTCTTAAAAAAACTTTTGTATGAACTATTGACTGAGAAAATATACAATAACATGTATTGGCCAAATGATATTTCAAATAAAATATTTTTCATTTATAAATAGAAACAATTACTTTAGAATTTATCACTAATAATGTCTTAAAAATCATTGGAACATGCATATTGTATATGAAACCTAATTTATCATTATTAGGATTATTTTTTTGATCATCATACTAAATTATTCTTTATATCAATCAAAAATACATAGGCCACTTTAAAACTAGTTTCATCCTTCTTAAGCTTCACATTATGTATTTATATATCTTCCATGAGATCTAAAAATTTCACATTTTATAATGAATAATTCTTTCATATTTTATAATTTTAATTTTTAATATTTTTATATTATTTATTAACAGGAGAAAATTATTCTAATAGTTTAATAAATATCCATTATTTAAATTCATTACTATTTTAAAAAAAATCGTAGATCTTATCATATTAATTTTTAAGTCTTAATTTTTTTAAAAAAATACTATTTTCTAAATCAAAACAATTTTTTTATTAGATACTATACTTCTATGATGTTTGAATTTATTAGTAATGTTTTTATTATGTTGAACTATATTCTTATTTTCCTTTTGTATATATTTTTATAATTCATCCCTTTTTTAAATACCTTTATCAAAATACCCATTTTTAGTAAACTATATATAACTGGGGTTAGGGAAAGATTTATTGTCCAAAATTGCATAAAAAACAATAGTGACATTATTCGTTATCATTTACATCAACCATTGGTTCAATATTTCTATTTAACTCATGAATCATTATAGTTTATGTATGATTTTTCAGTAAAACCCCATATAGATAAAAATGATCATTAGTTTCTTCTAGTATTTCATGGAATTAACATTTTCATTTTATATTGGAAAAAATTTATTAATGTTTCCTTTATTAATTAGTATTATATTAATTCGGATACCATTTTTATTTACTATTGATAACATTCTTACATCCCTTTCAGTCATCCTTCCCATGATCTATTCCGTATCACTTCTTGGAATCATAATTTACATTCATATATGTATAAAATCCCTTAATAATGTTTTTTACATCATCATAAATTATTTTATACACCTTTATAATAGAAATAATTTGCATATATGATTCTATTATATTTAAATTATATATATTTATTCTTTAAATACTCTTCCTCGAAAATATTCTTTAACTATAACTCAAACAGAAAAAGATAAAAAAAATTTATTCAGCGTGTTCTCTATAATGTTCATAAACTAATCTATTTAAATTTTAATTACAATCCACATCTTAGGTAGTGACCACAACACCCTTTCAACAATAGGAATGTTATTGGAGGCCTCTCTATAAGAATTCATAAAATTTATGATTCTTGTAAATTGGTGAAACAAGTAGTTGAAGGAATAATTATTTACCATTTTAATACCTTGATGATGACACATAGAATTCTAAAAAAATTAATTTATTCTTTTTGGATCCTTAGTTAGTTACCTAAAATATCCTCCAAATATCATGATTTTCCATACATATTGAGATATAACTTAATAGAGTTTTCATTATAGCATAATAAATAATATTTTTAACATTTTAATTCAAAAAAGGTTTATCACATAATTCCCTATATGATAGTGTTGATCAAAAATATGTAACATATATGGTTTCACTGCGATCATCTAATGGTCAGTTTCTAATTACTTCAGTTATGCCAAAATTTGAGGCTTTGAATAATCGACAAATTCCTTAAAATATGGTGGTATTTATGGAATCCAACAATCATTTAATTTTATTCCAACCATTTTACATATAATATTTTACTTATACTAATAGCTTGAGGACAAGGATAACAAATTGAAAAAGAAAAATTAAAACTAAAAAATCCTTTAATGATGATGATTTGATACCAATAGATCTCTCTGTTAGTGTAACAATATGATATCGAGGTGGGGGTGAATATACCTTTTAAAAAATTTAATAATGTTACTTAATTCTAGTTTATTAGTTCACAATTGAATAATGTAGACCAATTTAGTACATAAAAATAAAATGAAATTGAGGGAAAAAAATATAAAAATAACTTTTTTTTACCATAGTTGGGATCTGCTGAATCCTACTTATACTCCAAAATCCACTATAACTAAATAAGAGGAATGATAATAAGTTAAATAATAACTAAATTTTCAAGAGAGTAATAAAATTTTATAGAAACTTTATTTTTATCCCCTAGATGAAGAATCCAGCTTATCAATCTTACCTTTATATGGAAGAAATCATCACTATGAACACCTTTTTAATATGTGGTCACAACTCAAGGACTGTAATTTTTTAGGATGTATAACAGAATTATTACTTGTCATTGGTTATGAAAATCATAAGTCAGTCAATAATAAAATATGTAATAAAACAATACAACAATGAAGACTATATAAAATGTAGAATAGCATAGCATTGATGATGATTCATATTTGACATACCTTTAATCGAACAAGTATAATAATTAACATTGAGGTTACATTGTTATTGTGGGAATATAAAAATTGTTATAATATTTGAGATTCAACACTTCAAAACTCTTCTATGAATTTCATGCGTCTTTCAATTATTAGTTCCTAGTTTTTATAATTCTTACATGATTACATTACCAATGGTGATCTTTACAGGTTCCTAAATATTCAATATAAGGTTATTCCTTAAGAAAGAATTATAACCAACTACTATTAGAAATGATAAAAACATTATAATAACTTCATTTACCTATTAATGTAACCATTCCATGTTATTACTCTATAATAATTAAAAAACACTATGAATTTAAGCATTTTTAATTAAATATATGTTATAATTTTAATAAATAAGTTACCAAAATTCATATATATTATCAGTACATGAAGATACAAAATAACATAATAAAATAACCTTAAAATTATCTAAAATTAAAATTATATTTTACTTACCAATTATTTGAATTACTCAAAACAATAATTTGAATTTTGTATATCCAATAAATTACATAGCTTTATAAATTCCATTTAAATGTCTACATGGCCATTGTTTTATATTCATTGTAACCATGTTATTAACTGCCATAAAAATGATTCTTATCATTTATGGACAAAAATATAGTGTGTTAAAAAATAGAGAAACATCGTGTTAATCTAAAAAAGTAAACATTATTTATTATAAATTTGAAAACCATTTTATAAGTATTAAAATTTTCTTATAACATTGAAATTTATGTCATATATTTATATAGAAATCATATAACATTTAATCATCAAGGAAGATGTGAAATTAAAAAAACAAAAAACACATAGTTATTTTGGAACACTTATAAAAACTTTACAATAACAATCACTACTAAGGGAATAGAAAAAATGTGATTTAGAAATGTTGTTATAAATTAAATTTTTCTAATTTAGACAGATGAGTTCTTTGTAATATTCAAAAAAAGCTAACAAAATATATCCTTAATTACTAATAAATCATCATATCAATAAAAATAAAAACTAACATGTGGTTGTTCATCATATTTTTTCAATGAGGGTTTATTCAAGAATATTTCCATGGATTATTATTTTGTGAATCCTTTAGAAAAAATTACTTTTAATTTTGTGAATTTTATGATGGGGATAAACTATATGAATTTGTGGGAATTAGTTTATTGTATTAGTTAATATTAATATGATAAGTCTGAATAGATCATCGGTTAAGAGTTAAGATATGATATTCAGAAGATATTTAATGTATAGTAAAATTATTGAAATTATCATTGAGGATGAGAGAAATTTTTTGTTTTGAGTTTGGTGGGTGATGGAATTTTATAACTGAATTTTGTATCTGTAAATTTGTAGATTGAACTTATTAAAAGGGTATGGGTGGATGTGCTATGATTCCATAGAGATTACTTGGGTTCTCAAATTCCTTTTTTCGGGTTTAGGGTTTGATTATTATATTATGGGGGAAAGAACCCAAGAAACATTATTAGTGCATAGTTAGTGCCTATCGTGCACCCCAACCAAGTTGTCTGGTTTGTATAAGAGCATGATTTCTTTAAACCATTTTTGGAGCACTAGGACACCACCAAAACTATTTATCAAATTAGAGATTCTATTATTGTGGCTTAGTAATGATTTTTCAGACTACAATTACTATCCATGTGTGATATTGTTTCCCTATTAGTGAGGTCCATATAGTTGGCACACAAATATGAAAACCATGTATCCTATACATGAATAATTTTAAAAGTTGGTAAATTATGAATTTCACAATATAGTCATTCAATTATTAACTCTCTTTCCCCCCATTTTTCCCAAGTATCCCCCTCATACATTCTCCCCTCATTTCTTCTTTTTGAAAATCCCTTTGTAATTCTACCTCAAATAAATTTTTATTTTTAGGTTGTCTTTTTTTTTTCAGGTTGCGTATTTCATGGTTACACAAATATTCCATACTTTCAGTTTGTTTTTCAAGTATATCATTTTTTCTACATTAATTATAAACTAGGGGAGGATTTATTGTGTTAATATTTTAATAAGGATGAGTTCTCAAGTTCTTTTTAATCAATCAATATTACTTATTTTTTTAACAAATATATTATTCTTTGTGGTCATTCCATATTTATAGGAATTAGCCAAAATTAAATATAATGTTTTAAATTATCCTAGCCTAAGTAAAAAATACGATATTTCATCATAAATTTTACTTTATAATTGAAAATTTCAACTAGATCCCCTGATATTTTAGTTAACCCTGTAATTAGTTAGATAGTTGTTGTATATTTATATGGTTGAGTAAAAGAGAATGTGTCAGGAGGACACATGTGTTGATATTAGTTAAAAGGAAATTTAGGATTATTACAGTTGGAGTGAAATATAATTTAACAACCATTGCGGTAGTAACACAATTTGGAATATAAATGGTTAAATATTGTATCTTATAGGTCTACTTTTATGAAATGGGATGTTAATTTTCAAATGACTTGTATTTTTAGTATTAAAATGTAAAATTAGGATTATAAATCAATATCAGTTGAGTAAATATAAATTAACGAATAATGATTAAAATATTAGAGATATTCCTTTTAATTTGAATTATGGATATAATGTATGTAATGATAACAATAAGATGGAATTGTACAGATAATGTTTTTTAATTTTTGGATGAGATCCTTGGATTCCATGTGAGATATATTTACATACCACATGGGAATTACAATATGAGTTTCCAGATTTCATATGATACTTGATTGTTTTGAATTATGGGATATGTGTTGAGATTCTATGTAAATGATAATGTATTGGAAAGCCTAGGCCAGTTTCATAGACAACATATGATACTTGATGATTGGGAATGTCAGGATGGGCACATAGATTCCATGTGAATTCTAGTATGAACATTTAGATACATTGTAATGAATAATGAATTTGTTATTCTAATATGGGAGCTCGAATTCTTGGGGAATTGTGCGTTGAGTGCTCAGATTCCATGGAAAACTTTGTGATATATTGAATTAATGTAATATCACTATATTCTATATGGTTATTTGCGGTTCGAACTATCATCAAGGTGTGATCAAGGAAGCCCAAACACTTGACAAATTAGGTATTGTATATCATGGTCACAAATATAGAGATTGACAATTATATATCTGACCAAAGTTGTTACAGTGAATATGTAGAATACATGGTGTCTTTTATTTTAATTAATTGTTTAAAAACCCATAATTTATTTATATTGAACAATTCCACATGAACTTTTATTTCATATTTGTTATTTTAGGTATTTCATTTGTGGTTTCCCCATAAGTTATACTCAAACCCTACTCAGGACAATAAATAACTTGAATTGCAAGAATAATTCCATCTATTTTCATTTTTCTGATTCGATACGTGCTTGAGCATATTGATATCTTGGGGGTTGCATTACATTTTCGGAATGTGGATGATGGGGCTGGGAAGGAATTGAGATTATTTTGGAAGGATTTACTATTTTATGATTATTGTGACACTCTATTCTTAGATTTTATCCACCCAAGGGATATACATTACACGTATCACACAAAACATTTATGGAACTCTGATACTATTGATATTTTTTTTTTGTATTTCTGTATATTGTTTGACATTGTTATATTTATTAGTTAATGTGATTAACTATTATTTTTTACTTCTATATATACTCTTAATCATAGTATATTATGCCCATGAAATCCTCATATTCCCTTGAAACTAGTAAGAAAACTCTAGCGTACGGGTAAGCATTTTAGAGGCCCTGTGGTGAAATAGTCTAGGGCACCAGTTCTCTGGATCCTGAGGTTGGGTGGAACTATAGTGGAACAATGTGGAATAAAAAAAATCTTTATTTTCTTTGTTTCTAACAATTTGGGTAGGTTGTATAGGATAATAACAATGCATTGGGGCATTGTAATGTGATAAATATTATTAGTGATCAATCCCCATATAGGGGAATCCTAATTGACTAAGAGTGGATCATATTGTAATTTGTATTTAACTTGTTACAATATTATTTGAATCTCACATCAAGGGACTCAATTTATTTATGGTGTTATGATTGATGGGATTTATAATATTTTCTTATTATGTTGGTATGGTGTGGCTATATTCCTATATCATTTGAGGAATGTAAGGACTCACATGAAAAACATTATTCATGGGACATGGATTTTATTTTTTCATAGCATGCTTATTGTATTCCATGTCAATTTTATTGTGATTTCATTATTATTTAACTATATTTTATGTTTTATGGACTATTTTTTTTATAGTAAGGGGTGTGATATTTTAAATTATTTTGGTATCATATGTGGCGTTTTTCAATTATGTCTATGGTGGAATTCTACATGTCCAATTCCTAGGATGATTTCTTAAATGACAAGTAGATATAAATGGATTTGTAATGGTGTTTTTTATACAAGGCTCCATTAAAAATACTATAAGGTGTTTTTCCAGATATAATTTAAGTTCAAACTGAGTTCATTAGTCATGGAAAATATAATAATATTGAAACATTTTTAATACATTAAATCTCAGTCATATAATTAAAAATAAATGTTCTTTTCCATGATGAAATTAAATGAATTTTATCCTAGATACAATGTTGTCCATATTTCTTAATGAATAGTGGATATCTCTTAGGAATCATGGAAAGTATTTTTTTTATTGTCGATAATGAGAGGATATATGTGATCATATTAACCTGTTGTACGGGTAGGGGGCCACCGTGAGTTCCCACATTATGAGGTCCTTTTATTATAGACATTCGCTTTGTGGAGTGATGACACATGTAAGGGTAATTGGGGATATTCATAATGATCTATTTGTTTGAACCCCATGTATGGTATTTCTCATAATAGATTCCCTGTGACATTGGGATGGGGATTATTGATATCCCATGTGTAGTGATCCTTGTGAAGGCTATTTAGGGAATTGGTGATAGAACCCTGTCACCTATGAGAGTGGCATAGTTTGAGTGAGTTTATGACTTTTATCTTTAGAGGGTAACCTATGAGAGGGTTGTGCAAAAATTATAACATTCATTAGTGGTAATATGAAGGGGTAGATAACTTGGTTTATGTTTTTTCAATAGTTCAATGCTTTCACGTGTTAAGGTAGTAGTATTTATAAACCCATGGGGATGTGGTCGTGTAATAAGTCCAATTTTACATGTAGCTTCATTTAGATTATAGATCATTTCAATTGGTATCACTCATATAATGTTGTGAAGACATTTATCAATTCCTCGTATTTCTTGTAATGAATCTTTGGATCCATAGTGGTTATACGATTCACCTTTGTACCTATAAGGTGTGAGGATTGTTCAAAACAAATTGCGATACCTATAGTATTTGGAAGTGATATTATAGGATCATAGACTATTTATGGGTTAGGAACATGAATCTATAACCAATGATACTCAAATAATGGGGTGATGAGTTAAGTTCTATAAATTGGTCACAGTGGAGTTGGCTCCACTGAGTCTTGGTGATGATGGATGGTGTGAGGGTAAATAAAAATTATCTATATGAAATCAAATTGGTTTTGAGAGATAGGATATATACACTGGTATTAATACAAGGGGTATTCCATATTCATTATGTTTTCTTCAATGAGTTTAAGTGAAACACCAATTAGAGTGAAAATTCTTGGTATCAATGTTTTGGGTAACTGGAATGATCAGTAGATTTCATATCCTTATAGTGTCTAGTATAGTCTTACAATGACTAAGGTTATGTGGGGATGGATACTCAAATTTTTTTCTGAATTATTTATGGTGGTAGTTTGTGGATTATAACATTTTACTAGTGAAGTTTCATTTCAATCATGGGTACCTATGGTAAACATAATTAATTAAATGTTAATTTTCATGAGAATTATTAATGGATTCGGTATTCGAGGCTACACCAGATGTGATGTGACTGAATGGAGTGTGAGTTGGGATTCATGATCATGTTATGTGTTGGTGAACAACCATTTTGACTCAATAGATCAATATATTTTATAGTGGTGATTGATGTTCCTATTATGTTATTGATTGGTAATAATCAATCTGTTATGCATGAGAAAATGACATGAATGTGATGTTTTGGGAATAAATGATAAAGGTTTTGGTGGGAAAGTAAAATACCACTAGCCGAGATGGGTAGTGTCTGTTTGGATTAAGATGATTTTCAATGGTTGATCTCTATGATCAATCCTGATGTGGTATTAATAGGATTGTGATTTTTGATCATGAGGCGAGACATGCATGTGGTAAAAGAAATAATTGATGGGGTTAGTGATTGAGGTAAAATTTATTGAAATCTATGTGGTTGGGAGAACACTGTAGGTTATTGGATAGATTGAATAGTTATATGGAATAGTTTTGAATCTTTTATAGGTTAAAATTATTTGCGTTTGTAATAAAGGATGTGGAGATTAGGAACAATACTTGAGTGTGATTCGGTTGGCCTTGTTCGATCACTGTGTTATGTGATGGAAAAGTGACATGACATTGAGATTATGGTTTCCAACAAGGGAATGATGAAATGGTAACTCCAATGGTGGTGATAAACATGTCAGTCGTTGGTAAATTACCCTCACAGATGTACGGTTCCTGGTTTTTTGTGACAAATTTTAGATGGTTGTTATGGAACAAGATTAAAAAGTACACGGGGTTTCAATATAATCTAGAATTCATTGGGAATACTATATGTTTTAATACATGTGGGGATATGTGGATTTTGAATGGCCATCTTTAACTCAGGTGAAATGATGTGACCCATATAAGATTCTATTGTTCATATTTCAGTTGTATTGGGAGACCATGAGGAATAATATGGATGGTCAAAATTTTTACCATGGAATAATACTGGTAAGTTGTTATTTTACCATAGTGCTATTATTTGATGACCATTTTATACCTCTAGAAAAAACTATTTCATCATTATAAGTAATAAAAGAGTGTTTTTAGTGGATGCCATGTTTTTTTATTATTTTGATAGATGATGATTTAATTAGGGAGTGACATCGATTTCTGTGTTTAGAAAATGATACAATTCATTTTTAGTTTCTTGGATTCCTTCAAAATTAGGAATCATCATTGAAATGTGTGGTATCACATTTGTGGTAGACATGATTTTTTATGATATTCATGTAGAGGATTTTCACATTATGATATAACATGAAGTTGAGTATTGTGAGTTAAAAACCTCACCAAGAGATTTGTGTTGGATTTTGTCATGAGCCATCCCCTAGGAAACATTCCATTAATACCCGAATCCTTCTTTCCATAGGCATGGGGATGGTGGAAAACACCAAGAAGGTATATCCCAAAAAGAGAAGAAATTTCCTTTAAACTTGTACACACACACACGTCACAAAATGCAAATTGGTAATTGCTATCTCAATCAAAAATGGCACTGAGACAACCCCTAAAGGTACATTACAAGAATAAAAGTGAAAATAAGTCATAATAAAAGCCCAAAGACACAATGTAATGTACATATTTCATGGTCCATCTACTCAAACCCTACCTAAATTGTAGGTGGAGGGTAGTTGTTTGTAGTTGTAGAAGTACGTCTCGCCCATCTCGTCTCATTGGGAACGGCCTAATCCCATACCATCAAGGACTCTGTTGAAGTTTAAATCACTTGCACGAGACATTTCACATGCGGAAGAAGCCCATGCAGGGTTAAAAAACACAATACTTATTAGGGACCCTAATTACCAAAGGAAATACCCCAAATCCAGGATCACAACAAGATGGCATCGATATACCACAAAGAAAAAACATATCATACTTGGAATAAATCACTGTATAGAATGTAAGATTTTCAATCGTAGAGTTGAATCTTATTTTACTACTAGTGGACTCTTCCTTGAAGAGAAACCGAGGTTTACTCGGCCACTGGACCATTTTGGTCCGCTCAAATACTAGACCATGGAGGACTGATCATTTGTTAGACCACTAAGGTCCTATCTCTACTGGACCTCTAAGGTATGCTCCTCTATTGGACCAATGAGATTAGGTTGTCTATTGGACCAATGAGGTCTACTCATTTGTTGGACCATATAGGTCTGCTCATTTTTTGGACAACTGAAGTTTGTTTGTTTGGTGGACAACTAAGGTCGGCTTTTCTGCTGGACCAATCAGGTCTACTGGTCTGCTATACTATTGAGGTTCGCTCTTCTATTGGACCACTGAGGTTCACTAAGCTACTGGAACACTGAGTTCTGCTCTTCTACTGGATGACTGAGGTCCTTATAATCATATCCGTTGTGTCACACCTATCTATATGATTCCCTCTCTCTAGTGTGCTTGATTCTAGGAGAATCTACTACTCAAGCCATCGTCCGTATCTCGATAGTGATAAAAAATCACTTAGAGTATACCCAACGGATCATCCCATCATAGGGGTCCCAGGGCATTAGAAAGTGCATAAATCAGACAGTTGGTCTGAATGTTATTAGTGCTTTAGTAAATATGGGATGATTGCGTCTGGGACCAGTATGACTTGGTGGAACCTTACCCGACCAACTTGGCCTGGGGGCCCCGCATGACCCAATGCACTTCGACTAAACTGACTGACCTGGTTGGGTCTTGGCCAACCTGGACTTTCCTGGTTTAGGGGCCAGACCCATTGGGCCTTACTGGACGTGGCTCAATTCGGTAGTGTGTCCACCCCACCGGGTCACCGGTGACGCCATTTTCAATTGGTTTGGAAGGACTTAGTCGGTGCAGGTCTGACTAGTGCTCATTAGCATGCTTGCTTGGATCCAACCGAGACAGAATGCTAGTGTCCGGTTCGTGTGGCCATGGAGCACCTGAATGGCGTCGTCCCCTCAGCCAGATGATCTTCTCATGCAGACCGGTCTTCCGCGTGACCCACAACAAGCCGCAGGTCTGCGACCACATTCCACGGACCATGGATTTGCACCGTGCAGTGCCCCCAATGCAGGAAGTTGGATGCATCCGCCTGTCTCCATCCTCCGGATTCCATGCCGGTGGCCCCTCTCACTATCGTGACCATGATGTTGTAGCCTGGTGCCGCCGCCTCAGCCTGCTGTTGCTGCTGTTTGGCTAGGTTCTGCCACCGCAGCAGCAAGGTGGTGCCACCACCACGACCGGGTGCTACCACCACGAGCGGGTGTTGCAACCCCGACTGTGTGTTTCTACTGTGGTCAGGTGCTTCCACTACATCCAAGTGCTACCTCCACATCCTCTTTCTGATGTCACATCCAACCAAATAGCAGCCCTTCACATCTAAGGCCATAGGCTGATGCACTGAAGTACTGATGCTGTCATGTATAGAGCACAAATACTATCACCACCAATTGTTCCACGAAGAATGGGGAGAACACCAAAAGAGGTGAGAGGAATGATTCTCACATAAGAACAACCAAAAAGTGTTTTGGTCCTTTCTTCATGTTGAACCAGATTTATTCATTTTAGAATTTTCACGAAGAACAAAAAAACAGGAGGAATAATCACTAAGATTGATATCCCCGTTATACCGCATCATTATCCATCCTACACAACCGATTTATCTGTGGGATAACATGTCCGTGAGTTAACCCATGTTCACCATTTTCAAAGAATTAATGGAGAATATTAATTAACATGTAAAATAATAAAACATCTACTTAGAAAAGGATATTACATGAGGATAATCATTTATCATTATTCATTGAAATCTAGTCCTGAATTCTCTCTCCAAAGGTGTCGCAGCCGTTTTCCAATTCACCATCATTTATCATTAGAGAGGTTTCCTTTGTCAGTCTTCATAGGAATTCCAAGGTTTTTCATTAACCCACAATTCCAATTTTATTTAAATAAGGATGATGCATCCGCATTGCAGCACCACCACCCTTCTCCATTAATGATGTTCATTAATGGAATTCAGAATCACATCATCGCTGCACCACAGCACTGACGAGTCACTACGTAATGAAAAAGAATATATATTAAAATATCTTTTTATGTTATTTTATTTTTATTCTACAAATTATAAAAGTCATCTTTCACCCTCGACCATCACTTTCATGGTTAGGCTCCTCCAAAAAGGATTCACATACTCACGAGCTCAATGGTACTCTCAGATTTCTGATCCCAATTTTGATTTATGAGTTATATGAATTTGACAATAAATTAATTATTACTTAATTATTTTATTTACGAAAAACGCTACTTTCAACTATGGGACGACATTGGCCAATGTCTGGCCCTTCCTAGGAAAATCTTGATGCTCTGTGTTCAATGAAACCCTTGTATTTTTCATCTGGACACCAATTTAAAAGATAAAAAAACCATCTCACATGATTATTTTATGATCATTAAAAAATAGTTCAAAAAAAATTTCCGGCTACTCCCGAACTCAGAATTAGGTTTCATCTCATACAATGGTCTTTAAATAATCCAATTTATTTTCTGAAAAAAATTTACATGGAATTATAGTGTATTACATTACTCTCCCTTTAGTTATTTACATCCTTATAATCTAAAAAAATAGATAATCAAACAACAGAGGTTCTGAGAATGAATCTAAGCCTCCCTCTCCAACATGCTCTCCTTGTAGTTCCATGCTGTCAAAGAACACACACTAGAGAAATCAACCACACACAAAGGATCCACTCTTTTCGTTCTTCTATCTCTACCATGTATTATGTGAATGTCTCTCGTCAATCTACATATCTCTATTGTCAACGATGTGAGAAGGGTCATTCACATATATCCTCAGTTAGGAATCATGGAATATGTCATGAACCCTCTCTATCTATGGTGGTAGATCCAAGTGGTACACCACCTTTCCCACTCTATGTCATATCATAAATGGTCTAATGAACCTTAGAGATAACTTTACACCCCTTCCAAATCCCCATATACCTCATTTAGGAGAGACCTATATGAATTCGGGGTTCCCTCCTTAAACTAAAAGGGTCTCTCTCACCCATCAACATAGGACTTCTATCAGCTATGATAAGTCTTTATCCGCTCTCGAATGACCTGCACCATCTCAGTGGTATCATTTACCATCTTTGGACCCAGGAGTTGTGACTCCCCTAGGTATGTCCAGTATAATGTTGAAATTCATTGTCATCCATATAGTTCCTTAAACAGTTACAAAATGATGGTGGAGTTGTAGTTTTTGTTGTACATAAACACCAACATGGAAGGTGGTCCTCCAAACTACGACCAATATTAAGAACAAAAGCATGAAGCATGTCCTCCATGGTATGTATGTCCTGATCCGTCTGGCCATCTATCTGTGGGTGAAAGGAAATTCTCACGAATAGATGGTCCCAAACCCCTCCTAAAATCCATTCCACAACTAGCATGTAAATCATTAATCATTATATGTGACTATCATAGATGGGAAACTATTGAGTCGAACAATCTCATTCATATAGAGGCATCATAATTTATCTACTGAACCATGCTCTCAAATGTATAAGAAGAGGTCTGACTTGTTGAGTCCATCTATGATCACCCAGATGATATCGTGCCACCTAGACGTACGTGCTAAGCCCATCATGGAGTCAATCGATAGTTCTTATCACTTTCACTACAATACCTCAAGGGGTTGTGTCAATCTTGCTGAAACCTCATGCCCAACCAGAACTTTTTGATATTTGAGCCATCTTGTGACAGAATCATCTACTGACATCATCATCAGTGGACACCAATACAGAAGTCGGAGGTCCTCGTACATGTTTGTCACACCATGATGTACTTATAATGGTAATGTATGTACCACCCTCAATACATCCCCCTGTAATGCCATTGGAACAATAGTGCGCCCTATGGAAAGTATGACATGCTCCCCACCATTCGAATATCCATCAGGACCATTCCCTTTAGACATATGGGAATGTTTGGTCTTGTAGCTCGCATCTTCGAGTTTTTCCAATCTGACTCGATGTAAGAGTATAGAGGAAAATACCATATAATGAAGATAATATGACTCATATCTATCCCCAAATTATATTTGAAGGGATGAAAACTTCTCTGAGGCCTTGTTCAGTAAGTGTGAACTTGATCTTCTAATGAGATCATCTTCCACAACGTTCTCATTCTCAGGAGTATAAAATATCATGAATTCATAATCATGGAGGAATGATATCCATCATAACTATCTCATATTCAGTTCCTTCTAAGAAAAGATAAACTTGAGACTCTAGTGGTCAGACTAGATGATCAATCACTCACCCATATGGTATTGTCACCACATCATCATGCGAAGACTACCGCTACTAACTCAAGGTCATGAGTCACATAGTTCTGCTCATGTAGTCTCAATTTTCATGCACCATTTGCAATCACCACCTACCCCTGCATCTTCACACAACCAATTATGGTTCCTGATGTGTCATAGTACACCATATAGTCAGTTCCCTCCTATAGAATCCTTAATATAGGATCAATCATCATGATCTTCCTCACTAGAGGAAAGCTCAATTAACATCCTTTTATCCACAAGAAGGATTTTACCTTTTTCTTCAATTTTGTCATGAGTGGTGCATCTATGAGGATGTCATTTAAAAACCTCTAATAGTACCAATCAATCACATGGGGACTCCTCACCTCAGTAATGTTCATGGGTGGCTTCCAAAAAAGAACTACCTTGATATTTTCTAGGTCCACCGCAACTCCATCCTCTAAGATGACATTTCTAATGAAGTATATCATTTTTATCCAAAACTCACACTTTGAGAGCATTCCATAATGTTTGTGCTCTCAATGTTTTTACAGAACCTTCCTCAGATGTATCACGTTCTCCTCCTAAGACACTGAATACACTAAGATCTCATCAATGAAGACCACTAAAAACTGATCTATATAAGGTGAGAAAAAACTTTTCATGTGTCCAATGAATACTATTGGTGATTCTATCATGCCAAACTGAATGACTATGTACTCATAGTGGACATAAAAACATCCAAATGACGTCTTTGAGATGTCTTCATCTCATACTCAATGCTGGTGATAGACTGATCTGAGGTCTATCTTTGACAACCATCTTGTTCCCTTTAGCATATCAAAGAGGTCATCAATCTTTGGTAGAGGATACTTGTTCCTCACAGTCACCTTGTTTAGGTTCTATAAAACCACGCACAACCTCAATATTTTGTAAGACATCTTGGTAAACAACACTAAGGATTCCTCTGGTTAAATATTGGGCATTACACACCCCTTTCTCTACATATACTCCAACTATACCATCAACTCTTAGATATCTGTGGGAGAAATTTGATATTAAGGTGTAGATATATGTGTTGTTCCAGGGTGAAAATCAATGCAGATGTCTACCTCTATATAATGAGGAAGTCCTGTAATATCCTCTAGAATGATGTCCTTGTACTTTTCCACCATTGTAGGGAATTGTGGACTCGTCTAATCCACTTCATCAATGGTTATAGAAGAAAACGGTTAAGTTATTGGCTACATCCTCATATCTAAAAGTACATCTCTTGGTACATGATCTCCCTTCTCTTAAGTGAATTAAAAAACCATTCCTATCTCCATGGGAAAACCACACTCGGTGCCTAAAATAGTCTATGTGAGCCTGGACTGCTGATAAGAATTTCATACCCAAAATGGCGTCATAAGACTATACTGTTGCTACAATAAAATCCTACATGAATATCTCACCTCCAAGAGTAAGCTCACACTATCAACACCATTGTGTGATCCTTGAATACCCACCCGTTAGGAATCACTAATCCTTCGTTTCGAACCAACGACTCGATCAATATCTAAGATTTCCGAACACGGTCTATGTAATGGAATGAGTTACCGGTACCTGTATCTGGAAGAACTATAGCTAATGTGGTGAATACACAAATCATACTTTATACAATCTATTAATAATTTTGAACATATGCTTCGACTTCTTGATGCTGGGCCTACCCCTTGCCACTTTCTATTAGAGCTCATGGTGGACCACATGCGGGTGGTCTTGGTAGTTCCTCGTACCTACACCCAGTTACATCCACTATTCTCGCTTCTTGGCCATATCTACTTCCTAGATGGACACGTGGTTCTAGTATTTTCCACTTCATCGGCAGTCCCTTGAATTTTTGTTGGTCCTTTGTAGGGCGAATTGGGAAATCCCGAGTGATGTGCCCCTACCCGCCACATGCCTAGAATTCTTTTCTCCTATGATGACTCCCTCTGCCCCATGTTCCATGTATTGCTGACCCTTAGTCCTGTTTCATTCTATGAAAGGTCTATACTATTTTGGGATCTATGTCATCTTTTGGCTACTCACCACAAATGAATTGGAAACCAGTCACTTAGTGGTAGATCCCACCATTAGTGCCTGCTCTACAAGGAATATCTCCACTATTAGAGCTCATCATAGCACCTAATCATGTATAGGTATGCATAGGGAAATCATCGATGTCCTTATCTCCAATTAGAGTACCTACTCAAAGGTTCGTCCATTAATTAAATCAACCCACACCATATCTTTAGATTAATGGGATTGGCCTATGAACCTCACAGAGTACTCAGCCAATATCAGTTTTCCCTACTATAAGTGAAGAATCTCTTATAAGAGCACAAAGTGAAAAGACATGGGGAAGAACTCTTCCCTGAAATGTCACTTGAAGTAAAACTAGGTGAGGGTCAACACCATGTGAGTTTGGATGGTCAAACTCCACAATAGCCCCACTGAGACTTGAAAAAGGCTTGCCTCGAGAACCACCATATATTCATGTAGAAAACTAATTAAAAGTAAGAATCACATCAATACCTCTATCCAATTCTTAGAGATTTGAGGATCTGTCTCTCCCCTGAACCCAGGAGGTCTCAGTTACTATAACTCATGTAAGGAGAAAATCCTATGTGCATACTATACCAGTAGTGCAGTTGTAACTATTAACCAATAAGTATTGGTATAGTTGGGACATCGCTCGAAGGTAAAATCTCAGGTAATGATTTCTATAACGAAGCATCATATCTATGTGAAACATCTTCATGGTCACACACTGGATTCCGGGAAAGCTGTCTGCATTGAAGTATCCTGAAGGAGATCAAGATGAACCATGATCAATATATTATATCTGGTGATATGACTCTGTCTCAAAAAGTCACATGGATACACTCAGAGATTTATGCAACCATTTGTTTCATATACCGAGTCGAAAATCAGTATTCATGGTACATGTTTATTGATATGTTGGTCTCCGCACCAATACTGGACTTACTAGCTCTAAATCCAAACTCGAGACACTTAACATTGTTTCCCCATAATTGTTTTTGACACTTAGTACTTATAGTATATCCGACCTCTTTCGATACCACTTATTCACGAAACATACCCTATGACCCATGACATGACAACCCCAAGCCCACTTTTCCTAGGCTAGAGGCTGGCACCTAGCACTGGGAAGTTATATCCAAAGAAGGGAAAGCATTTCCTTTAAAATTGTACAGACACATAGAAAAACTGTGGAATGGTAAAGACTAAGTAAACAACAACTATCACTCATAAAACTACTGAAGGTATAGTAAAAACTAAAAAGAATAAAAGGGGATAGAATAAAATACACAAACCACATAAAAAATTTCAGATTCAAAGGTCCCTCTTCTCAAACTGTACCTAAAGGGTGGATGGTGGGTAGCTGTCTGCAATCATAGAAGTACGTCCAATCCATCCAGTCTTTATGGGAACCAACTGGTCCCGAAAAACTAATGTCTTCATCGAAACATCAATCACCTACATGAGACAAGACATGTGCGATCAAATCTGGTGGAGGGGTGAGTTATACAATACATAGTAGGGACCCCAAACCCCTAAGGAACGACCGTAAAGAAAGGCCACAAAAATAGATCACATAAAAAGACCACAAAGAATATTAATCTCACACCAGGTATAACTCAATGTATATACTGTATGATTTTTGGTCTTAAATATGATTCATGTAGTACTACAAGGGGGACTCTTCCCGGATAAGTCATTGTGGTCAACTCAGCTACTAGAGCATTGAGGTCAGCTTGGCTACTAGACCCCAAGGATCCGCTCGTCTAATGGACTACCGAGATCTAATCATCAGCTGGACCATTGAGGTCTGCTCATCAGCTGGACAAATGTGGTCCACTCGTCTGTAGGACCACTAAGGTCCAAAAATATTTAAGACCACTGAGGTGTGCCAGTCTCTTGGACAACTAAGGTCTACGCATCACCTAGACCATGGAGGTCCCCTCCTCTACTGGACCACTGAGGTCCATGAAGCTACTGGACCACTGAGTTCTACTCAACTACTGGACCAACAAGGTAACACTCATCATATCCTTTATGTCTCAACCACCTGTAGAATTCCCCCTATCTAAAGTGCTTGATTATGGGAGAATATAATCCTCAAGTTATCGATCATATCTCAAATACCCCTATATCTCAGTCATAGTATTTCAATGGGACCTTCTTGTCATAAGGGTCCCAACGTCACATACGACGCATCAATCGGACACATGGTCTGGATGTTATTATTGTTTTAGTAAACAAGGCATGGTTGTGTCTCAAGGTACTATATGGCCTGACCCATTTTAGATGACCCGACCCGACATTGTAGGTTATGGGCTGACTCGATCGAGCCTTTTCTAGTGGCTGGTACCATTGGGCCTTACTTGACCTAACCCTATTCCGCAATGGGTCCATCCCACTCGGTCTCCCTATGAACCATTTCTTAATCGGTCTATTCTGACTTGGTCAGATTAGCTCTGACCATTCGATCAACCCAGCGACCCAGTTTCCCATCTGGTCCACCCGACATTGGATGGACTATTATCCTCTATCCCACACCGTCTAATGTCTTGGTTTATTTTTCCAACATGACCTGCATTGGTGGGGAGTCTTGGATCCATCCTGAACAACACATGAGCATCTGGTTTGTGTGGCCACGCAACTCCAGCTTTGCGCTACCTCATCGGCCAGCAGGTCTGCTCACGCAGACCGGTCATCTGTGTGACTTGCAGAATGTTATGGGTCCCGGATCAAGGACCACAGACCATTGCTTTTCAACATACAGCGCCCCTGATGCTATCATATGGCCGCATATTCCTACCTCCCACCACCATGATGACAACCCCTATAGCTGCCATGGCACGCTGCCAACACTCCACCTCCGTCTTGCCGCCACATCTTAGTGATGGGTCTTGGTGCCGCTGCTGCTACTTGGTGCTGCACCGGGGTTCCTTTATGACCGTTTTCCACATTGTGACCTATTTCTGATGATACAGCCCACCAGGTCGTGACCCTTCCCGTCCATCGCCGCCATCTATTGTGGCTTCTTTTCACAGACCGATGTGCCGGTACACTAATATGGTCCAATCTGGACCATGGATACATTCACTACCTACTTAATTGTTCCATCAAGAATGATACGAATTCCAGAGGAGGTGAAGGAAATTAGTCTCACATAGGAACACCCAAAGAATGATCTCTGTCTTTTTTTGTGTTTACCCAGCTTTGTTATTGTTAGAACGATCCTGAAGATCCATATTAAAGGTGGAATAATACCTAAGATAGATATCCACTTTATCCCGCATCATTAACCATCCTACACAAATGATTGATCCATAGTTTAGCTTGTTCAGGAGTTAACCCACATTCATTATTTAAAAGAAAAAATGAGGAAAATAATTTCATATAGAAAAGTATCAAACACCTACCTGGGAAAGAATATTGCTCAAGAATTATCAGTCCTCACCTTCTATAAATCTCTGTTCCCAAATCCACTCTCCAATGGTGTAATCATTGTTGTTCGATTTTTCTGCATTTGTCATTAGAGAGGTATCCTTCGTCTTTCATTAGAGGAATTCTAGGGTTGTTCGTCAACCCTAAAATCCTTTTTAAATTAAACAAGAATGACGCTTTCACATTGCAGCATAGATTCCCTACTCCATTAATGAGGTTCATTAATGGGATTCAGTATCACCCCTTCACAACACCATGACACTGGCATGTTTTTGTGAATTGAATAAGAAAATATAATAAAATTACTTTTTATGTTTTTTTCTCCAATAAATTCCAAAAAATAACTTTCACCCTCCACCCATGTCGGTCACTGTAAGGCTCCGCCTAAGATAAGAACACCCTCATCAGCTCAATGGAACACTAACATTTCTGATCTGAGTTACCATTTATGATTTATATGGTTTTGAAAATAAAATAATTGTTACTCAATTATTTTATGTACAACCAAAAAATATTTATATAGTGGGCCAAAACTAGCCAATGATAGGCCACCTCTAAGAAAATCCCGATGCTCTAAGTTCAATAGTGACTTCAGTTTTTTGATCAGAGCACTAGTATAATTGATAAAAAACCCTTCTTGCACTATTATTTACTAAGCATTAAAAATTAGTTCTGAAATACGTATCATACACTATAGGCCTTAGAATTATTTTTTGTCTCGGAGCCTAGTCTTGGAATAATCCCATTTAATTTTTCAAAAAAATATACATGGAATTATGGGATATTAAAGATGTGATGATAATTTATGGTGTTGGTCTGAAATATTGACTGATGATCTTTCATGTACAAAATATTCTTGGTTGTAGAGGAATTTACATCTTAACTTAAATGATGGAAATTTTATTTAATATAGATTTTTACCAATTCTCATATATGTGTTGAGTTACCACGCATCAGGAATAATACTAAGTGAGTCAATGGACGACAGAGAACATTTCTTTTAGGAGAAGTAAAATGATGGGAGGTGATGAGGTTTATAATTTTAGATTGATGGTATATCCTACTGTGGGAGGAACTATGAAAATATTGAACACATTAATGAATAATTGACAGTTTCTCAAGAAGTAAGTTATCACATAAGTATCATATCAATGTTTTACATATGAAAAAATTCATTATATTTTTTTGGGAAAAAAAATTTATTTCATCAGGAGATAAATTTATACATATTTTTTGGGTGTTTGAAGAAGATATTGAGGTAATTAAGAATGATTTGAATACTAAAATATGTTGGCTAATATAGTTAGATGGCCTCCAAAACCTCTTATGTATGAGAAGAAATATAGTGAAGATATTGTAACACCAGACTGTATGGTTAAGTCTTTAGGATGGGAAAAAATATAATTTTTGAGGCTATTGGATGATATATTTCGATAATTTAGTGTTATATCTTGAATTCAAGAGTTGTAAAATCATAATGGTATGTTTTTGGATATTTATGGTTGAATGAGTGGTTCCTATATTTATAAATTTAGTATTGGGAATGATGGGGATAGATTTTTCAGTTTTTGTGGATATATGCAGTGGTGCATGGTTAACATAAAAATATTTCTAACAATGAAGCTAAACTATGTGTATTGGTATTTATAGGTGTATGATTTTTTAGAAAAATGTGAGGAGATCAAGGTGACTATGAAACCATTATAAGAAAATTTTAGATGTAATTTTCACAGTTTTCACATGGTTTAGATAAGTATTCACATTAACCCTACAAGATGGTGTATCCTAGACTATTAGGTATGTATGCATGGAATGTTGTTTGGAAAATCATGTGGGTAATATATTTACATCTTTTAGGTGGTAAAATTATTTATTTTTTCCTCTATTATTTAGTTTTTTAACTACCCTTTTATAATAAAAATTCCTATTATCCCTTTCACAGGACCTCCCTTCACCTTTCCCTTCTTATGGTGTAATGTTAGTCTTTATAAGTGTTAATAGAGTTTCATCACTTAAGTTGTAGTTAATAAGGTAATTGTATCCCTTCCATTCATTCTATTTTGGGTTTCAATCAATTTTGAGGTTTTTTATCTTGATTATTATCACATGAAAAATTTTCATTGCATATTTATGGTTTTTTTCACACATTTTATGTTGAATTAGAAGACAATATTCAGCGTTAAACTCTCCCTTGTACTAGACATGTGGACCATTTACATAAAAAATAGTATCCATTTTTTTACTATGTTGTTTGGTTGAGATGTTTTTTATGTGTGGAGATCTAAGACATCATGTGGGTATTCTGTGTTTGGTTTTCTTGTCTTCCAGTACATTATTGATGTAAAAGTTTTATATAATGATAACTGGATCAAGAAAAAATAGTTAAAAATATCATGATGTACTAATTGGATGTTTTTTTTCTTTGATGATGTAGTTGATGAAGACTTAGGGACACTATCATTGTACTATTTAGTTTTCCCATATGGTCTGTCTAGTTGGGAGTCTAGGAAACCCTCGAGATATTAATTGTTTTTGGTAGGGAAAGATCAGTGGGGAGACATAAAATCTATCTGGTATATTTTCATACTAATAATTATTGGACCGGTTATAGTTGGTATACTAACCGGCCATTTCAATTTTATTTTATGGTTAGACTAGTAATTTTCCTGTGGAAACATTTCTACCATATCAATTTTCATAGATACTAATAGACATGGGAACTTACATTTCAAATGTTAAGTACAATGACAGTATTTAATTTCAAATTGATGGATTAGGTAGTGAATGATATTTTAGTGTCATAACTATCACTTAATAAACTAATTAGACTATTTTTTACTTATTATTTAATACATTAATTACATTTTTATGAATAAACTAATACATGATGGATTATATTCAAGGCCCCATTGGTGGATCCTTGCTGAGATTTGTTTTTAGTCTTTATATGAGAAAAATGAAGTATTTTTATATACTATATGTGATAAAATAATGGACATAGGTTTTATAAGGGATTATGATTCCAACCTCTATTGACTGAGGTCTAAGGTTATGTGATTCTTTACAACACCTATACAATTATTCAAATAATGGATTGTTCAAAATGGTATATTGTATATTTCATTCATTTGGTATAGATTTTTATTAACATGGTACGTCAGATTTTAGTATTTGGGACTTAGTGTAGAATCATTGTGTGTGTGCCTAGTTAGAAAAACCATGGTATATGTCCATGATAGTAGGGAGTGTGATATTATAATTTATTATATTTAAAATATATTTTTTTGGGTATGGTACTCATTTTAATAAGGTGGGAGTAGTGGGTTATTTATGAATCTGTTTGGTAAAAATGTATATGACATATATGTGTATGATTATGTTTATGATTTATTAGTGATTTATTTTTTATTGTTATTATAATGAATTGAAAATCAGATTTCTATTATAAGTATGAATTGATTCTTCATGTGTTTGTTTCCAATATAATTTTTTTATTTATATTTAACATGATTTTTTATCTATATAATACTATAAAACCTATGAATCATATCGTCGAGCCACATAAGATGGAGGTTGAGCATAGGTATTCTAATTAAGGGCGTATATATTTGGAGGTCGAACGTGTTACTCTATTTAGATTGGGAGAAGACACTAGTTATGAATAATATTATTGGGACTCTAGTAAAATTAAAATATAACATAGATGTGAGACCACCTTTGGAGTTAGAGGTGATTTTAATATCATTTTTTATTGTATGGTATATAATCCTCTAGTTTTTATGGGATATTTCAAGCCTCATAGACAGGTGGAGTGGCTGGTGATGGTTTTATGAATATTTGAATATTGGAAAAATTACATGTTCTTATATATGGGGTCAAATTGATGTTATTTGGATATTTATGTCCAATAAAATGGATTTATGTGTTCTTATGAGATTTGATGAAGAGAATCTTTCTTGTCATGATAATTCTATCATCGATAGCAGGAGGGGGTGAATAAGTGAAACATTTTCTTTTATGGTTTCATAAAAATTAAACAACCTTCTCCTCTTGATTGATATTTCATTCCTTGATAAATTGATTCAAGATCATATCCATAGGAACAAAATTATTATCAAGGATTACAATGATATAATTAAATCTATGTCCTTGGTATGGTTTGAAAATGATCCAAAACCACACAATACAATAGAGACAAATAACTTGTTGTGGAATAAAATGAGTAGTATATACCCTTACACTAATGTAGTACTTTGTAGATAATCCAATAGTGTTTGCACATCTACTAGAACAATTGGGGTAAAACAATGTTTGTGTAACAACAAATGTTACATGTCATTCCATTTCAACTTTTCATGCATTGAAAAAATAATGTGTCCAACTACACACAAGGATTGACACTTACAAGGGATATGATTTTGTTGATTCAAATTATATCTAAAACCCACTATTAAATAGTAGTTATGGAATTTTATGTCTTAATGTAAAACTAGTAATGTTATAGAACTAGTAATAAATTGAGCATTGAAAACCTAGGTTAAACTGAAGGACATAAAAATTGATCCAATTATATCATAATTGATCCAAAAGTGTCATATATGAAAGGAAGGTATCATAGAAGAATAAATATTTGAATTGAGTTATCATATTCATATAATTATTTAATATAATTTTATTATATATTTTCAAAACCATTTTTTCTTTAATATTTAATTACAAACATGATTATAAAAATGAATCTATGTATGGTATGTCTATAGAAACACATAATACATATAAATAGTTAATTTGACTCATTTGGAAGAACTAGTAGAGGAAAATAAATATTCTTATATTAAAAGGAAAGCATTATTTTTATAGTATTACCCATGATAGGGAGTTAGAAATTTTATATTGATTCATATCCAGAAGTTATTTTTCATTTTTTAGTGGTATTTAAAATTGTGATGATAAATTTTATTTGGTGGGGGGGGGGGAGAATGTAACACCTCTGGTTATAGGATAAATATAATTTACATAAACCATATTTATAAAACTAAAAATAAATCATTATTTATAATGAATCATTAAAAATTATATATGAATCCATGTTTTACACAACATGGAATATTGCATAACATAGATAGTTAAGTCCATTTAATTTGTAGAAATTAAAATCATACAATGAATATAACAAGGAAATATCATTAAAATTATAAATCTTATATAGAATAATATCTACTGATAATCACCATTTTTATAATTAAAACTACAATGATAATGTAAATCATTAAAAGAGAATTCATGCTTGGAGATATAAAAAGAAAATTAAGGTGATGATAATTGTGATTTAAGATATAATAGTTGATTGAATTTTTATGAGGTAATGGTGGTAATATAGTTGTAGGAAATATGGACTTTATAAATAAATTTATATGATATGAACACTATATTTATCTATATTTATTATTATTTTTTAAAAAAATTGATTAAATAATACAAAATAATGAATTCAAAAAATAAAATAAAATTTAAATATTTATTTATAAAATTATTTTTGTGTATTGAATATTTTTATTATATATTCATTATTTTAGGTTTTTTTTAAATTGAAATAAATGTCTTAATATCAATTAATTATTGAAAATAAATGGTAATTATATAAATAATTAATTTTAATAGTATTTAAAATAATATTTCTCGAAAATTTATATTTTTTAAAAAAAGTTTTAAGAGTTGAGTATATTTACCTTAATAAAACTAATCCATATTAAATATAATTTTAAAAAAATTATTTTCATTATATATATATAAATGATTAAAAATTAATCTGTATATTTTTACATGGAAATGAATAATATAAATTGACTTTTACTTAAAAATACAATTTTTATTATATATTTTTGAATGTTATTTTTTCTTATATTTAGCCTAATTATTGACATTTTTTGGAATTACAATTTTATAAAATGAATTAATTTTTTTCGTTTAACATGAAAATATTATATTTTTATTTTTTGATTCTTTATAAAAGATTTATATTAATGTGAATAGAAAAAAATGAATTTTTTACAATTATTATACCATTAATAACATCATAGGGATATAAAGGAGACTTGAATGATGAATTTTATACTGTTTTGGAATGTGTTGTTTGAAATTTTGATTCCATTCCAGGAGTTTTTGTCTGTAATAGATTCCTCTCTGCATCTAGGTCTCTACTGGGCATGTTCTCAACCGATCTTATTTGTTTCCATTTTGTGAAATGTTTGTGTCGAAATGTGATGATTTTGAAGGATGGGTCTTTTATAGATTTCTTTTCATTAAGAAGGTTATTCGATGATGGAAAGACTATTTATGTAATGAATTTTTAGGTTATGTAGCTTCAGTGGAATGATTGTAGGTGATCTTTGCTGGCAGTGGTGATTTTTGGATGAGGACGGTGATTCATTTTTCAAGGGAATGACTATAGGAGGAACACTGCTCATGATTTCATGGCTCGAGGCTGCTTGATGGTTATTTGTCTAAGGAATATCATATTGATTTTAAAATGTTATTTTTGTGAATCTATTTTGAATTTCATATTTGGGATGTGAGGGTGTGATGAATAAAAAACTTGAATGTGAGGTTTCCAGTTACCCATAATGGGGCTACATAGAAAATATCAATTAAATGTATTTGGAGGATATACCCTTTGTTTTGGCCTCACACACCACTTATTCCTTATGCGTGGTGTATGTACACTTCTATTTTATTTATGATCATATATCATCTAATATTTCATTAAATACCAATATTCCTTGGATATGATTATTATCTTATCCATATATCATTTTTTATATGGTGTTTTATTTTAATTTTGTAAATTTAATTGAATACATATATTAAGCATTTATTTTATTAGTTGTGACTAGTGGGTTCTGGTTATATATTTCCCCTTGATTCATCAACAGTTATCATGAGAAAAGAATTTGGTAAAAAAGCATTGTGTTTGGTTCTAAGAAGAATCAGATGGGTTTTTACACATAGACATAAACCGTCTTGATGGTATAAGGTCTCAGGTTCTAGACAGATGGTTTCTAATAAATAATAATTCTCCACAATCAGTATTTATTTATTACATTCCATGTGGATTTCAATATAACAAAATATATGGATACATTTTCATTCTCATGTACTAATGGAATGTATTTTTAGGTTCTTTACCTTTACATAATGCCAATTCAATATTGAATTTTATTCATTTATTATTGTATCATATAACCCTTATTGACATTTGAGATCACCCTTTTAATTTATTCCATCCTCGATTTGTGATGAATAAATATTAGTATAACTGAAAATAAGTTCTTTAGTTTCTTCTATTATGTTCTATGATTAATTAAACATGGAATAAGGAAACCATTTACATATATAGTTTATTCTATATTAATAAAAAATAGATACATAGTGAATTGATATCTTTTATATGAGACATTTTAATATAATTACCACATTCATAATAATATGTTTTATTATCAACTCCACACTATATCAAGATAACTTTTATAACATTTTCAAGGAAATATTATTTCTTTTAAAATAGTGTTTTAAAAAAGTTTTCAGGTGAACATTTTTAAAATAATATATCAGAATGTGAATCATAAGCTCAACATTTTCAAAAATAGTGACCAAATTCTTTAAAGAAATATTTTTATATTTAACATTTTTTTATGATTTATTCTTAAGTGGTTTTCCTCATATGGTAATATTTTTATTTAATAACCACATAAATTTTAATGGGAAATACTTTTTTTAAATGGTTGAATTTTATAGTAGCATATGATCTAACTCTAAAGGAAACATAATGTGATACCATAATAAAACAATACAAAATCTATTTTAATTTGATTATTTATAAATTATATGATATATTATTTTTATTATATGTAAATTTTGTGTATTTATTATAATTGATTCATCATAGGGGTCCTATATATCCCTCCAATGCCTTTGTATTGTTTTTATATCTCATGAGAAAAGGATAATGCTTACAAATTATTTTTATATCTACAAGATGATTCTTGGACACTATTTTATTATTTATAATATTATATATGGACTTATATAAAGTTAAAATTACTCATAAGGATTTTATTTCTGATTATTATTCATATTCACCACTCTTATATTATAATATTTCTTTGATCAGTTCATGTTCCATATCAATCAATCTCGCATGTTGTAAATTTTTAATTATTCAATATTTATAACATGTTCATTTAGTCTTAATCTAATGATATATCACTTTAATAAATGTTGAAATTTTTTTACATACTGATGATAATTTTAAATTTGAGGCCTTTCTTATGAAAACAAAATTTCAATTTATGAGAAATTTCATTATTAGATGAAATACATGTGTATTTTTAAAATAAATATTTCTGATCCAAAAACAAAATTATATTTTTCTTATTTTTTATATTATTTTTATCTAAGACATAGATTTATAATTTCATTACTATTAATTGGCCTATATAACTTATTATTATTTGGAATTTATATTATTTTCAATTAGTTTTATTCAATTAATTAAGCAATTGTTTGGTAGATATATAATATTTATATTATAATGGTCAGATTTCAATAGCATATTACAATAGGTTTGATCGCACATCTCATTTAATTTCTCTTTTCCTAAGGTAATTATATTGAGGAATATAATTAGGTGAAGTCTTGTGTAGATATTTTTTGTGGGATATGCTTAATAAATAATGTTCAATAATATTTTGAAGTATGTAATCTCCATATACATAAAAAATTTATGTTTTTGGACTGTGTATGTATTTTTGAGATATATTGTTGAATTATATAATAATATATGCGATATGATGAAATTGTCTCAAGTGGTATCCAATAATATTTGTATCATCTCTATTTCAATAATTTGATATGGTAGTGCATGTACAAGGTGTCTCAAACTTGATAGATAGGGTTGCATAACATGGTAATCACCACTTATGTTCCAAGAATGGTTTTTGAAAAGGAAATAGGGTATAAAAATATTTTTAGATTAATTGAATTTTTGAAAATATTTACGATATTGTTTTTGTTAGGTAAAATAGAATAAATAATTATTTTCTATTTTGATGAATATCTTAATGGTGTATGTTAATTAACTAAAATAAATTGTGTTTGTTATATATATGGTTTTATTTTGATATTATGTGTTTAGAGTTATGATGATTTTGTATTATGATAGTCCTATAGTGGGTTCATATGTGTATTAGATTCTATAGGTATGATATGGTATAGAAGATATATGCCTTATATTGGGTTAGTAAAATATTGATTCCATTGGTAATGTTTTGTAATATTTATTCCTTTAGTGTTAGTCAATAATAAATATGGGTTTACTAGTATGTTTAAAACAATTTAGTGGGTTCGGTTGAAATTTAGTATTTTCATGAGCTGTAATGATATGAGTCTTGATGATATGATTTGGGATTTCATCAGGGTGAGGCATGTGGTTATTCTTCTAGGATAGTTGTGTATGAGTGTTCGATTAATGATTTGGATTATTCTCATTTTCCATGATGTCAAGGGAGTGTGTATTTTAGGATCGTATAGCCTGGTATAATGGAATTACATAGGATTAAGGGAGCATTGATAGAAGCTTCATGAATGGGTATGATACATTTTTTTAGTGTTGTCAAATTTTGGATCACTAAATGTCTATAATTATAGGTAATTTTGGAAAAATATAAATATAGTTCCTTGTAAATAGTTTTTTTGAAATTTATGGGGTTACAGGTAAACCAATATCTCACATCGACATAAAATGGATATAATAAAATTGAATGATTAGTTAATTAGATGGAAATTTATGTTTCTATGGGAGCTGTATACTCATTCAAGGATCAAAATATTGAGATCAGTGTAGGTTATTTTTTTCATAGTCCGTCATTATAGAATTTATAGAACAATGATGAAAAAATTGAGTGATCATGTGTCTTTTAGGAATATTCCATGAGGTTAGTGGTATTGTATCTTAACTAAATCGAAGGATTCCTTTTATGGGTATTATGTTTAACCGATATTTATGTTAGGTTCATTAAGAACTATATGGGTTATAGGACCTTATAAGTAATAGTGGATTTGATAAATGTTTAAAGTTTATATGTTCATTGAAATAGTAGTACTATTAATTGAGACTATAGAGTATCATGGTGGAGAACAATATATAATAATTTGATAGGTATGAGAGATTGAATATTTATTACATTGTTTGAAAATTAAAATGGGTTCCTGATGGATATGATCAGTATTATTTTAGAAAAATTTATAGGAATCTTATGTATTTTTTTAAGTTTATAAAAATGGTATGAATAAAAGACAGTCTCCATGAGTCACTGATGGGTGAAGTGGTTAAACATATCAGATATTGAGTTGAAAGCATCCATCTATCTTAGTTAAAGTATGACATAAGTTGGAAGTGTTAAATATATTAGGTAAAGAGTCACAATATATATTTTTATGGAATGTGCGAATCAATTGTAAGGAATAAAATTCATCCAATTTAGGTGATGCATTCTGAGAACCATGTATTTGGATATTAGGGTGACATTTATTGGATTAGAATTATCATGTAATATGACTAGCATAAGTCATTTTATGATGTAGATAGTGTGAGTTGATTCTTGGAAGTAGTTATAAAGATAATTAAATGTTAGGAGTAACACTATTGGTTTTTAATAGGTTTACCAACATATTAAGAGTGGAGAAGTGAACGTTGTGGGTGCCGTGTTAAGAAATCCAAATAATGGGGTTATTTAAGCTATGTGTTGTCACTTGAATATTAGTGAGTGATTAATGTATAGTAAATTTATTGAATAGGTTATTATATATATTTATTATAATTTAGTACAAATGATACATTTTTCTTATTAATGTATATATATTCTAATAGAAAGTGAATTTAGAGAACAAATGAATATTGGTCTTGATAACTGATGATTTGTGATAGGAGTCAGTGGTTTCATGAAAATTGTTGGTGATGTTAAACCTTTGCAAAAAAATCCATGGGATAGTTATGTTGTTGAACCCATGTTTTTCTCATGATAATTTTTTTTAATAATGTATTAAAAATCATGTGTATCATATTGGAGAAAAAATAGACAATCCCAAGGTGTGGATAACTCTATTGATCATCAGTGGATTGATCCTTTTATGGAGTTTGTTTTACTAGACCATGAGGTTTGTGGTTATATTAAAATTGTTTCGTGAGTGGCCAACGTGTTTCCTTAATATGAGGTGTAAAAGGAATAATCAATATGTTCTTCTTGTAACTAAATCATTTGGAAAATATTGTTTTTGTTAATATATAATGAATACCTCTAATAAAACCCCTTTTTGATGAATAAGTAGTGTGTTACCTAGTATTGGAACATGCCTACATTAAAAAAAAGAGAAATAACTTTTTTATTGATTTATATATGCATTAGAATTATGTCAATATGAACAGACAATTCCCTCATATATAGGGAGTATATATTTTCATGATACTACTAGATATAAGACATCATAATTAGGTTGATAAATTCAGAATTTTGGACAGTATTCCATGATATTTTAAAGTGCGTTAGATTGGAAATGTAGTGGTAAATAATTTTTCATGGAATCATGTGTGGTGAAGTAAAAATGAAATGTGATACACCATTTCTGGAATGATGGGTGTCTATTATGGATCATCATGGATGTTTTTGGGTAAGATATGATTAATATTAATTAGGATCCTAAGAAACATAATCATACCTTTTTTGGATTTAGAAAAAAGATCATGCAACAAATTTTGGTGGATGAACTATAATTTTGGATGTATTAAATGATACATCAAGAGTACAAGAAGAGATATTATATGTTTTTTTATTTGGATAAATAAATATGGTTTAGTGGGACATGTGGAATTTTAAATTTCATTAATTTATAGTAAGGTATGTGATAAATTTGAAATTTAGATTTCATTTTTGTGGATTTTATATTACGTTGGGGGTCATTTAGAAAAAAAATTGATAGTTTTTTTTTGAAATTTTAGAATAGGATAAAGGACAAAAGGTAGTAGTCAATGTAGAAAATTTTATAGATATTACTATGTACCTGTTTTTAGTGTATTGGTTAATTAGTGAGTTATGTTGGTTATTAAAGAATGATAGATACTACTAGGTATAAAAAAATATACTGATTAATTGGTGAGGTATCTAGTAGGAATGGGACTCCACAAGATGACAATTGGGTACCCATTTGTCATCCATATAGTACCTTATTCCCTGTGTAATGTTTTTTAAAATAATAATAATATTGAATGTTTAATAAATCTATATTATACCCTTTAGTGGCTCAAGTGAAACCACATTTTATTGGATTGAAAAACATTTATAAATATTATTTATTTCTCACATAGAGGAACAACTGATCCTATTTACTCTTCCATTTTATATAATAAAGAACCAGAAAGAACACAAAATTTTAATTGGGAGGCATATCCTAGAGGACATACTTTCATCATGATTTATAACAGATCTCAAATGTTATTTTTTACAAAATTCATACACTAAAAACTGAAACAAATATATAATAAAATGATACAATAATGATAACCCCAAATAAATGGAGTGAAAATGTTATTTGATGATGATACATATTCGATCACATTAAAACAATAATGAACATTTATTTTCCTTCATGAACACAACTACAGAACAATAGTTTTAGTAGAATAGATTTAACAATTCACGATTCTCATATTAATTTTATTTGTCTACAAATGATATATGTTCGGGTTTTTATCAGGATAATGTGATCGTAGTCCCAATGGTAAAATTCATAAGTTAAATGATCTTCTTCACATGGTTTTTCTTCAGATACAATCCCAAAAATCCATAGTTAGAAATAATAACAATTTTAATAATAATATTATTTTACTATATATAGAAATATAACATTTTGTTCCCATTGTAAAGTAAACAACAAAAATTATGTATAACATCATTAGTAATTAAATTAATTTAAAAATTAATGAAAAAACTAGAATGAAATATTTGTAAATGTAGTAGATTGATAAAAAAATCCAATAAAATGATTCATCAACCATATCTAAAAATATAAATATAAATTTTTCAAAAAAATAATTTTAATTCAACCTAACGATAATTTTATATCGTTCTGTAACCATAAATTTATTTTCAACATAAATATTAATTTCATGGACATAATTATGAATCTAATTTAATATTAATGTTAATATGGGTTGCATTACCAGAAGAAAATCATCACAATACTTTGGGAAACTAATAATTAGTTTGAGAGACATTGAAAACCAATACTTAATAATTTATAATTTTTATGTACCATGGATAAATATTTAGTATGACTATTGAAATCATTAAAAATAAAGAATTATTGGAAAAACTAAAATTCGAAAAAACTATAGAAAAAATATACTTTAGAATACTTTAAAAACGTTATAAACATAAAAATTACTAAAAAAATATAAAAAAATTTACTTTTCAATTCTATATGAAATTAAAATTGTCTATTTGTAACATATGAAATATCTGTATGCAATGAGATGTTGAATTTTTAATTATTAAAACATAAAAAATAAATATAACATAAAATGTCCCTAATTTCTAACAAAACACTATATAATTTGGACATTACGCTAACAATCTTATAAAATTTTGTAATTTAAAAAACATACTATATTTAAAAAAACAATTTCAAAACCTCTCCCATGATTTAAAATTTATTAAAAATATAAAAAATTTATTTTCATTATGATAAAAGAATTCAATATAAAATATGTGAAAAAATTAATACCTACTACCCTAATTAAATGGAGATTTATAACAGAAGAAACATTATAAGACTACCCTTTAATTAATATTAATAAATATATTTAATAATAACGTAAATAATTTTCCAAAATATTAAAATAAGAGAATCTATTCCTAAATATATAGTGGTTAAAATAATTAAAAATTATGAGAAATAAAATTTTATTTGAACTATTAAAAAAAGAAATTACAATTAGAATAATAATTCTAAGTATATAAACATACAATTTTAGTATAAATTAAATTATTGTATTTCAATTCATGAGATCTATTTAAAAATATATATTCCCGAAAATCGATAGAACATGTTTGTTATTACTATTAATCGTTATTTTGAAAAAAATTGAATAGTTTATGAATAATTCCCATCATTGTTTTTCCAAATATGACTTTATAATAATTCAATGTATAAAGTGGATTTTTGATTATCATAAAAAAATAGATAAATTCTTGGTTGATATCTCATTAGTTAAAAAAATTTCGTAAAAAATAAAATCTATTATCAATATATATTTTCCTTGAATAATTTAAAAAATATCTAGACATTGATAATTTTTTTGTATTATAAAAAAAATTTCAAATTCGAAATTGAAATCTGATAATGTTTCTTGTCTTTATAAAGATTGATCACTATAATTAACTATTGTAATATAACCAACATAAACTATTGATAATGAATGTAATAATTTATTTTTAGTTTTATATGGAATTATAATTTTTTCATGTAAATGATAGAAACCTAATATATTTTTATAAAAACCACAACATAAAAAATCAGAATCATAATAAGAAGCTAATTCCACATAGTTTTTATTAGAGTAAAATAATACAACATTGATAATTATTTTAACGTATCTAATTATGATTATTACAAACTCTAAATGAATTTATTTTGTATTATATTCAATCATAAATCACATTTAAACTAGAAACATTATAACAGGTCAAAATTATTTCAAATATGGTTTTCTTCCAATACATTATCTGTATAGGTTGTTGTCTATAGGTTTTTCAGAATCCACTGAATCCAATTTTGAATTTATAATCATTCGAGTGTTCATACTTTTACAAGAATCAATATTAAAAACATAACGTAAATCATCATAAAATTTAGAATAATTTCAAAATATTTAATCATGTATATAATAAATGATCAATATAATAAAAAACATCAATTCCCCCATTAAAATTATCTGAAAATCCCTTCATCTAAAATATAAAAATTATTTTTATGTAAATCATATTTAAACCCTAAATTAATTATCAACATAATTTTATACAATTATAATATCATTGGAAATAGTATAAATAATCAAATTTGGTTCAAATTTTCCTTTTGTTAACTTAATTTTACAACATAAACAATGAAAATATATTATTAGAGTCTCTACAAACATAATTATGGCCATATTATGGTTTCTTAATGTTAAAATCATGTATTCGTAACTTTTCATGTCCAATGATAGGTGGTTTTTTAAAAAATATTTTTTTAAAAGGTAACCATTTAGAAATACACTTTTATAACTATTAAAAGAAATTTAAGACATTGAACAGAAAAAATAAAATAAAATGATAAGAGTTTATATCCAATAAACTAGTTTAAAAGAATCCTCCAAACCAATACCATTATCTAGAGAACAGTCTTTGAAATCTAATAGAGTACTATTTTTAAATATGTTATCATATTCTTCATGTTTATTATGTAAAATAAACTTAGTTTATACAATATGATTCTCTTTTAGATGTTAAACAAGATTATAAACATTATATATATAAAATTGGTTAAATTTATCATTAATATAAATAATGTAAATAACAATTTTCAATGAATAATATATTTTGTTAGCAATTAAATTATAATAAAATTTATAATTATCATAAAACATGAAAACTAATTTTCAATATTGAGTTTTACATTCAACACTTCAAATTAAATTTTTTGGAGGTTGAAATTTAATAATATTTAAGTATTGGGATAATAATTAGAAGAGATTTAATCACTCTAAAATGATATATTATCATTGTAAGATTAATATTTTCCAATGTTTCTCTTTTAATTAAAATTAAAATAATTATAAAAATGAATTATGTCTAATATTTTTTCACTAAATTTTACATGAACAGACTCATCACTTATCAGACTTTTTTTATACTATTAAATTTTCACTATGATCATAATAGCCTAGTTCAATTACTTCATAACATTTAGCATTAACCAAATCTATGTTATCAAAAATAGTCCAAAATAAATTTGGAAAAACAAATTCCTTAAGAAAATTAAGAGATATTTCAGGAATTGTATTATTTTCGGTTATTATATAATAATCTTGGGGTGTTGTTAAAAAAATTAAAAATTATGAAAATTTACATTATATTCGAAAAAAAATTCATATTCGTGGTTAGAGAGCTCACATTATTTATTACATAGAGGATAAATTATTAAATGAACTTTTTTATTATTAAATTATTTACAAAAATTAATTAACATTTTTATGTATTCACATTTTTGTGTTATGAAATAGATCCATGTGAAAATACTATCGTCATCCACATTTTCAATTATTTACTACTAACCTCTTAAAGAAATAGTCTTTACAGTCCCAAATAATCCAACATTTAATGTTTATAAATTTATAGTTGTAAAAACATTATTTAAAAAACAAAATGTTTTTTAATATTTCTTTCCTTTTAAACATGAACGAGATACAAAATTAATATAAAACATAATATCATATAGATCTAGAACATACTTATGTTTTTTTGGTATTTACAATTACTATAAATTTAAATTTTAGAAGCATCAATACCAAATAAAATTTTCTATTTCTAAAAATTATTAAAAAAATTAATTCTAATTTTTCAGTTCATAAAATAAAATAAAATCTATATTTTCATTTCTATACAAATTAAATAAGATATTATTATCATTAAAAACTAAACACTTGTTTTTTTCAAACATAACACTCATTAAATATTTAAAAATATATGAAATAAAAATTAGTTTTGTTTTAATTATTCCACATATAATAGAGTATAATGTATAATATATTTATATATACCATTTCAATAAAGACACTAACCATTCAATTGGATTTATCATTGAATGTGATAGAAAATCCATCACATTGATTAAATATTAATAAAATGTTGGATCTCCATCCATTTTTCTAGAGAAAACACTATCCATGTAACATGTGTCCTTGATATTCTGAAAGAATATTTTTTATAAAAAAATATTGAATAGAAATAAATTTTGGTACCCAATCTATCGTGTGTCAAATAAGATTTTTATATGACTTATTAGGTACCCAATCAGATTAAAGACATTTTTTAAAGGTTAATGTAGAGTATAATTTATTTAAAATAAAATCCTTAGTATGAACTAATGACTGAGAAATTATACTAGAAAATTTATTTCCCTAATGACATTTCAAATTACATATTTTTCATGTATAACTAGAAACAATTACTTTAGTATTTCTGACCAATAAATTCCTAAAAATCATTGGAACATGCCTATTTTATATGAAACCTATTTTATCGTTATTAGGATCAATTTTGGGGAAAATCATACTAAATTTTTCTTTACATAAAACAAAAATACACATGACACTTTAAAACTAATGGCATCCTTCTTAAGATTCACATTATCTTTTTATGAATCTTCATTGCGATCTAAAAAATTAATATTTTATAATGAAGATGTCATTCATATTTTTTAATTTTATTTTTAATATTCTTAAATTATATATGAACTGGACCCAAATATTCCAATTGTTTAATAAATATCCATTATTTAAATTCATTAAACATTGATTAAAAATCATAGATATCATCATATTAATTTTTATGTTTCACATTTTTTAAAAAAATACAATTTTTTTTAATAAAAACAATTTTTATGATTAGATAATATACTTCTATGATGTTTGAATTCATCATTAATGTTTTTATTATGTTGAACTATATTCTTTTTCTCCTTCGGTATATTTTCTTAAAATTCATCTATTTTAAAAATTCCTTTCTAAAATACCCATTTTTAGTAAACGATTTATTAGTGGGTTTAGGGAAAGATATATAGTCTAAAATTGAATCAAAATCAATAGTGAAATTATTCATTGTCATTTACATTAACTATTTGTTCACTATTTCTATTTCACTCATGAATCATCATGATATTTCGGTAAAACTCCATCTTTCTAAAAATAATCTTTAGTTTCTTCTAGTAATTGTTGTCACTACCATTTTCATTTCATATTAGAAAAAAATTATTAGTGTTTCCATTCATAATTAGTATTTTATTTATTCGGATACATTTTTGAATTTACTATTGATACCTTTATTACATCCATTTCATTCATACTTACCATCATCTCTTCTATATCACTTCTTGTAATCCTAATTTACAGTTATATATGTATAAAATCGCTCAAAAATGTTTTTTACTTCGTCATTAATTATTTTTTACACCTAAATAAAAGAAATAATTAGCATAAATGTTTATATTATATGTAAATTATATATATTTCTTCTTTGAATACTCTTCCTTGAAAATATTCTTTAACTATAACTCTGACAGAAGAAGATAAACAAAAATTTATTCAACCTGTTCTATATATTATTCATACTCTCATCTATTTAAATTGTAATAACAATCCACATCTTACGCAGTGACCACAACACCCTTTAAACTATAGTAATGTTATCAGAGGCCACTCCATGAGAATTCTTACAATTTATTATTATTGTAAATTGGTGAAACAAATTGTTAAAAGATTAATTATTAACCATATTAATGTCTTTATTTTGACACATAGAATTCCAAAAAAAAATAATTTATTCTTTTTTGATCCATTGTGATTTACCTGAAATATCCTCCAAATATCTTGATTTTCCATACATATTGAGAAATAACATGATAGAGTTTTAATTATTGCATAATAAATAATTTTTGTAACATTTTATTTTAAAAAAGTTTTATTACATAATTACCTACATGAGAGTGTGGATCAACAACATGTAACATATATGGTCTCTCTGTTATCATCTAATGCTCAATTTCCAATTGCATCAGTTATTCCTAAATGGTAGCCTATGAATAATTGATAAATTCATAAAAATATGGTGGTATTTATGAAATCCAACAATCATTTATCTTTATTCCAACCATTTTACAAATATTTTTTCCTTATACTATTAGTTTGAGGACAATGATAACATAATGAAAATGAAAAAAAAATCCTTTAATAGTGAGGCAGTGATACCAATAAATATCCCACTTAATCTAACAATATGGTTTTGAGGTGGGGGTAAGTATACCTTTTAAAAATTGAATAATGTAACTTAATTCTAAAAAATTAGTTCACGATTGAATAATTTAGACCAATGTACTACATAGAATTAATATGAAATTGAGGAAAAAATATAAACGAAGTTTTTTATCATAGTTGTGATCTGTTGAATCCTACATACACTCTTAAATTCACTCTAACTCAATAAGAATAATGATAATCAGTTAAATAATAACTAAATTTTTAATAGAGTTATAAAATTTTTTAGGAACAATATTTTTATCACCGAGAGGAAGAATCTAGCTTATAAATTCTACCTTTATATAGAATAAATCATCACTATGAAATTTTTTTTGATACGTGGTCACAACTCGAGGACTCTAATTTTTTAGGATGTATAACTGAAGTATTACTTGTGTTTGGTTATGAAAATCATAAATAGGTCAATAAAAAATATGTAATAAAACAATACAATAATGAAGACCATATAAAATGTAGAATAACAGAGCATTGAGGATGATGAAAATTTTACATACCTTAAATCAAACTGATAAAAAAATTAACATTGGGGTTGAACTTTTATTGTGGGAATATAAAAATAGTTATAATATTTGAGATTCAACACTTCAAAACTCTCCTATGAATTTCACGTGTCTTTCAATGATTATTTAATGGTTTTATAATGTTTACATGATATCATTACCAATGGCCATCTTCATAGGTTCATAAATATTCATTATAAGTTTTTTATTATGATCAAATTAGAACCAAGTACTATTATAAATTATAAAAACATTATAATAGCTTCATTTAACTATAAATATAATCATTCCATGTTATTAATCTATAATAATCAAAAATAATTATGAATTTCATCATTAGTAATTAAATATATGTTATAATTTTCTTAAATAAGTTACCAAAATTCAAATATATTATCAGTACATTGATAAACAAAAATTCTCAGTAAAAAATTTTATTAAAATTTACTAAAATTAAAATTATATTTTACATGACAATTATTTAAATTACCTAAAACAATAATTACAATTATGTATATCCAATACAATACATATCTATATAAATTCCATTTAAATGTATATATGTCCATTGTTTTATATTCTATGTGACCATTTAAATAACATGCATAAAAATGATTCTCGTTATTGATGGAAAAAATTATAGTGTGTTAAAAAAAAGAGAAACATCATGTTAATCTAAAAATATAAACATTATTTATTAAAAATTTAAAAACCATTTTATATGTCTTAAAAATAATATTATAACATTGAAATATATTTCATTTTATTCAATATAAATCATATAACATTTAATCATCAAGGAAGATGTGAAATTACAAAAACAAAAGAGACATACTTATTGTATAACCCTTTTAAAAAAACATTATAATCACAATCAATAATAATTTTTAAGAAAAAATGTGATTTTGAAATACTGTGATAAATTATTTTTTTCTAATTTAAATAGATGAGTTTATTGTAATATTAAAAAAAACAAACAAAATATATCCCTAATTATTAATAAAACACCATATAAATAGGAATTAAAACTAACTTGTGTTTGGTCGTCATATTTTTTTAATGAGGGTTTATTCAAGAATATTTCCATGGATTATTATTTTGTAAAGCCATAAAAATTGAATTAAGATTTAGTTCATTTTATAATAGAGATAACCAATATGAATTTGTGGAAATTATTTTAAGGTATTGGTTAATATTAATATGATATGTCTGAATAGATGATCAGTTAAGAGTTTAGATATGATATTCAGAATATATAGAATGTATAGTTCGATTATAGAAATTATCCTTGAGGATGAGAGAAATTTTGTGTTTTGAGTTTGGTGGGTGATGGAGTTTTATAACTGAATTTTGGATCAAGAAATTTATAGATTGAAAATATTAAAAGGATGTGGCTGGATGTGCTAGGATTCCATAGAGATTACTTGGGTTATCATATTAATTTTTGGGGGTTTAGGGCTTTATTATTTAGTTTTGGGGTAAATAACCTAAGAAAAATTATTAGTGGAACGTTAGTGGCTATCATTCACTCCAACCATGTAGTCTGGTTTTTATAATAAAATGATTTGTTTAAACCATTCGTGGATTAAAAGGATACCACAAAAACTATTTATCAAATTATAGATTCAATTGACATGGATTGCACCTGATTTTTCAAACTTCAATTACTATCCATGTGTGATATTGTTTCGCTAATAGTGAGGTCCGTATAGTTGGTACACAAATTAAAAAACCATGTATCCTATACAAGAATATTTTTAGAAGTGGGTATATTATGAATTTCACCATCTAGTCATTCAATTATTAACTCTCTTTTTTCCTCCCATTTTTCCCAATATCCCTCTCATAAATTTTCCCATCATAACACCTTTTGGAAAATCCCATGGTAATTATACCTCCCAAAAATTTTCATTTTTGGGTTCCCTTTATTTTCAGGTTGTGTATTTCTTGGTTACACTAATATTCCCTATTTTAACTTTACTTTTTCTAATATCTCATTTTCTGTCCATTAAATCTAAATTGTTGGATGATTATTGTGTGATGATTATAATAAATATGAGTTCTCAAGGTCATTTAAATAAATCAATAGTCTTTATTTTTTATCAAATATCTTATGCTATTTGGTCATTCCATATTTAAAAAAATTAGCCTAAAGTAAATGTAATGTTTTAAAATATCCTAGCCTTATTAAACAGCCAACATTTCTTCATGAATTTAACCTTATAATTGATAATTACTACTGGATCCCATTAGATTTGAGTTGACCCTGTAATTAGTTAGATATGTGGTGTGTATTTATATGGTCGAGTAAATGAGAATGTGACATCTTGACACTTGTGTTTATTTTAGTTAAAAAGAAATTTAGGATTACTATAGTTGCATTGAAATTGAGTTTTACAACCATTGAGGTAGGAAAACAATTTGGAATTTAAATGGCTAAAATATTGCAACATATAGGTCCATTTTAATGAAATGATATGTTGATTTTCAAATGACTTGGATTTTAAGTATTATAATGTAAAATTAGGATTGTGAATCAATATCGATTGGGTAAATATAAATTAAGGAACAATGATATAAATATTAATGGAATTCATTTTAATTTGAATTGTGGATCTAATGAATGTAATGATAATGGTAAGATTGAATTTTATGGATAATCTTTTTTAATGTCTAGATGAGATCCTTGGATTCCATGTTATATATATTCAAATTACACATGGGAATTACAATATGAGTTTCCAAATATCATATGATACTTGATTTTTGGGAATTATTGGATATGTGTTGAGATTCCATGTAAATGTTAATGTATTGGAAAGGATAGGTCAATTTCCTAGAAAACATATGATACTTGATGATTAGGAATTTCAGGATGGGCACCCAGATTCCATGTGAATGCCAGTATGAGCATTTAGATTCACTGTAATGAATGATGAATTTGGAATTCTAGGATGGGTGCTTGAATTCTAGTGGAATTATTGGTTGGGTGCTCAGATTCAATGTCAAACTATGTGATATATTGAATTTAAGGAAGATCCCCAGATTCTATGTGGTTATTTGTTATCTAAACTATCACCAAGGTGTGATCAGGGAAGCCCAAACACATGAAAAATTAGGTATCGTATATCATGGTAACAAACACAGAGATTAAAAATTAAATATATGATCTATTGTGTTATAGTGAATATGTAGAATACATTGTTGCTTTTATTTTAATTAATTGTTTTAAAACCCATAATATATTTATATTTAACAATTCCACGTGAAATTTAATTTATATTGGTTATTTTAAGTATTTCCTATACTTTTTCCTCATAAGTTATACTCAAAACCTACTTAGGACAACATGGAACTTGGATTTCCATAAATAATTCCATCTATTTTTAGTTATGAATTCGATAGGTGCTTTAGAATATTGATATCATGGGTTTCGCATGACTTTTTTAGAATGTGGATGATGGGGCTGGGTAGGAATTGAGATTAGTTTGGAAGGATTTACTAGTTTATGTTTTTTGTGACATTATTTTATTATATTATATCCTCCCATGTGATATACATTACATGTTTCACAAAAAAAATTATGGAACACTAATATTATAGATATTGTTTGTATTTATGTACATTGTTTGAAATGGTTATCATTCTTGGTTCATGTGATTGATTATTATTTTCACTTATATACATATTACTTATCATAGTATATTATTCCCATGAAATTATCATCTTCCCTTGAAACTAGTAAGAAAAATCTAGCGTATAGGTAGGCATTTCAGAGGACCTGTGGTGAATTAGTATAGGGCACCAGTTCTCCGAATCCTTAGGTGGGGTGCTAACAAAGTGGTAAAAAGTGGAATCAAAGATCATTATTTTATTTTTTCTTTATTTTTATTTCTATAGGTTATGTATGATAATAATAAATCATTGAGGCTTGGTAATGTGATAAATATTTTTAGTGATCAATACCCATATAGTTGAATCATAATTGTCTAAGAATGGTTCATTTTTTTATTTGGATTTCACTTATTACAGTAGTATTTGATTTTTACATCAAGTGACTCAATTTATTTATGGTGTAACGATTCATGGGATTTATAATATGTTCCTATTATGTAGGTACAGTGTGGCTATATTCCTATATCATTTTAGGAATATATGGACTCACATGACATACATTATTCATGGGACATGAATATCAATTTTTCATACCAAGCATATTGTATTCCATGTAAATTTTATTATGATTTCATTATTATATAACTCTAATTTATGTTTTATGGTGTATTTTTATTATAATAGGGGGTGTGGTATTTTAAATTATTTTGGTTTCATATGTGGAATTTTTCAATTATGGCTATGGCGGTATTCTTGATGTCCAATTCCTGGGCTGATTTGTTAAATTATAGGTAGAAATAAATGGATTTGTAATGGTGTTATTTAAACAAGGCCCCATTAAAAATCTTATAAGGTGTTTTACCAGATATAATGTAAGTTGAAACTGATTTCATTCATCATCGAAAATATAATAATATTCATATATTCTGAATACAATAAACCTCAATCATATAATTAAAAATAAATGTACTTTTCCATGAATAAATTAAATGAATTAGATTCCAGATACAATGTTGGCCATATTTCTTATTCAATAATGGAAATCTCTTAAGAATCATGGAAATTATTATCTTTTATTTTGTTGAATTAGAGGACATATGTGATCATATTAACATGATGTATGGGTAGGGGGCCTAAGTGAGTTACCACGTTACGCGGTACTTTTATTGTAGACATTCTCATTGGGTAGTGATGACACATGTGAGGGTAATTGGGGATATTCATAACGATCTATTTGTTTGAACCCCATGTATTGTATTTATCAAACTAGAATCCCTATGACATTGTGATGGGGATGACTGATATCCCATGTGTATTGATCCATGTGATGACTATTTAGCACATGTGTGATATAACCCATTCACCTATGAGTGTGACATAGTTTGAGTGAGTTGATGACTTAGATCTTTATAGGGTATCCAATGAGAGGGGTTGTTCCAAAATTTATACATTCAACAGTGGTATAATGAAGGGGTAGATAACTGGGTTTTTGTTTTTGTCAATAGTTCGATGCTTTCACGTGTTAGGTTAGCAGTATTTATAAACTCATGTAAATGTGGTCATGTAATAAGTCCCATTTTACATGTATCTTCATTTTGATTCCAGAACATTTCAATTGGTATCACTCTAATAATGTTGTGAAAACATGTATAAATTCATTGTATTTCTTATAATGAATCATCAGATCCTTAGTGGTTATACGGTTTACCTTGGTACTTGTAATGTGTGAGGATTGTTAAATAAATTTGGATAGCCATTGTTTTTGGAAGTGATATGATAGGATCTGATACAATTTATAGGTTTGAAAGATGAATCTATAACCAATGATGCTCAAATAATGGGATGATGAGTTAGGTTCAACAAATTGGTCACAGTGGAGCTCGCTCCTATGAGTCTTGGTGAGGATGGATGGTGTGAGGGTAAAAAAATATTTTCTATATAGAATCAAATTTGTTTTGAGATACATGATCTATACACCTGTGTTGATACAATGGCTATTTCATTGGAATGATGTTTTCTTCAATGGGTTTAAGTGAAACACCACTTGGAGTGAACATTCATGGTATCAATGTTGGGGGTATGTAGAATGATCAGTAGATTCCGAAGCCTTATAGTGTCTAGTATTGTCTCTCAGTGACTTGGATTATTTGGGGATGGAAGCTCAAAACATTTTCAGAAATATTGATGTTGGTAGGTTATGCATTATAAAATTTCATAAATGATGTTTCATTTCAATCAGGGGTACCTTGGGTACTATAAATTCAGTAAATGTGACTTTTCATGGGAATTATTAATGGATTATGTATTAGAGGCTACACCAGATGTTATGTGACTCAATGGAGTGTGAGTTGGGATGCATGATCAGGTTAGGTGATGGTGCACAACCATTTTGACTCAATAGATCTATATATTTCACAGTGGTGATTGATGTTCCTATTATGTTATTGATTGGTAATAATATATATTTGATGCATGGGACGATGAACTGAATGTGATGTTTTGGGAATACATGATAGAGGTTTTTGTGGGAAAATAAAATACCACCAGCTGAGAGGGGTAGTGTGTGTTTGGATTAAGATGATTTTCTATGGTTGATTTCTATGATCAATCCTGATAAAGATTTATTAGGATGGTGATTGTAGCTCATGAGGCAAGACATGCATGTGGTAATGGAAAGAATTGATGGGTTTGGTGATTGAGGTTTAATTTTTGGAAATCTATGTGGTTGGGAGAACACCATAGGTTATTGGATAGATTGAATCGGTTTTTTAATTAGTTTGGAATGTTTTATAGGATAGAATTCTTTCAGTTTGGAATAAATGATGGTGAGGTTTTGAACAGTACTCTTGTGTGAGCCAGTTGGCATTGTTTGACCATTGTGTCCAGTGATGTAAAAGTAATGTGTCATTGAGATTAGGGTTTTTAACAAAGGAATAATGAAAAGGTAACTCCTATGGTAGTGATAAACATGTCAGTCATCGGTGCATTGCCCTCACACATGAACGGTTCCGGGTTTTTTGACAAATTGTAGATGGCTGTGATGGAACAAGATTCCAATGTATGTGGGGTTTCAATATAATCAAGAAAACATTGGGAATACTATATGTTTTAATACATGTCATGATAGGTGGATTTTGAATGGCCAAATTTTACCTAGATGAAATGATGTGACCCATATAAGATTCTATTGTTCATATGTCAGTGAAATTAAGAGACTATGAGGAATATTATGGATGGGAAGAAATTTTATCATGGAATGATATTGGTAAGTTAATGTTTTACCATAGTGTGATTTTTTAATGACCATTCGATACCTCTAGAAAAATGGTTTCATCTTAATTATTTATAATAGTGTGTTTTTAGTGGATTCCATTTTTTTTATTTTGATAGATGATGATTTAATTAGGGAGTGACATAGATGGTTGTGTTTAGAAAATGATACATTTCAATTTTTATTTCTTGGAATTCCTTGATAATGAGGCATCAACATTGATAAGTGGGGTATCACATTTGTGGAAGACAACATTTTTTAGGATATTGAGGAAGAGGATTTTCACATTATGATATCACATGAAGTTGAGTATTATGAGTTAAAAACCTCAGCAGGAGAGTTGTGTTGGATGTTTTCATGACCCGTCCCCTAGGACACGTGCAATGAATACCACAAGCCTACCTTCTATAGGACCAAGGCTGGTGGACATCCCCAAGAAGGCATATCCCAAAAGGATAAAGAATATCCTCTAAACTTGTGTACACACAAACACATCAAAAACTATCGAAACATAACTATGTAAAAAAATGGCACTGATACAACTCTTGAAGGTATATTACAAGAAGAAAATTAAAAAGGGGCCATAATACAAGCATAAATCCATAAAGGAATATACAGATTTCAAGGTCCATCTACTCAAAGCCTACCTGAAGGGTTGGTGGAGGGTAGTTGTTTGTAGCTGTAGAAGTACATCTCTCCAGTCCCGTCCCATTTGTAACTACCAAATCCTAGACCACCAAGGTCTCTATCGAAGGATTAATCACCTGAAAAATACATGACATGTCCGTATGAATCGCATGCAAATTTGAGTGACACAATACTTATTAGGGACCTTAAATGACAATGTAAATAAACCAAAGCATGGAACACAACAAGATCACATAGAAAGTCCACAAAGAAAATACATCCCACACTAGGAATAAATCAATTTATAGAATGTAATATTTTATATAATAGAAATGAATCATCTTTTACTACTAGTGGAATCATCCTTGATGAGAAACTGAGGTCAGCTCGGCCACTGGACCATTGAGCTCCACTTGACTACAAGACCATGGAGGTCTGATCGTTTGCTGGATCATTGTGGTTTGCTCCCTACTGGACCACTATGGTTTGCTCGTCTTTTGGACCCCTAAGGTCAACACATCTATTGGAAAACCGATTTATGCTCGTTTGCAGGACCATTGTGGTCTGGTCATTTGTAAGACCACTAAGGTTTGTTCATCTATTAAACCACTAAGGTCGGATTGTCTCCAAGATAAATGATGTATGCTGGTCTGCTGGAACACTAAGGATCACTCTTTTATAAGACCAATGAGGTTCACTACGCTAATGGACCACTGTGATCTTCTCAGATACTTGACAATTGAGGTCATTCTAATCATATCCTTCATGTTACAGCTTCATATATGATTCCCTCTCTCCATTGTGTTTTATTCTGGGAGAATCTACTACTCAAGCCATCAGTCGTATATCGACTATATCAAAAAATCACTCAGAGTATTCCCAAGGGACCGTCCCATCATAGGGGTCCCAGGGCATCAGAAAGAGCACAAATCGGACAATCGTTCTGAATGTTATTGGTGATTTAGTAAATAGGGGATGATTGAATCTGAGACCTATTTGACTTGGTCAAACCTGATCTGAACAACTTGGCCTGGGGGTCCAGCATGACCCACTGCATTTTGACTGACCTGACTAGCCTGGTTAGTTCTTGGCCAACCCAGTCTTTCCTGGTTTAGTGGAAAGGACCATTAGGCCATACTATACCTATCCCTGTTCGGAAGTGGGTCCACCCCATAGGGTCACCAGCGACCCCAATCTCAATTTGTCTGAAATGACATAGTCAGAGTAGTTTTGACTAGTCGACCTGCCTAGAGACCCGGTTTCCAATCCATCCCGGCCCATATTGGCTGACCAATTATCTTCCAGCCCAGGCCACCCAGTGATCCTATATATTTTATTGGCCCGACGAACATTTTCGTGATTGCTTGGATCCTTCCAAGAAACAATTTTAGTGTCCGGTTCTTGTGGCCACAGAGCACCAGGATGGCACCGTCTCCTCGGCCAGATGATCTACTCATGCAGAGAGGTCATCCACATGACCCACAACAAGCCACAGGTCTACATCCACATTCCGCTGACCATGGATTTTCCCTACGCAGTGCACCCAATGTTGTCGGCTTTCCATATCCGCCTGTCTCAATCTGCCAGATTCTGTGCCGGTAGGCCCTCTCACCACTACGTCTATGGTGCAGCAGCCTGGTGCTACCTCCTCGGCCGGGTGATGTCGCTGCTTTGGCCGGGTGCTGTCGCCATAGTAGCTAGTTGGTACCGCTGCCACGACCAGGTGCTACCACCGTGAATGGGTGTTGGAACCAAAACCATGTGTTTTTGCTGTAGTCGGGTGCTTCCACTATGTCCATGTGCTATGGTCGCGCCACTTTTTTGATGTCATAGCCAACCCAACAACAACCCTTCACATCCATTGTTGTAGGTTGATGTGCCAAAGCATTGATTCATCCCATTATAAAGAACATACACTATAACTGTGAAATTGATTGTTCCATGAAGAATGGGGTGAACGCTAGAAGAGGTCAAAGGAAATATTCACACACAAGAACACTAAAGAATGATTTTGGTCTTTTTTCTTGTTGAACCAGATGTATTATTTTTAAAAGGATCACAAAGAAACAAAAAATAGGAGAAATAATCCCTAAGATAGACATCCCCATTATCCTGTATCATTAACCATCCTCGAAAAATGATCGATCTGCGGGTTAACATGTCCGTGAGTAAACCCAAGTTCATCGTTTTCAAAGAATGAATGGAGAAAATTAATTAACACATAAAAGAATAAAACCCCTACCTGGGAAAGGATATTACTCGATGATGATAATTTTCCATTTTCCGTCGATCTCTTGTCCTGAATCCTCTCTCAAATGGTGTCGCTGCCATTATTCGATTCACTTACATTTTTCATTGGAGAGGTTTCCTTTGTTGTTATTCATAAAAAAATTAGGGTTTTTCATTAACCCATAATTCTATTTTTGATTTAATAAGGAAGATGCAGGTGCATTGTAGTGCTGCCAACCATCTCCATTAATGATGGTCATTAATGGTATTCCTAATTGCATCATCATTGCACCACAGAACTAATGATTCACTATATAATGAAGAAGGAAATATAATGAAATATATTTTATGTTATTTTATTTTTATTCCTCAAATTCTAAACGTTAACAATAACCCTAGACAAGAACCTTTAATGGTTAAGCTATTCCAAAGGGATGTACACCCTCACGAGATCAATGGTACTCTCAGATTTATAATCTAATTTACAATTTATGAGTTATAAGAATTTCAAAATTAAATAATTATTACTCAATTGTTTTATTTATGTAAAAAAACTACTTTCAACTATTTTCCCACATCGGCCAATGTCAGGCCATTTCTAGGAAAATGATGATGATCTATGTTCAATGGAACACTTGTAATTTTGATTTGGAAACCAATTTAATAGTTTAAAACACACTCCCATGTGATTTTTTAATGATCTGTATAAAATAGTTCGAAATACGTACTTGCTAATCCAGGACTTATAATTAGGTGTCATCTCTTTGAATGGTCTTTAAATAATTCAATTTATTTTTAAAAAAAATACATGGAATTATGGGGTATTACTTTACTCCCCCTTTAGTTATTTATGTCCTCATAATACAAAACAGTGAATAATCAAACAAATAGGGGTACTGAGCATGAATCTAAGCCTCCATCTTCCATGTGATCTTCTGTTAGTTCCCATGCTACCAACGAACACACACAAGAGGAATCGACCACTCAAAAAGTATCCCTTCTTGTCATTCCTCAATCTCCACAATGTATTTTTTGAATGTCTCCCCATCGTCAATCTCCATCTCTCCATTTTCAATGATGTGAGAAGGTTCATTCACATATAGCCTCATCTAGGATACATGGAAGATGTCATGAACCCTCTTTATCTACGGTGGTAGAGCCATGTGGTACACCAACATTCCCACTCTATGTCATATCATCAACAGTCTAATGAACATCAGAGATAACTTTCCACCCCTTCCAAATACCTATATACCTCATTTAGGAGTGACTCGTATGAATACGTGGCCCCCTCCATAAACTAAAAGGGTCTCCATCACCCATAAACATAGGACTTCTGTCAGCTATGAGCAGTCTTTATCCGCTCTCAGATGTCCTGCACCATCTTAGTGGTATCATTTACCATCTCAGGTGCCATTATTTGTGACTCCCCTGGGTTTATCCAGTATAATGTTGACCTGCATGGTCATCCATATAGTTCTTAAAATGGTTCCAAATCGATGATGGAGTTGTATTTTTTGTTCTACATAAACACAACCAGTGGTAGGTGGTCCTCCCAACTACGACCAATATTAGGAACGCAAGCATGAAGCATGTCCTTTAAGGTCTGTATGTTCTAAACCTTTTGACCATCCATCTGTGGGTGAAAGGAAATGCTCAAGAATAGTTGAATCCCAAACTCCTTCTACAACCCCTTCCAGAAATGGGATGTAAAGTATTTATCATGATATGAGACTATCATATATGGGACTCTATTGCGTCGAACTATCTCTATCATATAGAGGCATCCCAAATCTCTCAACTGAACCCTGCTCTCAAATGTATAGGAAGAGGTATGACTTTGTGAGTCAGCCTATGATCACCCAGATGATATCATTCCACCTAGATGTATGGTGTAAGCCCATTGTGGATTCCATCGATATTTCATCCCACATCCACTACGGTACCTCAAGGGGTTTTGTCAAACTTCTTGCAACCTCATGCTCAACTACCACTTGCTGATATGTGAGGCATCATGAGACAAAATCATCTACTGACTTCAACACTAATGGACACCAGTATAGAATATGGTGGTCCTCATACACCTTTTTCACACCATGATGTACATCAAAAGGTAATGTATGTACCTACCTCAATACTTCCTCCAGTAATGCCACTAGAACAACAGTGCATCCTCTAAAAATTATGACACGCTCCCCACCTTTCGAATATCCATTAGGGCCATGACCTTTGGACATATGGGCATGTGTGGTCTCGTAGCTAGCATCTCCGAGTTTTGCCAATATGACGTGTTGTAAGAGAGGAGGTAAAAATACCATCTAATGAAGATAATATGCCTCATCTATATCCAAATATTAAAATTTGACGGGATGAAAACTTCTTTGAGGCCTTGTTCAGTAACTATGAACTTGATCTTCTAATGAGATCATCTTCTAAAATGTTCCCCTTCCTATGAGTATTGAATATCTTGAAGTAATAGTCAAGGAGGAATGATACCCATCATAGATATCTCAGATTCATATACTTCTGAGAAAAAATATAATCGAGACTCTGGTGGTCATAGTAGACGGTCAATAACTCAACCATAAGGTATTGTCGCCACATGATCAATGTGATGACTAATACTGCCAACTCAAGGTCATGAATCACATAGTTCTACTCATGCAGTCTCAATTTTTGTGAGCCATTTTCTATCACTTCTAACCCCTGCATCCACACATAACTGATTCTGGTTCCTGATGTGTCATAGTACACCATGTAGTCAGTTTCCTCCAACAGAAGCCTTAATATAGGATCAGTCATCATGATCTTCCTCAATAGCCGAATGATAAATTGTCATCCTTTTAGGCACATGAAAGATTTTCCCTTATTCTTCAATGTTTTCATGGGTGGTACATCTCTGGGGATGTCATGTAAAAACATCCAATAGTACCTTGCAAAGACATGGAAACTCATCACCTCGGTAATTCTCATGGGTGTCTTCCATGAAAGAACTCCCTTGATCTTTTCTCGGTCCACCGCCACTCCAGCCTCTGAGAGAACATGTACAAGGAAGTATAGAATTTTTATCCATAACTCACACTTCAAGATAATTCCATAATGTTGGTGCTCTCAGATTTTGTCTAGAACCATCCTTAGATGTATCAAGTGCTCTTTCTATGACACTGAATACACTTACATGTCATCAATGAAGACCACTAAAAACGGATCTATGTACGGTGAGAAAAAACTGTTGATGAGTCCCATGAACAATACAGGCGAATTCATCTTTCCAAGTAGAATCACTATGTACTCTTAGTGGCCATAACGATATCCAAATTACGTTTTTGAGATGTCCTCATATCGTACTCAAAGCTGGTGAAAGACTGATCTAAGGTCTATCTTTGATAAACATGTCGTTCCATTCGTCTTATCGAAGAGGTCATAAATCCTCAGTAGAGGATACTTGTTCCTCATGGTCACCAGGTTCAGGTTCTCGAAATCCACACACAACCTCAATCTTCTGTATCCTTTCTTGGTAAACAACAGTGGGGCTACGTACGGTGAAACGTTGGGCCTTATGAACAACTTTATCTGCAAATCCTCCAACTATAACCTCAACTCTTGGAGCATTGTGGGATACATTCAATATATAGGTGTAAATATGAGTGTTGTTATAGGGTTTAGATCAATGCAGAAGTCTTCTTATCTATAATGAGGTAGTCCTGTAACATCCTCTGGAATGATTTCCTTGTACTCAGCCACCACTGTAGGGAATTGTGGACTCATCTAATCCACTTCATCGAGAGTTATGCTATCCAACTGATGAGTGATTGGTTGTACCCACATATCTGTGAGTCCATCCCTTTCTACAAGATCTCTCTTCTCATTGGTGAAGTAAAAACCATTCCCATCTCCACGATCAAAAAACACATGGAACCTAAAATAGTCTATGTTATCATGGACTGCTGATAGGAATTCCATGCCCAAAATGGATTCATAAGGCCTTAATGTTGATACTATGATATCCTATCCAAAGATCTCACCACCCAGAGTAATCTAACAATATCAACACCATTGTGTGGTCCTTCAACACCCTTCCATAGAAGTCTATAATCATTTATTTCGTGCCAACGACTCGATCAGAATCTCTGATATCCGAATATGGTCTGTGGTATGGAATGAGTTACCGGTACCTGTGTCTATAAGAACTATATCTAATGTGGTGAATACACATATCATACTTCATAAAATATATGTAAAATTATGAACATTGTATTAAATTTCTTGAAGCTGAGCCTGCCCCTTGCCCCTACTCTTAGAGCTCGTGTTGGACCACATGCGGGTGGTCATGGTAGTACATCGTACCTATATCCAGTTTTTTCCACTATTCTTTCTCCATAGCAATATCTACTACCTAGATGAACACATTGTTCTGGTATTTTCCACTTCTTCGGCAGTCCATCAAATGTCTGTTTGTCCTCTGTGCGGTGAGTTGGGAAATCCCAAGCGATGCGCCCCTACCCGCAACATGAGTAGTATAATTGTTTCTTATGAGGACTTCCACTTCCCCATGTGCCACGTATTGCCGAGCCTAAGTCATAGTTTTATCCTTTAATATGTCTATAATGTTTGGGGATCTATGTCATCTTTTGGCTACCCACCACAAATGACTCGAAAACCTATCGCTCGGTGGTAGCTCCCACCATCAATGCTGGATCTACGAGGAAGAACTCCTCTAGTAGAGCTCATCCCAGCACCCAATCCTAGAAAGGGATGCAGAAGGAAATCATAGATTCCCTTATCTCTCCTTAGAGTCACTACTCAAAGGTCTTTTCCATAAATAATGTGTTCCTCGCCATATCTGTAGATTAATGGGAGTGGTATGTGAACCTTACAGAGTACTAAGCCACCATCAGGATACCATACTATAAATGAAGAAGCTCTTGTAATTGCACTATGAGAAAAGACGTGGAGAAGAACTCCTCCATGGACTGTCACTCAATGTAAATGCAGGTAAGGGTCAACACTATATGAGTTTGGATGGTAAAACTCTACCATCTCCCCATAGATACATGCAAATGGATATCCTCTATAACCTCCATATTGTCATCTGAAAAAATCATTAAGATTAAAACATTTATTACCACGTCTAGACAATTCATAGAGATCTGAGGATCTGCCTCTCCACTGAACCTGAGAGGTCTCAACTATTAGAACTCATGTAAGGAACAAAGCCTATGTGCATCATAAACCGGTAGTGCTGGTTGTAACAACTGAAAAAAGTAGTGGTATCACTGGGACACTGCTCGAAATTATAATCTCAGGTAACGATTTCTTTACCGAAGGCTCATATTTGTGTGGAACATCTTCGTGGTCACAAACTGGATTCTTGGATAGATGTCTGCATTGACATAACCTAAAATAAATCAAGATGAAACATGATCAATATATAATACATGGGGATATGAATCTATCTCAAAAATGTCATGGGGAAAAACTCAAAGATGCATGCAACCATTGTTTTCATATACTGAGTCAAAAAGAATAATTTGTGGTCCATGTGTATAGATACGTCAGTCTCCGTACCAACACTAGACTTCCTGGCCAAAAATCCAAACTCGGGACACTTAACATTATTTCCCCATAATTGTTTTTGACACTTATTACTTCTAGTAGATCCAACCACTTTTGATACCACCTTTTCATGAAACATCGCCTAGGATGCATGCCATGACTACCCCATGTCGGCATTTCATAGCCCAGGGGATGGCACATAGAACTGTGAAGACCTATCCAAAAAAGGGAAAACATTTCCTTTAAACCTGTACACACACACAAAAAGCAATGGAATCGTAAACACTAAGTAAACCCCATCTCTCACTAAGAAAACTACTAGACATATAGTAAAAACTGAAAAGTAAAAACTGGAATAGAATAAAATCCCCAAACCACAAACAAAAGTACAGGTTCGAAGGTCCCTCTTCTCAAACTGTACCAGAAGGGTAGGTGGTGGGTATTTGTCTGTAGTCGTAGAAGTACGTCCAATATATCCAGTCTTAATGGGAAAACATGGTCCCGAACAACTAAGGTCTTCATCAAAGCATCAATCACCTACATGAGACATGACATGTGCGATCAAAGCCAGTGTGGGGGTGAGTTACACAATACATTGTAGGGAACCCAAACCCCTACAGAATGACCCAAAATAAAGACAACAAAACAAGATCACACAAAAAGGCAAGAAAGAATATAAATCTCGCACCAATTATAACGTAATGTATATAAAGTATGATTATCAGTCTTAAAGATGATTCATGTTTTACTATTGGGGGGACTCTTCCCTAATAAGACAATATGGTCTACTCGGCTACTAGAGCTCTAAGATTGGCTTGGCTACTAGACCCCAAATATCTGATTGTCTACTAGACCACTGAGATATGATCGTTAGCTGGACCACTGTGGTCCACTCATCTACAGGACCACCGAGGTCCACTCATCTTTAGAACCACTGAGGTCTGCTTGTCTCTTGGACTAGTAAGGTATGTGCATCTGCTAGACCACGAAGGTCCCCTCCGCTACTGGACCACTAAGGTCCATGAAGCTACTAGACCACTAAGTTATGCTCAGCTACTGGACCACTGAGGTACCACTCGTCATATCCTTTATTTCACAAGTAGTCGTAGAACTCCTGCTCTCAAAAGTGATTGACTATGGGAGAATATATTCCTCAATCTATCAGTCATATCTCAAATACTGTGAAATCTCACTCAGTGTATTCTGAAGAGAACTTCTCATAAAAAGGGTCCCAACACCATAAGTGATTCATAAATTGGGCACCCAATCTAGATGTTATCGGTGTTTTAGTAAATAGGGCTTGGTTGCGTCTCTAGGTCCCATATGGCCTGACCCATTTTAAATGACCTAACCCGACATGGTAGGTTTTGGGCCGACTCAGTCAAGCCTTTTATAGTGGCTAGGCCCATTGGGCCTTAATGAAAGTAACCCTATTCAGAAGTGGGTCTAGCCCGCTCGATCACCCTGTGAACCATTTCTTAATCAGTCCAATCTGACTTAGACAGATTAGTTTTGACCATTCGGTCCACCCAACGGCCCAGTTTTCAATCAGTCCCACCTGGCATTGGATGGAATGTTCTCCTCTAGCCCGCACCGTCTCGTGGCCCAGTTTATTTCTCCCACCTGACCTTTATTTTTGGACCAGCTTGGATCCATCCCGAACACCACATGAACGACTGGTTTGTGTGGCCACGCATGTCAAGGGTTGCGCTGACTCCTCGGCCAGCAGGTCCGCTCAAGCAGACTTGTCATTCATGTGACTTGAGGAATGGTGTGGGTCCCTCGTAATAGACCACAGACCAAAGGTTTTCACCATATAGCACCCCTGACGTGGTCATGTGGTTGCGTCTGCCTTCAACCCAACACCATGACGGTGAACCCTATCGCCGCCATGACGCGTGGCCAACACTACACCTCCCCCATGTCGTCGGTGCATGGTGATGGGTCCTGGAGTCGCTGTCTTTGCTTGGTGCTGTGTTCGAGTGCCTCTGCGACCATGTGCCTCCGTTGTGACTTATTTCAGATGTTTTTTCCGGCTAGGTCATGGGCCTTTTTGTCTGATGCTGCTATTTCTTACGGCCTCCTATCATAAAATGATGTGCCAATGCACTGTTGTGGTCCAATCTGGACCTTGGATACAATCATTGTCGAATTCATTGTTCCATCAAAAATGTTAAGAATTCAAGTGGAGGTGAAGGAAATGAGTCTCACATAAGAACACCCAAATAATGATCTATGTATTTTTTCATGTTTACCCAACTGTATTTTTGTTATAAAGATCATGATGAACCATTGAATATGTGGAATAATCCCTAAGACAGATATCCCCTTTATCCCACATCATTAACCATCCTACACAAATTATTGATTCACATGTTAGCTTGTTCATGAGATAACCCACAATCATCCTTTAAAATAATGAATGAAGATAATAATTTCATACATAAAATCATCAAAACCCTACCTGGGAAAAGAGATTTCTCAAGAAAGACTATTCATCATCTTCTGTCGATCTCTGATTCAGAATCCGCTCTCCAACGGCGTCATCGATGTTGTTCGATTTTTCGACTTTTTTCATTAGAGAGGGTTCCATCGTCATTAATACGAAGAATTCTAGGGTTGTTCGTTGACCCTAAATTACAAATTAAATTAAAGAAGGAAGACGCTTGGACATTGCATCACTAACACCCTACATCATTAATGAGGTTCATTAATGGGATTCAGCGCCGCCTCTTCAATACACAAAAATGTTGACGAGTTGTCGTGTATTGAAGAAGAAAATATAATAAAATAACTTTTTGTGTTTTTTTATTTTCCTCCCAAAAATTCCGAAAAATAACATTTACACTCCACCCATGTCAGTCTCGGTTAGGCTCTACAAAAGATAAGCACACCCCCAAGAGCTCAATGGTACACTAAGATTTCCGATCTGAGTATCAATTTATAATTTATATGGTTTTGAAAATAAAATGATTATTAATCAATTATTTTATCTACAGCCAAAAACTATTTATACAGTTGGCCAACACTGGCCATTAATAAGACGTCTCTAGGCGAATCCCAATGCTCTGAGTTCAATGGTGACTTCAGTTTTTTGATTGGGGTAGCAGATTAAATGGTAAAAAAACTGGATTACATGATTATTTACTAAACAATAAAAAATAGTTCAAAAATATGTTCCAGACACTATAGGCCTAAAAATTATTATTATTTTTCTCTCAGAGCCAAGTCATCAAATAATATCATTTAATTTTTCACAAAAATATACATGGAATTTTGGGATATTATAGATGTGATAATAATTTATGGTGTTGGTCATGGATATTGATTGATGATGTTGCATGTTAAAATTATTCTTGGTTGTAGAGAAATTTCCCTCTTAACATAAATGATGGAAATTTTATTTAATATGGTTTTTTACAAATTCTATTATTAGTGTTATGTTACGGTGCATCAGGAATAATACTGTGTGAGTCAACGGACTACTGAGAACATTTTTTGTGGAAAAGTAAAATTTTGGCAGGTGATGAGTTTCATTATTTCACTTTTATGATATATCCTATGGAAGGAGGAACTATTAGAAAAAATGAACACAATAATGAATAATTGACCATTTCTCAAGAAGGAAGGGATCACATAAGCATCATATAAATATTTTAGTTATGAATAAAATTATTATATTGGTTTTGGAAAAAATTGTGTATTTCATTAGGAGATATATTTATACATTTTTTAGGTGTTTGGAGAAGTGATTGAGGTAATTAAGAATGATTTGAATACTGAAATATGTTTGATAATTTAGTTGGATGACCTTCGAAACCTCTTAGGTTTGAGGAGAATTATATTAAAGAGATTTTAACCCCATAGTGTATGGTTAAGCCTTCAAGTTTGGCGAAAATATAATTTTTGAGGTTATTGGATGATCTATTTCTAAAACTGAGAGTTATATCTTGAATTCAAGAGTTTTAAAATCATAATGTTATGTTTTTTATATTTATTTGGGAATGAGGGATCATATTTTTGTAAAATTAGTCTTGGGAACATTGGGGATTGGTTTTTTAGTTTTGGTGGAAACATTCAATGGTGCATGGTTGGAATAAAAATATTTCTAACCATGAAGCTAAACCTCATGTATTAGTGTCTAAAGGTGTACGATTTATTTGAACGATGTGAGGAGATCTGGGTGACTATGAAACCTATATAAAAAATTTAATTGTAATTTTCATAGTTTTCACATGGTTTAGATAAGTGATCACATTGACCCTACAAGATGGTGTAACCTAGATTTTAAGGTATGTATACTTGGAACGCAGTTTGAAAATCACGTGGGTAAAATATATACATCTTTTTATGTGGTAAAATTATTTTTTTATTCGTCTAGTATTTTTTTAACAACCCTTTTTTAATAAAATTTCCCACCATCCCTCTCACAGGACCTCCCTTCACCTTTCACTTCTTATGGTGGAATGTTAGTTTTTATTAGTTTGAACTGAGAGTCATGATTTACGTTAGAGTTACAAAGGTAATTGTACCCCATATATTCATTCTATATTGGATTTAAATCAATTTTGGGGTGCTTTTTCTCTTGATTATTATCACATGACAAATTTTCATTGCATTTTTATGGTTTTCTTCTCACATTTCATGTTGAACCAGCAGAAAATACTCAGTGTTAAACTCTCTCTTGTATGAGGTAGGTGGTCCATTTAAATAAAAAAATAGTATCCATTTTTTTACTATGTTGTTTGGATGTGACCTTTTTTATGCGTGGATATCTAAGACATCATGTGTGTATTATGTGTGTGGTTTTCTTATCTTCTAGAACATTAGTGATGTGAAATTGTTAGAAGGTGATAAATTGATTATGAAAAAAACAGGTAAATATATCATGATGTAACAATTAGATACATTACTCTATGATGATATAGTTGATGGGGATTTATGGATGTAATCATGGTACTATTTAGTTTTCTCATATGGTTAGTCTAGTAGGGAGTCTGGGAAACCATCGAGATATTAATTTTTTCGGGAGGGAGTGATCAGGGGGAGACATAGAATCTATCTGGTATATTTTCTTACTAATGTTGATTAGACCGGTTAGAGTTGGGATTCTAACCAGTCATTTCAATTTTATTTTATGGTTGGACTGGTAATATGCCTATGGAAACATTTTTACCCTATGTATTTTCATAGATTCCAATAGAATTGGGAACTCTCTTTGCACATGTTAAGTATAATGATACTATTTCATTTCAGATTGATACATGAGGTAGTTAATAATATTTTAGTCTCATAAGTATCACTTAATAAACTTATTAAACTATTTGTTTACTTATTATTTAATACATTAATTACAATCTTATGAATAAACTAAAACACGGTGGAGTATATTATAGAAATCAATGGTGTTTCCCTACTGAGATTTATTTTGAGTCTATATATGAGAACAATAATGTATTTTTAGATATATATGTGATAAATTAATTGACATAGGTTTTACAGGGGATTATGATTCCAACCTCTATTGACTGAGGTATAAGGTTATGTGATTTTTACAACACCTCTACAATTATTCAAAGAATGGATTATTCAAAATGGTATATTGTATGTTTCTTTCATTAGGTATGTTTTTAACATGGTACTTCAGATATTAGTATTTGGGACTTAGTGTAGAATCAATGTGTGTGTTCCTAGTTAGAAAAACCGTGGTATATGTTTATTATAGCAGGTAGTGTGATATTATAATTCCTTATATTTAAAATATATTTTATGGGTATGGTACTCATTTTAATGATGGGTGAGTAGTGGGTTATTAATGAACAAATTTGGTAAAAATATATATGACATAGATGTTTTTTATTATATTTATGATTTATTAGTGATTTTATGTTTTATAATAAATAGTTTGAATTGAAAATCCATTTTCTATTATAAGTAAAAATTGATTCTTCATGTGTTTGTTTCCCAAAGTTTTTTATATTGATATTTAACATGGGTTTTATTCTATATCATACTATAAAACCTAATAATCATATCATTGAGCCACATTAGAAGGAGTTTGAGTATAGGCATTCTTATTAAGGGCGTATAGAGTTGGAGGTTGAGCATGTTACTCTATTTAGTTTGGGAAAGGACACTAGTTATAAATATGATTATTGGGACTCCTCTCAAATTAATCTATAACAAATATGTGAGACCACCTTTGGAGTTAGAGGTGATTTTAATGTCATTTGAAATTGTATATTATAGAAACCTCTAGTTTTTAAGAGATATTTCAAGCCTCATAAACAAGATCAGTGGCTGGTGATGGTTTTTTGAATTTGTCAATAATATAAAAATTATATATTCTTATATGTGGTGTCAAATTGATGTTATTGGGATATTTACGTCCAATGAAATGGATTGATGTGTTGTTATGAGATTTGTTGAAGTGAAACATTCTTGTCATGGTAATTGTATCTTTTATAGGGGAGGGGTGAATAAGTGAATCATTTTCTGTTATGGTTTCTTTAAAATGAAAAAATCTTATCCTCTTGTTAAAGATTTCATTCCATGCTGAAATTATTTCAAAATCATATCTGTAGGAACATAAATACTAATAACGTTCACAATGAAATAATTATATCTATGTCCTTTGCATGGTTTGGAAATGATCCAAAACCGAAAAATACAATTGAGACAAATCCCTTGATGTGGAATAAAATGATTTGAATAGACCCTTACACTCACGTAGTAATTTGTAGAAAATCCAATAGTGTGTGTACATCCTCTAGCACAATTGGGGTGAAACAATTTTTGTGTAACAAAAAATGTTACCTATCATTCCGTTTCAATTTCAACAAATGTATTATTTTTTTAAAAAATTAAATTTCTTTCCCAGATATGGTAATAACATAAATGAAACTATAATAGAATTTAATTTAATAGTCATGTCTGATTAGACTACTCTGATTATTCCACCTTGATCCTTTAAATTTTATATCCCAATATAAGGGATACAACTCTAATGGAATATGATCGATAAAATTCATAACTCTTTATTCCTCAGTCCAAAAATTCCAATAAAAAAGTATTGATTAGGTTATTCAACCCAAATCAATGACCATATGAATACGATGATATAAATAATATGGTATTCAGATGAATATAATGATCATTAAATATGATGATCAGATGAATAATATTTTGATATTGTCTCAACTCTGTTCATTTATCTATGTTAAAACTTCTTCAACGCTGCATAATACAAAAACATATTTCTCATTTTATAATTTTAGAGCATATCTCTCTTCTTATGAAAAATACATCCACCATAAAAAGTATAATGTACATTCACCTTTTATAGGGGACCCAAGGTTGGTTTTGGCATGAATGCCCAAAATTTCCCGCTCAACAAAATTCATCAAATTATTAATTTTTCGTGAGTTTTTGGAGAATGTATTACTTTGTCAAAACTTATTGATTCTTATCAAATAATATCCACAACATCTAGTTTTCATCAAAACATCATTTCAAATTCTAGTTCGGATCCAATTTCGGAATCTAATTTTCTCTTTCTGATTTATTTCAATACAATTGTCTGTACCAGTTTAATAATAAAAAAGACTTCTTCACATACCTCATTGAAATTGTGTTTCTCCACTATGACTTCTAAATATGATTGTCCTATTCAAAACCCAACCATCAATATACTTCATATTTTATCTCAAAACACTTATAATTATTCAATTTGGAAAGATTATTGAACTCTGATATGATGGATAATGACACAATTGATGAAACCATAAAATTGAAAAAAAAGTCATAGTTCATGTTTCTCTTCTAAATACGATACCACATAAAATGAATTTTTTTTACCATTAAATTCACTTTCTGGAGATTTTTTTTATTTTGGACTTTGGTCTGATATGAAATTTTTACCTTTTGTTTCCCACATATGTCACATATCCACAAACTTCATATTCCAAATCACTTCCATAGACAATTCATTCAACCATAAAAATTGCCTGACCGCATTTTTGATCAATATGTATCATTATTATTTATAAGATACTCATCTCAATTCCCTTTCCATTTGTCCTAAACACAATTCTATATTTGTTGAATATGTTGGTGGGATGAATATTATGGAGCGGTTTAGTGGCTTCAATAAATGAAACTCGTTTCTTTTACAAACATCATCTTTTATCATGAATTTTGTCAGAACATTGCGTAAACATGATAATAGATTCAAAATCACTAATATTACATTGGAATGTATTGTATCTTCCCAATAAATTTTTTCTCTTCTTGAATATGTTTTATATTAATAAAATCATTTTGAATATGATCTTCAACACCATGCTCTCATTCCATCAAAATCTGATCAATCTGAATACGATTGGATGCTTCTCTTTAACTCCACCTTTAATTCATCATGATTTCATCACAAGTCTACCCAATCCATTAAATTTATGTGAACTCCAAGATCAAAAAATAATTATAACAATTGTTTTATCATAATCATATGGACTCCGAATCGATCAAATATTCCTACAATAATCATCCTCAGTATGATCGATCCTTTCATTAACGATGTAGTGATCCATCTCTTCTGTCCATCTTCACCTGAATATGATAGACTTTTCAGACATTTGTTGTCTAATTCTCTAAATTAAATGTCTATACAAAATTTCACCAAATTAAATGTTAGGTGATTTTCCCTTTTAATATTCATTGATAGAAAAATATAACACCTGAAAACACCTTTATCAATAGATTTTTTCTAAAAAATCTCCCCTTTGGGTTTATTTCAACCATTTTTTACAAATCACTAAACTTTGTATCAATAAAAAATGTATTACATATAAAAAATTATCATCCTATTTAAGCCAACTCGTCATAGGAAACAATAATTATTAACTGAAACAATATACAATCTAAAAATAGTGATCATGATACAGTTTAAAATTTTTTTCACCACATTCCTCCTCAACATTCTTCACATTATCAATATCTATAAAAAAATATTATTTCCAACAACTAATATAAAAAATAGTTTGAATAGTTAACATGAACATACACATCTAAATTCACATCTTACCCATAACTCCCCCTTTCTACATGCATATAAAAGGATATATTTATGAATCTATAATTTTCTCCCCCTTAAAAACTCAATCTAAAGCTAAGAATATAGAGGGGAAAGAAAAACATTCCCAAAAATTTATTCAGAAGGAGGTTAGAAACCCACGGTTAACCTCAAATTATAAAATCATTTCTTTGGAAAATGTTTTTTGAAAATTTCCCCAACCTTTTTTGATGTAGGAACATACAACACCTTTTTATTCATTCATATACATAGGATATTTGATAAAATGATATTTGATATTGATATTTTTTGAATGATAATGTTGTACTCAATTCATGGTGATATTGATTGTACATCGATTATCACAACCTATGATCATGGGTTACATCACATAAACATGTAAAAACTCTATTTGATTTTTCATCCAAAGATATTGAGTAGTGTCTTGAGTGGTAGAAAACGTACTCATCTCCATCCATACTATGATTTAATGAATTATAATTATTTAAATGCCATCCAACATAATTATTACCCAAAAAGAATACTCCACCTGATGTGGATATTCTATCATCCACATCTCCTACCCAATTAGTATCTGTATACACAAAAATATTAATACCTTTGAAGCTTTCATATCTGATTCCAAAATATTTTGTTCCTTTAATGTACCTGAGAATTATTTTTCAAGAAATAAAATGATATTGTTTAGGATCACTCTAAATTATGAAACATAACATTGTATCATAAATAATGTCATGTCTTGAGGTAGTCAAATATTAGAGGCTTCAATCCGTTTCTTAAATTTTTTCTTATCAAAATATTTTCCTTGTACATAATTTTTCAACTTTTTTCCCAATGAAATCTATATGTAGTCTGGTGTTGATTTTTCTTATTCCTATCCTCTTGAGAAGTTCTTTAGAATACTTTTCTTGAGAGACAATAATATATTTTTCTATTAAAAATTTATTATCATAAGAAGGCATTTCATTTCCCCATGCATGTACATTTAAAATGCCTTGTTCATCTCCTTAAACAATGTTTGATTACTTATTTTAAAGTTCCCAGAAAAATATAACATCACCAACATAAAAAATTCTGATGATGGAAAACACATATCTTTCTGTTATATAATTATTTTTATAATAAATTCTTTTATTGAAACTAATATTCCATAAGAATGTATCGAATTTTTAATATCATGCTCTTGGAGTTTATTTTAGCCCTTGTAAATCATTCTTCAATTATTTCACATAACATTATCTTTCCAAACAAAAAATCCACAAGGTTGTTCAATTAGAGCCTCATCATCCAGATCATTATTGAACAATGATGATTTAACATCCATTTAAAGTTTCATGTAACCTAATTGTGTAGCAATTGAAATAAAAATTCTATTTGATTATATTATTTCAACTAGTGAAAAGGATTCATAAAGATCAATAACAATATTTTATAAATACCTTATCAGAACAATAATTTTTTGTTTTTATCCCTTCCACTTCTATATTTTTCTTTCTCTGGAAAATCCATTTTGTGCCAATAATGGATTTTTATATGGTTTGGGTTAGAGTTCCCGTGTATCATTATTTTAAATCTGATCCAACACTTCTTCCATGTATTGAACCCATTATGGATACTCAACAACTTCTTTCACATTGTTCAGTTCCACCATTTAATAAAGTAATTATTTGTGATATCATTTTTTTTTTCTTCTAGATTGAACACTCTGATGTTTATCACCAATAATATTCAGATCATACACCTATTTCCAAGGACTGAGATGATATTTTCAAATATATTCTCCATAATTGGGAATAGATGTGTCCGATTTTTCTTCTCGAGTAGGATTAAATTGGTCTTTCTCTTTTTCATAATTGTTTTCCTTATCCTGTTCAACCTCCTTTTCTATATGATAATGATTCTCTTGCAATAATATTTCAATTAATTTCATATCAAAATAATATTTAAATTTTCATGTTTTTTTGAAATATCTATATACTCTTCCCTCCAAAGCCTAGCCAAGAGAGATTCCATATTTACATTTTTGTATAATCTTACTATAGTTCCCACCTTTATTCTTTACAATACATAGAATCCAAGAAACACTTATGTGTTTAAATAATGGAGTTTTTCTGTGAAACCATTCATTTGGATTCTTACACAATATTTTCCAACAAAAACATAGGTTTTGTATTTACAAAATATTACTCATGGATATCCTCCAGAAGTAATGAGTAATACCATTTTCAAGTAACATAGTTCTTCCAATTTCTATGAAACTTATAGTTTTTCCATCAGCACCCCCATTTTGTTGAGGAGTCCATTGAGAACTATATTCATTCCGAATTCCATTCTTCTCTATATAAAATTAAGACTCTCCACCTCTTTATTCATATCCATTTTCAGTTATCAAATCATTCCCATAATAATTACATTATTTCTCATCTTTCTTTCTGATACTTTTAAACATTTTCAAAGCTGTTGAGGTATATTTCATATACATTACACATGTAATGTGACTAAAATCCAAAATTAATGTAATGATGTAATTATATAAATTTTATTAATTTTTTTCTCACTATCCCACAAATATCACAATAAGTCCACTCCAAGGGTTGTTTTGAACAAATCTCATAATTCATGAGCATAGAATTTGTAATATTTCCTTTATAACAAATAATGAAACACCAATATCTTGTTCTTATCAAATACGGAATTACATGGACACTATCACTCTTAGATAAATTGGTAATGATTTCTGAACACATGTTTTCAAGACTTTTATGCCATTAGTTATTCTCTTACACCATACTAGTTTAATAAGAGTTTTGTATTTCACCAAATTGAATGAAGTTTAATTTTGTAGGTTGGCCTATTGTAAATATATTTCCATCTTCTAAAATTTTCACAAAAGACCCATATTTTTGAATGATAACTTTGTAACTCTAATCACATAGTTTTCAAACACTTAAAAAATTATGATTCATCCCATAAACATGAAACTTTTTCTTGCACTTCATCATTTCATTCCAAAGGATGTCTGATCTATGTCCTTTGATTATCAAGGATTCATCACTGCCAAATGTTACTATTCTTTTAGTAAAGTATTCCAAATTCATCAAAAATTTAAAATCACCAATCATATTTTAATAACAACCACTATTAATAATCCATGGTATTTCTCCTTTGGTAGCATTAAATTTAGATTTAACAACACGATATTTTTCTTCATCCCTTTCTTTCTTCACATTCAGCATCTCAGAATTGTCATGAAACTTTTTTTATGATAAAAACAAAATAAAATATCATTTTTCAAAATTAATTGGTTGTGTACACCTTTCTAATATGATTTCTAGTGGTTCGAACCTATTTTATGTCATTACTCCACACATATGAGGTTTTTTCAAAACATTAATCTCAGTCTTATTTGTTTAAAGAGACTGCCTCCCCCTCAAACATTATCATACATATCCTAGGGAATAATAAAAATGTTCATTGATGAAAAAACACATATTTTTCATGTATCTGAATCCACCACAGTACCACTAATATACATAGAAATAATTTTTTTAAAAACATCCAAACTTACTAGAATCGTTAAAACATTTCTCGAAAACCATATTTTCAATCCTTTCTGAACCACCAATCTCACTTTTTTTAATCATAATATTAAATTTTATTTCATACTTAATAGAATTAAAAGTATTTTATAATTTTCTAGATCCTTATTAAACATTTAATATAATATGGTATTTAGAATTGTATTTATTCTTCTATATATCATTATTGGCCACATACATAACTTTTATAGAATATTCTTTTTAGAAATAATTCAACTTTTATAATAAACTATTGAAGATATATTTTTTTGATCCTTCTCATGTTTATATTTTCAACCACTCTCACCAAATTTAGATATATATTTTTTGAAAATTTTATTTCTCTGTTCAAATTTTGATAGTGTTTATTGGAGAATATCCAAATCTTCATTTTTTAAACTTCATCTTCATATGGTCATAATGATTTTTTTCCCAGACAAACTTTTTCAGATCATCAATTTATATTTCTAGATTAACCTTTAAATCAACAATAATTTATTGATTTCATGTTAAAAAACATTCATCTTCCAATATTTTATTTTTATTTTTAATCATTATAATCTTTATTAGACATTATTTCAACTCTTCATTCAATTGAAATTCATGTTGAGTTTGTTCTTCTTCAGAACTACAAATTCCAAGTTTATGATAATTATATATTTCAATAAAAATCGTCTATGTAATACTTTTCAATAGATTATGTTTGAATTCAACATCACTTAATTTTTATTCATCTTCATAATTTAAAAAATGAAATACTTTTTAATTGAATTCAATGATGTTTATATCTTTCATATTGGAATACAAATTTCTTTTATCTCCCTATTTGTTAAAAAATATTCTATGTGTTATTTATTCTTCATCACTATCTTAATCATTGATTATTTAAGGATTCTTATCGGTGAAGTTTCTAATGACTCCAAATTCAAAAAACTTCAAAGGAAGTTTCCCTTTGTATTTCATTATACCTATTTTGAAAATTTAATAAAAGAGGAACCGATATCCTAATTTTTTTTTACATACATCATTTTATGAATTGGATTCACCCTCTTCAACATAAATAATAATTTTCTTATAATTTTCTTTAATAGTATCGTTTGAATACATTTCTCAATAAATTTTTAATTATATTATTTTATACTTATTCCTTCTCATTTCATAATTAATGATATTGCTATGTAGATCATCTAGGGATAATGTTTCAAGAATATTTCATTCTAGTGAATAAAATTTTTGATCAAACATGTTGGAAGATTTATGAAAATCTTTTCAACATTTGTACAATAATTTATATTTTCCAAAAGATATCTAATAGTTCTATAAATGGCATTCACCCTGGTAATGAATTCCCTATCATATTCTTATTCATCCATCTTCAATTCTTCATACACAAATCTCTATATTTTTTATTTTTTTATTCACTATTGTATTTTATTTGATTCAATTTTTAAATTTTTTCTATATATCATTGGTTGTCGAAAAAACATTCACCCTTAAAAATAATTTTTTTTAAAGTGATGATAATAAAGAATATGGGAATCTTCCATCATTCTCATGATTCGTCTTATCAGCAGATGTATGATGGACTTTATAACCTATAGGGGAAACCCCTATACTGCAGCTTCAAGATCATAATGTCTAATAGAGATAAGAGAGGGAAGCATTCTGTATTCATAGATATGATAATTAGCCGCATAAAAAAATAATACATTTATTGTTACCACAATTCGAATTCTCCATCAGAAAATAATTTGAAAAGGGAACATATCCAGTCTCATAACATTTGATAGTTCCCAATCAAGATAATTGTTTCACGGAGAAGGGGAGGGATGAATCATTGATAATTTTTATTTTTTCCTTTCAAATAAACATGCCAATATCTCCTATTAATAATTTCATTCCCTATTGAAAATAAATAAAACACAAATTCACATGACAACAAGGATTTAAAAGGCCCACCATTCAATAAGACTAGATTTTCCCATGGTATTGTTATGTAAATGATCCAAAACCATATAATCGACTATAAAAAATTCCTTTGATGTGGAATAAAATGAGCCAGATATACCCTTACACTTGTGTAGAAATATTTAGAAAATCTAATAGTATTTCTACACCCTCTTGAATAATTAGGGAGAAAACGTTTATGTCTAACAACATATGTTTCATGTGCTTCCTTATCAATTATAAAAAATGATTTAATTTCAAAAAATTGTTAATGTATTTCCCAAAATCTGTTATGAACTTCAAGGACTTTATATAAAATTCAATCTTATTGTGAAGTACGATCATCAAACACTGATTATCCCACTATGATTCTTTCAATACAATTTACAAATACAATAGATATAACTCTGAATGAATATGATCAAAATAATTAATAATTCCATATTCATCAGTTTTAAAATCACAATATAGAAATATTGATCTGATTATTGAACCCCATACAATGAATAGATGAATACCATGACAACACTAATATGATAGTTACGTGAATACCATGATCATTAAATATCATGGACAACTAAATAATGATGCAATATTATTTCTTATCATTTCAAATTTCTCTATCGAAACTTCCTCAACATAGAATAATATGAACACTTATTTCCCTCTCTGGAAACATGGAGCTTCTCTCTCTTCCAATGAATAATAGATTCTTCAGATAAACATCAATACACCTTTTCATTTTATTGGTGATCAGAGGATGGTTATTTTGGGAATACTAGAGATATTATTTCCCAAAAAAAAATCAATAAAATTTATGTTTCCCTTGAATTTTGAGTGATTTTATTTTTTCTTCAATGCTTCTCTATTATTCTTGAATCTTCTCCCAACTTCATATTTTCTTCATAAATTCTTTTCAAATTCCAGTCTGGATATAAATAATCAATATAATTTTCTTAATATGATATATTTTAATATAATAATCCATAAAAATCCATGAATAAATAGGCTTATTCACATACCTCAGTCTGATTTTGTTTCTCCATTTTACTACTACATACGATACTCCTCTTGAAAACCACCCAAAAATAGTTTTCATCTCTACTCTCAATCCACTTCAACTTATACAAATTTTAATTATGATTTATCTCTAATATGTTGGATATTCAAAAAATTAATGAAACAAAAAATTTGAAAACAATTCATAAATTATTTTTCACTTTTGAATACAATATTACTAAAAGAAATTTATATTTTCCCAAAAAAATATTTTTACAGTGATTTTATTCTATTGGGTTTTGGTCTAATTGAATTCCAGTACCTTTAGTTTATCACATTTCCCAAAAAATCCCCAGCGATCAAATTCAAATATCATCCTTTAAAAATTCTATTAAACCATCTTAAATGGTTTTCTACATTTTTGATCGATCTCTGTTATTAAGATTTATAGAGGCTACAACTCAATTCCTTTTCCCATATACATCAGTACAATTTTTTCTTTGATGAATATGATTATAGGTCTAATATGATGGACCATTTTAGCAGGTTCGACTTAGGAAAAACATTTCATTCACAAAATTCATCTTTTATCATGAAATTCTTCATGAATTTGAATACATTTGGGAAGAGCTTCAACATCACCATTCATCCATTGAAAATTATTATGAAATCATTGTAAATTCCTTCCCATCTTAAATGTGATTAATTTTAATATATTTAGAATGAATTTGACCTTCAAAACCATATTCATTTTCTATCTATGTCCAATAAATTTGAATACGATTGATAGATTTTCATTTGATCCCTATTTCATTCATCAATATGGCATCCATAGTCTATATAATTTATGTGATTAATGAGAACTATATAATTATAAAATCATCATCGTATTTGTTTTATCATATTCATACAGAATCTGATTCGATCAAATCCTTAGAAAGATACATTCTCATTAAGATAGACCTGTTCATTCCAGATCTAATGATCCTTCTCTTTTAGCCATCTTCATTAAAATATGATGGATATTTTCAAACAATTGTGAGTTTTATTATCCAAATATGATGGTAAATCCAAATTCCACCAAATAAAAAAGCAAGGTGACATTTCCATTTAATCTTCATTAATAGAAAAAGTAAACACTTTAAAACACCTTCCTCTTCATCTTGGTCCAAAAATGAATTATCTACTCATTTTTTAGTTCAATTATTTGACACTTAGGGTGGATAAAGGCTATATGTTCATAATGTTTATATAGTGTAATATATCAATTATTGAATATTTCTATATATTTTTTAACATGATTCATTTTTCTTTGGACATGGATTGTAATGAGAAATTTAATTCTCTATTTTTATTACAAGATGAAGATGAATTTTTTTTACTAGTAGACTATTTTGGTTTTCCTACTTTCATGGAAGTGGTCATAAAATATATTTTTCTAGAGAAGGATATAAATAAATAAAAAATGGATTTATCTAGAGAAACATGATCAGAGAGTGGAAAAAATAGATTTATGGCTGAGTATCACAATATAATTATGTGATTCGGAATATAGGGGAGACTATTTTTTAAAATTCATTGAGAGGAAATAAACTACATATATTTGACCAGTTTTTATAAATGGTCAAAGAACATGTTTATTATTATAGAAAGATAATGGAAATTCAATCTTTTAGTAATGTAATAAATCCTCATACATTTTATTAGAAATTATTTCAGTGTGGTGGAGGTCATAATTCCAAATCTATTTATCTATCAGATGCATGAGATAATATACTACTTTATAGTTCTAGATGATGTTAATTTTGTTATTTTATTTATAGGTGAAGTAATACATCTTAGGAAATCTAAGTGTATGGGTTATTTGCAAGGCATGATATGTATTTGTTGTTAATTAGATTCTAAAATATCTTAGTTAGGGGACTTCCATGGTTATAGGTCATATTTAAGTTACAACTACCATGGTTAGTATATTGTTTTATTTAAATAATTTTATTTTTTTATATATTCTTGTTTGGTTTCAGAATATGTTTTGAATGTTGAAATTATAATTAGATTTTTTTCTATAAATACTCTTCCTAGTAGAAGGGATTAGACAATTAGTATATTACCATGACGTATTTTTTATCAGTTTATATAATCATATTATGAGCTTCTTGAGTGTGAAGATGAATGGATTTGATGTAATTATTGTATGGATTTCATATCACACCTCCAAGAATATTTTAAATGTTATCAAGGATATGTAACCTTATTTTTACATTGTGATAAATATTATGTTAATTTTTGAAAAAAGATTTTTTATAGAAGTGCTGACGAATGTGATTTAGGGTACAATTGTACGATCACATTGAATTAAATATAGTATTTTTACGTTTTTGATAATTTTCATAGTAATTATATTTTTTGTGTTGTGTTTGATGGTTATCAGGTTTTATTTCTTGAATATATTTTCAGATTTCAACCATAAAGGAGGTACAATTCTAATTTTATTGGAATACAGTTTAAAACACATCACCATACCATCTAATCAAGTTAAACCATATGGTAATATAAAGAAGAAAATATGTTATAATGCCTTTAATCGTAATTATTAATCTTGAAATATGTGTATCTATGGTGTACTCCAGTAATTTTAGCTTTGGTGGTTTGTGTGTTCCTGAATTGTGTTTTTATTAATGCATATTAGAAGTGGTTATCATTAAGAATTATTACCCATTACCCCATATCAATTATTTATTCAATTATTTGAGAGGATATTTTTGGTTCAATAATATCATTCTTCGATCATGTTATCATCAAATGAGAGTGCAAGATGATGATATTTGAAAGACATCATCTCAAATGATATATAAAAATTTTAAAATCATAGTGATCGAATTTAAATATCTCAAGTACACCAAAAGTGTCATTGGATTTAATAATTATGGTCTTATATACCTATTTTTTATTACAATATGATTGTGTTTATTGATGATATATTGATATACTCGTTATCCTCTAATTATGATAAAGAAAATTTTGATATTATCTTATACATATTATAATCTCATCACTTGTATGTTAAGAAGTATATGTTATATTTTTAGATCTGACTGATGATTTATTTAGACATGTTTTCTCTCAATACATTATATATCTGGATCTTGATAATGTTGTTTCAATGAAATCTGGCGAGATTAACAGGGATAAATTTGATATTAAGATTTTCATGACCCATAAATGTTATTATCATCAGTTCATCTAGTATTTATTCTGAATAGTAGTTACAATTATGGCATTGGATAAGATCAGAGTTATATTTTATATGGATAATAAGTATGATGATTAATTTATTGAAATAATGAAGAGATATTCCTCATTACATATTATTATTCTACTATTGTCAGGTATATAATATAAGGAATATTTTTATACCCCCAATATTGGTTTACTTGTGTGATAATGCCATAGAATCAAGTGGTAGAATGTGGACCTTAAGTTTTTATGAAACATAAGAAGAAGTACCCAATCAAGGGTAATGAGATTCCACAATTTTCGATGAACTTAATTTTTTTGGAATTATCTATTTATATAGAATTTTATTGTGGAAATCGACAATATGAGTTTGGATTATATGTTTTATCAGTAAGAGTTTAATTTATAACATTAGATATAGGTAAAATATGAATTCAATTCTAAGATGATATATACTCTAGGTAATGGAAATTCTATTTATCATCCATTAAGCAAGAAGCCTCTTTTCGATTGATTTCATGGATTAAAATGTGGTTTAATTCATACATCATAGTTCTATGAATTGAATGTTGATGCATATGAGGATGATTGTATTCTTTTCTTTTAAACGTTAACTATCACTTCATCCTTGATAAAAAGATTAATGTTGTGTTATAATTAAAATTATAATTTTTTGGTTTTCCCTGGAAGATTAAATAGTAGGGGAGCAGATAGATATGTGAACTCTTATATTGGATTATAAAAACCAACCATATTATACTAAATGTTTTGATTCTAAAAAAATAAATTATATTTTTATTAAGAAATTACGTTGATCATCTAACAAGTTATTAATTTATCTTATAATTGTTTCCTACTACTATATTATATTGTGATTTTTATTTATGATGCTTCTTATTTTTTATATGTTTATAACCATATGGAAATAAAATAAAAAAATTACCTATAAAGTAGATATAAATATTTATTCACATATTAATGACCTTTATTATGTATAAAATCTTCTATAGTTTCTTGTAATTAATATAGGCTATGTGGAATTATGATTTTATTCCAATTTAGAGAAAACAATTTTATGTACAATAACTTACACAAAATTCTAGCACTCATACATTAAATATTTAAATATTAGTTAGTCATTATTTATCTTATATTATAAAAATAATTATTCCATTCATACTCAAAAATATTTATAATTTAATATTACATGAATAATGCATATTTTTACACAATATCACTGATATATTTAATCATATGTGGAATTCCTAAAATAGATTCTACTATTACACATGAATTTATCTAATGAATATATATTTTATAAGAAAAAACTAGTATACAGATCATTAATTTTATTTTGAAAGTATTATAATATCGATATTTATATTTTTTTAAAAATGAGAAATATTTTATGACCATTAGAATGGTTCGTTATTAGAGTCATGTTTTTAGAATGTATGATCATGTTTTATCGAAATTATTATTTATTAAATAATATACTTGGTTTAACATGTTATATTCCTTTAACTAAAATCTAATGTAATGATTATATTTTAATAATTTTTTTTATTATATAAATATATAATAATGACATTCAAATTTATTTATAGAGACTCATATTCAAGAACCAAGACTCAACCATTCTTTACTGAAACCACATATATACTAAATCTACATTAAAACATAGTTTTATTATATAAAACCCATTATTCGTATTATATATACTTTATGACATAAAAAATGAAATAAGATTATGAATATTGGTTCTTATTTTTATTTTTTATTCCTAAAAACCTTTCTTACTTCTTCAGATGACATCAAAACTCTAAAACATTAGAGACATATTCTAATTGTGAACAAGCATCAAAGTTTTTATCTTTATAATTTTTATAGGGAGTAGAATATCAATTTCTACATAATAGTTTACACACTATACTAATCTAAAAATGAAAAATGTGATTATTACTCTAATGACATATATGAATGAAATGTTAGATGAAGAAAATGATCATAAATTAATAAATTAGATAATGATTTTCAAATTACACTACTTGAAAAGATTAAAGGATGGTCAAAGATAAATTCTATAATTCATATATTGAAATAAAATCATGTATTTAAAATTATACTGATGAGTTTTCTCTGTTTCAAAGAAGAATAATTATGTACAATTATAGAAGGAGAGGCTTTAGATAGTCTGTTAACATGCTCATGAAGAATTTTGGAAGTTAAAATTTTTAGATTTTATTAATGTAAGAAAATTATTCATATTAATCATGATATCACTTAACATAAATATGTGAATAAATGTAAAATGATGTTTTAGGGAAGGAAAGAACATATAAAATGATGTTTATTGGAAAAAGCAAGTGATGAATATATTTATGACACTATGGCTAAGAAATTAATTTACGAGTTAATATATTTTTTATAACTCATAATAAAGATGTATATAAATTTTCCCCTATATAAGTTAATATGATGATGATTAGTATAATGTGATTAAAGGATAGTATTTTATTATTAGAGAATAATATTATTAATTAATGAATTAAAATAAATATCTTTAATGTTCTTATATTATTTTTGATATTAAAAAAAATTATTTATTATTCATGTTTCTATATTGAAATTGAAATATGATACATCTAAATCTTCTAATTCTCATCATGATAGATGATTTGATGAATTGAAATATGAAAATGATAGATTAACTTTGGAAGCTATTTAGATTAATTAAGGGGATAAAAAACATTATAATATATTTATTAATCAAATATATTTTAAATATAGATAAATAATTTCTATGTAATGATAAAAATAAAAAACATTGGAGTAAAATGTTTTTCTAATGATCAAATATAAAATCCACATATGATATTTTTTGTTTCTATTTTGGTACTAGTAAACATTATACTAATGATTTATGTTTTCAATTTCCCTAAATTTGTGTTGTTGTGAATTATTATAATTTTAAATACTTACATAAATTCATGGATGAAAATTAAAATCATAATTATAATATGTTGTTTCAAAGGACATTAATTATTAATATAGTTTGACCCAAAGGATAGAGATACCAAAACATCAAATTAATTGTCACATTTTAGGGAATGATTCATAAAAATAGAAATGAAAAAAATTATATGGATAATATATTTTTAAGATATATGAGGGGGAAATTTTCAATTTCCACCCTAAATAATAAAATAAAGATTTTCAGGCCAATTTTTTTATAATAATTGAAAAGGTAAAATCATTAGATTTAGATAATTTGGAAAAACAATTATATTCATAATAAATAAATAAATATATATATAGAATGGTTAAAAAGAAATTTGATAATTAATTTATAACCACATTGTTATGGATATTAAATTGACTTCACAAAAAATATCATTATGATCATAAGCATAACGATCCTTGATTTAAAGCACATAAAACCCGAAATATCTACAACATATTAATTTATTATTTTTATAGATATAATATAAATTTATGTAGTTCAAATGTAAATAAATATTTCCTTTGATATTGAATATTATCACATAGTAATGAATAATCTTGGGGAAACATTAAGGAACAAATTGAATTTTTTTTCTTCAACTAAGGAATTTTTAAAATAGAAAATTAAATTCACGATAAATAGACATTAAGAAAAAATATTATCTTAAATTAATCAATTTGGTAACAACATATAGTACACAAAAACTAATCAAAACGAATATTTTAGACCATCTAGAATAATAATCCTTTTTGTAAAGCCTTTTATTTTGGTTTTTATTTATAATTTTTATGGATTAACTTATGTTTCATTTTTAGGATTTAAAATGAATGTTGCTTCATCATTAAGAATTTATAAAAAAAATTATAATTTAATATATTCCCAAAATATTACATTGATATGTTACCATATATGAGAAATTGTATGAAATTATTATAATTCATTCTATTCAACTTGTGTTATTAAAATAATTCTTTAATCCTTCATAATATTTAAAAAAATTGGGTTTTTGAAAGGATAAATAGAAATTTATAATTAATTTATAGAAATATGTATTGTAAAAATATCATACATACCCATTTTTGAATAGGGATATTGAGAAACATGATATGTTATTAATATTTTCGTAATAAGACCTATTTTAAAGTCAAAATCCTTGGATTTGTGGAGTAAGAGGGAGGTTAATGTTAAATACCTTAATGTTTTTTGATGAATTTTTTATTTTTTGAATAATAAGGGAATTCAGGATAAATTTATCTAAAATGAAGATGAAGGAATATTTTTTAGTTTCTCCATAACTTATATTTATTTTTGAGTTTTCAATAAAAAATAATGGATAGTTGAAGTGTTTATTCATTTTATGTTTTGATGAAAATTATCCGTTTATTTATAAAAAATTTATTTGAAAACCTTGATGATTGTCATAGAAACATGATAATTAATACTCCTACTGATATTAAACTGGATTATGATGAAAAATATGTTCTTATATAAACAAGTATTGAAGAGCTATATGAAGTGGAACCTGAGATTGTGTAGCATGGATATCCAATGACCGTAAAAGGCTATCCCTGATAATCTATAATTGGTGGTTTATGTACATTTATTAACACTAAAATATGATCTTGGTATATATATGATTTTTATATTTATTTAAAACTTTATCCTGATTACAAAGAGAATATAATTAATGTTTAATGTTTTTTATCAATGTAAGAAGATATAAATTAGTTTTAGGGAAATAATGTTTGGTAATTAGGTAATAACCCTTATGATTACCCTATAATTAAAATCAATTGAGTTTTTAGGAATACTAAGTAGTATCAAGGTGTGATAACTAAGAATCAATTTATAGTATTGTAAAATGGTCATAGTCAAGAAGAAAGAATATATTATGATGATATAGTTTCTCTTATTTCATTGATAGAATTCATTAATACACTCTTTTATTATATATCACTTATGAATTATAAAAATTTACATATATATGTATTATTTTATTTGTTAAATTGTTATATTTTAGTGGATGTATATGTTAAATAATCATCTATTTTTCAAAATCATATTTTTCTATTCATAAATATTATTGAAACTTTATATTATATTTAATTGGCACCTATAACATAATATGAAAAGATTTGTTCATTTATTTTTTCTTTTGGTTTTTCTATAGTTTTGGAAGACCATACATTATTTAATAAAAAATAATATAAAAATATTTATCCAGTTCAAATAAATGATTATATTTTTATATTTAAATTTATAAATAAAATATTATGTAATAAAATTTAAAAACTCAAGAGATAATAGTTTTAAATGTGTATTATGGGTAATAAATAATTTTCCATAGTTTTTATTATTATTTAAGAAATCAATGGTAATTTTTTATATAAAATAAGTCACATAGTGGACATATTGAAGAGGTTTCTTCTTGAAATAAATAATTCACAAATATCTTCTATGAATTCTAGTACAATACCTGATATTAATAGAGCTGGAAACTTGAAGATAGAATGTTATAAGGGGGAATAATTTGGATCTTGTTATATCATACTTTTAATAGATTAGACAATATATTTAGTTGTGCTTCTCTAGTAGATTTTATGTTAATCCAAATAAATATTATTTGAATCATTCCAAAATTTTATATGGTATTCTATAGGTTATTATTTTAGTTGTTTACTTTATAAAATATTTCAGTTTCAACTGAAATGATATTCTGATACTGAATTTGGATATTGTAAACTATATTGGATGATTACATTCAGATCATACCATTTATTGGGAAATAATTTCACCTCTTAGTATATAAACAAACAAAATTTTATTTCCTTATTATTTATTCCCAAAAATTGAGCATAAAAAACCTATAAGGGATGAAATACCGGAATCATTGGTAATATTTTCTTTAAAAAAAGTAAAATAAAGGTGTAAATCACATAGGTCATGAAACCTTAAAAATGATACATGATAGCATGACCTTTAGAAGGTCATAAAAATGTGTCATGAAAATTTTTACGACCAACTAAAGATCTCATATAGACTGATTGGAAATCCTACTTATTCTTTTGATGGTACCAATACAATAATTGAAGATTGAGAAATGAATGGTGGATAATCTCTTCTGATCATGCGACTTTTTCAACCAATAAACATTTAACAACAATCAAAAAATAATTATAAAACAGAGGATAAAAATTTGAAGAAGATTGAGATGTTATGTGGTTTTTGATACTAATTTGAGGCACTCATGTGGTTCCCGAGACACAATTGATCCCCTGGGATAAGTCCACATTTTTTAATGAGAACCTATTGACATATCACACTTATCTTGCGAAGGATTTCAGACATTTCTGATTGATTCGGCATTGTCCCTTTGACTCCATTGACATATAAAAGGGTTTTCAGTGACAAATCATGCACATCACTAAATGACATGTTATTGGTCCCGTGACACATATTATACAAGGAGGGTGGTTTTAATCAATAACACTCTCGTGACAATGTGATATCTCCTTCCCTTGTAAATTAAAAAAGGAAATAAAAAGTTAAATGAAGATAGCTTATTATAAGAGCATGATATGTAGATTTTCATGGGAATGGATTTATACACCCTAGGTGATCATATTTTATTTTTTAAATCTCTCCTAGACAGTCCATCATGATCTCGTGATGCCACCTTTAAAAGTCACCATAGTCTCGTGAATAACCATTGATGAGTCATCTTCAATAACGATGAAACATTTCTACTAGAATCCTAATATCGTGAATACTGTTTAAATAATTGAATTACCTTATAAAATATCCATAACATTTCCACAAGGTTTTTCTAAATCCCATTGATATTCAGAACTATAATAAATGAGGCATAGATATGAAACTCTTATGGACATTGAAAATCATGTGACACCCCCATATGACCTACGACATGATGTCACAATGCATATGAAACTAAAATACATCCAATGAATCATTATCATATTTGTGAGAAGTACGCCACCTAATAATAGATATAATTGTGGAATTGAGGACAAGTAAACCCTTCCCCTCAAAAAAATTCATCCACAATAGATCTCACATGTGAGTATAAGAGTATAATTCTTAGAGGGACAGGTCACAATACTGAAAAAGTTTTCTTCCAAGTGACGTATAGGGAATGACTGAAAGGATCACATGAAATTAATAGGATCTTTGTGTGATCACTATATAGATCACATGAGGTACATCATGCATATCTTCCAAATTATGCGATAGAGGTTATATATAATTATTGGATCATAAAAAACCTTGAATAATCCAACAATAGAAAAATTTTATGCACATATAAAAAAAGGATTGAAATGTAGACTAAAAATAAGGCATAATATTTCAATGATCTATGAACTATTCCTCAAGATCTTTTCTTAAAAAATATTTATCATTCGACACCATTAGTACTTGTCGCCCAGATCATGTGAAATGACCTTTTCCTGCATGTTAGATCATGATATGTCCCTTGTAAATTTCAAATAACTTTTATGATTCCCTATAAACATGACCCCAAAGTCTTTTAGAGACCCATGGGATTTCCCACCAAAATATACAATGCCCTCCTTGTAGAAAAAGGAACATGTTTATCCGATCTCTTTATGACATCATGAAAAGTAAACCATTTCATAGAACATGGTCCTGATAAGTCATCCCAAATCATTCAATGTCCTCAAGAAAATTAAGCCAGATCAAGAAAAGTAATTGAGAACAGACATCCTATATTAAGTGAAATCCTCCATAAAATTCATACTTAATCATGAGGCATCCTTTAGACATGATAGATATCATCATGTGATGCCCTCTAATCATGTCCTTTTTGGATCATGAGATATCCTTTAGAAAAGTTGGCCAGTTTATGTGGCACCCTCAACACATGACATTTAGGATCATGTGACATACTATTAAAAATTCAGCCAGGTCATATTGAAGCCTCCAGTTAGGTCAGCCATTGTCATATGATTTTATCCGTACAATTTTTCCATGCCATGTGAAACCATCCAGAAATTTCATTCATGTTTTCTGATTTCTTCAAAAGAAGATATCTAGACCCTATGATTTTCTATAGGAATGCCTCCTAAGCAACCAAGAAATGTCCAGGAATCCACACACATGTCATTCATGAAATTAGACATGTATGGATGAAAATAAGGTTGTTTCAAGAAGACATCAGGGTTCATGATAACCTTTTCTAGTTCATATATAATTGTAGCCTTAATGGGTACATTTTAATCCACCGAACTATGATGAAATTTACACATTCTAGAAAAATTGATATGTAGGAATCCTTTCAATGGCCTGAGCCTCTATACTCTACCCTCTATAAAATATTTGTTCCACTTTAAGGGAAATGTGTATGCCCAGATCAACTGATCTATAGGATCATTAATTCCTTCTATAACCAGGATATATAGGATCTATTCATAAGGTTCAAGATCAATTTGTAATCTAATTCATGTTAATTCCTTCTATTTCCATGATATTACAACCATTGAGACCAAATATATTTTAATGTATAATCATTATTTATCATCCACTATTGGAATGAGGAGGAAACTAAAATATGATGACTCTAATTCCATCTATAAAAAGGATATATATGATGAATTACTAAGGCCTAAGCTCCCTATTAAACACTTAATGGCTTCTCAAATACAAAGGTCCCAAATCTATGCACATTGATACTAATTACTCTTTATCCCTTTTTTCCCACACAGATTATGGATCATTTTGACAATGGGATTTGTGATGATCATATCACACACATCATGAATATCCACTTGCTAGGGTGGCCTTAGTGTGTATGCCTTAATTAGTGGCATGTTATGACAACCCCCATATAAGGGAATATACCTCATGATTAGTCTCAAAGAAGTGATTGAACTATGATGACTCTGATTCTGTTCATAACCATGATATGTAGAACACCAACCTATGGTTTGATCTGAAGACTCAATTTCTATATTCCCCTATATATTACCTTTCTGCCTGACTTTAAATGACTCATGTATAACAAATTAGATGGTATTAAATTCATTTCATAAAAATTATTTGTAGGATTCTTAATGATGGTTAAATTCCATCATCCTAATTTATAATCTCACCCTTCGATGAGAGAAAATTATATACTTCCTAGTTGTATGGATTTAATATATATAGGGCTACTCAGTAATGTAAAATGGATGAATAAACTCAGATATATACTATTGGAATCAATAATAGATCTACTTTTTCACAATTAAGGATTTAATACATGATCATTTTGTTTAGGTAACCTGTCTCATATTTTTATTATGAAGAGAATATCGAACATATTATAAAACTAAAATAGAGTCACAAACTAAGAAATAATTTCCCCATAAAAAGGGTGTGATTATTAGGACCTCCAATCACCTCGACCAATGTGTGTTCATAAGTTTCATTGGGTATCAAACATTAATTGAACTCGTTTATTTGGAATGTATTTCGTTACACTGTAATGGATGAGGGAACCATGGGGATTTTCTCTTGATGATAATTTTAATGGTGAGACTGATGTGATTTCTTGTACATATATCACCACCCCCCAATCAATCCATCCGAACATTTCTTATCTGCTATATGGATAATCTATTTTCTTTATCCATAAGAAAAAATAATGGTTAACCATTATAAAACACTAAAATTGAAAAATGATGGTTTTGCCTTGATTTTTGCATTTTTTTATTTCATATCCTATGAAAATTAAAGAGTGAAGAAAACATTAATCTTTTAATTGATAAAAATGATCATATCATCCCCTATAGTTGAGGTTCTCATTTAATAATACCATCACCATTTTGACAAGTACACATAAGAATATTGGCCAAACAATGAATTGGAATGGAAAATTGTGTTTCCTTAACATATCTAATTGAGAATGTCTCATGCCTATCATAATTTACTAATGAGTGACATTGTTTGTTTATGTAATTGTAAATGAAGATAGTAATCTCACAAACAAAACACTCACCCAAGATCGTGTCTTCATCCAATTACAGTTCAAGAAAATTGGCTATTCATACAACCCAATTGTGATATAAAACAACCACACTCACTCCACACATTCCGTATGATGTGGTGAATGAATGAATCCAAAAATTATATAGACACTATACAGTCCATACACCTTTGGATTCCTGTGAGGGTCTCTATACTATAAAACTAATGATTCTAAATAATCCAAAGACTGTTGTAGTATGTTCAGTGGTGCTCATTTCCACCTCCAATAGAATTTTATTCTTATATATGGAGAGTGATAATCACTAGAATTAGTATATGATAATGTTAGATCAAAGAGATATCTATGGATTGATTCTGGTTTAGGAGCTACTGAAGATGGATCATGTCAACCACCCTCATCTATGTCTTCCCCCCATTTCCCCTCAATCGCCAACTGAGGTAACCACCCAACCCATCACCACCTTTGTTGTACATGAATAGGAAAGAAGAATTCAAATCATAAATGTAATGATTTGGGTAACCAAGTTTAGGATCATATCCATGCTTCCAATGATGAATCACATAAGTTAAATCTGGCGGTATCTATTGAGGAAGATCAAAACCCTTCTCACTTTGAGAAAATATATAACCATATTCCAGTAACTGGCATGGTGTAGAAGTATATCCATACCCCCATGAATGAAGCCCATTGGCATATTCCAATTTCATAAGGAGGAAAAAAGTTGGCTTATAACCACACTTTAATTGATGATATATTTCCACATATAGAAATGAAATATATTAGGTAGGCTTACATTCCTACAAAAATCATTGATAATGTTACATTAAATTATAGTAACAATTGGTGAAATCCATTTGTATATTTCAACATAGGTATATATACAGGGAAGGATAATATTAAAATCGTAGAATCCATGAAATAAAAAACATTGATAATCATGGACAGGAGGTTTCTATGAATAAATAACACATTTGTACTCAAATACTAGAGGATTATTGACATATTATTATAAAGGATGAGGCACTAGGCCATGATCAAATTCTTGTTTGATCTAGGGCTCACCAAGTGAAAGAAAAAACCCATCAGGATAGGGACAAATTCTTACTGAAAATGAGCAGAGTCATACTCCAGAGGCTCATGATTGAGATCATATCCCCATTATGACTAGGGATCACCTAGTAAGAGAGGACCATGCCGTATGAATAGGTAATATTACCATCAACAAAGGCTGATGAAAAACAATCAATGATCATTATTGGTATTAAATCTATGTTCAAACTATGGCCCACAAAGTGAGAGGGGAACATGACTTGTGAGAAGCTCATATTATTATTAGTGAAGCTAATTTATATATATCAGAATCTTAAAAAAATCAAGGATGATATACCAACTTCCATCGAGGAATGATAAAGACAACATAATTCAAAGGCTATACAACAGAAGGACCACATCCCCTATCCCATTATGGATGTTTTTTTGGTATTTTCTGAATGGTGAATGCATATTTGAACTAAGATAATACCACTTATTTTACCAAGTTTGATAAAAACGTTCTTAAAACCCACCATTGATAGTCTCATATTCCTATATAAAATACGAAATCTCATTAAAATACCCCATCTTCTTATGTAGAGGGCTCATACTCTTGTATCACTAGATGGTTATCAAAATAGTGTGGTATTCTCTATATAATTTGATCATATCTATTCACAGTCACACACAGAAAGTCAACATATTTCATTCATGATGTTGAGTGAGGCTCATATTCGTAATTGTCTAAATTCACGTGTCTTTGAAGTTTTTAGAGACATATTTTCCACATTACAAGGCTTCTATAACTCTTAAACCAATTTATAATGTTATAACTATTTTGTAGTACCCCCTAATGTAGTATGGAGTTGGATATCATGGAATATACTCCCAATATCTATTTTAGTCAACATTAATATGGTTATATCTCTCTTCGATAATGAAATCCTTCCCTTGAACAGACACCCATACATATTGAGTTTATCAATAATTATATGATTCCATTAAGAGAGGTTATTGAAACATTGAGGTCCTCCTTATATAGATACTCAACAACTACCAACAACACTCTATTCCAATAAGTTGGTGAACCCCAAGAAGATCTTTATGTGGTCTCACTAGATTGAGGTGTGTATGTCTAATTAAGAGGAAGTTGAATTTGATGTATGGATAGATTTATCTTGAAAGAACCTCCCCACCATGATCTTACCCCTTCACCACTTATGACTACGAGATCCCAGAAAATCAAGGGGATTGCATGCCTTATCTATACCATAATATATGGGAAAAAATCAATTATTGAAGGAAAAACATCTCCCTTCACTAAAATATGAGTATCAAATTCAGGTCATCAATCCACATTGTTTTCATGTAGACCTGGCTTCTATCTCCATTCACCAGGACCCAAAAATAGAAAATCATAGAACAAATACACAACATGATTTTTCCATGTAATAAAAAAATGTTAGATAATAATAGTTGAAACCTCATAATCTATTCTTATTTGAGTATGGAGAATGTATAGAGAGTTTCATTTCCTCACACGCCCAAAATAATAGGACTCTACAAATTCGGTGTCTTACAATGTAATATTCTAACGGGATGCATTGAAATTTGCAACATGAAATGCATTTGGTAATTGTAATGGACTCCCCCCACATCAATGGTTCCATGAAATAAATAATGGAGGAGGAGTACCTCTAATATGTCTTAGAACTGGGACCATATAAAAAATGGGTAAAAATTCCACACACGGAAGCTAAATTTTTAACCAGCCAGAAAATGTTTTGTAGAAAATTACCCCATATTAGGCTTCAATTTGACCCATCACCTGAAAAAATAAAACTACAGCACATCAAACATGGAATAAACGTATTACCCATATCATCCATCTAGTAGTGATCCCAACCCATTTGGTGGGGGTTTATCTACCAATACATGTACCCTTATATTCTCAATCCTTGAGAAGATAAAGGATAAATTAGATGTAGATTGAAACATTCCCCACCTTGTAGGTATAGGGGAACTTATATTCGAATAAACATAAGTAGGTTTATCATTCCCCAAGAATGTCTTGGGGAAATATTTAACGTTTCAAAATCAATCCCATCCTACAAGGATAGGGGGATTTGTATCACAATTTTTATTTTTAGAGCCATAAAATAATAGAATGGAATCATCATATCCATAAAAACATGACAAAAGTGATAATAGAGGCCATGGATAATAACTATCCCACAAGGATGGGGAAATTTCATTATTATCAGCATTGATAGAAATGAATCACCCTTATCCTTATTAGTAGATAAATAGCAACAGTCATCATTGCATATTTTCCTCCAACCACAAGAAAAACCTCTACTATTATGGGATTGTTCAAAAAAAATAGAAATAAAATACCTTAAGGTAAATATTTATATGCCAGTATGGGAGGATATTATAGATAATTAAATCAAAGCCCATGTGGGTCATCATCTATGAAGGTCCAATTTGGATAAGGGTTTAAAAACCCCCTAATTCTGGGAGTGAAAAATCATCTGATTGTATTTAGAATAAAGGGATAACTTCCATTTCCAGATACACCTCTATGAATTTCATTATAATCAACACAATTGATAATTTGGGTAAAGACTCAAAATAATAGGGATACAATATGTGATTTATAACTAGAGAGGAAGGTGATTTTGATGCCCTAGCTAAGGCTTCACATACCCTAAACTAGAAGAGAATCCAGAACCTAGCATCCCAGAATACTGAGCATCCACATCTATAGTTAGAAAAAGAAAAATATAAAGGGAATGGTGTGGCTATATCCCAATAACATCCCAAAAGAAATTAAATTATTTCCATGAATGAATGAATGGACTCATATGAGAATGAGACAAAAAAACTCAAACAACACAATGAGGGATACTATGGGGACACAATCCTATTATGTATATTTTTTAGGAAGATATGGATATCTCACATCCCAAATATAATGAAATATCATGTCTAACGACAATTTTTGAATCTAAGAATCATTTCATCTCTAGTTATAGCTAGTTTATCATCATAAATAATGTAGTAAAAATGAAGCATGAATTTCCACCATTATGGATACAACATCTCAATATCAAGGGTGATAATTCATTGTTACAATAGGTCAAAAATGAATTGGAAATTAAAATGGTATGAGCTCTTCAATTCATTCAATCTTTTATAGATAGGTGGCGGCTCCTTCACGTACCTCTTGAACTGGTCAAGGTTGTTGAGTCTATAGCTACTCAATTGGGATCCATGGATGCTCTACATTCACCTATGAAACATGAGAAAAATCCATATCTTGAATGGATGGATGTTACTTCTCCAATAGAAATTTTGGAAATACTAAATTGTACAAAATTGATAGGGCATGAGACCCATAAAATCAACTCACAAACATCATGTCTTGATACGACCTGAATATGGTCATTCATGATCAAGAGAAGTAAAAAAAAGTTATGTGGTTTTTTATAGACACAAATAGGGACTTCATTTGTCTAGTTTAATATCCTCCCAGTAGTATCTGATGCGGAACGGGATGACCATAATCATTAATTTATTTATCTATTCATCTCTATAATTATGAAAATGAAAATTAATGACCTACACAATTTAATGAAACAAGGAAATGATTCACTGACTCAGTTCATATCAAAGTGGAATGGTTTAACCTATTTACTCAATATCCCTCTCTCATAGGATCAATTGATGGAACTCTATGCTAAAAATCAATGGGGTGATTTTTAGACATTTATGATTAATATGAAATATCTAAATATATTCTATGAGTTTCCTGAAATGAAATAACTTTTGGATGATTCAATTTAGTAGACACAATTTAATTCTTTATTCATTCCCTTACTATAAGGGAAAAGGATAAGTAAGGTAGAGACTATCGATGTTACCATAAAATAAGTAACAATGATAATCCAAGCACTTAGTCATGTCTCGAACTTCCTAGAGCCTCTTATCAAGAAATAATAACTAAAAAATGATGCTCAATCAGAAGAGAAAATAGAATCGGATCTGCCAATATTTGAGTAATGTATTAATATAAAATACTCCTAAAATGATAAATTTTTAGTTTATTTACATAAAAACATGGATAATAATCCATTCAGTCTTTTACAACCTAGCAAAACAAATGAGGATAATTACACTGATGTCCTTAACTACTACGCTTTCCATAGAAGAATGGGTCACAACATCAAGGATTTGTTTATCTTCAAAACTATCCTCCAAATAATGGTTGATTTAGAACATGTGATGTTAGATTAATCTCTATAATAGGTGAAATAAATTTACATTTGGTCAATCAAATGAAGAGAGTGATTGAATTTTTTTAGCTAGGTGTGGAAAGAAGTATAACAGCTGGAAGAATCGAAGGAATGATTACCAAGCTCATTCCACCCTAAGAAAACAACTTCATAGAACCATAAAGATCCCATAATTTATATAGGTGAAATCAAATTATCTTCCCAATGGTGGATTTAATTTATAGACATAGGAAGAGACAAAAGTGGAAGAGTCGCATCTAGCATTGACATAGGCTCTAAACCTTGATGATTTATTTCTTGTAAAATTGAAATAATTGACAAAGACCCACCAAATAGAACACTAATTAGATTAAGTGATCATATTTGGTTCTATAAACATGAAAAATTTTAATAACCCTTGTCTTATGATAAATATTCCTATGAGATTGTGTTCCCCATACCTGATCGGGGAGTCAGATTCTTAAGGCCTAGGAGGCGAGGTTATAGGGTAAAAATTACCAGTGTCAGACATAATATTTTGGTCACATCACCACATAAGACATATATACTATTTATATCAATGGGAATTTACATGATTGAGTTCAAAATAAACACATAGTTCCTTATATTCATCCAGTGGTCACCCCATCCTTGTAATCTTATAAAACCATCGGAATAAGGTTAAATTATTTGACCAACCCATATAATGGGGAAGGCTGACACAACCTATTCCACATTAAGTTGATGCCCCCGAATCCTCTTCACAAGAACTAATAATGTTCAACAAATATATCCCTACTACTAAACCCCATAATATAGAGAAACCCCACTTTGGTATGTGATGACTTCTGGCACAAACGAACAACATTCTAAAATAAAATGTTGATTCCCAAGATAATATCACATTCTTGGATACACACTATATTTATAAATAACTCATTGATTAACTAATCTAATACCTTTATATCATAACTAAGTTCAAGATATATGGTTCTATTGATAAGTATTATTGAGTAAAGACTACACAATTAGAATGAAATGACACCGTCTCATTCACAGATTAGGATCGGGAAGAGGTCATCCAAGGAACCTTCATGCACCTATATGGTTCATGATGACTCAATAATGTTGACATAAAAATGTATATGATTCACAATATTTATGGGGTCAAACATATCACGATCCTAAACCTTTGACATTAGGGATATAGATATGGATATTTTCATCTAACAAAGCCACCATTAATGGGAATGATGATAGATAAAAGATACATTTCATGACAATCAATCTCAAACCTCAATTTGAGGATCTCAAATAAAATGTTGAGTTCATTATAATCCAACAATGAAATATATTAAATTTAATAATAGGGAAGAATTTAGCTTCATTGAGACATGTATATACCTTCAATATTCCAACAGTGTCTGAAATAGCCCATATATGGAACGGTCAGTATACTGCATGGAGAATGTTCCGCCTTTGAGTCTTGTGAAAGCAATTATACTGAATCTAGTTTCTATAAAAGGGAATGATAAAATTAATTATGGATGGAAATATGTAGGTTTCATCTCTGTATATCAGGGTGACCTCCATTTAAAATACCTTTAGTATGCTTTACAGTGATTATATTCTATCTAGAAATCTTATTGTGGTAGTAAACTAAATCCCATATTTCAAGATCCACTGGTCCCCAATGACTGAAAAAAATAAATATCTCCAAAATCAATCTTCAATGAATCTAGATGTAGGGGATGCCAATGTCTTTTCCCATGGACCCTCTCATAATAATAATTGTATAGATTTCCTCATCATTCCTACCTCATTTCAAAATGCCTCTATAGACCCAGATGTGGATTAAGTAGATGACGACATCAATAATTCCCCTACCACTTTCATGGAAGTAATTTACCATAACTTTTATTACATTAGGAAGATAAATCTCATAAATAAACAAGGACCATGACCTATATTGATTAGTTTTTCTTTGTCCTGTAGAGAATAACAGTCATTCAAGATATTTCTAAAGAAAAATTGACACGTTTTTTATTGGAATTATACAAAAAAATTGAATTGATCCCTGATGTGTCTATGAAAAATCTCATCATTCTCAATGATAATTGAGGTTTTGAGTAGGATATTATAATTATGTACCTGTCTCATGATATTAATGTAGAGGTAACAGTTTATAAATTGATCAAAGCTATATTTTTTTGAGAAGTGAAATTACCATGATGGATCACCAATATATTATCTATCAATAAATAGAATGGGATGATTAGGGTGTACATAATTTTTAGATACTTTAATCTTCATTTCCCAAAGGATAAATTCCCTTTAACAATAAAAAAACATATAATGGATGAAACTAACCATTAAATTGTTTAGGTACATCTTACTGTGATCAAAATTCCTTCCAAATGGGCCAAATAAATACCTCTCAATGATTTTGGGATGAATAATATCATTAAATTTTTTAATTCAAAAATCATTAAATGGTTTGGAGTCACACACACAATATTGGTTGGAAACAACCTGATTTTATATTCTATGAATTAAAATAAATAGTACTATGAATACAAAATCGAGGAAAATCTCTCATCCCGCTATCCAGTAGTGGAAAATCGATAGATGGATTCCATTAATAATACATTATCAAATATACACCAGATGTAGAATCCCAGATATTCTTAATGTTTGTTTTTTGTTTATTTTTTTGTTTGACCACTCCCTTTTGGGATAAATAAGTGTCTCCAAAAGTTCATGCGAAGGCTCGAGAGAGTTCTGGGGGTTTTGGAAACAAAAGAGGAATAAAAGGGGATTCTTAGACATGTTGCACAGTTTGCGCATAGTTAGTGCAAACCATGTGAAGAATCCCTGGTAACCATGCATCCATGGTTAGAGGAAATTGAATGGTTTGTTCACGGCTTGTGAATGGCTTGGAAAACCATGTAAAATTCCCTAAGAACTATGACAAAGTGATTGATTTCGAGCATTAGCTTCCAGACGGTTCGAACACGGTTTGGCCAATCGTGCGGGAAACCGTGTGGCCCAAAAAAGTTAGAAAATTTTAAAAAATGGCATTCTGGGATTTTAAACCCCAACTTAGGATTCTCCTACATTTCACCCCCAGTGATGAGATTGGATGAACCAATCATCCCAAATGAGGTTCTCCTTCTATTTTAAGCTATTTTGAGCGATATTGGTTGCATATTGAATCCACAGGTAAGTCTAATCCTCTACTCCCTTCTCTTTTTAGGATTACGGATTGTGTTTTCTCCAATCATCTTCCAAATCTATAAATGCCTATATTTTCTGGTGTAACCTAGGTTGGGGATTAAATGGGTGTTTGAATCCGAATTTTTGTCTATGATTAAGAGTTTATTCATCTTTAGATTCAAGGTATGTGGTCTACATGTTTTGTCCCATACTTTTATAATTGGTTTGTGGATGGATGTTTGTGTTCTTGTTTTTTCCCTTTTTGTTGTTCTTGGTTCTGTTGGATAATTTGATAAAAATTGATTTATAAGTGACCAATTGCGACCCTCATGATCCCCATTGGATGCGTAGAGGATGGATTGACCATTTAAGGGCCACAATGGGGTGAACCGATTTTTTCAGACAAAGAAAATGGTAGGGTTAAATGAAGGTTTTCAGGATGATTTGGATCCCATGTAGAACATGTTTCAATGGTTGATTATGTGTAAATGGAATGATAGTAGAGATTCCTAGGGTGATAAGTTGTAAGGGGTTTTTTTGTCATGACATGGAAATAAGTAATATGGGTTGAATGGGATTATGTCAACTGTTTAACGTATTGTTGTTAAAAATGCATAAGGGGATTTGTGAATATTAAATGGTAAACATGTAATTGGATAATGAAATGAATATAGAGAGATATGTTAATGAGATGTAATAATGGAATGGATGAATTTGTGGAATGGGCCAAAACATGACGATTAAGTGGTACACCTAAATAGTGGATTTCAATAAATGGATTTTGTTATGTGATATGAGAATTGTACTTGAAATACATAATTGTGCAAATTATTTTAAAATGATAAATGGGAGAAATGGGTTAATTAATAGTAAATGATAAACATAGCTAAGGCATATGGGTTTTTGAATACACCTAATAGGTTAAGGAACATGAATGGGAATATGGATAAATGGATATGTTTTGTAATTGTAAAATGTGTTAATGGGTTATGTAATATTACTAATTCCCATGATGTTTTCTATGCATTGTGAATGACTATTACCAATAGAATTGGTTATGTTAGGTTGTGTGACGGTATGGTTGTGGTGATTGATAAATAAGCTTGTGTACATGGATTGGTATAGTGGGGTATTGATATGAGGCTTCATGCCCATGGGTCGAGTTATAGACTAAGGCTATAAACTCCACCCAAAAATATAGGGGTTAGGGAAGGGGATGAAGGATCTATTCCAAAATGGTTTCATCCCAACCGTACTGATGCTTCGAGGTGAGGATAATGGTTGGATGTGATATGTGTTTCCCTAATGAGATATATAATGGATTGATTTACCCAATATGTTGTGATTTGTTGCCTTAGACACATGTATGGATGATATAAATGCCTAACCCAAATTGAATAAAATGAAATTGATTATGTGAAAAAATTGTATAAGATATGGAATTGGGATGAACTCTAGTCATGAACTAAATGAAACCTTTTAACTAATGGAACAAAAACTGTCATTTGTTTACAAACATTTCCTTTTGTACTTTAATGAACTATATATTAGATTGGATATTTTGTTGACACCATTTGTGGGGGCCTATATATTTTTGTGCTCACTCCCTACTCGGCTCGTCGTTGGGTACCCAAGCAGACTTCTTGGATGTAAGCCTGGACAAGGTCAAGGTCCCTACTCTAAGATGTTGAGTTGGGCTCAGGATGTTCATGGAGAATAATCTAGAAATAGAGTCGGGCCCTGTTGTGTGTTTTCTTCTATTTTATTTTTTTGGGTTCTTTCACTTACACTATACCATGACATGACATATTTACTATTTTATATGATTGTACACAGTTTTGGGAATAGGTCATTTATGCATGTTTATGATATCATTCTATTGTTTACATTGTTTAAATTATTATCTGTTTTGTCTTACTCTGGTAAAGAGGGTATTTTCTCCCAACATGACTAATTAGACCCACGCCTATAGTCATAAACCTCTATCATATGGGGAGGAATGCTTGTGGTCATCTGACGACCCGGCTCGGAGAACCGCTTTAGTGGATTCTGGGTTACGAATGATACAAAGTGGAATTAATGGAGTTAATTTTTCATTATTACTATTTGGGGATGGTATTCAGAACATTAAGATGTGTCATGCCTTGGTAATGATTTCATTATTGGGAGAATCTAACCATTTTACGAGGGAAAACCCAAGTCACTCTTGGTGGGAATTGTTGTTCTAGATGTGTGTTGTTACAGTTCAATGATATTTCAACATTGGGTGATTGACATGTAGTGTTATTTCACTAATTAATGATATTTTTCTCATTTTTAGAATGACATGAGGTTGTGCATTCATGAATAATTTTATGAACCTGAGGATAGAGGTGGGATGTATCATTATTAGCACACACACAGGATGATTGTGTGGGAAAACAGAGAGTAGAATGCATTTTTTACTCCTAAGATATTTTTTTTTGAAAATGATGCCTAATAATGGTAATGAATGTCGGTGAATGAAAATAACACAAATGAGTAGTTATGGAATATCATGTATAAAGAAATGTTCTGACCGAGATAGATTTTTGGGTTGTGATAAATTGTAATGTTTGTTTTGGTGCCATAAAAAAATGGTTTCCTAATGACGATAAAATTGTTAATTAACTTTTTTAATAAAATGTCTAAATGTGTTAAAATGATTATTTTAAGAATTTTTGAAATGGAAAATGTTCTTAAGAATAATAGATTGTGTCTTAAAAGAATAATTGGTTTAAAGAGGTGATGACCAAAGACTTTTGATTATGTAAACTGGTTAACCCATGATGACCAGGACACATGGTAGGTATGATAGAGGGTACTGTTCAAAGTGTGATGATGATCATTCAAGTAGAGTATGAAGAATGTTCTGTTTATGGTTGATAGTGTGATATCTTTTCCATCTGTGTTTAAATGCTATCAGAGATTCTTTTAACCGTTGGGTGAACAATAAGATTACGGTGATAATGGTTGAGCTCAAAGGTGGGTATCTATTGTATTGTTAGCTTTACCCTTGTGTGTGTGGGTAGGGGAAATGTGAGTTCCATAGATTGGGACATAAAATTTGGATTGTCATGCCTTACTGGTTGTGATATGGCCTAGGGTGATTTTTTTATGAATCCTTTAATAGGGTTGTAGTGGTTGGGATGTGAGGCATTGTTCAATAATGCGAGTGTGGAAACTCTTGTAGTTCGTGACCATACAGAGTGCATGTTGGACCCTATGGATGGTGACCAAGTCTTGGTGACTGTGTCTGTAAGACCATGTATGCTCTGTCTTAAATCCTAGAGAGGATGTATTTCACCTAGTGTTGACCAATGTCTACAGAATTTCTGTGGAACCTAGAGTATATAGTTGATTGGTACGCTACACATAGTGTGTATTGGAATGAGAGTGAGAGTTCCATTCAAACACATTGCGTTGTTCATGTCATGATAAGTATGGTTTGGAGAGATAAAAATTGTTTTCCCTAGTTTTGACTCTAGTGTATGGAGTTGGTATCATTCACCATTCCATGTGACCTATATGAGAGGTCAGGAAGGGCTTCTAGTTATATTTGAGTGTGTGTCGTTCATGTATTTGTTTTGTTCATGGGAAGTGGGAATATGTGTGCCCCATGGTGCAGGTTTGGTGAAAAGTTCTAGGTGGGAAGGTTGATGGTTGGTAGTGAAACTTAAGTGGTGGTCTCATGGTGATAGTTTTAGAAGACATGGCTGAGTTCAGGGAAGGATAGTCTAGTGATGTAGGTTCCTTGGATTACAAGGCATGAAAGATGTTGTAGAGGCACTGTTAATGCACATTTTTAAGATGGTAAAGTATGTATGGTCCTTCCATAGAGAAACCCTAGTGCTTTTTATGGAATGAAAGGTTTGTTTTAAAGGGTTGTATGGTATAGATTTCTGACTTTCCTATTGAAAGAAGATTAATGGAGGACTCAAATTATTTTTTGAGCGAAAGAGACAAAGGTGGCTAAGGTGAGGTTATATGACTTTCCCCAATGGTCACACTCAATATGAGAGTGTTCACATGGAAGAATGTATTTTAATTAATGGTTTTGGTTTTTGGGTGAGACGTAAAGGCCGCCTCGGGACCGATGTTACTGACTAATTTGTAGACATGGTCCTGTATGTAATCAGGCGGTGGACCTAACCCATGTTAAGGTTGATTTTGGGGGACCGTTGGTTTGATTTGTGTGGTAAACTATTTTGCATCGGTTGTTAGCCGTCGAGGATGTAATAGAATAACTTCAGTAGTTTGGTGGAATTAGTACCACATGAAACACTTGATCATGGATGCTTGGTAGTTAGGTCATGGAAAATTTGTTAAACATGGTTGGAAATCATACCTGAGCAGCAGTGGTTACGTTATGATAACATGTGTTCAGTATGGGAGCCTGAGAATTCTTTCTAGGTCATGGTCTCCCATATCATGAAATTATAAATGTATATGTTTTTGTTAGAGTTCTTCAAAAACTTCTTAAAGAACCCCTTCTAATGACGAGCATGACCAACATCATGACATTATCCCAAGTACAATGAGAAGCCTGACTCATACCATGAGACATGAAAGTGTTTGAATGGATGAGGGATACCATGGAGTTTGTGCTCATAGAAATATAATATGTGAAGCTTGATGATGGAATGTGCACCCTATATGGTTTTTTGGGTGAGGTCCTCGGGATGGACCAGATGTTGAAAAACGTCATGGGTGCCATTCACAGATGCCAGGAAAGGGCTCTGGATGGCGTTTGTTTTTTTGTTTTGAAAATAATATGGATCGCCATGCCTATATTTGTGGTTAGGTTTGTGATCGGGTATAAGATGTGGTGGTTAGAATCCCCATTGAGAGCAAATGTAATAACACTCTTATGGTTGGGAGTGATGAGTCAATCATAGATGTGGAGAGGGGAATAGCAAGCTGATGTGGTAGAACTAGGATTCTAATTAGAATCTTATAAGGTGTCTGTTAGGACCCTCAAAGAGGCAATGTGGGACTTGGATGCGGTGACATGCCAAGGGTGAAGCCCAATGACGACCGAGAGGGCGATAATGTCGTGTTGAGGTAGTTCTATTAGAATTCAAAGAACGACCTTAGTTTTGTGTGTGGGAAGTTAATTATTAGGCTTTCAATCAGTATACCCCTTGGGAAGGTTAGAACGGGGTAGCGTAAAATCAATGGAGAGTGTTCTCTCGGGGGCAAGCCTGTCAGGTGTGGACCGACCTGAGATGATAAACATGAAAGTTTGTGGTGGGAGTGAACCACTTCATGGTTCATGATTTGGTGGATAGTTTCGTCTAGAAATGAATTTGTACCTGAGTGAGGTTTTTTTGATCTTATTCTTCAAAGGGATGGTGTAAGAATATCCTTCTGAATGGTTTTGAGGGTGCGACTAGATGACAATGAAGGGCAATTCCCTATGGATTCCTCAGTGCGGTGAGTTGGAACATGCTTGGTGATGGGAACGTTGGGTTGATTTACCATGGTCCATTGTCTATGGATGAGGTTCTATGAAACTGGAAATGGTGGAGAGAACTATACATAATAAATGGTTGGTGGATGATGTGATTTGAGTTTTGGGTATGAAGCACTGGAGTGGTCACCATTTTGGTGAGTTGAACCTGGTAGAGGGCTTTGGCACAGTTTAATTGGTCAATTTTCCCGGAGTCTTGAGTTACGTCTAGATGTATAGTTGTGGAATGAATCTTCAGGAAACCTAGTTGGAAGGATCATGTGTTTTCATTCAAGTGATATTGGTTTTGGGTCACCGTTAGAGTTTGAAAAACAGAGGAAAATGAAACAAAGTGATTTGGGTCATGAGCTGTGTAGAGGATCAAGTCGATGATTTTCCAATTGGTTTCTCCAGGATGATGTGATTTTGTTTGAGAAGATTCCTTGTATAGGGAGTCATGAAATGTTGTCTTAGTTTACTCTTTGATGTTCTAGTGGTAGGGTGTGGTTGGAATAGACGCTTCATTGAGGAGTTTTCGGTTTGTGTTGGGGTGAGGACTTGTGGGATAAACCACAACCCTTGATACATTTTCGGTGGGACTTTTGATGTGTAAACTGATACTATAAATTGTAAGGGATAGGTAGACCCTATGGAATGATCTCTTGTAAAAGAAGTTTGGTGATTCTCAGAAGAGCGGCTCGAGGATGAGCCGTTATAGGGTGGGGAGATTGTAAGAACATGGAACTTATTGAGGTATGTTTTTAATTATGTTTTGATGTGAACCCACCTTTTTGGGGTAAATATGTGTTTCCCAAAGTTCATGTGAAGGATAAAGAGTCTTCTGGGGGTTCGTGAAATGAATGAGGAAGAAAAGGGGGGTTTTGGGAAAGTTCCACGATTTGCACTTGGTTAGTGAAAATCATGAGGAGAATCTTGAGTAACCATGCAGCCATGGACATATTCTTACACACTATTTGGATAACCTTGTATAATTCCCCATAAATCATGCAAAAAGGGGTGATTTCAGACAGTATCTTCGACATGGATTGTGTGCTGTTTGGAAAACCGTGCGACCTAGAAATGTTCAGAAATTTAAAAAATATCCAATCCTGGATTTTAAACCCTAAAATCGGGATTCTCCTCCATTTAAACCCATTCATCCATAGTGACAAGGTTGGTTGAACCAATAATCTATAAGGTAGCTCTCCTTCTACATTGGTTCATTACGAGCGTTGATGGTAGTGGATCGAAGACATGGGTATGTTTAATCCTCTGCTACCTTCTCTATTTCTGATTAGGGCTTGTGGTTTCTCAAATATTCTTCTGAAGATCTAAAACCCTTTGTTTTCTTGTGTAACCTAGGTTGGGGATTCAAGGGGGGTTTGAATCTAGATCTATGACTACGATTATGTGTGTGTTCACCATCAAATTTGTGGTTGGTGGTCTACATGTATTATCCCATAGTTTTATGTTGGGATTGTGCATAGAAGTTTGTGTTCTTGTTTTTCCCCTTTTTGGTGTTCTTGGATCCGTTGAGGCATTTGTTAAAAATGGATATCTAAGTGACCAATTTCCACCCTCATGATCCCCATGGGATACGTTGAGGATGGCTTGGCCATTTAAATGCAACCCATGGGGTGCGCCAAAATTTACGGACTTATAAAATCGTAGGGTTAAATGAAGGGTTGTTGATTGATAACTTGGAACCTATGTAGAACATGTGTTAATTATTGATTAATATTTAATGGAATTACAATATAGATTCTTATGGTGATAAGACATAAGGGATTGTTTGGCATGACATGGAAACATGCAATTTGGGTCAAATGGAATTATGTCAATTGCTTAACGAGTTGTGGTTATAAATTCATAAGGGGGTTAGTTGATATTAAATGGGAAACGTGTAATAGGAAAATAGAATGAAGAAGGGGAGATATGTTAATGATATGTAATAAGGGAATGGATGAATTTGTGGAATGGGTTAGTAAATGAGGATAAGCGGTACACCTAAATGGTTGAATGAAATAAATGGATTGTGTTATTTGATATATGAATAGAAATTTAAATTCATAAGTGGGTAAATTCTTGTGAAATGATAAATGGGAAAAATGGGAAAATGAATAGTAAATGATGAATTTGGCTAAGGCATATGGGTTGTTGAATAAACCTAACTAGTTAAGGCACGATATTGGGAATTTGGCTAAATGGAAATGATTTGTAATTGGAAAATGCTTTAATAAGTTATGGCATAGTATTAATTCCCATGTTTTTTGCAATGCATTGTGAATTATGATTTCTAAAGGCATGGGTTATGTTATTTTTTACGATGGTATTGTTGTGGTAATTGACCAAAAAGTATGATCACATGGCTTGGTAGTGTGGGCTATTGACTTGAGGTTCAACGCCCAAGGGTCAAGTTTTAGACTGAGGCTCTAAACTCCATAAAAAATGAATGTGTTAGGGAAGGTCAAGGATGCTCTATTCCCCTAAAAGTTTCATTCCACCTGGACTGATGCTTCAAGGTTAGGATATTGGTTTGATGTGATATGTGTGTCCCTACTGAGATAGGGACTGGATTGATTTTCCCTATTATTTTGGATTTGTTTCCTTAGACCCATGAATGGATGATATATGTGCCTAACCCAAAGAGAATAAATTTAAATGGATTATGTGTGAAAATGGTATATGAAATGGAATTAAGATGAACTCTAGTCACGAACTAAATGATCCATGTAAACTAATGGAACCTGAACTATCCCTTATTTACTTTTCTTTCAATTTTCACTTGCATGAACTATCTATTATAATGGATTTTTTAGTCAATGTTGGTGGTGGCCTATATATTTAGGTTCTCACACGCTTCTTGGGAAACCGTTGGGTAACTAAGTAGATTTTTTGGTTGCAGTTCTGGACAAGGGGAAGGGCCCTACACTAAGATGTTGTGTTGGGATCGAGATGTTTATGGAGACGAATCTAGACATATTATCAGGGCCCATTGCGAGTTTTTTTCCATTGTTTAATTTTAGGTTCTTTCACATGAACTGTAGCATGACATGGAATATCTTCTATTGAATATGATTGTACTCAGTTTTTGGATTGGTTCATTTATACATTTTTATGATCATTGTATATTTTTTCCATTGTTTAAATTAATATCCATTGTGTCTTACTCTTATAAAGAGTTTATAGTCTCCTCACATGACTCATTAGACCATCTCTTATTTTCAAAAACCTCTGGCGTACAGGGAGGCGCACATGAGGTCATGTGATGACCTAGATTAGAGAATTGGTTTAGTGGAATCCGAATAGGGGATGTTACAACAGATGAAGTTGAATAAGAATAATAATTCATTTATATATAATATTATCCACTATCTATGGGTCTATCATACCACGACATATTCTACAACAAAAGAATCATTTTATTCAATAGTGTTTCTAACTAAGATAGTGTGTCCCATAGAAGTCTGGTTTCCCATGGTTTGAATAGATATCCTCAGACAAAACTCAGACAATGAAAAATTTAAAAAATCAAATAGATGATTTCATGATGCTTGATGAGAAGAGGTTGCATACATTTTATAACATTAAATCCCTTCTAAATCGGAACACATCATCCTTAAATAAAAATGTTTCCCTTCAATTTTTCATTTAGGGAGAATTGGTGTTTTCTCTTATAACTCCAATGATACTATGTAATAGAATTGTACACTAGAAACGAAATGGGTATGACCTTGTATCATACAGAATGAATATCACAATAAATCTCACTCACAATCCATTATGGACATGGAACATGTTGTACCCCCACTAACACTAGATTTATAAATAAATACCATGTGTAACTGCTATCAAGCATTATCTTGATCTTGCTCCCCTAAATTTAAAATGAATAAATTCTTCCCGGTCTTGTTATGATAAAATGAAAAAACTAATCCTTGTTGAATGATGTTAAAATGAAATAATTTGTCCTAAAAAATGACAATACACTATACAGAATACATCCTAACCACATAAAATTAAATTATATAGAACACATCATAGGCAGATGATATTAAACAACTCACCAAACCTTCTTTCCACAAGATGATAAACTATAGTTGATATGTCCTCATTGCATGATATTAAACTATATGGGAAAAATAGTCTCACCAACAATTTATCACACAAGAGATATATTTGTGGAAAGATAAATGAAGTGCTCCCTACACCCATGTGCGAGTCAAATCCACATAGGGAATTATTCATCCCTTTTAAGAACTACTTGTGTCTTGATTTCTTCCATTTATGGACATGAAATGATTCCCATATATATTTTCATATGTGAAACCTCAATATTACCATTCGTTCATGTCATGAAACCTTCATCCATAACTCATGACATTACACTACATGACTCATGTCCTCATTGCATGACACTAAACTCCATGTGATTCCATAGCTATGTACATGATTGATTCACATTATGATGAGATATATAGGGATTCATATATCTTATATCTTGTCCCATCCACCATATGATAAAAAATTCCAATTTTATTTATAGACATTATTCCATGTCATGAGGAACATTTACCATACATTGTTTCTAACACTGACCATGGCTCCTGTGCGATTAGGAATTGCGGTAGGGGATTCCCAACTTGACCACAGAATATCAGCTCATGATCAGTTTAGAATGGTCCTAAATGTATGATCATAAAATTCACACCATTATTCGTCACTACATAGAGTTAGAAAACACATTTTATGTCTCTACCATGACATAAAATAATGTGTTTACATAGAACTCATCTCAGAGAAACACTGTCATTATTGTGGGTCTCACACCACACCACCATTCAAGAAAAATATGTTGCTTTATTCTAATAATTATTGAATATTTAGTGATTCATGGATCTATAATTTAAAGTAAAAAAACAATGGGGACATTGCGCCACTCTGCACAAGGGTAGGACTCATGTAGAGAGTTCCCCAATAAACCACTACATGTGGCTTGATTCTTATAATAAGAAGATTTAAATTAATGCCTAGATATCTAATAACAAGTACATATCTATCAATCAAATGGATAAATCTCCCACTAGTTAGTATGTGTCATACCTACATAGGTAGAACCCTCTTTAATAATGTTGTATGAAATCATCTCCAGCATCATAGGATAAGTGGTGTTTCCCAGAACTCCAATTCAAGGTCCATCGACAACATTAAACATGAATAATGCCCCCCTTTATTTATTATAATGACACACGTATAGTGTTTCCCACTTAAGAACAACATGTGGGATGATTTCAACTATTGGTGGATATATTGTGATAATGATAACACTATTATTAGGCCCAATATCAATATTCTATTTTAACATTCAGGATCTAAAATCTATTTCACATGAAATTAAAATAAATGATTTACAAAGAATTAAGTTTTGTATGATTCTAATTATCACAGGATAACATTTGATACTCGAATCTCAAATATTAGGTCAAGCTACAATAATAAACATAAACACTGTCACCTACTTTCAAAAGGTTTAGGATTGTGATGGGTGATATTATACAAGAACTATATAATGCTTAATTATATCCTTACAAAAATTTATAGTGAAACCTAAATATTTGATCATGGGATCTTTCACAAAATATAAAATAATAGAAATAAAGCCTAAACTACCTATTGGAAGGACCTATATAGTAGACCATTAAGACAAACTCCCATGTATCTTAACTATCTACTCATTTTCTCCTTTATTCTTATGCCATGTGTTGCTCATATTTTATTAGATAACCTAATAAGATAATCTAGATAACATGATAATGGAACACATAAAAACATTGCGTATGATGTTAAACTACATGGTAAATATACATACCAAATGCAATTAAACTAAAATAAAAATATAATGTTTTCATAACCTTAAAACTACATGATAAAAATGTCCCTGGTACTTGATTTTACAATTTCCAAACCATCTCCCATCATATTCCCTCAATAGAGTATCAAAATGGATTTACCCCATTCAACCAATGTATGGGATGCTATTATCAACTTTTAGAAACCTCAACCCATATATCACACATCATGTCTTAAAAAAAACTGGTTCCTACAAACCATTAATGGACCATAACAATGAAAATATATCTCCAAGGTAGTTGAAGATATGGGTGTATAAGGGATTGGAATTACAAAATGGAGACATCTTGGCTTTATATGATGGAATTTCGGATCGTTATTATCCAAACATCACTACATAAAACACATCACCCTACAATATCATGTTCCATAACTTGTATGATCATCTCATATCATTACTCCATGGTTTAAAATAATTTCATCTCTCGCTCAGCTAGATTTTAGATTAATCATAACCTTGGTTATCTTAATTAAGATCCTGTGTAATCATTTCCCATATAATATATCCATTTCTGTCACAAAATTAAAATACATTAAAATTGGTATAATATATATGACCCTAAACAATATATTTTGATATTCTTACTTGAAATACCAAAACTAGATAATGAAAGTGGCACAAAAAATTCTAAATTGAAAACCCATATAAGGGGATCCAAAGAAAAATACAAGTAACTACTCAGAAAACTCTTCATATAAATTTTTAGAAAAAATATAGTGTAAATAAATATGGAACAAATATCCTCGGTCCCTCTTTATTTCTATGAAAATAGGGGTTAGTGAGGATCATGGTCTATCCAATTGATGAAATATTATTTTCACCACACCCCACGTGAAGGATTATTCCGAAGCCTCAACACAATAATAAGATATGAAGATATGGGTGCCAACATGTGGATGGATACTCTCAACATTAGTATCTTTATTTTCTAATACAAAAAAAAAATAGGTGAATAACCATGGAATGAAATTCTCCTCACATGCCAGCTGAGGGTGAGGGAGAAACCCATTATATGATTTTTACATGGAGAAAAAATAGGTTAGGGTTATATTAGTAAAAAATAATAAACTCATTCATCCTAGAAAAAAAGACCCCAACATGATGGGAGATCATACATGATTGTTCATTAACAGAGTTCTTAATATTATCAATAGTTTTCCTAATAAAATGTAATGTATTTTATAATGATTAAGTGATCCAACCATGTCAACATGTCAGTGGTCTTATCCGGGCCTAAAACATTACCAAATCCTCTAATATATTCAGTTACATTAGGAAATACAATGAACCATTGATCGCTAGATTTTTTAGGTATTAATAGAGTATAAATTATCCCTTTTCTTGTCAAATAAAAACTATAAAGGACTACCAATACTATTAGGGATATTAAAAAACTGAATATGGACAATAAGATTGCAATTTTCTGAATGAGTCTGTACCACTGGATATGGATGTTGCCCCTCTTCTAACTGGGCAACCATTACTAGTGGGCTAAACCGAATTCCCAATCAAACATCACATTCCAAGAAAGGCCACCCATTCCATAAAATTCCAAATAAAATTATGAAACTAAGGCCCAATGATATATCCAGCCTCACCCCAAATCCATGCATAGTATATTCTCTAACATTCAATATTTCCAATCTATGCTGACACTATCATAGACCAGTCAATAATGGCACCTGTGATAAAGTATATTGGTCTTTTGATATCCCGTATAATAGAGAAAAAATGATGATATATTATTTAAATGAGATTATTGTATGAATATTCATTTTCTTTATGAAAATTTCTTTTATAATGTTGAGAATATATATTTCCAAAATTATAGTCTTTGTGGGGTAATCCCATTTGACTGCATCAAGAAAGAAATCGTCATACATTTCCTTATGTGAGGATATCCCACTCTGTAAGTAGATGTTTGAAATATATATTCCCACTTAATAAAAAAAATATAGAATTAATTAGATCAATGGTACCAATGGAGAATAAGTTCAATGATATGATATGATTTTTTTAGACAATGAACTATGAAACCAAGATATATTAATAATGATGTGGTCGTATAAATTGTTAGATAATTATCAACAACTTGGTCTTACCCATAATGGCCATGACAAATAATCAAAATATTTCTACCAATGAACAAATACAATTTTTAAATCTATTTGTCACTCTAATTTTTCATTAAAAACAAAAATAATCACAATTAGATTTGAGAAATAGGTTGGATGGAGAAACCGTACATGTCTTGGCCAAGATAAGAATTCTCAATCATATAAAAAACCCTTGGGACCATATAATTTTCCATCCTAAAAAATATTAAACTGAATGCAATCATGGGATGTTAACACCCATAATGATGGAATATTTTAGTCTGATGTAAGAATGGAAACATCAACCAGCTAGATTAATTCATACAATAGAAGATTATGTGTTGAAGGATTTCATTATAGTTCATTTGAAATATCCTCTTTAAATCCTCATTAACCAAATTGAAAATATATTGATGGTCAATATTAATTTTCCAAAATTCATCGACCCTATATTTCCATAATGGATGATATATAGGTACTAGAAGACATCTTAACAAAGGTAATTTCCATTTTTTAGATAGAAAAAAAGAAACCTAACAAAAAAGAATCATGACTATAGAATAAACATGAAATTAACATAACCCATGAAGGGTATCATGATCCTATGACTTGATGAAGGTTTCACCTTCTACATGAGTCATAGAGATGTTTTAAAACACACATGATGTCTCACCATTTCAGGACCCATCATAAGACCAGTGACCACATGACCATGACATGGTCACATGAACAAAAAAATAACCATTTGATGATGAGATAAAATAATAATTATTCAAGAGAAATTTTCTAGAAAACCATTTTTAAAATATTAAATAATTTTATGAAGATATATTCATGTTTGATTCAAAAAAGTGTTAAGGAAAATCATGTTTTGCAAAATGGGATCTTGTGATGATGTCTTGTGAAGAGGCCACACAACAAAAGAAGATCACAAGAGCTCTCTGGAGTTGGAGTATTTGGTGAATGATCTCCCCTATATTTACATATTTTTTGGGTGTTCCAAAGAATAATAATGGTCCCACATATGTCCAAAAGACACTTTAGACTCTTATTGAATGTACCCCAAAAGCCTCAAGTGGTCATTTACTTTCTTTAAAACCAAGACCTTGTCCCTAAATACATTTCTCCTAAGAGGTATTTGATAGGGCTCAACATAAGGGAATCAGAAAAATATTCAATTGAATAAAAACTCAAATAATGAGTATTATGTTCTAAAGAAAATAAATGAAAATAAGGAGGCCAAATCATATAGATTTTTTAACCATAAAAAATACATGATCACAAGTCCTTCATAAGGCCGTTCGAATGGTTCATCTATAATTAATATGCTGTTAAAGATAACATATAGACCCTTTGAAAATCCTCTTTATTATTTTGAAGGAAACCAATGAATAACTGATGATCATGGAAAGGATTCTAGATAAGTACTTCTAAAAACCTTACTTATTAATCATATGAATCTTTAAATGCACCCAAAATTCATGGTAAATGTGGATAAATTAAATTGAAGAATGAGACATTATGTGGTCATTGGTATTTAGGGGACACAATCATATTGTTCATAAGACAATATAGATTCCTGTAAATATTTCCATCTTGTCAAGCAAGAACATATAGACAAGTCACCCTTAGCATACCATGGATTTTGGACATGTCTTTTCAATTTTGCGCTTCCCCATTTACTCCATAGATAAACAGAAGGGTTGTCTTTGATAATTCTCACACATCATTTTATGACACATTATTGTACACATAAAAAATTTTAGTAAAGGAGAGAGATTGTCTCAAATAGCAGTCACACTTCTATTTGATACTTCCTTCCCTTGTAAAATAAAAAATGAAATTAAAATGAAAATTATTGGAGTTTCTTGTGAGGAGAAGAAGTATCAATATTCTTTTAAATAGATCTATAGGACCCGAGTGATCAACTTTCAACTCAAAAATATATTATCTAAATGTAAAAATAATCTTTTGATGACAACATGAAAAGACACATTAGTCTCACAAATCGTCATAGATGAGTCACCATTAGTCACATAAAAGACTTTACATGGGAATCCTGATCACCCAATGACTCTTAAAAATGACATAATTTCATAATAAAATATTTGTTACAAATCCACATGGTTCAGAGAAAAACCATTGATATAATGAAATCCAATAAATGTGGTTTTTTATGGGAAATTCGTAAAGTCACTAAAAAACATGTGGTTCACCTAGATGACCTATAATAGTATCTCACGAAGTGCGGGAAGACAAAATCCCTCCACTAACAGAATCTCATATTTCTGAGATACATTAGGTGTAAGGAGGTGTGTAAAAAAGATATCAAGGCCTATAAATCCCTCCATCGACATAAAAAATACATCAATGATCAATCACACATAATAGCCTATGATTTTACTTCTTAGATTGACTAGTTAAGAGATCCCAAAATTCATATGATAGGTAATGGCTGAGGAATGAATTAAATGATCAAAATTAAATGCATATTCCCTTTACCTGACCAATTTATAGATCCCATTGCATACTTAATGTGTATCATCTTAATTATGAGAAGGAGGTCCCACATATTGGATGGATTATGTGAAACCTAAAATAATCAAACACTTGAAAAATATTACGTACATATTCATTAAAGGATGGAATAAAGACTAAAAATGAAACATACATTAATGAATATAAATATTCTTATCCTCATGCACTTCACATGAAAAACTTATATCGTGTAAAATCCATTGTCCATGTCACCTAAATAATGAGAATCTCCCATAACATGTTATTTTTTATCATGTGATATCCATTGGACATGTCAATCAAGTCATATGATTCCCTCTAGGCATGCCATCCATGTAATTTGGAACCCCTGGGATTGTTAGAATAAATCATCTCAGGTCCTCCAGACATGTATCCCAGGTTATGAAGCGAAAAAAATCATGCCGGGTAGGACTCCTGGTGACACGAGGACATGTCAGTAAGATAATGCATTGTCCTTCGAACAATCCTGCACTGATCATGAGATTTCTACCATACATGTCATCTTGGTATGGATATGTCATTCATAAAATCTTACTCAGATCTAGTGACTTATTCTAGAGTATTAAGACTTAATAATTCAGAATCCTCCACACATGTCAACATTGATTATAAAATGTCTTCTAGAAATTTCATTAGAGAACATACGAAATCATTCATACAAGTCAAGTAGGTCATGTGGCACCATCCAGAAATGTTATAATGGATTATGTGATATCCTTCAGACATGTCATCCATGTTTTGTTGCACCACCTAGACATTTCATCTATACTCATGCGAAATCCTCTAGAAAAGTCATATAGGTCATGGGATACCCTCCATACATTGTATTCATGTTATGATACATCCTTAAAAAAGTCTTATAGATCATAATATTTTATATATGAATATCCTCTACGTAATTAAGACTTTTCTAGATATACTTCCACCCATCAGGTTTGTAGTCATACATGTAACACATATGATCATTTTGTTTAATGTAGATATCTCTTGACTTGAACACATTATACACATGATATATAATAAAACCTCAATGTATAATCCATGATCAATTGACTATGGTGAATCAAATTCCTTTTATAAAATAGGATATGTATGATTAATTACTATTGTTTATTCTACATACCATACACCCCATGTGTTAGACAATCATACCACTTAAAGGGAAAACTCAGCATGTTAGACTACACCAACTGAGCTATAGGAATTCTGATTCCTAATATAAACTTGATACATAAGATGTCTTTATAAGGCCCCAGATCCTATTTTAATCTACCTAGATATATTTTCCCAACATGTCTATGATATTACAACCATCTAGACCCAATCTCTACAATATGTTGATCATTCTCTCTTATCCACTAGCAGATTGAGAAGGAAACTAACCATGAGGACTCTGAATACTTTCATAAAAAAGATATGTAGGATTCATTCCAATGATCAATATCAATATTAAACACAAATTTTTTGATCTAATTCATAATTTCCATATACATACATAGTGGGAGTGATTACTTTCTATCCCTTGATTCCAACATCGAGCAAGGTTTTTGTGGGATTAGGGGTTTCTGATTATCATGAAACTCCACCACCAAGGGCTGCATCATTATGTAATCCTCAATTGATGTAATGATATGAAAACACATAAAAAAATAATATACTAGATGATAAGTCTCAAGTGTCTAACTAAAATATGATGAATTTGATTCCTTCCACAACCAACATACATACGACACATCTTCATGGAAAAATCCCAATACTTGATTCATATGTTCCCCTATATATGTCCATTATTCATTATGTAAAAATTCATGGGGTTAATGAAAAAGGGGTTTTATTCATATCATAAATAATATAATTATGATGTGTCATAAAGGCTCAATACCATCCTCAAAATATTGATCACCTCCTTGGATGAAAAAAATTCTAGAGTTCATTGTTATATAGATTCAATATATATACAAATACTCATTAATGGTAAATAGGGGAATAACATCATATATATATATGTACTCATTAATAGTCCTCCATTTATATATTTAATAATTGAATAATTGAAATTTTGATAGGGTGAGGAGTATGGTAACCGAATTAAGAAGAGATTCTACAACATATCATAAATCAAAAAGAGAGACCCTGAGTATGAAAAAATTCCCACAAAATGGTGTAGTGATCTTGAACATGCATGTTTTTGACCACTGTGACATGCTACGTTCCATTGTGATTGAAACCCCAATTGATCGCATAACATTGGAATGTTGATTTATATGTAGTTTTTGACGAGTGATATGTTGAGAGTTTCTATTGAAAATAACATGAATAGTGAGACTAATGTGACTAATTTTATAGACATAACCCCCCCCCCCCCCACAATCCAACCATCAGACCACTTTTTCCCCACTATGTGGATGATCTTCTTATCTCCACCAAATGACCCATTTATCTATCTTTTAAGGTGAATATGGGGAAACTAGTTGTTATATACATGTTTTATGATGTTTTTAGACATTATTGGAAGAGTGTATATAAAACATGTAATTTATTGGGTAATTATATAGATTCCATGTCTACTTAGAAGAAACACAACATTTCCCTATCTACAACCCGTGATATATTTATTATACATAGTGGTGTTTATACTCAAGTTTCATGTATAAAACAACCTTTTTTGGACTTTTATTTAATTTTTGAATAGTTTTAATTACATGTTATAACACTAGTTCTATCAATATTCATAAAAACACTATAAACCATTATTGAACAAAATAAATATATCATACATAATTTACAATGATATCATACTTAGTAATGTGATATTTCTCTTGAGATTATGGACACCTAAAATTAGTGAACCAATATATTCACTCATCCCTTTGTTTCTAATTGTTATTTTTTTAATAGTGAGTAGTTTTTTTTGAATTAATTTAATGTTTTATCATTATATTTATTAATTGTTAACTTTTATAATATTATCCTTGTATTTTAAAGTTACGTTTTCAATCTTATGCATATTTTCTATTTTATATCTAATAATTGTTTATTATATTTTGGTTTTCTTATTATGTAATTTTTTTCCTCTTATGTATTTTTTTTCTTTATTTTAAAACATATTTTAGTTGATAAAATTGTGTAACATATATTTATACGTAATATAAATTCACTTTTTCTTACTACGTATTTAGTAATAATTATTATTGTATGTGATTATTTTATTTTTTTATTATTATATGATTCCTATTTCAAATATTATATATATATATGTTATAATTTTTTGATGTTTGATATTATTATATCTCTGTCTTTATATTTGTATATCTGATTTCATAAATAATTTTAGTCTTGTATTGATGATCAGTCACTTCGAAACATAAATCCAATCCTTTGCCCTCAAAATGATACCATATATTTTTAACTTACTGGAATTTTTGAAATATGGAAGAAAAATATAACTCAATTGGTAGAACTGATTTTTTATTGAAATAACATGATTTAATGTTTACAATAAAAAATTTTACATGGTAAGGCTATAAATATTGATTTATTGAATTAGAAAATTATTTTCATAGACAGAGTTTTGATTCTAATCTACAGTGGGAAACAATATTTGATGTTAAAAATACTATGAATGTATTTGAATATGAAATGGATGAATTACACATGAATATATTAATTTATATTTATAATAACAATGTATTATTTAATAACGATTGATAGGGGAAATGAAATACTATTTACCATATAAGAGCTTCAAGATATATTCTAGTGATGAGATATAGGGAGATTTATATATTATAGATCTCTTTGAGATGAGGGTGGAATTTGTTAACATATAAAATGATTTATTTATTTGGAATAATAAAAATAAATATGTAAAAGACTAATGTTATAGGAACATGAGAATACGATCTCATTCATGTTTATTCAATCTGGTATTTCTCGTAGATCTTGTGAGTTTGACAAAGTTCATTTTTAGGATTTGTACCTCATGTTTATGTTATTTAATTAAAAGAGAAATACATTATTATGATTCATGGTAAGAGTTATGTATCACTATATTCAATAAGATATAAGAATCAACTATTTCTACTATAGAAGGATCCTAACACTTTGTAAAAATCGGAAATCTCATTAAATATAAAGACAAGTCTAAAATGTTATCACTGAAAAACTCCTTCCAGAGTATTAATGATAATGGGATTTAGAAGTAATTTTTTTCTAAAATTCAAACACGAAAATATTTTATTAATTGTTTGAAAAAAAATTCAATATCACTGATATTTTCTATTACATGCAACAATAAGTTCGTACGAATGGTTATATACTATTAATATATTATTTAAAGAATATAATTATAAAAAAGTTGTTAAATTTGGATATATGAATATGAATAAAATTTCATGGAAACTAATTTAAAAGGTTATACATAAATAAAAATATTTTTTCAATGAATATAATGAAATAGCATTTTTGTTAAGTTATTATATTCATTGAAAATATATTTTTCCCAAAAAATTGCCTTTTTTTTCTTAAAAAATTATAATAATTTTATTAAAATAAATTTATAATTTTTTTAAAACATATAAATTCATTTTTAGAATTAATATTTCAAAATTCTCTTTGAGTGATTTTTTTTATGTTTTTTTGAATAGATTAGTTATTTATTGAATAGTGAAAATATTGATTTTTAATAAAAAATGTCTTTAAATTTAATGAATTTTAAATTATCTTTAAAAAATATATTTACTATTTGAAATCATAATATTTTACATCATATAATAATTTCAAATTTTTTTATTCCAAAAATAGTAAAAATAGAAAACATAATTTCTGTGATTAATGTTAAGAAATGTTTAGCATGGGGCTAAACTAAATAGATAATGGTTAAAATGATATAAAAAATGTGAAATTCTAATTTTATATCCCCATTTATGAAATTATTGACTTATTTTCTTTTTTTTTACTTGACATTGGGGTACTTTTTCATGAAATTGAGCGATATAATAATTTTTGCATGGATGAAAAGTAGATATAATTCTTTTTAAATTCCATTTATGTGTTCAACTAGGGAAACAATAAATATTTGAATGAATATTTATAATCATTATGAATATAAGGAAATTAATATAATGCAGATATTTTTTACATTTCAATAATTATATAATTTGATTATGTTCAAAAGAAACACCAACACAGTAATTATTTAATTAATACAAAGATAAAATAAAAGACACTAAAAATAATAATAGTATTGTGAATTAATTTAATTGTTGTCTTTAATAATTTTTTAGAAATAAAATATTATATAATGTCTTAAAAATAATATATAAAAATTCCCCCTTATCCTTTTGGTTTTTTAAGAAAATTTATATAAATACTGTAAAAATGACATTAATGTTAATTTATAAAAAATTACATTTTATAAAATGATTTAACATTTATAAAAATCATTTCCTCTTCCAATTATTTTTATATGTTTAAAAATATTATTAATGTTTCATTTATATATCAATTTCCCTATTATAAAAGTAATGATGACCTGTATATATTTAAAACATTGTTTCTATGGTAAATGATAAAACATGGTTTTTCACATTTTATGTTCTTGTATGAAAAGTATTTTCCCATAAATATAGTATTTAATTTATAAATTTTATTATATATTTAGAATTTGATGGTTAAAATATTCCATTAGGGCTCATTATATTTCTAATATTAAAATGTTGAATTACATAGAAAAAATCAAGTTACCATATTGAAAACTAAAATGGTAAAATAAAGAAAACATAATTTTTAAGGAACAACATGTTGAAAAAATAGGGTTTTGGTGTTGTAGATGGGTATTAACCATATAATGTATAAAATACCTTTTGATCAATTTTATCGTATTTTGATATGATATTAACATCATATTTTACAATAGTTTTTTTATTTTAAATGTACCACTCCATCTTTATTTTAAAATTCCACATCCAACCCATGGTTTTCATAAATAATAATTCATTTGGATAAAATAAAACATAAAAAATACCAAGAAAATATCCTTATAATATTTATATATATTTTTTATTACCAAAAGAAAATCCCTAGTGTCTTTCAAATGATATCTATAAGAGGTTTCAATAAGAAAAGGAAATTTCCTTCCCTAACATCTTTTTTTTCTTTCCTTCATAGCACATTCATTCATTTAATAGTAACTATAATATAATAAAACAATAATATTCCATTAAATAACATGTTATTATGATAGTGTAACTACCTATATCTAACTCATTTTCTATAAAATGGGAAACGAAACCATATATATTTTGTACGGTGGACTAATGCCTCGTAGAACGATGTATTTTATTTTCCATATCCTTTTAAGAAATATTATTTTATGAATGGATATAAAGTATATATATATTATTTGGAACATAATAATGAGTTTTTTAATCATTAAATCACATATTCATTTTAAATCTCTATTCCATTGGGATATGAAATCATTGCTCGAGTATACGTTGGACTACGACCCCCTGATTTAATGTGTCTCATTTTTCACTAATGTTTCAAATATAATAAAAAAGGATAAATATAATGAAATTATATTATTTACATGATATCATAATTATTTTTAATAGTTAATTATAACATACCTTTATTTCTTCTCATTTGATAAAAAATTTGAAAAAGTAGTCGTGCGTATGTATTACCTATCATCACTATGAAAATTGTATGTCATTTTTTATACATAAAAATAATGGATTAAAATAAATATATATATAATAAATATATATTATGTTAATATTATGGTAAAAAGAGTTAATATTATGAAAAATTCATAGAAATATATTAGAGAAAATCCCAAACCAAAACATTCATGAGAAACAATTGTGTTATTACCTAAAATTTGATTTTAACAAATAATTATTGATAAATTGTCAATAAAAGGTCATAAGTAGATAATATATTGTATGATATGGTTAATTATTGTTATTTAATATATTTATAATAATTATATATTTATTATATAATATTTAATAATTTTTATGATTGATGTCAATACATATGGTATTCTCTTTCTAGTCTCTCATTTATTTCTTAGAGACATAATTAATAATCACATCTTATTTCATTTATTTGATGTATACATTTCCAATTATTTTTTTATGATGAATAAAATTATTTTAATGATTTCAGACTTTAATTTTATGTTTTTCGTTAATGGGGCTTATGGTTTAAACGATTACCATTCTAGCATGTCATTTTGCCTTAATTTGTCTTCTTTAGGACAAAGGTTATGATGTAAAATTATTTTATTTTTTGAGATGTATATACTTAATCCTTGATATTTTGAATCATAAATTAAATTATTCTTAGGATATCTAATGTTTTTTTCATTTTTATATTTCATTTTGCTTACAACTTATATTTTACCACCTTTCTCACAATTGACAGTTACAATATCAATAATAATGAGGTTTTTTTCTAATACATTTCAAATGATGATATATTTTGATATATCTCAATATATAATCATTATTTTTCTTTAAAATGGTTATTTATTGGGAGTACATGTTTTTCTTTCATTTTTCCCTATTTAATTACTCAATAGATAAAACAAATTTATGGAAATTCAACAATTTCTATCTCTTAGGCCGAAAATGTTTTTATTCTATATCCTTGTTTTCTATATATGATATAAATATTGATTTTAATATTATTTACTTATTTTTTGAATAAATTTTTACCCAAGATTTATTATATAAAAAATGGTCTAAAAACAAATCATCATATCATTTTCCAAACAAGGAACTTTTTAATTTTAATTACAATGTGAATGGAATTTTTTTTAACTTGTATGAAAAGAATTAAATTTTATATAAAAAGAGCCAATAATTTATTTAAATTATATTTTATAACATTCAATTATTATTTTCAATTTATTTTATTTTTAAATAATTTAAAATTTTTTCAGTTTAATATGTTATTTTCAATATAGAACGGCAATTTTACTCCATAAATGATCCAAGTGATATTTCTAAATAATTTTATATATAATATTTTATCCTTTGTTGTTAATTATATATTACAATGAACCTGATCCAATGTAACCATCGTTATTATTTATTTCAAAGGTATTTGATAAGGATGATGAAGTTTTTGTTAAATCCATTATTTTTTCCAAAGATTATGTTATGATAAACTTTTTTTCAATACCATTTATTTTTAGGGTTATTATATGATTAATGTTTTAGGATATTGAGTCACAAATATAGATAATTTTCTTTATTTCACGGTTTGGATCTACATTCACCTCTAATGAATAGGGTACTTATGTATAACTCATGAGTTAATTATGTAATACGTGAACATGATTTCATGTTCACAATGTTATGCAGAGACCTGCTATCATGTCAATAGGGATATGCATGGACCTTCTGTAATGAAAAAATAGTTATGTGTAGACCTGATCTCATATATATATAAGGATATTTGTATAACAACATTTATGTTCATAATTTCATTCATGGACCTATTCAATGTACATTAATTTACACAATATCCTGATTTCAAGTCCATAACTTAATGACTAAACCTCTGTATATTTGATCATGCCCTAAATGATTTAATATTATGTGCATAACAAAATTACAAGTCTTATTTAAATTGTATTCTTTCATGTATTTTGTACCTTTATTATCTTATGAATCATGTTTTATAAACTTTCAAGATTTATTCAGTGACTCATGTTTATGAACCATGGCATGTAGGGTTGGGTTTTAGATGTTATTATCATGTTCTCATACCATTATGGTTATATATTATTTATATCTAACTTGATTACCCTTACTAATTATTTGATATCACCCTCTTTTATGCATACATTCCCTAGGATATGAATGAAGGTATTATGTATGATATGTCTAAGATGGGTGGTATTTATAATGAATTTAGTCGGAGAGGATGTTGTTCACATATGAAGAAGTTTTTTATGATTCTATAGTTTGAAAACACTAAAACATTATGATCCCCATACATGTTTTGGTGAAATGTGATGAAAATTATTCTAAAAATATGTAAAATATAAATATAAAATATGGAGTCTCTAGAGATAATATCTAAGGAATGATTTATTTTAACTTTTAATATTATGGTGGGAAATCATTATTGATATCCCAATGGAAATATTGATGTATAATTTTGTGGATAATTATATTCACAAAAACAATTATATGGAATTTTTGACAATAGTAGAGAGAGTGGTTTTTGAGGAATTGTATCCCAATATTGAAAATAAACGAGGATGTGGCACTATAACCATCGTAAAAAAGGGTAATAACTACAAAAAGTTTTAAGGGATATTGACTCAATTATCACTTGGTGCATGAATATGGGAATCGATGCACACCAGGTTTTACACTCCAAAGGGATATGATTTAAAAATTGTTAACCACTTTATGAACCATTTTGACGGATTTGAGTATATGATGATCATCAATGGAAGATATAAAAACATAGGTGTATTATATTTTAATAAGGTTCCATGATTTAGAAAAATTATAAATTTATATCAATGATTATGTGGTTTTATATTATCAATATTGTTTCTCACAAATGATTTTTTACATCCATTCAATACTAGGAACCATATAAAACTGGTTACTATTGAATGGGATCGAAAATGTGTTGATGAGAAACCAAAAAGAACTATGGCTAGTGTAATCGATATATCTATTGATTAAAATTAGGAATCATGATGAATGGTAGTGATATGAACCTTAATAATCTTTTGGACTCACAAAATAATATAATGGTAGAGTTTGTTGGGAGATTGGGTGGTGAAGACCATGCATGAAAGAAGATTCAGGTTCCTATAAGTAGAAAATGTGGGAATAAGAACTCAAGGGAATTTCTTAATGTAATGAGAAGATGTTTTCTATGTGGAGAATAAATGCCTTATCTAAGAAAATTTTAATTAAAAATTAATATATTCGTTATCACAAAGGATGATAATAATGGATTCTGTAAGGCATCATCAATGGTTAAATATTTTAAATTCAGAATGAATGGGAGTTATGAATGTTTATGTCTTAATCATAAATATAATGTTTAATATTAGCATCTTCTCATGAGTAAGGGTTTTTCTATTGATGATTATGGGACTAAAAATTCTATATGAAATTAATGATTTATTAGGGGATAAGATGATGAATCATAATTAATTTTTTTAGAATTAATTTGGATAATTGATGTGTATATGTATTGGAATTAAGAAATCATTTTATGTGAAATCAGAAATATATGTATGATTTTTTCTTTATAATTCATTTATTAAGGATTCAAATGAATAATATAAAAGGTTCTGATGATGTGGAAAATTTATTAAAAATAAAAGTTATATTTTATGGAAAAAAAATGATTAGTGGAATGATAACAGTTAATATATTTATAATATTGATATAATGGTGATTGTTTTGGATATGTTGATTGAAGATATAGATATAGTAAATTCAATGGTATTGATGACCAAAAAACTATTTACCAACTTGATGAAAAATGTGGTTTAAGTCATCATTGATGGAGATTACTTTATTTTTTATTGAAGGATAATATTCTACAATCTATGTGAATTTTTATGAATGAGGAAGCATGTATGTATTAATTGTGTTTTTTGGGTATTTATAGATATTAGAATGTTTTCTGATAATATATGACCAATGAATTCAAATATTTTGTATGTGAAAATTAAGATATAGATTATGAATTTTGTGGAATTAATATTTTGTGGATTTTGAAAACATAGACACATTATTTATAATTTTTTTAACTTTATAAGGATCTTATGATTAACCATTTATAGAATGGTTTATGTTGATCATTGTATGAGATAATATTAATTAATTTATTATTTCATCACATGATGATTTATACATATTTCATAACTTATGGTAAAAAAACATTGTTTTTGTGATATGTAAATATAAAAAGAATTAATCATTATTTTATTATGAATTTTATGACTTGTTATGTTTTTTTCATCAAGCATAAAAAATTCAACATTATTTCATAGAGTAATATATTTGGTGAATATTTATCAAAACAAATATAGGATGCGATTGTGTTTCTGAAATGTGAGAATTTGTGAATATTTTTCAACATTTAGATAAAGAAATTGAAAAAAAGTCTCCCATTTCACCTTCATTTCCAATAATTTGATTATATTTGTCTCACAAATTTGATTTATGTATTTATGGTTGTTCACTATCTTAGAACCATTATGCTTATTATGATCAACGATCTATGGGATTTAATTTTACTCCACGCCAATATGTTTACATTCAACTAATCTATTACTAATTTTATGCATAGTGATGTATTATTCCTGATGACCCATGTACTTCACTTTACTCTCTTATTAAGTTTCAAACCACTGATCTTTGGTTAAAAGTTAAAATTTCAAGGTAAAAATATATTTTATGTGGGTTAGAATGTAACATCTAAATATTTAATTACTTTTATAAATAAATTCAAATTAGTTAATATGTTTTGTTAAATGCAACAAAAAATATTAATTAATTAAAATATTATATTAATATTATTATTTAAATATGACCATTATAAACTAGCTACTAAATTTGGTGATATAAATATAAATATATTTTCTTTTTTAATTAAATAAATTTTTGATATATTTAAAATGTATTTATATATAATTACTTATTTAGTGCAAATTATTTATATGCTTCAAAAATACTTTTTTCTTAAAATTTTACTTTAGTTGATTTTTCTGTAAAAGTTAATATTGGTAATTTTTTAAAATTTTATTAAAATTAGTTGAAAAAACATCATTTTCAAAATAAAAATGTTAAATTATATTTCGGTGAATTGATGTTATTATTTTGAAAGGATTATTTTTTGGTGAATAGTTATAAATTATTATTTTTATTGAAAAAATTAATATATTTTGAATGATTTACAAATATTCCACTTTTATGAAAATTTTTAATATTAAATTTAGATCATTTGTATAATTTTTTAATCCAATTTATCTCACCGAGATCAATTTTATATTGAATTTTCTTATTAATAATTTCTATACTTATGAATGAAATTCCCAGGGAAAACCAAATATTCATCTTCTCTACGAGTATAATGTTTAAAAAAACCTTAATTTATGTCAATGGATTTTAAAAAAACCGATTCAATATTTGATAAAATAATAAATAATATTATATAATAATGTTAAATTAATTTTGTTTGTCAAAATGAATAGTAAGAACAATAAAAATTTAATTTCATTGTTAATGATAAAACGGGTTAACCATGGTGGATGTTAAACTAAATAGAAAAGGGTAAAAATGGCGTCAAAATATTTCAATTAATCTTTTATGTCCATTTTCACACCTTATTACCATAAGCTACATTTTTATTTTCTTGTGGGAAACTTTTCCAGGAAAGTGACATATAATCTAATTTATGTAATAAAAAAGAAAAAATTACACCCCCTTTCTTTCAAATTTAAATTATCTATTCACATAGGGGAATACTAGTGAATTAATATTTATTATAGTTTTGGGAATAATGAGATTAATTTCATTTGGAGAATTTATCTTAAATTTTTAGTAATTATATAATTATATTAAATTCTTATGAAAAACACACATAAGATTTATTTAATTAGTAGAAAATAGAATACATGACACTAAAAATATTAATATAATATGAATTGAATAAATTATTTTATTTAGTTAATTTAAAATTAAAATGGTTCGTTTTATAGTATTTTTAAAATAACATTTTTAAATTCCACCATTGCCTTGTTTTTTAATGTAAAATAAAATAAATAGTGTGAAAATTTAATTTAATCAAATTTTCATATAAATACTATTAATTGAAATGATTGAAAATTAATTAAAATTCTATCTTCTTACATGTTATCAGTATATTTTTTAAAAATAGATCATGGAACATTAATGGACTAACAGTCCTTTTATAATAATTATATTTGCCTTAATATAGTAAAAATAATGTAAGCACGGTAAATAGTAAAATGAAGTTTTATGTGTTTCATGATTCTATTTTAAAATTAATATTCCAGAGACAATGGATTTTTATTTCACAAAACAAATTAGTTCCTTATAAAAAGTGGGTAAAAATTATGAAATGAGGATAATTTTATTCCTACTCTTAATTGATAAATTATCATGATAAAAATGGATATATACATTAGTGAAAACCAAAATGGTAAAAGTAAGAAAAATTTTATGATAAGAAACAAAATGTTGAAAACATGTTTTTTTGGGAGGAGGAGATATTTATTGACCATATAATTCATTATATCTATTATTTAGAAATTTTTTAGGCCTTGTGTTGAGAGTGACTTAGCCATGTGGAATTGTTTTGTGTGTTTTAAAAAATTCCACTCCTCATTAATTTTAGAAGGCCACCTTCTACCCTCAATTATTTTCACAGATTATTCTATTTTTCATCAACTAACAGAAAATATATCCATAAAAATATCTTTATCATGATTACATGTCTGATTTTATTCCTGAAAGACCACCACTAGGATCCTTAATATGTTATCAAAAAGAAATTTCTCCAAGCGTTGGTAATCATTTATGTTATGTTATTTCATTTTCTTATTCTCTTAATTGTTTAATTATTATTTTAGTATTACAAATATAATAACAAATTTTGAAATCATATAAATATATTTTTTTATGTTATGGAAATTACATACATTTTTCTCATTTTCCAACAAATGGTAAATGGAACTTCGATCGTGTGTATGACGGGCTACGACTTTAAGAATCGATGCAATTGATTTTCTATCTCCTCTTATAACATATTGGTGTAATGATGTATTTAGAGTTTATATTTAAATATGATATTTAAACATAAAAATTATTTTTGAATCATGATATCACATACACCATCATACTTTCAATTCTGTGGGCATATGATAAAATCACTCGTGTGTACGATTGACTACCACATCATTGAGGGATGTGACTGATTTTTCACTTACACATTACATGTATGGTAATAATTATATGTTTAAATAATAATATATATATATATATATGAAATCATAATTATATTTTAAATTTTAATTATTAAATATCTATCTTTTTATCCATCCATTAATAAATGAATATAATGTCCATGATAGTGTATGGCCTACCATCTCCTTGAATACCGTAATTAATTTTTAAAATTTACCATTAATTGATTAATATAAATAAATATATAAACAATATATAATATATTTATATCACGGTAAATATTATTTTAAATATGGAACCAATATAAATGTAAAATGATTGAAAATACAAAACCAAAACATACATTAAAAATAAAGTAGCTACTAAGAGAAACATTATTCTAACAAGGAATTTTTTATTAACAGGTAATGAGAAGTCCTAATAAAATAATATCTTGTATATATTATTTTATGGTTTTGGAATATGTTTAATATAAATATGTATTTATTATATAGAATTTGAAAACATGTACGAGGGAAGTCAAGACATAGTGTAATGGATTTCTATTCTCTCTATTATTTTGGGAGACATTTTCCAAAATAACAAATAATTTTATTTTTTTGTAGTATATACTAAAAATTTGACTTGTTATATAATTAATATATTATCAATTATTTAATTTAAGGTTTTAATTGATTTTATTTTAAAAGACTTATATTTATAATGATTACAAATTATGTGAGGTATTTTGTCACAAATTTCCTTCATTGAGACATATGATATATTATAATCCAATAATATTTTTATAAGATTTATATAATTCCAAATTTAAAGGTTATATCATGAATTAATTTTTCATTGTTATATCTACTGTATTTTTTGTAATTTATTCACGATATACATAATTTATATTATTTTTTTAATAAATGATATAATATAGCTAAACATTTATTTAAAAAAATTACCTTTATTTTCCTTTTTCAATATTCATTAAAATTATATTCTCTTTATTTTTTGGTCATGGATATTTTGAATTTTACCAAAAATTTAAAAGGAATATTTTTAAAAATGTAAAGAAGGAAAAATAATTTCCATCATCATGAACACTAATTTATTAAAATTTTAATTAATTGGATTCCAAAGTTATTTTCCATGAAATGTATATAGGAAGTTTAATATAGGAATATTGAGTTTTAAAAATAAATTTCATATTAAAAAGGTTATTTTCCTAAATAAATGTTCTAAGATATATTTTGAAAATTATTTTTTATATAATATAATATCCATTGATGTTAATTAAGATTTTCTTGGGATTAGATTCAAGGATAACATTCTTATTAATTTTTTGAATGGTTTATTATTATTATGATTAAATGTTTATAAAACACATTAATTTTTCCTAGGTTATAATATAATGAAAAGTTTCTGAATCCAATTTCTTTTTATGGGTTTTTATATGAAAATTCTATAATTATATTTTGGTTCATCTATGTTTGAATTACATTATATTAAGGGATAGAAATATATCTTAGTCCAATTCATTGTGTAATGATTTGATATTTCATGATTTAATTATATAATGGATGAAATGGATTTTATGTTAATAATGTTATGCATGGACATGATTTAATGTCAATAATGTTATGTGTGGGCCTACTATCTTATCCAAAAGATATGTGTAGACCCAAATTGAGATCCATAAGTTTATATGGGGACCTCACTTCATTTCCATGATTTCATGTGTGAGCCAACATGATTTTCTATATTTTTATTCGATGGATTCGTTTCATGGCCTTTATTGAATTAAAGAACATATAACTATTAAAACATGTTCAATATGTTGTATGCTTATGTGTATCAAACATTTAGATTTCTTATACAAATTTCATTCCCTCATGGATTATATTTTTTATTCCATTATTATTCATTTATTTTAAACTAAAATTATTTGTTCCATGGATAATGTTTATGATGTACAACATGCATTGAATGGTTTATAGATGTCATGATGATGTCCTCATTCCATTATTCTTATTTTATTTGGATATCTATCCCATTTTCCCTTTCTGATCATATATTATATGACTTTATTATGTTTCCTTTTCCTATGTTATGAACAACAATATTCTCTATGATATATATAATAAGGGTTCTAGTAATGATGAATTTAGTGGGAGACGATGTAGTTCAATTATAAACTGTATTTTATATCTCCAAGTTATCAAAGACACTAAACACGTACGATCCAAAGATGCTTATTTCTATTTTTTAATTTATTTTTCATCTAAAAACAGAAAATATTAATGGATAAATTCTTAGGTATTTATAAATATAGACTAAAATTTATAAAAAGAGATGAATGTAGTATCTTTGGGGAAGAATATATTATTTCTAAAGCAGTAGTAGTTATACTAGTGTACTTGTTGATGTTTAAATAAAAATAATAATACTCATAAGAATGAGATTTGTTACTATTATTTTATTTTATTAATATTTTTTTATCATATATGAAGATGATAAAAAGTTAAAAGCTGATTAATAAAGTAGTTCAGAATTTCTTAAATTCGATGTGTCATGTATTGATGAAAATGAAAGTATGAAATTCAAACCGAAAACTAATTCTACAATGATAGACCCTCCAACAATAGTTGAAAAAATTCATTTTCATTGTTAATAAAAAAATAGGATAACGATAATTTTAAAATAGAATCTAAAACTTTTAATGTTATCATAATGTTTAAAGAATGATAATATTAAGTTGTATATGTTAGTGTATTTAGTGTTGAAATTGATGTCAGAGACTCATTTGAGGTTAGAAGAGTTGATAATGAAATTGGTTTTGACAATTTACTTATATTATAAGACCATGTTGTATTAATTATCACTTAGAAATTAGATCAATAGAGAATACTAATAATGTAAATGAATTAGAATTAATTAAAATTGTTAAACATACATAGAATTAAATTAATTATTAAGTGTAAGATAACAATGGAAAAGACTACCAAGATAATATAGAGTATGGTGATACCTAAGATTATGTAAATGTTATAAATTATAGGGGAGATAATGTAGTATTGGTATAATATATTACATATATCAATTTTTTAAAAGATCATATAATTAGTGAAAACATAAAATATGTATCTTCTAGAATATTATTTTATTTTCAATAAATACAGAGAAAAGTTAATATTTTGAATATGGGTTTTGAGAATATAAATAAGAGTTGAGTAAGTGTATGGAGACATCTATTTCAATTAATGGATTTAAATAATTAAAATTATTTAGGTTTTCAAAATATGATTATAATGAGTCAAATTGACTTCCTATTCATAAAATTGAATTTCATAAAGATAAAAAACATATTTATATAGTGGATTATCAGTCACTAAAAAAGTAATGAAAGTATGTATAACCTAAATGGAATGTGTATACACATTGGGGGGTGAATAACTATATCCAACATTTATTGGGTTTTTAATTCATTTAATAAACAACTATTATACTCAAACCTATACCCCATTTAAGTCGAGTGGATCAATGTATAATAGGTATTACATAACCCTACATTGAAATATTGAAATAGAAAAAAATAGCACACAATATTTAAAATTATCATCCTTTATGTGATATCCTACCCCATATAATTTTAGACTCTTATAAAGTACATATATTTTTATCACATTAATTTAAATTTATTAATGGTGCAGCTCAAGTTACACACAAGTTTCTAGAAGCTATAATCCAATTAACTGATACAATATTGTTTATACTAGAAATAGAAGTTCATAAATTTATTTATATGGATAATAACCACATATTATAAAATACAAATTTCTTTACATTGGTTTATAAAAAATCATCAAATGAACACTTGATTAATCGAAAATAATAATTAATGTTTGTTTTTTTGGGATTTAAGTACTCAAATGTCTTCATAAATATACAATTCATATTAAACTATAATATTTATATTTTTTAAGATATATTAATGAATTTTACCATTAATGAATGAAGAGAATCACTTTCCAATTCACTAATGGTCAAAAAATTACAATATAAAGTAGTTGTTGTACAACTAGCCCTTCTTATTTAAAACTTATTATACCTTTTTAACATATTTTATTTCACTATGGTTAACAATACTTCAAAAAATTATTCCCAACTCCGATTCTTCTTTACATATAATGAACTTAGTGTTCAGTCTCCCACTTAATATCTTCTTATTATTATTCTTCAAACATATATGAAAATTAAATGGCAGTATCAACTAACTTTGAGATATTTTTTAAGATATATGTAACATCATGAAAACAAACCTATTTTTAATTATTTTACATAAAAAATCTGATGTAATAATATTTTATTTGAATATGTTTCTCTCTCTCATGCTGTTTGATATGTATTTCTGTGAAAAAAGACAACAATGATGATCAATACAGTTTTTTATTCTTCTATATTTCTTATATACACAACTATTATTTGAACATATTTATCATGTACTCATCACCAAATTTAAAAAAGATATCAAAATTTAATATGAAAAACTAATTTTATTTAAATATAAAAAGATATAGTCTTTGAGTGTCCATTTAACCACATAAATACTTGGAACATTAATAATCATTATCTCTCTAAAATATAATGCTTAAAAAAATTTCATGTTATAATGAGTCGGGATACCACCTGAAATTTATTAAAATTTGTAGATCCCCATGATTTTCCTATATATACATCCAATATTGATGGACTATCATATTTTAACTAAGTGTATACACTAGTTTTGTCGTCACAGTTTCAATTTATAAACCCCACATTTCATGACAGATACCGTAGTCACTTCCATGGAATGTTTTAATACACTATTTTTCACTACTAAATTAAAATCTATCCATGGAATTTTGTAATATTATGGTCTTCTAAAATATCACCATTTTGAAATTCATGCATTTAAACAATTCTCACCACCTCTTATTTGAAAAAAAATCACCCATAATACTCACCACCCAGGTATGGTGATCAAATTAATCCCATTTTACTATCTTGAAATACATATTGTGCTATTTCAGGTTATTCATCTCATCTATGTTCAACATATAATTCATTTTTATCTAGAATAAATTTTTGGTGATGTTTAATACCATTGTAATTAGAACATGAAAATTCATAAGAATTTATTATTTTATATTTATTTAAAATATAAATTCTGGATTTTCCACATACCATTATATAGGTCTGGGCCCCCAATATAGACATTATTAAGCTCACAAATTTACATTATACTAGTCTTAATGGCCAATACATAGGTAATGATGTTCTAAGATTAACATTATATAAGGTATGGTTTTTATTTATTCAATAATGTGGGACTAGAAAAATGCTACACAACCTTTAGGATTTTTGGATACCTTTTTCCATCCAGTATATTTCATTGTTAAATTTAATAAAGAAGTAGAAAAATGGAATCAACTTTATTCTGTAACATCTTATAATTTCCATGTATTATTTTCAAATATTATATAGAATTTTTATTAGACTACGAGATGACACAGTAAGTGATTCTGGGGCTTGGTGTGCCCGAAAGAATGGCTTAGAAAATATTAAAATATTAAACAGCAGTCGCACATAGTTTTTTCTGAATATGATAATTAACATTTAAATGGGTTCTTTAATCATAAAAATGAGGGAACAGTTGCATTCAGAGATACGAATTTACTTTAGGAGGGTCCTAACATTGACCGACGCCGGTCCATTATGGAAAGTAATTTTTTATCATTTAAATAAAAAAATCAATGATGTTTAATTATATTTATAATTACACGATGATGTAGGACAGTTATTATCTTTAATAAAACATTTTAGAAAATTCTGTGTTATCATCATAACTATTTAATTCTTATGAAAGGTAGAGAATGATATCTCTCTAATGAACATCGGTGGATCGAGTATCGATGAATACATGACATCCATTATCCATCGACAAAGGATCCATACTATAGGTAGGGCAGTTGTTTACTTGCGTTTACCTCATTATTGATATCTATGATAAATTTTGACCAATCCATGAATATATGAGTCTTCAGATCAATCGTATTTTATGCGATGGATTTGTTTTGGGTTAGCGGGATTCAATTTAATATTTTTTCTGACCCAAATTCCACATATCTTGATCGTTGACCGAGAATGTTTTCCAAACAATGTTAAACCTTGTCTATATGAATCTCCCCCCATTCAACATGTTTCCCTTCATTGGAACCCTATGGTTCCAATATCAACATTTTCAGGTGGTTCAGAGTAGGATCAAACCCTCATATTCGAGGAAAACTGATAGTAGAGACCGTAGTTGGGTAGATCATGTCTTAAGAACCTGGATATATGATCATAAAAATTTATAGGCATCGTATGATCCATGGTGTTATTATAAGGTACCACCAGTGTATGTCTGACAAGATGGTCTTCCAAAGCATGGTGGTGGTGCTGGTGATGTGAGGCAGTGGTGGCTGGAGTAGCCTACGACGATGGTGTGCGGTGGCCAGCGGAGTCCCTGAGAGATGCAACAGGCAGACCACATGGGATACGCATGGTGTGGGGGATGCGGGATAAGGTGAGTCAAGTGGTTCCTAAGAGGATCCACGAGTAGAGTCTATAAAGTTCACGCTACCTGGGGACAAGGATGTGGTATCGTGTGAGAGTTCCAAGCTCGCGGGTGTTGACAGACATGGCTGGGATGCAGATCTAGAGCCTACGAGCGAGCTAGAATGTCCTGGAGTAGTATGCTAGAAGACCCAGTAGCCTAAGGTCGGATATGCTGGTCAAGAGATGGTCGGCCTGAGTAGGATAGACCGAAATTTCGGGTCGAGTGCAAATGGATCGGGCCCGGGCCATCAAGCTAGGATGTCTGGTTGAATCGAGTCAGACACGTGACAGTCAACCCTAGCCACGGTCGACCGTGTCAGTCGATCGAGTTTCCATGCAACCACAATAGTTGATAGACGGTCAACCACATGTAAGGGAGGACTGGGTGATCAACCTTGGTGGTCAACCAATATGGTTGGTAGACCAGTTTTATGTTCAGTCCACTAGCTAAATGCCCTTCCTCATTTTGAAATATTCAAACACCCTTAACAATCAAACTGTGGGTCTGTTTGGTGAACAGGTTGCGGGATTGAGACCCATGCGATGAATTAGTCTTTGAGAGACACTTTAACTGAGTTTTTTTGAATTTGTAAATACAAACATAGGCTTGATGAGTGAGTTATTTTGGAACAAGCACGCTTTCAGTGGAATCATGTTGCTGGTTCTGACCTCGAGACAACAAGACATACTGAGACTATGTGTCTTATCGAGACTACATGTCTCATTAAGACTCCAATTATTTTCAGGACTGACAATCTCATCAAGACTATTTATCTTATTGACACTAGATGTTTAGGGATTATATAATATAATCATGTTTTTCTTATTATAGAATCATACCCTTGTGAGTTGACTATGTAACAACATTGTGTTATACTTCATGTACATCATTGTGGTATATTTGTTGTACTTTATTGTGGTATAATTCATGTATTTCATCATGATATATTTGATATATTTATATTTTTTATACTCTATAAATTTCTTAGTTGTATTTATATGTGGTTTTGGGTTGTCCTACTAAGTATTTTTTTACTCACCCACGCATGGGATTTCCCCGCATGTGATGTGTCTTGTAAAGATGATCAGTGATTTGACAGAGGCCTAGGTAGACCCGAACCAGTTGATGCTTAAAGAGACAAAACAATTAAGGTGTTCCCTTACGGATTCAGATAAATGTCTAGTACCTTTCCCTTCAGGTATGGTTTTTTTGTAGATGATTTCTGGAACTTTTTAATTAAATTTTACAGACTCCTTTTTGTGTGGGATTTTATCCTGGCCCTATTTACTTTCCAGTTTTCTAACATTTTACATTGTTTCTTGGGGTCTTATTAGTATGCATACATTTTTACATATTTTATTACAATTCTTAATTTTAGGGTTGGAGACATGTGTGTGGGAAATGTTACATAGTAAAATGCCTCCCATTTGTTGGATATTCTTACTCAGTGCTAGTCCATATCCCCTGGCCTATTAGAGGTGCGATTGGGGAAGTCATGTAATCGGACTCTATAGGACATGTTAAGAAAGAGTGGTATCACTGTGGTCATTTCTACTGAAGGTAAATAGTATGTGAGATTGGTTTGTGGAAATAGTGTTAGGTGTTTTGAGTTCATCATTCAGTCTAGGGAATCTAATTATGGTGTGGGGGACAATGTATCCATACACCAGGACTATGGATTTTTCTTTTCAACTCATCAAATGGAAAAATGGTCATAAGGAAAATAATGGTACATGCATCATAAGAGATTTGGGTGTGTTCTCATGCCCTTCTCGTGTCAGCTCACCAGGTATAATCTATTGAACACGGTATATCTTGTTCTATTTCAGGATGAATCCACAAAAACATCAAGGTTGGATTCTGTTGTGTGATCCTGAGGATGATCCTCCTAAATACGAGGCATAAATAAAAGAGAATTTACTAGAGATAGCACATCAAGGTAGTTTACTATTGATATCACCACCCATTGAGTAGATGATACTACCATTGATACCAGTTGAGGATGCACCTATGCTGAGTGAATTTCATGAGTATTAAAGGCAGCTACCTCTTAGGTTTTATAGTGAGATAAACCCAATATGTAACACCCCGATATTTTATGAGAAATATTATTTTTAATTTCTTTGATGTCGTGTTTTGTACTCTACACCAAGATTATAATGTTCTATATGCAACACCGTATTAGCTTGTAGTATACACAAACACTATTTTTGGCTTCTGTTGCACGCAATAGTGACCTTCCTCAATAGTGTGTGTTGTACACAATACCATGTTTCACTAAACAATGATATATTGTTCTTATGAACTAGCCATTTTGAATAGTATTAACTGCATTTTGAGTTATATAACATTATCACTCATCATACACAGATTATAGAAAATGGTATGAGAACAAAATAAATTTGTCGTGTAAAATAAGTATTTTTAAAAAAATGCAGTTTTGTTGCCTTTTGATAGAGCACCCACATTAAATCTAGTTTTTCCCAAATTTGTGAGTTCAATTTGACAAAAAAAAGTTATTAATTTCAATAATTATATAAAAATTTACTTTGGATAATTTTTTATTATTTTTTTGTTAATTTTCATATTTTGATTCATAGTAAAAATAAGCTAAATTTTAATTAAAAACAACTTTTTTCATCAAGATAATTTATATGGTTAAATTATAATATTGATTAGTTTTAAAGTATAAATAGAAAATATTTTTACAATTTAATATAATGTATTACATTATCATTAATTTTTCATTGACTTCATAAGTAAAAACATTTCAATCTTTTTAATGTTTTAACTTTTAAAAACCGTTTTCTCAACAGTGGGATTAATTTTAAATTAAATACTGAATCTTCTGTGTTTTGAATTTGGAAAAATGAATTCCATTATTGGAATCAGTAGGTCCAAATTATGTTAATAGGCTAATTTTTATTTTTAGACATTATGAATAGTAACTATGGTAAATTTTATTTACTACAATTAAAGGTAAATCAGCTAATTAAGGGTAAAAATAAGATTATTAAATTATTCTAACACCTGCAAAAAATTTATTGGATGAATAAAAATCGACCCATATCACCTAAGGGTCGGAATAGATTCATTTCATGGACTTTTGACCATGAAAAGGATGTAATTATTATTAAAACCAAAGAAAGTGACAACATGTCACTCTCTTATATCTTATAAGTGTAATAATTTTAATTTAGTGATAATCTTGATAATACATCAAACATAAATATTCACCTAAAATTGAATAAAATTATATATATCATGTGAATATATTTATATTTTTTAGGATTAATTAATTATAATTAATGGTGAAAGAATAGTGATGTAGAAATTATTTAATTGATCAAAATATCAAAAAAATGGGTTTAAAATTATTAAAATAAATATTATATGAACTATTTAATGTGATATCTAAATTTTCAAGAATAATATTACATGTTAGGGATATACTAAATATTTTTTTTCGAATATATCTGCTGTTTGATTTTTATTTATATTCAAATAATTGAATAGCGTCAAAATTAACACTATTGAAATTTTATAAAAATAACATATTATTTAATTGTTTAAAAATCACAATTTTTTTTAATAATTATAAATTGAAATTTATATGGTCTAAAATGTCATAATGTATCCAATTATGAAAAATTCACAACACGTAAGTATGTATTTATAAAAATTTAGAATTTAGAATCTTATTAACAAAAATAAAATTAAATAGATTAAATAAGGATAAAAGAAAATGATAAGGATTATTATAAATTCCCAACATGTCAAAATTTTATTGTTTTACGAGATTAACACCCTATACCGTCTCATCATCAAATTTGAGTCATTTTGGAGCTTTCCAAAAGTACCCCATTCTTCTCTTATAAATGGTCACCTCCTCCCTCCCCTATTTAAAACAGTTTGATCATTCAATCTCGGCCAAAACCTTTCCATTACCCTTATAAACGTCCCTAGAAACATTATAGAGGTCCTGGTCTTCTCAAAAGGCCAACATTAGTCCCTTAAGAGATTGTTCAAAGGAAGTGCATCAAAGAAGAGGTAATCTCTTCTACCGATTCTTTCAAATTTATTTCTTCTTCTACTACCTATTCTTTAGTTGATTCATTATAAACTAATAACATCAGTATAAATAATATATTGATATGTTATTATAATTATTAAACAACCCTATTTCACCTTCTGTACATCCTACGAAAAATGAAATCACCGCGCGTGCGTACGTACGGAATACCGTCTCCACAGTGTGGTGTAATCTATTTTTCCACCACCATACTTGGAAGGTTATAATGGTGGAAATAATAACTATATATGATTATTATAAATTTATTATAATTATGAGATATTATATCATCCACTCCAATTCCATTCAATAATTATGAGAATAATATCATCGCTCGTGCGTACGTACGAATTACCGTCTCCATGATGCGATGCGATTCATTCTCCTTGTTAAGCATTAGAGAATGATTATAAAATATATATAATAAGTAATCATGAAATATGTGACATAATAATGCTACTGGATTTATGTATATAAATTTCATTATTTCCATTCAATTTAATAAGGAAAAGAAAACAGTGTTCATGCGTACGTACGGCCTACCGTCTCCTTGAACAGTGTATTTCATTCCATTTATCAATCTATTATATATATTCTGAATATATATTATATATAAATCATGTTTTCCATTCTGGAAGTAAGTAACCATTATCTAAGTAATTATATGAATAATAACAAGTAAAAATACACATGATGAATGAAACAATTTTACCCAAAACACAGCTTTAACATGGAATTTGCAAATAAATGGGTAATATAAACTCGTATGTAAATCATATATGATATCATAAATATTATTATGGTTCTGATACAGGATAATAATACATTTAAACCCACTATACAAGAGTCTCAGACACATACTGATGAAATTACACATAAGGTAAGGGATAATTATTCCAATCTCATTCTTATCCGAGATTGTTTTTTTGTAAGTATTTACTGGGGTTATATTTATCATCAATGTCCATGTTTTATAAAAAATGTTTCCAAAATGTTTTTAATATTCTTCTAAGTATGTTTAAAGTCCTTTTTAAACCTTCTTATCTTTTAATATTTGGTATGGATGGAATCATTCTTTTTTTTACAGTATGAGGTACTTTGCGACTTTTCCTCAAAAAGTACGAGGAAAATGTTTTTTAACATATACGGAATGAACAGATTTTTACAGTTTCATAACACATTATTTTCATGAATATTTCTCTACATTATTTCATGATTATTTTCAATGAAATATTTTTATTTTATAATTACGTGTCAATTATTGAAAAAATTTGATATTGAAGAAGAAAGGATATTTTCCTCAAGAATTAATTTCAAGTGTTTTATCAAAACTATTACCCATATCAGATGACATTATGATTATGTTTCAAGTATAATGTCTCTATTATTTACATGGTTTAATTATTCTTATGATGAAATGATATCCATTTGTTTTATACGGATTATTTTATGATAGGATGATGTTTATGAAACCCATTTTACTCTTTGGGTTATTATGATTTATTTATGTTTATTTTATGGCACACAAAAGAATGATTTAGTTATGAGATTTGTGGGACCTATAAATCCCTTAAATGTATTGAGTAATGATTTATATCTCATGATATAGACATGGCAGGAACAGTAAGTAAAATCCGGTTCAGTAATATAGGGTAGGAACGATTGGTAATCCCAGTTCAGTAATGGACTTTGTCCACTATGATAGTCTTGGTAGCAATGCCATGGCTACTATGGAAATCATATCATGTGATTAATTGTTTTCCACAATTACATGTACTATTCCAATTATATTTTATCCTGATTAATGGTCTTTTCTGATCTATTCCTTATGTACTGCCAATATTTAGGTCATTACTCTTTTTTTTACGTTCAAATGTTTATGTATTGTTTGATGTTATCCATGTTTACCCTTACTAAGAATCTGAGCTCACCCTTTTTGGGTTTTCTTTTTCCTAGGATATAAATAAAGGTTTTAGGTAAGAAAAAAGGGTATGATCTTTATTGGAGATGTTGAAGATCTTTCACCATGATTAGAATATTTTGTTCTGAGTTTCCAAAGACACTAAACTATTACAGTCCTTGGGTGTATATTTTTGTTATGTATTAAGTATTATTCAAAATTAATGTAATTTCCATGTACTTCATGCTTTGGGTCTCTATAGTTGGTATCAGAGGAAAGGTTTATTTATCCTTTGGAAACAAGTATGATAAAACTTTAGTCAGATCCCTAGATATATTTCTATGGTATGTCTAGGGATGCCCGTAAGGTTAAGTATAATGTATAAGTTACAATCCATGAATTATTATAAAGATCATGAATAACATTGGATTAAACCTATGATGTTATAGATTGAACATACTCCCCCTAGATTATGTTGTTTTCTAAGTATGATTTTTACCTCTCACATTAATCTTTTTGGGTTTTAGAATATGGCTGGAAACACGAATATTAACGGTAATGGAGGTTATGATGGACAATGGTATGATATTATTCATGAGAAACCAAATTAAATAGGATTTGGAATTCCAATCATCATTATTATTCCTAATCATAAATCTAAATATATTATCCATAATCTCAACTTTGGTATGTTTCTTGACTCAGATAATAAGAGAAAGATGGAGTTTCATGATGGTCATAGAGGAATGAAAGTTTGATTTCCATCATGTAAATCATGTGGCAAGAGGATTCAGGGAGAATGTTTCGAAGGAACTAGAACATGCTTTTGGTGTTGAAAAGAAGGATATAAAGACACTAATTGAAAAGGAAAAGAGTCAATTAACCCCATGGACAAGGATAATGGTATTTCTCAGACATCAACAATGGTAAAATGTTTTAAATGTGGAATGTACAACCATAATGCAAACTAATGTCCTCAGGGAAAATCTCATGATGATAATCAGCATGGTCATATTAGTAGTATTAATGTTGATGATGATGAAGAGACTACAAATGATATATGAGGTGAAAGAAGTTTTGAGGAATAAAATTATGACGCTTGGTCAATTGTCTAAAAAGGTATTGGAATGATTGTATGTTTATTAAGAGTTTTTTTGTATAGCTAATTTAATGGTACTATGGAATAAAGAAACATCAAAGGATTGTTACACTACTATTTTTCCTAAAGTATTTGAAAGTATACGTTGAATGGTACCTGTAACCATGAAAGGTTATTCAGATATTTTTAGAAAGTAGATGATATGCGCGTAATGAAGGAATAAAGAGATAATGATATTTTTGATAGTATTAATGAGCTCTTGACTGGTTTAAGCACCAAGTGATATCATGGTTTTCGTATATAGATTATTTTCTGGGATTTTGGTATATAGAAAGAGTTAACTTTTGACAGCATTCATGTTTTAAATAACGTTCTATGGTAATTCATGTTTCAAGAGAATACATGATTAAGGTCTTCACGTGTTTGTAATATGACCAATAAGATATATCTTATGATAAATGAGGGATAAATGATGGTAATTTCATTCTTTGTATATGACCTCTCTAGTAATATTTTTCTTTATACTATGAGATTGGATAGAAGTTTTTTTGGATAATCCTAAGGATTGGAATGGATTAAGTTAGACATCATTGTTTAAGGCTAGAACTTTTTGATATTATTTCTGAAATGTTATAATAGTATAGTTTTAGAAATAGGACAACCCGTAGGATGAGCAACAACCCATCGCGTTAGACAAGGATGCGAGAATCAAACCCACAACTGATGTGCGACATGACATTATCACCTATGATTGGCCAACAAAAAGTCCCGGATTAGTAGAAATTAGTTTTATTTAATTAATAGGTATGATAGTTGAAGTATAAGTAATGTTATGGAATCATATATTTTTTATCTCACCTAAGAAGGACCTATGTATATTTAATAACTTTTGATAACTTTTTGACACATATGGAATAACATTATCATTTTATAGAATGATCTGCTAACATTTCAAGAAGGAAAAATTCACATTCAATTTATTAAATAAGAGATGAAGTGGAAATTGTTCATGGAATGACCAATGATAATATTACCATAATATCAAGTAAGTATTTATCCTTGTACAAACAATTCATCAACTTTAGGGAAATGATCTGGAAAACCAAAAATGTTGTCCTAGTACCCTCATATCCAAATTATTATATGGTGCCTTAGATCGTCACAAATTTATGGCTTTGTGATTATTGGATTTTTTATAGCCGTGTTCTCTACAACTCTCCATTAGAATGCGATGGTTATATTTCTCTTCGATATCTATATTTTCACCTATGTTCTCCTATGTGGAAACCCAATGATTAGTAAATTTTGTTAACCGTTACATTTCATACATTAGTTTTTAAAATTATGTTTTAGTATTTCTTTTTACGATGTGAGTTTATATGAAACAAACTTTCAAGTTGTAAAACATTTATAACCCCGATGAATTTAGATGGAAAAATTCATTTTAAGGGGGTGTAGGATGTAACACTCAGAGATTTTATGAGATTTATTATTTTTAATTTTTTTATGTCTTGTGTTGTATGATACACTAAGATTAGAATGCACTATATGCAACACCGTATTATCTTTAAGTATATGCAAACACTATTCTTGGCTTGTGTTTCATGCTAGAGAGACCTTTTTCAATAGTGTGTGTTGTACGCAATACTGAGTTTCTCTAAACAAAAATATATTGTTCTTATGAACTAGCATTTATAAATAGTATTAATCAAATTTTGTATTTTATAACATTATAACTCATCTTACACATATTATAGAACATGGTATGAGAACAAAATAATTTTATTTGGTTAAAATAATTATTTTTCAAAAAATGCATTTTTTCCACCTTTTGATAGCACGTCCATATTAAATATAGTATTTGACACATTTATGAGTTCAATTTGACAATATAAAGTTATTAAATGCAATAATTATATAAAAATTTACTTTGAATAATTTTATAAAATTTTTCTGTTAACATTCATATTTTGATGAATAGTAAAAATGCGCTAAATTTTAATTAAAAACAACTTTTTTCATCAAGATAATTTATATTGTTAAATTATAATATTGGATTTTTTTAATGTATAAATCGAATATATTTTTACCATTTTAAATAATATAGTACATTATCTTGAATTTTACATTGAATTCATAGGTAAAAACATTTCAATCTTTTGCAATGTTTTAACTTTTAAAACTCGTTTTCTCAACAACAGGAATAATTTTAAAATAAATAATACAAATTCTGTGTTTTGAATTTGGGAAAATAGATTACATATTTGGAATTAGTAGGTCTAAATTATTTTAATAGGCTAATTTTTATTTTTAGACATTATGAATAGTAACTACGGTAAATTTTATTTACTCTAGTTAATGGTAAATCGGGTAATTAAGGGTAAAAATATGATTATAAAATTACCCTAACACCTGCCAAAATTCAATTAGATGAATAAAAGTAGACCCATATCACCTAAGGGTCATAATAGATTCATTTAATAGACTTTTGACCATGAAAATGATGTAATTTTTATTAAAACCAAAGAAAGTGACAACATGTCACTCCTTTATATCTTATAAGTGTAATAAATTTAATTTAGTGATAAACTTAATAAAACATAGAACATAAATAGTAACCAGAAATATAATAAAATAATATTCATCGTGTGAATTTATTTAGAATTTTTATGGATTATATAATTACCATTAATGGTGACACAATAATGATGTAGAAATTATTTTATTGATTTAAATATCAAATAAATTGTTTTAAAAATATTAAAATAAATTATATATGAACTATTTAATGTGATCTAAGAATTTTCAAGATTAATATTACGTGTTAGGGTTATATTAAATATTTTGGTTTGAATATATCTTTTGTTTGGATTTTATTTAAATTCAAATAATTGAATTGTGTCACAATTTACACTATTGATATTTTATAAAACTATCATATTATTAAATTGTTTAAAAATCACAAAAATATTTATAAATTAATAATTGAAATTTATATGGTCTAAAATGGTATAAAGTATCCAATTATTGACAATTCATAACACATAAGTATGTATTTATGACAATTAGGAATTTAGAATCTTATTACCACAAATAAATTTATATAGAGTTAAAAAGAATAAAACAAAATGATAAGGTTTAAAATAAATTTCCAACGTATACAAATATTATTGGGTGATGCGATTACAACCCTATATCATCTCATGTTCTATTTTGAGTCATTGTGGTGGTGTTTTTGTGGGGTTTGAGTTTACTGTAAATTAATATTTTCGAGGTTTCCAAAAGTTCCCCTCGTCTCTCTTATATAAGGGAACCTCCTCCCTCTCCACTTCACAACATTTTGAGCCTTCAATATCGGCCAAAGCATGCCCATTTCCCTTCTATAGTTCCCAAGAAAAATATTAGAGGTTCTGGTCTTCTCAAAAGTCCATCATTAGTGCCTTAAGAGGAAGTGCAAAGGAAATGCGTCGAAGAAGAGGTAATCTCTTCTACAGATTCTTTCAAATTTATTTCTACTTATACTTCCTCTTATTTAGTTGTTTAATTATAATGTAATAACATCAGTATAAATAATATACTTATATGTTATTATAAATTGATAACAACCCTATTTGATCTTATATCCTCCTATAAAAAATGAAATCACCTCGCATGCGTACGTATGGAATACCGTCTCCACACGGTGGTGTAATCTATTTTTCCACCACCTAACATGGATGGGTATAATGGTGGAAATAATAACTATATATGATTATTATAACATTATTATAATTATGAGATATTATATCATCCACTCCAATTCTTTTCAATAATTATGGGAATGATATCATCGCTCGTGCGTACGTACGGATTACCATATCCACGATGCGATGAGATTCATTCTCCATGTTAACCATTCAAGAATGATTATAAAGTATATATAATAAGTAAAAATGAAATATATGAAATATTAATTCTACTATATTTATGTATATATATATATAAATCATTTACTTCCATTCAATTTAATAGGGAAACTAAAACAGCCTTCATGCGTACGTATGACCTACCGTCTCCATAAACGGTGTATTTTATTCCATTTATCGATCTATTATATATATATATTCTGAATATAAATTATATATAAATCATGTTGAACATTATTGAAGTAATTAATCATGATCTAAGTAATCATATGAATAATTACAATTCAAAACACGTACGATGATTCATACAATTTTACACAAAACACCGCTTTAACATGGAATTGGCAAATGAATGGGAAATATAAACTCGTAAGTGAATCATATATGATATCATAAATATTATTATGGTTCTGATAATAGTTAATAATATGTTTAAACCCACTATATAGGTGTCTCAGACACATATGGATGAAATTGTAACTAAGGTAAGGGATAATTATTCCAATCCCTTTCTTATTCGAGATTGTTTATCCGTAAGTGTTTACTAGGGTTATATTTATCATCCATGTCCATGTATTATAAAAAATGATTTCATAAAGGTTTTAATATTTATCCATGTATGTTTAAAGTAATTTTTACTCCTCATTTACTTTTACTATGTGTTATGGATGGAATCATTATTTTGTTTACCATACGAGGTACTTTTGGACTTTTTCGGCAAAAGTACAAGGAGAATATTTTATAAATTATACGGCATGTACAGATTTTTACGGTTTCATAGTGCCTTATTATCATGAATATTACCCTACATTATTTCATTATGATTTACCACAAAATACATTTATTTTAAAATTACATGGCATTTTGTGAAAAGAAAATGATTTTGAAGAAGAAAGGATATTTTCCACAAGAATTCATTTCAAGTGTTTTATCAAAACTATTTCCCATATAAGATGACATTATGATTACGTTTCAAGTATAATGTATCTATTATTTACATGGTTTTATTTTTATTATAATAAAATGTTATCCATTTGTTTCATATGGATTATGTTATGATGGGATAATTTTTATGAAACCCATTTTATTCTTTGGGTTATGATGAATGATTTATGATTATTTTCTGGCACACGTAAGAATGATTTAATTATCAGATGGGTGGGACCTAAATCTCCCTCCAATTCATTGGGTAATGATTTATATCTCATGATATATACATGACTAGAACAGTAAGTAAAATCCAGTTCAGTAATAAAGTGCTGGAACGGCTGGTAAACCCGGTTCAATAATAGAATATGTTCACTATGATGGTCTTTGAAGCAATGCATTGGCTACTATAGAAATAATATCATGTTCTTAATGGTTTTCTATAATTACATGTATTTTTTTCATGATATTTTATCATTATTAATGTTTTTTCTGATCTATGCCTTTTTTAATGCCAAGATTTAGGTCATTACTCATGTTTTATATTAATGTTTTTACGTTGTAAGGTTTATGGATTGTTTGATGTTCTCCATGTTTAAACTAACCAAGCATTTTAGCTCACTCTTTTTAGGTTTTATTTTCCCTAGTATATAAATAAATATTTTAGGAAAGAAAAAAATGGGATGAACTTTGTGGGAGATGTTAAAGATCTTTCACCATGATTAGAAGATTTTGTTTTAAGTTTCCAAAGACACTAAATTATTACGGTCCTTGGGTGTCTGTTTTTGTTATGTATTAAGTATTCTACAAAAACAATGTAATGTCGATGTACATAAAACATTGGGTCTCTACCCAATGTTCATTGAGGATTGGGTATAGGTAGTTACGCATCTCTTATTCCTCTCGAAGATGCCTTATGATCAAATGGCAGTCCAAGTGGTGAGCCTTTTTCAGCGCTCAGTGTGGCACTGGTGGATCTTAGTTACCCAAAAACACGATGAGATAATTCTCCCTTGAGAATAATTTGAGAATATGTTCAGAGTGGAGTTATTTAGGGCTACATTAAACACAATGAACATATGGGAGCTTCTAAATATATACCAGAGTAGTGAGATAGTGGTGGAGTACTTAGTGAGATATATTAATCTTTCTTTCTACATCAAGAATATGAGACAAGACCTGTTCATCTAATCTCATTACATCAAGTTTTTCTTATTACAAGAGATCAGGTAATCCCTTATATCCCTTATAATTCCCACTTTTGCAGGGATACTAGAGAGTTATTTTTTAGTAGAGAGTGTTCTATCAAAGAAGACACTGATAGTAGAAGATACCACTAGGCGCTATGTAGATGAGTCATCGGGAGAAGGTACCCAACAGCAGTCACAAATACCTAATACAGTATATCACTCTAGGGAATGACCCTAGTTAACAAGATCATTACTGAGGGGATCCTTGGGATGAGCGAGTTAGCTGATGGGATAAACTGTGTTACCCATGCGGCTTCTAGGGGAATATGGTTCCTGATTTCCTGAACAAACACACGAATGATCAGGATATGTCCTAGGAACCACTGAGATAGATGCAAAAGGAGGAACATGGTGGTCTGCATGGTGGTGGATGTTTAATATTAGAAGACAATGTTGTAGTAGGTGGGTTGATGATCGATTTATTACCACCACCAGCACCAGGTGGTCCACAACAGGCTCAAGGAGCTGGTGGATAGGGACAAGGCCAACATGAGGCAATAAGGAATTATGAACTTGAGGATCTTCGTATTATAACATGCATGATCTATGTATTTCATTTTTAGTTTTAGTTTTGATAGAAAAATTTTCAACACATTATTTTCTTCTCACCACCCTTATTCGAGAATCATATATTTTGGGGATAATGTTGGATCGACCCTTAGGTTTAGATACTCTTATGAGTATATATTCCTTGATCACACACTAGATCTGATAGTGTGACTATATTATTTTAATATAGAGTTTCAGTTTCGTTTTATTTATTGTGGTATCGAGGCCTTACAACTTTATTCTCGGTATAGGCAGGTTGTCCGCAATCTATGCTCATATTGAGTGTTTTAGGCACAGACTACAGTGTGTCAGTAGTGGTGGGAACATGTTTTGTATTGTTACTAAAAAGGGAACGCATGAAGTTCATGATGGAATCACATATAGGAGGGTGCATCTGATCACACATCAGATGTCTAGACTGACCCTCGGTGTTGTAGATGAGATGATTCCCCCGTTTCCTATAGTGGTGGAGGAGTACATGACCGTATTTCTTGAGGATGTTCTAGTATCATATACAAAAAGATAGGTAGAATTCTATACTGATCAATACCATGAGACAACACCAATATTTACACATTCATATCATATGGATCCAGTAGAGGTTTTTCAACATAGGGTTTAATAGGAGGACTTAAAGAAGAAGAGATTTGTTAGATCCGGTGTTTCACTATGGGGAACCCTAGTTTTTTTCCTAGAAGAAATTTACGAGCATGAGTTTAAGTGTGGACTTCTCATTCCTGAATCAGGTGATCACGAAGAACATGTATTAAATATTGAGTATTGATGACCTATATTATCAGTTTAAAGGGGTGCGGTGGTTCATGATGATTAACCTCATATATTTCTATCACCAGCTTCATGTACGGGATGTGGAAAGAGTGAAGAGAACTTTAAGATAGAACTTCGACCAAAATGAGTTCATGGAGATTCTGTTCATCATGAAGAACACCCATGTAGTTTTTATGAGGCTCATGAATAGGATATTCCAGCCCTACATAGATATGTTTGTGGCAGTCTTAATTGATGACATGCTAGTGTGCTCAGCGTATGAGGAGGAGCACACAAGACCCTTGAATATGGTCCCAAATATACTTAGTGTGAACCAACTATATGGGATTCCCACAATGTTTTAGTTCTGAACTCTAGAGGCCCATATTATGGGATACATCATTTTATATAGTCGATATTCAATGGATCAACCAAATATTGAGATAGTGCATTCTTGGGAACCACCCAAGAGTGTTATCGAGCTATGAAGTTTCTTTTGATAGTTTGTGTATTATCGGAGGATTGTACCTAATAGTTTTCAGAGTATCAGAATCCTTGACAACATTTACATGAAATGGGGAATCCTTTTGTGTGGACAAAGAAGTTCAAGTATAGTTTTTAGATGTTTATGTAATGATTTTCGAGTGCCCCCATCTTGAGATTACCCAAGGAGGGTGTCAAGTATGTATAATTTTGTGATGCATTACAAAACGGGAATTGTTGTGTCTAGATACAGGTGAAATCAGTGATTAATTATTTCCCATGATTGTTTTCACCACACAAGAAGGATTTCATGACCCATGATCTTGAGATAGTGGTAGATTTCTTCAAATTGATGACGTGGAAACTCTACATAATGGTTGAGTGATTTCTCATCTACTTTTACCACAAGAGACTTAAGAATGTATTCTCTTAGAAGGACCTCAACAGGAGATAGAAGTTATGTCTAGAGTTCCTCCCTAACAATGAATTTGAGATTTTGTATACTCTTAAGAAGGGGAATGTGGTGGCAGATGCTCTCTATAAGAGATCGTGTTCTCAATGGTCGAATGAGGCGTTATAGAAGATTAACTTGTGTTAGATATCATTTTTAGAAGAATATATAATAGATTGCCTCTAGTCAATGGTTTCCATCCCTCCATTCCTACTATGAGTTGGGTAAGAACATATCAAAGATACCGACTATGAGATATTACATGATCAAATGTCTAAAAGGAAAGCTTATGATGGATATTTGAAATGTGGGGAGCACATCGTTATATTTAGAGGATTCACATTGCTTAAAATGGCATTGTGGGAGGACATCTTATGGGAGTTCCATACATCCACTTTGGTGGAATATCCTAGTGTGGTGAAGATTTACCAGGACCTCCAACATTAGTTCTGGTTGTCCAGGATGAAGAAGTTTGTCGTAGAGTTTGTTTCTATATGCCTCACTTGTAAGCATGTGATGGCTGATAACCCGATTTCAATGGGTTTTTCTAAACCCATTGAGGTTCCAATGTGTATGTGGAATGTGACATCGATGGACTTCATGGTATTTTTACCAAGTATATATATTAGATCATAATACCATCTTGTTTTATCATTGAGTGACTCACCATGCTGGACCTCTTCTTGGAAATTCAGCAGTAGAGTTCAATAGAGAGATTAATAAGCCACTACATGCATAAGATAGTTAGAATCCATGGAGTCCCACTAACGAAAGTCTAATATCATGATGCTCACTTTAAATCCAAATTTTAGAAGGGATTGTAGGAGGTGTTCTAAAATCCGCTACACGTGAGCCCAATATTTCACCAACAAATATACAACCAGACAGAATAGACCATTTAGGGTTTGGATGACATGCTATATGCTTTCATACGAGATTTTTTTCATAGTTGGGAGAATCACCCACCTCTAATTGAGTTTTCATAAAACAAAATCTACCTTTCCAACATTAGTATGGAACTTTTTGAGGCATTGTACAATAGACCATGTGGGTTACCACATTGTAAGAGGGATCCTGGAGAGTCAGCACTCGTGGACCTAGAGTTGGTGGAGGAGACTACATAGAAGGTGCATATCATCCATGAGTGGATGAATACTACACCGAGTCGTCATTATTCTATTGCTGACTGTTTGAAAAGACTTTGTAGTTCAGGGAGGGATATCATGCTTTCATTTAGGTTTCTTCTAAACACACGATACAATTATTTGGAAGGGGTGGAAGGATATCCTTGAGATTCATCGTACTTTTCCATCTTCTACGTTTATTTGGAGACATGGAATAATACTTAGATATACCTCCATAGTTAGAGCGTGTGGACGATGTCTTCTAGGTGCTACAATTTTGTTTATATATACATTTGAATTGGATTTCATTTATTTAAATACCTATGTTGGGGAGAATGTAACATATTGAAATTTCCATGTATTATTTTTATATATTATCTAGAATTATTTTGACATTGGGGACTAAGAAGACATGTGATTTTGAGACCCAGTGAGCCTGGAACAATTTTTGAAAAAATATTAAAATATTAAAGAGCATGTAAACATCGTTTTTCTAAAAAAGTTGAATTACATATAAATAGATGCTCAGATCGTAAATCTGGGGGAATCGTTCCCTTTAGATAAGAAAATTTACCTTATGTGGTGCATAAGATCGATTGGTGAAGGTCAACTGTGAAATGTTTTCTTTGGATGATTACAAAAACAAAATAAATGATGTTTTATTTTATTTTTCATTACTGGGAAATTAACAATGGTTTTGTTAATAAACCATGTTAAAGAATTTATGTTTATCGAAATAACCTAGGAGTTTTAATTAATGGAAGAGAATAATATCTCTCCAATGAACACCAGAGGATCGAGGAACTATGAGAACACAACATCTGTTCTTCATCAATAATGGACACAAAATCTTGGTGAGGCAGTTGTTTCTTTGTGTTTTCCCCATTATTTATTATTAAGATGAACGAAGACTAATACATGAACATAATATCTATTATATTGATCGTATGTTGAGGGAGGGACTTTTTATTTTTTTGTTGGATTCGATTTTATCTATTTATTAACCCAAATACCTAGTATCTGGATCATTAAACAAGAATGATTTTCTAATGATGTTAATCCTTTATAATGTGTATCTATACCTCTATTAATTGTTTTCATCACCATTAGAATGCTTCATTTCCATGAACGATATTCTCGGGTTGTTCCGAGCATTATAATACCCCTATCATTGAGGTGAACAAACAATAGAGGCTCCATTAGGGTAGATTGGGTCATGAGGAACACATATCTATGATCACAATAATTTCTTTTTGTTAGAGAAGCACTGATGGTACCGAGAAGGAACCACCGATGTGGTGGTCTGGCGAGGCATGGTGTCGTCGAATACGTTACTAGGTTACTATGGATGGAGGGGTCTGTGGCAGTGGTTGGAGGTAGAAGTGTGTGACAAATAGGGAAGGTTGTAAGTGATGTGGTAGGTAGACCATGTGGGAGATGTGAGGTGCAGTGGTTGCAGGACATGACAATGCCAGCTGTTCAATAACAGTGCTTCGAGTGATGATTACGATCAGAATGAGAGTTTGGGACGTGGAGGTAGTGAATGCATGGGAGCAGCATACCAGTGGGGTTCGGAGGACATGGATAGGATGCAAAGCTGGAGAGGGCCAGTGATCTAGAGTAGGATGAAGTATCGAGCTTGGGAGGATAGTGGGTTGAGGGGGTCTATGCAAGAGCAGAGTGTGTCAAGATGAATGATATTGGCTGGCAAGGTGCGCAAGTACAAAATGGAGTGGGCCAATCCCAATGGTCTGGGTTGACCCATCAGATCACGTCAGACCACCGGTCATCTGTCTGCGCCACTGTCGACTGAGCAACCGCCTGACCACGGCATCTGGAAGACGGTCGACCACCATGGCATCTTGTGTGGACACAACACAATCAATTATAGGGGAGGAAATACTGGGTGGTTGACCTTTCCGGTCGACCATATCGGTTGACCGTCACGATCGGTCGACAATCCTAGTTGCCTTCTCCCTTCTGAAAATATCAAATGCTCGTTACATTCAAATAAGGAGTCTTTTTGACAAACCATTTACGGTTTTGAGATCATTAAAAAGAGAATTTCGATTTACGGTACCCTAATTGAGTTTTTTATTAAAGATTTCATATGATTGAAATTCATTAAGAATGAGTTATCCTAAAATGAGAATTCAAAGAGAGGAATCGTATAGCATACTGTGACCATGAGACTATGTGACATAGCCATACACCATGTCCTATCGAAACTACATATCTTACAAAGAAAAAAAATTTATCGCGACTTAATGTCTCATAAAGAATATGTGTATTATCTATGTTGGGTGTTTTTCGGATTATGTCAGATAATTATTTTTTTGCACAATATATACCTATACTTGTGTAAGATGACTTTGTATCTTTATTGTGGTATACTTTATATAAGTATTTTTGGTATATTTCCTTGATTTCATTTTTGTATACATCATATATTTATTCGTTCTATATTTGGTGTATTTTATTGTGGAATAATTCATTTATTTCTTAGTGGTATTCCATTTTTGGTCTTGGGTGTCCTTCTGAGTATTTTTTTACACACCCCAAAATGGGATTTGAAAAAAATTTATGTGTCATGTGTAGACAATCAAGGATTTGATATAGTCCTAGGTGGACTATCACTATGTAGTTCATAGAGAGACTATAATTTCAAGGTGTGCTCTTATGGATTCAGACAACTATCCAGTACCGTTCTATTTAGGTAGGGTTTTCAGAAATTGAGTTTCAAGATATTTTTCATACATTTTTACAAACTCATTTGTGGGTGGGCTTGTATTATACATCTCTTTACATTCCCACATTCTACTATTATACTATTTTTATTTGTATCTTGGTGGTATGCATGCTTGTTTACTTAAAGGTTTACATTCCATAATTTTTTTCTTGTATATGTGTTAATGTTCATAGGTACATTGGACAATGCCTCTCATTTGTGAAATATGCCTACTCCGTGCTAGTCAACATTCATTGGCCTATATGAGGATGTCTTGTAGCAGTCACGACATGGGCCACTTTGGGATGGGTCGTGACATAAACATGTATCAATATACCTTAATTAATAAATTATAGTTCCCATCTAAACCTAATATAACTATTGATAATTTATATTTATTAAAATGATATTATAAGTCATATGATCTTCACAAAATTTTTTCCCGGGAAAATATTCATTGGACATATAAACATTTCTATTGGAAGAATTCTATAATCTCAAAAATCATACGACAGAAAAATAATTTATGTTTTGGTTAATTGACATCAAGATTCCTTAATTCAATCATTCAATGTCAAAAATGACCCTAATAAAGCTACAAGTGGGTTTATATTTATTTAAATTCTTTTATATGTCATATGGTCTCCAACAATGTTTACGACAAGAAGATTAATTATAATCCATATAACATTTTCTTTAGAAAACATCAAGAAATTTAAAATATTTGATAGGATCTAAAAATGGATAACGTATTGACCTTGTTTTTCCCTTAAAAACATTGAAATATTTCAATATATACTTCCAAAACAAAGTGATGAGATGATGTGCGTTTCGGTGTCATGGTGTTCCCACCTTTAGTTTTATAGGAATATTAAATATATTTCTTCAAATTCATATTAGTGGATTAATTATTTAATGAATTAATTAATTAACTTTAGGCATAAATGAAGTTTCTAAAAATGATTCCCTAGGGGTATTTTTTTAGGTTTGTCCTCACAAACACTAATAGGATCCCAGATCATCTTCTTCCTCATTCATTGGTGAATCACCTCGAAAAATGATGAAATATTAGATCCGTGCAGATCAGAGCGCAACGAACACAAAAACATCATTAAAACATTAGAGAGTGCATTCTTAAGAGAATAATGAATAAATTCCTAGTAATGAACTATAAATTTTTTATTTAAACACTTTTTATAAAATATATTGATCATATTGATCCATGTTGATGGATCTATACCAATTATAAACTGATCATGCACCCAGGTACTAACATTTTGATTGATTATCAAATGTTTTCTAACATAAGATTCATGTTTTTTTATTGGAAATAAATTATTGAAAATTATTGATTAATGTCATTTTATTTTTCTTCCCCCATTTTGTTCATGATCATCATCGGTTTGACCTCGTGGCCCTAGTCTGTCATTGTCGAGTGGTACCAATACTGATCCATCCTAGGAATTGGATCATTTTCATGAATAAATAGAGGATTGAAAAAATGTTCATACATCTAGGATCATTAAAAGGAATATAAGATCATTTATATATTTTGAGATCAAGAAATAAATGGAATAATGAACCATGTAATATATGTTTAATGAATAAATTCCACACACTCTACTAGAATCTTATATATAGAAAAAATGGGTAGAAATAATTGATCTAGAATAGATCCACTATTTTCTTATAAATATGTGTATGAAACCGATGTGTAGGGATCATATTCAAATAATGATAATAAAATATACAAAAGTATGAAAAATCAACTACAAACCATGTAAAGGAATAAACACATGGCGTGTATCACCTTAAGTGTGTAATCTAGGGTTTCAGTAGATCATAGGGATGACATGTCGTGTATCCCCCCAAAACACTATAAAACTCATCCTAGGTTGGAAAATATTTGTGATGAATCACATGGGATGGAATCTATGTGTAAATACACAAACAAGGCCTGTAAATCCAGGAAGAACCCAATAGGGAGAAACATTCAAGTTACAAAAGTACACAAACATAGGTTCAAGCACACCATCATTGGTTCAATTTACATAGACATAGGGAAATTTACATATACAAATCCTAATATCAGTTAGCATGGACATGTGATGTTGTCCTCCTGGATGGTGTGTACTTATACATGGGGTTGGAGCTGGGTACATCTAGGGACACAACTATATGGTGGGGTGAGATGACACAATGTGTGGGTCACCTCACACATTGATTATCCCCTATTTATTTTTTATAATACACCATGTTTCTATATTTACATTGTTTGAACTTTTATTTTTCTCCATTTTTATCCTAGAATTAGTGTTTTTTCATGTATAATATGAGGGTCCCCTCAGTGGTGGATTTTTAGATTTGATGTGGAAAGTTTCTTTCATGAATATTGGTTACAGGATTCTTGATGATAGTTGTGACCACATAGTTTAACTATAGAAAAAAAATTTGACCCTCTAGTAGATTCGTGTAGTGAATTCCTTGATGATTATCATGTTGAACCATTAATAGAGAAGGGTATTATAGTCTTCAATGAATACCGAGTTGACCCACTAGTAGATTTGGGTGATGGAGTCCTTGAAGACTACGAAGATGACCATCTTGTAGAGCTGGGTAGTGAAGTCCTTGATACCTAACATGTTCACCCTCCAGTTGTGGTTGGTTGTGGATACTCAATGAATGATAAGTTTACCATCAAAAATATATGGGACATGTAGTTCCCAAAGAATACTGGCTTGACGCTTTAATAGTACTATGTTGTGGATTTCACGATGTCTATGATGTTGAACCTTCATCGTATTTGGGAACTGGAGTCCTTGATGGCAATAGAATGTGGTCCTCTAGTAGATATGGGTAATGGAGTCCTCGAGGGATATCAAGTGTGAACCTCTAGTAGAGATAGGGAGTGGATTTATCGATAATTAATAAGTGGTGCCCTTCAGTAAAGCTTGGTAGTGGGCCCTAAATGGTTATTGGATTGTATCCCTCCTATTTGACCAGGGAATGTGATCTATACTTCATGTTTATGGACCTTTTACTATGTGTAACTATGAATCTTCATGGTTTGACATAGAAAATTACTTCTGTGTATACGCTTGGGATGTTATGCATCACTGGGGGACCTTTAGAAAATTCCGCAACATTTCTTCCTAAGATAATATATGATATAGAGATCCCCTAACTCATTCATTTGGTATTATTTAATTAAGATATATATATATATATATATATATTCAACTGCATCCATACCATTGAATTTTTTACTCTCATTCCATGATAGGTAAAGACACCTGGGGTATGCCACATGCTTTTCATGATTAGCTTATCATGGTTGGATGAGTCTACTCTCCTACTATTTTGGGAAATGTCTATATGTTTAGTTCACCTACTCATCATTTCAAGTCCATTGTGCATGGATAAGGTTACTCTCTCTTGTTTTGAGTTCATCTTTTCTCTTTGAATATATCATTCTTATACTATCAGTATATTCTTGTGGTGTCTATTACTCCTCCCCCTTCATCATTCGAGGTATCCTACAAGGTATGTATGTACGCACCCTTGGATGGGATTTTCCCACGTGTTTCATGTCATATAAAGATAATGGATATATTGGTGGTTAGTTCAGATTAGATTTGTGATACCTCAATCTTTAGACAGCATATGATGGTCATCACTTGGGTTTCAAATGTGTGGACCTATCAGCAGTTTACTTTTCAAGTTTTGTTATGTTGGGACATATTTCTAGTTGGGCATGAATTTTACCCCATTACTTCTGAGTTTTTAAATTTCATACTCTTATACACATTAGAGTTTATTCATACATGGATTACTTTCTAGACACATTATATCTTTTACTCTTTCCCTTTGCAAATATCGATCTATATTGATATTTTGTGTACATACTTGTACTTATGAAAAGGACTTCCCAAGATAGATTGGGCTTCTGTACTTTTTTCCACCCCTACTAGTTGGAGGTGGGCTTGGGATTGATTTGTATCAAGGATTAGCTTGGGATTGGTCATGATAGATTTGTATTATAAGTGGTTATATCCTATAAGTTTTATTTGAACTAGTCCACTTATGAAAAATTGGATAACAATTAGGAAAATTGTATCAACATTTCTTGATGGTGGCTCTCATGTTAAGGAGTATGGTGGTGGCGTGGAAGGCCAATATAACCATTTTCTAGTACATTGATTACCTTTTTCTCATCTTGGCATACCAAGACATTGGTTTCATTGTTGGATGTTGTACACATCAAATAGGATTGAGTATTTGACTGATCTTATTGATTTTACTCCCCATTGGTTATATATATATATATATATTTGTGCATGTGTGTGTGTTCGTCTGACCCTGACGTGTCATGATAATCATGTTGACGCACCAAAAATGAAATCCATCTAGTATATCAATTCCAGATCATGGCATTGATCTGAGGAGAAATGAGTCCTCTCTTCAGGACCCATCTAATTTGATTCTTCTACTAGGTTGGCAGGTAGCAACACCTCAACATGTGAAGAATCAATGCTTCCCAGCAGAGTGGGATGAGGATGCACACATTCATAGCATCCTCCATGAGTTCCAAGTCCAAAGGACACTGATTGTTTACTACCGGCCAGGTCCTCAAGGTGTAGACCATTGGATAGAGTGAGTGGTATATATCTATAGGCTTGCTCAAACCCCGACGTATCAGTGGATCACACTAGAATCCAGCCTTTTCTTGGGAGTAGTTTGGTGCTAGTTGATCCTTGTTACGAAGATGCATGATGATTCAAAACTCTTTTGTACTGAAGAGCAACCGCTATTTCACGAGGAGTATTATCCCTCAAGGTTTTTATAGTTTCGTAATCATGTTCTTAGGATGCTCCAAAAGGAAGGCATGATAGTGGATGTGTCAGAACTAAGGTTCAAAAACCATACCTGATACTCAGTTAACATGATTAACAATGGCTAGTTTCAAGCTCTAATGTTTTAAAAGGGACACCTTAGGGAGATATGTTCTAGTTTGGCGTTATTTAAGATACCCACATATGTCAGGGTGCTAGAGAGGGTGCTAGTAATAAAGATAATTCTATAAGAGGGATTCCAAATAACAGGAGATGGCAGTGGGTGTCATATAAGTAATTCTTCTATAGCTTCTAGAATACCCCAGTTGGAGAGACCATTGAACTATATAAAGAGAGGTACGATCTATTCTTATTCTTCTATTGATTATATTTTAGTAGACACTTGTTCCAACTATTGATTTTGTAGGTTTATGATACCATAGTGAACGAGATGATTATATTTATGATATATGATTATTCTGATATTTCATCGGTATTAATAGACACATGTTCCAGTCATTACATTATCACTATAATCCTAGTGCGAGAGATTGAGCTCCCAGTTGAGGTTCTGGACTAACAACTCACCATGAGGTTATTACATGAAAGGCCTCTTCTTTATCTTCTATCATCTAGTAGTTTCAACTATCAACTGTGGGGAGAGGGTTGTATGAGAAGTTTTGGTCATAACGATGGAACCCTATAACATCATATTGGGTATGGATTGGTTTTCCATGGTTTGGTCCCATATTGACTATCACTATAGATAAGTTATATTCCTATTCCCTGTTGTGATGAGATTCCACTATTCTAGTTAGAGAGATCTTAGGGCGAGAAATGTGGGTTATGAAAGAAGGTGGCTACATCCCATTACCCATCAGTTAGTTAGTATATCACATGTATAATCAGGCTCTCGAAGAATATTTATTCCATTATTTATGGATGATTATATGGTTTCCTTCTCTAAGGATGTACCAAGAATATCTTCAAGGTGAGATATTGTAGTTTTCATCAATATAAATCCATATACTACCCTAAAATATTTTGGGATATTTTTTATCGGCCCATCCTCGCTCCTAGATCTACGGTTATAGTTTGAGGAACATAGACAGTAGGATTTCATTAGACACAACATATACCCTAGGGAATCTTTAGTTTTGTTCAGGATAAGGTGGATGAAAGTGTGTGTCATTACACAAATTAACATCAACAAAAAAGTCCATGATAAAGAAAAAATACCACTTCCTTTGAATTTATGACATATTTGACATGTTTCATGGTTTGAGACTGCTCTTGAAGATCCATATGTGTTCCAGCTACCACAATTTGATGGTTTGTGAGTTTGATATTCAAAATTTTTGATTATAATGCCACCACAATCAATATGAGTTTCTTGTGATATACATGGGTGTGAAGAATTCCCCTAACGTATATATTTATTTGATGAACCATATGTACAATAGTACATGGACCAGTTTGTAGTAATCATTATGAATGAAATACTAATATACTCTATATTAGTAGTGGAAGATGCCACAAAATATTGGGTGGGTTGATATTTTTTCGGAGAAAAACAATTTTTTTGTGGAACTATCTAAGTGACATATCATTATTCATGAGGGTCACTTTCTCGAGCATGTCATTTATAATAATGATTTTTCTATAGACCCAAAATCATCGATTTAGTTATTTTTTTGGAGGTACCCAAGAGCATGTCAAAGGTATGGATAATTCTTGGTTTTTTGGGGTACTACAAGAAAATTTTGGTAGGCATTTATACAAATAAATCCCATTTCACTACCCTAATGTAGAAAGGGAATATTTATACACAGTACGATAAGTAGAAGGTATCCATTGAGGATTTTCAGCTATGGCTGATGAGTTCTCAATTATTAAGACTACTAGAGTACGGTGTGGAGTACATTGTGTATTGTGATGCCATAGGATATGGGATCGACTACATCTTGATGAATCAAAAATATTTTATTGCATACAAGTTGAGGTAATTGAGAGTCCATGAGCATAAATATGTGACTCATTACCAAGATGTTGTAGTAGTATTCTTTGACCTGATGTTTTGGAGGAACTAACTTTATTGGGAGTGGTTTGTGGATTTCTCAGACCATCATATTCTCAAGCATGTATTCATGAAGATATAATTGAATATGATAAGGGTATTCTGGTCGGAGTTCCTATATGACTATAATTCTAAGATAGTCAATAATCTTGGGATGGGAATAATAGTAGTAGATTCCTCTAACTGGATGTCTCTGGCTCGATTGGTGAATGAGGGATCAGAGTAGTTGGCCACATTACCACATACCCCACTATAGAAGAAGGTTAAATTTTGTCTACAGTCATCATTATTGACTCCTCCTCTTCTTGATCATGAGATGAAGTCCCAGACCGAAATGTGATACATTGAAAATGAGGTATTATGGAACTAGATATCCATACGTAAACAACTTGATGGATATTATAATTGAGGGAATCATGGAATATTTTTTCAGGATGGATGGTGTTTCCAATAAGGATGTGGATGAGGTTATATGAGAGTTCCACACACCTCCCATAGCACTACATCATAGTTTGGGGAAGGTGTACAGAAACATTTGACAATAGTTTTGGTGCTCAGACATGAGAGGAACAATAGATGAGTTTGTTTATCAATTCCTCAGTTTTTAGAAGGTGATGGATGAGCCCTAAGCTCTGACATGTTTTTTGAATCCCTATGAGATCACTTAGTCGATGTAGGATTACATATACATGCAATATGTGATAGGGATTACACATACAACAAAGGGAACTGATTCCATCATGGGGATTGTTGACTTATTCAATCAAATTCATTTATTTCAACCCATATTTTTTATCTAATAAATCTTCTTATGGTGGTTTTATCATTCATTGTGGACATTACTAAACCCCTTGGTATGATGAGATATCATGGTCACTGTATTCCTAATCATGAATTTTCTTTATTTGATGTTAATATTTATTAGGGTTTTCTAGTTCTCCATAGAAATCCTCTTGATGTAATATTCATGATATATTGGCTCATTAAGAATAAATCATGAATTGATTATTATCATCCAAGGGATTCCTTTACTACACCTAATTGTGGGCCTCATGTATTTCAAGGAGAATGGGACCCAAGGACTATTAGGATCAGACATAATTTTTCACATTTGGGGAATGTAATATTATAGTTATCTTTTTATATTGATAAATAATATTTGAGTGGTTATAGACTTATAGCTATCGTAGAGTTTCTCAATGTGTTTTCCTATGACTTATCTTGTATACCACTATTAACATAGTTTGAGTTCTCCATTGAAATAGTTCCTAGTACTCAACAATTTTATATTCCTTATTAACACATGACACTAGTTAATTTAAAAGGATTGTTATACTGATTGGATGATCTTCTTGAGAAAGGATTTATACACCCGAGTGTGTCTCCTTCGGTGGTACTAGATCTCTTTTCTATGAACACTGATGGTTTACATTATATATTTTCTGATTACTATAATATAAATCAAGTAAGTATATTGAAAAAGTATTGTTTTTCATAGATTGATGATATGTTTGATCTGTTTTAAAGGAAGAAGTGGTTCTTGATATTTTGACATCCCTCTGGTTATCATTAGTTCATGGAAAATTAATGATTCCTTCATAAAAACTCATTTCAAAAAAGGTATAACCATTATGAGTACCTTTATATTTCCATTGGTCTATCAATTTCTCACACAATTTGATGGTTTTAATGAACACGATTATCCACAGGTATGTAGGTGAGATGGATCATGTGAATCATCTAAGAATAGTTTTTATTTTTAAAAGGGATCACTGACATTATGTGAGGTTTTTGAAGTGTGAATTATGGATTTAGAAAGTGAAGTTCATGGTAAATGTGGAGAAATGATAAGATACATCAATTGACCCTAAGAAGGTAAAAGCAATTATGACATGGGAATGACCACATAATGATTTTGATATTCAAAGCCACTTGGGTATAGTTGGTTTTTATCATCAGTTTTTAAGGACTTATCAATGTTTTATTATCAAATGAGTACTCTAATTTGGATGTGAGTAAGGTTTTCATGGAATGATAAATGTTGTATTTATTATTTTTAGCTGAAACATTTATTGAATAACAAGACATGGTTATCTATTCTAGAGGTCTAGTAGGGCAACATGGTCGTTTGTGATGCATCCAGTTCAGGATCAGGACATGTTATTATACTAGTTGAACATTATCTTGTCTAAAGATATCATCCTCTTAGACAACATTCGAATAATTAACTGACCCATAGAAAGGATGATGAAGCTATTATGCAGTCATTTATGATTTGACAACATTACCTTTACAGAGAAATGTTTAATATGTTTTTACCAAGATGTTCTTGAGTTATATCTTCTATAAAAAAATATTTAAACCTCCTGTAGAAAAATTGAGTAGAATAATCATAGTTATTTTATTTTGATATCACTTATACCTAAGAGAATTGGAATGTAATTCAAGATGATTTGAGCAAGGAACATCCAACACTGTTAGTGAAAGAATAATCAACATAGTAGAATGTGATGTATCTCATGGAATTGTTTCCTTGGAAAGTGTTCAATTGAAATATTCTATTCTTCATTATATTCCTCATAAAAAATATCTTGATTATTTGTTCCATATAATTAGAGAATCTGTTTATGGTGGAGATACAATAGTGGAGTGTTTGTACTATAAAGAAAACATTATATTAATTTGAAGACATTTTTTTCAACCATTATAAGTAAGGAAATATTTTATGGGAGACAGTGGTATCTCCTAGTGGGTTGTGTACCAAAGAACCACAATGATTTTCATTAACATGCAACTGTATTTCTGGTGTCCTGGTATGAGATAGAGAATTGATGAGTCTATCTCTAATTATTTTACATTCCAATATGTTATGTCTATGAATCCGTAACCATAGTGTTTTCTTCAACCACCTCTATTACCTACATGGAAGTCGGATGAGATCTCTATAGACATTGTGGTTTGATATCCTATACCTAGAGAAAGAATAATGCGATATCGGTTGTGATCGATCATCTGACTATACCATCCCACATTAAATACATTAGTGACATAAAAAAACAATAGCTGTTGGAAAATATCTATGATAAAGATATTGATATTTTTTATGGAGTTCTATATGTTACATTATTTGATTGGGATCCAAGGTTCACTTCCCAATTTTTGGGAGCTATCAAAGAGAAACTAGGATATCATGTCTATTTCCATATGAAATATCATCCACTTTCAGATGGACAGAGATAAAAATATATACAGATTCTTGAAGATAATATTCATACTTGTGTTGTAGACTTTGGTGGGGATTGAGATGATCATTTGGGGCTGTTGTTGTTTTTTGAATAGTTTCTACCCAGTGATCATGATGCTCCCTTTTGAGGCCTTTTATCCTGACCGTTTTGATCACCATTGTATTGATCAGAGGTCTGTGAAAGGTTAATGGTTAGTCCACGATTGTTTTTGGGTACAATATTAAATATTTAGTTTATTATTCAAGGAATGGTGCTGACATATAGTTGATATAAGTCTTCATTTGATCATCACTGTGCACCACTAGAGTTTTTAGTTGGTTACCAGGTGTTCTTGAAGGTTTCACCCTAGTTAGGTTATCGATAGATTGGGAGGCAAGGAAAACATGACCTCATTTTTTGGGACCACATATTGTTAATGAGAAGGTGGGGGATGTTTCTTAATGTTTATCAATTCCCCCACAACAAATGTTGATACATAACATGTTCCACATATCTCATCTATGACTGTATCAATATTTATCATCTTATTCTTTGAGTTTGAGTGATCTTGATGTCGGACCAAATTTATCCATGACTAAATATCTAGTCATAACATTTGATTATTAAACCATGGTACATAATGGGAGGACGATTCATTTATTTTATGTTCTATGGCAGGATAATTCTGATTTTCAAGAGACATGGTAGTGGGAGGAATTGATGAGAGAGTTGTGGACACATCTTTTTGCATAGATGATTTGTCATTTGATTTCTATGAAAATATATATTATATGATGAGGAGGTTGTGAAATAATGTTACTATTTTTCCGTTATTCCAAAACCCAACTTTTTGGATGCTTTTTTTAGTTTCTTTTAGGTTTTCTCATGTGAAATGTTCAATTTTTTTAAAAACTGCGGTATATGAATGGTTGGCGCATTGTTTTACCCAATAGTGTAGAATTTCAGAGAAAAAATTGCAAATAATGGTAGTGGTATTTGACATATTTTTCAAAGGGATAGTCAAGACATGCACTCTATCCAGAGAAACTATGCAGCCCATTTATAATAGATGCACACCTTATGAATATTTTGTCTAAATAATGTACCTTTTCCTATAAAACCATGCAAAAGATATTTTTTGTTATATAATTTTTTAAATTTCCATAAACCCCTATTTTAGTCACATTATGGACTAGAACAACCAAATACTAGTTTCACACATCCTTGGATCTCCCAAGGGTTTTTTTCTGGCCCATCGTATCCCTCTCCGAAGAGGTCTGAAGTTGGAGGAATTCCATTCAATCTTCGTATAGCTGGTGTTAATCTTATATTCTTGCTTTTATGTAGTCTCCCTTCTACCCTCTATGGTTCCATGGATCCCCATATTGTTATGATGATATAATAAACAATGTTTTATATCTAACCCAATGTTTTATTCATATAACTTCATTAATATCATTCTTCGTTTGAATTTTCTAGGTATAGATTTATGACTAAATATCTATTGAGCCCACTGTAGGTGGTTTCGTTATGATGTTAAAATTTCATTAAACCTAAATTTATTTGATTAACTTCAATTTATTTAATTTTGTAAAAAAAATCATTTTTATTAAATGTCTATTATTTTTTATTAGAAAAACATAATTCTATTGAATTGTGGTTTAAGAAAGTCAAGGGTTTGGAATGGAATTAGAAAACCCATTTTTTTTAAATTGGTGTGTGTTTAAGTATGTTTGTAGGAATATATTTATATTAATTTAAATTCTATAATTTTAAGGAAGTTGTTTAAATAAAATTTCAAATTTAATTTTAAGAAAAAAATTAATTGAAAAATGGGTAAAATCAACAAATATATTGAACCAAGTGTATGTGATGAAATTGCGGTAATTTTTTGAAAAATAGATTTCTTGAATTTAATTAGGATGTTAGATTATAAAATTTATGGGAAAATTGGTCTCACAATAATATTTTTGAAAATAGATTAATTTTTTTTGATAGAAACCTTAGGGTTTTATCTCAGTGAAGGGGCCTATTTTTGTTTAAAACCCCATTGTAGGTTTTAATAGGAAAATTGGAATACTTTAAAAGGAGAAAATAATTTTACAGTATTTTAATAAGTCTTAAAATAAATTCCCTCTCATTGTTTTTTATCAGAGGACATGAAATTATTAGGTACATTGTGAGTTATTTTTATGAACCATAAATATTTAAATTATTCAAACATATTATATCAGCATATAACATCCCATAGGTGACGGTGAATAATCCTCATTGGCCACGGATCATAGGGAGGCTTATATATATATATATATATTACATTTCACAATGTTGGGACCCTATAGCCTGGAACTATAATACCATAGTAAATATATGTCCATGTCTCTCCCTTTTAGTATTTCAAATGAATATATTCCATTGTTGTAAATAATTTTATATTCCTTATAATTTATTTGAAATGTTTTATATAAATGTGTTTATTTATGTCATTTTTTAGAAGTTCTATTTGTGTATATCACCCCATTTATTAAAGGTAATTAATTTTTTTGAAATTTATTTCAATCATATGAAATGGAAAGAATTAATTAATAATGTATTTCCATACACTGAAATGTAAAGCCTATTTTTTAAAATATCTTTTGAATTGAAAACCCTATTTATTAAAAAATTGAATGACTTTTCTTGGTTAATTTTTAACTAGAATCTTGATATAGAATACTTCAGCAAAAAATCCTTGGTATTTTGATCAAAACCAACTTGTGCCTCTAGGTGTTTGTATAAAACATCCTTCCAAGACATAGTGAGGGAAATGGATCACCTATATGTGGTTCTAGCAGTAGAGAGGTGGACTTGGAGAGTTTAGTTTGACGTGGTACATGTGAAATATTTATTGATTTCTGGTACATGGTGTAGTACTTTGTGTTGTTATACCTATTTTAATTTTTCTACATCTCTCCCCATGAAGTTCTTTCTGTATCCATCCTGATTTTTTATGTTTCATCAACTTTTCTTGTGGAAAATTCATTCCTATCATCTTTGTGTATGATTCCAAATTCAAATCGCTGACTTATGGTGATTGGTAATTCCCTTCAAGAAATATCTAGGTCTGATTAGTTAATTGGTTACCAGGGTACCTAGTCTATTCTGTAAAAACCACTCATTAAAAATATCCCTGGGTCCACTAATAAACTAAGGTAATTTTAGGTGCCTTTCTATAATCTCTGACACTCCATTTATCATTCAATGTATACACCACCAAACCAAACCCCCCATTTCACTGAAAATTATACTAATTTGATTGGTTCTAACTCATGTAATATGGCTCCATACAAAATGAAAAATATTAATCATACATTGAGAACATAAATACTTCAAATCCTTACATATAGATTAGGAATCCTATTAATAATATTAACAATAATCGATAAGTTTAAATTAAAGCACAAGAAATAGGGAAACTAAGAGGAAAATGACTTCTGTTGGTTCGTAATGGTTTCTTATAAATTTACAACATACTCTAAATCTTACAAATAGAAATTGATCTTATAAAAATATAATATATGATAAATGGACTTTTTCTGAAATGATAGTTTTACTAAATCGATTCATAACCATACTTAACTATTAATTATAATATGTTATTTTTTATGTATGTTTGACCACCAACATGAATGATGCTGCAAATTTTTATCATGGAAGTTTATTAAAATTTATTTGATGGAAAAATTAGGTAAAAATGAAAAATAATATCTAATTCCATTATTAATATATTACATTTTATTCAAACAAATACATAAAAATATTATCATTGATTTCAACTTCGAAATCAAAATTAACACTCTCTAGGAATAAAATTTGAAAATTATTAATAAATATGAATAATATATTCCAACATCATAAATAATATATAAATTATTTACATGGTAAGAATGGATAAAAAATAATATCTACATTACAATTCATGTGAAAAATAATAAAAATAAAAAACATTTGATGATGAAATAATCTATATACAATTATAAATTATTAATAAAAAATATAATTAATGAGTATAAAAGGAAATATATATGAATAATATTTTTGGAATAATTTATTATAATGGTTACATTTATTATATAGGATGTTAAATAATGATTATAAATTTCTATAGTAAAGTTAAGGTCTTCATTTTCTCAGTTTTCATTCATTGAGAAATTTTCCATATTCATAACTTATTCAATTTTGTGTGTGTTTTTATACTTAACTCTGGATGAATTAAATTAAGCCATTGTGTTATTTAAAGGGATTTAAAAATATATTTTTTGTTCTACTTACATGTCAATTCGATTCAAATATTATTAGATCAAATGTTTATATTAAGAACAAACATATCCTTTCTTTGATTTATATGGTTTAGTTATTGATCTTCTTTTGTAAATTATTAGTCTCTTGAATCCTAATATTCTATTATATTTTATATTTCAATTTTTATTGGAAAATTTTAAATTTAAAACAAAATTTATAAATATATTATTTTGTCTCAAATTTATATGATATTTTACTCATTAATATATGATGTTAATAAGAGTAATTATCATCCCATTTAATATAATATTTTTCATCCATATCACTGTTTTTAATGTCATTTTTTTACTGTTTTATTTATAAATCCATATACGTATTATATCCTGTGGGTTTAATAATTTTATATAAATCTATTTAAAATGATGCTTTATGACTACTTTTATAATGGGGTTTTTGTAATGCCCCGACCCTAGATACCCAGAGTCGGTGCATTATTACATAACATTGGCATGATAACAAGAAAGATCAAATCTCGAAAGACCGATTGGTTTAGTAGCTTTGGAAACACTAGATATATTCATAAGTCTTACATTACATCATAAAATGAAAAACTACTACAACAACATATTGTCTCCATAATCCACACTCATATATCCACATAATATCCCTACAGGTCATTAATAATTTACTTCTTCATTTCCTGGGAAAAATAAAACATAGAAAAGGGGTGAGCTCAAATTCCCCGTAAGGATAACAATATAGCGGAAACTTTCATAAATAAGAATAAACATTTATGGCAATGTATAACTAAAACAAAATCCTGTCAAACTTGAACTTTCAACACAGTATGGAATAAATAAAATAAAATAATGCCATTTACTTATTCACATGGATATTCTACTAATCGAATAATCACATGCAAAATCAATAACCACTTTCATAATGATGGAATGCATAATGCCAGACTATCGTAACCACATAGCCAAGGCCTCGTGCCAAGACTACAAATAAGATTTTGTCAAGGCCTTGTGCCAAGACACTAGTTTGTCTCATGAGACCTACCGATGCATCGAGGAGCTATAACGGGCTCCACCCGTCACATATTAAGTCCAATGCATTCCCATATGAAAAGGTTTAAACATAACATAAACATTCGTATTAAAACTAGCATACGAAATGTCAATAATTTCACCATAAACTATGAATGGTATAAAAATAGCACATCTACAGTCAAATAGATCACAAAACCTTCAGTACAATATAGAAGTCTTGTATCATAATAAATCAACTTTAAATAAGCATAAAATCCATCAAAGGATGTTGACATAGATGAAATCAAAACTCTTTTTAGAGAAATATCTCTTTCTATTTTTGAAATCATTTAAGATCCATATAAAGTAAAACATTTTCTTTGAAAATATTCTTATAAGATTGTAAGGAAAGATTTGAAGATTTTATAATGGCGGAAAATAGCCGCACCCGCCGTATAAGTTAAAAAAATTATTACCTTAATTCTGTCGAAAATGTTAAAAAGGACCTTGTTTTGAAAACGACGGAAATATTCCTATATAAACCTCTTATAAAAAGTCAAACAATGGTATAAATGACTTTAAACCATATTATTGTAAATATTAGAAATGTTTTCAAATACATTTTTAAGAAACATGGATGTGTATGATAAAGAGATCCCAATAGATTATTACGTATAAACAACCTCGGATAATGAAGAGATTGTGAAATAACCCTTACCTTGTACTTTTCCTTGGTTGGGGTAGGTTAACCTTCTGTATAATGGTGAAACAATTTTTATTAAATTATTCAAAAATCATATACATTAATATGATATCAAGTATGATGTTTTAACATTGATTTGTTAATAATATCTTAGTATTATCGTCGTTTCGGGTGTTAACTTACTCATTTTCTTTTATATGTTTTGTTACATAAGCAATGTTTGTCATTGATAGGTTGTATATTTATCATATAAAAGATGATATCAAGTCCTTAAACATTATTTTTAAATCATAAAATGATAATTATACTTGAATAGATACGATGGAGAATGAATCTCATCGTGTTCGTGGAGACGGTAGTCCGTACGTACGCACGAGCGACAATATCATTATTTTGATATTAAAATAATATATAAATGGATGGTATATCATATATACAGAATCATTAACATGTTATATTTATTATTTAAATGAGTTACACATCATTATTATACCCATCCAAATAATAATATATTGAATAACAATTACACCACGACGTGGAGACGGTAAGCCGTCCGTACGCACGTATGGTGACATGTTATTAAAAGGGTGGATAGAATACTGAATATGGTTGTACCATATTTATAATAACATCCCATTATATATATGATACTGGAGTTATTATTTTATAATGGTAACAACAAAGGAAGAAGAAGTGGAAGAAGAAAAGAAACTTGGAAAAGGGTGGTGAAATCATTACCTCTTCTTCGGGTTCTTCCTTTTGATTTGATCAAAAGGGCTCCTTAGGTTGGCTTTATGATCAAACTAAGGCCTCTAGGGTGTAGTTAGGGAAGTTGGGAGAGTATTTGGGAAGAGTTTGGCCGAATAAAAAGGCTTTGAAGGTGTGAAGAAATGATAAGGAGGAGTGCCCTTTTATAAGAGGAGTGAGGGGCACCTTTGGAAAATCTAGAAATAATAATTTATAATAAATTAATATTATGTTTTAAATAGCTCTAAAGTTGATTATTCAAAGGCTAAGGTGTGGATAAGTCGAAAACGACTCAACCAATAGAATTTAGACAGGTTTGGGTACTTATATTAACCTTATCTTTAAGTATTAACTCTAAGTTAATTAGTTTCACTTTTACAATGTCTCTTTGTATTTTTATATTATATGGTTAATAAAATTACCATATACATCCAATGGACTCCCAAGTAGTCCATTAATGATGAAAATATCATGATATATGTCTCTTGGCCGATCCTTAGATTTTTAGGAATTTAATATCAATTAATAATATAATATTTGTTTTAAGAATTCTTTTATATCAATTTTGACACTATTCATAGTTGATTTTTGTGAAACTCATAACAGATTGATTACTTCGAACAATGTCAATTAAATCAATAATAATATATCATATTATCCTAGAAAATTAGTTTAATTCATTAAAAGTTTCATATTATATTTATTTGTGTATTTATAATATCAATTATTTTAATTTTTCACTATTATAGTAATTACTTCATCATCATTGTGTCATAAATAAATTAAATTATTTAATGTATAAAAATTATAAATAAAATATAATTATGTAGGAAATCTTTTTATATTTCTAATGAATATTTATAATCTAAAATCCAACATATATAACACTATTTAAAAATTGTTTTTTCTAAATGATATATGCTTGTGTCACTTTTGTATTCATTTTAACTTAATTAAAAAAAAGTGTCCCTATCACCTACAAGTTGCACCATGGGGTCCCAAAATCGACCCAAAGATGCCTATGGTCGAACATGTATCAAACAATAAGTCTAGAACACGTTTTAGGGTAATTTAGTATTATTATAATATTATTTTATAACCATTATTTATCGGATTTACCCTTAACCATGGTAAATAAAATATTTACCGCAGTAATTATTCAAAATGTCTAAAAATAAAAGTTACATATTTACACAATTTGGACATACTGAATCAAAATATGGAATCCATTTTTCTAAATTCAAAACACAGAAGTGGAAGAAATTAATTTAAAACTAATTCCCGCTGTCAAAACAAAAAGCGTGTTTTTAAGAGATAATAACTATCAAAAGAGTGACACTTGTTTATGTTCGGTTTAATTGTAAAATTATGTCCAATGTCCAAAATTCTATTAAATGGTAAAAATATATTCTAAATATACTTTAAAACTACTCAAATTCATAATTTATCACTTTTAATTATTTTGATTAAAAAAGTTGTTTTTAATTAATATTTAGTAATTTTCACTATTCATCAAAATATTAAAGTTATCCGAAAAGTACCAAAATTTCACCTTAGGCTAAATTAGATATTCTGAATCCAAAAATGAAGTCCATTTTGAAATATAAAATATATATAATATCAAAAAGTAGGTATTACTATTCACAACGGCTAGTTTGATTGGTTATGGTGTGTTAGAACTCGGTGTTGCGTACAACACACGCTATCACATTATTCAAAGAGAAGTGTACCGTAGAATCTTGGGGTGTTACATTCTCCCCTCCTTCAAATAATTTCGTCCTCGAAATTTCTAGAATACTTATCACATGAAAAGACTCGGGTGGTTCTTCATCATAAGTTCCTCGGGTTCCCACGTTTCCTCTTCCATCTTATGGTTTCTCCACAAAACTTTTACCAGATGCATCGTCCGGTTTCTCAGTACTTGTTCTCTTGTATCAAGAATCCTGACGGTCTCTTCGCAATAAGACAGATCGGGTTCCAGTTCTAATTCCTCATAGGTGAGTACATGCGTTGGGTTAGGCATGTATTTTCTCAACAGAGATACGTGGAACACATCGTGAACTTTGGAGAGACTTGGCGGCATTGCCAATCGGTAAGCTACAACCCCAATTCGTTCTAGAATTTCGAAGGGTCCGATGTACCTGGGACACAATTTACCATTCTTACCAAAACGTATGACTCCCTTCCATGTAGATACCTTTAGGAAAATATGATCACCGACTTGAAATTTCAAATCCTTCCTTCGATTATCGGCATAGCTCTTCTGCCTACTTTGAGCTGCTTTGATGTGATTTTGGATTACCTTCACCTTTTCCATCATTTCCTCCACCAGTTCTGGACCTACAAGTTTTCTTTCACCGATGTCATCCAAATAGGTTGGTGTACGACATCTCTTTCTGTATAACTCTTCATATGGTGCCATCTGAATACTCGAATGGAAGCTATTGTTATAGGAAAATTCTACGAGAGGTAAGTATTGATCCCACATACCATGAAAGTCAAGTGAGAAAGATCTCAACATGTCTTCTAGGGTTTGAATAGTCCGTTCTGATTGTCCATCTGTCTGAGGGTGGTAAGCAGTGCTCAAATGAAGTTCAGTATCCATGGATTTCTGAAGACTTTTCCAAAATCTTGAAGTAAAACGGGGATCACGATGATAAACAATCGATAGGGGTACTCCATGAAGTCTCAAAACTTCATTAATATATAGTCTTGCTAGACGTTCCAGGGGTAGATCTTCTCTTATAGCAAGAAAAATTGCTGACTTGGTAAGACGATCAATAATAACCCATATTGTGTCGTTCCTTCTAGGAGTCTTTGGTAGCCCCATGAAAAAGTCCATCGTAATATTGTCCCATTTCCACTCCGGTATGGGAAGAGGTTGCATGACTCCTCCAGGCTGTTGCCTTCCAGCTTTCACTTGTTGACAAACCATACATTTTGACACAAAATTAGCAATCTCCGTCTTCATGTTGTCCCACCAAAAATGTTCCTTCAAATCTCTATACATTTTGGTGCTCCCAAGGTGTATAGAGAAATTGGAACTATGAGCATCATCCAGCAATTCCCTTTTTAGAGCAGGTAAATCGGGAACACAAAGTCTCTTCCCGAATTTCAAAATTCCATCTTCATGCACAAAGTCTCTCAATCTCCCATCATTCACAGCTTTAATCTTCTTTTTAAATTCTTCATAATCGGTCTGAGAACTCTTAATCCTTTCTAGTAAAGATGGTTTTGAAACCATTTGAAAAAGAATTGATGTTTCGCCTTCCCTGGTTATTCCCATGTCCATCTTCACTAGATCCATGAAAATTGGATCCCTTTCAAATCTTGTATTGTTCAAAACTCCATGGTCTTTTCTACTCAAAGCATCTGCCACCTTTTTTGCTTTCCCCGGGTGGTAGTGTATCGTGCAATTATAATCCTTGAGTAATTCAAGCCATCTCCTTTGTATCATGTTGAGTTATTTTTGTGAGAAAATATACGTCAAACTCTTGTGATCAGTATAAATCTCACATTTTTCACCATAGAGGTAGTGCCTCCATATCTTCAAAGAAAAGATCACAGCTGCTAACTCGAGATCATGAGTAGGATAGTTTTGTTCATGAATTTTCAACTGTCGTGATGCATAGGCAATAACTCTATCATTCTGCATAAGGACACAACCAAGTCCTTTCTTGGATGCATCACTATAAATAACGAACCCATCATTCCCCGATGGTAGAGTCAATATAGGAGCATTGACTAATCTTCTCTTCAGTTCTTCGAAACATTCTTCACACTCTTTTGTCCAAAAAAATTTAACCCCTTTACATGTGAGCTTCGTTAATGGGTTAGCCAATCGGGCAAAATTCTGGACGAAACATCGATAATAACCTGCCAAACCAATAAAACTACGTACCTCAGTTATACTCGTAGGTTCTGGACATTCTTGGATTGCCTTGGTCTTAGAAGGATCAATAGAGCTTCCATCTTTAGAGACAATATGGCCAAGAAAAGAAATCTCATGAAGCCAGAATTCACACTTGCTAAAATTTCCATATAATTCATGCCTCCTCAGAGTCTTCATGATAATGCGCAAGTGATTTTCATGATCTTCGTAGGTTTTGGAGTATACCAAGATATCATCAATAAATAACACCACAAATTCATCAAGATACTCCTTAAAAACTCTATTCATCAGATCCATGAATACAGATGGTGCATTAGTCAATCCAAAAGGCATTACAGTAAACTCGTAATGCCCGTACCTGGTTCGAAATGTTGTCTTCGGAATATCTTCCTTCTTTACACACAACTGATGGTATCCAGATCGAAGGTCAATCTTTGAAAAGTATTGAGCTCCATGTAGTTGGTCAAATAAATCTTCAATACGAGGTAGAGGATACTTGTTCTTTATCGTTATAGCATTGATCTCCCTTTAGTCGATACATATCTCATAGATCCATCTTTCTTTTTAACAAAAAGAACAGGGGATCCCCATGGAGAAACACTAGGGTGAATAAATCCTTTATTACTCAACTCCTCTTGTTGTTTCTTTAGTTCGACTAACTCTACAGTGGCCATTCTATAAGGGGTCTTCGATATAGTCCTTGATCCAGGAATTAAATCAATGGAAAACTCAACCTCTCGTTCTGGAGGATGTCCATGTAAATCTTCCGGAAATACATCTACAAATTCTTTCACAATAGGTACATCCTCTATTTGAACATTCCTTTCCTCACCCACAATTATTTCATTATCTTCCACCCCAATAATTGAATTTAGTTGAGCTATTGAGGGTGGATCTAAATAAGAATTAGGTGATGATGATTCTGCTCTAAAGATAAGGTGTTCCTTATCATTATCATCAAGAATCGTAACCTCATTCTTCTTACAATAAATCTTCGCATCATAGACTGAAAGCTAGTACATACCAAGGATTATATCAAACTCAATCATAGGTATGACGATGAGATCAGCAGATAAAGAACATTTATGTGCTCTAATGGGGACTGATTCACAAAACTTTGTTGCAATGATACTTCCCTTATGAGTTTTAATTGACAACTCCCTTGTTAAATCAAATAGGAAATATCTAATTTTATTAGAAAACTGGGAAGATATGAAACAATGTGATGATCCAGAATCAAATAATGCATTTTCTAAACTTGAGGAAACCATTAAATTACCTGCCACCACGTCTTTCGGAGCTTCTACCTCAGCAGTAGTGATAGCAAAAGCCTGGCCTTGATCCCTTGGCCTTTTTAGTGGTAAGTTCTCATACCGCTTAGGACATTCATTTTCATAATGCCCCATCTCCCTACAATTGTAGCACTGAACGTTGGTAGCTTCCTTCTTCCCCTTTCAATCACGAGCATGGTGTCCTTTTTCACCCCACTTGTAACAGACTCCCATTCCCTTCATGAAAGTACAAGGATGTTTCTTCCCGCATTTACCACATGATAGATATTCATCCTTTCCCTTCTTCCCCTTATTTCCATTCCCATATTGATCAGTAGGGCTCTTCTTCTCTTGCTTTGCTTTAAAGTCCTAAGACTTAGAGAATTCCTTTTCGGTCTTGATAGTACATGAGACAATGTCTTCGTATGACGAAAAGGATTGTGAGACTAATGCTCGAAGAAGAAATGGTTTTAACCCATCAAAGAAACGATAAGTTTTACTTCTTGGGTTACATATATAATCTCCAGAACACCTTTCTATCCTTGTAAAATTAGCCTCATACATTGCGACATTCTCATCCTCCTTCTGTCTCAGACTCAGAAATTGCCTTTCCATATCTGCTCGATGGTCGCGAGGACAGTATTTTTCTAAAAACAGATCTTTGAACTCCCTCGATTCCATATTTGATACTTCATCATCTTCCTTCATGTTTTGAATCAATGACCACCATTGATCAGCATCTCCAGTGAGGCGGTAAACTGCCATGATTACTTTTTCCCTTTCACTACTCCCCAAAGCCTGAAATATTTTCTCTAGGGAATTTATCCATTGCTCAGCTACTAAGGGATTTGTACTCCCATTGAACGTTGGTGGTTGTTGCCTCATGAATCGATCTAACATTGATCCTCCACGCTGTGGATCAGGGTGCTCCATACGGGTAAGGTTATTATTCATAACCTGAGTAAGTTGTCCCAGTATGGTGATTAGCTGATCGGCACCAGTTGCATCACCAGCTCCACTATAATTATCTTGAGCAGGAGGGAAATACCTACATGGAGTGCGTGCATTGATACGATTTCCATTTCTTCCACTAGGCGCCATTTCTAAACAATGGCATAAACTAGATCAGTTTATGAATCAAAATACATAATCTTATACTTATAAAACACTTAACATAAATAGAACTATTTATGGATATAATCCATAATCATAAAAATGTTTTCTTTGAGTAAATATATACTCATAAACCCTTCATAATGATTTGTAATTAAAATGACAGTTATCCTAAGCATATCCCCCAGGAGTGTTGTAAGCAAGAGTGCAACAAGGCCCGTTGTCGTGCACTAGTTTCCGTTCGAGTCTAGCTCAAAGCGGTATTTTCGGGTTTTACCCCTAGGTACATCTGTACCAGAGCCGCCTCTACCTACTCGTATCCAGACAGGGATGTATTGCTTGGAAGACTCACAAAATCTCTACAATACCAAAATTCTAGGATGTTCTTCTATACTAATCCTCAAAGTTTATCTTAGGTCTACATGCTCTAATCAGATTTTATCTAAATATAGCTTACAAGGTTTGTACTAAACTTCCTCTGATACCAACAGTAACGCCCCGACCCTAGATACCTAGAGTCGGTGCATTATTACATAACATTGGCATGACCACAAGAAAGATCAAATCTCGAAAGACCGATTGGTTTAGTAGCCTTAGAAACACGAGATATATTCATAAGTCTTAGATTACATCATAAAATGAAAAACTACTACAACAACATATTGTCTCCATAATCCACACTCATATCCCCACATAATATTCCTGCAGGTTGTTCATAATTTACTTCTTCATTTCCTGGGAAAAATAAAACATAGAAAAGGGGTGAGCTCAAATTCCCCGTAAGGATAACAATATAGCAGAAACTTTCATAAATAAGAATAAACATTTACGGAAATGTATAACTAAAACAAAATCCTTTCAAACTTGAACATTCAACATAGTATGGCATAAATAAAATGAAATAATTCCATTTACTTATTCACATGGATATTCTACTAATCGAATAATCACATGCAAAATCAATAACCACACTCATAATGATGGAATTCATAATGCCAGACTATCATAACCACATAGCCAGGGCCTCGTGCCAGGACTAAAAATAAGATTTTGTCAAGGCCTTGTTCCAAGACACTAGTTTGTCTCATGAGACCTACCGATGCATTGAGGAGCTATAGCGGGCTCCACCCTTCACATATTAAGTCTAATGCATTCCCATATGAAAAGGTTTAAACATAACATAAACATTTGTATTTAAACTAGCATATGAAATGTCAATAATTTCACCATAAACTATGAATGGTATAAAAATAGCACATCCACAGTCAAACATATCAAAAGGCCTTCAATACAATATAGAAGTTTTGTATCATAACAAATCAACATTAAATAAGCATAAAATCCATCAAAGGATGTTGACATAGATGAAATCAAAACTCTTTTTAGAGAAATATCTATTTCTATTTTTGAAATCATTTAAGAGCCATATAAAGTAAAACATTTCCTTTGAAAATATTCTTATAAGCTTGTAAGGAAATCTTTGAAGATTTTATAATGACGGAAAATAGCCGCACCCGCCGTATAAGTTAAAAAAAACATTCTTACATTAATTCTGTCAAAAAGGTTAAAAAGGACCTTGTTTTGAAAACAACGGAAAGATTCCTTTATAAACCTCTTATAAAAAGTCAAACAATGGTATTAATGACTTTAACCCATATTCTTGTAAATATTAAAAATGTTTTGAAATACATTTTTAAGAAACATGGATGTGGATGATAAAGAGATCCCAGTAGATTATTACGTATAAACAACCTCGGATAATGAAGAGATTGTGAAATAACCCTTACCTTGTACTTTTCCTTGGTCGGGGTAGGTTAACCTCCTGTATAATGGTGAAATAATTGTTATTAAATTATACAAGAATCATATACATTAATATGATGTCATATATGATCTTTTAACATTGATTTGTTAATAATATCTTAGTATTATCGTTGTTTCGGGTGTTAACTTACTCGTTTTCTTTTATATGTTTTGTTACATAATCCATGTTTGTCATGGATAGGATTTATATTAATAATATACAGAATGATATCAATTCCTTAAACATTATTTTTAAATCATCAAATGATAATTATACTTGAATGGATACGATGGAGAATGAATCTCATCGCGTTCGTGGAGACGGTAGTCCGTACGTACACACAAGCGACAATATCATTCTTTTGATATTAAAATAATATATAAATGGATGGTATATCATATATATATAATCATTAAGATGTTATATTTATTATTTACATGAGTTACACATCATTATTATACCCATCCAAAAAATAATATATTGAATAACAATTACCCCACGATGTGGAGACGGTATGTAACAGCCCAAGATTTTATAAAAAATATTCTTTTTAATTTTATTAATGTCTTCTGTTGTACGCTACACCAAAAGGAGTTTGCACAACACACATCCTTGACTTGCCTTTCATTACACGCAATCGCGACCTTCCTCGATAGCGTGTGTAATACGCAATACTGAGTTTCATTAAACAACGATATGCTATTAAAATATTATTAAAACTAGCCGTTATGAATAGTAATAACCACTTTTTAAAATTCTATAAATCTTATTTTTCAAAATGAACTTCATTTTTGGATTCGGAGTATCGAATTTAGCCTAAGGTGAAATTTTGGTACTTTTCGGATAACTTTCATATTCTGATGAATAGTGAAAATTACTAAATTATAATTAAAAACAACTTTTTTAATCGAAATAATTAATAGTGATAAATCATTAATTTGAATGGTTTTATAGTATATTTAGAATATATTTTTACAATTTAATACAATGTTGGTCATTGGATGTAGTTTCACCTTTAAACTAGACATAAACAAGTGTCAATCTTTTGATAGATATTGTTTCTTAAAAACACGCTATTTGTTTTAACAGCGGGATTTAATTATAAAATTAATTAATGCAACTTTTATGTTATGAATTTGGTAAAATAGACTTCATTTTTGAATTCGGAATATGAAATATAGCTTGGGATGAAATTTTGGCATTATTCTGAAAAACATCAATTTTTGATGAATAGTGAAACTACTAAGTGGTAGGTTAAAAACTGAATTTTACATAAAACTTAATTTTACCGCTTCTGTGAATGGAATTTCGAAAATCCGAGAGACACGGTTAATATCAAGGACTAAAATGTGGTTCAATGAGATGAAAATAATTTTTGGTGAATAGTAACTTTTTACTTTTTTTACCGCGGTTAATAGTAAATAGGGTAACTAAGGGTAAATATGATATTAATATTACCCTAAAACATGTCCTAATTCTATTGGACAAGTTTAATTGGACCAAAAACAAACTTAGGAATAAAATATGACCATTTAGGCCCACTTGGATTAGATTAGGACATTTATTATTAATTTATTTAAAGAAGGGTTAAAATAGTTAAAATCAAAGTTTAATAAGTAAATCATTTTTAATATGGGGTTGTACATAAGTTAAATTCGACTATAAATATTCATTAGAAAGCTAAAAAGATTTCCTACATGATGGTATTTTATTTATAATTTTTAGACATTAAATAATTTAATTTATTTATGACACAATGATGATGCAGTAATTATCTTATTAATGAAATATTGACATAATTGATGTTATAAACACCAAACTAAATATAATTTGAGACTTTTTATGAATTCCACTAATTTTCTAGGTTACTATGATATATTAATGTTGATTTAATCAACTTGGTTCGAACATTTAATTCTGTTATGACTTTCACAAAAATCATATATCAAATAGTGTCAAAATTGACACAAAATAGTTTTTAAATCAAATATTATATTATTAATTGTTATTTTATTACTAAAAATCTAAGGTTCGGCCAAATGACTTAGATAAGGATATATGTATTAATAATATACAATTTGGGGTTCTTTTGTCATGTTATAGTAAGTTTATTAACCATATAGTGAAAGAAAACAAAAAGACATGGTAAAAGTTAAATTATTTAACTTAGAGTTAAATCTAATTGATAAGGTAAAAATAATAACCTAAACTTGTATAAATTCTATTGGTTGATAGGATTTCGACCCATCCCCACTTTATCTTCGAAATAAGACCCTTTGGAACCATTATAAACCGATTTTGACTTTAATATAAAATAATATTTTGAGATATTCCTAAGGTGCCCCTCTCCTCCCCTATAAAAGGACACCTCCTCCCCCTCCTCCTCACACCAATTTGAGCACTCAAGCTCGGCCAACCCCTGCCAAAATCTCTTCTCCACTTCCCTAGAAACATCCTAGAGGTTCTGGTCTTACTCAAAGACCAATTTTAGTTCCCTAAGAGGAGGTCTCCAAAAGGCGCTTCAAAGAAGAGGTAATTACCGTTACCAATTCTTTCATCTTTATTTCTTCTTCCACTTCTTCTTCTTAGGTTGTTTCATTATGAAGTAATAACATCAGTATCACTCATATACTGATATGTTATTATAAGTATGAAACAACCCTATTTCACCATCTATCCATCCTACGGAAAAAGAAATCACCGCGCGTGCGTACGTACGGAATACCGTCTCCACGCCGTGGTGTAATCTATTTTCCACCACCACCTTACATGGATGGGTATAATGGTGTAAAGAATAACTATACATAGTTATTACAACATCATATTGATTCTGATATATTGTATAATACACTCCAATTCAATTCAATATTCATAGAAATGATATCATCGCTCGTGCGTACGTACGGACTACCGTCTCCACGACGCGATGAGATTCATTCTCCATGTTAACCATTTAAGAATGATTATAATGTATATATAAGAAATAATAATGAAGTATATGACATTATAAAGCTACTGGATTTATGTATATACATATGTATGTCATCTACTTACTTCCATTTCAAGACAATAAGGAAAGGAAAACAGCGTTCATGCGTACGTACGGACTACCGTCTCCATGAACGGTGTTTTTCATTTTATTTATCTACCTATTATATATATATATATACTGAATATATATGATATATAAATCATATTTTATATTCTGGAAGTGAGTAAATCATGATATAAGTAATAATGATGTCAAGAACAACAAGTCAAAACACCTACGATAAATGAAACGATTTTACCCAAAATGCTTCTTTAACATGGAATTTACAAAAGAACGGGTAATATAATGTCATAAGTGAACCATATATGATATCATAACAATGAATATGATTCTTTAATAAGTCAATAACATGATTTAAATCATTATACAGGAGGTTTGGACACTTACAAAGCAAGTCGGACCTAAGGTAAGGGAAGTATCACAATCTCATTTTTATCAGAGATTGTTTATTCGTAAGTATTTACTGGGGTGTATTTTATCATCCAAATCCATGTTCCCTCAATATGTAATATTTTTTCCATCCACTTGCAATAGTTTAAATCCAATTTTACCCTTAGGTGAGTTTTTAGTAAAGAATATGAAAGGAATCTTTTGTCGTTTTTCCGTACGAGGTACTTTTTGACTTTTCCGACAAAAGTACGAAGAAAGTTTTTTTAACTTAAACGGCACGAACGGATTTTTACGGTTTTATAAAGCCTTATTTTCATGAAGCTTCCTCCAAAAGATTTCATGACTATTTTTAATAAAATCTCTTTCTTTTAAAATTGCATGATGTTTTGTGAAAAGAAATTGATTTTGAAGAAGAAAGGATATTTTCCTCAAGATTTCATTTAAGTGTTTTATCAAAATTATTTTCCATCTAAGATAATAAAGAGTTCTGTTTCTATCCATATTTTTACATTGATTTGACTATGTTGTTATGGAATTATGTTTATGAATTCCTTTATCTTATATGAATTGATTTATGATGTCATGATGTTTCAGGAATCCCATTTTTGTTACATGTGTTATGCGATGATGTATGTTTTATGATTATGTGGCACACATAAGAAAGGATTAATTATATGATGGGTGGGACCTATATCTCCCTCCAATGCATTGGGTAATGATTTTATATCTCATGAGATAGACATGGCTGGAATGGTAGGTTATACCGGTTCAGTGAAACAGGACTGAAACGAGGGTTACTCGATTCAGAAAGGGACTTTGTCCACTAAGATAGTCTTGGAAATGAGTCTTGACTAACAAGAAATGATTCTCTGTGATTATGTGTGTATGCCACAAAGTTTCATGTTTTAAGTTATGATTATTGGGATTACTTTTTCACTGCCATGATTTATCCCATGATTATGAAATTATGCTCTCTTTTGCAGGTTATGATTTCCAAAATGTTATGTTCGTATGAATATGATGTGATTGATATTTATTTTGTTTACCCTTACTGAGGATTTGAGCTCACCCTTTTATGTTTTCTTTTCCCCCGGATATAAAGAAAGGTTTTAGGAAAAAAAAAAGGAAGATCTTTATGGGAGATTTTGAAGATCTTTCACCACGATTAGAAGATTATAGTCCGAGTTTCCAAAGACACTAAACTATTACGGTCCTTGTGTGTGTGTTTTTGTAATGTACTAAGTATTCCGCAAAAGTAATATAATGTCCATGTACGTCAAGCTTCGGGTCTTTACAGTTGGTATCAGAGGAATGGTTTAGTCAACCTTTGGAAACTAGGATGCGAAAACTTTAGTGAGATCCCTAGAGATATTTCTAAGGTATATCTAGGGATGCCCCTAAGGATAAGTATACGTATAGGATATAGTTCTAGAACTATGGTAACGATATTAGATTAAACCAAAGATGATAGATATTTAAGTTACTCCCCCTTTATTACGATTTTTGCATCTAACACTATTCTGTTTGGGTTTTAGAAAATGGCTGGAAACAAGATGATTCACAATAATGGAGGATATGATGGACAATGGAATGATATTCTTCATGAGCAACCCAATGAAATGGGATTTGGATGTCCAAACATCATTATTATGCCGAATCAGCAATCTCACAACATGATCAATAAAGTAAAATTGGGTAAGTTTCCTGACTCGACTAATAAGAGAAAGATAGAGTTCCATGATGATCATAGAGGAAAGAAAGTTCAATTTCCCCTATGTAAATCATGTGGGAAGAGGCATCAAGGAGAATGTTTCAAGGGAACTGGAAGATGCTTTGGGTGTGGAAAAGAAGGACACAAAGCAAGTAAGTGCAAAGGAAAAGGGTCGGTTGACACCATGGATGAGGATAATGGTATTGCTACGACATCAAAAATGGTTAAGTGTTTTAAATGTGGAATGTATGGGCATTATGCAAACAAATGCCCTAAGGGAAAGACTCATGATGAGAATCAGTAGGGCCATATGGGTAGTATTTATGTGGATGATGATGAAGAGACTACAAATGATATGTGAGATGAAAGAATTTTTGAAGCTCGGTCAATGGTTTGAGAATGTAGTGGAATGATTACATGTTTATCATGTGTAATTTTGGAATAAAGAGACATCTATGGATTCTTACACTGTTGTCTTTCCTTGTGTTTTGAAAGTGTATGATTAATGTTACCAGTATCCATGAAAGGTTATTCAGATATTTTTGGAATGTAGATGATATGCGCATAATGAAGGGATAAGGAGAAAATTAAATGTTTGGTAGTATTCATGAGCTCATGATTAATATAAGGACTAAGTGATATCATGGTTTGAGTATATAGAATTTTGAGGATTTTGGTATGTGGAAAGTGTTAACTTTTAACTGCACTCATTTTTTCACTAAGGTATTCAAGAGAATACACGATTAAGGACTTTGAATGTTTGGAATGTGACCAACAAGACATATCTTATGATATGTGGGGATCAACGACAGTATTAAATCTCTGGTAATCGTTGTCACTATATTATGAGAGTGGACTGCAGTATTATGTATAAGCCTAAAGATTAAACTGGATTATGTTGGACATAAGTTAGTATTGTTTAAGGATAGAATATTTTCTATATTATTGATGGGATGTTATAGTAACGTAGTTTTAGAAAAAAGGACAACCTGCAGGACGGGCGACAGCCCATCGCTTCAGACAAGGCTGTGGGAATCGAACCCACAACCGAAGTGCAACTGGCCCTTATCGCCTACCACTGACCTACAGGAAGTCCCTGTTTAGTAGAAACTAGTTTTATTATATTAAGCAGTATGATATATGAAGTATAAGTCCATTTTAGGAACCATATATGATTAATCTCACTATAGATCGACTTATGCATATAATTTTTGCTAATCTTTTGTTTGAGACAGATGGAATGACCCGTCATTCTATCACATGATCTGCTAACACTTCACGAATAACAAATTCAACTTCATTTATTTAAGACATGAAGTGGAAATTGTTCAAGACACGAACAACAGTGAGATTGTACCAAAATAATTTATGTATTTATTCTAATTCAAATTTTCAACTTTAGGGAAATGATCTTGAAAACCAAAAATGTTGTCCTAGTGATCTTATACCTGATGAATCAGATGGTACCTTATATCATCACAAATCTATGGATTTGTGATTACTGGCTTTTCCATAGCCATGTTCTCTACCACTCTCCATCAGAACATGATGGTTAGATTTCTCTTCCATATCCATATTTTTACCTATGTGGAAACCCAACGATTAGTTTATTTGGGTAACCGTTACATTTCATACTTTAGTTTTTAAAGCCATGTTTTGGCATTCCCTTTTACAATGTGGGTTTTTATTAAAGAAACTTTCGAATAGTAAACCATTTATAACCCGACGAATTTCTAGGGCGAAATTCATTTTAAGGGGGGTAGAATGTAACAGCCCAAGATTTTATAAAAAATATTCTTTTTAATTTTATTAATGTCTTGTGTTGTACGCTACACCAAAAGGAGTTTGCACAACACACATCCTTGACTTGCCTTTCATTACACGCAATCGCGACCTTCCTCGATAGCGTGTGTAATACGCAATACTGAGTTTCATTAAACAACGATATGCTATTAAAATATTATTAAAACTAGCCGTTATGAATAGTAATAACCACTTTTTAAAATTCTATAAATCTTATTTTTCAAAATGAACTTCATTTTTGGATTCGGAGTATCGAATTTAGCCTAAGGTGAAATTTTGGTACTTTTCGGATAACTTTCATATTCTGATGAATAGTGAAAATTACTAAATTATAATTAAAAACAACTTTTTTAATCGAAATAATTAATAGTGATAAATCATTAATTTGAATGGTCTTAAAGTATATTTAGAATATATTTTTACAATTTAATACAATGTTGGTCATTGGATGTAGTTTCACATTTAAACTAGACATAAACAAGTGTCAATCTTTTGATAGATATTGTTTCTTAAAAACACGCTATTTGTTTTAACAGCGGGATTTAATTATAAAATTAATTAATGCAACTTTTATGTTATGAATTTGGTAAAATAGACTTCATTTTTGAATTCGGAATATGAAATATAGCTTGGGATGAAATTTTGGCATTATTCTGAAAAACATCAATTTTTGATGAATAGTGAAACTACTAAGTGGTAGGTTAAAAACTGAATTTTACATAAAACTTAATTTTACCGCTTCTGTGAATGGAATTTCGAAAATCCGAGAGACACGGTTAATATCAAGGACTAAAATGTGGTTCAATGAGATGAAAATAATTTTTGGTGAATAGTAACTTTTTACTTTTTTTACCGCGGTTAATAGTAAATAGGGTAACTAAGGGTAAATATGATATTAATATTACCCTAAAACATGTCATAATTCTATTGGACAAGTTTAATTGGACCAAAAACAAACTTAGGAATAAAATATGACCATTTAGGCCCACTTGGATTAGATTAGGACATTTATTATTAATTTATTTAAAGAAGGGTTAAAATAGTTAAAATCAAAGTTTAATAAGTAAATCATTTTTAATATGGGGTTTTACATAAGATAAATTCTACTATAAATATTCATTAGAAAGCTAAAAAGATTTCCTACATGATGGTATTTTATTTATAATTTTTAGACATTAAATAATTTAATTTATTTATGACACAATGATGATGCAGTAATTATCTTATTAATGAAATATTGACATAATTGATGTTATAAACACCAAACTAAATATAATTTGAGACTTTTTATGAATTCCACTAATTTTCTAGGTTACTATGATATATTAATGTTGATTTAATCAACTTGATTCGAACATTTAATTCTGTTATGACTTTCACAAAAATCATATATCAAATAGTGTCAAAATTGACACAAAATTGTTTTTAAATCAAATATTATATTATTAATTGTTATTTTATTACTAAAAATCAATGGTTCGGCCAAATGACTTAGATAAGGATATATGTATTAATAATATACAATTTGGGGTTCGTTTGGCATGTTATAGTAAGTTTATTAACCATATAGTGAAAGAAAACAAAAAGACATGGTAAAAGTTAAATTATTTAACTTAGAGTTAAATCTAATTGATAAGGTAAAAATAATAACCTAAACTTGTCTAAATTCTATTGGTTGATAGGTTTTCGACCCATCCCCACTTTATCTTCGAAATAAGACCGTTTGGAACCATTATAAACCGATTTTGACTTTAATATAAAATAATATTTTGAGATATTCCTAAGGTGCCCCTCTCCTCCCCTATAAAAGGACACCTCCTCCCCCTCCTCCTCACACCAATTTGAGCACTCAATCTCGGCCAACCCCTGACAAAATCTCTTCTCCACTTCCCTAGAAACATCCTAGAGGTTCTGGTCTTACTCAAAGACCAATTTTAGTTCCCTAAGAGGAGGTCTCCAAAAGGCGCTTCAAAGAAGAGGTAATTACCGTTACCAATTCTTTCATCTTTATTTCTTCTTCCACTTCTTCTTCTTAGGTTGTTTCATTATGAAGTAATAACATCAGTATCACTCATATACTGATATGTTATTATAAGTATGAAACAATCCTATTTCACCATCTATCCATCCTACGGAAAAAGAAATCACCGCGCGTGCGTACGTACGGAATACCGTCTCCACGCCGTGGTGTAATCTATTTTCCACCACCACCTTACATGGATGGGTATAATGGTGTAAAGAATAACTATACATAGTTATTACAACATCATATTGATTCTGATATATTGTATAATACACTCCAATTCAATTCAATATTCATAGAAATGATATCATCGCTCGTGCGTACGTACGGACTACCGTCTCCACGACGCGATGAGATTCATTCTCCATGTTAACCATTTAAGAATGATTATAATGTATATATAAGAAATAATAATGAAATATATGACATTATAAAGCTAATGGATTTATGTATATACATATGTATGTCATCTACTTACTTCCATTTCAAGACAATAAGGAAAGGAAAACAGCGTTCATGCGTACGTACGGACTACCGTCTCCATGAACGGTGTTTTTCATTTTATTTATCTACCTATTATATATATATATATACTGAATATATATGATATATAAATCATATTTTATATTCTGGAAGTGAGTAAATCATGATATAAGTAATAATGATGTCAAGAACAACAAGTCAAAACACCTACGATAAATGAAATGATTTTACCCAAAACGCTTCTTTAACATGGAATTTACAAAAGAACGGGTAATATAATGTCATAAGTGAACCATATATGATATCATAACAATGAATATGATTCTGTAATAAGTCAATAACATGATTTAAATCATTATACAGGAGGTTTGGACACTTACAAAGCAAGTCGGACCTAAGGTAAGGGAAGTATCACAATCTCATTTTTATCCGAGATTGTTTATTCGTAAGTATTTACTGGGGTGTATTTTATCATCCACATCCATGTTCCCTCAATATGTAATATTTTTTCCATCCACTTGCAATAGTTTAAATCCAATTTTACCCTTAGGTGAGTTTTTAGTAAAGAATATGAAAGGAATCTTTTGTCGTTTTTCCGTACGAGGTACTTTTTGACTTTTCCGACAAAAGTACGAAGAAAGTTTTTTTTAACTTAAACGGCACGAACGGATTTTTACGGTTTTATAAAGCCTTATTTTCATGAAGCTTCCTCCAAAAGTTTTCATGACTATTTTTAATAAAATATCTTTCTTTTAAAATTGCATGATGTTTTGTGAAAAGAAATTGATTTTTAAGAAGAAAGGATATTTTCCTCAAGATTTCATTTCAAGTGTTTTATCAAAATTATTTTCCATCTAAGATAATAAAGAGTTCTGTTTCTATCCATATTTTTACATTGATTTGACTATGTTGTTATGGAATTATGTTTATGAATTCCTTTATCTTATATGAATTGATTTATGATGTCATGATGTTTCAGGAATCCCATTTTTGTTACATGTGTTATGCGATGATGTATGTTTTATGATTATGTGGCACACATAAGAAAGGATTCATTATATGATGGGTGGGACCTATATCTCCCTCCAATGCATTGGGTAATGATTTTATATCTCATGAGATAGACATGGCTGGAATGGTAGGTTATACCGGTTCAGTGAAACAGGACTGAAACGAGGGTTACTCGATTCAGAAAGGGACTTTGTCCACTAAGATAGTCTTGAAATGAGTCTTGACTAACAAGAAATGATTCTCTGTGATTATGTGTGTATGCCACAAAGTTTCATGTTTTAAGTTATGATTATTGGGATTACTTTTTCACTGCCATGATTTATCCCATGATTATGAAATTATGCTCTCTTTTGCAGGTTATGATTTCCAAAATGTTATGTTCGTATGAATATGATGTGATTGATATTTATTTTGTTTACCCTTACTGAGCATTTGAGCTCACCCTTTTATGTTTTCTTTTCCCCAGGATATAAAGAATGGTTTTAGGTAAAAAAAAGGAAGATCTTTATGGGAGATTTTGAAGATCTTTCACCACGATTAGAAGATTATAGTCCGAGTTTCCAAAGACACTAAACTATTACGGTCCTTGTGTGTGTGTTTTTGTAATGTACTAAGTATTCCGCAAAAGTAATATAATGTCCATGTACGTCAAGCTTCGGGTCTTTACAGTTGGTATCATAGGAAAGGTTTAGTCAACCTTTGGAAACTAGGATGCGAAAACTTTAGTGAGATCCCTAGAGATATTTCTAAGGTATGTCTAGGGATGCCCCTAAGGATAAGTATACGTATAGGATATAGTTCTAGAACTATGGTAACGATATTAGATTAAACCAAAGATGATAGATATTTAAGTTACTCCCCCTTTATTACGATTTTTGCATCTAACACTATTCTGTTTGGGTTTTAGAAAATGGCTGGAAACAAGATGATTCACAATAATGGAGGATATGATGGACAATGGAATGATATTCTTCATGAGCAACCCAATGAAATGGGATTTGGATGTCCAAACATCATTATTATGCCGAATCAGCAATCTCACAACATGATCAATAAAGTAAAATTTGGTAAGTTTCCTGACTCGACTAATAAGAGAAAGATAGAGTTCCATGATGATCATAGAGGAAAGAAAGTTCAATTTACCCTATGTAAATCATGTGGGAAGAGGCATCAAGGAGAATGTTTCAAGGGAACTGGAAGATGCTTTGGGTGTGGAAAAGAAGGACACAAAGCAAGTAAGTGCAAAGGAAAAGGGTCGGTTAACACCATGGATGAGGATAATGGTATTGCTACGACATCAAAAATGGTTAAGTGTTTTAAATGTGGAATGTATGGGCATTATGCAAACAAATGCCCTAAGGGAAAGACTCATGACGAGAATCAGTATGGCCATATGGGTAGTATTTATGTGGATGATGATGAAGAGACTACAAATGATATGTGAGATGAAAGAATTTTTGAAGCTCGGTCAATGGTTTGAGAATGTAGTGGAATGATTACATGTTTATCATGTGTAATTTTGGAATAAAGAGACATCTATGGATTGTTACACTGTTTTCTTTCCTTGTGTTTTGAAAGTGTATGATTAATGTTACCAGTATCCATGAAAGGTTATTCAGATATTTTTGGAATGTAGATGATATGCGCATAATGAAGGGATAAGGAGAAAATTAAATGTTTGGTAGTATTCATGAGCTCATGATTAATATAAGGACTAAGTGATATCATGGTTTGAGTATATAGAATTTTGAGGATTTTGGTATGTGGAAAGTGTTAACTTTTAACTGCACTCATGTTCTCACTAAGGTATTCAAGAGAATACACGATTAAGGACTTTGAATGTTTGGAATGTGACCAACAAGACATATCTTATGATATGTGGGGATCAACGACAGTATTAAATCTCTGGTAATCGTTGTCACTATATTATGAGAGTGGACTGCAGTATTATGTATAAGCCTAAAGATTAAACTGGATTATGTTGGACATAAGTTAGTATTGTTTAAGGATAGAAGATTTTCGATATTATTGATGGGATGTTATAGTAACGTAGTTTTAGAAAAAAGGACAACCTGCAGGACGGGCGACATCCCATCGCTTCGGACAAGGCTGTGGGAATCGAACCCACAACCGAAGTGCAACTGGCCTTTATCGCCTACCACTGACCTACTGGAAGTCCCTGTTTAGTAGAAACTAGTTTTATTATATTAAGCAGTATGATATATGAAGTATAAGTCCATTTTAGGAACCATATATGATTAATCTCACTATAGATCGACTTATGCATATAATTTTTGCTAATCTTTTGTTTGAGACAGATGGAATGACCCGTCATTCTATCACATGATCTGCTAACACTTCACGACTAACAAATTCAACTTCATTTATTTAAGAGATGAAGTGGAAATTGTTCAAGACACGAACAACAGTGAGATTGTACCAAAATAATTTATGTATTTATTCTAATTCAAATTTTCAACTTTAGGGAAATGATCTTGAAAACCAAAAATGTTGTCCTAGTGATCTTATACCTGATAAATCAGATGGTACCTTATATCATCACAAATCTATGGATTTGTGATTACTGGCTTTTCCATAGCCATGTTCTCTACCACCTCCATCAGAACATGATGGTTAGATTTCTCTTCCATATCCATATTTTTACCTATGTGGAAACCCAACGATTAGTTTATTTGGGTAATCGTTACATTTCATACTTTAGTTTTTAAAGCCAAGTTTTGGCATTCCCTTTTACGATGTGGGTTTCTATTAAAGAAACTTTCGAATAGTAAACCATTTATAACCCGACGAATTTCTAGGGCGAAATTAATTTTAAGGGGGGTAGAATGTAACAGCCCAAGATTTTATAAAAAATATTCTTTTTAATTTTATTAATGTCTTGTGTTGTACGCTACACCAAAAGGAGTTTGCACAACACACATCCTTGACTTGCCTTTCATTACACGCAATCGCGACCTTCCTCGATAGCGTGTGTAATACGCAATACTGAGTTTCATTAAACAACGATATGCTATTAAAATATTATTAAAACTAGCCGTTATGAATAGTAATAACCACTTTTTAAAATTCTATAAATCTTATTTTTCAAAATGAACTTCATTTTTGGATTCGGAGTATCGAATTTAGCCTAAGGTGAAATTTTGGTACTTTTCGGATAAATTTCATATTCTGATGAATAGTGAAAATTACTAAATTATAATTAAAAACAACTTTTTTAATCGAAATAATTAATAGTGATAAATCATTAATTTGAATGGTTTTAAAGTATATTTAGAATATATTTTTACAATTTAATACAATGTTGGTCATTGGATGTAGTTTCACATTTAAACTAGACATAAACAAGTGTCAATCTTTTGATAGATATTGTTTCTTAAAAACACGCTATTTGTTTTAACAGCGGGATTTAATTATAAAATTAATTAATGCAACTTTTATGTTATGAATTTGGTAAAATAGACTTCATTTTTTAATTCGGAATATGAAATATAGCTTGGGATGAAATTTTGGCATTATTCTGATAAACATCAATTTTTGATGAATAGTGAAACTACTAAGTGGTAGGTTAAAAATTGAATTTTACATAAAACTTAATTTTACCGCTTCTGTGAATGGAATTTCGAAAATCCGAGAGACACGGTTAATATCAAGGACTAAAATGTGGTTCAATGAGATGAAAATAATTTTTGGTGAATAGTAACTTTTTACTTTTTTTAACCGCGGTTAATAGTAAATAGGGTAACTAAGGGTAAATATGATATTAATATTACCCTAACACATGTCCTAATTCTATTGGACAAGTTTAATTGGACCAAAAACAAACTTAGGAATAAAATATGACCATTTAGGCCCACTTGGATTAGATTAGGACATTTATTATTAATTTATTTAAAGAAGGGTTAAAATAGTTAAAATCAAAGTTTAATAAGTAAATCATTTTTAATATGGGGTTGTACATAAGATAAATTCGACTATAAATATTCATTAGAAAGGTAAAAAGATTTCCTACATGATGGTATTTTATTTATAATTTTTAGACATTAAATAATTTAATTTATTTATGACACAATGATGATGCAGTAATTATCTTATTAATGAAATATTGACATAATTGATGTTATAAACACCAAACTAAATATAATTTGAGACTTTTTATGAATTCCACTAATTTTCTAGGTTAATATGATATATTAATGTTGATTTAATCAACTTGGTTCGAACATTTAATTCTGTTATGACTTTCACAAAAATCATATATCAAATAGTGTCAAAATTGACACAAAATAGTTTTTAAATCAAATATTATATTATTAATTGTTATTTTATTACTAAAAATCTAAGGTTCGGCCAAATGACTTAGATAAGGATATATGTATTAATAATATACAATTTGGGGTTCGTTTGGCATGTTATAGTAAGTTTATTAACCATATAGTGAAAGAAAACAAAAAGACATGGTAAAAGTTAAATTATTTAACTTAGAGTTAAATCTAATTGATAAGGTAAAAATAATAACCTAAACTTGTCTAAATTCTATTGGTTGATAGGATTTCGACCCATCCCCACTTTATCTTCGAAATAAGACCCTTTGGAACCATTATAAACCGATTTTGACTTTAATATAAAATAATATTTTGAGATATTCCTAAGGTGCCCCTCTCCTCCCCTATAAAAGGACACCTCCTCCCCCTCCTCCTCACACCAATTTGAGCACTCAAGCTCGGCCAACCCCTGCCAAAATCTCTTCTCCACTTCCCTAGAAACATCCTAGAAGTTCTGGTCTTACTCAAAGACCAATTTTAGTTCCCTAAGAGGAGGTCTCCAAAAGGCGCTTCAAAGAAGAGGTAATTACCGTTACCAATTCTTTCATCTTTATTTCTTCTTCCACTTCTTCTTCTTAGGTTGTTTCATTATGAAGTAATAACATCAGTATCACTCATATACTGATATGTTATTATAAGTATGAAACAACCCTATTTCACCATCTATCCATCCTACGGAAATAGAAATCACCGCGCGTGCGTACGTACGGAATACCGTCTCCACGCCGTGGTGTAATCTATTTTCCACCACCACCTTACATGGATGGGTATAATGGTGTAAAGAATAACTATACATAGTTATTACAACATCATATTGATTCTGATATATTGTATAATCCACTCCAATTCAATTCAATATTCATAGAAATTATATCATCGCTCGTGCGTACGTACGGACTACCGTCTCCACGACGCGATGAGATTCATTCTCCATGTTAACCATTTAAGAATGATTATAATGTATATATAAGAAATAATAATGAAATATATGACATTATAAAGCTACTGGATTTATGTATATACATATGTATGTCATCTACTTACTTCCATTTCAAGACAATAAGGAAAGGAAAACAGCGTTCATGCGTACGTACGGACTACCGTCTCCATGAACGGTGTTTTTCATTTTATTTATCTACCTATTATATATATATATATACTGAATATATATGATATATAAATCATATTTTATATTCTGGAAGTTAGTAAATCATGATATAAGTAATAATGATGTCAATAACAACAAGTCAAAACACCTACGATAAATGAAACGATTTTACCCAAAACGCTTCTTTAACATGGAATTTACAAAAGGACGGGTAATATAATGTCATAAGTGAACCATATATGATATCATAACAATGAATATGATTCTGTAATAAGTCAATAACATGATTTAAATCATTATACAGGAGGTTTGGACACTTACAAAGCAAGTCGGACCTAAGGTAAGGGAAGTATCACAATCTCATTTTTATCCGAGATTGTTTATTCGTAAGTATTTACTGGGGTGTATTTTATCATCCACATCCATGTTCCCTCAATATGTAATATTTTTTCCATCCACTTGCAATAGTTTAAATCCAATTTTACCCTTAGGTGAGTTTTTAGTAAAGAATATGAAAGGAATCTTTTGTCGTTTTTCCGTACGAGGTACTTTTTGACTTTTCCGACAAAAGTACGAAGAATGTTTTTTTAACTTAAACGGCACGAACGGATTTTTACGGTTTTATAAAGCCTTATTTTCATGAAGCTTCCTCCAAAAGATTTCATGACTATTTTTAATAAAATCTCTTTCTTTTAAAATTGCATGATGTTTTGTGAAAATAAATTGATTTTGAAGAAGAAAGGATATTTTCCTCAAGATTTCATTTCAAGTGTTTTATCAAAATTATTTTCCATCTAAGATAATAAAGAGTTCTGTTTCTATCCATATTTTTACATTGATTTGACTATGTTGTTATGGAATTATGTTTATGAATTCCTTTATCTTATATGAATTGATTTATGATGTCATGATGTTTCAAGAATCCCATTTTTGTTACATGTGTTATGCGATGATGTATGTTTTATGATTATGTGGTAAACATAAGAAAGGATTCATTATATGATGGGTGGGACCTATATCTCCCTCCAATGCATTGGGTAATGATTTTATATCTCATGAGATAGACATGGCTGGAATGGTAGGTTATACCGGTTCAGTGAAACAGGACTGAAACGAGGGTTACTCGATTCAGAAAGGGACTTTGTCCACTAAGATAGTCTTGGAAATGAGTCTTGACTAACAAGAAATGATTCTCTGTGATTATGTGTGTATGCCACAAAGTTTCATGTTTTAAGTAATGATTATTGGGATTACTTTTTCACTGCCATGATTTATCCCATGATTATGAAATTATGCTCTCTTTTGCAGGTTATGATTTCCAAAATGTTATGTTCGTATGAATATGATGTGATTGATATTTATTTTGTTTACCCTTACTGAGCATTTGAGCTCACCCTTTTATGTTTTCTTTTCCCCAGGATATAAAGAAAGGTTTTAGGTAAAAAAAAGGAAGATCTTTATGGGAGATTTTGAAGATCTTTCACCACGATTAGAAGATTATAGTCCGAGTTTCCAAAGACACTAAACTATTACGGTCCTTGTGTGTGTGTTTTTGTAATGTACTAAGTATTCCGCAAAAGTAATATAATGTCCATGTACGTCAAGCTTCGGGTCTTTACACGGTAAGCCGTACGTACGCACGTATGGTGACATGTTATTCAAAAGGTGGATAGAATACTGAATATGGTTGTACCATATTTATAATAACATCACAGTATATATGTGATACTGAAGTTATTATTTTAGAATGGTAACATAAAAGGAAGAAGAAGTGGAAGAAGAGAGGAACTTGGAAAAGGGTGGTGAAATCATTACCTCTTCTTCGGGTTCTTCCTTTTGATTTGATCAAAAGGGCTCCATAGGTTGGCTTTCTGATCAAACTAAGGCCTCTAGGTTGTAGTGAGGGAAGTTGTAAGAGTATTTGGGCAGAGTTTGGCCGAATCAAAAGGCTTTGAAGGTGTGAAGAAATGAGAAGGAAGAGTGCCCTTTTATAAGAGGAGTGAGGGGAACCTTTGGAAAATCTAGAAATATTAATTTATAAAAAATTAATATTCGGTTTTCAATGGCTCAAAAGTTTATTATTCAAAGTTTAAGGTGGGTATAGGTCAAAAAAAACTCAACGAATATAATTTAGACAGGTTTGGGTACTTATATTAACCTTATCTTTAAGTATTAACTCTAAGTTAATTAGTCTCACTTTTACAATGTCTCTTTGTATTTTTATATTATATGGTTAATAAAATTACCATATACATCCAATATACCCCCAAGTGGTCCATTAATGATTAAACTATCATGATATATGTCTCTTGGCCGAACCTTAGATTTTTAGGAATTTAATATCAATTAATAATATAATATTTGTTTTAGGAATTCTTTTATGTCAATTTTGACACTATTCATAGTTGATTTTTGTGAAACTCATAACATATTGATTAATTCGAAAAAAGTAAATTAAATCAATACTAATATATCATATTATCCTATAAAATTAGTTTAATTCATTAAAAGCTTCATATTATATTTATTTGTGTATTTATAATATCAATTATTTTAATTTTTTAATATTATAGTAATTACTTCATCATCATTGTCTCATAAATAAATTAAATTATTTAATTTCTAAAAATTATAAATAAAATATCATTATGTAGGAAATATTTTTATCTTTCTAATGAATATTTTTAATCTAAAATCCAACATATATAACACTATGTAAATATTGTTTTTCTAAAAGATATATGCTTGTGTCACTTTTGTATTCATTTTAACTTAATAAAAAAAAGTGTCCCTATCACCTACAAGTGGCACCATGGGGACCCTAAATCGACCCAAAGATGCATATGGTAGAACATGTATCAACCAATAAGGCTAGAACACGTTTTAGGGTAATTTAGTATTATTATAATATTATTTTTTAACCCATATTTACCGGATTTACCCTTAACCATGGTAAATAAAATATTTACCGCAGTAATTATTCAAAATGTCTGAAAATAAAAGTTACCTATTTACAAAACTTGGACATCCTGATTCCAAATATGGAATCCATTTTTCTAAATTCAAAACACAGAAGTTTCAGAAATTAATTTAAAATTAATTCCCGCTGTCAAAACAAAAAGCGTGTTTTTAAGAGATAATAACTATCAAAAGATTGACACTTGTTTATGTTCAGTTTAATTGTAAAATTATGTCCAATGACCAAAATTATATTAAATGGTAAAAATATATTCTAAATATACTTTAAAACTACTCAAATTCATAATTTATCACTATTAATTATTTTGATTAAAAAAGTTGTTTTTAATTAAAATTTTGTAATTTTCACTATTCATCAAAATATTAAAGTTATCTGAAAAGTACCAAAGTTTCACCTTAGGATAAATTCAATATTCGGAATCCAAAAATGAAGTCCATTTTGAAATATAAAATATATATAATTTCAAAAAGTAGGTATTACTATTCATAACGGCTAGTTTGATTGGTTATGGTGTGTTAGAACTCGGTGTTGCGTACAACACATGCTATCACATTATTCAAAGAGAAGCGTACCGTAGAAGCTTGGGGTGTTACAGTTTTAAACAAAGGAGTTTTACAATATTAAATATTCTTCCTTTCCGTAACGTATATATTATGTCCCACAATTAATTTCCACAAGAAAAACATTATTTACATGTTAATAATTTATTATTTAAATATACTTCCAAATAATTCATGAAAAAAGTTTTTCATGTCCAATTATTGAAGGAAACATTGATAGTGACCGATAACTTCATTTTTTCAATATTGTTAAAAATGTTTTCTGAGTATATTTTTATGATTTTACTTCTATTTTCCTCTTTTTTTAAAACGATCTATCCCCAAGTAATTTATCTTTCATGAATAAACCTATGAATTATTTAATAGAATAATATTTTATATTTATTGGATTATTGGTATCATAAAATATCATTCATGAAATCAATTTATGTCAAACCATTTTGAAATATTATGAAGCTCATTTTCATTCCAGGTTCTATTTATGGAATAGTTGATCTAATCAGACATAGAAATATATGGATGGGTACTATGTTATAGGTGTTGTACTATATCAGCCTCAAGGGTATTGATTTAGGATTTCTGTCTCATGAGATAATTAAAGGATTTGAGTATTTACACTCAATGCACAATGGGATTTACGATGTGATTCATGCTCTACTATGTCATGGGAATTAAGTATTTAATAACATTAAATTGTATAATAAATTTCATGGGGTTTTTATGATTCTAAATTTTATTTTAATTTATTTTATATGATATTATTTCCTAATTTATGATCTATAAGAATGTTTATAATTATTAATGAAAAATTATAAAAAATAATGAATCTATTTATTGATGGAGTTTTAGGACAAAAGAAGATCATAGTAGATTTTGAGAGGTTATAAATGATTAATTTGGGTGAAAAAATATGTTTTAGGTTCTATAAAACATCATATATGTTGCATATATACAATTAAAATGTAAAATTAACAGGAAAAAAGTCATGTAACCATGGAATATATTAAAAATATGTTTAAGATAATACATCCATGTTTAATTGAGTGAAATATATGAATCATTCAATGAGACACCTTGATATTTTCAAGACACCAATTTATTATATAAAACTACATAGAAGGGATGTTGTCCATGAATACTTATGGTGTTAATGTACATCTCATGATGTAAAATGTGATGATGGGGCCAGAAATTTCCAGTCTTCACATTGAATTTGAAGAATATCTATATTTTACATCTCAAAAAAACATCAAACACTTGCTATTAAAATTTATGACAAAATACTTTTTATGGATTCATTTAATGTGTGAATTTAATGAAACTGGAGAAATCATGCAACACTTTAAAATGAACACTTCGTGGCATACCTCGGATGCATTTCATATGTATGCGTTCAATCTCTAAGATTATTTTATTCAGGTTCTAATATGGATATTATTCACCATAGTTGGTTTATTTTTTTTTTCATTTTAATTTTTTTCTATTTATTCTTAATGAATCAAAGATTAATTATGTTTCCACCAATCCTTCCACTCTATTTTCGTCTCAATGGGTTTTAGATTAGTTGGCATTTTATAAGACCTTACATTGATAGTCTAATCCCATATAGGAGAGAGTAGTGGTCTAAACTGGTTATGTTCCAAATATTATTATTCATATCATAAAATGTGAAATAAATTTTAATCAATTGTTGTTGTGTTGTGATTTGATTTTATCACATGTTTTAATAAATCATGGGCTCAGAAAATTGAACCCAATTTAATTGAATAAATTATATCATGAACATTGAATGAGATTATTATAATATAATTTAAATTTTACCCAACTAAAATCTAGTTCTTTTATTTATTCATACCACAAATAATTTATTTTTTAGAGTTGATTTATTGGGATTTTCCATTTATTCTATCGAATAAAATTGGTAAATTTCACCGACCAAAAATGATTGTTTTTTAATGTTATGTTAGAATTTATATTTAGAAATAACACCATGGAAACTGATTCATCACCCTTATGTTTCTCTATATAAATATATTCTCCTAATTTTTTTCATTAAATTTGTTTGAAAAAAATAAGGTTCAATTGATGTATCCCAGACATTGGTCATAATTTTTATACTTTGTTCCCTACTCTAAGTGGAACCAACCCCACATCACATATATGTTAGGCCTTTGTAGCTACTATATTTTGGATCATTATAAATTTCTAATTTCATCACTCCCATGAGGAACTAATTATGTTACATAGAAATTTCATATTGAGGAATAATTTCTAGGGAGTAGTAGAGTATGATGGATGAATTGATACCGATTTTTTTGTTTAAAAAAATTAATTATCCCATTTATGTTTACTATTTTTATTTTATGTATTTTTCTTATTACAATATTTTTTATTATAAAACATAAATATTATATTCTTGATATTATTAGGTTTTTTGAAGGATGTAATATACATCTTATCAATGTTATACTACACAACCATCGGGATACATTGAATATCATGAGTGTGTGACCACATGGGTTGTAATGAATTCAAAATGGTTGTCAAATCAATGAACGTGTAAGAATGATTTATAATATTATGAATATGAAAAATTCCAATACCAATAGTGTATGAAAACCAATAAAAAACCCTATACAGGATACCCCAATTTCCAAAACAAAAATGTAATATTACTTTTCTAAATAGAACTCAGAATATATGTGAACCATATTTGTATCACAATACATTGATGTTATTGATAAAAGGATAGATTATAATGAGGACAAGCTTACTGAAGAAGAATTTGAGGAAGTCAAAGATTTTTAAAAATGAAACCTCAAGAAAATTATATCCAAGAAAGACCATTTCTTCACATAATCACTTAATAATAACACAGATGAAATACAAAATAGATTACTCAAAAATAAATTCCTTTCAGGGTTATGTGGATGGATGACCATGAAGAAAAACTTAGCGAATAAACAGAATTGATTACTTAACCTTTTATTTCATTCTAAATTTAAATTACCATGTATGGAACATAACGTTCAAATATAATAAAGGAATGAAATGGTTTGTATATGAATATGTGGAAGAGTTTATTGAGTGTTTGAAACCATTGATAAAAATTTAAGAAAATAAGGGGAATAATATCCCATAAGGGTTCTCAAATAATATAAGAATAAATTATCATTTAGATATAACATATAATGTAGTAACATATTGTAAATTATTTATTAGATAGTTGTAATGAATTTAGAGTGGTAGGTTAATGAGGTATAATCCATTGAGTCGAAAAAGGAATAAATAGTGGATGATGAGGATAATGAGAAGATATGAATTGAACTCCCAAATATTTTAGAAAAAGAATAAGACTGTGATTCCTTTCTAAATATAAAAGAGAAAAAATAATCGATAATGGAGGATATCAGAAATAAAATTAAATATTGAATGAAGAAGTAATGAGTTAAAATTGAATCCATATTTGAATATGTAAAGAAAAAATCAGCCATAAATTAAAGAATACTATGAAAAAGAAGTGGTGGAGTGGAACAACATCAAAATCTTGTTATATTTCAATCTAATATTATTATTTTTAAGTCATCCAACAACATGAACCCAACCACATATAACAGTAATGATGAAAAAATGGAGCAGAAAGAGAAGAAGTACCCTGAATAACTAATAGATTAATATGTGGATAAATAAAAGATGCATAGGTATGTATATTATTCTAATTAGATAACAATGTTGAAAGTTCTCGATACATTTCATAATGAAGTTCTTTCGAGATGGAAATAAAATATTAAAATTATTTTATAAGACATAGTTTTATTTTTTATATAGTTTTATTAGAATTCTCCATTGTTGATTCAATTATCATTTTAAAAAATTATTTGAATTCTATACTTTAATATTATATCTTCTGATTTCTCATGGACAAATGAATAAGATAATGTTAAAAAAAGACTAGAAAATGGGAAAATAAAGGAAAACAAACAAACATCATGGAAGGGGAGAACTATTTTTACATGTTTATATTATTACATCCCTATTGCATAATTCACATATTTGAAAAATAAGCTAAATTTTTTCATGAGTTGAAATGAATTATATTTACCCATAATTGATTTTATTATTTTTATTTTACAAATTAATCTGGGATACATCATCACTAAGAAAATATATTTTGAAAGGTTGGGAGAATTTATTTATTATTCGCATAAATTTTAACAATATTAATTCTTTATTTTAAATTTACACTCTAACCGAAATTGAATGTTATCTGAAAATGATAATATATATGATTAATTTTTTTATTTTCATTCCAAGAACCACACATTGAGTAAAAATTTTACAGTTTTTCAAACCATTACAAAATTAGCCATTTTTATGATACCATTCAAGAGAGGATTGGGGACTGAATATTTTTTATTTTTAGTATATATTTTTTGAGTGATACATAGTTATATAAAAATAAAATAACATTTATTTATATATTTCCTAATAAATGACTTAAAAATACATTAAAAAAGATTGGTGTAGTTTAATTATGATCCCTTAATATAAAAACCCCAACATTAGTAACCTAGAGTTTTGGACATTTGGGATACATTGGAACTAGATATAAGTAATCATATTCAATAGTAATTAATATTTAATTACTTTCGAATAACCCTATACATTAATTATTTCCATATCAAATTATAAAAATAAAAGTTATAACAAAAACGAGTTCTTTCATTTTTTGATGTTATTCATGATATCAAAATTTATATCATTGGGAAAAGAATACAGTAAAAATGGTGACATTAAATGATCATTTTGGGTAATGTACAATTGAATATATCAATATTAAATAAGGAATAAACAAAAATGCATGGTAAAAAATTGAACATACATTCAATTTAACCAGTAAAATGAGAAACAATTGAATCCATTGGTATTATTAGTGAACTAATATCCTAGATAATAAAAAATTAATTCTTAGTAATCGAAAGGATTGATATGAGTTTCCATTATATCAATTATCATTTTAACTACACCATAAAGTACATATTCTAATACAATATAAAAATATAGTAATACATACACCAAAAACCCATATAGTTCAATCTTTTTTACTTTTCTCCTATGAAATATTGATGCATCGATGGTTTACATAATTACAGGCCCCAAATATAATTTCATTTATAATGAATTACTAATATATAGAATTATAGATTTAGTTCCGGTAAAATAATAATTATACAAAATTTCCCATATAAATTAATGAAAACAAATAATCAATATTTTTCTAGTAAATTAAATTACTTTTAAAATTGAAACACCACTTATAGATATTGTAAATGGTTTATGAAATAATCATATACATGATACAAAGAATATTGATATTTAAGTCAAATTTTATTCTCAAAAAATAATAATAATAAATATTTCAATGTGCTAGTTTATAGGCCTTAAAAAATATAATAACATGATAGTACTAAATTATTATTCAAGGAAAGGTAATTGAGATAGAATCCCTTATCATATGTTAAAACTCACTTGTAGGTATAATAATCTCATGAATAATTTTATTAATCGTTTAAAATTACATTCAAGAACCATATCAAAATAAATAATACCATGTATCCATTTATAACACTCTATCCCTGATTTTTTAAAATTATTTTATTTTTTTCATTGTTTGGGGTGTTAACTACATTGTTTATCAAATATGTTTTGATTCAGCAGTTATAGTCTATTTAAATTTTAAATATTTATATCATATCTATAGGTCAATTCATGGACTAAATATCAAATATATTATATATATATATAGTAATATTAATCTTTAAAAATCTGTGATTTATAAATGAATTACACCATTCATGGAAATGGTAGGTCATACGTATGCTTGAATGTTTTTTTGATTTTTCAATGGAGTGATAAAATAGAGTTCATAATAATTAAATTTTACATAATCATTATTACATAATATATTTCATATATATTCATTAAATGAAACATTATTAGCATCATTAGAATGAGTAAATGAAAAATTAATCACATAGATTCATATAGGTGGTATTCCACACATATTCTCAAGCAACATTTAATTTTTCCAATTAATTTAATGATAAGAATTTGTATATTATATTTTAATTCTATAAGAATGTTATTTTTATTAATATAATGAAAATTTATATTTTTTATGTTTATAACCACCAATGTGATGTGGTGATGAAAAACTAATTACACTTCTATGTGGAGATGATAATTCATATTTACACACAAGTAATGTTTTCCCCTTTTATAGGATGAAAAAGATATGGATTATATTTTTACTATAATAATAATAAAATTTCATTAAATTTATTATTTTATCTATTATATAGGTATTGGTAAACAATTTAATATGATGTAGGTGAATAAATAAATGTTAAGGACTTGATAAAGTGAATTGCTTATTATTCATTTGACTTCTTGTAGATCTCTTCTTAAGGGGACTAGATTAGGTCTATTAGAAGGATCACAACCTATATAAATTTTATAATTATTTTTATAAAAGGAATGATCCTTGATGGAAAAAAATATATTTCTCAATTTGTTGTTAAAAAATTGGCACCCTTTTATAATTTATTGGAGTAGAACTCTTATAATTTCAAAACATATTAAATAGATATAATTTATTTTTAATTCAAAAATAGATCAAAATTTATATAATAAAAATATAATATATGTGTAATTATAAATCATCTAGTTAAAAAATGTGTATATGTATTTAGAATTGTTTTTACACTTATATTTTACTATTAATCTCTCTTATCTATTTTGAAAATTCCATTAATATTATTGTTTTCTATTATATCAGTGACAACAGTGTTACTATAAAATGGAAAGAAAACCAAAAATATATAATGGTTCATTTTTAAAATAATAAATATTTTTTCTAAATATAATATTTAAAAAAATTTATATTTTTTAATAACATGTTATTTATTATAAAATATCAATAATTTCAGTTTTTATCACAATTAACATAATTAGTCAATACATTAGGGAAATAAAAATATATTTCATTTAACCCACACAAATATTTCACACATGTTTATAAAATTTAGTGCGAGTCATTAACTCATTCCAATTATGTCACTTTTAGTATTCATTAAAGTCATTTAATTAAATTTTCTATTAACTGAATATATATTGTGTTAGCATTGAAAAAAATTTAATGTGATTATCTAATCAATGAAAATTATAAAAAAATTAAGATCACGAATATAATATCTTTTTGAACTAAATTACCATCAATATTAATTACACCATTAATTTTTTTTACCTTTCTTAATACAAAATAGATATTTAAATATAATAGCATCACATTTGAAGCATTCCTTGATTAAAATATTATAAATTTTATTTTAATGGAAATAGGCCCATTAAAAACATAGTTTAAGTCTGAGGGGATATATATAAAATTATCATTCTCAAATAAAAATTATGAGGACAAAATTAAAACATTTTCACTTAGTTTTATCCACGATTACCCTAATTCTCCCTTTATCGTCGTGATAATTTTTTCCGAGATTAATATTCATAGTTTCTGTAAATAAAATGAGTAAATATAAAAAATTTAAACATATAGATTACATGTATTGAATCCATATTAATGATATCAATTTATATTTTTTTAGTTATAAATTTAAATTCAAAAGGAAAAAAATAAATTAAAATTAGTTTTATAGGAAAATTCTTTTTTATGTATAGTTTTTTAAATATAATTCAAAAATAAAATTTATTCAAATGAAATTTGTTATATTTTTTATAATATCATATAAATAATATATTTTTTAAAAAAATTAAATATATTTAAACTTTTATATTCTTGAAGCATGAATATTATTTTCAATAAAAATAAGTAATTGTCAGTATTCATTAAAAAATAAATCTATACAAAAAATACCATTATTTTAACAAAATATATTTTTATATAAATATTTATAAAATGATACTATTTTAATTAAAAATATATATATTTTACAAAAAAACTAATTATAATATTTTCTAACAAAATCCCTAAAATTTGTTTTGGTTGAAAACATTTTCTAAAGAATAATATAACAGTGCTGGAAATTGATTACTTCATTCCAATGAATTAATTTTTCATTTTTATTGGATTGGTTCTTTATATAAGTATATATAATAATACTGTTAATATTATTCCCAACTATCAATTCAATGACTAATATAAAATTGGTACATTAAAAATAATTTAACTTTATGTCATGGTTTTTTTATATTCATAGTTACATGTTGTGTACAATATCAAACATAGTGATGTTTTAAAATAATAAGGTGTTAAATTACCCCCCTCGAATGAATTCCATCCATGAAATTTTAACATCATATTGAAAATCATTGGATTATCACTAAAGAATCTTAGAGTGGAAACCCCACATCAAAAAAATTGTTAAATAAAAATTCCTCATATAAAAGGGAATAAAAAATATTCTGTTTATCACAAAACTAGGATTCCAAATAGGAGAAAATAATTTGTAACTAAAAATTTGGATTTTGAGTATAAAAATAATTATCAAATATTAATATAAGGTTTTATAGAATAGTTAAACTGTAAAGTTAACCATAAAACTATAAATTTGTGATGGGTTAGGAGACCACTAATTTAATAGTATGATTAATAAATTGATTTTTTTTATTTAATGGTCCCTCTCCTAATGTTTTGGTATTATTTTACTATCATGATATATCAGTTGAGAAAATCAAATTTCATTTTTCAATCCATGTTATAATCAACATTTTATTCTATGGTTGTTATTCTATCAATATCCACTTCATCACATACACTAGGAAAACGATATTTGAGATGCATTAATTTTTATATGTAAAGGTCCATTAACAAATCATAAGACACATAAGTCATTCACATGTATTTTAAACATTTATTAATATTAATATTTATTGCACGTGTTTTCAAATATTATAAAAAACATTAACATCAAACAATAATATCCAAATTTCAACATAATCAATTCCATAATTATTTAACATTAATAATCCTCAAAAAATTTTCTGACCATAATGGAAACTGAAATATTTGATCAATCATTTACTACTTGAAAAAAATATGTTCATAATGTCACATTCCAAATATATAAATTAAATGACCACAAAGACTAATATGATGAAGCGTTATTAGCTTTATCCATATTCTATATATCCAATAAATAAAAAAAATAGAAAAATCCATCATAAATTAATTGTTAATAATCACTAAACATTTTCAATGTCCTCCATACTACTATATTAACTTTATTAATGTAAATATTCTCTTAATAAAAACTAAAAATAATTATATCAAAATCAATAACATATTAATGGTTATATATTATCATTAATATTTCCTTTACACTAAACTAATTTTCATTGTTATGAATTCCATTAAACAAATGATATCAAATCCTTAATGAATACTTATATAGGACAACCCTTATATATTTCATCATTGTTATAGCCATAATATCAATGATATAATTATTTATGAAAAATAAAAAATAACATTAATCATTTTACATCTTCTATAGTAATATCATAATTTTCGGCTTATCCCTTTGGATTCTTCTATGGTATATTCCCTTAGAAATTGGGGAACTAGATCAAATAATTACCCATATCCTCATAATGGATGTGATGGATAGAGTGTCATATTTTTTATTTTTTGTAATTATATATAAGGATGTTTTCCCTACAATTTAAATAAACTCTCATTCCCATTAGGAATATTCTGGGATGTTTCTTTGCATAATTTTTATTTGATAGAAATTATTATGTTAAATTATTATTCTTTAATGAATTTCCTTTTACTCAGTTCCCAGTCATATCTTCTTCTCTTAATGGAATATGTAAAATTCATTATCATTAATAAGTAAATATGGTGCAACTAAATCATATTCTGACTTTTTTTAATAACCACTAGTCTTTAAAGACTCGGCATAATCTCATCAAAGAAACAATCAATCATGATTTTCATATTATATATACATACTGAGGAATGATTCAATTTTTTTAAATATCTCCACAAACTTTATCACACATTAATATTAATTTTTCATTAATTTTATGAATTTTATCTCCCTTTGAGCTCATTTTTACTATGGATAATATCTCTCAAAAAAATCACATTAATACTTATTCATTCAATAATTTAAATTTATTGTGCCTCTTTATTGTTATGGATCAATGAACACCATTATATATGTCTCCTTAAAAAAATTAAAAATCCAGAATATGAATTTCTCTTTCATTACATAACAAATATAACAATAAAATATCAATATATTTAATCCATTTGTAAGCATCAAATGGATTATTAGATCAAGTAAAAGTTAGAGGATTTTGTCACATAATGTGATCCAACATAAGATAATGATGATTTGGGACAATATGATGTATCATATTGGAATGTTTTTATGTCATAACCTGAGTCAACTTCCCTAATATAATAATGATTTTCTCAGTTCAAAAAGGAGTTGAATTTTTATATTATTAGGCTAATCACAATACTGTCTAGGTGAATTGAATCAATTTTTCCCATTATGTTCCATAAAAAAATGGCAGATAGTAATTTTTCCAATTAGTATCATGAATATTGAGGCACATAATTAAACAAAAATATTGGAAAATTTTTCAATTGATATAATGTAATTTCATAATTATCATGCGAGTTAGGTTTAATTAAAATCGAGTTTAGAAGGATTGTTCTGAACTTGATCTGTTACAAATAGAAAAATCATGAGCTCTAGTAACCTAGTGATGGTTCCTTATTTATAACATTGTAACTTGATAAAGTTAGTCACATACTAGAGGACCTAATAGTTATGTTTTATTGAATAAATATACACAATAATTATTTTCATATAACATTTAAAATATAAATTACATAGAATAAAGTTTTTTTGCAATACTCAATAATATTCGTAATATCCTTCTTCATATCCTGGTGAAATAGAAAAAATTATAATGGTGATATTTGATGTTCTGTAAGAATATGTATAGTGAAATATATTATGATTAAATAATACATAATATTTATATCATCGTGAACAACTAGAAGCACATTCATTTTAATCAAAAACATTAGAACAAACTGAATCCACGTTATGAAGCAATGGAGTAACCACATGAATAATAATAACTAATTCTATAATGAATGAAATTACTAATATTGGATACTATGATCATACACATAACTATATACATAATATTTAGCCCTTATTCTATATCTATTAAAAACTATTGATTTACATACACTAAGAACCCACTTAATGATAGATTACTAATTTAACTCGTAAGACCGGTCAACTCATCATGAGGATAGTGATTTTTGGGCCCCATCCATCATGGAAGGTCCTAATCATTCCATAAATATAAATTGATCAATTTTATTCCTGAATAATATTCCTTATAAAAAATTTTGCAATATGGATTCAAGAATACATATTATCAATAATATCATAACATTTCAAATAAATTTCAATGAAAAACACCATATATATATTATAGTGTTTAAGAAATAATCATATCCATTATAAAAATAATATGGATATTAAATATAAATGTCTGTTCCATTGAATAATGTTTATAAATACGTTAATGTGTTAGTATAATATTCATATTAAATAAAGTACGAGATTAAAAATAATACATCCTTAAATAATAGTAAATTGAGATAGAATTTTTTACAACAAGTTCAACATTTCATTTTGGTTTTCTAATTTTTCATATAATAAATTTGAATTTATATTTTAGAAATAAACAAATCATATTCTATTCAATAATATTAGATATGATCAATTTATACACTTTTATCACCCATTTTTAATATCATTTTATTATTATAATTATGTCTGTATTTAACTAATATTTTCTTCTAGTATATTATGATTTTTTTTGTTCTGATCATCGTATTGTTATTATTGTTTATTCATCTAAATAATTTCATACCTTATATAAATAATATATTTATTAAATATATATTTAACTTTTCAAAATTACCATAGGACTGATCAAATTGTTTTTTAGATTAAATAATTGTTTTGAACATATTGATGATTCCTAATGAACTAAAAGAGGTCAAATGTATGGTTAGGACTCATTTGGATAATGAAGCCCGAAAATGGGAATAGGAATACTGTACCACAAGGTTAGAAAAAACCATTCCACCTAGCTTATATGATTTCCCTAAATCGTTCACCTGTTGAAAGTGGAGTTCTGGAGGTTGCACGGCTTGTCTGCCACTATGTGACCCAAGGAATAAATTTTTATGTTCCATCTACATTTTTGGATACAATATTTTTCACATATTTTGAATGGTTAGAAAAATTTTAATCCTAACCATGTGGGACTACCCATTGATGAAAATAATAGTACATGGTTTTAACAAGATTTAGAAAAAACATACAACCTTTTTTAGAGTGAATTTTCCAATTTTCCCACCATAAATGCTTTGAAAATATGCTTCCTTATTCTAATTTTTATCTAGTGCTAAAGGATTCCTCCAAAACATTCTTTATCTTCTACCCCTCAAACTAGGGATCACACCAACTCCGCCATATATACTCCATTTTGTAACTATTGGATTCATTTGAATGTTATAGGCGATATATCCTTAATACCCTCTCTTATATATCAACATATTCATCCCATTTATCATGCTATCATGTTGTAATATCATTTTCCCAATTTTTATCATATTTAATGGTTTCTAAAATTTATTTCATCCCAGCTCAGATAAATGGCCGACACTAGACGGGGGGAGATCTATGAAGCTAAGGTAGATTGTCTATATCATTTAACCTTGTTTCATTATAGTATATAAGATTCATTGTTATTCCATGAGATTCACCTTTGCGGTATCACATCAAATTTTTCAAATGAAATTAAATTGATATAATTTCCCTTCAATTGGAGACCTATGACAATAGGGAATCATCCATTTGTTTTGATTTAATTGACTAACGCGACCCCAATGTATGTGATATTCCTTGGAGGCCCTTTCCCTATTTTTTTTTAAAATTTACTGACACCCCTTGAGTCATGTTGTGACATAATTAATTCCTTGAGAATTGTTTTAGATGAATTTGATGTTAAACCATGTGTTAGATCCCAATCATACCATTCCATATCCAAATTTTTGAATTAAATTTATTGGAAATGTATTAATTCCTTCACCTAATGCCATAGATGGAACATTAAATTAGAAATTCAATGAAAAATACAACTACAATGATATAAATTCATGGACTAATTAGTTGGTCCCCTGGATAGACATGTCATATAATTACATTTATTGTTTGATTATTTTACCTAATTGATTAGGGAAAAATAATGGGTTTAGACATAAGGACCCCTTTGTTGGACTCTTATGAATTTTCATTAGAATTTATATATGTTTTTTAAAAATTTCATTGGAGAGACCATCTATCCCATGGACATGATCACAATGAGTTCTCATTTCTTACCTCCAGTCAACTGAAACTAGTTCCCTAGAGGAGACTCTATGAATAGGCTTGATAGAATGATCATTGCTCCATTCTAGGAGTGATACTTGGGTTGATACATGTGATACCATGTGTGGACTTAGGGGTTATGTCTTGACATTGTCAAACAATTCTTAATGTGAAACTTGGGACTTCATCCTTTGGTCACCATGGACAAACTCCTTGGTATGGAAAATCTTCCAAATTCAAAATCAATACAGGTAAATTACGTACAAAATAGAATGGAAGGGATTGATGTTACTAAATATTTATTATAATGATTTTTTTAAATTGAATTTATCAAGGTAAATGAATGTTTTAAAATCATAAATGATCATATGTTTTTGGAAACATAGGTACATGTCCCCCAAGTCAAATAAAAACCCTAGAATAGTCCACATTCCCTAATATTGTCCCTACAACATTACCATTATAGGAATCCCATGGTTCAGACCCACCATCTTAAGAAAAATAGGATAATTGGAAGGTTACCCATGTTGTTCCCAAACCAATGAATTTATTAATTTATTTCTGTTTTGTTTTTGTTCACTATAGCATGGTGTTCATTTTATTTACTGAATAAAATAGATTTTCCTACACACAATTGATGGTGTCCTACTAGGATTATATATCACACCCTGCTCAGGCCTCCTTTGGTACCCAAGAAGTCTTTATAGTTACTAGTATTTATTTTTGGGAGTATGGCATATGTGATCATAGGACCATGTCTGTACTTGAGATTCTATATAAAATTGATTTTCGTGTTTTGTATTTTGTCGGAATCTTTTGTATGCAAGTATCCCTTAACCCTACAAATCTATTTTTTTATAGTACAAGGAATTACATCATCGTATTCTACATTATTTCTATTCATCTTCAACATAGTATTTATATACCTTGGAAGAGTATGTACCTTATTTTTTATATTGATTGGTTACTTCTTCTTGAAATTTTATCTATTTTCTTATTTAGTATATTTATTTTTGCACATAAATCTGACCATTGAGGGAATATTTTCACCATGTACATACCATATCCCCTAGCAGTTGGTTTGAAGTGTCTTGCCTTTTCGGAGTCATGCTTGATATATTTTTGCCACCATCTTGGAGAACCTATAAATTTCATCAAGGGAGGGATGATACAAGTAGTATCATATGGGTTTCTTTTCCATTTCTCTTGTGGTTTGGTTTGTAGAATAGAGACTATTACATTGAGGTATGGTAATGATCATGTCCCTTGGAGAAGCTACACCACATGTAGGGGAATCCATAATTAACTAGGATGGATAAATTTTGATATTTATTTCATTGCTTCTATTTCATGGGTTTCTTTATTGGTTTACATAGTAGTTTTGTTCTATTATTGATATTGATAATAAAAAAAAGGTTTGTTGTCCTTGGAATGATGATATAAGGGAATATTGATACATGCATCATATTAGGCGCTAAAATATTAAAATTTTCATTTGGTATGCAATGGAATATTTAATTTCTTTTGTACATTGATTATAATGCTTATAATATCTATTTTTTCCTTATTTGTTATAAATTTCATAGCATTTATTGTTATATATAGAAATGTGATGCTATATCCATGCAGGATTGTGAAAAAAAATTCGAATCCAAAAGCATCCTCCTTAACCTAACATTTATTTTCTACAAAAGTTATATATGATTCCCCTGGCATCTGATTATTGTGTGTTGTGACATTGTCAAAAAAATTTATGAGAGAGAACAAGTTGTGGTTAGTGTTTAATGGAAACCATCATCCAGTTTAGAAGTTGTATTGGACCATATTTAATACTAATAGTTATTCCTCTAATTCTTCTACATAATATAAATTTAAACATATACATTAAATAAGATGATTTTGATCCTTAAAATGAAATGGAACCCCTAAAATTTGGAATTTGAGACCTTGAACATAAACTGAACAACAAGTGGGTACTAGGTCATGTCTCATATGTTTTATTATGGGACATTTTCTAATAACCAAGGCCATCCTCTTAGAGTAGTCCAAATCTTGTAGCACTACTATAGAATGGATCTGTACATGTTATTCTTTATCACCCCCCAATATCTTATAAATAATATCTAATAAATGTGATTGAAATTTATATAGATATTTCACCATAAATAACTCACTATATAGGCCATAAAAGAGGTGATGAGCATACACCTGATGTAGTGGGTCCTAAGCCTCCCATAAAACCTCTTTTTGGGAAACACAAAGAACATCATATAGATGTTCTAGTAGAATACAAGGATTATATCTGGGAAGGTTTTTTATTTTTTATAATATTATTTCATGTTTCACCTACACCTTCCCCTTGTATGGCAGAAATGATATATGAGATCTACTACTAGCTACCGCCCACCTTCTCGAGAGGAGGCAGACATTAGGATGTAGAATTATTGTTAGAGGACATGAAATCAATATTCAAGAATATCATAATTCCTCTTTCATATAGGATGAAACACGAGATACATATGCTACATGATTCCACCAATCATTGATAGTACATTATTATTTTGGATGGTAAAAATCATGGTATGGTTATTGTGGACTTCCAAATATCATTATTCTAGTATTTCATTCATTGGTCCTTGTGAAATGATCATTTTTGGGAGTCCATGCACCTTAAAAAATTTGACATGTTAGTGAAGGAATAATCAGTTTTCTTCACCGAATTGCAATGTTTGTCACAAACCTTATGTGATTTTGAGATAAAAAATTGGAGGTGATTTTATTATTGTAATGAATATACCAACCACTCATAGGTGAATATCTTTCGACTGAACACAATTTCTAAAATAGTAAATAAGGACCTAATCACTAATTATAACCTACGGGAATCATGAAATGTGATGCACAGATGTTCATCTTTTAGGAAGAGCATAGGTTTACCCGACGACATGAAGAGACTTTTTTTGGGTACCCATGGTGGAATTATTAACCATATGGAATGGAATGAACATAATTTGGTGTGTCACTAGGGGAACAAGAAATTCCATAAAAACATCTATTGTAAGAGAAACATGATTCAGTTCTACGAATGTAGAAGGATGGGTCACCTCCACCATTTCTAATGATCTATTCCTCCTATGACTAGTGGGATGGAATATGTGCCAACATGTCCTTCAAGTGTAGTATTGGTGATTCCTCATCAGAAAGAATCTAGTATTCTAGGAGTCAATTAAGATGAGTCGGTTTTCATTTCCAAGGAATTCAAGGTTCATAATTATTGTGAAAATAGAGTGGACTGACATAGGATACTCATACAACATATCAGAACAGCAGTTCTAGCCATATATATACTATGAATCCAATTCTAGATGATTAGATTCTTGGTCCATCTATAGTTTTAGGTACTATTCTTTTAGAATCCACTCTAATTTAGTTCATTTTTGATATAGGTGCATCACACTCTATCTAAATAATGTTACCCTGGATTGTCTAGGATTAGTAATAGAGTAATCCAGTAGTCATTTAAATCTTGAAACACTCGTAGGTGTTGGACCTGAGGGTAGATGATAGAACAATGAATTATCCTTGAGAATGATAGGTACCATTTTCTTGTGTAGATTATTATTCTTCTAGATGACCAATTTTGACATCATTCTTAGTACGGATAGACTTGTTCCTTATCAATCCTTGGTGGATTTCAATAACCACATGGAATCATTAACATAATTCAGGGGAAACATGTACATCTGTAAGAGTGAATGTGATATATGTGAATGTCAATCAAGAAAAATGTGAACTCTTCTAGGAAGAGTATTATCCCAGATGGGATGTCTCTTTATGAGATATCATAGAATTCATGAAGTAGAGTTCCATACTCTCGTGTATCACTTTTTTTATTCCTTCCCTTTTTATTTGTAACATCGTTCTCTTCATTATTGGATTGAGTTATATTTTAATTTATACTTTTCCATAAATTTCCATAGAATGGAAATAAATGAAAATAGATTCCACACATTTAGGGCATAATTTTATATTTTATAAATAAAACAAACCATTCCAACATTCTATAAAAATAATACTCCATGATTTTTTATAACATTGAAAAAAAATTCAATGTAAAACCATTAATATCCATGTAATATAAAACTGACTAGCTAAGATGAATGCTACTAATCATTGATCTACAAATTGGAAGATTGTGCCAAGAAAATCATGGACTCAAATACATAACTCCAAACATTCTATAATGATCCCTAATATAAATCCATAATATATATCCCAAATATCGTAATGCACCACTAAAAAATATTGATACATTACCTTTTCCTATTTCATGATAAAAAATATATTTAAAATCACCAATGTACCAAAGGGTGGGTGAGTAATGAATCATATTCGGCTTTCCCCAAATGACATCCATACTCACACCAGTATAATAGAACATGTTATCAAATTTACTTAATTAATATTTTATAAAATAGTAATATAAAAGAATTTAAAACAATTTATCACAATAATATTATTTCTATGAAAAATAGTATTCCAAACCTAAACTATTCTCCATGGAAAGAAAGAAAGCATTGTCTTCAAACCATTTCACAATCCATTTGAAATATCCCATTCAAATACCAACATATACAAATCAACACATGAATTTTTTTGTCACAATTCCATAATAATGATTCATCTATAGTCGATATCAGAATGTTTCACAGGGTAACCAACATTTGATCTTCCATTACACGTTAATCACTAAGCACAAAATCATATTTCAATGAATCCCAATATGGAATATGAGAACATACCACCATGTAAGAACACAACCGTTCCAATAAAATTGATCCATAATATATCAATAAATCAATATTTTTTTGATAAATTTTCTATGAATTATTTTTAGGAATTAATCAAATAATCAATTTTATAAATGATATTTTAAAATAATTTATCAGTGCACTTTTAACAAAAATATCACAATTCCACAAATAATTACTAAAGAAGGATTCTTATCAAATTTTCAAAAAATAATTACAATAAATTATAATAATACAAATCATTTTCAATATATGAATTAATTTTATAATAATTGGAGTCAAGAGTGAATCCAACTACCTTAGGAATAATGGCTAAAACAATAAATGAAATGAAAGGGACCACAAAATCTTGTAAAATGTAACAAAAATGCATTAGATTTATTCCACTAACATTAACAAGTCAACATATGACAATTATTAGAATCAAAAACCATATATTTATCTACATTGGACTATATATAAGAAACCATTAGGGTTAAGAAATTAGATCCAAGAAAAACTAGGAAAAACTAACACAAAACAATACTTAACAAGGGAATCAGTATTCAATGCACAATTAAAGGCCCCCAGATTTCTTTTAATTTGATGGGGAAATAATCCTCTTCTTTTGAGATGATAAAATATAACATCAGAGATGAAATGGATAGAAACAATGGGTTTTGGGATATTCCCAGCCTAGATAAACGTTTTAATATATTGTTTTTAAATTGTGAAGGTTTTATCACATGGTTAGGAAAACTATGTGCAAATAGTGTTCCATCCTCTACCGTAAGAGGAACCTCACATGATTGGTCTGCACAGTTAGAAAAGTTTTGTTAAAAATATGGGTAATATATTTTTACCACATTTCATGGTTACTCTTTGGTGTCTACATGGTCTGAAAAAATAATGCACCATTCCATGCGCCTTCCCACTAGCCCATGTCTCACTGTGATAATTTATGAGTTGGAGTTTAATGATTTCCACTAACTGTGTTCCAACCATGCTAGTTTATAAAAGACCCAAAAACCTTTAAATATTCTTCAAAAACCTCCTAATCATTATCCAAACTCATTTCATACTTATACATAATAAATAAAGTGCTACATAATTAAAATTGGGGGGGGGTGGAACATTATCCACCACATTAGTCTTTTTATCCCCTAAAATAAGAAAGCCATCATTGCTCAAAAATATTTCTAGACATTGCTTGATCATTTCCTTTCCCCATTCCCAGTATCTTCATGAATCGAATAATTTTTTTCACAAAAAATACACTACAGTAAGGATTGTTTCATGAAATACATTCTATTGGATATCCAAAATACATACTGAAATATGTACCAATGAAACATCCGTCTTATGGTCAATGTGATCTCATCTCATTACATGGTAAAGATTTGGTGGGTACTTTTTCAATAGAAGAACATAAAACACATTATGTATTGCACTGAACACTAGGGGAAAAGTCATCTGATATTACACCTCACTAATCTGTTAATGTTTTTCAAAAGGGCCTATGTATCAAGGAGATAACATTCTATAAATCCCAAAACAATGATTTACAAGCCTTGTATAGATCTTAAAAACACATGATCACTATCCTCAAATAAAAAATTATAATTGAAGATCAACCAAATTAAATTTATGATGACCTTAGGTTGTTTCTATCCATTTCCATATCAACAAAATCTTCTCCATCGTTTCATGGACAAGGATAAACCCAACTAGATAAGTCATACCTTTTATTCACTCAAAAAATTGTAGAATAAACAGTATTACCATACAGTGCTTTAAAAGGATCCATATGAATTGAGTCATGATAACTATTATTATATTATAACTCCACTAAAGATACGTTCTCTAACCACAAGCCACAAGAATCTATTACAGAAACCTCAAGCATGTATTGTAATGATTGTATCATTCGTTCATATTTTCCTATAGTCTAGGATAATAGGCCATTCTCATTATAAACTGAGTCCCAAAAAATTGTTTTAAGGATTTATAGAAATGATATGTAAACCATGAATATCTATTTGATACTATAGAAATTGGTACATCATGCCTCTTTACCACTTATTGGATATATATTTTAGAAAGTCCTCAACATTATAAGTTTCATGAATAGGAATGATATAAGTTGACTTCAGGATCTGATGCACTATCACACATAAAGAATCATGTTTCTAAACCCTTCATGAGAGTCCTATTACAAGATTCATTGAAATATGCTCCCATCTCCAAATAAGGATAGGTATACTGTACTCCATACCTGATGGTCACTGATGCTCTGAAATAATATGATAACAAGTTAGACATATTGAAACATAATCATCCAAATTTTATTCCATACTTACCAACCAAAATTGTTCTTTCAATGAGTTATACATCTTTTTTCATTCCTGGATTAATATCCCATCTCTAATTATTGTAGGCATGAAGTAGGTATTCCTGAAAATCTATAGGTGCATCCATCTGATTTAGATGTAATTAAACAAAACTATGATCCATCAATCATCCCTCAATAGTCTCCCACCATTGAGTTCTTACCTTATCAAAACACCTTCGATATTTGATACCTATTCCTATTTAACTATTTCAACCAAATCAGGATCCAACAAAACAGGAAATAAAAATGCAACATCATATCTATCTCCACATTCTAAGTGCATACTGGCTATAACCAACATCAATGTCTATTGGTTAGAAGAATCATTTTCCATGTTGGAATATGATAATTTACTAAATATTTTTCCTTTGTATTTATTTTACCAGGTGTATACATTATGTCAAAATAAAAATTGTAGAGATACTCCATCAATCATCTTGGTCTATTATTCTAATATCATTGTGAGAAATTTTGTTTCACACTCTTATAAACCGTAAACTCTATAATTTTCTAACCAAAGACATAATGTTTCGATGTTTTCGATGCTTGGAACACAACATATTACTTAAAATAATGTGTTTGGAAGTTCATCTCATGAATCTATAACTATCTTTAGATAGAAGAGACAACATGGTATCTTTGAAAGAGAACAATAACCAACCCTCAACCTGAAGCATCAAAATACACCACCTACCCATGTCCTTATTCTAGAAAAATCCTGATCGGTTTTGGTGTAAGAAAAAATATCAACTCTTGAAAAGACATCGAACATTCCATTTTACATTATAATGAAATATGATTCCTTATAAAATCTAAAATATTTGAGTCTATTAATGAAAAATAGATAACAAAAAATCGATAATAATCTGATAGACAAAGGAAACTACATATTGAATACACATTCACTGGAGATTCTCATAATATATCATCTTTTATCTTTTATAGATCCACATATAAAACCATTTAATAAATTCCATGGACAGGAAAATTTACCTATTGTATCCAAAAATCATACTTCGGTAGTTTTTCATACAGACAATGATCCCATGAAATTCCCAACACTATTTGCAAGTGTTTCCCAGGCTCATCCTTTGTCAATGAATACACCAATATGTCATCAGAAAAAACCATCACAAAATAATACATATATAATTCAAATTTCTGATTAATAGATTCTATAAAAATCTGTAGTTAATTGATAATAACAAATGGTATTCCCAAATATATAGAATGGCTAAATTTACTCTTGAAATGTTTCATCGGAATATCCTCCATATAATCCCACGGTTGGTGATATCCTTATTGCATGTCAATATCAAGGAACCACTGAGCGCCCCTAAATTGATTGAATATATAACCATTACATGGAAGTGGATACCAATTATTTATTATAACTAATTAAGATTATTATAATTCACACACAACTGAAGAGCTCAATCCATATTTTTTACAAACAAGAATAGAGGTTGAATGAACCCTTTGCGTTCCATATCTTCCTACAGTAATTTCAACTCCATTAATTTCATTGGTTACATATGATAATATGTAAGAGAAATATGATTGGTATATGAATGTAGATCAATTGTAAACACAACATACATTGTGGGTGGTATCCCTGAAAAACATATGTAATAATATACAAAATTGACGGAAAACTGCAATTTTCATCTCATCCTTCAATTACAAAGTACATTTTACCAATTCTTATGAGATCTTTCCAAAATATGGATCCATGATGCACATTGTAGCTACTATAAAATTCTATTATCATTTAACAATACATCTAACACTATCATCTGATTTAAAAGTTGCACTTTTGTTAAATCAAATGATGTCATCCTTGAACATAATAATCAAATCTATACCCAGGACTATGTCATATATATCAATGTCAATAACTAAGATATCCCATATCAGACCAGCTTCCAAAAAAATTATATTACATGATGTACACATGAAGGATCAATATTCTCTTTGACAAAGAGCTGTTTGTAGTTCCAAAATAGAAGGCATCATCTCAACACTCAAATACTCAAAAATCAATAGAAAAAGATGAAATAATGGAATGGGATACACCCGTATCATTTTTTTTATCAAAATAGAATAATTAAAAATAATCATACTTATCACTGTGTATGGACCATACTGATCTTCCACAATAACTTTCTTAGTTACATAGAATTGCTTGCTCGCAATACTTTTCTCTTAATTTCCATTTTGAGATTGACCCTACTGAGAATACATTTTATTCTTGGAATAACCATGGCCTGCTCATTTCAACTAATTATTGTTATTCTACTACCCTCATACCATAAAAAAAACTTTCTACTTCTACGGAATTTGAGATGTTTCTCTAGAAACTGATCTCAAATCACTATGATAATAGAGTTGGAGATTCCCATCTAATTTAAATTGTGTAATTCTATATGTGGTTTGATAAATTCATTCTAAATGTTATTCCAAGAACCTCATTGTAAATATAATGCCTTCATTATGGGAATTGTTTTAATATTTAATTATATAGACATATGACTTTTATTCACCCATGTACCCTGAAAAAATGTGTCCATATTATGTGTGATTCCATCATTAGAGATCGCACAGTGTCCCATAGGTATCAAAAGATTCCTTCCACACATAACTTCTTAGATTTTACTTTCTTACACTATCTCTAAATTAAAAATCATTCTATAATCCTTTATATAGATCACATCTATATTTTTGAGAAAATCTTACCTCAACACCATCTTAGAAATGTGTTCCTTCAAGGACGCACAATCCAAAATATTGGATGAATAGTTTTCTAAATTTATAAATTTATCTACATACTCTATCACTATGTGGCTCACATACATCTAGGTGAAGGGTTCCATTGTTATTACAATTTTTTATTTTGGAGGATAGAATTTTGTGTTCTATGATTCCTCAAAATCATCTCATGAAAATAAATTGTTTTATTTAGAATGGATAGCTAAATCCCACAATTGGTGTGCCATATCCTCCAAAATATACATTAATATCATGAATTTTAGATCTTATGATGTGTAATGGAAATAAAATAATTAATTCATCATATTCATCAACAATTTTTCTTTCTTGGGTTTTAAATCAACTCGAATGATTGGTGGATTCTGTTTTTGGAATTTGACAGAATGAACCACATTCCTTAGTTCATCCCTCTTGATCCCTAAATCCTCTACATGAAAATCCAAAAATATATTATGAACCAGCTATTAGTTCATATGTATCTCTTGTTCAACCATGTTCTTAGTATATTTATAAGGCCCCGGCCTTAAACATCTCTTAATATTGAATTAAATGAATAATTCACATTGAGGATCTTTTCAGGTTTAGAGTTTTAGAGAATTAGAGCATAACTACTACAACTCAAAAGATTACAAAGTAGACACTTCTACTATGTTTCCATAGAATAAAAAAACTCTTAAAAAGAAACATTTCTAGTTACAAGTTTTATATAGCATGACTTTCCCTTGATCCCATCCTTGACCCTATTCCACATTAGGTCCTGTGAAAAACATTTAAAAAAAAACTTGAGGTGAGCATAAAGAGCTCAGTAAGGGATACAAAAAGAATGAAAACTATTGGTTTATCAAAACAAAAATTAAACCATGTATACTTTATCAATGTAATACTTTTCTCCTTTATGAAGTACTAAAAACTCTTCACTGAATAAAAGATCATTACTTACTCTGTTGTAACCAAAATATTAACATAAAACCCATAAAAAGATCACATAACATATAAAGGTAACTTTGGACATAAACATACATAAGTGGAATAACCATATGGTCGACTTCCACACATATCACTTAATGGAATAGCCATATGGCCAACTTCCATACATACATAATGGAATAGACATACGACCGACTTCCATACCCAATGCATTGGAGGTTATAACGTAACCACCCATCCTGGTATTCACGACACCACCCGTCATATGGTTTATCATGTAACCACCCGTCAAATGTCCAAGTACCAATATAAAATCATAAAACATAAAACCAATCTAAAAGAATGGTAACATTTGTACATTTAAATCACAATATATCATTTAAATATATTGACATAATATAATCCTTTATCAAAAACATTTTCAATACCAAAATACATAAAAGAGTATATGGTATTTATTTTATTTGAAAAACATTACGGCTTGTTGAGGAAGCCAAAGACCAAATAATACTCGCAGCGGTGGAAAAGGTCGTTGTCACCGCGTACATTAAAAAAACATTCCTTTTTGTCATTTAGTAAAACGCTTCATAGAAAAATATTCCATTTGTATAAAAGTAAAATTCAAAGGGGTTTATACAACGTATAAAAGAAATTTGTGTATAAAACGAAATATGCCTCAATAAAAGGAGATTGAGACGAAGTCCCTTACCTTGGGTCCGACTTGACTCGATCGTTCTTTAACGTCCTGAATAATAAACTTGAGTTAATTTCTATTTTCTTAAGAACCTTTTTTAAGTTCATTATTCCTTTTATATCACTTATTGCCATGTTATAAACATTATGTAACCATTTATGTTTATAATGTTTGTTTTGGTCGATATTTGGTTCTTAAGTCGAAAGTGGACTTCTTACAATTACATGTTGTTCGTGTGGTCAAAGGTTCTTTATATCCAGAATGACATTCCTGATTTGGATATCATATATATCATATATATCCAGAATATACATGTATTTATAATATTACATAATCATTTAGAGGTAAGAAATTAAATTCACCATTCATGGAGACGGTAAGCCGTACGTACGCATGAACGCTACTTTCATTTCTTTGTCATATTAATGGATTTAAAACTAAATGAGAGGTATGTATATTTTAATTACAGAATTATATTCATCATTTAGATGTATCATTCATCATATATATCCATTATATACATGTACTTATAATAGTACATTACATTTGGAGATAAGAAATGAAATGCACCGTTCATGGAGACGGTAAGCTGTACGTACGCATGAATGCTACATTCATTTATATTTCATAATTTAATGGGAACAAATAATAATGATATAGAGGTATATTATAATTCCAGTATAACATCATATATAATAAATTTAAATCCATCCATTATACATCCCTCATATGGCATTAACGAATCAAATCACATTGAGGGGGGCGGTAGTCCGCACTTCCTTAAATGAATATATCGCGTTTACCCATAATGGAAACCATAAAGGTATGCCCAAAAAGAATAATAAAAAATCTTAAGGAAAACATAAACATATTATATATCATATATTAATATATTGTCATCTTAATGGCCACCTTTGAAGGTGGTAAAATAATGGTGAACAATCATCGTTTCGGGAGGCAGAAATTCGCCATCCACGGAAACAGTATGTTCTTTAACCATTAGATGTAGGTGTGTGTAAGTGTAGATCTAATCCTTCTTATAACAACATCTTAGTATAAGTATGATACTGGATTTTTTACAAATGAAATGAATAAAAAGAGTTTAGGGGGTTGGAGAAGCAAAATAAAACAAAAGGAATCATGTGAAGACATTACCATAAAATCAGGTAACTCCCTTAGGGTTGATCTCAAAGGCTTCCTTGGGAAGACTTATGCCCAAAGTGAGGCTTCAAGGAGTAATAGATGGAAGTGGAGAGACAAAATTTCTAGGGGTTGGCCGAGCCAAAGGCTTTGGGAGTGTGGGTATGGAGGTAGAGGTGGGGGCCTTTTATAAGAGGAGAGGAGGGGCACTCTTGGAAAGTAAGAAAATGTTACATTATTTTAGAATGAGTTTCGGATTTTAATGGACCCACATTGATGTGTTCTGAGGGTAAGGTGATAAGGGTTCGAAATCCACCCATCCAATAGGTTTTCGACATGTGTAGGTCATAGATTTTATATTATCTTTCCATTTTATTTTAATCCTGTATTAATGAGGTAATCGCTGAATCATCATGATGTCATAAATAATTTGATTTATTTAATGTCTAAAAATTATAAAAAAATATCATGAGGTAGGAAATAATTTTATCTTTCTAATGAATATTTGTAGTCAAGATTATGACTTGTATAACTCCATGTAAAAATTGTTTTAGTAAAATATCTCATGTTTGTGTCATTTTTACTTTAACATTAAATAAAAAGTTATTTATGTCATTTTCCAACCAAAGTGACTCCATGGGATCCCCAAGTTGACTCATGGATTGTCTCGGTCGGCCATGACACATCCAATTAGGGTAGGACATGTTTCAAGCTCATCTCGTATTATTAAAACATTATTTTTACCTCAAACTACACTAATTAACTCTAATCACAATAAACAACTTAATAAGTTACTAATCACCAAAAAATTATTTTAATCCCATTGAACAAAATTTTACTTATTAATGACAACCATTTATGTCGGATTTTTGAAATTCAAAACACAGAAGTGGTAAAATTTCATTTAAACAAAATATCAGTTTTTATAAGTACCACTTAGTGGTTTCACTATTCATAAAAATTGAAGTTTTTCAGAAAAATAACAAAAATTCACCCTAAGATATATTTTATATTCTGAATTAAAAAATAAAGTCTATTTTACAAAATTAAAAACATATAAGTCGCATTAATTAATTTAATAATTAATTCCCACTCTCATGACACATAGCAAGTTTTTATGAAACAATAAGTATCAAAAGATTGACCCTAGTTGAAGTCCGATTTCAAAATGAAATTAATTCCAACGACCACTATTAGATTTAATGGTAAAAATATTTTCTAATTTCACTTTAAAACCAATTAAAAAGATAATCTAATAATATAAATAAATTAGATTAAAAAGAGGTTTAGAATTAAAATACAACATTTTACACTATTCATTAAAAAATGAACTTTATCGGACATATACCAAAAATTTCTACAAAGAAAATTTTGATGTCCCAATTATAAAGAAGAGATTTATTTGGTCCAATAGAATGTATAATAGTGAACAAAACCATATTTAATGACGGTTCGCCATCAAAAGGCGATAAGTGAACCTTTAGTGAAAACTGGGGCATATACGCCTAAAATTGAATTCTTTTTGTATTTTAAGCCTTTATATTTTATTGGATAAATGTAAAAACATTTAAAAAACATATATAATCATATTTTAGTTATTTCTATTCAATCTTTCCAATACAATGGCTACATGTTAACTACCATTTAAAATAATATTATTATATTACTAGTGTGCAACGTAAGTTTTCAAAGAAACTCATTGTAGCGTATCGGGTATGCTATCGAATCATAGAAACCCCTTTAAAGTAAAATTAATATTTTATTCGTAAATATTAATAAATATGAAAATTATTTATTCTTTATTTACCTGGGATGTTACATTATTCCTTTGGATTGTTTCATTTAACCCTATCCGAAACCATTTTCTATACAAACAAAAATTTCCATAAGTATCACTCTCTAGATATTGAAGTATTTACTCTTTGAAAATCCACCAAATCATACATATCACCACATTTCATTACATTATTGAATATTTTCATTATTTAACAATTTTTTAAAATTTCACAATTATTTTCAAAATCACACCATTTTCAAAATACCATAATCATGCATTTTTTGAAATGTCAAATTTGAAAATCAATTATAAACATAATTAAAAAATCTTCATTTTTTCACAAAACCATAAATAATTGCTTAAAGTGAAACATGTAATCCTAGTGGGAAGTCATTTCTATAATGAATGTTATGCTCATATCATTGGTTAACCAATAAAAATGAGCTTCTAATTCCTATAATTGTCTCAAAAACACAATTTTACCCAACCCCATGGTAACATTATGTTTATTATAAAAAGGTTAGATACATTTTTTGACAATCCATACTTTTTTCTACCATCCCTATTCTAATACTATACTATAATGATTTCTAACTAGAACATCGAGAACCAATAAATATTTTTACGAAATATTGGAGCAACCAAGACTAATATCATTTAAAAAAATAACTGTACAATTGTATTCCACTTGTAACATCGCTCCCCTCCTCCTAGCGTCAGTATAAATAGAATTTCTACTTTTTCTCAAGTGACATCCCCATTTAACTAAAGGCTAGAGGTAAATTACATTGGGTTCAATACAATAGGGGGTCAATTTTTACATAGGGAAATAAGATATTCTATATAAACAACCAATAAAAATTAAAACTACATAATGAATTATTACTATTTAAAACAATTCAAAGAAAAAAAAATTTATGAAAACAAAACATCAATATAATACCCCAATGGAAGTCTATTAATCATCAATGAGAAATTAAGAATACTAAACCAAAAAATTAATGAACTAAAATACATAACTCCAAAGATACAAAAATTCCCCATACTTGAACTCTACAATAAAACCCAAGTATCACAATGCACCACTATAGATTTGTGTTACTATACATTTTCAAGTGTCTACATTAACAATATCTAAAAATAAACCATAGTGAAAAATTGTGGTTGAGTAATGTAACTTGGTATTATTTCCTGAAATGATTTCCCTCTTCAAGCTTTTAGGGTAAAAGATGTTAGAACATTTATATAAAAACATTTGTATAAAACAACTATGTGAATAAATTTAAAATATTTTATCACATAACTAAAAATATTTACATGAAAAATAATTTTCCACCCAAAAATTATTTTCCATTTCAAAAAGTATAGAATGTTTTCAAATCCATTTTACATAACCCATTCCAATACACACAACAACCCATATACAAATTCATGCATAGGTGATAGTTAAATACTCATTTTTAGTCTCTCATAAATATATTATGTCATAAAAAGGTAATCCATATCTCATTTTCCAATACACTTTTAACACCAAGCACCAAGTCAGATTTGAACTGGAAGTCATATACAATATGAACACACACCACCAAGTATGCTAAAAAGCAATTCCAAAAATATTATTCCAACTCAATTTCAATAATACAATATTTTGTTGAAAAAAATTCAACAAACACTTTTTTTATGAATCAAATAAAAATATACAATAAAATTTTAATTTTAAATACATTTAAGAAATAATATTTCATAATAATTTCAAAATTTCACAAATCATCACTAAAGAATGTGTCTACCATGATTTTTACATAAATTTTATAATAAAATTTATGTAAATTAAATATTTTAAAACTAATACAACATGATATAATTAGTGGTTTTGATTTTGTATCCACCTACCTCAGTCATTATGGAGAAAATGTAGAAAGACAAGAAAACACACTGAAAACTGGGCGGAATATACAAAAAATCACCCTTCATCTCTTCTACAAAAATAAATAAAAACCAAATATAACCATGATTATAATAAACATCTTTATATATAGAAATGACAGACTAAATATACGATACCGATTGAGGTAAGAATTATTATTTTAGAAAAACTACAATAAATAGAGACATACCAAGGGAATTAGGCTCTAATAAACCAAAAAAAAACTCCAGATCACTAATAGTTCAATGGTGGAATGCTACCGCGTCTTTTGGGAGGAATAAAAATCAATTTAGGGCATAAATTGAGGAAAAATGAGGAGTTTAGGTCTAATCCTGACATTGATAAACATTTTTATGATCTAGTTTTTAAACCATGATTAGTTAGTTGCACGATTATGAAAACTGTGTGCCAAAATGATCGAGTGACATCCATAAGGGGATCCTTGCATGATTGGACATCAATGTTGGAAGTCCCTTCTGATGATCATAAAAAATATTTTTATACTCTATTTCATGGTTCTACTAGGTTGACACATGGTTTGGACAAACTGTCTACCTAACTAGGTTCCTTTCTATTTGCCACTCTATCACTATGCATAGATTTCTATATATGTTTTATAGTTTCCACTAAACATAATGCAAAAATGGAAATTTAAAATAGACATAAAAAATATAAAATAATATTAAACCCTCCCAAATGTCACCCAATCTCTTTATATACTAAAAAATCCTAAATAAAGGGATAGTTGATATCGTGGGTGTTACACATATTCTATGTCTTACCTATTAAGAGAGTGGTCAAGTTTACTATTGAGAATATGCCAGGTGTGGCACTATTTAACATTCCCCCTTATCGGATAGAACATACAGTGCACTATGAAATCATGAAAAAAATTGAAGACATAGAGATTAAGGGTTTCGTCTTACCAAGCACATCATAATGGTGTTCACCGGTCCTTTTATCTAAGAGGGAAGGTGGAACCCATATATTGTGAATTTATTACCACCCAATGAACCAACTTATGGTTTAAAAAATAGTATCTAGTTAATATTCTAGAGGACATCTTTGATTATTTTCAAGGAAGAACATATTTCTCCAAGACTGATTTTTTGATGGGCTTCCATCAAATTCATATGAGCCTAAATGACATAACAAGTACATTTTCCCAGATTAGGTAAGTCTTGTACAAGTATCTGTTCCTGATATTTGTTCTAAGAAACACAACAGAATTATTGATGGATATGATGAACTGGGGTTTCTACCCATATCATGATTATTATATGGTATTATTCGTATTTTTATTTTAGTGTATTCACAATCTAGACGTGACCATTCCATCCATGTTGAGATCATACTAAGTACAGTTGGGGAGAACCAGGTATATGTGAAGCTTAATAAATTCCACTTTTGAATAAACAAGGATCACTTCTTGGGTTATATAATATCTGAGTTAGGTATATTAGTTGTTCCATAAATGGTGAGTTCTATGGTTTTTAGGAGCATCCCATGATTGTGTTTGACATATTCAGCTTATTAGGGATGGATGGCTATTACAAGATATTTACATATGAATTATCAAACCTTATCTTCTTCTTATGGTATTTAACATGAAGGGTATGAAATTTCCTAGAATTAATATTTTGTGTTTTATTTTACTAAATTACAGGGAAAACTCACTACTACACAAATCATGATTCTTCTTGAGCATCAAAAAATAAATACTATTTATTATGACACATTTGGATTCAAACCGGTGAAATACCAGATGAAAATTGATTGGGTTGTAGGAGTTGGGTCCCATAATCATAGACCTCATGAGCAAAAAAATATTCCACATTACCTCAATCTAGCAGTTGTGACTCATTTTATGAGTTTTAGGAGGCATTACTTTATGGCTAAGTGATTCATTGTTTACATGGATCATAAATTTCTCAAATACATCCCCACACAGGGAGAATTGAAAATAAAGAAGTTCATGTGGGTGGAATACTTAGTGGAGTTAAACTTTGTGCATTCATTCATTTCTGTAATGGGTAATGTTGTAATTATTTTCATGAACTGTAAAACAAAGAATCACACCGTATATAAGGCCATTAGTGAGTGACAACTGATCGCATTGTTTTCAAAAAAGCATCTAGAGTTTCATGAACCTCATCAGAAATTTGTCAATGTTTCTTTGATAGTTACATACCTCATTCTGGAGTTAGTCCAGATGATTTAGTTATTAGATTCAGAAGTTGTTATCCTAAGGAAAAGTTTTACAAGAGACAACCCACCCCCAGGTTTGGATGTTGGTGGTAGAAAAACCCTAATCTTCTATAGTCATTTTTGGGTTCCTTATGACATATGAGAATAGTTAAATTGAAAATCACATGCCTATTATTTCAAAGTTCATCCAAGTCTTATCAATATGTTCAAAGATATACATATCCAGTGTTGGTTTGTAGGTATGAAGCGACAGATTGAAGGCTTTATCACTTGGTGTTACACATATGAGTAGGTTACGGAAGACCATCATCTTCCTTCTAGACTTCTTCAAGAATATGTCCATTATTGAATTTAAATGTAAATAATTCATCACATATTTAATGATTGTCTTATTGATATCTCCTCATTGAAGAAATATATTTCAGGTAATAATTTATTGATTTTTCAAGGTCCTGGACATCGAACTTACCAGGGAGTCCTCTGTTGATGATCTAAGAAGGATTTACTTTTATTATATACAATAGATGCACGATGTTATCTATTCCACTTTATCAGATGTATATTAATTTTTTAAATCATGTTTTATACATGGGATAAAGAAGGAAATGAGATAATATGTGATATGCAGTACATCATATCACCCTCAGACCAATGGGAATCTTGAACAGTCCATTTGTATATTATAAGACATACTATTTTCATGTATCATTTATTTTAGAGTTTCATGGGATAAGTTAATCAATATCATTTATCATTCCTAGGAATATAGGTTTCTAGAAACAATATTTATGGATACTTTTGAGGAACTATATAGTATACTATTACGTTCACCATAATGCTAGCCAGAGGCAGCCAAAGATTCTCTAATGGGTCCTTCTTTCATTTATGAAACATCAGAATTAGTCATGTGGATTCATAATTTTATGGATTTAGACCAGTCAATAAGAATTATAATACTGATCATCATTGTAGAACTGTAGAGTTCCAGATGGGACATCATGTCTTACTACATTTATCAATTAGATTGGAAAATTGACTAATCTATAGATAGGGAAATCTATCACCTCTATATGTCTGGACATTCGATATTGTTGAGCTAGTTGTTATGATAACCTATTTGTTGTAGTTACCTCAAAGGTATCTTTACATGCATGATGTGTTCCAAGAATCTCACAATTTATAGTATCATCCTAATCCATGATATTCATTTTACCCATAGTATATCAAGTTAGAGGCTAATGTGTCCATCAAAGAGAATTTGGAATGTATCGTTGATTGGGGAATGAAGGCTCTCCAAGCCATTTCAATTCCTCTTTTCGAAGTACTATTGATGCACATACATGTATATTATGTGACATTGGAGGCAAAGGACAACGTACATTCACATTGGCTAGAACTCTTCTTAGATCATGTACTGCCACTCTCAAAATGGAAACATTGGGATGTGTTGCCTTAATGATTGGTCATTGTATCATCCAAAATTTATTTTAGGTATGGACTAAATATTTTAATTTAAATGTTAATTTTATAATATAAATGGGTTATAATGAAGTGAAGTTGGTATTGGGTGTGTCTGAGGACCATTAGAAGCCCAATTTCCTGAAATGGGATGAGCTGGACTTGGCCACATGATTTGCAGAAACTATGCCTCCCATCCCAAACGATTACTGAAAAAATGTGGTTGTGGGATATGGGATGTTGTGGGCCCCACATTCTTTTTTCCTTTATGAAATAAGGTGCATGATCATGAAATACTTCTACAGTTTTGGATAGTGGGGTTTTCAAGATGTTCAAATAGTCAGATTAATTGTTAGCCTAACCATGTGGGTGCACTTTTAAAGAAGATCATAGAGAATGGTTGGTGCACAGTTTACCCAACTCTATGGCCCGATAGTGTAACCTTGTTATTGAACATGAATTTCCAATTTTTCTCCTATAAATTAATTTAAAATATTATTATTTCCCTTTATTATTCTCCTATGGCTGAGCATTCATCCCTCGCATATGATCCCTCCTCCCCCACATCCTAGTGATCAAGATACCTTCTCCATATTGACTATATTTTAGTCTCATTAACAATCATAAAAAATTATGTGGTGATAACTCTAATCCAATCCATTATATTTTAAATTATTCATCATGTATTTTTTGATATCTCAGTGAAAGATCATTTTCCCTTTTTTCACTAAATTTTATGTTTTCTTATATTTAATCCAATCAATATCGAATGAATGGTTAGTGCTGGAGATGGGAATCCTTACAAGGGTATGGTATATGGTCTATGTCCACTCCCCCTATTTTGTTTCATTATATAAAATGTGTCATTTTTCCATGATCCAAAGCTTTCTAGTGTCATATCTAATTTTCCAAATTAATTTAAATTGATTTCTTTCTTATGCCATTGAATACCTAAATATGTGTATAATCAACTGCTTTGTTTGATCTCCCTATCTAAATATATCCCAATGGGTGTGAAATGACATAGATGAGTTTTCCCTATTGTTCTAAAATTCCATAAAACCCCATAAGGTGTGTTGTGACATAATTAAAACATTGGGAATTATTTGAGTTCATTTCATGGTTAAAAATGATTTAGATAGACTATACGTCATGCCACAATGAAGTGGTTTAATTATATTAATTATCCAAGTGCTAAAAATCATAATATCCTTCCATATAAAATTGATTAAATTAAAAATTCCGTGAAATATCTGACTACAATGATATAAAGTCTTAGAATAATGAGATAGTCCCCCGGGCTAGACATGTTATACAAGTACATTAATTATTTAATTTTTTCACCATACTTTTGAAGGGGAAACAACGGGTCATGACTTAAGGACCCCTAGTATTGACTCTAATTCAACTTCCATATAGTTGTTATTATTTTTTAACCATGATGTTGGATATACAATCTATTCATTGGATGGGATCACATTAAATTTTGTTTATATTTATATGATTTACACGAGTCCCCTAAGGGATAAACAATTTATGGGAACCATGGAACAATGGTTAACCCATTCCAAAAGAGAAAACTAGTCCCCTATGTGTGGTAATGTGTATAAAATTAGAATTTAGACTTGAAATTTTCAGCCCATGCATTGAGTGACTCATGGGATATCATTCCTGGGTCACCTTGGATGGATATCTTAGTACTGTACATATACAATCCCCATGAAGAGATTCTTGGAAATTTTCAATTCACCCCGTGGATAGGAACAATGTGACTCTTTATGATTTTATATAGGTTTTATCAAAATTAAAAATGGGAAATGGGTGTTTGAAAATAATAAATGTTTATATACTTTCAGAACTATAGGGTAGTTTCCTCCATTCCTAACCACAATCCTCGAACTATCCATCATCCCGCATATTTATTCTCTCACTTTACCTCTGCATAAATAAAATGGTTTAGACTCACCAAATTACGTCGATGATGGTAAATTTAATGATTGACCATATAGATCCAAGTCTGATATAAATATATTTTTTATTTCTATTTAATTTAATTTTATAATTTAACACTATTGATATAATATATTGCATGAAATTGATTGGATTAGACACCGTGGGTAAAGGATTATTGAGATTTATCTCACACCCTTATTGGGCCACCATTACCACCCAAGAAGACATTAATGATGTAGTAATTGAAATTGGAATGTAAAAAAAAAATTCAATTCATGATTTTCATATCTAGGATAGAGAATGGGTGTAGAGGATTCATCCTTTGCTCAGTATACTAGATATAATAGTTTTTGATGTTTTTTATATTTTTTAGAATTTGGTATATGAATGTATCACCAATAATTTGATATTAATTAATTGATAGTGCATGAAATTCCATCGTTGTATTGTATATTATTTATATTCAGCTTCTTTATAGTATTTATTTATCTTTCATTATTATGATTTCATCTTTACTATTTGTTTTTTGTAACTACTACTTTATTTTTTATATCTTTTATTAATATAAATAATACTACACTAAATTATGACCTATGAGGGAATAGTCTCGACATGGACACTGTATAGACCATAACTTGATGTACATAGATGTTACATTTCTTTTGCAAAATACTTATTACATGACACAAACATATGCACAATGATGGTGTTAGTTTAGTATATTTGAAAACTCAGAACAAAATCATTAAATCATTGTGAATGGTCTTCAACATCTCCCATAAAAAGACAACCCCTATTGTTTTCCTACCAAAAAAAATTATTTATGTCCTAGGGAAATGAATACATAGAAATGGTGAGGTCAAATTCTCAGTAATGTTAATCATGGAGAACATAAAACAAACCATAATCATTTGAATGTAAAAACATGAATATAATGTTTAAACTCTAAATATTGGGTCATGAAATAATTCATTGTAGTATGTAATGCAGATATCATAAAAGAACACTAACCATGATAGAATATAATCTACATTGAAAATCTAATTGCGGAAATGTAATAAGAAAATAAAAGTTATGAGTTAAATTTTTTTGACAAAGGGTTGAATTTTAGTTTGAATGCATCTATCATTTTGTTGTGTTTTTTGGGTGATTCAAGTGATTTATGGAAATTAATTACATACCATGACGATTATGATATTACAGAAATCGATTTTTGGTATTAGAAATTATGTTCTATTGATTTCAGTTAGAGATAAATTTTAATATTTTTCATTGAATATGATGGAAGAAATTTCTATAGATTTTTGGGTTTCAATCATAGTAAAATTACATTTGGGGAATCTTAATGGAATTTTTCTTAATAATCATATTTTAAATTTGGTTTTCACTATTGAATTTTAGATATTGAATTATATTTTCATTATATAGAGGACTATTATTTTTGTAAATTATCTAATATTTTATTGACCACATTGGTTTTTGATAATTCATAAAGACTATGGGAATAGATTGTTTTTATTTTCCATATTTGGTGATCTGTAGATGTTTATTATAATTATTTAGGCATGAAAAATTCATACCTATCATTGGGAGAAAAAGATGAGTTTTTGTTGGAAATGGGTTAAAAATTGAAATTAATTTTTAAAATGTTTCTTTCTTTTGTTCTTAGTATCGATGATATTGAAATTATAGAACTCTTGTTAATGTATTTTTGAATAAAAATGCAAATTAAAAATGATATAATTTTACTTTTCTTTCTGAGAAATCAATGGCTTTTTAACCCATTACAAATATATGATTTTGTCATGGTTAACATTATAATGACCTTGTTCTATATCACTCTCCATCAGAACATGAGTGTCTGAATTCTCTTTTATGTTTATGTTTTCGGACACATAAACCTATTATGTATTTTATCATTTGACCTTCGTACTTCTTGTTATTTCTTTTTAAGCGAATATTTAACTAATATTTTTTCTGACATCGGTTTCCCACAATGCCATTTTTAGTAAAACCATGGTTAACAAATATGGGTTTAAATATAGAAGATGAAATTTGTTAAAGGAGTTGGGAATGTATTACATAATTATTTTATGGTGGAAACACAAATTTTGATTAGGTACAAGATACACCACATTAAGATTAAATGGATAATTAAATATTATTATGTTACCATTTTAACCTAGGTGTTACATAATAAGGTATGAACAAGATTAAATAACATACGAAAATAAGGGTTACACTTGCAAATACAATTAATTATTTTGTGAATAACTATTTTTAAAGAAAACCATTTTAGAAATAAATTGAAATTATTTTTTTAAAAACTATTTAAATGCGAACATGTGTGTTTTATACCAATGATATCAACAAATCACTAATTATGGGTTATATTATATATATATATATATATATATATATAAATATTAAACATATTTTTTTACTACAATCTTATGTGTCTTTAATACTTGATATAAAAAACAAAATTTTATGCATAAAAGCTATATCTTTATAAAGACATTTCTGCCAAATTTTTGTGGATCCATTATTTTGAAACTAAATTATTACCATTTTATAAATATTATTTGTAAAATATAATTTCCCATATAATGTGTAACATAAAATTTAAATTTGGTTTAATTATTGGTATTTTTTTTCTATGTTTCATTTTTTATGAATTGTAAAAAATACCACATTTTAATTGAAAAATGACTATTCATCAAAATAATTTATAATGTTATGTAATATTTAAATTTCATTAAAGTAAAATTATTTCAACTATAAATATTTTAATAATAAATAGGAAATTATAATCCTTTTATGTCAAAATTAGAAAAAAAAACTTGGTAAACTGTTGAATATTATAACGTTGACCACGGACATTCTCAACACATCTAGAGGGTTAATTTTCAATTAATTTTAGCCACATATATTTTATTTATATTGGAAAATGTATTTATTATTTTTAATAATATGTTACAAATTTATTAAATATTTCAATTTTATTTTAGGAAAATAAGAATATTAAAAATAACAATTTTATTACTATGGATTAGGGTAAATCAAGTGGTTACGTTTAATAATAATTTCATTAAGGAATAGAAAATTTTTGTAACTCTTTTCTGAATTTAATAAGATTATGGAGTGTTAACAGAAATCATCATTAGGCTGAATTTGTGACATCTTTGAGTAGCTTGGATTACATTAATCCCCTTATATTATATTATTCCCAGAACTGTCAAACCTATCACACTATCTTTTTCAAAATGTATATTTTCTCTAATATGTTATCATCTAGAAGATATAATCAATCATAAATAGAATTTTTTATTAAATATTAATTAAATTAATTAGGGAAATTTATTTTTAATTTTTAGTAAAAATATAATAACCTAAAATTATTCACATATAATGATGGAATAATTATTTAATTAGTGAAATTCCAAATAAATTTGATTAAATTTTCTTACACAAGTATAATATTAGATACTTAATTTAAAAATAAGATGAATTAGAAATTTTAGTTATGTTTAATAATTTTTTCATTATTATCTTATATTATTGATTTTTGTAAAATTAAATGTAATGAATAGTGTGAAAAATGAATTTAATGATAGTTTCAAATAAATATTATATTTTTAATTTGTATAAAAATCATAAAAATATTAAATTTTGAAATAATATTTTCATATTTCTGGAAATAAAATAAAATAATCATTTTTTGGGTTTAATAATTTTATAGTATCTATATTGACCACAATATTTAAATATTACATTTTGTCTATATAAGAGTTAATAGTGTCAATTAAGGTTTTAAAAAATAGGTAATAAAAAAATATTGAATATAAACCTAATATTTATTGAATGAATTTATTTAGGCCCATAATGATCTAATATTTAAAATAAAACATTTTAGAGTCACTTGGAATATAAAATTTGTCTAAATTAATTTATTATTTTGACAAATTTCATGTGTTCCCAAGCACTGTCTTATAGGTTGATCCCCTTATTCTCATTTAAATACACATTGAATCCAAATTGTTTCATCCAATAAATTATTAAATAGAAAACGATAACCCCCCCCCCCCCACATTCTGCCTATCTTGGTTTAATAAAAACACAACCCTTAGTTTTTTAACATGTTACACAACAGATGATTCGTAAATAAGTGGTATAATTTTTATTTATGTGATTATGTTTTTATTCTCTTCAGTCACCAAAAAAAATATTCAACCATGATGAAAAAATAACTATAATTTCCTATATATATTTATATTTTATTATGTTTGATTCATTTTCTATATACTTATCCTATTTTATCAAATGGGAAATGGATTCATCATTCGTATATAAAGAAGATTAACACCTCATGAGCCAATGTAATTAATTTTCCATCACCATCATTCATGAATTTTTATAATGTGAAAATTAAATTTTATATATGATTATTAAGGGAATAATTATCATTTTGAGAATATAATATATAATTTTCATTTCTTTCCATTACACAAAAATAATAATGATAAGGTAAAATGTATGTACATTTTAATTATAACCTCTATGAAGCGATGAGATTTGATTTTAGTAACTACATCAAATAAATGATATATATAATCATATTTAGAGAATTAATTAGAAGTTTTTTTGTTTTGATAATTTTTTATAGATAAAAGTATAGTTAATATCTTTCCCTAATGACCATTAAAAAGTGAAAATGTTAATCCTGTATATATACAACATATAATTTGCATGATTGTAACATAGATAATTTTTCATATCCTAATGGATGGATATAAATGTACAATTGATATATAAAAGTGATGATTTTTATTCTATATTTAATCGAATAATGACCACTTTGATAAAATGTGTCATGCAAAAATCATTTTGGATTGAAGTATGGAAAATCATTTAAATATCTGACTTGAATATAATCAATTATGTAAATGATATAAGATGCTAATTAGTGATATAAATGGAATAATAAAATTAAAAAAATATTATAATGAAATTAATAACATGACCTACATTTATTGTTCAATATCATAAATATTTTACATGATGAGTCATACTCATGGTATTATACATTCATTTAAACACCAAAATTTAAAGTTACTATTTCAATTAATTTTAAAAAAGTAATAAGGTTTGATTAATATCATATATCGAATGAATTTACTTTCCCAATTTATTCATGAATTAATGTATTGAGGTTTCCTTAAATGTCTTATGTTTTTTTAATATTTTTTTTCATTTATGAGTGTGATGATTTCTAAAAATGAATAGTCTTTAGAAAATGGGAAATTAATTTTCCTTATGATTTTTTTTTTCATTAAATATTTATGTTTTATACTATGTTATGGTTCTTGGTAATTGTTTATGTGAAAGAGTTGTTGAATTATAAGATGAGGGTTGTTTAGACCCTTATAGATATCAAATGCATTAGGTGATGATGATTTTGTTTATACGTAGTGATCATAAGAATATATTGTGGTGGTTATTCCAAATGTTACTAGGATAGTGATTCTAGGTGTTTCCATGAGAGATAATGTGTCTGTAAAAGAAATATTTTATATATGTGAGAAATGAAAATTATTAAAAAAGTTACCTTAATTATTAATGTATTATTGTTATGGATTTTATAGGAATCATGTGATTCTTGATGGCATGCTAAAGAGATTATTTTTTCATTTTTGAGAAGTATGACTTTGTGAAAAAATATTATGTTTATATGTATTCATGGACAAATGTTTATTCGATTTTTTTTATTTCAAATATTAATACATATTTTCTCATCACATTTTAAAGGAGGAAGTCATTATGAGAGTATAGATGCGTTATCATGAAATAATAAAGTTTTATTTTAAATACATTTACATGGTGTAGAAAATGGTAACTGGTTATATGATTCCACATTTAATTTATTGGGGTTGATTTTAAGTGTTTTTACTAATTCCTTAAATATTTAAACATAAAATATCCTCAAATGTTAATTCCATTTGAGAGACAGTAGAATATATACTACTAAAGGGTGATTCCATATATCCAATATACTGGAAGATAAAAATTTATATAAAATTTCATAATTATAGGTGAATATTTATGTCATAAATAACATAAATAATAATAATTTACATATTTATAACCATACTAGGTAAATGGAGATGAAAATGTTGTTACACTACTATAAGAAGATGGTATGTCATACGTATTTAGAAGTGCTGTTTTCACTTTCCATAAGATAGAACACAAATATTATATTTATTTTACCATATAAATAATAAAATCTAAATATATATACATATACGATAATATATAAACTATATTAGGATGTATACAACACTTTATTTGGATGTATAATCATAAATAAACATGAAATACATTGTAAATACAGGTACATATTCATTAGTATATTTCCATTAGACCTCTTTGAAAGGGGACAAGGGTAGGTATTTTTGGAGGATAAAAACCTCTATAACATGTATAAAGATATTTATAAGAGTCATGGGTAGGTTTTTGTCATGATATATGGCTCAATGTGTAGTAATGAAATGAAGTAAAGGATCCATTTTATAATTTATAGGAGGGTAAATCTTGGAATTTTTTAAATTAGTAAATTCATATTAATTATATATCATCCCAAAATTTCTCAACATTGATATCATTCAAATATATGATGAAAATATATCTAAAAACTCATAAAATAAAATTTAGACTTGTTTTGGATATGTTTTCCCTTAATCATTTATTTTTAGCCCTTTTAAACCCTTTTTAAAGTTATCATAATATTTTTATTTTCTACCATGTAAGTCAAAATTATGTTTCTATATAATGTAAAAAGTTCTATTAATGGAATAAGAATGATGTTTATATCCATATCCATGTAATTTGAATGAATATAATATTTTTATAAAATTTAATTCTAGTAATAAATTATTATATATTATAAAATATTATTAATGTAATTTTTAGCACTATTAGTTTAATTTGGGTTTAATTATATATATTAATAAATGTTTATTTCTAATATAATGATTTAAAACCATTATAATATTTCATATAATTACATTAATTTCATCTGACACATTAAATAATTCATGTGATATTACATTTAATATTTTTCAATTAAATAATTTTATTCACCTATTAATTGAGAATTTAATATATTATCTTTGTAGAAGAAATTTTTTATATATTTAATAATAAAAAATTAAAAATAAATTACCACAATTGTCACGACTCGTCCCCCCAGGCCCATGTCGTGACTACCCCAATTCCGACTTCCATAGACTAGGGGCTGGTGACTAGCACCAAAGGCGTAAAATCCCTAAACTGGGAAGGCATTGCCCTTATAAACAGTAAGCACACACAATCTGAGTATAAACTAAAAGCAAATGCTTAGTAAAAACAGTATACAGAGGAGTTCTGAAAAGTAAAGGAGTTGTAAATACAATCCCAACTGTAAAGTACAAGTACAACTAAAAAGGGACTAAACAACTGGAAGGTGATAAGAAGCTCCTGGAATGTCCACCACAGATCCTACCTAAAGGGTATGTACAGATAGCCTCCTCAGCACTCCACGTCCGTCAGTCTCCTCAGTGTACCGACTCATCGTTAGGTCCATCTTCGAGTATCGTCCAGTCCTATTGCACTCAGCCTCCGTCAGTGTTATATGTCGTCTGCATCAATTGGAATGAGGTGCGGGAATCGCCCACGCAGGGGTGGGTATAACGATACCTAGTAAAGACCTCGAGACCACCAAGGTCTCTCCAAATCCACCACGGACAAACTACAGAGCAAAAATCAACGGATTTCCATTACTAAGGTATATGCCCATACATATACCTAAGTTATCAAGTAACTCATCTCAATCATGAAGAAAACACAGACGTCACTGACTTAGCTGACACAGGTATACAACTTATGTTGAGAGATAGAGATGATCAGATATAGACACTGAATCATTAGAGCCGTCAGACCAACACATGATCTAGGACCAGCTTTTCTGTCGGACCAACACATGTTCCAGGAAAAGCTATTCTATCAGACCAACACATGATCCAAGAACAATTGTCAGAACTATCGGACCAGTACATGATTGAGGAACATTCGTCAGATCTGTCGGACCAACACATGATCCAGGACCAGCTATTCTATCGAACCAACATGTGAGCCCAAAATAGAAGTTAGAGTATATCCAACCACAAGGTTTCCACAAAGCCCACGTGATTCTAAGAGGGTCCTTCCATCAATCCATGTGTCAATACATCAACATCCATGAATTCCCACGTAGAAGTATCATAGTTGTCCACCTCGTCATAGGGGTCTCAACGCAATAAACAACGCACCGATCAGACGCCCGGTCCGTGAGTTATTATCCTTTTAGTACTGGGGGCACGATTAGATTCATGTTCGATCCGACCTGACCGTATCTCAAATATACCCCCAACTCTAGTGGGGTATTATCTAAAGGACCATTGCATTCCAAGAAAACCAGTCCCACTGACGGTTCGTCAAACAGTTGTCTAATGCCAATTTTTCGACCAAAGGAAGTAACAGGGTCGGCAATGGTCCTGGGCCCGGTCCCACCTGATCAGACCGACTTGACCCAACCGAGATTGGGACGACCCGGTCTGGGTTGACCCTGTCATCCCGCTAGGTTAGTCTCGGTCTGTTGGGACTGGCCCAACAGACTGCGAGGGTGGTTCGGCCTAGAGGCCGCTACGTAGGCGGCTCGGCTCGGAGGCCGGGGCCGGTTCATCCAGCACTGCGAGGGGTGCATCTTGGGTGGCTCAGCCCAGAAAGCCGATCTGGTTCGGCCAGGAATGCTGCGAAGGTGGCCGAGGGCCGGATCGGGTGGTCAGTGTGGCTCAACCGATTCGGCCGGGAGCTGGGACTTGGGTTGGCCATCGGGGCACGCGGGTGGGCCGTAGGGCGCGAGTAGGCCGTGCGGCGCGCATGCAGGATGCCGGCATGCAGCGATGAGCACGGGAAGCTTGAGGGCACGCCATCGGGGTGCGTTGGTAGCGTGTAGGCACATCGCGGGGTGCGCGGGCAGCGCGCGGGCATGCCGGTGGGGTACAGGCATCTTGCAGGAGGGCCTGAGGGGGGCACAGGCAGCGTACGAGCTGGTAGGTTTGGTGTGGCTCGGGCCGGCATGGGCCTGTAGTTTTTTCCCGGGAACAAAGGTGTGACATGAGGGCAGCGCGGTTCGCAGAGGCCACGGGTAGCATGGCATTTGTCATTTCTTCCTTCTTCACCTCGTTGCCGCATGATATACCATCATATAAAATAAAATCGACAGAGTGTGTCAGGCCATGTTAGGTTGGTCCGCACCCTCCGTGTTTAGGGTGGTATCATTTGGCTCATCAAGAAAAGTAGATGATCAATAAAACATCCTCAAATATCCCTTTTAATCTGATGAGGAAGATAAAAAAAGGGTATAATATTATCAAGTAATAAACCCCTTCCCTTTCCCGTAGTTGGTTGACGTTGGTGCAAGAAGGCAGACGTTGATTCATTGCAGACAAAGAACTCTCACTTCGGAAAGAGTTCTGAGGAAGATGGTCGAAGTCGAGGTCGACATTCTTCATCAGTGGAGCGTTTTTCGTTGGAGAACGTAATCCTCCAAGTGTTGGCCATCACGTCAGTTTACCAGCCCTTCGTTGCTTGGTAAAGCCATCTCAAATCCTCCTCCCAAGATCCCTATATATAAGAGAGGGGGAGAGGTATGTGACCACCATGGAATTTATGACAGTTCATTTATTAGGAACCTTCTTAAATCACAACGGTGCAGTTACATAATTTAAAAGGGGTCTCAAGTGAATTAAATAGCATTGGCGCAATTTAGGAGGTGTGTTGGCGTAATTATTATGAGGATTCCAAGAGGCTTCCCCCACATAGCCTACATCAAAACAATTGATAGGATTTTATTTTATGTTGAAACATATAATTAATTGATTCCATTTAATTTTTATGTTGATACATAAAAATAAGTTGAAGGCGTTTAATTTTACGTTAAAACATGAAATTAATGATGGGAGTTGAGAGGTTTTCATCTCCACCGATTAAAAGGGGGTTAAGCCCCGTGTGGGCCCCACCACATTAATACTCTCATGAGAGGTTGAGTTCGGGTGGCCACACCACCATAACCATTCATGGGAGGTTATGGTGCGGTGACCCCACCTCCAACCACCATGAGGTGGTTTTAACCTCCACACACCACAAGGACACTCAAATAAAATAAAGTGTTGCACACTTTATTTTATTATTTTTTTTATGAAAAGACAAAAACTAAATTTTATTCTCGACCAACTGCCTTCAAGGTGAATGTATTCTTAAGAGAATATTGGTGATGTGAGTTCAATGGTTCCCTCATATTTCAGTTTTGAGAACCAGTTCAAAAGTTATAAAATCCCGCTCATATGTTTACTGAACATACCCAAACAGAACATAAAAAATTGATTCTGGGCACAACGGGCCTCAAAATCAAGAACCATAAATTTTCACGGACTCGTAAAAATCCCAGGTATTAAAAAAATATCCATGGGATTTCTGTGTCTTTAAGTTATCCCCACCTCATGAATTTACATCCCCATAAGCTACAACTTGAACTAAGGAAAAAATGGGGGTTCTGAGCATACATTTGAGCCTCTCGCTCCCACGTTCTATCCTGGAGGTTCTTGTGCTGCCAGCGAATGTGCACCAGAGGTATCGACTGTCCACTTCGGACCCGCTCATGTCGATCCTCAATCTCCACTGGAACCTATGTGAAAGTCGCCCCATCATTGATGTCCAGCTCTCCATGGTCAAAGATGTGAGAAGGGTCATGCACATATATCCTCAACTGTGATATGTGGAAGACGCTGTGCACCCAGTGCAGCTGAGGTAGAAGACACAAGCAATATGCCACCTCTCTAATTCTTCTAAGGACCTGTAAAGGTCTGATTAACCTCAGAGATAACTTTCCGCCTCGGCCAAATATATATTGACCTCATTGAGGTGAGAACCATAGAAAGACGTAGTCTCTATCCTCAAACTCTAAAAGTCTCCACCTCCTGTCAGCAGACGACTTCTGCCTGCTCTGTGCAGTCTTCATCTACTCCTAGATAATCTACACCTTCCCTATGGTAGCCCGTACCATCTCTGGTCCCACTAGTGTCGACTCCCCTGGGTCAGTCCACCACAAGGGTGATCTACAAGGTTGTCCGTACAACGTCTCAAAAGGTTCCATACCTATGGTGGAGTGATTGTTGTTGTTCTACGCATACTCCACCAATGGCAAGTGATCCCCCCAACTACGACTGAAGTAAAGGACACAAGCACATAGCATGTCCTCGAGGGTCTTAATGGTCCTCTCAATCTGGCCATCTATTTGAGGATTGAAGGTGGTGCTCAGACATAGTTACATCACGAAAGCCTCCATCCACCCCTTACATAGACGGGAAGTAAACCGTGTGTCATGCTCGGTGACAATACAAGATGGTACTCCATGTATCCACCCAATCTCTTGCACATAGAGGCATTCCAAGATCTCTACTGAGCCCTGCTCTCTGATCGGTATGAAGTGGGCCGACTTGTTGAGTTTGTCAATGATCCCCCAAATCAAGTTGTGTCCCCTGGATATACATGGAAGACCAGTCACGAAGTCCATGGATATCCCATCCCACTTCAACTATGTGACCTCTAAAGGGTGAACCATCCAAGCTGGTACCTAGTGCTCTGCCTTCATTTGCTGACAAGTGAGGAATCGTGAGACAAACTCTACTACCACCTTCTCCATATCTGGCCACCAGTGCTATCATTGAGGTCCTATTACATCTTCTCCACACATGGATGTACCACTAGATGGGATAAGTGCAATTACCTCACCACTTCCTCCGGAAGTGCTACTGGTACCATGGTACGTCCTATGAAGAGGATGATGTTCTCCCCACCTTCAGAAAATCCATCAGGTGCCTACCCTGTGGATATTTGAGCATGTCGTGTCTCACAGTCAGCGTCTCCTTATTGTTCCTCCCTGACTTGTTGAAGAAGTGGGGGATTGACTGTACGAGACTAAAGGAAGGATTCTCCATTTTAAATTACATTGGAAATCTAAAAAGGGTCTAGCTGCTCCGTCGCTTCTCCTAGAAGTTGTATACCAGACCACTTGATGAGTGCATTTGTAACAACGTTCCCCTTTCCCATGAGTATAGAATATCACGAATTCATAGTCCTGGAGGAACTCAATCCATCGCTGCTGTCTCAAATTCAGTTTCTTCTGGGAGAAGATATACCTGAGACTCTTTTGATCAAAGTACATGGTAAAACGTTCTCCCATTAGATAGTGTCACCACATCTTCAAGGAGAAGACCACTGCTGATAAATTTAGGTCATGTGTAGTGTAGTTATTCTCATGTTTTCAAAACTTCCGAGAACCTTACGCGATCACAAATCGCTCCTGCATCAGGACACACTTGAGTTCTGTCCCTGATGCGTCGTTGTAAACTACATACCATACAACTTCTTCTGGAAGGCTCAAGCTGGGGGCTCAAGTCAGCCTCTGCCTTAGATCCTGAAAGCTCTGATGAAATCTCTCCGACCACATGAAGGGTTTCCCCTTCTTCACCATGGTCGATAGTGGTGCTGAAACTTTGGAGAGGTCTGGTACAATCCTTCGGTAGTATCCATCCAAACCCCGGAAACTATGTAGCTCTGTCACACTCCTAGGTGGCTCCCAAAAAAGTATCGCCTTAATATTCATAGGATCCAATGCAACTCCAGCCTCCGAGATGACATGTCCCAAAAAGTGAACCTATCAGATCCAAAACTGGCACTTCGACAGCTTACCATAAAGCTGGTTCTTTTAGAGTGTGTCCATTACTACTCACAAATGGTAGTCTTGCTCCTCCTCGGTAGTCAAATAGATCAGTATATCATCGATGAAGACTACGACAAAGCGATCGAGGTAAGGATGCATGATCATGTTCATGAGTCCCATGAACACTTCTGGAGCATTGATTACACCAAAGGGAATAACCAAGAACTCATAGTGGTCGTACCGACATCTGAAGGTCGTCTTCTGCACATCCTCATCTCAAACTCTGAACCGGTGATAGCCTGATCTGAGGTATATATTCGAGAACCACCGAGCTCCCTTCAACTGATCAAAGAGGTTGTCAATACATGGGAGTGGGTACTTGTTATATACAGTCACATGGTTCAGGCGACGGTAGTCGACAAAGAGCCTCAAGCTCCCATCCACCTTATTGGCAAACAGAATCATAGTTTCCCTGGGAGAAAAACTGGGCCAGATGAATCAGTTCCCCTCAAAGTCCTCCAGCTGTACCTGCAGCTCATGAAGCTCAGCAGGATCCATCCGATATGCTGGAATAGATATCAGTTCCATTCTATGGTACATGTCAATGTAAAAGTCCACCTCTCCACCTAATCCCTATGGAACGCCTCAATTGAATCTATGCCTCTACCTGGGAGGTTCCTCAACTATCTTATGATCATCTGAACCGTGGGTCAGACAGTCACGAGCCATGTGACCCTGCCCACTGCAGGTGTAACATTGCTCACCCCTAGCATGACTGACTCTGTCTCATGTGCCCTGCACAACTGATCCCATATCCTGAGGTCGTCAACCGGATGGCCTGGTCTGCTTGGAACTCTGCAATATCTATCTACTTAGAGCTGTAGAAGACTCCGCAGCATGTCGACTAATGGGGGGTCTCACTGATAGAGACTGCTCGGTAAAGAAACTCTCCACTAGTAGGGCTCTCTCCAAAACTCCCACCACTTTCGGAATGCTAAGTGAGATCATCGATGTTGTGATCTCCCATATATGCCCCTGCTCAAAGGTCTCGGCCACGAAGAAAGGGTCCCGCACCATATCGGTGGAGTAGCGTGAGAGGTTGGTGAACCTCGCTGAGTAGTGTACTGCTGTCTTGATACCCTACTACAGATGAAGTAGCTCTTGTATCTGCACCTCATGTAGGGTGGATGGGAGAAACTCTGCCAGAAATAGGCTCTCAAAGTCTGCCCAGAGTTGTGTCGTGTCGTCATGCACCTGGGTCATCAGACTCCAATAGCTGCCTGTTGCTGCCTGATGGAGACTGGTAGTAAGGATCATCGAAAAGTTGGCTAGTGTCCCTACCAGTCTGAAAACTCTCAACACAGCCTCCATCCAATCCTCGGCTGCCTTCAGGTCTGTCTCACCCCTGAACCTAGGCGGCCTCTAGCACCGGAACTTTTTCAATGCACTTAAGTGGCGTGCACTCTCTGCTGTTGGGGTCTGGTGGCATCAGTGGCCCAACGGGTAGGGGTACCGCTGGTGCCTCTGATGTGATGGGGCCCTCACTGAGGCCTCATCGCTCAGTGGGATGCCATCTCAAACATTCTTGAAACCGAGGCTAGTTATCTGCGTAAGGGAATCCTGAAAAGAAATAGGTGTTCCACTATCAATAAGTTATACCCGGGGTGTTGAATCAAGAGATCAAAAGAATACTCTTGAAACATACACACAATCAGTGTTTTCGTGCACAAAGTCAGAAATCAGAAGTCAGGGTCCTAGTGTTTGGATACGTCAGCCGCTGCACCAACAATGGAAACCCTGGACTATAAACCACATAGAATACTCTTAATATAATTTCTTAAAAAATGTTCATAGTCCTAAGTTATGTGGTAGAACCTACTCCTCCAATACCAATTGCCATGACCCGTCCTCCTGGCCCGTGCCGTTACTACCCCAATCCCGCATTCCATAGGCCAGTGTATGGCGACTAGCACTAAAGGCATAAAATCCATAAACTGGGAAGGCATTGTCTTTATAAACTGTAAGAACACACAATAAGAGTATAAAATGGAAGAAAACACTAAGTAAATACTGTATACAAAGAAGTGCTGAAAAGTAAAGGGGCCAAAAATACAAGCCCAACTATAAAGTACAAGTACAACTAAAAATGGACTAAACAGCTACATGGTGAAAAGAAGCTCCTGGAATGTCCACCACATAACCTACCTAATGGGTAGGTAAAAATAACCTCCTCATCACTCCACATCCATTAGTCTCCTCTGTGAACCGACTCTTCGTAAGGTCCACCTCCCAGTACTGTCCAGTCCAGGTTCTCTCAGCCTCTGTCAGCAATGTCCATCATCTACATCAGACACAACAAGGTGTGGGTATAGCCCGTGCATGGGTGAGTATAACATTACATATTAGGGACCCCGAGACAAACAAGGTCTCTCCAAATACACCACGAAAAAACTATAGATCATGAAATCAACAGATAGCCATTACCTAGGTATATGCCTATACATATACCTATGTTATCAAGTAACCCATAACAATCACAAGGAAAACATAATAGTCTGTGACTCAGCTCACAAAGGTATACAACGTATGTACAGAGATAGATATGGTCAGATATAGCTACTGAATCATCAGAGTTTTCAGGCCAACAAATGATACATGACCATATTTTCAATCGGAGCAACACATGATCCAGGAACAAAAGTCAGAACTGTCGGACCAACACATGATCTAGGAATAGTCATCAGAGCTGTCAGACCAACACATGATCCAGGACCTACTATTCTGTCTGGAAAACACATGATCCAGGAACAGAAATCAGAACTGTTGGACCATCATATGATCCCAGAATAGTCGTCAGAGCTGTCTGACCAACACATGATCTAGGACAAGCTATTCTGTCGGACCAACACATGATCCAAGAAAAGAAGTCCGAGTACAACCAGCCATAAGTTATCCACAAAGCACATTTGATTTCGGGAGGGTCTTCTCCTCAAGCCAAGTGTCGATACATCAACTTCCACGAAGTCCCACGTATATGTATCACAAAGGTCTTCCTCATCATATAGGTCTCAATGCAACAGATGTCGCGTTGATCGGATGCCCGGTCATTAAGTTATCAGTCTTTTAGTCCTGGGGTCCTGGTTGGATTCATGTATGATCCAACATGACCGTGTCTAAAATATTTGTCCAACTCTAGTGGGGTATTCTCAAAGGGACCGTCATGTTCCAAAAAAAACCAGTGTCGTTGATGGTTTGTCAAATGGTGGCTCGATGCCAAAGTTACGGCCAAAAGAGGTAACATAGTCGGTAATGGGCATGTGCCCGGCCGAACCAGCTGACTGACTTGGCCCATCCTAGACTGGACCGACCAGGTCAGCCTGCTTGGTTCGGCCCGGTCCGCTCAGCCTGGCCTAGTGGACTATGAGGGCGGTTCGTCCCCGATTTTTCCGCGTAGATAGCTCGGCCCGGAGGCTAGGCCTGGTTTGGCTAGCACCGTGAGAGGCACGACTCGGGTGGGTTAGCCCGGAATGTAAAGACAGTTCGGCCAGCCACACTATGAAGGTCGCCGCAGGTCGGCTCCGGTGGTCGTCTCGGCTTGGCCGGTTCAGCTGGGATTCGGGGCACTGGGCAGCGTGCGGGCTGACCGCAGGGTGCCGGCAGGGCACGGGCAGGCCGGTAGGGTGCGCGGGTAGTGTGGCGGGCAAACCGTGGGGCACGCGTGCAGTGCCTGGGGAGGAGAGTGGGGTGCATGAAACATTTGGGTAGGCCAGCGTGGGGTGCAGGAACTGTGGGTGTAGGTCAGCTGGGCATGCTGGTAGGCCAGTGGGGCGTGCGGGCAGTGTGAGGGCAGTCCGTGGGGTGTGCGGGAAGCACGCGGGCTGGTCAGCGGGGTACGGGCAGCGCGTCGGCATGCCGGTGGGGAGTGCGGGTAGTGCACGGGCAGACTGGTTTCACACAGCTTGGGCCTTCACGGGCCTGCGGTGTTTTGCCGAGAACACCAGTGTACCACGGGGGCAGTACGGTTCATGGAGGCTGTGGGTAGAGCGGCCTTTGTTGTTGCCGCCTTCGTCGCCTCATTTCTGCTTCAAAGATCAGCACAACGAAGAAATTCGATGGATGGTGTCGGTCCATGTTAGGTTGGCCCACACCCTCCACTTTTAGGGAGGTATCATATGGCTAATCAAGAAAAGTAGATGATCCATAACACGTCCTCAACAATCCCTTTTTATCTGACGAGGAAGATAAGATAAGGGTATAATATTATCAAGTAATAAACCCCCTAACTTGCTCATAGTTGTTTGACGTTGGCGCAAGAAGGCGGAAGATGATTCATTGGGGACAGGGACGTCTCACGTCGGAAGAAGTTCTGAGGATGATTGTTGAAGTTGAGGTCGAAATTCTTCGTCGGTGGAGCGTTCTTCATTGGAGAGCGTAATCATACATGTATTGGGTGTCTCGTCACATTACTAGTGCTTTGTCACTTGGATAAGCCATCCCAAATCCTCCACCCAAGCTCCATATATATATGAGAGAAGGAGAGGTATGTAACCATTGTGGAATTTAGGACGGTTTATTTATTAGAAACCTTCCTAAATTCCAACGATGTAGTAACTTAATTGAAAAAGAAGGGTCAAGAGAATTAAATAGCGTTGGCGCAATGTAAGAGGTTCGTTGGCTTAATTATTTTGAGGATTCCACGAGGATTCCCCCACATCACCTACCACAAAACAATTGATAGGATTTAATTTTATGTTGACACATAAAAATAACTGATAACATTAAATTTTTATGTTGACACATAAAATTAAATTGAAAGAATTTAATTTTATGTTGACACATGTAATTAATTGAGGGACTTGAGAGGTTTTCCTCTCCTCTCATTAATAGGGGGTTAAACCCCGTTTGGTCCCCACCCCATTAATACTCTCATGGGAAGTTGAGTTCCGGTGGGCCCCACCACCATAACCTCTCATGGGAGGTAAAAGTGTGGTTGCACCACCTCCAACCTCCATGAGGAGGTTTTAACCTCCACACACCAATTGGCTGCTCAAATAAATTAAAGTGTTTCACATTTTATTTTATTATTTTTTAAGGAAAATCCAAAAATTAAATTTAATTCTCGACCAACTGCCGTCGAGGTGAAAGTCTTCTTAAGAGAATACCGGTGATGAGAGTTCAATGGTGCCCTCAGATTACAGTTCTAAGAACTTGTTCAAAAGTTATAAAATCCCACTTGTACCTTTACTGAATGTATCCCAAAAAACATTAGAAATTGATTCTGGGCATAGTAGGCCTCAGAATCAAGCTTCGTAAATTTTCACCGACTCTTAAAATATCCATGTATTAAAAATAATCCCACGGGATTTATGGGTCTTTACAACAAAAGATATCATATAATTATCATCCAAATTATCATCGTTATTCATTAGTACATGGTCATACTCAAATTTGAATACATAAGTGATATTTATTTATAAAAGAGTGGCATTTTGTATCTTTGATATGGTGACTCTCATTCATAATAGAAAAGTGACATTTTTTAAAAAACCATAAATATTTCTGGTGAATCTCTTAAATTAAAATTTTCACAGTATCTTTTCTTTAGATTGTGAAATCTATTTTCTTAGAATTTTAATTCACTTTCAACAATATGTTTTTTTAATATTTCTTAATTAAGAAACATCTAATAGAAAAAAATCATTAAGAAGATTTGAACCCATCAAGGCAACAAAAAATTTCCTTTTTTCAATAACATATTGACATGGATATCATAAAAGATGATAATCCCAATCATCCATATATAAAAAATCAATGATGGGGGTATCTTGATTATAGTTTATAAAGAATATCTTCAATACAGAATCGATGTATATAAATTATCAATTATAGGATGTATTATATACTCCAAGGGGGAACAAACCATGGTCCAATAATGATCTCAGATATTTGATTTCACATTGTCGGTGAGGCAATAAATGATATATGATTCTAATTGGATGTAGATTCTTCCATATCCTTATGAAAAGTAAATAGGATCATGAATCAGTTCGAATGATTGTTAATGTTATTATTAATCCAATAACCCTGATGATTTATGATTAGAATAATAATTCTAATCCTTTCAAACAATATAATTCTATGGCTCAAATTTTGGTTAGATTACATGGCCTAATCTGGGAATAATTTCATCCAACTATCTTGAATAATATTGATTCATACATTGGAATTACTATGAAGATAGAATACCAGAAATTTCATGGAGAGAAATTATTATATGTTAAAACATTGTTTGATGGTAATTATGATACAAATCAACAAGAATCTATTAACATTGTTTTTAATGACCATAATATTGATGTTAGGGTATAGTATGAATATCTTCCATCATTTTTGTAATTTATGTAGAATTTTAGGGAACAATGTTTCTAATTTTAGAGTCATATAAATGTATGTGATGAATCTATATTATGATAGAACATGGAATGCTGGTAACCATATGAATAAAATAAAACTACTATCTTTTAAAAATGATACAGAAAGAGAATGAGAACATAGGAAATGTGTGAAAAAATTTCAAGTTCCTATGATATTAAAAAAATTATTGAAAAATCATTGTATTATCTTGTTTCTAATTTAGAAGGGGAATACTATATACCTAATACAATTAAAAATATATTTCTACAGGGACCTTCTAGTGATTTTTCAGTTTATAGTGGTGTTACAATAAAATGGGATGAGTAAATTTTCAGTGATATTTCCCATGATATCATGAGCCTTATTGATCCCGTAATGGGAAGTAATTATGATGTTTCTACAGATATGAATAATGATTATACAACTTCTCATCATGGAATTAATTAAACATGTGTTGTTTCTCATGATGTTAGTGGTGTTGTGGATGGTAATTTCATTATGACCAGGAAGATGCATCCATCTATATTGATTTTTTTAATACATCCATATTCTTGTTGAATCACTATAGGATGAACACCTGAGTAGTATTTATTATATGAATAAAAATATTTTAATCTCATAGACTGATACATCTCAGATACTTCTATCTATAATGGAGGAGATATACACCATTTTCATCTAAACTGTTGAATCTTCTTTCCTAACCATGGATTATAGAGGTCTTCATCTTTTTTACATGACTACACAAACTCCAATAATTGGTTATATCATAGAGGAAGGACCACTAGGGAATTCAAATAGAGACTATAACTATGTTAATTATTTATCTCATATGAATTTCATACAATAAATGGTAACTCGTAAATATTCTCAATCACAAAAGGATCCAAAACATGATGAAAATTTATGAAAAATTTATTAATATTATATGACAGATAACATTAATACTAGACTTTTAGTTCTGGAAGGATTTAACTATTATATCACTGACCAGTTTAATAGATGTTTCGGTCCCCCTATTAAAGGTTTTACAATGGTCATTTTCAATGATTCTTAAAATTAATGAAAGGAACTATGTTGTATCAATAAAAAAACACCATCCATGGAAAATGTTTTTACATGTTTGGACGAGAGAAAAATGTGGCAATTAGGAGATCAACTGGGAATTAAAAATATGTATAGCATGTATAATGGGATATATAGCTCCAAAAAATAAAATTAAATGATTATTTTCATAATGAATAGTTAGGGAATGGAAGTCCTTGATGTACATATATCTCATAGTATTTTTTTAACTAAGAGACACCTGATCTAATGGTTATTTCAAATCCCAAAGGGATTTTTTTAATAAATTTTTTATCCTTGAAATTATGGGAAACCATTCAGTTAGTGAAGATAATATATTGATTAAGGATTTTATTTTTTGTTAAATGAGTTCCATTTGTTTTCAATGGTGATCAATGAGATAATAATATCTCCTTGTGTTAAATATTATAAAGTTTTTTAATGTTTGTGGAGCTTGGATAATTTCCTCATGTCATGATATTCTATCAAAGATGTGAATGGTTTGAAGACATTAATATTAATAGTTATTCTTGGAGAATTTATAGGGATTATTTAGAAGATATTGGATTCCATGGTTGAAAGTAGTCCTAGTAAAATATGACAATGATTTTCTGGTATGTATTTTACAAATATCATATGTTTTTGGAAAACAAGTGACATAATAATTGTGATGGAATGAAGATGAAAATATAATAGTAATCATATATTGGTTTTATTAGAAAGAAAAATGTTCCTATAAGACAGGTATGTTATAATACATTCCAGGGAAAATTTGACTATGAAAAATATGATCGATTAAAGGTTAAAATTCATGAATGATAAGGCTCACGATAATAGAAGATAACATAAATTCATTATGGTTGGTGTTGATGATTCAAATTTTGACAACCAATTAGGAATGTTCGTGGACCATATAGGATGTATGTGTAGTGGCGAAGGAAAATATCTGAATGAAGTATTCCTCATTGCACCACTATGAGGACTGAAAAACGTACTACACAAACAATGTAGGAAAGATAGTTCATGGGGGGATTTCAGTTTATGGGAGGCCACTATTTGAGGGAATGACGTCATATGTGGTAGATAGTTATTGATCAGCTTTTTGATGGAATCTATAACCATGAAGGAAAAAAGGTGCTATGTAGACCACATATAGAAAAATGGTTCCCATAAGGTGTGTCGGTTGTGGTGATGGTTGTACCACATTTTAAATTTGGTTAAATCAAATTAGTGGGATTTTTAGATTCATATAACTGTATTATGAACCCTAATATGATGATTATGTAGTGAAAATTTTATCATTGAACATCATTGCTAGAGGAATAATTTGGATAGGTTTGGTAAAATTAGTGAAGAAGAATCCTGTGAAGTATAAGAAATTTGTGAGGAATAATTCTCTGAAGAAATTTATTTCATGGGGAAATAATCAAAAAAGGGGAAAGTTGATCATAGAAATGTAGACTGTCCATAGAAGAGAATGAAGTCTACTGTAGAAGTGGTGGATTATGGAGGAAAGGGCGTACCATGAAGCAATATTCATTCATCGGAAAGGGGTAGTCCATCGTGAATCAATAGTAAGTGGGGAATTAGTAGTTTACAAAGTATAGGTAGTTCATGGAAGGGAAGGTTTTCTATGAAGCACTTGCACCACATTGTGCAATGAAATTGTTGGATGATTTTTTCATGAAATAAAATCATGTGAGTACTTGGTCGATACACATTGGAATGAGAAAATTAAAAAGACATAGTTTATTTTTTTGAAGAAAAAGAAGACATAAAAATTAGTTCATATTTTTATAAGGATGAAATGTTGTAAACTAATACACACATGTGTTGGTATAGAGTGTATAATAATAAGACACAACTGTATAATTTCACATTAATATGTGTCTAAGTATAATATAGTGTGAGCACTTAATGATTTATTATTACTAAAGCCAAATAAAATTTGGTTATGCTAAGCTAAGATGATATTAACTAACTTAATAACCATAAGGGATTTTTTTATTATAGTATAAAGAATAAGAAGAGATTTCAGTGCAGTTGGATTTTCACTAAAAAAGAAATTTTGAAAGAGAGATGTATATTTTATCACCAAATTGATATCAGCTTATCATAATTTGTGTGATAAAATATTCATTGTTAATCATTACACTACACATTACTATTAATGTGTATTCTTAATGAAAAAGGTGCATCAATTATGTTTTGTTCTGGAAGGAAAATGAAGACACAGATGAATGCTTCTAGGAATATAATGGGTGAAGAGTGGATGAAAAAAGATGTACTCTGACATTAGATATGACTCAATATTTTTATAATTATTTGGAGTTACGAATTCTTATCAATCAAGAGAAGAATGACATGGGAGGTATTACAAAGATCCATCCATGTGCTTTAAAAATGACTATCCTAGGGTGTTGTACAAAGATCCAGGAATGTGCTGTAAAACATGAACTATTTGATTGTTTTCATACTTCGACATGAGTGTAAGGTTATATCCAACTCATTGTAGCCACAAATATGGAATTTTTTTTTGTTGTCTTGGTTTCAAGATTATTTCTGACCATTCCAATGACTATAAACTATTATTGAGTTGTAAAAAAAGGAAAAATATCATCTGATATCATTTCCACTTACATAAACATGCATACGATAGGGAAATGAGGATAATAAACCAATGATGCTAAAAACGTTATGAGGAACAAGGATTAAAAGTTCAAATGTATTAAAAAGTAACCAATACTAATTCACCCCCTCTATGTTTTAGGGATATCGCAAATTGGTCCTTACTGTTAAATGTAATCAGTCCAATAATTAAATTGAATAGGTTTGTTGTTTCCCTCATTTGAGACACGATGAATTATTTCATAGAAGATCAATAATAAAAATGGTTTCTCTTAGTTATTATTTTTTGGTGATGAAAAAAATATAATCATTAATTTTTTCATAAAGGGGTTATCTAGAAAGAAAAAATATATCTCGGAATATACATACCATAAGAAGAAAAATGATGAATTATTATATTTTTCTTGGTTATTTCAATACCATTCTAAAATTAGACGACAAATTAAATATGGTTAGATCATCTACCGTAAATAACGAATTGAAGGAATGTATGGTGGATAAAAATATGAATTAACTTAGGCTTATTGGTTTTAAATAAAACTAGTATATGAAAAAAATGTGGTGGCTAGTATATTAGATTGGAATTTTTTTAATGAGTTCCCCTTACTATTATGATCTCTATTTCATGCTCTACTATTGAAGGAATTAACTCATAACACCATCAGATTTTGGAAAATCATATCACTAGAAAGTCTATACCACCTTTCCTATTTAAATTAAACAATTATGAGACATCTCACCCTTAATGTAAAAAAAATTCATGGCATATAGAAATCCAAAAAATATAATATTGATGCCTTAGATTGTGTTGTTATCCCCAACATGATTATAAAAATATTTAAATTTTTTAGTTTTGAAAGCTTTTAGTACCTAGAGTAAAATATTACTGACCAAGAATCCTTCATTTATCTCATTCAATAGTGTGATAATAGTGATGATTATTCATATAGTTTTGAGAAGGGGAAAATTTTTATACATGAACACAATAATCATTTAATTATCAATAAATTCATAAAAATATTGTATCTTAGATATAAAAAACTTGTGTAAGGTGATGAAAACACAATTTTTTTATTCTATATTCATTGTGTTAGGAGGTTCAATATACCCCTAGATATTTTCAATAGTAATTAGGTGTTACCTGATAAAAGAGAGGAGTTGGATGCTCATGATCTTTCTTATTACAAGAATCATTTTGATGGGCCTATTGTTAGTATTGGTCTTATGAAGTTTATTATTCCTAGAATTTTCAATGATGAGGAAACTGCAAAATATAATGATCTTACCCTTGAATTTATTATCATGTCTTATATTTTTGGTTTATATTTTATAAGATCTTCTATAATAGAAGGATTCAAAAAGTCAAATTTTTAATCCAATTTGGATATTTTTCATTGTGGTGTTTGTAGTCATTCCAATTATTTTTTCAAATATGGGAAGATATCACAAGGATTTATTACTCAATTTATGAAAATAAATCCTAATGTATCATATGATAATGATATTTAAATTTTCATACATGTGTAAATAGTTATCACTATATATAAAAAATGTTCAAAAATTTTTGTCAACAGGCTCTAGTTTTTTCAAAAATAATAATTCACCAAATGAGTTTTGACTTATCAATGGTAGAAGACATAATAGACACCATATTAATACATTTTAATGTACCAACCATCAATGGGAATTCACCAGAGGGTGAAATATTGTTCACATGATTGTTGTTAGAATATCCTTTGATACATTAGTTACTGGTTCAATCAGTAAGGTTTTAGTAAATTCTGGATTTAATGAAATATTTGTTAATTTGGTTTTAACTCTCCTTGGGTCAGCACATATCTTAGTTCATATCAATGGATCTGATGAGTGATATTTCATATGTACTATAGGATTCATGAATGATGGTCCTCTCCCAACCATTAACTTCTCCAATGATGAAAATTATTTATGTGTAGTCATTATCAATATGGAATTTGTAAATTAGCTAATGTCCATCATTGTTTCTGAAGGATTTTCCCCCACTATCTTAGTTTCTAATTATCAAATCATTATTTTATATTAAGGTGAAAAAATACACATCAAGAACATTGAATCTTATCTTTTTTCATTATTTAAAATTATTGGAGAATGAGACAAGTCAAACGAGTCTTTCTTATATGTAGGAAAAAAATAAATGATCTATAGAAATTTAAATCATTGGCGATATTTAAATTAGAGAAGGTTTTTTAAAAAAATTTATCTTGGTTTTTACTTGATTTTGGACAATAAATTTTCATAAATTTGTCTCAAATTGGTAGATATTTCATAAATCACCTACATTCTCTTTATGGAAAGACACTATCTATGGATGTGAGGGTTATCCATGTAAATGTTGTGATTTACTAATTTACATTATTATTTTATCGTTTATAAATGGCTGTATAGAATTATTAAGAGTAAAAATACAAAAATGAATTTTTTCTTCTAGATCGGAAGCATTCAAGAGATAAAACATATGAATTTGACTTGGAATAAATGTTATAAACTATTAGATCATGGAGGGCTTTTCATTAAAATGATTTAAAAACTTAATGAATATTAGAAGGATAATTTCATGTGGATACTTATTTATGAGATATCAGAGTAACATTATTTTTGATTTCCATGTTTTTAAAAAAGATTAATATCGGAAATTTAATTTATTTGGATTGTTTTATTTAGAATTCATTAAATAACTATTTCCCCATTATTTCCATTAATTATCCTCGTTTATCAAGAATCAATTCAACGATGTGTATTAGGTAAAAAAGTTTCATGTATGCCTCTTCTAAACAATATTAAATCCCTCTATACTTGTTTTGACGCACATTTATCGATCAATTAATAATTAGACATTTCTTTGGATGTAATTCTTATTGAAATCATGATGTTAGTATTGCACTATTACATTTTTAATGGAAAGTATACTCTTATTTGGAAAGAAATCTATAATTGGTGACTTTCATCAAATAATTTTATCATGAGTTTGTGAAAAAGAATGTCAAAAAAATTCCTAATTCATTGAGAAGATGTTTTATTTTTTTCATCCATATTTTCTATTTTATTTAATCTAATATACTCCAAACTTACTACTGATGATTTGTTGCAGTGTGTTAGTATTAGTTTTTACTACAGATTTTCTCAATGTCATCATCATAGGAAGGACATTGATCACATTTTCATAAGATTTGAGATTAACTCAGAGTTATGGATTCCAATAATAGACTATTATTAAATTATCATTCCCAATAGTGTATAAATAAATGATAAAATACTTTTTGGTAATATTCTACTTCATTTACATCATATGTGAAAACTTTTTCTAGTGAAAATATTAGAGTTTAATAATTATATACTCAATTTCTAGATTAAAATTATTCATGGGGGAGATGCCTTCAGAGTTTAGTCAACAAGGGACCATAGTTTTCCTCATATGTAATATAAAAATGATGGAAGAAATGAATATTTTTGAAACCTAAATTTTTTTTCACTATAATTAATCATTTATAATTATATGCTACTATCTCTTTCATTCATGGACATTAGATATCATATTTATTCTCTAATTTATGGGATGGATCCAATGCTATAAGAATGGTTCTTTAATATGGAATCCAGGTAGTTTTGGTAATATGATGATTTTCCGAAATCATGATGGTGATGTACGGGGATCCTCTTTTGGTCTTTATGGTATCACCACATCCATTGATGCGGAAATTCTAAGTGTAATCAATACAAGGGTTATTGAAAAGAAAAATGATATCTCAATTTGTGGCATCAGTGTGACTCCACTACCATAGTTTAAGCAATCATAAGTGGAATCGTTTGGCTTTTGTAGAGATTGTCTTCATGATGGAGTATATTCAACGATGTTCATCAATCCCTTAATTATATTTCTATTCATAAAATAGTTGGGAAAACTATGTATATAATGGGTTTTATAAAAATTGATTTTTTTCATGATAGGATATGGTGAAACAACTATCATCATGAGATTTTATATTTTTTGGAAAAGGATTATTGCCAAAAATCATTTTTTGTACTTGTTTAATATTAATATTTTTAAATAAAAGAGACTTTTACATTTCGTAAAGATCACATTTTACATAAATAATTGAAACTTCTATTGATTAAAATATTATATAGGTCAATTTCAGGGATATGTATCCATTAAAAAAATCAGTTTCATTACGAAGGTGATAATTTTATTAATTAAATATATTCAATAAAATATACTATTAATAAATTATGACCATATTTCTTAGTTTTAACCATGATTACCCAGCTTCTTCTATTACCCAGATGATAAATTTTACTATGGTTACTTTTTATATTGACAAAAAGCTAGGCATATTTACAAAATTTTATCATCCTGATTCCAATTATTAAATCCATTTTTTAAGAAAAGTTTTTATAAGTGAAATTATTTCATCTAAAAAACACAATACTTATAATAAATATTTTTTCAGCAATAGTCCTTTATTGGAATAAAAATGTCTTATACCGAAGTAAATAAGAAATTTTGTCAAAATGATATTAATCAAATTATTCACAATATAAGAGAAAAGAGTTTAGTTTTAATAATTTTAAAATATTATTTAACTATTTATTTCCTTGAATCAATTATTTTGTTCAAAAAATTTAGTAATTTTCACTATTAACATAAAAATCAATCTTTTATGAAAAATCCAAAAAATTCACCCAAAGATAATTTTGATATTATTTTTTCAATAATTGATTTTTTTGAAAAATAATTTCTCTATAAGATTTATAAATTAATTATAATAATATAAATCAAAGAAAAACATAATTAATTTTTGAATAAAACATATTTTGACCCTCAAATAACCTTAATGAAAATTAGGTACTTATTTTGAATTAATAATTGCATTTTTATTAAGAAGGTTATCTAAATATATTTCATAATTCCTTTAATAATATTCATACCCACAAAATAAATGTCTATGAGAAATTTTTTTATTTAAATAATATTATTTTTATATAATATTGTTATTCGTTTAGACTAGATGTTTTCTTTTATGAAATCTATCAAACATAGTGATGTTTTTATATATTGGGGAATTTCATATTTCTGACTTGAAATATTTACTAGTTCATTATTATAAATAAATTGGGAAAATTTGAAGAAAAGGTGTTGAGAAGACATGTGATTCTGAGAACCTTAGTTCTTAGAATGGTTCAACAAAATAGTTTATATTATTAATAGCTCACATAAGTGGTTTTTCTAAATAAGTGGAATAACATATATACCATTTCATGGATAATAAATATGAGGGCATCATTGCGTTTACAATGAAGGTTCTACTTAAGGTGTGACTTAACTTTAGTGAGTGTGGGTATTCAATGAGAAAACCCCAATGAATGTATTTGTAAATAAAATAAAGTAATTTTTTTTGAATTCTGATAACTCAAAAATGATGACTTTTATTGGAAATCTGAGACCACCATTGAGTTTGTAATTTATAATTTTACTTAGGTTTGTCATAACATCAACGAGCACAAGATGGCAATGAAACATAATTTTTCAATGTTTTATAGGAGCATAAAATAAAAATAAAATTTGTATATTATTTGTATTTGACGTTTCACCGTGACGTAGTGACGCAACAACACTACAACTTAGAATCATGTTTTCTTTCTAAAATGAAACAATGTGTTAATGATGCAACATAGTGATGCAGTTCCACTGAAACTTGATTCATTTATATAATATCATGGTAGGGATACATGATTATATTTTTTAATCTAGGAAAAATTCCCAGGAAGCTCTATAGAGGAAATGTTTTTGAAAAACCTCCTGCTAGTGACCGAAAAATTATGAAATGACAATAGATCATGATCACTCATGGATGTATTATCGAAGACCATGATTATTTTTCACATATTGATATAATTCAATGGTTGGGTTTTTATTTGTATGATGTTATTTCACCATTAATTATTCCCGCGAAGAACAAAAATTTGGAAATGAATAGACTAAACCACATATCATGTGTTCATAGGGATGTACAGATTATGTTGTGTGGTTTTATTGTTATTTATCAACATTTGGAATGGATTTTTTTAACCGTTTTTTCATCAATTATAACATGTAAGTATCAAGGACGACACAAAATTTCCTATATCCACCTATTATGGGTTCACATCTCATTACCCCATTTTCCATTTTTCTTCGTCATTTTTGTTTTTTTATTTGAGGTGATGAGCCCAAAGCCACGACAATACATGGTTGATGTAACACATAGAGAAGGATCTGACCGTTTAGGTGGGGCATGAAAAAGCATGTCCAATGATGGGTAGTCTGATGGTAGAGGCAACATCGGGCCAATGGTGTGGGCTAGCTAGGCGGTGGAATCCTGTTGTCCATGAAGGACCACAAGTACTAAATGACCCATGACAGGTAGGTCTCGAGCAGCAGTAGAGATGGTCACCATCATGGCGGACTACGGATGACACGATCCAACAGACAATGTTAGAAGGAGGATATGCAGCTCAACTGTGAGTGGATGTTGGTCATGTAAACTAGCTGTGTTGACCGGAGAACCACCTAGCCCACAGTCAGGTGACCACATGATCCTAAGGTGGGAAAAAATATGCGGGTTGTGTCCTGTGGAGTGGACCTGACCAACACGAAGCAAAAAGTGTTGGATGAACTGGTCTGCCCAATGGTCCATGGTCTAGTAAGACCAAAATTACTATTTGAAATAGCTCAGATAGGGATTGGTCATATTAGGTTGGACATGAACCAAATCAGGCATTTTTTTACAAAAAAGCACATAACATTAAATCAAAATGTTCGTCTGATGATTTTTTTGCGGCATTAGGACACTTGCGATGAGAATTTCCTTTCTATGTTTTCATGGTGGGTTTTTAGTATGGAATGATATAGGTGAAGATTTTTCCTTGTTTCATTCCTCTAGGGTTCAGTGAATCATTGAATCCATATCACTGGGCATCAATCCCCTCAAGATGCATATTCATAGATATAGTGACGACATCCCTATTTGGGACTAGAGTGATCCTCCATCACCCTAGATGGAGTTTTTTTGAGAATTGATATCACCTCAATGTGTAGGGATTTAATCCTCCATCCAATAGGCTACATCATCTTGGTTCTCAGTGGATAATCCCATGTCTTAGAAGCCTCATCCGTAGGGATGTCATAATTCTGTTAGAAGAAACCCGTACATTGTGGATTAATAAAAATTGGGTAGTTGATATTCTCTAGGAAGAATCCCCTATCTATATATCAAGAACATGACTAGTGTATTATCATTGGGTAGTTCCCAAATAAGAATTACCTCTCATAAGATTCTCTAGTGAATGCAAGGATCATGGAGTGAGTTATCTGGGAATGAGCATGCCTCAAGCAGAATCATGTTTATAATAAAGAATTTTAACATACCTTCATTACCTTGTGAGTGGTAATGATTATATATGGATGTTCTTATTATATGTGTTGTAAAAATATACCTGAATTGAGCTGACTACATCCTCTTAGTGATGTTTTCTTTTGTGTCCATTTACATCGTGATTCTGTGTGTCTAAATGAGTATTGTTTTACTCACCACTTCAGAGGCTATAGTTGCATGTGTCGTGTCTTGTGCAGATTATCAATGATTTGAAAATTTCAATGGTGGATCAAGGCCAGGTGTTTCTTATAGAGACTTGAAATATGTGTAGTGATCTTGCGGCATCAGAAAATTATTATGTACCTACCATTCATGTAAGGTTTTTTAAGGAGGAGTTCCAAGGACCTGTACCTTTTTTAGATTCCCTTTCTGGGCTTTTATTTTGGCCCCAATTAATTTTAGTTTTATTCTATTTTACTCTGTATTGGAATCTTAGAGGTATGCATGTATTTTTACTTAGTGTTTTTAGTTTTGAATTTTTTTTTCATTGAGATGTGTTCATGTGTACAAGTATTTTGTAAAATGACTATTAATTGTGGGATACGCCAACTCGATGCAAGTTGTCGGCCCTTGGACAATAGGAGGTGGGCTTGGATAGTCATAGAATGATCCCCTCTAATATAGGTAATAACATACACTTTTTCCTTGATACCCGCCTATATATTTTCCATTATATCTCATGGAATCTGCAGATGATCATGTTAGGTTTGATCCATATTATAATCCATCACTATTCTTCCCTACCATACTATTTTTATTTTACATGATAATTAATTGAATGAGTGTGGATGAGGGTTTCTTTACGTGTGTAACTCGATTTTCTAACTTGAGAGGTGACTTTTGGGTGTTTATATGGGGCTTAATGTGGATTTTCATATTTTGATGCAATATATATCTTTATTTATCTTACTAGTTGTGGAAAAACATATAAAAAGATTATGGAAAATAGAAAAAGACAATGGATTTTTTCTTGGGTGAATCCAAATTTACGATTACTATAGTCAGTATCATAATATAATTTTTAGGTGGAAGAAGATATATTTATCTAGGGTAGATCTTTTAAAAATAGTAAAAAACCCAAAAAGTGAGGATCTTTATTCATTAGGCTTATATAGTTCGCAAGCCATTATATATTTTAGGGGTTATTTTATATGATAGTATTTTTTGGTGATGATAATTTCTTGGATCATTTTTTCTACAAAATCATATATTATAATCTATATGTTATCATTATTTTCATGCCTGAAATTACTTTTAACATCTATTCCTACCCACCCTCTACCTTAGAGACATGTTATCTTAATTAAAAGGATCAAATGATTAACTGTGAAAACATACGTTTACAACATGGAAAATTATAATGAATTAAATCATTTTGTTAGGAAAAAGTAAGTTATAAATTTGAATAAAAAAAATTAAATTTCTATCTGTATTGATATGAATAAAAAATCATGGTGAAGTTAATCATAAATAAAACAGGGGATGATAAAATATTGAAATCAATATGTGGAAATCAGGAAATGTATTTATTCGAAATTTATTGATAAATAATGGCTTTATATACCATTATTGTGAATGTATTTTTATTTATAATTTCCATTAATACATAAATTTTCTGATCATAATAATTTGAAAATTTTCTTGTAAATATATGGATCCTTACTATTAAAATAATGATATTTTTCTTAGGGATGAGAAGAGATTTGAGTTAGGAAATATTTGATATCACTAAAATAGATACATATTTTTAGGCTTAATTATATATGATTACCTTGGATTTTAATTAATTTTATATGAGATTCATACCTAATTTATCATCTATTTAGAGGGTTATAATATTTTATTAAAAATGTGAAAATAGATACTTAATGATTACGATTTCTTTAAGAAGTTTTATTTTCATGTAAAAGGTGGATCAATGATGATTTTAGTGGGAAAACAATAAAATAGGGTGAAATAATTTTCTAGTTGATATAATGAAACATTTACATAAGAAATATTCATTTATTAGGTATAATTATTGGGGAATATGTCATATAACCATGTAATAAAGAGAAAACATGCATGAAAGTAGAAAAAAATACTCAACCTCATGATTCCTTTATGTCACATTTTGACACAACTCAATATTTTCAATTATTCTATATAATTCATAAAATCACTTATCAAGAGGTATTCAATGAAGAAATATGGTGTAACTATATAACTCACAACATTGAAATTTCTAATGTTTCTGAAAATGACCAGTTGTAATGTGGAATTCAATGGAGACCCCACATTTATAGACCGATTTTTTTAAACACATAGGACTACCAGTTATGACTCGAGACTCATTATGGATACATTTAATGTGTGAATTTAATTCAAATCTAGGAATATTGAATCACCTTAATTAGAGGCATAGGATGCTACACCTAAGGAATACTGGGTGTGTGGAGGTGACTACTGGGTAGCTGGAACCACGATTGTGACCCATATATTGTTCACCATAGTTATGGATTTCACTATATTTTCCTTTTATAAAATTTTCATATAAGATCAATGATTCAGGATTTTTTACATCAAAATATTTTGGGTGTATGGTTATCCATAGTTTATAAAAGATATGTTTATTAATCCTTCTAATGATTCAATTATTCTATCATTACTTGATTTCACACTGAGTTCCCCATTATTGTTTACAATTTTTTTTATTATCAGGGGTGCTAGTGGGTGTGGGTCAATATGCATTCTCAATTAATCATCTTAGGTTTCCCATCTCCATCTATCAAAGAATCTATCCATGGTTATCACATCCATAAATAAGTACATACATACTTTCCAATGGAATGAGACCCTTTTGTCTAATGGACGCAATGGTTCTTAAGAACTTACATTTGTAGAGAGGAGTATAGGTTAGGCTCATCATACAATTTTTGTTGGAATTATTTCTTGTATTAAGACTCTCTTATGTATTTATGAAGTGTTTTATAATCTATTTCTAGTCCAATAAAAATAATTTACCTTATCACAGTTAATTGGTGTTAAATCATTCTATTTATAAATTGGTTATATTATTAAAATCAACTACAAGAATTTATGTCCCATCATCTATATCCTTTTATAATATAAAAAAGTGGATGTTTATGTTTTGAAGTTATATAACCAGGAAATATGGATTTCACTTCCATCTAGGGAAGAAATTGAGGTTTTGAGGATGGTATTGAACTCCATAAGGAATCCAACATGTCTTGTTTATAACCAGAATAAAAACACTAGTATGTAATTTAAGACATGTAGTTTAATGTCATGTAGAAATGAAATATATGAGGGAATATAGAAATCATATATATAGAAATAACAATAAGAAATATCCCACTATTCAATGTTTATAATATTAATTATAGTCATCATAGTTTGATATTCATTCACCCCACTAATGGAAGTTGATTGAAAATTAAATCCCATGATTTTTACTAACATAGGATTTACAATATATGAATGCCTTCAAGAAGAACAGTACAATTGATTCCCTATTAAGGGGAAAATTTTATTGTGTCAATGAATGGTGTATACACACTAAGTCTTCTCATGTTTGGGAAGATTTATGATACTAGTGATTTGATTATTGAATATCCCTAATTTCATATTAGTAATTCATGGTGTGGGAAACACGGACACTATGCATCAAATTCACTGCATATGGGTACATGACTTATGCATGGGGAGGGAATTAATGGGGTGTTTTATATGGATCTAAAGTCTTAGGAATGCATCATATGGATCCAATTTATAGGTGGAATAAAATTCCTTACAGTTTCATTAGCTTCTCAATCCATTTTTGGATGTGGATGATTGATGTAACAATGATGGTTTTGTTGTCACAAGGGGTAGTGTGCATGTGATATGGAGGTTCATACATCATGGTGGACTCCCATTAGAGATATGGACTTATGAAGGTTTCATAGATGATTTGATTAGATATTTATCAATGATATAATATTTTATTTTTGTTCATGTTGGAATACATAAAATTTATACAGTTATCATATCCTAAGGCATATTCCTAACATGTCCAAAGTTCATTCATGACATGTCCTGATTGTTTTTTCAATAATGATAACACGTTTTAGGGTGCATCATGTGATTAAATAAAACATATCAGAGGCATGTTTCGTGATATGGATAAAATGTTTGGAGGAATTTTTTGGACCGGGTTGGGATGTCTAGGATTTATTGTGCAGTCAAAAAATCCATGTTTAAGGGTGTTTCATGATCAAGGAGTACATAAAATAACAATATCATGTGACTTGGATGTAATTTATAAGATCAATCATTTTAAATGGACAATATATCAAGACGAATTATCAATAATTTGGTGAAATATCGAGATTTCATCATAAGGCTTGGGTGAAACATCTGAGATTATTTTAATGATCAATGCTGACATATCCAAGCATGTCACATGATCTTGGTTAACATGTCTGAAGGATATCATGTGACATGAAAAACATGTCTAGTGAATTATAAATGACCTAGATGATATATCTACTTGAATTTACAACATATGGGAGGTATGTATACAAGACTTCATAAGAGAAGGGTTACATGTATATAAGACTTTTTGAGACATGGGATCTATGAATAATGGATTTTTCAGGACAACGATGACATTTTATAGCACTCCATCATGATCTAGATGGTCAAACTAAGCACAATATTCCATCACAGGAAATCAATCTTATATATATTCTCACAATTCTTCTATATTATTTTGGACTTTATTTTATATGTCTTTCGAGGTTCATAAAGAATTATTATATTTTATGATTCAGATGAAGAAGTTTACATGGAGAAGCTCCATCAAAAAATCTTACTGACACACTGGGATTCCACCACATAATCAATAGGGATGCCAAGTGATGAACATATTCATTAAATGTGATCACTTAAAACATACCACAATGTTTAACTATTGAATGACTCTTAGTATAACATGAATTTTCACTCGTAAATTTCTGTTACTACACTCCCAGAGTGCATGTATCAGTCGTCATCGTCTGTGTCTATAGAGGTTTTTATTTTTTAAGAGGATGATTTATTTATAGGCAGCTCCACCATAATTGTGCACTAACATTCACATAACATATCTCAAAGAAATGATACAGATTTATTGTGGGGTATATCAAGTCATGATCTTTACATGACCCTTATGTGAGGTATCCAATGCATCGTTTCATATTCAATAACCTTGAGAACACTATATAATATCCATACATATTGGACCCGTGTCTTATCAAAGGGATTTAGAATTACCATGCTAAAATTTAGAATAAACTGTGTTCCATTGAGAATTCAGATCTAATTATATTTCATAGATCAATATACAAAGAATTTTTTTTCATGGTAAAATATGACATGTCAATGGGTCATTTGTGAGATCAAGATAGCCTATTAGGGGCCTCCAATGAGATCAAGATAGCTATTCAAGGTGTATTTTCAAGATCAGTGATGCATTAACCATATTCATGAGAATTAATGAGTATTATATTCCAAAGATACTAACAAATTATTTAGTATATATACACTATCTTCATATACCATTTTCCATGTCCCATTGGTTTTTCAAAAGGCCATCACATGATTAGAAATGGATCTTATGAAATCATTCGAGAAATATTAGGGAAATCAGCTCTTCTAGTCTACAATTCATCTTGTTATCAATGTTATATATCAGGATGGATTATGATAATTTTCACAATCAATCAATCCATGTTTCAGTGGCACCAAATGGAAATAATATATTTGAGTGGACATTTCTGAGGACATTCTCATGATGAATGTTAGATGCCCACTTGCTCTCATGTGACAAGGTCCACATGTCTCTAGGGGGCTTTTTGAGATCACTCAGATTACATGTTCATGTCACATGAAAAGAAATGTAAATATTCATTTAATAAAGCTTATTTGTTATTCTACTTTTATTTTATATGTGAATTTAAATTATTGTCATGCATCAGTTGATTGAAAAATCAAGTGATCGAAGTAACTCATCTAGAATCATTTTCATAATCTTTAAATCATTTCTAGATGCCTCAAAAAGATCAATAAGGTTTTTAAGAATGTATTTTTATTCTCATTGGGACATAATAAATGAGGATCATGTGATATTACATAGATCATGGGAATAGCATGAACCACTCTCTTGAATTTCATAGGGTCGTGTGATAACATTTCATTATAGAGTTCTTTTGATTGTCATTATTCAATAATATTATCCAAATTTGTTCATTTTACTCACTCATTTATTCTTTAAAAAATTAATAACAACTATTAGATTATTTTTTCAATTATGGATTATTAAATTCTCAATTGTTTGGGTGCTAAAAAATTCCCCCATTGAGAGTGAGGTCCAAGGGGATAAGGACGTGGTTTTGAAGAGGGTTCATTCTAACATGAGTCCTCTAAGATTACTTAGATCCGTGTTTCAGATGATGTTTGGACATCGATGTGAACATTTTTCTTGCATGAAATATTATATATAAAGGAATGAAATTTGGTGGTCGTTTTAATCCATGAGGTCATAATCCATATCTACTGTGATTTTTCTGAGATGCAACACCATCATAAGATCTTATAGTAAGAATTGTTTAGCATTTCCACAACTGAGAAGCCAATCACAAGACTATATCACAAGATAGTTTTTCATGTTCTATCTACATGAATTCATTTTCTAAATACTTGTTTAAATGAACCATGAGTCAATCCATAGTAATTTTCTTGAACCATGACCCATATTCTGAGCCACATAGATGTCTTGTAGACTATACATGACCTGTTGTCTTAGTCGTATGATCTCTTGATAATTAGGTAGTTTTTATGACCATATCATGGTCACATGATCAAAAATCATACGAAACAACACATGGTCCAAAGATCCTCCCTGGGTCATTTGATTTGTTAGACCTACATGGGTCATGTGATTTATGATTCTTGCACACGGTCATGAGATCACAAATCATTTTATATTTCATGTTATTCAAATCATGTTGTCTGAGTCCTGAATCACTTTAGGTATGAATTCACAATTATGTTAAAAATTATTTTTGTTCTCTTATATATGGATTCTAGTTTTCATATTTCTTAAAAAATAGGTCATAGAAGTTGTGGCATCTCACAATTTTACTCTCAAGAGAATGTATACCAACAATAGTGATGTCATCGAAGCATCGTAGAAGAATATAATAGACTTTTAGTGGATAATTTATATATAATATCCTTTCTCAATATTTCTACCTTTTTATGGTTTTTTCCTATAAATTATACACATATCCTTCTACCATATTGAAATATTTTTGCTCCATCGTTGATTCTAGATACTTATAATACCATTTGAAAAAATATATCGCATGTAGGTCTTTTGATTGATATTGAAAAATGCTCAAATGGGTATATGATGAAATTAATACCCATAACAAATTGAAATAAATTTTGTAAACCTTATTTAGACATCCACATGTATGTATCAATGATTCATAAATAAAACACAAACCAAATGTTTGGGGGGTTCCGAAACTGAGAATTCTCATTAGGAGAGATCATCAGAAATGATTGGTGTTGACCCTTCTCGGTGATGTATATCTCCACTAAATTTTCAATGTGATTGAAAAAGATCATGATGCACATGTTTCTTTAGATCTTCTAATACTTAAACTACAATAATAAGGTGTTTATTAAAGTGTTTTTTAGTTGATAAGGTATATATAAATATATATTCCACATAATGTATGGCAAATTGGGAATCAGTCTCCAAGATATCTAGTAGAGTTATGGAGCTATAATTTTAGAATATATTTATGGTGACTCCCCTCATATCTCATAAGGGATGAAATAGATATTAACACTATCATTTACAGGGATATGACCATATTAGATGAACATTCCCATGAGAAGGAGCCAATTCTTCATGTAGATATCCCATATAAGTATTGGTCATTTATATTGTCAAGAAAATTCATTAATAACCTAAGGCCTAATGTCTATCCCACAATGTTTTCATGTTGAACTAAGGTTGAATATTTACTCATAGTCAAAGATGGTTCATTTAATAATGTAGGGTGGGAGGTTATTCTATACATTAAATGGAATATTCAGCTGGTCGGTTTTCAAACAAAATACATGGGTGCGTACCTAATCCCTATCACACCCCAACCATGGAATTTCATTTATTATATTTGTTTTAGGGAAATGGTTATTTTGGTTGAGCTTTAGTTTGAGTTATCATTTTGAATATTTTTTTGGATGATTTGGGTAGTTTTGTAATTATCCACCTTTAGTGTGAAAGGATTGTAGGTAAATTACATTGTGGGGAATTTGTTACACCCCTAGTTTCACTTCAATGTGGGTTGTGTTTGTTGGATGGATTATCCCTATAATATAAATTAATTTTTTGGGTGAAAATGGTGATGTTTGGGGACTTTTGTTAGGTTTTATTGTTAATGTTCATGGGAATATTAACCATGAATCCTATGTGTGCAATCTCACATAATAAAAGCTCATAACTAAAATAACTATTCATCCCATTTGTGTAGCTGGTTTAACTATTGAATGTGGGTAATATCATGTTATTTTCAATGTTTTTATAACAGTGCAAGATAACTATTCATGCCACCCTATGAAGGGAATTTTTGGTATTTATCCATGTTTTTAAGTGAGATTTATTTAGTTTGAAAGGCCACTTAGATTCATCTACCCTATATTCCTCCCATGGAATTTGTTTTCTATTATAAGGACCTAAAAGTTTAATTCAAGGTTGTTTCATGGAAATTATTATCTAGATTGAAAGGTAAGATATCATGTATCATTCTACTTTGGTATTCTTCGATTTTACCTATTTTGACTCATGTTTCTTTATTATTTACATTGTGGGTTCTCTTTTTGAAAAAAGCTATGGGTAAGGATTTATTTTTGGTTCCATTTATTTTATGTTAGGGGGTCCATATAATCTCTCATGTTTAATTCTTCATTCTCTCAATGTTTTATTGAATTCTAAAATCATTTAGATAATAGTTTCTATCGATTTATTTTCTATAAATTTTCTTTTATTCTTTAGATTTATATTTATGTTGTTAACATGTTTCAATATTGTTTTTGGTGTGTCAATATAAATTGATTCAGTGATTTCATGTTTAAATGGGTGGAAAATGATTTTCAAAGGGTTTCATTAATTTTTCATATATTTAAATTCACAGAAGGTGTTTGATAAAGTTTCAAATGATCTTTTAAGGAGTAATTAGGTGATTTGGGTTATTTTATCCCTTTTTAATGTCTTTTAACTATGATTTTGTTGTTACATGGGTGTTTTGTGGTAAAATTAATCGTTTTTATGGCATAGCACTTATGTATTGTTTTTTCTATTGGTTTCAAAGAAAGTTTTGTTTCCTTCAAATGTATTTCTCTATGATTTATGGGATATGTGAAGTGTTTTATTGGATGATAGAACATCCACATGTTCATAGGCTACATATATAGATGGGAAAAGAAATGGTAATTCACCAAGGGAATAACGATTACTTGAACCATGGGTTTTAAAAGGATCTTCATATATTTCATCAAATTTCTTCTAAAATTTGATAATTTGTTTCTAAATAGAGAATTTTGTGCTTTATAAGACATTAATTGTTACTTAAAAAGGGTTATCTAATAATTTTATCATTTTTCATTTTTAGATATGATTTAGTGAATAATTTGCATAAGGGCCCATTTGGAACATTATATGTTGCTTCAGGTTTTCACATAGTTCAAAAATTGGTAATAAATGTATTTTTAAATGAATATAGATTTGAAATGTTAATGGAAATTATTTTATTTTTCATATATAATTGGTTTCATATAAAGTATTTAGAAATGGTTTGGAAATGTTTTTGTGTGGTTGGAAATGTAAAAGGTAGGTTTATTATTATTCACATCTTATTGGGGTTTAATAGTTAATTTTTAAATGGTTTTGAAATTGTTATATAAATGAATTTGGATTGGAATTATTAAATTACATTTAAGTGTTTATTCCATGTCATTGGTGTTTAATAGTGATATTGGAAATAGATTGGAAATAGTTTTGTAAATTTATTTGGAATGGAAAATGTAATGGTCTGGTTGATATTTTGTAATTGTTTAGAAAATGGTTTTGGAAAACTTATACGATGTGAATGGCCGATTGGAACTTGTAAATGGAATTTTCTAAGATAGGAACATATATAGTGGATTGATCATGTAGAGGGGAATCACATAGGTAGTGTTGGATTATTGGGCTAATAATGTAAGATGGTAGTAGGTTTTAGTTGAACCACAAGTTTGAGTCCCCCTCCCCAATTTATTGAGTAATATTATCATGTGATTATTAAAATCATCTTAAATGGGGATATATGGTATCTTTTCAACCCCTATTTGATGGGTTGTACCTCTGGACATACTGAGATTTCATGTTGGTGGTTCCACTAAATGGGATAGTTTAGATCATCTAATTGGTTAATGTTTATGGTGTTTCACCATATTCATGTAGGTGAGTCCAAAATGAGTATCGATAGAGATTAATTATATAGATGTTTTAGAAGTGGCCATGATTGACTATTTTTTCAATTCATTTATGATACATGTGGAATATTATCATTGATATATGATTATTGTTTGTTTGGTTTCCTTTGACTTTATCAAAACACATTTTTTTAATATAGTAATGATTTTTATTTGGGTATTTTTTGAAATGGGTTTTAGAGTGGGAAATAATTTTGTTTTTAAATGAGAGTTGTTTGTATGATTTTAAAATGTAAATTTATGGAATTATGTGTTTGGATGCCTAACATTATTAAACCCCTATTTTCTATCTATGTTTTAAACTATTGTTTATTGAAAATTTCAGGAAATAAAATTCATGGAATCTGTATTGATTAGAAACTGATCTGTTCATGCTCACACCCTACTTGTACCACATGGAATTAGTAGACCAAATCTATTTTTTTGGATCTGGTTTAATGTTTAGTTTGACATTGGAGAATGTTAGTCTTGTAATTAGTGGTGACCCAAAGTTCACATTGACATCATGTTGCGAGATTCAATTTTATTTTTGAATTAATTTTCTATTTTTTCATCATCTATTTTATCTTTTTATGTTTTTTAAATTTCTTAATGTTTATTGGTTGTTATTTTTATGTGGGTGTTATGTTTTGTTGTTGATTCTAGTGTATTTGGGAAAAATCATTCCTTTTGTGATTACATTGATGCACAACAATAGTTTCTAGCCTCTGGGATCTTTGAATTCCCTTTGAGCTATGTACTGGAATGGGTCGGGAGTCAGGTGGAATGGATGGAAAGCATATTTCAAGGAAAAATTGAATTAAATGAGGACCTTGTTATTTGGGTTTTTAGGTAAATATTATATTTGGACTGACATTACTTTATAGGAATGTATATGAAGGGTTTCATGAATCCTTTCTCCTTTTGATCTTCACGTTTCTAGATATAGTCCATGATACATGCCTCTTTTTCTTCAGTTTTTGGTTTATGGATGACAAATTTAAATGGATGTGCTCTGGTGTCATGTTGTGATCTCACATAAAGTAGTGTCCCATGTAGAGTATGAGTAAAAAAATCATTGTCCTATTTGTTATTGTATCATAATTTGTTAGTGGTCCACTGATCACACTTCTGGGTTATTCGTGGCTACTAGTTATTCATCCATTATAGGTGAAGTGAGTTATTAATTTGGGTTGGTTTTGATAGTGTGTGTGGAATTTCAAAAGGAAAGGTTTCTACTAAAAATTAGGTTTCATTGGTAAATGGTTTCATGGTGAGATTATGTGGGATTTAATGTTTGAAAATGATTTTAATGTGAGTTAAGATTTTGAAAAATGTGGCTTGTTATAGGAAGATGTTTAAAATTGAATTGAAATGGTGGTTTTTTTTAAATAAATTTGGTTGGGTTTTTTAGATATGGATTGTGATCATGTTTTTTGGATAAAGGTGTGTTTTGGTTGATTTTTGGGCGATGTTTAGTTGGTTATGTGTTTTTCTTCTATCCAGAGTATGCCACCTAGAATGGTCCCATATGTTTCTCCTGAGTATGTTATAGTTGAATAACAATCCCAGATTGTTTGTGAGGTAGAATATTGAATATTATCATGATTATTTCTACTCTGTCATTGTGAAAAAGGAAATTTAGAGGTGTTTGAGTGGCTCAAATAAATTGACGGCATCATCAGGATGTTTGGAACTCCATAATAGGTGAGGGTTCGAGTTGGATTTTATTTATCAGGTTCTAATTTTGAATTGTGGAAGGTGATAATCATGAAATAATATTAGGTTGGGATGAAATTTGAGATTTTTGATACCTTTCTCATAAAATGGTTAATACCTATGTAGGGGAAGACAAGATTGATAAAAGAGCTCATGAATGGTTAATAATGTCATCAGAAAGTGAAGGCATGTGTCGACCACTTCATAGAGATATTTTCATTTTGGTTTAATGTAGAGTCACATGATCTGTTGAAGTATACTATATTCATATGGATCCTGCATAAAAATACTATTATAATTTTATTGATATTATAATGATAACTTTTACAAGTGTGTGGATGAATAGTTATTACCTAAGCTTGTTTCTGGACCACAGGTATTTGGAAATCTGGTACATATGGTCTCTTGTGAAGGTTCCCCTTTTAGTGAAGGGGTCTGTTGGAAGAACTTATTCATCTGGAGTCCCCTTTGTCAGTTCTATATTATCACTCATCAGACTAGTCATTTTTGTTCTTTCGATAAAGCATGTTCCATCATTTGAAGCCTTCTTGTTTTAATCCTCTGAAAGAAAATTATTGGTGTGGTAGTTTTTGTCATCTAGATTAATTCTACTTGAATCATGTTCAGGGGAAGATGTCTTGATCAGTGGATGTCATATCATGGATGAGGTTAGTCTTATTCCTCAATACATATAGGATCCAGAAATAAGCTGTAGAGTGAATATTTTCACATAGTTATGAATTGCAAGGTGTGTATGGATCCTTGGCCTAGTTTTTGTCTTTTGTACTAGACTAAATATGGTTAAGGATTATCTATAGTAATTTTCACTGCTATTGTGTGTACCCATTTGTTGTATGAATAATTGTGGTTTGATTATTTTATAATTAATGCATTTTCACCTTTTTAAATGTGTGACTCTAATTAGTAGTTATTTATTGTGTGTGTCTAGAATTTTATGGATAGGTTTCGGTTTCTAGTCATGCGTTCGATTTTTAGTCAGGGGGAGTTGATGAAATGTTGTCTTGTTCGTTATTTGTTTTGACTTCCACTCATGTTCTTTAACATTATGTTTGGGGGATTTAATTATTTTTGGGTGATCCCGTATTAGTGCCATCAAGTTTGGAGTTTAAATGATGTTTGTATAGACATGTTGTTATGGGGGCAGGGGGATAACATGCCCAATTATTTATTGGTTCTTTTAATTATGGATTTCCATGAAATTGATCTGTTTTGTCTCCTGAAATGAAATTCCACCCTGATTTTCATTGTTTGCATCATTATAATTAGTTTTTGGGTCCTATTTTTATTTTTATTTTTCTCGGTGACATTATAGGGGTAAAAAGTGTTTGTGGTAGGGATAATTATGACACTACATCCTTGGGTTTTATTTTATTTTGTTCTTTTATTGGATCTGGTTATTTTGGTTGAAGATCAAGTTGAGTTTTCAGTTAATATTTTTTATTTTTGGAGACTTTGGGTGTTTTTTGATGTTATTCAAGGTTAGTGTGAATGATATGGTGAAAAATGGAATGGTGGGGAGTATGTAAAACCCCTAATATCATAATACAGTGGGGTGTTTTTTGGATGGCTTATCCCTATTAGTAAGAGTATTATTGTGGTAAAGAGAGTGATGTTTGGGGAATTTATTCTTGGTCAAACGGTTGCGTTGCGTGATTAGTTTTACCAGGAATCCACGAAATTCACAAGCCATATGGTTAAGGTGCACAATTAAACAAAAATGAAAACTAAGTGTATATCTCCTTAATGTTCTGATTTTGTGTTATTTTACATTTGGCACTAATTTTTATATTGTGTTTCCAAATCATGCTACCCACCTAAAGAAGGTTATTTTTGGAATTTCTACATATTTTTATTTGGGGATTCTTCCAGTAGACATGCTACTTAGATTACCTCAACAAGGACAACTCTATTAGAGTATTTTGGCTCTGAAAATCACCTGTTAATATATTTTTTGGTGTTTTATTGGAGATTAATCACCAAGATTTAAATTTTGTGCCTCACATCTTATTCTTAATTTTTTTTTAATTTCTCATAACTTGTTTTCTTAGTAGCTTCTTGGCGGGTTCTATCTTTTCAAAACCATATAGGTTAGGGTTGATGTGTGGTTTGACTTCATTAATGTTAGGGTGTATGGATTGTCTCATGGGGAATATTCTCCACTATCACAATGTTTCATTTCATTCTAAAAAATTTTATGTAGTTATTTCTATTTATTTCGTTTCCATAACATTCCATTGATTATTTAACATTCCTTTATTTGTTTAAAAAAGCTATAAAATTTGTCATGGTTTGTTAAAATATTTTTTGTTTTTTCATGATGTAAAATTGATGTGAATTGGTTTCCAAATAGTTTCATTAATTTTTCATACATTTAAATTCACAAAAAGTGTTTCATGAAATTTCCATCGATATTTTGAAGTAAATTGGGTGCTTTAGGTGGTGTTTCCACTTGGTTTTCTATTTTAATTGTGGTTGGGTTGTCATTTGGGTGATGTATGATGAAATTTGTGACTTTTATAGTGTGTCACTTATGTGTGTCTTTTTGTTTTACATTAAAAGCAAGTTTTATTTCTTTTAAAATTATTTGTTGATGATTTCATTAATAATTGAATAAATTCAATGGTTATTGGAATATATATATGTCCATGGGGTGCAGATTGAAATATAAAAATAAATGATAGTGACCCTTGGGATTAATGTTTCCTCGAACAATGGTTTTTCAAAGCCTACTCCTATGTCCCAGAAGTCATTTTCATAGAATGGTTCCCAACTTTCTAAAAGCTGAATTTTGTTATTAATGTGACTTTAAATGTGATATCAAACGTGCTCAAAAAAATTCCCCAATTTTTATTTTCAGATGTGTATTGGGGAATAATTGGAATCGGGGAATGTTTGGAACTTTTAGGGTTATTAGATGTTTTCTCTTTGTCAGGAAATGGATTGGAAATTTGTTTGTAAATGAATTTGGATTGGAAATGATAAAGGATTGTTTGATATTTTTCATGTTTAATTGGTGTTTCGTATTGAATAGAGAAATTGTAGGGAAATTATTTTTTAAATTCATTATTACTGGAAATGTTAAAGGCCAATTTGGTATTTTTCATGTGTAAGTGGTGTTTCATATTGAATTTGGAAATGGTTTGGAATTTTTTTTATTCATGAATTTTTATTTTAAATGTTAACGTGTCGTTAGCTAATCATCACATGTAATTGGTGTTTTATTGTGATTTGGGAAATGGTTCTCAAATGGTTTTGTAAATTAAAATGGATTGGAAAAGTTAACAACATGATTAATATTATGTAATTTTTTGGAAAATCAGTTTAGAATGATCATGTGATGTGAAGGCCTAGTTGGAACTTTTGAATGGATTGTCATGAGATGATACCCTCTATTGTGGATTCCCTAAGTAAAGGGAAATCACATAGGAGGTGTTGGAATATTATGATAGGGATGTGTGATGGTACTGGGTTTTATTTGAATCAAGCTTCTGAGGACCTCCCCATTCACTGAGATCTATTATCATATGATTAATCACGGTTATCTATAGGTTTAAGTGGAAGTTTATGGTTGATACTAATTACACTAGTTTTAGAGCATTATTTTATAATATGCTAGGTGGGATACACCACTATATTTCTTGGATTAGAGAGGATAGTGTGTTATTTGTTGTGGAGCAGCACCACGTGTTGATAGGTGAGTAAGAAATGAGTGTGCCTAGGTATTTCATCAAGAGAAGTTTTAGAAATACCCATGATTCAATATATTTTCATTATATTTACTTATTATTGATGTATAATATTATCCCTTATAGTCTATGGTTTTTTTTACTTTACCATCAATATAGCACCAGTTTTTCACAAGTATGGATTTATATTTAGGTTTTTGTTCTAATCTGGGATTTGAGTTTTGAAATCATTTTGGAAAAAGAATTTTTTTTTGTAAGGTATTAAAACAAAAAAATTTGGAAATATGATTTTGTGTTATTAAACAAAATTAAATCCTATTTACTGTTTGTATTATAAGCTATTTTTTTAGAATATTTTGTAAATGTAAATTCATAGAATCTGTGGTGATTACCTACAGATATTTTTATGTTCACACACTACATGTTCCACAAAGCATCAATAGACCCAGACTATTTTATAGGACCAAGTTTCTAGTTCAGTTTTCCATTAGACAATGATTGTATTGTGGTTAGTGGTATCCAAGAGGACACATGGAGATCGTGTTGTGTGGTTTAGTTTTAGTTTTATATTTATCATTATTTTCATTATATTTTTTATCTCTTTTTTTTATATTCTTTTATGTTGAGTAATAATTGGTTTTTATGCATTTTAAATCATGTTTTTGATCATGTTATGTTTTCAAAAAATCTATCCCATTATGATTAAATTTATTATTAAAAATGGTTTCCATCCTGTTGGGATCATGAACACCCTTCAAGCCTTGTCTCGATATTGGATGGGTGTTGGGTTGGATGATAGCTAGACATTATTTGGGACATTCCCAATAATAGATATAGGTGGAGTCAAATCTTCCACCATTTTCATTGTCGCCTCTATGGAAGGTAGGAGGCACACTCGGTTATCTATTTCTATACTGGTAAAACAGTAACACTACCAACCGCCGCATTTAGAGGCGAAGATCCCCACATAGGATTTATAGTCCTTTTTAGGTACCATGGGGTTAGATGTAGGCTCATGTCAACTTATAGAAGTACTTGAGCATCCATAACATCCTCATTGTTCATTTCAAACACATATTTTCAGCATCACTATGATGAGGCCTATTAAATTACAGAACTATGAAATGAGGGCCTTCTTGAACCATAAAAAGTCTTATCCTTAAATCCCAATGAGTCAATGAACCCTGGTAGTAATGTTGAAATTGGAGGGTGTAGCCATGAATCTTGGTCCTATAAGATTTAAAATATTGAGGGTGTCCTTTTATTAATACATTGACTTTAGAATTAGATGCTTAATGGAATGAACATTGTTGGTTCAAAAAATAGTTTGGGTATACCTAAAAAATTTCATATCCAACTTTATTCTAGATCCTAAAATCATCCTATAGAGGCTCTCCAATTCTGGTAGATGTTTACCAGGGTGGAGATGCATGTCTTTGTAGACTTCCCCTTAATAAATTATGTGATCGTTTTTTCATAAAAATATGTTAATATTTTTATATTCTCATATATAGACAACAAATTATCTACATCAGTACTTGAGACTAAAAATTTACCACTAATTTTTCTATTCCAATTGAGACTAAAAATTTACCACTAATTTTTCTATTCCAAACCAATTCCATGAATATATCATGATTCTAGGAGAAAAAAATCCCTAGAATTTCCTCATATTGAAGTGAAATGCATACCACATGTTTTGTTTCCATTTAATGTTCCAACTAGCATAGTTGTGGTGAGTGTTGTTCCTCTGAGTGAAGCCACACATAAACTATTATTTCCAACTAAATTTTAATAGTGGATGACCTCTACTAGATTTAATTCATACAAGGATCCCTAGGGAAAACAATTCTAATAGAACATAAATTTATAAATATTTTATCATATTAACACTCCCAATGGTGTAACTATAAAATTAAATTCTACTTAGATCATATATTTCCATTGATACCTCAATATGATGGTGGAAGGAATTATGATTTGTATACACAACTCTTATTCAATTCAGCTGTTGGTGGTTTAGGAAACATTTGAGGGTTACATGGATGAAAATGTCCATCCAACCATTGAGGAAGTCATAATACCAATCTATATACCATATTCATATGGCTATGGTTTCATAATGACCATACTAATTTATTTTTTATTTCTATTAATATGGAATGTAAATATAAGATACAAGTCACTTTACCATTCCTAGTATATTCTCTAAGGGGTATGGCTTCTAGAGTGGGCTTGAGAGGTGACTTGGGCGCTTATGAATAGGGTTCCCATGGTCAAATCCCATTAATGAGTGTAGTTATTATCATTCATGGGGAATAAAAATATAAACTTCCATATTTTCTATCCTTAATTCCTTTAGGATTGAAACCATTAGGGGTAGTTCCTCATCGTGGAAAGTGAAATGTATACACTCTAAACTATCAGATCCCTTTCACCTAGAATCCATATATAATCATAGTAATTTACACTTTCCTTATTTTGGATAATTCTAGAAACTCATTCTTTTTTCATGAAAATTCTTAGGTCCCCGTTGAGACATTCTAAAGTAACATTCATCTATTTCAGAGGATATGGTTGAGTGTTCTATTGCTCCAGTTTAACAAACAATACTATTTTTGACAAATAAATATATAGACATGAATGATGTTCTGAATAATTTAGTATTGAATTCTACTGGTAACAATCTATTGTTCATTCCATATTACCTGACATGGTTAAAGACTTGCCTATAGGTAACTGATTCAAGTTGATACTTTGCAAATGATTTAGCTTTTGTAGATGTAAAATTTGTATAGGGCGATCACATTGTAAAAATTAAACAAATGGTTCTATTTGTTTCATGTTGTATAAACTTTTCTTCTCTATTCTACAATATAAAATAATTTAATGAATAATAAAAATAAATAATACACTAATTGTTTTTCTTATATTATTGTCTCAAGAGGGTTTTTACTCTTCTATGGAATAAGGTGTTTGGGTGACTACATTTCCATCCATTAAATGGATAAATTTTTTCATCTATTATTGATCACATATGTTGGATATCTAGTATAATCATGGCATCTATCTAAAAACTAATAACCCATTGTGCTTCTTGTTTTAGTTCTTTCAAACTAGAGATTTTATTTTTTAGTCCCTTCTTCCTCATCAATTCGTTATATTGAGTCACCCAATGTAGAGGCCATCTCCGTACTCACTTTGTCGAAGGAAGTGAACCAAATTCCTTCCCTATGTGATGTAGTCCCAAAATATATTCCTATTCCTATGTTGGGATTGATTCAAATTGATTTGTATACATCACTATATCTACTGATGTGAAAGAATATGTGGATGGATATTAGAACATTATTTTAGTTATCTCATTTAGATGAGAGGATGGAAACATTATGTTATCAGACATTTATATCTACTACCATTGGTTTTTGGTGTTTTTACTACAACACTATTCATAACCAAGTGGATGAATTAATATCCATAAGGGATTTGATGAGGGTACTAGAATTAAGGATTGAAGTGGAAGATGCATCATCTTTATATAAATGAATATTGGATTATTTATTGAATGAGGCATCCTAGCTTATGGTGGAAGCTAAATCTCATTGAGACGTCCTTAGTGCCGAGAAGGTTGAAATCAACTTACTACAGTCTGAAATTTGTCATCTCAAGGAAGATCTATCTCAGTTTCACAATGCACTATAGACATCATAGAGAATTGAATCAGAGTAATAAGGTCTCTTTGATGTGGAAGAGAAGTCTAGAACTAAATTTGTTTCCAATGAAGAGGCATTGCAGTAGAATAGAGAGGTAGAAAAAGAATCTATTGATCAATTATGAAAATCTATTGGATACATGGATCAAAAATTTATAGAGATGAAGGAATCCAATGAGATCATATTCTGATGTGACTGTAGATTAATGAATCCCCCATTATTTGTGTATTAAATTATATATTCTATTATGTTGAAATACCTCTTTATTATGAACCTCATTAATGAATAAATCATATGAAAAATTCACATAATCGTAAAATATTCATTAATTCATGAAGTTATGGATAATTAATTTATCTAATTTCATATGGATAATTAACGATACCCATCCCCTATATAATAACAAGTAATCCTAGATTATTTTATTTTAGTGTTTCAATTATAACATGTTTTTCTTGAAAAATTCTCATTAATGGACACCAACATGAAATTCATCATTGATGTTCTAGATCTAGTTGTCATGGGATGTCATAATTTCAATGGATCAATTTTTATGATGCCTGTCTGAGATGGGGAGTGGTCTAATTGTTTTCAAAATTCAATGGAAACAGTGTTAATATCTTTATTTTGTATTGGGAAACCTAATTTTCAGAAAAAGAAATTTATCTTTTTATTTATTTTTAAATTTTTTTCATATTTTTCATATAATGTAGTAATTATATTGCATTGACTTCTATATTACGTAATATACCCTCTTACAGGTTTTCAACATAACATGTTTATTTTATTTTACATTTTATTTGTGCTCAATTTTTGTAGGATCACAAAATGTGAGTTTTATAGTGAGAAAAGACTCACATTTTACATGGGGTTACCACATAAGTTCTTCAACATGGTAAGCATCATTTCTCTTTTAGTTTTGTGTTTGAAGGATTTAAAATTCAAAAACATAATATGTTGTAGCTAATGATATTCCATTTCATATATTCTTATAATGGTAACATCCCATTCACAAATTAATGTTATACATGCAATTTAATTTCATATGGTATTGACTCCTTCCATGAATACTATCATTTTGAAGTTCGGGAATCTTCTACGTTTTTTAACAACTTCTGGTTGGGATGTAAATTCATATGTAGATTATTATCTTACTACCATCACATGATTGATGGATATATAATGGGTAAGACATAATGGGGATGATCCACAACAATCTATGGTTCTATGTTTTACTATAGTTTTTTTGAGGATCATGAGGGTTATTGTTCCTTCCCTTCGTGGAGATGATTTATTTAGTTTTTTGGTGAAAAATCCCTTTTTCTTGAGCCTATAGGGATTACATGCATGTGCATATAAATGTCTCTACACTATTATAAAATAGAAATAAAATATCAAGGAGATTGTATTGGTGGTTGGAAAAATATTATTGAAGTAAAATCTACTGGGATATTTGGAATATGGTTTTTGTAAACTATATGTACTAGAGGACATATAAATGGACATGGAATATGAAAGACATAGTAGGGATAACCCAAAACACCATAAGGTTTTGAGTTCAACCATGATGTCATTAGGGATCATGGGGATCATATTTCTTTACTTGAAATGAGAATATTCCCTTAATTGGTATGTTAGATTCCCATAGGCATGAGCCCATAGGGCTTACATGAAAGGTAATTTAGAAGCGATCCACACTATTTTCCAAGGAACATTGAATATTAATGATGATACTAACATCTATAAAATGAACTTAAAAGGGAATAAAGAGCTATCCCAGGAAGGGTTCCACGCCGTATTATAGTTTAGATTTATATTTGGAGGCCAAGTCCCTACTCCATGAGGTTTTTTTGAGACATGAGAAGGTTTGGGAAGGAAATGTCTCATTACTTCATTGACATGGGGTAAATTTTATGGTAGTATAACATGACTAATGTCGCATATTATTTAATAGTGAGGTTATGGGGATGATTAATCATGTTAAAAAAATATCCTAGCTAACTGTTGTTGGAAAATAGTGTTTATGGGTTGACCATTTCTAATGTAGAGATCATGTAATGGTCCACATGGCTTGGAACAAATTCTTATTTTTAAGGGTTAAATTCCAATGATCCAAGGGTTTTTTGGGATTATTGAGTCCCTATTACTAGTTCTCTATAGGGATTATCCATGATCAAGGCAGCCCATGGTCCATGGGGTTCCATGAAACTGATTTCAAAATAGTGAAATGGGTTTATTAGAATAGAATTAAATATAAGGAAAGAGTTTTATAAATAGAGTATTATTAAACATGTGACTGAGCACCCAAAAATTTGTTTCACTACATAGTGGACATATTGTTATAGAGAAGAGGTTTAAAAAATAATTATTGTTACTGTTAAATAGATATGTGGCTCCAGTGAGCATGTATTGGTTTTTACTAGGGGCACAAATTGGTCCCTATGAGGTTTATTCCTTGTTTATTTACATTATAAATATTCCCTAACTATATATATTATAAGTTTAGTGTGGAGTTACATGCCTATTTCTCATTATACACATTAATGTTTCTCAACCTGATAGGTTTTGTGTCTCTTTCCCTATCAGTTTTAGTGTATTATGACTCGAACCATCAAAGGATAAATATTATGGTCATACAACATTGACCAATGCACATCCTATTTACTTTTCTAATGGATATAAAAGTATTATGAGGTAATTAGTACATAATATCCTAAATTTGATAGCAATGGGCATGAGTATTATAGTATCCTATTGAGTAGAGGATGAAATTGTCGTAAAAAATGGCTCTAGGTTCATCGGTTATGAGTAATAATATGAGAAAATAAATATCATGATGACCTAGAACACCCTAATGTGTTGAGTTCCCTAATAGTGAAATTAGTCTCAAAAGAATTAGAATACTAATTTTTTCCTAGTAATGAAACATTTTATTAAAGGATAAGAGTTTATATATATGAAACTGGGGAAGACATGCATTGAAAAAAATGGATCACTTAAAGCCATGAGTTGTTTTCCATGGGTCATGGATGGTTCATAGGGATCCATGATTCATAAGATACGATGTGTCATTTATGGGTTGTGGTGCTAGAACGAAAATTGAAGAACCCCTTATTCAAGTAGACTAGGGTAAGGATCTTATGGACCTTTGATTAGGAATGATGATGTGTGATGATTTTCATATTTTAATGCCATTTTTTATGGTCCCATTTTGATTGTTGTTTGTTTCAATATTACATGAACACTATCCTTTTAGGTTAAAGTCATGTGTTAATGAATTATTCCATTATATTTACCATCATGAATCAAAGATGGTTTACGGAAAGTTTAACATCCAATTGTAATTTCATTTTTTTGTAGTTTAACATCATTTGGTCAAGACATAGTAACCAATGTGAAATTATGGAATATATCATTCAATACATTTTTCACTTTTTTGATGAATTTAGATCCAAGTGTAATATTTTCCCTATACAAATTCGTATGGATGGGTATCCATATGAAGTATCCCTTATTTTGAAGAATTATCCCATGCACATGAAATAAATATGTATATTTAACAACTTCATAGTCATAGTGTGTTTTTATGGATCTAAACTCATTAAATTTTGATATATATTAATTTTATTGTTGGTATTCCCTAGGTTTACCTTATCATTTTTAAGGGAATAAATCATGTTATGATCATATCATTAATGAAATCTATATGTATATATCTAGATTGTATGTATGGGATATGACCGATAGTGATAACAACCGATGGATGGGATCAAATTGGTTGATTAATGTGTGACAACATATCCCATGATGACAGAAAAAAATCCATGCATATTTTTTAGGTATCTATATGTATAGTTGCAACCCATATAAATTAGGGTGAATTTTTATCATATATATTGTGGCTAGACCCAGGAATGGATATTTTAGAATCCCAATGCATTCATTGATAGTGTCATTCAACATAGACTTTGTTAAAGAATGGGGAAATCACCATAAATTTGTGATCCATACTTCATAGGGCTATTATTCATGTTCATTATTGGATATGGACCTAGGATTGGAGATCCGAGAATCACTACATATCCTGTGCTAGAAGGAATCAATCAATATGTAGTTCTTCAATGAGAAACTCTTTATGATGGTGGGACCCATTTGTGGGGGGTCATTGTTCCCATTAAGGTTTGTAGCTGGACACATGATTGGAGATTTAGGTGTCACTACATATCATGTAACGACATGATGAACCCACAGATTGTTTTTGAATGGTAAATTATATACCTAGAGATGAACTATACACATAGGGAGGAAATGTTCATATTAATTTATGTGGCTAGATATTGGATTTGAGATTCTGACATCCCCATGTGTCCTCTAATTTTGAGAATGATGAGACATGTATTTGTTATAGAGAAGTACCATGGAAGAAGAACATTAAGGCTATTGGTCCCCTTTTATGAGGTCCATTGAAATAAAATATTTTATGCTATATAATAGACCTCAACCATATAGTATAACATCGTTAATTAAGAAAATACGGTTTCCATTTAAGGATATACCTCCAACACCATACTGAACCTATCATGAACTATTTTTTGTTGATCATGTCGGTAATTCCGTACCAAAATAAATAATACCATCAGAGCTATGACTAGTTTCAGAAAAAAAGAATGAAAAAAGATTATGTCGCAACACTAAGGTTATTAAGGGAAAGGACATTGGAATATTAATCATGTGGTGTCTAAGACAACATATATGTTTTAGGGATTTAAATATATCTCATTGGAATAAATGTAAATAAATACATCATTATTGGAAAATGTCCAGTTTCAGCATCATGTATCTGTGATGTATGTTACCAGACGTGAAAAATAATGCACGAATCCCTATCAATTATTCAATTCATTCAGTAAATCATCGTATTAGAGTCATACCGTCTTTATAATATGAGGATTATTGAGTTGGATTTAAATGGAATCTAATGCTAATTACACATGGTAAGAATACATTTTATCATTTTGTACTGATGATGTTTTCACATAGTTTCATTTGATTTAGAATGGATGAATAAGTTATGTCTAGACCCATGTTTTAAGATATAGGTGTCATTTCATATCATGTGATGGTCTGAATCATTCCACACATATTTTTTTAGTTGGATTATTCCCTACGTGGATCAAACTCATAAAAAATGATGAGGGAATTAACTTTTTTTCTCTCACATATTTAGCTCACGTGTGGTGAATCATATGCGATGAAATTTTCTTAGTCTAGTTTGTCAACATGTGGCGAGGATTGAAAACATTGGGTTGTTTAAATCCTCATTTCCAGAACACCTTCCATGCATTTTGAGATCATGCTGCAAGGATGTATCATGTAGTATAATATCATGAAACCATGATATAATAAGATCATGTACATCACAATAATAAGACTAGGAAAACTCATGAATTTTAACATTATGCAATTAAGATGTTGATTTTTAATTCCAACTATGTTAATTATTTATTATGAACCCATGAATTTCAAATGGTGTGACACATTCCCCATCTATTGTGGCCAACGAGTAATAACATTTTGAATATACATTATGTATGATGTAAGGACATCTTAATTTGGGTTCCATATTTGGAGGTTACATTCCATGTATCTTTACAAATTTTGGAGCAAATACAAATTATACTTGATGAAACACCATAACCTATATTCTTGGATCTAGTATAATTTTTTATTTCATTGGAATGATTACATGGAACCAAATCTTGATGGAATCAATAGTTTAATAGATTTGAAAAAACAAATTACATACATGGTAGCTATTTTACATTGTGATAAGGCCATAATAAATAAAAAATTAAAATAGAATGAATCCTTGAAATTCATTCCAATTATTCACCTTCATATAGTGGAAAAAAGATTTTTAATAAGGCTGAACTGAAATGATTACTAAGGGAAAGAATTCAATTGAGGTAATAATGAATCAATTAGAATAAATAATATGGAATGGTAGCAGAATAAAAAAACATTCAATTTGAAGAAATATAGAAGAAATAATTAATATAGAAACATAAATTAAAAAAACACAAGCCATTTAATTAATAAATTCATTATTAAATTCATTCATGGATTTTATTCATAGTGAACATACATTGGATGATAATAACTAAAATTAAGGGAATGATTAATTATTCGGCATCCTCTATATAAAACATGAACCACTACCTTCAAGGACTTTCACAACGCAGTTATGTATATAGTTATAAAATGATATATTATTATTGGTAATAAACTCTAGGTTTTTGCCTCCAACTGATTTTTCCTCATGAGACTACCGATGCTTCAAAGTGCATTCAATAAACGGTCCTCGAATCATGAATTGAATGTACAAAGCATTCCCCTTATATAAAATAACGGATTTAATTAATAATAAACATTCCTTATCCTATAATATCCATATAAAATTAATAATACATATTTAAAAAAAATTTATAATAGGATAATATTTTAAAACAAGTTTGTTGATGTTTATGATTATAAATTCCATTAAGAGATCATTAAAACATTTTTGAGGAACAATAATTGTTAAACCTTAAAATGTGCACCATACAACTTTAAAAATTTTGAATCGTACATCCCATAGAAGAATAAAATTATATTTAATTTATAAGGCCATGAGAATAAGGATATTAATGACATAGCATGTCAAAGGTAATTATACACACCATATAAAATTTAATGGTGCATTAAAACAAATTAATATCAATGGAATGTACCTTGAGTATGACTTGTCACGTGTGTATTTATATTCAATAAATATAATTTTTTTAAATTATTTACTTATTTTATGTTCTTATTAAGTTTTATTATTAACTTTACTTCAATTATTTTAAATTTTTTTTACAGATACTTAAACAATTATGTTTATGTTAGGTGTTTTAGTCGAATTCTGTTTATGTGTTAAAACGAATTTGGTAGGTCGATTATAGTGTAAGTGGTCATTACATGAAAACATAAAGATTAATAATGATGATATAATTATCATATTTATATTTCAATTATAATTTTAAAACCAATCATGAAACATGGTTATGAAAGGTGAACCAATGTTACAATCATGTAGGCGGTAGGTCATATGTATGGATGAGTAACAATCCCATTTTTCAAAAATCATTATAGTTAAAGGTTATGTAACATTGTTTTATTTCTATAATGAATTTAATATATTAAATATAATTTTATTTAATCATATATTCTTTAATATATTAATCTTTTAATTTAAAATAAACCACATCATGTCGAAGAGGCGGTATTCCACACGCCCACAAATGGTATATCACTTTTGAGTGTGTAAAAATGGTAGAAAATAAAATCATATACTATATTTTGAGAATGGTAAATATATACTTAATATCACATTGATTTAATTTATGTCGCAAATAATAAATTGAAACCATCCTTAATACATTCCATGTACTTTTTAAAGGTATCACATCATTTTGAGGGGGCAATAGTCCACTCTCCCACAGACAATGTAATCATATTTACACAAAATGAAACGATTAAATGTATGTGTTATATAAAAATAAAAATAGAATAAATACATTCAAAATATTATATATATAATATGAAAAATATTTTTCATTATAATTACCCACCATGAATGGTGGTGAATGAAAAAATGAAGGACGTCATCGCAAGAAGCGGTAGTTCACTATAAACGAATAGAATGTTAGTTACAAATTTTATGTATGTGTGTATAGGTTTACGTATAACCCAAATAATACAAAAATTTAATTATATTTTGGATTATTTTTTATTATATAATATTGTAATAATAATAAATTAAGGTTTTGATAAACAGATAAAAAATAAATTCTCATTGATAGATGTGACCACTTCTAAGGTATGTCCTTTTGGTTTGGACCAATGGGATTCCTTGGTTTGATTTTTGAACATGTATATTATTCTATGTTGATCGTAGAGATTTTTAGACTAATTAGGATGTGTTTTGATGATCCAATGTGTCTTTATATGTATGAGGAAGGGGAAGAGTGAATTCCTTTTAACAATGGAAGGGGAGTGTCATTATTTTAAATAACAAATAGTATACACTATAGGGAGGTCTACCTTACGACATGTGCCTAAAAAATAAATAATTATGGATTAAATAGAAACTATTTTTAATAAAACCATCTATGAAAAAATAAGTACTTTTTATAAATATTTTTCTTAACTTCTATCTTTCACCGAATTTACGTTTTTGGTTGTTATTAAAGTAACTAGTTTTCTAAAAAATGTAATTTTACCATTAAGACTAAATTAAAGTAATAATTTTTATATAATATACACCAAATTAATTATAAATATGATATATAATTTAAAAATTATAAATTCTGTCTCCTTTGGAAATAAATTTTAAAATCGTCGCATGTAATGTGAAAAAAATGAACATTAATTCAAACTGTGCTATAAATGATTTAACAATCCGTGGGTCAATAATTTAAGTATAAAAGAAAATTTTCCAATTAATAGAGCATATTTTAAATTTATTAACATTAAAAAATCACTTGGATGAATATGGAATTTTTATTAACATTAAAACATTTTATAAAATATTATCTATTTTAAATTAATATTAGTATCAATTTTGACATTATATATTTAATATAAATTTAAAAAAAGTTGAATTAAAATATATTATTTCCTAATATTTTAAAATTATATATGAATCTAAAAAAGTAATGGAAAATAATAATTCATTAAATTTACTTTACATTTATTGTTTTTAGCATCATTTATCTTATTTAATTATTAATAAAATAATCCAAGTGTTAGTGTTTGTTAAGTATTTAATGTAATTGTATCATCTATAAAAAATAAATCCAAATGAAAATGATAATAAAATTATTTACCACTAAAAATAATGTTTATAAAAGAGTCTATGAAGCTCATCCATTATATAAACCACTATTAATTCTAATGGTGGAAAATCTTACTTTTCTCTCTCTTTCCATTAATAAGATATTATAATGTTCACTTCCCCAATAATGTTTCCCAATAACAAAAACATTAGATCAAAGATGGTGAATACTTGAAACATTGCCCTCTAATGGATTTTGGACAAGTTTCTTGGTCATTTTGATCCAAATGACAATGGGTTTGTCCCAAGTTATAAGTATTTTTAACATAATTGATGAAATTAAATTTAATCACGTTCACTAATATTAATGTCAAAAATTAATTTTATCATATTATAATATAAATATTTTAATAATTAAATTCAATTATTTCTATTTTACAAAATTATATACAATGAAAGAGAAAATATAAATTTAATGAAAATCCCATAGACATGGCATGAGAGAAGGTTTTTAATGTAAAATTTTCAAGAGTTAGTTCATTTTTTATTTCTATATTAAACATAATAAGGATTATAATGGCCTAAATTGAATTAATTAATATATAAATAATCTATTATGACCTTAAAAGAAATTTAAAATATAATTTAGCAATAGTTATTATTTAAACGAAAGGGTAGTTTTCAACAAAAATGAAGTATTTTTCACTATTCATAAAAAAATGAATCTTCATGGAAAAGCAAAAAATATTAAACAATTTTTCATAATTATGAGTAATAAAATGAATTTTTGTTTTAAAAATAAAATTTATAAATGTTTCAAAATTTAGTTTCAAAAAAAGTACACCATTAAAAGGTAGTAAAACTTAGTCTTAAATGTAATATAACTTACCATAGTGTTGTGTGTAGCGTAAGCTCAAAACGGAGTTGTGTATAAATAAATCTAAAAAAAAATCATTCTAAAATTAAAAAATTATGTTGACTTTGGGTGTTATATTCTCTCTACCATAATAAAAATACATACTCACAATTTATACATGATCATAGTAATCTGGAGGTTTATACTTGAAAATATTGTATTTGGTAAAAACAACATCGTAAATATGAATAATAATGCGTATTTTTAATAAAAGAAAAACTATGATGTAATGTACTCAAAAAAACTAGGCTTTAAAATATGATAAAATTACTAAAAACATGGATATGGAAGAAAAATAATGTTCTGATGGTCAGTGATAGTGAACATGTTTAACTGAAATTTGATGACCACACAACCTTAAACCATAGTTATAAAAAAATTACATTGATATCATTGAATATGATAATAAACTGACTTTTTTTAAAAAATATTTCTAATATTTTATGGATATATTCTCACTTACAAAATAGAATTAAATATACTTTTTCTATAAAATTACCTTTTTCAATCGATTGCGCCTTTTAATATTAATACTTCATCAATTATAAAATATTATTCATATAGTGAAATAACACATTAATATATAAATCCATATTCAATGATCAAAATAAAACACTTTATAATATATAAATTTTCTAGAAATATTATGATCGTATAATATAGAAATAATGCCACTAAATTTTCAAAATGAATGTATCAAACGACATGATGTGGCTCTGAATCGTCACATTCAAACCATATGAATATGGTAATAACATAACTTTCTATTAAACATTATTAAAAACGTGAAATATTCCATATTCCTTAAAGGGACAATACATTATTGGATATACTCCAAAAAGCCAAAAAAAAATTAACACTATCAGTGATTGCATAAACCACATTGTCGAAAAATCATTAGTCATTTCCAAGGTAGTCTGTACTATGAAAAATAAATTATCCAAAAAAATATTCTCTTCATTAAATAATTATAATATAATTAATAGAAACATATTATGGGTTACATTTTCCCGAAAAAATGTGTTTTACCAAAATTTTAACCTGATAAGAAATCAATTTTCATGGTTGTCAACATCAGTTAATACACACTTTTAAATCACTGATGATAAAGTAATTTAGTAAAATCCTTACATATTTTATAATTCTAATGAATATTATATTATTGATTAAAAAATAAATGGAATAAAAATTTAATCCAAACATAGTAATAAGAACCATTAATCTTCATCTATGGTTGTAGAAAAAGATTGACCATGATCTATTAGCCGCGTTTGGGGTACATTCCTTTCAAACTTGAGATATTGATTTGCATAGTGTACCACATCCTTGAATATTAATAATTTATCATTAGAAACATTTTTATTACAATAATAATGACATCCATTCTCTCCATACTTATATGAATCACCTGTTTATTTTAATTAAGTACCATTGTGACTATTTTCACAATTATTACATGTGGGAAAATACTTCTTTCCCTTATTTCCTCTATCTATTTTTTCCAGTTATCCTCCTGTTATTGTGCATACCTATGAATATATAATTCTTATATAATTAATTATTTATTTAATTATCAAATGAAATTACATCTTTATAGGATTATAATTTTTCTAGAGACTAATTCCATTTGACAGGTAGGATTAAGCCCATAGAATATATTAATTTTTTTACTCATGGGATAACATCAATAGGTGAGGGTAACATTCCGTCATCTAGGATTCATTTATAAATGATGATAATAAAATATTTTATATGTTATAATTATGAAACATAATTAATAATACCAAATATATAAAAAAAACATAAAATAAATTTAAAACATCACATGTATCTAAATTCCTAATCATAAAAATTGTTCAACTGGGATGATCTATTATACTTATCCTGAATATCTATATTAGGGTTATGTTTCCTATTATATGTTTTCTAAATCTATTTTCCATGGATTATTATAAAAATCCTTTTCTATAAACAATAATTCCATGACACTGTATACATGGATACCATGTATTACATTGTTTCAATTACATGATTACAAAGAATAAAATCTCAAAGGATTAAATAATTTTATAGTTTTTGAAGATTTTATTATATACTTGATACCCATTTTAAATTTCCAGGAGAAAATTATACATAAAAATTAAAATATTCCATATCTTTGAAGCTCACATTAATTCACCTTTATATCATAGGGAAAGGAAAAAATTATGGGCAAGCATAAATACTCAGCAAGAGAAGGCAAATATTGAATGTAATCTTGAATTAATAAAAATAAATAATATGGAAAGGTAAATAACTAAAATAACATTCAATTTAAAGAAATTAAAAATGAATAATTAATATTTAAATGTAAAATACTAAAAAAACAAATCATTTAGTCCATTATATAAGAGTAAAATACAAACTTGTCTCTTATCATTATGGAAGTCATCTGAATAATAATAACTGAAATAAAGGTAATACATAATTATTAGACGTCATATATCCTCTACAAGAACAACAACAATCAATTCCATTCAAATGATGGTTTAAGTATTCTGGTAGGAACACATAAATTACATATAGAAATAAACACAAAGGGTTTTCACCAACCAATTTATTCTCATAAGACTACATATGCATCAAGGGGATTATATTAACTATTCCCCAGCCCATGCCTTTCTTTTCAAATGAATTCCCCATATATAAAATAATATATTTATTTAATAAACAGTGTTCCTTAACAAAAAATATCCATATTGAATAAATAATATTTGTTTTCTTGTAAATATTCCATGGAAGATAACTAAAAATATTGGTTTTTGTCATTATTAAATTTGAATACCAATGAAAGAACATTAAAACATAGTATTTGAAGAATAATCATTAATCATTCCTCAGTGTCCCATGCCACTTTGAATTTTTTAAATAATAATCCTCAAGATGTTATAAATTTAAATTACTCTTATAATACTATAAAAATAATGAGATTCATGAAATTACATGTCATTTTTATGTAAATACACCATATAAAGTGAATTGTTTTATAACAAAAAATAAGTATTAATGGAATGTAAATAGAGATAAAATACATTACCAAGAGTATGAATTTTGATGTTTGTATTTATATTCCCAAAAAACAAATATAGGTATATTATATAAATTATATTTTACATTTTTAATTATTATTATTAATTTAATGTCACTTATTTCAATTTTGTATTCAACTACACAAACAATTATGTTTACTTAGGATGTTTTGACCAAATTCGGTTCATGTGTTAAATCTAAAATGGTAGGTTGAATATCGTATAAAGGGTAATTATATAAACATATATAGAATAACAATCCAGAAATGATTATCTTATTTATATATAAATTTTTATTCAAAATATAATAATTAATTATGGTTATGAAAAATGACCCAACATTTCATACATGGAGGTGGTAGGTTGAACATACGCAAAAGCAACGTTTCCATTTTTGAATGATCATTATGGAAAAAAGCTAACTAATTTTCATGAATGAAAATTATGTCAATAATAACATTTCATATAGTCATATATAATTATATATATAGTTCATGGGATCTAAATAGAATCACATCACATAGAGGAAGAGGTAGTCCACACGTCCACCCTTGAAATCACCAATTTTTAATGTGGGAAAAGGGTAATGGGAAAATGATATATTATATTTTTTAAAAAAGGTAATTATGACATTAATATCATATATATTTCATTTATTTAATATATATTCAATAAAAAAATCTTTAATATATTTTGGGTAATATCTGAATGTGTCACTTCACATTGAGGAGGCAGTGGTGCACCCGTCCAAAAACAAAGTTATCACAATTACAACAAATGGAAAAAATAAATATATATGTGTTATATAAAAAATAGATAATAATAATGAAATAAATTTTTATATATATTTTATATGGAAGAAATGTGTCCAACATAATTTCAAACCCAAAATAGATAAAGGAAAAAATTAAAGGCGTCATCTCACGAGGTTGTAGTTCGCCATACATGAATAATAAGTCCATTTCCCATTTGGTGGAAGTGTGTTTAAGTGTATATTGAAATATTATAATTAATACACTTAAGTATATTTAGTAAAATTATATTATTATATATTCATGGAATAATATTAAATTAAGTATTAGAGAAACAAATAAAACATAAATGGAAATTGAAGAATGTCACCTCTTTTTCGGGTAAATCCATTTGGTTTTCACTAAAAGGATACCTTATTTACTTTTATTACCAAAGTGATGCTTATATTTTGACAGGATGGATGTTTGAAGGCTATTTTAGGGAGTTTTGATGATCCAAAGTGTATTTATAGGTGTTAGTAATGGGAAGAGTGAATGACTTTTTATAAAGTAGGTGAATGTCATTCTTGTAAACACTAAAAGTTATAAATTATAGGGAGGTCACCATTACTACATGTTAATAAAAAATGAGAAAATAATGTATTAAAAGGGAATTATGGTTGATATAAACACCCAAAACACCAAAATAAGTATATTCTTATAATTTTTCTATAAATTTTATTTTTTCTGAATATTATCATTTTGGTTTTTATTAAAGTACCTATTTTTTAGCATATGTAATTATACCATGGAAAAAAATTTAATTTATATTTATTAGAAAATATTGTCCAAATTAATTTTAAATATTATATTTAATTTACAAAATATGAATTCCATGTGTGTTGAAAATTATTTTAAATTAAGGATTTTTAATATAAAAAAATACACCTTTAAACAATATTGTGCTAACAATGTCTTCACTATATATGGACCAATATGTTTGTTATAAAAGATTAATTGGTCCATAAATATACCATATATGATATTTATCAACACTTAAAAATAACTATGAAGTTGATAGTATTTTTATGAATTTTAAATCATTTATTAAGAAATAATTTATTGTAAAGTAACATTAAAGTTAATATTATTATTATTTATTTAATATTAATTAAAATATTAAAAAAAAAATTATAATTTAAATATATTAAATTCACATCTATGTGAAATTATTTATTTATATAAAAATACAATTAAACATAATAACTCATTAAATTTACTATACTTTTAATATTTTTTACATCATTTATCCTATAAAATTATTAACATAATAATAACCAAGTTAGAATTTGACAATCGTTTAAAGTAATTATGTCATCTCTAAAAATTATTGTTAAATTAAAATGATAAAAAATTATTTATCTTTTAAAATAATGTCTTTAACCAAAAATATGTAGCTTCTTACATAATATAAATAATTATAAATTTGTAAGGTAAATAAGGTTACTTTTTTATCTTTCTCAATAAATAAAATTTTATATAAAGAGCTTTCATGAAAATTTTTCAAAATAACTCATAAAATTTGATCCAATAGTTTATTTGGTCTAATTATAAGCTGAATAGGACATTTTTAAAAATATATAGGTCAATGTTGTTCATATAGATTATGGTTTAGTCCTTTGTAAATATTTAGTTTACCCTAATCAGTGTAATTAATTTTAATCACTTTCATAGATATTTTTTGTGAAAAACTATTTTTATATTATTTGAATAAAAATATTTTAATTATTAAAACCATTTATTTTATTTTTTTAAATACAATTCATTGTAGTGGATGGATAAAATATAATTCCATTCTCACAGACGTGGCAGGGAAATCAGTTTTGAATGTGGAATAGTTTAGAGTCTGTTATGTTTTTAAATCTAAATTAAATATAAAAACTGATACCAATTACATAAATTTTAATATATATATATATATGATCATTTTTTAAATTAAAAAATAATTAAATATTAATAATTATTTTATAAAAAAATATTTCTAACGGAATTGTAGTATTTTTCAATATTTATAAAAAATTGAATATTCTCAGAAAAATATAGAATATTCACCCATAGATAATTTGACATTATGATTTAAAACAAATTATTTCTAAAAACATTTTCATTAATGTTTCTAAATTGTAATCTAAAATTAGTGCACATTAAATGACGGTAAAACTCCGTCCTATAAGTAACACAAGTTGACTTAGTGTTCTTTGTTGTATAATAATAACATGGTTTTGTGTATACAAAAATATATATACGAATAAAATTTATTTGAAAATGAAAAGATCTTAATGCCTTGTGGTGTTATATTTGATGGATTGAGAATATGTGAATCTTTTTGTTGATGGCTCATGAGATTCAATTTTTATGGAATTCAAGGTTTTGTAGTGTTTTCTACCTTTTAATATCGAGCCTTTCTACCCACTAACAAAATTTTCAATTTATTATCATCGGATAGTTGTCTATAGTATCTATTTTGATTGAGGGAAACCTGAATTATGGGGAAAACACTTCATTTCTTCTATACAATAATGAATATTGTTTTATCTTGTGTGGTTGTTTATGTGGTGGCATGGAGGGCCTAAAAAGAATATAAGATTTTTTCTTGTGAAATTTTATTTATTTATTTACAGTCATGTGGATAATTTTTCATAGAGTTTTTTTGAATGCCTCTATTAAACCATTTTATATAATATGATAATGGGATGAATTTTTAGACTATATGTGGTACTCCTACTATAATTTCATCATCTCCTTATAATAGATGTTAGTTTTATTGTCAATCAATATATTGTAATGAAACAAGAATCAATTGATAATATTAGATTTTATAAAGGTAATGATATTATTCAATACATTTTTTGTGAGGGTTATTTCCATATTCCAATTCATAAATAATTACATATTAGAATCGATTTAATTAAATTTCTATGTTGTAGCTATGGGATATGGTCCCACAATATCCATTCCCACTTTTAAAAAACATACATAAATATTAAATTCTATTTAAGAATTCCATGGTTTCATTTATGTTTTTTGAAAGAATCTGGAACACATTATGTTTCATGGTGAAATATATAGAGTCATATACTATTATTTTACAGTGTTTACTAAGCCTTATAATTTTTATTTCAATTGGAATCTCAATTTCTATTGTGCATCTAAAAATTATTCCATTAATGCTTCATTTGTAGAAGGATTTTTCTCAATTATTCTATCTTGAATTGTAATGTTTTATGCTCAGTGAATACTTTATTACCTCCTAGAATAGTTTTTTAGATTTTATCACTTTTGAGATAATTAATTATGATCTCCCTCAATCTATAGGTTGACATCAGTTCAACATGCTCTGGGTATTTGTGGACATGATTTATTTCCTCGATTTCACATATGATAACTGATGAGAACATCATTTTTTCGCATGATGCATAAGACCATCCCATCCTAATCATTATATTCTTGGACTATGAAGGTATTAGCTAGAACATCAACACAGACATTTTTTGATCAAAGGACATGATCAAACATGAATCCAAAAGTGAAATATTTGATTATTCATTGGACCCAGCTGATGAGAGGGGTAATTTCTTCATTTTGGAGTTCATATTCCCCATTGATATATTTTATCACTAGATCTAAATCCCCTTTGACATTTAGGTGGTCTGTCAATTTCTATAAGGCTAGTTCTTAGCTGATAGTTTGGTCTTGGTTCCCATTCTCATTATTAGTGAACCATTTGGACATTGAGAAATAGTAAGTAAAAATGACTTTGTCTAAACTAAAAAAATACCCATACTCACTTGAATGAGATTTGGGATTTTAAACTCTTTATGATTAGATGATTTGAGGCACCATCAGAATAAATATATCATTTTTAAAGATCATAATTGGTATATAAAAAAAATCTTTGAGAAGTTCGGTGTCCACTATATTTCATTCTAGGTGCAGGATGTGCTATAAAAAAATTATCTAGGACCTACCCTTTCAGAACTTCTTATTAAATGATCTTTTTTCTATTCTATCGATTAATATACGATCTTTGGTCCAAAAACCTAGAAAAAATAAGATGACCAATAATATACATAGATCATGTTTATATGAGAAAACAAGTGGACTTTTTGTTTCTCCAGGTAATGTGTCAACTTTTTCACCAAAACCTTGAGTGATAAGAAGTTATTCTCGATGGTGGTATACACAGTTTTAGTACCTTGCATCATCTTATTGGTGTAGTAGATACTGTTTTCATTCCCCGGATCATTTTTTCTATGTATGGAGAGAACCAAGTGATCATTCTATTATATTCACAAATATTATGAGTGGGTTTCCTTTCACCATTAGTATAATGATTGGTTAGTGAAACATGTACTGCTCTATAATCTCAAAAGATTATTGGCAATCCTTATCCAATCATCAAGTGACTCCCTTCTTCATTAACATGGGGAATTTGATTGATTTATATCCAATATAACTATAAATCACCTAATGTAAGTGTGGTTCCCCTAGATCCCCTTAATAATTTAATATTACATGGGGGTTACATTTTTATGATTTCACTAGTCCTTTCTAGATTTTCCTTGAGTCCATGGTGGCATACCACAACGCTATAAAATTTCTATGGCATCGACCCAAATACACACTTCTGTGTATTCATCCTTAATTTATGCTGTAATATGTTGTAAAATATTTCTTGATGATATCTTAAGTGATAACATTGATATTGAAATATTTCCACTAGGTCATTGTCAAAACATGTTTGTACTTGACAAAAAATGAACTAATGATATGTTGTATGGAGTGTTGGTAGTTATCACTATTATTATTTTATCCAAATCACATGACATGATATAAAAATATCCCTTGAGGTGCTCTGAATGAAGTGTATTCCTCAACTTCAGGGGGTTATTTATTTGATTTTACCCAGAATACCCATCCATGATGAATAGATCATAGAATACAATAGTTTTTTCATCAAGAGTTATTTGATTGAAAATAAAAAAATATCCTTCAGGAAGTGTTAATTAATGCATTATAAATCGATGGATCACCTAAATTAATTCACACATTCATTGTGTGGATGAGGTTGGAATTCTATATTTGGTATATCACTTCCCAATTTTTTTGGATTTGATCTATTTTCAAACTTCAAATTATAAATTGTTTTCATGGAATTTGTGCATCCACCTGGATGGGTGCTAGAAAAAATGGCATTCATTGGGTAAGGCTAAATGGTATGTCTCCTTTCCATGGTTATTTATGATAATTTATATATAATTATAACAAATCACATATTGGTGTTTTCATATAAGTGAAATTAATTCTCTTTCTACTCGAATGGAATGTAATCATTTATAAAAATAGGATGTATGTCTTCTTTTATTCTAGGATTCACTTGTTTGCATTCATAGATAGCGGTGGAGATGGCCACCTCTATTATGGTAGGTGAGTTCCATAAGTCGGACACTTATTCATCTAACTCTATGTCTATGGAGAAATTTTCATAATTTTTGGGAATGTCGGGGGAATTTCTATTGTTATTAAGGTAAGAGATCCCTTAGGTTGAGATAATGTTATCTTGAGTAGCCAAAGTCATAGAAAAGATATTTTGGAGTGGTTTATTTTATTATATACGACCATTGAATATTTGAGATGCCTATAAATCTAATATTAAGTATACCATGTCAACCAGGTTAATTCATTACACATAATAACTATTGTGCATACTCGAAGAATTGACAAGGATGGTCTCCAAGTCATTGGGGGGATTAATCCTATATATTTTCATCTAAAATATGTCCCCCACACTATTATAGAACAATACACCGAAAACCTACTTGATTCTATTGGGATTTCATGAAATCCCTATCATGGGTCTTATAAAAATATTTTTCCTCTACAAGAATATGATTGAGATACAGAGTTTAACCACACCAACATTGTCCCTTATATCCACAGCACCTGTACCTTTAGACTCCAACTCCCATTTTTGGGGATGTAGAATCATACATGGAGGCATATTCATCATCATAGAAGGGGTATTATTAGTGTATTTTTTTAATAGATCTAAATTTGAGCTCTTCATCTGATTAGGGATTCGTTTTGTGTGGTGGTTTCAATTCATAGGATGCTGAGAAAAAAATTTAATAGAATAAAAATTTCCACATTATATGAATATGAATATTCCTATCTTATATATTCCTCTATCTAGAGAATAATCCCACATTTGGTTAGTGTGTTTAGTAATTCCACCCAAGGAACCATGATGAGTTTTTTTGAATTATGTTTTGTTATCAAGGCGACATGAGATTAACCTTGTTTCTTTTGAGTCATCCATTTATCAAACTTATGTCCACACCTAACCGGAACATCATTCCAGTCATCAAATTCTTCTAGATGTGGGACGACCATATAATTCCCATATGATGTGGAATTTTACAACATCACATTTCTATAAAAAACTTGAATTAGATTATTTATTTTTAGACGTTGAAATCGTAGATTGTGTAACATAACCTTGTATGGAAATAATTATAGTCAGGATGATTAGTGGGGTTGACATCAATTGGGTTTCTAGGCTATGATAACAAGGGTATGTTATATTCCATAGTAAAAAGAAATAACTGGGACCCATATCATTATATATTAAGTATGATTTAATCATTCATTCCTAAAATTATGGGAATCCATGATCTTTTTATGTTGAAGTAATTGGATATTTTATTGTCACTGCCGCTTGGTGGGAGGTGTCATATGATTTTTGGCCTTCCTAGGTGCTTGAATAAAAATTGAAACTGGTTTAGGATAACAATTAACATACCTACCTTACTATGAATTTTACCCTTTATCTATGTAATGGGTTGTAACATCCCAAGTAAGTAATGAATAATAGATATTTTTATCTAATGATTAAGATAGTGTTTTAGAGGCTTAAAATGAAAATTAATACAATCTTATGCATGGAATACACTAATATTCTTAAAAGATTGTTTTACTTTGTTATGATGGAAAACCCCTTTTAAATCCATCTTTTGACAATTTTATAAACTATGTTTGTCAAAATAAAATTATTCATTATGATTGAGACATCAAAATTTACTTTGTGTGAATTTTTGTTATTTTTCTGACAATGTTCATTTTTAATGAATAGTTAAAAATACTGCATTTTACATCAAAACTGCTTTTTAATCTAATTTATTTATATGATTAGATTATCTTTTGAATTGGTTTTGAAGTGAAATTAGAATATATTTTTACCATTTAATCCAATGGTGGTCATTGGAATCAATTTCACTTTGAAATTGGACTTAAACTGGTGTCAATCTTTTGATACTTATTGTTTCATAAAAACACACTATTTTCTCTAACAGCGGGAATTAATTATTAAATTAATTAATTTGACTTATATGTATTGAATTTTGTAAAATAGACTTCATTTTTGAATTTGGAATATCAAATATAGCTTACGGTGAATTTTTGGTAATTTTCTGAAAAACTTCAATTTTTGATGAATAGTGAAACCACTAAGTGGTACTTATAAAAATTGATTTTTCCGTTTAAATGAAATTTTGCCATAATTGTGTTTTGAATTTCAAAAATACGACATACATGGTTGTCATTAAGAAGTAAAATGTGGTTCAATGGGATTAAAATATTTTTTTGGTGAATAGTAACTTATTAAGTTTTTAATCGCGATTAGTGGTAATTAGGGTAGTTTAAGGTATAAATAATGCTTTAATAATATTAAATGACCTAGACACATGTCCCAACATTATTGGTTGTGTCATGGCCGACCAAGAGAATCCATGGGTCAACTTGGGGACCCCATGGAGACACTTTGGTTGGGAAATGACATAAATAACTTTTTATTAAATGTTAAAGTAAAAATGACACAAACAAGAGATGTTTTACTAAAACAATTTTTACATGGGGTTATAAAGATCAGATTTCTTATTATAAATAGTCATTGGAAAGATAAAAAGATTTCCTACATCATAGTATTTTTTTATAATATGTAGAATTTAAATAAAGCAAATTATTTATGACATCATGATGATGCGGTGATGACTTCATTATTTAACGATTTAAATAAAATGGAACGATAATGAAAAATAAAAAACCTACACATGGACAAAACCAATTGGATGAGTGGATTTAGAACCCTTATCACCTTATCCACGAATTATATCAATGTAGGTCCTTTTAAAACCGAAACACATTTTCAAATAAAGTAATATTTCTTTACTTTCCAAAAGTGCCCCTCTTCTCCTCTTATAAAAGGCCCCCACCTCTACCTCATTTCACACACTCCTCAAGCCTTTGGCTCGGCCAAACCCTGCCCATTTAATCTCTGCACATCCCTCTCCTCATCCTAGAGGATTCCTTTTGGGAAGAATCCTTTAAAAGGAAGCCTTTAGGCTCAAATCAAAAGGAGTTACACTTTTAAAGGTAATTCATTCTCTCATGATCATTTGTTTTATTTTGCTTCTCCAACCCCCTAAACTCTTTTTATTTACTTATTTTGTAAAAACACCAGTATCATAAATATACTAGGATGTTTTTATAAGATTTATTTGAGCTACACTCTCACAAAACTACATAAAATTGTTAAAGAACATACGACATCCGTGGATGGTGAAATTCTGCCTCCCGAAACGATGATTGTTCAATACTCATTTAACACCTTCAAAGGTGGCCATTATGATGTCACTATTTTTATATATGATATATAATATGTTTATGTTTTATTTAAGCTTCTGTTTTTTTCATTTTGGGCATACCTTTATGGTTTCCATTATGGGTAAACACGATATCTTCATTTTAGGAAGTGCGGACTACCGCCCCCTGAAAGTGATTTGATTCGTTAATACCATATGTGGGATGTGTAAAGGATAAATTTAATGATATTATATATGTTATTATACTGGAATTATAATATACTCTTATATAATTATGATTTCATTCCAGAAATACGAAATAGAAATGGAAGTAGCGTCAATGCGTACATACGGCTTACCGTCTCCATGAACGGTGCATTTCATTTCTTACCTCTAAATGTGATGTAATATTATAAATACATGTATATGCTGAATATATATGATATATATGTTATAGAAATCATTAATATCATTCTGGATATAACGAACCTTTGACCAAATTAACAACATATAAGTATGAGAAGTCTATTTTTGACTTAAGAACCAAATACCGACAAAATGAACATTATTAACTTAAATGATTTTATGATGTTCATAACATGGTATAAAAGGAATAATGAACATGAAAAATGTTCTTAAGAAAGTAGATATTAACTCAAGTTTATTATTCAGGAGATTAAAGAATGGTCGAGTCAAGTCGGACCCGAGGTATGGGACTTCGTCTCAATCTCCTTTCATTGAGGCATATTTTATTTTATACACAACTTTCTTTTATACGGTGTATAACCACCTTTGACTTTTAAGTTTATTCAAAAGGAATCTTTTTTATACGAAGCATTTACTAAATGAAAAAAGGGAATGTTTTGGTCGTATGTATGCGGCGACAATGACTTCTCCGCCGTCGTGATCGTTATTTGAGTTTCGGCTTCCTCTACAAGCCATACCTTTTTTTAAAACGAAAAAAAATACCATGTTTTACTTTGGTATTGAAAATGGTTTTCATACTGTTTTTATTATATCAATGTGTTGTATTGATATCTCATGATTGAAATGTGGAAATGTTATGTTTCTTTTATGCATGTTTTATGTGATATGATTATGTTATGGTTCTTGGGCATTATTATGAAGACGGGTGGTTCTGTGATAATCTAAGGGCGGGTGAGCCCGTTATAGCTCTCCAATGCATTGGGTAACGCGAAGGAGTGAAACATTAAGGTTTCTCTGATGAGATTTAGGAAATATACTGTGATGGGTATTCCAAACATAACCAAGAGGGTTACTCCCTACGTAAGAATGTTATGAATGCCTCAAGTTACCTTTATGTCTTATGATTTCTATGATTTATTCATGATTTGATGAGGTATGTTAAAGTGCTTATGTTTTATGGGTAAAGTATGATCTAATCCTTATGTACATATTACCCATGTTTCCTTTCCATATTTTTATAACCCATACTGAGCTTTTTATGCTCATCCCATGTTTTTTTGAAATGTTTTCACAAGTCAAGGGAAAGGTACATGATATGATGATAGTGTCAAGGAAGTGTCAAGAATGAATCCATGTTTTATTTTAAATATGTTTCCTTTGATGGGAATGAAGAATACTATCTTTATGTAACCACTTTGTTTATATGTGAAATGTAATGAAAGTTTTATGATCTAATTCTCTAAAACTCTAAACCTGAAAAGATCCTCAATGTGTAATCTGGTAATAACTCAAGATTTAAGTAATGTTTAAGGCTGGGGCCTTATAGTTGGTATCAAAGGTCGGTTTAGATAACTTTATGAGTTAGAATTCTATTAAATGATTATCCAAAATTATTATTATTATTAATTTTTTTTTTGAAATGATATAGCATTTAAAGATTACCATGTTGCTTCATCTAAGACATGTTTGTTCAGAATGGTTTTCCGCAGAGGAAATAGGGAAGCAGTGCTAGGAAGTCATACAGAAGGAAAGAACCATCCGAATCAGCATCCCGAGATGGTCAGAATTGGAACTGAACAGTTTGTTGCAGTAATGGCGCAGTTGACTCAAACGATAAATGGTGGTGGTATCCATGCACGAGATCAGCCAGATCAACCGCAGAGGAACATGTCAGTGGTGGAACATTTCATGAGGCAACATCCACCATCATTCAGAGGATCATCTGACCCTGTTCTAGCTGAAGGGTGGATTAAAGCACTCGAGAAGATTTTTGATGTCATGGGGTGTTCAGAAAATCAAAAGGTTAGTCTTGCTATTTACTGTTTGGAGGGTGAAGCAGATTAGTGGTGGTCTATGGTTAAAAATATCAGGGACGCCGATGAGATTGATGCTCTTGACTGGGATGAATTCAAAGGTATGTTTCTTGAGAAGTATTTTCCAAAGGCTTCTCGACTTAGGATGGAAAAACAATTCTTGGAATTGAGGGAAGAGGAAGACTTAGTGGCTGCCTATGACGAAAGGTTCACTCGATTAGCAAGGTATGCTTCAAATTTTATCCGAGACCTTGATAGTAAAATCAATCGTTTTTACTCAGGATTAAAGCCAAAATATCGAAGGGAATTAGCTTCTCGTGAGTTTGAAAGTTATGAAAAGCTTGTTCGATGTGCTGAGAAGGTGAAAATGGAGTTTTCCGATGACCAAGTGTTCTATAACAACCAGCAGAAAAAGAGACCGAGGTGGCAGGAGAAAGGTAAGAATTCTTCAAAAATGTCTGATGGTATGAGAACTAAGTTTCTAGATTGTGATAAATGTGGAAAAAGGTATGCTGGGGAATGTCTTCTGAATTCTGGAAAGTGCTACCGATGTGGTAAGATGGGACATAAGGCTCGTGATTACACTGAAAAGCATCAAGGTGAAGGTAAGAACAAATTTGATTTACAGTTAGTGAAATGTTATAAGTGCAATGAGATGGGTCACTATGCAAACGAGTGTCCGACAAAGAGCTTGAGTGATGGGAAGCAGTTAGACTACAAGCAGAAAGGGGTGGTGAAATCCTTTGCATCTACTTCAGCAGATGTCAGGCCATCAAATGAAGTTGCATCAGGTACTTTGTTTGTTTTTTCAGATTATTCCAGTGTGTTGTTTGATTCGGGGTCTACACATTCTTTCATCTATGAAACCTTTTCTAGTAAAATGGGAATACCATCTCAAAAATTGACCCCTGAAATTTTAGTAAAAACACCTGGGGGGAATGTTGAGGAAAAAAGAATTTATACGAATCTTCATATCCTTATCTGTGGAAAGAACCTACTTGCAAACCTTATTGTTCTACATCTAGTAGAGTTTGATGTTATCCTGGGTATGGATTGGCTCTCTAATTACCATGATAAGATTAACTGTAGAGCTACAGAAGTTTCTTTTCAGAAATACTTTCAGTTTGTTTACAAGAATGAACCCTTACTTTTGATAACATATCAAGAGGCCGAGAAACTTGTAAAAGATGGAAATGAATGTTACCTTACACACGTCATTGAAAATAAAATAACTGTTCAGATTAATGATGTGCCAGTGGTAAATGAGTATCCTGATTTTTTTCCTGATGAGTTTCCTGGAATAATACCAGATCGGGAAGTTGAGTTTATTGTTGACTTAGTTCCTGATGCTAAGCCAATTTCAAAACCCCCTTATCGAATGGCACAAATAGAACTTTTAGAGTTGAAGGAGCAATTGCAAGATTTATTAGAGAAAGGTTTCATTAGACCTAGCACATCACCATGGGGTGCTCCTGTTTTATTTGTTAAAAAGAAAGATGGTTCTATGAGACTTTTCATTGATTATAGAGCCTTGAATAACATCACTGTTAAGAACAAATATCCTTTGCCTCATATCGATGATTTGTTTGATCAGCTCCAGGGAGCTCAGTTTTTTTCAAGGATTGACCTGAGATCGGGGTACCATCAGCTGAAGGTAAAGGAGGAAGATATTCCGAAGACCGCGTTCCGTACGAGATATGGCCATTATGAATTTGTCATAATGCCTTTTGGGATAACCAATGCACTTGCTGTATTCATGGACTTAATAAATAGAATTTTCCATGAGTTCTTGGATAAGTTTGTGGTGGTTTTCATTGATGATATTTTGGTGTTTTCTAAAAGTAAAGAGGAGCATGAAAGACATTTAAGGGTTATCTTGCAAACCTTAAAAGAAAATAAATTGTATGGGAAATTCAGCAAATGTGATTTTTGGTTGCAACAAATTCCTTTCCTTGGTCACATTGTTTTTAAAGATGGAATAACTGTTGATCCTGCAAAAACAAAAGTTGTGGAAGATTGGCCAAGACCCACAAATGTAACCGAGATTCGTAGCTTCCTTGGTTTGGCAGGCTATTACCGAAGGTTTGTTAGAAATTTTTCACGGTTATCTAGTCCAATGACTAAGCTAACTCGGAAGGGTGTTAAGTTTATCTGGACAAAAGAATGTGATGATTGTTTTCAGGAATTGAAAAGAAGATTGGTGAATGCTCCTGTTTTGGCACTACCTTCCAGGAATGGTGAGTTTGTTATATATAGTGATGCTTCATTGAAAGGACTTGGTTGTGTCCTAATGCATAATGATCAGGTAATTGCTTATGCTTCACGACAGTTGAAAACTCATGAGGTAAATTACCATACACATGATTTGGAGTTAGCTGTTGTTGTTTTTGTTTTAAAAATTTGGAGGCATCATTTGTATGGAGTAAAGTGTGAAATATATACTGATCACAAAAGTTTAAAGTATATATTCACTCAGAAAGAGTTAAACCTGAGACAAAGGAGATGGCTAGAATTAATCAAGGATTATGATTGTACAATTCACTACCATCTGGGAAGAGAAAATAAACTGGTTGATGCTTTTAGTCAAAAAAGTAATGCTTCATTAACAATGTTGCGGTTGGAACGTGATCCTTTGGTTAACGATTTGATGAACTTTGGCATAGAAGTTGTTGGTGCAGGAAGTCCTTCTGTTTTGTTTTAGGTATCAGTGAGATCTTCTCTATCAGATAGAATCAAGAAAGCACAGAAGCAAGACAGTGAGTTGCAGAAAAAGGTAGAGCTGGTTCAGAAAGGTAAGTTGCCTGAATTCAACCTTGATAATGATTGTGTTTTGAGATTTGGGAAGAGATTGTGTGTGCCTTGTGATTCACAGTTGAAGAGAGAGTTGTTATGTGAAGCTCATAGTTCTCCGTTTTCAGTTCATCTGGGCAGTACTAAGATGTATAGAGATCGGCGAGAGTATTACTGGTGGGATTGAATGAAAAGAGATATTGCTGATTTTACTGTGAAGTGTTTGACTTGTCAGTAGGTTAAAGCAGAGCGGCAGTTACCGAAAGGGATGCTTCCGCCTTTACCAGTTCCAGAGTGGAAATGGGAGAATATATCCATGGACTTTGTTTTTGGATTACTGAAGACATCTCGAGGTAATAATGCAATCTGGGTTATTGTTGATCGCTTGACCAAATCTGCTAATTTCCTTGCTATACGAGATACTTTATCTCTTGATCAACTTTCCCGTTTGTATCTTAAAGAGATAGTCAGGTTACATGGAGTTCCTCTCTCCATTGTATCGGATCGTGATCCCAGGTTTACTTCTAACTTTTGGAAAGGCCTTCAGAAGTCGTTGGGTACTGAATTAAATTTTAGTACAGCTTTTCATCCTCAATCAGATGGGCAGTCAGAACGAACAATTCAGACATTGGAGGATATGTTACGCGCTTGTTCTATGGATTATCAGGGAAATTGGGACCAACATCTTTCTTTGGTTGAATTTTCATTTAATAACAGTTTTCATTCTAGTTTACAGATGGAACCATTTCAGGCATTATATGGGAAGCGGTGTCGAACTGCAGCTTTCTGAGATGAAGTGGGTGAAAGGAAGTTGATGGGACCAGAATTTGTAGAAGAGATGGCAGAAAAAGTTCAGCTGATTCAGAAACACATGAGAACAGCTCAGAGCAGGCAGAAGAGTTATGCGGATAACCAGAGGAAGGATCTATCTTTAGAGGTAGGTGATCATGTTTTTTCTAAAGGTTTCTCATTGGAAAAGTGTGATGAGATTTGGTAAGAAAGGAAAGCTAAGTCCAAGTTTCCTTGGACCATACGAAATTCGGGAGAGAGTTGGATCAGTTGCATACTGAGTGGCTTTACCTCCGAGTTTATCTCAGGTACACAATGTTTTTCAGGTTTCGCTGTTTAGAAAGTATATGCCAGATCCATCTCATGTTTTGAGTCCAGAGGTAGTTCAGCTGGAAGAGAACCTATCTTATGAGGAACAACCGGTCTAGATTCTTGACCATAGGGAGCAAGTGTTATAGAATAAGGTGATTCACCGGGTAAAGGTTTTGGGGAAAAACCACATGATTGAAGAGGCAACATGGGAATCTGAGAATGCAATGAGGGATACGTACCCCCATTTATTCGATAAGTAAATAAATTGTGGGGATGTAATATTCTAAAGGTGGGAAGGATGTAACATCCCAAGTAAGTAATGAATAATAGATATTTTTATCTATTGATTAAGATAGTGTTTTAGAGGCTTAAAATGAAAATAAATACAATCTTATGCATGGAATACACTAATATTCTTAAAAGATTGTTTTACTTCCTTATGATGGAAAACCCTTTTTAAATTTATCTTTTGACAATTTTATAAACTATGTTTGTCAAAATAAACTTATTCGTTATGATTGGGACATCAAAATTTACTTTGTGTGAATTTTTGGTATTTTTCTGACAATCTCCATTTTTTAATGAATAGTGAAAAATACTGCATTTTACATCAAAATTGATTTTTAATCTAATTTATTTATATTATTAGATTATCTTTTGAATCGGTTTTGAAGTGAAATTAGAATATATTTTTACCATTTAATCCATTGGTGGTCATTGGAATCAATTTCACTTTGAAATTGGACTTAAACTGGTGTCAATCTTTTGATACTTATTGTTTCATAAAAACACGCTCTTTGCTATCACAGAGGGAATTAATTATTAAATTAATTAGTTTTACTTATATGTATTGAATTTTGTAAAATAGACTTCATTTTTGAATTCAGAATATCAAATATAGCTTAGGGTGAATTTTTGGTAATTTTCTGAAAAACATCAATTTTCGATGAATAGTGAAACCACTAAGTGGTACTTATAAAAATTGGTTTTTCCGTTTAAATGAAATTTTGCCATCATTGTGTTTTTAATTTCAAAAATCCAACATACATGGTTGTAATTAAGAAGTAAAATGTGGTTCAATGGGATTAAAATAATTTTTTGGTGAATAGTAACTTATTATGTTTTTAACCGTGATTAGTGGTAATTAGGGTAGTTTAAGCTATAAATAATGCTTTAAAATATGAAATGACCTAGACACATGTCCCAACCTTATTGGTTGTGTCATGGCCGACCAAGAAAAGCCATGGGTCAACTTGGGGACCCCATGGAGACACTTTGTTTGGGAAATGACATAAATAACTTTTTATTAAATGTTAAAGTAAAAAATGACACAAAAAAAGATGTTTTACTAAAACAATTTTTACATGGGGGTATATAGATCAGATGTTTGATTATAAATAGTCATTGGAAAGATAAAAAGATTTCCTACATCATAGTAGTTTTTTTATAATATGTATACTTTAATTAAATTTAATTATTTATGACATAATGATGATGCGGCGATGACCTCATTATTTAACGATTTAAATAAAATGGAATGATAATGAAAAATCTAGGACCTAAACATGGCCAAAACCAATTGGATGAGTGGATTTCGAACCCTTATCACCTTATCCACGAATTATATCAATGTGGGACCTTATAAAACCGAAACACATCTTCCAATAAAGTAATATTTCTTTACTTTCCAAAAGTGCCCCTGCTCTCCTCTTATAAAAGGCCCCCACCTCTACCTCATTTCACACACTACTCAAGCCTTTGGCTCGGCCAACCCCTGCCCATTTACTCTCTCCACATCCCTATCCTCATCCTAGAGGATTACTTTTGGGCAGAATCCTTTCAAAGGGAGCCTTTAGGCTCAAATCAAAAGGAGTTACACTTTTAAAGGTAATTCATTCTCTCCTGTTCATTTGTTTTATTTTGTTTCTCCAACCCCCTAAACTCTTTTTATTTACATATTTTGTAAAAACAATAGTATACTAAATATACTAGGATGTTGTTATAAGATTTATTTGAGCTACAATCTCACACAACTACATCAAATGGTTAAAGAACATACGGTTTCCATGGATGGCGAAATTCTGCCTCCCAAAACGATGATTGTTCAATACTCATTTAACACCTTCAAAGTTGGCCATTATGATGTCACTATTTTTATATATGATATATAATATGTTTATGTTTTCTTTAAGCTTCTGTTTTTTTTCATTTTGGGAATACCTTTATGGTTTCCATTATGGGTAAACACGATATCTTCATTTTAGGAAGAGCGGACTACCACCCCCTGAAAGTGATTTGATTCGTTAATACCATATGTGGGATGTGTAAAGGATAAAGTTAATGATATTATATATGTTATTATACTGGAATTATAATATACTCTTATATAATTATGATTCCATTCCAGAAATACGAAATAGAAATGGAAGTAGCCTTCATGCGTACGTACGGCTTACCGTCTCCATGAACGGTGCATTTCATTTCTTACCTCTAAATGTGATGTAATATTATAAATACATGTATATGCTGAATATATATGATATATATGTTATCCAAATAATTAATATCATTCTGTATATAACAAACCTTTGACCAAATTAACAACATGTAAGTGTAAGAAGTCTATTTTTGACTTAAGAACCAAATACCGAAAAAATGAACATTATTAACTTAAATGATTATATGATGTTAATAAAATGGTATAAAAGGAATAATGAACTTAAAAAAGGTTCTTAAGCAAGTAGATATTAACTCATGTTTATTATTCATGAGATTAAAGAACGGTCGAGTCAAGTCCGACCCAAGGTATGAGACTTCGTCTCAATCTCCTTTCATTGAGGCATATTTTATTTTATACACAACTTTCTTTTATACGATGTATAAACCCCTTTGACTTTTACGTTTATTCAAAAGGAATATTTTTTATACGAAGCGTTTACTAAACGACAAAAGGGAATGTTTTTGTCGTACGTATGCGGCGACAAGGACTTCTCCGCCGTCGTGATCGTTATTTGAGTTTCGACTTCCTCTACAAGCCATACCTTTTTTTAAAACGAAAAATAAATACCATGTTTTATTTTGGTATTGAAAATGGTTTTAATAATATTTTTATTATATCAATGTGTTGTATTGATATCTCGTGATTGAAATGTGGAAATGTTATGTTTCCTTTATGCATGTTTTGTGTGATATGATTATGTTATGGTTCTTGGGAATTATTATGAAGGCGGGTGGTTCCGTGATAAACTAAGGGTGGGTGAGCCCATTATAGCTCTCCAATGCATTGGGTAACGTGAAGAAGTGAAACATTAAAGTTTCTCCGAAGAGATTTAGGGAATATACTGTGATGGGTATTCCAAACGTAACCAAGAGGGTTACTCCCTACATAAGAATGTTATGAATGCCTCAAGATACCTTTATGTCTTATGATTTCTATGATTTTTTCATGATTTGATGAGGTATGTTAAAGTACTTATGTTTTATGTGTAAAGTATGATCTCATACTTATGTACATATGTACCCATGTTTCCTTTCCATATTTTTTATAACCCATACTGAGATTTTTATGCTCATCCCAATTTTTTTTGAAATGTTTTCACAGGTCAAGGGAAAGGTACAAGATATGATGATACTGTCAAGGAAGTGTCAAGAATGAATCCATGTTTTATTTTAAATATGTTTCCTTTGATGGGAATGAAGAATACTATCTTTATGTAACCACTTTGTTTATATGTGGAATGTAATGCATGTTTTATGATCTAATTCTCTAAAACTCTAAACCCGAAAAGATCCTCAATGTATAATCTTTTAATAACTCAAGATTTAAGTAAGGTTTAAGGCTGGGGCCTTATATGGGTTGACATTTATCTTAGTCCACTGAATGTAAAATACAATGAATTATTTATTTTTTGTAATCTCATGAAATCTAATTGGATAGTTTGTAAGGATTAAAGTAATTTGTGTGTAATCTTGAATATTTTCATTATAGAGTTCAATTATTTTCTATTATGGGAGAGGGATGAATAGCCAATATGTTAATCCTTTTAATCAAATGATGAAGTCATAAAACCTATTATTTTCACATTGTTTGATGTTTGTGAGGTTGGAGAATATTCTTTTCCTTAAGATGGAGCTGAACTCATTAAGAAAATAAAATAGATGGATTTTCCATCCCATAATGGATCCTGCATGATGGTTGTTCTACCAAATGAAGGATGGTCAAACTAGAGTCTAAAAAACATCTCATTTTTGTCACCTATTACTGATCTCAAGGGTTCATCATCATGCTACCTCGAAACCCAAATAAAATGATATTCTATTCTATAATGGATGCACCATCAATGCTTTAAAAGGTAAGATTTATGAAATTATTTAGGGGTAATGTTTCATAGAACCATTTAAGATATTGATTCTTATTGTGATCCAAAAGTTAATATATCACATCAATGACATCGTTTAGAGAAAGAATAGATTCTATATAATTGAGAATTTATATAGGTACCATTGTTAGGGATAACGACTATCTACATGGATTGTGTAGAGAATGATTTTATGGCCTCAATTAGATATCCAATATAATTCAAGATCAGTGACAAGACTTAATGATCTCTATGATTGGGGTGATTCTATCACTGTAGTGGATGGAATTCTTGATCAACTTTGATTTCCTCAATTATGTAGTCTTGATTCCTAGATCTAGTTCAATTAAGAAGCATAGATTCTGCTCTTTCTGGAGGATATTCTCAATAATAATATGAGGGAGTAAGAATATTTATTTCTTTCAAAATATGAGAGTGATTTGGAATGATTCCCCTAATTAAATTAGTTGAAATTTTTTATCTCCTTCTCATACTTTGAAAAACATCCCTCAATGGAAGAAATTTCATGAATTTTTGGTGGTTAGTGTTATGTATCCAATTATCTCCCTTATATCTATGGTAGTGTTACACCATATAGGTGACAATTCACTATTAATTATTTCCAAATTTTGTCCCCTATACTAATTTTTCATTTTTGTATCATATCTTGGTGCATCCAGGTCACCCTTCTATCAATTATTTATTTCAATATTGTGTTAATATTTTATTTTATCTTAGTTCATATCATCTATTATGTTGATCATGATTACATTCACTAAGGGGAATCAATAATGATCATTCTCCCATTTATGTAAATACAAAAGGGTGACTCAGCACCTCGTACTCCTCCTTCATGGATGTATTATGGTCATTTTAATGAATTGTTGCCATATTGGAATTTTTGGTCATAGAACTCAGTTAGGGATGATTTCTCTTACCATACAATTCTATAGTGTCTATCTATAAATAGTTTCCTTGAGGGATTTTTTGATAATGTTTTCCAAATGGACCTAGAATATAAACCGGTTGTCTTGTGATCGGACGGACAGATGGGGTGACATCCATCGATATTTACCTCCCAACGAATAGAATATGGATTCCCTTTACGATGATGATTATGATGAATATTACCCAACCATATGAGGTGGGAACTATCTGGGGCCACAAATAGAATGTTTATATCTTAATCATATGGATTATATTAATCTAGTTTAGGATTTGATGACACGTGATACTGGAATTGAGATATAAATATCCCCATCCCTATAGAATGTCTTTGATCTGGAACCTCCAATTCTCTTACTAAGAATCTAGAAAGGTTTGATGAAACTAGTTATAATATATAAGATAAAAATTCTATTATCCTTATAGGATTAGGTTGGTTTTAACTGACTAATATATTCTTATGGATCTTCTAAGGGATTGATGATCTAAGGGGTTGAGGCATGAGTATATATTCTCCCTGGCCCTACTAGGTTGGTTCTCTCCAGGATGAATTATATGGATTCTAAAAATGTAACCCATTGGATTTGAAATAATTATACTAAAGTATGATCTTGGAGAGTAACAAAAATAATATTTTATGATATAAGAATTTTAAATTAAATAAATCTCTTCCACAGTTTATGTGTCATGAACAAATGAATGTAAAAAATCTCTAGAATATTATTATTCTAAAATGATTGATATAATGTAGACATTGGGATAGAGGGATCAAATGGCACTAAATAAATTATAAAAATTATATTTTCACATTTTTTTAAATTCAATTCATTGGTAACCAATTAATTTGAAATTGAAATAAAAAACATTGAACATAAAACATTAATTTTTATTGAAAAGTTTTTAAATGTAATTAAATATAATCATAATTAATTAATCACTAATTGCAAAGTACCTAAATGATATTTTATATATTATATATTCAATCAAATATATTTAAAATCATCCAATAATTTTTATAGTCTAACGATAAAGAAAAATCTAGTTTGAAGCATAAAAGCTATGTTTTTCTAATGGAAGTGTTTCCTATTTTAATGGCTCACCAATTTTAAAACAAAATTTTTAATCATTCATAAATTTTATATGAAAAAATAAATATAATTTTTAAAATGGTTATATAAAAATTATTTTAGTGTTAATAATTGGACTTTTTTAAAAACATTCATCTATTGATGAGTAATGAAAAATATAGAATTTTAATTGAAATCCTCATTTTCAAGTATTAAATTAATAATGTTAAATTATATTTTAAATTTTATTTGGAGTATAATTACTTAAATTATATATCAATAAATAAAATTTAGGTCATCTAAATAAATTATACATTGAAATTGGATATAAAACCTTTTCAAACATTTGATCTTCTTCACTTTATACCGATTTTATATTACATCTCTGGGATAAATTTCAAACATAATTTTTTCAATTATGTGAATAAAATTAGTAAAAACAGATTAAATATTTGTAATAATAATGTTCCAATTAGAGTTTAAGGACTATTTTTTTGGTATAATAACATTACCATTGTAATAAAACTATTTACCCTAGTATAGGGATAATATTTAAAAGATTTTATTTTTAAATATAAAATATAAACACAGTAAGTTATTACATCATCTAATGGTTGTATAAGGTATTTGATGACACAAATCATCCTATAAAACATTAATTATATGAATATGTGTTTGGAAATTCATGTCCCCTCAATTTGGTTGGTTATAAATATAAAATAATCATTTTTAAACTTTTAAAAACATCTCTCCTCAATTAAAAATACCATCCAATTTAACCTAAAAATCATTAAATCTACCAAAATACCAACGATCACCCCTCCTCCCCTCACTCCCCTTGTCAATGTGTTGTCGGTCTCATCAAAATTCCAAACCCGATTTCCTCAAGGGGTCATTGATGGAGTTGATATTCAAGAGTTAATTTTCTAGAAACACCTCTCATAATACAATTTATTCATATCATTTATTCTCACTCAATTAATCTATGAATCATTTAATATCATCATAAATATGGTATGGGGAGATTTGAAACCTCTTTATTACCTTCGAGTTACGAGTTCTTTCTCTTATCCTTAATTTATCAAATTATGTGTCTTATATAATTATCCTATGTTCTTTATATATGTTCCAATGAAATTTATCTATCTCAATTCATCATTATATCATGTATAGATACAGTATTTATTTATTTTTATTATCAATTCTCCCCAATAATAAATTTGGAATAAATGGAACTTCTTGGTGTCATTCTTATTTTCATATACATTCCATAAACTATTTTAATCAAACAATACATTCCTATATAATCACTAAATATATCATTAATAAAAAAGTATTTCATTTATGGTTTTATGAAAAAAAAATATTCCTTTTTCAATTCAAATAATATTTTTCCCTAAAACCTCACTCAAGTGGAAAATTTCTAACCACTCTTTTTCATATTTTCAATTCATTTGGAAGTCATTATCTTTTACATAATTTCTTCATTCTAAATATCTAAGAATGATTTATCCCATTATTTCATGGATTCCATTTTTATTTTTCTATTTGTGTATGATTCATGAAAGTATTTCTATACACCTATAATTCCATGGGAATCCCTTAGGCTTTTTCATTATGTGTGATTCTTTTTGTGGAACACAAATGTATGAACATGTTGTAATTGAGGTGACCAAATATTTATCCAATTAATTTTGTAATGGATTATTCTCATGATAAATAATGTTGGGATATTGAGTAATCCTAAATCCTTATTTTGAATTTTCCACCATGTAATATTGTCATGGAAGTAATCCTTCAATAATGTTTATGTCATGTTATATTTTGAAGCCACATTATTATTCTTCCATTATAATAAGATTCCTTGTACTATTTTTTATGATTCCTTATGTCTATTCATGATCCAATACTTTTATTTTATCATGATATTCTTTTTAACTCATGATCTATGCTTTATTCCAATGTTTATTCTCGTACTAGGATTTTTAGCTCATTCTTTTTTATATGTATCTCCCAGATTATCCTAATAATATATTGTATATTTTAGGAAGTTATAAGATTAATATGTAAGTTTAATATTTATTTGGTTTATTCTAGTCTCATATTAACTAATTATTAACCCACTATCCCAAGGACACTCGACTTTTTAATGTATGGTTTGTATTTTGGGGATGATTATGCATAAATCCAGGTAATAATATGATAATAAGGTGTTGGTAAATATATAGTTTTTGTTAATGCCCAGACTATTTATTTTTGGATATTAAGTCTAGAAAACATTATTAAAAACCATATAGAAATTTCTAGGTTACAATCCTAGTGTTTTGGTAATGATCATGGATAACATAATTTAAATGTAGGGTGTGAAAAATTAAAAGTTTATAAGTAATTTCCATGGATTATGTGATATTCCAATAATTATTAGTAGGGTTCACAATATGCCGTTTTATTTTATTCAATAGTGGGAACTAGAAGGAACCAAGTTAACATTTAATTTTGAATAAAATTTTATGATGAAAAATCAAATGGGATGATGACTTGAGTGAATTAAATTTTGAATATGTGTAACAAATTTTCATATAACATGATTAATAATCTATAAATCAACAAACTGTCACAACCACCAGGGATGTGTAGGTGATAATTTCATAACTTGTTGGGTAGTGTAGACTTGGGAAGAAAAATTAATTAGTTTTCTACTTGTTGAGAATATGGGAAGAAACAAACTAGTGGATTACATAATTGAACAAGAAGATGTTTTAACTATGGAAAAGAAATACTCATAGAAGGTAACAAAAAAGTAAAAATAGGAGAGTTCAGTTAGCAAAATTTATGGGAATATTGGCATCCATAATAGATTATCAATAGAATAACTTCTTAAATGTGGAAATTATGGGAATTGTGAAAATCATTGTATTTGGGGGAATGATTGTGATGAAAATCTACAATGTGGTACATGTAATGGTTATATTGAGACAAAAAACGACATGTAAAAAAATGGAGATGGAATAAGATGATTAATCGTAGTTAATAGTTAGATAAGAATGTGGGAAAATATATTATTTTTACAATATAATTAAAAGATTATATTTTATAAATCATGAAATTTATAAACAATTTTCAGAATATGTTTTTCGGTATGGATTTGAATGGATATGTTCAGTGATGATGATGGACTAGTACTGTAATTTAATGGAAATTTGAAATTTTATAGAAGACCTAATTATTGGAATAAAAAAACCATATTATTATATTGATGTGAGTATAATAATGAGATCATTAGGTGCTATTTGTGATAAAATAAATGGGCTAGTATTGTTGACCAGGGAAATGAACAGTTATGTGATGAAAAGGTAGTCAATGTGTTATATTTATTGAATTTTTTTATTTGTTATGCGATGAACGATCTAATTTTTAAAATGATTTATGTTTTCAGTAATTCTTTAAAATAATTATGCTTATTACCATTTTTAAAACAATACATTATAACTATATTAACAATCTTGGTTTTTGAAAATTAAGAGATACATCATGTTGTTTGGAGGAAAAATGATAATTTGATTTTGAAAATTTATTGACATTCATTCGAATAGTTTGGTTTTTATATTTGGAAGGTTTATAATGGTAATTATTTATGATATTGTTTACATTTTATGAGGTTTTAATGATTAATGAATTACATAACCATATGAATATTTTGGAATATTATATAACATGTGCTAGCCATTTTTATGATGTCTTTTCATCACATTATGGATATTATGAACCATGAGTTCTATAGGAATTAAAATTTCAACATTATTTATTTGAGTAAGAAATGAAGATTAAATATATGAAGTCAAAACTAGATAGTTATATTTAATATGTGTGATGAAAAAATTAACAATATATTCTCAATAAGTTTGGAAATAAAGTTTTATCATTTTATCATTATTTCTGATGATATCAATCACATTTTATGACCTATATGTTCATAGGTTTTGTGGAGGTAAAAATTATAAGGACAATGTTTTCTATCATTCAATATCAGAACATTATAGTTATAATTTACTTCCATTTCCTTGTTTTCACTTTAAACTAATATTATCCTTTCCGATTCCTAGTTATGATGTGATATTACCCTTTTACTTACCCCACTTTTTAAGTGGTTGTTTTATTGTCCCATTTTACAATGTGGGGTTCCCCTAGAAGAAATTTTTAAAAACCAATATTTTATTTTCATGTAAAATTTCAAATTTTCAAGGAAATAATTTTTTAAAAGCCATGATCATATTGGGATGGTAACATAGTGATTGTCTGTTCGATAAAAACCCTATCATTTTATACATAGGAATTACCTCACCATTGTAGAATACATAAACATTATACAATTAAACACCCTAAGACCGTACTAGTCTAATGACTTTGGAAACATGGAAAACAAAAAAAAAACAGATACATATATGAGTTACATTGTCTCTCATTATGTTCTTCATGACTATAACCTTTGTTAATCATATCAAAGAAAATAAAATTGTTCATAACATAGAGAAATAGGCAAAAAAGGGGTGAGATACATTTCTCAATTAGGGTAAAATAGTGATATATATAAGAATAATCATGATCTTAATGTTATAACAACATGTCCTTGAAAATAAGAGATCATACCTTTCATATCAATGTTCATAATAATGAATCATTAAATAAAGTTTTGTATTTCATAAGACATCAATCATGACATAAAAACAAAATATAATCCTTGAACACATAACATAGGAATAATAAAAGGAATTGTGGTAAACACATAAGAATATATAATGATTTCTTTAATCTTCATCACATTTTATCAAAATTGATTTACTAAACTAGGTTCACACCCCATTGTAGTCCCATATTAAAGAACCATGATCACCCCTAAAACTATCCCCGTATCAATGAACCGATTTCATTTCTCAATCTTGTCCTATAATAATGAACTGAATTCCTCTCTCATTCCATCTATTTCTATCTCATGGGATATCAATCCTTACCTAATTCATTGGATGGATTTATATGTCCCATCGATCTCATAGTGAAATCATATATACATGTCCCAGAAGACTATAAATAACCATATCATTACACATGAAATTTAATGGGTATTATAAAAATGTAATCATATCATAATAAATGATAAAATATAGGTTTCATAATCATTTAATAAAAAATATATCCCATAAAAATAATTCGTTTTCAAAATCAGATAATTGGGGAATAAGAAACATGTTTCAGAAACATCATTCCATAAAAAATATATTAAGATAAATACAATGAATGTAAAAATAAAATAAATTTCCACAAAAAGGTATGAGTAAAACAAATTGATGTTATCATAGGTAGGGAATAATTTTATAGGTCTTTCAAAAATAGATCTTGAGTAAAATATCATTTCTACATTGAAAAATCCTTTTAAAAACACTAACCCTTCTGAAAAAACAATTTATAGAAAAATAGATTTGTAAAATTATTAGGGAATAATGGAAAACCATAAAATTATTTGGAAATCCATTTTCCTTGAAAATTTTATTCAAATATATTTTGAAAAGTTATTGGAAAAACATTTTAAATACATGGTTTTTATACCATAGATTTCCAACTGGTGATAGAGATAGTCGTATTTTATATTAAAAAATTACATTAAGTACTAATGAGTAAAAAAATGGTATTGATACAAGATTATATCTATAATAATAATATGAGAATAAAAATCAGGAGTCTTTTTGAAGGATGAATCATAATATATTATCAATAAATAATAATCATTAATATTATCTAAAAATGAGAGGATTGTTAAACTAAACTCTTACCATTTGGTTAGATAAGATCATAGTATCCGTGTAAAAATGGAAATTAAATTAAGCATAAAATAAAAATAAATGAATTATAATCATGATATAACATTTAAAATGGAAGTAGACAAACCAATAAAAAGTATTGTGGTGAATAACAAAACATGAGTCTCAAAGACAGAAAATTTAGAGAAAACTATTCTACAGATTCGGTAAATTTTGAATCCCACGCCCCAAGAAATAAATATAATAATATAGTTATTTAAATACAAATAAATTTATTTATATGAATTGTATAATTCATTGTGGTATGTATACACACCACACAAAGGGAACGGGTGGCGTATGAAACTTGTATCTCATAGAAATAAAAATTGAGATGAAATACCCTTAACATATATCTTGACATTGAGTGTACTCATTAGAATCAACATTATAATAAATATAAGTTTTTTATACATATTTTAAAGAACAAAGCTCTCATACCAAATACATTATATTGTTTTACCATGACCTTATATTACCCTCTTATTAACAAAACTATGTTATGGTTTCACTTCAAGTAATATTCGCTTTGTTCTTCTCATGTGCCATAATTTGTTATATATATTTTCCTTATACATATATAATGATTCTAGAATTTAATGAATGATATAAATATTAGGTATATTTATTATATTTTTTTATAAATATTTACAAAAATGTACTACACAATTCAAGGGGATAATAAGCATTTCATTTGTTTGAACGACGATTCCATTTTTATTATCGTAGAGAAATAAAGAAAGAATGAAAGTTATATATATGTATATATGTATATAATATCATTAAAATAGAATGATAATGTTAAATATATAATATAAGTTCACTAAACCCATATTTAATACATTCCATGTAGTGTGTGAATGGATCACACTATTTTGAAGTGGCGGTAGTGCACACTTCTTCAAACGAAATTATCGTATTTACATCATGTGGAAAATAAAAAGATAAATGTTTAAAATTGAATAAAGAAGATTAAATATATATTAAAAATAATATATAACATATATAAAACATATTGATCATCATAATTTCCACTATGAGATATAGTAAACGCTAAATGAACATTCATCATTTCATGAGGTGGTATTTTGCCGTATATATGAACTATATGTTCATTATTCATTAGATGAAGTTTTGTCTAACTGTAAGTAGAAAACATAGAATAAAAAATAAATTTATATTATGGATAATTTTTTTTAGAATCATTAAATAATGATTTTGGAGGATTGGAGAAGGAAAATAAAAGAAAGGGGTTTGGGAGAAGGCGTTAACTCTTAATCAGGTAACTCCTTTTAGATTTTTGCCAAAAGGAATCAATGAAGGACATTATGTTTAATGTAAAAATTTTATATTTAAGGGTGGGTTTTGGGGAACTATATTATTAAGAGCTTGTAAGAACTTATGTGTATTGAGATATGTGAAGAAGAGGGAACGATGGTTTCTTTTTATAGAGAAGGAGGAGTGTCACTCTTATTAATATTTAATTAGAGAATTCCAACCACTTTTATTATTTTCAATGTGGATCTAATAATGATAAAAAGTTTATAAAAGGATGGATAGGTTATATATATGTCCATATAATGGATTTTAGAAAACTTTATAGGTCGTTTTGGGCCTTATGTTTATGGTATAGTCCCTTATTAATCTTAGTTTATCCTTAATCTATGAAATAATTTTAATATATTTCACTAAACATTTTCATAAAAAATATTTGAAAATAGTTGTAATAAAAATTATTATTATTCCATATATGTAATCAATTTTTCAAATTTCAATCATATAATTAAAAGAAATTAATTTAAAAGTAATCTCACAGTCGGGTCGACAATGCCATTTTTCAATGTAAAAACATTCAAATGATTACTATGTTTTATTTCCAATTTCAATGTCAACATGTATCCAATTTTCTAAATGGGATTAATTTATAAAAATAAAATCTAATTAATCTTTTAAACCAAATTAAAACAAAATTAAATATTATAAATAAATTATTTGAAAAATTAGTTTTGAATTATTATCAGATATTTTTCCACTATTCATCCAAAAATGATATTTCTAAAAAACAACACTAAAAATATATCTATAATAATGTTGATATTTTAAATTTTTTTAAAAAATTATTTTATTAAATTAAATTTATACAAATTTTCTATAAATAATTTTATTAATTTTTCCAAACGAACATTAAATGACGTTTATTCATTAAATCAATATTTTTAAACATAAAAGGACTTTACAAAAAATATAATATCAATCATTATAAATAAGATTTTTGATAAATATATTATAAAAATTATTTGAAATTTATTTATTTTCATTAATATTACTATATTTTATGACTATATTATACTTATCTCGATTAAATAATTATAAAAATTAAATGATGTTTTGTAGAATCATCGGTGCTACGTGTTATGTATACCAATTCGGTGTTGTGTGTAACATACACCATGTCGCTGATGTAAGGAATATATATCGATTTTGTTCCATGTAATTTATTCCATGTTGGTTTCATATGAAATTAATATTTGAAAAATTAAATTTTAAGACATAAATTAAAATGTATTTTATTCAGAAAAGAGGTCTATAAAAATGGGGTGTTACATTCTACCTACCCTAAAAGTAATTTCACCCAAATTTTTATGCACATGGGTTAACAATGAGGATAATTATACATCATCACATCCTTGTTTTCCCGAATAGCTTCTTATAATTGGTGATTTCCCCATAAAACATTATCAAGCTTAGTGGTCTTGTTTCATAGAACATTATCAAATTGAATTTCAAATAGTTGTTCTTTGTAATATAGTTCCTACTACAACTGTATGACCTATGAGTTCATTACATTTGAATGGTAAGTTATGTTGTTTCTTAGAAAAGATACATGGTAAAAATAATGGGCTATATAGACATTTAAAGGATGTTCCAATTGATAGTATATCATTCCTAAATGATCAATAGTCCCAAAAGGGACTAATATAACTAGGGCGTAGTTTCCATTTCTTACTAAGTCGCATAACCTTCTTTCTAGGAGTGATTAATGGGAACATATTTTCATTAGAATCAAAATCAAGATTTCACCAATGATTATTATCAAAACATTTCTACAAATGTTTAGAAGTCACGATATGTTGTTGAATGGTTTTAACTTTCATTAACATTTATTCTGTGATTGTATGTCCTAATATCTTTCATTATCCAAATTCATCTCAACATTTTGGAGATCAAGATTTTTCCCATATATGGTATGATAGGGTTCCATATGAATTCTTGACTGAAATCAATTTTTGAAAAAAAAATAACTAGAGGATTTTTTGTTTCCCCACCACCTATCAAATCTAGAGAAAGACATCTCAATATATCATATATCAGTTGAATTTTCCTTTCAGACTTACCATATATCAATGGATAATAAGCTGTGCAGAAACTCAATTCTATTTAATGTTATTATGGAATGCCTTGTGTGAACACTGAGGTAAACATCAGATCCTGATATGATACAGTATAATATGGTACGTTATTATTGTTTACGATATCCTTAATGAAAATATTATAAAAATTATCCAGATAGAAGCCTTCTCTGAAAGCGATGAAGTGTGCAGTCTTAGTATAGTGATCGAATATGACCCATATAACATTAATCCCATGAGATATTATGGGTAATATAATGAAAAAATCTATATTGATGTTCTCCCATGTTTATTCTCTTTTGTGTAATGGATTCAACATCCCTTTAGACTTTTGTCATTCATCTTTAAATTTTGGAATACCAAGAATCTAGATAAAAATGATATGATATCTCTCTTCATGGAATCACACCAGAAGTGTTATTTAATGTCCCTATATATCACAGTAATTTTTGGATGAATAGATAATGATAAGATGTTAGCTTCCTCTAATATATCCTTCTTCAATTCTGGTATGGATGTTCTAGATAAACATTTCCTGAATATTGTCATTCCATCCTAATCAAGGTTAGAATTACCAAAATTTATAACATTCTTTTGCATAAATTCATCTTCCAAATGCACCTATATAATCATCACTTGGATTTAGGGTTTAATATTAATTTTATAAATATGATATTTTCCTCCTACCTTTAGGATTCATAGATCATTTTTTTTAAAATACAGATTTCTTTGATCTTTTGTGGTCCTCGTCATGGCCAAGCTATCGTGATCCCTCGAACTCAAAATCATTGTTCACTTTGTTTTCATTCACAAGGTGGTAATATATTGGGAAATCAAAATCCTTTATCAACTATATCCATCTTCTCTAGAGCATGTTCAACTCCTTCTACATGAATATATATTTTAGACTTCTATGATCAGAATATATTTCAAACTTATCTCTATAATGATAATTTGTCCATATCGTTAATGAAAAAATTACTACTTATATCTCCAAATCATGTGTTGGGTATATTTTTTCACAAATCATCAACTCCCATGTGGCTTAAGGGATTAAAATGTTATTTTATATAGACACATCCCAAATCCTTTATTGGATGCATAAATATAGATTAAAAACCATTATCTACAATAGGTTAATGTAATCACTTGTGCACTAACTAACCTTATATTCAATTCCTTGAAATCCACCTCACATTCATCTATTTATACAAACATGACCCCCTTCCAAGTAAACTTTATAAAAGGGTTATATATGCCTAGGAAATTCACCACAAACCATAAATAATATCTTTCTAAACCATAAAAGCTATGAATCATTGTTTGTGTGTTTTTTCTAGGAAAACAATCAATAGACACCGTCTATGATGGATCTGCATATATACCATCTATTTAGATTGTGTGACCCAAATATTAAACCTTTTGAATACAAAATTCCCAAATGGTATACTTTTCATTTAGACTATACTTCGATAGGGAATTTAGTAAGGATCTGGATTGATCTTCATGCTCTTCCTATATCATTCAATAAATAATAATATCATCTATAAAGGCAACCATAAACTAATCAATGTAATCTCTAATTACTAAATTCATTAAATCCATAAAGATTTCAAGGGAATTATTATGTAGAAAATGCATCACTATATATTCAAAGTGTGCATACCTTGTATGGAATGCTATATTTGTTATGTAATCATTAAATTCAAAAAAATTATGATATGAAGAATGATTTCCAATATTGAAAATTTATTGAGGTTAGCACAGCTGATCAAAAAAGTCCTCAATATGGGGAAGAGGATAATTGTTTGTGATTGTGATCTTGTTAAACTCCTCATAATCAATTCATAGTTTCAATGATCCATATTAATTATCACAAAAAGTAATGGATTCACCCCAATGTGACACACATGGACAAATTAATCACTTATAATTTATTTTTTTTGAGATTCTTCTTAAATTATAACAACTCAATCAGAGAATTTTTTTAAGGTGACATTGATATTGGGGTGGAAGAAATTATTTGTTCTATGGAGAACTCAAAATAATCATTTAGTATAAGATTAGGATACTAATCTATTTATAATTTCCATAATTCTAGAACAATAAAAATATCGTCTATGTAAATTTTATCCCCAACCATTTCAGATAAACAGATATTTTGAATTTGCATTAAGACGCATAAAATGGTTGTGATATACACATGATGTTCAATCATATCCTATCAGTGATGGAAGATCATAGGAGGTTATTAAATTTAAAACATACAATCCCTTCCATAACAATTTTTGTTGGTGTAATGCAGAGAATATCAATCCATGCCTAAGATGACATCAAATTCAACCAAATAAATAATGAAAATATTTATCGGAAGAACATTCCAAAAAAATAAACTAGAGAGTAATCATAGGATTCAGATGAAATCATCGCACCATTGAGGGTTTTCAGTACTAGTTTAACATCTAATTTATTTGGTGGAATCTTAATTACCTTAAAATAATTCTTAATATATGAATGAGTGGGTAGATCCTGAATCAAATATGACATTGGTTGTCCTAGAGTGGCTAGTAAGTGTACCGTTCATCACATCATTATCACACAGCTCATCAGAAATAGATAATGTATGAGATTTCTTCATGACCCTAATCATAAGAGGTTATTGACATCGATCATCATCATCAGCCATTGGGGTAGGGAAGTGGTTTGAATAATGACCATTCTCTATACACTCATAGAACTAAATTTTGGGAGGTTCATGATGTGAAAAATTCTCTACATTATCATTTTGATCTAATTTCATCCCGTCATTTCAACAGTAAAGTTCCTACTGATATTCCTTTTCTCATTTAATATAATTAGTTAACCACTTAAAAAAATTTCCTCCATTATTCTTCCAACATTACAACATAAATGAAAACACTTATATTTCTCAATGGTTTTTAGTGTTTCTTATAAACTCCATCTTCATTTTATTGTCAAAACAATGAGGATGACATGTGACTCGAACTGTTATTTAAACCTTGATTGCACAATGAAAATATATTTTGTAGTTAATAATATCTCTTTTGGATGAAACGCTTTTGAGACATGGATTTATTCTACTCAAAACCTATCAACTCTACATTCCGTTTGAATGATAATTTCTAAAGCGTACCTCACACGTCTAATGTTATTTTCCTTGTAGGTACCAATAGATTCGTCATCCATTTGCATCAACATTAGTAAATATTTCTCTATCCCAATACAATAATTCCATGGGAATTACCTTTTGAAATTCATGTTCTTTAAGTCATCCAAATCCATGGATTAAATATCATCTTGCAACCTCATGTACTTCATTTGATTCTACCATTGGTCTGCACAAGCTTCTAACCAATAGACCAATAGAATTCCCATCACATTATCTAAACACTGAAGAAAAAATAATATATTTTTAGTTGTACTACTACATTATTCATCATAATGTGTATCAGAATTGTCTATGATAGAAGTTGTATGTTTTTTCATGAAGGAAATAACAGAATTTTTTTCCCAACATTTCATATTTGGTAGTCCACCTTGATTCATAGTTTTTAAAAGCTATGTGAGAATAAAAATGATGTTTCTCATTCTTTCTCCCATAGTATTTAGTTTATTAGGAGTAGTATCAATTAAGTTTCCATCAAAATCACCGTTAATTTTGTTCCTTTTTCATCCATCCATTGACTAAAACAAAAAAATCATAGATTAATAAATAGTGATCATACTAAAGAACCAAATAATCATGAAAAATCACTTATATGATTTGTAAACAATGACAGATTCCCTAATTTATGAAACCATAGTTTTATCCTAGTTTATTCTTAGGGGAGTTTTATTAAAATCCATCATGATGATTCTTGAAGTGTTTTTGAATTCTTAAAAAATATCCATTGAGAGTTTCATACTAGGTGTACAAAATTCACTATTCTTATATACCAGATTACCTAGAGTCAAGAATGGAACATATTTTTAGAATGGTTAGTCCTAGGTATATCTATTCCAGAGACTTAGAAACTTGTAGTATCCATACATGGATGAATTTATAGGGTACCACTCACTCCATCCATTACCAAAATTTTAGGATATTTTCCTATACCTTTCAATATCCTTAAACATATCCATAGATAAGACCATAGGGTTCTAAATATGGTTCTCTCATATTAGCTTCCAAATTATAACTAAACCATTGATCTAATACCATCTATTATGATCCTCACATTTCGTACATAGATATTTCATCACATTGGTGAAATACATAAATAATTATACAAACATATTTGAAAATAAATTAATGGTATAGTATATTTCTATGAATGAAAAACAATAAAACTAATACAGAAGTGAGATAAATTATCTCAGACTAGGTTTTTCATGACTAACACCATTTTTGGACACATCAAAAATAAGACATATCTTCATGTCTTGGGGGAGGAAACAAAAAAAGTGGCGAGATCAAAGGCTTAATAAGATCGAAAAGACGATATATGTGTTCATAATCATGTGCATAATTGTATGATAACATGATCATGAAATTATAATATCATACCTTTTATATCAAATACCAAATATGTGAATAATTGAATATTGTGTGGTAGTTTATAAGACATGAATCATAAGTAAATATAGAATAAAATCCTTAAAATCATAACATAAGAATAAAACATGGAGTTATGGCTGACACATATGCCTATATAATGCTCACCACAGTACTCAATGAATTTATACATATAAAAACAAAGTGGAAAAATTTATTTACTGAACCAGGTTCACCACCTATTCCACACCTGCATTGATTAACTGAGTTCACCCCTCATTCTGGCCCCATATTACAAAACTGTGTTCATTTAACATTCCATCCCCATATTACTACTCTAATTTCAATTCTCATTCCATTTATGTCTATCTCATGAGATATTAATATTTACCAAATTCATTGTAGGGAGATATTATTCCCACTCATGTCATAGTGAAATCATACATAAATGTATCTAAAAATCATAAATAACCATATCAAAAACCATGACATTAAATGGGTATTATAAACATGTAATCATACTATATATCATGTGGAAGAATAAAAGATTTATAATCATTTCATCATAGAAAATCCCCAGGAAAATAAGTGGGTTTTAAAAGAATATAACATTTAAAAGAAAAATGAATTTCATAAATATCATGATATCAAATCATAATACATTGAAAGAATAAATATTCATTGACACATTGAATACATTTCCCCAAACGTCATGTGTAACATAAATAAAAGGTTATCTTAGATGTGAAATAATTGTTAAGGGTCATAATAAATCATTTCATTAGGAAAACATCATTTGAGCATTGAAAAATGATTTTAAAAACATAAATACTTTTGGAGACCTTTTTCATTGAAATTAGCATAGAAAAAATTCATGTGAAGTGCTGAAACCCCAAAAACGTTTTTAAAATAATTTTTCATTGTCAAAGAGATTCAAATTACATTCAATTGTTTTTTAAAATTTTGCTGAAAACATAGTTTTTGAATACATTAGATTACCAACTTACAAGTGATCTAGTTAGATTCAACCTAAAATCATTATCCTTAGTTTCAAAGTGTGTAAAAATTGTACTTATACATGAGTATATCCTGAAAAATAAGAGAGAGGAAAAATAGATGAGTTTTCATGATATTAGGATCATAATATTTCATCAAAAAAATCATAATCATTTACAATCATGAAAAGGGATGTGATTTTTTCAATACAATCATACAACATTGTTACATGGGAAACAACTATCAACGTATGAAAAGGAAATAATATAAATATAAAAATATCAAGAAAAAACGTTTATGAATGATATAACTTGTAAAATTGAAGTATATGAACCTCCAAAAATAATTTAGAAGCATTACAAAACATGACCCATAAAGAAGAAAAATTAAGGCACAACTATTTTAACAATTTGAGAAATTATTATACCTAAACCCCAAATAATAATGATCATAAAATGGATATGTAAAAATACATAAATTTTTGTATAATAATAATTGAATACACCCATGCTTAGTATAAAAACCACAGAAAGGAATTATTGGTTAAAAAATCTGTATCTTTTGGAAATAAAATTTGAGATGGAATATCCTTACGTTTTCTCATGAATATCCTTTTAGAAATTAAAAACTCATATAGAATAAATATATGAAAATTATATATCATTTAAAAACCATATTATTATATTTGATACCATATATGGTTTCATCCTGACCTTATATAACCCTTTTGTTAACAAACTTATGTAAAGGATTCATTTCGGGTATTATATGATTTGATCTTCACATGTGTCCTAATTTGTTATATCTTTGATCCTTATAATTATATCAGGATTCCATAATTAAATACATGATATAAATATAATTTATATTCTATATAATTGATTATAATTATTTATATAATAAAATGAATGAAATGGAATACACCTTTCATGGTGACGGTTAGCCGTATGTACAAAAGAAAGATTTTCTATTTTTGTTGTCCTATTGAATGAAAAAACTAGAATAAAATATATGTATATTTAAATTTAATATCACTAAATTATAAATTTAAATTTATATATATCATATATGTTCAGAAAACCCATCCTTAACACATTCCATTTACTCTGTGAATGAATCTCATCGGTTTGAGGGGGTGGCAGTACACAATTCCTCAAGAGATATTATTATATTTGAAAAAGGTGTAAAGTAAAAATTTATGTGTTGTAAATGAAATTTATAATTTTAAATATATAATAAAAAATATATATAATATAGAAAAACATATTTTACATCATAATTTTCACTATGAGAGATGCTAATGTAAAAATTAACAACCATTGTTTCGTGAGGTAGTAGATCGACATACATGTGAACATAATTTTCATTACCCATTAAATGGATATGTGTGGAAGTGTATGTATAACCGTTACGATTATAATATCCTAGTATATTTATGATATTGGTGTTTTTATAAAATCATATAAAAAATAGAGTGGATGGTTGGTGAATGAAAATAAATGAAGTAGTTTGAGAGAATGTGTTACCTCTTAATTGGGAATCATATTTTGGTTTCTTTGAGTAAGATTCCATAGCAGACCTATGTACAAGGGGTGGAATCTAGGAGTATGATATGGATGATTCGAAGTTTAGATTTTGATATTGTAACATAATAAGTGGTTTTAGAGGATGGAAGAAGAGTGAGAGATGGTGTCCATTTATATAGAAGGAGGAGTGTCACTCTAGTGAATATTTTAAGAGATAATTCCACCCAAATTGTTCATGCTTAAAATTAGATTTATTCACATTTTACACCTCTAGGTTTTATTGGATAAATGTAAATACATTTAACAAAGATGTATAATCATATTGTATTTTGTTTTGTTCATTCCAATCAATACAATGGCTAGGAGTTTAGTACCGTTTAAAATAATAATATTATATTATTAGTGTGCAACATAAGATATCAGAGAAACTCGTTATTGTGTATCAGGTATGCTATCGAACATAGCAACCCTTTTAAAGTAAACATAATATTTAATTCAAAAATATTAATAAATATGATATATTTATTATTCTTTATTTACTTGAGATGTTACTTCCTTCCCCCATTTTGGGAATTTCATCCTCTCAATTTATAAAAAAGGGCTCAGAAACTTCATTGAAAGTCCCACATCGGAAAAAGAGTCAGTAAAACTATCAATTTAAAAGAAATAAAGAGAAGCACAATGGTCACCTGAGTAACCCACACTATGATTCCATGAAACCATGGATATGTAGGAGAAAAAAAGGGTCATGTTTTGATGGAGATTGTTAGGAGACATGTTTTTTAGAAAGTTAACCACCAGAAAATCACAAACTTTTGATGGGTTAAACAGTCTTTGATTCCCCAGTAAGAATATTTGAAGGACAAATATTTTGTTTAAAGTTACATTTTTAAAGTAATTTATTAATAATCCTAACCAAAATCAAAAGAAAATATACTTACTTGTCATGTAGACATTCATCTTTTACTAGATTTCTAACACAAACTCATATTCTCTCCAAACGATGAATAATCAATATGAATTTTTTCACATTAAGAGCACTATAACCAACTTCGATAGAATCACATAATCCAAAAAAGATGAACTATATATTTCCCTTGTCTTTAGATATTAACTAAATCAAAAAATATTAGTTTAAGATCAAATCATCCCCCAAAAAGATAAACTTTTACATAAAGAAAAACTACTCTTAATCTACAAAATTTGTCTAACCAAAACTCAAAGTTCGACAAAGACCATTCAATAAAAAATTGTCCCTATAATTCATAAAAATTAATCCATACATATATTGTAGCCCAAATATCATAAGGATTTAATTACATAGACTTCAAAGATACTTCTTAATATTTATCTCCATGTAACACCAGTTACTCATAAAGTCTCATATTGAAAAGTAATTAACCTAATCACATATTCTTCATGATAGGTTAATCATTTTCAGAAATAAATAAAATCATCATGCGTCCATATTAAAAACATATATTCTTCCAAACTATAATTTTAACCATTATTCCACAATTTAATTCCCATAGTATTCTATCATCATTAGGCATATAGTGTTTCCTCAATAGAGATAATGTCTTCCACAACAACCTTTTTTCACTTAATCACTAAATCATTTTTCAACACTAAGTATATCCTGTTGATAAAAAATAACTTCCAAAAATCAACTTATTCTTATTCCATAAAAACATTTTACTAAAAATAATAAGTCACACTAACTAGGGATTTACTTTAGGCTAGGGGTAGGCGATGCGCCCTTGTCGCCCTTCGGTTGTGGGTTCGATTCCTGTAGCCTTGCCGGATGCGACGGGTTGTCACCCATCCTACAGGTTGTCCTTTTTATAAAACTCAAAAATAACCCGAACATGTTTTAACCTCAATGGTTTATTTATACCTCTCATTTTCATCCAAATTCATTGTGATCTCAACATATTTATTCTTGAAGTATTATTTCACCACCAAATGATAAAATAAAACAATCCCCAAAATGAAGAACATCATACCTTGATCATGGTGTCCATTTGGTTTCATCGCCATCTTGTTCACATAGGTAGAAGGTCCTTGCATTGCAACCATGATTCCGAGATCCTTCAAAATCATTTGCTTCATCCATCCAAATACACCTTGTACAACATGGTTCATATTGGTTTTCATAGAAAATTAGTTTTGAAAAATTATCATGTATGACATATAATTTCAAAACATCTGATAAAAATTTATTTCTATAAAACAGTCGAACTGAATTTCAGTTAAAACATTCACTTAACGGTCCTTTTAAAATACCATAAGCATTTGCTAAGAGAAAATATATTAAAATCAAATATAAATAGGTTTCACAAGGGTCACCTTCTTCAGCAAATTTTTTAAAATCATAATATGCTTCAAAATCTTGTGATAAGATAAAATATTTGAAAATGCCTTGATAATATTTACCTTTCTTGAAAATATGTGAATATTGTGAAAATAGGATTTTTCTAAATAAAACCCATGATCTACGATGATAACGAGGTATAGTGGAGGTGTTTGACATCTCAAACAACTACTTGCAAGTTAGTTGTATGCTAGAAAAAGTTTCACAATCATCCGAACTTGACTTTGCAATAATTATTGCAACCATGTCATCAGGAAGATATAGAAATGTCCTTTGAGATCCTCCTCCTTCCATTTGTAACTGACTATCCTCGATCTGAAAAATTTATAAAAGAAGGATTTAACAGAAATAATAGACAATGGAACTAACCATGTGTTTAATAAATACTCGTAATCCCTAATGTTGTCTAAACTGACCTCTGATACCAACTATAAGTACACAGCCCTAAAACATTACATAATCTAGAATTAAAATAATAATTCCTATTGAGGATCTTTTAAGGATTATATTTTTAGAGAATTAGGCCATAACTAATACATAAAAACATGAATACTACATGTATACAATACTACTTAGTATCCATTTTATAATAAAATAAAAACTGTGGAAAAGAGACACGTCTAGTTCAATGTTTGAGACATGATGACTTTTCCTTGATCCATTCATTGACCCTATTAATCTTTAAGTCCTATGAAAAACATTTCAAAAACTAGGGATGAGCATAAAAATATCAGTAAGGGTTATAAATTAAGGTGAGAAAACATTATCCCATCAATAATTACAAATCAATGAAACCAATACATTTCAAACATAACATACCTTAGAAAATCATACGATTTATGAATAACACAGAGAAATAATAAATCATAAAGTTAATTTATGAAATTCATAACATAATTACATTGTAGCTATCACATCTACATAGGGAGTCACATTTGGAATACCCATCACAATATATTCCCTAAATCTCTTAGGAGAAAAATTCACGTTTACCTCTGTCACGTTACCCAATGCATTGGAGAGATATCTCGGGATCACCCGCCCTAGGTTTATCACGGAACCACCTGTATACATAAACAATGCCCAATAACCATAACATAACAGATAAATCAATCATAAAGTAAAGATTACATTTCCACATTCCAATCACAATATATCATAGGAAGATATTGAAATAAACAATGCTTTATCAAACCATTTTCATAAACATTTAAAAAATTTAATAAATAGATTTTTGATTTAAAGTGTCCCATAACACATTGAAGAATTTAAAAGAATTCCAATTTTAAAACATTAATGTCCATATAAATAAATCCTAAAACCCATTTTGAAAACATGGACATTAATGAGTAATATTTTTAAGAATAATTCATTAAAACATTTAAAACGATATTTTACTTAAAGAGTTTTTAACAAAATGAGAGACGCTTGAATACAAATAATTGAGATATTAAATTTAATCATAACATTGTAATATATTGAGAATAAAAGGATTCATGATATAATATGTCAAAGGACAGTATATACACCATATAAGATCGAATTGGTGCATAAAAATAATGAAGTCTCAATGGAATGTAAATTGAGACACAATCCCCTATAAAGACGGAATCCTTAGATTAAGGATAAATCAATGACATAATTTATGTGTAAAAAATATAAATACACCCAATATAAGTGGATATTATGTATAAAATAATCGGAGGTCATTCACACATATTTATAGCATGACATAATCAACAAGTAGAAGTTTAACCCAAAGAATTGAAATTGGGTTAAGAAGTCCTTTTCCAAAAATTCGACAGCCTAACGGCATCACTTTAAAATTTAGAAAATGTTTTTATGAGATAAAAAGTTTATCTCATCACATGGAAATAAAATTTACATAAATAAGGATATAGAAGACCATATCCCAACATAAGAAGTTGTAAATTAAAAGACATAACAAAATGAAGTCTTTTAAAAAGAGAAGGGTGAAAGGTTCCCTTACCGATTTGGTAACTTTTGAAACATACACCACATGAAAGAAGGGTCATAAAATGAAGATTTAATTACCCATAAATAAAACTGTATTACATATGGAATACATTCATCGGTATTACATACACCACATGCAATAAATAAGTGGCGAACAATGGAAATCTCATGTATTTGAAAGTGAGATAAGAAATCTCTTACGAAAATTTGGCAGCCTAACGACGCCACTTAAAAATTCTTAAAATGAATTAATGAGATTAATATGGGGTATATGATCATATGAAAATACAAATTACATTATGGTTAATATAAAATAACATCCTCTAACATAAGAACATGGAGCATAGAAGAAATGACATAAAAGAGAGTACCTGAAAAAAATGAGAGAGGTCAGATCTCTTACCTCATGTCTGACATGACTCGATTGTTCTTTATTATTCTGAATAATAAACTAAAGTTAATTTATAATTTCTTAATAACATTTTTAAAGTTTATTATTCCTTTTATATCACTTATTACTATGTTATAAACATTATTTAATCATTTAATTTAATAATGTTTGTTTTGTCGATATTTGGTACTTGAGTGAAAAATGGACTACTTATAATTACATGTTGTTCATGTGGTCAAAGTTTCATTACATATAGAATTATATTCAGGATTTATATATTATATATATCATATATATCCAGTATATACATGTATTTATAATAATACATAACATTTAGAGGTAAGAAATGAAATGCACCGTTCATGGAGACGGTAAGTCGTACGTACGCATGAACGCTACTTTCATTTATATTTATTATTTTAATTGAAATAAAAAAAATGATACATAGGTATATTATAATTACAGTATAATATCATATATAATATCATTAAATCCATCCTCTATACATCCCACATAGGGCATTAATGAATCAAATCACTTTGAGGGGGTGGTAGTTCGCACTTCCTCAAATGAGATTATCATATTTACCCACGATGGAAACCATATAGGCATAATATAAATGGAAAGTAGGGAAGAATAAAGAAATAATAAAAATAATATATATCATATATAAATACAGTTCCATCATAATGGACACCATGAGAGGCGGCAGGATGTAATTGAACAATCATCATTTCGGGAGGCATTAGTTTTCATTCCACAGAAATTTTATGTTCTTTATCTATTAGATGGAGGTGTGTGTAAGTGTAGTTTGAATAATTATTATAACAATATCATATTATATTGAGGATATCTGTTTTGTTACAAAATAATGAAATAAAAATATTTAGGGATTGGAGACGTAAAATAAAAGAAAACAATTTAAGAGAAACTGTTACCTTTAATTTTGGTAACTCCCTTTGGTTTGAACTAAAGGACTTCTTGAAGTGCCCTCTTCCTAAGGTAAGGCTTCTAAGAGGAGGATAGATATTTTTAGAGCTTAATTGGGCAGAGGTTGGATGATCCAAATGGCTTGTGAGGAGTGAGGAATTGGTTAGAAGTGGTCTCTTTTTATATGGTGGAGAAGGGGCTCTTTAGGAAAGTGTTAAACTATTATTTTATTATATATTGATATTCGGTTTCTAATGGTCCAAAAGTCATTATATTCGAAGATAAGATGAGTCATGGTAGAGATAAAATCATCCAATCAGAATTTTACATGTTTTGGATAATATTTTAATCATTATAATCGTATTTATTTAAATCATTTATTAAAGAGGTAAATACTACATCATTATTGTGTCAAAAAAAATTTAATTTATTTTATTTCTAAAAATTATTAAAAAATACCATGATATAGTAAATATTTTTATATTTCCAAATAATATTTTTGGTCGAAAATATAACTTATATAACACCATATAAAAATTAATTACTAAAAGATTTTTATTTATGTCATTTTGTCCTTTACTCTAAATTAATTAATCTAAATTGTCATTATCACTTCCATGTGGATCTAAGGGGTCCCAAAATAGATCCAAATATGCCCATGGTCGTTAATGACTCAACCAATAAGGTTAGAAAAATGTTAAGGTGATTTTGAATTATTATAATATTCAATTAACCTTGATTTACCTTATTTACCATTAACCGCTGTAAATAAAAGTAAAATGTTACTATTCACCAAAAAGTACTTTCATCATAATGAACGAATTTTACTTCTTGATAACAACCATGTATGTTTTATATTTGAAATTTAATTCACATAAGTGGTAAAATTTCATTTAAATGAAAATGTAATTTTTTTAACTACCACTAACTGGTTTCACTATTCATTAAAAATTGATGTTTTTAAGAAAATTACCAAAAATTAAGCCTAAGATATATTTGATATTCAGAATTCAAAATTGATTTCCATTTTTCCAAATTCAAATAATAAAAGTTTCATTAAATAATTTAAAAATTAATTCACGTTGTTAAAACAAATAGCGTGTTTTTAAGAAACAATAACTACCAAAAGATGGACAATTGATTAAGTCCAATTTCAAAGTGAAATTTCTTCCAATGACCAACATTGGGTTAAATGGTAAAATTATATTTTAATTTAACTTTAAAACCAATTAATAAGATAATATAACCATATAAATAAATTAGATTAAATGACACTTTTGAATTAAAATAAAATATTTTTCACTATTCATTTAAAACTGAACTTTGTCCGAAAAATTCTAAAAATTTATAGAAAGTAAATTTTTATGTCCCAATTATAAAGAAGGATTTTATTTGGCCATATATAATTTATTAAATTCACCAAAACTATATTTAAAAAGGGTTCACCATTAAAAGATGATAAATTAGCCTTTTAATGTAAATTATGCTTAAAATAAGATTTATTCATATTTTACGCCTCTAACTATTATTGGATAAATGTAAATACATTTAACAAACATGTATAACCATATTGTATTTAGTTTTGTTCATTCTTGCCGATACAATGTCTAGGAGTTGACTACCGTTTAAAATAATAATAATATATTATTAGTGTGCAACGTAAGATTTCAAAGAAACTCGTTGTTGCCTATCGGGTACGTTATCGAACATAGAAAACCATTTAAAGTAAAAATAATATTTAATTCAAAAATATTAATAAATATGAAATATTCTTTATTATTTATTTACCTGGGATGTTACAACTGTACTATGAACATTATCCAATGTCATCTCATTTGGATATTTATTATCCAATACTGAAACATTCAAATCAAACCAATGTGTATGTTTCATCAAGATACACATCACAATATTTATAACTTCAATTATTTCTCCTAGACCACACATGGCCTTCAACATTTACCCTCCCATGAATGAATCAAAATATTAATTTAGGTTCATTCTTAGATCATCATTCATGTTCCAAAAAAATGGAATATTTTCCCCTACAACATTTGAATTTTTTTCATAGATAATAAATAGCTTTTCCCACATAGAATGTGATGGTTTACAAGACATCACCATTGTATATATTTATTTTTATAGAGATCATCTTAAATAAATGATTCATTTACTATAGACATAAATTCTATTCCATCAGCTTTTGATAAATCACCAAAATTGACATTAGATGATATTTAATTCATATCAACTGGATGGAAATACATTACTAATGATGGAAATTAGTGTTTCATATAATTCTTCCACAGTCAAAAATTGTTTTCATAGAATACCATAATTCCTTTCAGATTAACAACCTCCATTTGTTCTACTGAGAGAGTACCAATGACCTTTATCCTTTCCCCCTAATACCAATTGTTATGTCCACCTAGTCAAATACACTAATTGGGGGTGAATCAGGGAATAAAAGATTACAACTAGTGCTCCTTCTGATCTTGTTCATTCATTAAACAAAAAAACCTCCCTTTTTCTCCCATTAAAATATATGAATAATAACATCATTCACATGACACAATGATTTTATAGGGTACACCCTCACTGGGATATGTCCAAGGAGCATACAACGGTGATGTGTCGATGTAACAAACCCACTAAATATCACTTCTAATTATAAAGTTCTTGCTATAACTTTTATGCCTAGGATCACTACCATTACATGATTTTGGGTTTTCTCAGTTTATTCCAAAGGGTCACACCTTATGTCTCTTCCTCTGGAACATGGCTAGTGTGAAATATCACCACCTTCCTCTTCCGTTTCTCTTTACTCTTGGAAAGGAACCACACATAGTTTATGGACATGTAGGTCCCTTTATTTGCATAAATACATCCATACTCAACTATAAATGGAAGGTATGTAGAAGTAATTTTACACTAGTCGATGAATTCCACATTTCTTCATATTGTTAGTTAGTAGTAGATATTACATTTATGATTTTTTTTGAATTTGTATATATTCTCAATCCCTATGTGGACTTCTTTTCTCTTCTGAAAATTGCATATCACAAATAGTTTGTAGACGACCTCTTTCGTCAAATTCCACTACTTCCGTTACTACAACCCACCTCTGTGTACTACCTCCACGAGCCACAGCTACGTACCACCTCTAGGTATGTTTAAATATACATCATCTTCATACCACTTTCGCTTCTTCATAATTTATTATTCCGAGGATTTCTTAATAAGTTCAAAAAATTCTTGCATTGAAAAATGAAATTCTCTATAAAATCACTTTCATGAAATTTCTTCAATGAAATGCTTTAACCTTAATGTATTCTTCCTCACAATCCACTTTCAGACATGTCTGAATTCCCAAAGAGAGGATGTTTACATATGAAAATAAATCTTTTAATGAGGGAAAAAACTCTCCATATTTATTCAAAAATATCTATAATAAATAACCATTCATGATATCCAAAATCATCAATACAGTACCACCTTCACTGTTTACTGATCCTTCCACAAACTATCTCCCTATGCGGTTTGTGTACTGCCTTTCTTTCTTCACATTGGGTAAAATTACTATCACAATTTACCCAACGATTCCTTTCATAGTTACTCAAATCATTTGATTGTTTTTGTGAATGAAAATAAATTCTGTATACTGAAATCTTTCCACATACCTTATTCATTTCCCACAAACCATTTTCTCACCACGAACAGTTGTCATACGTGGTCTCAATCTCATGATATGCACTTCGTGGTTCCCTTCATTTTCTAATTAAATATGTTGGTCCACACACCACCATTCAATGTCTACGAACATTCCTTCATAGTCCACATACTATTAAATAATACATGGAAATTTATCCTTTTCCAAAACCCATACTCTCAATATGGAGGCACAAAAATATGGAAAAAATTAGGAAACTACACCACCATAAAAACATGCTCCAGAAATCACTAACCATACTCATTCACGATCATATGGCTTTTTCAACAAACATAATTTCACCAAAAATATACTGATATGACACATTGAGGGATTTTAATCCTAACAATTATATAATTTTCCATCTCGAATGATAAAATAATATTTACCTTAACTACATAACGATCCTTGAAAATTTAAAATTTTACTCAAGAATACTAACAACCTACTATCTTCGTTATTGTAATATATTTTAATTTCCATAAAAATTTGTAATGGTTGGATTTAGAAATATAAATTAAGCCAAAAATTATTATTTTATCAATATTATTAATTAGAGATGATGTAATAATGACCTCATTTACAATATCCATCCTACGGAATTCGTTTTGGGCATATGGACTGCATATCATAATGAAATCCTATAGGTATTTAATTGATTATGTTATTAAATATAAAATGGTAAAAATAAATAAATGGAAATAATAAAAATGATAATTTTTCTTAGGAATGTAAATAAATAACATATTTTTTATTTAATATAATAAATAATACCTATGATGAGTCAAACCATATGTAGGATATTTCATCTCAATATTGCGTCATTGAGGAATATTCACTAAAAAATGTTCTTTTCTCGTCAGCTTTATAACCTCAGTTATTTATAACCACCGAAACAAAGCCATCTGTATATAGTTTTCAAATGAGTTCGATAAAAACAGACATAAAAAAGATTTTACCACAATTTTTCACCTTAGTTATTATTTAACCATCAAATAAAATATTTTTTCCATATTTATCAGGTTGGTCATTGTATAACCAATGTCACCAATCTTAATTTTCATATCAGTTATACAATAATTGACATGATAAAACATTGATATTTTCTTTATAAAATCAGTTATTTTTACACCGATGTTATAAATCATATTTTATACATTGGTTATAAAATATCTGACATAAAAAAACAATATAACACTTTACCATATCAGTTATATAATAAAATAAATGAAAATACTTTTAAAATTTTATAAATTCCAGAATTGATTTATTTCCCTGTTATTTCATCATGTTAATGCAAACTCATCTCTCATGCACGTAGAACCCCTAAGCTCAATTTCTCTATCAAATGGAAGAAAATCAAAATTTTCCATAATTATACAACCTCATATTTTTATGTAATTTTTTTCATTCAATATTCTTATATCCCAACTCTCATGTATTTCTCACATGTCGATAATTACACGATTTTAGTCTATCAAAGTCACAGGTTCCCTATCTCTTTTTTTCAATTACATTTACTCAAATCACATATAACTAATCTGATTTCCACAGTCTCCTCGTTGAACTTTTGTGTATATATTTTCTCATCACTAATGTTAGATTAACATATTCATATACCATAGTTATACATTGATTTCAAAGGGAATTTTTTCATTTTATTACTTTTTAATGTTATATGTTAGATCATAAATTTCGGAAGTATATATTAATGTTCTACTGTTTAAATGAATGGAAGACTATTGGAACTACATTCTATGACATTTATTTAATGATTGTTTGATATAGTTTTAAATAAAAATTTCATATAGGAAAACCTTGTTTGTGTCTTAGAGTAATATAAATAATTTTCAATCTATTATCTAATTTTCTTAATTTATATTTTGAATGCATATTGTTAAAAAAATATTACAAATCCCTTTTATTGGTTTCTTATTTAACAAGGGATAACATTGTTTCTGATATACTCATGTGTTTATTTTCATTTATTTGATAATGATATTGTGAAATATTTTCCTAAATATATAATATCATACAAATGTAAATCTTGATGAATTCATATATAATGATAGATGTCTACCCTTAATCATCTTACATGTGGACTAATTGACAACATTGATCTAATTGGAGGAAATGTTTTTTATTAACCACCATACAACATATATTTAGCCAAAAATTTGGTTATCTAAATTCATTTTCTATAATTAATATTATAAATAAATTCCCATGATTTATTCAATAACAACTCAAAATATATAAATAGTTATCCTAAATGAGATATTATATGTTATTTTATTAATTACGGTCATTCTAATATTTTTCCATCTTTTGAAAAGTGGTTTACATAATATTTAGAAATTATAAATAAACTTATTTGTGATGATTTTATGAAATTTAAAAGTATAATATTCAAATATGGATATATATTTTTAAATATCAATGTTTTGTTACTTTTAAATGATTAAATCATTGATAAAATTATTAACCTAAATTGACTTTATTAATTTATTATTAAATTTTGAAAACTATGATATTTTAATAAGATGTATTTATATATTTCTTTTAGAAAATTATGGGTTGATGTTCGATTACAACACATCGAATAAGTGATGAAAATGAGTTGGGAGTTGATATATTTATGGATTTTCGTGAAAAAAATGTTCCAAATGATGACATGTTTTTCAATCCATGCAAAAAAATTTAAATATGATGAATTTAAAAAGTAATATGATCATAGATAATTTAATTTTCCATGAATTCAATCTGAGATACAACACCTGGATATTTCATGGTTAAATGTGGATGAATTTTAGATCTATTGATAATGATGCAGTCTATGATGATAACATGGAGGAATCTAGTCAAATGATTTTTGATATTGATGTGGAGGCAATTCAGAAATAACCTTAAATGGTGAATCCATATTGTGATTTATAAAAACCATTGTCTCTGATTTTTAGGGATTTTATAGATATATCATTTTTTTAATATTGAATAACATTAAAGAAAAACATGCTGGGAGAAATATAAGTTTTATGTATTTTCTTATGACTGTTGAATGATATTATTCTTAAAGAAAATGATCATTACGATTCAAATTATAAAGAGATGAAATTAAATTTACCAAGGGGATTAGGGTATAAAAAAATACTTGATTACATGAATTATTATATTCTTTATAGGAAGGAATATAAATTTTTTTATAAGTGTCATAAATGTGGGACATTATGATATAATTTATATAAACAATCGCAGGGCTATTAAGAGATTACATAGACCCATGATAAGGAATTTTGGTATCTTATTATAGTTCCTCATATGGAAAGTTTATTTTAAAATTCACATGATGTATGAAAATTTAGATTTCATTATGATGAGAATATATGTGATGTAAAAATACATCATCGAGCTAATTGTCCACTAGGGAAAGAAAATATTTAACAAATTTACTACATTCAGAAATGAATTTATAAATCTATGATTTAGATTTTTCATGGATGTAATGAATCTATATCAATGTCTTAGTAGCACACATAGTTCATGAATAGTTTGTTTAGTAATTTAAAACATGTCTACTATATTTGTTATAAAAAATATATTTAATGATGATTTTACTATTCCCTCGACCAAAATAACCCATAAATGAAATTAATGTTATATTTTCACCATTAATTAATGATTTTTATCTCTTGTGGGAGGATGTTATTGGGGTGTATGACTATTATAATATGGAATATTTTCAAATGCCTACAATGATTTTTTTCACTGTAAATGAATTCCAGCATATGTACTTTTTTTTAAATATGGTGTTATAGGGCATAGAACGTGTCAAATTTGTGAACAACATACTCCATATTATCATCTTCATCAAGGGAGAAAAAAGTATAAATGGGTCATCAAATGTATTTCTATATGGATCACACTTATAGAAGATTAATAAACTAAATCAATTGCTCATAAGAATTTTATATTACTCCAAAAACATTATCTAGTAATATGTATATTTAGAGGGTGAAACCATTGATGTAACATTTTGACAGTCATATGAATATGGTAATGATAGAAATATTTAGAAAACATTGTCATTATTTGTTGAGATAACATATTGGAGATAACATGTGGCGAAACATAAAATTGATTTCATTCACGTGGAGAAGAAAATTTGTGACAGCATGATTTGAAATTTGTTAGATATCAATGGAAAGAATAATGATGTGTTGAATGCAATATTTAAATTTCTATCAATGGGAATACACTTAGAGTTATATCTCACTCTTGATGGACGGAGAACATTTATTCAACCATCTTTTCATACATTTTATAAGAGGGAGAAAATTATATTTTTTCGGTGTCTTCATTATATCAAAGTATCATACGGTAATTTTAAAAATGTTAAAAAAATACGTGTCTTAAAAGTACTAGAAGTTGTTTGTTATGAAATCTCATTATATTCCCATCATGATAAAACAACTTCTACCGGATGCATTTCATGGAATATTCCACATCTGTGTTAGAAAGACTATCTAGATGGTTTGTTTTTTCAATTCAATTCTTAATCAGGTTATTTCTCTTAATTCAATGAATAATTTAGAAAAAAACTATTTTTATACTTTTCCAATTGAAAATTTATTACCATTTATTTTTTTTGATATATTTATGAATTTAATGGTTCATTTGGTTTGAGAAATAAATCATTCCATACCTATATATCATTTATTGATGTATCCTTTAGAAAGGTATATGATGATATTAAATGTGTATGTTAAGAGTCCATATCAACCTAAATCCTCTATTGTAGAAAATTATATTTCTGAGGAGTGTTCATAATTGTTTACATGATATTTTTCTATACTGGAGCACATTATATTGCATACATCTCTCCATTAACGAGTTACTTATGGTGGAAAATGAATTTCTTGTATGTATTTCAAATCATTATCCTGTATATTTATAAAGAAGGTATATTTATAAATCATTAATAAAATATTTAATGATATACCATACCTATTATTTAATATTACTATATTGAAGAAAATTTAACCAATGAATAAATATATGTGAGTTTTTAATGACCATAACAAAAAAATTACAAGGTTAAAAAAGACAATGCATGGTAGATTAGATACATTAGAAAAATTACGATGGATAGTGGGTGGTCCATGTTTAAATGTGATAACATTATATGGGTATGAAATTATTGGCTATACATATCATATTAAAGATCATGACAATAGAAGTGCAGTTCATAATATGGTGTATTTTTATTCATTGTAGCAATTAATTTTTTGAATTCTAAAGACAAAACCCCAATTTATTCATCAATTGAATATTATGATGTCATTGAATAAATTTGGGAGGTTTCATACATTAAATATAAAGTTGAAGTGTTTAATTGTAAATGTTTTATCACTGAAAACAATGTTAGGAATGATGAATTTTGAATGAAAATTATTAATCTGAATTGATTGGAATACAAAGCTTATCATTTTATAATTAAAGCTCATGAAAAAAATATTTTCTCTATTCTTCATCAATCTGATATACAATGGTCAACTTTTTTAAATTGAAAAAAGAAATATATTTGTGATATTCAACTGGATTAATTTTCTTATTAATATAATATCCCCACTTCCATGGAATGATAAATAGATAATAATGATGAGCACATCATTGACGTTGTTTGTGCCATAAAGATCGATCGTGATGATGGAATTTTTGAAAACAATCCTTTAGTACATTCATATTATTATAGGTAGTATATGTTTATTTATTGTTTACTATTATAAATAATATAAAATTCTATATATATTAATTATATTTTATTTATTAAAACACTTATTATAACTAATAGGTAAAAAATAATTGTTTATATTTGTTTAGTTTTCATTATTTTACCATGTTTAACCTTACGTAACTTATCTATATATTGTTTTTGTTGAAATAGAATTATTTTAAATATCATATGTCATATAAAAAAATTAAATGAGTTTATTTAAAAAATATACATTTTATGATAAATTTTTTTATTAGGTTGGAAAATTTTTAAGATTCCCACACAAATTTTGGGATTTGTTATCATTATTTTACATAAATTTTATTATATCATTGAATTTGTTAGAATTTTAGTTAACTATAATAAATATGATTAATAATGTGTTCTAATTTAGTTTACTTTTTTGGTTTATAATTTTTTATTTTTTTATTTTTTATTTACATTTATATTGTACGTTGAATTTGTATTTTTGTCTACTAAGTATTTATTTTATTAATATTTAGGATAATGTTCGATCAATCAAATGATAAACCACATACTTCTAGATATGATCATACCGATACCTATGGGGAGGAGCATGAACATTATTCTCTTGATGATCCCTATCCTTTCCAATAAGAGTGATATACTCCCATAAGGGCAGAGAAGAGTATAAGGGTTGTGAAATATGGAAGAACACTTATAGAAAAAAATTAAGTTTCTTATTTCCTAGAGTATAGGATACAGCTATACATTAATGATGATGATGATATTCCCAGAGGTACTAATGAAAAAATCAAGATTTTTGTATCAATTAAGGGTAAAATTAATGTCATTATTTTGATTAAAGACTGGAGAAGTGTTGACAAAATATTACTTCCTCGGTTGTGGGAGACCAATTTGGTATGATAGTTTGTTATTGTTTTACTAATAATGAAATTTTTATAGTAATATACTATTACCCCAATATAATCATATGAAATATGATATACATGATATTAGATGAGTTAGTGAGAAATTTTTATCCTTGGATGATAAGAGATGGAGGTATTTTAAATATACACTAACAAGTGATTACATTTATGGGCATATAAAATATCAAAATACATGTGATATATGTCCTTTTATATATAAAGACCCATATAAGAAATTTTCTGAAAGTAGAACACAAGAATGATTTTTGGTAAGTATAATGTAACCATTTAGATGTTTTTTATATAAATGATATTATTAATGATTTAAAAATCATAATACAGATCAATCAATGAGATCATATCATGATATCCAATCAATAAATGTATATCGTAATACACAATCATGAGGAGGGTATAGGTTATTCCAAGAAAATAGGATGGATGATGAATATCAAAAATTGAGAGATGGTTCTTTAATCTTTGGAGAGGATCCTCACCATTCCCCTTGCTAGACATGAAAAATAGGAAAGGGATCAGAAGATAAAAAAAGGAAAATATCTTATGGAAGAGTCAAGGATAGTAGATTAGTGAATTGTAAGATGTTTATATTATTTATTTATTTAACTAAGTTAAATTATTTATATATTTTGAATCATTATAGAATATTTAAAATAATTCATGAATGATTATTTTGAGTAGAGAACAAATGGGGTATTTATTGTTGAGGGTAGGTAGGATATTTTACCTATAACAATGGAAATTTATGAACACTCATGTCATATAAGAGGATAACCGGCATGTGTATTGGTGAGAATAGTGTTACCTTATTCTTCTGTATATGGAATGGATGGTATTTAAAAAATAATATCTTTGGAGGCTGAACATCAGAATAATAAGGTGAGGATAGAGGTTAATACCATAGAGTCTATATATTTTTTGTTCCTTGACATAATAATAATATTTTAGACGGAATATTTGACACCTCCACCTCTACCAACCATTCCCACTAATCTACCTCAACATACAATGCCCACATTTTATTTAACTTCTTCACCCCACCTCCATAGATCCCATGTTATTGTGAGTTATATATTAATGATCCTTAGGATCATATTGTTTCATATTGATTGATCTATTATATTGGAGAATCAATTCATCATAAAAAATTAGATATACGAGATCATAGGGTTATTGCACCTGATATTATAGATGTATAAACTGCCGTATTGTTACATACAGATGATTTTAGCACAATTGGATAATGTATAAGCCACTTTTTATTTTGGCCATCTAGAACTCTACAACATATTACTATACTGGTATAAGTATATTTCATATTTTATATCATTATTTGTATGAAATTTGAATTAAATTTTTAAATTTTATATATTTATCAATTTTTTATTGGAATAATTTAATGGTAACGAGATACAATATATCCAACAACAACGTCAAAGTGTTTTGACTTCAGATAGAGATTGTAGTATTCTTGGGAGATTGTTAAGGTATTAAAATATGTTATAGGGTGTTTATGAAATTCCAATGGAAGCTAGTATATGTGGGAATACAATAACTATAGAGATTTTGAAAAATGATATCATTGAGCTTGTACATAGTGTTAAGTTGGGAATCAAAAAGATTCAGGTTTTTCCCATGTATGCCTTAACATAAATCATTAACTGCATTAAATTAATTGAAAATATATACTCATGTCTGTTTTATTATGTATATATATTAAATTTGTGAGGAAAATGTTAATACCGATGTATATAGATTTATAGACCCATAGTACATATCACTTGAAGTAAAAAAATTGAATGAAGAAGGAAGGACAATCAATATTACATAAATGTTTGAACATAATATAATTACTCTGTGTTGGACATTTCATTTGGTTGAGAGGTCTAAAAAATATATCTCAGAAAGGGATATTTATCATATAACATATTAACCACTAACATTAAATTTTATTTCATATCAGTTACTATTTGATGATTGGTGTATCTATCCAAGGGAATAGAAACTTTACTGGATATGCTATATCCACGGTGATATGCAAGGAAATTTTAATAAGTTACAAGAAAAGTATGTTTTAATTTTATAATAGATATTTATATTATAATGTTTTTAAATTTATTTCTTTATTTTTATTTTCATAAAAGGGATAAAATTTATTTTGAAACACCATAATGTAAATGGATAACAAGATAAAATATGAAAAAGTAATGGTTATTTTAATTTACAATTAGTACATTGTGGATATATTACATAAAAATGTTTTTTTAATTGACAAACTCATTTAAACCATATTTCAAAAAAAAAATGCAGACAAGAATGCAGATATAATGTGTAAAGATTTATATATGAAATAACTAAAAATGGAATATTTATGAATTTAAATCATGTTTGATTTCATTATAAATGATTCTGTAATATTTCATTTATTATATTCATAATCCATGTTAAATACTTTCCTTTTAATTTATATATTTTTTATTACTCTAACCCATATATTGAAAACGATATCACGAACATATAAGTGGAATGATAAAATTATTTTATAGGATTGGTAGCATATTAGTTTTTTAAGTAATATTGTAATTTTGATGGTTGTAATTTTAAATGTTTATTTGCTAGATATTTTTGTCAGATTTTTGGGTATATTTATTTATTATTCTAATTATTAAAGATGTAATTATAAATCTGAATTTTGTAGTTTTTTTGTTGTTGTGATAGATTCTCTTTGTTTCTGTTTTTTATTTGGGTCGACAGTGGAGATAAAGCTTTAAATGAAATTTTTTTAAATGATTACACATAATTACTTTTATAAATGACATTAAAAACCTTGATTAATGGTTTTTCACAACAGTTTCTAAATAAATGACATGAAAAGTGGTTTTTATGTCTTTTATAAAATAACATACCTAAATAACCTTAATTTAGTTTCACTTCCACATCAATTAAGTAGGAAACAATGTTGAATATTCTTTTTTATGTTAGTTATTAAATAAGCTATATAAAAACCTGAATGTGGAAACTTTTTTACATAGGTTATTAAATAACCGACATAGAAAAATATTTGTATGATAAATTTACAATGTTATTTTAATTAATGAATGTTTAAGGTATATTTATAATATCTTTATTAATAATAGAAGCTAATATATGATGTAAAAGAGGGGAAACTCGAAGTTAAAAATAATTTCTTCACTTGTGATAAAATTATTAGGCACCTAATTTATTTTATATAGTTTCTATACTATCCTTTTATAATTTATATCATAAATTATTAATTATAATGTTATTTTAAATGAAAATTTAATTATTTAAAAGTAGATGATTCATCATCAATGTTACCAAGGGATAAAATATTTCATAACTCATTTTCTCTCATTATGTAATATTACTGCATCATTGAGTTCGACACCATAATATATTTTTCACAGTGAAAAATTATTATTTTATACTATAGTTAAACAATTTTATGTGGATTCAAATTTGGTACATATTATAAATTCATATATTAATTATCACATCAATGGTATGTTCTTTTTAGGAAATTTATTCTCAATTTCCACTCCACTGTAGAATATTTGGTATTATGCACATATTTTTAATGCGGTGTATCATGTAATACCTTGATATGATATATAATGATTCTATTTATATTAATATTTTTTTTTTAAATTTAAATATATTTATTTCATTTGGATTATTTTATAAATATCATCTTTGTGGTAATTGTATAATTCACAATTTCATCATTATTCCAAATTTTTTAAGTGTCCATTAAGAGATTAATATGATATTTTTACCTTAAACTGAAAAAATTTATATCCTCAAATATAACAATAAAATTTTAATTTTAATTTCATTTTTTAATTTATGTATTCAAAAGATCAAAAAAATTCATTAAACAAAATTTATTTTATATTTTTTCCGGAATAGTTTCCCCTATCTCCACGTTTTACAAAAATTTAGTTTTTTTATAATATTATCCATTTCTAAATAAACTTTTCAATAATTCTTACACAAAAATAGTTTTTTATAAGTAATATTCATATTTTTTCTAATTGGGGTACTTCTTTAATTGTTTTAAAAAATTAAATCAATATTTTAATTAATGTACTCATCATGAAATAATTTTCGTTCCTTCATAACCACCAGATGCTTCAATGATTCCATTAAAATTTAACAAGTTTTTTTTAAATTAATTTTATCCTAATATTATATATTTTATTAGTTTTTAAATTTTATTTGTGAAGTAAAATTTTTATTATCATATATAATTATTTTACTTATTCTATTATGGTAGTTCTATTCATTAATTAAAAAAACTCTTTACTTAAATATGCCCCACTAAGGATATGGTATAATTATTCTATCATTATTCTTATTATGGATGGCTAATGAAAAGTTTTATTAGGTTAAATATTAACATTTGTTTTAGTTTTTCAATATGTATGTTTACCTTGAGTATGAATTCAATTTATGTCCCCCTTACATTTAATGAATGAATTGGACTTAGTATATAAGGAGTGAGGCCCACTATAACCCCTAAATGAATCAGTAGTTCTTATTTGAAAAACTAGTTTCTATATTTGGACAAGGAATCAGATATATATGTATCATTTCTCAGAAAGAATAATTTATGGTATGAATATAATATATGACATTTTTCATTCCATTATTATGATAATAGATAATGATTTCCATGTTATAATTTGAAGGGATTTTATATCTCTAGATAATTTTTTACGTCAAGTGATTAGTTATATATAATTATTTTATGAATATTTATTCCTATAATAAAATTCATCACGATCATGTTATTTATTAAATGGGTTTTCATTTCATTTATTTACCCTCTAAACTGATTAAGACTTAATTAGTCATGATTTCTTCCACTATACATATCCCATACTAAGAATTTATGATAACCTCTATTTTGTTTCATTTCAAAAGAATATTACAGTTACATAAGTTTCATTTAATGACAAAAGAATAATAATTTGTAAATTTTTCAAATACATGACATATCATTGGACCACACGAGTTACATTCACATGGGTCATTTACTATTATATATTACTTCAATTAGATGGTTTGAAAATTTCCATCATTAAAAGAGTTATTTTTTAATCCATGGAAGGAGGAAAAAATAATTAACTTTGTGAGAATGAGTTCATTTTCATAATTTCAAGAAGAAAATTATTAATGTTTAATGTATTTTTACATTTATTCAAACATTACATGAAAAACATATGGTTTGGGAATCATGTCATGTAGGAATAATCTGAATTTTTTTACTATGAAATGATGAGTCGAAATTCTAAAAATTATTTTTCCACATAAAAAATATCTATTAAAATTTATTTAAATTCTTGTGGATATGTAAAATAAATTATCATGAACTTCAAGGAGTACTTCATATTATGAAAAATCTCAAGACTCATGGAAATTTCTATAGAGATTCATATTTGGGTGTAAATGATTTTAAAAAATAAATTAAAAATCAGGCATTTTATTAGATGGTTTAAATTATAGAAAATCATATAGTCAAGAATTATTTATGATGTCCATATTCGAAAAGTAGAAAAAAATAATAGTATTCTACATTAAAAATTGAAAATGATGTGGGGAAAAATAATTTCAAAAATCAAGAATTTAGAATTATAAATCTTATAATCATCTAAATTGATCGAACACTATATAAGAGAGGGAATAATATAGTTCATAGACTAATTGTTTCAAAAAACAAGGATAACATGAATAATATATGCATTTAATGATTCAATATAGATAACTAGATTAATAATTATGTTAAGGTAACTTCAAAGACTAATTAATATAATCATGATAATCATACATTGATGTTCATGAATGATTGACCACATTTGATTCTGGTTATCTTGAATCACTTATGATGAAGACCTCCACCTATTATTACCCATGAAAATAAAAGCAGTAATTCAAATTTTTCATTCAGTTTTGAACTTATCAAATTTTTAGCAGGATTGAATGTTTATAGTGGGATTATGGATATTATAATTAAAATCAATATTGATATAGGATTTATTAACGTATATAGCAGATTACCATTTTAACAAATAAATATTTTGTAGAATAATATGTGATTAAAGTGACCAACCACTCACAATAATTACTATGATTCTCATGGGGGGTTAACCTGTCAAAGTTGACAATATATTACGAATTACAATTTATAGAATATTATAGTAAGGTATATAAACACAAAAATAAATTATTTAAATGTGTTTCATAAAAAAAATAATGACTTCTTAAAATTTTATCATTGATTCATCTATATCACTCTTAGTGATGTAACCATTCCTAGGAACATCATGTGATAATAATTAGACTATGATTTATCTAAAATATTCAATATATATTGAAAATGAATAAGGAACAACATAATTCTGTGAATTTTAGGGGTGTCCCTTTTTTGATTAAATTTTCTATAATAGCTGGATGAAAAATAAAAAATCCCATATTCAATATTTTTTCCAATATGTCATAGATAACAAGAAATAAGGTTTTCCACAAATTTTGAAATAAGATTATATGTCTATTATTTCCAAGAGTGTTTTTTATGTTGATGGAAAAGCTCAAATTCCATTATTATATCCCTTTCAAAAAGTGTATATAAAAAATTATAATTATTCATCTTTATATAGAAATTTTAGATATGGTGGGGAAAATTTATGAAGTAAATTTCAAATTCAATGTATTAAATTTAAAATTTTAAAAAATATTATTTTATATTATGAATAATTCAACCTAGGAAATCATTGATGACTCTATTAAGATAAATATTGTAGGGTTTATAAGAATGATATATTATTCCATGATATTTTATAATCTAGTAGAAACAATTATAAATAGGTTTGATCATAATATTTAATCATTAGTTAATAGATAGTATTTTAACCTTACTTAATTTAAAAATATTCTATCATTTTATAAAATGAAAGAAAATTATTCTCAAAAAAGAAAAAGGTGAAGTATATTTTAAGGACTAGAGAAAACTCAAATTTAGAAAAGATGGAGATGTAGAGTCAATTGAATCTAATTATGAAGAAAAAAATGAATATTTTATGAAAAATATTTATTATATAATTAAATAAATAAGTGGAAAATATAATCTATTGGAAAATTCCCCTAATGTTTAACAATTTTTAGATGATTTAACACTTTGACATAAATTTAAAAAGATGGTTTTTTTAAATACAAATAAGTTGAAGATGATGTGAAGCCATAAAAAATGAATTAGGGAAAGAGCTAAAAATAGGTAACCAAATATGGTGGACTAAATAAGTTGTAATCTATATTGAGAATTAGGGGTATAATGAGAAAAGAATGAGAATTTATCCCTCATAATGTGGAAAATTATAATGCGAATCTATTGGAATATTAATGAATTTTATCACTCAAAAAGTTGTATTGCATGATCATGAAGAGAATTTTTTGAATGTGGACAAAGAAATCCATAACACATACTAAATTTTGAATTATAATATTTTATTGATATTAACTTCAGACTCCATAAGGATAATAATTTTTTAATGATATTTTTTAAAAATAAGTTGAATGAAATGGTGTAGAATATTAAAAGGGAAGTTAATTGAATTTTTGAAATCCAAATTTTCAATTTAAATTTCATGAAATGGATAATAAAAAGAAATAACATTAGGAGAAAATTTCTATGGGATATGACGAATTGTGTGTGACCCAATGAAAGAATCATAATGATGATAACTTTTTGAATAATATAAAATACTAGTTCAAAAATGTGGATCAAAATAAGGATAAATCATCACATGTTAGTGAGAGGAATGTTCCAGAGAGGAAGGTTTATTTTTTTCATAAAAAATATAACATAACATGTTGACTATGGTATTTTAGGTTATAATGAAAAACATATACCAGTGTAGACCAAAATGATAATTGATAAATCAACTTATATATTAATAGAAGACAAGTATATCTCAATAAGTTCACTCCCCCCATAGAAAATTATGTAGAGGTTTATGGGTGGAAAACCAAAATAATATTCTAGGAAACATTATCATTATTTTTAAAGAATTATTCAGATGCTATTTATGGTAGTGTGGTTTTTTTAGAATGAAATTCATCTAAAGCTAGTTCATTATGTCACTTACTAGAAAGATGTATAAGTATAGGGGGAGTTATTCCAAGAATAATACACGAGACCATCAAATGAAAAATGTTTTGAATTTTAATTCATTACTACTGTAGCCCATATATAGGGTTTATTTACAATGGAATCTATAATTTGGGATGTAGACCATCCATTATAGTATTTTCCTCTTTGTATCACAGTATCATGATTTTTTTCATCTATAGGGATCAACACCCATTAGTGGTATCCCGACCCTCTCACCTATAAAAAGTCCTTATGATGGTTATGAAAAATCAAGGGGATTATATATATTTCATAAGATCCCTCTATAAATTATGTGTGACTTTAGTCAATTTCTCCATGGTGTGATTCCCATACACCATTCTATTACACCCTACAACTAGAAAACCATTGATTCATATGGTACACATTTCAAATAATAATGAATAAAAAATATCCCTCTCAAAACTCATCATAATAATGAGAACCATCCAACAATTATCTAATACAAATATATAATTTATAAAATTAGGCTTGAATAATCTCACCTGCAATATTACATTCTTTGGATAATAGCATAATATTTTTATACAATAAAAGGGTTCGTATCCCACTATATTCTAAAGTTGTTGGGGCCACTGGTTTTTCTTATCTAGGCTTTGGAACTCAGATATGTCCTACCATTCTGTGGTGTAGGAGTCATTGATGAAGCCCATGAATAGGAATTCTTGAGTTGGATTTCACAATAAATTAAAATCATATAATGGGGATCTCATGGAATGGAGATATAGAACTGATTCTCACATTTCTGACCAGGATCGCATCAAACATGGCCTCTAACAAATGGAGATCATATTGGGTGAGAACATGGATTATGAGAGAATTATATATTTGTTTTGCAAGAGGATTTAACTCATAGACATGTTGTTTGAATTAGAATAGTAATTTCATGAAATATCTAAATAGTTGTGGCTCAAATTTGGCGATCATAATATAGTGTTCTTTCATTCTTTTTTAAAAGAAAATAATAAACAGATCGAGGCTAACATTCCTATGGAGGCTGGTAGCTTTACTTGGGAACCTTAGGTGGTGGGGATAATGGTTCTACATCATTCTAAAGTCCTTCTATATTGTATAAACCCAACCCTGTGGGATGGATTCCCCACAAACCACTCCTCTATATTTAATTTTACAAACTGGGTTTTCTCTAAAAACATTAATCTCTTTTTGAATGAGATCCAGGTTAAAGGGATATCAAGTAATCCTTTATCTCTCTCAATCATGAGAGTTCCCTGAGTCACGAAGGCTCCTATTTTCCTTTCTATTTGGATTTATGGGACTCCATCATGTTAAATATGGTTGAATACTTGAGATATTTTTTTAGAGAGAGATGCATGTGTTGAGTATCTTATCCTACCACTTTTATTCTCTTCCATACAGTCAAAAAACCATCCTCTATTCAACATTGTGGACACATTATTATGTGTAAATTCCCATAAAAATCATTTCTAATGTGATTAAATGGAGTATCTCTCACCACCACCATAGGTGGGTCCCTAAAGAACAACATGGATTACATTAGGGAAGATCTGTTCATGAAGAAATTACCATTTCTTCAGAAAAGATGGTTGATATCACAAGGAAAAGATCTATTGTAATTTAGATATCAAAATTGACTTGTATAATGGATATTATAGATTAGATTATGGTTTTATTATCAAGGTTATGTCATGCATTGAATCCTCAGATCATTTTTTAATCAATTTTTATGGAGCATCATTTTCCAATAGTTTTCAATAAAAATTATGGGCCTAAATTGTGGCTTTTTATGGTGGTATTTGGCCTTATGTATGAGGATCCCATGTATCCCATTGTTTTTACTATGGTCTATGTTCTCAAACTAATTTCCCAAATCATGCCATGCATGATGGTACCATTCACCCTTTCCTTTAATGGAACAATTATAATGTATTATCCCATTATCTCTTCACATCTAACATTTTCTATATTCATGAATCGAAGTTTCCTACCTATTCATGATGTTAATAAAAGCATTCATGAATATTTTAACTACAGTGATCAATGGATAAATTGTTACAAAAAAATATGTGTACTTGGAATGCTTTTGCTCCAAAAGAAGAGTTAGAAAAGTCAATAACATCATGGGTTTCAATAGAAGAAGACTACCTATGGAATATTTTGAGATCCCATCAACCGGTGGAAGGGTTTATATCTTTCACATTGAGAGGATGGTTCGTTCGATCTCAAATCATATAAATAATTGGAAGAACCACTTTCTATCTTTCAAAGACCGCATCACCCTTGAAAAAATTGTTCTTACATCTATTCCAATGCATGTTCTGGCTATCCTCATTGTCCTGTTGTCAATTATCAAGATTATTGAGAAAATTGTTCCATCATTCAATTTTGATGATCATAGAATGGGTAGGTATCATTGGGATTCTTGTAGCAGCTTTTCTAAGATAGTGGAAGTATGAATTATCAATGTTCATAGTGTTGGGGACTCTATGAAATACCTCCAGGACAAACATGCATGGATTGTTTTAAAGAGAAGTTCCCCCCTAGGCCAAGCTGATCAGAGGGGAATAGAGAGGTGAAATATCCTCTCCAAAATTATTAGTGTCCTTTTTATGGAATATATTGAGGAGTCATCTTTTGGCACTAGGGAAACACAGTCGGTGGATGGTGGGGGTGTGGGGGGATTATATTCTTGGGGAATTATTAGGTTATAACACCCAGAGCATTTACATATAAATTTAATATACAATTCATGAAACATTATGACTGTAATAAACACCAATTTGTTATTACCTAACAAATTAAACATAAAATTTTCACCTCTATGTTTTGAATTTCGAAAAACTAATATACACGGTTTTTCTTATTATGATATTGAGAGTTTGATAAGACCAAAATAATTTTTGTGGAATGGAAACATTACCTTATGAATATTTGCCTACCCATATGAATTGTAATGAATAGCAAAAAATAGTATATTGGCCAAAAAATATAAACTTGTCTCATGAATTTATAAATACAATTTAGACATCTTAAGTGTGAAAAAAGATCATAGTATAAGTGTTAGTATTTTTGTATGTAATTAATTTCTTGAATTATAATTTTATGAATAAATAAATAATTTAAAATGGAAATGTATTTTCAGAAAATATAATCATAAATTATAATTTTTTTGGCTTATTGTTATAGAATAATTCTACGGTACCTTTATTAATTTATAATGTTGTTATAAAATGAGTTATAATATTAGTGGTCTTTTTTAGAATATATTTTTATTTTATATAAAAATTAAATTAAATACATTTAAAAAATTACAAAAAATAGACTTCATTTTGGCATTATAAGCATCTGAAAATGGTTAAGGATATTTTATTTTATTTTTCTAAAATAAATGAATTTTGTGTGAATAGTAAAATATGATAGTTTACGATAAATGTTAAATACTTGATTTATTGGGTCATAAGTGATGTAAGGATGATGTAAGCCCACTATGATCAAAATAACATTAGTTGTTTTACTATTAGGGGTCACATTAAACAACAATATCTATTTTTTTGTGGGAATTATTAAAATAATGAACAAAATATTCAAAATTCTCTCCCCTCCTCCACTATAAACCCCCCTCACATACTCTTCTCTTATCTCCTCTAATGCACTGTTCCATGTATGATATAGGACCAATTAACCTTACTTAGTCACTCCACACTTACATCAGATCTTTATATTTCCAAATGGCCAAAACCTCTCCCCTAAATAGGCTCTTAATGATGATTACTTCAAGTGGTAAACATATTTTTTCATTTCTTTCCATTCATGTTCTCTTTTATATAGTATCTGTTAAAAGTTTTCATACAATGATATTCTTTCCATATTATTGTATCCATATACAATTTTATTTCTCTTTTATGAATTGGTTCCCTCTATCCTCTATCTTTTTAATGTTTTCTAAAATAATGTTGAATTACCATATGCTGTGTAATATTCATCTCAAAATCCATCTCTTTTTCAAGCACTCTTATTATGTTATTGTCTTTCCATTTAAACTGGATTATGTTGGAATATTTCATTCCATAACCCCCTTATATTCAAGATTTTTTATGAATTATAATATTCCCTTTTTCACTCCTCAAAAATTTTTCTGCTATTTTCAGCGACGTCGTTAGGTTGCCGAATTTTCATAAAGGATTTATCAACATTTATTTTATTTTGAGTTCCTTTATTTTGTTTTTCCTTCATCACCTTATTTCATCCATTTGATGTAATTAATCTAGTATCATAAATGAAATTTATTGTTTTCATGATAAATTAATAATTCATAATCATCTCTCCTATCATATTCTATTATAGAATAAATAAAAATACCATCTAATATGTGCTAACTTACCACATTCTAGGACGATGGGCTTTCAATTTATATTACTGTGTTAAATTCCAGTAATGAAACAATTATTATAGTTTAACCAGAATGTAATATTTTTATTATATATCATCTAGGGTTATTGAATCTTTTTTACACATGGTTTTGATTTATAATGAAACATGATTATGTGGTGTTCAAAAACCACCAATTTACCCAAACAACAATCATGAAATAATTTATATAAAGATTCATTTACACTCCAAGTAAAAATTGAAATATATGACCATTTAACCTTTTAGATGTTCACTAATAAAATATAACTTCAATTTGATACCAAAATCTTCTTTTTACATGATTCTACATTCATGTATATAAGTACACAGATCATGAATCAAACAGACACGAAAAATGAAAATGAACTTCTTAACCCATCAAAAAGACAATGAATGAACTTAATAAAGTTATAATAAATCAATTACTTGTTGAAAGGGTTATGGAAATCATAATTAATGAATTTAAATTGGTTATCCAAGACAATTAGACCATGTGTAGAACACTATCAGACATAAGGTAAGGGGTTTCTTCATCTCACATCCATTTTTTTGAGATATTCCATATTCACAAATAATACATGTGCATAGTGCATGTATAATGTCCATTTATGTTTCAAATCATGAATCTATTTATTTTCATTATATTCAATGTATAATTTAATGATTAATAATTATAGGGAATATGATTCAATTTATTACAACATTCTAAGTATTTTCTTCCCAAACCTCTCTTTTACTTTTGAGTGCTCTAATTATATGCTCATCTAAATGATATTTTTATTAATATCCACTACTCAAAAATTATGTGATAATGTTCTATTTATTTGTACCAAAAATAATCATTCTTTATTTAATGGGTTGTTTCACATTTTAAAATGAACGTTCAAATTTATTTTAGACATACAAGCCCGATTCAATGGAATTTATCAACTTCTTACCTATTTTCAAGATAACTCCATAACCTATTTTAATATTGATTTATCATTATAAAATAAAATAAAATTACATGAATGTTTTTTCGGTTTATTTATGGTTTTTTAAATTAAATCTTCCTTTTCACTTTAAATTTTCTTTAATTAATTTCATACACCGCACTAAAATGATTTAATTATAAATCTTCTTTAAAAACACTTTTTACTAGATTTATCTTCAGGGGGACATAAGTTTTGCATAAAATGTAATATCAATGTCCTTAAATTTTCTTTTCGAGGATATAAACATTTAAAACCAGATATATGAATAATAAAATTTATTTTCTAAAAGAACTCTTCGTTCTAAGGTAAAATGGATTTTTCTTATATCACTTTAACATTGATGAGATATATGACATGTTCACTACATATTCATTGCATGTGGAGTGTGTAAATCACATTGTTACATCCTATCAATTGTCTCCTTGTTCTCATGATATTCGAAGGGATTATTATTTGAATATTTCATGGTGTAATGGGACACTTTAGAATGTTTATTGATGATTTCGTCTTGAAATTTTCAACGGTATAATTTAAAAGTATATTATCTATGTCAACATAATTGTGGAATATTGTACTTAGTGGAGGATTCAGTCTTATTATATCATCTAATATATTTAGTTTAATATATTATGATTTTATTTAATGTGTATTTTCTATCTTAAAACCACTCACCAATTTACTCTAAATTGTATTTGTTTATGATTATTTTTCAGGTGATGTTATTTACATTTCATATGTTGGTTTAAATATTAATTTATGTTTTATTTATGTTTATTCCCATTCATATAAGTAATGAATTGGAGTTATAAATTTCTAGATTCCACCCACTATAGACCCTCGATGCATCAGTTGGTCTCATGAGACAAACCATGGTCCTAGAACAAGGATTTGACAAAATTATTATTTATGATTTTTATCGGGGCCTTAATAATTTTTAGGCATCTTGGCCAAGGCCTTAATGGTGTATTTTAGAATGTCAGACATATAAATTTATTTCATTATGAATCCTGTTATTGAATGTTCATGTGGTTATTCAACTAGAATAATACCCATTAATATTTTTTATTATAGCATTATTTACTCAGCTAATCTGCCTTCCTTAATGTGTTCATGTTTATTTTTTTAGAGGAATGTGTTTTTAATTATTCACCATGCATATTGTTGATGATTATGATTTCTTATTTTTTATTTCATACTCATAATGAGTGTTTGAGCTCGCATACTTTTTATATGTTTTTTTTCTCAGGACATGAAGATATTTTTTATGATTGACCTACAAGGATAATCTTAGAGTGGTGGTTGTAACCAAAAAACTTATATGTTGTGTTTATTTTGAAGTTACAATGTAGAACATATGTATCTATCTGGTTTCCCAAAACTAACAAGTTGCTCATTCCTTATATATTTGATTCCATGTAATCAAGAAAATTTATTAAAATAATGCAATGGCTGCAAGATATGGGGGTTGGGGCGTTACAGTTGGTATCGAAGTATGTTTAGTAGAAAACATAGAAACAAGATATAAAAAACGTAGATTAGTTAACAGAATCCATAGATAGACATTGGGGAAAAGAATACAAGGAAGTCCTAGAATTTTAGAACGGGTTAGATTAGGTGGTTAATCGAGAAAATACATATCTGTGTGGATACAAACAAGTTGAGGTGGATCTGGAAAAGATATATCTAGGGGTAAAAACCAAAAACACTGCATCAAGTTTCACTCTTATGGTAAATAGTTCGCGTCAACACGCCTTGTTACACTCTTGGTCCGACACTCCCTGGGATATGTTTTGGGGAATTCATAAGATTATTACAATCAATTAGGAATGATTAATGCCCCCAATGTAAAAAAGTATATGGTTCTTGGATTTACGATGTGTGTTATACCACGATTAGATATATACGGAGTATATAATTTTATGAACTAATAAATAATATGGAATTGATAATAATTATATAATAGAAAAAGGAATGAAAACCTCAACAGTCAATGAGATGAAAAAAGTAAGAATGTTCATATCTTTGATGATCTTAAGCCATCATTTCAAATGAATATTATCTCCCATGTATCCTTGTCATATAAATAAAATAGTATCATGTATTGACATGGTATGTAAATTCTTCTCTGAATCATATAGAATTAATGGAACGAAAAATAAGGATAGGATGAAAGGAAAAAACATGGTTAAAGGGAAGAAGGGAATGATCTTTTTTCCAACATGTGATAATTGTGTATAGAAACACCTTGGTATATTATTGGTAGGAAAAGAGTTTTCTCCATGTATGTAAAAATGACACCATGATCATAATTTCAAGATAAGGATATAATTTTCTTATATTCAATTCTTCATCTGCAAGGAGATGGGACACAATGTTAATCAATGGCCTAAAAAACAAACGAATATACCCCAAATGATGATTTTGGATAATTATAATGTCATTATTCTAACATAGATGAATTAGAATTATTAATATGTCGTTTCAAGGATCATGTAATTCGATTATTTTGTTAGTAATGTACTAATTGTATGAATTATGAGATATATAATGATTGTACTGCATTACAATTTCAGTAAGGATTTTAGTTTGTATTATTAATGGTACAAAGTAAAAGTGATTCAGTAAAAACATAAACATTTTAGGAAAAAAATATTGAGGGAAACACAACCCATGATATATTTCTAATGTTGAGATAATGATGAAGAAATCATTGATTCAGATATGTACTAACTACCTTGGAATAGATTATTGACTTTTTAAGAAGTTTTCTATACTACCATCTATGGAGTTTAGAGAATTTTGGATTTAAGTAATATATCCTATAAAAAATATCTTACTTAATGAATGAGGAAAAATGAATTATTCCAATATGGTTTATATGGAAATTCAATTTATTTCCATATTTCAGGAGGATACATGATTAAGTTATTCACATGTTTGTATTGTGAATTTAGGGTTGTTTTTTGTTGATTAGGTGTTAATGATAAGTTCATTTATATATTTAAAGACCTTCATTACAATGTGTGTTATCATTAAATTTTAAAATTTTAAACCATTTTTGAAATGGTTTATGTTGATCATAATATGGGGATTTAGAGTTTAATGTCACAATATGATGGTTTTATTATTCATTCATTACTATTTTGTCTAATTAGTATTTGTTTTCTTATAGTAATTGTTTCATTTCACTTTCCACATATTAATAGGATATAATTACCATATTATTAGTGGGGGTTTCCCACAAGGAAATTTTCAATTATCAACCATTATCTTTTCAAATTCAATTTCAAATTATGATGACAATATTTTTGTAAGGATGGGAAAATGAAACACCCTAAGAATTTAAAAAAAATTAATAAAGAACTCGTAAAACACTAAGACTCTAAAAGAAACCACTTAGTTATAACCTATCCATGTAAACATGATATTTCTACCATTGTGTTTGTAATTTTGAAAAACTAACATACACAGTTGTGTTCAGTAAAATATTTTGAGTTCAATATGACAAACTTAATTTTTGGTGAATATTAACATAACCATAGGGGTATTAATTATTTTTAATAAATAGTAAATAGGACAATATATATATATATATTCCATGAATGTATAAATACAATTTATACATCTTAAAAGTGAAAATTTATTCAAAGTATAATTATAGGTATTTTTCCATGTCCTTAATATCTTAATTAAAATTTTAGGATTAATTTAACATTTTTAAATGTAAATTTATTTTCATTAAATATAATCATAATTTTTTATTTTAATGTATTATTGTTATAAAGTTATTTTATGGTACCATGATTAATTTTTAAAGGTGTTATAAAATGAGTAATAGTTTTAATGTTGTTTTTTGGTAAAAAATTATGATTTTATTTAATACTTAAATTTAAAAAAAATAATCCAACTATTTTTAAAAATTGGAATTCATTTTGGAATTATAAATTTCAAAAAAAAATTAGGTTGAATTTTTTATATTTTTCTAAAATACATGAATTCTGGGTTAATAGTAAAATACCATAATTTGTGAGAAATGCTAAATACCTGATTTATTGGATTAAAATGGATGCAAGGATGATATAAGCCCAGTAGGTTCAAACTAACCTGAAATTATTACTATTAGGGTCACATAAAACCAAACTGTTGGTTTACCTAATAGAATTAATAAAATAATGAATAAAGTATTCAAAATTCACCCCTTTGCTCAACTATAAAAACCCCATAACTTTCTATTCTCTTCACTCCACTAAATTCTTATTCCCTGTATAATATCATCTCAAATACCATTCTTTAGTCACTCCCCACGTCCACAATCTATTTGGATTTCCAAAATACCAAAACCTCTCTTCTATGGTGGCTCTAAAAGAAAATTACTTCAAGAGGTAAACACCTCTTTTCATTTCATAACATTCAAGTTATCTTTTATGTGGTATTTATTTCAGGTTTTTATATCATGTTATTATTTCAATATTATTCTTGTCTATAAAATATTCCATGAGTCTTTTATGAATGGGTTCCCCTAATACCCTCTATTTTTAATGTTTTCAAAAACCATGTTGCATGGTCGTTATGCTGTAGATTTTTCTTCTTAAAATCTCTCTTTTTTTAATTACACTAATTTTGTTATTGTTATTTCATTTAAATTGTATATTGTTGGGATATGTCATTCCATATATCCCATACCCTTCAGATTCTGTATGAATGAGGAGATAACATTTTTTCTCATCAAAATATTTTATGAAATTTTAAGCAATCTTTTTGGGATGTCAAAATTTTGTTCCGGATTTCTCAATTTTTTTTATATTTTGTGTTTCTTTATTTTCTTTTCCATTCCTCAACCACTTTCATAAAAATTTAGTGATAACTATAGTATATTAAATGTAATTTAATTTTTTCTTGATAAATGAATAATTCATTATCATCTCTCCTTTCCTATTCTTTTATACAAAAAACGAAAACACCATCCGAGATGTTCTAATTTTACACCTTCAAGGATGATGGGATTTCAGTTTCTATTTTTGTATTCAATTCCAGTAATTAAACCAATACTATGGTATATTATGACTATAATATATATATTATCTAACATATATGCTTCTTATAATTTTTTTGAACCAATGGTTTTGATTTATAATCCAAATTGAGTTTGTGGTGTTCAAAACCCACCAATTAACCCAAACATTTATTATTAAATAATTTATATAATGATTCATCTACACTCAAAGAAAAAAATGAAATTTATAATAATTTAAACATTGTGATTTTCACTATTAAAATACTTCATTTATTGTAGATAGAAATCCTTATTTTACATGACTCTCCATTTATGTATATAAGTATACCGATCTTGAAACAAACAAACCCGAACAATGAAATTGAACCTATTAACCAATAAAAAGGCCATGAACGAACATAATGTTGTTATAATAAATCAATTACATGTATAATAGGTTATTTATAAAATAATTAATTAATTTAATTTGGTTATCCATGACACTAAGACCAAGTGAAGTACACAATCAGACTTAAGGTATGGGGTTTCTTAATCTCAAATCCATTTTTTGGTGAAACATTATTTATTAACTACTACTACTTGTGTATGGTGTATGTATACATTTCATTGATGATTGAAATAATTAATATCTATATATTCATTATATTCAACGCATCATTTAATGATAATTAATTTTGGGGCATATGATTCGATTGATTACAACATTTTAATTATTTTCTACCTGAACCTCTATTTTTATTTTGATTTTCTTATTTTCTGGTCACGTACATAGAATTTTTTTTCTTATGTACAACTCATAATTTAATTTTTTATTTTCTATTTATGTTTCCTAAATATAATCCTTAATTTAATGGGGAGTTAAAGGTTTTAAAAGCCACATTATAATTTATTTCTAAAATTCTAGGCCAATTCTATTTAATTTTTCTAATTATTACCTTCATCCAAGAGAAATATATAAGCTATTTAGGCCATATTTATCTTTTTAAAATCAAAAATTTTAACATGGAAAATATATTATGGTAAATTCTTGGTTTTTAAAGAAAAAATTTCTTTTCACATTAAATTTACTTTAATGAATATCTTAAACTAAACTATGATGTTTTAATTATAATGATTCTTCTAAAACAAATTTTACATGATTTCACTTTATTGGGACATCACCTGTGATTAAAATGTAATATCAATGTCCTTTATATTTTTATTCTAGAATATAAATGTTTAAAAACAGTTTTATGAATAATAATAAATATTTTCTAAAAGAACTCTTCATTCCAATGTAAAATGGATTTCTCTCATCTCAATTTAACTTTTATGATACATACACCTTGTTCACTAATTATTCATCACATGTGGTGTATGTAATGTATTGTGGAATATCATTTCAAGAGTATTCTTATTCTCAATATATTCTAAGTGATTTTGATTTTAATATTGCAGGATGGTATTGGACACTTTTGAAGATTTAAGGATCATTTCCTCAAGAAATTTTCAATGGAATCATTTAAAAGTATCTTATCCTTGTCAACATACTTGTTGAATATTGTACTTCATTAAGTTTTATCTATAATTAAATCTTCTAACATATTTATTTTAATGGTTTATGATTTTTTTGACTATGGATATGCTATGTTAAAAACATTCACTGATTTACTCTGAAAGGTCATTTTTTATGATTGTTGTTCAGGGAAGGTTATTTATATTTCATATGTTTATTTGAATATGAATTTATATTTTATTTATATTTATTCCCATTAATATAAGGAATTCATTAATCTTAGAATGTTTCTGGTGGGTCCCACTATAGCCCCTTGATACATCAGTGCATCTCATTAAAAATACTATGGTCTAGACATGAGGACTTAAAAATGAATATTTATAGTTTTGGATGAGGCCTTAAAAATATTTAGACATATTGGACGACGACATGATGATATATTTTAGAATACTCAGTATATTAATTTCTCTCATTATAATGCTAGTAACTAACATTTCATTTGGTTATCCAACTAGTAGAATACCCATGGTTATGTTTTATTATGACATTATTTACACAGCTAATATTCCATCCTTAAAGTGTTAATGTTTAGTTTTCATTGGTAGAGTAATGTGTTTTCAATAATTCACCATGCCTATTATTCATGTTTATGATATCATCATCTGTTTTGCTTACAGTTACTGTGTGTTTGAGCTCAACACTTTCTTATGTTTCAATTTTTCAAGACATGAAGAAGTTTTTTATTATTATTTTCCTTCAAGGATATTCTCAGTGTGGTGGATATTACCAAAAAACATATATGTTGTATTTCTTTTCAGGTTGTAATGTTGAACTTATATATGTATCTATATTTAAAAAACTACTGAACTACTCGGTCCTTCTAGATTTTATTCCTTATAATCATGTCAATGTATTAAAATAATGCAATGGATCTAGGATATTGTGGTCAGGGCCTTACATAGGTAGTTGTCAAGATTGCGTTTATGGGGATTCATAAACAAGGTATCTCGTTTTCCTAGGCAAACTACTACCCCTACTTTATTGAGTTAATTCCGGACCATAACCTAAATTATATTTATAGTAGAATCATTTTATCAATGGACCTTTATAATCATGTTTTTATTGGAGTTTCATATGGAGTATTCTTCACAAAATCATATACGAACTATATGAATTGGATCATTTTCCACATGGGAAGAGGATGTATACTTTAGTGTAGATAAATTCCTATTAAATGTAATTTTATCATATAAAAATTCTAGAATGAGGCACTCTATACAGATGAAGAAATCAGGATGAATATGTTATCTTGGAGTTGAGGTGAATCTTTTTCTCCAAACACATGGAGAAGACTATAGATCACCTTATATTCAGTAGAGAATGGGAGTTGGCTAGTTGGATCATATTTGGAATTACCATGTATGGGGTGAAGGGGAATACTAGTTCCTCTTTTATTCATTATTGGTTCAACGGAATGTCATTTAATCTTCTAGGGGATATTGTTTGGTCCAGTATTGTATATGAAGATATTGGTGCTTTTGGAAAGATATAAACTAAGAATGTAATGACAATATCATCGGTTCCCAGGTGGACTTGCAAACCAGGTCACATTGCCACATCATTGACCAGGTAAGGCTCTTAAAATATTGGGTACAATATGCTACATTATGTAGAATGGTCCACCATGTAATCCACATCCAGACACAATGAAGAGAATATTCTCATGAGCAGTTGGTTGGGTGAAGGATTTATAATAGTGGTTTTAAGCATACCAAATATGGATCCAGACATCTTAGTCTCATGCATGGAGGCAGGGTTGTCTGAGACTCCAATGGATTGGTGGTTTTCACATTCAAAAATTTATATGGTGCGGGTGACTCGCATATTGCTGAAGATAAATCTCTCCTAGATGGGCTTAAGGATTTCTGTTTTATGGCTATATCATTTAATTCCATCAAATAATATTTTTTCTTCTCATCAAGTTATTATAGGGAACAATTATCATTCCATATTCGATAATATACATCATCTGAAAAAGAAGGGGACTCATCAACCAAGATGACAAGACCAATACATCAAGAGTAGGAAACAAAGTGGATGACTTTTTGGATTTAAATAATAATAAAGGTAATTAATGTATAATATTTTCTAGTTTGGGATCCCTCCAACCATCGTGTACAAATATGGTTTGCACTGATGATGGTGGCATGGTCTATTTTAGACCACCCTAATCATGTTATCTATAAGGTCGATTAACAATATTTCTTAATTTTTATAGATATTTAAAATATAAAATAATGTAAATGAGGACATATTTTTGAAACAGACTTTTATCATCAAAATCATAAGTGATTTAAAGATCACCAGACAAAGAATAATGAAAAAATATAAATCTACTTTAAATTAATTATCCTACAATCTCTCGTAATTTGGGTGAGAATGTTAAAAAAATCTATGTGATAGATATATTGGTAATCTATGATATACGATCCTTGATAAAATAATTATGTATGATTATTTGAGATATTTTCCTATCTGTAATTGAGAAATATATTATATCTCTGAAATTTTTTGGAAAAAAAAATGAGATAAGGGTTATCAAAAAGGAGTATAAATTCAGTATTCTAGACCACATGTGATTATAAATAATATCATATATGGAAATATGAAAGAATTATTTGCCATGGGTGATCTATAATTTACAACATTCATTGATAAATTCATTTTTATGACCAAAATTTTGTCTATCAATTACATAGTAGAAGAAATGTTTAGATGGATAGAACGATTTTAACTAAACATTTGATCTAATGTTTTTTTCTATATAGAAGTTAAATGTAAAATTGTATGACTATAGAACTTGTGTATTTAGTGTTCTGAGACATATATGAAACCATATAAGATTTTGAAGAAAAGAATATGAACCATTATGTATTTTAATATTTTTTACAGTATGTTATGATGGTAAAAAATAGTAAAAATAGAAAATTTGGTAAAAAGAAGTACGAAGTGATCATCAAGGGATATTTATTAAATTTAAGTGTCCTAAAATACTGAAATAAAACAATAATAATATGGTTGAATTTAATTTTATGAATATTATTGAAAATACAAAAATATTGTTGAGATAATTGATGTCGATTTTTTTATTCTGAAGTAGATAACATTAATATTTCTATAAAAATGAAAAAATAGAAAGTTGGAAAGGATTTATAAATTTTTTATAATGAATCATCAATATCCATTAATGAATATAATGGTTCTATAATTTATTAACTGAAATTTTATAAGATAAAAACATATTAAATTATAAAATTTAATTAAAATACAAATGGATCGAGTTCAAACATGAAGGAAATTGATAAATGAAGATGAAAAAACCAAAATAAAACATATTGAGCATCAAATAGTAATTGAAGTAGTTGAGAATGATTAGTGGATATTGTCTATTAATAAAAAAATGATCAAATTGAGGTGAAATCTGAATTGAAAATTCATATATGTTTGTTCAATTAGAATGTAATTGAAAACATGTGGGGTTTTATAATCAAATTGAATGAGAATAGTGAAATGATAAGAAACTATACTCCTAGATGTAGGGCATCGATTTTGATGTAATATTTTTTTGTGTTATATTGGATATAGAATATTATAATGTTCATGGAAGTATAATCACATTAATATTATATGTCTTTTTCAAATGGATGTGATGTATTCCTTTCTAAATGGTGGAATAGAGGTATATGTTTTTACTGAAATTCGTTAGGGTTTTTTGTTAGAAAATAATGGATTCTTGGTAATTTTGTAAAATATATAATTGAATGAATGAAAAAGAACCAATATCATGGTATTTTAATATTAATGGTAATTTGAAGGGTGTGAATTTTTAAAATGAATGGATGATAAAAAATATGTGAAATATATTTACATAGGTACTACAACTTTCAAAGTATAAGCAGATGAAAATTTTCATTTAAAACTAAAAAGGGTACAATATTGTGTAATATTTTTTAATAGATGAAAACAAATTGGTACTTAAATTCGTAAAGTGATAATATATTTGATGGGATCTGAAATTGAGCATAAAAATACTTATATATTTTTATCACAAGGAAAACATTTTTGAGATGTTTTGATAAATATTAAGATGTATTATTAAAAATAAGTCCCAACAACCACTTATATTGGATCTAAGTTAATAAAAATAATGATAGATGTAGTTTTAATAAAAAAAATCAGATCAATTAGGGGAAGCTAGATTTATCAGGAATACAATATAACTAGATATGTCTTATTTAATGAAACATTGTGAAAGATTTTTGTATGATTTCGATAATTCATATATTTTTTATTATGAAATAACTATTATTTTTATAAAGTTAAAATTTAATTATGGGTTAATATATAAAAATAGATTATTTTAAAAAATTTGAATATTTATTGATTAAAATTGGGTAGGTGGCTGTAATAATTGAAAATTAAAATTTTAGTGGATCATTATTCTTCATGAAGTCAATATGAGTTGGGTTAGAAAAGATAAATATTCACAGAAAAATAAATCAATCTAATGGGTGTATGTACCTAAAACACATGCATATAAAATGATAAAATGAATTGATTTTGAATAGGAGGAACTGCTATTTGAGACAAAGTGTGTAATGACCAAAACTATAGCAGCCCAGATCCAAGGTTTAACATTTTTACATTATCATAGAATCAATGAATAAAATTCCAACGGAATAATTATTTTTTTAGTTTTGTAGAACTATATACTTACATTATCCCCATTTTACATTGGTCGTAAAAAATTATACAAAACAAATTCATAAATATTATATACTTGAAAACTCATTTAATGATTTCCTCTTTATAACATGTGGAAAAGAAATAAAATATGTATGAGATAAATTTATAATAAAGGGTATGTTTAGAAGAATATTTCATTGTTAAATATTAATAATTATCATGTAAAAGTAAATAATTGAATAAAATTTACCTTTAACAAACATGACTATAAATTTACGATAAAAAATAGTCAATATAGAAACAAAATAATTAAGAAAATCTGAAATATAATCAATAAACATAGAACAGAATGAATATGTAGGTAATTTCAAAGAGAAAATATCATCTCTAATTCTTGTAACTGAATTCTAAATGAATATTATTAATTATTTTAGTTCAAGTTTTCTTAGTACATGATAAATTTAACATCATAATATATCCTCAAGATAGTTTGAATCTACTGGGTGAAAACACATTTGAATTTTCCAAAAGATTCATGTCATGAGACTATTGACGTACCAAGGTGAAATATATAATGATGTCCAACCTAATTCATTCATGTAAAAAATCCTTCCTCACATTACAATTATATAATTAAATTCATAAAATGTGATCCTTATAATCAAGTATCTATTTTGATTAATGTATATGGATATAACAACATTTACTTCATTAATCGAATAACAATAAATATAAAAACTATATTTAAAAACAATACTTGTACTACGAAATATTCATATATATCATACAATTATATTGTAATGTCCCAAACCTCTCTGGTCAATTCTTTTGTGGAAATTTGTCGTATGAGGTGTTAAGGGAGGCCAAGGTGACTTGTCCCCAACACATTTCCAATTTTCCATTTCTGTGAACTGTTCCGTCAGTGAATAGTTCCAACGGTAGATAGTTGTGAATAGTGTAATGGTGTCCTTATGTGAATAGTGTCATTGGTGACCATCGGTGAATAGTTCCATCAGTGAGGTTCCAACGGTATCCCCTCTTTCCATTTACAAATTTCAAATTCTATGAAGAGTTTCATCAATGAATAGTTCCATCTGTGAGGTTCCAATGGTGATCTATTTACTTTTCAAATTTTCCAAATCTAGGAATAGTTCCATCGATGAATAGTTCCATCAGTGGGGTTCAATTGGTGACCACTTTCCTTTTTCAAATTTCCAATTCTATGAACAATTTCATTGATGAAGAGTTCCATCGGTGAGGTCCATCAGTAACCTCTATTTCCCTTTCCAAATTTTGAGTTCATGAACACTGTTTCTAGAATGGTGAGGTTCTATCGTTAACCTCTATTTCCTTTTCCAAATTTCGAGTTCATGAACAGTGTTTCCGGAATGGTGAGGTTCAAATGGTAACCTCTATTTTCTTGGCGAAATTTTGAATTTTTGAATAGTTTTTCTAGAATGGTGAGATTATATCAGAAACATCTATTTCCTTCTCCAAATTTTGAGTTCATGAACAATGTTTTTAGAACGTTGAGGTTCTATCAGTAACCTATATTTTATTTTGAAAAATTTGAGTTCATGAACAGTGTTTCTAGAATGGTGTGGTTATATCGATAACCTCTATTTACTATTCCAAATTTTGACTTCTTGAATAGTGTTTCTAGAACGGTGAGGTTCTATCAACAACCTCTATTTTCTTTTCCATGTTTTTTTTGTGAATAGTGTTTCCAGAATGGTGAGGTCTATCGGTAACCTCTATTTTCTGTGCCAAATGTTGTGTTATTGAATAGTGTTTCCTGAATGGTGAGGTATATCAGTAACCTCTATTTTCTTTTCCAATTTTTGAGTTCGTGAACAGTGTTTCTAACTTCCTATAGTTTCTATCCTTTGACGATTCCTTTGACCTAAAATTCGTTTAAAACCTTATTTTATAGACTCTAAGGCCGATTGAAAGGTTATAACTCCTATATTAATTTACCCTGAGGCTCGAAATATTTTGTTTTCAACATTGTCAATCCCCGTGGATTAATTTGATCCGCTTTTAATGGAAAATCCAGTGAATATTAAACCACTACTCTTTTAAATATTCTATGGGATGATATATCTTCCTCCCTTGTTCTTCCTCTTTATTATTGGCAATGCGATGCTCGAACATCCCATTTCATTCTATAGGGGATTTGAATCAAAATTTCCTCAAATGATTTTTTCAGCTCTTTTTTATGCAACCAAGCAATATCGATCAGCCATCAATATATTTTATGTTCAATCTCCACTATTTTGGGTTCAAACCTATCTTTTTCCCCTCAAACTTTTATGGAATGATACCTCATTGTTCTCAGTGGAAATTTCTTTGGTGTTGACTATTGGGGTGGTGTCTATGTATCCTTGGGTGGATACAGTTGTCACAGGGGGAGGAGACCATAACCCGTTGTGTGGCCCATTCTTGTATAAATATCATCAAGAACTTTTTTAGGGTGGGGATTCATTGATTCTCTTTTTTGTTATGTGAAACTGTAGAGTTAGCATGTTTTATCCCACTAGGTCACAATGGAATTGACCTAATAAATATTTGAACTGGATAAATAAAATGATATTGATCTTATGATATTGCCTCTTGTTTTTCTAAATAGTGTGATACCAATTCATATTTTGATTAGTATTTCGTTCATGATGGAAATTGGTAATGAACGTAAAGCCGTAATATATTGATAATCCCTTTGATAAAGATAAAGCGATGTGTGAATGAATCTGATAGATGTTTTTGAAATTTGATGTTAATCATATTGACGAAGTAAGCATGTTTAATAAATTTTTGATAGCTTACTGGTTAGGTTTACCAAATAGGAACCTGCAAATAATAAACCAGTTAATCCAAGATGGTTAAAAGAACAGGTTGTTTGATAAAAAATAATTCCTTGTAGGGTTTTCAGTTACCATATTTCTTGTATATGGGCAAAGTGCCCAATTTTTATGATGTTTCTTTTTCTTGCTGCCTATGTTGTGATGTGATCTTGGATTGCTGTTGTGATATGGGGGGGGGGGGAATGGGGACCTATTGGTTGATTCCACAATTGACGCCTAGAGTGGCGAGATACATCAGTTTATGCATGTGGGTATCAGGAAGGACACCAGGGACAATGGAATGGGATGGATGCGATTGTTGGATGCTTTCTATTTTGATATTTGTTGATTATCTATTTTACATTTCCCCACCACCAAAGGTAGCTGGTCTTGCTTAACCTTCTCTCGAAAAAGGCTAATACTCATGGGGTATGCCACGTGCTTTCCATGATTAGCTTCTCATGGGGGGATGAGTCTATGATCTTTCTATAGGTATCAATGAATCGACATGTAGTACATCTATTCACCGTATTGAGCCGCCTTATGTTTAGTAGCATAGAATGTTTTTCTATAATTCTTGGAAATCTGGGAATGTAAATTTGAAATGAATAATCGAATAAATGGTGTTTACCCATGGGGTTAGAGTTTGCTATAACAAAATGTTGAGGTTAAAATTTTAAAGGGACAGTGGACTTTTGGTGTGATGCTAATGAAATATAATGTGGAATTGTTAATGGTTAATTAATGTTTAAAGAATTAATTAACTTAAAGTTGAAAAAATAAAAAGGGAATGAAGTAATGTAATAAATTCACTTTAAATGGTTGCGTGCTTATAGGGTAATTAGTCTTAGAAGTGGCATCCGGGAGTCTGAGAAATATAGATACAGTTTACTCTAAGACTAGGTTATGCACACAGTGTGGTTGTTTGATATAGTATATTCTATACTTTTTGTGTTTCTAAACTCTACTCCACCCCATCAGTAAGGGAAACAGATACCCCGGGGATTCTGATCCCCAGAGCGGTGATTTCTACAACATCTCCGTTGGAGGATAGATGGATGACTACCATATTTTTTCCCACACAAATCTATTTGTAGTTACTTGTGATGGTAAGAACAAGGTTTAGATTTCCCCTTATATATTTGTAGAGGGCTTTAATGGCCGGGCGTTATTCACAAACACATATTCTGGATATAGTTTCCTATGGACTACTATAGGTGTGACGTGTATAGTATGTGATGGTTTGTGGATCCTTACCCAGTGTATGTGCTATAATGGCTTGAGATATTATACTGGACATATGATACACATTGTGCGAGCTGTGGTGGCTCCCAGAAACTACCTGGTAACTTCTTGTGTGGACATGGTGGTGTGGTTGCCCGTGGTTCATGTTGTGGTGTTTCACTTATGAGTCTACATGCATTCATTTTTTGCAAGAGATGCTTAGGACGTGTGATGTTGTGGTAATGAGGCAAACTAGTGGCAATGTAGAAGTGCAGTACCTGTGATATTCTTTATTATATTCTCTTGTATGCATTACTTGGTGAGAGTAGCAATGGTGAGGCTGGGAAAATAGTATACCAATTTAGGTAACGAGATAGAATCAATTTTTGGTCACTTTGATTTAACATGATCTCTTTACTTTTTCATGAGAGGCTTCAGGTAGGATCATACTGATTATACTGTTATAGTCACCCTTTGTATATATATATTGTTTTTCAGGTCACCTAGATTAGGTTGGTGATCAAGCTGGTTTCTACTCACTTGGGGTTGCACAAGCTATTCAAGATTGTGGTGCCTACTGTTTTTACTTTCTTTTGGGTACTTATAGTTTTCCCCTTTCCATTGTAGTAGTTTTTTTATGACATTTCATATGTGTAGTTGGGATTTATATTATATTTCAGTCTGGTTTTGAGTTGGTTGGTTTATATCTTTTATCTCTCTTTTTCATGTGTTCTCTAAGAGGTCAATGCCTCCAATCTATGTGTTTACTATACCCTTTGTGCCAGTCGCCTACCTGGGGCCTACTAGATGCAGGACTCAGGGGTCATTTTCTCCCATCTCACATTGCCATCCTATGAGGGGTGCACTGTGTCGGGAGGGGTTCATGGAAGAGTGGTATCAATTCCAGGTTGAGGGATATGATGGAGTTTGGAGTTAGGCATAGATGAGGTTGCATGGGTTGGTAGGAAAACAATGTCATTCATGTTTAGCATGTGAGGTAAACACTGAAGACCGGCTGAGACATAGGCATTTAGGTCCCCCTATGATCTGATGTAGGGACCTTTAAGATTACAATGGAAACTAAATGAGGTGATACAAGATTCATGGTCGAGCATTAGTAAAGGGTCATGTATAATTCTTCTTTGTGGATGTGATTTAATGGGTAGACCTTGGGATGCGTTAATATAAAATGAATAAAAGTAAACAATTAATTAATAAATGTTGAGTCTTCTATATTCTATGTTTAGGAGCCCTAACTGTTTTTTATTTTATAGGTATGGCTCCAGGTCGACTTCTTGGTCCAGATCACATAGTAGATGTCCTGCTAGCTATTCCAGCATATCGCCACAGGGTAGAGGCTGATGACGATGACACATGGAGGAAGACACTCCGAAAGTTTCAACACCAGAGTGTGCAAAAGTATAAGGGCTCCATCTCATATTTATTAATAGAAGACTGGTTGGAGGAGGTCGAGATAAGCTTTAGTTTTACCCATGCTCAGAAGTAGCACTGGGCGTCCTTCGTTGTGACAATGTTGCGTGGAGCTGCGAGGCAGTGGTGGTTCTTGTCTCTCGGGGATCGTGAGGAGTCAGCAATCTCATGGGAGGAGTTCTGAGACACGTTTAGGGTCAACTTTCTTTCTTCAACTACAAAGGCATCTAGTTTCCAAGATATTCTAACCATTTCATAGGGGATCTCTAGTGTTTGAGAGTTTGGAATCCATTATAGGAACCTTTTACGTTATGCTTTGGACATGTTTCCAGATTAGGAGGCCAGGGTGAGGCATTTAAAGGAGGCTTTGCATCCAGAGATCTAGTGCAAGGTCACCCCATTTATTCTAAATACATATCTTGAGGTACTGGAAAGGGGAGAGGTTTTCGAGAGAACAGTGGCCAAAAAATTCATCCTAATATGGGAGTCGTCATGATTCCTCACGAAGTCGAGCTGTGGTCTGGCATTCCAGGTTTTAAGGGCAGAAGAGTTTCCAATCAGATGGGGGTATGTCTCAGCCCTTAGCAGCTCATTTATCTGGAGGTAGCGGATCTTAGGCCTATGAAAATGGATCAAGAACCTTTTTTTCTTATAGTGGTCGAGGTCATCAACTGTGAGAGTGTCCAATCATTCAGAGCAGTCAATCTGCTCCTGCTTTTTCGATCTAGGTTCCACCGTTGAAGCAGTTCCAGCCGAGGAAGAAAAAAAAGTTTCACCACATATAAATAAGTAGAGGGTAGATGGGGAAGGTACATGACAACCCTAGGAAGATTTACATCCTCAAAGAGTAGAGTGTGACTGTGGTGGTGGTCCTTATCAGCTTAGAGAAGCTATGGAGGAGTTCGTAGTAATCTCCATGCTTTAGTGTTGCCTACTCTAGGCGATCCAGATGTCATTCGAGGTACCCTTTGTTTGTTCTCTACAATGGGGTATACCTTGTTTGTTTTAGGGCTGACACACTCCTTCATATCACCTACCATTTTCCATACATTGGGACTTGAGGTAGAGAGGCTTCTAGTGCCCTTGGCATTGACTACGCTAGTTGGAGGTCGAGCTTACTTGTTGGAAGTATGTAGAGACTGTGATCTAGTGTTAGGGCAGCACCACTCTTGGGGAGATTTATTATGCTTACAAATACAACAATATGATGTCATCCTTTGCATGGATTAGTTGTATTTGGTGCAAGCTATTGTGTATTTCTTCAGGATGCAGGTTGTATTCATTGATGCGGATCGAGAGCCAGTGCTGTTTTTTGGTGATCAAGACCCTTGGATGGGTCAGAGGCATGTTATGTCCTTATCATCCATGATGGTTGAACTGATGCTGATTTCTTCAAAGGTTCAACAGTTGGTGTTTCCAAGGGTTGAAAAAGAGTACCATGATGTCTTTCTAGAAGAGGTTGCAGCATTACCCCTTCGATGAGAGATCTAGTTTTGGATCGAGATACAAGTAAGAGAATATCCTATCCCTATGTCTCTATATAGGACGACCCCTTTGGATTTACGAGAGCTATGTATACAGCGTGATGGTCAATTACAGTGCAGTTTTTTTCAGCCAAGTGTGTCATCGTGGGGTGCACCAGTTTTTTTCGTGAAGAAGGCTGACGACAGTTTGCGGTTTTATGTCGATTAATGAATCTTAAACAAAGTGACAATGAAGAATCACTATTATCTTCAATGTATTAAATATATATTCGATAAACTGAAGGGTGAAATATGGTTATCAAAGATCGAATTGGGGTCAGGATATCATTAGATTCATGTGAAGGATAAAGATATCCTGAAGACTGCTTTCTGTTGTCGTCGTGGTAATTATGAGTTTGTTGTAATGTCGTTAGGCATGACAAACTCTCCAGCTGTGTTCATGGGATTGATGAAAGCTGTATTCCATGAGTTACTGGACAAGTTCATTGTAGTTTTCATCAACGATATCCTTTTGTGCTCCACATCTGAAGAAGAGCATGTAGAGCATCTACACGCCATTTTGGGAGTTCTTCATCAATATCAGTTGTTTGGATAGTTTTCAAAGTGTGATTTTTGGTGTCGAGATGTCCCTTTAATAGGGCATGTTTTGTCCTAGTATATTGTAGTTGTGGATCCATCGAAGTTAGAAGAAGATGTGTCTCAAGAATCCCCCATGACAGTGTGAGAGGTGTGATGTTTCTTTGGTCTCACAGGACACTATAGGAAGATCGTATATGATTTATCACAAGTTGTGACTCCTATAAAATCATTGACTAAGAAGGATTAGGCATTAAAATAGACTAATCAGTGTCAAGCATATTTTGAGTATCTAAAGGATAAGTTTATATGTTCTCCAGTTATTTGTTATCTAGCAAAGGGAGTTAAATATGATGTTTTCTGCAATGCCTCACATCTGGAGTTTGGTTGAGTTTTGATTCAGCAAAGATCAATTGTTTCTTATGGGTCTCAAAAATTGTGTATTAATGAATGTAACTAAGCCACCCATGATCTTGATTTGTATTTCGTGGTGTTTTCTCCGAATTTGTTGAGACATTAACACATTGGTGAGCGCTTTGTGGTTTTCACCGATCATAAGAGCCTGAGGTATGTTTTCTCCCAGTGTGACTTGAATTTATGAAAGCATCAGTGGATGGAGTTATTACAGGAATACAATTTTGAAATATCTTATATACCTGGAATGTGGAATGTTGTAGCATATTTGTTGAGTCGGAAGTCACGTAGTGATGAAGTACTTGATTCTGGTGACTCTTGGATAGTAATGGAATAACTTTTAGCTTTACATATTGATATGGGAGAAGTTGGGGGTAGGGGTTATCTTTTCCAGATGACATTGTAGTCATATCAAGTGAATATGGTTGATGAGTCGCAGTTGGGGGATCTAGAGGTGGAGGTCTAGAGAGACAGAGTTGTTTGTGGCAAGGCCCCCAATGGTTGGTCTATGAATGAACAACATTGAGTGTTGTATCATGGAAGGATTTTTGTTCCTTTGACGATGTGAAAGATAGTTCTTAGAGAGTTCCATAGTACTAATTTATATGTGCATCCTGGCATGAAAATGATGTACCAATCCTTGAAGAGCTAGTTTTTCTGTCTTGGGCTGAAGTGTGCGGTTGTAGAGTATGTGTCTCGATGTTTGGTCTTCTAGTTGGTGAAGGCCTAACACTATGTTCTTGGTGGTCTGATCTTTCCATTAGATGTTCCTCAGTGGAAGTGGGAGGAGATATCGATGTTCTTTTTCACTATTTTACCTCAAGCCCATGGAGTAAAATATACTATTTGGGTGGTATTGGAACATTTAACAAAATCATCCCACTTCATAGCAATCTATTAGGCAAGATCAATAGAAGTTTTGTCGATGAAGTATCTAGATGATGTGGTGAGACTTCATGGAGTCACAAGGATGATCATTTATGATTGATATCTTCACTTTACTTATTGGGTGTGGAGAGGCCTCCATTATTCTTTCAATTCTCATCTTTTCCTTAACAATGATTTTCATCCTCAAACAGATGGTCAGACAGAGTGAACCATCAAGACTCTTGAAGACATGTTACGCTCTTGTGTTCTTGATTTTTGAGGTTCGTGGATGAGGCACATACCCTTGGTGGAGTTCTCTTATAAAAAGAGTTTTCACTCCACCATCAGTATGGAGCCATTTAACAACTTTTTTGGCCTAATTTTCCATTCTCTATTGTGTTGGACTAGGGTCGAAGGGTCAGCAATTCTCAGACTAGAACCAGTGCAGAATACCACATAGATGGTTTAGGTGATCCGTGAGAGGATGAAGGCAGTGCAATATCTTCATAAATTATATGTTGATCAAAGAAAGAGACCCTTAGAGTTTAATGTTGGGGATCATGTGTTTCTAAAGGCGACACCCCATCATGGGAAGCTATGGTTTGGTCGAGGGAGTAAGCTTTCTCCCTGGTTTGTTGGGCCATTCAAGGTGTTAGCTCATGTTGTAGTTGTGGAATATCAAGTATCACTTCTCATGTAGATGAGTCAAATACATGATGTTTTTCATGTATCAATGCTCAGTTTGTATCTTGATGATGACTCTCACATCATCGATTGGGGAGAGAACAATGTTGATGATGATGTGCCCTATGAGGAGCGACCTGTAGAGATCCATGACCATAAAGAGAAGGTGTTGTGTGGTTGTTCTATCCCCTTGGATCGTATCTTGTGGAAACATGGTGGCATGGAGGAGAGTACCTTGGAACGTGAGTCATAGATATGTGCTCAGTACCTATATTTGTTTGAGGATTAACACTTTTCAGGTATCGATGTAGCCTTTGTGGTTATAGACCATTCATGTTTATAATATGGATTTCTTTTGTTGCTTCTTGTGGATTGCTCTCTTTTGAGAGGTCTCTCAATGGGTGGTTGTTCAGACCAAGTTTCATTTTCCATTTAGGTGGGTTTTGAATTCTGGAGGATGATAATGTTTTGAGCGGTATCTGATGTAATGGCCCAGACCTCTCTGATCCATTCCTTTGCAAAAAACAAGAGTATGAGGTATTTCTGGAGATCAAGGAGACTTATCCCTAACACTTTTCCAGTTTTCCATTTCTATGAACAGTTCCATCTATGAATAGTTCCAATAGTAGATAGTTGTGAATAGTGTAACATTGACCTTATGTGAACTATGTCATTGGTGACCGTCGGTGAACAGTTCCATCGGCGATGTTCCAATTATTACATCTCTTTCCATTCCCAAATTTCAAATTCTATAAACAATTCCATCAGTGAAGAGTTCCTTTGGTGAGGTTCCAACGATGATCAATTTCCCTTTCCAAATTTACAATTATATGATTAGTTCCATCAGTGAACAGTTCCATTGGTGTGGTTCCAATCGTGAAATCTTTCCTTTGCCAAATATCCAATTCTATTCATAGTTCCATCAGTGAATAATTTCATCAGAGAGGTCCATTGGTAACATCTATTTCCTTTGTCAGCATTCGAGTTCATGAAATGTGTTTCCAGAATGGTGAGGATCTATCAGTAACCTCAATTTCCTCTTCCAATTTTTGAGTTCATGATCATTGTTTCTAGAACGGTGAGGTTCTATCGGTAACCTCTATTTTCATTGCGAAATTTTCAGTTCATGAATTTTATTTCTAGAACGGTGATGTTCTATCGGTAAACTGTATTTCCTTTTCTAAATTTTGAGTTTTTGAACTGTGTTCTCATAACGTTGAGGTTCTATCGGTCACCTCTATTTCCTTTGCGAAATTTTTTGTTCTGAACAATGTTTACAGAATGATGAGGTTCTATCAGTAACCTCTTTTTCCTTTTCCAGATTTTGAGTTCCTGAATAGTGTTTCCAAAAGGGTGAGGTTCTATCGGTAACCACTATTTGTTTTGCAAAATTTTGAGTTCGTAAATAGTGTTTCTAGAATGGTGAGTTCTATCGGTAACCTCTATTTCATTTTCCATATTTTGAATTTGTGAACAGTGTTTCCAAAATGGGGAGGTCTATCAGTAACTAATATTTCATTTTCAATATTTTGAGTTCGTGAATAGTGTTTGGTGAATGGTGAGGTCTATTGGGGACCTCTATTTTTTTCCAAATGTTGAGTTTTGGAACAGTGTTTCTAGAACAGTGAGGTCTATTGGTAGCCTCTATTTATTTTTCCAAATTTCGAGTTCATGAACAGTTATTCCATCTTCCTACAGTTTCTCCCCTTTGACGATTCCATTGACATAAAATGCATTTGAAGCATAATTTTAAGAACTCTATGGCCAATTCAATTGTCATATATCCTATATTAGTTTCTCTAAAGGCTCGAGCTGTTTTATTTCTACATGGTCAAACTGCGTGGTTTAATGTGATCCACTTTTATTGGAAAATCTAGCGTATCTTAAACCACTGCTCTATTTTATCTTCCAAAGGGAAGATATATCTTCCTCCCTAGTTATTCCTCTACATTATCGGGTGTGAGACACTTGAACATCCCATTACTTTTCGTAGGTTTTGTGCAATCAAACTTTCTTCCTATGATTTGTTCGGCTCTGTTTTCATGCAACCAATAATATCTATCAGTCTTCGATATAAGTTATGTTCTATGGTCTTTTTTTGAGCTCATATCTTTCTTTTCCCATCACCCTTTTATGGAATTATATCTCATTGTTCATAATAGAATTGTATTAGGTTTTTACAAGTTTGGTGGTGTCTCTGCATCCTTGGGTGGATATAGTTGTCATGGGGGGGAGGAGATCATAACCCATTGTGTGGATCATTCTCTTATAATGAACATCCAAAACTAGTTAAGGTTGGGGATTCATTTCTTCTCTTTTCTACTATGTTCAAATATAGAGTTATTATGTTTTAATCCCACTATATCACAATGAAATTGACCTAATAAATATTGTAACCGGATAAATAAATTGATATCGATCATATGTTATTGCCTATTGTATTTCTAGATAGTGTGATATCAATGCTTTATGTGTATTTCATTTCGTTGTTGATTGAAATTGGTAATGAATGTAATGTTGTAATTAATTGATAATCACTTGGCTAAAGATAAAGAGGCATGTGAATGAATCTGATTGATGTTTTTATAATATGATGTTAATAAAATTGATGCAGTAAGAATGTTTAATAATTTTGTGATATATTACTAGTTAGGTTTCCTGAATTGGAACCTGGGAATAATAAAGTAGTTAATCCAAGATGGATTAATGAACTTGTTGTTTGATAAAATATTTTTCCTTATAGGGTTCTGAGTTACACTACTGCTTATATAAGGGTCATGTGCCCAATTGTTATGATGTTTGTATTTTTCTGGTTGTATTGAGAGTTGAGCCTAGATAGGTATTGTGATATGTTGGGGGCATGGAGGCCTAGTGGTTGTAGTATCAGTTGACTTCTATAGTGTCTAGATGCATTAATTTATGAATGTGGATGTCGGGGAGAACACTGGGGATGATGGAATGGGGTGGATGTGATTGTTGGATGCTTGCTATTTCTTATTGGTTGAATATATGTTTTACTTTTCTCCACTCTCTAAGGTAGCTGGTCTTGCTTACCCTTCTCTCGAATGAGGTGAAGATGCGTGGGGTATTCCATGATATTTCCCTGTTTATCTTCTCCAGGAATGATAGGTCTACTCTACTTCTACAGGAGGCAATGACTCTACGGGTAGTATATCTACTCACCGTATTGACCCCCCATGTGTTTAGTATCATAGAATCTATTTCTAAAATGCCTGTAAATGTGGGAAAGTAATTTTGTAATGAATAATTGACTAAATGGTTTTAACCCATGGGGTTCGAGTTTGCGGGAACATTATGTTGAGGTTACCGTTTTAATGGGACATTGGACTATGGCTGTGATGCTAATGAAATTTAATGTGGATTTTTATTGGTTAAATAATGATTAAAGAATAATTCACGTAAAGTGGAACTGATAAAAAGGGAATGATGTAATGTAATAAATCTCTTTAAATGGTTGTATTAGAAGTGGCATCCGGGTTTCCGAGAGACATTAGCTACAGTTGAGTCTAATACTAGGTTATGCCTATAGTGAGGTTGTGAGATATATTATATTCTGTACCTTTTGTGTTCTTATACGCTACTCAACCCCTTCAGAAATTGAAACTGAAACCCTGATGACTTCGAGCTCTAGGGTGTGTTTTCCCCAACATCCCGGTGGGAGAATGGATGGCTGACTACCCCATTTGGTCCCATCTTCTTCTCTTGGAAGTTACTTGTGCTGGTAGGCATAGTGGTTAGTTTTCCCAATATATGTGTGTAGAGGGAAGTAATTGCTTTTTTTTATTCACACACATATATTCTGGATATCGTTTCTTATGGATAACTATAGGTTTGACGTGTATAGGATGTGGTGGATTGAGGATCCATACGCAGTTTATGTGCTGTAATGGTTGGAGGTATAATACCCAACGTATGATACATGTTATGCGAGCTGTTGTGTCTTTTAGAAACTACATGTTTACTTCTTGTGTGGACGTGGTGTGGTGGTTGCACTTGCCGCATTGTGTGGCGCTTCACTCAGGTGTCTCTGGGTAGGCTTGTTTGGAGGGAGATGCTTAGGACATGCGACGTTGGGAAAAATAGGAAAACCAGTGGGGAAGTAGTAGTAGGGTACCCTTTATATTATTTATTATATTCTATTATATGTGTTACTTGGTGAGAGTATCTATGGTGAGGCTGGGAACATAGTATAACTATTTAGGTGATGAGTTAGTTTCACTTTTTGATCACTGTGCTTTGGCATGCTCTCTTTAGTTTTTCATGAAGGGCTTAGGGGAGGATCCTACTGAGTATAATATTATACTCACACAATGTATATATAAATAGTTTTTAGGTCACATGGATAAGGTTAGAGATCAAGCTACTTTTTACTATCTTGGGGTTGCAGGAGCTGTTCGGGCTTGCTTTTACTGCTATTTTTATGTTCTTTTGGGTACTTAAAGTATTTTCACTTTCTGTTGTAGTATTTTTTCATGACATTAAATATGGGTACTTGAGATTTATTTTATATTTTAGTCTGGTTTTTGAGTTGGATGGTGTCTATATTATCTCTCTGTTCTGCATGTGATCTATTAGAGGGTAATTCCTCTCATTTGTGTGTTTATTATACCATCGGTGCTAGTCGAAAACTCGAGGCCTACTAGAGGCAGGACTCGGGGGTCATAATCTCCCTTCTCACATTTCCCACCCAGGATGGGTGCAATTTTTGTGGAGGTTTCATGAAAAATATGCATATTTAAGATAAATTTAATTCCCAATGAAAAATGATTAAAATAATGTGAATGTTTCAAGAGATTGTTAACAATCACAAAATAAAGTAAAATTGTACTCTTAGTTTTTAACGTGTAATTTTCAAGTTAATTCTACCAAGGTGAAATTATTCAATATAAACATAGAAAACCATGAATATTGAATGAATCATTATAATAAATTTACAATGATATGTATATAGACAACATAAAATTGAATCAGATAATAATTAAAATTACTTCTCAATGGGATATATATTTATATGAAATCCCTCATAAGGATCATATTATTGAAGTGGATATTAATCAATGATTGTATTATGTGTGTCAAATGTAAATACATAGAAAAAATGGAAATATCACAAATAATACTCAATATTATTTACACACATATTCATATCATGATGTAATCAATGAAGTAGTAGTATAACCCAATCAATGGAAATTAAGTTAACAATCCATAAACCTCATTCTTGTTTTGATCGAATATTATTTAACATAACCTAATGTTCTTCTAATTTTTTTGATAATATATAAATAAATAATATTAATATTAATAATATCATATATTATCCTTTTATTAAAACATATTACCTATTCACTAATAATATTTAAATATTTTTATTGTTTTTGGTTTTAATTACCTGGTTTTACCATTCATTATTTGTCATGAATATCTTGATTTGTATTCATTTTATATTTTTTATTATTTAAATAGTAATATTCATGAAAATATATATTATATTTATAAGTAAATTAAAATTTTATGACAAATCGTTAAATATGGGTTTGAGAAATGATATATGTTACAATCATAGACATGGGAAAGTTGTACATATACTTTAATTACATTTCCATTTTCCAATGACCATTTTGGAAAACATTTAAGCATAATATTATCATTAAATTATGATAATAATACCACATATACCCTATTATTTCTTAAAATATAATTTTATACACCATAAATGTTGAGTGGTGATGAAGAGAGAGTCACACCATTTTGTGAAGATGGTAGTCAACACATATAAGGACAACATTATCATCACTCATTGAGTGAATAGGTGAGTAGTAAATGATATATATATATATATATATATTTAGAATGATAAATGTTTAATTCATTTAATATTTACTTCAATAATTTCACAAATTATCATTAAATTAATCTTTATCAACTTCCACGTAAAGCATTACTCAAAGACAAATCACTTTGTTTCCTGAGGTTAGAGTATGTCGAACAAACAAAAGATATTAGTATATCTCCTATGAAATAGAAATTAAAAAGGTATATATATGATATAATTAATATATATGTATTATTTAGTTATATATATAATATAAATATTTTATATCCATCATTAAAACCATTCTTAAGAGGTGGTGATGAAAAAATGAGTGAAATAGTTTTTGCGATGTGGTAGTGCACCGTACACAGAAATATTTATTCCGTAACTCATTTAATTGATGTGGGTTGGTTATAAGTCATTTAATTAATATAAAAAACTATTAGTATATATAATAAATTGATTTTAATATATTCGTATGAATAGATATGATTTTATTTTTTTGGGGAAAGAAATAAAATATAATCTCTTGTTGAATAATGATTCATATTCCGCAGGCATCTTTCTTAGATTTTCACCAAATAATTCATATGCTGTATTTTTGAACAATATAAGAATTATAGAACGGTTTAATATAATTCTTATGTGGTCTTGGATGTTATTAGACAATCCATAAAAGTGTAAATGTTTGATGAATAGGTGAGAAGATCTGTACTATTGTAATTAAGGTGTATGGTATACTTGTATATTTTGAAATGAATGATTTAAAACAATATTTGTTTCTTTTAAAATTGAACCAATAATGGAAAATTATGCATAAACGATGGAATATTGTCTCAATATCATCATAATATAGATTTAATACATGTTATTGTTTCTTTTTCACCATTATCATTATAGTTTATCCCTAGTAAATTAATTTTTAGCATAGCCATGGTAATTTTTTTAATGTTTTTAATAATAAATATGGAATTTTTTTACTAATTTTATAATAAAAAATTATTATTCTAAATTTTATATCCATTTCCCAAAATCATATTCACATAGGTGAAAAAAATTAATTTTAATCTAATCTTATAGACACAACCAAAAAAATGGTTTATTAAGAGAAAATGATCATACGTTTAAAGAGTATTTATATCAAAATAGAAAATGGGAATTATTAAAATGAAAAAATTATTAATTGATATAAAATTGAAATTATATTACATTACAAATAATAAAAAATTTAATTTTTCATTAAAATTATTTAAACATAAATTTGAGTATCATTTATAATTCAATATCTCTTAATATTAACTAGAAATGTTACTTTTTAGAAAAATAAAAAAAACTCCCCATAAGATAATTTTGATATTATAAATTAAAAAATAAATATTATTTATTTATATATTTTATAATAGTGTTAAAATATTATTTTCAATTATGTTTAGAAAGCATGGAAAACATTCTATTAAATAAATACAGTTTGTTAGAAATCATTTTTTATTCTAAATTATGATTTTTCTATTTCTAACAAATAGAAAATTATAATTTAAAAAATTTATTTAGTTATAATCATACCCCCAATATAATGGATAGTTTATAACGTTATTATGGAAATAAAGGCTTTGGAATTTGAAAATACCATTGTTAAAAAACAAACATCATTGAAGTATTAATAAAATATCATCTTAATAAGGGAGTATGGGAAGTAAAAAAGGCCATATGGGATAAAAATAACTATGTTTAAATATATAATAGTGTTAGTGTAAATAGATTATTTTGATGTTGAAGAAATTATTAAATATTTATAGGGAGTAATTCAACCAATTGATCACAAAGAATCTAAATGATCAATTACATGTAATAGTACAAAAAAATTAAATAGGTGTGAAAAGGTTCATTGATAACATTAGAAAATATGATAATAGTATAAATTTAAAATTCATAACTTTTTTTCCTAAATTTGAAAAATTATTTTATTAATAATGAAAATAAGGAAATATACTTAATTTATATGTTTATATTTCATTGGTATAACTATATCCTTTGGTTGTGATTAAATAACATTTTAATTAATCAATTAATTAAGGAAATGATTATAAAAAATTAATATTATATTCCTAAATGACTATAATTCAATTTTAGAAGATAATAGGGTCAATAAAAGAGTAGAAAGTCATTATGTTTGTCTCTTAATTTTTTTGTAAAACTAGTAAGGTTATAATAAGTGATCCATTTTAATAAATTAATATATAAACCTAATTTTTACTCAAATTGTTTTCAATTAATATGTATTTTTAATTTTTTTAACTAAAAATAGTATCATATTAACCAGTATATCACATAGGTTAGTGGTAGACAACAAACCATTTTCATCATTCGGTCATTTTTTCAAGACATGTGTCCTTGCTAGACAAGATATGATGTCACCTAGAATGCATGTTTCCCTATTTAAGAGATATAATAATATATTTATTATAAAATTAAAAATCAAATTAATGAATTCTCATAATTAATCATTAAATAACATTTTTTCTATGGTTTTCAATATATTTTTAATAATGTCTAATAATATTTATATATATTATTTCCATATCATTAATTATCTTATTAACCTTAAATTCTATTAATATGATTAAATTTAACTCTTTAGTATTTAATGTCATTATTAATCAAATAAAAGTTCCCTAAAACAAATACAAAAAAATGGGATTTATTACACTAAATTTCTCCCAAATTATCCAAAATCAAGGTACATCCTCATCACATAATACATAAAAGGGGTTTTTATGACACTAAACATATGATAAATCTTAAACATATATACTCATGATATTTTCTATAACTCAAATTCTAATAGTGACACAAATTCATTAAAATCCATACAGAATCGGTAGATGGTTTATAAATATTATCACCAAAATACTGTTTAAAAAAAGAATTCCACAATTTAATTCGTGAATCATAATACATAATTATTTATAAAATTTTATTTCGACATAGTTTATTCCATTTTCATGTGGAAAAACATTAAATGTGGTCATTGAAATAAATAATTCCATGGTTTCCCACATTTAAGACAATGGACTATAAATGGATCATTAAAATGATATTTATATCCTTTCATCACACGCTCCAATTTTCAACTACCATACATTACATTATTCAATAATTTTACACACATAAAATATTTTTTCCATTCAATTATAAAACCTTCTTTTCTATATAGTCATCCTTAATTATAACCTAGGTCATTAGTTTTCAACGTCTATTAAAATAACCCTTAGTGGTTTGTAATGATTATTTTATTTGTCCAAGGAATATCCGGTGTGTGTGTCCAAATAAGTGTATATTAATACCCATTTTTGTTCACTATGTAATGATCGGGCCAAGCCCATTTCATTGTTGTAATGGTTATAACCCTAGTTTACATTAGTTATAGAACCATGTCCTCTTATATTATCAAGATATGGATGTGTTTCTAGGAAGGCAACAAAATCTCAACCATACCAAAGCATTATGATGTTCATTTATAAATATACTAAAATTATTTAATATGGTTATTATACCTATGGTTTATAAAAAATATGGTTTCCATGGTTTCTATTAAATGTCCACTGATAAAAATTTGAATGAAACCTAATCCAATAGCATGGTGATGTTGTCTTACATTATTAAATTGGAATATTTAGAAGGAATAAAATCTAAAAGGTCCAATATATTTAGATGTGTTGGAAAAAAAGTTATTTAAATGATACCCAATTTACATTTTGAAAATAAAATAATATATAACACATAACAAATTTAAATGAATTGTGTCCTTTTAAAGTCATTCACATATATATTACAGATATCTAGGGGAATGAAAAATATTAGTATGAGATCAAATGATTTGTAAGGAATATGTAAATCATAAGATTTCATAAATCAATAAAAAGTTTAAAATATAAATATAAATAATTGAAAAATTTACATTTAAATAACTTTAATATAAAATTATGATAATGAAAGATCATTGTGGTGATATAAATAATTGAAAACATATTTCATATAATCAATAAACAGAGAATTAAATGGATCCATACAAAACAACATAGTGAAAATAAAATTGATAATGATAATAACCAACCTTTCAATGATGTAAATTCTTAATCATTGGATTTCATGTTTCATAAGAACATGATTATATTACTGTTAAAATCAATCCTCAAGACATTATAAAACTATTAGGTAAAACCCCATCATTTTTGTCAAATAGATTAATCTCATGAGACAATCAAAGCATAAAGGGTATATCTATAACTGGGACCAAAAATTTATATTAGTTTTCTAATTCATTTCTAATATGTCAAAAAATAATTTAATTAATATATAATATTACTTATTATCATGTATCTGTATTGAGTAAATTATACAAATTTATAAATATATTTCTTATTAATCTATCATCATTCAACGTAAAAAACTTATTTTAAATTGGAATAGTGTTTATGAAATAATAATATCCATTATAGAATAATATATATATTTTATTTATTTTAAATTTTGATTGAAAAAATTTATATTTATGTTATTGTTTCAATTAATGTTAGTAATCTCAAAAGATAGTGACATTGCACACTAAATTTTAACACTTAGTATTTTTAAGCCAAATCCCCTTGGATGAAATGATTAAAATGGAAGTTCAAATAATTTTTTTTTGATGAATCAATATATTATATTCCATATGTTCATTATATTCTATACATATATTTTAATTGGTTCACTCAAACATTAAGTATCAAGAGGATGTAAATTCAGTCAAAATCACTGAAAAATATAATATCATTGAAGAGTGGATTAATTAATAAATTGATTATCTATATAAAATTATAATCCAAAAAAAAAATTGGAAATAACATATGAAATAATCAAATTTCATGACAAATATATTTTTAGCATGTCATAATCAATGAAGTAGAAGTCTAACATGATGAATGGAAACTGAGTTGAAAATTCCATTAACTCAAACTTCATTTCAATTAAATGTTCATTAAACTATTCTATTGATCTATCAGAATTTTTTTATCCTATAATATAAAATATTAATATTTTAAATATCATAAATCATCATTTTATAACATCTGATCACTTATTCATTAATTGTCATTAATTATTTTCATTATTTTGGGTGTAAATTATCTTGGTTTCTCGTTCATTATTTATCAGGACATTCAGGTTCATGTACGTGTTATATATTTTATCATTTATATAATAATTTTTAAATAATTCTAATATTTATACAGAATTTATACTTTTAATAACAATAATAAAAATTGTTTTGATAAATGAAATATTTCAAGATCATGGAGACGGCATGTTGTTGGAACGTATAGTAACATTTCCATTTTCCAGTGATCATTATAAAAAGAAGGTATGTAATATATTATCATTAAATAATGATAATAATATCACAAATACAATTTGATTTCATAATATATTCATATATATTTCATCAATGTATGTTGATGATGAAAATACTGTCACATTGTTTTGTGAAGGTGGTAGTCAACATTTACACGAAGGACGTTTTAATCATTCAATGTGTAAATATGTAAGAAGAACTATGATATATATTATCAATTAAGAATGATAAATATCTAATTAATATTATAATGATTTTATTTATATCACATATAATTATTATCATTGTCTTTATCACATTGCATATAAAGCATTAGTGAAAGACAAATCACATCGTTTCACTAGGAGGTAGTCTTCCACACACACGAGTGACTTTATCATATCTACTAATGAATTGAAATTAAAATTGTATTTATGATATAATTACACTGAGATATAATTAATTTAAAAATATCTTATATATACTATTTATCCATCATCATTCCCAACATTGAGAGATGGTAATGGAAAAAAAATAATGAAATAGGTTTGTGAGGTTATAGTTCTTCGTACACATGAATGACGATTTACTAACCCATTTGATGGAACTAGGGTTATTTTTACGACATTAAAATAACACAGAACATATTAATATATATAGTAAATATATTTTATTACATAAACATATTTTAATAATAATTTATGTAGGTGGATAATAAAATAAAATAAAAATGGTCGTTGAAGAATGTTACCTCATCTTCAAATATTGTACTTATGTTTTCCTGAAATCCATCCTAGGATGGATTAATGCACAATATATGTCTTATAAAATTATTTTATGGATGTTTTAATAGGATTTTCTTATGTAATGGAATAACCAAAAGGGTGTGAATGTATGAAGAATAATAGAGTGGGGTGGCCTTTTATAAGTTGGGTGACTGGAAAACATGATTTTTTAAAAGAATGAATTCCAAAAAAGTTCATCATTTTATAAGAATATGAAAATGGATAAATATATATAGTATAATTAATGATTTTTAAATATATACATTGAATAGATTTTTTTAATAGTTTTTATTTAATTGTAACCCTTAACTGTTTATTTTAACATCTAATAAATCTAATTTAAAATATCAACCAAAAATCTTCTAAAATCCATATATAATGTTTTTTAGACCCATGATTAATATATAACAAATTAAATTTGAAAATAGAAAACTCCATCATTAATAATTAGCTAAAATCATATAAAATTTGGAAACATTAAATAATCTTTATTATATTTTATTATAAAAAAAATGAACCACTAACAATAAAAAAAATTTAATGTGACAAAGAAAATAGATATCCTTTATCTCAAACCACAAAAAGGTTTCTCAATCACCATATAATTATGTAATTGAGTCATTAGTTTAGTTTCATATCACTATCATTGAATCAAAATTAAACTCTCATCACTACCTGATGAACTTTTATCAACACCTACTCTATCTCTATCTCTACGCTATCGGCACCTATATGATAATTTGATATAAAATTAAATGGTGATAGATTTTTAAACTTAATAGATAATACAATAATTGGTTGTGTTCTAAAAGTGTATGATGTTATGTAATTTACCATACCTCTCAAACTATCCATCCATAAAATATCACTAGGGACACATCCAATAATCTTCTAAAAAAATGAAATACTACATTCTATAGAGAAATTACCTTCACATCCTAGATATGTACAATTAGAATAATTTTTAAAATATTATAATTTAATTAACTAATGGAATTTATTTGATTAATATTTTCTTATAATAAAATATATATTTGAATCAAATACATAATAATTCCTTGATTAATTCATATAAATCCTATGAAAATATGTTATTGGAAGAGTAACTGGCTTAGTTTCCAACTAGCTATTAATCTAGGAAAATAATCCCACAACATCTTCTGTGTGTACCCCATACCAATCAAATGGATAAAATATATCCTTTATAATTTCCATCATTTAAACTAATAATAATAACATTTGAAGATATAATTTTAAAATCACATGAAGAGAAGTAAATTAAGATATGGTATCAAATGTGTAGTTTGTGAAACAATAACAAATAGTATAATAATTAATGAATACACATACAATAATTTATAAAATTTACTTCTTAAAATTTTAAAAATATGAAAAAAAATTAATGTTTATATGATAATAGATTCATAGTATTTGAAATTAATAATATATAACATATATGGTCGCCAATTTAATAGATGATTACACATAAAAATATTTTACCCTCAAATCATATAACTTTATATCTCTATAATTACTTCATCTTCTTCCTCAAAACTTGTATGACATTTATATTCAATATCATGATAAAAAAATGTATTTTTATTGTTGTTCAGGGGATTAAATTTTTGAGGTGAAATCTTCCTCTTCATCATCCATATATTACATGTCTCTATGTTTTATGTTAGAAAATACACTCCACCCTTCATCTATGACATTATCTACATAATATAATATTTTCTCAAACGATGAGAAGATATGAATACCATGTAATTCCCAATAACTAAAATCAACCATCTTAGAGAAGTTCACATAATTAAATTGCAAGGACTCTATTTTAGCATCCCTGGTTATATCGAACCATATTCATTTCAATAGAACATTTAAACAAATAAAAATGATTGTTTAATTTGATAATATTAGACATCATTCAATAATATCATAATTTGGAAACTATAAGTATAAATCTATTACGTGTTTTTGTACCCTCATCATGATTCTCTGTTTCTAAATGTGATGGCATTATTCTTTAATGTGTCGAATATTCTATCCAATTTTAGAGGACCTCGAAAAAAATCATTTATTATAAAAACTCGCCCTGAGTATCAGTATTGATGATCTAAAAAATGAATATTCATTATTATATTTACAAAATAAATGTTTCAACCAACTATAATTATTGGTTGCAATATTTCTTGAATATGAACAATGTGACAATCATTCTACTAGATCTCAATTAATATATTTTTTCATATCAATCGCATTTTGTAGAAAATATATATCTTCTTTTAATAATTGAATTTATATCAGCATAATATTTGAGACAATTCCAACTCATCAGCCAACTGTATGAATGATTTTGGATTACCCATGTAGTTTTCAATGATTTAATATGTCTTAAACACATGAAAATAGATTTAATCCTATATTATTATCCTGCACTCGTCTTGAAAAAATTTAATAAACTAATATTCTAAACAAAAAATTTATATTGAGTCTCCGTGTATTTGATTATATTATAGATATGATTTCAAATGAAAAAGGAATCTGTAAAAAAAATATATTTAATGATTTTACATGTTTTTTTAACTTAATATGAAAAAATAAAAATAATTTACATTTAAATTATTTACATCCAATTTTAATTTATGAGAAATGAAAATTTAGTTTCATTTACCAAATTCAAAACTAAAACCCTCATGATAATAAAAAACACCAGGGGAAATATCATATCCATTGCACAAAGTGTTAGTAGAAATCTATGCTACATTTTTTCACGATCATCAATTTATATATATTTTGTAAATAGGTTTTTGAATAATGGAAAAAATTGGAGTACAACACCATTAACCCTTATAGGTAACAATACACACAATGGAAATGGTAGTAAATTTTGTAAAAAAATACTTCAATAATTAATTTTCAAACGATGTAACCTGTGCTGATTTAAGTCAATACACCTTGAGATATTACAATAATACCGATCAAATAACTTATAATGTATTGAAATTTGAATAAATGTACTTGTATACATACTTCTCATTATAAAAATTTTCGAATCATACATTCAATTCTAATCAATTGATAGATCATGGTTTATATACATTATTTTTATATTTATCAAACCATTTTGATTGATCTTATATTATAATTTACAATAAAGAATGTGAATTATTTTTTACAAACATTCTTCTCAGTATTAATAAAATTATGACTATGATGCACAATATTTAATAATTTATATATTTTATTGAATAATACTCTTTTTATATTGCATTGGTGAATTCAAACATCAATTTATGATTCACTGCATATTCTTTTCCCACTATCATTCAAATGATAAACATCCCCAAAATCTATTTCAACATTTCCATGTTGTGACAATATTACATAACCAATAAAAAATTTAAGAGGTGTACATTCATCAATATAAACATTTAATTTTGACTACTTTATTTAAATCTTTTATAAAAATTAATAAATATAAAATAAATGAATACAAGAAGAAATTTACTATAAGTAATTCATTAGAGATCAAAATAAATGTTACAAATAGTAAAATATAAAAGTATATTTTCATTTCAACAAGATATGTATTCATGTATTATAAAGTCACTAACTGACCACATTAGGGCAACAAGCATTTTGAGCATTGTTCTATAAGATTCATCATATGTATCAATATAATTCTTCCATAAATCATGTAATTATTCAATTAGAGTATACACATTTATATTGACATAAGGTCTAATAATTTGATTCCTAATAATAATAATAAAAATTATAATAGATATTTGTTTCATACATATTGATAGTGGTAGATTGTAATGGGTCAAAATAGCCATACATATTTAATAACTGGTGCATGAACTCCCAAATGGGTTGAATCATTTGGCATCCAATCCCGATTTCACATTCCCATGATCATTTGTGAAATATTCACATAATGAATCAATTATTATTCATGATTCTGAATCTCTTTTATGGTGCATTAAACCGTCATTGTTACTATCAATACAGTATAATTCATGATCTTGATAGTATTTGATTACTTGAATAAAATTTACATTTTATATTTTATGTGGAATTAATGAAAAAAATATTCAGTTTTGTTTTTATTCTTCTTTTTCATATTATTATATTTCTCAAGACATCCAATCTCACCAATTAAATACCATCTAAAAGAGAAATATTTTTTATCCATGCCTACTTGACTCCAACCCCTTGAATGCCTATAGTCATTGGGACACAAATGTATTATTTTTTAATACTCAAAAAGATTGTGAAGAAAATTTCATATCAAATAAATACATAAGGATATTAGATTCCATATATTCCCCATAAAACAATTACAATATCATATAGTTATCAATATTTTTAATTCTGTATAGGCATTTTAAATGGTACAACATCAAACGAGAAGACTATCTTGAACATTTCATAAACCCACCATCTTTCTCCTTATTTCCATCATCAACTAAATCATGAAAAACATTTTTCTTTTTATTGAAGTTAAATATTACAATATTCTATGCTAAATCCAGATGTAGGTCTAATTGTGTTATTATAATATTGATATAGAGGTAATATATTCCCAAAAAACACATTCAATGTACCAATTTCTAGCACCTTGAGCTACATTATATGATATGTTTTGATTTTGATTCTCCTATATTTAAATGTAAATGAATTGTTTTTATGGTTTATTATTTAATTGTTTTTTTTAGAGAAATAATAAGGACATTTTTTCAATTGAAACCAGTGATCGAAAATTTCTATAACATTCGATTCTCAATTAAAAATAAAAAAAACCAGGAATGTAATTTCTTCAATATCATGTTTTATATAAACTCCGTGTATCTTTAACCAATATCTAAATTTATATATAGGTCATGGACATGTTATTTTTCTACCAAAATATCAATTTGAAATTTAAAAATATAGAAACTCCACTAAAAACTTATCATAATATTGTTTATATCTCCGTAATGTGAAGTTTATTTTACCTATATATATCACAATTTTCCTGAACATAAAAATAAAAAATAAAACATATTATTTTTAATAAATTGGAAATAGATATGTGGAAGTAAAAAAACACAACCTCGTATGTTATAATAATACTCATATTAGTAAAAAATGTTAAAGTAAAAAAGGAAAACAATCAGGAATAGTATAAAAATAAAATAATGGGAAAAAATACAGTCTGTAAATTAAAAAATGAATAATGGTAGAAAAATTTCTTTTTTATTATATAAAATGATGTGACATCTATCATTTTTAATTTATATAAACTATTTAATTTTATATAAATATAATTATGTTTAATTAATGACCAAAATTATAATTAAAATTTATTTATATTTTATAATGACATGGGATGCACCTTATTTTTGGGTGGTGCATGCCCCATGTAATGGTTCATTACACATCCCCAAAGACATTTTAACCTAATTTCACCACTTGACATTTAAAACACCAATTCATATAGTAACACACAACATATGAAAAGTATTTTAAATTCACGCACACCTCACCTACTATAACCTCATAATAAATAGACCCAATTTCATCCATTATTTTGAAAATAACAATGATTAATGAATAAAAAAGATCCCATAATGGGATCAGAAGCCTCATATGCACTCAATATAGTCAGATGAGGTTAATTTTTAATTTAACACCATTATAAAAACACTTTTGTTAATGTTTTAATAAGGATTTGATAAACAGACGGATAATCTAATATATTTTAACATCATTGGAATACAACATATAAATTTTCATTGAAAACAATTTATCTGACCTCACATTCAATTTTTTTTACAAATGTAACTATTTCAACAAAATTACTTCCTAAGGAAGGAAACCCCTCTTTCATGGATGAAAAAGGGTGTTAAACACCTTTTTTCCAATCTAAACATTCCCCTTTTTAAAAAAGTAAAAAAACCATGAGACTTATGGTATCAAAACCATTTATTAATGTATTCTTGTTAAACAACCTAAAATTTATAAAACATGCCTCTAAGACAAAACACTCAAATATTAATGAATAAAATGGGGTTTAAAACTGATTTAAATAGTTAAGTGATATTAACAAGCCACCTATGATTTTAACAATCACATTCCATGTGTCCGAATTCTATAATAATTATTTAATCTATTTGAAACCATTAAAAGAACTAAATGGGAATATTTTACAAAAACAATTCATCAAGGTACAATTTTCAAGAGGTAAAATCAAATATTTTGATATTATCATATCATGTGACATGTACATTATAAGAAAAAAAATACATTTTTAAATATATTATATTCTACAATAGACTCATACAATTCTTCTAAAATCATAATAACGCCTTTAAAATCCTATAAAAAATATATACCATTCATTAAAATGGAATTCCATATAAATTCATACCATATTTATTGTGGAAAACATTGATACCTGTAACCTTTTATGAATAATTCCCAATTGAGCCAGTAAAAACCCTCCTCAACCTAGAGAACCCATGTCTGCATCATTATAACCTCCACGAACTAGAATCCTAACCCAATCATTGGTTAGGGTTTTCAGGACTGAAAAATTTGATAGAGGAGGCAAGGAGGGAAAGGATATTAAATAAGAGGCAAAAATGAGGGCTTAACACTTGAAAAATATGATAATATTGGGAGAAGTGAGAGTCGAGGTAGAATATGGAAAGGAGGTTGGAGTTGGTATCTTACGAGGTGGGGGATGGAAAGGGCTCAAGATTATTATCACAGGGGTGGGGGAGAGGGTGGGTGAGGGGGATGGGCATGATCTCAAGATCAATGTACATGTGGTCTAGGATCATTGGGGAGAAGGGGTTGTGGGGTAATGATATGTTTGGAAAGTTATTAGTTTATGAAATAAATGATATTTAGGGGGATTTTTTAGAAAACTCTAATAAAATTACCAAATATGCTGTGTTGTTTGTGAAACTGTTACATGTGTAAGTTAGTCAAGAGTTTTCTCTAACAACATGGTCTCAAAACGAAACTATATATATTCATTATTTACAAGAAATTGAGGCCAAAATTTCCTAAAATGTTTTTGATAACATGTAAAAACCCATGTTAAAGATTTAGTAACCATTTTCAATTCATGTTCTTCTTTGAGGCATCTCATCAAAACCATATATAACATTAAAAATTTTATTTTAATTGAATCAATTTTGAAAAAATAAAATCAAACCAATCGATTATAATATCACCTCTCATGTATTTTAAAATATTTGTTTCATAAATGAATCAAAAAAGTAGACAATCAAAAGAATTCAAGAATGGGAAAAAATAAACTATTGTATCGAGAAACATCCCTCATGATCAATGTAAAGAATGTGTCCATCTGGACAAGTGATGTGAGAGGAAGAGATAAATTACTCATTAAACTTGATCCAATAGAGGCAAAATTAATTCTACATTTCTTTGTTATATACAATGATCTCATCTCATAAATAACTAAACACCTAGAATAGAAGATAAGAAAAATATTCGAATGAATCTATCTCCCCTTATTATAATCAATGGTGAGGTTTGATTTAAATAAAAATGATGAACCACCAATAAGAATATGGAGACATGAAAATACATTACCAAGGATCAATTATATCATATAAATTTATATTAGGGTAAACAGTGATATAATAGATAAGTAAAAAACATTTCAAGATGAAATAACATTTATTTCATTACTTAATAGCAAAAACATCATTATCATCAATGATCCTTTTGACATACACCAGCAAGCCAGTGGTCCAATGATTTGTATGTGGGTTTAATAAATCATCAAAAAAATATAGGTCTCCATTGGATTGTTTTTGTACCTATATATACGTAGGTGTTTCTCAAACCTACACAAGCTAGACAGTAGCCCTTTACTAGCTAGCTGATAACCTCCAACTATCACCAATATCCAAAAAATATTATTTTGACCTTTAGATGACTTGGAAACTGAAAAATAAATAAAAAATGTCTATTTTCCTGATTATATATTTCAGGAAATGAAAATTCTCGCAACCATAAAATAATTTTTAAATAAAATAGATTAGGGTTCTTTCCCCAAAAAACGGATAAGGCCATTATTGTATCACCAAGAAATCCGAATCACAAATCACATAGAAGTAACTACATAAATACCATCTCACTCTAACTAATTATATCATATTTACATGAATAATATTATATTGCTAGTAATCATAGTGATATAATTATGTACTAACATACCCTCCCCCCACCCAAACAACGTTCTTCCTACATAGGTGAGATTTTTTGGAAAATTTGATTACCTGACTCAAATTTAAATTTATGATAGAGATGGTAATATTATGATTTATTGTAACCTTTTTTTCTTATATCCTTATAAATATCATTTTTACAATATTTTCTATCACTATAATGATGCTTAGTCTAACCAATGACATTATAAAGCCTCTACCAAAAAATTGGTGATATATAATGTCTCCAACACAAAACCAACAAAGAAACTATTCTATTTGAGTCCTGAAAATAGATCAGGTTAATAGATTAGTGGCATGTTATTAGTAATATTATAATTAATCAATATAAAATATTAGGGAGAATTTAACCTGGTTGCGGTTGGTCCTATTAATATTGGAATCATCTATGAGATCACCTAATCAAATGACCATCCTTTAGGCTATCTCCCCCTTAATGAAAATGATTTCAAAAACAATTTTGTCATTCAGAATATTGTAACCGTTTATTTATTTAGTAAATTTGACTTTTTTTACCAAGGAACCGCTGTTTAAAATCATTGGGATAATTTAATGGTGTTTTTTAGAAAATACCTATAAATTATATCCATTTACTAAAAAAATAAACAGTCTCCCCAATACCCCACCTATTCTTCCTCAAGAAACACCCATATCTCCCTCAAGAAACCCCTAACTCAATCTCTTTCGACATATAAATTACCCAAATATTGACATTCCAATTTCCCTTAACCCTCATGAGCCCTCACATGTTCTTCATTTTCCCTCGAGCTCAATCACCCATCAACACTCTTTTTCTGATTTTTGCTACCTGAACCCTCTCTCTCACCCTCACCCTCACTAGAACTATAGTACCTAAAGATCCCCTTTCCCCTAACCCTCATTGGGATTCTCGTTTCCCATGAGCCCCTGACCCCTTTCCCTTCACATCTTCTCCTACACCCTCTTCTCTCACGATCCATCCCCACCTCGTGGTCATCATGTAAGGGTTAGATGGAACCCCCATATATTCTTAGGAATGAGATTCAATAAGATTCACTAATTATTTTATCTCTCATAATCTATCATTTTCCTATATATTCTCACTTGTGGATTCTTCTTCATCCTTGGTTTTAGGAGGTTAGATTAATTATAGAATCTGTCGTCTTGAATGTTAAGGCTCTATTTACTATTAATATTTTATTTCTTCATATTTCATAGATTTTGTAAGGTTTAAGAACATATAATCATAATATTTTTTTGATATAATCATCTAATTTCATGTATTATTTCAAATATAGTGTCTAAAAGGATTTACATAGGTTAATCTAACGTATGCAATGTGTTTTTATTTATAGGTTTTCTATTATTCAGTTCCAATAGTGTTCACCTATTTCTAATTCATTAATATGTGGTTGTTATTTTCATTTGGGTGAAATATCAATTATTCATGAGGCCTCAAAGACATTTTCTATAATTAAATTTCTATTTTACCCTTTATTCATCTCATATTTAGAGAGAGTTTTCTATGAAATTGTATATGGTCGGCAAACCCATATTATGATTAAGTTTTTAAAACTAGTTAATCATTTCCCTAAAAACATCAGAGGGAAATGATTAATTTTTGTGACTCTTTCATTAGTCTAAATTTTTTTCATGCTAAGTTAATCTAGTTACATTTCATTCATTCATTAATATAATTTATCGACATTTTAACTTATTTTCAATGAATAGTGAAGTATAAAACTATAGATATTAGTTTTGTTTCCAATATTTTCGCATTTTATAAAGTGGAATCATTATTTTATTCAATGCCATTATTTATAATATTATCATGAAACATTATATTTTTATTATTTTTCATGATAATAAATTTTAATACATATATGATGTTGTCTATGAAACCATAACCTCTTTTAATTGTATTGTTTATACAATATCATAGACAATATTGTTCATGTTATTATTAAGAATTTTTAATGTTCTAAAACATATATCATGCTTTTTCTGTGTTCATATAATTATGAATTGGTCCTTTTTTAATAAATATATTATGATTCAATCATAATCATAGTATAATGAATTATTAATTTCCAATGAGATCTCTTATAATTAATTATTTTCTAACAGTATGTTAAATAGTGTCATTTCCCTTCTCTTATGCCCATTTTTCATAGTACAATATTGAATTATTTTCTTTATATTACATATATTATACCGTTAATTGTTTTTTATTAATTTCAAATAGTTGTTCTAAATTTTATTTCTTATACTTTTCTTCTCTTACTATTTTTACAACCTAGATTTTGGTTATTGAATTCCATATGAATTGTTTATATTTCAATTAATATTCCTCAATGGTCATTTATATCGTACCATAGAAATTTTTTATATTTCCTATAGTATTCCATTTTTAATCCATACTATATAATTATCATGAACCTAAGAACTTACATCAATTCACATTAGTGATTTAACGGGTTTCAAATGTTTTATTGATTTGGAATAGAACTAGGTCAAATTTTAAATGGTTTTTAAAATTATCCGTGGATTTTCTAATAGTAATTAACTATTTAATGTGGGGTTGGACACCAGTATTTCCTTTATAATGTGATTGTGTGTTTTTTAGTTCCATTTTTTAGGAATTAAATTTAATTGAATAATAGTATTGTTTTAAGTAGTTTTGAGACCATAAGTCTCATGATGTCCTGATATGATTTTAAAAGGTGAATGTTTTATCTTGAAAACGGTTCCTTGATAGTAGTTGAATTTCATTAAAGAGTGGAATCATCCATTAAAAGGTGATTTTATTGAAGTAATTATATTTCAAAATTTTATTGAAATGTATAGTTCGATAAATTATTTTAATATAATATTGAAGATGTTGTTTTTTAATGATCTTTTTGATTTTTTTTCTTTTATTTTACATAATAATATCTATGACTGATTTCATTTTTTATTTTTTTTAAAATATATAAATTATTTTATAACAACATGTGTTATATTTTTTTAGCATTAATTTATTTATTTTACTATTTAGTAATACTTGTGTGTTTTTAAATAAATTTTAAGAACATTGTGATATATATAGATAAAATATGGATCACATTACCGAGGAACTGCCCTCAGTATAATATTGGTATTGAAAAGTTTTTAGATTTATAGATTTTCATTAGATCCATTGATAATAACATAAAATTTACATATCCTAAATTTAGTATATGGATGAAAAGACAGAATTTTCATGAACACATGATATTGAATTTATTCCCTACTGAATATTTTTGTTGGATTTTAAAGGGAGAATCACATGTTATCGAATGTTTGAGCACTAATGTCACTAAATAGAATGAGATCCTTAATTCATATATATTGGAAAATGAAATAACAAACAATAAAAAAGATGCATTTGACATTGGAAGACAAAAAACATAAACATAAAAACAAATCATAAACATTAGTTTAGGTACTACAACTAGTATCTTGATATCTGATGTTTTTGTAACTGTTGGTGAACCATATAATGATTATAACAAATCTTGATACACTCCTCTTCATTCCTCAATGACTAATGTAAGAGATATATTTTCTAAGAATAAAATTCATTTCATGATTAATTTGATGATATAAATAAATAGTTTTTTGTAGGATAATTGAATTTTTAAATCATTATTTTATACATATTTTATAAAATTTCAATTTCCTATAAGGAATTAAAAATAGAGAAATTTCCATGATATTTTAATTGTTTCATAATAATTTTTGAAAGCTTTGTTCTGTGAGTGTTTTCATGATTTAAAAAAGGTTTTAATATGATTGGGATGAATTATACGGAAATATATTCTTTTCCCAATGGTTGTATGCCTTATTAGAGAGGGTATTCATGTAGAAAGGATTGAAAACACGTTTTTCATATATATGGTAGTCGATATGTTAAATAGGATGTTAGAACCAACATTCTACTATAACAAAGAATAAAAATAACACACCTATAAAGGTTTTATGTATCATCCCATTAATGTATCAATTGTAAATATTATTCTTGTCATTGAAAACTGACGAGAACATTATGTTTGATTCTATATATAATAAAAATGATGGGTTAATGCGACATCCAAGAGATTCTCAATAATAAAATACATTTGATTCTTTACATCTATAATTCTAATCTAATACATAGAATGTGTGATTGGGATTGGATGTTGATGGATTCAACCCAATTAGGATTTTGAGCCCTAGTTATTTCATTTTGAGGGTTCTTTTGATACCTTATAATCTACATCCATGGATGTGTATGGGAAAAGAAGTTATTTTATCATTTCAATGATAATACATAGAAATGAAGTATTTAAAAGATATTAATTTATACTAGAACCTACTAATTGAATTATTATAGAAGTTATAGAAAAAATATTTTGAGATATTTGATGCATCTTCTTGAACAATGTAAATAATGAATGTTACTAAAATGTGTAAAATTAGTGACATCCCTTGTAATGGGAGGTAATATGTTTGGAACACTTACAAGATTATAGATTATCTATCAATAAAATTTTTTTGAGGTTGAAAAACAACCTTATGGAAAAATGATTCTTCCTGTGTCATTGAAGATTTATATATGCATATCATATATTTTGGTTGAAATTTTAATAATTAAATGGTTCTATTGATTGTATACATCCTGAAAACATGTTTTAAAGGTTATGAAATATAAGCAAAACCTATAAATTTGGAAAAATATTCTGGGAGGTGTATCATTTAAAAGAAATTGGAAAATTTGTTCATAATGAATCATCACATGAAATTGGAATGAAAAAATTGAAAAAAATGTATATTCAACCGACTTTATTATAAATAATTTAATTTGTTTTGTAAAATTTGGAAGTTATACATATTGATAAGAATTTTTTTGATAACTCGATCTACATATTTTGTAATGAGAATAAAAAATATAATGACCATGTCATTACATGGATGGAAATAGCAACAATGAAAATAAATTGGGGTTTCTGGATATATGATAATAGAATGAATGCTCTATCAATTTTGTGCAATGTAAAATGATTATAGATATACTTTCCTTCGATTATTAAAGACTATGATGGTATTTGAAGTGTATTCAAGGAAAATCTCATTTTTGGTTCACATAATGCATCATAGGATACATGGAATGAAAATTAATGATTCAGACATTATGTTAGCTAAATTAATACCATAAACATTTTTATATCACATTCTTCAAACAACGATTTCATAATACTCTACTTCCATCAATCATTGATGATCACACTATGATTCACTCTTTTAGTTTCACCTATACACCACTATGAAAAAGTAGTTTTTTATATTATATTATAAAAATAATAACAAATTTCACTTCATGTTTGATTCATTATTTTGTTTATTACTATTAGAAATTTAAATGTTACTTTTTTTAATATTTTAATTTAAGGTGGTTGTGATATCGAGGGACCATGATGAAGTCGAAGAAAAGTGGGCCATAGTGCTTAGGATCCATGCATACCAGTGGAATCACCCACTTAATACTATTGAACTATGCATCAAAATGGGTTGAATTTTTTTTGGCCTGTTAAAACTCAATTGGGATACATTTCTTATGAAAGAACCCAATCTTAATTCTTCCTTATGTTGGCTAAACCGACTTGATCTGTCCAACACACCGAATCTACACGAAGTCAAAAGTGGTGTCTTGTGACTAGTCCATATCTTGATATTTTGGTGTAAAAATGAGAACAAAAATTCAGTAGATATATTCATTATATGGGGATACAAATTTTTAAATTAACCCCAAGTCAGATAATTATTTCAAGGGGTCAAAAACCTTTTTCCAATCAGTTTTTTGAAATTTATGTGCCCAAAACAACCTTACACATTGCCTATAATAAGGGACCATAGGCTCCTCATTTGAATACTCGTCAAGGAGGAAACTTACTGGTATTTTGGAGTCCCAGTGGAGTTGTATCCTCCACCAAGAAGTCTTGGAGGCCCCAATTCTCAATGTAGGATCTAGAATGAAGGAGTTATACCTGGGCTTCCTCCTCCTCTTGATGTGGATCTAAATAGTGGGTGTTCGTTGTGAGGGAGCTACACACATGTCAAGGGAGTTATGAAACATATATTATCTATGATTTTAGAGTTATTTGGGTGTTAAAAAATTTCATTCCATTAATATTAAATTATTTCTTCTTTGAATACTTGTTTTTATGAAAGTAATTTATTTGCACATAATTTCTATCTGATCGGTGTGATGTATTGAGTGTGTGACATGTGTTATTGCAATTGGAAAACAAAAGAATACCTTTCTTATTCAATTTATTGAGGTTTCTATATTATTTGTATGCAATTATTCAATTGATAACTTCTGGACCTTGAAAATATGATTTTTATTTCACGGTTTGGATCTTATGGCGATGAAATAAGGGCATATGAATTAACTAGGATTCCAATTAATTTCAACGAAAGAATTACACCAATCCTAAATGAATATATAAGAAAAATAAACACGAAATGTGTGTAGTGAAATAAAAAAACACATTTATCTCATAATTCATAAAACAACACCTTAATCTATTAACTAATTAACTCATTAAGTTAGGTTATTTTATTTAATCTTTTTTCAAACCCACCCATATTTGTAGTACTTTTTTTGAAAACACATTATCTAAACCTATCATCTCTCCTTTAGAGATGACCCAGTGTCTTCCAAATACAATAAATAAACCATAAAATCACAATCAACTTTATGTGTCATGAAAATACAGTGAAATGTTTTCACTATTTCAGGGGAGCACTTTGGTTTTTAGTACATGTATTTATAATATTTTTATAATTTTTTTGAATATTTTTTTGTTTTATCTTTTATCATTGCATATATTTTAAAATTTTGATTTATTTCTTATGTAGGTTCTTTTCATGATGCATTCTACTTCGGTAGACTTACCACTTTTCCAACCCGAACTAGATAGAAACCTACGTTAGCGACACCAAGATGCATAAGACTCTCTTATGAAGAAGGAAACACCCCATATTAAGACTTTTCAAAACCCCTCTTCTTCTGGAATCAACTTATAACATAAAATTAATACTAGTAGAAGTTTAAAAAAATAAATCACTAAAATAACTAATCTCTCCTGATGTTGATATAAAACCCCCATATATTAAAATACAAGGCTTGGCAACCAATTTCGAACTACAATCTAGTATAATTCACTTATTGAAAAGATTTCATGGACTTTTTGGGAAAGATCCACATTAAATCATAAAAAAACTCATTCAATTTGTTCAACCATAAAAACAACTATATTAAATTATGAAAAAGTAAATCTAAACACATTCCCATTTTCATTAGAAGATGTTGTGAATGATTGGTTGTATTATATTAATTCACCAATAAGAGGTTGGAAAGATATGAAACACTATTTTATTGAAAAATATTTATCAACTTATATATCTAAAACATTAAGGAATGAAATATGTGGGATAATACAAAGAAATGGGAACACATTTTTAATAATGGGAGTGATTTAAGAGGCTATGTTCTAGCTATCCATGCCACCAAATACGTGATCAACTATTAATTAAGTATTTTAATAAAGGGTTAATTTATATTGATATAAACATGATTGATGTTGATGTAGGTGGTGCACTAGTTGAGAAGACCCCAAATTTCTACCAGAATCCAAATTCTGAAAATTACACAAAACACTCATCAATTGGGATAATTGTCCATTGAACCCATTTAGGGTTTCCATGAGTTGAAATATACCAAATTTTAGAAGTATTTGGACCAAATGTTTGAAGAGGTAAGTACCCTTCTATGTCAACATGCTCTTTACAAAGGGAAATCCCAATTTCCACATATCATCCACTATGGAATATGTTCTTCTGAAACTGATTATTTTTAGATAATCCCCATACTAATTGAATTATTTCTGATTTGTGAGGCAGTCTTTTCAGGCCGCCCCTATATCCTACCCTTTAGGAATGAACCATACAATCCAACCAATCCTGGGTGGAAATAAAATAAATCATATAGGAAAGGGGTTATTTAAATTGGTCCCAACCATTATGGAACCAACTGGGTAAGAGTAGCCATCTATTACCACCACCAATAAAAGACTAACAACCAAAGGGACATTTCCAACCACCCCTCCAAAACCTGATTTTATCCAATAAGATATAATGAAATAAATGGATTTCAAAATTCTATAATTCCACAGACAACCCAAGCTACCATAGAAGAAATAAAACCTCAATTAGGACAACTCGCTAACTCCGTGCGATAAATCCAATGTCACAGATCTGGTAAACTACCCTCTAAACCACTTTTCAACCATATGGAAATGGAAAATGTCAATTCCATCACCCTTAAGAGTGAAACTAAATATAAAATAAAAATAAACCCTCCTTTAGAATCATCCCCTTCGGAGGAATACACCATCTCAATAGTTGAAATCAGACCAAATGTTGAAAACCATGTCAAGAGAGATACCCTTATCAATTTAAGAGTGTGTTTGTTGATGATCCACCTAACCCAATCATTCCTCTTCTATTCCCCCAAATGGGAATCCCAACCATAAAATAAAAAGGAAATATAACTTGAAAAGGAAATAATGGAAACATTTAAAAAAGTGAATGTAAAAATTCTTTTAATTGATAGTGTGAAGTGAATTCCATGATATAGAATGTTTTTAAAGGATATGTGTACACCCTGACTTCGACTATGATGTGATGATAAGGTGATCATGGGTAAAAATGTCTCAGCATTGATGGATCCTTCACTTCCCACCAAATGCAATGATCTAATATCATTATTGAATCTGTTCACCAATATAGAGTATTCATTTTCTAATGCCTTTCTTGATTTGGGTGCCTCTATAAAAGTGATGCTTCACTCCATTTACTCTTCTTTGTAGGTTTGGGAATTTAATATCACGAAAATTTTTGTTTAACATACAATTTGGAGTATTGCACAACCCTCTAGTGTGTTAGAGGATGTGGTTGGGAGGATCCAACATTTTATTTTTCAAACACATTTTTGTGTGGATAAAATAGAGGATGAAAAGAAGAATCGACATGCCCTGATTATATTGGGGATACTATTCTTGAAAACCTATGAAACCATAATTAATTTCTATAGCGGTAAATTATCTATGGAGTCTGGGGGTGACATTGTGCACGTCAATATAATTGATTTCATGATGAACCCTTCATAATAAAATTCCTCTCTCTCTGGTAACTCTATATATGTACTCCCTTACACTAAAAATAATTCTTTTCATTGCCATAATCCCCATTTTGAGTTTTCATCATTTATTGAAATGATTGAAAATGAACCATGGATAGAATTTTGTTCTGGTTTATAAAAATATCAGTCATGATTATTAATCGATTATTTCTTGAACATTGAGGATCACATGACTATCAATGATGTTGCTAAGACTTTGAAATATCATTCCTCATATGAGTATGATACCATTGAGCTGTTAGATGAGATTTGTGACCTCTCACTTTCACAAACACTCCCATAAATCCAAAATCGACAACAATTGGATCTAAAACAACTACCTCATGATTCAAAATATTCATATCTTGAGAATGGAAACAAGTTTCATGTTATCATTGTTAGTTCACTTCCTTGAGAGAATGAATATATAATTGTTGATATTTTGAGGTAGTGCAAACAAGATTTTGGATGAACACTTGAAAACATTCCTAGTATTATCCCATCAATTTTCACACGTCAAATATTGTTAAATAATGAGGCTAAAACAGGGAGGCAGGCACAACAAAAATTGAACCCATGCCTCTTAGATGTAGATAAAAATGAGGTAATGAAATTATTGACTACTTGAATTATTTATCCCATCTCAGATAGCTAATGGCTTGGTCATGTACAAGTGGACCCAAAAAAACTAGTCCTACTGAAATAAAAATCAATTAATTGGTTTCAACCCATGTGTCGATAGGTTGACATGACTGTATAGACTATCAATGACAACATCAACACACCATGAAGGACCATTTCTCATTTCCATTCATTAACCATGTCGAAGATAGGATTGAAGGGATGTCCTTTTAAAGATTCATGGATGAGTATAGTGGTAACTTTTAGATCAATATTTCCCTCAAGGATCAAAAAAGGGGACCTTCAATTGCCCCACTAGAACATTTTTATAAAGGAGGCTGTCATTTGGTCTATGAAATTCTCCAGGTACATTCCAACGATGCACGGTTAATATTCTTTTGGATTACCTAGAGACATTCATGGAAGTAATCATTAATTATTTCATATCTTATGGATCCACTTTGGATGAACGTTTGGGTAGTTTTGGTGCTGTCTTACATGATTTTATTAGAGTTAATCTCATATTAAATTATTTGAAATGCAATTTTATGGTGCGTCAAGGCATAGTTATCATACATACCTTCTCTAGGGATAATATCAAAGTATATTAGTAAAAATTAAATGTCATTTCATCCCTACCATTACAAAAAAATGTATGGGATGTGTAGTGTTTCATAGGTTTTTTGAGATTTTACCGTAGTTTACTTCATTACATAAATGTAATTTCACTCCCATGTCCCTATTTCTCCAAAAAAAATGAATTCGTTTTTGATAATGAATTTGAGGATTCTTTTTATAAGTTAAAATGGAGTCTCATGTTGGCCCTGGTAATCCAACCACCTATGTGGGATTTACTATTTGAGCTCATTTGTGATGCCTCTAACTATGATGTTGAGGAAGTTTTATCACAAATGGTAGAATGAGCTCCACATATCAATGCCTATGACTCACATACTTTGGACCTTGCCTAAGATAAATACACCACAACATGAAATAATATTTTTCCATTATGGTTTATTTGGATAAATTTAGGTAATATTTTTTAGGGTCCAAGTCATTGTGTTCTCAGACCATACAGCCCTCCAATATCTTCTTAAGAAATCGAAAGTCAAAACATGTCTCATTCATTGGATTATCTTTCTTCAAGAATTTAATTTAAAATTATAGATAAAAAGAGTTGGGAATTGAGTGGATGACCATATCAGTATGATCCAACCATCCTCTTAAATTGATTCATCCCTCTATATTCTAATAAATGACATGTTTCTTGATTAGAAATTGTACAGAGTAAAATTTTATATTCTTTGGTGCATTTAAATTGTATATTATTTGGTATCATATTAAATTCCTACAAATATCAATAAAAATAGGCAGTCCATCTAATTAATGAAACCCATTGGTAAATTTTGGTAGACCCATATCATTGGCACCCATGTAGTGATCATGTCCTCAAGCATTGTGTCCCCAATAGTGAGTTTTAGTCTATTCTTAGGTTCTGTCACACTCTTGCTGGTGGGGTCCACTTTAGTCCCCAACAGATTTCTATCAATGCTGTTAATTTAGGTCCCTATTGGACAAAACATTTTATTGGGATGCCCATGAATTCTTTAAATATTATCCTCACTGTCAAATAATGGGAAATGTATCTTAAAAAATGAAATTCCTTAACAACCCTTTCTCTTAATGAGATTTTTTATTTTGGGGATTTGAATTTCTGAGAGCATTCCATAATTCATTTGGGAACCATTACATTCATATTGTAGAAGTGTATGTCTCAAAATGGGTAGAGGAACGTGCTATAAGGACTGATTATTCTAATATAGTTGTGTAATTTTGGAGAAACCAAATCTCGTATAGGTTTGGATTACCTAGGATCATCATTAGTTACCAAGGTTCCCGTTTTGGAAACCAAAAAATGAAATATCTTTTTCGTCAATATGGGATCGATCATAGTGTTTCTACTACATATCACCCACACTACAATGGTAACAGTGTTGTGTGAAAAAGACATGTGAAATAAATTCATCAAAAAATGGTTCAACCCAAAAAAAATTTTTTGAGTCTTAGACTTGATGATTCATTATGGGATTACCGTAATACCATTAGAACTCTCGTTGCAATGTTACTAAATTGGCTAGTAATTGGAATGAGTTTCCAACTCCCAGATGAGATTGATCACTAGGATTATAGGAACATTAAGAAAAGAAATTATAGTCTTTCATCTGTAGGGTCTAAATAAATGTTACAGATTTAGTATCTAGAGGAAATGATATTCAATTCATATGAGAACTCTAGAATTTATAAGGAGATAACCAAGGCTTCCCATGACCATCTCATCCTTCACCATTAATTCCACATTGGGCAGAAGGTCCTCCTATATAATGATAGGATAAAGATTCATTCAGTTAAGCTTCATTCCCATAGGTTTGAACCGTACACTGTTGCTAATGTATCTCTTTTTTTCAATTTCAAAATGAAGAAACCAAGAAAACTTTCATTATTAATTGGTAGCGGCTGGAGTACTCCCATGAATCCATTATGATGTCCCTAATAGAGGAACTCTATGATCAAGAAGAACTCAATGAATGACACTCACCTAGTTTTATCCTTCCTTCCCACATTATATTTAATTATAGTTATGACACTGCACACATTAGGTGTGGGAGGATAATTATATTCATGGGTTAGTTCGGAATTTTCTCCATCTTTCTTAATTTTAGGTTTTAGCTGGTTGAATGGTATTATTATAATCCCCCTTTTACATCCTCCTCACCATGGTTCCAGAATATTAATTTATTCATGGAGACATTATCATGGAAAATTATTCCAACTTAATTATAGAAGTTATTAAAAATTCGTGTGGAATTTCTGTATTTCATGTGCTTTTATCATTAAAAAAATTATTTTAAAATATTCTTTTCAGAAAGAATTAAATACTTCGATGTGAAATTCTTTTAAAATTCAGTTCTATGTTGATGATATAAATGGTTTTATCATTTTTAAGCATTTGAGTAGAATGGTACACTTTTTTTGAATAGTTTAAAGGAAAATTATCTCACTTAATCTCTCCATAAATATTTTCACCAAACCATGAAGTGTGAAAATTTATTACTTAATGGAAGGAATATATAAGTTAGGTTTATTTTTATCTACTTTCCAAATTCATTTTTCTATACATTCGTTCCATGTCTGATAAATTTTATTATAGTACCAGATTGACCTATGTGTGTGTACATGTTATCTGCCAGTTGTATTCCCTTAAAAACAAAAAAAGGGTTTTATATTAGGCATGTCAAAAATCCACCCTTCCTCAACATTTGATCTTCTTATAACTAGAACACTTAGTGTCGTAATGACATCAAACAGCGGTTGAGAAATGATTGTAAGATTTGTTTTTAGATCAAATTTGGGAAATAATAAGTAATTGTGGGGTTTGATGAAATGTATAAAATATTGGGATATCTCGGTTTGGAGATTGTGGTTTTACATCAGGGAATACATAGATGAGCGGGTCATGAAATTTTATCACAAAGGATGTGGGGTAGGTTCGATGGAAAGGATATTGTATGTTGACATTTTTTATAATAACATATATTTTAGTGCCTGAAAGTGGAAATAATTCCATTAAATGGTCGTCACACACACATATGTTGACAATAAGTGACACGATTAACTTTGGAATTATTTTCATTGACTGGTATCATGAATATATTTAAATTTTGTTCTGATGAAATTTTTGAGACGTCCATTCCCATGATCATTACGAATATCTTCTCGATGTGATGTTGTCTTTGATCACATTTCTATTAGGAATTTTGTTTTTATTCAATGATAAATAAGTAAAAAGTTGGAAATATCCACATGCATAATTTTTGGATGTATGACTACACATAGGAGTGGAAATGTTCTTGTGTAGGGGAGGGATCACATAGCGATTCACCGATTCATTTTCACCACTATACCACAATTTTTAACTAGTATTGTTTTTAAAATTATAAAAATAATAACAAATTTTACATCATTTTTTATTTAATTATTTTCTATTTATAAATTTTAAAAATGTCAATGTTACTTGTTTTGATAATTTCTTTGAAGGTTGCGGTGATTTGGAGGGCCCATGGTGATGTCCATGAAAAATGGGCCAAACTGAACAGAATCCTTGCACATTAGTGGACTCAACCACATACTCCTACTAATCCATGCATCCAAATGGGAAGAAATGGTTTCGGATGGTCAAAAATTAATTGGAATACTTTTCATCTGAATGAACACAAGCCTTATTCATCCATTTGGTGGTCTAACCGAAATGATCTGTTCACCACACTGAATCTGCCCGAAGTCAAAAGTGTTGTACTGTGATCTTACCATATCTTGTGAAATATGTGTGAAAATGAATCCAATAATTTGATGGATATATTCATGAGGTGGGGATACACCATTACAATTTTCTTCAAAGAGAAATAATGTTTTCTAGAGATTTAAAACCCAGATCTAAGTGGTTTTATGAAATCAGTGTTCCCAAAACCACTTTCAACATTGCCTATAAAATGGGACCTTGGGTTGATCATTCGAATGCTTGGGTAGGATGCAATGATCTGGTATTTTGGGGACCCAAAAAATTCTTATCATATTCCATGAAATCCTAGAGGCCCATATCCTCAATGGGGGATTAGCATTGAAGAAGGAGTTCCACATGAGATTCTTCCTCCTCTCGATGATGAGATAAAGGGTAGGAGTTCATTGTATGAGAGATACACATGTATCCAGGGAGTTATGATGCATATAATAGGTAATTTATTCAATTTATATTGGTTTTAAAATATTTATTTATAAGTATATTAAATTATTTATTATTTTAATGCTTTTTTTCATGCTTGTGATTGATTTTCTCTTAATTTCTAACTGATCAATGTGAGGTTTTGAGTGCATGACTTCTGTTGTTCTGATTGGAAAACAAGATTTTCCTTTTCAAACCCACATTCATGAGATATAAATATTTTTTAACATCTTATTACTGGAATAATTTTTGGACATTGAAAAAATTATTGTCATTTCAATGTTTGGTTTTTCATGAAATCAAATAATGGCACGGGAATTAATTTGGATTCCAATGAATTTCAACCAATTAATTACTCCATACCTAAATGAATATCCGAGAACAATGAACTATAAATTTGTGTAGTTAATTCCCAACAACCCATATCATTCATAATTATTAAAACAACACATTAATCTATCAAATAATAAACTCCTTATGTTTTGTTATTTTATTTAAACTATTTTTAAAATCACCCCTTTTTAGTACTTTTTAATAAAAACACATACACTAAACTTATCAACACTCTTTTAGAGAATCCTTGGGTCCTCCAATTACTACAATTCAACCATAAATCATAATAAATTTGATTTGTCATGACAACGAGGTCAATTGAAAACATTTAGCATGGATTTTTATGAAGTTTTTTTTGTAATAGAGATGATGATTCATCCATCATTTTTTACTATAATGATGCATTGGATTGCTCATTAACTCGATGAAACAAAATTAAAAGGAACTATATTTATTGATGGATTGATCCAATTGATAGGTACATTATTAATATTATTTTCATCATATGTAATCAATTTTCAGAACATCGTTATCTAAAATATAAATCTTTATTTGTTTTATTTCACATATATCATGGTCATTAGAAATAATACATTGGAAAAAGAAGTTCAACAAGAAGGATATAAAATTGAATTCTATTTAGAAGTGGAGTGTCTTCCAATTTTTTCAACATATTTGGATGGTATTGAGATAAATTTAATTGAGTTATATGATTTGAATACAATTTAAATCAACATCAACTACATAGGAAATCAAAAATCATTTTTACCATTGGTCGATATTTTTGGAGAATCTCAAATATTGCACTGACAGAAATGGAAAAATTACTTTCAAAAATATATGTGCCATATAATAGTGAAATTCTATATCCATCTATTGAAGATATAATGATAAAATATATATATTAATGATAACTGAAATACGATATGAGAAATATATAACTAAAGTAGTTAAAAATGAACTTGTATAATTTTTCGGACATTGTGTATGTTCATGAATATTTCAGTCAATAAGGAAATTAGGTTGAAAAATATTTTGAAAATATAATGATGATTATTAACTTTTTTATTTCTGAATGCTGATACACAGGCTCATTTGTCAGAATATTTAAATTTTCAGGCTCACATTCCTCTAAAAGAATCTATAAAATTCAATTTTTAAAATTTAAGTGTCTTTAAATTTCATTCAGTCGATCATGAAGAAGGTTTGAAAACAAAGAATAGAGCTATATTTACTATTTTCAAATTGGGTACTAAAGAAACTTGGATGATATTATACAAGTAATCTACCAATGTATTTTTATTGTTTAATTGAAATTCATGTTGGTCAATTTTACCAGGCATATTGAAAGAGAAATCATGAAATTTTATTATGTAATCAACTCTCTCTTGATAGATGTCAATGAATTTGAATAAATGTAAATTTATATATTTTCATTACAAGTGAAAATTGTATATTATGTGGAATAAGGGAGGACAATAGTTTATAACATAAAAAATATAATTATATGTTCCGGTTGATGAAGTGGAAGATTTGAAATCTTGCATTGAATCCCATTCACAATCAGAAAAGAACATATTTTTCTATTATGATTTAGAAAATTTTTGTCTTGCAAGGGTGGATAAATCATATGAAGTAATGATTGAGTAGGAAAATGACATAATTGATGGAATAAATGATTGATGGTGAAGCATCCATTAATTTATCAATCAATTATGTAATATTTTCCGTCCATAATTATAATAACTATGTGTATTTCGTTTTTATACAGTTCATATATTAAAATATCAAAAAGAAAATATGATTATTTTTTTGAAATAAATGTTCTGAAGGTAATTCAATTTAAATAAGTTATAGGAATACCACATAAAAATCGTTTCATGGATCCCATTCAAATTATAATTTATGATCCCTCGAACACAATGATAGATGATAATCCATTGCTCTTCATTGCTAAAGCATATGACTCACCATTAGTCTTTCCCCCTTCATCATCTATCGAACTATTATCCATTCCATCAGTGTTAGGAAAACCCTCTTCTCCATCTCAAAAACATATTAGATAGTACCTCCCCATTCAATAGGTCTATTAATGAGATAATATGTCCTCAATCCTTTTTTATCCTATTTTTATTAGAGGGTGACTATTCATGGTATAACTTTTCATGTGAAAAATGTAATGAAATTTTTTATACTAGTAGATATTTTTTCAAAAAATGATACTATGAAGAGAATTATGAACATATCCTATGTATGAAAATGAATGCATTGAATATAGGTTTCCTATTTGACTACTATGGGGTCCCTATGGATGATTCCACCTGATTAGTTGGACAGATTGTTTGCCAACTGGAAGCAGATCAGGCTACCCATCAAATTATATATTCCAATTGGAGGAATGGGACTCTCTCTTAAAAAATGAAGACTTTTTCCCCCAAATAATGGTATCTTAAATAAATTACGGTGATACTGAATTCCATTATGATTTTGATTTATATAATTTTTATAATAAATCTCTTCATAAAAATTTTATCCCACTTTAGCATTTTTGATATTATCAAATGAAAGTGAATGTTAAATAATTTGGTTATGAAATGTAAATAATTTAAAGGGAGACTATGGAATTAATTAGATGATAAATCATTTATCACTCATCCCTTGTATAAAGAAGTCTATGAAGTGGTATTGAGAGAGTAATGAAAAATGATTACTGATATACATCATCTTGAGATGAACATGGTATTGAAATATATATTATTATATCAATATTATTTTACAAATATAAATTAACAAGAAAAGCGGATATCATTGAATTCATTAATGTTAATTATCTTTTCATTTATTATAGAATGTTTCAATAAAAAATGCATCATGTTTGGATAATAATATCATCCTTAAAAAATTAGGGTCCTAGAGTTTTTCAAGAAAAAGATCGACTCTGGAATTATTTTTATAGTTATAAATATTTATAAGATAATATTGTCTTTTTCTTATATTAAATTATTGATTAATCATTGTTTAATGTAGATAGGGAATATTGTGCACCTGGTCTTCTGAATAAATCTCTGGATGAATGTTCATACAAAATTTTATTGGAGTTATGTTAATGGTCCCACTAATGAATTTGGTTAATGAATCCCTTTTTCATTGTAATAACTTATTTTTAATTTTCATTAAGAAAATATGCACAACGCTTATCGTTCACACAACTAAAATGATGGGTTCACATGGACTTTTTAAACTAAAGGACCATCTTGCACACAATACTAGTTGTATATAATTTTTTTGTTCACAAATCTTTCGTCCAACCACAACCGTCAAGCACAACTTCATCTTTTATATAAAACTAACATTTTTAAGTTAATAATTTGAATTTTTCACTGAACATTTTTTTGACTCAATGTTTATACACATCAGATATTGGATTTAGCTAAGTCATCAACCTTGCCTAATGAGGCGGTCACCTCTTATTTATAGGCGACGTCGACCCCCACAAGAAGAAGCCACTATGTTACAAAAAAATTATCATTCTTAGGCAATTATTTTCACACACGATCTCATTTTCATTCCCATATCATTATTTTTCACACAACTCATTCCTTTTCTAATTTCCTGTGTTCTAATCCTGAATAACCTTTTGTGAGAAAATCCATATCGCTTTCCCTATTGTACGCAAAACTAATTTAGTTCACTTTCCATGTTTTTCTAGAACCACTCCATTATTTCTTACACCTTCATTTCCCAAAAAACATCTATCCATTTTCCCATTTTCAGGCCCAACATTATAGAAAACACTAGAAAAAACCCAAACTTCAGTACGATTTCCCACTTTAACTGTATGATCCCTTTCCTGGAAAATATTCTGAACTTCCAATGAGGATTCAAAAAAAGACCATAATCCATTTTCTGCATCTGTCATTGTTACAACATTATCCCCTCCGGGTTTGTTTTCAATCTATAGATATATTTAAAAATCACCATCCACTATCAATAACTAAAATGAAATATTTAAACCAGCCAAAACACTATGGCTATGTGAGTAATTTTTGGTGTAGAAAACAAGAGAGGAATCATGAATTGGATTCCCATTTTTGGAATTATCATGGATACCCAAGCTATTCTATTACTGTATCAAATAAGATTTACATTTCTTTAATGTATTTTCTTCTCTTTCTGACACTTAATTATCTTCATGTCATAGAAGCATTACATGTCCATTATATTTCATGAATTTATTCCTTCCCACCAATGAAAATAAACCCAAAGATCAGTATTTTTTCATTATATATCTCAAAACACCCCTAGATAGTATCTCACCTGTAGTCTTACATCACATCTACAAAAAGATTAAAAATAGTTAACATAACTGGGGAGAAGGGAAATTCATAGCCTCCTCATGCACTAAAGGGTGGATGAACACAAGTGTACAACTGATGTTTCACAATCACAGGCGTCGATATCAGATTGGCCCTAATATCAGACACTTGCTCATATATTCTCACATGTTCCATGTTTATCACACCTTGTTCCACTTTTTCCTTGATGTACTGTTATCTGATATCAATATGTTTCATATGAGAATGCTAAACATGATTCAATTTAAGTTTAATTACACTATTGTTACCACAAATAACCACTATTGGTTTTTTTACCTCAGCACATATGATAGTCAGTTGCTACTTCATCCAGAGTAATTGAGTGCATGCCATTTTTGTTGATATATATTCATCTTTAGTAGAACTAAGAGAATTACTTTATACTTTATTTCTCAACCATCCCACACACTTTTTACGAATATATAATGCTCCACTGCTGGTGGATTTTCATTCCACTACTTCCCCAACCCAGTCAGCCTCCAAAAATTAATATAATTCATTATCATTTTCTTCAGAAAAAATAATTTATAATTTTCGGTACCATGAGTTTACCACATTATTTTTTTAACAGATAACATATGTTTATACATGACATTAGATTGAAAAAAAGTTTTCTAAACACGTTTCAAAGACAATATCAGGTTGTGTCACTATCAGTTATAGTAATCTTCCAAAGAATCTATTATGCATTGTAGTATCCACATATTTTTCATCTTTATGCTTTCTGAGTTTTGTTCCAATGGAAATTGGAGACCCCATTGGATTGGAATCTGCATATTAAATATCTTTGACAACAATTTTGCACATATTTCTTGATATACTAAAGTTTAATCCTTCTTCAGAATCACCAGTATCACTAAGATGTTTTTGATTTCTACAATAATAGAAATTTAAAATTATGACTTCATGTGATTAGAAAATACTTCAATTGATCCCTGCCTACATTGATAAAAGATTACATCATCCACATAAACTATGACCATGAACTGATCTTTGTGAGAATTCTTCACATAGAGATTGTGATCAATCCATTACATTTTGAATTCTGGCTTATTATGAAAAAAATCTAGTGTGGAATACCATGCTCGGGGTTCTTTCATTCAACCATATAGGGACTCCTCCAGTTTACAAGCATTCATTTCTTCATTACCAAAAAATAACCCCACAGGTTGGTCAATGTATACTTATTCTTCCATAACTGAATTTAAGAATGTTTTCTTGACGTCTATTGAATACAGTTTATATTCACATTGGATTTACATGGAACAAAAAAGCCTAATTGACTCTATTATCTCTACAGGGTAAAATGTATCGTCAAAATCTTCTTCGTCAATTTTTGAATATATTTTATGGAACAAACACACCTTATTTCTAATCACATTTCCATGCTTGTCAAATTATTTCTTGAAAATATACTTTGTACTAATAACATTGTGACCTTAGGGTCTCTTGTGAAGTTCCCAAGTATGAGATTTTTTAATCTGGTCTGACTATTTCTTAATTTATTTCACCCAAGACTCATCCTTTGTAGCATCTTCAAATGAGAATGGTACCAAAACTGATAGAAATTCTGATTGTGCGCTATTACTCATTTTCCTTGTCTGTGAAGGTGCATTATGATCCCTGATAATGGTAGACTGATCAATCTCTACACTTCGATTACTACTTCGGGTTTCGATCAAATTCTTTCCGTCTATGGCTTCCACTTCAAAATAGTTTTCTGTTTCAACATCGTGATGTGTCTCATGAAAGTTATTTACACCTTCATATACCTATATATTATAATTTCTTCTATGTTCACATTATTCCTCATTTTATATCACATCTGCATAAGAATTTCGTAAAGAATTCATGTTTTTATCTTCAATGGTCTTAACATCACTACTTTCTAAAATTCTTCTCAAGCTCTTATTTAAACTCTAGTATGATTTTTTGTTCATTGATTATACAAGAAATGTTCGTTCGTCTGAATTGTCTCAATACATACCATGATTCCCTATTTTGTTTTGGATGAAACATTTGGTTCAAAAAACATGAAAATATTTCCATGATGGCTTCCATCCATGACACAATTCATTCGGTGTTTTTTTTTTCACACATATATATCCTTATTCAATTTCAAATATACACAGCATCATAAACTTCTTATTTCCAATAATGCCAAGGAATATGGCTCACAATCATTATAGTTATGGATATGTTGTTTACCTATCGATTCATGTTCTCAAGAACTCCATATTTTTGTAGAGTTCTCACATAATCCACCTCATGTTATGTCCCGTTCTCCTTAAGGTAATTTTCAAATTCAATGAATGTGCATTCTTCTCCATTTTCAGACAAGAGGACATTGATATTCCATCCAATATCATTCTTGGAAATTCATTGATATGTTCTCATGAAATCAAGAACTTGTCACATCATGTGTATAAAGTTGAAAAATTCTATTATACTATAATCATCTTTGAAATAAACAATGTACCTTTATCCATGTGTTTTAGAATCATTTATCATCCCATATACATTTGTATGAATGAGATCAAGGAAACTAGATTCTCTTTTATTCTTTGTAAAGAATGAACTACATGCCAGCTTCCCTCCAATATAGGCGTGATGTATATTTTCTCGTTCATGGTTCGTAATAGGGATATCTATGACTCTCTTCAGTTTAGATATCTTTTCCATGTCATGTTGATTTATGTGCCCCAATATTTGATGTCGCATATTGTTTTCCTCTTCAAATGTTTGGTAGAAAATTACATCATTGTTGTGGACCTGATATAAGTTGTCATATGTTATACATCCTTTCATGAGAGGATTCACGAACATTCCTCTTATAGTACAACCATTCTGATTGAATGTAAAAAATAAGACCTGAGTCCCAGATCTAACTCACACTCAGAAGATTATGACATAGACCATCCACATATAAAGACATTTGTTTTCTTTAACTCTCCGTTAGCTAGTTTTGTACTTCCACAACCTTTTTCGTTCAAAGACCCATAGATACCAAACCACATTGTTCCATTGACCTTTTTTGTGAAATATGTTAAAAGGATTACATTACGCATCATGTGGGATGAACATCCTCAATTAATAATTTAGGTGTTGATATAATTTGTCTCCTTGAGGGACACTTCTTCAAGATTGGAATTTTCAATTTTTTTGTTTCCATGAGTTTTTTTGTTGGGTATAATACATTGATGGTATTTCAACTCACTCATTCATGTACATGGGTTCTTCAATATTAAGTTCTTCTTCAAACAGGGAAAAACTATTTAAAAGAGAAACCCAATATTATTGATGAACAATGAATATTCATTAACTTCGATATGTGGTGTCCAATTCACTCTACTTGCAATAAAGATCATTATGGACAATGTTATAACAATGAATATAATATCCATCGAAATTTTATCTTATATATGAATTTGGATATGAATTTGTACTCTGTTGTTGAACTCCCAAATAATCTTCATTCAAATAGCTCATTTCCTCTTCCCAATAAGACATGGAATCGACAAAATATCCACAGAACTGACACTTCATGATAGGGAATGTCTTTTAACTTCTATATATCCTCATTTATTCTTATTTGAGATAATTTATTGACTGTCTTTTATTCCTGGAGGCCTGAGGATATATTCTGTTTTTATTTTAGATTTAATTGGGGGTTTATTTTTTATCACATTAGGTGTCTTTTCTACAAGACCCATTTTAGATTTACTTTATTTTTGTCACCATTATTTCTAGCATTTGATGATTTATCATCCCAACTGATTCCACTATATCCCATGAATGTGGTTATTTGATCATTCTAAAAATTTCACCGCAATTAGAACTATGTTTTTTCTTCTCCAACAGCTCACTATCAAAAACCTTCCACATTTTATTTTTTCATTGATTATTTTGAAATTGATTCACTCTGAAATTTACAATTAAAAGTTAAAACTTACTCAACAAGACCATAATCAGTCATGGACATTTATTCTGGTCTATAGGTGAAGTCATTGATGAATTTTTATTTCTCTTCAATTCTCAACAACAGATCCATACATCATTAGAGACTTCAAGGACATTAGATTGTAATTTCACAAATTCTTAATGACATTCAATTTTAGCTTCAATATGATCAACATATTTATATGATTAATCAAATGTTTATTTCAACTTATTTCAACTCATACATTTAATTTTAAGATTATTAACACCATCCTTATGTTGCAACTTGGGATTGGAAATAGTTTTCAACTGATTATATCCACCATTATCTTCTAATGGTTATGATTTTTCAACAGTGTCCATAAAAGAAGAATTTTTTTCAAATTTAAATTCATTTTTCCTCCCCATCATAGAAATAACTATCCTCATTATTTTCTCACACATAAAACTCTTCCTATGTTGTTTATTTTAAAATTATAAGTTTACTTTTTTGAATAACCATTTCTAAGGCTTATCAATGGTTTTAACTAATCTCTCTTAATCATCAAATTTACATGAGCACTGAGAGGCTAGGTGACCATCATTACCATAACCAAAACACGTTATGGTAGATTTCCATAAAATGTTCCTTTTCCCTTCTTGAAATTCATGAAAATGAGAGAAAATTTTTATTTTTCTCATCATCCTTAATGCTAATATATTTGGAAATTTTCACTGTGTCCATGGATTTTAATGTCATTTATTACAAACATGAGTCGTACCATCATCATTTTTGACTCTCATTTCAAATGGCACCGGGATACTCCATAGATCATCCATAGTGTTCTTGGAGTGATCTATTTCCACTATGGCAGACACCTTGAAATTTTATAGGGGTTGTGGTCCTCACAAGATTTTATTTACAATGTTATTTTCATTGATTTCTTCTCCCAGTACTAAAATTTCTCCTAAATGATCAGTAATTTTATGGAGAAGAGTCTTCATTATTATAAGGGTGCATCTTCATATTGGAAAACTTTTTATGCAGTACATGAAGTTTTTTATCCTTAACATGTATGTCTCTTTGATAGATATTTTCATGTTTATCCCACATAGACTTTGGTGAGGTGTGTCTCATCACCATTAGATAAATCTGATCTGATTGAGCTGTGGTGATATCATTATTTTCTCTAGAATCTACGTCAAGAATTTTCTTGACATTCCTAGTCATATCCATCACTGTTGGTTAAGTGACTTGTATTCCTTGTATAGTATCACATAGTACTTTGATTCTAGTATATCTTTGATGAGATATCATTATATTCTTCTAAATGTGAAAATTACTTCCATCGTAGATTTGGACTCCACTATGATGGGATGAATTCTCTATGATGGAAATGAATAGATCTAACACAAGTAACCTCCCTCTAATGCCACTTGTAGAACCCTGGGACACCCTGAGAAGGGGGAGGGTGAATAAAAGTGTCAAATTATTATTTTAAAGTATCTGATCTTGTTCCCACATTAGTGGGAACATGTTCAACCTGTATGATGAATAATAACAACAATTAAACAATCACTTTCAAAAAGACAACACACAAAATGTACTTGGTTCACCACAACGGGATACATCCATGGAACAAATGAAAATAGTGTGTTTATTGTAATAAAACCCACTAATATTAACTACTTGTGGAGTAAAGGAGTTCAATTACAGCCACATTGTTCCATGAACATTGCCTTTACAATTATTCTAGGGTAGCTCACTATGTCCCTCGATACACTTATGTTGACTCTCCCATGTTAAATGCCATGGGAGAAGTCTTACTCTGTTTATTGACATGATGTTCTCTTCAACATATTTTCATTGACTTCTTAGTATCAGTCTACCAAGAGCCACTTCTTGTGTCAAATTTTTTAATTTATGTACTTGAATGCACATAACACAGAAACCATATATCCAAAATCCTGTAAGAATCCTAAAACTATATGTGCTCACAATACATGAACATGCGTGAAGATTTGGGATTTTTCGTGGAAGATGACTTAGGCGCTACCCCATACATTCCATGCAACCCTTGTATTTTACAAAACTACAACAAAAGGTTCAGTTAGTATTTTTAGTCTAAAGGAACACATTGTGTGCAATATTAGATCACTGTAATTATTTCGTGTGCAAATCATTCGTGCAACTAAAACCTTTATGCGGAAATTCATCTTTTATATGCAACTTCCATTTTTATGTTTAACATTTACATTATTTCTGAACTCCCTTTTTGCACAATGTTTACGTACATCATAGTACGTATCATTTCTATGTATTCAGTCATACTGAATGAGGGGGGTCACTTTTTATTTATAGGTGTCGACAACCCCCATGCACAAAACCCATCATGTAGAACCAAAACTCTCATTCTACATGAAACTATTTTTAATTTTGAACCATTTTCCGTCCCAGACCCCTTTGTGTACACTACATCTAAGTAGGATGACAAAAAAATCAATCTAATGTCTTTCTATTTGCATTCATTACTTCATGTATAAAACATGTTTCAAAAAAATCCACAAAAATCATTTTTTATATATAATCATTAATCGATTTTCCTTTAAAAAAATATCATATTTTAATAATATATGAAATATGAAGTAAAATATAGCACCAAACCATTATTGTATTAATAAAAATAGTTTTCATAAATCAATTCCCATAACCCTTTGTAAAATAATCATTTCATATAACCATGAATGTAATGTATCCATAAATAACTAATATATTCTATCCACATGTGTAAAAAACTCAAAAAACACAATGGAAAATAATCCTCTATATGAATCCTATGGTCTAGGAGACCTGATCCCCCGTTTGTGACACCCAATAGAATCCATTGAAGCATGATAGTTATCTATAGTTATAGAATACTCTAGTAATCTTCTTATATGTTTATTTATTCCCTATACCCCATGATTTGAAAATATATTATATATCATAATTATATTACAAGAAAACTAATCCCACATTTATAAAATCATTTACATGTAAATGAAAAACAATTCTCAATAATGAAGAACCATTTTCAATCCATATTTATCATTGATTCATTTCAAAAAATATTAATTTAATATTACAAATCACATATCATATAAAATCCATTTTAAAAATAATATCATATCCATGAGAATTCATTTATCCTATCATGTATTTCAAAACATCAGTTTCATTCATAAAAAACTATAATCACCAGATCACAATCACGAGAAGGGATAAATAAAAAAGAATGAGACACCTACCATAATATTGATGAGAACCAAATTTACTTCTAGACATGTGATGGAAAATGAAGAGATCATATCCACAAGATCCGAGATATGATGGAAAAAACATCATTTATCTATTTCAATGACAGTTCATGTAATAGATTATTTTAAGGAATAAAATAAATGAAAAATAAAAGAATAAAATATATTATAATGTATCTATATCTCTAAATTATAATCAACATAGATTCTAGATTTCAAATGATTGGGTGATCTACTAATGAGAAGAGGGAGAATGCCAATATGATTACCAAGAAGGTTCTAAATCACTGGATGTTACAATAGGGTCAAGAGTCAATGATTAAAGGATTAAAAAACTATTTTGGTTCAAAATGGAATTTCAGGTTTTACATGACAACAAATCCATCAGCATCACCTATGGTTTGAAGGCAAGATAGTGATGACCAGATAGATGGATGGTGGGTGAATATGTTGTACCTATACATATAGGTCACCACCAACTAGCTAATGAAAGTTAACTAGATATATGGTGACCTTATATACATGTATGTTTTCATCCATAATTTAAATGATATCTACTTTCAACATATATACAACCACCTTTCTCACAGCACTGATATGACCAGGAAACCAAAAAATACAATATAAAAGGGGATAAAAACATGATTCTATCTGTCACTGCATTATAAAAAATGATATTAAAATGGCAGTAATAAATATAAATTATAGTAATAATGGGTGAAGTATAAATAATAAGTGTTTTAAAGGATAACTATTATATAATTTCCCACAATAATAATTTTAAAAAAATAAACCAGAAAAGAATTAATATTGTAACATAAACCCTTACCTAAATTCTTTTCATGGGTCATACATAAAAAAAATTCCTATATAATACAAATATATTGATTTCAAATATACACCAAATTTATATTAATAAGATCAGTATTATTTAAAATTCCTTATAATTTTGAATCATACTTTTATTAAAAAATTATTCATAAAATTGAACTTTCAGAATCAAAAATTTTCTTGCATTCATGCTTGTTTCAGTTTGATAGATTCTTTCCTTGAAATATACTAATGATTTTATAATATAATTTATCTTAATAATTACATTAGTATAGAGTTTAGTATTTATTCAATATTTTATATCTTTTCAAATAATTTAATAATGAAAAATGAATTACATCACCTCATATAGGTTGTAGTACACACATACACACCAGTGATGTTTTCACATTTTCTTATATGGCACAAAAAAAGTTATAAAATAATTATCTTTTAATATTTAATAATAATACCCTAAATATCGTATTCATTAATTGAATATTTATTTATGACAAATTTTTTATAGAGTAAATGACATTATAATTTTATAAAAGATGGTGAAAATATTTTTGATGTATTTAAAATTTACCTAACAATATGTCATTGTAATTAAAATACCTATTATATATATTTTTGTAACATCCTAGGAAATTATTGAATAATTATTATTCATATCTGTTAATATTTTCGAATTAGATAGTGAATTTATCTTAACAGGGACCCTATGTCTGATATCGTACTCGACACGCATCAACATGTTTCTCTAAAATCTTACACTATACAGTAGATTAAGTTACACAGAAAAATAATATATTATTATTAATATTATTTTTTTAATGATATTTATATCATCACAATTATATTACTGTGAATGAATATAAAATTCTATATTATATGTATAATTTTTTTTAAAATATTTTAACATTATTCAAACAATTTTTATGGGATTAAATTAAGTATAAATTCTATTTTAGGCATAAAAATCACTTATGTTTTTTACAGTTAGTTTTACCACCTATTAATCGTGAACATTTTTTTTATAAATTTTGACACTTTTATAGGTTAAATGTTACAAAATAACAACTTTCACTGGAAGATGTACATCAAAAAATTTTTTGTTTAATTTTTGTTTTATTCTGAAAATATTCAATTTTAATGAATTGTAGAATATATTGATTTTTAATTTGAATTTACCATTTCATCTAAATTAATTAAATTTTTAGATAAACCTTTTACGTGGTTTTAAATTATAGTTATATTATGTTTTTATTATTAAATCTAATATTTTTTATTAGATGTAATTTTAAATAGAAATTCAATTTAAAAACTCTCTGAACTTTTGAATGTTTTACTATTAAAACCCATTTTCTCAACCTGTCAACATTATCAGTGTTAGACCTAATTTAACAACTTATGTGAGTAATATTTTTGAAAATGGAAATACATGATTTTAATCAATATTGAAAATGGGGTTTATTAGGATTATAATAATTTTTTGTGAATTATAACTTTCGTACATTAATTTACCATAGTTATTGTTAAATATGGAAACTAAAGGTAAAAATAGTATTATAATGGTTTAAAATTTTCCTAGATTATTTCTTTATCTTATAGGATGAGTTATTTTCAAAAAATAAAATCCTAGGGCTGAAATTCTGACCATTGAACTCCAATTGAGTGTGAGTATGACATTTATAACATTTTATTTAATGTAAAAACAAATACTTCATTAACATGTCTTTTATTACTAGAACTATTTTAATATAGGGTTATATAAGTTATATCTTATTATATAAATAGTAATGTAATATCTAAAATTATTTTCTACAATGTAATATTTTGTTAATAATTTTTAGGTAATAAATAATTAAATTAAATAATTACACAATGGCGATGTAATAATTCATTTTTAAAGCAATAAAAAATAAATGAAATTAATTTCATTAAAATAAAAATATTTTTCAAAATTTTTTGAGATCCATGAATTTTATAGATTATTATGACATGTTAGGGTTGAGTTAATGTAGTTTTTTGAAGGAATCCTCTTATTATTATTTTAAAAGTCATGTACTGAATAGTGCCAAAATTAATATAATTCATAACATAAAATAATAAATATCTAATAAAATGATATAATTTTTTTTAAATGTATCATTCGACTAAAATGACTATATTTGTGCACAAATGTCAATAAACACCCATGTTTTGGACTTTTGGCATTATTTGGTAATTATTTTAACTCTCAAATTGTATATTACATAATATAATGGTAAAAGTTAAAAGGGTTAAAAAAATAAAGAAAATGATATAAAAATATACAAAACCTATATAATTTTTATTTGAGGAATTGATTTTGACCCATCCAAATCAAATATTCTAAATAAATATGTTTCGACTCATTCTAAATTGAAGATGAAATTATATAAATTTAATAATTTTAAAAATACCAAGGGTGCTCTCACCTCTTTCCTATAAAAAGGAACTCATTATTCTCGATTACATACATAGAAAAAACAAATGGTTTTAAAAAACTCTAACCAAAACCCTTTCTTGAACCCCTCTATACATTCTTGAAACCATATTTTATGCAGAAATGTCTTTTTAGAAGTGTTTAGGTGTATTGAAAGGTGATCATCTGAAGGAAAGTTAATTTTTTATTTATATATTTCTATTTTATTTCATATTCTACTTACTTAAAATATTCTTCTTTCTATATATTAATAAATATAGAATCATTAATAAACTAAGATTTTGTTTTGTTAATAACATCACAAAAAACAGTATCTGTATCCATTAAATTGAAAATAAATTAATTGTTCGTGCATACTTGCAAACTATCACCACCACGAACCGATATAATTCGATTTCCATAACCATATCTAAAGAATATTTTTAAAAATAAAATTAATTTTAATATTATATATTCATGAGATATTAATAATTATAATATATTATCATATCAATTCTGTTATTACCTTCTATGCACATAAAAATAATAACATCATTCGTGCGTATGTGTAATATATCACATCCACGAAGTGATGTGATATTTCTTTATTCATTACATAACATGTAGAATATATGTAAGTGCATTTAAATGATTAATATTATATTAATGATGTTATTATCATTCTTAATGGTAAAATAATACATTCCTTCTTTCCATATTGGTCAATTATAAATGGAAAACATTACTCGTGTGTACTTAGGACCTACCGTCTCCATAATTATAACACTTCCTAGTTTCCTTAACCATAAATAATTGATTGATTTATAAGTATAATTTATGTATAAAATTTATAATAATTTGATTCATATTATTTTTCATGTGATGGACTTAAGACCACATGGACTTGTAATATCATACCATGTTCATTTCCTACTAATGTATTGAATATTAACCAAACGCCCCACAAGAACTCAAATGATTAACTAATTATTATAATTTTTTAATTAATTATATAATAGGACAAAAAATAGTATATGGTTATTATTTAAGTATAATATAACTTATTTTTATTATATATGAAGAACAAGAATCATACATGATTAATTGAACACAATTTAAGGGACTTTGTCTCAATCTCCATTCATTAAGGCATATTTAAATGTTATACGCCACCTTATTTATAAAGTGTATAATCAACTCATAAGAATTTTAATTTCAATAATTTTTTTTTAAATGGAATATGATAATTAGGAGAATTTTACATTATTTAAAAAATGATAATAGGAATTATTTGTTTATCTTCTGCATCGACAATGACTTCTCTAAAGCCATTAACATTTTTTGATATTCAGCTTACTCTATAAGAGATAATTTTTCGAAAAGGAAGAAGAAATCCATTATTACCAGTTTTTTTATTTTGGTATTGAATATAGATTTGAAAATGTTTTAAAAATTTCAATATCTGGAAATGATTTCTTATGATTACAAATGCATTTTTTGAGTGAAATTTTGATAAATAAAAAATATAATTTTTTTTGGATTTAGTAATGGTACATGTAAATTTGGCAAGTTTTTATATGATAAAAAAATATTTGTGGATACAAGATAAATTTATGGTGGGTGGTTCTGTGATAAACCAATGATTGTTTGCTATGTTACAACCTCTAATGCAATGGGTATGGAAGTTGGTAGTATGTATATTTTATTTTGTAAGGGTTATATGTATGGTATTGGACTGAATGGTTATTCAATTTATTTTCATTATGTCTCAAGTTACCATTATGTAATATATATTTTTATTATGAGTTTTATACTAATCATTTTTACTAAAAAAAGGATAATTAGTGAGATTATATTCAACGGAGAGTATTTACTACTATATAGATGTGAAAAAATTTACATTATGATAATGTATTCATGGTTTACATGTTCTCACAAGACAAATTGTTTTCCTAATTCACGTATCCCTTAGTGATATTTTTATACTCATGTGATGTTTTCAAATGTATCTGATTTTATTTAACGAAAAATATTGTTAAGGATGGGTTCATGTAAAATCATTGACGTTTAAACATGAAATGAAACTATTTTTCTTTTTAATTGTTTTTGTTTAATGAAAAAAATTATACTAAGTAAAAGTGTATACATTTTAATAATTTAGATGTAATGTATCAGTTAAGGCCCAAATATCTAAATATATAAAACAAAAAATATCCTTGCTTTGAATTAATGTAATATTATTGATTATCTAGTGTTTAATGAAATATTCCTATAGTTTGTATCAATGGCCTATTTATATAGAGTTAATGGTTAAGATATTGTCATTACAATATATATAAAGAATTTTACTTTATGGTAAAATATAAATTATTTAGCAATAGAAGATTACCTTGTTACTTATTCTAAGATATTTCTTTTCAAAATATTTTTCCAAATTGGAACATGATATATGTTCTATGAAGGTATACAGAGGAAAACAACCATCAAAATAAGAATACTAAGATGGTCAAAATTGGAACTAAACTATTTGTTGCAGGGATAGATCAGTTGACTCAGACGATAAATGGTGGTGGTGTCTATGCATGAGATAATCTGTTGTAGAGGAATATGTCAGTAGTGTAGAAATTAATTACAAAACATCCCCTGTCATTTAGAGGATCATCTGACTCTATGATAGCTGAAAAGTGTATTAAATCAAAAAATATATATTTGATTTATGGGGGTTTTAGACAATCAAAAATTTAGTCATATTCTTTATTATTTTGAAGGTAAAAATTATCAATGGTAGTTGATGGTTAAAAATATTAGAGGATGAGACTAGATTGATACCATTTAATGGAGAGTATTTAAGAATATATTACTTGATAAATACATTCTAATGGCTATTCAACATAGGATGTAAAGTAAAATCATGGAATTCAGAAAAAATAAGGAATTTTTAGTGGCTTTATATGTAGAAAATTTCACATGTTGGTCATGATATGTCTCAAATTTTATCTGGGATAATGATTTTAAGATAAATCTGTTATAAACAGGACTAATGTGGAAATATAGACGTGAATTAGCTTCCCAGGAGTTCACATGATATGAGAAACTATCCTATGTGTTTACAAGGTATAAATATTTTATATGATAATGTTCTCTACAAGATAAAGAAAAATAATTGATCTAGTTGGCAGGTAATGGGAAATAATACATCAAATAAGTCTGGAGGTAAGATAACTAAATTTCTATCTTGTGATGAGTATGGTAAGAGTAATCATAAAAAATGAATCTCAATGAATGGTATGTTCTTTCCAGGTATTTATACTAGTTATAGTGAACATGAATGCAAGGAAGATGTCCCGTGAAGTAATCAAAAGATGGAATCATGATATTCTAGTTTCAATGATTTAGTAAATTATGCCAATGTGTGTCCAATTATGATTACCTAGGGTGAAAACCAGTAATATTTAAAGCCTAACGGTGTTGAAAAATAATTCTTTACTATAATAGTGGATTTAGGACTATCAAATAATGTGTTTATAGGTATATTATTAGTTTTTTTCAAAAGATTATAATAAACCATTTGACTATGGATATTCACATTCTTTCATTTATGAGAGATTTTGAAATAAATTGGAAATTTATCCTAATGAATTTGATGTAGATATTTTGGTAAAAAACTCTGGGTGGAGGTATGAAATAATCCAAGATTTATATGAATCCTCATATTTCTATTTTTGGGATATTCTTTCCTCCAAGTAATCATTAACATTTCATATTGTAATTTGACATCATTTATGGTGTGGATTGGATTATAGATTATCATTCTAAAATAGATTGGAAATACAAAAAAAATTATTCAGTAATATAATAATTTTTATAAAAATTCATGAAGCTGAGAGATTGATTGAAGAATTTAGTGAATGTTATATTCTACATGATGTTGAAAAGAGGGAAATTGTTTTAATTAGATACATTCAAGTAGTGAATGAATTTACAGATTTATTTCCTAATTAACTACATTGTACTATCCCTAATCAAGAGGTAGAATATAATATTGATTTATTTCCTAATGCTTAGCCTATTTCTAAACCAACATATTGAATGGATCAAGTATAATTAGTGGAATTGAGAATAATAGTTCCTTGAATTACGTGAAAAAGGATTCATTTGACCTAGAACCTCACCATGGGGTATACCTATTTTATTTCTGAAAAGGAATGATGGTTATATGAGACATTGTGTTGATTAGAGTTCCTTGAATAACATCACAATTAATAAAATTTACTATTTTCCAAATATCGATGATTTTGATGATTAAATCTAAGGAGGTCAGTGATTTCTGATGATTTATTTGAGGATTGGGTACCATCAACTTAATATGAAAGAGGAAGAAATTAGAAAGTAAAAATTATGAAAATGGAATTGAATTTTTTTTGTAGTTATTACATTTGGGATATTATATACACCTACTATATTTATAAATCTCATGAATTTAGTATTTCATTAGACTTTTTATTAATATGTGGTTGTGTTTATATATGATATTTTATTATATTCTAAAAGAAAAAAAAACATGAATGATAGTTAATGATTGTTTTTAAAAACATAAAAGAAAATAAATTGTGTGGAGCATCTATTATGATTGTCTTTATGTTGGAAAAAATTTCCTTTTGTGATCATATTATTTTTAATGATGGATGAGCTCTCGACCCTTCTAAAACCAATGTTTTTGAAGAATGGCCACGACCTTACAATATCAAAGAGAATCAATGTTTTCTTGGAATAGAAGGTTATTACTAAATTTTTTTTGAAAACATTTCTCATTTATGAACCCACTAACTATGATAACACATAAGAATGCCATGTTAATATTGAAAAAATAATGTGAGGATTGTTTTGGGAACTGAAAAGAAGATAGTAAAATACTCTAGTCTGGGCCCTAACCTCGAGCAATGGTGAACATTTTATATATATTGATGCATAATTTGACATAATTGGTTGTTTCACAATGCAGAATGATATGATAATTTCATATGCTTCACTACATTTGAAACCTCATTAGTTAAATTACATAACATTGGATTTCGAGTCAGCTGGATTTTTTTTATTAAAAAATATGAGGCCTCATTTATATGGAATAAAGTGTGAATTAGTGGCTGATCACCAAATTTTGAAGTATGTATTCACGTAGAATTAATAGAACATGAGATAGAGAAGATGAATAGAATTAATCAAGGATAATTATTTCACTAAACATTACCATCTAGGATAAGAAAATAAAGTGTAATCTTCTTTCAGAAAAAAAAGTAATTCTACCATAACCATTCAAAATTTGAAACATCATCAATTGGATAATAATTTGATGAATTTTTTATTGGATTTTTTTGGTGTAAGAAATTACTCAATTTTGTTTTTGGTGTAATTGCGATCATCATTATCGGATAGAATTAAGAAAACAAAGAAAGAGGATAGGGAGTTGCAAAAAAATGTAGAATTGGTTTTGAAGGGTAATTTAGCTGAATTGAACATTGATAATGATTAGATTTTGAGGTTTGGGAGGAGATTATGTGTGCCTTGTGAATCACATTTGATGAATTATTTGTTATATGATGCTCGTAGATCTATGTTTTCAGTTCATTTGGAATGCATAAAGGTGTACAATGTCCTTCAGGAGTATTAGTCACATGATTGAATGAAAAAAGATATTGTTGACATTACCCTATATTTTTTTATTCTTGAATAGGTTAAAGCAGACAAGAAGATTCCATAAGGGATGATTTATTATTTTCTAGTGGTAGTGTTTAAATGGAAAAATATATCACAAGATTTTTTAGTATGATGACCAATTACTTCTTAAGGAAATAATTTGATGTTGGTTATTTTTGATTGATTTACTATATATTGTCATTTTCTTTTTATTTCATATAGACTTCCTCTAGATGAAAATTTTAGGTTTTATATTAAAGAGATAATCATGTTACATGGATTTACCCTCTACATTTTATATGATTCTGACCTTAGGATCAATTTCAACTTTTGGAAAGGCTTTTAGAAGTAGTTGTGTAACATCCTGGGTCTGGAAGACACCCTGAGGCGGCCCGTACCCGGTTGGTCACATGGCCTCAAGCGCATTTTCCCCAACGCCGAGACTGATGACTAGTAGTGAGGGACTTGGGTGTGATTGTGGGGAAACTATGCCCTCATTGACAGAGTACCCAGTGGAAGTAACAACACATACAACAGCAGAAGTAGTAAATGTACAACAACAACAACAACAGCGGAAGACTGATAAATAAACAACTGAAGCAGAAATATATATAAATGATCCATGTCACATATATGTCTAGGAAAATAGACAAACATGTCACAATTATAAATACAATACTAAGCCTATGTACAAAAGAAAAAAATATGAGCAACTCCTCAACATCGCAAGCCTCATATTGGTCACAGGCTCTCCAGATCTAGTGCAATCAAGAATCTGAAGTAGAATGGTGCTTGCCCTTAATTATACCTAAAACAATGTAATCTACATGGGCCCAAAAGAATGGCCCAAATAGGGTGTGAGAAAAAGACCCAGTAGGAAACCACCGAAGGTTATGTACCTAATAGTCAGTGAATATATGGCAGGTAAAAGTACAGAAAGTAGTAAACATGGTAGAACTAAGGAGCAAACAATCCACAGTTTATAGCATATAATTTACAAACAAGTAAGCAACTACTCAAGAAAGTAGAACAAATAGGTAACCTCTGGGAATTTCTCATAGCCTATCCCCTATGGATCAACCTAAAAGTAATAGCAACCCTCTGGGAGGCACACACAGGCTCACCCCTCTGGTTTAGCTAAGGAATAGACTCTCTAGGGAAGCACTCAACGTCAATCCCCCCTATAGTCTCGTATTGTACTAAAGGCGCTCTGGGAAAGCACTCAATGTCTCATTACCCTTGTGGACAATGTTGAGAAACTACAGACACTCTAAAGAAGTACTCAACGTCAATTCCCACTGTGGTCTTGCATTGTAAATTAAAGACACTCTGGAGAATCCCTTTTGTCCATTCTCTCTATGGTCTAATACACTAGGTTCTCACAATCCTTTGTAAAATCAGTAAGTATCGCATCACGTAACAACCAAATTATCCTCAAAAACTACTTGGCTAGAACTCTACAGCATCTCAACATGGAAGAACAACAGTCACACCATCCTACAACTTGGAATGGAAGTGGAAATAGCCAAGGAAAAACAATACCAATGGTCATAATAAGAAAACAAGCATGGTAAAAGCATCCAAAGCATAGTAAAATTACCCTATTTAGACAAAAAATCCTCTAATCAGGAATATTAGAAAAGAAGGTAAACAAAAAGGGAAAAACAGGAATCACACAATACCCCATTCAAGGGTATTGGTGGAATTTGCACAAATACTCAAAGACTTCCTTCAGAAAGGCACAAACCACCTACACTGATGCTAGGAGATCGATATACTCAAACCAAGAGGCTTGAATCTCTTTGGAACATCATAGATCTAGGAATGAATCAAAAAAACTCAACAAATGATAACATGATAAAGAGGAGGAATTGGAAAATGAATCTCTAAGAGAAGTAAGATCATACCACTGCGGTTCCAACGCAGTCGACAGCGGTCGATTCAGAGAACGAACAGAGGCTCGGGAATTCATCGAAGATCCAAGAACGTACTAAACACTCTCATTCGAAGAAGTTGGAGAAGAAGACAGTTATAGGGTTAAGATATGACACTGGTCAATTTAATAAAAAAAGGAATGTACACGGTGTGTACATTTGGAGTACACGACGTGTACTAGGATTTTCTGTACTCCGCTTTAAGAGTCCTGCAAATCACCCCATCATGGTCGTGTGAGTGGTCATGAAACGACCAACACACAGCCTTGAGCGGCATAAAAGTACACGGTGTGTACTCATAAAGTACACAGCGTGTAAATAAAATTTTCGGAGAAACTCCACTTTTCTGAAAAACTCTAGAAAAATGAAAAACATTCCTGAAAAGAAGTTCTAGGTTCATACATGTTGGGTACTGAATTAAATTTTCGTACACATTTTTATCCTCCATCGGATGGTTAGTTAGAATAAAAAAATCAGATATTAGAGGATTTTCTATGTTTCTGTTCAGGGGATTAACATAGACTTTGGGATCAATATATTTCTTTAGTTAAGTTTTCATATAGTAATTGTGTTCATTATACTATACATATGGAACCATTAGAAGCATTACATGAAAAAAACTATTTCAATACATCATTCTAGGATAATGAAGGTGAAAGGAAGTTGATGGGACCCGAATTGGTAGAGGAAAAGGTAGATAAAGTTCAATTGATTCAAATACACCTGATGACATCACAAAGCATCAATAAAAGTTATGAGGATATCAAGAGGAAGGAAATTTCGTTCGAGGTTGGTGATCATGTCATTATCAATGATTATCCTTGTAAATTTTATATTGTTTTGGTATGAAGGGGAAGCTGAGTCCAGGATACATTTGACCCTATGAAATCCTTGATAAGGTTAAATTTGATTCTTAATGAGTGGATTTACATCTAAATTTATCAAAGTTACACAATTTTTTCTGTGATTCAATGTTCGGAAAGATTTTTTCGGATCCATCTCATGTATGGAGTCCATAAGTTGTTTAGTTCGAATAGAATCTTTCATATGGGGAGGAATTAGTTCAATTTTATGACCACAATGTGAAAGTGTTCTAGAATAAATTTATCCATCAAGGTATGGTGCTGTAGAAAAATATATGGTTGAGGATGAAACATGGGAATATAAAAAATTATGAGGGAGAAATACCCCCACTAATTTGTTATGTGAATAAAATTGAGAAGACAAAATTTTCAAAATGGGGGAAGGATGTAACATCCCATGTATATATAGAATATTAATTTTTATACTTATTAATATTTGGGAATTAAATATTGATTTTACCATACATGGACACTATGTCAAATAGTATACTCAAAACGCAATAACGGGTTTCTCCAAAATTATACATTTCACAAAGAATAAGTTATTCAGAAAAATAATATATTATTAATATTATTAATTTAAAAGGTAATTATCAAATATCTATTGTATTTGAGGGAATGTAGATAAATAACTATATTATATTTTCACAGGTTTTTAAATGTTTATACATTCTTCTAATATATTTTATGTGCTTAAATTATGAATAAATTTGATTTTTCGTATAAAAAATAATGATATTTTTAAAAGGTAGTTTAACCGCGTATAGATGGTAAAACATATTAAAATACAAATTTTTATACTTTTATGGGGTTTATTTGAAAAAATAACATTATTATTTGTATGTGGGACTTCAATATTTTATTTGGTTTAATTCTTGTATTTTTATAATAAAATCTATTTTTAATAAATAGTGAAAAATACAACATTTTAATTCAATACATCCTTTTTGCCTAATTTATTTATATTGTTAGAATGTCGTTTAACTAGGTTTTAAGGAATAATTAGAGTATTATTTTATTATTTAATCTCATTTAGTCAATTATAAGAAATTTAATATTGAATTTTTTTATAAAAATTATGTAAAAATTTAACCTTTTTACTTTAAAAACCAGTTTTGTAGACCCGTCAATGAGATTAGTGTCTAGTATAATTTAACAACTTTAGTGAAATGAATTTTTTAAAATTTACATACATTATTGTAATAAGTACAAAAAAATTTGTTTAATAAGATCAAAATAATTTTTTATTAATAATTACTTTAGTATTTATATTTACCATTTTTCAAGTAAATATGGTAATTAAAAGTAAAAAAAATATTTTAAAATTTTAAAATTACCCTACCACATGTACTGATATTATTGGATGAGTTATTTTCAACTTAGGAAATCCTACGTCTTAAATTGTGGCCATTGGAAGCCACTTGGTTGTGATTATGACATTTATAACATTTTAATGAATATAAAAACAATGATGTCAAAACCATATCTTATAATACTAAAGGCATTTTAATAAGGGGTTATATAAGTGACATAATTGAATATAAATGGTCATTCTAAATCTAACATTTGTATCTACATACTTATAATTTTTTTATAAATTTTATAAAATAAATATATATTTTAAATAATGATAAAATAATGATATAGTTATTCATTTATTAAAGGATGAATCAAAGAAATGAAATTAATGATATAGAAATGAATATATATTAAATATTTTATAAAATAAAACAATTTTTTTGATGACTATCAAATTTTAGGGTTTTGATAAAGTATTTTTTTTATGTAATCGGGTTTTTTTTTGATTTTTAAAAAAAATCATGTTTTGAATAGTGCCAATATTGACATAATTCAAAACATAAAATATAAAATATATAATTATATGATCTAAAATTTCTAAAAGATCACAGTATTACCAACGTGTTGATATAATTCAAATGATACCATCAATGACTCATTCACTGATTGTTTGACAGGATTTGGTAAATATTTTGACACTGAATGTATAAATTACTTAATATAATGGTATGACTTCAAAGGGTTAAAACATAAAGATAAGGATTTAAAATTACCAAATATTGTTTAATTTGTATTAAATGAACTAATTTCAACCCATTCTCATCATATTTCTGAACAAAATATTTTTTTACCCATTTGGAATTGAGATTGAAATTATATTCATTTAATACTTTTAATAATCCAAAGGGAGCCCCTCCCCTCTCATATAAAAAGGCACACATTACACTCTATTCCTAAAACAAAAAAAACCTTTTGGTACATCCATGACCTAGAAAAAAACGTTCTTATAAATCCCCCACACATTATTTAATCATTAGTTTAGGCATAACACCTTTTTCTTAGAGGAATTGTAGTCTTAAGAAAGAGGATCATCCGAAGGAACGGTAATGTTATTATTTAAGTATTTATATTTTGTTTCTTCTTCGAATTACATAAAATATTCATCTTATAATATGAAATAAAAAATCAAGATTAAAAAATACACTAAAATGATAATATTTTAATATCATCACCTAAATCCATCTTTACTGCCATTAAATAGGAACTGAATTAATTGTTTGTGTGTACATGCGGACTATCATCTCCGCGAACCGATCTAATTCACATTCCATAAAATTCTATAATTATTAGATATAATTATGTAATTAGTGTTCATATGTGATTTTAAATACATGTTAATAATTATAATAAAATATTATATGAATTGCCTTATTATTTTCCTTGTGCATAAAAATGATAATTTCGTTCATTTATTTGTTTGACTATCACCTCTACAAACCGATGTGATTGATTTTTACCCATTACATGACATATATGATATATATAATTATTTTATATGATTAATTTGGAATTAATTATTATATTTAAATTCTATAAATACAAACTAATACTTTACTCCTTTCAATAATAATCACTGAAAAATGGAAAATGTTACTCATGCGTATGTATGTCCTACTGTCTGCATGATTATAATATGGTTCATTTTAAATTACCATAAATACTTGATTTATTTAATGTATAAATTTTGTAAAAATATTTAAATAATTTTATGAATATTTTTTTGGAGATGATGGTATTATGACCACATGGACTAGTGACATCATACCATGTTCATTTTTGGATTCAAATTATGGAATATTAACAATAAATTCTACATAAACTAAAATAATTAACTAATTATTGTAAAATTGTAATTATAGAAATAAATGTATAAAAAATAAAAAAAATTCAATAAAGTTTAAATTTACAAAAGTCATTTATTTAGGAAGGAAAATGAACATACGTGATGAATCGAACATAAGATATGGGCCTTTGTCTAAATCTTTTTTCATTGAGGCATATTTTGATGTTATACACCACCTTTTTTATAAGGTTTATAATCACCTCCAATGACTTATAATTTCATTAAAAGGTTTAAAAAATGAATATTTAATAAAAAGAATTTTACTTTCTTTAAAAAATGAAAAAAAGAATGTTTTCTTTAACTTATATCATGACAATGACTTATCTGTCCCTGTAATTATTATTTTATATTTGTAATCCTCTATAATCATTAATGTTTTAAAAGGAAAAATAAATCTATTATTCCCAATTATTGGGTTGTTTGGTATTGAATATGGTTTTGAAAATGGATTTACAATTTCAATATCATAAAATGATTTAATTTTATTTCAATTGAAATTTGATGATTGAAATGTTTATAATTGGAATATTTTATGTGTTGTGATTTATAATGGTACATGGGCACTTGACGGGATGTTACCTTACAAACCAAAGATATGTGGTAACATGATAAACCACTTAATGGTGGTTCTATAATAAACCATTTATGTGTGGTTATGTTATAACCTCCAATTATTTTGGTATGGGAGTAGGTCATATAGTTATTCTATTCGTATGATTGATGTGTATGGAAGTCAACAAAATGGTTATTCAATTTAAGAATGTTTATGTGTCGAGTAAACTTTTTGTGTTATAGATGGTTCTTATTGAATTTATAGTAATATTATTTAATCAAAGAGGGTAAGAAACAAGAATATATTCAATGGTGGGTATTTTCTACTGACTATAGGAGGAAATAATTACATTATGATAAAGTATTCATGGTTAACATGTCTTCACAAGAACATCTATTTACATTTTTTTTATATCATACATATATTGCTATGCCCATACCATGTTTTAAAAAGTTTTTCATATGATTTAAAGGATAATAGAGTCAAGGATTAGATCATATAATAGTTATGATGTTTAGAAATTAATAAAAAACAATTTTCTTTGTAAAATTTCATGTTTTGTGAAATAATGTATATTGAGTATAAGTGTCTAAATTGTAATATTTGAGTTGTTATGTATGAGTTATGGACTAATTATCTATATCTAATAATCTAAAAGGATCCTTGACATGATTGACTGTAAAATTATTTATTATATATTGTTTATGGTTAGGGACTTATATTTTTTATCAATTATATAACATTTTTAGGATGATTAATAAGATAGATGGATACAAAAAATCTTGGAGAATAAATAGACATTAAATGGGTATCCTCTTTTGAATAACATCATATGGATATTTAAATTGGTATTTTATGATGTAAAACATATAAAGTCTATAGATATATATATTGGATGTGTATTTGGGAATATATTGTACATGATAAAGTCCTCAAGATGAATATTGATTTGATGATAAGGCGTTACCTTTTATAAATGTGGTGGGTGGAAAACAAATAAATATCTAAAACATTAATATGTAACATATTTCATTCTCAATCCCAATTGATAAAAAAATCTATTAAATAAATTGAATTTAATAATATTTATTGGGATATTATAAACTTTATCCCTCAGGATAACCCTTCATTTAACCCTTTTAACCATCACAATAGTTACAATATTTTTACCACGGTAATTTTTCTTTAGGGACAAAAATTATGTGGCCCTTATTAAATTACATTAATAATTATGATTCCAAATATGTAATCCATTTAATAATATTTTGTTTCTATAATTAAAAAATTTAGTTTTGAAAAATCATCACAAAATGAAATAAAAACTATTATAAATAATAAATTTTAAGAATAAAACTATATTTATTCTAATTAGGTCCTAGAAAACCCATTAGTTGTATGATAAAATATTTTATTCAATATATTATATAAAATTTAATTAAAATAATCCACTAATAAATTTAAATTTAGGTTTTATATTTAAAAAGTAATTTTTTTATATAAATAGTTTTTTGAGAAATATTTCTTTGTTACATTAAAATTAATATATTTATTTATAACTAATTGATAACCAATTAATTAATTTTACACACATTTAAATAACACATTTTAAATTTTTTAGTATTATATATACAATAAAATATAACTTCTAGTTATTCATGATCACCTTAAATAATCACATTTCAATAGTATGTCACATTTCAATTACACTTTGTGTTTCATGTAATGAAAACAAACAATGAAATATTTGTTTTTATAAAATATAATATTTTATAAAATATTTGGTTGTTACATTATAACCCCTTATAATTATTTATCTTTAAAATTATTTTATCCAGATACATACCATGGATGATTATTTTACCTCATCACATCCTTCGATTGCCATGTAGCCTCCTCAAACTTACAGTTTCACACCAAAACATTGACTATGTTTGTGGTATTATTATTAATTACGTTCTGCCTTTAATCTAAAATATATCTTGGTTGTTCCTAATAAGATATATTTTTCTCCATTAATGTTACCCATTATTTCATAGCATTTTACTGATCAAGTATTTACTTCATAAAGAATGATCATGAAACACATTTTTATCATGAGAAAATTTTCTAGAAGAACCATGAAAAGAACTATCATGATTCAATCAATAATTTTGAAGGGACTAGTATGTATAAGGATAAAAATTTAGTTATTTCAAAATCTCTTAACATTCATCTTGAGAGATATTCATATGCATACCGTATAACCAATATGAAACATTAGATATCAATGATGATTTCTCTCAGATATTTAATATCGAATTTTTGATTCCCTAATGTGATATTGAATTTCTATAATATTATATTTCATTACATATGATAGATAAGGGATTAATATCTTTGGTTCTTCAAAATGATCATAAAAATAGATTTTTTCACATTCCACCATTACGGTATTCATAAGAATCCATATGAATATATTTGGGAATGATCTTGTGGTATGAAAAATAAACTAGAAAATTGGGTAGTTATGAAACACAATATTAATCTATAGAACATAATTTTTAATAACCATTAATGTATTTAATGGTCCTATCATACTGAGCATCGTTTTGGTGATGATATGATGTGCTAATTTTCAACACTGTATTCAAATATTGATGACTAATTATCCATAAAAACAAGGTGAAACTAAATTGCTTATAAGACACTGTAGAATATGGTAGTCTATTAAACCATAACACTTCTTCAATATATATCCAAGAATTCTGATCATGATATAAATAATATGTTATTTTAATGAAATTATATCAATTCATAATGTGATCAATTATGAAAAAATAACATTATGTACTATAGGATGTTTGGGGAATGTGATGATGAGATAAATTGTGGTGTTTTCCCATATATATTATATTATGGGTATTGGTTATGACATCCCACTGAACATTTTTCTCTCACGCTTAACATAATTACATAACAGATATTCAGATGTATACTTTGCAATATCCCTTTTTCATGTTGTTTCAGTAGAAATACTATTTATGATATCTTTTCATATTTATACATTCCAGATTAATATAGAATGATAAACTATGAGACTAATATAATAACTACTATAAATATTGTATTATGAGATATATTCTTGTTTCCAGAACCATATCATTATTTCATAGTCCCGATTAAATAGAATATAATTCTACATTGTCGTCTATAGATTCAAACCATCCTTCAGAACATTATAAATCTTTAGAAGGATGGAAGATTGAGAAATTATTTGATAAAGATTTGAAATATCCCATTTTCTCATGGTTTCAAGATATATCACATATATATATAATTATTGGATCTATTTGAATCCTTATTATGGATAAAATAACATGGACTTTTAGACTATGTGCTTTAAAACAGTGTTCTCCATTCCAAGGTAGCAATGTCAATAACAAACAAAATATTGATTCAACACCAACCACCATTCACATTAAAAATCACCATATTATATATAAATATATACTAAAATATTTTATGCCCAATATATATATCACATAATTCAACAAACAAAACTCCACTCTATTTCATATATAAAAATTACTTTTGCTAACTCTAATTAAGAGTTGGGTAATTTTTATAAATAATTTAAAATTTTTGTGAGGTATAAGATCTGAACATATCATTATATATAGATAAAAATATGATAACATCTATATTTAATCACTTTATATAATAGAACCCTCTATATTTTAGTTTATCATTATCATAGGCTCACTTAAATATTTTACATTATTTCCTCCAAATTTTCCTCACATTCTATAGTCCAATTGAAAGTGTTTCCATTATAAATAATAATTGATATTAGATTATAATTTCTTGATTAATATTATTATAATTTTTTCATGTTATATAGAAAGACCAAAAAATATAGGGATATAGATAACTATATTTGGTTTTTATGATAATCATATCGTTTATACACTTTATTTAATGTTTATTATGTTCACATACACAAAATAAAACACTCAAAATCTATATTACTATTAATTTTGGGTTAATATATACATATAAAAACAAATTGATGTAGTTAAATAAATTTTTTTAAACACAATAACATTCTCTTAAATTTCCAAAGATTTTCTAAAGTTGAATGAGATAACATAGGGATCTACATAAGGAAGTTGTGATAAATAAATCCATGTAATGGAATAGTCAATGCATAAATTATATTAAATTGGTACATGTGATTCATGAGGTATAACATGTTTACATATAATTATGAGAATAAAAATCTTTAAAATTGATACATGGTATATGATTATAACAACATGAAATTATAAAAATACGTGGATGACATAAAAAATAACACAATAAGGATAAGTCAAGGATAACCACTAATGCATCATAACATAGGCTTCTATAGATAACAACTAATGTATCCAAAATCATATTTCATTATATAAAAATAGTATCCAATTCATTAGAGAAAAACATAAATCCATTCCCACCTCTCACATTCATATTATATAAATACTTTTTTGTGTCACATATATCATAAAAAATTTTGATTTTTCTCAAAAAATTGAATATAATGATTAAATGGTATGAGTTAAATACATTGATGTACCAAATAACAAAGGATATGCTATTATATTTTAGTACACATGTTTTTATATTGGGGTGATTATTAAACAGAAAAAAAATTGGAATGAAAAATCATAGGATAATTTTGACCTCCTAACTGGTGTATATAAATGTAATTGAAAGTGATTAATGATAGAAAATGGTTGTATCACACTACATGAAATAATAATTACAGTAAAATAATTTTTAATAAATATGTTAAAACATGAAAAATTTAAAACGAAAATTTTATTATAATTAAATTTTATGAATAAATATGAACAGTTTGAGAATAACTTACTTTGAGAGGGTGAATTTAAAATCTTGTGACAATACTAATAAATAATTAAGAACACCATGGGAGGACTATAAAAAGGGATAAGGAGAGGAAATAAAATATCAATGTATTTATAGTTATGTTTAGAAGGAATGTGGTTGTGTGATAATAGAAATAGAGAGGGTGAATCGTTATTAATAAATAAACATATGTTTTGGACTCTTTGGGATAAAATAATCAAACCAAAAAAATATTACATGTTTTTTACCAAATAAGAGAATTTTTCAATAATTGTTTAGGGTAAAACCAGACTAATTAAAATAATACCATTTATGTTATGGGATTAATTCATGTTCATAATTTTTTATTTTATAGACATGAAAATAAGATATTTGTTTTGGAGGCATCATAATAAGATATTACAATTAATCACATTAGTCTAAAAAATTTATTTTATAGGGAAAATATAATATTTTTGGATTCCATTTAGAGTATTTATTACATTACATTTGGGATATTATGATGTAATAATTCATACCATATAATTATTATGTACTGATGTCTTAAAAAAATTAGAGTACATAGAAATTTATGGAATATTAACCACTATATATTTTTTAAGTGATGATTTTTAAAATAACATTAATTTAAATATAAAATCTCATAAATATTATAAATTTATATTTTAATTAAACAATTCTTATTTACATAATAATAGATGTTTCTATGATATTAAATTTTATTACCCTTAAAAAAACTACATTGGGATTCTACTATTTTATTTAATAATTTATATTTCATATATAGTTTTTACCGTTAATTATTTATGAAAAATAATTGTTTTAAAAATTATTAATTTTAATAAAAATTATTTTTTAATTAAATATATTCATTTCCCAAAAAAAGTATTATTTTGTATCAAAATATAATTTTTAATGAAATTTTTTATAATAATATAAAAACAATTAATGCAAGGGATTAGTATTTTCAATGATTTATTCAATATAATGAATGTAAATTTTTACTAATTGATTGAAGATGAATAACACATTGTTATACCATCATACCCCCTCTGGTTAATGTATACAATGGTGGATCATTTATGAGTTGGTTTGGTGAACATAGTTGGGGCTATAATCGAGATAATCTTTAACTACTCCTAAAAACTATATTACTCAAGTTTTAGTTCTCAAAGCGTATCTTGGACATAATCCATATAAATTAAAAATGATTACATAATCCTCATAATCTATGATAAATGAGATTAATCAAGTATTATCATGTTGATTAACTCAATTTCTTTTAATTTATATAACAATTATATGTGGTAACACCCTTTAATATGTACTAATATTAGTAGTCATTATTTAAGAACTAAATTATTTGTGGTTATAATTTAAATTATATTTTAATCTAGACTGAAGAATTATATTAAAATTTTATTCTGATTGAAAATAAAAAAATAAATATAGTTTGTGTGTTTTTTACAACAAAATTTCATAATAAGGCAAACATTCTTTAAAAAAAATTCATTTATACATTTTTAGTTCAATAAATTCTTATCCTTCCATAAAATTTACCATTAAAATTTCATTTCATATACTAAAATAAATGAGGATTATTCTATTTCATCACCACATAGAGTTCCCATTACACATTCTAAAACAGGGTTTTAAACAACAATATATTGACAAGGATGATTTTTTTATTTTAAATAACATTATATATTAGATCTAATATCTCTGATGAATGATCCTCGTATGAAATAATACTATCCAAGCGTACCACCACATGATTTAGTACATGGGAGGGATTTAGTATTTACATAATTAAGAGGGATACATGGAACACATCATTTACTTAAGATGTGTTAGTTGGGAGTGTTACTATATAGGCCACAAATCCAATGTGATCAAGGTTCTCAATGTGTATGATTTAACCTAGTGTAATCATTAACTTCATACCAATCCTAATGACTTTTAGACATAGTGATATATGAAGGAACACCTTCTATATGACCTCAAACTCCAATTTTCCTTAATTATTTAATTTATATGTTTTATATTTACTTTTAAATGATTATATTTGAAAATTAATGGTTTAATTTTTATATTTACAGATTAGATAATATTAATTCCCAATAGATTTTTCTTTCTAACTTTATCCCAACATTTTTTATTCTAACACCTCTCAGCATATAAAGCCTTATATGGTCCCATTTTAATGGTAGAACGAAATCTACTATAAAATAAGGATACCCGTATAGGAATGTGTTGACACCAACATTCATGGAAATATATTGAAAAATAGATCAATATATGATCTAGTTTTTTAATGATTCCGTCTAGATAACCCTCAATTTGTGGTTGATAAGAAATACTAAAACTCTTCCCTATTGGATGTGGTTGGTGAGGGATTCAACAGAACATCTAGGTTAACCATGGATCTATATCATATATAATATAGACTGGTATTCCAGGTTGTTTTAACATCTTTTCTACGTATATCTTTATAATTTTTTCAAGAGATAAATATTTATTAATAAAAATTAAATGTATTGAAAATGTAATTTGATATACTAGAACCAAAATGGAGTTAATTTATTTAAATATTATAGGTAGTAGAAGAAAAATTCCAAGAATACGATTTCACATATCCATTCTAAAAAGGTACATGGGTTCACCGTAACCTTAGACATATGTCATTCATCCATTACTTATTGGAATGGAAAGCATTGAGATAAAAATTATTCCATATACCTCATTATGAAAGACCACATGATTTGTTCCTCGCATATCTATTATATCAGTGGATCTTAGATGAATAGAAAGGGATGAGATTTGATAATAATTCTGAAGTTATCGATACATTCATTGGATTTATGTGACATATATCTATGTTTCAAACCTTAAAACTACATATTTATAAATTCTGGTGTCCCAAATATTCATTACCCTTCTCTACAGATCCTTATAATATTTTTTTACCTCATTGATAGTTTCCATAATTTATTCTTGACATGTTTTTTGATATATGTTAGATGAAATTTATTTTGTGGTTTCGATGTCCATACATTTCATGAAAAAGAATAATAGATCAATTTTGATCTTCATAATATACATGGTTTCATGATCTTTTCCACTAATAGAATCTAAAATTTTATTCTACAAACCAGGATTGAAATGGTTTGAACAACAATAATCATTTATCAGACTTAACCACCTTCTGTGGTATATGTTGGGGTCCATTTGTTTGGATATATTATTGTGGGAATTATGATCCCTAAATATTTAAAATTTCTACTCATATAGATAATGTCACAAAATATATAACATGATTATCACTGCATCAAATTCTAGATCATGGGTTGTGTATTTTTGTTAATGTATCTTTAATAAAAAATTGTCCCCGGATATCGATTTTTACATCATATAGGAGTACTAAACCCATTCTCATAATGGATAATTCACTATAATTAAAAATCTATCCCCACTAGTGGGTTATGTGAGTATAGGTGCATCGATATAAATCTATTTTAACTTGTTATGGACTTCCTCAAATTCATAATTATATACAATTTTCACTCCATTACCATTAATATTTAACAGTATTATTAATAATCAAGTGAATTTTATCATGAATTAATGATAATACCAATATAATCCAAGGAAACTAAGGATATCTATAATATATATATTTTTTGATATCCTATAATATTTTATATCTCAACGGTATTCCTATAAACCCATTTTCTAGTGGTAACATAAAACACAAATGTTACTTTTTATATAAAAATCATTATTTGTTTTCTACGTTTCATACAAATATTTATTTCATAAGTCATTAATTATTGCATTTTAATCCTCTTAATGTTATTTTTTCCATTAGAGTAGTTAATTATAAACTCTATAATGACTATAACAAATTTTTTGATGTAATACCTAAATAATGTATCCATTACATCCATGATGATATGTATAAAATTAATGTGTCTAAAACAAATCATAATAAAATGATAGGGAACTTATAATAGGTGAAAATTGTTTTAGGGATATCATTCTTATTAACATGTACATGATTACATTTTGAGTATATTTCAACAATAAATATGTAATGGACCCCATGTATCTTATCAAACAAGTCATTAATCCTTGGTAGAGTATACTTTCTATTTATGAAAATATTCTGCCACATCCTTTCAATTGTTTACTTTCATTAACTTATTATTGTTTATTTATTGGTGTTTGATCTTTTGGTTGATGTTCGAGTTGAATTTCGATGTTTTTTGGGGGTTTTGGGTTATTTATGGTTCTCTTCATGGTTAGTGTACATGTATTGTGGTGAAACGTAAGGTTGGTGAAGATATAGGGTGTTTTTAGTTCATTTTTTTATTAATGTTTTTAAAATCATTTTCCTCAAACAGTTTTTCCAAACCCTATAAAGTGAAGTAGTAATACTGTCTTCTGTTGATGGTGTATTAGAAAATTCACAATCACGAGAAACATTTTTATGAGTGTGTGAGAGGCTTAAATTTTTTTTAACAATCCATTTTTCATACTTGACACACTTTTTATCAAATCCCATGTACATCTCATATGAGTTACCCTTACTTAGAGTAGGGTTCACATGGTTGGCCCATAGTTTGGAAAACTATGTGACTAAACCATCAAAGTTACCCATTTTCTAAATAAAATTAGTTTTTATATTTTATCGTTATATTTTAACCTTATTTTGAGTTTCTCATATTTTTTTTGTTTTTGGCACACAATAGGGCTTTAAACCCTCCTCCTTTTTGTAATGACCCAGAATTGTATCAAATAAAAATCACTTCTTATTATTGCTTAATATAGAATAAATCACATAAAATTTCATAGATAACACAATAAAAAGATCACAAAAGAAGAATTAATTAAATAATATGTATTTATTGAAAATAATGAACCAATACCATTATAATTTTATTTTGATAGTTGGAATAACAGTGTGACCATTATGAATAGTAATCCAACCAATATAATGAAACTTCACCAATAAATTATAAATTAATTTTAGTTATCTGATGAATGAAAATATGATATATTCATATCACAGTATGTATAAATAAATTATTTATAAATTTTAAATTAAGTGTTTGTAATTTTTTTAAACCTAAATTTTTATTTTATATTCTATAATTATTATAATAATTTATAATAAAATTTATTATCATAAAATATATTTATTAATTAATATTTTCTTTTCTTATTATTATTATATAATTTTATGCAACATAAATTATTTTTTAAATGTGTCTAAAAATCAAATTTAATGTTAATATAGATTTTTGGAATAAATGATGAATACAATTAATAAAATATATTTCTGTTATTTTGGAAAATATTTTCATAAATTTGAGTCCATTATTGAAATATACACATCTATAAATTCATAGGGTGATTTTTTTCTAGAAAATAGTTGAATTTCTACGAAAAATGAAATATGGTAATTTACGGTATTTATAATTTCCGGCTAGATAGATGAATTTTGGAGTCATTGATGATGTCAGAACACATTAGTTCTATATAAAATTCATTGGTTACTTAATTGACTCACATGTGTCAAAAAATTGATTTTTTTGAGTCAAAAATAATAAATATAATAAATATAATTATAGAAAACACCCCATCCTTTCACTATAAATACCACCTCTCACCACATATTCTTATCCCACAATCTTTGATTTTCATTTTTATAAAATTCTACACAATTCCTATCTCGAGATTCATACCCATGTTTTTGCCTTGCAGGTCCAACCAAAAGACTATTGTGAAGTTCTTTAAGGAGGCTCTAAAGGAGACATTATTTAAGAGGTAAAATCTTCTAACATTTCCTTTTAAATTCATTCCTTCTTCTACCTCATAATTTCCACAACTATCTAATGTGAAAAATAAATTTAGTATCATATATATACTATAATTTCATTATTTTAATTATATATCCATTTTAAATTCACTTCACTTTTTTCTTCTTAAAAACAAAAACATCGTTCACAATGTGTTGATTCACCAATTTCATGGATGGTTATTTTTTGTTTTCTATTACGACCATCATGAATTTTCCTAGAAACATTTTAAAATTTATATTAAAACTTTTTTTATATTCTTTACCTAATACATATACATAATTTTAAATAATAAATCAAAATTAGTTTGCGATAATCGAAAATTAACCAAAATAAAAAACCATTCATCCTTCACATTTTATTTTATTAATCATTATAAAATATAAAAATAATTATATATTACCATTTAAATTATAGAGGTTTATAAATATAATATAATTCCACATCTAGTGATTCTTTCCATTTGACAGTAACTCACATAATTAAAATCAAGGGAACAAATCGTGAAATCCATGAAATAAATGGTCCCGAAATAAAACATTGAAACACTATTTATTAATGAAATGGAAATAAATGATCTTAATAAAATAATAATAAATAAAATATATGCTTATAGGATATGCATTAATTAATTAATATATATAATTTTATTATCGATTCATATTAGTGAATGTGCAGAACACCTTCATAAATATAGTAAGTAAATATCTCATATCTCCATTTTTCATCCAAGTTACATTTTCTACCTTTTTAACCAAAGTTATTTCCCCATTTTTCATATACAATACCACTAATTAATGTGTAATTTTTACCAAAATATGATCTATATTAATGTATCTTTCTCCAATGGTGAAGTTAATGTTGAAAAAAGTTCCATTCACATTTCTTCATAATACGCAAGCACGATTAATGGAAAGTTTCCAGTTTCATACCCATCTTCATGTAGAATAAATAATATATTTTAAGACATTAATATATTTTTTAAAGATCCCTTATTTAATAATGAAAAACTATCTTAGTTCATCTATGGTTTTATAGAAAAAAAAAATTATTTTTCCTTTTTAAAGACACTTTAAATGTTTCCCTTCAACGACATTACATTTTATCATTTCTAAAGTTTCTTAAAAACCCATTTTACATTTTTTACTTAATTTTTAAATATTTTATCATTATCTATGTTTATTTACCCTTGATAATTTCTATTTAAGATTTAAATATATTCTTTTTGGAAGAAAAATTGTATATGCTCTTTGGTTATTATATACACCATGATTATGATAGCCATTCCATTCTATGGGTAGCCCTTTTATTTATCCCTTATGTGGGATTCTTCATGTTGCACACATATTCATAAACTTTTTATGACTTCGGTACCCATATGCTGATCCATTTATTTGGGTAATGTTGTTATCTCATGATATTTTATGTCGGGAGAAGGAGTAAACCCGATTGCATTAAGGGACTTTGTCCACTATGTTATATAGTACTTGGAGTAATCATTGACTCATGTTTATGTTGTGTTTAATGTAACTAAAACGTACCTACGGTTCTAGGATTACATGATCCCATCATCTATATATTATTAGTCTATATGTTTATTTATTTTTCATTCAATTTTATGTCCTCATGTTGTGCCTTCAACCCCATGTGTTAGGTTTCATTCTTATGTTTATTCAATTAGTGGGATATTTATCTCATCCTTTTGTTTATGAGTTCATTAGTTTATCCTATGCATATTAAACACATCAAAGGTTATTGTGAGATTATTATGGATATTAATAGAAATATTTTTTTTTATTTTGTTTTCATGGTTTCAAATTATGTACCTAATATTATAACGAAACAAGGCAGTATTATCCTTGCTTTGTATTTAATGGTTAAATAATATTAAAATAATATAATAATTTGTGTATAGGAAAAGTGTCAATATAATTATTATGAGGGCACGATCTAGTTATTTTGGTGGATTATGGATTAAAAAAATTATTAAGAAACATTTGGATAATTCTGTCTCTAAGGATAACCCTGATTGAAACATAGGGAATCACATGTTATGATATACTTTTCAATTGAAATATTATACATACTTGTTCAATTGTTCCCATCATATATGATTGTTAGATAAGTACTGAATCCCCTTAATTGTTCTCTCCATATCTGTGTTGGTTTTTGGAAATATTTTTACCTCTTCCAACAATCAATGCAAGAGGCAATGTGATGATTTATCTAATGAAACACCAAATGGCTAGGTAACAGGTGCTCAAAATTCATTACAATACTTGTTAAATTGGATTTGGAAATGAGTAATCACTTGACAGATGTAAAAATCCATAATTATCTTAAGAAAGATAAATTATTAGCTGAATCCTTTATGGAAAAAAGGCAGACTATTTTTTGTTCATTTTTTAATATTCGTTTCATAAAAAATGGATTAACTCTATTGAGAAGATATTTTTTGACCTCTATTACATTGATGAAGAGAATACTATGCTAGAGGTATACTGTTTTTATGTGAAAACACATTAATGGTGGACATGGATTAAAAACACAATGTACATGGAGGAAATTGATACCGTCAATTGGAATGCATTCAGAATCATATTTCACAAAAAATATTTTCCCATAACAATCTTTCAAAATATATAATAGGAGTTCCTCAGGCTGAAGCAAAATAATGTTGATTATATATGGTATTATGAGGATAAAATTACAATGATTTCATGATATGCCACCATCATTGTCATGAACACTGAAATCAAGGTGGAACCATTTTTAGTATGAAAAAGCAATGTATATGAAAATTATTGGTGATTATAGACATTGGAAGTTATTAAGAGATTTTCTGTTGATCTATTGAAGTTTTAATGCTTATCAGATACTCTTAGTGGTCTGGTGGGCTTATAGGTAAAAATGTATTAGTGAAGTTTAATTTGAGAGGGTTAAAAAAATATGATTATGGAATGAAAATCCACCATACCACTAGCCAAAAATGTGGGTAGTAGCATCATTAAAACTTCCTATAGAGGAGAAAGTGATGCATAATTTATATAAGTGGGGGGAATCTAGATAATAATTGGAAAAGGGATATGAATAATAGTAATACATTGGAGGATGAAAGAAAGATTCACATCAACACATATGCTATAGTGTAGTGTTAAAACTGAAATGATCTTTGGTTCAATGAGAGCCAATGCATTAAGATAAGGCATGTCGAAGGAAATCATCAAAAATAACATCCATGAAAACACGATAGGGAAACTAATATCCCTAATGATGAGGTAAAACCTAAATATTATGTGGTGATAGGTACGGTGGTTGTTCTTCCAAAATAGATAACATACTTTATTATTCTACATCTATTTATTCATTCATATAATTAATTTTTATTAGAAATATTCAAACACAACATCAAAATATAGAGGTTGATTTACAAAATAGAAATAGAAATAGGGAAATTATTTCCCCGAATGTATATAACTCCTCAATTGTTACTTATTATGGACTGATCCTCTATGAAAATATTTTCATACTTATTTTGGTCTTATTTGATGGTATTTTGGCATGTATTAGATATCTTTATATAAATCCAACATCAACTATTTGTAATGGGATATCAGTTATCACATCATGAGGAATCAACATAATTTTTATAAGTTTCTGGATGCGGTTATTTCTCTATTATAATATTAATATCATGGTTTGGTATTTTTATCGTATGAGAAAGAATTTTTATCTCAAAATATTGAGAAAATGTGGTGAATCAGGATCAAAGACAAGAACATTATGAGGGATATCACTGATGTGTTCGATGATGAATTTATTGGTTGTCTTGCAAACTAATAGGTTGAGTTCTCAATTGAACTAATTCCATATTCTTGGCCTATAACAAATAAAAATTATTGAATTTCCACCAGCGTGTTAGAGGATATAAATAATAAGTGAACAGAGAATATTTACAGGGGTTTTATAGACCAGAGTTCATCATCAATGGGTGCTCTAATCCATTTTTTAATAAAAATGATGGATAAATATGCATCATCATTAATTATCATGATCTCAAAAAAATCATGGTTAAGAAAAATTATCTCCTACCATAGATATATTACTTATTCATTAATAATTATTTTGAAACTCCTTTCTCTATGGTGTACATTCAATTATGATATCACCCATTAAATGCAAGGAATGTTGATATTTCTAAGAATGAATTTTGAAAAATGTATTGAAATAATGAGATTACATATATTCCATTTTATATACTAATTCTCCAAAATAATCATGGAATTAATGAATAGAATATTTAGAGTTCACCACAAAATATTTTTGGGAATCTTTTTCAATGAAATTCTAAAATATTCCAAAATATTAGGGGAACATGATTATAATTTGAGTATTATTCTAAATAGTTTTAAATGGGATAATATTTATGGAATGTATAGTACATTTGAGTTTTATATGGAGGAAGTATAATTCTTGATAAATTTAAGACTAGTAAAAGAATATTGATGGCCCATTAAATGGAAATGGTTATTGAAGAGTGGTCTATGACAACATCTATAACATAGATGCATATTTTACACATACTATCTAGGAATTACACAAAATTTTGTGATGATATTTACATGGTTAACAAACCCATGAACCATGATTACTTAGAATTGGGTAATGATGTTTTGGACCAATGACTATGAAGAGTGCATCAAAGAGTTGAAAAAGAGGCTTATCACTGCATAAGTACCCACACTACCAACCAGTGGGGAAGTAATTTTGTTTTATAGTGATGCTTCAAAGAATTTTTTGGGTTATGTATTGATGTAAAAGTATAATGTGACAGCATACACCTCACGAGATTTTAATATTTATAAGAAATACTATCCCATAAATAATCAGAAGATGGTGGTTCTGATATTCATGTTAAAAAACTGGAGATATTATAAATATTAGGATAAATCTATGATATATATTGATCAAATGTTACTAAAATATATATTACCATATATGGAGCATAATATGAACTACATAAAATGGTTAGTGATTATTAAGGATGAATACTAATCAATCTACTTCTATCTTTATAAGGAAAATGACATGGAATATTTTCTATGTTGAATGGATCATAAATCATTATTACTAAGGATAATTGAGAAGTATACAATATGATATGATTTTCAATATATGGAATTTTGAATAAATAAGAATGGAATATCATCCATTCTTTGTCAAATTATTTTTCAAGAATCCCTCATGTATAAAATAAAGGATGATTAATTATATAATGTGGACATTCAAAAAACATATGATGCTATAGGAAATGGTAAATACTCATAGTAAAGATTTAATGATGATGGATTTTTAAGATTTTGCTCATGAATATTGGTGAAAACCAATCAAGATATAAAGACAGATGTTCTAAATGACATAGCAATCTTATCTATCTATATTCACCTAGGGAGCACAAAGATGTATCAGATCAGATAGAGCGCTCTTGGTTAAGAAATATGAAGTAGGTGACCATAAAATATACAAAATATTTATGGTTGTTTCATGATGTGATGGTGGAAGGAAAAACTGTAAGGTTTTGATGAAACCATTACACATACTATCATAGAAATGGGAAAATGTCACCATAGACAATTTAAATAGAACTCCCATGAAATCTAGAGGAAGCAATGAAATATGGGATTTTGTGGATCATATTAACAGGAAAACTCAATTTAATTTAATTTTATATGAATTATCAATTGGATAACAATCACAGATATAGATCAAATAATTGGTAAGGCTTCATGGAGTACCATTGTTGATTACATCTAATCAAGTTATTACATTTACCACTACGTTCTAAAAAATTATCCAATATTATCTAATCATCGAGCAAAACAATAGTATGGATTATCATCCTCAAACTGAAGTCCAATATGGGTGGACTATTAAGACACTTGAAGACAGTTTATGATCATGATCTATTGACATCAAAAGAGGATGAGAGCAATATCCTCCTCTGGTAGAGTAGTAATACATCAATATATTCCATTCAAGAATCAAAATAGACACATATATAGCCATTTATAGGAAAAGATGAAGAACGCGGGCATGCTGGGATGATGTCAGAGAACATAAGATACTAGGACCTAAAATAAGTAATTATATAGTACAAATGGTGAAAACCATTTAGAATCACAAGATGGAATCCAAATTTTGATTGAATAGTTATAAATTGAATCTCTAATGACATGTGATGTTAATGATTAGAGGTATGGTATTTTTATGTATATCTCACTAGAAGAGGATCATGGGATTTGGTAAGAATAGAATGTTAGGTCCTGGGTATATCAACCCCTTGCCGATTCCTGATTGTATCAGTGTTTTGGATGATCAACTAGTACATCCATCAAGCATGTCTCGAGTATAAGATGAATTACATGTATCCCATTTGAGGAATAACGTACTTGATCCTTCACATTTACTAAATCAAAAGGTGAAAAAACTGTTGAACTTCCTCTCATATGAAGATTAGCTAGTGAAGATCGTGGACTATAGTGATAAAATTCAATGAAACATGGAGACTCGCGTAGAAAATGAACCATAGATGAATCATAACCATAAAGAGGAAACATCAGACCTAGAAGAATAGATTAAGGAGACGTTCTCTCACTTGTATTCACCTTAGTATATGAAACAAAATTTTGAGGGTGAAATTTCATATGAGGGGAAGAATGTAATGACTCAAAATATTATAATTGGAAATTCCCTTATTATTATTATATCATATAGTATAAATCACATGTAATCAAATATAAAACAAAATACATAATTTATAAATGAAGAATGAATGAAATAATATGTATTTATATAAATTATGTAACCAATACCAATGGAATATAATAGTAATAATTTGAATAGTAATTTGAACATAAAGAAATATAAATCTGGAAAATAGAATAGTAACCACCCATATGAATGTATAAATGAAATTTATTTATATTATAAGTTAATATATATTATATTCATATAATGTTATAATTAAATAAATGTTTTAAAATTGATGAATTAAGTGTTGGTATTGTTTTAAAATAAAAATGATTAATTATAAATTTATAATTAATATAATGGTTAAAATGATTTTTTTTCATAAAATGAAATTGGAAATAATTATTTTGTTCTTATGATTATATGCAAATTAAATGAGAACATTTTTTATTTTTACAACTGTCATAAAATCTATAATAATTAAAAAATAGGTATTTTTCAAATAAATTATGATTTATTTTAAAATTTAAATTCAAATATATTGATAAATATTTTCATAAAATGGACTCTATTGTGTAAATATACACATCCAAAATTGTTTGGGTGAATTTTTTGTATTTATTTAAAATATTTTAATTTATTGTGAATAATGAAATTCAATAATTTACATAATTTAACATTTTATGCCAAAAAATGAATTTATGAATCATTGATTCATTAGGAACCCACTATATCAAACTAACTAGATATATATTATTCACTTATTTTCATGAATCAATACTATTGGAAGTATTGATCCCAAATAATAATCTAATTAAAAAAATCAAACACACCCCCCTACTCCCACTATAAATACAATCCCTCCCCACCTCATCTCATCAAACCTTATATGATTTAGTGGCTGCTAATATTCTTAACAATTCCTCCCCCAATCCTATTCCACACATCCTCATCTCTCTAGTCTCACCAAAGGATAATTTCTATGTTCTTTAAGGTGTTTCTCTTGGATACAACATCCAATATGTAAAATCCCACTCCTTTACCTTTTAAACTTAATATTTCTTCGACATCAAACTTTTCTCCACTACCTAAGACTTAATAAATTTAATATTATATATATAGTATAATTTTTTTATGTTAATGGGGTGTTCATCATAAAATTTCTTGTCTCATTTATTTAGACTATAAATAAAACATTATATATGATGTGTCGATTCACCACCATCATGGATGATGTTTTTTTTCTATTACCAAGTCCATGGATGATCACAAAACTATTATAATAGAAAAAAATTATTTTAAAATAGAAATTACAATATTTTTTCTACTCTCAAACTAATATATATATTCTCTTAATAAGTGACAAATGACTAATTTCTTATAATCAATAATACACCAATGTAAAATAACATTTATCATATTAATTTTTCCCAATTAATCATTATAATATATGAAAAAAATGGTTTATGAGGATATTTACAATTATTGAGGTGCATGAATATCATATAATTCCACTAATGTATTTTTTTCTCACATATAAAAGGAACATATATAATAAAAATCAAGGTAACTAATTTGGAAATCCCTCAAAGGAACACTCTTGTAATTACAAGATTAAACACCATAACTCATCAAAATGACCATACATGAACCAAATAAAAATCTAATAAAAAATATATGTTTAATATTTTCTTAATTGAGTTATTAATGTATCTAATTGTATTATCCCTCACATTAGGTGAAATTTCATAACACTTTCTGACATAAGTTAAAGGAATATCTCTGAACCTCAATTTTTTCCATCAGGTTTCAATTTATATTTCATTAACTCAATGAATTTATTTGATATTCTTATATGATTCTTCTAAATTATTTTTATAGGTTAAAAAATATAACATCCCAAGTGAATAAGGAATATTAATTTTTCATATTTATCCATATTTGTGAATAAAATGTTAATATTAATTTAAAGGGAACACTATGCTCGATGGCGTACCCAATACACAACAATGAGTTTCTTTGAAATCTTACGTTGCAATTTAATAATAAAATAATATTATTTTAAATGGTAGTTAAAGCCTAGTCATTGTAATTCCGGTAATGAACAGAACTAACTACAAAATGATTATATATGTTTGTCAAATTTTTTTACTTTTTATCCAATTAATATTTGAGGCTTAAAATGCTAATGAATCCAATTTTAAGCATAAATCTTCTAATATTATTTAAAAGGTCAATTAACCAAAATTTAATGGATAACCCTTTTTAAATATACTTTGGAATATTTTATATGTTATATTTGAGAAAATAAAATCCTTCTTTAGAATTTGGACATCAAAATTTACTTTGTGTAAGATTTTGTTATTTTTCCGATAAAGATTAGTTTTAGTGAAAATGCTGTATTTTAATTCAAAAAAACTTTTTAATCTAATTTATTTATATGACTAGATCATCTTTTGATTTTTTTTAAATTTAAATTAGAATATATTTTTACCATTTAATCCAATGGTGGTAATTTGAATTATTTTCACTTTGAAATTAGACTAAAACTAGTGGCAGTCTTTTAATACATACTCTTTCTTAAAAACATGCTATTTGTTTTGACAGTAGAAATTAATTATTAAATTAATTAATGCAACTTTTATATTTTGAATTTTTTAAAATAGACATCATTTTTGAATTCGGAATATCAAATATAGCTTAGGGTGAATTTTTGGTAATTTTCTGAAAAACGTAAATTTTTGATGAATAGTGAAACCACTAAGTGGTAGTTAAAAAACTGATTTTTCATTTAAATGAAACTTTACCACTTCTGTGATTTGAATTTCTGAAATCCGACATACATGGTTGTAATTAGAATGTAAAATGTGGTTTAATGGAAATAAATAATTTTTTGGTGAATAGTAACTTTTAAGTTTTATTAATCGCGATTAAAGGTAATTAGTGTAATTTAAGGTAAAGATAATGTTATAATAATATGAAACGACATTGATACATGTCCTACTATTATCATATGAGTCAAGGCCGACCAAAAAAATCCATGTGTCAACTTTGGGACCCCATGGAGCCACTTTGGTAGGAAAATGACATTAATAACTTTTTATTTAAAGTTATAATAAAAATGTCACAAACATGTATTGTTTTACTAAAACAATTTTTACATGGGGTTATGCAAGTGATATTTTTTTCTATAAATATAAATTAGAAATATTAAAATATTTCCTACAACATAGTATTTTTTTATAATTTCTAGACATTATATAAATTAATTTATTTATGAGACCATGATGATGCATCGATTACCTCGTTAATAAACGATTTAAATAAAATGAGAAGATAAGGTAAAATATAATACCTAAACATGTCAAAAACTAATTGTATGGGTGTATTTAAAACTCTTATCACCTTATCCTCTAAATATATAATTTTGTGACGTTTAAAATCTGAAAATAATTTTCTAATAATGTAACATTTTATAACTTTCCAAGAGTGCCCCTCCTCTCTTCTTATAAAAGGCCCCCACCTCTACCACCTAACCCACACCTCTAAAGCCATTGGCTCAACCATGATCTGCTCATCTTATCTATCCACATCCCTCTATTCATCCCAGGAGCCTTACCTTTGGAATAAAGCTCTGTAAAAACCTCTTTTGGTTCAAACCAAGTGGAGTTAGCCGATTTAAAGTTAATGTCTTCACTTGTGCTCTTATGTTTTATTTTGCTTCTACAACCCCCTAAACTCTTTTTATTCCTTTCTTTTGTAAAAACCCTAGTATCTAAAATATAATAGGATGTTTTTATGTGAAGTATTAAGATACATTTACACACACCTCCGTCTAATGGTTAAAGAACATACTATTTCTGTGGTTGGCGAAATACTGCCTCATGAAACGATGATTGTTCAATCTTCTCTTAACACCGTTCATGGTGGCCATTTATGATGTCACTGCATTTTATATATGATATATATGGTATTAATGTTTTCTATATGCTTCTGTATTTTATATTTAAAACATTTCTTTATGTTTTTCATGTTGTGCAAATGAGATAATTTCATACGAAGAAGTGTGGACTACCGCCCCCTCAAGTGATATGACTCGTTCATGCAATACATGGAATGAATAAAGAATGAAATTAATGAAAATATGTGACCTATATAACATATATATTATACTATAATATATATATATATATATATATATATCTCATCTAGTTTTAATTCCATTAATGTGCCAAATCAATGAAAGTAGCGTTCATGCGTACGTACGGCCAACTGTCTCCATGAACGGTGCATTTCATTTCTTTTTATCTCAAAATATTATGGAATAATTATAAAAAGAATATATACTGGATATATATGCTATTTAAATCATTAATACTATTCTGGATATGATTTACATACAACTACATTGACAGTGCTTTTCAAACAAGATCATTTTTTGACTCATGTACCGAACAACGACAAAACGTATGATATGAACTCACATAATTATCTAATTATTATAACATGATAATATATTAACTTAATTTAATAAAAAAAATTAATGTATGTCCTTAAGAAATTATAAATTGACCAAAGTTTATTATTCAGTAATATAAAGAAATGAACAAGACAAGTCGGACTTGATGTAAGTGATTCTACCTCTCTCTTTCTTTTTATGTACTCTCTTTTATGTCATTACTTTTAAGCTCGTCTTTCTTATGTTGGGGGATGTTATTTTATATTAATCATACAGTAAATTTTATGTTAATATGATGAGAGACCCTATTTGATCTCATCAATCCATTTTTGAATGTTTTATGTGGCGCTGTTAGGCTGCCGAGTTTTCGTAAGGGGTTTTCATCTCACTTTTATTCATGTGACATTTTTGCTACACTTTACACTATTTCCTTTGAGTGGTATATGTACTACCCATTATTCTAATATTTGTGTAATATAATTTCGTTTATGATTATTTACATAAATGTTGTATAGTCTTTCTTTCATGGGGTGTACGTTTCGAATGTTACCCAAATTGGTAAGGGAATCTCTCACCCTCCTCTTTTTAAAAGACTTATTTTTTTATGTATTTTAATTTACATATTTTTATGTTGGGATATGTTCTTATATATCCTTGTTAATTTAAATTTTATGTCCATGTTATGAGATACCTTTTTCTCTCCCATCAACTAATTTTATGAATTTTAAAGTGACACCGTTAGGATGTCAAATTTTACCAAGGGTACTTCTTAATCCAATTTCGATTTCTTTGGGTTAAACATGTACTTATTGAATATGTCATAATTTGAACATGTGTTAATTAAAATTGATTGTTTTACAATTAATATCCACTTATATTTTTTATATTTATATTTTTCACACATTATTATGAGATTGATTTATCCATAATTTAAGGATACCTTATTTATAGGGGATTTCATCTCATTTTACATTTCTATTGAGACTTCATTGTTGTTATGCACCAATTAAATCTTATATAGTGTATATACTATCCTTTGGAATATTATATCATGAATACCTTTATTCTTAGGATATTATAAAGTTCTGATTAAATGTTATTCCTCAATTATTGTATTCAAGTGTCTCTCATTTTGTTAAAACCCCTTAAACTAAAATATCGTTTTAAATGTTTTAATGATTTATTAATATAAATATTTCTCAATAATATCCATGTTTTCAAAATGGTTTTAAGGATTTATTTATATGTATATTAATGCCTTAAAATGTTAAAAGCTTCAAAGTGGTATGGGACACTTTGATTCAAAAATCTCTTTATTAAATGTTTTAAATGGGTTTGAAAATGGTTTTTAGAATTGATTCATTATTTCAAAATATTAAAATGTTATATTGTTATTTCAATGTGGTAATGTTATCTTTCCTTTATGCTTAAGATATGTCCTATGATTATGTTATGGTTCATGGGAATTGTTTATGAAGACGGGTGGTTCCATGATAAACTATGGGTGGGTGAGCCCGATATATCTCCCCAATGCATAAGGTAACACGAAGGGGATAAACATTAAGGCCTCTCTGAAGAGATTTAGGGAATACACTGTGATGGGTATTCTAAACGTAACCATTAGGGTTACTCCTTGCGTAATAATGTTATGAATTCCTCAAATTACCTTTATGTCTTATGATTTCTATGAGTTATTCATAAATCTTATGATTTAATGAGGTATGTTAACGTGCTTTTGATTTATGAGTAAAGTATGCTTTCATTGATTCTTATGTATACATGTACTAATGATTCCTTTTCGAATTTTTTTATCCCTTATGGAACTTTTTTATGCTCATCCAATGTTTTTGAAATGTTTTTCATAGGTTATGGGAAAGGTACATAATATGATGATAGTGTCAAAGATGTGTTAAGGAAGAATCCATGTTTTATTTTAAATATGTTTCTGTTGATTGGAAAAAATGAATACTATCTTTTATGTAACCACATTGTTTAAATGTGGAATGTAAGGTATGATTTATGATCTAATTCTCTAAAACTCTAAACCTGAAAAGATCTTCAATGTGTATTCTGGAAATATCTCAATATTATGTATGGTTTAAGGCCAGGTCCTTATAGTTGGTATCAAAGGTCGGTTCAGATAACTTTTGAGGTTAGAGTGTTGTTTACGCATAAGTGACAAGTTATGTATAACCACAATGGTTATTATATTAGATAGAGTCATTGTTATTTTTGAATGTTGGAATGAGTTTGAGATAACTTGGATAAGTATAAATTAGTGTTTATCTTCCTCTTTAGTACATGATGATTTTATTGATATACTCACACTGACATTTTTGGTTTTAGTAAATGGATGGATATAGCAGGAACGAAAGTGACTATTAGTTTGAAGGAAACTATGGTGGTTCTCGGATTAAGAGACTGAATGAAATGGGGGATTCATTGAGAAATCTCGTGGTTATTCTAAACCAACTATCAGGATTCATGATCAACCACTTGAACCTTGGTGAGTTCTCTAATGAATCTTGTACGAGAAGACCAACTCGATGTGGAATTTCATTTGATAATTATAAACGTAACCATTAGGGTTTATATGATCTTTACATTTGAGGTAATTATGGATTACTATATGTTATGATGGAAAATGAAAGGCATGAGATAAACTTGAGGTTAAAATATGTTATGATTATTTTTGAAGATTTTATCATGTTTTGGGGAATGTTTTAAGAATTGTATTGTTTTGGAAAAAGGAAAACACGCAGACCGTGTGACAACCCATTGCGTCGGATAAAGCTGCGGGAATCGTACCCATAACCATAGTGCGACTGGAATTTATCGCCTACCACTAGACTACGTGAAGTCCTTGGTTAGTTTGACTAATTCTTTTTAGTTAGATGATTTTATGAATCAACAGTAAATTGATTTTGGGTTATCTATGGAAATTATTAACCTATCATGGAGGATATGTGATTAGGTTAATTACTTTTCAATATTAGACTTTAAGAGCAACTGATGTTATTTGAAGATAAATGTTAATCTGTACCTTGGAAGACTATGTGATTAAATCCTTCAAAAATTTGGGTTTCAATCTTAGTTTGGTTTTATTTGATGAATTTTATGGACAAAATGTTTATTGAATGGTCTTCGTTGAACTTTGGGTTTTTTTGGACAAATTTTGGAGATTAAGAATAGCTTTTCTTTTTAAAAAAGGATTATCCATTTGTGGATTATCTACTCTTATTTTAACAATTTTGGTTTAGGTTATGGTCTAAAGACAAGGGAAGTATATAGTCTCTTTTGTGGATTAGGTGATTCTCTAGAAGTTGATTATAGCTCTCTTAATGTGAGCAACTCATCCTAAATACTCGCCTTTTGGAAAAAATATGAGTTTGTGTAAGAAATATAGTAGGAGATGAGAGTCAACAAGACAAGTAAGTTTGTTTCCTTATGATTATATGGGCTCATAAATAAATTACTCAATGAAAATAAACTTAAAAACAAAAATGTTTTCAGTTAACATTTCCTACTGGGGAATCAAATACCGTTTAGCACATAACCAGTTTGTGATTTGTTGGTGGTTAACTTTCTCCTAAACATATTTTATATCACTCTCCCTCAAAACATGACCCTTTGTTTTTTATTCCATATCCATGTTTTCCTACATGGAATCCTAGTATGGGTTAACTCGGGTGACCTTTGTACTTCCCTTTCATTCTTTTAAAGTGACAGTTTAATTTACTCCTTTTCTGATGTGGGGCTTTCAAGGAATTTTCCAAGCCCAATTTTTAAAATTGCGAGGATGCAATTCCCAAAAGTGGGGAAGGATGTAACATCCCACGTAAATAAAGAATATTAATTTTTTTTATATTTATCCATGTTTTTGAATAAAATGTTAATATTAATTTAAATGGAACGCTAAGCTTTATGGCTTACCCAATACACAACAATGAGTTTCTTTGAAATCTTACGTTGCACTCTAATAATAAAACAATATTATTTTAAATGGTAGTTAAATATTAGCCATTGTAATGGTGGGAATTAACAAAAATAACTACAAATTGATTATATATGTTTGTAAAATATTTTTACTTTTTTTCCAAGAAATGATAGAGGCTTAAAAGGAGAATGAATCCAATTTTAAGCATAAATCTTCTAATATTATTTAAAATGTCGATTAACCACCTTTTGATGGTGAACCCTCTTTAAATATACTTTTGAATATTTCGTATGTTATATTTGACAAAATAAAATCCTTCTTTTGAATCTGGACATCAAAATTTACTTTGTGTAAATTTTTGTTATTTTTCCGATAAAGATCAGTTTTAGTTAAAATGTTGTATATTAATTCAAAACCCCTTCTTAATATAATTTATTTATATTATTAGATCACCTTTTTATTTGGTTTTAAAGTTAAATTAGAATTTATTTTTACCATTTAATCCAATGGTTGTCATTGGAATTATTTTCACTTTGAAATTGGACTAAAACTTATGTCAATCATTTAATAGATATTGTATCTTAAAAAACATGCTATTTGTTTTGATAGCCGGAATTAATTATTAAATTAATTAATGAAACTTTTATGTCTTGAATTTTGTAAAATAGTAATCATTTTTGAATTCGGAATATCAAGTATATCTTAGGGTGAATTTTTGGTATTTTCTAAAAAAACATCAATTTTAATGAATAGTGAAACCACTAAGTGATAGTTAAAAAACTGATTTTTTGTTTAAATGAAACATTACAACTTCTGTGATTTGAATTTAAAAAATCATACATACATGGTTTTCATTAGGATGTAAAATGTGGTTCAATGGGATTAAAACAATTTTTTGGTTAATAGTAACTTTTAAGTTTTATTAATCGCGATTAAAGGTAATTAGTGAAATTTAAGCTAAAGATAATGTTATAATAATATGAAACGACTATGAAACATGTCTTACACTTATTGGATGAGTCATGTCCGACCAATAAAATCCATGGGTCAACTTGGGGACCCCATGGAGCCACATTGGTAGGAAAATGATATTAATAACTTTTTATTTAATGTTAAAATAAAAATGTCACAAACATGTATTGTTTTACTAAAAAACATTTTACATGGGGTTATACAAGTCATATTTTAGACTATAAATATCCATTATAAATCTAAAAATATTTCCTACATCATATTATTTTTTATAATTATTATACATTAAATTAATTAATTTATTTATGACACCATGATAATACATCGATTACCTCGTTAATAAACGATTTAAATAAAATGAGAAGATAAGGTATTATCTAAGACCTAAACTTGTCAAAAACCAATTTTATGGGTGGATTTAGAACCCTTATCACCTAATACTCAAAATATATAATATTGGGACCTTTAAAATCCAAAAATCATTTTCTAATAAAGTCTCATTTTATAACATTCCAAGAGTGCCCCACCTCTCCCCTTATAAGAGGCCCACACCTCTCAAGCCATTGGCTCGGCCAAGCTACACTCATTTTATCTATCCACATCCATCTCTTCATCCTAGTAGCCTTACCTTTGGTAGAAGGTTCTTCAAGATACCCTTTTGGTTCAAACCAAGAGGAGTTACCTGATTTAAAGGTACTGTCTTCACTTGTGTTTTTTTTGTTTTATATTGCTTCTCCAACCCCATAAACTCTTTTTATTCCTTTCTTTTGTAGAAACCCCAGTATCTTCAATATACTAGGAATTTATTATGTGAATTATTAAAGATACACTTACACACACCTCTTTCTATGTGTTAAAGAACATACTGTTTCTGTGGATGGCGAATTACTGCCTCACGAAACGAGGACTGTTCAATATTCTCTTAACACCTTTCATGTTGGCCATTATGATGTCACTGTATTTCATCTATGATACATATGGTATTTATGATTTATATATGATTATGTATTTTATATTTAAAGCACACCTTTATGCTTCACGTGTTGTGAAAATGCGATAATTTCATACGAGGAAGTGTGGACTACCGCCCCCTCAAGTGATGTGACTCGTTAATGCAATACATGGAATGTATGAAGAATGAAATTAATGATAATATGTGGCCTATATAAAATATATATTAAACTCTAATTATAATATATATATATATATATATATCTCAACTAGTTTTACATCCATTATTGTGCCAAAGCAATGAAAGTAGCCTTCATGCGTACGTACGGCCTACCGTCTCCGTGAACGGTGCATTTCATTTATTTTTATTTCCAAATATTATGTAATAAGTATAAAAAAAATCTATACTGGATATATATGATATTTACATCATTAATACTATTCTGGATATTATGTATATACAACTACATTGAAAATGCTTTTCAAACCAGATCATTTTTTACTCATGTACAGAACAACGACAAAACGTACGATATGAACTCACATAATTAACTAATTATCATAACATGAAAATATATTATTTTAATTGAATAATAAAAGTTTAATTTATTTCCATAAGAAATTATAAATTGACCAATGTTTATTATTCATGAATATAATTAAATGAACAAGACATGTCATACTTGAGGTAAGGGATCTTACCTCTCTCTTTCTTTTTAAGTACTCTCTTTTATGTCATTTCTTTTAAGCTCATATTTCTTATGTTGGGGGATGATATTTTATATTCATATTACTTTACATTTTATTTTCATATGATCAGAGGCCCTATTTGATCTTGTCAATCCATTTTTGAAAGTTTTATGTAGTGTCGTTAGGCTGCCGAGTTTTCGTAAGGGGTTTTTCATCTCACTTTTATTCCTGTGAAATTTATGCTACATTTTCCACCATATCCTTTGAGTATTATATGTACTACCCATTATTCTAATCTTTTTGTAATATAATTTCATTTATGAGTATTTACTTCAATGTTGTATAGTCCTTCTTTCATGGGGTTTACGTTTCGAAAGTTGCCCAAATCGGTAAGGGAACCTTTCACCCTCCTCTTTTTAAAATACTTATATTGTTATGTCTTTTAAAATACATATTTTAATGTTGGGATATGTTATAATATATCCTTATTGATGTAAATTTTATGTCCAATTGATGAGATACATTTTTCTCTCTAATCAACTAATTTTATGAATTTTAATGTGACACCGTTAGGCTGTCTTATTTTACCAAGGGAACTTCTTAACCCAATTTAGATTTCTTTGGGTTCAACATGTAGTTATTGAATATGTCATTATTTGAATATGTGTGAGTGACCTTTGATTGTTTTACACTTAATATCCACTTATATTGGGTGTATTTATATTTTTAAAACATAATTATGAGATTGATTTATCCTTAATTTAAGGATACCTACTTTATAGGGGATTTCATCTCATTTTACATTTCTATTGAGACTTCATTGTTGTTATGCACCAATTAACTCTTATATAGTGTATATACTATCATTTGGAATATAATATCATGATTCCATTTATTCTCATGATATTATAAAGTTCTGATTAAATGTTATTCTACAATTATTGTATTCAAGTGTCTCACATTTTGTTAAAAACCCTTCAACTAAAATATCGTTTTAAATGTTTTAATGATTTATTCATATAAATATTTCTCATTAATATCCATGTTTTATCAACATTTTTGAGGATTTATTTATATGTATATTAATGGTTTAAAATTTTAAAAGCATCAAAATGGTATGTGACACTTTGATTCATAAATCTCTTTTTTAAATGTTTTAAATGGGTTTGAAAATGGTTTTTAGAATGGATTCATTATTTCAATATCTTAAAATTTTATATTGTTATTTCAATGTGGTAATGTTATCTTTACATTATGCTTAAGTTATGTGTTATGATTATTTTATGGTTCTTGGGCATTGTTTATAAAGACAGGTGGTTCCATGATAAACTAAGGGCGGGTGAGCCCGATATAGCTCTCCAATGCATTGGGTAACGCGAAGGGGTTAAACATTACATTTTATCTTAAGAGATTTAGGGAATATACAATGATGGGTATTCCAAACGTAACCATGAGGGTTACTCTGTACGTAATAATGTTATGAATGCCTCAAGTTACCTTTATATCTTATGATTTCTATTAGTTATTCATAAATATTATGAACTCATGAGGTATGTTAACGTGCTTATGTTTTATGAGTAAAGTATGCTTTCATTGATTATTATGTATACATGTACTAATGTTTCTTTTCCTAATTTTAATATCCCTTACTGAGCTGTTCTATGCTCAACCCAAATTTTTGAAATGTTTTTCATAGGTCAAGGAAAAGGGACATGATATGATGATGGTGTCAAAGATGTGTAAAGGAAGAATCCATGATTTATTTTAAATATATTTCTGTTGATGGGAAAAAATTAATTCTATATTTTTTGTAACCACTTTGTTTTAATGTGGAATGTTAACCAGGATTTATGATGTAATTCTCTAAAACTCTAAACCTGAAAAGATCTCCAATGTTTATTCTTGAAATAACTCAATATTAAGTAAGGATTAAGGTCGGGTCCTTATAAAACTATTTAGTATCCATATCAACTCATTCTTCTCTAATGTGTATGTTCAAGTTTTAAATGGATCCATTCACAATTCCTCCTGATATTCAATCCCAATTAAAGTGATGATTCCAAATTTTAACCATATACAAGTACACTCCATTATATTTTTTAATCAACCATTATTTTGTAAAAACCATTACTTAATGTTGAAAATACATACTATTTTATTTCCTATATTATAAAAATACACATTCATTTTTTCTCTTCAAATACACTTTAATATTTTCCCTTTAAGCCACACTAAATATTCTTATTTCAAATATTTATTAATTAGTTTTTTATATGTTATAACATCAGTATGATAAATTTATTTAGTATATTTTCTTATTTTACTTTAATAAAGTATAAGTATGATTTAATACCATTATTTACTATACACCATTATTATAATTTTTTTGGTTATTCCATATGACATGAATATGATACCTTATTATTTCATTGTGTAACCATTATGTTTATCTATTTTGTTTGATTATTAACAGGGAATTCATATTCATGAAATTTTCATAATGGATGTTTCTATATACCTTGGAAATTAATTTGTTAATTATTTATTCTCATGTTAGTTCATATTGAGAGAGTGGGTAAACTTGATTACTTTCTATGACTTTGTGCACCATGTGATACACTCTTTCTAGTTAGGACCGAATTGCAGGTTGCCACCAAATTCCTATTATTACATTATTACAAGATACCATGATATAAATTTTCTTATTTCATATTCTTATTCATTTTCCATTCCATTTTATGCCATCATGTTATTACTTCTAAAGAACGTGTTATGATTTATTCCAATTATTATTCCCATATTAGTATTTTTGGGTTATCTGTTTGTTGATGTACTCCCAAGGCTATCCTATCAAAATATTATAGCTTAAACGATGTTGGGAGATCATTATTAAGATTTAATAAAACATTTTTTTATTTGGGTTTCATTATTTATTATTATGCACCTAATATTTCAAATACACTTTGATTTACGAACCTTGGTTTTTATTTGAATGTTAATTAGGCTTAAAATCATCGAAAAATATGTACAACGGGATGGGGTCAATTTATTTGGTATTTCCTTGGTTCATTGAATCACATACATTAATCTAGATGTGTTTATATTGGTTTCTAGTCATTTACCTCCTCTTATATTATTCCCCTCTCATTTCATGGTTCATTTTGGGTGAGATTAATTTTTGGTTGATCCTAGTGGTCTGGGGTTGATGTTATCTTGTGTTTTATTTCATGTTAGGGAATGTGTTTTGTAATATGGGTGTGGTTATTTTATCTCTGGAGATTCTCTATATTCTCACACTCTTAATCTAGGTGTTTCCGTAAATTTCCATTAAAAAATTCCATTCAATGTTTGAAAATTTCTAGTTAATTTATAAATGTGTCACTCATGATTGTGATGTAATATTTTGTTTTATTATAGTGCATTAATATTGTATATTTTATGTAAATTTATTTTCTAGTTATTTCTATACCATTGACTATATATATGCATACAAAGAGTTTGATAAAATATCGCTTGGTCATTTTAAATGAATTTGATTATACTTGAATTTTTATGACCTTGGTTTGGCTTTGGTCCTTTGGTTACATATGGAATTGGGTATTGTGCATGGGTTTGGTTCTTCTATGGTTTGGTGTATGTGGTTGGATCATTGTGTTTGGATAAAATTTCATTTATTATTTTTAATTGGAACCATCAGTGTTTCCATGGTCGAGTATATATATATATATATATAATTGTATATGAGATTATTCAAATGTGAATGGGGATAATATATAAATTGGTTTACCCACATATCAATGGAATTCCATTAATATGAGACATCTTTAACAGTGGTTTTCCAAATACTAGTTCCTCCCAATTCCCCCATTTTCCTTATTCTATACAACCCTAATGGTTTTCTAATATTTTATAATGTTATCCAAAATGGATTGTTGGCCTCTAGATGGCCTCAAATGTGACTATCAAATGTATTTTTCAAATAATTTCTTGTTAGGAACCTTGAGATGTAATTTAAAAACTATTATCATAGAAGGACCATTTGACATCTTCGATGATAAATGATGTTTTTATTGGTTTTGGGAATGGTATTCGAATCATTGTTATTCATATTATAAATGGTATTATAATCATAAATGTAATTTCATGGTTGGTACTTTGTGTTATTTTGGAAATTGGTTTTAAATTCATATGAGATGTTTGTAAAGTTGGAACTTTTGAATGGCTGTATATGTAATGGAGATCCCAATGGTAATCCATCAGATTAGAGGGTCTCCACAAAGATAGATACGAGGATTTGGAATGGAATGCATGGGTGATTCTATGGGTTGTTTTTAATAACTATTGTGTGATGAAAACCTACTTTTTTGTAATACTATTATCATGTGGTTCTTGGTTTTCTATACAAAATTGAGATTCTGTATCATTTTTATCCAATTTATAGGGATTGGAAACCCCCATATAGGGGATAGGCTGGGCGGGATTTCCCACTAGTGTGGCTTGTTTAGTGCATTCGAGATGGCTATTGACAATGGAGTTCGACCATATTCCAGTGTCTGAACTGAGTACATTCTAAGGTTGATTCTAGGTATGTTTATTATCTTCCCTCGAATAAATATCCATATGTTCCTTCATTATATTTATATCATTTTTTATGTGTTTATTTGGTATTTTTCTTCTTATACTTGCACTATTCTATTTTTTAGGCATGTTGGATATCACCTACATTGTTTTTATGTTTAGATTGTTCTTTAACTTATGTATTATTTAGGTTGTTGTTTGTGAAAATAAATTTTTTAATCATTGTTTTGAAGAAGTTATTTTTTTTAAAATGGAAACCATGTTTTTTCAATGTGATAATAATAAAAAAATTGTTTATTTTAAAGATAAAAATCATATATTAATAATTTAATTTCAAAATATATTTTTTTAGTAATTCATAAAATTTAATGTATGATTTATATGGATCTAACATACTGAGATGTCTTATGATCAAACCTTACTTGTTCTTCTTGATGTCGGTATACCTGAGTTGTTTTACTAGTTCAATTATTTTTTAGGTTTACCAATGGACCGACAATGGTTTATAGATGTTGGTGACCAAGATGAAACATTGACATCATGTTGGGTTCTGGATTGGGTTTAGTTTTTCTTTTAGTTTTCTTTTTTTTATAGAAGTATTTGGAACACCTATAATGACTTGTTGAAAAATGTATCTGGTGATCGGTTTAGAGAAAACCCAGGATGGTCCATGAAAATATGTCATTAATGTAGACCTTTTTTATTGGGGGTATCATGTAGAATCAATATATAACTATCAGGAATCAGTTGGAAGGAAATGGGAGGGTTTAAAGAACACAAACTCATCCTAGGACTTGAGTTATCAATGGTAGTTTATTAAAAATGACTTTTTTTTTGAGTTATCAGTATATGATATTGGTACGTGTTTGGATGGAGTGGTTTAGAAATATCAATGGAGGTGAACTGGTATTACATGGAGTGGTGACCCATGTGGACTCCGAGTTTATAGTTCAAGATGATTCATGTGGATTGTGCAGGGTCGGGGCCTAGTATAATAAACCATGAGGTTGGGATATACATGGATACTAACACCCTTTTTCTATAGTATGACTATGATTAATGATTTTGAAAAATATTTGTGTAGTGTGCATGAATTTTTAATGAAAAATGTTTCTTATAAAAAATAATGATTCATAAAGAAAATTTTTTCGGGGAATTTTCTAATTTTAAAAGTTATATGTGAAGTTTGACTTAGATTTTTGATTATATATTGGTATTTTGTGAAAATGTCATTGGAAGAATGTGGTTTTGTTAATTGGAATAGAAATGGTGATTTTGGATAGAGGAATTGGGTTTTTCATTGTAATGTTTTGATTTATGAGTTTGTGTTTTTGTTTGTGATGTACTTTTTATTTGAGTTTTGGTATACTTTTGATTTGATTCTAGGATTGTTTGTCATATAGAGTATGATACTCAGAAATATTCTAATAGATTCTAGTGAGTTTATCACCATCCTTATCCCTACCCAGACTCCAAGTATGGCGTAATTGTTAGGATATTAACAGTTATTGTCCTTTTTTGTGGTGATTGAAGTCTGTTAGGGGATATAGAGTGTATTTATGTTATTGAAATTCCGTCTTATTTTGAGTAATATCCAAATAAATGAAGTTGAGATCTATTCTAATATCATTTAATGTTCTTATTTTGGATCATTGGAAGTTAATATTCCCTTAATAATTTCTCGTTGGGATGTCAAAAGTTGTTTTTAAAACCACTTTTATCAAATGGATCACACCTGAGGTGGTGAATGAGATGAATGTGGCATAGATCTATGTTTTCCTGGACGGTAATCAAATGGTGAAGACCTATCTTGATCATTTTTTTGTTTTTTAAATCTGATTATATGTATATAGGCTCAAAATAATTTATAGAATCTCCTCTCATAATCTCGATTCTTAATCATGATATCAAGGATCAATCCACCTCATATGGGGATGTACTCTTTGAGATGATAGTGGATGAGTCGTTTCAATCTGATTTTATCCCCAAAGTATCGTTTTTAGCAGTTAAAAATATATTTTCTCATAGAATTAATGTTGAATCTTAATCTTGTGGGATGTCTATCTAGTAGAACCCATTTATAAGAAGTTCCCATTGTCAATTATTTATTACCTTACATTGGACCACCACCTTATATGTTTCCAATGAGGTCATTCCATGGAATTGATGCCGCAATTCCATCATCCTATGAGTCTTGTCAAAGATATGGAAATTTGGGTTACTTAGAGATGTTTTAAAAGAAACATTTCGATAAGAGGAAGTATCAGGAAGAGGCTTACAACTCCTGATTTTTGGGGAAAATATGCTTGAAGACAATATAGCTACACACATAGGCCCTGAAGTGATTCTCTTTTTGTTTTCAATAATCAGTTCGCATGGAAGGCCTTGGCCATCATTTTGCATCGGATGATGTATTATGTCTGTTTTATGTATTTCTTGTTCATTTTTTCATTTATTTTTAAAATACTTATTGTTATAAGGATCATAGTATCCTTTTATTCCTATTAATATAAACTGTGGTTATTATTGTATGTGAATAATTAAATGAGTCTCCTTTTTATTATTTCTTTTAATTTTTTGTTATTCATTCATTTTAATGGTTTGTGGCTTTTCAAAATAGTGAATCTCTATTTGGTTTTACTTTTGAATTGAGTATTTCCGTTGGGTTTCTTTTTGTTCAAGGTGTTTCAATGTTGGTTCATTATATTAGAATTTTGAAAGGTTGGGAGACCCTCCCTGTATGTTCTTATTGTTTAATTTACATTTTTTCCCTTCTATTATTTGGAGGTCACATAATGAATCAAGATTTATTTTTTGATCATTTATTTTGAACTCAATTTTTGTTCACAATTTATCTGTATGACTTTATGGTGGAATAAAGTTCTTTTTTGTGGTGAATTGCCACAACCAACCTATGATTTCGTTTATTTCATTTAATTTTATTTATTTATTGATGTTTTATGTTTTATATTAGGTTTGTTATGATTTTCTATTGTTAAATTTAAATTAATGTTCTTTTAGGTAACTTTTTATCTATTCACATTGCATGGTTTACTGAGAAACCATGCAGCTGGTTAAGGAAGAGGGATTTTTCTGTTAATTTTGTTCATTCATAGTTTGAATTTCATGGTTTTTATAGGTTTTCCTCAAACCATTTTAGGAAAATGGAGTAATTGTGTGTTGTTTTGTGGTGTATTAGAAAAGGCGAAAAATATACTCATGATCCAGAGAAACCCTAAGGAAAGTGAGTTTTAGGCTCTATAATTATTTACAGAAGAATTATTCATTTATGGACCAAATTGTTTAAAAAAATCAGCCATTCAATGAAAAATGACCCTTCCATCTAGTATGATGCATACAGTTGGCGAATAGTTTGAAAAATCTTGCAGCCAAAATGTGTGGCATACATTGATTCATAAAAACTTGAGTTTCAATTTTTTCCCATATTATGTTTTGGATTAAATTTAGGTATCGATTACCTTGTTCAGTTTTGGTGCATGGGAGGGCCCCCAAAACTTATTTCATTTGGATATCCTTTGATCATCGGTGCTTTACATTTAATTTTGTCATGTTTATCATGGTTTATTCCATTTTATACATCTTCTCATCTTCCGATATAATTCTATGGTTCTTTATTAGTGGGGTTATTATTTACAAAACAATAGGGGACTATGGTTGATATTTTCTTTTATTTTTGATATTTTATTGTTTTTTGTTTGTTCCATGGGCTTGGTTCTTCCCTCTATTTTAGTTTCTCCAATGTCTAATGTCTTTGATGTATGTGATTATATATATTTCCATACCATAACATTCCATTTGATGCATTATTTTTGGATGTTAATTTTCAAATCTTTTAATCATAATCGTGATGTGTTTGTTTTATTTATTATCGTTTTTTCATATTTTAATATTTATGAAAATAAAATTTTCAACAGATTGATATTAAAATGAATATATTTATATAAATTCCAATTTATTGATATATTTACACTTGGCCTTTCAACATGAATTTGAGTAATTTGATATTCTTTTTTACCATGATTGAGCATTGGTGATTTGGCAGCATGTGGAATTGTGCTTTGTGTCTAGGTTAGGTGGAATTATGGTTTGGTGTATGTTTTTGGATCATTATTATTGGATATAATGGAAATTGTGATTCTGTAATTGAAAAATTGTGTGGTTTCATGGATTCTTATATATATGTCATTGAATGTAGGAATATAAAAATGTGTATAAGGTGACCATATAGATCATATCTCAATCTTTTTAATGGAAATCCATAAATATATCCATCTTGAACCCTCGTTATCAGAACACATCTTCCTACAGTTTACCCCTTCTTCATTCTAGTCAACTTATTTGTTGGTTTTCTAAAAACAACCAATGTTCAATAAAATTTATTATCTTTTTCTAAATGTCCCCAAATGATATTCTCAATTTTATTTTCCAAATTAGGGCAAGCTCAGTTCCTTGAGATGTAATTTGGTAACTAATTCAATAAATGAACCATTTGAAATCTTCCAATCATAAATGTTGTTTTTATCCTGGTTTGGGAAATGGTATTGAGATGCATGGTATTGACATTGAAAATTGTTCTATTATTGAATATGTAAATTCCTATTTGGAATTTTGTGATGTTTTTCAAGTTGGTTATAAATTCATATAATGTGTAGGCCTAGGTACAACTATTGAAGAGTTCTATATGCCATGAGAACTTCTATAGACGTCCTTCTGATGAGTGTTCCTTATCATTATTGTTGTTGAGGATTTGGATTGTTATTCATGGTGGCATATATCCGTTGCCTTTAATACAAAACATGTTATGTACTCAACATTTATATTTATATTATTGTCATGTGATTCCTATAATTCATATATATGGTTGAGTGACAACTACTTTCTAGTCGTTAATAGATGGATTGGATCTCCTAGATAGCAGATAAACTAGGTGGGATTTTCCCCTAGTGAAGATAATTTAGAATTTCCACATTAATTATTGACTATTTTGTTTTATAATATTCCAACATTTGGTTCCGAGCATAGTACGTACATGTATATATTCTACGAATGTTTAGTACATTCCCATGATTATATATCTGTATGTGTATAAAATAATTTTACAAGACTATGGTTATATATTAATTTGGTATTGATCTTCTTTGATGTATACTAATCCAATGACTTTGGTCGTGTCAAATATCCCCTACCACTACTTTTTTAGTTTAGATTGTCATTTATTTTATTTATTATTGGGGTTGTGTTTTCTTCTTAGAATTTGTATTTCAAACTGTGTTTTCAAGATGAAAATTTTGTTTTAAAATGGAATCTATGTTTTCTTTTAAAATTAGTATTTATATGAGGAATTATTTGGTGTTTTAATGATAAATCTACTATTTTTTTAATTATTTTAAACTATATATTTTAGAATTTTTCATGAAAGGAAATATAAGGATTCTATGGTGTCTAATGATTAGATATTTAATGATAACACTCTAATTATGACATTTCGTGTTTCAAGACCAGAAATGTTCTATAGGTTTAGTTATTAATCAGGATTTTTTGAGGATTAGACTAGTTTTATTGATAGTGGTGACCATGACATCCCCTGGAGATCATGTTAGATTATGGTACGGGTTTAGTTTTTCTTTTTTATTGTTTGTTTTTTCTCCTACAGTTCAAATATTATATGTTATTTATTAATTTTATACTATGGATTCATGATATAAGCTCTATATTGATTTATTTATAGTAACTTATATTATGGTAAATTGTTTAACTTCATTATCATGGATGATTAACACAGGCTTCCAGCACTGGAGGATCGGGAACGCCCATCAAGCCTTTTTATTGGCTAGCATGGGTGACCGGTTAGGGGTTCACTCATGTTGGTCTGTGAAATTTTGGTGAGCTCATAATAAAAATATAGATTCACATTTAACCATCATTATTAATGAAAAACCAAACTAATATATCCCATACTAAAGATATTTTTAAAATAAATCCATTATAGAGATTCCCTTGTATTTTCATCTTAATCTCTTTAAGTTCAACTATATCCATTATTTATGGTGTCTTAGATATTGGGAAATATCTATCTAGGAGTTTGATTGAGAAATCAACCACTCAAATAAGTAGAATAATTGAAAATTATTAATGAAAAAAGTTAACATATTAACCTATAAGGGGGAATTTAATCATGGATGTTCTTTCCTTTATTGTCCATCATTTGATTTTGATAGATACTTAATTTGAAATAATATTCATACCTGAGATGATGAGTGAAAAAGATACATATCATCCTCATTATACATCTATTTATTTGGCGGGAGATTCATGATTTGAAGGGTCATTTATTTCTCTAATAAATTTATGTAGGATCAATTATTGGAAATACAATCCACCCTAATAATAAATTTAATTATGCTAAAGGGAGTAACAAAATTTTCATTGATAAATTCAACCATCAAATATTTGATAGGTGATGAGTTATATAAATGATAAGATAATAATTTCTTCATTTTAAAATTTTCAATTTTATCATGATTTCCATCATCTGTTGTAGTGTTTTTATTGTTATACTAAACATTTATGATAAGTATGAATTCATAGTAAGAAAATAAAATTTTATTTTTCCTACCGTTGAATGAATAAATATCATACCTATCTCCACATTATTTTCATGATCCATATCTGATATTTTGATGATATATACTTTATAAAACTATTAATGATTTATAGGTTTAATTTATAAATTATATTTTAAACCCATTTCCTTAGTTTATTGCTTTGTATAGTGTTCTTTTTCCATTTTGATGAATCAGTAGATATATTGATTATGGTTGTCTAGATAATTCCTTCCATCTTTCATATTAGAGGATTTCTTCAATATGAACTTTTTAACATTTCCCCCTTCTTTCCTATTTCTAAAGATTTTATTTTTCACCTTGATGAAATATCAATGGTTCCATTCCTCACACTTTTAACTACTGATGTATTTTAATTTATTCCATCATGATATTTCTCCACCACTCTTCAAAAAATAAAATTCATTCCCAACATCATATCTCCATACGCATGAGCCCACTAAAATTATCCAATCTCTATTCATATCATGATAGAAGCTCAAAAAAATGGATATCTTGAAAATACATGAATAATAATATCATTCCATCGATTCCACATTTTCCAAATAAATAAGCTATAAAAATCACTCTCGAGGACAATGATAATTTCAACATTATATCATGCATATATTTTCATTTTTGTATCATATTCTTCAATGGATACATCATCCTTTATTATGTGTCCATGAAAATTTCTATAAATTTTAAATTGAGGAGTGTGAGGAAAATATTTATGAAATATTTTCTTTTGATTAATATCCACTCTATATCCTTGCTCTCATCATACTACTTCATATCAATGATAAACATCCTCAATTGATCTGCTCATCACTCCATTTGATAAATGTCCAGTATAAAATTCAATATTTCAATGAATTAGAGTATAATTGAGATCACTTTAATGTTGTATATCCACTGTTTCATGGTTAAGGGATTATCAGGACAACTAAATGTAAAAGGTCATTATTTCATAAAAGACTCAATTGCAACATTCCATTTCATTGGGGGATTTGGGTTTCCCCCTGATTTAATACCAAAAATGATTTAATTGATTAAGTAATTTCGTAAATATATTTACTCATTCCCCTATTAGGATACACATATCATTTGGAGAGTCATCTTAATTCATATCACATTGGTGGTTGACTCGTTTCTTCCAATTTGTAGCCATTAACGAATATAAATGAACAATAAGAGATGAAAATATTCAATCAGCTAAACGTATAAAAGTTATAATATAAAAATTGAATGGATAACACTGAAATGACATATATTACTTTGCATAATTATTTTTAGGAATAAATATATGTCATCCATATTCTATATATTCCTCTTAAGAATAATCAGTGTGTTTTCCCATTATAATAGTTAATAATGAGATTGTATATTTAGAAAAGAATATCCATAGATTATTTCCATCCAGGCACACCAAAATTACCCTTTTGTCTTCACAAGGTGATGATTGATTTAATAGCTAATGGTACCTTTTTAATGTTCATTACCCTATTTACAACTATTCCAGAGATATGTCCAATTGTACTATATTGATATATATATTTTTTCATAGATACCACTCTCCCTATACATTACCATTATTTTTGGATGTTAAACTATGTATATTATTATCCCTTAGGTTTTGACTATGTTTGTCTAATCATGTTACCTTAAAATAATTATGGCATACATTGATAAGAACAATTAATAACCATATAATATATATACATTATTTCATTAGTTTTTAAATTAGGGTACACATATTAGAGTCCAAAAATATTTAGAGACTCTGTTTCATAAAGTAACTAGATTTAAAAAATAATAAAAATATATCAGGATAAAAAACCAATATTTAAAAACTCAATAACATTACCTTTAATTTATATTGATAATATAATGTTGCAGTATAAAAACTGGGGATATACATGTGAATGGGAAGGGCTATAAATCCTAGTTAGGCAAGAATAAAAAATTATAATAATGTAATGTAATATATCGAATTAATATAATCTTGAACATACAAGTATTATATATTATGATAACATCATGGAATAATGTAAATTCAGAAAAAACATAAAAAAGTCTTAATTTGGATAGGTCCAAGATAATCACAGAGAAATTATAAATTTGCATGCTTTGGATGTCCACACTTGCACCATAAATAGAATCTAATGAGGTAAAAATATTTCCCAAATACTTTGGGGGAAATATAATGAGGGACACATAAATCAATTTTTTAACATGAATATGTATTGTGTGCCACGATGAATATACCACATATGAAAGTCTTTCATCGCATTAAATCCTAGGATTAAAGAGTGTGGGTTGAATAAATTGATGTCATTAATAAATTAACTATATGAAAATATATTTGAAAACAAATAAATGTGAATGCATGTGGGTATTTTTAGTCATAAATTATTATAATGTAAAATCTTGGGCTTTCATTAATAGTATCATTGGTGTATATAAATGTTCATGGAAGTGTTTAATTATATGGAATGGTGGTATGTTAGTGCTTGGAATCCCAAAGGACAATAACAATATTTGTAAAAGTAGATTATAAAATGAAAAAATATAAAATAAAATTGATTAGTAAAATGAATTTAACTGGATAAAAAGGAAGAGGTGTTAATCCCTTACTATTAAAGGGTTCATCTGAATGAATGATTAGGTCTTATTAATAGATTCAGAACACATCGTGTGGAATTTTTATATCAGTAGGGAGAGGAAATTTACCCGGAATGTATTTTTATTAATGATGAAGGGTGAATGGGGTGTGGTTGGGTTTTATATAAAATAGGAAGGAAATTAATAATTAATTTGTAATCAGAGGTTTTGAAATCATAGTTGAAAAAAATTAAAAACCAAAAATATTAATTTTTTTTACCACTGGGTTCATCCAAAGAAGAGTGGTAGTAAATAATTTATTATTCTATGAACCAAAATAATTAAAATAAACCATTGATGATTTGGAAGTGATTCATGTTTATAATTAATTATTCTAAAAACCATATAATATAATATTAGTATTTTAGGAATCCGAATAGTTTTATAAAAACAATAAAATTACATGAAAAACAATATTTTATAAGTGGAAATATATTTATTTCTGAAATGTCTCTGTTGTTTAGTATTTGGTACACAAATTTTATGTTATTAAGATGTCTAAAATAATACTATATATGAATATAGTACATAATGCTTACCCAAAATATTTAATTCCTCATTAAATTATAAAAAAGTCAATATTTTCCAATTTGGGCTTGTTGATTTCAAATATAATATTTATTTTACCAAATTAGTTTTCTTAAATATGGAATTTAATTTTTTGAAATAATTTACTAGTTATTTGAAAAAACACCAGTGTTTATTTACACCAAATACATTTTAGACCATATATAAATAAACTAATGATTAATTAAATTATATTACAATTTATATTTAAATAAATATTAATTAGTTATTATTTTTTATTAAACAATTTTTTATTTAAAAAATTCATCAATTCATAAATTATATTGTTTTAATTCAAACTATTGATTTACAAAAAATTTAATTGATTATTACTATTATCTGAATATAATTTTTATAAATATCATTAAAAAATCATTTATAAACTATTAATGAAAAGTTAAAATTATAATAATTATTTTTAAAATAATTTATATAAAAAATTCATAATACGAGTTTCTAAATACAAAACCCATTATTACATGAGCTTACTCTATAAGTGTAATATATGTGCTCGTGGTACATTCATGTGGTGGTTATATGTGCAATGTTTTGGGTGATGTCTAAATAATATTGATCATCTAAAATAAATTGTTTAGTTCATGTTTTATTTATTGAATAGTATCTTGTGTTTGGAGAATGTTGTAACCCAGGGATTCCAACTCAATTTGGTTTTGTTATAAATGGGCATCCTAGGATATAATCCTACTAGTCTAGAATATCATGTCTCTCATTAGTTTCAATTACTTATTGTTAAACAACTTAATATATACGAATATTAATTGTTATCATAGTATAAATATATTATCAATGGTTATAATTAATTATTGACTTTTATTTCTAATATTAATATTATTTGCATATTTTATAATGGTTCAAAATAAAAAAATGAAATACAGATCTCAGATTTTCTATAACCACATTTATAAATAAAGATTTTATTTTTTCTAAGTGACTATTTTTTAATGATTGTGTCATTGCATTCTATTACATATTTCAATAACTTATATATTTGAATGAAATAAAAATATACCCTAAAACGATATTATATTATAAAGAAATTAATCATTGTGTATCTAAAATTCATAGTTTTTGGATTTAGGATACATCTTCTCCTTCATCAAGGTCTTAAAAATTGTTCTAAAATGTTCTCCAAGATCTTCCATACTCATTTATATATGTTAATATCATATATAAAGGCCACCATAAATTAATTGAGGTAATTGAAAAAGACTATAATCAATAAATCAATGATTATATATAAAACCACAATATTTCATAGTGCATTATCTATTTGATGTAATTCAATAGCATGCACCACACGAAACACTGAGTTCGAGCACACCACGACTTACCAAACAAGATGTTAAAAAAGATTTTATGAATATTATGATATGAATATTGAATTTTATATATTAATATAATTTTAACATCCCTATTATGTGTATTTTATACATAATATAATAAAAAATTCAATTTTTCAGATGAATGAAATATTTTTCAAACAAATGTAATTTTAGCAAATGTTAATGGAGAACCCTTTCTGAATCCAATATTTGACACTTTTTTATATTAATTATTTTTAAATAAACATCTTATTTAAAACAAGGGTATAAAAATTTAGTCTGGATAAATTTTTAGTGCTATTCTGATAACTATCATATTTTAATGAATAGTGAAAATACTAAAATTTAATTAAAATTATCTTTGCAATTGAAATAATATATAATGTGTAATTATAAATTTGAGTTTTTAAAAGTATATTTAAATTATTTTCAAAAAATATAATATAATTTAGTTCATAGGATGTAATTTAACATTTAAATGAAACATATACACATTTCAATCATTTGATAGTTTTTCCTTCTTATAAAACTACTTTCTTGTTTCAACAACGAAAATTTATTTTAAATTAATTAAGGAAAATTCAATGTTTTAAATTTGTTAAAATTTAAATAATGTTTTAATTTGTAATTTCAAAATTTGATTTGGGAAAATTTTTGGTATTATTTTTGAAATAATCAATTTTTGATGAATAGTGAAAAACACTACGTTGTTGATAAAAAAATGACTTTTTCATTTAAAAAATTTATTTTTATTAAAAATATATCTTAACGTAAAAATAGATACATGATACATATATTAGAACAATGTAATTAATTGGATTCATTTTATAATATTATTATACATATAAAATTTTATTCGACTTTTTTATCATCTATTACCCACATTCTAGGAAAATTTGAAAATTTGCATAAATTTTTTTTTACAAATTTTGGAAATTGAATTTTTAAAACTTGAGAGACATGGTCGACATTACTAAGTAAAATTTGGATTAATAGGATGAATATAATTTTTGGGTGAATAGTAACTATTGAATTTTATTTACCGCTATTAAAATTAAATAAGGTAATTAAAGGTAATGATGATATTATAATTAGCCTAACACATGTCATTGTTTTATTGGAAAAGTGTTGTTAGACCAAATTCAACCTCATAAAAAAATATGATCCAATTAAATTAGATTAGGAAATTTATTATATTTTATATAAAGAAGTGCTCAATGTGTTAAATTCAATTTTTAATAATAACATTTTTTAATATATGGTTATAAATAATTTTAATTAGACTATAAATAATCATTATAAAGCTAAAATTATATCCTACAACATAGTATTTTATTAATAAATTTTAAAATTTAATAATTTAATTTATTTATGACACAATGATGATGTAGTAATTGCCTTATTAATGAATGATTAAAATAATTGATATTATAAATATTAAAATAAATGTAAATTGAGACTTTTGAAAAATTCCCGTAATTTTATAGGATATTATGAACCATTAGGTTTTATTTAATGTATTTTTTTAAAAGAAATATTATTTTTATTACTTTGAGAAAAACAATATACTAAATAGTTGAAAATTGACATAAATGAGTTTTTAAAACAAATACTATTTTATTAAATTATATAATAGTGCTAAAAATATAATGATCAACCAAAGGACTTATATAATGTTATATATTTTATTAATACACCACATTATCATCTCATTTAATTCTATAGTGTGTTTATTAACCATATATTATAATAATACAAGAAGTCATGGAAAAAGTTAAACTATTTAACTCCTTGTTAAACATAAAGGATAAGGTTAATATGGTGACCTAAAATTGCCTAAAACCAATTGGTTGAAAGGTTTCAACCCATACCCACCTTATCCTTAAAATAATTTTTTTGGACCTATTATGAACCGAAAATGATTTTATAATAAATTAATAGTTCATGCTTTTCCTAAAGTCCCCCTCACCTCTCTAATAAAAGGGTACATACCCTTATCTTATCTTCACACCTCCATTGCAACATCCCAGTTAAATAAATAATAATACATATTTTATTATTATTAATATTTGTTAATTAAATATAAATTTTACTTTAAAAGGGTTTCTTTGTTCGATAGAGTGCCCGATACGCAACCACGGGTTTGTTAGAAATCATATGTTGCACACTAATAAAATAATATTATTATTTTAAATGGTAGTTAACTACTAGCCGTTGTACTGGCAGGAATGAACAAAACTAACTAAAATATGATTATAAATTCTTTTTAAATGTATTTATATTTATTCAATAAAAAGTTATATGCTTAAAATGTGAATGAATCTAATTTTAACCATAATTTACATTAAATGGACGATTTACCACCTTTAAATAGAGAATCGTCATTAAATCTAGTTAAGGTCACATTAATACGTTCTATATGATCAAATAAAATATTTTTTTATAATGGAGACATCAAAACTTACTTTCTGTAAATTTTTGGAATTTTTCTGAGAAAGTTCGTTTTTTAATAAATAGTGAAAATATCGTAATTCAATTCAAAATTGCATTTTAATCTAATTTATATATATCATTAGATTATCTTCTTAATTAGTTTTAAATTGTAATTATAATATATTTTTATAATTTAATCCAATGTTGGTCATTGAAATTAATTTCACTTTGAAATTGGACATAAACAACTGTCAATCTTTTGATAGTTATTATTTCTTAAAAACACGCTATTTGTCTTGACAACATGAATTAATTTTAAATTAATTAATGAAACTTATTTGTTTTTAATATGGATAAATAGACATTATTTTTTAATTCATAATATCAAAGAAATCTTTGGAAGAATTTTTGGTATTTTTATGAAAAACATTGATTTTTGATGAATAGTGAAACCACATAGTAGTAGTTAAAAAAACAGACTTTTTCTTTTAAATGAAATTTTACCACTTCTGTGAGTTGAATTTCAAAAATAAAAGATACATCGTTAATGTCAAGAAGTAATATTTGGTTCAATAAGATGAAAATCATTTATGTTAAATTGTAATTTTGAATTTTATTTACCACGATTAAAGGTAAATAAGGTAATTCAAGTTAAAAAGAATATTATAATAATTCAAAATTATATAAAAAATCTATTCACCTTATTTTATGAGTAATGGCCGACCAAGGGCACATTTGGGTCTATTTTTGAACCCCATGGAGTGACTTATGAATGATAATGACATTTTAGATTAATTAATTTAAAGTAAAGGCAAAAATGACAAAAACAAAAATATCATTGTAAATTAATTTTTACATGGTGTTATATAAGTAATAGTTTTGACTATAAATTTTCATTAGAAAGATAAAACTTTTTCTTACATCCTGTTATTTTTTTATAATTTTTATACATCCCATAAATTAAATTATTTATGTCACAATAATGATGTAGTATTTACCTCATTAACAAAATATTTAAAGAAATAAGATTATAAATTATAAAATAACATCCGAAAACTGTCCAATATTTATTGTCAAATTATATATATACTGTTAGTCATCTTATCTTTGAATATAATGATTTTTGGATCTTTAGAAACCGAATATCATTATATAATAGAATAATATTTTCACACTTTCTTAAAGAGCCCCTCATCCCCCTTATAAATAGACCACATTTCTAACCAATTCCACACACCTCTAAAGACTTTAGGATCATTCAAACTCTGACAAATTTATCTCCCTACATCCCTCTCCTCCTCATAGAAGCCTTACCATTATTAAAAGTCACTTTAAGAAGTCCTTTTGGTTCAAACCAAAGGATGTTACCCAAATTAAAGGTAATGGTTTCTCTTAACTTCTTTTATTTTATTTTACTTCTACAATGCCAATACGCTTTTTAATTATTTTATTATATAACAACACCATTATCCTCAATATACTAGGTTGTTGTTATGTGAAGGATTAAAGCTAAACTTACACACACCTCCATCTAATGGGTGAAGAACACAATGTTTTTGTGGATGGAAAACTAACGACTTAAGAAACGATGATTGTTCAATTACCTCCTACCACCTTTCATGGTGGCCATTATGATGGAACTATATCTATATATAATATTTATTTTATTTATTTATTAGTTATGCTTCTATACTTTCAGTTTATATCATACGATTATGGTTTCCATTATGGGTAATGCCGATAATTTCATTTGAGGAAGTGCGGACTAATTCCCACTCAAAGTGATATAAATTGTTGATGCCATATGTGGGACATATAAAGGATGGACTTAATGATATTATATATTATATTATAATGGAATCTTAATATAACTATGTATCATTATGTTTCAATTCCAATAAAATAAGAAATAGGAATGGAAGTAGTGTTCGTGGGTTCGTACGACTTACCGTCTCCATGAACGGTGCATTTTATTTCTTACCTCCAAATGATATGTACTATTATAAATATATATATATATACTGGATATATATGATATATATGATATATAAATAATGAATTTCATTCTAGATATAATGGACTATTGACCACATGGATAACTTGTAAATATAAAGTGTTCATTTTTTTACTCAAATACCAAATATCATCCAAATAAACGTTATTAACATAAATGATTACATAATATTTCTAATGTGGTAATAAGTCATATAAAAGTAATAATAAAAATGAAAAAGGTTTCTAATCATGTATAAATTATCTTTAGTTTATTATTCAAGAGATTAAAGAACAATCGAGTCAAGTTGGATACGAGGTAAGGGAACTTCTTAACCCAATTTCATTTCTTTAGGTTAATCTCCTACTTTTAAATTATATCATGCTATGATTATGTAAGAAATTAATGTTTTTTCCTTTATTTTATTTTTTTACATCACATATGTGTACTTATAGTGAATACACATAATCGGTCTATTGTATTTACAAAATGATATTTGTAAGGGACTTAATCTCAATCTCATTTCATTGAGGCATATTTAGTTGTATACAAGACCTTATATGGTGTATAATCCCTATTTGACTTTTCCTATATTTCAAATGGAATATTTTTATATGAAGTGTTCTACTAAACGAAAAAAGGAAGGTTTTTTACGTAAGTGGTGAAAATGACTATTCGGCCACCGCAAGTATTATTTGATCTTTGGCTTCCTTAATAAGCCGTAATGTTTTTAAAAGGAAAAAAATAAATAAAATATACTCTTTTTACATATTTTTGTATTGAAAATGATTATTGAGAATGAATTTATTATTTTATTATCGTGAAATGATATTTTCTTATTGTAATGTCTAAGTGTAATCGTTACTTTATGATTATGTTATGTGTTATGATCAAGTTATGGTTTTTGGGCATTATTTACGTATACGGGTGGTTCTGTGATAAACCTAGGGTAGGTGAGCTCGAGATAGCTCTTCAATGCATTGGGTAACATGACAGAGTTAATTGTGAAGGATTCTCCTAAGAGATTTAGGGAATATATGTGATTGATATTCCAAAGTAATTCCCAATGTTTCTGTGATAGCTATAATGTATGTATGACATGGATTCCGTAAGTTACCTTTATTATTTTGGATTTCTCTTTGTTATTCATAAAATCTTATGATTTCATGAGGTAAGTAAAAGAGTTAATTTTTTGTCTGTATTTACGAACAAATGTTTTCTTTCATTGTTTTAGAACCCTTACTATGCTTTTTATGCTCATCCCAAGTTTGGAAATGTTTTCACAGGACATAAAGATGAATAGGGTCACGTACAAGATCATGGAAAATTCACGCTATCTAAAACATAGATCTAGACATGACTTTTTTCCAAGAGTTTTTATTTTATGAAAAAAAATGGATACTATGTAAAAGTGTCTGCTTTGTAATCTTTTGAGATGTAATAGTTATGTAATAATTCCTTAAAACTATAAACCTAAAAAGATCATCATTTTGAACTATTTATTTAATTCAATATTATTTAATGTTTATGGCTGGGTCCTTATAGTTGGTATCAATGGTCGGTTTAGATAACTTTAGGATTTAGGGTATTGTTAAATAAATATCCATAAATTAATTTATGGTAATATTAAAATGATATAGCATTTACATATTACCATGTTGCTTCGCCTAAGGTATTTCTTTGTTAAGAATGTTTTTTTGTGAGGAAACAGAGAAAATTTTCTGGGAAGGAAAACACAGGATAATAACCTTCCAATCCACATCCTAATATGGTCAGAATCAGAATTGAGCAGTTTACTACAGTGATGGCTTAATTGAATCTGGTGATAAATGGTGGATGTGTTTATTAATGATATTTTTCTTTTTTCCCAAAGTAAATTGGAACATTAAATTCATTTATGGGTTTTCTTGAAAACCGCAAAAAAATTAAACTGTATGGGAAATTCAGAAAGTGTGAGTTTTGGTTGCAACAAATTTCATTCCTTGGTCACATTGTTACAAAAAAGGGTATAACGGGTGATCTTGCTAAAACATAAGTTGTTGAAGAACAGCCAAGACCCACAAATATAACCGAGATCAGTAGTTTTCTTGGTTTGGCATGTTATTACTAGAGGTTTGATGAGATTTTTCACGGTTATCTAGTCCAATGTCTATGTAAACTTGTAAAGGTGTCAAGTTCATTTGGACAAAAGAATGTGATGATTTTTTTTAGGAATTGAATAGAATATTGGTGAATGCTCTTCTTTTGGTACTACCATACAATAATGGTGAGTTTCTTATCTACAATGATGCTTCTTTGAAAGGACATGTATGTGTCTTAATGCTAAATAATTAGGTAATTGATTATGCTTCACGAAATTCGAAACCAAATGAGTTAAATTACCCTACACATGATTTTTAATTAGCTGCTGTGGTTTTTGCTTTAAAAGTTTTATAGTCATCATTTGTAAGGAAAAAATTTAAAATATATACTGAACAAAAAAGTTTATTGAATATATTAACTCAGAAATAATTGAACCTGAGATATAGGAGATGGATGGAATTAATCAAAGATTATGATTTCACGATCCATTACCCTCGGGGAAAAGCAAATAAAGTGGCTGATGCTTTGAGTCAAAAAAATACTGCTTCATTAAACATGTTTCATTTAGAATAAGATCCTTTGGTTTTTGATTTGATAAACTTTTGTGTAGAAGTTTTTGGTGCAGAAAATTCTTTTGTTTTTCATCACGTGTCAGTGAGATCATATCTATCAGACAAAATTAAGCAAGTGCAGAAAGAAGATTGTGTGTTACAAAAAAGGTTGAGTTGGTTTATAAGGGTAGGTTTCCGGAATATAACATTAATAATGATTGTGTTTTGAGATTTCGAAAGAGATTATATGTGCCTTTCGATTCAAATTTGAGGAATGTGTCATTATGTAGAGCTCATAGTTCCCTATTTTCAGTTCATCCTAGAAATAATATTATGTGTAGAGATCTTCATGAGTTTTACTGGTCGGATGGAATGAAAAGAGATATTTCTGATTTTACTGTGAAGTGTTTGACTTGTTAGAAGGTTAAAGTAGAGTGGTAGTTACCTAAAGGGATGACTCAGCCTTTACCGGTGCCAAAGTGGACATGGGAAAATATATCCATGGATATCGTTGTGGGGTTACCAAAGACATCTTGAGGTAATAATGCAATTTGGGTTATAGTTGATCAATTGACCAAATCTTCTCTTTTCCTTCCTATTCGAGATATAAATTTTATAGATCAACTTTATTGGTTGTATGTTAAAAAGATAGTCAGGTTTCCTGGAGTTCTGCTCTTCCATTGTATCTGATCGTGATCCCAGGTTTACTTCAAACTTTTGGAAATGACTTCAGAAGTTGTTTGGTACTGAATAAAATTTTATTACATCTTTTCATCCTCAATCAGATGGGCAATCAGAATGAACAATTCAGATATTGGAAAAAATTTTACGTACTTTCTCGATGGATTATCAGGGAAGATGAGACCAACATCTTTCCTTGGTTGAATTTTTATATAATGACCATTTTTATTCCAGTATACAGATGGCTCATTTTGAGTCATTAAATGGAAAGCGTTGTCGAACTCTAGCGTTTTGGGATCAAGTGGGTGAAAGGAAGCTGATGGGACCAAAATTGGTAGAAGAGATGGTAGAAAAAGATCAGTTGATTCAGAATCACTTGAGAACAACTCAGAGCAGACAGAAAAGTTATGCAGATAACTGGAGCAAGGATCTTTCATTTGAGGTAGGTGATCATGTCTTTCCCAAAGTTTCTACGTGGAAAAGTGTGATGAATTTTGGTAAGAACGGAACATTGAGTCTGAGTTTCATTTGACCTTACAAAATCCTGGAGAAAGTTGGATCAGTTGCCTACAGAGTCGCTTTTCATCCATGTTTATCCTAGGTACACAATGTTTTTCATGTTTCGATTTTGAGAAAGTATATATTCTATATCCATCTCATGTTTTGAGTCCATAGGTAGTTCAGTTAGAAGAGAATGTCTCTTATAAAGAACAACCAGTCCATATTCATGACCGTAGAGAGACAGTGTTGTGGAATAAGGTAATTCACGAGAAAAATGTTTTGTGGAAAACCCATCTAGTTGAAGAGGCAACATGACAATATGAAAATGCTATGAGGGATAAATACCCCCACTAATTTTGATAAGTAAAATTGCGAGGACATAATTCCCAAAAGGGGGGAAGGTTGTAACATCTCAGGTAAATAAAGAAGAAGACATATTTTATATTTATTAATATTTGTGAATTAAATTTTAATTTAACTTTAAATTGTTGGCTATGTTTGATTGCGTACCCGATACGCAACAACAGTTTTCTTTGAAATCATACGTTGCACGCTAATAATATAATATTATTATTTTACATAGAATTTAACTAATAGATGTTGTATTGTTAGGAATGAAAAAAACCAACTAAAATATGATTATACATGATTGTTGAATGTATTTATATTTATTCAATAAAAATATTGAGGCTTAAAATGCCAATGAATCTAATTTTAAGCATAATTTACATTAGAAGGCAGATTTACCAACTTTTAATGGAGACCCCTCTTTAAATTTAGTTTTGGTCACTTTAATACATTCAATATGACCAAAAAATATCCTTTTTTGAAATGGGGACATCAAAACTTACTTTGTGTAAATTTTTGGAATTTTTCCGAGAATGTTCATTTTTTTAATGAATGGTGAAAATATTGTAAATTAATTCAAAAATGTGTTTTAATATAATTTATTTATATGTATAGATTATCTTTATAATTATTTTTAATGTGAAATTAGAATATATTGTTACCATTTAATCCAATGTTGGTCATTAGAATTAATTACACTTTGATATTGGACATAAACAAGTGTCAATCTTTTTATAGTTACTGTTTCTAAAAAACACACTATTTTTTGGACAACGGTAATTGATTTTAAATTAATTAATGAATCTTCTATGTTTTGAATTTAGAATATCAATTAAAGGTTAGGATAAATTTTTTATTTTTTTTCTGAAAAACATCAATTTTTGATGAATAGTGAAACCACGTAGTAGTAGTAAAAAACTGACTATTTCATTTAAATGAAATTTTACCACTTCTGTGAGTTGAATTTAAAAAATCCGAGAGACAAGGCTAATATAAATAAGTAAAATGTGGTTCATTATGAAGAAAATAATTATTTGTGTATAGTAATTTATGACTTTTATTTACCACAGTTAAAGGTAAATAAGGTAATTCAATGTAAAAAAGAATATTATAATTATTCCAAATTACCTTAACACTTATCCTAACCTTATTGGATGAGTAATGGACGACCATGGGAATCTTTGGGTCTATTTTGGGACCTCGTGGAGCCTCTTATGAATGATAATGACATTTTAGATTAATTAATTTAAAGCAAAGGCAAAAATGAAAAAATGAAAAATCTCTTTGTAAATTAATTATTACATGGGGTTATATAAGTAGTTTTTCTGACCATAAATATTAATTTGAAAGATAAATATATTTCCTATTTCATGGTATTTTTTTTATTTTTTAGGCATCAAATAAAATAAATTATTTAAGACATAATAATGATGTAGTATTTAACTCATTAATAAAATATATAAATAAATAAGATTATAAATATTAAAATAACATCCAAAACCTATCGAATTCTTATTGGATGATTTTATTTAGACCATGAGTCATCTTATATTTTACTTTTTTTTATTTTTGGATCATTATAAACCAAATATCCTTATATAATAAAATGATATTTTCACAGTTTCTTAAAAACCCCTCCTCTCCCTTATAAAAATACCTCAATTCTAACCAATTCCAAACACCTCTAAAGCCTTTTGGATAATCTAACATCTGCCCAATTAAGCTCCATACATCCCTCTCCTCCTCCTATAAGCCTTGTCTTTGGTATAAGGCACATTAAGAAGTCCTTTTGGTTCAAACCAAAGGAAGTTACGCAAAATAATGATAACAGTTTCTCTTAACTTCTTTTCTGTTATTTTACTTCTGCAACCGCTATACTCATTTTATTACTTTATCTTATAAAAAACCAGTATCCTAAATATACTTGGATGTTTTTATTATAATTATTCGAACTACAATTATACACACCCTCATCTAATGGGTGAAGAACATAATGTTTCTATTGATGGAAAACTAACGCCTCAAAAAACGATGATTGTTCAATTACCTGCTACCGCCTTTCATGGTGGCCATTATGATGGTACTTTTTTTTATATATTATATATATTATGTTTATGTTTTCTTTATGCTTCTATATTTTCCATTTATATCATACCTTTATGGTTTCCATTAAGGGTAAACTCGATAATTTCATTTGAGGTAGTGCAGATTACTGCCCCCTCAATGTGATAGGACTTGTTAATTCCATATGTGGGATATATAAAGGATAGAGTTACTGATATTATATATGATATTACACTGGAATTATAATATATCTATGTATCATTATGTTTTAATTCCATTAAATAAGAAATATAAATGAATGTAGCATTCATGCGTACGTACGGCATACCATCCCAATGAACAGTTCATTTCATTTCTTACCTCCAAATGATATGTATTATTATAAATATATATATACACTAGATATATATGACATATATGATATCTAAATAATTAATTTCAGTTAGGATATAATGGATTATTGACAACATGGATAACTTGTAAATATAAAGTGTTCATTTTTGTGACAAATACCAAATATCGACAAAATAAACATTATTAACTAAAATGATTACATACTGTTTATAACATGGTAATAAGTGATATAAAAGGAATAATAAAATTGTAAAATATTCATATGCAAGTAGAAATTAACATTAATTTATTATTCAGGAGATTAAAGAATGATCGATTCAAGTCGGACATAAGGTAAGAGAACTTCTTGACCCAATTTACATTCTTTGGGTTAATCTCCAACTTTTAAATTATTTCATTATATTATTATGTAAGAAATAAATGATTATGTCCATTATTGTATTTTTTACATTAAATATGTGTAGATATAGTGAATACACATAATCATTCTATTATATTTAAAAAATGATCTTTTTAAGGGAGTTCATCTCAATCTCCTTTCATTGAGGCATATTTAGTTTCATACACGACTTTATACGGTGTATAAACCCCTTTGACATTTCATTTCATTAAAAGGGAATATTTTTATACGAAGTGTTTTACTAAACGAAAAAATGATTGTTTTTTACGTAAGTGGTGACAATGAACTTTCCGCCACCGTGAGTATTATTTGATCTTTGGCTTCCTTAACAAGCTGTAATGTTTTTAAAAGGAAAAAAATAAATACCATATACTCTTTTTATGTATGTTGGTATTAAAAATGATTTTAAGAGTGTATTTATTATTTCAATAACTTGAAATGATATTTTATTTATTGCAATGTGGATGTTTTATCTTTCCTTTATGCTTATGTTATGTGTTATGATCATGTTATTGTTCTGAGGCATTATTTTCTTAAATGGGTGGTTACGTAATAAACCTGGCGCATATGACCCCGAGATAGATCTCCGATGAATTGGGTAACGTGATGGAGGTAAACATGAATTTTTCTCCTAAGATATTTAGGGAACAAACCGTGATGGGTATTCCAAATTAAGTCCTTATGTAGTTGTGATAGCTTCAATGTAACTATGATATGTTTTCTACAAGTTACCTTTGTGATTTCTTATTTCTATGTGTTATTCATAAAATCTTATGATATCATGAGGTATGTAAGAGAGTTCATGTTTTGTATGTTTTTATGAAAAAATGTTTTATTTCTTTGTTTTATAACCCTTACTGATCTTTTTATGCTCATCCCAGGTTTTGAAATGTTTTCACATGACTTAAAGATGAATAGGGTCAAGGATTGGATCACAGAAAAGTCATGCTCTCTAAATCATGGAACTAAACATGACATTTTTTTATGAGTTATTATTTTATGAAAAAATAGAAACTTTGTAGAAGTTTGTATTTTGTAGTCTTTTGAGATGCAATAATTGTGTCTTAATTCTATAAAACTCTAAACCTGAAAACATCCTCAATGTGAATTATTCAATTAATTCAATATTATGTAATTTTTAAGTTCGGGTCCTTATATCCAACGCCATTTGGATCTTCAAAAACCTACTCAAATCTCCTCCCAAATACCCTCAATTCATCCTATAGGCCTTACATTGATCAAAATTACAACTTACGAATCCCTTTTGTTCAAATCAAAGAAATCACCCTAAGAAAGGGTAATTATTTCATCACATCATTTAAAGTTATTATCTTCTTCCACTTCCTCATCCATTTTTATTTCCATACTAAAATAAAAAATCTAGTATGTTCTACATAATGAGATGTTATTATACATACAGTAACCCCATATTCATTATTCTATCTATCTTATTAATAGAAATGTCACCATACATTCGTATATACGGATTATTGTCTCAATGTCGTGGTGTTTTTTGTTATTCAACGCTACATTTTTTTTATTTTTATAATAATGAGTAAAATTAATTTTAATAATTAATATAACATGGTAATTATTATATATATATATATAATACCATCCAATTACACAGTATTTTACCATTGATATATTGATATTGTCGCTCATGTGTACGTACGGCTTACCGTCTCCACGACGCGATGAGATTCATCTTCAATGATCACCATTCATGAATTTTTATAAAAAAATATATTTATTAATTACGAGATATATGACATAATATTTTTAATGGAATAATATATCTTTATGTAGACAAATATATTCTATTTAGTTAGTTCTATACTATATGAAAAGAAAATGAAAACAACGTTCATGCGTACATACGGGGTACCGTCTCTACGAACTGTGTTTCCATTTCATATATCGATATATTATACATATTTATATTATTATTATATATGATATATAAATCATGTTATATATTATTGAATTAGATTAATCATTATCTATGTGATACGATCCAGAATAACAAGTTAAAACATGTAGGATAAAGAAAGTGATTATTACCCAAAATGTTACTTTAAAAATAAAATTATTATTTAATGGAATATATAAAGTCACAAATTAATAATATATTATATCATAAATATTAATAAGTTCTCGTATAATTTAATGGCATAATAATGTCATTATAAAGGAGGTTAAACATACCCTAGACCTAAAAAAGTACAAGGTAAGGGTTATTTCCTCAATCACATTATTATTCGAAATGTTTTATCTGTAAGTATCTACTGGGACAAATTTTTCATTCATGTCCATTTTTCCTGAAAAAAAATTCAAAATGAATATTTAATGGTTTTATAAAAGATACCGTATAACTATATCATCAATTTAAATGTTTTAAATATTTTTTTCAAAATCTATTTAATTAATGTCTACATTTTCAAAACTATTTTAATGATTTATTTATATGGACATGATTATTTTAAAATGTCAATTCCATTAAAAAAATTTCAAAGTGGTATGGGACACTTTTATTGAAAAATATCTTTTAAATGATGTCCTTTATAAAATATGTACCATTTAGATGATTTCATAAAAATAGGGATATTTCTCTCAAAGGGGTTTTAATGATCATTTTCATTTATGTCAGTATCATTTACTGTATATATTTCTTGAGTGAAGTTGACTTATTAAAATACAATATTAAATATTTTCTTAAATGAGTTATGATATGTTTGAATGTGGATTTGTTATTTTTATACACATTATAGTTTATGGTTGAAGTATTAACATTTATTATGATAGTTTTAATACAAATGTTTATGTTATTTTTCATCATTTTCATATGAGGAATTCATTGGACTTAGTATGTGACAGGTGGATCCCACTATAGATTCTCGATGCATCGGTAGGCCTCATGAGACTAACTAGTGTCTTGTAAAAAGGCCTTGAAAAAATATTATTTGTAGTCTTTGTACGAGCCCTTAACTATGTTTTTATGATGTCCATCATTATGAATTCAATAATTATGAAATTATTTATTGATATATCAAGTGATCATTTAACTAGTAGATTATCGATGTGCATGTTTATCTGGTAATGATTTATTTATATATTCGATATTACGTTCATTTTTATTTTCAAAAAGGCATATGTTTTTATTACACATATTTCCTAAAAAGTGTATAGCTTCTGCAAAATTATTTACCCTTTCTGAGAATTTGATCTCACCAGTTTTTATATTTTATTAGTATTCCATAAAGTGTATTATGATTGATACGAAGGGATAAGATAGGGGAATAATAGCATTCTAACTGGATTATTTATGTTGTGTTTTATGTTTGAAGGTGTAATGTAATGTTCATGTATGTAATATATTTTTCAAAACTACTAAACTAGTCTGTCCTTCGGGGCTTCATTCCTTTTAATCATGCCAATGTATTAAAATAATGCACCGACTCTTGACTTCTGGGTTTGGGGTGTTAAATTTGGTATCAGAGAATGTTTAGTACAAACATTGGAAACAATATTTAGATAAAATCTGATTAAATAACATTACCATAAGATATACTTTTTGTATTTGGAAAGAGGAACATACAATGATATTTTTAGTGTAAATATTATGTGGGTTTTCCAAGAATATATATCTATCTCTGGATGGAAACAGGTAGAGTTGGCTCGGGCATAGATGAACCTAGGAGTGAAAACTCCAACAAGGAGTTTCTGACATGAACTGGGGTATCTGGGTACTTGACAAAGGGTTTTTCACACACTTGATATTGACCCTCCCATGGGATATGATTAGGATTATTCCCATTTTCATTAAGAACCATTATGAAAAATTTATGAGTAAATATTTTGGCAAAGAAACCAATGATATGATTATGAGACTAGATGGGTGTAAATATTCAATTAATTCTCATAATATTTATAGTTTTTAGAGTCTACATTATGATATGATCTAACCTAGTGTATGTCATCATTTAGAAATGGTCCCTAGTATAAGTAATTAGAACATTATAAATACACATGATCTAATGAGTGACAGGGATGATATCATTCATGGTCTTAATCCATCATTTATAAGAGAAATAGTCTCCCAAGTATCTTTATAATATAACAAAGTAATATCACGTGTTAATAAGATATGTAAATAATTATCTGAGTCTTGTGGATTTAAAGGGAATAAAGGAATGAAGATGGTGGAAAAAATGTTGGATAAAGGGATGAAGGGAAATAAATAATTTTCCCACATGTGATAACTGTGGAAATAATTGCCTTGGTAAATGCATTAATGGAATGTGAATATGTTATATACATGGAGAAAAAACACCATATTTGTGATTGCATTGATAAAAAATAGGTTTCAAATTTACAATTCTTCATCTTCACAGAGTTTGGTAACTACGTAAATCAATGTCCAAATCATCATAGTATTCCCTAAATGTTGTTATTGGATAATAATCACATTATGATGCTACCACAAGTGAAGATGAATTACTAGAGTTTTTATTTTGTTATAAATGAATTATTTCATTTGACTGTTATATCAATGATGCAATGGTTATATAAATTATGGTAATAAAAAAGGATTGTACTTTAGTATTATTTAATTAAGGATTTGAGATTGTGTGGTACCAAGAAAAGTGGCTCAATAACTGGTTAGAATTTTTGGAAAATATATTGTTGGGAGAAAGATAATCCTTAATATCGTACTCATACTGATGTGGTGATTTTTTAATAATAGATAATTGAGTTGGATAAAGTATATTGTATGTTATTGGCTTCCTTAAAACTAATTAATGGTTTGTTTATTCCATCATCATTGGAGAATACAAAATTTTTGGATTTGTGGAGTATATCTAGTATTCTAGATTTTACTAAAGAAATATTGAAGTACATACCTATTTAAATAAGGATTTATGGTTATTCAGGTGGTTTCCATGTTTTAATAAAGTAAATGATGAAAGTATTCTAATGTTGTTATGTGATATATGATATCTTCATTATGTTACGTTGAACTTCCTTATAATTTTTTGGACTTGGAGTTTGGAAACATGTATTTTGGATAAGTCTAATGGTAGGGTTGTATTATGTAGGACATTGAATACTATTTTTTAATGTTAAAACATTTCTTATGATTATTTTTGGATTGTTATAAAAAAGACAACCCATAGTTTGGGTGACATCCGATCGCATCGAGCATGGCCACGAGACATGAACCCACCACAGAAATGCGAAAAGGGTACATCAACTACCACTGGACAACATGATGTCCAGGTTTTTATAATGTATATTTTTCAAATCATACGACATATTCATTATAAATTCATTTATTTTGAAATCCTATACATTTAGCTTTTATTGAATATTTTTTATTTCTATTGTCTTTCAGATTTAAAGATGTTTTTGAAGTAGAAATTATTTAATGGATGGAACTCTTCAAATGAAGTGTTCTTATTTTATTCTTCTAAGAAGAATTTAATTCATAAAAATTATGGAATGGATCTCGAAACCAATTTTTTTATCGTAATACCTTTTTTTTAACTGACGATACTTTAAATCAGCATAGATTGTTGGATTTGATGCCCTCAATTTTACATTTATTATTAACTTGTTGGTTATTGATAACCCCAATCACTCCCGATAAATATTCACGTCTTCCTCTAATTATGTGTCAATAATTGAGACCAATGTTCCAATTTTATAAACCCTAATTTTGTTGTGACTTTTTCATTTCACTTTCCCTCTTATTAAGACTAACTTTTTTAACCCTATTTCTGATGTGAGTTTTACATAAAGGTATTTTCTATTTTCAAACTATTATTTTTGAATAACAATTTCAAATTGTGAGGAATAATTTTTTTTGATTGTGGGGATAATGTAACACCCCAATATTTCAAAGTTCATTATCTTTTTAAAGTAATTCAATAGCATGCATCACACACAATACCGAGTTCAAGCACACTAGGGCTTAACAAACTAGTTGTTCAAAAAGCAGTAGGAATGATATTAACTTATTTTTGTATTTTATATACTCCATAAAATTTCAACATCTATATTATGGGTTTCTTATTAATTATATATGAACAAATTTGATTTTTCAGATAAAAGAAGTATTTATTTAAAAAATGAAATTTTACCGCCTTTTAATGGTGAACCCTTTTTAAATATAATATTTGAAACTTTTATATATTTAATATGTCAAAATACTATTCTAGTTAAAAATTGGGACATAATTATTTTCTTTTGATAAATTTTCGGTGCTTTTCAAATTACTTTCATATTTTTATGAATAGGGAGATATACAAAATTTTATTATAAAAACAAGTTTTTAATTGAAATATTTTATAGTGTTAAATTATAAATTTGTGTTTATTAAAGTATCATTAGATTATATTATTATCATTTAATATAATATAGTCTATTGTATATAATGTTACATTTAAATTTACATAAAAACATGTTAATCGTTTGATAGTTTTTACTTCATAAAAACCTTCCTATTGGTTTTGACAAAGGGAATTAAATTTAAATTAATTAATTGAACTTATATATTATGAAATTGTAAAATTGAGTTTTTTTTTAATTTGTAATATCAGAATTCTCATGGGGTGACTGTTTGGTATTTTTCTGACAACATTTAATTTTTGACGAATAGTGAAAAGCACTGCGTTGTAGGAAAAAACAGCTTTTTCATTTAAATAATTATTTTAATAAAAAAAATTATCTTATAGTAAAAATAGATAAATAATACAACTATTATTCCAATGCAATTAATTGGTTTCATTTTAAAATATGATTAGTCATATAAAATTTTATTCAATTTTTTAAACATCTTTTACCCACCTTTCTAAGAAAAATTACAAATGTTCATAAAACATAATTATACCACATCTGTGAATTGTATATCAGAAATACAAGAGACATGGTTGAGATCAGTATTTAATATTTTGTTCAATATGAAGATAATATTTTTTGGGTGAATAGTTACTTTTTAATTTTATTTACCACAGTTAAAAGTAAATAAGATAATTAAATGTAAAAATGATATACTAATTACACTAAAACATGTTCTAATTATATTTTATAAGTGTATTTAGACCAAAATAATAATTAGGAAAAAAATATGATCCTTTAAATTCATTTGGATTAGATTAAGACAATTATTATATTTTATTTAAAGAAGTGTTAAAAGTGTTAAATACACGTTTTAATAATTAAAACATTTTTAATATACCGTTATACAAAAGATAAATTCGACTATATATAACAATTAGAAAGATAAAAATATTTCTTATATCATAGTTATTTATTTATAATTTATAGACATTATATAGTTAAATTTATTTATGACACAATAATGATGTAGTAATTACGTTAATTAATGAAATATTAAATTAATTGATATTATAAATATTAAAATAAATATAAATTGGGGATATGGATGAATTACACGGAATTTAAAATTTAATTTGAATCATTATGGTTGATTCAATTTATTTTGTAAAAAAATTAGATTGTAATGACTTTCACAAAAAAATACTAAATAGTGTCAAAATTGACATAAATGAGTTTTTTAAAAAAATACTATTATATTGAATTATATAATAGTCCTAAAAATCCAATGTTCGACCAAAGGACGAATATAATTATATATATGTAATTAGTGAACATCGTTAGGTTCTCTTGTCTTTTTATAGTAAGTTTATTAACCATGTATTATAATTATACTAGAAGACATGGTAAAAGATAAACTATTTAACTACAGGTTAATTATAAAAGTTAAACTTAATAAGGGGATATAAACTTGTCTAAAACATATTTGTTGAGATTATTACATCACATCAACACATTAGTCTTTAAAAAAATAAATTTAGATATATTAAAAATAGAAAATTATTTTATAATAAATTAATATTTCATGCTTTTCCAAAAGTTCTCTTCACCTTTATTATAAAAGGGTACATCCTCTTTTCTTAACATCACACATCTAATTCTATTTTCCTTGGCCAACCCATGCTTAAATATCCCCAAAAATACACTCACTTCAGACTAAAGGCCTTACATAGATTATAAATCCTACTTAAGGATCCATTTTGGTCAAATCAAAAGAAACACCGGAAGAAGAGGTAATTATTTCATCAAATCTTTTAATGTTCCTTTATTCTTCCACTTCCTCTTTATTTGTTATTTACTTACTGAAATAATAACTCTAGTTCCATATACATACTTAAATGTTATTATAAATAATTTAAAAGTATATTCATTATTTTATCCAACCTGTGAATGACATAGTCACCATACGTGTGTACGTACGACATACCGTCTCAACATCGTGGTGTTGTTTATTATTTAACACTACATTATTTGGATGGGTATAATAATGATTATAATTAATTTTAATGATGAAAATCACATGGTAATTTTTCTATTTTTATAATACACCATCCAACTAAACTCTATTTTTTTATCAATATATTGATATTGTTGCTTGGCGTACGTAATTCTTATCATCACCACAACGCGATGAGATTCATCTTCATGGATCACCCATCATGATTTTTTTAAATATATATATTTATTAATTATGATTATATGAAATAATATTTATAATGGAAAACTATATATTAATGTAGATAAATATAATCTGTTTACATAATTATATACTATATGATACGAAAATAGAAACAACGTTCATGCATACGTAGCGACTTACGTCTCCATGAACGTTGATTCCATTTCAAATAGCTATCTATTATACATATTTATAATCAGAATATATATGATATATAAATCATTTTTATATCCTGGAATTAGGTAAAGCATGATCTATATGATACGGTCAAGAATAAAATGTTATAACAGGTACAATAAACAAAGAGAATATTATCAAAAATATTACTTTTACCAGAAAATGATTATTTAATGGGTGATATAAAGTCATAAATGAATCATATATGATATCAAAAATATTAAAATGATTATGGAATAATTTAATAACATACAATGGTCATTATATAGGAGGATAAATGTACCATCGACTAAATAAAAGTACAATTTAAGAGTTATTAACTCAATCTCATTATAATTCAAGATTGTTTATCTGTAAGAATATACTGGAGAATATTTATCATTCATGTCCATGTTTCATAATATTGTTTTCAAAAAGAATATTTTAAGGTTTTATGGAATGTACTCATTAACTAGTTCGTCATTTTAAATGTTTTAAAAATTTATTTTTCTAAATCTATTTAATTAATGTCCATCTTTTCAAAATTATTTTAAGGATAGATTTATATGGACATGATTTTTTGAAAATATTAATTCCTTTCAATATTTTCAATGTTGTATGGGACAATATGATTCGAAAATCACATTTAAATAACTTCATTTATAAATTATGTATCTTTTAAATTATTTCATGGAAAAGGGATATTTCTCTCAAAGGGGTTTTACTAATCATTTTAAACTTTCTAAACATCATTTACTGTATATTATTCATGATTGAGGTTGATTTTTTAAAATAAAATCTTCAATATTGTGTTGAGTGAGTTATGATATGATTGAATGTGGATGTGCTATTTTTATAACATTCATAGATTATGGTTAAATTTTTAACATTTTGTTTTCAAGTTTTAATATGAATGTTTATGTTATGTTTCAAAATTTTAATATGACGAATAAATTAGACATAGTATGCGACGGGTGGAGCCCGTTATAGCTCCTTGATGCATCAGTAGGTCTAATGAGACAAACTAGTGTAATGGCATAATGCCTTGACAAAATATTATTTATAGTCTAGGAACAAGTCCTTGACTATGTGGTTATGAGGTCCGACATTATACATTCCATCATTACAAAATTACCTATTGTTTTTACATGTGTTTATTTAACATGTAGAATATACATAAGCATGTTTATATGGTAATGTTTGATTTATTTTTTCCATTTTGTATTTATGTTTTGGTTTAAAAAGGCTGCTGTTTTAATTACACATGTATCTTTAAATGTTAATAGATTCCACTAGATTATTTACTCTTACTAAACATCTATGCTCACCACTTTTTTTATGTTTTGTTTCCCCAGGATTCCAAGAAGTGTATTATGATTGATATGTAGGGTTATGATAGGGTAATAATGGAATTATCAAAATATTATTTATTCTGTGTTTTATGTTTGAATGTTTAATGTAATGTCCATGTATGAAATATATTTTACAATACTAATAAACTTATTGGTCTTTCAAGAATTCATTCCTTATTAAAATTACAATGTTTAAAAATAATCCTCCAGCTCTAGGAATCTGGGGTCAGGGCATTACATTATAGCATGGTAATTGGTAAGTCCAAATGGAATCACTCAAAATACATAATAAACACACCTAATAAGATTGGATATATTGGGTATATCCACAATATTGACTATCAATTTATGATACATTTAATTAAGTGTAGTATTATAAAATTATTTATATCCAAATAATTTTTCAAACAAGTCATTAATATGGAGTATAGGTTACTTTTTATTTCTATTAATCTTGTAATTTTTCTGATAATCAATAAAATGGGTTAGTTCACCAAGTTTATTGTGAGCCTAAAGAACAAGTGCACCCCGTGTTGAAAAACATAAATGAATGGATCACTTTTCATGATTCTCTTTGATTTTCTCTTCAAATTCATGAAACATAATCAAGTCCATTCTATTATTAGTTATTGAAATAGGTACAACGCATGGAATAAATTGTTTTTAAAACTCTATATCATTATTTCTGTATATAGAAATAAAATCTTAATAAAAATATATCAACATATTTATACCAAATATGAATATCATAAATGTTGAGTTTTACCTCATGTATTTGATATAAATATCCCTCATAAATTTTTAGTATGAACCATAAGCCATATATAATTTTCATTGGATGTTTATATTAGTCCTCAACTAAAAATGATCTTTGATTGATTTCAAATATCAATTTAGATTTTTTAAAATTAAAAAACTAATAAGGGATCCATATAAATAATCTCAAAATATTCCCAAAATTTCATCAAATGCAACTAGAGGGATAATCATATGTTTTGGAAGAAGCTTGTTTCAAAATTCTTCTGTCGGAGAGAAGCTATAGACTTGAGATATGATCATGGTCTCATTAATAGTCTTCATTTAAAACTCCACATATAATAATTGAGTTGGGTATGTGATAACATATGTAAATTATTCATATATAAAAGATTGGGTTTATCATTAATCAAATATGATATTTTTTATTGATGTTTGGATGAGAAATTTATCCTTCAGCACTTTATTCCCATGACCCACTTCTGCAGTTATATCCACAAAATATTTTCCGATGTATTTTACCTTATGAGGTCTGTTATTTCATTTTCATAATTAACTATTGGATTTATGTGATTATTGGTATAATTTAAATATTATTTGTAATTAATCCCTTAGAGAGTGTGTGGAACATTTTATTTGAGATTTCTTAGCAAAATTGGTTGGCCTTTTCACATCAATTTGTTATTATTTTGATCTATGGACTTATTTTAAACACTCCAAACATATTCCATTACTAAAAATAAAATATATTCCATGTGTCCGTCGACAGTTATAACATAAAGATATATTAATTTTCATTCCCCAACATTAAATTATTATAATTTTCTTAAAATTTTATATTTCACATATTTTTTCCAAAAAAATAGATTAATGAGATTATATTTTATTTATTTATAGTTTTACATCACATTAAATAATTTCTCCAAAACTATGAATGTCTCTTATAACTGATTATATTCAATGTCTTGGTCATAATACACTAAATAATTAGTAAACTATTCAATTTGGGTCAACGGTCAAACCAGAAATGTACCATGTTTGTTTGGGTAAATTTTCCTCTTATGTACAAATAGATACATCATCCAATTAGTTTTGTTCTAGAAATTACTTTACCATTTTTCTATGAAGATTTAATGGAAAATACCTATTGAAAAATATTTTATTGGACTCCTCCAATTTCATGGATCTATTTTCCACCACTTCCCTTAAAATGTAGATGGGAGTCCACAATTTATCAAATTCACCATAGAAATTATACAACTCTAGAATAATAAACTCAATGTTTTATCATTAGAGAATATAAAATATATTTTCTATTACATTCATCAATTTATCATAAATAATTTGATTAGAAGGCCCACTGAAGGAAATTGGATGACTCCATATAATACCCTCAATAGTGAGTTGTTACTTCCCTTGTCTAATTGGATTTCAATAATGATTCTAGATACATTTCATAGATTGATAGAGTTGGGTTTTCATAGAAATATTATCTTCCATCCCAACTCCCCTATCATTAGGTTGATTATAATTATGGCTATTTTAAGGTATGTCACATTTTTTGTTTATTTGGTTCTTCCTAGTTCTATCTAAAGACTAAAAATTATTTCATAGTGTAGTAATTGAGATAAAATATTTTAAGTGATAAATCATATACAGGTGAAGTTTATTTTTTAGATTTCCCGAATTGTGGTTCCTTATTATAAAACTAAAACGCATTTAGGTCCATTCTATATCAATTTAATTCATTCATAAGTTATATTATATTTTAATCCTCAAATTATTCATAATAAAATCTATATATATAATTAAAATAAACTTTAATAACAATTTAATAGACCTAATAATTTCACACATAAATATTGTATCATTTTATATGAATATTGAATACAAATTATAAAAATATATTCCTCAAGATCATAAATAATTAGTTTCTATAGGAACTATTTACATTATTATTTAATTTTAAGAAATATTTTCCATATCTACCTCAAATTTCTTCACATATATAAACCTTATCACAAATACCCTAATGAAAATGTTTCCTAAAAATATAATGAAAATGGAAACATAATATAGGGAGAGCTCATATTATTAACAAGGATAATCACAGTAGATATGCATTGATTTTATTATTAAATAATAAGAGAGAAATACGGTATGAAAACATGATCAAAATTATAATGTTTATTCTCATTAAATAATAGATCATAAATCAAGAGTTTGAACATAAAACTTGTACATTTCAAAAGATAAGTTACATAAGAGTAAGGAACCATAAATAAATCCATCACAAGTTATAAACACATAGAATTTTCATAAGACATACATTTATCGCATACACAGAAGAATATAAATATAATTTTCTTAATCAAATTTTAGATACAAAAAATCATAGTGGAATGGATTCACTCCAAATTCAATAATTTCCATAGTCATGAATCTCTCTCAAGAATATCTTATTATATAGTTTACCCTACAAAACTAGGTACACTTTGAATTTGAGTATATATTATCACATCAGATATAAATATATGACCAATTCATTAGAGGAATTTATATGTTTTGTCCCACCCATCAAAAAATGAAAACCGCTAATATGTGTACTTTAAGATCCTAACAACAATCATCATTTTTTCTTTACATAATCCAAGGAAATGAAATATGTTTTATAAAATATTTATCATTTAATTATACCATAACCAATGGGAATTAAATGGGTTATATAAACATTTCATCATAAAATAATCAAAAAATATGAGAGAGATAGGATTTATAGAATCATCCTTAAATAAATATCATTATAAGCCATCCAGAGAAATAAATTATATCTTTTTGTAATAACATATCCCTTCTGAATCATAAAATAACATAAAATGATATTAACATAGATAGAAAATATATTTAGAAATGAATTTAAATATTTCTTTCAAAATAGTGAAAATATCCATTTTTTCTATATCATCAATAACATAAATCTCCTAGAATATTGATAAAAGGAATTTAATATATGGAAACCATTAAAAGGTTAAATGTAAGGTTAAATGTAATGAGTGTTTTAAAATGGGTGAAAATACATTGAATTTTTAATTATTTAGACATATAATCCATTCACACAATTGATAAAAAGTCAAAAGAATCTCATTCAAAAAATGAAAGGAAAATTAATTTTAAAACTAGAAAAATAATTTTTTATATTATTGAGAATGGATTGAAAAAATAATTCTATCACAAAAAAAATATCCATGAGAACATTTTTATGAAAATTTTATTGTAAGAAAAATATCATTGACCAAAGAGAAAATACGACCATATTTTCATAAAAACACCATCTCAGTCTTTTTTTACAACGAAGTGATGAAAATGTTACCAGTAAATAAAATATTATAGAATAAATATAATATAGTAAAATATTTGGGTTTTAATAGATAATTGTCATTCAATTTCCCCCAATTATAATTGAATAAAAAAATTCTTGAAAACTGAATAAAATAGAATATAAATTATTTCCTCATGTGTCATATTTCTCCATATGGATTCAAGAATATGGTATTGTAAAAATAAATTTATTATACATATATATATGATATAAAATTATTCATAAATAAAATACTTCATATCATTAAATTATAATATCTAATTAACATTTCATTAATAATTTATTCATGAAAATTAACATACAGATGAATAATTTTTTTGTAAGCATGTGTTAGTTCGGTGGTGGTTTCGATAATTGAACCATAGTAATAATTTTTTAAAATATGTATTTATAAAAAAATTATAATTTTATTATTTATTGCTTATATAAACTTTTAAAACATTTAATATATACTGATCAAGAAAAATTAATTACCTAAATTTGTGGTGGTGGTAGTCCACTTGTACACACAAGTAATTTTTTCAATTTTCAATGGATTAAAAAATATATAGTAATAAACCATTCAATAACCTTAATAATTAAATAAATAACATATAAAATTATTAATTAATTTTTTTACCACCTATGTAAATAGGAAATGAAAAAAAAATCACGTCTCCTTGTGGATGTTGTAATTCGTACGTCCATAAGAGAGACGTTATTATTTTCCAATGGTTAGGAATGATATAAAAATTGATATAAAATGAACAAGAAAAATTATTATTATTTTAAATATAGAGATTAAATTATTTTAGGATGGTTATATAGAATTTGAATTATCTTTAAGAATAATGAAACATGAAAAATATCAATAATAAAATATACATGTTCTTCATGTATATTTCATTGAATAACACTGTAAGGATTCTTAGATAGGGTTTTGGGAAGATATAAACCTAAAGGTCACATATAATGATTTCATGAGTTTTATTAGGTAGATATATTTTTAGATAATGTGACCAAGCATTATGTATAATATTAGATAAGTGATTCCATTTTATATGTGTAGTCGGATGCATGCTTGTAAAAACATGAAAAATTATTATAAAATATATTGTCGTACTTATTTAAAGTGGATCCAAAATTGCATATATTATATTAGAGAAATTATATTATAAAAATAAAATCAACCTATACAATTAAATCTGTATTTTTACAATATTATTATCCTTATCTGTTTGGTTAACCCACTTTTAAATATAGTAATCCATAAGATGGGGAAATAATTGTTTCCTATATAGTCAATTAAATATATTAAAAAAATTGATTCTAATTATTTAATTATATTAATTATTTTAAATAGAAATAATTAATACATTTAATAATAATAAATTTCTATAATTTCTTGAAATTAATATTAATAAAATTTGGAAAAATACAATGAAAATATTTTTTCGACAAATGAATTTTCAAGCGTAAAATTTAATTTAAACATATTAAATTAATAGTAAAAATTATTAATTGATTATTGAAAAAAATTCCTAAATTAACTACACATGTAATTAAAATACTTAATTACTTTATATTAATATAATTTACTTAAATGAAAACATAGTGTGCACATAAAATTGTATTTTAGAAAAACTTATCTTCTGTACCTTCAATTTATTTTATTTTTATTTATAACCAATTGTTATCAAATTAACACATTTTATAAATGATTTAGAATTATTTTTTTCATTTTTAACTGTGTCCTATTTATATATTCTAATAAGAAAAACTAGTTGGTGATAACCAAATTAAATAATAATATTTAAAGTGTATATAACGATTCATTTATTCTCAATATTGTGTGTAAATAAAGATATAAATAAAATACAATTTATTTAATGATAAATATATAATGAAATATTGGGGTGTTACTAATACACAATGATATTACCAGTGAATATGAATTTAACTAGACGAAGGCTAGCATTTCTATAAAAATCCAAATACCATTATATGAGATTCTACATTATAATCAATTATCATAGGATAAGAATAAACTAATTATCAAACACATGGTAGGTTCCCCAAGAAACAATATAATGGAAAGTTTCATTGAAGAAACTCTATATGATCTATATTTTTGTTCACCATCGTAGTCACAAAAATTGAATAATCATTCATAGAATCAACATTCATGCATTAAATGAAACCTTTTAAAATTGTAACTAATGACCACACATTAAAAAACTCTTTGATTCAATATCATTGATATTACGAGAATTTAAATATAAAACACATCAGTGAAAACACATAACATAATTCCTAATAATTTCATGGCATATCTTAACAAGAGTTATATATACCCCATATCGTTGAGGGTGATAACGATAATTTTTATAGAAAAAAACCTAACATATTTAATTTAAAAAACCTCATGAATATTGATGGGTGATCATTTGAAAATGAGGTGGGTACCATATAACATCTTCTATACATTTAGAGAAATGTGAATTGAACCCTTCCTTAAAAAATTGTTGATTCACTTTACATGGAAGGGTGAGAAGAAAATTTTAACCACTAGTGGATGTCCCCTAGATGTCTATAGTTAGTCTAGGGGTAATAATGGAATCTATAGCTCTCAAGAGTAGAGTTTGAGATGAAGATCCAAACCCCAAATTGATATGTATGAGACACTATCAATAATGTATATGATTATTATTTGTATTTACACCTTCTTACTAATGGACATAAAAATCTAATGTGGGTGTAATCTTGTATCCCCAACATTTATCACCTTGGTAAAGATGGAAACAAACCCATTGTGATTATTACGGTAGAGGATTGATGTATCTTTATACTGTAACTATTAACACATCACTGAATCTCATCAAATGACTCCTTGGTAGTCAACATGATCAATAAAAATTATTTGTTTTCTCCATTCTATTATATCAATGTAGAGTACCATATGTAGAATCAATGTAGGTTCCCTCAAGTAAAAAATATAACATACTCCCATAGAAGGGGTGTGTCTATGAAATGGAATCACAACAATCCAACTGAGTTGTCTCTATAATGTGTTGTATTATATTAAATCATGACTATTGTTCATTTTAATTTAGATCGATTCACCCACTCATATATATATTCTTAACAATTTCACTAAAAAATATCTGAATAAACACATCTCAAAGCTCACAAGCCTCGACACATACATTGATATAGTTGTAACATGCTATAAAAGATTACCCATCATCCATTAAAACTCATCTAGAATAGAGAGATCATGATCCACCCATGGTAGATTCATCACACTCTGAGTACCTTAATATTTTCATCAGACCATGAAGAATCATGGATCAATGTTTTGAAGTGAAATAATGAATGATCATATTTCCATTGAATTATAAGCCAGATTGAAATGCGAGACCTATATTAGATTTGCTTCAATGTCACTATAGAATCATGATATTATCGATCATTATAATTCAATCACAATATTATACAATAGAAAACCTCACATCAATTATTAAATTCTTTCTATACACCACAAGAAGTTTTTACTTTTTATGAAGCGTTGAGGAGATACCTTAGACCCATGGTAAATGATATAACTCGATAAAATTACTTAATACAACCTATCATCACTAAATATATTTTGAGATAAGGTCTCATGTTTATTCATGGTATTTTAATGACTGTACCATTACATGAATGTTTTTTATTGGTTGGTATGATCCTCCATTAGATAGGATGGACCCACAAGAATTAGAGAATATCTAGATGAGTTGACATTGAAGGGATGTGAATGTTCATAAATTATTTCTATATACTGAATTTACAAATTATAGTTGTACCAACCAACCATACCTCAATTCCATAAATAGACTATTTGGATATTAAGGTCCTAGTAAATGGATATATCACCGACTGAAACAATAATATTATCATTGGTCTGATAAATAAATTGAATACCTTCATAAAATCATTATACCATGACCACAAATGATATCCTCTCATGAAAACAAACTATAAACTCTATTTCTTGGGAAAACCCTTCTTAATATAACTTTAACATGAACCAAACCATCATGGCCCTTCCTCAGCTGACAGTAGGTTGAGGTTTTCACCCCTATCCCACCTCCACCGAGACAAGGGTTTGTTAATAGAACAGAGTTGGCATATATCACAACATTCAATTTTATAACATATAAAAACCTAAAAAACCACACATCAAACACATAGGATAACTCAAAATATCATCAGTATTTCTATAAAATATCAACTGTACTATAAATATTTCAATGATGTCAAAATTATAATATGTCTGTCCCTCAAATTAAATACATGTCAAATAATATTCCTGATAGAAATTTGGATTAAAAATTAATATTAAGATACTCCCCACATTATGTTCCCAATATCACACTCAATTATTAATGTTCACAACAAATATTAAGAATTTCCATTCCTTATAAACTGTTTCAAATAATCACAGAGACACATATATGAATATGTCACACCTTCTCAACAACTACTCAACCCATCACCAAATGTATGCATCAAATATAGAGACACAACACATATTAATGATAAAAAAATAAATTTGTGAGTAATGAAATAATAATTAGGACCTCCTTAAATCTATAGAATAACCTTAATGTATAAATTAACCTCAACTCTAGGTACGCAATGTTCATAGGATAAATAAATAAAAGAAAAAATAGAACATTAAGTCATCTCAATTCGATATGTACAGAAGGGTAACTAATAGAATATCATAAGAATAATAATCATGACATGATTTATATATATGACTTTCAAGGATGAAATAAGGTCCAAACCATATCATCCGAAGACTTTGAATGTTATACCTTCATTTTAAATAAGAAAGTACAAATCCATGAGGAGTTCCAAAAGATTAATGTTGATATCTCAGCTTCAAGCTACATTTTGATAGATATCAAGGGGTAATTAGGGAGTCAGATGTCACAAAAAATATAAACTACTCTATGTCCAATTTTATAAACAATAACATGAAAATTTGAAAAGTATATTTGTCCTATCACTAACCCATTCTAATTATTTGGGGAGTACCACATTATGTAGTCTATAAATACCATACCACCAACTAAATATATGAACTAACATTTTTATCAAACCCAAAAAACATCAAATATTCTCTAGTGGGGGAACCACCCCTTGTTGATGGATAAAATAATATCCAGTGAAAGACTCATAACCTACTATATATCTAAGAAAATGGATTATAGATTCTCCCAATACAGAACTTCCATCCCAGGTGTGTGTGTAGAAGTAGAGACGCTATATGTACATAAGATTTAGGGGAGACACACTCAAAAATAATCCATCCAAATGGGGAATATCAACCCCAATTTCACATTAATGATAATACCTACTTCCAACTTGGATTCTTCGATGATAAATTTAAAAATGTTTGCATCTCACATTACAAATAGACATGGATGGAAAATTGAACTATACCATCATTATATACCTGAATAAATAGAAGACAGTCAATTCTATTATTAAAAAATCATCATATGAAAAACTTATCTCATCTTATCATAAATTTTGGGTTTAATATGAAGGGGCCTGACCCTACTATAATGATTTACATTTGAATATCACATATTTTCTTGAGTCGTTCACCTTTTTGTAATGATTATAATTCTATAGACTGATTGTCAATATGAAATGTCATTATTATATTATCATTTAAATAATAAAAATAACAATATCATTATTATTATGATTAAATTAGTATATATGTACATAATAAGAAAAAGTAATTGATTCAATCTTTATATTAATACACGCCTAATTTACCTCGCCACAAATATTTAAAATTATTTTGTTATTATAATTTAAATATTAATCAATATTTTCTTGTTTGATATTTAATTCATTCTGAATATTTATGTTTCCATATAGATAGAGTTTCATATTTGTCCAACTATGACACACTTAAAATCAAAATCAATTAATACCACTCACATAATCCCTACCATGTTTAGAAGCCTAAATCATCTAGTTCGTCTCATTCCACACACATCACTCAAATTTCATTTCATTATAGACCAAAAACCATAAATTTTTCTGCTGATGTTATTCTATAATGAAATTGTTATATGATTTTATTTATTTACAAGAATATTCCTCCTATAACCTCCAACCTCCATGTGAAATCATTCTAGGATTAGTGATTACATCATTGAATTGTAAAATGAAGGTAGAGTGTAAATTCTTAATGAAAAGGGAAATGGATGGTAACTTATAAAAAGCATTACCTCTTTAATTGAATTCATTTGAGTGATAATAGAAGAACATTTAACATCCAATGACATAGATATTTAAAAATGGATGAAAATAACCAAAAAATAATTTCAGTAAATATTGATGTAAATCATTTTCACACAATAAATGATCCAAAATCATTATTAATAAATTGATTCCTAAAGAATAAAGGAAGTTGGATTCAAGGGATAGAGTAATTAAAATTCCAATGAATATAGAGCATAATAAATCACATATCCCTTTATCATTTGGATTTATGGTTTACCAAATTATATTGTCATGGATATATGATTTTCTCATCCATGTTGCCATAAATATTGTCCTGATCCTCCATTTTGACATTGTTGACACCAAGATCCATATTCTATACCCTCCCCTCCGTTATGATTATCTTATCGAAAATTGGTATTCCTTGGTAGGAATAATAAAATGGGTCACATATAAGAACTCCATAGGTTTTAAATTAATAAAACATCATTTAATTAATTATATGATTCCATTTTATTTTTTAATTACATCATTCATGATAGCTAGATCTTAGAAACTCCATTTTGAACTCAATTTTTAGCACTCCTAGTGAACAAACACCAATTACATAATAAAATATTGTATCAATTTTCACATATGATTGTAGTGACTTCAAACCAGAACACTTGGATCTATTTTAGGATACCATTACATTTTTATGATTAAAATGGAGAAAATATCGATGGACTAAAGAGTTCTTTAGTCTTGGTAAACTATAAACATTCATAATTATTTTAGTTAAAATTTATATACTAATTAAGTATAATTTTATTTCTCTCAATTAAAGATAATAAATTTATTCTAAGTAGTGTATCCTTCCATACCATGATTAGTAATCTTCTTGGAATCCTAGGGAAAGTAATCAAAATAAGAGTAAACTCATATTATTAAAAATGGTGTGTATAGTGGATGTAATAATGAATCAATAATAATAGTCATCCTAAAATGGTAAATAACTGGGTACACATTATATGTAATAAATTATAGATAAGAAAGTGAGAAAATAATATGGAAAGGTAATTAACTAAAATAACATGTTAGTTAATCAATGAATAATAAAAAAATGAATCCATATATATGTTAATGAAATAATATCATGGATAAAAATAACTGATTCTAAATTTAATAAATTAGTAATTATTGGAATCAATGCTTCCCAGGTATATTGTTCCTTTTCCATTAGGTTATTTCATATGTATATTTTTCATACAATTTTCTTGTCTTTCCACATGAAAATTTAAAACTACTATTGTTTAGTAACTAACTTAAAAGGGGTTTTTCAACTGATATCATACCATGAGACGACTGATGAATCTATGGTATTACTTTAAATGTTCCAAAACCCTTGTTATTAATATACAATAAATTACATATATATATCGAATAATTAATTTAAATAAAAATCATTATTAAATATCTGTACTGAATAAAGGTTACAGATTTATAAATATTTCCCTAAACAATAAATTAATTTTCGATATAAACACAATATGAAAACTGTTATATACTTTAGTCAATAAACATATAAATAATAAATGATATAGGTATTTAATGTAAATTCAATGTTTAAAGATAATAAGAAATTGAATATTTCAATGGGTCTATCAAATGAATCATGGAAGTGAATTTCAATAATACCCTTGGCCAAATCGATCAAAAAACATCTTGTGGAATAATAATCAGGGTATCAGAAGAACCAAACTCATGAGGAGTAAAAATGAGTGTTCTATTCATTGTTGAAATAGAAAATGAACCATAAAAAACATTCTTGAAGAAAATATCCATTATGTCTGAAAAATGTTTTTAAAAACCATTTCATTGAAAATCACTTATAAAAACAGAAAGAAAATTATGGGTGAAAGTTAATTTTATAAATCAATTTTAAAAGGTAAAAAACTTTTTTAATCCTTTTTATAAAACCTGGTTTTTAGGGAAAAATAGATCACATAATAATGAGCGAAACATTATCATGTTTTCTTGATAAAATATTCTAAAACATATTGGGTACAAATAATTAAAAATATGGAATTATTACTAGATAATAATCATGAATAAAAAAAGTATAATATAATTATTATTTTTACCTAAAAATGGAAAAATTAGTTTATCTAATGGAAATTCATGACTAAACAAACCCAAACACAATGAGATATTAATTTAAACCATTAAAATGACAATAAAATTGATGTGAGAAAAATTCACTGAATATATTATGTGATTCAAATTTTAATACACATAAAACTAGTGAATGTTTAAAAATACATTGTTAAAAAATGATTTCACATGTTATATTACAATATTAATGAGAAAGAGGAAGTAGTGTAGCCCGATAAATATAAATTGGGTTATGAAATTCATTTCCCCAAGGTATCACATAATACAAATACACATTTTTGAAATAATTCAATTTGAAACAAAAAAATTCATGAATAATTAATGAATCAAGATATTATGTGTAAAATTTATAGTATGTACACTATAAGTAATAAAATAGGTTCATATGAATAAAACATGACTGATATAATTAATGTTGAGATGATGTCCCTTAGTACATTGTAACATTTGAATTATAATCCCCACAGAAGAAACAATTTCAAAAAAAACAAAAAATACAGGAAATATAAATGTATTCATGATATAAAATACAATAATTTCATTTCAAATGCCACAAAAATAAATATATGTGGTGAAAATGGTGTATGCCTTATGGACGCAAAAGTGAGACAATAATACCTTACATTGTGTTTCATTTTGGGTGAGAATCCATTAACATAATGTATATTGGTTTTAAACAGAACAATAAATTATAATACTACCATAATAATATTTATAATAACATATATTATTGTTTTGTAATATCTTATACCCTTTTGTTAATAATCATTCGTTATTTCAACAATTTTGTGTGATAATTTCATAGTATCATGAGTATGTTTTGACTAGTTATTTTATTTCACCATATGTTGATCATGATTTAATATTCTAAAGAATTTAAACAATGATTTAATTATAATATATATCTAATATATATTAATTTATAATAATGAATAACAAATTAAGATATGAATTGAAATTCATCACTCATGGATATGGTAGGTCGTACATTGGAATGAACTCTACATCCATTTATTTTTAATTATTTTAGTGATATATATGTATATTATAAATTCATTATAATATTTATTTCATATCTGTCACATGTTTTTATTAAAACTACATTTAATAAATTACATTTATATCATGAATGAATCACATAGCTTTGAATATGAGGAAGTCTACACATCCACAATTGAAGTTATCATGTTTACATCAAATAGAAATATTTTTGTTATGTTCTATATAAAAATTAAATAATTATTAAGACAATAGTAATTACTAATTTTTAAAATATAAATAGGATATCCATCATAATTCCAAACAATCTGAGGTGGTAATGGAAAAATTAATTACATTATTTTATGAGGTGGTAGTTCTCCATACACATAAATCTTATGTTCATTACCAATTATATCGAATCGTATTTTAGTGTAAGAAATAATTTTAAATTAAAACATATAATTATATTTATTATAATTATTTTATCATATAATAATTGAATAAGGTGATTCCAAAAGGTGTAGAATAAGAATAATTCAAAAGAGCTTAATAATTGATGTTACCTCTCTTTTCGGTAAATACTTTTTATTTAAACCAAATGGCTTTGTTTAGTGGTTTTATTATAATTGTGAGGTTTCTAAAAATAGTTTATAGATTTTTGGAGTTAATTTTAATTGTGTATTTGTGATCCAGATGAATCGAGTGTTGTAAATAAGTGGGATGGGTGAGTTCCTTTTTATAGTGGAAGAGGTGAGGCATTCCTTTAAATTTATGAAAATGGAATTCCAGCCACATTTTAATTATAAAACTGGCATCCAATAGCAGATCAATGATGATCCAGTAGAGTACATGGTCTACATATTACAATAATAAAGATTATATAAAACATTATTGGTTATTATGGCCCTAATGATTAATGTTTAGTCCCTTGTTAAGATAATTTTTCTCCTAATTACTGTAATTAATTTAAATCACATTCAGTAATTTTTTTTAAAAAACAAATTTAACTAATTAGGAATTAAAATATATTCTTATTCCAAATTTGGAAACCATTATTCCAAATTTAACTAATAGAAGAGGTGGAAATGAATTTAAATTTAATCCCATAGATATGACCATGAATGGGGTTTTAAATAAAAAATATTGATAATATTGTATGTTTTTATATCTAATTTCAATGTGAAATTTATTCAAATTACCTAAATTGGATTACTATATGTATTTTTATTTTAATTAACTTAAAAAAAATAAAAAAACCTAACTAATCTTTTTAAAAATTTAGACAAAAAATTAACTTTGAATTACAATTATATATTTCACATTATTCATCAAAAAATGAATCTTCATAGAAGAATACCAAAAATACACCCTAAAATAGTTTTGAAATTTCTATTTTAAAATTTTAGTAAATTTTAAAATATATTATTTATTAAGTTTCTATAATTTTTTTAAAATTTTTTCTTCATAAAAATATAGTAAAAATTTCATTATAGAAATATAGGATTTTATTTGTAGAATTGGGGTTCTTATTAAATTATTCCTATAAAATGTATTATATGAATATATAAATAATATAATTAATATAGAACTCATATAGTTAATTATGGTATTTCTATAATAGTAATTATGTTAATTTATTTGGATGATGAACATTTATAAGCATAATAACATTTCACCTTAATTAAATTGCTTCTTTTTTAAATTATATTAAATTGATCACCAATCAATTTATATTATCTTTTTGTAAACCATGTATTTTAAAATTTATTTATTCTTATTCATAATTGATATTTTAATATCATGGTTATAACATATTAAATGTAATAATATTTTTAGTCTCCAGTAAAACAAAATCATTCATGTAACACATGTTATCCAAGAATGCCTTTATTTGGTGAGACACATGATAACTCATGGTTGTATGGATTGAATGAAATAGAATATATAAAATTTAGAGAAAATAGTAATTATATTTTAAATTACTATGATATTATATTACATTATGTGCTTGTTGTTTCATGTCATACACACTATCAAAATCCATATCATTTTTTTCTTATTTCGGGGCATTACAATTTGCAAACCTTAAATAAATTTCTTCAGTACAATTTAGGTATCATATTTATCATAGATTTTTTGATGTTTACTATTTTTAAATCACACATCATTGAATGTTTCATAAAAAACTATATAAAAGATAGAATGGGATGTTCAAATGTCACTAGTACTGACATATAACTAGTTCCCTATGTAAGATAACATTAGTGGAATGTAAAGATATATATATGGAGGAAAATATTAAATATTTATTAGTGTGATTAATGTCATCAATCACAAAAAATGAATGATTAATAAAATTATTAAGACCTCAATTCCATAAATTAATGATTATATGAATGTCCTTATGTCCAAAAAAATTTAAGGTATTAGATGATCCTCTTTTAGTATAGACCAATAATGTTGAATAATTATTTTATTTCCTAAAATATAAAGATATATACATACATCATTTTTTTTAAATTAATAAGAAAACATTCATGTTTTGGATTTCTATTTTCAAACTCATATTCATTTATTACATCAATAATTAGATAAACAAAAATTAACTTTGAAGCTTGAAGATCGAATGTTTTTTTTACCTGATAGTAATACCAATAAAAAAGAAATATATTTTTCTCTAAAAATGTAAAAATAAAATTTGGTTAAAATATTAATCCTTAAACAAAAAATATTAGCACTACTTCTTTATCATTAATATTTATTCTTAATAGTTCATAACTAGAGACATTTTCATATTAACTACGACATTGTGTAGATTAGTGGTTTTCATTTGACACTTATTGTCCTTTGGCCATAGGTTGATTTACCAAGGCCATTCTAGGCGTGATGGGGTTTCAACGAAAAATACTTGTTTTGGTTTTCTAAAATAATATTAATATAATTTTTAAATTGAATAAGATGTACATCCTTGAAATTTAGTCACTAAATACTATTTTGACAATGGGTTTCAATACAACCAAAATACATAAAAACATAATTAATTTATTAAAACATATGTCCCTTCGTAGTCTATGGTATAACTATTAGAAGTGGTAATTTCATTTATCCAAAATCTTTCAAATGAACATTAATTTTCATATTCGAAAAACAATGTAATCATATTTAGGATGTATAAATCATGAGAAATTATTTTAGTTCTAAAAAAGATAAGTCATAACAAATTTTATTCATTATAATTATATATGAAAGTCCTTCATACTAGTTTTTAAGGAAAATGTGAATTATCCTAAACAATTTCCCAAATAGTGGTAAACTAGGTGTTCAGTAATGCTCATTCTCCTGTACCAGTTTACGCTCGATTCAGGACTAACACTCATTCTTTGAGTTGTTACCCTCAAGTACTATAGTAGCCACTATAGCAGTACTGTAGCAGTCTGTACACAGTACGGTACTTTAGTAGTACTGTACATAGTGTGGGTACTATAGCAGGAACTGTTATAGTATTGTACACAGTGCCGGTACTGTTGCAGAACTATACATTGTACAGGTACTGTGCAGAACTGTACTCTGTGCGGGTACTGTAGCTTGAACTGTAGCAGTTACTTTAGAAGGTATTTTTCGATACTGTAGCAGCTAGAACAATTCACCTTGGGCCACCAGTTTGGGCTTGGAGTCCTTACGGCTTTCAGGACACCTTGTCCTTCAGGTCAGTATGGCTTTCAGTCCACCTCAAGGCCTTCAGGCCACATTAAGTTTCCGTAGACACGCTACAAAATGGAACTACCCCAGAAGAGGATTCAGAGCATGTGCACTCACCAGAGCAGAGAAAAATGGATTTGTTAGAATGATAGGGTATGACTATGCCATCGGGACTAGCCTGTGCTTGCACGGGAAGCCTAGCCAGACGTCCATGCGAAGGTGGAGAGTTACTGTCATGATGTAGATGCTGGGGAGGGGTTGTTCCTTATAGATAGTCTAGTTGAATTACCAAAGACCTTTGGGTCATGTAATCTCCTAAACATACAGGCCATGTAATCTTTGAGCCTACGGGCCTTGTAAGGGTTCCCCCTCATCCCATGAATGGGGGGTTATCAAAAATCAATAATAAATGAAGGCCTTCAGGCCATCCGAGCAAGAGCCACGTCCACATTTAGTATCCTGATAGGGATGTAATACTAGAAAAACCAAATAATCTCTACCTTAATAAAATTTGGGGTGTTCTTATTTTCTTATCCTCAATGTCTACATCATGGTTATTTTATCGATTTAATGTTTTCCTTAACCTAGTTCTCATGGTTTGTACTACAATTCCTTTAATACTAACTATAGAGACCAAATTCATGATATCCTGAAACCAGTGTCTATTACCTTTTCATTGGAGAGATTACAAGGAATGAAATCTAGAATGACTAGGGAGTTTACTAGTCATGGTATTCTATAATCATATATTTTTCAAATATTAAAAATGAATGCAATAATTAAGAGATAATTGTTTTCTTTCATTCGAGGATAATAAATTTATTCCATCTACTATATCCATCTATATCATTTTTATTGCACATGTTGGAATCCTGGGGAAACGAAAAATTATAAGGGTGAGCTCAAATGCACAGTAAGGGTAAGTATATTGGATGTAATAATTAATCATTGGGTGTAATCAATATAGAAAAGGTAAATAAATGATTGCACATTTAATATAATCAATAATTGAGAAGAAAGTGATTACATAATATAGAAATGTAAATAACTGAAAACACATTCCATTTATTCAAAAAACAATCATTTCAATGATTATTTATATAATGGAAATGAAAAAATTTCATTGATAATAAATAATAAATTTAATTTAAGGAAATGCTAAATTATTAGATATTGTGCATCAATGGTACATGGTACATGTACCATCAAAACCTTTCACAAGACAGTTTATAATACTAAACTCAAGCCCTTTCAAAATATAATTTTAATGAACATTGTTTTAGAAACAAAATAAAAGGTTTTTTTTACAAACTGATTTCATCCCATGAGACTACAAATGAAACTGAGGAATTACATTAAATAACCCCCAACCTAAACTATACGTGAGCAATGAATTACTTAATAATTGAATAATCGATTTAATTTATAATCAGCGACCATTTTCTAATATCCTTGTTGAATAAAGTGTAAAAATTTATCAATAATTATTCAAATAATAAAATAATTTTATATGTAAAACGTAAGAAAAATGATATATGGATTATGCAATTTACATATCCATTATATATTATATATATAATTATGGAAAATTAAATTTTTAATGATCATTAAAATTTTAATATATAAATGAGACATACAAAAGAATCAAGGAAGTGAATGTCAATAAAATACTTATAAAAATAAATCATAAACAATGTAGAGAAAGAATAAGGATAGTATCAATACAATATAAACCAAGTTGATTGAAAAAGGGTTTTTATCATTGATGAAATTTAAGAATAAATTTAAAATTATTCATGGGGAAAATGTCTTATGATTAAAAAAACACTTACAAAAAATGTATTTGAAAATAACATTTAAAAATATAAAAAATTAAAAAAGGGTGAAAATTTCACTGATAAATAATTTTCTAATGGTAAGTTTTTTTTGAAAACGTTCTTGTAAAACAACTTTTTTAGAAAAAAATAAATCTATAACTAAATAGATTAATGATGTCCTGTTATCATAAAAAATTATTTATAAAACATTTTGAGTACAAAAGAGTTGAAAAATGGTATTATAACAAGATAATGGTCGTGAATAACTATAGGAGAAAAAATTAAAGGGTTTTATTTATCAATGATAAAATAATTTCCTCAAACATAAATTCAACAGTAAACAATCATGAAAAGATGAGATTGAAAACTTAATCCATGAAAAGTACATAATGTTGATTTGAGAATCAATAAATGATAAGATAATTTATATAAAATATAAATCCACATAAAAATTTATAAATACAACAATATATTGTAAAATATTATTATAAACATAATCATTAAATATTATCAACAACGAAGATGTTATATAAGCAAATAAAAAGAAATTTGTTTATGAAAATATTATATACATGGTGATACTTAATTAAAATACCCATTGATAACATTTTTCATTTATAAACTAAATATATCATGAATAATGAATGAATCATGATATTATATGTCAATGTTATATTATTTACACCATGTATAATAAATTTGGATCAGAATAATAAAATATTTAATAATGAATGAAATTTTAGATGAAATCTCTTACTACAAGGTAAATTTTGAATTATAATCCCCATAAATGATATAATTTGAAATTAAACACTAAATAACATTAATATAAATGTATTAATGATATAAAATACAACAGGGGATGTATATATATCCAATAAAAGAAATAAGTTGTGAAAATGATGTATGCCTCATGGAAAGTAAAGTGAGAAAAGAACCCATTACCTTGAGTTTACAGTTATGTGATCGTCCATTAACTTCCTATATAATGGTTTTAAACATGTTACAAAAATATAAAAAATTTATATTTATTGTATCATATATTATGTTCTTATAAAATATTAATACATGTATTTTAATAATTTTTCATAATTTTCACTATTCTGGGTGCCAATAGACTAGTTTTTTTAGTATGTTTAGAATTGTTTTTTCTTTTTCTTATAGAAATAATGATTTCATAATCTTTAAAATTTAATAAATTATGAAATTATCATATATATTCACTATACATTTATTTTTAATAATCCATAATATTTGGTTTTAGGATGTGGAATACCCCGTTCATGAATACGGTAGGCTGTACGTCCACATGAACACTACATATATTTATTTTCCATATTAAATGATTGAAAAGAATGTATAATATATTTATTTTGTAATTTATATATAATTTTAATGTCATATATTTCACAAATTTTTATTATAACCATCTATAAAAAATTCAATGTATTTCATGGTCGGTCACATTTCATTGAATAGGCGGTAGTCCACACATCCACAAATAGTGTAGTCCTATTTTAAAAATATGTAATTATTTTAGGTAAGTGTTATATAAAATCTATAGAATTATTAAGATAAAATATAAATTAAAGATATAATATATAATCATGGCTTCCATTATAATTCTCATCCATGAGAGGAAGAAAATTCTAAAATGAATGAAATCATTTTGCGGGGCGGTAGTGCGTCGTATACATAAACGGTTAGTTTTTTACCCTTTATATGGATGTGTGTTTAAGTGTAATTCCAAAAAATATAAAAAAAATATAGTTATTTTTATGATATTTATGTAATTATATTTTCATTAAATAATAATGTCCTAGTCTGTGGATAATGAAAATAAAAAAAATGATCTTGATGGAAGATGCTACCACTTTTTTTGGTAACTCCTTTTTTCAAAAAATAACTTACTTGGATGGATTTCTACCCAATGTGAGGAATATTTTAAGAGGTCAGAGATTTATGGAGATTATTTTATCCTATTTTTTTATCTAATTGGATTGAGAGGTCTGAATAAGTTGGAGGGATGATTGAATTTTTATAATTGAGGAGTGGTAGGATTCTTGTAGTTATATTAAAAGATAATTCATCACATGTTTTTTATGAAAAGTGTCTCTAGTAATGTAGATATTAAATTCAAGAGACTATAGGGTTAAATATTTAAATAATTTTTTTAAACGTTTATGGTGTATTTGGGCCCATATGATTTAGGTTTAGTGTGATACTTATCTTATTTGTCTCTCAATTATTATAATTAATTTTAATTACTTTCACTAATATTGTTGGTAAGAAAACTAATATTCCATTATTTGTTTATAAATTATAATTATTCCAAAAATGGAATCCATTTTTTAAAATTTTAATAATATAACTGTCAATAGATAATTTGAATTTAACCCCACATATAGAACAAAAACTCAAGTATTTGGAGTATAAATATTCAAAATAGTAAAGAGTATTATTTCTAATTTCGATGTAAAATATATTATAATTACATAAAATGGATTAATTATTTTATAATTTATCTAATTTATTATTTAAAACAATTAAAATAATTATTTATTCTTAAAAAGTTATTAGACTAAAAATCAGTTTGGAATTAAAATTTAGTAATTTTAACTACTCATCAAAAAATGAAACTTCAAAAAAATATATAAAATACAATAAAATATTCTTTATGATTATATTTAAAAAGTGAATTTTCTGTTTACTTATAAAATTTATAAAAGTTCTATGAAGGATTTCAAATATGTTCTCTTGTAATAGTTTGTAAATTTACCTTTATAAAAATATAGGGGTTTGTTGGTAAATTTTGGGTTAATCTTATCTTATTAATATCAATTATATTTGAAAATTATAAAAAATATGTTTTTTATTATATACTTTATATATATTATATTTTTCATTCAATCATAGTAATTAATTTAATTTAATAGGTTGAAATGAATTTGTAAGAATAAAATAATTTCTTTTATATTCAATTGGATCTTATATTCATTTATAATAAATTGATAACAAGTGAATTACTTTTATATTTTTGTAAATCATATATTTTTATAATTAATTCAATAATATTCATAAACGTCAATTTAGTGGTTAGGATTTATCTTATTATATTAAATAAAATTATTAGTATTTTGTAAAACACATTCTTGCATGTAACACAATTCATTGATGAATGTCATTGTTGCATGAGATGTAAGATAACTCAGTGTTGTATGAATTGTAAGCTATTGAGAATGTTAAATTTACTTAAAATATTAATTATATTTTAAATTCATAGTATAGTATATTACCTTATGTGCATAGTTTTGCGTTCCATATATGCTATTGAATACAACGTTTTTATATTTGAATTTTAGTGCATTATAATGATACTGTGTTTAGGATATATAATTATTGCATTACAGATAAAAAAAATATATAAAAATATTATTTATAGATTTAATTGTTTTAATCATATCACATTCGTGCTAAAAATTCTTCATTTTGAAACTACTCTTGGATTAATGAAACTAAAAGATAAATTTTATGTGGTCACAAAACATCATAAATTATATAATTTACCATTATGGTGGTCTTTATGTGTCAAGCAAGAGTCATAATTTTGAAGAGTTTAAATAATATATAATCGAGATCTATACAGAATACTAACTACATTAGTTTGAACTAAAAAATACTCCTAATGTAAATAAATTTCGTTATAAGAGATATTTTAAATTTAATCTAATAATATGTGTTTATGGAGAATTAAAAATATATTCATCTATTCAAATAAGGGATTTCCCCCTTTATGTTAGATAATACATTAGAGATAAACTTATCCAATTGTAATTGAATAATTACATATAAATTATATAGCCTTTAAAAAATATGGAACATTGGAAAAAATGAGAAAAAAATCATGGTTTTTAATTTATTGGTTAATTCATGGATAAACCAATCTCAATCCATCTCTTTCAAAAATAACACACTTAATATTACAATAAAAATCACTATGAAACCTTAAAATTATAGTTAAATATTCAAACTAACAAAAAACCAAGTTAAAATTTTGTAATACAAAACCCTAGGTTGTCGAGAATATCCTAGGGAAATCAAATGAGAATTAAAGTATTAACTAGAGTTTGGGGTGTGTATAAACCTCTTTACGTTGAAGATTCAACACCAAAACATGGAGAAACAACATGATGAACACCCATATAGTAATGAAGGAAAAAAGGGTGAGATGTTTCTAAAAAGTAATGTGTTTGAATGAGAGGAAACAATGGGGATAAATGGTTAAATTCTAAAATTGAAATTTGGAAATTCATAATTCCTAATAGCAAGGGAGGACCTCATGGTTTACTAATCCTTGTTCTATCTTTTCTGGTGGATCTAAATAGATTTTAAACATTTATTCGATACATATTTTCAATAATCATGCTCCAATAATGCACACCCACTTTTAATGTGATGCATTAATTTTATTTCCGGGTCACATAGTTTGTATTAATTGTGTGCATACCATGTCACTAGTATAGCTGACCCATTCCTCAGAAAATTTAAAAAAACTGGAAACCAGAAAAAAAAATATAAAAACAAAAGAAAAATATAAAAATTTAGAAAAATTTATGTTTCGTTGTGACATTAATTGATTAATAATTTTTATTGGATATTTTATGTGATAAGAATAGTTTATTACCCTATTTTATGGATGTAAATGTGAAATAAACTGTTTAAAATATTTATTTAATGGGATAAACGGTGCAATAAATATTGAATCTAATTTTAACAATAATATATGAATTTATAATGACTTTATATTTTCTAAATGTTATTCATTAATGTTAATTGATTATTTTAATTTTTTGTTTTTTAATATATAAATCCATATAATTTTTTTATTAAATATAGTTATTTGTTTGATAGTTTATAAATTTTTATTGAGGATCAATTATAAAACCACAATATTTTTATGGGAAAATACATGTTATAATTAGAAAACCAATGTTAATTAATTAGAGGAACTGATATTGTGTTTTCATGATTTTTATAATGAACACTATGAGATGTAAAATGTTTTATTCCGGAAATAAATTATATATGTGTTAGTTTAAGGTGGAAAATAATTTGACGATGCTTTGTTATTAAGGCTGTGGTTCAGAAATAGAATTTATGTGTTTAAATTTTTATATAAGATCAAATTAGTAGACGTTATAAATATTAATGAATATACAATGATTTTTTAATTGATTTTTTACTTACGTAGTTGAAAATTAAATTTTTAATTATTTTTTAAAAAACATGGGATAAAATATGGAATGTTGATATAGAAATAATGTAAAATTTTGGATATCATAACATGATTATTTTTCTATGAAAGTGAAAAAATATTAGTTACTAAAAAGGATACCAATGTCAGACAATGATATGAGATAATGATATAAATGACTTGGGTTATCTAGGGTGTGTATTAGATTAAAAGTTTGTTTTATTCCATGATTTACAATAAAAAATTTAGATATTTGTTTGGTTTCATTGTTCCATGTTTTATATATTCTTTTATACTTGAATAGATTGAAATATTTTTACGGGCACTTACTTGACTTAGTTAGTATATAATTATTTAATTATCAGAATATAAGTAATTTATTTATACCGTTTAATATATATATATTTTTTACATATTATTATGTCAAACCCCAATTGATATTTTATGTTTTTTTAGCTATAGAAAAGATTTCTTTCTCACAAACTATTTGTATACACATTTGGGATTTTGAAATAATATGATAGATGCTTCATGTAAATTAAAGGTGACATAGTAGTTGGGGTATGTTGTTATGAGATATATTAGTGTTTCTCAATATGCATAATTTTCCCAAATTCAACATGTAGAAAAGATTTAATTGTCTTTCAACAAACTCCCATGGGTATGATGTGTCATAAATGGTAGAGTACAATATTATTCAATATGTTTATGTGAAGTGCTTGATAACCTGGGGGTAAAACCTCTCATTATTGATATATTTTGGACATTGGGAGGGATTCACAAGAATAAAAAAACTGTTATGGATCCAAAAGAGGTTAATATCATGGAAAATGGAACACTTATTTATGAACAAAACTATTGTGGTGGTACGATGACCCCTTTTACATTACTATAAAACGATATTAGAGTTGATCACAGTCTAATATTGAATTATTTATTTATCTAGTTTATATAGATAATTTTCACATTAATATATTTATTTAATTTCTATTTATGAATAAATGTAATTTTTGTAACTATTTATGACATAAAATATGTTAAACTAAGATTCACCGTATTTTGTAATTTTTATGTAATTTTAGATAATTGTGTTTAAATACTAGATTATGTTATTTCTGGAATATGACTATTATTGAAGAGAAATGTACAAAAAAAATATGTCCCACAACTTGATATTCATCAACCATAGGGGAATCCATATAGTGAATAATGGAGGCTAAAAAACCATGACCCAATGAATAAACTATGTAGGTGGGGAAGTCCTTGTATAGGGGTGAATAGTATAAGAAGCATTGAGAACAAGGGGTATACCAGTGCATTAAGGGATAAATAGTGCAGTGGTGGGGGAAGAAAATTTCTAGTATGGGGAGACACAAATTATTGTGGGTATCCCCCAATACGAATTCAATATCACTACCACAAAAAAATGAATTATTTTTTTTATAGTGGAGTCACGCCATTTATTTTTACAATGTGTGACGTAGTCTACGAGTACATATCATCATTTAGAAAAAAAATTAAAATTTTAATGCATATCCCTCATTTCATTCCGGACTAAAAAATCATTATCTCCCTCACTCCATATATAGATGTTCAAAAACCACTATAGGATACCATAATAATGATAGTACCACCACACAACTAAATCCACAGCACTAGGCCACCTATACTCACCATGGATGGACCTGGAGAACATGGCCGACCTTTTAGAATCTATTATAAAGCCAAGGATGTGTCATGAAATATTAGGAAGAAAGAATTAAAGGAGGATCTTACCGAGTAGGTTGTTGCCACGATGGTCAAGTATATGTTCCATTGATATGAATACCATGTCTATTAGAAATGTCCCATTCAGTGGGGACATCTAGGTTATTCTATTATTAGAGAATATTTTAAAATAAATGTTGAGGATCCAACAATATTTGTAATATTATTTCATTGTTGTAGGATGGAATCTCAGGTATGGATTTATAATGTATAAAATATCAATTCATCCCAATAATGATTTCATAGAGAGTTAAAAAAATGGAATTTTGTGTTTTGATGGAGCACAAAATTTTATGTCATATGGTTTTTACAATGATATAGATTTTATCATTTTGGATGTTGCTAAATGTTCTTTTTTCTAGATTTACTAAAAGAGTATTTTTCATTTTCCATGCTATATAATGCGACAATGTTCAATGAAAAATGGAAAGTGTCGACCCAACCTGATATTTATGGGGATAACATTGTACCTCCATGGAATTAAATGGTTTTCAAAAACATCAGTGTAACCATGATATATAAGCCTCACTACGGATATTAAAATATGATATAGTTATAATGTTTTATATTATATAAAGTATAATATTATGATTTGTTTCTTTATTCTAATCCATAGTGCAAGAAAAAATAAAGATTTTTAATTTTTAAACACTTATTTTATAATAGTTTAAAAAATGGTGTTTGACATGGGGAATTGAATAAGATGGTGGATGGATGATTATAGTTTTTTAACGAGATGAGGTGAATAATAAAACAATGAAATTATGTTGAACTATTACATTTTATACATAATATTAAATGATATTTTAGATAAATATTCATAAAATAAAAAATGATCTAAGTGCCTAATTTAATTAGATCAATAATTTCCCAAAACATAATAATAAAAATATAGAATGATTATTCAAATATTTACAATGACCTCCCAAATCCTTTCTAGCTCTATAAAATTCATAAGGAAACCTGAGTAATACATATACAATATGGGTGAGCTAAAACTCTTTTCAAAGGAATACAAATGATAAATAAGTATAACATATGATCAGAGGTAATAAACGATATCATAAAAAAGATAGGATCATGATTAATCAAATAAAATAATAAAATAAATAAAATGGTATATTAAGCTCCTAGTAACATAGAGTTATTTTCAGTAACACAAAACATAACATATGGAAAAGTCATGGGTAACTTCCAAGAAAATGTCACACGACAGATAGAGTCATGTCATAGATAGGGTTTACTCCATAACCACATACTAAATGTATTCTGAGATAAAAACATTACCTAATGTTTTAGATCTCTATATATGAATACTCGTCAAAACTTGTTCTTGATTATGTGTTCCTAAACATGAAATCAATCATAATATAATCTTAATAATTACAAATAGAATGAAATGAGTTTCATAATGTCTCTTTATATAAAAGTAAATGGAAATTAAATAATGATTCCAAACATAATAAGATATTAAATATTCTAGTTCATAATAATATATCTCAAATGTAATTTATAATTAGTGAATAGGAGAACTAAATTAGTCTTATATAAATTGATCACTAAATAAAAATGTTCCTATTAATCAGGTCCGATTTTAATGAAATTATTTGAGAAATGAACATATGGAATGTATTACACCATAAAAAAGAAATGATAATGTGATAAGTATATTTTTTATATAGATATATTCATAATATATAAGTAATACGTGATTTCAAATGGTTATAAAATGTCATTTAGAGAGAGAATGGTCATAACTCAAAGAAGATGGGTGGTTCAGAGTGATCTCTTTCCCTAAATATAAATATTCATAATACACGTTAAAAAACATATTTAATAAATTTATATTTGTTATACATGATTTACATAACCATAATATTATATATCGTAGAATATTTTATTTTTCTATAAGATCTTATAACAAATTTATTAATAATTAATTACTAAAATCATTATTTTGGGATATTACTTCTATGTTTTTCATGAAGGGTTTAGTTCAAGAGTTTCATCATGGTAAATTTATAATCCTTACATAATTTAAAAACGGATAAAAATTATATTAATATCATAAATATTCAATGCATACATATTTAGATTAATCTATAGAAGGTATAGATAATAAAAAGAAATAGACCAATCATTGATATAATAGGTTGTACATACGCATTAACAATATTTCAATATTCAATGGATATAAAAAAGGGAAATAATAATTAAAAATTTCCGGATAATAATAAAAAAATGAAAATTTATATATATAACACATAATTATTACCATCCCTGAGAGGATTGGATGAAAAACAAGGTTCATTGATTCATGGGGCGGTATTCCTCTATTACACGAATAAAAATTTCATTTCCCATTTGATGGAAGAGGATATGGATATACATGATGAAATTATCAAAATAACAATTTATTATATGGAATATTATTTTTTTATTAATTTAAAATATTATAATAATATTTTATGGTTGTTTATGTTGAAATAACATTAACACATTCAGTTAAAGACTATACCACATTTTCAGAGATCTTCCCTTTCTTTAAAATTTACACTCTATAGGGTAGATATGTTCCCAAAACTATGACCACTATAACATAGGGAGTTATTTTATTAATATTTTTCCCCTGTATTATCCAACATTAATTGGGGTTTACGTGAGATTAAAATATGAGAGGGGTTCCCTTTTATAAAAGAGGGGAGTGGCACTCTTTGAATTACATAGAATATGAAATTAATAAAAATTACATTTCATAGAAAAATAATCCATATTAATATATTTACAATATTGGATTATTATGAGTAAAAATTTTGTTATCAAATAAGATTTTTACATGTTTAGATTAGGTTATTACACTTATCTTTTTTTAACACAGGAAAACTCTCTTTCATAATTACAACAATAATGAATATTTCTAGTAATTCGTGGTCAATATAGTAACAAAAAATGATAATAGAAAAATTAATGGAAAATATTTTATATTTTAAAACATATAAAAATAACGTTGATAATGATATTTTTTATAACTTTTATATCATTAAATAGAATATTATTTACTTAAAAATAACATTAATGTCATATTCAAAACAATTCCATTAGTAAGACATTGAAAACAAACATGAAACTAATTTAATTAAAAAAATTACAATAGAACTACCATAATATATTACTTGTATCTAAAAAATCACTAAACCCACTAATTTAAAAAATATTACTATTTATATTTTTAAAGTCATATATTTCAAATTTATTTTTGTTGGTCGGAGTAGTTTACTCAAGAGGAGAGGGGTGAATTGTGTAACTATTTGAAATTCTTGAATTTCATGAAGCATTTTAGGAAGGATTTTTCGTGTAATATTCTCCAAAACCAGTTAGGCATCTCTCTCACTCAGATGTGTCACAACACGAGGTTGAGAATTCAATGTCATCTCAACTCCAAACAAGATAGTGTCTCCAAAATCCTTCATATCATCCTCACTGACAGAGGACATCTGTTCAGGTAGAGGTTCAGGTGTAGGTTCAGGTGAGTGAATTGGTACAGGGGTAGGTTCAGGTTATGTTTCCTTCTTAGGGACAAAGATAAAAACTAACTTCAACTGGAACAGTGAGGAATGATCAAGCCCAGTTGAAGTAACTTGCTGAGATTCACTCACATCATAAAATCTATGGAATTTGTACTGGGAGTCCATAGAACTAGACTCATCCGGATGTGATGCTTCATCAGTCTCAAGATTTTCAGTTTACTTCCCCTCAATAGATGCTTATTTTTCAGGATATAGAGGCTTAGGAGCTAGTCCTAAATTCACTAGATCATCTCTATGTTCCTCAACCATCTCTTGTCTAGCTAATTGAATGGATATCTCCATCCTCTCTTCAGTAGAGGGTATTATCTCAGGAATAGGTTGTTCCTCTTGGAGTTATTCCAGATTTTCTTCTTCCGAAATAGGGATTTGTTCCATATTTGTTTCTTCCATACTGTGTATTTCTTCTAGAACAATCACTTCCATGACTTGCAACTCAAATTCTGGAACAATTGATTCTCTTTCAGCCTCAGGTTGGATTTCCATATTAACATCATCTCTAGGTGTAGGAACTTCTTCTTCCAGAACAATAGGAGGAAGAGCAATCCTTTCTTCTTCAACAACAACTTCTTCCCTATGAGGTACTTCTGCCTCTTCTTCTGCTTCTTCTGAATACTCATCAAGTTCATCTAGTTCCAAACCAGGATCAGAAATGTCATGTGGCCTTGATGGATAATCCTTAAGATTAATCTTCTCATTAATCTTATCATTTTCTTCCACCAACTCCTTTTTCCAAGGATTCCAGTTTATTTTCATTCTTCTAATGATGGGTTTAGAGAGATAGTACTCTCAATCCACAAGCACTTATTATTTGTGTCCATCTACTCCTTTGGAAACACGCATGGCTGAAATTAGCCGAGAGTAGAACAGAGAGGTCGATTTGGATTTCACCTTGATCAATTCACACATATGGTGAATGATGTACTAGCACATGTTGATTTTGTATCCATTATTCATAAGATGAATCAAGAACACAACTTGGTACTTTAATACATCAACATCACATTTCCTTGAACTAACCATATTTTGAACAAACTCAAACAACAGCCCTATTTCTTCATCATGTTCAGCATCTATGTCCCTTCTCTTGGTCTCATTCCCAGTTTCGGTTTTCAAAGCTTCTTCGAGGTCAAAGAAAATAGTTTTAGGTGGGGGTTCTCTCTGATAATCATCACAAATTCCATCATGAGATATCCTATGTAATGTATCCCATAACCTCGATTAGATGGAACATGTTTGGCCATTAATCCAACTTCTCACAACATAGCATTCAACAGAGTCAAAAGATAACTGTGCATACTAGTAAAACTAAGAATCTAACCCCAGATAAATGGGTCTATTCTCATTTGATAACCATTATAACCAGCCTTGTTCTTTTAATACTTTCAGGACTAATGATTATCTAGACTAGGCCATTTGTGGAAAATTTAATTTTTAGTAACAACACTTTGATTTATCAGGTTCGGATTCAGAGGCCCTCAGATGTCATCTTGGGTGCTCTCTTCTTCTTCTTCAGGCGATGCTTCTCTAGTGTTAATGATGATGGTCGCTTCATGCTTGGAATCCACTAAAGGTCACAAGAGAGAAATAGGGTTGCAAGGTTGAAAGGGTTCAAATCGAGTGAGTAGGGGAACTTCCGGGTGAAGAACCATGTGAAACTCTTTTTTTTCATTTGGGAATGTCAAATGTCACAAAAACAAAAACGTCGGAAAGTAAAATAGGTGAAATAAAAATTACCACGATACGGGTTTAAAGAAAATCATAAATAAATTTCATGGTGAGACTGTGATCAGTCATCATGGTGCGATAGTGAATGGTCATTACGGTGAGACAACAAGTGGTCGTCATGGTGAGATAGTGAGTGAATGTCACGGTGACACAGTGAGTGAACTTTTCAGTGTGTGTTAGGGTGAGTCAGTAAATGTCATACCGTGAGTACAAAGTGCTAATGATGAGACCGTAAAAATGAGAGACAATAATTTAGAAACCGTAATCAAGAAATAGTAAAGTAAAACATAGTAAAATATTGAACAGTAAGACAAGTAAGATATCTATTTGATATTTATCATGCCAAGATAATGTATGATGTAGTATATTATCTCATTATTTAATGGTTTAGTGAATATATCAGCAAGTTGATATACAGTACTAATGAATTCCAAGGTAATATCAACTTTTTTATAATGATCTCTCAAAAATTGATGTCTTACATCAAAAATTTTTGTCTTAGAATGTGAAGAAGGATTTTTTGAGATGTTAATAGCACTTGTGTTGTCACAATTTAATTGTACATGTCTGAATTGATTTCCATAATCTAATAATGTGTGTTTTATCCACAAAATTTGTGCAGAAAAACTGCCAGCAGCTATTTATTCAACTTTTGCAGCAGAAAATGAAACATAATTTTGTTTCATAGAACACCATGAAATTATTGACTTGCCTAAAAGGTGAATTGTTCTGGAGGTGCTCTTTCTATCTAACATATATTTACTGAAGTCAGCATTAGAATAACTAACAAGTTTAAATGATTGTCCTTTAGGATAGAAGAGTCCTAGATTGGGTTTATTCTTTAGGTATTTTAAAATTCTTTTTACGACATTTAAATGAAATTCTTTACGATTTTCTGGAAAACAAGCACACATACACACAATAAACATAATGTCAGGACAACTAGAAGTTAAGTAGTGTAAAATTAAAATAATTCCTCTATAAGTGGTTTGATCAATAGATTTTTCATCTTCCTCATGTTCCAACTTATAGGTGGTACTCATGGGAGTGTCACTAATTTTAGTGTTATCCAATCCAAAACGTTTTAGAAAATCTTTAGTGTATTTACCTTGAGATAAAACAATTCCATCATTATTTTGAAAGATTTGAAATCAAAGAAAGAATTTTAGTTCACCCATTAAACTCATTTAAAATTCATTATGCATTATTTTAGAAAAATCAATACATAACAAATTTTTTGAAGATCCAAAAATATTACCATCTACATAGATTTGAACAACTAAAACATCATTAGAAATTCGTTTTATAAAGAGAGTAGGATCAGATATTACTTTTGTAAAACCATTGGAAATATGAAAAGTACACAATCTGTCATACAAAGATCTTGGAGCTTGTTTTAATCCATAGAAATCTTTTGATAGATTGAAAATATGATTGGGAAAATGAGGATTTTTAAATCCATGGGGTTGTTCAACAAAGACATCTTCAGCTATATACCCATTTAAGAATGCACTCTTAACATCAATTTGATATAGTTTAAAATTCAGATGTGCAGTATTGGCAAGAAGGATTCTGATGGCTTCAGTTCTGGCTACTGGAGAAAAGGTCTCCTCATAGTCAATACCTACTTCTTGACTATAGCCTTGTGAAACTAATCTATCCTTGTTCTGAACTATATTTCTAGCTTCATTTACCTTATTTCTAAACACCCATTTTGTGCATATGATGAAAGTGTATGTGGTTCTTTCTAAAAGATTCCAAACATTGTTTATTTCAAACTGATTAAGTTCTTCTTCATATCCATTACCAAAAATTCATTTTGGATGGAATCATCAATGTTTTTAGGTTCAAGTTGTTACAATAAGGCTTGATGTTCAAACTAATTTCTAAGAGAAGCACTAGTTTGGGTTCCTTTCTCTATGTCTCCTAGAATAGAATCTAAGGCATGGATTCTATGGGTTCTAACCTTTCTAGAAAAAGAGGGACCAGTTATTTCAGGTTCATGAATAGATTCAGGTTCATTATGACTTAATTGAAGATAATTTCTAGAATTGGAATCTTTCACAGATTCATTCATAGAGGAATTTGAGGAATTTGAGTTGATGTTCAAATTTGATACATCATCCTCCATATTTTCTAGGATAGTTCTAGGCTCATGTGGATCTGTTTCATCAAACTTGATATGAAATTATTCTTCCACACATTTAGTTCAAACTCACGACCATGATCACTTCTTAATGATTTAATTTTAAGGACACTATGGTTTTCTATAGACATGGCATACTTAGTAAAATAAGAGCAAGCTTCACTTTTGAGATCCATGAAAAAGGTCTAAGTATATCTATAGAAATCATCTACTAGAACATAAACATAGTTCTTCCCATTTAACCTAGATACTCTAGATGGTCCAAACAAATCTATGTGAACTAATTTAAGAGGTTGATAAGTAGATACTTCTTTCTTTGATTTGAAATAAATTTTGGGTTGTTTTCCCTTTTGACAAGGATTACACACTTTGTCATTTGGAAACTCATGTTTGGGTAAGTATTTAGCTAGGCCTTTTCGAGTTATCTTTCTAAGGGAGTGAACATTACAGTGTCCTAGTATCCTATTCCAAATCTAAGATTCTTTATGAAATACACTCAAGCATGAAACATTTTGAGAAGTTAAGGAATATAAATTAACAGAATAAATGTTCTCATTCCTTGATGCAGAAAATATTAATTCATCTTTAGAATTAAAGTCATTACAAGCATCATTTTCAAATTTACCATCATATCCATCATCACATGATTGTGAGATGCAAAGAAGAATATATTTTAAGCCATTAAAAACAGTACTTTAGAAAGTAAAATTGAATCAATGTTGCCAATCTGGCCTAAGGCAATGATCTTCCCTTTGGAATTGTCACCAAATGTGACATATCCTCCATCTACTTTAATAAGATTATTGAAGAATGAGTAGTCTCTTGTCATGTGCCCTGAAAATCCATTGTCCATGTACCGTAGATTCTTGCTGGAGCTCTTTAAGCAGCTTTCCTATAACATGATCAAGTAAAGAAAGTTTTTGGCACCAATACGTGTTTGGGTCATGTAACATTAGTAATTAGTGTGTTAGGAACCCATATTTGTATCATAGGTTTCCTATAAGCATTATGTAAATTGTTTGAAAAATAAACTTTATTTGGTCCACAAAATCTTAAAAAAGTAGAGTATGTATCACAACCTGAGCTAGATGAGTTGTGTCTAGAACTGGGAATAAAACTCTATGTCCTAGACATGGAAATAATATACGTTCTACCATGGTTTCTTTTACCATGTTGATAACCAATTCCAGTATTGTATTTAGGGGCGATTTGTTTTCCTAGCATTTGGGTAAAGGTATTTTTTCCATTAGTAAACTTTTCTACATAACTTTTAAATTGCTCATTAGATATTTTTAATTCATTGTATTATTTGAGCAGTTGAGCATTTTTCTCTTTTTCAGTAGTAAGTTTGGACTTAACATTTTCAGTGAGATCATGTTGTTTCTTTAGTGATTTATATTTATCTTTTAATTCATTACATGTCTCTTCAATCATGTTATTTTATTGAAACATTTCTTCATTTGTCATATTTTCAGAGTCACTTTCCTCGTCAGAATAGTATGAATTATACATAGAAGAGTTCAGTGTTACCTCAGATGTGTTTGTCATAAAACACATATTGTATTTTTTTCATGTTCATCATGTGATGTCACTGAGTCACTTTAACTATCCTTAGAGGCACTCCAAGTTTCATTCATTTCCTTTTTTCACTTCTTGTCCTTATCCTCATACTATTTCTTACATTTGAGCTTTGGATAGTCAACCTTTATATGTCCTTTTCATTTATATTCATAGCATATAATTTCATCAATTTAGTCACTTCATCTCTAGTCCTTTTTTCAGTTTCCTTTTTTTATCATACTTTCTCTTGAAGATAGGCTTTCTAAAAAAGTTATTCTTTTTGAAAAATCATTTGAATCTTCTGGCCTATTCAGCCATCTCCTCATCACTTTCAGTTGATGATTGTTCATTGGTGGAAAATTCTACAGAAGATTCCAGTTTCCCTTTGTCTTTGTTCATTGATAAGGTGGTCTTGAATGCTATAGATTTCCACTTTGGATCAACCTCCTCTTCTTTGTTGACATTTAGATCTTCCTCATACATCGTCAGTTTCCCAATGAGTTCTTTTATAGGTATCTTTCTGATGTCACACGATTCTCTAATTGAGACAGAGGTTCCCCTCCATCTGTCAGGTAAACACCTAATAATTCTCATGATCTGTTCATTGGCAGTGACTTCTCTTCCATGAGAAATCATTGTGTTGACAATCCTATCGAGTATAAGATACATATCAGAAATAGGCTCATCAGGTTTCATCTTGAAATTAGCATATTTTATAGTATAAGTATTAATTATCATTTCCATTACACTAGATGTGACTTCATGTGGGACAGACAAGGTATGCCAAATTTCATGGGCAGTTTTACAAGCAGAAATCCTATTAAATTATTCATCTCCTAAGGAAAAGTATAAATAATTCATGGATTAGAAACTATAATTGTAATAATATTTTTTAGGTTCATCCCATGTAATTCTATCAGTCATAGGAAGTTTGTATTAATCTATAATGGATTTCCAAATTTCAAAGATCATACTCTGTAGATGCATTTTTATTTTTATTTTCCAAAAATCTATAGATCTCTAAAGTACAACTATTATCACAGTTGAGTAAGATTACACAGATTCATAATAAATAATCCTCTGATACAAAATGTTGGTCAGAGTAGTTTACTCATGAGGGGAGGGGTCAATTAACTAAGTATAAAAATATCTGTTACAAAAAAAATTATTTTAAAAGAAATTGTTTTCTGCAATAACAGATAAAGCCCAGCTAATCAAGGTTATACTGTTATAAGAGTTTGACTGTTTAAAAAACTTCGTAGAAGATTGATTAATTATTAGTAATATTAATATGTACTATTAATATTACTTTTTAAGTTATCCTACTAAGACAAATCAGTTATAACTTCTTTCCAAGACTAACTATCAAAGTGAAATTAGAGTTTTCTAGACTATGAAATAAAGCAATAAAATAGAGAAGACTAAATTTAAATAGCACAGCGGATATGAAACAAGATATTCAGTCTCATGCCAAGACCTAATCCACTCAACTTGGTGATCAATTGCCACCAAGAATTTTATATAAATAAACTTTGATCCACACCCTGGATCAGGGTGAACAACAGAACACAGACTATCCAGGTCACATAGGGACCTCTTCCACAGTTTTTTTGGGTAAACAAAAATAATGACCAGGACACACATGGACCTCTTACATAGTTTTCGTGGGTAAATGATAGTATAAAGAGTTTGGTGTAAGGATTTAGAAATCCTTCAGTTTAGCACAAGAGTCAGTGTATTTAAGGAATATACAGAGTGTACACACTGCTCAAAAATAAGTAAAAGAATCAATGAGAGAGAGTATATTTGATTTTAGAATTCTCAAGTGATTTGAAGTGCATCTCTGGACTCCTTTGATTTATCCGAAATGCTTCTGATTCCTTCTTTGGTTTTTGTCTTGAAAAACAGGGTGTCATGATTCAACTTGATTTCTCCACGAGCTTTGACAATGTGAAGATGTTCTTTAGATTCCAGTGTACTTCGTATGTTCTTCAGCAAAGTCTCATTGCATGCATTTGAAAATTGTTTCTATGAAAATCTTGTAAAGTGTTCTTCGTGTTCGTTCTCACATTCTTGTTTTCTATTCAGTATCATGCTCTTTTGTTGGTGGGGACTCTCTACTCTTTATCTATGAATGCATGAGATTTAGCCGACAGGTTCCATGTTTTTCGTGCCTCGTACATCGTACTATGTCTACAAAGAAACATTAATTAAGTCAGTGTATTAAAGGCATCATATATATCTGTTAAATATTAAATTGAATGACGACAAAATAGTTTAAGAAATGGTTTCCCAATAATTTGAGGAAATGGTGTCTCATTTATGGTGTCTGAGGGTCACGGTCTGAGTGTCACGGTGTCTGTGAGTCACGGTGTCTGGGAGTAATGGTGTCTGATCATCATAGTGTCTGAGTGTCATGGTCTCAGTGTCATGGTGTCTGCGAGTGACGATGTCTGGGAGTCATAGTTTATAATCTTCACGGTGTCTTTCTCACAGTGTCTTTCTTCAAGGTGTCTTGCCATACGGTGTCTCGGTCACAGTGTCTTTCTCACGGTGTCTTGCTCACGGAGTCTGGCTAACTGTGTCTTTCTCTCGGTGTCTTGTACTTAGGCAAATAACAATATTTAGACTTAAACAAAAATATGCATGAATTGGATTGAGCATAAACTTTATAAAGCATGAGTAAATTTGAAACATAAATACACATGATTGAATAAAATGTGTGATCATTAATACGATTTGGGATTATTAAAGATATTTTTGACCATTAAAACATGATTAATACATGAGAAGTCCAACAATTTTAATTGAATATATGTTGTATTTGTAGTGTAAAATAATTTGAGTTAATTATTTCATCTAGAAAACCTAAAAATAAATTACCACGCAAAAATATGTTTTTTCCATATGTTTATTTATAATCTTTCATAATTTCTCTATACCATTACTATAAAATATTTTAAAAATTAATGAAAAATATTTACATTTGTACCTTGTCTTAAACGTAAGTATAATCACACTCAAAATCAAATACATATGAACCCAATATTTGATATTTCATAAAAATGGGTTTAAATTGATAAAATACAATCAATAAATAGAATAATTCAGCTTTTATTATCGGTTGTTAGTCATTATCACTTTATTTTTCACCGTCATTAACAGATTTATCTATATCGTAGTGATAATTTTTTACTAAGGTTACTATTCATAAGTATGGATAATAAAAGGGCCTTATTTAAAAAATATGGAAAAAATAATTATAACTATAAAATATATTTTCCATCATTTAATATATATAATCGAATAAAAATTATTTAAGATAAACACAAAAATTAGTTCTAAGAAAAATTTCAATAAGTATAAAAAATGTTTTTTTTTAAATTATATTATAAAATTAATTTATAATTCTATAATTGGATTATATTTGATTTAAATCACATAAATTTAATTTCAAAAATAAACTCTAATATAATTTTACTCTGTTAATACTTGAAATAAAATTATAATTTTGAATTAAAAACCGTATTATTTACTATAAATTGAAAATTAAATTTTCAAAAAAAAAAACAGAAATCTCCCAAATAAAATTTTAATAATTCAATTTAATAATTAATATTTATTTTAACTAATATATTTTTTAAATGTTCTAAATTTTAATTGAAATATTTTCTCACAAAAATTAAAAAAACGAATCCTGAATAAAACATAATTTTTAATATGATAAAATGATTTAAAAAACAAGTTCTTATTTATTAATATTTAGTAAAAAAAATTCTTCCATTGAAAATTTATATTTACATATTTCAAAATATGGTTTATATTAACTATACCAAAAAAATTTAAGGATATAATATAAAAATATATTATTTCAGACAACCTTTAAGATATGTTTTTCACACTTTATATGCTAGGAAACATATTAATTTTTTAAAATCATGGGGTGTTACATTATTATGACCATAAGAAATTTAACCCACAAATTTTCATATTACATACATAGATGAAAATTTTTTATATTAATTTCTCTTCCGTAATTCCTCTGATTATTGGGTTTCTACATCGTAATTATCGTTTCTCCAAAGAACATTGACATGGTGAGTTATATTATTGTTATAAAATTGATCTCTGTGGTCTATGATTTTCATTGAATTCTCCTCACACGGGAGATCATTTTACCAAATTGCAACCAATGGTTTCTGTATATGTAAGGTAAATGGTATGTAATTTCTTAAGTGGGATACATGGAATATGTCTTTTATTTATGATTATGTTATATGGAGTGCTATTTAATAAGAAGAAACACCAATGTGATCAATAATATCAAATGGGGTGTTGTAACTAAGACATAGATTACCCTTATTCTAAAATAGTATGAATGTTTTCCATATTGATATATGAAGAAAAATTTTATCTTCAATTTCAATGGCCTCTTCTCATCAACAATTTTCATCATAGATCTTCTATCAACTCTAAAAATACATTATTCAATATTAAATGGTCTTTATCTTTTTTATGATTTACTCAAACATTTTGGATGTTAAAATATTTGGTTTACAAATTCATTCCAACACACAGGTGTTCTACATCTCATCCAATAAAGGGATTAATAAGGATCCATTTTGATACTTAAGTGTACTATATTATTGTAGATGTACTCAAAAATAGGAATATGTTTATAGTATCTACATTTTATGTATATAATCCATTTTCTTAACATAAATTATCTGGATAAACTATATATATTTTCCCTTGGATTTAGGTTGATATGATGGACTATTGAAAAACATTTTATTTTTCCATGTTGGAGACTCATCCAAACATGTTGGTAAAAATAAGATATTAGTTAGATACCATCATTAGTTTTTTTCCATACATCCTCAAATACTCTATGATGTATATACCTATAATAAGAAAATTTGTAATGTCTTTAAAAATTTAAATGATATGAGTAGTCATTATATAAAAATACATCAAAGTACATATAGAATTTTTTACTCATGATGTCTTCAGAAGTTCAATGACAAATTCTATTCTATTTTAATATCATTTCTAGGTAGTTATGGGTAATGGATGAATGTTACCGATATACTTTTTCATTTGAGCCATGAATTTATTACATTCAATAAAATTTGGTGTATATTCTATGATCACATTCATCATATTGTTTTATAAGTAGTTCTATCAATGATCTCAATAAATCTACATGATCTCAATGATGATGGACAATGTATGCTATGTGAATCATTAAAAAATAATTATTTATCAATGATTACCATTGAATACATATCCATAAAAAAACATGCGAATAATTCTACAGAAATATAAAATTTTGATTAATATCAGTTTTTGAAAATCTCATTATCTTCTGAATTTCCACACCATCTCATAGAGAATATATTATTTTTTATAAAATGCATGGTTTATAAATAATTTAAGAAAGAAATAATTATTTTCCTTATAATATAATTGCCATTTTTATCCTAATAAATTATAAAATAACCAGTTCCATGTCAGTTCTTATAATTGATAATGCATCCATATACAATCTACTTAAAGAATCAGAATATTTTTTTTTATTTTCCAATGATGTGAATGTATTAAGTAGTCATAAGCATTCATATATTCAAAAAATCTATACTGGTTAATAATAATCTAAATCTATGTGAATCTATATTAGAATGTTTTTTTATATTTCACACTTCTCCCATAGATATAATGCTTCTATATTATGAACAGAAATATTACTATAGCTAACTGCAGACCTAGTGTGAGATAGTTTTCCTCATGGAAATTTCACATCATTTTGGTGTATTCTATCATTTTTACATTTTTATTTAGTTGATAACACAAATCCTACATTAATTTATCGACATATACTATGAAATGTTTCCCACTTGCAGGTAGCATGAACACATGCATCTTGACAATACCCTTTTTCAATTATTTAAATATCTCTTCGCATTCACTGGTCCTAAAAAACTTTTCACCCATCCAATTTATCTTGGATAGTGGTTTTAAAATGAATATAATTTTATCAGAAATCATTTGTAATAATTTAATAGTTCATGGAAACTACATATCTCACTTGCATATTATGGTCTAGGGTAGTCCTCAATATTTGTTTTCAAATAAGGGTACATATATATCCTTTAATTGGAAAGAAAATTACCCATGAATTATACTTCTCACATCCGAAACTGACATTTACTATAAATTTCATATATCTCATCACTTCACAATTTCATTATCACCATATTCAAATATATATAACACTCATACTAACATTTTGTGCATATTAGAATATCATCTGTATATATTATCACAAATTTTATGATTCAATATCTAAAGAATCAATCCATTATGACCATAGTGATTATTATAGAGTTAGTGATCATAAAGAGAAGAAAAATAAAATCATAGTCTCCATAACATGTTTGAATGTCAGTTTTGAGTACTTGTTTCTTCACCATTTTTATTACATCCTGACTGACGGTCCACCATATTAAAATAATGGGCCCAACATAGTATATTGAACCATTCACATATAAATTGTAGGGGATAGTTTTTTAATAATTTTTATGTAGTGTTCAATATAATAAATAAAATGTTGGTATTCCAATCCTTCTTCATGACAAAGAGAACCATTTCACCCCATGGCAGTGCACTCATCTATATAAATTGTTTAACAGATTCATATGTAACTTCTTTTTTCAGTCCATCCAACTCAATAGTGGATATTGAACAAGGAGACTTGGATATGGGATGAGACCCAATAATAGTTTTTATTGAGGTATCACCCTTCTAATCAGGTGGAAATCCTAAAAACACTTCATGAAAATAATCATTATAATAACTCCTAATGGGAATTTATTTAAGCATGATTTCTTAATTTGTAAAAACAACATGAACTATATATGATTTCTCATATTGAAATAATATCCATGATTGAGTATAATATTTAAAGAGAGGTTAATCCTTCTCCTTATACTTGTATTGTATATGAGGATGACATGGGATTTGAAGAGTGATCACCACGTCATGACGGTTAATGTTATACTTAATGAAGGGTTGTTAATGCATAACAAATGTAGAATCAAACACCACTAAAGGAAGTACATAGAGTTTTTATTGTCTATTTAGTCCAAAATCATTGATTATAATGTATTAATATACATGGGATTAAAAAATTTATTAGTACTCTGATCTCATAGATAGAAATGACTCCACATTTTCATGTTGTGTTTGGATAGTTCTACTAAATTCTCAATATATTATAGAATTCATAGAACTAAAAAAAATTAAATTATCTATTCCTGAATGAATTACCATCAGACCTATCACCACAAAATTATCATGATACCTATTAGATGTAATTATATAATACTCCCATTCATAATATCTAGGCCTTGGAGGTGTTTTTCAATGATTATATTTGAAAACTATTGGATTAGTGAATTTTATTTCACAAAAATCATGTTTGTGACAACCAAAACATTGTTCCATATGATGAATTTTTATCTGAACATTCTTTTCAAATTTTTCAATATTGGGATTCCTCATATCTATTTGGAACATATTATACTAATTCTATTATTTTCCATAAATAAATAATATATTATCCCCTTCAGATAGTTTTTGGGTTCCATCTTCCTTCACATTTAGAGAATGGGATGTTGATATTTCGTTCATCCAAAAGATTTATCTGTTGACCCATAAAGAAAATGCTATTTTTTTATTTTTATCTATAAGACCATAAGAAAAATGAGTGTCCAAAATGATCATAATATACCTGAGGTCTTAATAAAAAATCTATTCATAGATAGACATGTCTTAAATCACCCAATTTTTCAAAATATTTTAATTTAATCCACAAAATAAAAAGACCCTCATACATTCAACATTGATGATAAAGCTACAAGTGTAACGAGCAGAACTTATGAAGTTTTTCATACTCTCAGAAACAATTATCATACATTTTATGCAATATGAGGTAATCCCTCCCAATTTTAAGGTGGCATGTTTAAGAGTTTTTTTATTAAAACATAATTTCTTTAATTATGTACATTACAGAGAATAAATAACGTCTAGGAATTCATTTTTCCGATCAGTGTAAACCTTTAATCAGAATGCCTCTTTATATGATAAATGTAATGTATAATATTCTCATATTATTAGATTATGGGATATAGAATATCTTAATAAATACTATAATAAATTATTCTAAAATAAAGGGATGAGATGATAAACATAATGTAGTTTCCCTCTTTGACATAAAAGACTCGACCGTTGAATTCTCATTCCATGGATATGTATTTTTTTACCCATTATTCAAATTACTATTCATAGAATGAGTCATATGATCTAGTATATGCATGATGTTCTCAGATCATCCTGTAATAATGATAGAAATATCCTTAGGAAATTATAACATTTCTTATCATCTTTTTTATTCTAGGTATTTATAAAATTTCCTTCTATTAGATACAAATTAATAGACAAGTTGAGAATACATGAACTAATAAAAATATAAAACTGAATGTTATCAACATATGAAAAATAATGTATAAATAATAATTATATCCTAATTGATGATTCTATATGTTTCAATATAAGATGTCAATATTAATTTTCTCATTATGTTTTCTAACCTAACAAACTAATAAATTCATTATAATGGTTCGTAATGATTATTTCAATTTTTCAAAGAATATCCCCTAAGAGTGTCTATTGAGGTGTGAAAAGGAATATTTTTGCAACAACAATAAATGATTTAATTTATATCCAATTCCCCTTCTCAATGTCATTACACCAAGGTATAACTATTCCAGATCGACATCCACATGTAATATAAAAATAGTGATGTAATTAATTCAAAATAATTATCTCTATCATCACCAAAATTATTATATATTATTTTATACATTGTATAATCCATGAGGTTTTAAATAAAATATTCATGACCTAACATCTCAGAATAACTAGACATTAATTTGATACCGACAATATCGAACCAATCCCATTTAATAATTTTATTGCATAATATTTAACATAATTATCCATTAAATACAAAACAATGATTCATGGGAATTGTTTATTTGGAAAAATATCCATGTAATACATAAACATACAAATAAAAAATATTTATTTTAATCTACACATTGATCCCTAAAATCAATTTAATATCACAAAACTATGTGAGAAAACCTAGAGAATACATAGAAAAATGTGGCGATTTTAAATCCCAGTAGGGGAATAAGTATGATAAAGAAGCATAGCATGTGAGTCAAAGGTATAAAATGATACCACAAAATTGAAGTCTCATAAGTAATCACAATGTTGTATAACCTAAAGAATATGATAAAATAATGTCATATAAATATAGAATGTATTCTAACAACAAAACATGTAAAATAATCATATGTCATGGCTAACTTCTAGGACATCGCGACATGGAGGATATGATCCCATATGGGAATAAAATTACAACATAATCCCATACATATCATATCATGAGAAATAAAATTCAAATTTAATTGTAGTGATATATATATGAACATATCATAAATTTTTTAAGATTACAAGTTCCGTAAAATTTATTAATTCATATATCAAAATCATAAGAATACCCTTTGTAATCAATTTAGTTACATAATATTCTACTATAAAGAAATCAAAAGAAACTAAATAAATATTTTAATTAGAAATTTGAAATAAATATTATGTGTATTTTTATATGAGTAAAAAATAATATGTTTGAAAATTATAAATTAATCTGGGAATAAAAACATTAAATGATCACTACGTTAAATTATTATGATATATAAAAACGCCTATTATTCAAATTTATTTTTGAAGAATGAAATTTAAAAAGGAACCGATATAGTGTATTACCCTATATAAGAAAGGGACAATGATATAATAATATATATATATAAGAGACATTTATTATGAATTTATAAGCAATGATCAATATCCTGGTTATGGATAAATTTAATTAGAGAGAGAATGGTCAAAATACGAGGAAAAAATGGTGGTTAAGAGGGATCCCATACATGAAGTCTCAAATTGATTCATACATGTTATAAATTCATATATAATAAATATATAATTATTATAAACATATTCATAAACCATAATAATATATTTCATGATATATAAAATTTAATTTTGACATGTTAACACTATTTTATTAACAATTCCATATTTGTATCCACATTTTTGGTGATAACTACTACATTTTTCATTTGTGTTTTGGCTCGAAAGTCTCACCCATTATATTTTTATCATCATTACATCATATAAATAATTTATAACCATGTTATTTATATAATATATAACATTTAATCATTTATTTAGATTCATCCATTAAATGTAGATGTTAAAAAATTCATTACATCATTGATGGAGACGTTTGGTCGTATATAAGAATGAATTAGGTTTACATTTTTTTAAAATAGAATAGAAGAAATTTATATTATAATTTACATTTATATAATCATATAAATTTTATAAATAATGGATATATTTATAAAATCTATCATTATAACCATCCATGATAGTTTATGGTGGGAAATTAATTACACAAGTTCACACGACGAAAGTCATCCATACACACGAATGTCAATTTTGTTTCCCGTTTGATGGAAAATAAGATAAAGAAAGTGATTCCATTAAAAAATAAATATAAATGTATCAGGAATATACTTGAGTTATTATTTCATACAGTTTGAATATGATTTAAATGTGGTATAATAATAAATAAAACTAAAACATTATGTTAAAGAATATACCTATTCTTCTAAAAGAATCCTTTTATTTTTACTTTAAACCGACTAAGGATGTAATTTGGACAAAAATAAGACATACAGAACGCAGAAGGTGATTGTTTAAATGTATTGGGGAAGAAATTGGATGAAACAAATTGATATTCTAATGTGAATTATAATGGATATGAGCTTACATATTATAACTGAGGGGAGGTGTACTGTTTTAATTACATAAAATACATAAATGATATAAACTAATTTTCAATGAAAAAAGTACCAAACTGATATATTGAGGCTTTAGGATGAGGATGTGTTAAAATTAAACCGTATAAAAAATTTAAATTTTTTAGATTAGGTATGTTTTCTTATCTTTTTGTTTCAACTAGTGTTAACCCCTTTGGATAATCACTAGAGTAGAGAAGTTATTTACACTTTAAGAAACAATATAGTAACAAAAACATTAAATCTATAAAATGAAAAAACGTGGTATTTTAAAAAATATTTAATTCATGTAGATGAAAATATTGATTTTAATGTTTTTTATTCCTTTAATAATGTATTATTTATTATAAAATCATAATAATATTTATTTTGAACTATTCATTAAATTTGACTCTTAAAATAACTTGACAAAAAATAATTCAAATATATTATGTTACAAATTAACTAATATATTTTATTAATCATCTAAATTCATGGAAAACGATAATGTAATAATATTATATTAATCTCAGTAATTTTAAATTCATTTTTTAATTTTTACATTAATTGAATAAGTAATGTTTCTGTGTTGAGTAAGTATGTAATATAACCATTTCATCACCAAAAATTATAAATATTCCATGATAAAAAATACAATAATTTTAAATTAATATTTATAATCAAAAATATTTTTTGATTTCCCTATCAAATAATATTATGTAAACTTAAAGGTAGATTTTGTCATTTTCTACATTATCTTTTTCTCAAACACTACTAATGTCAAAATAAAATATATATGGAATAGTGATTCAATATACGCTAAACATATATTGAAATTATGAAACTAAACTCATAAAATATAATAACATCATGTTTCGTGATAATTGTTTCCTTATCATGTTATTTGTAACCTTTATTAGTCTTTTTCCCTTTACCATAATGATATTTATTTTTTATGTATACAATTCCTAATGGACAAAAATAAAATAGACCTGTTTATAAAATTCATACCTCATATTACCAGAAGTGGAATAAATTTTTCAATATTTATTTTATAAAAGTATTATAAATTTAATTTATAATAAAAACTCAAATCACAATGAAAAACTATTTCTCTAAAAAATTACATTTACGTAAAAAAATTTATTTATAATAAAATGAATTATAAAATCCATCCAAAAATCCATTTCAGGAAAATTTTAAATAAAAAATAACTAATGAAATTTCAAAATTTAAACAATATCTAATTATTCTACATAATTACATGAAAATAACATATATTTTCATATAATAGTCATTATTTATCATAATTTATTGAGAAACAATCATTTCGGGAAAACATAAAAATTAAAATTGATGATAATTTTAAAATTATAATTAAAAAATGGATTTAATTTTTTCAAATAATTGTTATAAAGGAGCCTAAAATTAATAATAATATTTTCTCTTAAAAATTAATAAAGTTTGATTTTTAAGGAAAACAATTTTTCTTGAATAATAAAATAATATTGAGGAAAATCGTTCTCTTATTTCTTAATAATTAATCAAAACATTTATGTTTCATTGCACCAAAATATATATATTTCATTACAATTTTATTATATAATTTATATAAAATTTAATGTCTAGTTTATAGTTGTATTAATATTTTATGTTTTATTTAAGTTTGGTGTTTCATTTTGCATAAACTATAAAACATTGTGTTCTTTTAAAACATAGGGTGCTATAAAAATAATAACAAATAAAATGAAATTTTGATTATGATGGTACATGAATCTATCATAGTATCAACACCTTGATGTATTTTTTTGGGAAATAGCTATATTTTTATTTTAATTAAATCTTTTCCATGACTTATGGTTTAATGTTTTTTCATATATGATGACCTATCGAGCTAGAGTGACTAATTTCATAAAATAGGGGAGGTTATAATTTTATAGGATGCATTTGAAATTATCACATTATTTATCATTTAATAATCATTTTGAATTAATTCATATAGTATTGGTATTAATTTCCATTTTATTCATTAATTTTATTTTTAGAACATTGATTAATAGGGGGCGTCACTAAATGAAATTAAGGGTAGTAGAATGTGAGAGTCGACTTATCATAACATTTCAGCTACAGAAAAAAACCGACTGCACTTAAGTTAGATAGATAACCTAGAAGGAATGATTTTGTAATATAAGTATTATAGAACATGAATAGAGGTAAGAGTATAAAATTCATGGATTACAGTGAATGATAAATGTTTTAAGTCATAAGATAAGTTAAATGATTCAAAAAAGATATCATCTCATTGTGGTTTCCTTTTTCATCCTATAAAATCTATCATATATATAATTCATAATATCTCTCTTTCTGTTTATGATATTTTATGATTAATGTGAATAAATTTGATTAGTTTAATTATTTATATTAGGGTATATTTAATAAGACATTCCAATATGCTATAGGACTATCACTAATCATTTATATTTTTAATGGGATTGGACTTCATAAAATTTAGGCTTCAAAATTAGAATATTAGTAGTTGGAATGTATGATTTTTGACAAAATATTTTCATACCATGAACTATGTTTTGGGAATAGTTTGTAGATAATGAAACATGTGATGAAAAATGGATAACCATGAACCACTAAGTGGGAACGCATGCGGGCCACATATGAGACGTAGTTCGTGGAGAAAAATGGTTCATGGAAAGTCTTGTGGTTTAAAAAAGAAAAATTGTTTGAAGGATGGAATTTATTTCATTAAAATAATGTTGAGATTTGAGATTCTGTAAATGGATTCATTTGCAGATATGAGTTGGTGGTTTGTGTTGCAGTGTAGTGAGAATGGAGTTACGCGGACCATATAGGGATTATTGTTTGTGGGAGATATAGGTTCTACAATAAATTTGGTTGAGTATTGAATATTTGGTAAATCTAGGTTTAGTTGATTATGCGGATTTATTTTCCTACATAAGGAGAACTAATGCCTTTCTTAGAATATTATTCAAAAACTAATAATTGGAGTGGAATTCAGAAAATTTTATAAGTAGTTTGGGGGAGTAAAATCTGACATTAACATTATTTAAAAACCTAAAATTGATTTATTGTAGTCTATAACTATTCCTGGAAGACAATATGCAGAGGAAAAACACCAGTCATGGAAGACTATTCATGGAGGATGATTTTGGTCTATAGAGAAGAAGAAGTATGTGGTCGCTGTTTGTGAAGGTAGTACATAGGCATGGTTTTTAGTGGATATATGTAGATTAAGCCTTATAGTATGAGAAGTAGGGATGCTTTTAGATGATGCCTCATAATACTTGAAATAAGGAGGTACATAGTGGAATCAGTGTAGTATACGATAGATTAAGAGCAGTTCTTGGTGGAAGAACTTGCATTACACAATGATGTATGGTTTCTAGAAGAAGTAGGATAGTACGTGGAGGAAAAATTAATGAACTAAAAGGGCACAAAAAAGTGAAATATGTCTACAGGTGAAAAAGGACATCAACATAGTATCTATATACAGTTGACGATTCATAATTTAATGAAAACCTCTTGAAGTGACCTTTATGTTTTTAAAATGAGTTTAGAATCTTTTCAATGCAACGAGAAAGGGATAGTTAATGGAAGTGATCAGAGAGACATAGTTGGATATACTTAAAACCATGTAAAGGTAGTGTACATGTCACAAATTGACTGTGCTAAATATTAGTACTCTACAACTAGTGTAGATTACTGGACTTTGGAAAATTAGAAAACCTATCTCGGTATGCTTATTGGACATATCCCTTAGTGATGAACAATGTATAATTGATGTGCCTTCTATTTTCTTGTGATTGTCTATTATCTACTCATTATCATCTAACAAGTTCAATAGGTTACTACAAATGTGGTAACAAGATCCATGATTTTAATGGAAACAATTGACACCCTGATTCATCTCTCCCCTCTTACTGTGTTTTTTGGTCTTCCAAAACATAAACTCCACCCAAAATAAATAGTTGTTTTATAAATCATATGTCCCACATAAATAAAAAAGAGAAAAAATAATTCTATTAAAGGTTTGGGTTCCTTAGTACATATCAATTTATCTTGTATAATGATTTAGATAATTTCTGTAACTTATTACAAAATCATAATCAATATTTATAATATGATAATTTATCATATTACTACTTGTTTGTTATTGACATTATAACTCTCAATCAGGTATTAGCTGCTTTATTTTCCCAAGCATTTTTCATCACGATAATTTATTGTTCATATTCTTGAATTAAAATTATATTATTCATATATTTATATTAAAATAATATATATCAAATTTTCTCATTAAATACATTTATATATCATTCATAATTGATATCATGTAGAAATAATCACATCAAATTGAGAAGATAGTAGGTCGTACGTACACATGGGTGAAAATATCATTCCCATAATTTGGAAATGGTATGGAAGTGTATCGTAAATATTTTTTCCTCTATTCTATATAATGTATAATATTAATATATAGTTATTTTTTATATGGTTATACCAATCCTGGTGAATTGGTATTGAATAACAGATTACACCATGAAGTGGAGACGATAAGTCGTACGTATTCTCACGTGGTGATTTAATTTTTTGTAGTATTAATTAAAGGTGGAATATGGATGTTCCATAACCATAGTAATATTTCATAATAATATTTAAACTATATTTATCACTTTATCATAGAAATAACTCATTAATATGAAGTTTATGAAGAAATATGTTTTTAAATAATTGGTAGGGGATATTTATCTTTTCATTAAATAAAATAAATTAAATGTTCATATCTCATTTCAGTGGCCTCGAAATGGAGAAATTTTGACCCAAGGATCGTTTATGTCGAAATTAAATTATCCAATCATATTTGTAGAATTGTAAAGCTAATTTTATACTATTAATTTTACCTTTAATTACATGATTTACCTTTTTATCGTATTAAAAAATTACAAATATAACTATTCAAAATGACCTAATAGGAAACACTATTTTTTACATAATTTTGACCTACTAATTCTATATATTGATTCCACATATAAAAATTAAAAACATAGAAGATGAAATAATTAATTTTAAATTATCCTCACTATCGGAAAGAGAAGAGAGTTTTTACAAGTTAAAACATTACAAAAGATTGAAATGGTTTTTACATCAAAATTCATGGTAACATTATTACCAATGACCAACATTATATTAACTGATAAAAATGTATTCTATATTTACATTCAAATTAATAAATAATAAAATTTATACAGTAAAATTATTTATATGAAAAATAAATTCAATTAAAAAGTAATATATTATTACTATTCATCAACTCTTAAAATGTTACAGAAAAATATTAAAATATCATTCAAAGTATATATTTATATACTTATTCTAAAGAAAAATTTTATTTTGTGATATATAATATATAAAAGTTTAAATAACTATGTCTAAAATGGGTGTGCCATCAAAATGTGGAAAAACTAAATTTTTTTAAAATACTTAATTTTTATGAAAAAAGGAATTTTCTATTCTACCATTTTAATAAAACATATAAAATGAATTTTGAACATTATATTTCATATAATAAATATATAATAAATTTATAATATCCATCAAGAGATAAATTATTATTTCATAAACTCCCTTATTTTCATTTAAATAGTTTTTCAGAAGAATGTTAATATTATTTATACACTCCATTATAATGAAAAACATATAAGGTAACATAATAATATTTATTTGATAACTTAAAAATGTCCATGCTTGAAATTAATTCTATCAAAACAACTATATATTTTTTAGAACACAAGAGAATCATAATTTTCTGTATACCATAAGCTATGTCAGTTTTGGGTATAGCACAAGCTTATATTGATATAGCATAAAACACAAGAAATCAATGATGTAAATAAAATCCATCTAATAAAAATATGTTTTTCTTACATATTTCCCCTTATATTATTACATTTTTAATTCCCCAATAATCCAATTCCTCTTCCTTGATCCTATATTCATAGGAAATCTTCTTAATACCTCAAACTTAGATAAATCTTCTATGGAAAATGCAATGATTTCTATGAGTGTACTCATTTTTCCTCACTTCTTTCCTCAGAGTATTATATTTAAAAAATATAATTTTCTATCTACTCTATAGTGACATCATAATTACTTGTACATGATATTTTATGATGTTATGATAGTTACTATTTACTAACTTCCCCCATTTCTATTATGAAAAATGGAACAATCATTCATGTGGTGTGTATACTAACATATATAAAAAGAAACGAATTAATATTTTCTCAACACTATATACCATCAATAATTATAAATGGTGAAATTTAAGAATAAATTTGGCATCCAGAATAAATTTTTTTGTTATCATGGTTCATATTATTATCATTTTATTTTCATAAAATTATATTATGAGTGAAAATGTTAACTGTTCATAACACAGGCTACCACTTCCACAAAGTAATGTATCTATTTTTTCATCTAGTTTAATTATAATTTATTAAACAACATAAAATATAATTCAACCATGGCCAATTATTTAAATAATATCACTATGATTATGCAATAATTATTTTATTCAAAAATAAACATCTCACATTACCATAATCAACCATTAACTATTGGATGTTCATGTTTGGGTCGATCGTACCACCTACATAAAAATGATATAATATATATCATAAATTTATATGAGTATATAATTAATTAAAATAAATTATATAAATATGTAAATAATTATTTTATCATTTTTTAGTAGTTAAATTAACATTTTACACATTTTTTTATATGCCAATATCTGTTTGTTAACAAATATTGAAACATGATCATATCCAATTAAAACATTATGCATAATAAATTTCGATAAAATAAAATTTTAAATTTATAAATAAATATAAAAGATCAATTTTGATAGATTTTTATTTTTATTTTTGAGTGATTTCATTTTTGATAAGAATGAAGAAAAGTAATACTATTATGAACCATGTACATAATGATCATGATTACTCACAAAATATATTGAAAACAAGAAATAACAATGTAATATAAATGTAGAGAATATCTATAAATTATTTTCATAAAATAATATAGAATTAAATATGTTTAAAATATAGGATTTGGATAGTTATTTATGTAATACTAGAGATTCGAGCACTTTAGTGGAATTCAAGAATTATAGAAAATGTTTCAATTATCAAAATTATCACATCTTGAGTCATATTTCTTATTATAAACCACTATTTTATTGGATTAGTATATATAAATTTTAATGAATGTATATTAGCATAAATATTTAATTAATTATAAATTAAAAACCATATTAGAGTCTCTTTTAAGTGAAATTTTATTCAAATATTCCAATGTTGAAAAGTTTTTTCATTAAAATGTTACTCAAACCATATGTTCATAGTTTAATATCTTGTTTTCAAAATAATATTTCATTAATATATATTAAATCTATGTATTTTTCTCATTTCTAAACCACCACATAGTTTTAATTATATATTTATTAGTATTTACATGTACAATGAAAATTTTATTTCTTCTTGTCACGTATTTTACCAAATGGTATTCATGTAAGTGAAACTGAGCCCATATCATTATCATGGACTAACAAATCCATTTTTCTATGCATGTATTCATCATATGATATAGATTATTTCACTCTATATACCTCAATTATTGACTAATATCATTTTTTACAACATGAACTTCATTAAAAAAATTATAAAATTATTTTCTTCATCTATATTATTTTTATGAAAGCGTGAAAATATTCCCTTTTAAAAAATCATGTGACAGAATCATTCAAAAAAATTTCCATTTTATATCTAATATTATCTCAAACATTTAATAGATTCCATGTTAAATTATTTCACTACATGTTCTATAAAATATTTCTTTAAAATTTTTGAAAAGATTATTGAAATTTTATATATCCAAACTTATTTATTATAAAATAACTGAATATACTCTTTTCATCTAAATCATTTCCTTTTAATATATATTATAATTTAGTAATGAAATTATCCATATTATACCATCTACCATTTATATATGGAGGATTATATTTTATCCATCTCTTTTGGTAGAATGACCCATTTCTATAATTTTCTTCCCAAATTGTTTTTGGTGAATTAGAATACTTTTTCTTACAGTGAAATTATTATTGGAATAAATAATTTTTTATTCATTCTATTAAAGGTAAAAATTTTATATTACATATATTTATTGGATTTTGTAATTATTTTATTAACCATAGACCCCTTAAATTTACAATGTAATGAGTACATTCATTATTTTCATTATGGAAGGGTATTTGCATATAAATTTATTGAATATATATGGATTCCCAATTGTTTACCATGGTTTCAAATATTATAATTATTAATTGTTTGTTTATGTTATTCTATTTTAAAGGAATTTAAAATCTATTTTCATAATATGGGTTTGTTGTTTTATAAATAGTAAATGATTTTTTTAACTGTTTTGTAAATGATGTTATATTTTCAAGAGTTTATTATGATGTGATATATGAATTATTTTCATGTGTATCTAATGAGTATAGATGATGATAGGTGGGGACCAATTTTAATGAATAGGTTATAAATTAGTTTCTAATGATACCTGATTACATGGGAAAAACTATGGTGTATCACAAACATGGGTGCAAGTATGTGACTCATAATGGTGATGTATATACAGGTACAATTATGTTGTCTCATAAGTACTGAAGAATGTGTTTGAGTGATGAAGGTGATTTTTCTTGTAAAAGTGTCGGTTCTATATTTTAAATATGTCAGATTTTATAATTAATCTCATTTTAATGTCATACACTCATGGATCATGTTTATTGAATAATGTTTACACACTCTTTCGATTCATGTTTTATAATATAATTAACAAGTTTCCATGATTAATGATGCATTATTTAATGGGTATAAGATTCAAAAATATATTGACTGTACTTGTATTCAAGTATTATTATCACTATTCTAATTCATTTTTTATTTAATATGTATTTTTTTAATATGATCTCATTATTTTATTATTCATCCATTTTCTATTTTTATGATGATGATTATAACTTATATGAAGTCAATAAGGAATCCAATTTGGAAAAAAATATAGATAAATTTTCATAAGAATTATAAGACATGTTTTCTATGTTATTAGTCCTCCAGGACCATAATCCTTTGGTTCACTATTTTTGGAATCAATTTGTGATATTGAATGAACATTTAGGTAAAATAATGAAATAAATCTTTTTATTTAGTTTGGATCACAATAATCCAAACCCTCTCTGCATTTTTCAATGTGAAGGTGATTTTTCTCCCTCCAACACAAAAATCCTAAATTATGACAAAAATGATCAGATACTACTCTAAAGGACAATGATATGATCCCAGTTAGAAGGCATATTTCACTACCTAATTTTTTATTGGTTCACTAAGATAAGAATTTCAACATATAACATGGAACTTTAAGGCTCTATAAACATATAGTAGAGCCCTCATCATACCAAAAATCCCTAAAGAACTCTACTAATGGATAATTCAATGAACTTTATGGTGAGAATTCAACCCTATAGTTTTTTTGAATATCAATAGAAAGAAATGAGGTTCTATAAAAGGTAGGTCAAGAAGCTAATAGTAAATAATAAAGTCATCATTGTTTCCCATTATATCATTTAAATTTCTCCAATTAGTATATAGGGAATTCTTAAAAAGGACTGTGTGTTTCCCAGAAATGAAATTTAAGTAAAAATTAACAATAAATGAATTATTTAGTTCACATGGGTTATATTAGATAATTGAATAATGAATCTAGTTATTTTGTAATCATATTATTAATAAATGGATATTTTTATTGAACTCCCCTTATTGTGAAAGATAAAGGTTTCCATATAGTTCACCTAAATAACCCATTCTCCAAATGCCTTTATAGAAGGTTATGGATTATTTTAATCTAAAAAAAGAGTGAAATGTCATTAATCAAACAGATATAAATCCCATGAGAGGAAAAATTACAAGTGTCATGGGAATATCTTCTCTTATTTTCATTGTATTAGTAACATTATATGATCTAAACCATTTAGAATAAGAATTTCATTCCAACAAGAATATAAAAAATTCACCAACATTATCATTAATATGAAAATATACCCTATATAATTTCTAATATCTCAATATTCCCATAATTATTTCACATTTGATCATATAGTGAGAAAGTGAATAAGAAAAAAAATCAGATATTCCCCTCCAACATTTAAGAAAGTAATCCATCGACAATAGACAAGCTAAAAAACAATTAATCTAGGTATAGAGGTTGTTTTAAACCCAATGTTGTTTATTTGATCTATAAAACTTATAACTAATTTGAATACATATATTTTAGGAAAATAAATCAAGTTTTTATCTCATAGAACTATACTATAAGGCTAAAATTGGATCCTAATGTGGATAATCAGTAGTTAAGGTTTTTTAAAATTAATTTCTTATAAACCATTATTGAGTAGAATAAATCAAAAAAATTAATCCAAATTATAATATTACTATTATAATCTCATCAAATAACAAATTATTCCTGAAGTTATACAAAATAATTGGATAACCAATATCATCCCCAATTAAGAACAATAACAAATAAATTCATATTATCCTTCAACATCATGTGTCTTGTAGGATTGTTTTCAAAGGAATATTTTCAAATAACAATCACATAAATAATGATCAATGAAATATCCTTCTTCTAGACTAGTTCTATGTAGGATTAAAATGCAGGCCATAAAATTATTTTTATGGCCCCCAAGGTGAGGTGTTCACCTCTTTAAAGGATGACCAAGGGATATATTGAAACTACAGAGTGCCATTTTTATTAAATAATGATGATTTCGTGTATTAAAATTCCATTAATTATATATTCAAGACTCTTTGGGGGGGGAATATCAGGATTTTTTACTTTCCTAATCTAGTGTTCAAGTATCAATAACACTATCATCAGGTATCCAATCATGAAAAATATTTTTAAAACATTTTGAAACAAAACTAGAGATTGATCCATGTGAAATTATATTTTAGGGTAAAATCAAGGAAATTACTCAATTATATGGTATTCTATCATGATAATAAAGTTGACCACATTATGAAAAATGAAATTCATGATATTACAACTCCCCATAATATATTGTTTTTAAGAGGCCATATAGTCCATCTCAGCAGCATAATTTGTTTCATATACAATATTTATAGAATATTCGTACCCTTCATAATATAAATATTAAATGTAGTAAAAATTTACTGTGGTGATTTTTTATTGGTATTTTGACACTACAAGAAATTATTTCTTAGATACACCATTATTGATACTGCTTGTGGAATGTAAGCCACTCATCCTCTATGTGGAAACTATAGAGAGATCACTCTTTGAATTACAAACTCAAAAGATTTATGTGGTAATGTAGAATATCATATATTTTATAAGAATAAAAATAATTTAATTTTAGAGATTGTAATCTAATAAAAAAATCATTTAATTGATCTTCATAGTACTGAATCTAACACACTATTTATTTGAACACGATTCCTATCTTATTTTTCATGTTGACCAGTATAATTATATCATTAGTCTTGTAATGTCAACTAGGAAACTAGTGTTATATTAGTTATTTATAAGAATTTTTTATATGAAATTCATGTAACAAAAGGTTGTAATTGGTCAATCATTATAATATTACCTCCCAGAGAGCCCTATAATAAAAAATTATTTATTCTACATGAATGTACCTAATAAAGGAAACCTATCTGTTAATGAATACTCAAAATCATGGGTTATGAAATTTAATAGTTCCACTAGAATCCCAAAAAGATATTTATAGAAACTGAAATCATATAGACGATATTTGGAGGATTTTATTCATCTCCCTATTCAAAGGAGTTATACCATAAACCATCCCACGTTCAACGAGTGGCACCAATAATGGAGAAACATTTCACTTATTACATGCCCATATATGGCTCTATATATTCCAGAGGCCTAATTTAATGTTATGGGAGACCCATATTTGCTAATAATGAAAATAAATTATGAGTAGAAAATTAATATTGAAGAGTTAATTTCATTCAGAACCAACCATTCCTCATGTAAAAAATTTATTGAACATCCATGTATCTTCACAAAATAATGAATCTATGCCACTAGAATATCCAAAATAGAATTAGTTAATATTTTACATTATACTATATAATTAAATCTTTCCATTAATTAGAATATTATAATAATTAAATCAATGAGTTCAACACCACCCTTCATCAAGTAAGGACAACACCCTCACTAGATTATTTTATACATGGATCTATGATTTCAATAATATACTACATATAAAATATAATTCAACCATTATATTTGACCAATAATATATATATAATACCAGGTAATAAACTATTTCCTATATAATGACCAAAAAATTCAAAAATAACTCTATAAATGATGTTTTCATGGATCCGTCTTTTGATTAATAATATGGGGAGACACTAGTTGAGTTGATAAAAACCCATAATTGGGATTGTAGTGCTCACCAATCATGAGTAAATATTATGAAAACCCAAAACATGAATACCTATATTAAATTTTATAAAAATAATCATTAAATTTATATCTTTGATAATAGTAATCATGACCCATCTATAGTCACAATAAATAAAACATCATAAAAATATTGAATCACTTACATATCTAATAAACATTTAGGTAAAGTGTTTTAGATAATTAGGATTAGCTATTACATAACAATACCCATGACGTCAGGAGATCATTTTCTCAAGATTCCCAACTATTTTCTTATCATTAGAATTTTATAATTAGAATTTTATAAAATAATACGTAATTTTTCATACATGAAACACTTTTATAATAAATTCAGTTAATAACGATCTTCGTAACCTGGTAAAATGGAAAACATAAGAACAGTGAACTCAAATGATTATTGAGTGTATACATAAGAAATAAAAATCATATTTATTAAGTGAATATAATATAAAAATAAGGTTATTCTGACTTAATCAAAGGTCATGATCATGAGAATTGTGAATTTATACCACTAAAAATATAGATCATAAACCATGGGAAACATAATAATTATTTAAAATAAAAATATATATATATATAACTAAAAATTTATGATTGATCAAAAAACAATACTTGATTGAATGATCAATTAGAACTCATATGAAAAAAAAGAAAAACTATATAATCGTATCATAATATCAAATATTCAACAAGGAATAACCTAACATGATAATATTTATATCAATTTAGAGTAACATATAACCGATAACTTTCTTAACTCTAGGCACAACATATAATTAGTTAAAAACATATTCTCCAAAGATTTTCATAACCCTGTCATCTCTTATTAGTAACAACTATCTATTTAACTCTTTCTCATTAACCAATTCATTAGAGGGCTATAATGGACCTACCAATCATATATCAGAAATAATGACTTTATGATTTCTGTTAACTCCATTATCTCACATTCAATAATATTTCTATGTACCATTTAATGAAACAAAAAAATGGATTAATTAATTTCATCAATGTTATCCTAGTATGAAGTACCCCTAGAAAAGAAAAGGGAATCATGAAGATATCTTTAAAACATTTTCATAAACGCATAAAATAAAAGAATTGAAGGATACCATTCTATGAAAATCTATAAATTTCATGTATACAAATGTTATATTTTATATTTATTTTCTAATAACCCATTAATGATTTATCCCATAATCATTAAACATGTTATTTCTTTTATTAAATTAATATATTTAATTTATTAATTAGTTATGTGCACATCCAGTGTTTTGACGATGTTTGGTTCGTAATTGAAAAATGATTTTAACAAGTTGATTGTTGTCAAATGTATCATTGTAACATCACATAACGAATACTAAAAATTACATAATCATCACATTAATATAGAAAAAAAAATTATAGTAATCCATTATTTGTGGGGATTGATAGAAAATATCATCTCTTTATTGTGGTGTTGTTCCCAAAATATACTTAAGTGACATTATAATTTTTACATATGTGGTAATGTAAGAAGGTATTTAATGTATTATATTTAAATATTGATGATTATTTCACTAATAAATTATATATTTATTAAATCCTTTATAACAATATTCCTTATGAAGTTTATATGAAAAACATTTTATATCGGTTCATGGAGGTGGCAGTCCTCAAATACTCGTATGAGAAGATTTCATTCTACATTGGATAGATAAGGAGATGAATATGGTTTTGAAATTAACATAATATCCTATTATTATAGTTAATATAATTATTTTAAAATATTGGAATTTGTGTGTAGAAATATAAGAAGTAAAAAATATGTAAAATAGGATATATAATTTAAAATGAATATCTCCTATTTGTGTGACCACCTTTGGTTTTCTTCTTATGAACCATATGGATGGTGTTTTGAAGATACCATAAGAAATATAATATTTATAAAGATATTTTTAAGATAATTTTTTAGCATTTTGTTGATTTAAATGGCTCATGTTGGCATAAACAGATCAATATTTGTGGAATCCCCTTATAGTGAAGCAAATGACATACTTGGATTTACTTTACATATTAAAATATAATCAATTATTTTTCATATAAATGTGGAAGAAAGATGAAATAATTTTGTAAATAAAATTTTTTATGGTTTCAATCAATTAAAAATAATGTTTTTATATTTTTATGTGGCATTTGAATTTCTGTATCTTCGTTGAACACATTTATTAATCATTTTTTACCTTAACTATGTTATATAAATTTTACAGACAATTGGGTTATAAATTTTCATACATGTTAATATTTGAATCAAAATGAACATATAATGAAATTTTAAAGCATAACAAATACACGCAGTCCTATTTTATATTGTACATTATTTTTAAATCATTTAATAAAATGTCATAAAACATAAAATACTATTAAAATCAGTTTAACCAATATTCACATATTTTTAATTTAATGGAATCCATAATGAAATGGAAAAAAATATAAAATACTTCACTATAAATTAAAAAATATTACTACTCATAAAATTTGAATGACACCTTAACCAATCTAAAAAAATATTACATTTTATGTGTTCAAATTCATTTACTTCTATTTTTCTACTACATGCCCAAACATTGTGTCAACATTGTGTATGACTTTAAGGTAATTATATCATCAATAATAATTAAATATATATATATACACAATATATATAAACAAATGACTAAAGGTCAAATTAACATTTATATTCATTCATAACATCTACATATACCTTTATAAACATCAATGTGAAATTTAAAACAATAGAGTGGAATTTTAGAATTTTTATTTACATTAAATAATATAATAGTATTTCTCAAAAACAAATTGTACCATAATTACGTATCACACAATATATAAATGGAGTTTTGAAAAAAAACATAATAAAAATAATTTAATGGTTACATATATATATGTGTGTGTGTGTGTAATGATTTATCACATTATTTTTTACCTTAATTAACATATTTATACTTATTGAGGTGAAAAATATTTATAATGGATACTATTCATACTGAATCAAAATAAATTTTACATATTTACCAAATTTGAACCACTTTATTCCAAATACTAATTCATTTTTTCAATATTCAATTTATATAATAGGAATAAATCATTTTCTTATATAAAATCATTTAACACAACAAAACAAAATTTGAAAAATGTGTTTTATTCCCAAATATGATCATATAAAAAATCACCTATAATGATGATTTAAATTAAATTAATTATATTTTTTATAAATAAAATTTACATTTGTAAATTTATGATAAAATTTCTCAAATAAGGGTACATTTCAATGAAATTGAAATATTATTCTACAAAATTATTATTTTTCAATATTCACTAGAAAATAAGCCATTAAAAAAACATCACCATATGATTTTGTTTATATGAAGATGTCAAAAATTATTTCCATTTTATCATATAAAGTATTTAATTGTATAAGAAATTAAATATAATATTTTATTAAAAAATAATTAATCAAATTTTTGGATAAAATGTATTTTTATGGAAGAAAATGAAATTATTTAAAATTTTGTAAGTGTATCCTAAAAAATAATAACTAAAATTTTATTAATTAAGATATATATATAATGATTCATATACTCTAATTTATATCTTATAGTTCAAAAATTCTGTCATAATTTTTATATTAATATAATAACCTTTCATTGTTTATTTAATCTTAGTTTTGTGTCTCATATATGTTATAAAACATTAAATTATTTTATTATAATAGTGTATTATATTCCCCCAATCATTAATAAATTACAACATTGAAATTTTAACAAGATCTGGTAAATCTAGAGTTTATCATTTTAAAATACCTTTTTTGAAAAACCACATTGTAAAAAGGGTTAATTAAACATACATTTTAATGGTGTAATTTGGAAATATGATGTTAATATAAAAAACACAAAAATAGGTTTCATAATTGAAAAAAATAGTAGTATGTGAAAATAAATAACATTATGGAAAAATAAATCTCTAAATAATTATCGATATTGATAGAGAACATTGATCATTGGAATATGAATGATCATGATAAAATCAATGACCACAAATGTATAAACCAAAGAGGTGGAAAAAAGGATATCAATTCATTAAAAATAATGTTAATATTATAAAATTTTTGATTCTGTATATTTTACATAGAGACTAGGAAATATATTTCCATCTATAAAAGAAACATAAGGAAATACAATTACTATAATTTATTCAAATTAATAAATTCAATTTCATCTTTTGGTTACATAGTTGAATCGGCTTCCACCTTTATATCATCTTTTATTCAGAATTACAATAATGAGTATTTAATGTCAAGAAAACGATTACCAACTAATGATTGAGAATAAGGTATATAAAAGGATGAAAATATTTATTTATTTTAATTACTAAAAAAATGTATATAATAATGATTTATAAAGAACTATAATGATAAAAACATCACATAAAGAGATAATGCACTAATCTCAATAAATAAACAATAATTTCAACAGTTTAAATAAAATACCTAAACTAATAATTATCCAAAATACACCCAAGAACATCAATATGAACATATTAACTATATTGGTTATCTTATAACACTCCCACATACTTACCCACAATATAATATAATTCATTAAAAATTACCATCCTTGTAAAATCACATAATTTATCTAACTGTAACTTGTACATCAACCTAAAAAACATCACTCAAAAGAAAATTATTTCCTTTAAATACGATTACATAATTAATAAAAGAGGTTTTATACCATTGAACATAAAATCAATAAAAATACATCCACTAACCTGAATGAATCCTAATTTCTAATTAAACTTATCCCAGTTATAGTTCCATCTATAATAGTATAAAGTCATCACTTCGAGTTCATGTGATAAAAACATAATATTTACAATTATGGATTTGATACTAATAATCAAGACCAAATTTTTCTATTATAAAACATAAAAAATAATTGTTAAATATTATATAACTTACATACTAAAGAAAATTTTAGTTTCTAATTTTTTATAAAATTAAGATAAACTCCTATATAATATTAACCATGTCTCTATGAGATCATTTCAGCCCTATTCCCCACTTTTATTCTTTCACATTAAATCATATAAATGTCCCAAAAAAATATTTACACATTAAAATTTTCAATTTATAAAACATTTAACATTAGTCCTTAAAGCATATGGAAGTGTAAAACATAGAAATACAGATCTAAAACACTTTTTATGTGTAAATATAATAATTAACGATTGAAATCCATCATTGAGTATAAGATGAGCATAAGGGTATGGTGAAATAAAAAAAGGGTAAGAGAAAAACATATGATAATTTGTACCCATAAAAACCCAGATCATGGTTATATAAGTAAAAAATATTATCATGGTTATATAAGTAAAAAATATTCTAAAATGTGTAAATAGTTATTGATCAAAGGAACCAATAGAATATATAACAGTAATTGATAAAAAAATGAAGCTATATTGGAAAATCAAGAACTAATAATGGAATCACTTAACAGGGTAATTATGATATCTCTTAGGAATATCCTAAAACATATAAACTCCATCATCTCAGATGAGAAAACTAAAATCACTTAACTCCATCACCTATTTGGAGTAATATATCAATTTCATCTCTCAAGAGAGTATTTCATTTAGTTAAATCCATCATATTACCTAATTAATATGAGAATTATAAAAGAACCCCATTATATATTGGACAAGGTACCATGAGGATTTTGGTTCACAACTCAATCCCATGTTTATTAACAATTTTCAGGTACTGTATAACGAAACAAAACACAATTTCATCAAAACGTTTGTAAAATTATTTTCCAATGAAAAAGAAATAGGTTAACTTATAATCTTTTTAAAACATCATCATATAATATTTTGGATAAAAATAATATAATATTATATTTTAATAACCCCATCAGGTATTTTGACAAATATGAAAATAACATTAAACTAACATTTATAATGTTTCTTGAATGATATGGGAGGAGGAAATTTTCTTTTTAATTCTTTATAAACTAAATATTTATAAAATATTGTAAAATTTATTTTATTTGAAAAATAACTAGGGTAACATATAAATGATTGTCAAATAATATAATGTTATAGGAGGTAGAAAATTAATTCATGTTGTTAATGTTAAAAATAAACATTCATTCTAAGATTTTGTAAACATAGAAAAACGTATCCTTGGTGAGAAGATTTAGATATTTACATTTAAAAGTATGAAAAAAAGAGAAATATCATGTAAATAAATTCAAGAAATAATTTATGTTTATAAAATAAAATCATTAAAATATGATTATAAATTTAGAGTCAGATTTTTGATAAAATATATTTAATCAATAAAATTATTTTTCTAAAATAAAACTTTTTGAGACCATTTATAACTAAAAACATTGAATGAATCCAAATAAAAAGAACCATAAAATTACATGTGTATGAAAATATTCATGATCTTATATTTTTAATGTTTTTATATATACAATATAAATTAATATATGTTCATAAATTATATCATGTCTAAAAGGATTGTTTGACATAAAAAATAATTGCTACTCAATGTAATGAATGAATCAAAAATCCATTGAGTAAAGGAACATAACATGTTACAACCTAAACTATTATAATTAAAAATCCGTATGAAATTTTTTTAAATGTATTTTTTTTGTAATAAGTTATAGAAAACACATTATCTTATTTAGTTTGATCACATACTATCAGATTTAATTTACCATTAAGAATCATTGTCATTGGTAACATTGGTGATGGATAGTGATTGTATGATTAATATAAATATAGAGTTTTGATAAATTCAATTTACAAAAAAAAAAGAAGTGATATCCACAACCAATTAGATTATACCCTATCAAGCCCATTTATGATTGTTTCTAAGGGATACAGCATCAATTGTATATTACCATGATGAATCCCATGTTGAGATCCAATAATAAAAGAATGAGTTAAATCATTTGTGGTTTCAATTTTATTTCATCGAGATCACATCCCAAACCATGTTTTCAAATGCATCACATGATGTTCACACTTTCACACACCTTACCCATATAAAAATTACATGTTTATTAAAGGGATATGTATCAAAACCCAGGAAATATTTGTTTTTACATTATATATTAATGAATAAGAAATATATTTTCATCCCAATATTATTATTTTATATTTTTTTAATTTGGATTAATAAATCACAATTATTATTTTTGGATATTTTTTGTATTCATTTATGGAGATTATTTTTATGAATTACTGGATTTTTAATTAAATAATATTTTAATAAAGTATTATTATTAAATATTTTTTTTTAAATATAAATTATCATATAATTATTATGATGTTAAATGTTTTTTATAATGGTTCAAAAACTGTTAATGTCTAAAAACCAATCATTTCCTAATAAATATCGATTTTATTTAAAAATAGGAAATTGAAATATTTTGAAAATTATCTATCTAAAATATAAATTTATTTAATCGTAACATTATGATTTCCTAATGTATAATTTTTCATAATTTTTTTAAAGACTCGAATTTTGGGGAAAAATTTATATACAATAAAAATATAATTAATATATTATTACAACATAATAACCCAAAAAGGATGTAATAAATACTATAAATGGAATCTATGACCAAATATATTATTTCTTTTAAATTAATTTTGTTTTTTTATTATATTTATTTTATATATCTGTTATGAATCCTCCGAAATATATAATATATTTTATAATTTTTAAATAATTTTTTAAGAGTGTGAATAACATCCCCATAATCGAGGTAATTATTTTATTATGTTAATCCATTTTACATTTAATATAAAATGAACCACACTAAATTTTCTGAAACAATGGGCACAAACCAATATATGGATTGTGTTTTTTTATTTTATTATGTAGATTCCAAGACCATAATAATAAAAAAATCCCTCTCTTTCCTTATATAAATTCCCCAAATATCCCATATAACTTCACTCAAAATCTTGTTATAAAGTCTATACACCTCCCCTAATCTCTATTTTTCATTTTAAGGGTCTACCAATCTCTTAAGATTCCCCTCCCACAAATTTGGAGTCACACACTTATGTAAGGGATTTCTCTCTTCTCATTTCCATTCATTCACTTATTTTGAGTTGTGTATATTAAATTCCATTTTATTACATTTGAATATATTATTAGAAATTCACATTACTATAAATATAATGTATTAATAATGAGATCCCACTTTCACACTCATTAAGCCTCTTTTGGTCCTTTATATTATATGTTACCATGGGAAAATTTTATAAGGCTTTATTTCTTTATCCTCATTATTAAAGATTTTGTGTCCTATTCTTTTTATTTATAATTATATATTTTCCATGTAACTATTACATACCTTTTTATTCAAAAAAAATTTATATACCTATTTCTCTCCCATCAGCCAATTTTATTATTTTTTTAAAAGAACTCATAATACTGTAGATATTTAACTGTGATTTTCCCTGCCAAAACAATTGTGTAGGGAAAACCACTCCAATTTACTGTAATGGATATTAAAATTTATGCCCTAATACTTATTTTACAAGTTACATACATGTATTTATTCCAAAATATTTAATTTTGGAATAAAATATGATGTTTAATGAATCTATGTTGTATGATCTATGTGGCGTACATAAACAAGATAATGAAAGAAATAAGAAGGGTGTACCTGGAATTATACAAAACTCCTATGAATTGGGAAATGTTTATTATAATAATAAGACATTATGGGATAGGGAGTATTCATGATTCCATTATGGGATATTTTCTACCATGATGTATTGGGGAACTAGACATGATATATATTTGCAATTCATTATTTTAAATTGCTGCCACATTTCCTATATTAAGATTATTATGCTATATAATTTTTTTGTTTTCATGTTTATGATTCGTAAACTATATGATTCCCATTTATATTCCTATTTAATAACATGTATTGCCTTATTATATCATTATTCCCTTATTGGTATTCATATCTCACCCATTTTTTATGTTTGTACCTAGGCAATCTCGTACAGTTTTAAAAGTCAAGGAATTTTAGTATCATGTCAAGAACAGTTTTAACAATGTTGTTATATCCCATGTTCAAGATATTATGTTTTGTAATTAATTCAAAACTACAATAAATTTATCGATATTCTTGATCTTATTATGTTTTCAATAATGTAATAAGTCATATATAATTTTAAAACAAAGAACATGTCTGTTATAATTGGTATAAATAGAAATGATTAGTTATTTTTTGGATTAGGATTATAAAACACTAGAAAATTTAATAGGGAGAATACTATGTATAATAAAACATCCCATAATTCTTATATTTATAGATTATTATTTCTATTAAAAAATAAATAACTCTATGGATGCGAAATGTGCACAAAGTTATTTCATAAGTGTACATGTACCAACTTTGACAAGGTGTGACGGGCTAGACTCGGTGTAACCTGATACATGATAAAATACCTTGTTGGGCACCTGGCTAGAAAATACTAGGGGATATGCTTTAAGAATTTTACAAGATCATTAAAAACCATTATTACAGAAAAAAAAACCCCATAAGAATATATGTTAGGAAATATATCCAGGTTAAATTCGATTAAAGACTTGAAATTCATCGGTTAAAGAAATAAATGTAATATATTAGTCATTTATAGAATATCATTGTATTCCTATTTATGTGTTTAATATTATTAAATTACTAAACCATAATTTAACCATTATTCTACCAAATATTTGAATATTGATGGTATCCGATAAAAAATAAATGAGTATAGGATTAAGATAGATACCGCAATGAGAAGCATAACCCGATAGGAGAAGAAAGAAAAAAAATAATGATACTCTCTCAGATGACTAAGGTACATAACATAAAAGTCGATCATGAGATGTCTACGAATCCCCCTAGGATAGAACAAGCTGTGATTGATACATTAATGTGATAAGGGCCTTCGACTTTAAATGGATCATCTAATCCTTTAATCATGGAACTAGGTTCCAAATCTATTGATAATATCTTCCCCATCATTCAATGTTTCTAACAAGATAATTTTATACTCAGTGTATATCATATGGGTGGAGAAGTTGATAAATCATAGAAATTTTTCAATAATACCAAGCTTGAGAAATATATTTAGGTTGTAGAGTGAAAGGAATTCAAGGATAATAAATTAGATAAATATTTTCTTTACACTATCCATCATAAATTGAAAAGATATATCCTTTAACTTTAGAAACAATGATGAATCTATTAAGGAATATAAAGGAAACATCACAATCACTTTGTGATATGCCTTTGGATTTTTAATTACCCCCGAATTTGAGTTTGAATGCTTCTTCAGTGGGAATGTACATAGTCTATGAAAATCCTTGTCGATCTGAGATAGTTAAAAGTATGAGGAAATTTTATGACATACACTAAAATTTTAAATAGAGATTGGTGAATCAAAATGGTATCATAGAAATATGATGTGAAAATTGGAGTTTCATTATTGTTTTCTAATCTATAAATCAAATGGTGGAAAAAATATCAGCATCCCACTTGACAATGGTGCGGAAAAAATATCCCATAAAATTACATAAAATGAGAAATGAAATGACTTTTTTGTGTGATAGAAGGTCACCTAACTATTGATTTCTGATAATAGAAAACCACTAATGAAATATTGGAATGGAATGCACTTGTCAAGCCTCAATACATTTTTCATTTCTTTTACATCATGGATCTATCGCACATTGCAAATCAGTGCACTATGTGAAGGGTTTTCAAAGACAACCAATAACCTTCATGTCACAAGGGAGAGATTTTTTCTATCAAAACCGGTGAGGTGGAGTGCAAAAAATAAGTGGTGAAATGTGTGATAGTTATTCATTTATTAATATAAAATGTACATTTTGAATATGGTACAACACATTCCTTCGTATCATGAATGTTTAATATGACTATTATAATACCACCACAAAGCATGGAAGTAGAGAAGTATGTGGAAAAAATTAATTGGAAAATTATTGGATAAAAAGTATTCAACTCATCCACAATAATAATTTATGGGCTGAATATCCCAGAAAAACCTTTCATAATACCATTGGTGGAATTTGATACAATTAAGGGAATGTATTATCTTTCCCAATATATATCCCAAGTAAATCTTTGTGAGAAGGAAATTAATAAAAATATTTATTATAGACCCTTGAATCTGTAAATATTCAATGAGGAGTAAAAATATTTTTTAGACATAATATGTTAATAATAGATATTGTTTCCCTATTGGGAAACATATCTAGGTCAAATGATTTAGTCTCAAGAAAATATCAACCTCAAATATATACCCATTGTGAGGTAATAAAATGATGTGTTTCCCATGGAATTTAATAGCCTTCCTCATAGACAAAATGTGGAATTTTAAATCGAGCATATACCAGTGGTGTTTCCATTATCCAATAATTTATATAGATTGAATGTTTTGGAATGTCAGGAGTGGGAGAATCAACTACAGAAGAATTTGGCCAAATTGTTCATATGTCCATGTGCTTCACCCTGGGGTACACTGATCCTCGTCATCAAGAAGAAGGATATATCAATTCACCATTTCATTTATTATCATAATATCAACAATATCATGATAAAGAACAATTATCCACTTTAATGTATTTGTGTATTGATAAATAAACTATATAGAGCACAATACAACTCCAAGGTGGATCTCTGGTCAAGCTATTACCATATAAGGGTGAATAATGAGAAGATCCCAAAGAATTCGTTTTTACATGGCATGAGAACCTTGATTTCATTGTAATTACATTAGAAAAAACCAATGATCCAAAAATATTCTTGAATATGCTGAATAGAGTCTTTAGATATTACCTTGAAAAACATGTGGTAGTCTTTATAGATTATATTCTAATGTACTCCAAAAACAAGGAGGATCATGAGGATAATCGAAGTACTATTCAATTTTCCTTGAGAAGGGAGATACTTTTTTCCCAGTACATAAAATTTATTTTCTAGATGAAGGAAGTATCATTATTTAGGCATATTGTCACATTAAATTGGTTATATGTGGACCCTTCAAAGGTAGAATAAATTGAAGGATGGATAATGGAAAAATATGGGACAAATATCCATATCCTCCTTGGATTGATGGGTATTATCATTAGTTTGTGAGAAATTTACCACTATTTTCATTACCATAAATCGAGCTAACTTAGATGGATGTCAATTCTTCATGGAATTATGAGGGAAAGGATATAATCAAGAAACTAATGAGAAGGATTATCACATCTCATGTTCTTACACAACCTACTAGTAGAGAATACATCATAATATTCAGTGACACTTAAAAGAAGGTATTGGGATGTGTGTTAATGAATAATGAAAAATTCATAGATGATTCATCAATAATGATGAATTATAATGAATAAATCTACCCAATGCATGATCTATAGTTAGATGTAGTGAACTTTGATTTTAATATATGGTGAAATTTTCACTTTAGGGAGAAGTGTTAAATATATAAACATAAAAATGTAGTAAATATATATCCACACATAAATAACTAAATATGTGCTAATAAAGATGGTAAGAACTGATCTAGGACTATGACTACTCAATCCACTTCCATCCAACTTATGAAATAATGTGGAGGATTCTCTTTATAGAAAGGACCCCGAAATTCAACGATTGATAAGAATCTATAGTGATATGATATTCTTATATTTTTAAAGGATAGACATTGAAATCTTAAAGTAATGAACATTGTCAATCCTTTAACAAATTATTTCTAAAGAATTTTCTTATATAGAGGTTAAATGATCCTAAAAGAGAATTTTATAATTCAGAAGAATGTGGAATATATAATAAATGTAAATTCTCATAGTTCAATGTTAAGGGAGAACTAATTGTGTTATTTGGGTCATGACTACATTCAGTATAAAATCCTGTTATTAAGAAGAAATGGTTGGATGATGCACTTAGTTCAACTCTCTCAATTCACCCAGTATAGAAAAAGATGTATTGTGATCTCTGATATCACTATTGGTTGAAAAATATTAATAACAAGATCACTGAATATACATCAAAGTGAAAAGTATTTGAGAAATTGATGGATGAATGGTAGAAGTCCACGAGGATTATGAAACCATTATCCATACCAACATGGAAATGGGAAAACATCACCATGGATTTTTTCACCATAATTCCAAATAAATCACGTGGAAACAGTGATATATGGGTTTTTATGGATCACTCTTCAAAGACAACTCCTGTTAATGTAATTTTATAGTATTTCTCATGTGATCAATTTATTTGATATACCTCATAGAAGTATTAAGGCGACAATGTGTTCCACTATCAATTTTATCCAATAGATATCTGATGAATCATCTATAAGTTCTGGAAAAGTCCCCATAATGCTCTAAATACGGAGATGAACTTCATTATGGATTTCCATCCTCAAATTGATGGAAAATATAAGAATACTATTCATACACTAGAGAAATAGTTGGCAATATATTATATTGATTTCATAGGGGTATGGTACTGACCACTTACATTGATCGAGTTATCATTCAATAATAGTTTTTAATAATGCATTGAAATATCCCCCTATTAAGCCATTTATGGGAAGAGATACAGAACACTTTCATGCATGGATCAAGTTTGGGGAAAAAAATGGGTGTATTGTACTGATCACAAAAATGTTGGAAAAGGTTAAGACCATTCTGCTGCACATCAAGGATTCTCATAGTCGACATAAGAGTTGTGTTGAAAATCACCGACGATACCTATAGATTGAAGTTGGATAAATATTATTCCTATACATATCTCCATGGAAGAATGTGACGAGATCTGAGATTAATGAGGAGAATAGTTCAGGATGAATCTTCCCCATTGAGATCCACAATCACATTAGAGAGATGTCCTACCAACATGGACTCTCAACTAACAAATCTCAATTAGATGGTGCATTCAATGTTTCCCTTCAGACAAATTACATACCAAACCTCACATAAGTAATCAATAAATAGGAATTATCATTGGAAAATGATCTCCCCAATGATGATCTACGAGTCAATATCATAAATCATATATACAAGTTTCTGCAGAATATGACAATACACATTTTGAAATTGTAGTTGTGAAACCAAATGTTTGATGAAGAAATGTGGGAACCATTAGAGGTGATAAATAATGTATCCCTCACCAATTTTATCATGGGATAAAAATTCAAGGTAAATATTTCTGAAGGGTGGAATACTTTAATAACTGGAAATGTTATATATAAAATTCCCCTTGAAATTTATTTTAATGTATTATTATATAACATGGTTATAGAGAACCCATAAAATAATTTGTTTTTATTATATAATATCATATTTTAATGTCCATTAATCACCATTAGAATTAAAAATAGCAATTGGACACTGATCAAATTATTATTATAAGTATATTGTTTTGAAAAATACAATTAATACAAAAAAAAGAAGTTATGTCCTCAACTAGTTGGATCATTCCCTATAATAACCATTTACCAGAGCAAAAGAGGGAGAAATAATCTATTTTATTTTCCCTTCACAAGCACATGATGAGATATAACAACATGGGAATGACTGAAACACTCTGTTCGAGAAAATCAATCTCATCGAGATTACGTCCAAAACCATTTTAACTGAACCACCACATGAAAGTCCCACAATCACAAACCTTTCTCTAATGGTGTTTGCTAGTGTATTAAATTGATATGTATCAAGACCCCATAACTATGAATTTGTAAGTTATTTTATATAGAATAATGAATATATTTTTTTCATATTATTGATATATTATAAATGTGTTTTTATTTGGATTTAATAAAACTCAAATTTTATTATTTTTTGTTAATATTAAAATTAAATTAAAGATTTTTTGATGATTTAATTGAATTTATAAAAAAAATATTTTTAAAAAATATTATTTTTAAATAATTTTTATCAAATATAAATGATCATATAATTTATATATAGTCGAATGTGATTTCTATAGGGGTTCAAAAACTATTATTACTAATAGCCCATTTTTTCTGAATAAATGTCACATTTATTTTAAGAGTGTATAATATATTTATAAAAAACTTTAGTTAAAATTAATATTATTTTTGGAAATAGAATGTCTAAATTATCTAATGGTAATTTATTTATAATTTTTTGTGCAAATTTATCCTTAGTGTACAATTTATTACTATATAAATAGACTCTATGTATTATGACAACATAATGAAACAATTTTTTTTAAATAAATACTATAAAATGAATCCAATACTAAATATAAGTTTTTTTAATTAGAAATAATGTATTTTAATGTTTATTTTATTTATTTTAATTATCCATTATGGATTATCCTAAAATTATAGAATATTTTAATGTTTTAAATCATTTACATTAAACTGTGAATCACATCAATATTATAAATGGCGTTATTTAATTAAAATCAGAAACTGGACATATAAAATAATGGGTTCTTATCTCAATTTTTAACCCCATGGTCAAAAACTAATGTATGGTTTGTGGTTTTGGATATTATATTATATAGTTTCAAAAACATAATAGTAAAGAAATACCATTATTTTTCTATATAAAAACACCCAAGCTCAGATTCATCATTACTCAAACTTCTTGGAACACATTCATTCTCTTCCCTAAAAACTCTAGAGTCCTTCCAGTCCTCCTCCATGATTTCAAGAATCATTTCAGAAGAAGTTTCAATCACACACTCAAGTAATTTTTTTCTCTCTTATCATTTCCATTCAAGAACATATTTTATGCTATGTCTATTAAATTAAATTTTATTATCTTAGGATATGTTTTTACATATTCACACTACTGTAAATTTAATTCTTAAATAATTGTATTCCAATTTTACTCACATTAATCATCCTATGATACATATTGTATAACTTTTACCATCCCAAAATTTTGAAATGGTGTTGTTTTCCCCTCATAATCCATAGATATTTATTATCATATGCCTTATAGTTTCTATTCCTTTTGATGGTATATATTTTTATATGTCCCTAATAATTATTATTTTATTTAAAATATATTATGGAACCCTTTAACTATCATCAACCAATTTTATGAATTTTTATTCATAGTCATCATGTTGCCGAAATTTCACCTTGATCATCCTAGACAAAACAATTGTATATTGAATATCATGTCGTTTTGCATTCATGAGTATTCAAGATTATGCACATAAACATATATTACATAGGAATTACATGTATGTATTCTATACTTCCTAATCATGGAATAATATGTGACATAGAATGAATCCATGTTATATGATCTATGTGGAACACATGAGTATGAGAATAAAAGGAATGTCATGAATTAAAACATAAATTAAATAGAATTTCAATTCATTCGGTAATAATAAGTGTCATGATATGTAATATTGGTACATAGAGTGAACCTGATTCCATTATTTTACTAGTTTCCACATGAATTCGTAGGAGTTTATCTCTGAACTATGATTATGATTTATTCTTTTTTGTTGTCACAATTCCCAGGATATTATTATAATTCGATATCACATCTCATTGTTCAGGTTTATTATTAATAATCTTTTTATTCTACATTAATATCATTATTTTATAAAATTTATCACCTTATTCCATGTTTATTCCATTACTGGGATTTATAGCTCCCCACGTTCTTATATTAGTCACCAGTTTATCTAGTGCATTTTTAATATCCATTGAATTTTAATAAATGATTAGGAATGTTTTTATTAATATTTTTGTGTCACATGTTAATGGTATTATGTTATGTACCTAATCCCAAAAAAACTATGATTCTCTATATTTTTTGTTTTATTGTGTTTAAATAAATTTAATAAATCATTTATTAATGTGAAATAAATATCAGGGTTTTTATATATCAAGAATTAATAAAGTCAATAATTTCTCAGAAAAAATTTTATAAAACACATTCATGGGGTTGTAAGTGCTTTTTATATAATAAGTCTTAGTAAATGAAATGAATTAATTCTCAAGAAATTGAAATTGACACCATGACAACCCAATAAAATATATAACATTTTAATAAATATATCACGAATGATAGAACAGAAAATGAAAATTAAATATCACAACCAAAGAGTAATTCATGATATTATATCTCAATTGGAATCTTATGACCCTTATAAATAGATAAGGTACATAATATTATTCATGTTTTAATGTAACACTACTAAAATGTGTAATCCTTACAAATATTTTCTCGTTTAAATTAAAATTTAATCAATGAATTTATTATGTGCAAAAATTATAAAAAGTGTAAAAAATGTGTAAATAAAAAATAATATAATTATATTTAATTTCACAAAAAATATTTATAAAATCATGTTTCTAGTTTTTTGGTAATATTCAACCTCAAATTTTTTTCATTATTTTGTTGGGTTTTATCATTGTTTCTTTCAAGTGAGAATTTAAAATTTTTAGAATTTTCTAGGTTGTACATGGTTCGCACATGGTTTTCCCAAACAGTTCACCCATCTAAGGTAAATTGTATAACCCAAGAAGTGAGGAATTTCATATTAGGAAAATGGTTTTAGAACCAATGTTCCCACTTTGTAGAAACAATGCACCTTAGTAGAGAGGAACACAGTTAGGGTTCATAGTTTTCCTATTTATGTGTCCCTACCCATCTGACCGTTCCAACAGTAATTTATTTCGGTAAATTATTTAAAAAGTTCAAGAACAACAATTTTACCCCCTAATCGATCCCAACTACTCATATCTAAAATTATGAGGTCTGGAAGGTTCCTCATTACCCTTTTTTACTCCTCCTGCCCCAATATATTGTGGATAGAATCATGGAATATCTCATTTGATTCATCTCTAGTAAGGGATTATGTTCATGTTATATCTATCCCACTCTATCATTACATCCTCTATATTTTTTTAGATCATAATGTGATTGATGGATATAATATTCATTGAGTTTGATAATGAATCAATGATGTATTTTATTATCTCTATTATTGTTGATCATCATTGGATAATACCACTATAAGTGTTGACTTATGATTCTGTGATTAAAGGTTGTTGGTTCTATAGAGATTTTCCATTGAATAACCCATTTATTTTTCTTGATTTTATTTAAATAGTTTTCAATTGAATTATTGAAACCTAGTTAAATTTGAATTGTAATAGAAATATTATTTAGTATAGATTTTTATAAAATACCCCAATTCCTATGAAATTGAAATTTAGGGTATATTTTGAGAATCAGTGAATTGAATATTTCATATGAGAATTGATTTTGAAAAAAATGAATAAATTGAATTTATAAAAACAGGTGATTGGGTTTATTTTTAAAAGGCATCGAATGAAGAAGAACCCCATGTTTTGGTTTTGAAATGGAATTGGAATATTGAAATGAGAAATTGGGTAAATTATTTATAAATGATTGTTTTAAATGAGACGAAATATCCATTATTAATTGAATGATTGAGAACATGAAAGCATAGGTAGTTAGCTGGTTTTTTGGGACCAAAATGCCTAGATGGTTATTCTCAAGCAGAAAATTAAAATTTAAAACTCAATAAATTCTATCATATTTTGATCTTATACTTTATGGGAAGATGATGAGTCATATTTAACCTGATCCTAGAGGACATGTTTATAAATTTCCATGATCACTAATATGAGAGTGTGAGGATCTTATGTTTAAGAACCATCATACCACATGGAAGATGACCACATTTATTGTTGTAATGATTGGATATATATAAATATATATTCATCTGGTTGTGAAACTATTTTATTCATTCCAATTGATTTATATAATTTTTTATTTAAATGTTTTATTGATACATTATGTTAGATGTATTCCATAATTTATATTGAAATGTATGTTTTTTTTAAATACATAATTGTATCACCATGACCTATTTTATAATACATAAATAAAAATTTTATTTATTACTTTGGAATATTATTATAGAACACTTGGTGAGACCCAACATGACCTAATATATCAAACAGTTTATATACCTTCAGATATTCATAGATTTCCTTCTACTTGGTACAGGAAAAGGGAAAGTCCCTCATTGAAGTGGTGGATGTTCTAAATCTCTTCTTCTTGGAGTGTACATTCCTTTGGTTTGTTCATGTTTATATTTTCATATTATGAGTTTTTAAGATATTTAATTATTTGTGTTTCTGACATACCTATTTTATTTGTAGTGTTTTCACCCATGGTGTTTTGTGCATAATGAATTTTCTATTATAAATTTTTATGGAAAAAATACTTCCCCTTTTTATCTTGCATGATTCCATGTTCTAGTCAACATCCCATGGGGATCAAGAATACCTTTTAGGGTATATCATTGTCATCTCAAGTATCAGTGTATTGGTGTATTATGGGTGTTTTTTAAAAAAGTGTTATCATTAGTGAAGGTTGAGAATCATCCCATTATGGAAGTATGTAGTTTGTGGAAGTTTTCATAACACAGTATATAGTTATGAGTGGGTATCTATCCATCTCTCATTATAACGAGTCTTCATCCACTAGGGGTGGTTTGGAAAATACTTATTAATGAATAATTAATATATTTTCACTGCTTTTTATTTGGACTTGTTGTAATCCAAATCCTATTATCATATCTAATGCTATTAATTTATATGTTTATCTTTTTTATTTGTTGACTTATGAATCAAAATAGTCTTTTAATGATGATTTCTAATGTTGTGTGTAACGACCCAAATCTGGAGCCCTTCCCTGGTGCCCCATACCCGGTTCGCCACATGACCCCAGGCGCATTTCCCCAAATGCCAGAGGCTGCCGACTAGTAGCGAGGGCCTTGGTAAGTTATTGGGGAAACTCTGTCCTCATTTGGTAAGGTATACAAGCCAAGAAAAACAATAGTCAATATTGAAGCACTAAAAAGCATACAAACATTGAAACTAAACTGCGGAAGCAATGAACATATAATGATAATGATAATCATAATGATGCTACACGTACAAGTATCTAAGGGAAAGCAGCAAACACAAAAACGTGCTGAAATACAACAGAAAACAAGGTACGAAAGTAAGTAGAAACTCCAGCAGCATCGCAAGACTGAGCTTGGTCCTATGCTCTCCAACTCCAACCATCAATCATGTACCTGAAGTAGAAGGGCAGCAATCCCTATCCACACATGCAACCATATAACCTGTTTGGGCAGAAAAGCAGGTCCCAAACATGGTGTGAGACTAATCCCAGTAGGCAATTACAACGAGATCCATGCCCTACTATCAGTGAGTAATATAGAAAATGTAATGTAAATAAATGCAGCAGAGAAGAAGATGTACACTAAAACAAGAAATCCAACTAAACATCATTCACAATTATTTATTAGTTTAGTACAAACATTTAGCTATCAACCATGGAACCTAGAAACTGCTCTATACTCTCAAGGCAAGCAAGTAATCACCACAGGTAACTCAGCAGTCTACCTTAACAGCAAGCAGTACAAACCCAAGATCATTCTTTGTCTTGGTGGACTCATCATAACCAACCACCAACAAATAAAACACTGACTCTTTGGGTGGATCCTACTAGAAAACCCCTCTAGTCAAGTAAATGTACAAGGCACAGACACTCTGGGAAGCTCTCACCCTCAATTCCCATGTGGTCTTGCAACGAAAGATATAGAATCTCTGAGGAATCACATATGTCTAATTCCCCTTATAGTCACTCTATGTAACTAAAGACACTCTTAGGAAGCACAAAGTCCCATTACCATAGGTCTTGTGATCGATACTAATTATAACAGACTCTCTAGGAAAGCCCTAATCGTCAATTCCCCCTTTAGTCTACCACACTAGGTTCACTCAGCCCTGATCAGTTTAGTCATGCGTAATCGACTATTAGCAGCCTAAGTAAGTTCAGTAACTACTTGGGTAATAGCTAAAAATGCATCCCCAAGCATATAAATAGTAGCCAATACATGAAATCAAGTCAACAGGAATACTAGCATTGTGCAAAAAGGGTTGCCTCGTAGGAAAACCGTGCCAAACGACACTCAATAGCCAAAACAAGGAAAACACTCATTGGGTGATCCTCAAACATGCTAACAAGAAATTATTAATCATCTAATAACATCAAGCATGCAATCAATCTATGGAAGATAAAAAAAACATGATCAAAACCCTAACCTGAGATACCCTATACATGGGTATCCGACACTTTTTCTCCAAAACTCAAAGACAATCAACGTAGGGCAAAAAACCACCTACATCAATCCTAAGAGATTTATATTCTTGAACCTCGGCCTGTGAATCAGCCTAGAATGGAGTAAATCTGCAAAAACGTTTAAAACATTCAACCTCAGATAAGTCTCAGGAAACATGGCCAAAGAATAACCGAGAACTCACCGTTGCGATTCTATTGCACCAGACGACGTTCGATTCGGACAACCGGTGAAGAATCGGTGGCTCAGAGAAAAATCTGCTCTCTAGGTCACCATTGAAATAATTAGGTGGAGAAGATGATAAAAACAGGGATTAGGCACGACCCCGGTCCGATTAATGAAATAAAAAGAAAAGTACACGGCGTGTACTTCTTGAGTACACAGCATGTAGTCTCTTTTTCTGTACGCCGTATTAATCGGGTTCCACCTCATCGCTACACCCTATGTGACTGGCCCAGACACGGCCAGTACATAGCCTCGAGTAGAGAAGAATTACATGGAATGTACTTGTAAAGTACATGGCGTGTACTTACAAAATTTCCAGATTCTCCTCTTTTTGTCAAAAACAACCAGAAAAGGAAAACATACATGAATAGAAGGTCTGGGTTCTTACAATCTTCCCTCCTTAAAGAAAGTATTCCCCGAATTTCCCTAGAAAGGTGGCGAAGAAGAAACCTCGAACAACTCTGGCCACTGTGATTGCATATCAGCCTGCCTCTCCCAAGTCTCGTCCTGCACACGGTCATGCTTCCATAGCACCCGTACCAGAGGAACAGACCATCCACAGAGTACTTTTGCGCTACGATCAACAATACTGATAGGATGCTCCTCAAAAGATGAATCATGCTCCAGATCATCCTCCTTGGGTTGAAAAACATGAGACGGGTCTGAGAAATAGCGTCGAAGCTGAGAAACAAGGAAGACATCGTGCATAGCCTGACACCTCTGAGGTAACTGCAGCCTATAAGCAACCAGCCCGACTCTCTCTAGAACCTCGAACGGCCTGACGTATCTCGGTAAAAACATACCCTATCTCCTGATCCTCTTATGTCCCACCCACGAGGTAACACGCAGGAAATCTTGGTCTCCGACCCCGAACTGTAGAAGTCGCCTCCGCTGATCAGCATAAGATTTCTGACGAGACTGTGTAGAATCCAACCTCTTCTGAATCAGCTCTTTCTGCTCTGAAGTCTCCTGAACAAGATGAGGTCCCAGCAAAGCTACCTCTCCGGCCTCCAACTAGAATAAAGGTGATCGGAAAGGACTACCGTACAAAGCCTCAAATGGCGCCATTTGAATGGTCACTTGGAAACTGTTCTTGTAGGCGAACACCACCAGAGGAATATGCTTCTCACAAGAATCGCCAAAGTCTAGGATGAATGCTCGAAGAATATCCTCAGGCACCTGTATCGTGCGCTCAGACTAACCATCAGTCTGGGGATGGTATGTTGTACTCAAATGTACCTGTGTACCCAAGGCCTTCTAGAGTCCCTTCCAATACTAATAGGTAAAGCTTGCATCCCTGTCTGAAACACTAGAGTGTGGAACTCCATGCAAACAAATAATCTCCCAGATCTAAAGTCGTCGAAGATCATCGACACAGAAGGTATCCTTGATTGGAAAGAAGTGAGAATCCTTTGTAAGCCTATCGACGACGACCCACACCACATCATTTCCTCTCGACGATCTCGGAAAACCAGTCATGAAGTCCATCGCGATGTCGTTCCACTTCCACTCTGGAATGGGTAACTGCTGCAAAATCCCCACTAGTCGTTGATGCTCTGCTTTCACCTACTGACAAGTAGAACATCTCATGACAAAACCAGAAACATCCGTCTTCATACCTGGCCACCAGTACTAGCGATGAAGATCCTGATACATCTTGGAGATGATTGGATGAACTGCCCAAACTGAGGAATGGATGTCTCGCATCAGCTCCTCGCGTATATCTGTTGGCACCCATACGCTTCCCTGGAAACACAATATATCATCCTCGCCAACGGTCCACCCAGGAAGGGGGTCCTCTCTTGACACACTTTCTCGTAGGACTATCCCTTCTGAATCTTCCAGCTTCCTCATTCGAACATGGTCCAGAAGTACAGAGGTAACATCCATAGAGGATAGGAATGTTTGCCCCTGCCAATCGTGCACCTCCAAATGCATCTTTGTAAAAAGAGCCATCAGTTGCCACTCATTGCTGGCCTCCTGAACTGCCTGTATCTGATTTCTCCTACTCAGTGCATTAGCCACTGCGTTTCCATTCCCAGGCATTTAGGCAAGCTCGAAATAGAAAGACTGGAGATACTCAACCCACCTTCGTTGTCTCAGATTCAGGTCATGCTGCGTGAAGATGTACTTGATACTTTTGTGGTCAGTTTATACCACAAAATTCTCTCCCAGAATTTAATGTCTCCCGCAATGTTAAGCATGAACAACAGTGGTCAACTCTTGGTCATGTGTAGGATAATTCCTCTCATGTGTCCTCAACTGCCAAGATCCATATGCAATCACTCGATCCTCCTGTATAAGCACTGCACCAAGACCGATGCCAGATGCATCACAGAAAACTGTATAGCTCTTTCCCTGCTCCAGCAAAATTAGGATCGGTGCTGAAGTCAATCTCCCCTTAAGCTCCTGGAAGGCTGAGTTATAGGATTCTGACAAAACAAACTTTACCCCCTTCTTAGTCAAGCCCGTCAATGGTGCTTCAAGGCATGAGAAGTCATGTATAAACCACATGCAGTAACCAGCCAGCCTCATGAAGCTCCATACCTCGAAGACATTCTTCGGCTGCTCCCATGTAACTACTACTCTCACCTTCTCTGGGTCTACTAATACTCTTGTCTCAGAGATGACATGACCTAGGAAGTGAATCTCGTCCATCCAAAAGTGGCACTTCGAGAGATTAGAATAAAGACGATGCTCCCTCAGTGTACTCAAAACGATCTCAAGATGGGTTACAAGGTCGTGTCGAGTGTGAGATTACACAGCGATATCGTCCACGAAGGCCACGACAATGGAATCCAAGTAAGGATGGAACACTCATTTCATCAGTGCCATGAAAACTACTAGTGCGTTCGTAAGACCGAACGGCATAACCATATACTCGTAGAGGCCATACCTACTCCTGAAGGCTGTCAGAGGTATATCTGAAGGTATAACGCATAGATGATGATAACCGGACCTCAAATAGATCTTAGAGAACACCCGAGATCCTCGAAACTGATCGAAGAGATCATCAATCCTCAGAAAAAAGATATCGGTTCTTGACCTTCATCTGGTTCAACTTCCAATAATCCGTGCAAAGCCTAAGGGTATCGTCTGCCTTCTTTACGAAAAGGACAGGCGAACCCAAAGGAGATGCTCTGGGTCAGATGAAACACTATGCCTAAAACTCCTCCAACTACTTCTTGAGCTCCTGCAACTCAGGTGTAGCCATCCAAAAAAGAGGAATGGACAACGGTGCCACTCCTGGAAGGAGCTCAATCGAGAATTCTACCTCACGCTCTGGAGGCAAACCTGAAAAGTCTTTTAGAAAGACATATGGAAAGTGATCAACCACTGGAGGAAAGTCTAACTGAGAAGTCCCCTGGTCATCCTGATAAAGAATAGAAATTCGGGTTGTAACTCTTCCTTGCCCATGTGGCTCAAGTCCGGCTCGACTCGCCTAAACATCCCACTCTCCTTTATGAAGGAATGATTCACCCTCTGGTGATACGAAACTCACCCTACAGTGATAGAAATTTTCGAATGCCTAGAGGGGAACCAACCAGTCCATACTGAGAATGACTTCATAACCTGTCATATCCAATACATAGAGGTACCAAAAGAAACAATACACTACATCCTCGAGAGCGCACCCCTTGCACTAAAGTACGCTAGATGTCCTTGTTTCCAAGGGCGTGTCGAGAGTCAACATGTCAGCTGACGAAAAGACACAATGCTCAAGACTTTCCACGATAGAAGCAGAAATAAATCTATGTGAAGCACCAATATCGAAAAGGGTTGAAGATAAAACTGAGGCTACTAATATCGTACCTTGATCTATAGTGGGTTTGGGATCCTTCTCCTGATGAATCTGCTCTACACAAAAAGTCTGGCCTATGCCGCGGCCCTGTGTAGTAGACGAAAAAACCTATGCTGCTACTCCCTGAACCTGACCACTGCTTCCACGGCCTCTACCCTGACCTGAACGTCCTGCAGAACTCCACCCCCCAGTCTGCTGTGGAGTGGGTAATATTTCTCCTATCCGCGGGGTGAAAACTAATCCTCCATCACTAGCCTCTGGAAGTGGAACCTTGTAGAAACGCTGTAAATGACCCATCTTGCCGCAGGATGAGCACTCTGCTGGGTCCCTCAAACACTGGGAATTCTTATTCCTGTTACCCCCACACTGATAACATGCCACTTGGGTGTCAGGAGAGAGATCTCGTCTACCAGAAGGAATACCTCGCTTTCTCGGGTCGCCTCAGGTAGACACTATGTGGAACTTCTTGCTGTCTTTCTGGAGGGAATAAACCTTGGATGTGTAACCACCCTAGTCCACAACTCTTTTCTCCCTTAGGTTTCTCTCCGTGATGAGTGTCTGGTTGACTATCTGAGTAGTAGAAGTCGACTAAAAGACATTCACCTGCAATTTGATCTCCGGTCTGAGTCCTTACTCAAACTTCCTCACTAGAAACAGCTCATCATTCCCCAGGACGGGATTGAATCGCTGAAACTCAGTGAAGTGGGAGGATTACTCCATAACTAAGAGTGTACCATGCTGTAGGCTCATGAACTCCCTAGGTCTGTCAGCCCTCAGTGTCGCTGGTAGAAGTAGTCGTAAAATGTACGCTGAACTCATCCCAAGCCATAGCCAGCTGATGCCCCGTCTGAAAGACTACATCCCACCATATCTGGGCAGAATCTCATAGAATATACGTCGCAAGCTACACCCTCCTCTCTGGAGGCATCTCCAGATGCTCAAAGATTGATATCATGTCTTCCATCCATGACTCTGCAGCCTGAGGTCCTCCATCCCCTGTGAAAGAGGGAGGATGCAGCTGCTGGAAGACCCATGTCATCTCTGCCATAGTCAGGGTAGGATGTTGAATGCCCTGGATGTTCTGCATGAATATCATGAAACCCTCTCTAAACTGAGCATTGTCACCAGTGTCTGGAATCACTGTAGGTGCCATGTCCGGAATGATGGGTGAAACTACTGGCAGTCCCTGATCAGTCGTATCAGGCGTACGATCACTGCCTGGTTCCTGGCATGCGACATGAGGATGTCTCAGTGCCATAGATCTGAAAGACGAAAACTCACATTCATTAAAGATGAACACAGTTGCAACATAGGAGAGTAAAATGGAACAACAGGGAAAATCCTTAAATCTGAAAAAAAACATGACTACACGGCGTGTAATACCGATACACGATGTGTTTCCAGAAATCCTACCCTGGGCATGTACCTTGTCCATACATTTCTGTGTAAACTACCCGGCTACCCGACGTGTTCTCAAACTACACAGCAAGTACTGACCCTTTTCTCCCTTCACGGTTACTCCTACATGACTAAGTCACATGGACTTTCCCAGCCGAAGACTACACGACGTGTTTAGGGAAGACACATAGTGTACTAGACTTGCCTTACCTGGCCCGTGTTGTTAGCGACACGGCCTGACACACGGTCAACACTACACTACGTGTTCCTAAGAGACATAGTGTGCACTTGAAGGGATACCTCGGCCTGTGTTTTTCGTGACACGTCCGGGTACTCGGCTGATCCTTTCACGGCCTATTCCGAACAAACACGACATGTATAGAAGAAGATAACATGGAACCATGTTTTTCAAGACATAGTCGGGTACCTAGGAATATACACATGGCGTGTGCACACTGAACATGGAGTGTACTAAACATTCATTAATGAGCCCTTGTTGTTTGTTACACGTCTGGGCTCCTAGTTAACCTCTACACTGCGTGTGCCTACCATACACGACGTGTTCCCGAAAACCATTTACAGCTCTGTGTCCCTGTCGACATGGTCAGTGACACAGCCAAAAACTACACCGCTTGTATATATAAATTACACACTCTGTATTTTGGGTTTTTATGGATAGTAGCCTTAGAACTGCATCGGAACCCATAAAACACAGAAAAAAACATGGGTTAAGTTGCCAAATTCCGATCCGTGGGGGACATACTCCCCGCGAATCAATGCTTGGCATCCTAACAATGAATATAACAAGGAAATAGTACAAGAAGTCACGACCCACCAAATTTCGATCCTCGAGGGCCCATAACACCTCTAAGATCAATGTTTGGCATCCGTGATAAGGAAGCTCCAAACAACTATACCCTATCAACATAGCAGGTATTCTATCACAGCAGCTATCGCCAAATCATGCATTGTCTATCACAAATCCTATCACAACAGCATGCAATCTCTAATGAAACCTAGATGGCATGGTAAGATGCATGGAATGTGATTTGATAACATGTGCCTATATGATGCATGATATGGAATACCCTCATCTCATCGGGTTGCAACAAAATAGAACTGCAATCATATAAACAGTAACAGCACAAAACAAGTGCACCACCCAACGGTGAAATAAATTAAACTGTAACATTCGCAAAACTCAAAATTTGGAACATTCGAGGTAATCTGGCTTTTTCCCTGTACACGGGTTCTAGAATGCCCGGGAACAGCTATTTACCATTCACCTATTCCGTCTTATCCCTGTCTAATGTCGCTAAATAGTAATTCATTAGAAAAGGAATTAACCCCTATGATACCACATTGTAATGACCCGAATCTGGATTCCTTCCACTAGTGCCCCATACCCGGTTCGCCACATGACCTCAGGCGCATTTCCCCAAATGCCAGAGGCTGCCAACTAGCAGCGAGGTCCTTTGTAAGTTATTGGGGAAACTATGCCCTCATTTGGTAAGGTATACAAGGCACGAAAACAACAGTCAATAGAAGAAGTAGTAAACATCATACAAACACTAAAACTAAATAGTAGAAGTAATGAACATAAAATGATAATGATAATGATAATGATGCAGTAGGTACAGGTATCTTAGGGAATGTAGAAAACACAACAACGTGCTGAAATACAACTGAAAACAAGGTACAAAAGTAAACAGAAACTCCTGCAGCATCACAAGCCTAAGCTCGGTCCTATGCTCTAGCTCCAACCAGTAATCACGTACCAGAAGTAGAAGGTCCACAATCCCTATCTACACCTGCAACCATATAACCTATTTGGGCCAAAAAGCAGGACCCAAATAGGGTGTGATAGTAATCCCAGTAGGCAATCACCACGAGATCTGTGCCCTATTGTCAGTGAGTAATATAGAAAAAGTAAAGGAAATAAATGCAGTAGAGAAGCAGATGTACACTAAAGTAAGAAATACTACCAAACTCCATTCACAGTTATTTATTAGTTCAGTACAAACATTTAGCTATCAAAAAAGGAACCTAGAAACAGCTTTATACTCCCAAGACAAGAAATCAATCACAATAGGTAACTCAACAGTCTACCTAAATAGAAATCAGTTCAATCCCAAGCTTGTTCTTTGGCTTGGTGGACTCATCACAACCAACCAACCAACATATAAAACACAAACTCTCTGGGTGGCTCCTACTAGAAAACCCCTCTATTCAAGTAAACGTACAAGGCACAAACACTATGGGAATCTCTCACTGTCAATTCCCCTATGGTCTTGCAATGAATGATATAGAATCTTTGAGGAAGAACTTACATCTAATTCCCCCTATATTCTCACTACGTAACTAAGGAAACTCTGGGGAAGCATGAAGCCCCATTCCCATAGGTCCTGTGATTGATACTAATTATAACAGACTCTCTAGGGAAGCCCTAATTGTTAATTCCCCCTTTAGTCTACCACACAAGGTTCACTCAGCCATGAGCAGATTAGCCATGTGTAATCGACAATTAGAAGCCTAATTAAGTTCAAGAACTACTTGGATAATATCTACAAATGCATCCCTAAGCATATAAATAGCAGGCAATACATGCAATAAAGTCAACAGGCATACTAGCAATGTGCCAAAAGGGTTGTCACGTAGCAAAACCCTGCCAAACAGCACTCAATAGCCAAAACAAGGGAAACACCCATGGGGAGATCCTCAAACATGGTAACAAGAAAATATTAATCATCTAATAACCTCAAGCATACATGAAATCTAAGGAAGATAACAAAACATGATCAAAACCCTAACCCGAGATACCCGATAGATGGGTATCCAACACTTTTTCACCAAAACTAAAAGACAATCAACGTAGGGAAACAAACCACATACCTCAATCCTAGGAGATTGGTATTCTCGAACCCTGTCCTGTGAATCGGCCTATAATGGAGTAAATCTGCAAAAACATCTAAAACGTTCAACCTCAGACAACTCTCACAAAAAGATAAATCAGGAAACATGGCCAAAGAAGAACCGAGAACTCATCGATGTGATTTTATTGCACCCAACGGCGTTCGATTCGGACAGCTAGTGAGGAATAGGTGGCTCAGAGAATAATCAGCTCTCTAGGTCGCTCTGGACGTAATTAGGCTGAGAAGAAGATAAAAACTGGTATTAGGCATGACTGCTGTCCGATTAATGAAATAAAAAGAAAAGTACACGGCGTGTACTTCTTGAATACACGACGTGTAGTCTCCTTTTCCGTACGCCGTATTAATCGGGCTCCACATCATCTCTACATCCCGCGTGGCTGGCCCGGACAAGGCCAGTACACGACTTCGAGTGGAAGAAAAGTACACAACATGTACTTACAAAATTTCCAGATTCTCCACTTTTTCTCAAAAATAGCGAGAAAATGATAACATTCCTGAAAAGAAGGTTCAGGTTCTTAGATTGTGTATATTCTTTCCACTAATAATATATGTTAAGATGGTCTAATAAGATGTTATTGATGATCAATTAGAAGAAAATCATCCCATGAAATAGAATTTGGATCTTGTTATTGTTCGCATTTTCCATGATCCAGGACAGGAACATTCACCTACTTTTGTTTAGGAACCAGTTTTGGTCCTTATTAAGATGAATTATATAGTATTGAGAAATATTTATTTTGATATAAGACATCATAATTACAAGTCTATAATTATGCTTAAGTGGTTCAAGATTGGCTGAGAAATATATAGCTTCATTTTTGGTTCATGGAAACACATTATCTGATTAATGGAAAATGTTACAACATAATGCCAAAGAGACCTAGAAGGATATGGTGGGACTCCAAGATTATTAAAAATAAGCATGAATAAATTCAAAAGAATGACTTTAAATCTATTTTGGGTGACCATTTCTATCTAGATTATATTGTGATAGGTAATGCTATGATGTTTTTGAAACATCAGAATGCTGAGAGAATCATGAGAGAATATGTGGAACAATTCATTGATTTTTAAATGATTTCACCTGATATTGTCTCAAACGAGAATATGAAGACTAGATTATTCATGATACGAAATTGATCTTATATTCATTATCATGGTTTCCCGATGAAGCTATCCTCCTCTTATTGATTTCATAATTTTCATAGTACCACATTAAGATTTATAGTGGGAACCCTAAAAATTTAGAAAACACACATTTTAGCAGAAACATGGTAAAATATTCAAAATAAAACCACCAAAAGTAAATTAAAAAGCGTATGTTTTTCACTCGAATTTTGAGTAAATAAAAATACCTATAAATCACATGAGCGACTTGTGAAACCTTAAGTAAATGGATGTCACGACAATATCAATACAACATCTATATCAATGACTCCATCATTACATAACTATCAACATAATCATGTCTCTTTGATCTACTCTAAATATCATTTTCATTTTCATTTCCTACTATTACGACGAACTATCCTATCACCGATCCCCAATCCCTATTCTGAAAAAAAATAATAGTATTCACTGTAAAATCATCAACCAATATCATAACAATACTAACCGAGATCACAATAATCATAAACCTGAATGAAGAAAACAAAAAGAATAAATGAAACATATAGTGAAAGGGGGAAAATGTTATGCTTGATATAACACCAAAAATCAAATGGCAATATAGAAAAAACATTCTAGATCCTCCTTGGGGACAACTATAGTAGACATATTAAAAATGGAGCATTATAATAGGATATCAGCATAGATATGGAAAAAAGGCTTCGTTCACGGTCAATTACTTCACAATAACTTCATCCCTTCATTAGAATACCCTTTATACAAGAAACCTAGAATGTAACATACCATAAATATAGTACCTCCCTGAAGAATAATGGTCCCATTAGTATATTTAACAACTCTAATAGAATACCTATATAATTTTTCTCCCAAACTAAATAATAAAATTTAAAACAAAAATCAAAATATATCACTAAGAAAAAACCCCACAATAAAGATAATCGATCACACAATATGAATAAATAAATTAATGACAATGAATAATAAGTCCCAATTCAACCAGTATCCACCACAAACCCCATCCCATGTTTCCGAAAAACCATATCGAGCCAGATAAAAATGTGTTCAAGCATGAAGGGTTTTACCAAAACGTAATTGGAGAAGAATAGTACCAAAGAAAAGAACAAATGATGAATCAACACACCTGATTAACCTATACATGGACCCATACATGAGGGTCTTATGTGAATTGTTATTAAAAGATAGAGGTAGTGGGATGCCTTTGATACCCACACCAGTAAGAATATTTGTTAATGAATGGGGTGTATAAATTTTTCCTTGAAATAGAAAATGATTCCATGAAAATACATGAGGGATATTGTTGAAGAATATAATATAAAAACCATGGTGGTATAGAAACATAGGTGGATAAAACAATATAAGGCCATGTGAATCGAGGTGAGCTATTTTAACTGAAAAAGAGTGAAACCCCATATAAATAATATTAATTTGAACAACCATTGAATAACTAGGGTAGAGGGGAGAATGTGGATCCATAATGGATCTATCTTCTAATGTCGAGATACTGGATTGGTCATTGAAGGTTGAACAAGATATTTCTTGTATGTCGGTGTTGAAGGAAATTTCTATTTCTCATAGAGGAAGTTCTATGGGATCATTCAAATTAATGAGAAATTGTGATAAATCATATGGTGGTTCTTAACATAAATTTTCTTCTAGACCACCATAAGTGATGGGAAAAGGACATGTGGCTTGGTTCTAGTGTGGGAATCCTAGGCACTCGAAATGAGGATTTATTTAGGAACCAAATATATTTTGTTCTTACAGACAAACAAGTCACTTGACGAATTTATGTTATATATTATCTACTCCACATAGTATCATATGATCAAAAATATATATAATTGTGTGAAATTAGAATCCTCGTGATCTATGGGGTTCCTCCCATGTGCATCAGGAATGAAGTCTCTTCACATAATGATAGATTCTTCAGAGTATGAGGATATAGGTTTAGAAACTGTGAGAGGAACCCACATTGTGGCCTCAACCTTATTGACTTCTTTATTTGAATTTAGTGAATATAATTCATTTATACCAACATTCATTTTTATCCATCTAAATATTCCTTAGATCATTTATATTTTTTGATGGATATCACTACTTTCCATGGAATGATGCAAGACAAGGTTCTCTATTATCCTACATATGTTTTATAATTATTAATGATTGATCTTACTTGAATAATTTTTTCTTACTGAAATGAAACCTATTGATGTATTTTTTGGGATGGAATGGCTCATCGCTGAAAAATGTTGAAGTTGTTTATCATTGATGTGTACCCTGTACTATGGATGATGGGATGTGCTGTATCGTTCAGGGATAATGGGAATTAATGTTGAGTAGATTCAGACCTTCATATAAGTAATTGGTAAATGTAATATCATTATTTTATTTTCAAATAGATTAGGAATATTTGATTGATGATCTCCCTCCATTTTTTGTCATGATTCTTATTTTTTTCCTTATGAACTTTTTGGTTGTCCATATGTATGTGAGGTTGTGTTCACGATTGATTTAGTTTCTATTACTCAACCCTTATATCTCCCATCATAAAATAGAGAACTATATTAAATTATAGAGTTGAAATCCTTGTTAGATAAACTATTAGTGAAAGGTTATATACACCTGAGTGTGTCATCTTTGGTGGATCCTATTCTCATTTATAAGAAAGATAATGAAGACATATCATATATGTTGATTATTGGTAATTGAACTATGATAAGTTAACAAACACGTATCCCTTTCCATTGATTAATGATCTATTTCACTAGATGAATGGGGTGAAGTTGTTCTAGAATATTTATCTTCAATATAGTTACAACATGTTAAGAATATATATAAGGCCCCATCCTTAAACATTACTTAATATTGAGTTATTTCAAGAATACACGTTGAGGGTCTTTTCAGGTTTAGAGTTTTAGAGAATTAGATCATAAATCAGGCATTACATTCCACATTTAAACAAATTTATTACATAAAAGATAGTATTCATTTTTTTCCATCAACAGAAACATATTTAAAATAAAACATGGATTCTTTCATGACACTTCCTTGACACTATCATCACATCATTTACCTTTCTCTTAACCTGTGAAAAACATTTCAAAAACATGGGATGAGCATAAAAATCTCAGTAAGGAATATAAAATACAGAAAGGAACCATTAGTACATTTATACATATGAATCAATGAAAACATACTTTACTCATAAAACAAAAGCATGTTAACATACCTCATGAAATCATAATATTTATGAATAACTCATAGAAATCATAATACATAAAGGTAACTTGAGGCCTTCATATCATTATTACGTAGGGAGTAAACCTCATGGTTACGTTTGGAATACCCATCAGGGTATATTCTCTAAATCTATTCGAAAAAACCTTAATGTTTAACCCCTACGCGTTACCCAATGCATTGGAAGATATATCGGGCTCAACCACCATTAGTTTATTACGAAACCACCCGTCTTCATAAACAATTCCCAAGAACCATAACATAATTGTATCACATAAAACATGCATAAAGGAAACATAACATTTCCACATTTTAATCACAAGTTACCAATAACAAATTAAAACATTATCAAATCCATTTTCAATACCAAAATAAAAGAAAAGTAAAACATGAAATTTATTTTTCAAACAAAAAAAGTTATGGCTTGTAGAGGAAGCCGAAACTCAAATAATGGTCACTACGGTGGAGAAGTCATTGTCGCCGCATATGTACTGCACAAAAAAACATTTCTTTTGTATTTTAGTAAAATGATTCGTATAAAAAAATGATTCATTTTGAGTAAATGTAAAATAAAAAGGGGTTTATACACTATATAAAAGAATGTTGTGTATAAAAAAAATAAGCCTCAATGAATGGTTTTTGAGATAAAGTCCCTTACCTCTGGTCTGACTTGACTCGATCGTTATTTAACGTCCAGAATAATGAATTTGAGTCAATTTATATTTTCTTAAGAACCTTTTTTAAGTTCATTATTTCTCTTATATCACTTATTAACATGTTATGAACACTATGTAATTATTTATGTTTATAATGGTTGTTTTGTCGATCATTGGTACTTGAGTCAAAAATAAACTCTTTATAATTACATGTTGTTCATGTGGTAAAATATCCATTATATCCAGAATTATATTCATGATGTTGATATCATATATATCATATATATCCAGTATATAATGCATTTATAATAATACATAACATTTAGAGGTAAGAAATGTAATGCACCGTTCATAGAGACGGTAAGCCATACATACCCATGAACACTACTTTCATTTCTATTTCATATTTTAGGGAATGTAATCATATTGATATATGGGTATATTATAATACTAGTATAATATCATATATAATATCATTAACTCCATCCTTTATACATCCCACATATGGCATTAACGAATCAAATCACTTTGAGGGGGCGGTAGTCCGCACTTCCTAAAATGAAGATATTGCATTTAGCCATAATGGAAACCATAAAGGTATGACATAAATGAAAAATAAATAATATTAAGGAAAACATAAACATATTATATATCATATATAATTATAGTGACATATTAATGGAAACCTTTGAAGGTGTTAGAAAAATATTGAACAGTCATTGTTTCGTGAGGCAGAAATTCGCCATCCACGGAAACAGTATGATCTTTAACCATTAGATGTAGGTGTGTGTCAGTGTAGCTAGAATAATTCTTATAAAAACGTCCTAGTATAATGAAGATGCTGGTGTTATTGCAAAATAAATGAATAAAAGTAATTTAGGGGGTTGGAGAAGCAAAATAATACAAAATAACATTAGAGAAGACTTTACCTTTAAATCGGGTTACTCCACATGGTTTGTAACAAAAGGGTTTCTTGAAGAGATTTCTACCTATGGTAAGACTTTTAGGATGAAGTTAGGGATGTGGAGAGATAAAATGAGCAGATCTTGTCTGAGCCAATGGCTTGATCTGTGTGGGTAAGGAGGTAGAGGTGGGGGTCTTTTATAAGAGGGAGGAGGGGTACTCTTGGAAATTCAAGAAATGTTACTTTATTATATAATGAGTTTCGGATTTAAAAGGTCCCAAATTGATATATTTCTAGGATAAGATGATTAGGTTTTCTAAATATTCTCATCCAATATTTTTTTACATGTGTAATTCATAGATATTACATTATCTTTTCATTTTATTTAAATCGTTCATTAATGAGGTAATCGATGCATCATAATGATGTCATAAATAATTTAATTTATTTAATGTCTAAAAATTATTTAAAAAACTACTATGATGTAGGAAATATTTTTAGCTTTCCAATGAATATTTATAGTCTAAGATATCATTTACACAGGCAAAACTAATAATGTTTTACTCGGGTAATACATTCTTTAGTGATATTCTCCTTTCTTTAAAAATAAAATGATAAATTGTCACTTTCACCCAAACATGATCCCATGGGGTCCCTATGTTTTGAAAAAGGCATCCCATGGTCGGCCATGACACAACCAGTATAATTAAGACACATTTTGGGGTCATTTGTTATTATTATTATATTATTTTATTATACTTAACTACACGATTAATAATTAATCAAGATAATTAAAGATAATTATCATCGTTACGATTCATAATGTCCAAAAACAAAAGAGTATTTATACATAATTCGGAAATTCTGACTCCAAATATGGAATCCATTTTACCAAATTCCAAACATATAAATTGAAATAATTAATTTAAAAATAGTTTTCGTTATCAAATCAAATAGCGGTTTTTTAAACAATATCTATGAAAAGTTTGGCACTTTTTTATGCCCAATTACAAAGTGAAAATAATTATAATGACCAAAATTGGATTTAATGGTAACATTATATTATAATTACACATTAAGACAAATTAAAAAGATAATCTAGCCATATAATTAAATTAGATGAAAAAGCAGTTTTGTTGTAAAATGCAGTATTTTTCACTATTCATTAAAAATGAACATTGTCAGAAAAATACCAAAAATTAATCCAAAGTAAATATAAATGTCCCAATCATAAAGAATAACTTTATTTTGACAAATAGATCTTATAAAATTGTCGAAAGTTTGATTTAAAATTGGTTTTCCATCAAAAGGCAGGAAAACAATCTTTTAAAAATATTAGTGCATTTCATGCTTAAGATTGGATTTTTTTTCTCATTTTAAGCCTCTAAAACACACTCTAATTCATAAATAGACATAGATAAGAATATTAATTATTCATTAATTACTTGGGATGTTACATCCTTCACCCCTTTATAAAATTGCGTCCCCGCAATTTATTTACTTATCGAATAAGTGGGGATATTTATCTCTCATTGCATTTTCAGATTCTCATGTTGCCTCTTCAATCATGTGGTTTTTTCACAAATCCATTACTTGATGAATTACCTTATTTTGTAACACTTTCTCCCTATGGTCAAGAATCTTGACCGGTTTTTCCTCATATGATGTATTCTCTTCCAGCTGAACTACCTCTGGACTCAACACATGATATGGATTTGACATGTACTTCCTTAACATTGAAACATGAAAAAAATTGTGTACCTAATATAAACTCGGAGGTAATGCCACTTGATACGCAACTGATCCAACTCTATCCAGAATTTCATATGGTCCAATGAACCTTGAACTCAACTTTCCTTTCTTACCAAATCGCATCACACTTTTCCATGGTGAATCTTTGAGAAAAACATGATCGTCATCCTCAAAAGAGAAATCCTTCCTCCTATTTTCCAAATAACTTTTTTGCCTGCTGTGAGCTGTTTTCATGTGTTTCTGTATCAGCAGAACTTTTTCTGCCAACTCTTCTACCAATTCTGGTCCCATCAACTTCCTTTCACCCACTTCATCCCATAAAGATGGAGTTCGTCATCGCTTCTCATATAATGCCTCAAATGGTGACATCTGTATACTAGAATGAAAACTGTTATTATAAGAAAATTCAACCAATGAAAGATGGTTGTCCCAAATTCCCTGATAATCCATCGAACAAGCACATAGAATATCCTCCAATGTATGAATCGTTCGTTCTGACTGCCCAACTGATTATGGATGAAACGATGTACTAAAATTAAGTTTAGTACCCAATGACTTCTGAAGGCCTTTCCAAAAGTTAGAAGTGAACATGGGATCACTGTCAGATACAATGGAGAGGGGAACCCCATGTAACCTGACTATCTATTTTTGATACAAACGTTAAAGTTGATCTAGGGAAAAAAGTATCTCTTATAGCAAGGAAATGAGCAGATTTAGTCAAGCGATCAACAATAACCCAGATTGCATTATTACCTCGGGGTGTCTTCAGCAATCCCACACTGAAGTCCATGGATATTTTCTCTCATTTCCTCTCTGGTACTGGTAAAGGCCGAAGCATCCCTTTCGGTAACTACCACTCTGATTTAACCTGTTGAAAAGTCAAACACTTCACAGTAAAATCAGCAATATCTCTTTTCATTCCATCCCACTAATAGTACTCCCGAAGATCTCTATAAATCTTAGTACTACCTGGATGAACTGAAAACGGAGAACTATGAGCTTCACATAACAACTCTCTCTTCAACTATGAATCACAAGGCACACACAATCTCATCCCGAATCTCAAAACACAATCATTATCAATTTTGAATTCCGGTAACTTACCTTTCTGAACCAGCTCTACCCTTTTCTGCAACTCACTATCTTGCTTCTGTGCATGCATAATTTTGTCTGATAGAGAAGATTTCACTGATACCTGAAACAAAATAGAAGCACATCCTACACCAACAACCTCTATTCCAAAGTTCATCAAATCCTTAACCAAAGAATCACGTTCTAAACACAACATTGTTAATGAAGTATTACTTTTTCAACTCAATGCATTAGCCACTTTATTTTCCTTTCTCGTATGGTAATGAATTTTACAATCATAATCCTTGATTAATTCTAGCCATCTCCTCTATCTCATGTTCAATTTTTTCTGAGTGAATATATACTTTAATCTTTTATGATCAGTATATATTTCACAATTTACACCATAAAATGACGCCTCCATATTTTTTAAGCGAAAACAACAACAGCTAATTCCAAATCATGTGTAGTGTAATTTACCTCATGGGTTTTCAACTAACGTGAAGCATAAGCAATTACCTGATCATTCTACATTGGATGCAACCAAGACCTTTCAATAAAGCATCATTGTAGATAAAAAAATCACCATTCCTGGAAGGTAGTGCCAAAATTGGAGCACTCACCAATATTCTTTTCAATTCCTGAAAACAATCATCACATTCTTTTTTCCAGTTAAACTAAACACCCTTCCGAGTTAGCTTAGTCATTGGAATAGATAACTGGGAAAAATTTCTAACAAACCTTCGGTAATAGCCTGCCAAACCAAGGAAGCTACGAATCTCAGTTACATTTTTGGGTCTTGGCCATTCTCCAACAACCATTGTTTTTGCAGGATCAACGATTATTCCATCTTTAGAAACAATGTGACCATGGAATTAAATTTGTTGCAACCAAAACTCAAACTTGATGAATTTCCCTTACAATTTCTTTTCATTTAAGGTTTGAAAAATAACCCTTATATGTCTTTCATGATCCTCTTTACTTTTAGAAAACTCCAAAATATCATCAATGAAAACAACCACAAACTTATCCAATAACTCATGGAAAATTATATTCATAAGGTCCATGAATATAGCTTGTGCATTAGTTAGCCCAAAAGTCATAACTACAAATTCATAATGGCTATATCTTGTACGAAACGCGGACTTCGGAACATCTACTTCCTTTACCTTCAACTGATGGTACCTCGATCTCATGTCAATATTGGAAAAAAACTAAGCTCCCTGGAGTAGATCAAACAAATCATCGATATGAGGAAAAGGATATTTGTTCTTAATAGTGTTGTTATTCAAGGCTCTATAATCAATGCAAAGTCTCATAGAACCATCTTTTTTTTAACAAATAAAATAGGATCACCCCATGGTGATGTGCTTAGTTGAATGAAACCCTTCTCTAATAAATCTTGAAATTCATCCTTCAACTCTAAAAGTTCAATTTCAGTCATTTGATAAGTGGGTTTTCAAACTGGATTAGCATCAGTAACTAAGTCAACAGTAAATTCAACTTCCCGATACGGTATTATTCAAGGTAACTCATTAGGAAAAACATCTGGATACTCATTTCCACTGGAACATCATTAATCTGAACAGTTCCTTTGTTTTCAACAATATGTGCAAATTAACATTCATTTCTATCTTTTACAAGTTTCTCAGCCTCTTGATATGTTATCAACAGTAAGGGTTCATTCTTTTACACAAACAGAAATTCTTTCTGAAAAGAAACTTCTTTAGCTCTAAAGTCAATATTAGCATGGTAAATAGAGAGCCAATCCGTACCCACGATAACATCAAACTCTACTTGTGGTAAAACAATAAGGTTTTCAAGTAGGTTATTTCCATGGATAAGGATAAGAAGATTCATATAAATTATTTTTTCTTCAACATTTCCCCCATGTGTTTTTACCACAAGTTTAGTATTCATTTCATGAGATGGTATTCCCATTTTACTAGAAATGTTTTCAGAGATGAAGGAATGTGTAGACCCGGAATCAAACAACAAACTGGCATAATCTGAAAAAACTAACAAAGTACCTGATACCACTTCATTTGATGGCCCAACATCTGCTGAAGTAGTTGCAAAAAATATCACCACTCCTTTTTTCTTGTATTCTGCCTGCTTCCCATCACTCGAACTCTTTGTCGGATACTAGTTTGCATAATGACCCATCTCATTGCACATGAAACATTTCACTAACTGTAAATCAAATACGGTCTTACCATCACCCTGATCTTTCTCAGTGCAATCAGGAGCCTTATATCCCAACTTACCACATTGGTAGCACATTCCAGAATTCAGAAGACATTCCGCAGCATGCCTTTTAACACATTTATCACAAACTATAAACTTAGTTTTCTTACCATCAGACCTTTTTGAATAATTCTTCCCCTTCTCCTGCCACCTAGGTCTCTTCTTTTATTGGTTGTTATAGAACACTTGATCATCGGAAAACTCCATTTCCACCTTCTCATAACATCTAACGAGATTTTCATAACTCTTGAACCCACAAGAAGCTAAATCCCTTCAATATTTTGGCTTTAATCTTGAGTAAAAATGATTAATTTTACTATCAAGGTCTCGAATAATATTTGGAGCATACCTTGCCAATCGAGTGAACCTTTCATCATAAGTAGCCACTAAGTCTTCCTCTTGCCTCAATTCAAAGAATTTTTTTTCCATCCTAAGTCGAACAGCCTTAGGAAAATACTTCTCAAGAAACATACCTTTGAATTAATCCCAGTCAAGAACATCAATCTCAGCAGTGTCCCTAATATTTTTAACCATCGACCACCATTGATTTGATTCACTCTCCAAACGGTAAATAGAAAGACTGACCTTTTGATTGTCTGAACACCCCATGACATCAAAAATCGTATACAATGCTTTAATCCACCCTTCAACTAGCACGGTGTCATATGATCCTCTGAATGATGGGGGATGTTGCCTCATAAAATGTTCCACCACTAACATGTTCCTCTGCAGTTGATCTGGCTGATCTTGTGCATGGATACCACCACCATTTATTTCTTGAGTCAATTGCACCATTACTACAAAAAATAGTCCAGTTCCAATTCTGACCATCTCAGGATGCTGATTTGGATGGTCATTTCCTTCAGTATTCCTTCCTAGAACTGCTTCCCTATTTCCTCTGTAGAAAACCATTCTGAAAAAACATTTCTTAGATGATGTAACATGGTAATCTTCAAATACTATATCATTTAAAAAAAATAGATAATAATTTAACAGAATTATAACTTATATAGTTATCTAAACCGGCCCTTGATACCAACTATAAGGCCCCAGACTTAAACGTTACTTAATCTTGAGTTATTTCAAGAATACACGTTGATGATCTTTTCAGATTTAGAGTTTTATAGAATTAAATCGTAAATCATGCATTACATTCCACATTTAAACAGATTGGTTACATAAAAGATAGTATTCATTTTTTTCCATCAACAGAAACATATTTAAAATAAAACATGGATTCTTTCATGACACTTCCTTGACACTATCATCACATCATGTACCTTTCCCTTGACCTATGAAAAACATTTCAAAAACATGGTATGAGCATAAAAAGCTTAGTAATGGATATAAAAATACGGAAAGGAAACATTAGTTAATGTATACATAAGAATCAATGAAATAAAACTTTACTCATAAAACATAAGCACGTTAACATACCTCATTAAATCGTAAGATTTATAAATAACTCATAGAATTCAAAAGACATAAAGGTAACTTGAGGCATTCATATCATTCTTACATAGGGAGTAACCCTCATAGTTATATTTGGAATACCCATCAAAGTATATTCCCTAAATATCATCGAAGAAACCTTAATGTTTAACCCCTTCGCGTAACCCAATGCATCAGAGAGCTATATCGGGCTCACCCGTCCTTAGTTTATCATGTAACAACACATCTTCATCAACAATTCCAAAGAACCATAACATAATTGTATCACATAAAACATGCATAAAGGAAACATAATATTTCCACATTTTAATCACAAGATACCAATAACAAATAAAAACATTATCAAAACCATTTTCAATAACAAATTAAAAGAAAAGTAAAACATGGAATTTATTTTTCCAAAAAAAATTATGGCTTGTAGAGGGATCCGAACCTCAAATAATGGTCACTGCGGGGGATAAGTTGTTGTCGCCGAATACATACAACACAAAAAAAAATTCCTTTTGTATTTTAGTAAAATGCTTCGTATAAAAAAAGATTCCTTTTGAATAAACGTAAAAGAAAAAGGGGTTTATACACCGAATAAAAGAAATTTGTGTATAAAACAAAATAAGCCTCAATTAAAGGAGTTTGAGACGAAGTCCCATACCTCTGGTCCGACATGACCCGATCATTCTTTAACGTCCAGAATAATAAACTTGAGTCAATTTCTATTTTCTTAAGAACCTTTTTAAGTTCATTATTTCAATTATATCACTTATTAACATGTTATGAACACTATGTAATTATTTATGTTAATAATAGTCATTTCGTCAATCATTGGTACTCGAGTCAAAAATAAACTCTTTATAATTACAAGTTGTTCATGTGGTAAAATATCCATTATATCCAGAATTATATTCATGATGTAGATATCTGATATATCATATATATATATAGTATATACATGCATTTATAATATTAAATAGCGTTTATATGTAAGAAATTAAATGCATCGTTCATGGAGACGGTAAGCCGTATATACGCATGAATGCTACTTTCATTTATATTTCATATTTTATGGAATGGAATCATAATTATATAAAGGTATGTTATAATTACAGTATAATATCATATATAATTTCATTAAATCCATCCTTTATATGTCCCACATGTGGCATTAACGAATCAAATCACATTGAGGGGGTGGTAGTCCGCACTTCCTAAAATGAAGATATCGCGTTTAACCATAATGGAAACCATAAAAGTATGCCATAAATGAAAAATACATAAGATTAAGGAAAACATAAAAATATTATATATCATATATAAATATAGTGACATCTTAATGGTCACCTTTTAAGGTGTTAGAATAATATTGAACAATCATCGTTTCGTGAGACAGAAATTCGCCATCCACGGAAATAGTATGATCTTTAACCATTAGATGTAGGTGTGTGTAATTCTAGCTCGAATAATTCTTATAAAAACATCATAGTATATTGAATATAATAGTGTTGTAACAAAATAAATGAATATAAATAGTTTAGGGGGTTGGAGAAGAAAAATAAAACAAAATTACATTAGAGAAGACTTTACCTTTAAATCGGGTAACTCCTATTGGTTTGTAACAAAAGGGATTCTTGAAGAGCTTTCTGCATAAGGTATGTATTCTTGGATGAAGAGAGGGATGTGGAGAGATAAAATGATCAGATCTTGTCTGAGCCAATGGCTTGAGAAGTGTGGGTAAAGAGGTAGAGGTGGGGGCCTTTTATAATAGAGAGGAGGGGCAGTCTTGGAAATTCAAGAAATGATACTTTTTTATATAATGAGTTTCGGATTTAAATGGTCCCAAATTGATATATTTATAGGATAAGGTGATTAGGGTTCTAAATATACTCATACAATTGGTTTTTGAAAAGTGTATGTCTTAGATATTACATTATCTTTTCATTTTATTTTAATCCTTCATTAATGAGGTAATCGCTGCATCATAATGATGTCATAAATAATTTAATTTATTTAATGTCTAAAAATTATATAAAAATAATAATATGATGTAGGAAATTTTATTATATTTCCAATTTATATTTATAGTCTAAAAGATCATTTACCCAGAAAAAACTAAAAATGTTTTACTCGGGTGAAACATTCTTTAGTGATATTCTCCTTTCTTTAAAAATAAAATGATAAATTGTCACCTTCACCCAAAAGTGATTCCATGGGGTCCCAAAGTTTGTAACAAGGCATCCCATGGTCGGCCATGAAACAACCAGTAGCATTATGATACATATTGGGGTCATTTGGTATTATTATGATATTATTTTATTATACTTAATACCTGACTACTAATTAATCAAGATAATTAAAGATAATTATCGTCGTTACTATTCATAATGTCCAAAAACAAAATTGTGTTAATTACATAATTTGGACCTTATGATTACAAATATGGAATCAATTTTACCAAATTCCAAACATATTAATAAAAAATAATTAATTTAAAAATATTTCCCGTTGTCAAAACAAATAGCGGATTTTTTTGTAACAATATCTATGAAATGTTTGGCACTTGTTTATCCCCAATTCCAATGTGAAATTAATTATAATTACCACCATTGGATTAAATGGTGAAAATATATTCTAATTACACTTTAATACCAATTAAAAAGATAATCTAACCATATAATTAAATTAGATGAAAAACAGTTTTGATGTAAAATGCAGTATTTTTCACTATTCATTAAAAAATGAACATTGTCATAAAAATACCAAAAATTAATCCAATGTAAATTTAAATTTCCCAATAATAAATAATAAGTTTATTTGGACAAATATAGCTTATAAATTGTCAAAATTTTGATTTAAAAATTGTTTTCCATCAAAAGGCAGTAAAACAATCTTTTAAAAATATTAGTGTATTTCATGCTTATGATTAGATTTATTCTCCTTTTAAGCCTCTAAAACACTAAATAATTCATAAATAGACATATATAAGAATATCTATTACTCATTATCTACTTGGGATTTTACAATACAAGAATATGTATTTCATAAAACAACCATCTGGTGTAGGTATGGACATTATGATTACATTTTCATGACATTTAGTCTAATTAATTCCCATTATCTCTTTATGTAATTAATGAATAGGGTATTCCATGAATATATTTATTCATTCATGGGGGTCATTTTGGATAACATCATTGTTTTCTCTATGTCCATGGAATATCATGTGCGTTATCTGAATGATGTTTTTGAATTATGGAGATATCATTGACTTCCTACTAAGATATAGAAATGGTAATTTTGAAAAAAGAGTATCAATTTCTAGGACATGTGGTGTCCAAAAAAAATAACTCAATTTATTATGAGAAGTTAAATTCTTTTTTGACATGATTGAAAATGTGAAATGATTTTGATATTAAGATATTATTATTTTAATTGGTGTATTATAGTTGGTCTGTAAAAATATTATCGAGGTTTGCTACTATAATGACTAATATAAATCAGAATGAGGAAAATTTTTCCTTGGATGAGATATTTAAATTTTATCCAATTAAGATGAAATGTATTCTAACTTCTGCACGAGTGTTGACTCTTCTAATTCTCATGAAGAGATATGAGGTCATCTATGATGCATCATCTTTTGGATTAGGATATGTTCAAATACAGGATGATATCATGGCATTCTAAATATCTCAATAGAGTATGTAACATGAGAATAATTACCCATCCCATGAAATTTATATCTCAGTTGTGATGAATTATATTATGATTTAGAGGAAATCTATTTTCATAGAAATATTTACCGTGTTTTCTGACCAAAATTTCTTGTTTTATATATCTTTTCAAAAATATTGGAATTTCTATTAGAGGAGTAAACTAAAGTACCAAAATTAATTTGACATTAACATTTCTAATATCTTAGGGAAAGGGATTTTCATCATTGATGAATTGGTTAAGAAACTTCTAACTCAGGTTATGAAGGAATCATTAGATGAGTGGAAATTGAATCCTTTTTTTCTATTGTTGTGTTTATGAGTTTTAGAAATAAGTAATAATGTTTTATTGTCTTGTTTTTAGTTGATCTCTTATATTATCAAGATAATTCCATACAAAAAACAACTTTATAATGAGTTAAATTTCATTTAAGACAATATTTATGGTGGGGAGACCGTTTTTAAGGGTCATTCTCCACAGAGGGTATTTTTTTATGTTTCTTTGTTGTATCGGTTTCCATGAGTAATGTCATGATGGTGTATTTTCATAATCCCCAATGGTATTTTCAAAGTAGAATGAAAAATATATTTTAAATTAATTTGACAATGAGTTTTATGTTCAGATAAAAAAAAGTTATCATTGATTTTGTTTCTTGTAGTTATACATTCTAAAAGTTCTAGGTCAAGAACTAAAGACCATCCTGTTTTCTTCATTCACATCCAATTCTGACATGGATGTGAGATTAAATTTATATGGACTTTGTGGTTGGTTTTTCACATACATAAAGAAATAATAATATGATATGTCAATTTATTGATTGTATGAACAAATCTACTCACATTATATCTATTTGAGATTCTGAAAAGATAAGGAGTAAGGAAATATATATATGAATGAGATAGTTTTCCATAAGGAGTTCCATATGCTATAGTATCTGATATAGACCATCTTTTTACTTCTACCTTCTTGAGTGGCCACAAGGAGGAACTAGGATCTCAAGTTCATTTGAGTATGGAATACCATCCATAGATGGATATCCATAAATATATAAATATACAAATAAGTAAGGATATGTTTTCTATACATTTCTTATACTGTGTTAGATATAGTGATGTAATTTTAAGACTACATAAGTTTTTTGCTAACAATATTTATGAGTCTGTAAAAAAAAATTTCTTTTGAGTCCATGTTTGGTGGGAATAGTAAATTTCAATTCTGTTGGTGAGATTTAAGTGAATGTTTCATGTTCAGACAATGCATGGTTTAAGAGATGATAAAACAATTTGTCAATTTTTTTGAGCATGTTGAAGGAATAGTGTTGGTATAAATTTTATGAATATCATCATCTTAGGTTTATGGAGTTTTTAGTGGGAGAAAATATGTTCTTTAAAGTTTTACCCCATTTAGATCATCAAAAACTTGGTAGGAATGGGATTCTTAGTTTTGTTTCATGGTATATTTATAGGTTTATGATCATGTGAAGAATGTTTAATTCCATTTTTTACATCATCAATATATAATGTCGATAAATTACATGTTCCCTATATCTCAACGATGGAAATATATTTCTAATCCCTTCCATGTTCTGAGTTGGGGTGATCTTGATATTTATCCTAATTTATCCATAACTGATCATCCAGTCGGGATAATTGATTCTGACACCATGTTACATCTTGGGAGTATTATACCTCTATAATGTGTAATATGGTAGATTTTTTTTAATATTCATGAGACATGGGATATAGAGGAAGTGATGATAGGGTGATGGCTTCATATTTTCTATATGAAGTCATCTTGATATGATTTATAGGGATATAGTAATTCAATGTTTGGGAGGCTGTTAAATCCGATTACTTCTTTCTAGGTACTCTTTGACCACTATTTTTTATCCGACTTTAGATGGGGTTTTCCCCAGGTTTTTTCTCATTAAACATTTAATGTTTTTAAATTTTATGGGAAATTCATGGCTGGAACACTTTTGACATGAAATTTCTCCCAACTAGTTAAAAAATTACAATAGAAGGTAATGGGGGTTCTCATTTTGCACACACCTAATAAAATCAATGAACCCTATTGGTTCGATCATGGTTAGGGTGGATGGTTTAACAAACTGTGTGGCCCTACCTCGATAATTCGGTGGATGGTACATAGTAATTCTGAAAATAATATTAAAATATTTTGAACCCCTATTTTATCCCCCACTTTACCAAAATTACATATATCTCAAATTCCTATATCTTGGAGTTTCCTTAGATCCTTTTTTTCTCTATGCCTTATATCTTGTTACTTGATGTTTGGATGATCACATTCAACCCCTCTACGATAAGTGATTCAATTCGCATTCCTTCTCTCGCACCCTGTCTTTTTAAACCCCCTAGGGTTTGTTAGATCATGACATGATTGATTGATGTAAACTCCATTGATTTAGATCATAAATATCAGTATGATTTATATTTCTATTTCATCATCAATCGTCATTGAAATATATTATTATAGTTTTTTATTATTTAGATTCAATTATTAGTGTTTAGTGGTTCTATTATGATTTTAAATTTAATAAACCCTTGATTTTAATGATTTTATTTAACCATATTTCAATTTAATTATGAAAACCCAATACTTTTTAAAATGTAATTTAAATTAATTTAGTATAGATTTTGAAAAAAAATATCCAACACTAAGGGAATAGAAATTTGGGGTGTGTTTTGAAATTTATAGAATTGATGACTTTATTTGGGGATTGATTTTGGAAAAATGGATTAAAATGATGTGATAAAATGAAGAGTTTTTTTATTTTAAAAATTCATGAAATCATGAAAAAACTATTTTGGTTTTGAAATTGATTTTTCATATTGAAATGAGAAAAGTCTAAGATGAACTCTATATTATTATTTGATATAAAATTAGATAAATTTCATATTTTTTATTAATTCATTGATAAAATGTGATTTGGGTTAGTTAGTGGGTTTTTTGGGATTAGAACAATAGGATTTTAATTCCATAGAAATATAATGATCTTGATCACTATAGATAAACATTGTTTGGATAACTAATATAGGATACCAATTTGATGAGTCTTTTTTAGCCTGATACTAAGAGACGTGTGTACAGATTTCCTTGATCACTAATATGAGACTGTCAGGATCCTACGATCAGGAACTATTATACCATATGTCATATGAAATTTTTTCAATTTTTTATTTATTGATATATGTTTATATATATCGTTGATTTTAAAAAAAAAATCATGCATGTTTATTTATATAAACTAGGTAACATAACATGTTTATTATTCCATTTTTAAAAATTTTTTCCTGCATTTTATATAAAACTAATGTATATTATTATATATAAAATTATAGTACCACACAAAATTTATTTTTAAATTTACACATTGATTGGGTATAATTTTATGGAAACATGTTATATAACACATGGACATACCATATTGGGTTTTATAGATCACAACCTTCCATTTCAATCAGGAATTTATATATCTCTTTCTTCCAGGTATGAGAAAAGGGAAAGTGTCTCTTAGAGGAGGAGGATGTTCCTGATCATTTGGTCTTGGAGTGTTGATTCTCTTGATGTGTATGAGTTTATCTTTTTAGATTTTTACTAATTGGTTGAATTAATATTTTGGTTTTCTGATATGAATATTTTATATCATGTAGTGTTTTCCTTTTGAGTTGTGAGAATATTGATATGTTTTCTCATCTTCCACTATTTTGAGGGAAAATATTGCCTTCTTTAATATTTTATTATTCAAGGTTCTAGTCACCAATACATGGGGATCTATAATTCCCTTTGGGATATGTTGGTTCTGTCATGAGTATTCTGGTACTTGGGTATCCATGATAATTTGTGAAAATATTTTATTAACATCATGAATGAAGTATAAGTATAACCTTATGAAAATAAATAGTTGTAATAAACCAATGATCTCAAGTATAGACATGAATTGATCACAAATTACATTAGAATAAATTAAATTTATATTTTTAGGGATCAGGTTCCAGATGGCTTTTAATTTCCAATTTGCGTTTATTTTGGGAGCCTTTAGGAGGTTTCAGATGTCATTGATGGGGTTTGAGGAGATTTGGTGGAGCCATTTCAAAAAATATCATTGATATGGTGTGCAAGGAAACAAAACGTAATTGTGTGAGTAGATTAGGCATAGTGGGTCCATGTTGTTATATAAAGAATTTTCTGGGTAGAAACAAGGCTACTACATTTTTTATGGTGTCTATATCACGGAATGTGGGATGAATTATATCAGGATTTTGAGGAAACTAACATTTTAGGGGTTGTAACACATTGGAGTATAGGATGTACTATGGTCTCGTTCATGGAAGGGGTCTCAAAATCATGGTGGTTATCGCTATGTCAGAAAGACCAAAAGCACTGTAATAGGATCTTTTATGGGATCACATAGAATATTTTCCCATGTAGGGATATATCATAATCTAGATTGATTATTCCATATAATTTTTATTTTTAACAGGTCATGGAATGGTATAATGGGTTGTGTCAGGGTCTTATGTTTCTCAATGGGTCAATAAACACCTAGATACCCTTGATCCAAACAACTTTCCAAAATCTTTACCAAAACTCATATGTTACGAAGGGTGATTTTTAGGTTCCATGATTCCCCTTTCAATTGGGTTTAATTCCAACATCCACTTTTGGATCGGTCGTGATCCAAGGTGATTTATACCAATCATATCCATGGTTTTCTCTCCATCTAGGGTTTTCATTATATTAATTCTTTCTAGGATATGTTCCATGATCTTTGATATTTTTATGGTATGACTTCATCTAGAGATTGAAGTTCTTCACATGATTTAAGATATGTAATCCAAGATATTTTTCCGTTCATGTGTGTAGTCTCCTGTAATGAAACAGATTAGTTTCATCCACTATTTAATTTCCCACAATCATTATGTTAGGATGAATTTTGTTTGATTAGTATATTTCAATTATACTAATTATTATTGATATAATATATTCTATATGGATCAATTATAAGAGGGTGGGTTAGTGGAAGAATTAAAAACACATTAGTTTAAAATTGTTTGAACTAAACCAATTCACGATCCTCTTTATGTATAATATTGTATTCAAACATGGCCATCAATCTAGTTACCATTTTTTCACAATTAGGATGATTTAAATATATAGGGGTAAAATAAATAAAATCATAATGAAGTTGATTAAACCTTAATAAAAAATAATACACTTATGTCAGAGTAAAAGAATAATAATCGCCTAATATTTTATTATAACAAAACAGACAGATCAGATTCGCATAACATCCATTTAATAGACTAATATGTTATCCTATTCATATAATTTATGATAAAATAATTACAAAATAAACCATGGAATTAAAAGAAATGTAAAAATAGTAATATATTATAAGAAATATATGAATTACTTTTATATATTTACAAGTATCGAAATCATGTAACTATAAAAGTAATGTATCCACATACCATGGCTAATGGTATCCTTTTTTTAATACATACATGTATGTATTTCGTTCTTCAAAAGGAAATCCCTAGATAAGAATATCATATTTGATATATCTGCCTATCCATGGATGCCCCCAATCTAATGGATAAGATATTTCATTATATCCACAAAATCCCTCGATCATAATTAGAGATCTGATGCATGATTGCAACAAACATTTGTGTATTGATACAACACTAGAAATTTTTCCATGGAATTATAAAACAATAATATAATATAAAAACTAAGAACCAGATGTTTATGATATTAATTTGTAGATCCCTCAAACATTGTGAATTATTAAAATGAAAACTATTATATTGATCCAAACTATTTTAATGATTGCATATATATATATTAAAATATACAACTGTAATATATCATTTATAAAGGTAAAATTTCATTGAAATTGATTCAACAACACGGAAACAGGGAACATTAATGGCTCTTTTATATTTGGTTATATGATGTTCAGTTGACTTATGTCATCATAGTTTAAATGATCTTAAATTACTATAGAAATTTGTTTTATGTGTTAAAAATTTATACATTGAAAATTTTATGGATTTACATAAATAATTACATTATGATATTATTTATTATGTTGAATCTGATGTTTATTAGTTACGACAACAGTTCAATTATAAATACTTTTTCAGCATAAAAACAAGAAAAAAAGTCTACCATCAGATCTGATAATGGTGAATCTATTTTTTATATGATCCATACTCATTATGATAATATTAATGAAAAATTTAAAATTATATTAATGAATAAATTAGATCTACATATATGTAACGTAAAAGTATAATTTTTCTATCTTAACATCTCAAAAAACCTTTGGTAATAAAAATTTACTAATCAATAATTTATAAAATTGTTTGTGATTTATAAAACTAAAGGAAATGAATAGTTATATGTAACATTAAACCAAAAAATATCCCCATTTTGTGAAAGAAAAAACTAAAATAAATAAATTAAAAATAAAATTTACAATATGAAACAATATAATGAGCTAACAAATAATTTTTTTTTAAATGAATATTAGACTAATCAATATTTGGAAAACAATAACAAAGTTATGTTTGGGTGAATAGTTAATTCATTTAAAATTATTTATCAAAATATAATTACAAAAAGAGTACAAGAGAAAAAAATAAATATTTCTTTTTGAATTATTATGCAAATGGTCATAATATTTTTGAAATCATTTTTATAATCCTATAGTTTTTCTATAATCTATTGTTGTAGAAGAACATTTTCTTCTTTAATTATGAGTCCTTCATTAAAAATCTGATATATTTTAGACAATAATTCATATTAATTTTTCAAGATGATGATTTAATCCTTATAAGTATGGATCATTGAAAATTATATCAGCATATATTTCTATATCCCATGTTAAAATTTGACATCTTGAGCCCAATTATTGGTTGTATACATGAATTTCTACAAATATTTTACCCTATCTGAAAAGTTGGTATAAGTCTCATTGAATGATTTTGTAGATTCATCCATAATATTTTCTATCTTCTTTAGACTCTAATCATGAATCATGAAATTATAATTTATATTATGTAAACAAACCACAATTTTATTTTATTCTTTCTAATGTTCTTGGGAACATTCTTAGAGGAATTTATGATCTTAATTATTCTGATTCAATCAATCTGTTAAAATATTTATTGAATCTTATTTTTAAATTGATTTGCATGAATGAGAGAAATATTTTCTTCCAATATCAAGAATTAAGAAATAATTCCTTCAATTATATGTAAATCCTCAATGAAATAATGAAATCCTAGAATTGAAATCTTATTCACTGAATCAGATATCTCAATTTCATGCACTTGAGGATGAGTGGTTCCAACATCCACTTTTTCCCTTTCCCTTTTCATCATTATTTTATTGAAATTTAACAACTACATTTCCAACTTTCATTCTTTAATAAATTTATAGAATATCAATATAATCATCAATATCATTATTACCTTTTATTTTTTAGTTCTTATCATTCTCATTATTCTTGGATGGTTATTTATCATCCTTCACATATGTTGATTTTACATTATCTAGGATATCATATTACTTTTTCTGAGAATAAAATGAGTGATTATTAATTGTATAATCTTACGATGATATTAAAGTAATACTATCATGTCTAAAATAATTCTTAATTAAATTTTACCTCCTTTGAATTATCCCATTCATCATTATTAGCATCCATTGTTTCATTTAATTACTCTTATTCATCTTATACATCTTCATCATTGTGCACTTCTAATTCTTTGATTTATTCTTCATATTCACAATATTCATGAATACATTACCATGATTTTGAAAAATCATCAACACATGAAGAACCTTATTATATTGTTTTAACATATACTTCTTATTCTTATGTATTTATTCATGAATGAAATTTATCAGTTCTTGCCTATTAAACAACAACTTTATCTATTTACAAGTATAAAACATATAGAACTATGACATCAATAAATATATTTTCTGGAAAATCTAAACTAGAAATTAGTATTAGTTTTTTTGACCTGGGTGTATGGAAGAACATCATTTTATAATACTTCTACATTTTCTTTTGACAGTTGATCACTTAAATGAGCTTTTGATAACTTCTCCTATTACCTATTTCAATTTTTTTATTTTTTAAAAACATATGCACCATGAAGTCTAATTTTTAGAGCCTCTATTTGATCATCTCTAAATTTAGGATCTTTTTATTTCCTCTCTCCCTTTTTCATTCTCTGTAGTTCTTATACTTTATCTCTTATATAATTTTTATTATTAATTTTATGACTCTTTGATGAGTATTATTTTATTTTATTTTCCATAATATCTTGATTGACATTATTCGTTTCCTTATTTTGAATACATTTCTTTGACTTATTATGTGATTCCACTTCCATAGTAGTACCACCATATATATCAACAGAAAAAAATTCATTATCAAAACCATGTCTCAAACCTTTCCAATAATCATTACTAATGAATAGAATTTCTAATTTATTTGGATTTGAATTATATGAAATATTGAATATCATCATACACTCAGTCATCAACATTCTTATCACTTTCGGAAAAATAATGATCTTATACTAAATTGAACTATAATTTGATTTGCTGATAGGTAACGATATGTATAAGAATATATCTATATTTATCATATGTACATGAAAATACAAAAAATAAATAAATTACTTTTATGGAGCCACAATAGACTTTTCTTGATATTAGGAAACAATTCATCTATAATGAAACAATCAAATTATTTTCTATTAGGTGAGGAATATTCCATACCATCTCATAATGATCAAACAAAGGGGCATCTTATTTCTTCTACATAAAATAATGAATACTATTATGAAACATATTATAAAAACATAATTATTCTCCATAAAATGAAATTACATGAAAAAAATTATCTTTCATATAAGATATAAAATAATATTTTCAAAAAATTGTAATTTTTTTTCCTTATTTTCATTGAAAAACATCAATGATTTATGGAATTCTTGGACAATTTCAAGATAAAATAAATCATGGTCATCATTGGCATTCTCCGACAATAAATATTATCATAAATTTAATTCTATAACATTATTTTAGATAGTTTCATACTTTACATTAAAAAAATTTCAACATCATTTTTATAAAAACTATCCACTCATTGGAATAATTAACTATAGGAATCGTATACTGCGAAGACAACAGAGATTATGAAATTCAGACTGGAGATTTTCATATTAGATTTTTTCCAAGGAGTATAATTTTTACTCAATGTGGTAGATATTTATGATATGGGACATGGGGGTACACCTTTATATAAGAAATTGATGTAATGGATCGTCATTAATATATTATCCATCGGTTGAAATTTGATGTAGTCTAATATGAAAATTGAAATTTATCCAAAGAGAGTTTTTAAAAAAAAAATTAAACTCTTGAGGTATTTATATTATTAAATTGAGAGTAATATTATAAATATTTAAAAAAAATGATGAAGTATGAACGAAATTTTAACTAAAAAAATTTAATGAATGTAATAATATAGTAAACAATGAAAATATATGAAGAATATATTTTAGAGTTCACTAGATTTATTAGTAGGGAAATTATTATATTCTTGAATTTTGTAATATATTTTGATTAAAGTATTTTTATAATATTTAATAAAATATTTTCATTAAAAAACTAAATTTACACGTTTTTAATGAAAACATAAATTGATTTTATGAAATAAAAATGAATATGAAAAAAAATTATGAATCTACAATATTATAAATCATGAGTATAGAAAATATATGATTTTTTTAGATCTATTGAAACTCTTAATATTTATTATTCCAAAATTTAGTTAATGATATATGAGTAGGGAATAATAATCTTGAAAAAAATATTAAAACTAATGTTTTTCAAAAACATTAATGTTTGAAAAAAACAGACATATATAACCCCTGTAAAAAGAAGTAACATAATCTAAGGATACATGAAAACAAAAAATATATATGAATGATCACATTAAACTAAAAAATATATGATTATGTTTAATGTATTCCAACAAATCCGAATGTAATTGTTTTGTAAAAATATTATCATGTTATTCTTGTGTTTTGATAAATTGTCAAATGATATCTCATTGATGTGTGTGATCTATAAAAAAGAGATACATAATATCTATGTGTTTTTAATGGGAGTGATGTGCATAGTTCGTACATAATCTAATATAACTAGTATTATCAAATTTTATTTAAGATTTAATAAAACACAACTCATAGTCAATGAATGGGCATTGCATCCACAACACCTGGTCACAACAATATCCAACTGCCACATATTCAGCTTCCGAAATGGAAAGTGATAATGAGTTTTGTTTCATACAAGACCATGAAAATGATGAGTCTCATACGAAAGTACATGTTCCATAAGTACTTATCCTATTCATTATACAACCATGAATGTTAGTATCTAAATTATTTTATTTCCCAATAATTTAAAGAATAGAAAATTGCTAAATCCATAGTCCCCTTATGATGATGAAAAATATATTTTATATCTTTTAGATGGGATTCCTTTGGATCACCATGATACCATTAACATAATAATTTAGAATACATTATGTCCAGTCAAATAAAAAATAATTATAGTGACCTTTATATCAAACCTCTAATTTTTTTTTGATAAAATGATTACCTAGCTTCATCATGATGAAGTCTATTTGAGGTACGGATGGTATAAATAACATGTTTAGTATTGTTTTATCAAAACCTTTATGGAATATCTTTTATATACAGATGTTGGGATAGATAAGTACCATATTGTTTTTGTAAAATTTCATAACCAAAAAACATGTTAACTTACCCCTCATACTCATCCCAAACCCATATTTAATAAGATCATTAAAGGAATAGATTAAGGAAATTATAGTTCATTTGAATATAATGACATCAACATATATTCGAACAACGATAATATATCTATTAAAATATTTTATAAAATATTCTAATCCACTGCTACAAAAAAAACATTACTAAATAAAATCATGTTAACCTATCATACCATGACTTATAGTCTTGTTTAAATACATATAAATATTTATCAATTTATTAATGTATACATGATGTTTTTTTATTATCTAACCCTTGGGGTTTGTTCAGCATAAAATTCCTCCTAAACATATCTATTATAAAAACCCCACTTCACATCCATTTGAAAATGATTGAAATTAAAGAATGCCATAAATTCTAGTAAAATAAAAAAACATATAATCAAGATATGCATGCATAGGTTTCTTTATAGTCTATTAATTCTTGTTGGTTATAACTTTTTTACAATATGTATTACATTATTTCTAATTTTTATTCCATTTTCATCACATTTGATTCTAAAAACCTATATTTCTTCAATTCTTGAATTCACATTGGGTCATTAAACATGATTCCAAACATTTTTCCTTTTGAATTCAACTATCTAATCTTTTGTATCCATTACCAACCCACATCACATAACTCCTCATAATTATTCTTAAGTAAAAACAGGGAAAGAATACATATGTGTTCTTTTCTATTCCTAAAATATCTTCTAGTCTTAAAATGTATATCAACATTGCTACTAACACTATCACTAGGATGATTCTTATGAAATAATTTCTTTCTATGAATTTTTAAAACATCTTAAAAAACAGAAGTTAAAAAAACATATTGATTATATAATACAAGAACAATTTCTTACATACATTATTTATTAGAATAAATTTTTAACAATGATTGAAATTGATGTTTGGAAAACAAATTTGAGGGTGATTTAGGTTGGAACCTTTTAATAAAAAAATTTTTCCTTTCGTCAAACTTAATATAAACTATTTTATCAAGAATAAAATTAAATTTATTAAAGACTCCATATTCCATAGATGTTGTTGAATAATCTCAATGTATTGAAAATTCATATTTGGGTAAAATTAAGAAATATTTCTTTCGTAATCAATATGGTTACTTTAAATCCAAATACTCAAAGGAAAGAATATTTCATTTTTAGACTATCAACAGTTCATAAGTGGTTTTTTTAATTAAGGGTTGAATGGAAAATTGATTAATATTATAGAAGGTAGTACTAAGAACTTCAGCATAAAAAATATTTTATTTTATTTTATTCACTCAACATTGTTTTTATTATTTCATCATGATTATGATTTCCTCTTTTAAGTAAACCATATTTATCAGAGGTTCTCACTTTGTAAAGGATATGTTCAATACCTTTCTTAGAAAAAAGTTTCGAAGTTATAATTTAAAAAAATTCTACTATGATCACTATGAATAATTATAATGGGATGGTTTTTCTCATGTTTTATGTTGGCTAAAAATGTTTTAAAATAAAAAAAGTTTCAAATTTTATTTCTAATAAATAAACCCAAGTAAATATATTGTACTCATAAACCAAGACATATACATAGTATTCGCCTGTAATACACCTGGTTTGTGTAAGAGAAAATAATTCTATGATCACTAAAAATATACATCAGTATTATATACTTCACTAATAGATTCAAAAAATGACTTATATTTCATATCATATTGACAAGGGTCAATGATTTTTGAATAATCAAATCTATGTACTTGTAGTTCCTTGACATGCCTTTTCTTAGTAAACATACATATGTTTCTATGGTTATATATTCTTAACCTACTATTCTATAACCAATATTGATCTTATATTTAACATAGGTATGATATGTCTTTTATCCTATGGTCTTCTATATTTAGTGTTCATACATTATCATAATAGTGGGTAGAAAGAATGAATTTATTCTTTTAATTGCGTTCAAAAAATTTATAATTCCAAAAAAAACACAAGGTATCCTTCATCACAAATATTGAAAACATCACATTGATAATTATCTCCAAAGGCATCCTTTCTCCATTCGTCAAGGTGATTTTTTTAAAAAATCATTTTTTCCAATCTTATGAAGGGAACATCCAATATCAATATGCTGAGTATTATTATCTCTAGTAATTTATTTCTTATCAAGAAACTAAAAATAATAGGCTTTCAGCACCCATAACTTCTTAGGTTCGATAATGTCAGAAAATAAATCTTTCAGAATCCACATTTTTTGGAAAAATAGGATTTGTGGAATACAATATATTGATATTTATTTTAATATTTTTGTATGACCTCTGCTTTTAAACATGATGTAAAAGGGGTAATTTCTAAGAACAAATATATTATTACTAAAAAATTATTTTTATAAGAATATCCAATTTCACAAGTATTTCCATTAGAAATAATTTATTTATACCTTTTATCAATGTTTTTTATTCAAATAATAAAGCTTGAAAAGAGTTTATTGAATAAAGATACATTAGTTTTTAGTTTGATAAGAAAATTATTATCCAAATTCGTAATAGATTCATAATTGACTTTTTCAAAATCTCTGTCTAAAATATTATGTTCAAAAATAAATTTTTCAAGATCATTATACATTGTTTTTTTGAAAAGTTTTATTATCAATAACATTATATATATATAATACTTATTTTTGTTGAAACAATTATCCTTTAATTTTCTATATCATATTTTTTACTAACATTGCAATTATCCTTTTCAATTAAATTTAAAAAATGAGAAACAAAATCATATAAATGAATAGTATTATCCACTTATAATGAGGATTCTTCATATAAAAATTTAATATTTTTATCATTAATAGATTGAAGATTATTTTAATTTTAAGATGAGTTTTTAAGGTTATAAACAGTACACACCTTAGCCATAAGAAAAAAAATATTTATGTATAATAGATATAAGATCAATGTTCATATTTCTATAATTATTACTATCCAAAAATAATTATATGAGTAATATAATACAATTTCACTACATGATTCATCTAATTTTTTTAATTTCATTATTTATGACCTATAAATTTTTTTTCAATCCTTTGATAATTAATAACATTCATATATTTCCATTTCAGCCTTGGAGAACCTAGTTTGATATATCTAGAATTCGTACACTCAAAACATGTAACTTCAAAATATTTTATGTAATTCATATCCTTGTTACCATACTTATATATATGCTGAAAATCATTCATACCAACTATGTTTTCTATTATCTTAGCAGGATTAGCCAGCTCATTTTTTGGAATGATCCTATGTTTATGAATCATACTGAACAACCACATTACTCTTTCATAAAGATCTAAAAATGTTCAATATATTGAGATTTTGGAGGTAAGGTAGTCGTTATAATGAAATATACACCCCTATTATTTTATTTCATTTCTCATCATCTCTCTTTAGTCTACTTTCATACTCCTCAAGGTTTTAATTATTTCATCACGAGTGATATTACTATAAATTATTATTTCATCTATAGTTGTTCTCTAAGATCTCTATTCATTTGGAAATATATCTATGTTTTTTTCAAAAATAATCTCATCATATAATCTTTTCTCACAAATAAAATCATGATTACAAATAATTTTTTTAAATCAATGATTCATCATCAAAACAGATTTACATTGTATGAATTAAAATTGGTGATTATCATCACTAAAAAAATTTCTACTAGTTTCAATAAACATTTATGTTTTAAATAAAATAACCTTATGATTTTTACAATTAATATTTTCTACATGAATAGTGGCAATTTTAAATTTATATGTTTCTAGTCATTGATCGTAGAAAAGTATACTGTACTTTTAAATTCAAATGATATTCCATCATTTCATAATTATTAAATGCCCTAAATTTGTCATAAGTTAATTTTTAATATGTAGTGATAATCAAGAAATTATCAAACTCGGTGTTGATAACCATGGTCTAAATTCTATCTCTCCAATATTCATAGTGAGCTCCAAACAAAATAAGAGTTCTATTTAGATTCAGATTACATATAGATCATATAATGAGTCTTAACATCTTTGGAATACATATACCGAAAATATTTTCAAAAACACATATTACTGTTACAAATAATTATAAACTAAAAATTTATAAAAAAATTTATCAGAAATTCAATAGTAATGATAAAAAATGTTCATCAAGTATATGAGAAATGGAATAATTCTCTAATAAAAATGGTTGGATTAGACAATTATATTTATATTGATTATGATCAAACAAATGTATTCTATATGAATCATTTACATGTGTAAGGAATTTAATATTTAAATAATATGTGGTTTAAAATATTTTAAACTAAATAACTAACAAACCTCTTTTATTTAAAAAATTAGATTCAAACACATCCCTTACACTGATTTTCATGGTACGATAATCCATATGATTTCGATATATCATTGTAAAATATATATAGTAATAAAAATTATGATGAAATCATTATATGGAAATATATGAATATGTCGGAGTGAAATAATCGTAATCAAAAAAGATTCTATTACAAAAAATAGATATATTAGATTCATAGAATATCTAATTCACAGATAAATGTTTCAATAAATAAAGAAAATTATGATCAAACAATTACAAACATCACAGTGGAATTAAATGTCATCTGATATATAAGTAATATAATTGTAAAAATATAAGAATGACTTATACCTATTTAAAAGTATTGATATCTTTTAACCTTATTAGTAATGTAGTCACAAACCCTAGTAAATGATTTCCCAAATTTTAAACATACTTGTATGACTTTCTTTCTTTAGAATGGAAATTCCTTGATATGAAAATCTTCTTTGATATGTATGTTTATCCCAAATTGATCTCTATCCAATGGATCAACTCGGGGTTTCTATCCATGCATGCCTTTGATCGTAATCATAGATCAAATTCATGAATATAATGAAAATTTTTTAAGGATCCAACCATGATAAGGATTCCTTAGATATATAGATATTTAGTAATATTATAAAAACTAATAATAATACTTCCATGAGTGAAATTTATAGAGCTATCACATTGTGATAATTTTGGAAATAAAATCTATTATCATTCTATAAACATATTTAATGACTGGGTATTTATAAGAAAATCTCAAGCGGTCATATTTCATTCAAAATGGTCAAATTTCAATGAATTTTTTGAAATGTATTGGACACCTTGAACTCTAATGTCCCTTTAATAATTTATAATATCATGTTTTATTTACTTATTCCATCACTGTATAAATTATATTTCAATATAATTGACATTAGTTTTGCGTATTTATAATGTAAACATTGTATATCTGATGGTTTTCCTTGTATAATGACATTATGATGTTCATTATGGGTATGAAATCTATGTTTGTCAATACCAACATCATTACAATAATAATAAAAAAAGTATAATAAAATTATATAAATTCGTAAATATGATATTATAATTATGAATCTGTTGTTTATCAGATCCATACCCTTTAAAATAAACATAATTAATAATGTTAGTATATGTTTGAGAATAATTTAGAACTGATTATAAGTAAGTTAAAAGTAAATGTTTTATTCAAAAAACACTATAAAAATAATTTGGATATAAATTTTTTTAATCAAGTATCTACGAAGAAATTTTTATTTCAAAAACTAATAGAATATAAAAGTCATAAGTAAATTTTGACTCAAAATTTCAGACCTTTATATGGAAATTTAATTACTCTAATAAATCCGGAATCAGATTTATAATGAATTCTGTTTGAAATCACATGGAGTTGTTTTGCCCCATGACAACGTCTTGCCTCTTGATTTTCAATATAGTGTTCACTCTATAATATGATTTTATAACATCTTGATACTCTTATCATAGTACATTTTTCATAATGGTAAATGGTAATGAATGTAAATCCATAATTAACTAATTAACTGACATAAGAGTTTAGGAAGAGGTATTTTTGTAATTCAATTAATCTTATAATTTAATGATAATGAAATTAATATGAGCCACATGTTTAATGGAATGTGATCTTCCATGTATTTATTTATGTTATAAGGAATGTGATGCAAGATAATTCTTATTGATAAAAGATTGGAATTTCATTTTAGATTAGAATGGTATATCAATGAGTTTTTTTATAACTAAAACTAATGGTGAGTGCATGTTAAATTTCACTTCCTTTTTATAGATGATCACATAGGTTTACCATAGTCAGAACCAATGAATTAGAAATTAGTTAATTTATAATGGAATAATAATAGATTGTTTAATAAAGATAAATCTTTGGGGATGGGCATACTTATTTACTTATAAATGATAAATTCTTTTTTATGGATATTTGTGGGATCATTTGTATGTGAATATTGAATGCTTCATTTTTTGGGCCAATAGTACCATATTGATTATGGTTTTTTTATTATTCTGTTTGATGAGCTTTAGAAATATGTTTTGATGTGAGATATGATCCATAGATAGTAGAGCCTGGTATGGCTAATTCTATGGGTGGGGAGCCTATAGGTGGTTGTATTAGTTGACAGCTAGGATAGAGAGATGCATGAGGGTGCAGTGGATAGTATTAGAGAAGATGTAGTGGTTTGAATATAGGATTATCCATTATATTGATAAATATGGATGCATTCTTGATATGAAATTATCGAATGGTCAATGGGCGTATTGCTTTTCTTTTCTGAATTCCTTTCTATATTACTTCATGCTTTTAGAAGTGATTTGTTTAATTTATTATATTGGTATCATAGGATTTTTATCAAATTGTACCTAGAAATATTGAGTAGATAATTTTTTTATCAACGAATTAACACAACGGTTGTGTGTTTCTAAAGTGTAGTTCTAATTAAATAATGATCATGAGAAACCATGGACTGGGTTACAATTATTCTTGGATGGAATAGACGTCAGTATAATGATGAAGGATATATCAAATTAAATATTTTTATTTATTTATTTTTCACATAATAGATATGAATTAATTAACAAGTAGTTAACTTATAAAATGTGTAAACGAATTTACTGTAGCTTTTAAATTATTTTGTTCTAATATGATGTTTATTCCATAGTAATGGTAGTTGGGTATCTGAGGGAGGATAGCTATAGTGGAGAATAGTACTAGGTCATACCCATCATGTGGTTGTGAGTTATATTATATCATGTATTTTTTTTATTTCATATTCTACCCCAACCAAGTTGGTTCAGGTGACTCACATCTAGTGGAATATGAGTGGGTGTTTTCCCCAGAATCTTAGTCGGTGGATTTATGGTCGACTACCTACTCTAGTCGAACTGTCTTACCTTAGTAGTTATAGGTACAAGTTTGCATGGTGGATAGTTTTCCCATATGTTTGGTTAGAGTGATGTGATTTATCATGGTTATTTCATAAACATATGTCTTTGTATATGTAATTCAAATGGTCATTATTTGTATGAAGTGTATAGTTTGTGATGGATTGATGTATCATACTCTATGTGATGGTTGTTGTGGCTTGTGTTGTGATACCCAATGTGTGATGCACTCCCTATGAGCTATGGTGGCTCTCAAAATGTAATTGGTTACTATATGAATATGTGAGATGGTATAATGTGATGATGTAATGTATCAGTCAAATGTTTTTGTACTTAGCCTAGGTGTCTTCAGGCTGGCTTATTTTGTAGTGATATGGATCATGACATGCGACATTGGAACAAAAAATAAAATCGTGTGGAGATGAATGAGTTAGGTAAACTTAATGATTCACTACAAAATTATATACTCTATTATATATGAAACATGATGAGAGTTATTTATGGTTAGACTAGGATCATAACATTGAATATTAGCTAATAAGTTACATTCATTATTGTTCTTTTACGATTAGTATTTTTTTATCATTAAAATGAGAGGCTCTTGGAGGGATCTAACTGACTATAAATTGATGATCACTGCTTGTATATAATAACTATTTTCAAGTCAGAAGATTTAGGTTATATATTATTGTAGTCATCAATATCTATTCATTTTAAAAGATATTATTGGGCTTCTAGGTCACCTTATTCATTACCTTTTTGGAACATATTGTTTTCCTATTATTTGGTTTGGAATTTTATGATATTATATGTTTATAAATAGGATTTAATTTATATAATTTTTCTTTTATTGATAATTGTGTCATTCTTATCTCTCTCTTCCACATGTTCTCTTAGAGATTAAGGCCTCCAATATGCATGCTTATAATAACCTCGGTGCAGTCACAAACCCAAGGCCAATAAAATGTTCTAATTATGTATTCACCATCTCATTTCTCTGATTTACATACCAAGTATGGTAATTTATAGGGGTATAGGGTATTTACATAGAGGTTTCAAAGGATTTAGTTCTAGTTTGGGAAGGAGTTTTAAGTTAAGAACATGTTATATTTCTTGTGTTGGTTTGGAAACAGTGTCAGCTATGTTTATTATGTCATATAATCAAGGGATATTGGCTTAGACAAAAGCATTTAGGGCTTCCTATGATCATATGAATGAATATTTAATGTTACATACCCTAATAAATGAATTGATATTGGTTATGGGGTTGAAACCTATGAATGGATAATGAATCATTCTTCTTTTGGACTATTCTTGAAATTTAAAGACCATATGATAAGTCAAACCATAAAATAAATAAAATATTAAAATAATTAATTTTATTTATTAAATATTCTAGGATTAGGATCACTAATAGATTAGTATTTTTCCAAGAATTCATCTATGTTGAATTCCTGGTCAGGTTCACACTGAGGATATTTAGTAGGATGTTCTGGAAGGTCACTATGGAGCAGAGGTAAATGAAATTGAATGTCAAAATGGACACTATTATAATTATAAGACTAAAGTATATAGAATTAAAAAGATACAATTTTATATGTAGTCACAAAACACTATTTATAAGAGGTGGATGCCACATTTAGTTTGATCAATCCTCTGACGGTGCATTTGGCTTCATTAACTATGATGATGTTGCGGAGAGTAGTGAGGAAGTGCTGGATATTTTACCATGAGGATCAAAATGAGTAGACAGTATCATTGTAAATTATATAAGACTTATTATTAGTATTGATTATTTATTTTTCTATATATATGTCCATTCACTAATAGATAATTTCTATTTGGTGTTGTAGTTTTAGTCGGTGGTTGTTTGGGACTAGTTTCGGCACATTTATTTGATTTTCATTAAATTTTATGATAAATGAGTAGTCCATGGTGTGTAAGTTTTAGTAAAACATTAATCCATAGACCTAAAACCATGAATCCTAGTAAATGTTTTCTATATATTATGTGTTTTTTGTAAATAGAAGATGATATATAAAGGATGCTGGCCCAAACCGATTAATCATGAGAGTGGATTCATCAAGATTTCCAAAGAAAAGAGATATAGATTGGGGTTCATAGTATCCTGAACTGAAAAACCTTCTATTATCTAGTGGTAAGTCAAGGCCCTAATTATCTCATTTATCTTGGGTTTATGACTCTATGAAATATTCCAAGTGATTAGATATATGTTTTTTTTGAAGTTTGTTGTCATTAGTGGTGAGAGTGCCTGACTTTTCTGATTAGTCATTTAGTGGTAGGTGTTCTGCATCATGTTCCTATATAATAAAATTTCATCTAAGATTTTATTAGCATTATTTTGATCCTATTTGGGATTTTTAGAGAGGGTATGTAGATGGGATAGGATGTAGTTGAGCTGGTTATCATCATTAGAGGGAAGAACACAACTTCGGAATTGATAATTAACTGGGTTAGAGAGTTTGGGTAGTAGGGTATAGAAAGATTCATCATTTAACAATTCCTCCTTGTGAAATCCATACATTACTTGAGGTAAAAATTTATTACTTTTTCACATTGGTATATGAATTTTTTGATTCAGTAGCTATGAAATAATTCATATCATGGACCCCTTTCCATGTTGTTAGACTTGAGGTATATAGGATTCCATTTTCCTTGGTGATTACAATGCCAGTTGGAGGTTGAAATAACATGTATGAAGTATATAGAGACTATTAGGTAATGCTGAGGTAGAACCACTCATATGTGAGACATACAATATATGTTGATACAACCATAAATCATCATCCTCATCATTGATAAGCTATTTTTTTGCGGGTTTCCGTGGATTGTTTTAGGATTAAGGTTAGATTATATAAATAATAATGATTGAAAACAATTATTATCTTTGAAAAATACCCTAATAAGGGTTGATGGATTTTTCATTCCTTTTAGTCATTGATGGTAAATCTGATGCATGTTTCATTATAGGTTCATCATTCACTGTTTCCATGTGTTGTGGAAGAGCACCCTAATATATTTTCAAAGGATGTTGTAGTATTTCCCCCTTGATGGGATATCATATTTGGGGTTGAGCTATGATTGGGAGTATCTCATATATATTTGTACATATATTGGATGGAGCCTTCTGGGTGATAATATCCATGAGTATATCTCGATTATATGTTGAAGTTCGTTTTTCTGTGGATGAGTGTGTCACCTTAGGGTGGACCTATTTTGTTTGTGGACAATAATGATGAATGCGTGATAATTTCTATCAATTATCATAATTTGAACCACATGATAGTGAATAACCACTATCCTATAACATGTATTAATTTTTTATATCATCAAAAAAATGGAAAAGGTTAGTTGTCATAGATCAATTTTTAGTCATGATATCATTATATGTGAGTGAAAGATGATAACATTCTAAAAAATCATTGTCATTATCATATTGGAAATTTTGACATTATTTTTATGAAATTTGAGGTGAATAATTCTCTAACTATTTTCATGGGTTTGGTTAACACATGTTTCATGGGGTTCCAATATATGATTATAGTGTTATTCATTGATGTTATCCTTGTATATTTTGTGTTTGCGGAGGACAATACAAATCATTTGTGTGCAAATTTTTTTGTTTTTTATCATGAGTATTTACTTTTGATGTTTTCAATGAGTGATTTATGGGGTCATAAAGTCTTCTTATTTCCAAATATTGGTTCCCAGAAAGAAGTGGATATGGACCATTTGAATATAGATGAAGTTATTTATTGGGTAACCACCAGGACAATAGAAATGATGTAGAGTTTCCTAGGTTTTCATGTTATTACATGAGGTTCATAGCCAATGTATCTTTGGATATGACTCATTTTAAAACCATTACTTGAAAGGATTATGTTTTAAAATATACTAACTAGTTTTAGGTATAGTTTGTTTACCTATATGTGAATATGGTTTGTGATCCAACCCATTTTTTCCATCAAATTTATATCAGTTTAAGGATTTTTATAATTGATACTTCATTAGAATATATCATTGTCATTAAAATCAATATTGGAGAGGTTTATGGAAGAGGATATCTTTTTTAGAAAATAGTGTATTATCTTTATTTCTGGATGTGTAGGAATCCTATATAGAGTATTTTTAGGTAAAGGTCTATGAACAATGAGTTATCTTTTGTGATGAACCTAATGGTTGGTTGGACGATAAACAATAGTAGGTATTGTTTATTGGAATTATTTTCATCACTTAAAAATTATATGAGGTGGTTATCCAAGAGTTTCATGGCACGCCCTCGGCATTACATCCAATTGTGACAAATATGTACCATGATTTGAGAGGTTAGTGTTGGTGGGCTAGATTGAAATATGTTGTTTCCTTGTTTGTGTATCAATTTTATTTATCAATTGGTGAAGACTTTTTGTTGTATTTGCATTGGTTTTATCATGTTTCATTAGTATTGGTGGTGTTTCTCTCATTTGAGTTGTATCTCCTCCATGATATCATTTAAATACTGGTTGAATCATTTTTACTGGTTTCGAACTTCATTTTAGTATGAGGTAGTTGATTTCCTATGATATAAGATCCTTGAGAGACATATCTAGTGGTGGTTGTTTGGACATCCAAATTTTCTCCCACTCATGATTTGGTTTTAAATTCTTGAGGATGATAAATTTTTAAGAGGCATACGATATAAGGTTATGGGTCCATAAATCCTTTTCCATTCCAATTTTGGTGTGTTTGTGGTACCCAAATGAGGTTCTAGGAAGCTTGATGGGTAATTTAGTATTGTTGGGGGAGCCATGAATTTTTTTTTATATGATGAAGAGGTAAACATTACTCAATATTACAAGTTTCTAGGTCATAGTGTATCCATGTTGTGGAATTGGGGAGTTCAGAAAGAGAAACAAGGATACAATCCTTTCAAAGTTGTATATGGAATGTCATGGATCCTCGGGTGTATTGGGGTTTTGATGCTAATACATTTTTTGGAGTAGCTACCCCATGGGTTATAGGCTATACCATTGTCCCTTTAATGGAAGGTGGAGATATATGGTATGGGTTCAGAGGGTGACATTGTAACCCTAATATATATTTTAATATGACCACTCTATGGATATTAGATATGATTCAACCAAGGCAGCTACAACATTGCCTATGAATATAACACTACAAAATTATTATTTTACAACATGCAATAGTGTGGTAAAATGCTTTTTTCATGGTCTACATTTTTCAATGTCTCGAAAATACGCCAATACCCGCCAATACAATTAATTTTACACTTATATCCACCAACATCAAGGTGAAACAATTGTGTGTTTTGAGGTTCTTTGAATCCCCTTTTAATAGGTTTTTATCATAGCTTCAGAAGATTGTTTCATTGTGTTCTAAGGGGAGTTCTATCTCTTATCCCAACATGTTTGTCACTTTTTTGTCACTTTTATCTATTGTTTAATTTATCCATTCTGTGGGGTTAAATTTATACTATCCTTATAGTATTTCTTAGGTTTTTTTAGTGTGTGTGTTCCATGAAATAGTGGGTAGATTGTAGTTCCTCATTGGAGATGTGACTAGACATCTATGAAATTGGTTTCTTTTTATATAAAGTGTCTTGATGCATTTTTATGGTAGGTATTCAATGATTCTATATTTTATTTTAATTAAAACATAAATCTATAATTGTTTATCACATTGTATAGATATTGAATTATACTAATAAATATTTAAATAGATTAATATTTAATTTTATTGGAAGTAAAATGCTTTTAATATCCTCTATGAAAATAAATTTATGGTTTATTTTCAAAATAGTGTGTTATCTAAACTATGCTTGAATAAAAAATTTATATTATTGGATATTGTTTTGTAATTTTTTATATTAAAATAATGTAAATGTGGAATTTGTTGACAAAGTGAATTAATTTTTTTTGAAAATATAGTTTTGATCCAATGTTTCGTATATATTAATGACAACCAAATTTAATTAGTGAATATGTTTAATTAAATATTAACTTCCATTTGTTAATAGAATTAACAAATGTTACAAATCAGTATATTTATCGTTTATGAAATATTTAAATGTTTTATTAAATGGTACTAGTATATCTCTGAGTATGATGATACTGAAATTATTTCTACGTTTCATGTTAAACATTTAATGTGTTGTAATAATTAATTCCTTAGGTTTAAAATAGTTGGAACCTATGAATAATAAATCCTTTAAATAATGATGGAATAATATCATGTTGTTTGATGATGATAAATCTCTGGGAATGTTTTTCTATGCTTCCTTTTCCGTTTCAAAATCGTTTGATTATTTGATTATTAGGCAATATGGTAGGCGGAATTCTTTGTTCTGATAGCCATACCTAGGAGGTTTTCCACCCAGTGAACCCTCCAGTGTGTGCTGAAATTGATGCATCAGGTAGACCATTTAATTTTGTTTGGATTATGATTGGAAAATCGTATTGTTGTATACATCGAGTTGTTTATGAAGATTGGACGAAGTTTTTTAATTCATGCAAGAGGATGGGACATTCGACTGAGGCATGTCGAAATGGTCATCCTCCAATGTTGAGGGAGAATCATCGCGAAGGGATTGCTGCTCCTGTGAGCACGAATGATGATACTCGTTTAGAGACTGGCTGAGGGTTGGGTCCTGTTCTAAGGTCACCAGGGCCAGCTACCAGAGGGAGGTGCTCTGGTGTGTCTAGTCTGGGTTTGGATAGTAAGGAAGGTGGGTCTCGTAAGGTCTCTTTTTTGAATAATCTGGACTCCGGAGCGTTGAGTGGAAAACAGAAGTCTATCCCAAAGGTTGTTGAGAGTTTTCACAGGTTAAGACAGGAGTTTGGAGATTCCTCTAGCTCCATGGTTAGCGAGGGCTCATGGAAGGTTGGGGATGGGAGGGTTTTGATTGAAGCAGAATTCGTTTTCTCGGCTAGTCCGAATGAGTCGAGAGGGTTGGATCCTTTGGATCAGCCTTTTATTTCCTTGAGTGACAGGTTTTATGGTCTGTCTGATGGTTTTATGACTGAGGGTCTAGAGGATGAGGGAATTTCAGGAGGGGATGCGGGTGTGGAGTTTCCATAGAGTCATCTGGTTGTGAGTGTGGAAATTGAATCTGTTATGGTAGGTGAGGAGGCTATAATGGTTCAACAGGTTGGAAACAGGGGGCGGGAACTTGTTTGTTTGTCAGTGGAGAACTACCACTCAGTGGTCAGGAACTCATCTTTTGTGGACACTGACAGGATATATGATCTTCAGGTTGGTGGAGGTGTGAAGGAGGCTTTTGCAGCAAATGTGGAAAATGTGTCTGAAAAAGGTGATCAACTTCCTCTGATGGAGAATAAAATTCCAGAAACTTTGAGTCATATTCCGGGTTTGGGGGAGAAAGCCGGTAATGGATGGTAATTTTATGGGGAAGGGAATGAAAATTTGAGTGGCCTAGTTGGTCATTTATTCAGCGATTTTTTTCAAAGTGTGAATCATAAACTGGTAACTGTTGAAGGTCCTTTGTCTACTACACCAAGGAGATGGGCAATAAGAGATTACTCATACCCTATAAGGCCGATGCGGACTAGATCTTCATCTATGAGGGATATTGAGGTGATGGTGGATTTTAAGAAGGGTATCATGGTCAAGAGGACATATCCAGACAGTCCAGTACTGGATTAGCATAGGAGCTGGGATCAAAGTGAATGCTACTGGAGGTCACTAGAATGGAAATCAGCCATGGCTACTAGAGAAAATGAATCCAGCTTGGGAGGTGGTGATGAGTATAGTTTTTCTATGGGTAATCCTATATTGTTTGTTTTATATGAATCTACTTTTCTTTTGTTTGATTTTGTGCTTGAATTTTTGGGTTTCAGAATCCCTTAAACTGGAATTTGAAAATAAAAAAAATTATTCGGCGTATGTATATATATGATGAAAACCTTGTTTTTAGAGTTGAGATTTACCGATATATTGTTCTTGTTTTCTTGTTAAATTTTTATCTTCCATAGATTTGATCATTTATATTATATTTGAGATTGTTATGGTCATACAATGGATGTATTATTAGATTGGACGAGAGTTATAAGGTTCTGGCAGCAGTAAAAGCCTATGATAGTGAGATACATAGGGATACACAAGATTATCTTAAGGATGTTTCTATAGTTGATAAAATTATTTAAAGGTGGGATTCTCCTTTTATTTGATAATTATTAATGATTTATTTATAAAAATATGTCTTATAGTCCATTTTTGGGTTTCAATATTTTTCTGCATTCACTTCCCCACTACCTAGGGTAGTTGGATGTCTGTTGTTGAATTTCACTTGGTGGTAGCTTATTATTTTTTTCATAGAGTAACAGGAATTATGGAAATTAATAAATGTTTAATAATTTAATTAGCCAATGGGGGTAGTCTTTTCCAATTGAAATGATGAAATTATGTTAATATTGAGAAATTACGAAATTAGTTTGGATTATTTCTGTAGGGAATTTACAACACCTGGATGATGAAGGAGATATGAAATGAAATATTGTTTAAAGAACAATGTTATTAATTAATTTACAATAACTATATTAACATAAACTAAATTGAAAAATATAATAAATTACTTTAATGTAGAACATAAATTATTATATTTCTATAGGATTTATAGTCCCTAGAAGAGGAATTCAATTGTCCAAGTGGTGATTGTTGATGTTGTAAATAATAATAGGTTGTTCTCATAGTGTTGTAATGATATATATTATATAATTTACATTTTCTGATTTCATATAATACCCTACCCATGTTTGATAATGTCACTAACATCCAATATACTTTTGTAGGGTGTTTTCCAAATATATAGGGAGAGGGTGGATCGCCGACTACCTCCTTTGGCCCCACTCACTTCTCTTAGTAATTATGTGTATTGTTATTAATGTAAATTATTTTTTTCACATATTCTTATAGAGGAAAACACTGGATTTTGTTTTTTTAAACATATATATTTCTAAGTATAGTATCCTAATGTTTATTACTATTATCACATGTATAGGTTGTAAAGGGTTGAGGTAACATACTTGGTGTATGGATTGTGATGGATTGAGGTATAATACTCTATGATTGATTAATATACTATGGGTTGTGGTCGATCCTGGAAACATATTGGTTACTATATAGTGATTTGAAATGGTATTATGTGATTATGTGATGGATGGGGTGAACTGTTTGTTAATTATCGCATGTGTCTGTGAGATGTATTATTTTGGAGAGATATGGATTAAAAAGTTCAACTTTGGGGATGATCAGAAAACCAATGGTGAAGCGGGAGCTGGGTGCCCCGGATTTTTCCTTACTATATTATATTATATAAAATATTAGATACATGATGAGGTTTACTAATGGTGAGGATGGAACCATAGTATACATATTTAGGTGATGAGTTAGTTTCACTATTTCTCACTGAGCTTTAATATGTTTTATTTATCATTTTCATGAGAGGCTTTGTAGAGGATACATTCATGTATAATTTTAATCTCACCCCACATGTATATTTATTTATGCCTGGAATATAATTTTTTATATAGAGCAGGATATTATTATTTCATGGGTTTGTAAGTGCGGTTCGAGATTTGTGGTCATTGTAATATTTACATTTTTGGATATTGTAGTATTCATTTCAGTTGTTTTGGTACCACATGGCATTAAATTTATGTATATGTGGTTTATTTTATATATAAAATAAGGTTATTATTGGTGTATATATATTTTCTCTCTCATCCATATGTTATCATATTGCATAATTTCTCCCATAGGAATTCTTATTATACCATCGCTGTTATTTTCTAACTTCGGGCGTACTAGAGGCCAAGTCAGGCAATCAAAATCCCCCTAATCGGTTTTTCATCCCTAATGGGGTACTATTTCGGTGGAAGGATTCATGAATTATTATAACTCTTTAATTATTTAAATAAATTTCACATGTTTATTATATAATCATTAAGAAATTTATTTCATTTATTATAAAAACACATCAAATTAAAAAATCAGTTATGTACATGTTTGGGATTGTGAGGAATTTCAGTTAATAATTGATAAATAAAATTGGTAGGATAACCATTGTAAATGGGGGAATTGTTTATCATATATAGAATGATAATTTTTTCATTTTTATAATTTTTATACAACTAACGTAATATTCTGCTCTCCATTAATAGTGTATGTGAAAAATAAATCACATTACATTGTGGAGGTGGTATTTCACATGTACGCGCGGGAAATGTTATCATTATTTAATATGTTGAAGGGTTAGATGTTGAAAAATATATTATATTTCAAGAAAAATATCTCTTTAATTAATATAATATATATTTATCAAATTGATCATATTAACCAGCCTCAGGAAGTTGGGATGAAAAACAAAGAACATTTCTTCATGGAGGATGATGTCCAGACATATGCATGAATGATGATTTGATCCCTTGTAGGATGGGAAATGAGATGGATATGGTTATTAAGTTAACACAATATAATCTAAGTATATTCTATACTTTTTTATTATATAGTAATTGTTAGGATATAATTTAGGGTGGTATAAGTGGATGAAAAATGAAAGATAATGGTTAAAATTATTACCTTCTCCTTGAGAGTTGCGCTTTTGAATTATTTTTTTAACGATATGGATATGAGTTTTATAAATAAAAGAACTCTATAAGTTATAAAATTATTTTAATAAATGGATTTTTTTTGGGTTACTAAGATAAGTGGCTCATGGTGTTGTTATGTAAAGAGGAGATGATACATACATTTAGAGTAATGAAAAGGACACTCTATGAATTACATAAAACATATAAATATAATAAAAAATTATTAAGGTAAAATTTGAACCAAGTGTGTAAAATGTTAGAAATATGATAGGGTAACATTGAAATGTTTAAAAACCTTGGAATGGAATATGTTTCATATTGAAGCGTATCTTTGGGATAAACACCTTCATTAGCCAATATTATGCATTACCTTGGTAATAATGTATTTAATTCAAAAGGTTTATAAATTTACTTCATGTTTATTAATTTGACCAAAAATGGTCATGGTGTTACATTTAAAACCATATACCATCCCCCTTGTCCTATTTTAGTATTTTTATAAATTTTAAGTCATTTAATATTGTTATATTTATCATAAAATACCTTTATTTTCATTTTAATAACTATTAAAATATTTTAACAATATTGATATCTACAAAGATATGAAAGTCAAATGTAGACACCATTACCATATATTATACATTATTATTAACCATTACATTCATTTAATGTCATAATTAATCCAAAAATATTTTTTAAAATATTTTTAAATCAATTACCTTAATTTTTCTACTTCTTGAAATAGCATTGCGTAATTGTTCTGTAATCATTTATGGTAAATAAACCAATACTAAAATTTAAAAATATATTTCCATCATAAAAATATATAAATTTGTTTTAAAATAATATTATTTCTATAGAACTAATATATTATTATCCTTATGATAACATTATAAAAATTTTAAAATCAAGAGAGTATCATTTTGCAATTTTCCTTTACCTAATATAGTATAAAGGTCATTAAATAAGTGAAATGGTACAAAAATGACAGTTTTTAGAATATTTTTAAAAAAATTAATACACAAAAAATAGAAATAATATGTGTGTCACATAGTTCTATAAATCCTAATAATATTATTTTTAAATTAAATTATCGGGTTTAACCTTATGGGGGGGACAAATATTAACTACAGTTGCAATTCTTTATGATTGAATATAATATTAACCTACATAGAAAATTAGAACCTCATTATTTTATATATGTAATTAATTTTTCAATATGGAATATCTATATGTGTAATAATTTAATTTTTATATAAATTCAAATTACAAAATGAAATATAGTTTTTAGAAAAATACAATTTGAAACACAAAATTAAGCTTATAACAAAACAAAGTATAAAGATGAATCTGTTATGATAAATTATATTATATCCAAATAAATATTATTATATTAATTTATTATCAAATTAAATTAATAATGGTAGTTTTCAAATAAAATAAAATATAGTATTATAAAAAATGGTATTTTTTACTATTCACTAAATAAATTTCATATAATAACATTCACCCATAGATAATTTACTATAATGATTTCAAAACTGATATCCTTTATTAAAAATAAAATTTAAAAAATAAGTAAAAAATTAATAATAATATCCACTCAAAAAATTAATGGAATTTATTTCGAACAAAATTTATTTATGAAGTATAATGTGATATTACTAAAAACTATGTTTTCATTTAATATGGTTTAATAAATAAAAATTTATTGAGTTTTACTATAATATACATATATATATACATGTATAATAATTTGGTTATTCTTATTCATATCCACTAATTAACCAACATGATAATACATTTTATGTATAAATAAAAATATATCATGGTTTGTTAAACATATTGTTGTGTATTTTATACATCATTGGACATAGGGTTATTTTAAAATCGTATGGTGTTACATTACCCCCCCCCCCATTAATATATTCCATCATCAAAATATTATTAGGATCCATTTAATCATTGGTTCAAAATTTTCAAATACCTTTTCTAAAAACTGACATCATAAAAATATTAAATAAATCATTCATTTGAAATATGTAATGATAAATATAAAGGTCATATAGAAAAAATCATAACGACGTTTTCAAAAAAGAGATCATTACATGGAGTTGTAAATATATATTGGGAGGAAAAATTTATTTTCCATAAAATTATTGAGTGTGATAGAGAACAATGATCTCAAGAAATTGATAATCCTAAAAAAGTCAACGATAAAAAAGCATAAACCAATGAAATGTAAAAAATACCATCAATTCCACGAAAATTAAGGTTATAGTACAACCTTCTTCATTAAAAATCCTTTTATATAAATGAAAAATTGTGTTCCCATGTAGACTAAAAACACATGAAGTTATAAATAACAAACTTTAATTGGATTCATACATGGAATTTCATCATTTGGTTTTTTGATATAAATAGTTTCTAAATTTATCTCATATTTTTCATCATATCATGAGTACTAATATTTAATTCTTGAATCACGATAATAAACTTCTAATTAACCATTAGTTATATAAAAGTATGTAAAAATTTTATTATATTAGTTATTAAAACAAAAAAAATTATATTAATTTAACATAATATCCAAAATGAATAAATATTTTATGTGAAAAATTTATAAATTAATATAATATATTAAACAATTACACCAAAATTTAAAATTAATTTTATCCAAAAATAGTTTACCATATTTTCCAAATAATTTCATTAAAAAAATAATTTAATAAAATTCTATCTTATAAAATTAATAATACATCCCCAAAGTTTATTTTTTTTCCAAAATAATCCATTATGTTAAATCACACATTACACTAATGGGTTACTTGTAGTTCATCCTAATAAAAAATATCACAAGGCGTCATTCATAACATTAAAACCCAATTACATTAAGATACCAAAAGAGTTTCTTGTCAATTTGACCTTATAATCATCCTTAAACTTATTAACCCACGATGGTATCCATAAAACATAAATTATCCTAACATTATAATATCTTAATCTATAATGTTATCTAATTCATTCCATGATATAGATTAAAATATCCTTGTACTAGCACACCTAGATCGAGTTATAAAAAAATTGATTCATGGCTATGGTATTTATAATCATGACATAGTTATAGTCTTCGAAATCATAGGATATCATAAAAAACAATGCCTTACATATATAATGAAAGAAATTTTATGTATATAGTTATATATAATTATGAAAAAATCTTCATGACAATACCCATGTCTTCAACTGAAATTGATTTCCACTAATCCCTAATTTTATTCATTCAAATTACTTCTTCAACATATCCAATAAAATTATTCACACATCAAATGATTTTAAACACAATTTAACGTAATATAATTCTTCATGACATGGGGAAATGGAAAACATAATATGGGTTATCTCAAAAACTTATTAAAGGTGAAAATAAGAAATAACGGTTGAAAATACTCAGTGAGCATGGGATGATCATAACGGGTATATGACCTAATCAAAGTGCATGATTTTTACATGAAAGAATATATATACAAAATAAATTACATGATCATAAATTCAGGGAAATGGAATAAATATTCAACATAATATTATATTCATATAAGTGTATAATCTTGGGATAAGTTAAATTAATCCTTGATCAATTTTTCCATCATTACACATTAGAGGAATTTAAAAATATAATGGTGTCTTTTAACATTAAGTATTAATCATTGAATCACTTAATTCATAATTTACTATATCTAATAGTAATTAGAAATAACATTTAAACATCTTTGTCTCTTAAGAGAAACTTGTAATCAATTAACATCATTGTCTCCCGGAGTAAAATAAAATTGTTATCTATTAAGAGTAACCTCCATCCAATTAACTATGTCTAATTTCCAAGGTCATTGAAGGGTTATTATAGAATCACCCATCATATATTGAATAAACACTTTTAACGATTTATTTTCACTCCAAAATACAAAATTTATAAAAAAATTATCGACATACCATATCATGAAATTCAAAACATAGATGCTTGTATTTCGTCAAAACATTCATATCCTTTTCTTTACATGAAAAAAGGAATATATTTCCTAAAAAATAATCATAACCCATTAAAGGTTATCAATTGAATGGATTATTAATATAATATCAATAGTAATGAATATGAATACCTATAAGATTATTAAATAGATAGATATACCTTGAAAAGACCATTTAAAAGGTTTTCTAGAAAATTGAGAAAAATTCCTTTTTTTGGATAACTTTGAAAATTAAAAATTAAAAATATATTATGCAAATAATTCTCGCCCAAAAAATCATGGGAACATAATCATTATTACTCAAGGTTGACATTGATCATGATGGAAGACAAATCCATTATTGTTATAAATGATAAAAATAAACATTCATTGCTAACTTTTTAAAAGAGAGTAAAAAGTGACCAATGTGAAAAACATTAATGATTTTTTTACAATATTTTAATATAATGATAAATATTACGTAAAATTAAATTATTAAATAGTTTACTTTTTTAAAATAATATTCTTGATGTAATAAAATAAACATAATATTTTTGTTACAATTTTTAACGAAATATTTTTCGAGAAAACCCATTTATGAAATTTAAAAACCAAATAATCTTTTAGATAAAGAATCTAATAAGAAACATAAAATTACATGGGTTTAAAAACAATACTGGTATTATGTTCTCGTAGTAAGCTTATAAACCAAATAAATGGATTTATGTACACAAGTCAAAACTATTCACGAAGATGGATGTATTAGATAAAAAACCATTTATATAAAATAATGATTCAGGGAAAATGACATTGAATAAAGGAACCTAACAAAATTATCTAATAGAAATAATCTCAAATCACTAATATGATAAGACAAATTCCTGTAGATGTATATACACCATTCAAAATAAATTAATATGTATAACACGAATTACATCTCAATGAGTATAAATTTAGTGGATGAAATTTTTTACCTCATATAAACATTTTATAAATGAATCACGAAATAGGGAACATAAAAGGAATATTAAACCTAATTATCAAAAATTAATTTATGATATAATATCTAACATATAGAATATAATATTTTCAAAAGTATGTAGGCTCATAACATTGGATACCCCTCAAAGAATCAATATTGAGATGAATAGTCCTTTTAAATTCTATATCATAGAAGATATTATTTAACCCATGAAGAGATTGTGTGTAAAAAGTTTAAAACCATAAAAATAAATTTGAAATACAAAATATTATAATAAGATGTCATTTCACACATAATCCTTCCATACCATAGTGAATTTATTAAAAGTATAACCCACTGAATGGAAAATGGTTTTAGATACACATTTCCTTGAATATGGAAATGCTATGTACATCAATTATATACAAAAGTAACAATTCTATATTAATTAATTAAATTTTTTATAAAATTTTCATTCTTTATTCATATAAGGACCTAGGATTTTTGGGAAAAATTGATTATCTACTCCCCAAATTTTTATTGAAATAAAATAATATTATAACCTAGTAAATGCTCATAGATAATTTATATAATCAATTTATTGTTTCCAAAATATGTTTTTTACTCAAGGACCTATGTGTTGTATAAATCCTAGCCAATATAGTTTTTTTCGAATAACTAATACTTATTATTTAATAATTAAATATGAAAATTCTTACCAACGATTGTTCAGCCATATCTTTTGAAAGTATTATTAGATTGTGATTCATCCCTAATCAATTTTTTATATAATAGGGATATTATTATAGGTGGGTCATAATCATAGGTTGAGCACTAGGGCCAGTAAGGGACACCCATTTTTGGTATTTATTTTCTTCTTCTTTTTCATTATTTTAGATTTATTTTCATTCAATATTATTCACGAATATCAATTATACCCTAAATGGTGTCTTTTACTATAATACTAAGATAGGGGAGGGAAAGGAAGAGATAAATATTGATGGGGAGGATGGGAGGTACCATTGTGTATCTCTTGATGGAATTTGATCAACGTACAGTACTAGCGGACTACGGAAACTTGCGAAGCCTCAACGATTTCCTCCCAATATCATACCTTTAAATTATTTTCAATAAAACCCCTTATTTTTACACTTTAGATATTTTATTCCTGTTAATTCTTGTATATGGACCCTTGTGTCCTGGTCTGTTTATTTGAGGGTTAAAACAGGGGTTTTGAGCATTTCAGTGGTTCTATGTTCGGGAAAAAGTTGCTAATCAATGTTTTGTTCTTGGTGACATGCCATGTGTTCTCTCCATTTGGGGAAGAGGATTTTTAATGTACCCACAATGTGATAGGGTTTACACATAGTGTACTGGGTATCATTTTTATAGCTCAGTACCTGAACATGGTAATCATGTTGGGTTACAGAGCCATTTAGAGATCACGGACAAACCCTGTGTGGGTCGTATTCCATGTGGAAATACACACATAGGCCATCAACACGGAAAGGCAATTTTAAGGAAACTATAGGTACTCCGTGTAGGGTACATTTCATGAACACAACATACACTTTGTTTAAATGATCATCTACATGCCATTCCCGGTGGGTGTCCATGCATTTGTGGTATTTTGGGAGTACGCATTTTCTAATCAATGTGACATGTCGTATACTTCCCCCTTATAACCCTTTTACTATTTTTCATATATTGTCATGTAGGAATCCAAATTAAACTAATTAGTAGTTTATTCATAGTATCATTACATGATTATCGATATGTTCAAACCTTATTGGTTATTAAATGAATACTATGTGGTGTTTCAAACCATTCACTTGAATTGGGAGGTTATTAATCTAGTAATTGAATCTAGTGTCTCATAAGAGTGAGACCTAATGTATGATGAGCCACAAGAATCCTCTCATGACTGATGCCTTTATGATTTTACATGAGGATATATAATTAGCAAGATGTTCCCTTCTTGAATAAATTTTTGTGAGTACAGTTGTAAGAGAATCCCTAATAAGATTCCTCTATTAATGTTTTGACCTAGAGGATCCCAAGTATATTTCCTCTATCATATATCGATTATATCTACCAAGGATCCTTTAAATTCCATTTTATATATGATGACTTAGGATGTCCCTTACCAGACCCCTTTACCTATGTACCATTATAAGAATCCCTTGTAGGATTCCTTCACTTCTTATGTTGTATTGAGGGTGTTGTGCATAAAACATTTCCTAATTACCATTATGATAATTTATTTTAGGATGCCTCAATTTTCAAGACATTTTATGAACCAATGTATGATTCATCCCTTACCATTCATCTAAGGATGTAAAATAATATTTCTACAATTATGTGAATAAATTGAGTATCCCAACTAGGATGCCTCTAAATGTTTTACTGAATTCACCCAGTGAGCTCTTATTGTTTGACCAACCTTGAGACAGAACATTGGGATTATGTAGAGATGTTAGTGGTTGTCTTTATAGAACCTGTATGGAAAATTTAATTCCATCTTGTTGTGATAGCAGTGTTTGATTTATTCATTTGGGAACCTGTAGTCCTTTGATTATACATTCACATGGTTATTTCTGATAAATCCATGATTAATATAGGTGCTTCTTTGATGGGGGATATTCAGCATAATGTGATGAATATTTATTTCTTTTTTGGATTCCAACATGTTCTTCCTATGATATGTCTTCTTCGTTGGGTTACAAAGGCATTATTTCACGGTATCCAGCTTCAGATACATGTTATTTATAATATCGACTTGTATACCCAAAGGTAATACCTGGGTTTTCTCAATTTAATAAGGATATTTGATTATTATATTGTTGGTATATCTAGAGGTGTTTCCGAGAATCCATATGATGTGCCTTATACTATGATATATAGGTATGTCATGCCTTTTAATTACACTCATAAATTATTAAACTATATTATGGTATGAGGATGACTTTTCTCTTATCTATTTGATATATAATGAAGATAATTAGGCTCTCCACTATCTGTTTATACTTATAGATGATTAGTATCTCATGATGTGTATGGATGATTTTGCCCTCCCTAATTAGTTACTTGACGATGATGTTGATAATTAAATTTCACATCATTGTAATCCTGGAATGATTATGAACTTCTAGATCATATGTATTATTTCACACACCATTTTTATAGGCTCTAGGGTTTGTCATGGAATTTCACCGATGAGTTCTCCTTTATGATCTCCTAGGCGTAAGACCCTTAGGGATTATCTCAGTTTCGACTATCGTGACCACCTATGTATTAGGACATAGGGCTCATGATATTGGATGATATTTACATGGAGTGAGAAGTATAAAGACTATCTTAGTGAACATTTAAGAGATATCTAATTGTATATAACTAGAGTCCATCATTATAGTGAAGAGTGGCGAGTACAGGAGAACCCAGGTGTTGGAAGATTATCCCCCTTGGGCGATGAAGCATTCTTAATTATATTTCCAAATTTAGATAAAGAAAGTATATATTGATTGGGATTATAGTCCTAGAGACTAACTTACTGATATATGGATTGAGTGATATGAAATTTAACTCAATTCCCATGCACAAGATGTCTTAGTGATCGTTATTACAGACCTAAGGATCTAATTATAGTTGTTTTTATTTTATTTCTTTTAGCATTATCATTTATATTAATATTTACTAATATATTAAGAGGAATGTGATAATACGTGTATATTTATATAGGTATGGACATACATGCTGGCCCTTTCCCAATTGACAGATATTTCTGACCGAGGAATGATTTTTTCTTCACATTTTAGTAATTTTATCTTTTCACCAGTGTCATATCTTTGAGGGGAACCGTGATTTTTCATACACATTAGTATTTTATTTCATATGTTCCGATTTTTTGAGGTTTACTAATAATATTTATTACCCCTCTACATGCACATTGGTGTATGTATAGGCCTTATGTCCACTTTTCAGGTTGAGCACTATTTTAATGGTGGATAAGGATAAAGTCTAGTGTTTTTTGATCTAGTGGAGTCTCTCATGTGGGTTTTTCTGATTGTGTTGGTGCAATTCAATAGTTTCTTGGAGACTGGTCACATAGTTTTGGTCGAAATTAGTAGTTGGCTTATTTATTTTTATTTCATTTTCATCATTATTCATTTATCTATATGGTCTTCCATGTGGGTGGCTTGTATTGTTTGCATGACATAGTTTTTTGGTATATTATTTTATTTATAATTATTATTACAGTATGTTTTATTTTAGTATACTTACTACTTATTCAATATACATATATTTTTTGTGTATGATACAAGGCTATTTTTGCTACACTCTTCCACTTATATGACGGCCTAGTCTCCCCACTCTCAAACCCTATTCCCTTACTACTACTCGTAAGCATCCGTTGTACATGGTGGAACACATGAGGGCTTATAACCAACTAAATTATGGAACCATTTTAGTAGAATATAGGTAGGGAAATTACAATGTGGTATCATATGATTTATTTCATTAGTATATACTATTTTGGATTTGGTAGACATAAGTATTATGAATGTTTCAGAACCATTGATATAAATCAAACTGGTGTGTGAAGAACACTTGTTCTAGTAAGATTTCATGGTTTGTAGGGGAATGAAATGTTTGTTTTGATATGTGATGTTGTAGTTGTATATGATTGTCATTTAGAGAAATTCACATGTTGGGTGGATGTTATGATTTACTAATGATATATGGACCTTGGTCATTAGTATGTGGATAGTGATGGATTTTAAATCATAATAAGAAAGGGATAGAGGAACCTTAAGCATCATATTTGGCACATAATAAAATATCATATAGGACATCTAGTGTGATATTATTACTAATGAAATTGTCATATTAAATCGGGATTACATAAAAATATATATTTCATTCTGATCTATGGTTATATAGATCTACGTTATCGAATTTGTTTTTGAGGATGATGAGTTATTCCTCGTACATGGTAGGTGTAGTTACTTTATTACGTCGATATGGCACACAATTCCCTTCTATTTTTACCCCTTGGAGGGTTTTATTTCCCATGTCACATTAATCTTGATATATTTCTATGTATAGTGACTATAGATACTAGGATCATTAATGAAAACTGGTCCTCTAGCGGTATTACCATATACAGATGCTCTATGACTGTTAGTTTAGTCTCCTTTATGTTGGTATCATGACCTCCAGGGAGAAATTCCTCTAGAAGATTCTTAGAGAATATTACAACCCTTGTTGGTCATGTTTTTAGTTTTGGCCCCCATAGTTCATTTTGATCATTACATTCTTTAGAGGGTATTGATCATTTGGGTTGGGTGGTTTGACTAGGTGACCCTATTTTGAGACTTGATTAGTATGTATAGGTGGGAGACCATTAGGCCCTTAATTTTGACTCATAACCTTATAGGTCATTGTCCGCTTTTTTGATCTAGGGGAACCTATGTAAGATGTTGGAATGAGTTCATGAATTCCTTTTTAAGTACTGAGATTGGTTGTATGATCATTTTGGGATGAAGGAAGGGTAGTTTCTAATAGTTCCCATTATAGTAATTATTCTACCTTTGGATTTTCATATAAAAATTGTGTGCATTGGTTTCACGATTAACTTCAAAAATGACTATTCGAGTGTCGGGTTTTGAGTCAAATGTTTTACTTAAGAAATTTTTCATTCATTTTTTTGGAAATCAAAAACATAATATTTATTTAATTACATAGGTTTTCAATTTTTTTGTAATGTTTTTATAAAACAAATATTTGATCTTACATAGAATTATATTTAAAGAGTTAACAAAATATACATTTTTCATTATGTTTATCATAATGAGACTATACAATAATATTCTACCGTATTGAGTCTTGATAGATTCATAATCATAAAAAATATTATCATTGTCATCTTTATCAAAAATAATATAAGAACTCTTATTTTTCATTTGTATTGAAATAAAATCATATTTTTATAGATAAAGGTTACGATTTAAGTCATTCTTACACTCAAAGAATTTATCATAATGAATTTTGTATACCCAAGAAAATATTATCAATAATATAAGAAATACATTTTACACTAAAAATGGTGTATATTAAAATGATGTCAAACATTCTATTATAATATGACAGTTGAAGTTCCAGGTTTACAGGGCATCATGAATAACATGGAGAGAATATGGTCATTTTTGGATCGAGATGACCATTGAAATCTTCTATAAAATATTCAGTCATTTGATGAGTTTGAATATAAGTTATCATAAATTTCATTAGAAAAAATCTCATTGTGAGGGAGCTCAGATGATTATAAGAGGGAACTAGTTGTCCCTCAAACATGTAATATTTCTGAATTTTTAATTACAATGGCCGATAAATTTAATGAGATTGAGGGATTATATGGATATAGAGTCAAAAAATTTGATCCTAGTGTCGAGGGATGGTGTGGATTGACATTCATAGAAAATCCAATCATTATATATAGGGACCATGGAGATAGCTAGATAGTGAGTTTTTTTAACATACCTATTAATATTGGGGATTTCAATATTGAAAATCCATTCATAGTATCGAGGGATCACATGGATAGTGAGACAGACATATCATCACATCGATAGATATCCCTACTATTGGAAAAATTGACTTTATAGTAATTACAAAAAGGGATATTTATTATAGGTTATTGGATACCCTAATTTTTGGGTTTATATAATTGTATTTATTTTTATTTATTTATTACAAATATTTTATTTTGTATGAAATTGTAGTAAAAAGTCATTACTTTTATATTCCCCTATCTATTTTTTTCCTTGATCATTATAATAGGGTTAATTATGATACAATTGTTATTTCATTTATTACATTTTTAATAAGTTTTTAATCTAATATGATTCAATACACATTACAATATAATCACTAGTTTTCTAATACTATGATTTATCATAACCACTGTGATTATGATTATTTATGTGTTTACACTAATTAAATAATTTATATAATGAGTGTGATTATTCTCAAATTATGTTACAACTACCTAGTGAATACGATTCTATATTCTGTAAAGATATAAATGTTTTATTTTTTCCAATGTAATAAATATTGAAATCTTCATGATTAAGATACAATATTAATTAGACCTAAGGAACAAGTCCATTAACAATTTAAATACCTTAGAGGTTTTGAGAATATTTTTTTAGAATTGTCAAACCATGATTCCACTATGTTTAAAAAAATGATTTCAAACTTACAACCACGCCCTTATATTTATCCATAATTATATACATTATGATCCAAAAATTTGTATCAGAGCCAAGTATCTGTTATAACAATACCTATATTTTGTATCAGAGGATTTTTCCATTGATTATATTTTCTACGCTTATCTTCTTGAATTTTTTATGTTTAAAAATGTTTATAAATATTTTGTTTATAAATATTTTCCATATATTTTTTTTGGAATTAGTTTTTTTTATTTTTTTTAATATTGTAGGACTCGATGTTTTTTCAATAGATAACATAAATTCTAATAAACCCCATATTTTTTATAAATCCGATTATGTGTATTTGAGAGATAAAATGAAGAAATTTTTCATTAACACTAGAGTTGAAAATTACCTCTTGATAAATGGAGAATACGAGATCCCTAATAATGATGTGTTGAATTTTACAAATCATAAAAAAAGTATCAATTGAATTACAGAGTTAAGAATCCATTGTTGTGGATTATGAAAAGGAGAATTTACAGTCATATTTATTCTATTGGAGCTATTAATATTTTTGAAAAAATCTAGTGATTATTCATTTTAGAACATAAAAGGTTTATGAAAATTGAAATGAAATGATTAGAGGTTACTATAAGGAATTTAACATTTGTTTAGGTGAACCTATTTTAGAGGTCCATTAAAAGATTATAACATAACTAAATAATATAGAATCTATGGGAGTGAATGTATTATAACATTAAAACATTGTTGAAAGTATAATTGATAATATACCTAATGAGTCGGAATCTAAGAGAACAAATTTTGGTGAATCAAAGAAGAAAAAACATCTCACCCTTTCTAATTTATTAGAAACCCTTTTGTAGTATGTTGATATGATGACAAGAAATGATGATAAATTAATGAAAACGAATGGTGTATTTTTATAAATTACAACTTCCAATTCAATAAAATCCTAGAATCCTGACAAAGATGTTATATCGACAATAAAAAATAAGGTTATTATTCCATATTATTCAATTGATTATAATCATTTTGTTAATAAACTTTCTAATCATTCTAAATTAATGATGAAAGTAGTTATAAAAAATAATTTTCAATATTCTTATAAGAATATTAAAAAATATTGGAATTAAAATAATTACTCTGGTATAAAATATTATAGGAGAAAATGAGTTGGATATATCAGACCTAATTTTCCACGATGATAAAAATAACAGTAATAATATATATTCTAATTGGAATAAAAATATCTTTTATAAGTTATAATGTAATAATTTTCTTAAATTTACTCATAGTTAGAGTTTCATGGGAGATAATTCAATGAATAATTCCATAGATAATGAATGATCATATTATATAGATATTGGTTTTCTTTCTAGATTACCTATTTAAAATTAAATTTTCTGTCTAAGGTAAAAAAAACTAGATACTTTAACTAATATTTCCTTAAATGAAAATTACCCTAATGTGAATAATTCAATATCTTCAAATTAAAGATCCTTCTAATCAATTTTAGGTGATAATTTATACTATTTTAAAGAAGTATCTCTCTTTTTAGGACTTACAGAAAATTAAAATTGTACATTTTGTAATAAACATGAAAATTATAATGAAAAACATGAATCAGTTAATTCATAAATTTATATTTTATCAAATTAAATACATGATCTATCAAAATATATTGATAATACAATCCATGAAATTACATTATTTTTCAAGAATTAGAAAAACATATTCCTGAAATGGATAGTTTAAAAATCATTTTTGGAAAACTGATTCAAAAAATAATATATATGTGGATAAGAATATAGTTAAAAAACTAAATTCAGAAATTACTACACTGAAGTATATTTTATCAAAATTTACTTCATTAAATATGTTTTTTAAAATGGTTGAACAAATCCATCCATATGGTACTAGTTCAGAAATACGATGTATTCATAATATTTTTCTAGATACAATGGTTTTGTTCCTATGAATTGCCCCTCTTATACTAAATGTCAATGTGGTGGTAATCTGAAAAACTATGGATGTTTAAATAAAATCATATCCTTAGGGTTTAAAAAAGTAAATTTTTTAAAAAAAATATGGATTTCTTAAATTATGTTTTGTAAAATTTCTGATCCCAAGTGGGTTTGGGTTACCAAAGACTAATTGTTTCATTTTCAAAAATGAAAGGATGTACCAACAATAAGAAAACATTGTACATAGATAGTGGGCCTTCTAGACATATGAATGGAAAAAAATAATATTTTAAAATATTATTATGATTAAAATAGTAACTATTATAGTATCTATAAAAGAAAAACCAGACTCAGGAAGATTTAATTGGAAAGATGGAAGAGTTTACAAAAGAACTCAATCAGTTAAAGACCAATATGAAATATTTTCTTCCAAATAATGATTTATTTTTTTCTTTGAAATCTTGTTTTTTTATTGTAAATATTTTCAATAATGAAGAAAATTTTCATCTCATTACAAATTTTTTAATAACTCCTTCCTTTAACTGGTTGGATGTCCCTTTATTTTTTGTGATGATTATATACTTCATTAAATTGTTTTTATAGATGTTTCTATGAACCATTTCATATATTTAAAGACTCTTCCCCATTCCAATTATGAAAATAACAACAGTGGAAAAATCATACAAATGTGGAGATATTTATACAATAAGGAATAATCTTATAGAAAGGGGGAGACGTTCTATATAATGGGGAAACATATATAATAGAAGTAAATATGATCCATAGTGGGAGTTTTTATCCTAAGGGGGTATTTTTCATATTCATTATTATATTTATTTGAGTTATAAACTCGAGGGGGGATAAGTATAATTTTAATTTATTAACAAGATTCAATTTTTCCTATTCATTTTATCCTTCTGGGTTATTCTTTACAAAAAATAGGATGATTATTTAGTCAAAAGTTTCTCTTATGACCATTTTCATTTTTTTGTTTTGGAAATCACAGACATCATATTTCCTTATTTACATACTTGTTTAATTTTAATATAATGTTTTTATAATAAAATATAATATTTTAACATATTTTGAAAAATATTTAAAGACTTATGAAAATATATAACTTTAATTATGATTTCATATTGATATTAGATGTTATATGTTAATCTTAATGCGACTGGATATGATAATAATAATTGTGAAAATTATCATACTTAACTTTATCAAAATGAATATAAGATATCCTATTTTTTCTTTTGTACTGAAAATATTAATATTCAGATTCAAAAAAGGATTAAATATTAAGGGTACTTAGATGAAAATAATTTAACGTATTGTCTTTTGAGTACATGAAAACTATTATCACTAATATATGAAACACATTTTACACTGAAGAAGGTATATATAAAAATGACATCATACAAAATGTTATAATATGACCATTCGTGTTTCAGGTGTCCAATTCATCATGAAAAACTCTGAGAAAATATGACTGTGGGAGGATCATGATGAAGACATGAAGATTTATTTTTAAATATCTAGTCATTCGAAGAGTTTTAAGAGAAGGTAGGATCCTTATAATTTGAAAAAAAAATCATTGTGCCAGAGTGTTGAAGTTTACATGATTGAACTACTTGTTCCTCGTACATGTAATATTCTTCTTTTTGAAATGGTAATGATTGATCACAATAATACTATCGATGTCTCACAAGGATAACGACACATATAACCCATTCATACTATATAGGGATTTTTAGATAAAAATAAATAGAAAATTTGACCATCATATCAAGGTCTCATGGTTATAGTGATACAGAGTAGTCGATCATTCTATCGAGGGCTTATGGGGATAAAGAGATAGTGATGACGATCATCATATCAAGGGATCATGAAGACAGTGAGGTAGATAGACCATCATATTGATGGATTCACTTTGTATGGGAAAGGAATAATTTTTTTATGTATAAAAAATTGTAAATTTATCCTAATTTATTGGATACCCCACTCATTGGGTAAAAATAATTTTAATCATTTTATTACTTATTTTATTACAAGTCATTTCTCTCCATTTCAGTTGTCAAAGAAATTGAATCCATTTATATTCATCTTTATATTCATATATTTTTTATCATAATATATTTAATTATTATAAAATTTGTCTACCCGTATTACTTTGATAATACATTATTACTCTAGTCAAGACTCTATACACATTAATATAAAATCACTAATATTTTAATACTCTTATTTTTCATAACCATTATGAATACGATTCTTTTTTTAATCTGATATATTCATCATTACATTGAATACATGTAACATCTAAATAAATTACAACTACATAATGAATATGATTCTATATTTTGTAATTACGGAATAATTGTATTTTGACCAAGGTAATACATATCATAATCTAATTGATTATGATACATTATTCATCATTACCAAGGGTTGTGCCTAATTAAAATTTAAATTCATAATTGGTTATTGGAATATGTTTTTGTTTCATCATGAAAATATATGATTTATTTACTGTATAAAGTGAATTTTTTTTAAACATACATCCAACAGTTATTCTATTTATTTATCAACATATGCATTTTGATCAAACTCATATCCTAATTAGCCATTGTTTCCATTATTACTGATGTTGTTTGAGTGTAGGTAGATTCTCATGACTGGAATGGCATCAGGTAATGGGTGGTAATAGAATAAATAATTGCATAATTGAGATGAAATTTTTTGAATAGGAAATCCAAGGGATGCTCTAGATTAATTTCACTGATGTTTCATATAGCATGGGTTTTTTTATCATTGTAGTGGATGAGTCACTAGAGTACAAGTCATATTATAAGTTATACACCAGTTTCATGTTGTTCCATTATATCATAAATTGGAGAGTGGAAATGCACGAGATGAGGAATGATTTTTTTCAAGGTTTCTCATTGTCTTAGTTGACCAATATTTTTTGTGAATGGTGAATGTCCCCTACCTTATATGTGACTTCAACTGCAATTGGGGTACCATGACACATTTGACCCATGGATTAATTATGGTCAGGTATTGGTATGTTGGTGTGTTTAGATTAATGAGGTTTTTACACAACCTTATGTAGAATCTGGGTGTACTGCTGGTAGAGATGTTCATTCACTATCTTGACATCATCTGTACTATACAAGGAGAGAATTTACCCAACTCCGAGATCTTATTCCTTTCAAATGTCCAACTATTTTGTTAAAGATCCTATAGATTTTTTCCTCATGGTGTGGTGTAATGTAATACATATTGTGGTGATTGATAAATTGGATTTTAGGGGGTGTTGAATGTATTTTTTTGTTTTTAAATCATCATTTTGATGAGATATCAATATTGGATCATGGTTTCGAGATGATGATAAGGGAATTCATATGCTGTAGAGTACCAGATCAGTCAGAGTAAAAGTTATTCCATGTATGAGACAGTTGTTGACACAATGAGGCTAGCCATTGGATAGTATATATAGCCTTTTGTAAATATTATTGGGCTGAGAGAATGGTTTCTAATCATTACACCAAATCATCTTTGGGGTGATATGGTTTATGATTGGTAAATTTTAAGGACGTGTGTTTTTTTAGACTTTATTTTTTATTAGAAATTTGAATTTTTTACTTTCAGAACCTTATAAGGGGTAAAATGGAAATTTCCACCTTGAAGATGATTTCAAAAAACATTTTTGACCAATCTATGTGTCCCAGAATCATATTTTTACCGTAGTAATGGATTTTGGTAAAAATATGAGACATTTGAATTTTTACCATATTTTCATGGTGACACACTCTAATTTTTTGTGTTTCCATGAGTAATTGTTACATCATTCCATTTGACATTTTCTTCTCTTCTTGTAGTTGTTAATATACTAGGTACATTAAAATATATTTCATGATCTCATTCTTTCTATTTCCCCACCATTTGTGGTCTAAGAGATCATGATACATCTTTATAATCTCTATATTCATAGAGAATGCAATGTTATTTGAATAATTAAAAAGTTTCTTCTTTTTATTATGATTTTACACAAGAAATAGTATTAATCCTAATCCAACAACCTACTTCATTAATTTTGAATTTTGAGGATTTAAATTTTCTTATTATTTGACTCCTCACATTTTAATGCTTGGAAATCATGTTTAACATATCACAAGTAATGTTTAACATATCAAACGTTGTGTTTAGAGATTGTTGGACTCCTTATGTTTCAATGCTCAAAAATCTAGTTTAATATATAATAACTCATTTTTGAATCATGTAATTAATGTGTAATATTGTTCTTGTTATGTTTTCTTATTATTATAGTTAATATTAATCTATTCTGTGAATATGTCTTCGTAAGACATCGTATAATTTTTTTCACAAAATCTATGACACCATAATATTACTACATGTTCCATATTTTCAAAAAGGACCAAATTTTTTTTCCATGCTACTGTTTGAATGAAACATTAACAAAACACCATTAAGAATTTTGAAAAGGGACTACACACCATTTACCTGACACCGTAATATTGATACTAGTTCTTGAATTCGCATTGGACCAGGCACCGTGATTATGCTATCAGTTTCAACTTTTACAAAGGATCATCTATTGTAATCTTACTACCAGTTCCACAATTTAAAAAAGACCAAACACCACTCCAGTGATACCAATCTATGGAAATGAAGAAGACATTGTGAAGGTCTTATCATGATTGTCTCACCACACCTATTACATTGTCCCATACTTAATCATTTTTATATGTTTTTAAATTTACTTTAAAATATATTTATAACAGTCATATTTGAGTCATTTAATGACACTAATATAATTAATGTTATTTTACATTCTTGTTAGCAGATAGTACAGGGTACAAGGTGTCGATATCGTGCTCCCTGTCAGTCATAATAAAGACATCTCAAAGATTAAATACGGTTTAGTGAACGAGCTGTAGAATATATAAAGAAGTTAAAGAGATTGGAAACCCCATATGGGAACACATGAATGCAATAATATATACTAAAGAACACGTGAATAACTCTCAATTCTTATTGGATAAACTGTAATGGATCAGAAACTCAAACATCATCCCAGTTGAAACAATAAGAAGATCGTGATCTAAAAAGAACATCTCATCAAACAGGAAACAAAAACACAAGACTCGTGACATGCTGTTTTTACTAGAAGACTTTTGAATCAGATCTGTTACATACTACAATTCCATAGATATATGGAATAACACTCAGAGAATTTCTAATCCTTTGTCATTATCTTTGATTTGCTGTGCACTTTTTTCATTACTATTCTAGTAGTGTGTGTATCTAAATTAAATCACACGCTATCTCCAACACTAAACTAGAGGATACAAGATATCAACATTAAAATAACTTTTATACCTTTTTTCACCCACATATAACTATGGAAGGGGTCTTGTGTGATCTTGTTGTTAGTTTTCCCACATAGAATAGTGTAGAAGGTCTTGTGACCTAGGTAGTTTTCTTTACTATTGTTATCGTCGATCCATGGTGTGGATAAACATTTTATTTGTTTTTCATGGTGGTAGGTGATCACCAAATAGAGTGGGTAAGGTATTGTCCTGAGATAGAACTACATGTTTTATCAATTGTTTCACTCAATTTAGTTTTATATTTGTTTTAAATTTTATTTCAGAAAAAACTTACTTTGAAAGTTATTCTATGAAATTAGTTATAACAGTATTTCCTTTTTAATATTGTTTCATAATTTTTGAAGTATGTCATATTTTTATAACATTTAATTAATAAATCTTCTAGGAAACTAGTTGAATAACCTAATTATTATGATTTTACTACCTTTTTTAACTAGACTATTTTTTATTTTAATTTGGGGAATATTTTAAATAGACATTTTGACAGAGATTTTTATAGAAACTCAATAAAACCCCTCTACAGTTTCTAACATTGACCAACATTTTGTATCAAAGTAGTATTCAAACCCCTATTTTTAAAATTTTAAATCAATTTCAAATAATTTATCAACTATTATTTTTGTTGTGTTTTAATGATATTGAAATTTCTGTTAGTTCTAGATTTCTAGTTCATTTAATGACTATTTATTTAGTATGGATAATATGTTGGAAGTCTCTACTACCAAAAGACATTCATTAATAATGAAACAAATTATGGCCAATGGGAAATTAAAATAAAAATCCACTTAAAATATTTGGGTTTTTATATTTGTCTTCAATTATAAATGAATGTAAGATTCCCATTACTATTATAAATACATGGGAGGACCCGAATGAGGCTGCCTATAAAAATAATAGCACAACCATGAATTCATTATACTGTTCTTTAGGAGGTGAAGGGTTTAATAGAATTTCTTCTTGTAAAATAGCCCATTAAATTTTGGATACTTTATCTGTTTCACATAATGGAACCTATATTTTTAAGGAAATTTGAATTATCACATATACTATTAAATATTATAAATTTAAAATGATTCACAAAAAGCCTCTATTCGACATGTGTCTCAGGTTTAATGAAATTGTGAACACTATGATCTCTTTGGGAAGAGATGGTATAACAAAATAGAAAATTATAAGAATACTTAGATGATTTAAAGATATATGGTGGGGGACAACTTTTAAATTTATAAAATCTTGTGATATTATTAAACTTATATTCAATTGTCTAAAAGGAATGTTGGTGATGTATGAGGAAGAATTGATAGTCAAAAATGAAGATAAGGAGAACCCAAAAGAAAATTTGTGGCATTTAAGACTACTACCTCTAAAGACAAGGAAAATGAGAAATTACAAGCCCTGGTAGAAATTTCAAGCAGTGAACAATAATCACTAGACACATATGAGGAAATGAATTTGTTATATAGATGACTTAAGAAGTTTTATAAATGAATAAAAATTTTCTAAAATCCCATATTCATAGGATGATATTATCACAAGAGGAATTGGGTGAATTATTAGATCAAAAGTGACAAATTTGATGAAATAGACTGTTATGAATTAAAACTAAAAGGACATGTGAATGTTGACTGTCCTATTTCAAAAAATATGAAGATATTTGTAGAAAAATATAAAACATATAAAAATTCCATGAAAGCAACATTGAGTTCTTCTGAGGATAGGTCAAGTGGAGCATAATCATTAAATGATGAAAATTCTGACCAAGAATATATGTGTTTTAGGACAAAAACATACGAGGAATGATATTTAAAGAGATTATCCAAAATTTCATGGAACTTTAATAATGGATGTTTAAGAAACATGATAGTAGATTACTCATGATTCAATAATTTAATAAATATTAATGGTGGGCCTATAACCTTTGGTGACAATGTCGAAGGAAAAATAATCAGCCTCTTCCATATTGGTATCTCTAACTCAGTTTTAATTTCTAAAGTACTTTTTGTTGATGAATTAAAATATAATCTTCATCGTATCTCACAAATAATTAATGATGGTTTTCATGATAAATTGGGAAATGATTCTTACAGTTTCCTTAATTATAATAATGAAATAATATTTTTTTCTTTTAGAATTAAAAATTATAATGCTGTTATCTTAGATTCTATAATATATAAAAATGTTTCATTCATAAGTGTATCTCACAAAGGGTCTTGGATTTGGTATAGAATACTAGGAGACTACAATATACACCCCCTTAAAAATCTTAGTATAAATGGTTTAGTCAAGGACCTACCCAAACATTTGTTTCCAAATGTTAATGTTTGAAATCCTTTCAAAAGTGTAAACAACACAAAATAACTACTAAACTAAAAAAATCTGTTTCCTAATCTAAACTAATTTTTTTGGTTCATGTGGATATTTTTGGACCATCTAGAGTTTCATGTTTAAATGTGATTCACTATGTTTATGTTCTTTTAGATGAATAAAATATGTATAATTGGAATTACATTTTGAATAATTATGTTGAAGAATGTAACTACTTCACCAAGTGTGCTTTATCAGTAGAGAACTTAATTGGACATAAAATAAATTCTCTATGAATTGGCCATATTCGTGAGTTTAAAAACCCAGATCATGAAAACATTTTCTAAAAATGGCTATAGTTATAAATTCTCTTCCCCTAGGACACCGCACGAAAATGGTTTTGTTGAAATAAGAAATATAACCTTACAAAAATAGTTATAATAATTCTTAAAGTGCATGAACTACCTATTTACTTTTGCGCTGAAGCTATCAATACTACACGATATATTTTTAAAATAGTGTTAATTAGGCCTATTCATAAAAGAACACCTTATGAGTTGTGGAACAATATAAAACCAAATGTTATTTACATAAATGTTCTTGGTTTTAAAATGTATATATTTAATAATAAGTATAATCCAGATATGTTTTCATCAAAAAGTTATAATGGAAATTTTTGAGGATATTCAATCTATAGTAAATCCTATGGAGTCTTTTCCCAAAGAACCAAATGTGTGGAATTATATTTACATCTCAAATTTGATGAAATAGATCCACATGAACCTAAAACCTCAGTAGAAAATATTTTGGATGATATGTAAAATCTAGATATTAATTCTAAATCACATAACCATCTATGAAGGAATCTGTTAAATTTAATGTTCTAGAAATTTTCCAAATCTGAGCCATAACGAACTCGAACATGCTGAAGAATCAAAATTAATAGTCCTTCATTTGATAGATCTGTTAGAACCCTTATGAACTATCCGTAAGATTCAGAAGTTTGAGGCTTAGAAAAAAGAACGTAGACTCTATCTTCCCTTAGAAATAAGGCTGAATAGCCAACATTATTGTAACATCTTGAACCTAAAAAGATCAATGAGGCAATCAATGATAGATTTTGGGTGATAGATATTCAAGAGGTTCTAAATTAGTTTGATAAGAATAATGTTTGGAAACATGTGGATAGACCCAAAGACCCTTTGACCATAAGAAATAAATGGGTGTTTAAGAACAACGTAGATGAAGATGCTAAAATAGATAGAAATAAATCTAGATTGATTGCATAAGGTTATAGTCAAGAATAAAAAATTGACAATGAAGAAACATCTTCTCTAGTTTCTAGAAATGATGAAATTAGAATCTTTCTTGAATATGCATCACAAATAAATTTCAAATTATATCAAATAGATGTAAATAATGCTATGCCAAATTGGTATATTGTTGAAGATGATTTTTAACTACCCCATGTTTTAAGAACTCTAATTTGTCAAATATTTTTTTCAAATTAACTAAGGAATTATATAGTTTCCAGCAAGATCCAAGAGCTTGGTATGATAGAATAAGTAGTTTTATTATTTCCAATGATTTTGAAAAAGGTATATCTATTCCAACTCATTTTATAAAACAAATTTATAAAGATGTATGAGTTGTTAAAATCCGTGTAGATGACATTATTTTTGGATCTTCATGAAATTCATTATGTACTGATTTTCCAAAAATAATGACAAATGAATTTGAAAATAGTATAATGGGTGGAATAAATTTTTCCTTGGATTTCATAATTTTCAAAACAAAGAAGGTATTATGTTATATAAAAGATGATATAAAAAAGTTATTATAAAACATTTTGTCTTGGATTGCACCAAATGTCGTGATACTCAAATGAGTACTACCTATAAGTTGGATCATAACAAAAACTGTAAATCTATTGATCAAACCACTTATAGAGGAATGATTGGATGTTTCCTCAACATAACTTTTAACAAGCTTGATATTATGTTTAGTGATTATAATTGTATTTGTTTTCAAGAAAACCCAATATACTCTAATTTATATACGATTAAAGAAAATTCAAATACCTCAAACACACTACCAACTATGGACTATTTTATCCTTGAGGACAATCATTTGATTTAGTTAGCTATTCTGAAGCTAATTTTTGTGGTATTAAGCTATTGTGCACAAATTTTGTAGATGAACACACACTTTACTACATTATGTATATAAATTCAGATAGTTACCTATATACTGTTACAATAAAAGTTATTTTATCATTTCAAAGAATATTGTTTCATATTCTAAGACAATACATGTAGAATAAATAAATTACTATTACAGAGATCATTATCAAAAAGGTGATATCACTATGGAATTCATTAGCATTGAAAATATTTTTGCTGCTATATTCACTAAGCCATTAAATACAGAGAAGATAAATTAAATCATACATGAATTAGGGATAATAATCCTTAAGTGAACAATATACTATTTCACTGTTTATAGCTTCACATTTCATGGTTTCACAATTTATTTTTTAATCGACAGTTTCTCAAACTTAGGGTCTCTCAGTTACTATCTCTTTGTTATGGACTCATACATGCTATCTCAATGATACGATCACACCATCTTGAGTCACACTATAATGCTGACACCGTTACTATTTTTTCCAATCTCACCACAATGACACAGACTTCAATTTAATAATTTTCATTCCTGTATCGATGTAACAATTAGTTTATCGATTTTATACCATGCATTTGTATTTGCGACATTTGAAATCAATAAATGATAAAAACTTGGTATTTTTCACCCCCCCCCATCACTTGATCTCTATTTTCATAAAACTGAAACCAATATCTCTCAAAATGTTAGCCCCCTTTCTACCTTTATACTTTCACAAACCCACATTTGATGATAAGAATGAATCTTCCATATTTATTGACTATTTAAAATCATCAATCACCAAAGAAAGTGAAAAGGATCTAATGATAATGCCTAATAAACTGCTGAATTTGGGCCTTGTTCATTGAACAGTCATGCTAGAGAAAGATGTTTGTCTAAAATGTGTGCTGAAAAGTAAGTCAATTTTTTAAAAGTATTGGATGGGAAAGGATGGTTGAACTTGTTTAAAAAAGATAAAAGACATATTCATCCAAATCTAGTTTCCGAGGTTTATTAGTATGTTCAGTTCTCATTCAACTCTAATAATGATTTTGTACTAAGAATATGGGTTAATGTTCAAAAAAGTTATTTTTCTTTGATGCTATGGGAGGCCTTCTTAGGAATTCCTAGTGAATGAATTTCTTAGGATTACAAAAGAGGTTCTCCTCCTTCTAGTGATTTGTTTAGTCTAGAAGATTCTTTGGAAAGTTTAACTAGAAATAAAAAGTATAGAAGGGAAATTTTTACTGAGAAAGATGGAGAGATAAGAATATTGTTTTCATTTTTTCAAAATATAAAATGTCCATGGAAACGGGTCTTTACAACCCATATGAATCAAGATGTTTTCTTGATACATATTATGAAGAATTAGCCCAAGATCAATCTTTGTACATTTATTATACATCACATGTCTGAAATGATCAATTCATCTTCAAAATCAACTTCTATATTTTATTCAATGTTAATTTCTACAATGTTTTTTTCCAAGGGAGAAGTTAGTATGAATGAAGATGTAATTGAAGGATATGAGTTTTTTATCCCAAAGGATATTGTTAGAAGGATGAAAATTAGCTGGAACCCATGGAAGAAATCATGGGGGATGATAGTGAAAGAATTTATGAAAGCTTTAACCTGATTATAAACCTTTCATGACCTAATATTGTATCTGAACTTGGTCTAGAACCTGATGAAGTTGTTGAATTCTCAGGTGAAGAAGAAGAATAAGTAAAAGTTTCACCTAATGAAAGAAATATCTTAAATAAAGAAGACAATGGCCCACCTATCCTATAAAAAGTAGTTGTAAAAATATAGTTGCTGATAAAAAAGATTTGATATAGTGAAAGAGAAAACTATTTAATAATAAATTATTGATGAGGAAGAATATGTTGCTCTGGAATAGTCATAAAAACAGGCTAATATTGAAAAAAAATATCTACTTAGGAATGAATGGAACATGCCTTCCAGTTTTCAAGTAAAGAGATGGGTGATCTTGACATAGTTGTGAATCTGGGAATGGATCAAGAAACTTTATATCTTAATCCTATCATAGATGGACCGGTTGAGGGGGAGTAGTATCCTATTTTTGAATTAATGGAAGTAACCAACCCTAGGTATTTATATTCAGAGGATACCAGGTATATATGTCCAGTGTTTTTTGAAGTTATAGTTTGTCAAGGAGTCATAGTTAAACCAATTCATCCCACCACAATGATTAATATTAATCCAGTCATTTCTAAAGAAATAGTACCACTAATAGAATAAAACATGTATTAGTTTTTACTTATTAACCTACACAAGAAACTATTACCTTTTCATATATATATTATTTATAACACTTTGGTTACACCTTATTATCTATAATTGAAACAATCATGAAGTCAAAGACTTCACAAATGACTAATAATAGTAAAAGATATGTTTCCAGGAAGTTAGAGAAAATTATATGGCATATTCACCCAAAAATGCTTTATGAAATTAAAGATATTCGGATTGATAACAAACAATTGAGTGTCATGGTAAAGCCTCTAAAATCTATGGTTGAAGATATATATAACGTCTTACAAATTGTTCAAGCTCCTACTTCTCATCCTATTGAATATTATTGTATTCAAATCCCACAAAAGGTTGTATCTCTGATTCAACCAATCCAGATTATAGTTTATGAAAAATTTACTTAGAGTAACAACCAGATAGTCAATATGATGTGTGTGCTTGTTGTTGGACAAAATTAGCTGACTGATGAAGATAAAGGATGTTTAAAAATTTTATATTTCAAATTATCTCTCTCACATTAGCTATTACAACCTATAATAAATATGTACTTCCATATGAGCCTATGTAAAATGACTTAATCGGCTCAATTTTCAAACAAGAGAATTAGTCATTTTTGAGTGGTGTTGATAAGGAAATATTATCTATTGTCATCATGAATACATTCTGTGTTCTTGATTTGGAGTGAATCCATTCAAATATTTCCAAACATTCTCCAGAAGTAATCTCTAGGAAATTGGACTTCTACTTTAACAACATTCGTTATATGCATGGTTTTTCCAATGACTTCATGTATCATGTATAAAATTTTAAAATACCAATAGTCACTAAAGCCTTTATGGATCAAGATGTGAAGATCAATGAATTAGCACCTACCCTAGAAATGTTTATGGAAAATAAAATATGTCTTTGAGAAGTCTATGAAGTATGAGGTGACATCATCACTGATTTCATTAGGTTGTTAAAACCCTATCTTCATGTGAAAAGCATTGTTGTTGTGCCTCCTACAGCTACCCCTTTATGGCTTGGCCCAACTCCTTCCTCCTCTACTATGTCTTCTCCTGCTACCATGACAATATCTTAGGCTTTGATCCAGATCAGACCTGTTATTATTGAACATCCATTTCCTCAGTCTTCCACTAGACCATATCATTAACCCTCTATCATTGAAGGAATTCATTTTCCTCTCTCACAGTTGTCTCCATACCTTATACCAATTCAACATCTACTCAAGTTACTCATCCTGATATCTCTACCTAGTGAAATTAAAATACTAACGACACTAAAGGGAAATGAAGGGTGTATTTTGATATGAGAGTATTTTATTTTGAATTATTCTTGTAATGAACACTATCATTATATTCAATACAATGTGCATTGTTTTTGTTTATTCTATTAATTATAGTAATTTAATGTTTCTTTTCATATTCATTTTGATAATCCCAAATGGTGGAGATACAATCCATGGTATTTCTTGAAGCATATATTAATAAATGATCATCATGGGAGAAGAATAGATTTTATATAGCCTATCACATATATAATCAAATATTTTTTAATTATATAATATTGTATTTATAAAAACCATGATTTGAGATCATCAAAAGTGGGAGATTTTTTGAATCCTCATGTTTCAATGCTCACAAGTCCTATTTTACATATCAAAAATTATGTTTATAGATTTATGGACTCCTCCTGATTCATTGCTCAGAATTCATGTTTAACATATTAGAACTTATGTTTTAGTGTTGTGAACAATGTTTAATATTTTTATATTATGTTTTTGTATGATTATGGTTAATCATAATCCATTCCTTGAATATTTAATCTTAATAATTCTTTCCTTGTTTTACAAGTTTAGTGACATCATAATCTTGCAACTAGTTCTAGATTTTCAAAATGGACCCGACATCATTTCGTTGTTACCATTTCCATGCCACCATAACCAAACACCATTCAGAATTTTGACAAAGGACAAAAACCATTTACAAGACATCGTAGTTTTTATATAGGTTTCGGAATTCAGAATGGACCAGAGACTATGACTATGCTATCAGTTCCAAATATCACAAATGATCCACTACCGTAATCTTTTTACCAGTTCTAGAATTGAACATGAACTAGACACCACTCTAGTGATACCTCACAAAGGAAAAAAAAGAGGCCACCATGACAGTCTCACTATGATTGACTCACCATTATGGTCTTATAGTGATTATCTCACCACAATTCTGACAACCTTCCATACATAACCTTTTTTTGAATTTTATTTTAATGTTATTTATAACAGTCATATTTGACTCATTTAATGACTCTAATATAATTAATGTACTTTTATAGTCATGTCTGCTGAATGTATAATGCACAAGGTGTAGAGATCATTCTCCCTATTAGCCATAACAAATACATCCTATTGATAAAATACATTGTGGGCACGAGCTATAGAATATTTATTGAAGTCAAAGAGACAAAGAAAAAATAGAAGAAAACTCATACCTGCAAGAACATACACTGAAGAACAATCGAAGAACTCTCAATTCTTGGTGGTTGAACTGTTGTGGATCAAAACCTCAAAAATACTCACATTAGCATCTCTATGAAGAATAAGAGTTATAAAGAACATCTGATCAAACTGGCAACTTGAAATTAGGTCTCATGCCACTCTGTTTTTACAAGAGGACTCGAAAATCACAACTGCTACTTCGTATATGTCCATAACTGCAAAAAACATCCCTCGTTGCATTTACAATCCTTTCTCACTATCTTTTCATTTTTTTGTACTATTTTAATTAATTTTCGAGTAGAGTGTGCATATCTATTAAAACAAACACTATCTATTGTAGTGGACATGAGGATAAAATATAACATCATTAAAATATCATTTATACCTTATTTCATACTCATATAACTATTGAAGAGGTCTTGTGTGACCTGTTTGTTAGTTCTCCCATGTAAAAAATTTGAAGAGGTATTGTAACCTATACAGTCTTTTATAATGTTCTATCCCCAATCCAATGTGTGTATAAATGTTTTATATATATTTCTTGGTGGTAGATGTTCACCATGTAGATTTTATTAGGTATTGCCTTTAGATTGAATAACTATTTTTATCTGTTGTGCCTTTCAATTTTTTTCTCTATTTTAACTTATAATTAAAAAAACTAAAATCTACATTTATAGTTAGTAATGGAGGGTAGTTATAACAATTGTTCCTTATTAGAGTAGTTTCAAAAGTTATATAAATATCTCATATTGGTATAATAGAAAATTAATTAATCTTATGAGAAACTATTTGAACATTCAAACTATTATAATTTTACTACCTCGGTTAACTAGAATATTTTTATTTTCATTGAGGGAGTTTTTTAAATATTCATTTTAGCATTAATTTTTATAGGAACTCAATTCAACCTTTTATTTAGTGTTATATTCCAAACTACACCTATAACATATAATTTCTTTTGTTTCCCCACACCATCCCATTAAGAGTCCTTTATCTTTTATAGAAAGGATGATTGATTAATACTTTGTGTTAGGTATTATTTTTTCCATATTTTATGACTTATATAGACATACTAATCATGTTTAAGAAGATTGTATCCTTCTAAATTTTCATTATTGTTAAGGTTTTACGATCATTTTTTTATTGAATTTTTTTATTTTTCACCATTCTCGATGTGGTAAAATATTGAGTAATCACAGTCCATAATCATCTCAAACAATATTTCTTATCACATACTATGATCCCTATATGTGATTATATATTTGAAACACTTTTTTTCCATAAATATTTTATAAATCTACCCATAGTGACAATTCTTTAAAATCATCAACGAAGAAACCACTACATGAAATATTAAATCAAGTATTAGAAAGTTCAATTCATGAACATTCAACAACCTTGAGTCATAGGTTACCCATTTTTTAATTTTCATCAATACACATCCTAGTATACTATTTTTTGAATCACATTATTCCAAAATAACATCCCCCCATTTTTATTAGTATGATTACTCTTGTATATGTAATCCACATTTTCAATTTATTGAATCTCACATCGCATACCCTGGTCCATAAAATATTTGCTCCCGTTTGATTTTTCTTGGTTAGAAAGTTTGAAAATCATCTGATGTTATCCAAAATCAACATTAATTACAATCTATTCCAATGAAACAATGGATCTACATTAATTATATTATTCTAGGTCATTTATCAATCACTTTTCTCTTAAATTACCTATATATTCTCATTTCCCTGTGACAATATGCCGTAAGAATAATACTTGCTCCATCCAAAACTAACATTTTTTCCACATCACATATAACTTCAACTTTTATAATGTTTTCATAATAGTATTAAAATTAATCTCATCATTTTTATTTATTTTTATGTATATCGTAATATTATCCAAAAGGGTTATAAAAATTATCAGGAATTTCTAGGATACTTAATTCATTAATTACGTCAAAATATTTTGAGCACTAGTGAGTCAAAATAAAATCAATATGGAATAATTCTTTTCCCATCTTGTTCCATAGATATTATTTGGAATATTTTCTTTATTCATCTATAATTAGTGATATCTCATCTAAAATTTTATCTTAGATTCAAATTCAATGAAAAATATTAAGGTTACCATTCAAGCCTTCTGATCATTGCCTCAAAATACCCGACAGTCTAATATTTCATTTACTTCAGTCTAAGTAAATATTTATACAATTTATGATGGAATTTTCAAGGAATATATTTACATAAAATATATTCTTGAATATATCCCATTTAATGGATTCTATTTTCACCTTGGTCTTCAGGTTCATGATCAATTTCAACCACTTATTAGTTTATCCATCCCAGTCATAAACATCCAGTACTACATTATTGTGTTTAGAGAATTGTAAGAAAAAGAATATATTATCAATAGTGTTATCTCGTTTCATCATGATGGTTGGATTATAATACCCAATAAGTATAGGATACCATTATCACAAGAAGGACACAACAAAAGTGTTATCATTATTAGGAGAAGGAAGGACATCTTTGTAAGGTCCTGGGCCTAGGTTCCACTCAAAGGGTGCCCCAAAACCGGTTCACCATGTGACATCAAGCACATTTACACAAACGCCAGAGGCTGCCGACTAGCAGTGAGGGCTGAGGTCTGATAGTGGGGAAACTATGCCTTCATTTGTCAAAATGTTGCGGAGCGGGATAAAATATACAACATACAACAATAGCAGAAGCAATAAACCATACACATTTAAAATAAACAACTACAGTAAAAGATTACCAACAATAATATAGGTAATGATGAAACATGTATCATGTTCTGCGAAAACATTGAGAACATGTTACACAACAATATAGTACAGTACAATAAAGAGTACATCCAAACAAAACAAAACAGCTGGTAGCATCAGGAGCCTCAGCCCAGTCCCATGCCCCCCTACTCCTCAGAATCAATCAAGTACCTATATAGGGATGCATGCCCTTATCCACACCTGCATAAATATAATTTTTTTGGGCCAAATACATGACTCAAATAGGGTGTGAGAATTAAATCCTAGAAGGCACCCACCAAATTCTTGTTCCCAACGATGTGAAAATATGAATCAATAGTGTGCAGTAGAGAAAAAAATAAACTAAGTAGTACTCTAAAGTAACTAACTTTACTAGTTATATTTCCTGTTTAATATTCATTTAATGATTCTTTATATGGAAACCACAACAGTGAATTTCTATGTAAACTGTTAGTGTCCTCAGACACGCAAACACGCAAACCCTTACCCTCAGGTAATCAGAATCGTAACCCATAGGTAATTGCCCACAGGCATAAAAAATATTTCCCTCTTCCATATAAAGTTTCTCCCTTAGGAACAGAGTCTATTTCCCATAGGCACGGATGAATTTTTCCTCAGGCAAAATGATGGACTACCCTCAAGATATGTAAAACACTGCCCTCTGGCTAAACAAGCAATTGGTCCATGCTCAACAAGTAAACAAGTAATACACATGCAATTCCTATCAAGAAAATTCTATAATATTTATTATAAAGGCATATCCTTGGGTATCCTGGCCAAATGGCTAAATAGAGGAATGCACCCCCCCTAGGGTGGTCCTGGATCCAAGCAGTGATCCCACATAGCAGTTTATTATCACATTTAATTACCTATACAATTCTTGGTATTTAAAACTGCCAAGGCCTCATCCACACGACAGCCCAACAGGGGTTCGTGGCACAACAATTCACAAAAAAATGTGCAGTAGTTGGAAATTAAACACCAAGCCACCTACCATATATGCCCATGAACAGTATACATGAACATCGCTTATAGAAACGCCCAAAGATGACGTAGATCCATGTGGTTCCATTGAGATCGTCAAAGGAGAAAACCGATTCCCGACACCTGATCTGGAGATCCTCAATGGTCAGGCCTCTTATCTCGACTCCTCCTCCAGTTCTAAGCCTGCCCTGTGAATAGGGGAGGCTACTGCCCATTATAATAAAAAAAATAAACTACATGGCGTGTACTATTGACTACACGGCGTGTACTTTCTTCATATAACTGTTCCTCTGGCGGCATGGATGCACTGTTCATCTATCGACATGAGTACACGACATGTATTCTTAATTACACGGTGTGTACTATCGCGTAGCTGGCAGCTGGTTCCACCGCCTTACTATTTTCCTGCCGACTGACTACACAGCGTGTGAATACAAACTACATGGTGTGTATTCGGTTTTTACAAATTTCCTCACTGGCAGGGAAAAAAACCATATGTACTCATCCCACACGGCCAAAATACACGGCGTGTGGAAAATAACACGGTGTGTTATCCCAAAATTTAGGATTTTTCCCGCATTTTCTTTATTTTCTCAAAAAATCTTAACGAAAGAGAAAATAAGAAACCTGTACCTCAGAAATAAGAAGCAGGTTCTTACAAACATACCCCCTTAAGGAAATTAGTAACCGAATTGTCCTTCCAAAAGTGGTGAACATAAAGCTCAGAACAACTCTGGACACTGAGCACGTACGTCGGTTTCCCACTCCCAGGTTTCGTCCTGCACTTGGCCATGCTGCAACAGCACCCATACGAGAGGAATTGACCGGCCTCGGAGAACCTTCATGCTCCTATCAATGATACGAATCAGATGCTCTACAAAGGACACATCTACCTTGAGCTCAACCTCCTCGGGCTAAAAGAAGTGAGACAGTTCTGAATGATAGTGATGTAACTGAGATGCATAGAAGATGTTGTGTGTGGCTCCATACCTCTATGGTAACTGCAGTGGATAGGCAACTAGCCCGACTCTCTCCAGAATCTCAAATGGACCCACATACCTTGGTGAATGTTTACCCTTTCTCATAATCTGCATGTGTCCCAACAATGGAGAAACACCTAAGAAAACCTTATCCCTGACCAGGAGCCCTAAGGGTTCTCTACGATGATCAACATAAGATTTCTGACGAGACTGTGCAATAGCCATCCACTTCTGAATCAACTGGACCTGCTCATAAGTCTCTTTCATGAGCGGTGGTCCCAGTAAAGCTGCCTCACCTGTCTCTATACAACACAAATGTGACTGGCATCGCCTACCATATAATGCCTCGTAAGGTTCCATCTCAATAGTTTCCTGAAAACTATTATGGTAGAAAATCTCGACTAGGGGTATATGCTTCTCCCAAGATCCCCCCAATGTCTAGGATACATGCATGCAGCATGTCCTCAAGCACCTGTATCATATGCTCTGACTGACCATCAGTCTGAGGGTGGTAAGTAGTGCTCAGAAGCACCTATGTACGCAGTGCCCTCTGAAAAATATGCCAGAAAAAAGACCTAAAACAGGCATCCCTATTTGAAACGATTGAATGAGGGACCCCATGAAGACATACCATCTCTCGGATATACAACTTTATGAGCACGTTAACACCAAAGGTCTCCTTGATCGGAAAAAGTGAGCTACCTTTGTGAGTCTTTCCACAACAACCCACGTAGAATCATTGCCTATATGTGACCTCAGCAACCCGGTCATGAAATCCATCACAATATCATCCCATTTCCACTCCGGAATAGGTAACTGCTGTAACAGTCCAGCTAGCCTCTGATGCTCCGCCTTCACCTTCTGATAGGTGGAACATAACGTAACAAAACCAGATACTTCTCTCTTTATACCTGGCCATCAGTAATAACGTCTCAAGTCATGGTACATCCTGGTAACTCTGGGATAAACTGCCCAAGGTGAAGCATGAAACTCTTGTATCAAATCCTCTCATATATCCCCTGGTACCCACACTCATCAATGGAAACTCAACACCTCATCATATCCTATCGTCCAACCAGGAGGAGGGTCCTCACTTCCCACCAACTCCCATAGAACAAGTCTTTCTGAATCAGATAGATGTCTCATCCTCATTCTATCCAGGAGGGTAAAAGTCGCAGTTAAGGAAGAAAGATATTTCTACCCCTGAATATCGTGCAACTCCAGATGCATCTCAGAGAACAATTCAATAAGCTTCCATTCACCACGGGCCTCATGAACTGCATGTATCTGAGTCCTCATACTCAATGCGTCAGCAACTACATTACCTTTACCAGTTGTATAGGCATGCTCAAAGTCGAACGAATGAAGGTATTCATCCCACCTTCGCTATCTCAGATTCAACTCACACTGAGTAAAGATATACTTGAGACTTTATTGGATGGTGAAAACCACAAAATGCTCTCCCAAGAGATAGTGTCTCCAACAGCGCAACACATGAACAACTATAGCCAACTCGAGATCATGCGTCGGGTAGTTCCTCACTTGTGGCCTCAACTTCTATGAACTGTATGCAACAACTCGGTCGCCCTACATCAACACTACTCCCAGCACAATACCGGATGCATCATAGTAAACTGTATAGATCTTCCCTTGCTCTGGAAGTATCATAACTGGTGCTTATGTCAACCTTCCTTTCATGTCCTGAAAGGCTGTCTCGCAAGCTTCTGACAAAATGAATATCACACCCATCTTATTCAGACCCATCAATGGTGCTGCTATGTGGGAGAAGTCCTGCATGAGAAATATATAGTAACCAGCCAACCCCAAGAAACTCTGCATCTCAAAGATATTCTTAGGCTGCTCCTAGGAAACTACTACTCTCACCTCTCTGGGTCTACTGCAACTCCTACCTCAGAGATGATATGACCTAGGAAATGAATCTGGTCCATCTAAATGTAGCACTTTGAGATCTTATCATATAGCTAATACCCTCTTAATGTACCCAATATGATCTCAAGATGGGTGGCATGGTCGTGTCGAGTGCGATATTACACCAAGATGTCGTCCACAAATACTACAATAAATGAATCCAGATAAGGATGGAACATACGATTTATCAGATCCATAAAAACTAATGGCACGTTCGTGAGTCTGAATGGCATAACCAAGTACTGATACAGACCATATCTGCTCTGAAAAGATGTAAGCGGTATATCTGTTGGTCTCATGGGTAGCTGATGAAATCCTGATCTCAGGTCAATCTTCGATAACACTCGTGCTCCACGATGTTGATGAAAATGATCATCAATACTTGGTAAGGGATATCAGTTCTTGACTGTCAGCTGGCTCAGCTTCCAATAATCCACACAGAGTCTAAGGGTACCATCTGCATTCTTTGCAAAGAGGACCGACGAACCCCAAGGAGAAGTACTGGGTTAGATAAAACCCTTTGCATGTAACTCCTCTAACTATCTCTTAACATCCCAAAACTCTGGTGTATCCATCTTATACGGAGGATTGGACACCAGTGCTGCTCCTGGAACAAGCTCTATAGAGAAATCCACCTCATGTTTCATAGGTAGAGCTGAAAAGTCTTATGGGAAGACATCCCTGAAATGATCAACCACCGGAGGGAAATCTGTCTGACAAGTCCCCAGATCATCCATATATAAATTCACAATCTTGGCTGTAACACCACCTCACCCATGATGCTCTGGTCTAGCTCGACTCGCCTGAACATCCCATTCACCTTTGTGTAGAAACTCTCCGCCCTCTGGTGACATGAAACTCATCCTGCAACGATAGAAATCTACAAAGGCTCGAAATGGAACCAACCAGTCCATCCCAAGAATGACATCATAGCTCCTCATCTCTAAGAGATAGAGGTCCCATAGAAAGTGACACCCACCAACCTCAAGGGGGTACTCCTTGCACTGTCGCACACCATCCGTTTTAATTCCCAACAGAGTGTCTAGCGTCATAACATCCGAAGAAGAAGAATCATAGAGCCTGAGGATCTCTACAACGGGTACTAATATGAATCTATGTGTAGCACCTATATCGAAAAGTACTGAAGATAAGGCAAAATCTACTAGAATAGTACCTTTGACAATAGAAGGTCCGAGATCATACTCCTGTTGGGTCTCTTGAACAGCATATACCTGCCAAGTGTCTCGGCCCAACGACACAGTCTAGGTACCCTGAGCTGTCCTGCCCTGTTGCCTCTGAGATCCTGGTGTCTGGCTACCACGGCCCCGACCACCATGCCAACCTGCACGCCCTGACGTATTCTAGTTTCCTGACTGGTATGAAGCTGCTGGTCCTGCTCCAGCTTGCGAAGTCTGCCCATAACCCCTCTCACTAGCCACTAGTGGAAATGCCCTGGAAAAGCGCTATAGATGACCCATCTTGCCACAAACTCGGCACTCCACCGGGTCTCGTGGACCCTGAGGTCTCTTGTGCCCCTCCTTACCACACTAGTAGCACATGACCTGGCCACTTGAATAATTCTTCCGGCTAGTACAACCACCCTAAGAGATGTCCATCTATCTCTTCCTCTTTCTAGTAGAAATAGTACTGGAAACTGGTGTTGAACAGCCCTGGCCCACACCATTATCTTCCTGCAGGTTCCCCTCTATAATTAGTGTCTGGTTCACAATAGCATGTACTAAAGGCAACCTGAAAACATTCAACAGTGCTCAGATGTCATATCTAAGATCATCCTCAAAGCATCTGGCTATCAACATCTCATCACCCACCAGAATGGGTGCAAAACTCTGAAGCTCTGTGAAGCGAGCAGAATAATCTATCAGTGGCATATCACCCTGATACAGATTCATGAACTATCAAGCTCTATCTTCCCATAGCATCTCTGGGAAGAAGAAGTCATAGAAGACTGCCTGAAAATATTCCCACGCCATGACTCTGTGATGCTCTGACTGGGTGGTAACATACCACCACCTAATAGAGGAATGACACAGCATATAAGTCGCGAACTTGACCCTCCTCCCTAGAGGCATCTCAAGATGCTCGTAGATAGTCTGCATATACCCTAGTCAAGACTCCACAGCCTGTGGTCCACCATCCCATAAAAAATAGGTGGAAGCGGCTGCTAGAAAATACAAGTCAACTCATCCATAGATGTGGTAGCCGACGGTGCTCCCTGAGAGGTCAGTATGAACCATATAAAGCCTTCACGGAACTGCGCCTCTACGCCTATGTCCGGTATAACAGTTGGCGCTGCATCTGGCTCTGTTGGAGGATCCACTGGTATCCCTTGGCCCACCATCTCTGGAGTATAATCGTTTCCACTCTCTTGGTGAACAATGCATGGTCGTCTCGGTGGCATGACTCTAAAAGGTCAAATGCACACCTTAGATCAAGTTATCGCAGTCTGAAAACGAAGGGACCAAAAGGGGAACAGGAGGAAGAAGGCATTTAGGATTGTACAATAAAACTACACGGTGATTATATTGACTATACTGCATGTACCTGACTTCTCTTCCCCAACCTAGGTCCTTCTACACAGCTAAGCCACACAGATCCCATTGAACAAAAATAAACGGCTTGTTTATTAACTACACGACATGTGTGGTGTAATTTTCCAACTGCCCGTGTCGTTTGTGACATGGCCGACTACTCGGATTTATAATGTACGACGTGTTACACTCGAACACGGCATGTACACCACCCTATTTCCCCAGCCACATGGCTATGTCCACATGGTCTGTCCTCAGACAAGACTATATAGAGTGTTCATCTGGCACACTGTGTGTACTGGAAGGGCTCCGCTGACCCGTGTTGTTAGTAACACGGCCGGATACACGGTTCAAACAACACGGTGTGTTCCATATACACACGGTGTGTACATGAAAGGATTACACTGACCCGTGTTGTTAGTTACACGGCCGGGTACCCAAGCTAGACTACACGGCATGTGCCACAGTGGACATGATGTGTATGACTTAAGGTCTCCTCCGTCCGTGTTGTTAGTTACACTGGAAGACTCCAGGTCAACACTACATGGTGTGTACATAAGGTACACGGCATGTTCGCCCCAAGAATTTCCCTTACCCGTGTCCCCACTCACACGGTCTTTGACATGGGAAGAGACTACACGGTGTGTACTAAAAAAATTTATTTTCTTCCCAAACAGAGGACAACACGGCGTGTGTCCAAGGAACTGCATGGCGTGTATCCTGTGACAAACAACACCTACATGCCAAATTCTGATTAGTGAGGGTCCATACTCTCCACGAATCAATGTTTGGAATCTTATATGTGTTATAACAAGATAAATAGTTAATGATCCACAAAATTCAGGTCAATGAGGGCCCATACTTCCCAAAAATCAATGTTTGGAGTCCATTCTATCAACAATATCACACGAAAATACTCTATCACATAGAAGGTATTTATCAAGCAGCTATCAGAACATCATGCTTTTCTAGCACAATAACTATCACAACAGCATGCTATTTCTAATGCACCTACATCGCATGGAACTATGCATGGAATGTGATTTCTAGCATGTGACTAAATGATGCATGAGATGGAATACCATCATCTCATCGGGTTGAAACTAAATAGAACCCATGGATAAGATATAAACAGCATAATCACAAGTGCAGCACCCAAGGGTGAAATCAAATCAACTGTAAAATTTGAAAAATCAGAACAATTGCAAAAAAATGAGGTAGAGAGGCCTTTCCCTATGCACGGGTTAGCTACGCCCAATGATAGCTTATTACCAATTACCCTTCACATCCTATCCCCGACTAAGGCTATAAATAGTAAGTCAAAGAAAAGAAACTCATCTTATACCACTTTGTAATATCTCGGGCCTGGGTGCCACTCAAAGGGTGCCCTGAACCCGGTTCGCCACATGACCTCAAGCACATTTCCACAAACGCCAGAGGCTGCCGACTAGCAGTGATGGCCCAGGTCTGATAGTGGGGAATCTTTGCCCTCATTTGTCAAAGTGTAGCACAACAGAATAAAATATACAACAGACAACAACAGTGGATGAATTAAACCATACACATTTAATATAAAAAATAGTAGTAAAAGATAACCAACAGTTATATATGTAATGATGTCACTTGTCTCAAGTTCGAAGAAAACATCCAGAACATGTTACACAACAATACAGTACAGTACAATACATAGTACATCCAAACGAAACAAAATAGCCAGTAGCATCATGAGCTTAAGCCCTGTCCCATGCTCCACTACTCCTCAGCATCAATCAAGTACCAGTATAGGGACCTTTACCCATATACACACCTGTAAAAATTTAATTGGTTTGGGATGAAAACATGACCCAAACAGGGAGTGAGAAATAAATCCCATTAGGCACCAACCAATGGCTCATGCCCAACAGTGTGAAAATATGCAACAACAGTGTGCAGTAATAAAATCCAATATACTAAGCAGTAATCAAAAGTAACTAACATTAATAGTTATATTTCCATTTTACTATTCATTTAATCCTTCATTATAAGGAAACCACCACAGTGAATTTTTATGTAAACAGTCAGTGCCCTCAGACACACAAACACGCAAACCCTTACCCTTAGGTAATCAGAATCGTAACCCCCAGGTAATTGCCCACATGCATAACAGATATTTCCCTCAGGCGTACAATGTGTCGCCCTCAGTCTATTTCCCTCAGGCGAAAAGATGCACTTCCCTCAGGCTAAGTAAAACACTGCCCTCGGTCTAAACTAGAAATCAGGCCATGCCCAACATGTAAACAAGGAATACACATGCAATTATTCTCAAGGAAATTCTATAATCATTATTATAAAGGCATACCATTGGGTATCCTGGCCAACCGGCTAAACAGAGGAACACCCCCCCCCCCCTCGGGGTGGTCCTGGATCCAAGAAGCGATCCCACACGACTGTTTATTATCACATTTAAATACCTATAAAATTCTAGGTGTTTAAAATAGCCAAGACCTCAACCACATGACACCCCAACATGGGTTCGTGGCACAACGATTCACACAAAAACACACAAGAGTTGGATATTAAACACCAAGCCACTTACCTTAAATGCCCTTGAATGGTATACATGAACATTGCTTCCATAAATGGCCAAAGATGACGTAGATCTGGGCGGTTCCAACGAGATCATTAGAGGCGAAAAATAATTACCGACACTCGATCAGGATATCCTCGAAGGTCCGACCTCCTCTCCCGACTCCTCCTCCAGATCTATCCCTTCCCTTTGAACAGGGGAGGCTACTTCCCATTTTATGCGAAAAAAACAGACTACAAGGCATGTACTACTGACTACACGGCGTGTACTTTCTTCATTTAATTGTTCCATTGGTGGCACCATCACACTGTTCATATGTCAACCTGAGTACATGATGTGTATTCCTGATTACACAGCGTGTACTGTCGTGCAGCTGGCGGCTGCTTCCACCGCCTTACTATTTGCCTTCCAACTGATTACACGGTGTGTAAATAAAAACTACACGGTGTGTCATCGGGTTTTACACCTTTCGTTGCCGGTAGGGCTACACACCCTGTATACTCATCCCACGTGGCCAAAATACACGGCTTGTGGAAAATTACATGGCATGTAGTCCCAAAATATAGGATTTTTCCCCATTTTCCTTATTTTCTAAAAACATTTAAGTAAAGTGAAAAAATGAAACCCGTACCTCAAAAATAATAATTGTGTTCATACATTCGTCATGATTCAGGTAATTATTAAACAATTGATTGAGTTGACATATAAATTACATAAATTTCAATGTTCCAAATCCCATTAGTTCAGTTATCTAAAATTTGAAATCATTAAATTTCCAATTACATTTTTTATTGTCATTATTTCCCAAATTTCCCACCATTAACAACAATTAAAAAAATTGTGGATGATAATAATTAATATAATATGATTATAAATTTAGAAACTGTAAATTGATAAGTAATAACTGATAAATGAAATGTATACCCTAACTTATATGTATACATGTTTAAATATAGACTAGATATAGAAATATTCTTATTAGTTCCTTCTAGATTAATCATATATTCATGTCCTCTATAATTGTTTGTATATAGTTTATGAATTTACCGAAGAATATCCCAAGGGACTATCAATCCAAGCATAATGAAAAGAATCTTTTTTCTACACTATGTTCATATTGAATTAAGAAAAAATGATCCCTTTCATGGTGATTATGCAAAGGTAAATTTTTCCATGACCCACATCAAGATGTAGTATCAATGAAAGTATTTAATTTCTTGAAAATCACTTAATCTATACATCACCTAAATTTAAGGATTTTTTAATATAAATATAATTATCCAAAGGAATTTAACTACATTATTATTTTCTTAATCCCCAAAAGTACTATTTCTTTCTTCGATGCATTCTATATAATAAAAATCCACTTTTACATATCATTAAATCATTCTTAACATAAATATTCACAAAAACCCCATGGATCTTGAGGATTAGTACATTTGGAAAACTATGTTCATAAGAAATCAAAATAAATCTATAATACATCAATTTTTTTAATCTCTATAAGGAGATCTGAATTTCAGTTTTGTTTTTAAAACTACACTGTATAACCTAAGTAATATATAATTAAATAGGGTGAGCTATAAATCATAATAAGGGATTGAGCGTGGTGAAAAATCATAACATATGAGTTAACTCAAATATCATGATATCATACTAGAAAAAGAAGAGGAATAATTATAAATAAACATGAAATGTTGATGATTAAATTATAATATTATATAATCATTAGAATATTGAAACATTATAATAAAAGACATTTATAAAATAAGTAAAGATTTTTTTTTGAGATACCATCACTTGGAAAAAGCTGTTCATAAATAGATTTGGTTTACTCCATAATATCATACATATCAGCTCTTGAGAAATAAACATTACCCAATAAATTACATCATTATCTAGTTTTACAAATACAGACATGTATATCCATATGTTTACTATAAAAAGGAATAAAAAATAAGGTATAAGAATAAGAAATATCCATAGAAAGAAATAAGATCAATAATTTTTATTCAAAGATAAATAAAAGGATATTAAAAAAAGATTATAAATAGGAAAAGGAATTAAATACATTGGATGTTAATATTGGAAAAAATAATTAGAGGTCTCAAATATAGAGTTATATTATATAAAAAATATCATGATGAAGTGTAAATAATTTAATATGGAAATGAACCTTTAAAATTATATTTTATGGAATTTATAAAATCCATTTTATGAGGGTAGGAATGTTTAATTTTCTTTGTAACCATAATTAAAAAATGGTTAACTCTTAAATCGATCCATTTTTTTGAATTAATGAGTGGGTTGAACATATTAACAGGGTGATAGATGATTGAATTATTGGATAGAAATGATCCCATTAATCTTGCATGCTTAGAAAGACTCTATAGAAAACTAAATGTATTGAATGTGTAACCTCAAAAAAAGTATGTGTGATCATGGTACATTATGTGTCCCAATAATTACATACATAATTATTTCATCATTTTAGATGAATATTTATTAAATATCATTACAATCCACAAAAAATTCAGAGGTTTAATGTTTTCAGAAACATGGATACATAAATAAGTGGTTTTGAAATTCTCCTATCATCTCTATTTCTATTCATCACATCTCGTACCCTACAAAACTATATCATAGTTAAATACATTATTCATATTCATTGGAATATAATACATAGGAAAGGGTATGGTTAGATGCCCAGTAAGGGTACACATGGGAGATATCAATCAATGATCATATATAATCATAACATGATAATAAGTTCGTAATTAAATGAACATTATAACAAAATAATAAAAATCAAGAATTTATATATCTAAATCATGATTCATAATATTAATCATATATATTCATAACATAAAAATCACAGGACAATCAAAATTCCTAATCCGTTACAATATATTATAAGTATATGACAAATTCTTAAAATTGGTGCATAAATTGTGAAATAATAATTATCATATAAATCATATGTCAACTCTATTCATAAAGTCATAATATTTCATGTTGTTATTGGGATAAACATCAATTTTCTCACTTCATGAATGGTATAACCTTCTATGTACCCCTTTTTAGGCTTGGGATAACATTCTCTGTACTCTTTTTTAGAATTAGGATAGCCTTTTATTTACCATTTGGCTCTCTATATAATAAAATCTACCAAATTAATTAAAGGATCATAATTTTCCAACAATTAAAATATCCCATATCCATTCATATTTATGCTATATAATCATTTAATCATTTATCATTTTATGAATGTGTAACCCATGAAAAAGAAAAAAAGTTTAATAATTAGTCTATCATCATAATAATTAACAATACTGAGAATGAATAAATATATAATATTGGATCATAAAATAATAAATTGTCAGAAACCAAAAATTATATTTATATAGATGAAAATACACTTAAAATATCACTTGAAAATTTCTTTACAAAGAATAATTTAATTATGAAATTATTTTTTTGAAATGAAAATAATTTCAAATATTAAGGAAAACATTATATTTTATATTAACCATTTAAACATTAAATATAATCTTCAAAATATATATATTTTATAGAGGTAATAAATGAAATTCAGGATCCGTACAAAAAAACAAATAATCGTTTCATATTTTAAGTAAAAAGACAAAAGTACATCACTCAGAAAATGATAACAAAAATAAATTTAATTTTTTTTCTAAAAACTACAATATGGTTTAATATTAATTTTTATAATATTTTTTAAAATATAAAAAAATTATTGAGAACATTTCGACTTAAATATTGATAAAAATGAAATTTAATTATCGATTGATGTGATAAATGAATATGGTATTCCTTAAACAAAATTAGTCTCTTTAGTACCTAAAAATTGAAAAATGAATGTATAATATGAAATATATATAAATAAATACATAATAATATAATAATTAATAATTTACATATGTATATCATAAAATTTCATTATCAATAAAATTATGAATAAGAAATCCCAATAAAAATGAGATTCTAATATAAACCCCTTACCTCAAGTCTTTCTTGTTTTTTAAAAACTCTAGAATCCAATATAATAAATTTAAATTTTTATAATTTTAGTTAATAACCTTATTAATACTTATTATAACATATATAGTCAGTTTATAACATTTCAACACACATTTATAATTAATTCATTACTAAAATCATGGTTTTAATATGATAGTTCTTTCATTTTTTTTACTTCGGTAGTAAGGGTCCATTAAAATTGATAATGGTTAAAAAATATCAACAATATTAATACATTAATATGTATAAAATTATCTCCTTATATACTCTCTTATAATAATTAATATATAGAGGTATATCACTTTATAGATATAATAATTTGTATATCTGAATGAGTGATGTTCTACACTATTTCATAATTGAAATGAAATATTGTTAAATAATAATTATAATTTATGAAAATATTATTATATTATTAATATCATATATATCTATATATACATAAAAACATTTAAATTAAATCATAAAAATTATCCAAGTATTATTTTGTGGAAAATGAATCATATCGTAATGTGGAGGTGGAAGTCCCTATATATCCAAGAGAGATACCTTTGTTTCCAATTTCATTTAGAAAAGGTAGGAAATGTTTTCCAAATAATTATTTAAAACATAGAAGTAAATTTATGATAATTTATTAATAATTTCATGCGATGTCAATAGGTTTAGAGAAGGTGGAAATAAAAAATAAAATTGAATTACATTGATTAAGATTAATGTTAATACTTAGATAAACATTCATTTTCTTACACATAAAGACATGGAATATTTCTCTTGGGGGAAGACCAGAAGATATTGGATTAAGGTGAGGGATCTAGGAATGATTTAATTAATTTATTTTCTAATATACTGGTATCAAATTGGGTGAATAATAGAGTAAAATATGTCCCCTTTTATTGGTGGGGTGAGGGACCAAAGGCAAATTACGTAAAATAGTTCAACAATATAATGTCTCTTTCATGTGAAAGTGGTTCCTAATGGAAAAGAAATTAATTTTTTGGTATAATAATATTTAAATATCTTAATATAATAATCATTATTCATTTTTAGTTCTATTTTATACCATTATCGATTAGCATGACCCCCACCCAACCCCCACCAACGAATAAACCTTTTGTTACCTTAACCGCGGTAACAAAATTTTTCTATTTTTATTATTCATTGTGACCAAAAAAATAAGTAGTCATCATAAATTTTTAATTATGATGATTGAAAATATGGACCCGATTTTATAATATTAAAAATTTATATCTGGAAGAATTTAATATTAAATATTTGGTCCAAATAGAATGAAAACTATATTTAAAAAAATCAATTTTTATGAATAAAACTGAATTTACATCCATTACATGAATTTTATAAACCATAAAATGAATGTTAATATATTTTATTTAATATATAATCTTTAAGTTCAAAACAAATCCAAAAAGATTTATTTCTTTTATTACAATATAAAACATTGTGCGCATATATATAGTTTTTAGATAAATGTGTTTTAAATCTAAAAATGCACTTATAACAAAATAAGATATAATTTTTAATTATATATAATTAAATAAATTATTTTTAGTCATAAAATAAATATATTACATTAATATAAAATTAAAAACATAATCATAGGTTTAAATTACTTGGGGGAGTTAAAATAAATGATAGATTTGTGAAAAAACAATTTTTCAATATTAACTTAACAATATATATTTAATAAAAATCCTAAAAATATAAACTATGTTAATATTTAGATGATGTTTTAAAAAATTATGTTATTCCTAATAATAATTTTTTTAAATGTATAAATTAATTATAATGTTTTCACCTAAAATACAATAAAACTATTTTTTATGAAATTAGTTTTTTGAAGCAAAGATTGTAATTACTAATATTTGAGTTCATATTTATTATAAATTAAACAATAAATTTAAATTATATATATATTACATATTTTTAGTTATATGGTTATTAAAATTTATAACTTTTAATTTAGTGGCTCGGTTATAAAGGATCATAATAACATAATTGATTTTTACACAGGGTTTCTTGTAATGAATGCTATCAAAAACCTCAAGAATATTTCAATGAAAAAATATAATATAATATGGAGTTAAACTATAAACCACATAAAAATAATTTTCCCCTTGAAATTATAACACTCTGAAATAATCAAATAAGGATATATCTACTTCTTCGCAACCTCAGGTTTTCATATAGGTACCTCAAATTTCTGATTGCTCCGAATATCTTTAACTGAGTTAGTTGTCTTATTCCAGATAACGTTATATCTATGATACCTGATTTTTTATAGGTTTTGTTCATATAAAATATCATACACATGAATTAAAACCAATATTTTTACTATATTTCAATTATTAGGTACATACTTTCTCAGAAGAGATACATAGAACACATCATGATCTTGAGAGTGGTTTGGTGTAAGCAAAAACTGATAATCTAGAGTCCCTTATTGGCCAAAAATAAAAAAAACAGAAAAATAAGCCTATGGATCATATTTTACATCATTATGAAACTCATAACCTTATTCCATAATCAAACTAAATTAAATACCTCTCTACAAACATTGAATTTCTGAACTTGGTGAAACTTTTCAGTATAACTCTTTTATTGACTCTCTGAATCCTTATTGGGATATCAAATTGATATAAACTTCTCAAGAATTTCATAAAATATATCCTATCCCAATAAAATCTATCTTTAACTTATCCCATCAGGGCGGAGTTCTATAAATCATTTAATAGAGGGATTCATAAAGATCCATCTAAAAGCACATGTAAAATATATTTTTTAAGAAAACTCTAATATAGAAGGTATTCATCCAAATATCCTTTCAAATAAAGTGAATAGGATAATATAATATCCTATTTGGTAGGATTGGTTCTCTTAAACTAGAAATATTTATTATGATATTATCTCATACTAAAACAAAAGTCATTATCGAGATCTTGCAGAAGATTCCTCCAGAACATTGATGTAAACGTAGAATCTTGGTTATATAAATTAGAATGTGGTACCCCAATGAAACCTTACAACTTAAATAATATATATTCTATAAAAATAATCATGGTAGAAATATTTCTATAAATAAATGAAAGTTTTGGACATTGTAATGTGATCGACTACAACCTAAATATCATCAGATCCTTTAGTTTCATTTGAAAGTCCAACGAAGAAATACATGGTGGTGTTCACTCATTTTAAATCTAGTATAATTATTGGTTGTAACATACCATTAAAAAATATTTCCATCAACCATATCTTTCGACAGGAAATTCACTATGATACATACTCTATAATGACTTAATTGATGTTATCCAATCTAAAATACTCTTTTTAGTCACTATACATCATCATACTTCCACGATAAAAAAATAATGACGAGTTATAATATTACTTAAATGTATATTTTTCAAAACTCATACTCAATCTCCAACCCATATCATTAAATAATAATATATGATGAACTCATGAAAATTTTTCGCTTTGTTATCTATATTAATACACCTTTTATGCTACTTTAATATTCATATAGATAGATAATTAAACACTAACATGAGAAAGGTGATATTTTTCTACATCCTTCAAATTTCAAGGTCCCAAAATTTAAACTTTATAAATATTGGTCTTTTTGAGATCCATATTATTGATATTAACGATTAATAATTAGGAATAAAATCATTAACCACCTTGTACAAATTTTTAGGGTGGAACTGTAATGAGAATTCATAAAATTTAATTAATTCAAAATATCTTCATTGGTGAATATTCCACTATTTCTACGTGAATATATTATCTAAGAATATATTATTAGTCTATATGTTACAAATTTAAATATAAATATAGTTCCTCTATATATTTTATACAATGATTACCACTACTAACACCAAATACTGAGTCATGTAATTATTATCACAACATTTAATTGGAATGAGGCATAATCAATCACCATATCATTATTTTTAAATCCAAATATCATCTTATTATTAATTGAGTAACTATATATATTAAATCCTACTTAACTATAGGGTAATGTGAGAATATTTTAATTAACAAACCATCTCTTCAATTCCTTGAAATTTTCGTCATATCCATTTGTCAAAAGTAAATATACTCCCTTATCAGTTAAAATCATTATTTGATTAGATATCCCTGATAAATCCTCAATAATTCATTTTTAACATTTAAAAAATACGATAAATCTATAGATTTCAGTTTCCATAGTTATTATGGACTAATGATTATGAACATATGTCTTTTATGGATCAGCCAACATAACCATTCTTGATATTAGATGCCCGAAAATGAAAAATTTTATATCTTAATTCACACATGAATAATATTTCATACATATTGACATTACATATGATCTTCAGAACAATCCTAAAGTGTTTTTTATCCTCATCTATGATATTGGAATATATAACAATAGCATATATAATGATTACCTAAAAATGACCTAGGTAATCTCTAGAGACACTCTTCCTTAAATCTGTTGAAGAAGGAGAATGAATTTGTAAAATAATGGAATAACTATAAAATCATTGTGTCTATACCTATAATGCAAGGCTATAAATGGTATTAGTTGATAATTGACCCTTAACTTATAATGTCCATATCAAAGATCAAACATTAATAATTAGTGAGAACCATGTAATTTTTTGAAAAAATCATTAATATAATGAGGATGATATTTATTCATGACATAGATCTTTTTTTTGGTTCCTTATAATCAATGTATTGTTGAATTTATCAATCATTATTCTTAACCAATAGAATATTCTCACCATAATGTCACAAACATGGATAAATTAATACCTTATCAAGATTCTCCTAGAGTAAATTCTTAAATTCCGTTAAAATAATTATCCAAAATCTATATATAGTATATAAAATAGGTGTATGAGGGAGTATGAGTTTTATTGAGAACTCATCTTCATGATTCAGAAGAAGGATATAGAACCCTTTGGAAAGACATTGACCAACTCTCGTATAAATGGAATGTCTATGATGTTGCATTTATCAAAAACCATATGATATAGATTTCCCCTTTGAATAAGATCCATGACTCATAGAAGAGATTTAATTTTTTTAGATGTTTATATTTATCTATACACTAAAAAAATTGTAGATTTGTTCAGAATCTAAAATTTTAATTCCATTTCTCAAAAATTAATTTGTCCTTTATATAATGAAATAATATCTATGTTGAAAATAAGATCAAATTAAACAAGGATTAAAATACTGAGATTTATATGAAGAAAATTCCAAGATATTTCAATTGGAGAAAAATATTATACATGACATGTAATCATAATACCATTATGAGTTCTATATATAAATTCAACATAAAAATACATAGTATGTGAATTAAAATTCATTGACAATTTGTATTATATAATCGAAATCATTTGTCGACAATCAAATAATATACTTCAATATTTCATCATACATATCTTGACTTCATTTTAATTATTCTGTCTCAAATTTCCTACTAAATGAAAAATGGTAATCATGGTCATTAAAAATCAATTATCGTGTCGATCAAACATTAAAAATCATTCATTAAGTGTCTATATCAAGATGTGTTATATTCTTCCTATGAAACCTTAAGTTTAACATAGGTCATCCATTATTATAACATATTTTAATCCCCTATAATAGTTCTAATATAATTTTTTGTTTTACCCAAGTATATCTCCAGGAGTGTGTAATATTGTGTGAAATCATAGGTCCAGTCTTCATGCATAGGAGATAATTGACGCAATACCTAATTTTACACATTCATAGTTGTTATCCGTAGGTACTTCTATGCCATATCAATTTCCACTTTCTACCTTCTTGATAATGATTCATTTTATTTTAAAACAATTCCCCTTTTCTAAATATATGTTCATTTGTTCTTATATATATTGGCTTATCCCATGTCTTATCGATATTTATTTATTATCCTAGTTTCAAAAAATATCTATTTATATATTCGATACTAATTCTGGAAACACAATATTTTTATAAAAAATTATTACATCATATTTGATTAATATTCATTACATACCTGTACAATCCATAAAAAACTACATAGGTTTATCCATTATGGAATCACGAATATATAAAAAACTAAATGATTAAAATATAAAAAAAACCCCCCTATGTTAATCACATGTAGAACCTTATTATGAATATAATACTAAAAATATTTCTTCATATTGGAGCTAATAGAAAACATAGGAAAATGAGAGCTCGTATTATCTATAATGGTAATCATTGGAGATATCAATAAAATAATATTTTTAAGAATAAAATGATAATATGGGTACCATAATATGAACACATTAATATAAAATCATTTTAACAATTCAAATATCATACACATGTTTGCGGGTGTTAATCTTAGATGTTCATATGAAAAAATCATAAGAGTGTAAAAATTCATGATCCTTGACAACATACTATAATCATATGATCATTTTAAAATAGAGTTTCCTAAAGTGTGAAATAATAATTATGCTAGAAATCTATTATTGAGGCTACCCACTAATAAATTAATCACATGTTGTGATTAGTCTATCAATATATGTACTACATTTTTTAGGATAACATCATGTTTACACATATTTGGGAATGGTATAATGTTCCACCTACCCTATATTGGGATTGGGATAACCTCACATGTTACCTTTTATCTCATAAAACAAAAAATATTTCCCAATGTGTTGTTGTTATATAACAATTCCAACTATTATTTATTAATTAGAAATTCATATGTATTCCATAACATAATTAAAAAATTATCATTATATCAAATCTTGTCAATGGAAAAGAAGGGTTTAGTGAATATTTAATTATCATAATAATAAAATATCTTTATAAATAAAAAATATCACCGCATTGGATAATATCACAATTAAATAAAAAATACACCAATGTTTTTTGTTATAAATGAAAATACATTTAAAATATCATTGGAACATTTTTAAGGAAAATACATTATTCATTTTTGAATTACTTACTTATAATGTAAAAAATTCAAAACTATTAAGGAAAACGTGTTCTATAAAAAAATTAGTATACATTTGAGGAAATGTTTACATAATATATATGTCATTATAGGGGAAAAATTCATTAATTTATTTCATGTTAAAAAAATCCTTCCATATTTCTGATAAAATTTAAAAAGTTATTTTTTTTGAAAATAACATGAATATTTCATTGACATTTTTTACTAAAAAGTAAATTTTATTTATAATATAATTCATAAAATGAATTTTTAGTGTTAATAAAATTTTAGTTCAATTAATATAAAACATTTATATGGTAGAAAATTATCTCCAGATTGAAATGTGATATAAGCTTGGTTTTACATAAAAGAAACCATTCATTCTATTGAGAATAAAAAGTGTTTGAAATGAAAATAAAACGTGTAATGTCAATAAATAAACATACTATAATAATATATGTATGATTTTTGAGAGGTATAAAATATATATTTTTTCTTCAGAATTTTTATGAATAATTAATCTATATAAAAATGAGATTGTTACATAAAACCTATAACTCATATTTTTTATTCTTTATAAGAACTGTAAACTCTATTTTAATAAATTTATATTTACTATACATAAATATAACAATTATATTCCTAACAATAGTACCATATATTTTCCACTTATAAAATATCGACACATATTTATTAATAATTCATGGTTAAATTTTTTATTTTTAGGTGTTCACAATTTCATTTTTTATATTTATTTTAGATTGTCAGTTATGATACTTTAAAATTTACCTTGCTACTATAATCAGTAGAATATTAATGATTTCATATGAATAATCTGTAACGAACTATGTAATTATATAATAATAATTTTATTATTTGTATTAATATTTATGAATATGAAATTAATTTTATGTTAAATATGACACTTTTTTCGATAGCATACTCTACATGAAACAACATGATGCTTTGAAATATTACTTCTCACAATACATTGAGTTATAACAATATAAAATATAATAATATTATTATTATTTTAATAGGTAGTTATCACATAGTTGTTTTCTTTTCATAAATTGACATAAATAAATAAATTATTATTACACATGTTTGTTAAATATTTTTACATTTATGAAATAAATATTACAAGATTAATATAAGATTGATTATGATTTTAGACAAGAAATACATTAATATTCTATACAATTTTGATTTACCGCATTTTGATGGATAACCCTTTTTAAATATATTTTTTTCAATTGTATATATTTTATTTGACGAAATAAAATTTTTCTTTATAAGAGGTACATCAAAATTTACTTTAGATAGTATTTTGGTATTTTTTAGATAATGTTTGTTTTTAATGTATAGTAAAAAATACTGGATTTTAATTCAAAACATCTTTTTTATATAATTTATTTATATAGATTGAATTTACATTTATTTTCTTAAAGTGTATTTGGATTATATGTTAACCATTTAATATAATTTTTTTCATTGGATGTGATTTTTATTTTATATTTTACTTAAAAACATGTCAATATTTTGTTAGTTTTTACTTCTAAAAAACACGATTTTTTGTTTTAACTATGGGAATTAATTTTATATTAACTAATAAAACCTATGTGTTTTGAATTTTGAAAATTTTATATCCTATTGGAAATCATGAGGTCTAAATTTTATTAAATATTTTCCTTTTATTTTTAGACATTATGAATAGTAACATTAGTAAATATTTTATTTACTACGGCTAAAGGGTAAATCTATAAAAAAGGGTAAAAAATTAAAAATATAATAACATTAAACTCTCATAACACATTTCCAACCCATATTGGATTATATATTTCCAAACATATACATCATTGGGATTATTTGCATATTTCATGGAGCCACTAGTGTGTGAAAATGGCATTTAATTACTTTTAATTTTATGTTTAGGAAAATATACCCTAAATATGTATATTTTACTAGAAAAGTATTTATATAAGATTATATAAGTGATATATTAGACTATATATAGTAATTATAAATCTAAAAGGATTACCTATATCATGGGTTTTTTATAACTTTTAGACATCTCATAAATAAATATATTTGTGACTGAATGATGATGTAGTGATTACCTTGTTAATGAATGATTTAAATACATGTGATTATAGATATTAAGATAAACTTATTTTTCATCTTTTTATGCCATCCATGAATTTTAGGGATTATTAAGGATTGTTATATTTGATTTAGTGGAGTTTTTTAATGAATCAAGTTGTTATGTATTTTTAAAATTTCATGATAAGAATATTATAAAAATTTACATAAATGAGTTTTTAAAACAAATAATATTTTATTAAATGGTATAATAGTAATAAAATATATTATTCACCAAAATGAATTAATTATGATAAATATTTCATTAATAGACCATTTTACGGTCAATTGGAATTTTATACTAACTGTATTAATGATATATTATGAATACACAAGAAGACATAGTGAGAGTTAAATTAGTTAACTATTGGTTAATACTAAAAGATAAGTTTAAATTTGAGGCCAAAACATGTCTAAAACCTATTGGATTGATGATATTTAACAATACCCACATTATCATTAAATTAAATGGGTTGTGTACCATTTGAGATCAAAATTCAGTTTATAATAAAATAATCATTCAAGACATTTCTAAAGTACCCATCCTTCATCTTAAAAAATAGTGTCACATCTAACATGTAGTCACACCACTAAATCCCCCTTGTATCATCCAAAATCTGCCCAAATAACCTCCCAAAATCCCTATATTCCCCCTATAAGACTCACCCTAGGAAGAAAGAAATTCAGTAAAGCCTTTATGCTTAAATCAATTGGAGTTTCTATATTTGAGGTAATGTATTCTCTAAAGCTTCTTTCAATTATTTACTTTCTCAAACCCCCTAAAATCACTTTTTTCAATTATTTTATTAATAAAAATTTATATTAAATATACTAGGATGTATTTATGAGAATTATTCGAACTACACATACACACACCCTCAAATATTGGATATGAACATACTGTTTCTGTGTATGGTGAACTACATCATCCCGAAATGATGATTTTTCTATTTTTCCCCTACCACCCATCATGGTGGAAATTATGATGGAACTATATTTATATATGATATATATTATATTTATATTTATATTTTCTCTATATTATTTAATTCTATTTACATCATTTTGTTTGCTTTTCATAATGTGTAAATACGATAATTTCTATTTAGGAAGTGCGGACTATCGCCCTTTCAAAGTGATATGAATCGCTCATGTCATACATGGACCGTATAAAGGATGAATTTAATGAACTTACATAAAGTATATATCATATTATGTTATATTTTACTTATAATATACATATGTATCATTTAGTTTTAATTCCATTAAATATGAAAAAAAATAAATGAAAGTAATGTTCATGCATACGTACGACTTCACGTCTCTATAAACGGTGCATTTAATATCTTATCTCCAAATTTAAAGGAAAATTATAAATATATATACTTATTTCCGACGCATTTATGTCGGGGCGCGCGTATCCATCTGCGGAGGACGCACAACTGTTTCCCCGCATTCCCACTTTCCAAAGGCGGGCAACATTCGTTCCTTGTTCAGGGTCATTTGCTCCTTCATCGAAACCGGGATGATGGGATGTCGGTTCTTCCTTCCACGGATTCCTCCTCGGAACTCCTCACCTAGTCCGGGTCTCCATCATAGATTTAATACGTTATTCGTGAAACTCTTCACAGTGCCATGTTTTCATGGATTCCAGTTAATTACACTGCTTCTGTCAGGATATTCCAATGGGTCCAGTCAGGATAGTGACCTTTAGTCGGGGGAGTAGTCACGTCGAGGCATTATTAGCGTGTCTGAATGTTGGGTAATTGGCATGTCTGTCTTTTGTACCATGTCATAGGGCTTCTCGAGGGCACGGAATCCCAAGGCATCCTACATCAAGCGCGGGGAATCATATGCCATAGGCATGTATCTGAGGTTTTCCTTAGCTTCGCATGTTTAACACAGGGTATGCCGCAGTTTTAACATCCAGCAGAGACAGATCGGCCTGATCAAAAAACTGGATGGAGTGGATCAGATTGATGAATTTCCCATGAAGGGTGTTGATGTCAGGATCGGCTTGTGGGTGGCTTCCCGAACGCTGTAGAGGGGAGTAAAGTGGCATGATCCCAACGGGATTTGGCCGCTCGGGTAAGAATATGGGTGGATGATGGATGGGTGGATGGATGAAGTAGAGGGGGAATGAAATGGGACCATCGCAAGGGCGACAGTAAAGTTGGGCTCGAACCTCATAGAGGCTTCCTACGTACCATACCTTTAAATGGGTCAAAGCCCTCGTAGTTCGGGCGTGAATGGTGGGTGTTTGTGGACCGACGTGAAAGAAAAGAGACCTTGGTCCATATGGTGTGGGGATTACACACTAGGCTTCCCAGGTGTTGGTAAACCGACATGAAGGGGGTCGAAATGACCAACGGGTGATGGGATTGATCCTTAGGGAGGCATCCTACGTACCATGCCTTGAAATGGATCAAAGACCCCATAGTTCAGGTTTGGTTTTGTCGGCAAACTGACGTGAAGGTGAACACAAGGGGTCCACTGTTTGTGGTCTTGGACCTCATGGAGGCTTCTACGTACCACACCTTAGTAAGGATCAAAGACCTCGTAGTTCAGGATGGTCACAACGGCTTACCGCTGGGCCGAAATGTAGTTAATCGTCATGCGGGACGAGGGTGGAACCTGACGTGAAGGAATGACGGGCGGTGGGCTTGAACCTCAGGGAGGCTTCCTACGTACCATGCCTTGACATGGATCAAAGACCTCATAGTTCAAATGGATTTGTAGTTTAATGTCATGCTGGATGGGGGTGGAACTCGACATGAAGGAACGACCAAGTGGTGGGCTTGAACCTCAGGGAGGCTTCCTACATACCATGCCTTGACATGGATCAAAGACCACATAGTTCAGAAGGGTCGCAACGGCCTACCGTCGGACTCGATTGCAGTTTAACGTCATGCGGGACGAGGGTGAACCCTGATTTGAATAAATGATGGGCGGTGGTCTTGAACCTCATGAAGGCTTCCTACGTACCATTCCTTAGCATGGATAAAAGTCCACATAGTTCCGGTGTGCAGTTTAACGTCATGCTGGATGGGGAATATAGTTTAACGTCATGCTGGGAATGGGTGGAACTCAACGTGAAGAAACGACCGGGTGGTGGGCTTGAAACTCCTAGAGGCTTCACCCATACCATGCCTTAGAACGGATCAAAGTCCTCGTAGTTCGCTTAATGTTGGGGTCAGGGTTGGTGGTCACTCTAAGCTCACATGAGTCATGCTCGGTGTGAGAAACAAGAGGTTGTAGGGACTTGACGATCACATCGTGAAGGATGTGTCCGTGGGAAACAAAGAGGGGCTTACGCATTAGGCGGCCCACGGTGCTTGGACTTACTCTAGGATGGAGGCCTGAAGTGTGACAAAGAGCAGTGGGAAAGGGGCTCCACTGGCCTTGGTAGTGGGGAACTACGGAGGTTCATGGGTGTAACCTTCTGCAAGAGAGGCTAGGGGGGTCTTACACCAAGGTGGTTTACCGTCTTCAGTGGACATACACTATTTCAATAAGGAGGATATCATCCCATGTGAGGGATAATCCATTCTTGTGGAGACGAGCGGGCGTAAAGAATGTCCGAGCCGTGGGGGACCCTACGTGCGAGGCACGAGGTCTGATCACAGTTTAACGTCATGTGTTGAGGACGAGGTACTTGGCAGTTTAAATTCCTATCGCTCGGACGATGTGGGTTTACTCTGTTCCCATAGGACTTACATAACTTGTACCCTTTTCACCTTGGGGAAGGGAAGGTACTGGAAAAGCCGTGGTAAAGGGGGGGTCGTGGAGCGAACCGTCGAGGGGTCCACGTTAGCATGGCTATGCGAAGAAGCAATAGCTATTAGCATTCCTATGAGAAGAAGAATTAGGCGAAACAATGCTACGGTTTTTGTTGTCCATGGGACTTTGAAATCACATCGTGAAAACATGGAGGGTCGCACGGGAAGAGTAATTTCCAGGAAAAGGAGTATTCATCGCGAAGTGGAGTGCCTTGGCCTTAACATGGGGTGTGGGTGTGAATGGGAGGTGCTTGGCGAAGTGGAATAGTATTCGCAGAGCACTCCCTTGCGAAGAAAGGTGCTGTGAAGAAGTGTGCTTCGCGATGTACAATAACCCCGCCTTGGCATGTGGATCACTAGTACAGGATGGGTGTTTCACGAAGCATAAATGCTTCGCGGCTACCCGGTCTCCCTTGGGAATCCCCTTCCTTCACGAATGCCCTTAGGCTTCGTGAAGGGAATCCCTCTCAGAAGAGGGGCTCAAGACAAGACAAGCCGAAGGCATCTCGCGAAGTAGAAGTACCTCACAGAGCTCATGGTTCCCGGGGGCGAATGGTGCTTCCCGATTTGGGAGCTGAGATACCGAAAGGTCAGATTGTCATCCTCTAGACTCAGGGGGAGCCCAATATTTATAGGCTAGGGGAGCCGCGATGCAGATCTCACACGGTGTGAAGGGGCGGAGGGTGCTTTGCGGCATGCTCGTGAACGTCAGGCCGTTCACGGAGCATTACCGCGTCAGGAACATCGCGGCGGGTTCGCGAAAGTCAGACCATTTGAAGAGCGTTACCACCTCAGGAGATTTGTGGCGGGCTCGCGAACATCAGGCAGTTTGCGGAGTGTTATGGCCTCCTTTTCTTCCCGACGACCGCGTTTTCTGGGGTGCGCTCCGCGGCTGCAGTTTGCGGGGCAGCGTGAAGGCTTCTTTTCCTTCTTCCTTTACCATCCAATATTTTGGTGCCAACAAATGCCCCCCCTCAGACATAGAGCCGCAGAGGAATGAAGGGTTGAAGTCTGAGGGAAAAACACAAAAATTATTGGTGGTTCCCGATTCGGCCTCGTGAAGAGGGCGTATGGGGCGGACAACGGCCACGCTGTCCGGACGTGCCGCGATGCTCTGTGCGGGTGGGACGTGCCGTGAAGCCCCGAGGTTGCCACCTATAAATAGGGGGATGACCTCTCTTTTATCTTCTCACGACTTTTGACCTTTTTCTCTCTTGACTTCATGAATATCCTCGTACTCTGCGTCTGGTCTCCATGAATTGAGCTTCGCGGCGAACCGCGAGTCTTTGACTCCACAAATTCTCCCAGCAAACATCTATTTGGTGGCCAAAACTAGGCTCTGTGGCTTGTTTTTTCACTCGTGCTTCGCGAGAGATCTTCGCGAGCAACCTTCATGACCCGACCTGTTATTTTTTCTAGTTCCGAAACTGAAATGGCCTATAGAGAAGTTGTGTTAGGGGTGCTTGCAGACGCCGCTCGAAGGGATGAGATGGCTAATTGTCTGGGCCTTGGAGAGATGGTCCGTAGTCACTCGGACCATAATTTTTTGACAGAACTGCTATTAAAGAGTTATAAGAACTACCTGTAGTGAAAGAAGATGCCTTTGTATGGCTTCGCGCTGATGGATGATGTCTTCATCCCTGAGGCAAGTAGAGATGAATCAACTTGCTGGTTCAGGAGCACTCCATGCCAGCACCAGTAGTTTAGGGAGGCCGATGGTCATGCGTTGTAGGACTTCACACCCATCACCGCTGACTGTCTCTACAACCATGTGAACAATATTGATGGGGATCCACTACAACCAGATATGTCCCCTCCTCTGTACCGCACTATGCTGAAGGCGGCTTTGCAGGATTCGATGAAGGGTTGGTCCAATGAGTGGGACCTGCGCCAGGGCGACAAATTCACCAATGACTATGCATGGGCCTACTGGGTAGGCAGCTCATGCGAGGAGTTTGGGGCCAAGCTGAGGAGAGTGGGTTTGTATGAGGCAGCATGTGCCTCCCAATTCCCCCTTTACCAACTGAAACAGCTGATGTCGGAGCTGCTGAGCAGATGGTCTTCTAGGACTAATACTTTTCACCTGCACCATGGGGAGGTGGGCATCATCCGGTGGGATGTCCACCAGATTTCGGGGGTTCCGATCTTGGGGGCCATGTATGACGAGTTCCTCCCTGTCATGAGTGCGTGGGAGGATATAGAGCAGATTTTGCAACTGGCATCAGCACTGATCACACCGGTCCCTGGAGAGGACAAGGAGGCAGTGAGGGATTTCCACTTTAATAAGTGGTTCGAGCGGTTCCTGGAATTCTTGGAGAATCGAAAGTTCCCTCCGAGACCTCGAACTTGTCCGAAGGTAGCTCAACAGGGCAATGAGCACTCGTATTGGCGGGTCTTGTAGGAAAACCAATGTTAGACTTGGGGTTTCAATGTCAGCACAGAAAAGCAGCCAATAGTCAGGCTGGCGGCATTCATCGTGGCCCTTATCTGTGGTTGGATCCTACCGGTGAGAGATACTAGCATGGGGGTGTGGCCCAGCTTGTTCATCATGGTGTCTATGGTGCCCATGGGGCAGCGGGTCAATCTGGGGATTCAAATGCTCGCCATGTTGTACATGATGCTGCAGCACTTTAGCGAGGGCAAGAAACCTCCAAGGATATGTGGTCCCTTCCACCTTTTGTATGGGTGGATTGCGGCACACAACAGGAAGATTTATGAGTATCCAAACCTATCTCACTGCCAGGATGAAACTTCCACCCCTCCATTCTGAATGAGGCCGAGAGCTTCCCATTCAAACTAACCATATCGATGGTGCTGAATTGGGTGTGGAGGGCGGATGAGTTCATCTTCCACCCGTTTCCATTGCCGATAGGGGTACTCACCGATTACGGGCAGGGGACGGAAGATCACCGGGCTTATCTCCAGGTCTTTCGAGGTGGAGTTTTGGTGGAACGAGTTGATCGTGAGCCGCTCTGTGAACCGTACACCCTACATCGGTTTGTGAGGCAGTTCCGGTGCCTCCAGCGGCTGACCCCACAGGTCTACTGGGAGTCGCGTCATGAGGAGCACTCATGTGTGATGAGGAAACTGTGGCTCATGTTCACACGGGATGACTGAAAGATGCAAATTGCATTGCCTCCATCCACCGCAGCTTTCGGATTGGTGAAGGAGTATCCCATTAGTCGGAAGGCCTCTTATCTGGGAGAGATGCTGAGGCAGCCAGCTATTCGAGTTGGTGATGGTGGGCCTCCTCTATCCTGAGGTTGGGGTCAGAGGTCAGCAAGGGCCTCTCATAGTGGAGGGGCTCTCGTGGCGGCGAGGCCCGCACCGGCTGAGGGTGTGGCAGCATCGGCGGATCTGGTGATTCCAGAAGATAAGACCCATCTGGAGGGGCGGCTGCTGAGGGGATTTCGTATGATATCCAATCAGGCTCCGTGGAAGAGGTTGCGTCATATCGATATGGCAGAGGATGTCATCTTCCCAGAGGCCAGGGACATTTCAGATGTCAATCAGCAATTCCTCAGTCCACCCGAGATGTGGGCACACTGGAATTACCTCGGGATGGAGTTACCGGGCATAGGCCTAGTCCGGGCTGGTTTCACGGAATCTCCAGCGGAGGTGGAGCAATACTTGGACGAGATGGAGGACTACGTTCACTCTAGTGGTGTCCCACACCCAATGACAGACCGGGTGAGGGTACTACAGGATCAGACAGTTCCCCCACAGCTATCAACTGCTGATCTGAGTAATTTCGTCCCCTTGCTGGAAGAATCAAAGGACTCCTCTCGGGGGGATGAGGCTGGCGGAGGGAGCCCGTTGGAGGAGGGCGAATTCCGAGACCAAGACTCAGATTCTGATGATTTCAGAGAGGCTCTCGAGGTAGCATTCCGAACTTCTTTCCTTATAGTCCTTTCTCGGGCCATCATAGATTTCTCACCGATGTTTGAACCATATAGGAGGAACTTGTATGCAGGCCTCTCTCTCACCCCTTGGTGGGTGACGATGCAGGACCTTCAGAACTCACGCCTCTGGCTACGTCCAGTTCTATGTCTGACGGGGCCAGAGCACCTGAGGTGGCTCCTCCAGGATCGCCAAACCTTCCAAAAGTATATGGAGGGCCACACCCCGGGGTCCCGTTAGCATCGACTCAAGAGAAACACCAGGAGTTCAATATCTGTAAGTTTCCTCTACTGGATTCATTGATGTCACATGTAGATGGTTCCAACTAACGTTTATGTCTCTCTCCATCGTACAATTCTCCAAATGGAATGGGTTGCTACGGCATGGCTGGACGGGATGTCTGGTGGAATACCTACTAGGGGAATGTTGGTGATGGTGGAGATAGTCCCCCCCCATCTCCCTGATCTGCAACAGACACCATCATTGGCGGGACAACTAGCAGGGTCGTGCCCGAGGTTATTGAGGTGGGCTCCGATGAAGAAGATCAACAGGCCGACCCAAGTCCTGTCATTCCTGCTTCAGCGCCAGATGTCGCACCAGATTCAACGCCAGATGCAGATCCTGCCGAGGACTTCCTGTGGTTGTATCCTACATACGAGCCTTCCAATCGTGTAGACTAGGACGAAACGGCCTCTGACAAAGAAGACATCAGCATAGTCCACCGCCCATCGTGGAAGATAATCACACGCTTCATCAAGGACACCCCCAAGCGTTGTGGATGAACAAAATGGATAGAATTCACTCAAGGCTGCATGAACTGTATGCTGGGGGAGTGGATTCCCAACATCCTCATATGCTAATCCGCGATATCATGGCCGAGAAGATCCAGGAGTATGATCGGGGGCCCAGCGTGGGTTGGCAGCGGAGGAAGGCGACAAACATCAAGAAGCTCTAGAAGGCTGAAAGTGAAGTCCAACAGCTACAGGCCCAGGAAGATGAGCACTCAGTCTCTCTTAATACACAATCTAATATGATCTCATGATTGAAGGCCCAGCTGGCAGAGGCGGAAGATCATATGAGGTAGGCTTCTGGAATGATGGCTGCCATTCAGGCAGGCATAGAGGGGGCCAAGGCCAAGGATAAAGAACTGCGCCCCACCACTGCTGAGGAGGAGCGGGAGATGAGTCAGTGGCAGCAATTCCTAGACACCACAAGCCGATGGGTGGCGGAGCTGCAACGCCCTTTTGACGGGGTCAACCCGTCCATTGGGGGAGTCGACCACCGGGTACTGTAACAAATTACAGAACGTTTAATGGTACTTTCGTGCTTCAATTTTTCTTCTTTAGAATGTCATAGCATGCAAGATTTCCACTGTTTCCATTGGTTCATTATATCCCTACAATGTTTGTGGGATGTCTGGCGACAATTCCCCAAGCTCACGTGGGTCAGGCCCGATGTGAGAAACAGGAGATAGTTGCCTCATCATCCCCCCCAACATGGGAGTGGAAAACAAGCTTCGGGCATCTGGGGTTTGGATAACCAGTCCGGATATCCTGAAGATGGGAGAGGCCTGGCCGGAGAAGGAGGTTCTCAAAACAGACGAATTGTCGTTTCTTTAGAATGCTCTTATGCACGAACGGTGCAACGCCAGGGGCACTGAAATCGGTTCGAACAGATGGAAATGAGAAGTGTGAATCACGATACCCTGGATTCGGAACACTGTGTGATGGCTTGACAATATGGGACAAACGTTAACCATGGAGGAGAAACGATATCCTTACTACGTTAGCCTGATATGGGGACAACAAATGAGGGTCGACCGTTGACCATGTTCGAAACATGGGACCATCTCAAAAATGTTGTTGATCAATCCTTCGGAATGTTGGCCCTTCACAGTAGGCTGAACCTAAGTCTAGAACCCATATAGTTAGGAGGTACTTCCAAACATGACCAGTCATCCGGAACGTTAGCCCAGGACGGCAGGTGAGCCGATGCGGCATGAGACCGAGCCACTGGGGGGTCCCTTCAGACATGAAAGGAGATGAGGGTCCGAATAAAGGGCATGCAAAGCGTGGGATATGGAGTGATGGTTTGTTCGAACAGAATCCAACACTCATGTAACTACACCACCATGGTGGGAGTACGCCAGATGAGCACATCGGTTTTATTGTGTATCCTTCCGTCTTTGGGATATGGCCTCTCTGGCGAGGGGGTATGTTGCCTCCAAATGGCATCTTGGGGTATCATGAACTTGTTTAGGGTAGAATCATAGTTACACGGTCCTCTATGAGGGGTCCAGCCAGGGGGCCGGAAAGGGGAAGAATAGGATTAATGATTCCTATGGGCTGGACCCTAGGAAAAATACCATGGCGTATCTATGTATCCCATGAGGATGGGAATCAAGCCATATATAGTTTTTAAAGGATGGTTTAACATCATGCGGGACAATGAGAAGCCTGGCTGTTTTGGTACACATCCTACCACAACTACTAAGCCCACGTGAGTCATGCTCGGTGTGGAAAACAAGTAGTGGTGGTACTTTCCCAACAAAGAAATGGGGCAGGTTAGGGTGAGGGTACGCTCGGTGAATACTAGTCCCTTAATACTAACATGACCATGTGGAACACCTAGACGCACGAAGAGATAGAGCTGAGTGTGTCGGAATCCCACTTGAACATGAGGGAGTGGAAATGTGTGAATCATGACGCTCAATATTTGGATCACAATGACGAAAGCGTGATGATAGAGGATAACTATTAACTGTGGAGGAAGCGCATCACCCATATCTCGTTAGCCTGGAATGGGGATAGTCAAATGAGGGTCGACCCTTGACCATGATCGAAACACGAAACCATGTCATAAATGTTGTCAGAGATCAGTAGGGATGTTGGTTCGAAATGATTGGAGGGACCTTAGGTCCAGCATCTATGGAGAACCCTAAAGTCTAGCATCCATGTCGTCCGAGGGTCCTTTTGGATGTTGAAGATAATGAGGATCCAAATAGCGAGCTCACGAAGCTTGGTCATGGGATGAGGGGAATGTCCCCATGAAAATCCTACACTTCGGGCTGATTGTCAAATCACATCTGAATACGACAACGAGACGTATTAGATAGTGGGAGTAGAGTCAGTTCCCATAGGGAGATCTTAGTTTAGGCTTGTAGAATTCGGACGACGGGCAGTAGGAAACACAGGAGCCACATGATGGAGTAACTCAGACACCTCACGTGAATGGGAACTGGGGTTTCCGACCACTGTGTGGTTCTCGGACAGTTTTAGGTCGAGGGACCATAAACGAGAGTTGAGATGGTCCGAAAAAAATTCAAAGGCGGTCCTACATACCCCATGAGTATGGGTATCAAGATACACGTAGATTTTGAGAAAGTCTTAGTTTAACGTCTTAGAACTCGGACCATGAATGGGTAAGGGGATTAGGGGACACATGGCAAGGCAATTACAAAACCTGATGTGAATGAGGACCTAATCCCTACTTACCATGTGTTCTCTAGGGAAATGCTCGAGTCGAGGGACCGAACATGAAGGTTAGGCTGGGCCTGTGAGGAAGTTCTCGTGCGATCCTACGTATCTCATGAGGATGAGAATCAAGCCATACGTAGTTCTGAAAGGTGGAATGGTAAGGTACTAGTACCAGGGAAAAAGGGGAGTGCGGGCATGGCCCTTGCACTAAAATAAGCGGAATTTGATAAATCTTGTTTGTCCTTTAAGGTGAGTGGTCTTCTTTTTTGTGAAGCGACGGGCCTAGGGTAGTTGGCCCTGGTGTCGCCACAATAATCAAGTTGTGATAGGCGTTGACAAATGGCATGGAACATGACCAATACCCAACATGATTTCCTCCCCAACGAGGTCATCACAATGTAGTGCCATTTTTCGTCGTGTGGCCAGGACGATAATATCATAGTTGAGGGTCATGTGATAGGACCAAGAATGCATTTTAACATCATGAAACGCAAACGTAGCATAGATGATTCTAGGTGAGGAATGTGTATGGTGTCGTGCGGCATAACCGACGTGAATGGGGACATAATCTCACATTATACTGTACGCAGTCCCAGGGGAGGACCCCCAGGCTGAGGGGCCCACATTGAGGTGAAAGGTAGTGGGGGAGAGATAAGCTCCCAAATGAGCTGGACCCGAAAACTAGACATTCGGGCGGTCCTACGTATCCCATGAATATGGGAATCATTCTGAACGTAGTTGCAAGGAGATCTTAGTTTATGGTCTTAGAGCTTGGACCATGGGTGGATGAAAACTTTCCAGGTAAGCGCAGACCTCGAACCTATCCCTAATCCCACGTGAGTTAAACTCGGTGTGGGAAACAAGGGGGCAAGATCCCTATCGCAATACCCGAAACATCCATCGAGGGGAAGTTGTTGAAGAGACCTGAAAGTCACCTTTTATACGACTTTGTTCCCCCAACGCGCAGACGTACATGGAGGAATAGTACCAAGAATTTATAAACATCACTTGGACGCGATGAGAAAGGAGAAGGACATGAATCGTGTAACCAATATTTTAGGCTTAATGGGGTTGGCATGGAGATAGAGGATAACCGTTAACTGTGGCAGAAAACAATCTCCATATCGCGTTAGCCTGAGGTGGGAACAAAAAATGAGCATCGACCACTGACCATATTCACAACGTGGGATTTTTATCAATTTGTTGTCTGAAACCCTCAGGGGCGTTGGCCCGTAATATTAGGAGATCCCTTGGGCGTGGTATCCAGGATGTTCGTGGGGGTCCCTCTGGGTGTGAATGATGATGGAAGCCCTAATTGAGGGATACAAAAAGCCTGAAAAGCAGGTGCGTATGTGTCCGCGTAAAGTCTTACATTCCATGTAATAAACCAGAGTACCTCCAGGAACATAGGTGAACCGCCGAAGAGGGTCGACGAAGTAGCTTGGGAGCGAGAGATACATGGTGTGGTCATTACAAGACCATCGTAAATGAGGACATAATCCCACTCCACACCATATACTCCCCTCATGGAGGAAGGGTAGGCCAAGGGGCCGAGGTGGGATGAAGATTTTCGATAGGTGCGGCTGGACCCGAAGCATAGACATTCAGGTGATCCTACGTTTCCCATAAGGATGGGAATCAATCCACACGTATTTCTAGAAGATGCCCAGGGGGAAGGATACCCTATCAAGGGTGTGTGCATCGTAGTGAATAATGAGGAGATATTCCCACTTCACTCTGCAAAATCTCATAGGAAAGCACCTGGGCCAGGGGGCCCGAAAAGGGCACGGGGCCTGATAGTTGGGTTCTGGTCAGGAAGGACTGGCCTACTCGTAGTTTAGCGTCTGGATGTAAGGATGATGGTCGGGGAATAAGAACCCCTAGATGGAGGAGTTGTGTGGTATGGCGAAAAAACCAACTTGAATGTGGACATAATCCCTCACCACACCATACACTCCGGGTAAGAACTTGGGCTAGGGCCCGGGAAGGCCAAGGGGCCTGAAGCTAGGCCTTAGTGAGGGAGGCCTGAGGCTGGACCTCAGTCAGGACGGCCTGAATAACGTGAATTTTAATGTCTTATAGCAAGGACAGGGGCCAGGGGCCTAGAAAGGACAAGGGGCCTAAGGTTAGACATTGGTCAGGAAGGCCTAACCAGTTTGCAGTTTAATGTCTTACATGAGGACGAGGAAAGAGATAACTGTATCTCATCCGGGGATGTGCACGACATGACAATTAACCCGGCGTGAATGAGGACGCAATCCTTCACCACATCGTACATTCCTTATAAGAGAGACGGGGTCGTGGGCCCGACCACTGGCACCACCCGGAGAGAAGTTTGTCACTTCGGGATGGGGCAGAACGAATCACTGCACTTGATGTTTGGTACATCTCGGAGTGGACTCGAAGATCTAGGACATTGTTGACCAGGTTTGAAACACAGCGTCCTTATGGTGACCTGATATGGGAGCATCAAATGTGCATCGACCGTGGACGAAATCCGCAACACTGGACTTGTATCAGCTTGTTGCTTGGAAACCCTCAGGGGCGTTGGCCCGTATCGGTAGGAGAGCCCTTGGGCGTGGTATCCAGGCCGTTCTTGAGGGTCCCTCCGAGTGAGGAATGTGATGGAATCTCAGTCATGGAGTGGGTGGAGCATAGCTGTACCCATCAATGAAAGAGGAGAACATCTCCAAGGGGGACGTGCAGCCGGGTCGAGGATAGCTCGATGTGATTTAGGGAAAAAGTGTGAACCCTGTCATATGTATTGACCCGAGGGGAATATTTTGCCTTTTGGGATGGGCCAACAGACGAAATGTCTGGGAGTTCTTACATATCCCATTAGGAGGGGAATCAAGCCTTACGTAGTTCTTGGAGGGTATGCAGTTTAACGTAGTGTGGTAAGGACGTGGGAGATTAGAAGAACGGGAGTGGGCACATGGTGAGACCCTTATAATCCTTGTATAAGAAGGGATAAGAAAGCCTACTTCTCGTCATGCAAGGATCCACCAAGAAAACTATACGCTGGGGGACAGTAAAAGAGAAGAGCTCGGGGCTAGGCTCAAGACGGGACGTTTGAGCGTTCCTACGTATCCCATGAGGATGGGAATCAAGCCACACGTAGTTCTTGAAAGCGCAGTTTAATGTCATGCTGGATGAGATGCATCTCATTTGGGGATACGTACGGTACAGCAGGTAACCCTACGTGAATGAGGATGTGTCTCGCACCACACCATACAATCCCATATGAGATCCTGAGTCGACGAAGGCCAAGGGGCATGAGGCTGAGCCTCATTCAGGGAGGCCTGACCAGCTTGCAGTTTAATGTCTTAATGTAAGGATGGGGTAGATCTTAGTTTAAGGTCATAGAGCTCGGAACATTTTTCAGTTTATCATTTTGCAGGATGATGGTGTATTTTAGGGTCGTGCGGGACCGTAACAAGTAGTTTAGGGTCATGTGGGACCATACAGATTAAGGTCATTCTGGACCAATGATGCTTAGGAAATGTACTGCTTGAGGAACTTGGCATTGGTGGGAGGAGTTACGTGCTCACCACCCGTGGTCACTAAGGAGTATGCTCCGTTGGGGTAAACCTTATGGATGATGTATGGTCCTTACCATTTAGGCTCTAGCTTGGGCGGTTTCCTACCGGGGATCATTGGCGCTTGAAGGCCCAACACTAGGTCGGCCTGCAGAAAAGAGAGAAGTCAAACCTTCTAGTTGAAGGATCTGGCTATCTTATTCTGATGCCTTTACAGATTGTGCAGGGCACGAAGCCTGTTCTCGTCCAGTGCTTCAAATTCAGCTAGATGGATTTCAGTCACCTTATCTAGCGCCTACTGGTCATAGATTACTGTGTGTAATGATGGCAGCTAGATCTCAATGGGTAGGATGGCCTCAGCCCCATACACCAGGGAATATGGGGTCACTTGAGTGGAATTGCGAGTCGTCGTCTGATAAGCCCAGAGGGCGTTGGGGAGCTTGTTCGGAAAAATTTTCTTGTTCTGACCAACCATATTTTGTAGAATGTTAGAGAGGGTTTTGTTGAACGCCTCAATCTATCCAATTGCTTGTGCATGATAGTGATAGGTATGGTTTGAACTGATATTGTACTTGGCATACAACTTCTTCATCTCAGCCGCTCGGAAGTTGGTGCCGTTATCAGTGAGGAGAGCATGAGGGACCCCAAACCGGTGGATGATATTAGAGCTCACAAAGTTGACGATGGAATGGGCCTTGACCTCTTTGAGTGGAACTGCCTCTGCCCACATGGAGAAGAAATATGTAGCAGGTAGGATAAACCTACACTGGCGAGTTGTTGCTGGTGGATATTGTCCCATGACATCATTTACCAACCCCGCAAATGGCCATGAATACTTGGTGGAGTGGAGAGGCTCTAGTGGAAAATGCAGGAAGTTAGTGTGAACATGGAAAGCATGGCATATCTTGGCATACTCAATACAATCATGGATCATAGAGGGCCAGAAGTACCCCATCCTCTAGATTTTATGGGACAACTTTGGCCTAGCTTGGTGGGCACCACAGGAATCGGCGTGAACCACTTTCATAACCTGAGAAATATCGACTCCTTGAATGCAACGGAGGAGAAAGCCATCGAAACGTCACTTATAGAGGATATGCACAAGACTAGGACCGTTATAGAGGGTAAATTGCAGTGCACGGCGTCGAATTCACTCGCGCTAGGCCCGATCGTGGGGGAGGCAACCATTTTGGTGATACTTGACAAAAGGTGCCCTCCAGTCGGGAGTGGCCTCAACCACTGTGTCTGACGAACCTGGGACCCCTAACATAGAAGGTCCAACAGTGAGATGACTTACCCGCAGGCCATCATAGTCCTCTGGGGTGACGGGGGTAATGACTCTCCGGTGTGCCACATGAATGATCAAATCAAATTACTCTGGTTCTGAGAGCGACGCAGCTAAGCCATCCAAAGCATCCGCTCGACCGTTCTATGACTGAGGGACATGGATAACCTCTGGTCAAGAAGGGAACTAGGCCATTAAATGGAGGGTGAACTCCAGCAATGGCACATCCTCTGGCTTTATGACAACATAGTCGCTATTGACCTGCTTGATGACCAGCTCAAAATATCCTTTCACATATAGATGGGGCACATCGATCTCAAGGGCCCACTCAAGGCCAGTGATGAGAGCCCGGTACTCTTCCTCATTGGTACAACCTTGTGACAACAGGAATGAGTATAGAAGGACGGCTTGTGCTGGGGTGACGAAGATGATACCCAGGCCCACTCTGTTGAGGTTAGGATCGTTGAGACTCGTACCGGTGGGGATAGGGGAGGCACCGTTGAAGTGAATTTTCCATCAAGAGACGACATGATCGACCGAGAGGATCACCTCATCAGGAAAATCCAGGTCCAGGGATTGATCTGCGGAGGTTGGATGAGAAGCTAATAAGTCCATCAATTCATGTCCCTTGAAGGACTTTTGAGGCACGAACCTGAAGTCAAACTGCTAGAGGATCACCACCCACCACGCTAGTCATCCGGTCAATATAGGGCATTTCAGGGTGTAATTCAGTGGGTCTGTCCGAGAGACCAACTGTACCTCATGGTGCTATAGGTAATGCCACAACTTCTGTATGGAAAACACAAGCGCCAGACAACTCTTTTTGATAGGGGAGTATCTGATCTCCGTATCGAGAAGCATGCGGCAGAGATAGTAGAGACTATTCTCCATACCCTCTTTATTCATCGGGGTGAGAAGTGCGCCGAGGGATAATTCCAGGGCTGTCACGTAAAGGACCAGTGGCTTTCTAGAGATGGGTGTCATCAGAACCGGAGGTTGGAGCAGATACTTCTTGATTTCCTCATAGGCGGTCTGACACTCATCATCCCATTCCTAGGAGGAACCTTTCTTCATGAGCCAGGAAAAGGGCTTACACTTGCTGGCAAAATTCACGATGAATCGGCGTATATAGGGTAAGTGGCCTTGGAGACCTCGAAGTTCCTGAATATTGCTCAGGGGAGGCATTTGTCTGATGGCCTTGATCTTCTCTGGGTGAATTTCAATGCCCCATAATCTAATAACAAAGCCAAGAAACTTCCCAGAGGTGACCCCGAAGGCATACTTTAACGGTTTCATCTTCAGGTGGTGAGAACGGAGGAAACTGAAAACTTTCTCAGGGTCTTTGAGATGGTCCTGGTGCGGGCGATATTTGACCACTATATCATCCACATTTCATTCCACTAACATCCCGAGAATCAGCTTTAATATTCTATGCATGGCCCGCTGATAAGTGGAACCTGCATTTTTCAGTTTGAAGGGCATAACCTGGTAACAAAAAGTACCTTGGATATCCCTGAAGGCAGTGGACTCCTCGTCCTCGGGGGCCATCCGGATCTGGTTGTACCCAGAATACCCATCCATGAAATTGAGGGCTTGGAACCCGGTCGTGGCATCAATCAATAACTCGATCACCAGAAGGGGAAAATCATCCTTTGGGAAGTGGCAATTGAGATTGTGGATGTCGATGCAGACTCTGATTTTCCCTTTCTTCTTCCTGACTGGCACAATGTTGGCAATCCACATGGGGTACTAGACTTCCTTGAAGATGTTGGAATTGATAATCTTATCAACCTCAGCCTCAACCATGGAATCGTGAGAAAGATGCATCTTTCTCGGAGGCTGCTAAAACCCATGTTGGTTCGACAGGAGGCCCAGGCGGTTAATGGCTACTTGAGGATCTAGTCCTGGTATCTCACCGTAACTCCAGGAAAACACATCACAGTGTTTTTTGAGAATGTCTACATACCGCTGCTGCTCATCGGGGGACATGGTTGCCTGAATCAATGTGGGTCTCGGATCTGCCTCACTGCCAAGATCCACCTGTACTAATTCCTCAATCGTGGAAGAGACGCCTTCCTCAAAAGCGGGGGGGATCCTCCAGGTCTTCCTCTCCACCCGTGGAGGGATTTCCCTTAAGGGGAACTGCTTCCGAGCTATCAAACCCTGACGGGCAACTGGTGTCGACCTGGGCAGCAGTGGTGATCATATCAGGAGACCATGCGCCACTGAGACCATAGCAATGAAGGCACTCGATCCTATCCTATCTGGCCTTCGGCCTAAGGGACCACGTTTGATGACATCAAAATAGTGGTGACGCGTCGGCCTGAGTAAGTTGATTCTAGCCCGGCGGAAGAGACACGTATAACATACCTCCATTTCCATAAGCCTAACATTCCGATATCGCATAGTGGTGGGAGGTTCTAGGATCACCTATGCCTAGTTAGTTTAGGAGTACGAGGTGATTTTCCACCATCCCTTAGATATGGTAACATGCCTTCCTTTCATACTTGAAACAACAATACAATGCCCCATGTCAGGGGTCGTGGCCTCCAATCGGTGGATCGGGAAGATTTAGGCGTCATCCATGCTTTCCCAGGGATCACTTGTGACTGGGGCGGGTTCATCCTCATTTGCTAGGATTATCTTATCCTTGCTCTTGTAATTTTCGGCATCCAGATAGAGGGCATCAAACGAGGCGAAAGGAGACACATCTCTTTGGAGCACGCATACTTGACCATTGAGGGAGTATTTGAGGCATTGGTTATATGAAGAAGGGACTGCTGTGTGCAGATGGATCCATGGCCTGCCCATCAATGCGTTGTAGGCGGTGTCCTGAGAGGCAACCATGAACACGGTGCTAGTAATTAGGCCATCGAACTGGGTCTTCAAGTGGATCTTACTGACTGGGGATTGCTCGATCATGTCGTATCCTTGGATTCTGATGTCGGAGGGGGTTAAATCATATTCCAATAAACAGAACTTTCACAGTGTCCAAGACGGGATTAGGTTGATCCCAGAACCCATGTCAACAAGGCAGCGGTGGACTTCCACACTATTAAAATTTCCAGTAACGTACAGTGGGCGAATATTCCCATGTATGGGAGGGTCTTCATATTCACCGGAGAACGAGATAACTACCTGGCATTCGGCGTTCTCAATTGTCTCAACGTGGAAGGCTTCCGTAGCTGCTACCTCCATCTCGAACTGAACGGGGCACCATAGGGCCTCGGCAAGTGCTTCACACATTTCAGACAATAGGAGACGAGCCTCAAGGATAGAAAGCCTTGCGGGAATGCTGGAAGGGTGCTTCAAGACATCATACTTTCATGCCAGATGTAAGCTTCTGCCTACAGGAGGTCGCTCTACGGTTGGAGGTATAGCGGGTCTTACTGGTGCAGCTGGCTAGTACTGGGTACATCCCGCTACCTAATAGTTGAAGCCTGGAAAGTAGCTGCCGGATTAGAATCAGAAAAAGGAGATTGGCCTGTAGCGGGGAAAGACTAACTGTGATACAGACGAGGCAGCTCTGCCTGATCTAGTAACACAAATGGTGGTGGAGGTAGATTTGAGGGAATCAGATGAGATTGTGCATGCTAAGCTCTGCGCTGAGCCTACTGTCTGGTTTCAGTAGCATGCAGTTCCTGACTGAAAGCGCCTATTGACGTTCCACGACAACCGATGTGGTTGCGGTTTCACTGACGTTGGTGTCGGCTGGGGACGTTAGGGATGTTCGCCTAGCATTCCCCCACATCGGGTGCCATATAGGGCTTTACCTACTTCACGGTGTTAACCGAATCGTACCCCTGGCTATCGCTTGATGAGTCATCCACCACCAAGCGGGCTCTGGGAGGAATCCCCATTTCAGGGGGCATAAATTCACCAAGAGTGCGGGATGACGATGGAAGAGGTGGAGCACGTTGCTTCTTCTTGCGTCGTCGCTGCTTACCCTTTTGGGAAGAGGTCGACTATGATGACGATGCAGAGGTACTGGAAACTTCCTCTGAAGGCTCCGGCTATTTCAGGCATGCATGAATGATACCATGGGAACATGCGAAGGTTTTTTGATCCATCCAGTCATCATATTTCTGGGACCCACGGCTGGGAACCTGCTGCCACTCACCTTTGCTGTCACTACCGATCTCTGACCCTACAAAGACACCAGCTACTTGTGTCGGTGCTGGGCCCAACCTGACTATGTTGTTATCGACTTGGTCTTGATTCCAGTCTTTAAAAAAATAGCATTGCTTGAGGGTGTGTCCCAGAATTCGATGATAGGGACAATAGTTGGGGAGATCGGTGAGATTCACCTCTTCAGGCCTTCTGCACTCGGGTAAGCGCACAATCCCTTTCTCTATAGCACTTCGGAAGTAACTGGGGACTTGATTCTCGTTGAATGAGTAAGTCTAGTGCCTTCTTTCCGGATAGAGGGCCTTGGGATCCAGGCCCGGACAAGGGGCCGGAGGGCCTGCCGAGGAGGCGGTGCCTGATTGTCTCACCCAGGCGGTGGTGGCACATTGCGTGGGGGAACCTGTCGGTTCTGAGGTGGTCGCTGCTGGGCATGAGCCTATGTTTATGGTGGAGGACCTCTGCGGGGTTGTTGGGCTGGTGCCATTGGCAGTAATTCCAGCTGCACGGGGGCTTCTATTTGGGCCACCGTGGTGGGTTCGGCTCTGGCAGCCCTCCTGGTTGGAATCACAAGGGGCAGCAAACGTGCCTGACTAGCCTGTTGCAGAGCCTCCTCGAGGCGCTAATCCTTATCTGTGAAATCCCAGAACCCTCCAGGGTAGTTCTGGGTGATCATGGAAGGAACCAGCTCCATTTTGACGTTCCCTACACCCATCGTCAGTAATTTCTCCTGAGTCAGTGGCATGTCGAGGGAGTATGTAAGTCCCTTCCTCCGGGCGATGATATCCGTGACTCGCTCGTCAGGCCATTGCTTTCACTTGAAGAGGTCTGCAGTGTCGGTCTTTAGCATGGTGGAGCTGAACTGGTATAGGAACTGCTGGTGGAGATCCTCCCAGGCGTTCACCAATCCGATAGGGATCGGGTTGTACCAGACGAATGCGGGGACCTCCAATGACTGTACGAATCATCGGAGCTTGGCGGCTTCTTGCTGGGCCGGGGTCCCTAGCATGGGGCCACACCTGGAAGAAAAGTGGGCCAAGTGCTGTGGTGGGTCCCCTGTCCCATTGAAGGGTGAAAAAGTGGGGTTCCCAAAACCTGGGTGTGCGGGCAGATCATCCACCCATGCGGGATATGGCTCGCCATCCAGTGGGACTGCCACCTGCTGTGTTTCCAATGCTTCGAGGCAGGCGATGAGTGCTGCTATAAGATCATCTGGGTGGGGGTCCCCATCTTGATGGGGATCCCTAATCACAAGTGTTTTTCCAGGTTCTTTGACACGGTATATGGCTTCAGTAGCTCATGGAGCAACTGGAGGAACGGCCTATGTGGCAGATGGGGGGACCCGGGCTAGATTCCTCATATTTCCTCGTCATTCCGGAGTGTTTGGAGAGACGTATCGAGCCCTATTATAATGAGTTCCAGCTTTTGCACTGTCTGCGGGAGTAGCATGATCAGGGTTTCCCAGAGGCATCTCACCAGGGGGAATTTTCCCAGCCGCTGCTACCCCGGCACGGGATTACCGTAGTCGGGTCGCCGCTCTACAGTGCGGTCAGCCAGGAGTTCGTCAACCAGCCTCTTCTGATCAGCAATCTGTTGGCGTAACGCGACCTTCTTAAGATTTTCATTCGTCTTCTGTACAGAGGCATACTGGTCAGAGTTCTTGACGGTTCCGACATGCTCCTTACCCTTACCTGCATTTCGACTGACTACCAGCGACTCGGTGGGTACAGGGAGGCCTGTATGGTTTCTCTGATGACTGGTAACCCTCTCTGATGGGCCCAACAGTGGTGGTACACCCTCAAGGGGTAGGTATCCATCAAGGAATTTAATCTCGTCCTCTTTGTCTACCACATTACCCATTTGGACCGCGACCTTCCTTGGGGGCATGTCCTTAATGTCGCATAACGAATCGGGCTGCCGTCGGACAGGACTGAAGAGGAGGGCGGCATACGGTCCCCAGCCATAGACTTGCAAATGGGGGGTATCTTCCCTTATGATTATGTGGAGTACTTTGAGGCTCTGAACGCATTTCCGTTGAAGGGTGCTCTGGCGGCCTGGAGACTCAGGGCGCTGGGCCATAGGGAGTGCAGCCAAATTGATCAAGCGGCATTGCTCGCTGATTTCTTCGAAGTGCTCTCGGATCCTAGGGTACACTACCCTCTCATAAAGAAGGATGAATTGTGTCTCCCATAGGGTTCAGTAGAAGAACCCAACTTCCATTGGGGTAAAGGATTCTAGCACGCAAAAGTTCTATGTTGTGTCAGCCAAAACTTCTCTGGGAAGTGATCCATTGCGATAATGCTCCAGAAGCTCCTAGGCTTGGACTCATGGTCTAGCCCCGTATTTACCCATTCATCCACCAGAGGTGGCTGAGGGACCAGGAGCGGTACCGAGGCGGACTACTGTGACAGTACATTGGGCGGCATAGAATACGACGAACGAGCTGACTGGCCGTTGAATTCTGGGCCATCCTCTGAAGAGTGAGGTGATCTGACCAAAATATCACGATACGATTGGTTGATAGTCACAGCCTATGGCATAGGAATTGCGGCCACCAGCAATGGGTCACGTCGTTTTTCTACCGTCTTTGGACCCCAAAACCGCTCTTCGTGATCTCTGGTAGAGGTATAGGGTGCTTATGGTGACGACGGTGGTGATTGCGTGGTCTGGACCTGCATAATTTCCACAATTTTTTCCTCTTGGATGTACTTGCGGAGGGAGGCGGGAATCCGGTGGACCTCGCATTCTGGGAGAATGAGGATGACGCTCTTGGTTTCTGCCCCAGTCCTTGACGCGGAGGGGCGGGGAGAAGGTTTCATCACTGAGTCTCATTCCGCATTAGAATCTGAGAAATGGGCTGGTTTGATCTCCACCCGGGCCCCCCAGGACTCTTCTTGTGGCGGCGACGACCCGCTCTCTTTCCCCTGGGTGGATCTTTAGGACAAAGCTGGTCCTTGACATGTAGTCTCATAGCGGCGTCTGTGCCATGGCGGGGAGGACTCCCGTTTGAGATAGCCAGGGTGTGAGGGGAACCAGGGAAGATATCGAAGGGTACATGGGGAGGACCTGTATGGACAACACCCATGTGGGCAGAACCTCTGTTGGAACTGACAGGAGCATAGGGAGGACCTCCATACTTGATGTGGGTGGAGCGAGGCTGACCTTCACTCCTCGGGTTTCTGAGGTGAGGAGGACCTTCGCCAGTTGCAGAGAGGATGTTGAGAGGACCCCCATGTTGGAGATGGACTGGATGGGTAGTGACTTCACATCGATGGTCGGGGGAGGTGGAGGATATCCATTCCCTGTATGGTGGGTGCGGGAGAGGCTTTCACGCCGAGCGTCACTACCATAGGGCAGGTCTTCATTCAGGATGGGAGTGGCACGAGGCATACCCCCATGAAGAGCATCGAAGCAGGGGAGGCCCACGCTCTGTGGAATGGTGGTATGGGGAGGACCTCCGTATGGAGTGACGTTACTGCGGATTGGTTCGCGGAAATCACCACACGGGCATGCGACACTGAGAGTAAACCCAGCCTTCCAATGGGGCGGATGAGGCCTCGATCTTGGTTGGGTGAAGGAGTGCCCCTGCTCAGTGTATGCAGGGACTCCATGATGCACGTCGGTAGTGTCTTGGGCCACAGTAGCTGTTGACGTAGACGCACCTTGACAAGCGTCCTCAGCTCGGGCCCGACGTTGACATCAGGTAAGATGATCAGGCACAGATGGTGTAGAGGGATAGCCTACCTGCTCTTCTGGAGAAGTCGGATGGTGGCGATGACACAGCCAGATGGGAGCCCTTTCCTTGAGCCCTTGGATTGGGACTCTGACCGGGCTAATCTGGAAATCACTCGCCTCATCAGCGTAAGGCGAGGAGTCGTCGAGGCATTCTGGGGACTGCCTCCCGAAACGATTGAACGTTGGGGTGGGGAGAAGGGGCTCCCTGCGTGGCCTTTGAGGGTGGCGTTGATGGTGGGGCCTGGATGCCTCTAGGTCCAGGCAGGCCATATCCCGAGTTGGGATGACCCCTTCCTCATCGTACCTCCGTACAAGGTTGTTGATCACCCTTCATTGGATGATCTCTGTTGGGGAGGGGGACGTGGGCATCTCTTATTTACAAATGTAGTGGTCGTTGCGAAGGCAATGGAGCCATGTGGAGCGGTTGTCCTGGTATTTCCCCCGCCCCTACGTAGGTGAGTGGGTAGTGTTCATGACTCTAGAGCAGCAGCCTGGTTCTTGGGAAGTAGGGAGGTTAACTCGTTAGCACTGCGAGGAAAATAATTTGACAACCAGTGCCCCAATGTTATTCCATCTTTCGTGTCTGGTAAGAGAGTCCACGCCGACAATGTTGCAGAACGGAATGCCCCACATTTTACTGCCCCAACTTCCGGTGAGTTTCACGCCAGGCCCGCTATTTTCTTTGCGGGACCCAGCGCCTGATATCTGGATCTGGTGACACGTCAATCTACTAGTGTCTCAAATGCTACTAATCTCCACTTTGAGGATAAGACTTTCACGTCGAGTTCACCATTTCTGTTTCCGATGCTTTTATGCCGGGGCATGCACATCCATCTACGGAGGAAGTATAGCTGTTGCCCCGCATTCTCACTTTCCAATGGCGGGTGGCATCCGTTCCTTATTCATGGACGTTTTCTCCTTGATCGAAACCGGGATGATGGGATGTCGGTTCTTCATTCTGTGGATTCCTCCTCGGAACTCTTCACCTAGTCCGGGACTCCCTCATAGATTTAATACGTTGTTCGTGAAATTATTCCCAGTGCCATGTTTTCATGGATGCCTGTTAATTACACTGCTTCTGTCAAGACAATCCAAAGGTTCTGGTCAGGGTAGCGACCTTCAGTCGGGGGAGTAGTCACGTCGAGGCATCAGTAGCATATCTGAACACTAGGGAATAGGTGTGTCTGTCTTTTCTGTCTTGTAAGAGGTCTTCTCGAGGGCGCGGAATCCCGAGGCATCCCACATCGAGCACGAGGAATCATATTCCATAGGCATGTATCTGAGGTTTTCCTCAGGTTACCATGTTTAACAAAGGATATGCCGCATGTTTAACGTCCAGCGGAGATGGATCGGCCTGATCAAAACACTAGCTAGAGTGGATCAGATTGTTGAATTTCCCTTGAAGGGGTGTCGATGTCGGGATCAAATCATGGGTGGATTCTCGGACGCTTTAGAGGGGAGTAGAGTGGCATGATCCCACCAGGATGTGGGAGCCAAGGTAAGAATCAGGGTGGATGATGGATGGGTGTATGGATGAAGTATAGGGGGAACGAAATGGGACCATCGCAAGGGTGACAGTAAAGTTGGGCTCGATCCTCATGGATGATTCCTACGTACTATACCTTAATATGGATCAAAGTCCTCATAGTTCGGTCATGAATGGTGGGTGTCGGTGGACCGACATGAAAGAAAAGATACCTTGGTCCATATGGTGTGAGGATTACACACAAGGCTGCCCGGGTATTGGTGAACTGACGTGAAGGAGGTCGGAATGACCAACGGGTGATGGGATTGAACCTTAGGGAGGATTCCTATGTGCCATGCCTTGACATGGATTAAAGACCCCGTAGTTCAGGTTGTGTTTTGTCACCAAACCAATGTGATGGTGAACCCAGGGGGGTCCACTGGTGGTGGTCTTAAACCTCATGGAGGATTCCTATGTAACACACCTTTGCACGCATCAAAGAACTCGTAGTTCGGGATGGTCACAATGGCTTACCACTAGGCCGAAATGTAGTTAATCGTCATGCGGGACGAGGGTGGAACCTGACGTGAAGGAATGACGGGAGGTGGGCTTGAACCTCAGGGAGGATTCCTACATACCATGCCTTGACATTGATCAAATACCACGTAGTTCAAATGGATGTGCAGTTTAATGTCATGCTGGACGGGGGTGGAACATGACATGAAGGAACGATCGAGTGGTAGGCTTGAACCTCAGGGAGTCTTTCTATGTACCATGTCTTGGAATGGATCAAAGACCACGTAGTTCAGGAGGGTCGCAACGGCTTGCCGTCGGACTGGAATGTTGTTTAACGTCATGCGGGATGAGGGTGAACCCTGATGTGAATAAATGAAATGCGATGGGCTTGAACCTCATGAAGGATTCCTACGTATCATGCCTTAGCACAAATCATTGACCACGTAGTTCCGGTGTGCAGTTTAACTTCATGATGGACAGGGGTGGAACTCGACGTGAATAAATGACTGAGTGGTCAGCTTGAAACTCGTGGAGGCTTCCTGCGTACCATGCCTTAGCACGGATCAATGTCCCCTTAGTTAGCTTAAGGTGGGGGACAGGGTCGGCACTCACTCTAAGCTCATGTGAGTCATGCTCGGTTTGAGAAAAAAGTGGTTCTAGGGACCTGACAATCTTGTCACGAAGGATGCGTCCGTGGGAAACGAAGAGGGGCTTACGCGTTAGGCGGCCCACAATGCTGGGACTTACTCTAGGATGGAGGCCCGAAGTGCAACAAAGCGCAGTCAGAAAGGGGCTCCACTAGCCTTGGAATTGGGGATGTACGGAGGTGCAAGGGTGAAACCTTCTGTAAGAGAGTATAGGGGGGGCTTACACCAAGGTGGTTTCCCTTCCCCCGTGGACATACGCTACTCCAACAAGGAGAATCACATCCCATGCGAGGGAGAATCCATTCCTGTGGAGACGAGTGGGTGTAAGGAATATCCGAGCTGGGGGGACCCTACGTGCGAGGCACGGGGTCTGGTCATAGTTTAACGTCATGTGTTGAGGACGAGGTGCTTGGCAGTTTAACGTCCTGCAGCTCAGATGATGTGGGTTTACTCCGTACCCCTAGGACTAACATAAATGGTACCCTCTTCCCCTTGGGGAAGGGAAGGTACCGGAAAAGCCGTGGTAAAGGGGGGGTCGCAGGGCGAACCATCGAGGGGTCCACGTTAGCGTGGCTATTAGAATAATCAATAGCCATTAGCGTGCTTATGCAAATAATCATTAGGAAAAACAACACTACGGGTGGTGTTGTCCATGGGACATTGAAATCACATCGTGCAAACCTGTAGGGTCGCACATGAAGAGGAATTTCCACGCAAAGGAGTATGCTTCACGAAGTGGAGTGCCTTGGCCGTAGCATGGGGCATGGGTGTGAATGGGAGGTGCTTCATGAAGTGGAATAGTATTTGTGGAGCACTACCTCGCGAAGTAGAGGTGCCTCGCGATGTAAGGTGCTGTGAAGTAGTGTACTTTGTGATGTACAACGACCCCGCCATGGAATGTGGATCACTAGTACAAGATGGGTGTTTCGTGAAGCATAAACGCTCCTCGGTTGCCCGAGTTCCCTTGGTAATCCCCTTCCTTCGCGAATGCCCTTAGGCTTCGCGAAGGGCATCCCTCTCAAAAGAGGGGCTCAAGATGAGACAAGGCGAAGGAATCTCGTGAAGTAGAAGTACCTCGCAGAGCTCATGGTTCCTGGGGGCGAAGGGTGCTTCGCGATTCGGGAGCTGAGAAGCTAAAAGGTCGGATCATCCTCCTCTAGACTCAGTGGGAGACCAATATTTATAGGCCAGGGGCATTGCGAAGCAGAGCTCACGTGGTGCGAAGGGGCGGCGGGTGCTTCGCAGCGGGTTCACGAACGTCAGGCCATTCACAGAGCATTACCACCTCAGGAGTATCACGGTGGGCTCGCAAACGTCAGCCTGTTCGCGGAGTGTTACCGCCTCAAGAGCTTCACGGCGGCCGCATTTGCTGGGGTGCGCTCCGCTGCTGCGCTTCGCGGGGCAACGCACGAGCTTTCCTTCTTCCATTATCGTCCAATATTTTGGCGCCAACAATACTATATATATATATATATATGTTATATATAAAATATTTAAATAATTAATATCATTCTAGAGATAATTTACTTTTTCCCTTATGGGAAATCTGTAATTATGACATGTTAATTTTTTACTTAAGTACCGATTATCGACAAAATGACAGATATTAACTTTAATTATTATGTAATTTTCATAACATGGTAATAAGAGATATAAAAGGAATAATAAATGTGGAAAAATATTATTATGAAATTATAAATTAACATATGGTTGTTATTTAGGATGAACGAGGAACATACATGAAGAATCAGACACAAGGTAAGGGGTTTCTTATCTCACTTTTAATTATAGGATAATTATATTATTTCCCTCTTTTTTATTGCTTGTGGTGTATTATGGGATACCTGTTCATATATATTATCATGATTCTCTTTATATTTCTACTAAACTATGATTCATTCGGCCATTATTATTTTCTGTTCATATGACTCGATTGATTACAATGTAGTATGGGAACCTTTCACCATCCTCTTTTAGTCAAAGACTTATTTTATGTTATTTATTTTAATTTACATTTTCTTATGTTAGGTAAAATGCTTAAATATCCATATCATTCTCCATTTTATGTCTAAATTATAAGAGACCCAATTCACTCTTATAAAAAAAGATTAACTTTTAAGTGATGTCGTTAGGCTGCAAAATTTCCGTAAGGGAATTTCTAAATTAAATTTCCTCTCATTGGGGTTTACACTACTTCTTTAATTATTTTATTCATGATTATGTATGGAACCACTATTTGATAATCTACTTTTTTAATTTACACTTTTGTTTGTGTGAATATTCTATTTCTATACATAATCACCCCATTTATAAATTCATACATCATTAATACACTCTTTGTAAATAACGGCATCTCAATCTATTTTCATTGAGGCATATTTCTATTCATACAAAAATTTCATTTATATGGTTTATAATCCACTTTGTCATTTAATTTCATTCAAAATGGAATCATTTTTCTACTTATCATCTTACTAAATGACAAAGGTAATGTTTATTTTTAATGTAGGTGGCGAAAATTACCCTAACACCACCACGAGCGTTATTTGGTTTTGTTCTTCCATAAAAAGATGTAATATTTTTAAAATAAAATGAATTCCATATACCCATTTTACATATTTTTGTATTGAAAATGTTTTTGAGAATGAAATTATTATTTTATATCTTGAAATTATATATTTTGATTAAAATATTGAAGTGGTATCAATCATTAATTCTGTTTATACGTGTTATGAATATGTTATGGATCTTGGGAATTTTTTTCATATATATGTGGTTCCATGATAAATCTAAGGATAGTGAGAAAGAGATATATCTCCAATGCATTGAGTGACATGATAGAGTTAATCATTAATGTTTCTCTAAAGATATTTATAGAATATAATATGTTGGGTTTTTCAAAGGTAACTCCCTATGTAGCTGTGAATGCTATAATGTATGCATGTTATAGATGCAACAATATACCTTTATTATTTATGATTTATATGTGTTATTCATAAATCCTATGATTTCATGTGCTTTCATTAAGAGATTATGTTTAACGAGTGAAAAGTATGCTTTCATTGACTAGCATGTGTTGATGGAATAATGTTTTATTTAATTAATTTATAACTCATACTGAATCATTTATGGTCATCCCAGTTATTTGAAATGTTTTTCATAGGGTATAATAATATTTAAGAGAAATTATGAATTCAAGAATATTTACATCAAGAATATAATTATTGTTTTATTTAAGGAGTTTTATAATTTTTTTAAAAATGGATAGAGTAGATGTGTCTACTTTGTAATCTTTTTATATGTAATGTAATATTTACCTCCTATTTATCCAAAACACTAAACGTAAATTTATTCTCAATTTGAATTACTAGCATAAATCAAATTATTTTATTTTTAAGGTTGGGACATTATATTTTGTATCAGGGGATGGTTTAGATAAATTTAGTGGTTAGGGTGTTATCTGGGTGTAGGTAAAGGGTCCCATATAACCAAGAGAGTTATTTTCATATAGAATAATTTTGAGGGTTATGGGAAAAATTTTGTATGGATAAAAACCTGAATAATGGGTATATAAATAGGTTGATGGATTAGGGTAATATAATTGTTATTATGTTATCTTTACCCATTACAATATTCTTTTTTTAATTATAATATTTCATTTCATGTTTAACTGTTTATTATTATTTATCATATTAAGGATCATTTGTCATGATGGAAGGAAAGAGATATTGCACAACATTCATATCTCTCAAAGACAATTTGATCATCACTATTATGGAAAAATCCATTTTGAATGATTTTGATAGTTTCTTGATTATTCAAATCACTTGAATGAAATTGTTTTAGCTATCCAACACCAACATGTTTCTAAAACAATATAATGGGTCATGGTATTTGTTTAAATTGATTTCAATCTCTCAAATTTTCCAAGTCTATTGAAATTTGAAATTATATATGTGGAGTGAATGTTTATTTTTGAAAGTATGACAACATGACGAAAGTGAAAGGGAACATCCGAAAGATCAGGATGTCTGGTATCAAGCTAAGATTTTTATTCTTATATCTAAAGAATAAAGCATATCTGGATTGATATTTATAAATGATGAAGATATTTGATCTACAAGAATGATATATTAAAAAAAGGTGGAAATTCATAGTTAATTGATTTTGTAGAGTGATGAATGAATAATAAGTACAAATATATGGGATTCAAGAGTTATGGTAGGTTGTAGGATGATGAAATGTATAAAATTATTACTGATATTTTGAAGATGGGATTAATTTCGACTTACTTTTTCGAATATGTGTAACCCTAATGATTGATATATGAATATATTTTTCAAGGAAGAATTATATTTTCTATTGTGGACATAATGGATAACCATAGGGGTTCATATGATCTTTTGTTTTCAGGTGATTAATGATTATCACATTTTGTGCTGAAAAATAAACAGTATTAGACATCCTTTGGGGAGACAGCATATTATGGTAATTTTGGAAGAAATTATATTATTTTTGATAATTTTATAAAAATTATATGGATTTGGAAATATGAAAAACCATATAATGGATGAATATCCATAACATACCTCAAGTCCACTTGAATCAAACCCACAACCAATGTCTGACTATAATTTATTGAATACCACTGGACTACGTGAAGTACCTAGTTAGTATGAAAAATTATTTTTAGTTAAATTATTTTATTAATTGAGAATAATTTGATTTTGGAACTAATGATTTATCAACAACATATCTGTAGTGTAAGAAATTGATTTCGTGATTAAATGGTAAATATTATTTTTTAGTATGTTCTCTCCTTTGGGAACACTATATGCCTAAGGAAAATTTAATACTATGGTATTTCATTAGATTATTAATGGTGGAATTTTTCTTTTTAAAGAATCTTTGTTTTTACTATGTACTTATAGTTATTTGGGTTACATAGGGAAATTCTTAACCTATCAAAGAGAATATGTGATTAGGATAATTACTTTTAGGTATGTGACTCTAAGAGTAGTTGATGTTATTTTGAGATAAATGTTAATATTTATCATGGAAGACTACATGATCACAACCTTCTGAATTTTGGGATTCAGACTTAGTTTAGATTATTTTGATGAATTTTAATGAGAATTTTTTATTGAATGGTATTTTTCAATCTTTGGGTATTATTTGTTTAATTATAGAGATTAAGAGTAGTATTTCTTTCTAAAAAGAATTAACATTTTTGGGGATCATCTAATTCTGTACTAAACATTTTGGTTTTGGTTAATTTCAAAAGAAACGGTAAATGTATACTTCCTTTTTTGTGGATTAAGTGATTCTCTAGAATTTGATTCTAGCATTTCTGGTGTGACCAAGTCATCCTAAAAAGTCATTATTTGGATAAATCAATAGTTTGTGGTAGAAATTTATTAAATTATGAAATACTACATTAAAAGTAAGTATATTTCATTATTTCTTAGTTAATATCATAAATAAATTCTTCAAATTTATTAAAATAAATAAAAAATAAAAAACATTGTTCGTTAACTATTTCTTCTAGGTAATCAAAGAACATTTTACCTATCATATATTTGTGATTTTATGGTGGTTAACTTTATCATGATCTTGTTTTCTATCACTCTTTATTAGAATATGATGGTTAGTTTATCTTCCGTATACATGTTTTCTTATATGGAATCATTGTATGTGTTATCTAGGGTGACCTTTTTACTTATATTTCTTTCTCTAAAAGTGATACTATTATTAACTCTTTTTGCGATGTTGGACAATCAATGATGTTTCCAATACCAATTTTAAAATTGGGAGGACGCAATTTTTAAAAGGGTGGATGGATGTACCAACCAAGGTATTTATATATTAAATGTTTTTCATTTCTATTAATATTTAAAAATAATATATTATTTTTATGTTAAATTGGACACTTTCTATGATATCATACTCAACACACAACAAATCGTTTCCTTGAAATCATAGGTTACAAACAACATTGAGTTATACCATTATATAAAATAACAATATTATTATTTCATATTGTAGTAAACATATAACCATTATATTTCCAAGAATGAACACCACAAACTACATTATGATTAAACTTGTTTGCTAAATGTTTTTACATAAATCAAATATATTTTAGAGGCTTAAAATAAGAATTAATCTGAATTTAAACCTAAAATACTTAAATATTATTCAAAATTTTGATTTACTGCATTTTTATAGTGAAATCTTTTAAAATATAGTTTTTTCACTCTTATATGTTATATTTTACATACTAATATTATTCTTTAGAAACAAGACATCAAAATTTACTTTGGATGATATTTTGGTATTTTTTTGACAATGTTCTTTTTTTATGAATAGTTAAAAATATAGCATTTAAATTATAAGCTTACTTTTAATCATATTTATTTTTATATTTAGATTACACTATTAATTGGTTATAAAGTGTAATTGGATTTTATTTTTACCATTTAAACAAATTTTTTTCATTGGATGTAATTTCACATTTGATATGTACATAAACACATGTTAATGTTTTGGTTGTTTTATATCTTAAAAACACGCTTTTTTGTATTGACAATGAAAATTAATTTTAAATAAATTACTACGAATTATGTGATTTGAATTTGGAAGAAATTTATTATGTATAGGAAATCAGGATGTCGAAATTGTGTAAATAGGTGCCTTTTATTTTTAGACATTATAAATAGTAACTTCAGTAATTATTTTATTAGCCATTGTTAAAGTGTAAATATGGTAAATAAGGGTAAAAAATAATATTATAATAGTATTAAACTGCCCTAAAACATGTCATAAACCCTATTTAATGTTATATTTCTGACCATGGGCATCATTGGGTCTATTTTAGGACCGCATGGTTCCACTTGTGTGTGAAATGACATTGAATTACTTTTAATTTAATGATGACGAAAAAATACCCTAAACATGTATCTTTTACTAAAACAATTTTTATATGAAATTATATAAGTTATATATTATAATATTAAGAGTGATTATAAAGTTAATAATATTTCCTACATCTTGGTATTTTTTTAAAATTATTATATATTAGATAAATATATATATTTATGACACAATGATGATGTAGTGATTACTTTATTATTGAATAATTTTAATATATATGATTATAAATAATAAAATAAATTTATTTCGAATTTATTTATTCGATACATGAATTTTAGGGAATGTTATGACTTTTTTATCTTTCAATTAATGATGTTTTTTATATAATCAATTTGTTATGTATTTTTAAAAAGTCATGATATGAATATTATAAAAATAGAGATAAATGAGTTTTTTAAAACAAATAATATTTTATTAAATAATATAATAGTATTATAAATCTAATATTTGGAATCATCACTTATATAATGTTCAAATTTTCATTAATATACCAATTTATGTTCTATTGTAATGTTATTGTAAATATATTAGCCATATCATAAGAATAAACAATAATATATGGTAAATGATAAATTAGTAAACTAAAGTATAAAGCTAAATGATAATGTAAATTTCAGACCAAAACATAAATAAAAACAATTTTTTGAGATTAATTTGAACAATAATCACCATATCATATAATTAATGTGTTTTGGACCTTTTGAAATCACAATTTTTCTAATAATAAAATAATATTTCAAGACATTCCTAAAGTTCCCATCCATCCTCCTATAAAAGGGAATCACCTATAACCCTTACTCACACCTCTAAAGCCATGTTGTCTCTTCCAAACTCTTCTGATATAATCTCCTAACTTCCCTCTCTTCCTCCTAGAAGCCTCAACCTAGGAAGAAATAAATTCAAGAATTCCTTTTATCTTAAATGAAATAATGTTACCTTATTTGAGGTAATGTATTCCCTCATGATTCTTTCATTTATTTTATTTCTCCAACCCCATAAATTCTTTTTATTCCATTAATTTATAAAAATAATTATAAAAAATATACAATAATATTTTATGATATTTATTATAAGTACACTTAAACACACCACCATGTAAGGGATACGATCATACTATTGTTGTGTACGACGAACTACGGCCACACGAAACGATGATTATTGGATTGTCCCCTACCACCTCTCATGGTAGACATTATGATTTAAATTTATTAATTTATGATATATATTATATATAAATTTTTATACTATTCTATAATTTTATTTAGCACAATCCTTTTTTCCCATAATGGGTAAATACGATAATTTCATTTGAGCTAGTGCGGAATACCACCCCCTCAAAGTGAGATGAATCGTTCATGCCATACATGGAACATATCAAACATAGTGTTAATGAAAATGTGTACCATATATATAAAATAATATTATAATTTAATTTTAATATACATATGTATCATTTAGTTTTCATTCAATGAAAAATGGAAAAAAAGAGATTAATGTAGCGTTCTTGCGTATGTACGACTTATCACCTCCATAAACAATGCATTTTATTTCATATCTCCAATAGTTATAGATTATAATAAATAAATCTATAAAATATATATAAGATATATAAGATATATAAATCAAAAATATCATTTTTAAGATAATGTAATTTTTACCTCATGGACAATTTGTAATTATAACAAGTTCTTTTTTTACTCAAGTACAGAATATCGGAAAAACAACCAATATTAACTAAAAGAATTATGAATTTTTTATTACGTTGTAGTAAGTGATATAAAAGAAATAATAAAAATTAAAAAAATTCTTAATTAATTATAAATAAAATTAATTTTATTATTCAGGATGAACAAGTAATATAAGTGATGAATCAGACGCAAGGTAAGGGGTTTCTTATCTCACTTTTAATTCCTTGAGAATTATTTTGTTCTCCACATTATTATTTTGTGTGGTGTATTGTGTGATGCCTTATGATATATATTAACTTGTTTCCATCTATATTCATATTTATCTTTGATTCATTTGGTCGTTATTAATTTTTTTTCATACAACTCGATTGATTACAACGTAGTACGAGAACCGTTCACCGTCATCATTTAGTCAAAGACTTATTTTATATTATGTCATTTAATTTTCATTTTCTGATGTTTGGGTATGTTATTATATATCCTAATCTCTATCCATTTTATTTCCAAATGATTAGAGACCCATTTGTCTCTCATCAACTCATTTACTGAATTTTTAAGTGATGCGGTTAGGCTGCTGAATTTTCATAAGGGAATTTATGAACTCAATTTCCTCTCATTTGGTTTTACACATACTTCATTGTTTATTTATGTCAAGAATATGTGTGGAATAAATTTTTTATTATTTATGTTGTAATTTAAACTTCTTATGTTATGTATATATTGTTGTTACACATAATCACCCCATTGATAAATTCTTACATCATTAATATAATCATTATAAGGGACTTTGTCTCAATCTCCTTTCATTGAGGCATATTTTATTATAAACGACTTGGTTTTATATAGTGTATAAACAACTTTTACTTTTAATTTCATTAAAAGTTTATCTTTTTTCTACATAGTGTCTTACTAAATGACTAATTGATTGTGTATTTTTAACATACGTGCTGAAAATAATCTTTTCTATGCTACAACAATTATTTGATATTTGACTTTCTTAACATGTCATAACATTTTAAAAGGGGAAATAAATACTATATACACTTTTTACATATTTTGTTATTGAAAATTGTTTTTTTAAGAATTGATTATTTAAATATATTGGAATGACATATTTTTATTAAAATGTGGAAATTTTATCATTCATTTATGACTGTTTTATGCGATATGACTATTTGATGGTTCATCGAAGTTTTTATATATATTGGTTGTTCCATTATAATCTTTGGGTAGGCGATCACAATATTTCTATCCAATTAATTGGGTAACATGATAGAGGTAATCATTATTGTTTCTTATAAGTATTTAAAGAATATACTGTTATTGGTATTACAAACGTAACTCCCTATGTATCTGTGAAAGCTACTATTAAAGTATGTTATAGATGCCACAAGTTACCTTAATGATTAATTATTTCTATTTGTTATTAATAAGTCATATGATTTCATGACCTATGTTAATCAGATTATGTTTTCTGGGTGAAAAGTATGAATTCATTTATTTGCATGTATTTATGGACTAATGTTTTCTTTCATTATTTTTTAACCCTTACTAATCATTTCATGCTGATCCCTTATTTTTGAAAAGTTTTTCACAGATTTTAAGGAAGGATAAGAGAAAGTATGAATTTAAGAAGATTTATATCAAGACAATAATTTTTGTTCTTTAATGAGTTTTATTATTTTGAAAATATTAGATATAGTATAAGTGCATACCTTTTAATATTTTGGTATATAATGTAGTATTTAAGAACTAATTATCTAAAACCCTAAAACTAAAAAGATCCTCAATGTGAATTATTATATTAATTCAACATTATTTAATGTTTTAGGATAGGGAATTATTGTTGGTATCATAGGTTGGTTTAAATAACTTTTGAGTTTAGGGTGTTATCTGGGAGTAAGTAAAGGATTCCTTATAAGAAAGAGGGTTATTATCATTTGGAAATATTTTTAGACTTATGGTAAAATATTTTGCTTGGATAAAAACCTGAAGCTGGATATTTATGGAGGCTGATGGATTAGAGTAATATAAGCATATTTATGTTACCTTTGACCTCAATAGGATTCATTTTTGAATTATAATAATTAATTTTATTTTTATGTTATGATTCCTTTCATCATATTAAGGATCACTTGTCAGTGTGGAATTAAAGAGATCTTGATAACCCTTCTAATCCCTCCCTAATGATTTGATCGTCACTACTATTCAAATGATTTTAAAATATTCTATAGTATGCAAATCACTTGGAAGAAATTCATTGTGCTATGCAACACCTACTAATTTTGAAAACAATATATTGGGACATGATATCCTTTTATATGATTTCAATATAACAGTGTTTCCAATTATTGTATTAAGTGAAATTACCAATGTGGAGTGAATGTTTAGTTTTCTAAAGTCTTAAAACATTCTGAATGATAATGGGAACATCCTGAAGATCCTGATATATGGATTCAAGGTATTATTATTTTCGTATCCCTAAATAATGAGGCATATATATATATTGATATTTATAAATTACAAGGATATTCAATTTTCTAGAATGATGTATTAATAAATAAGGTGGAAATTCATAGTTAATTGATTATGCAAAGTGTTGAATGAGCAAGAAGTCTATATATAAGGTATTCAAGTGTTATGGTTGGTTGTAGGATAATGAAACTTTTAAAATTATTAATTTTCTATTGATGGTGGGATTACATTGGGAAGACATTTTCTAATATGTGAAACCATGATGGTTTATATGTGAAAATGTTTTTCAAGAATGAATTACCTTTTCTTGTATGGAAATAATGGGTAACCTTAGGTGTTTTTTGATACCTTTTATGTTATTAATGGTTATTTCATTTTGGGATGTGAAATTAAAGGTAATAGATAAACTTTTACGATAATGTAGGTTATGGTAATATTTGAGAAATTTATCTTATTTTTGAGAATGTTAAAAATCTGATACTATTTTTGAAAAAGGATAACACATAGGATGGTTGAAAACCCATCACATCCCATAAGGCTAAAGTAATTGAACCCACAACCAAAGTGTGAACTGGATATATCGCCTACCACTTGACTACGTGAAGCCCCTCGTTAGTATGACAAATTCATTATAGTTAAATGATTTTATGAGTCAAGAATATGTTGATTTTGGAACATATGTTTTAACAAATGGATAGCCTTAGTATAAGTAAATTATTTTGTTACTAAGTGACAAATGTTATTTCAGATGTAACCCCCCAAGATTTAATATTGTGTTTTCTCATTAATGTAATTCAGTAGATTGCACTACACGCAACACTGAGTTCGAGCGCACCATAACTTACTAAACTAGCCGTTCCAAAAGTGGTTATCAAAAGTATTAACTGAATTTAGAATTTTATATATATCCTATATAATTTTAACATTCATATTATGTTTTTCTTAGACATAATATAAGGAAAAATTCAATTTTCCAGATAAAAGTAGAATTTTTCAAAAAAATGCAATTTTACCTCCTAATTAATACAAGATCCATTTTAAAACAGATATTTTACACATTTATATATTCAATTTAATTAAATTAATTTATTATTTAGAATTGGGACATAAAATTTTAGTTTGGATAAATTTTTCGTACATTTCTAATAATATTCATATTTTGATCAATATGGAAAAATACTGAATTTTAATTGAAAGCAACTTTTTTAATTGAAATAATTTGTAATTTTAAATTATGAATTTTATTGGTTTTCAAGTAAGATTAAATTAAATTTTTATCATTTAATACAATTTAAGTAATTATAAGTAATTATACATTTAAATTTGACATAAACACGTGTCAATATTTTGATAGTTTTTACTTTTAAAAAACACGCTTTTTGGTTTTGACAACGGGAAGTAATTTGAAATTAATTAATGATACTTATTTGTTTTTAATTTGGTAAAATATTATTCATTTTTAAATATGGAATATCACAATTATCTTGGGTTGAATTTTTTGTATTTTTCTGAAAACATTCAATTTTTTATAAATAGGGAAATATACTATGTTATTCTTTAAAACCAACTTTTTATATAAATAATTTTTTATTTAATTTAAATTTATTTTCATTCAAAATAGATATATAATACCTAGAGAAGTTCAATTTAATTCATTTTAATCATTTTATAATATAATTCGATGTATAAATTTTTATTGATCTTTTTACCATCTTTTCCACACATTGTAGGGGCATTTACAAATTTGCATAAAACATAATTATAACATTTTGTGAGTTGAATTTCAAAAATCCAAGAGACATGGATGACACCAGTAAGTTAAATTTTGTTCAATAAGATGAAAATAATTTTTCATGAATAGTAATTTTTAACTTTTATTTACCACAGTTAAATGTAAATAGGGTAATTAAAGGTAAAAATTATATTATAATTACCATAAAAAATGTCCTAATTCCATTGGATATGTGTAATTCGACCAAAAACAAACCTAGTAATAATATATGATACTTTCATCAAATGGGATTAGATTAGAACACATATTATTATTTCATTTAAAGAAGAGTTAAAAGTGATAAATTCAACGTTTATTAACTATGGAATTTTTAATATGAGGTTATACATAAGATAAATTAGACTATAAATATTAAAGATAAAGCTAAAAATATTTCCTACATAATCGTATTTTATTTATAATTTTTTAAAATTAAATAAGAACATTTATTTATGACACAATAATGAGGCAGTAATTACCTTATTAATGAAATATTAAAATAATTGATATTATAAATATCCAAATAATTATAATTTCAGACTTTTGATGAATTCAAATAATTTTTTTGGTTAGCATGAAATTTTAGTGATGATTAAATATATTTTTTCGAGGTAATCAAGTTGTTATGATTTTCACAAAAACCAAATACAAAATAGTGTCAAAATTGACCTAAATTTGTTTTTAAAACAAATATAATATTATTAAATTATATAATATTCATAAAAATATATGGATCAGCTAAAACGAATAAATAATATTATATATGTCATTAATGAAACACTGTATGTTCTCTTGAATGTTTATAGTAACTTTATTAACCATATAGTGTAATAATACAAGAAGACATGGTAAAAGATAAACTATCTAACTAAGCGTTAAATCTAAAAGATAATGGAATTATGGTAACCTAAACCTATCTAAAACCTATTGGATGAGAGGTTATTAACCCATACCCACATTTTTCCTCAAATAAATCATTTTTGATCCATTATAAACCAAAAATTATTTTATTATAAAATAATATTTCATGATTTTCCTAAAGTGACCCTCAATTATCTTATAAATGCGTATTTCCCCTTCTCTCAAAATCACACCGCCAAAGCCATTTTTCATGTCCAAAACCTGACCAAATATCTTATAAAATATCCTCCATTCGAATTAGAGGCCTTAATTTTATAAAAAAGCCATCCTATGGGGCCCTTTTGATCAACTCAAAAGGAATCACCCGAAGAAGAGGTATTAATTTCACCACCCTATTTCAAGTTCTTTTCTTCTTCCACATCCTCCTTCGTTGTTTTTTCAAAACCAAAATAATAACTCAAGTATCTTCTACATACTATAATGTTATTATAAATATGGAACAAATATATACATTATTATTTCCATCCTATGAATGATAATGTCACTATACGTGTGTACGTATGACTTACCGTCTCCACATCATGGTGTAGTTTTTTATTCAAACAATTAATTATTTGGATTGGTATAATAATGAGTATAACTGATGTAAATAATGAATATGACATGTTAAAAATTCTATGTATAGTATATTACATCAAATTACATACGATTTCACCATTAATATAATGATATTGTCGCTCGTGCATATGTACGGATTACCGTCTCCACGAAAGTGATGAGATTCATTCCCCATCCTAATCATTCAAGAATAATTTTCATTTTATGATTAAAAATAATGTTTCAGAACTTAATATAATTCTGGATATGAATCAAATACATCCTATCAATAACAAACATGGCTTACGTAACCAATCATATAAAGTAAATCAAATCAGTTAACACCCAAAACGATGATACTACTAAAATATTATTAACCAAGCAATATTAGATGATCATATATGATATCATATTTATGTACATAGTACTTATATAATTTGATAACAATGATTTAACTAGTACATAGGAGGTTAACGTACCCTCATCCAAGGAAATGATCATGTTAAAGGTTGGATTTACAATCTCTTTACTTATCTGAGGTTGTTAATGCATAAATATCTACTGGGACCTCTTTATCATCAACATCTGTGTTTTCTTAAAAATGTATTTCAAAAAAAATTTAATATCTACTAGAATATGGGTTAATGACATTTATACACTTATTTGGCCTTATATGTTGTGAAAGGAATCTTTCCATCATTTTCCAATCAATGTACATTATGACCTTATCAAAAAAATTAAGGTAAGAATGTATTTTTTATCCTATATGGAGGGTGCGACTATTTTATGCTATTATAACATCATCGAAGAATCCCATAAAATATTATAAAAATATTTTATAAATAAATTTTTTCTTTTATATTTATTTTACCTTTAAATGATTTCAAAAAAAAAAAAATTTTCTCAAAAATACTTTTCATTTCATCTATGTCAATATACGTTGATGGATTTTACAGTTGATTGATATTGATTCCTTATAATAAAAATATTTCATATTGTATTGAATGTTTTGTTATATGTTTGACTGTGGATGTGTTATTTTTATACCATTCATGGTTTATGGATAATGTATTGACATTTTTTATGCCAGTTTTAATAAGATTTTGTATATTATTCTTAACATTATAATATAAGGAATGCATTGGAATTAAAAAGAGATGGGTGGAGCCCTCTATAGTTCCTCGATGAATCGATAGGTCTCATGAGACAAAATACTGTCTTAGAACAAAGATTTGAATAAAATCTTATTTGATGTCTTAGCATGAGGCCTTGACTATGTGGTTATGATGTCCGACATTATGCATTCCATCATAATGAAATTGGATATTTGATATTATATATGATTATTTGAAAATTAGATTATCCTTGTGAATAACTATATGGAATTATTTTATTTTTCATTTTAAATTCATGTTATGTTTAGTAAGACTGTTGTTTTTATCACACATCTTGCCTTAAAAGTTTATAGCTTCCGCTAAATTATCCACCCTTACCGTGCATCTGAGATCACCATTTTTTATGTTTTATTTACCTATGATTTACCAGAAATGTATTATGACTGATATAAAGGGATAAGATAATTTTCATAATTGTATTCTCAAAGAACTTCAATATAGTACTTTATGTTTGAAATTGTAATGTGAAGTTCATGTATGTAATCTATTTCCAAGACAGCTAAATTGATCGGTTCTTCGGGACAAGAATCCTTGTAATCATGCCAATGTATTAAAATAATGCACTGAAATTGGGTAACTAGGGTAAGGGAATTACAGTTATTATTAAATAATGTTTAGAAATAACCTTTGAAACTAGATTTAGATAAACTCTGTGTAGAAAATATTACCCGAAAATAGACGTTGAGGATTATTATAGAAGAACATACAAAAAATTGGTAATATAGATATTATGTCGGTTTTACAATGAATACATCCCTATCTGGATATGATTAGGTAAAGGTGGATCTGGTATAGATGTACATAGGAGTGAAAACACTGACAAGGAGATTGGGGCTTGACTCGGGGTATCTGGGTACACAGCAACGGGCCTTGCGGAACTAATGGTTACGACACTCCCAGGGGATATGTGTAGGATAATCCAAAATTTATTTACCAACTATTAGGAAGGATATATGAGTAAATATTATAGAAAATAAACCATTTTTATGATTACGAGACTAGATGTGTGAAAATATTTAATTAATGTTCATAGTGTTTCTAGTTTTTGGATTATATGGAATGATATCATCTAACCTAGTGTGTGTCGTCATTTAGAAATGGCACCTTGTAGAAGGAATGAGAACTCCAGCAATATGAATGATCCATCAGGTAAGAAGGATCATATCATTCATAGTCTTATTCCAACATTTAGATGGGGAATAGTCTTTCGCGTATTCTCATCAAATAAAGATATAATATCATGTGTTAATAAAATATGTGAAGAATTTCATATGACTTATGGCTTTGAAGGGAAGCAAGAGAAGAAAATGATGGTAGAGAGAAAGAAGGATAATGAGAATAGGGGAAAGAAGGATTTTCCCATATGTGTTAACTTTGTAAAGAATCACCTTGGTAAATGATTGAAGGGAATACGTGTTTGTTATATGTGTGGAGAAAAAGGCCACCAAGAACGTGATTTCACGGATTAAAAAAAGGTTTCAAATGTACAATGCTTCAACTTCAAGAAGTTTGGACACTATGGGAATCAATGTCCAAATAATTAGTGTATGCCCCAAATGATTCTATTGGATAATAATCATGTTTTGATACTACCGCAGATGAAGAGGAATGGCTAGTGTTCTTATGTTGTTATTAAAGTATTATTTAATTTGAGTTCTGTATAAACAATGTACAAGTTATAATAATTATGGAGTATATAATGATTGCACTGTAGTTCCCTTTCATTGAGGATTTGTGATTATAAGATTCTATGAAAAGTGACTCAATAAAAAGTTAAATTATTTGGAAAATATTTGTTTGAAGGAAAGAAAAAATTTAATACGGTCTTGAAACTGAGGTATTGATTTTGGAATTAGAGATAATTGATTTGGATAAATTCTATTAGATATTATTGACATCCTTTGAACTGACTAATGGTTTGATTATTCCGTAATTATTGGAGTATTAAATATTTCTGGATTTAAGGAGTATATCCAGTATTTTATAAGGAACAAGAGATGATGTATTTATTCAATAAGGGTTTATGATAATTCAGGGTGTTAAAATGTTTTAAGAGAATACATTATTAATGTATTCACATGTTATTATGTGCAAAAAAGATCTTTTTTGTGTTTACCTTTTTATAAATTTTGTGCAGTGAGTTTAGATAGAAGTATTTTGGACAAGTCTAAAGGTTGGAATAAATTATGATTGAAATTGGATAATATTTTTAAGGTTGAATAATTTATTAAAATTATTTTTGGATTGTTATATAAAGGACAACCAAGAGGTCAGGTGACAAATTAACGTGTCTGGAAAGGCTGCGAGACCTGAACCCACAACTGAAGGGCGACAAGGGTGAATCAACTACCTATGACCTATATGATGTCTTGGATTGTATAATGTAATTTTTTTAAAAGGAATGAAAGATTAATTATAAATTCGTATTTTTAGGAACCCTATACGATTATGATAAATAGAATATTAATAAGTTCTATAATCTTTCGGAGTGAAATATGAGTTTGGTTTAGAAATTTGTGAAATGATGGAACACAACATTTCAAGTATTTTTTTTCATCTTATTCAATGAAGAAATTAATTCTTAAACTTTAGGTAAGGGATAGAAAAAAATGTGTTTCCCTAATACCTTATTTTTTGTTGAACCGATGATATTTTAAATCATCATAGATTGATGTTTTTTAGTCCCTCAATTTTACACTTGTTTGTGACGGATGATATCGATAAATACCTATAAATATATAGGTTTTCCCTCCAATTATGTGTCTCTAATTGGAACTAGTGTTCTCCTAATCGAGATTATAATTTTGTTGTGACATTTTCATTTCCCTTTCCATCTTATTATGACTAAATTATATTAACCCAATTTCTGATGTGGGTATTCCACAATGGTATTTTTCTATTTTTAACAATTTATTTTCAACGAAACATTTCAAATTGTGAGGAAACAATTTATTGAAGGAGGGGATAATGTAACACCCCAGTATTTCATATTGCACTATCTCATTAATATAATTCAATATCTTGTGCAACACGCAACACTGAGTTCGAGTGCACCACAACTTACAAAACAAGACATTCAAAATATGTTTATCAATTGTATTAAATACATTTTGAATTATATATATATCCCACATAATTTTAACATTCATATTTTGTGTTCCTTAAACATGATATAAGGACAAATTCAATTTTTCAGATAAAAGAAGTATTTTTCTAAAAATGAAATTTTACCACCAATTTGAATATAGAATCCTTTTAAAAATAAATAATTTACACTTTTTTATATTCAATTTAACGAAATTAAATTCTTCTATAGAAGCGGGACCTAAATGTTTAGTTTGGATAAATTTTTTGTACTTTTCTGATAACTTTCACATTTTGATGAATTGTGAAAAATTCTAAATTTTAATTGAAAAAAACATTGTTAATTGAAAAAAATTATAACATTAATTTATGAATTTGATTTGTTTGGAAGTATAATTAGATTATATTTTTATGATTTAATACAATTTATGTCATTATAATTAATTTTACTATTAAATCTAACATAAACACATGTCTATCTTTTGATAGTTTTTACATTTCTAAAACACACTTTTCGGTATTGACAATTGGAATTAATTTTAAATTAATTAATGCAACTTATATATTTATAATATGGTAAAATAGAATTAATTTTTGATTTAGGAAAATAAAAATTATCTTAGGTTGAATGTTTTTTATTTTTATGAAAACAATAAATTTTTGATGAATAGTGAAAAACACTACATTATTGTTTAAAACCAAAATTTTATATAAATAATTATTTATTTTATTTAAATTTATTTTGAATAAAATATATATAATATACCTCTAAATGTTAAATTTCATTCATTGGAACGAGTTTATAATAAATTGAGATCTATAAATTTTTATTTAACTTTTTGTCGTCTTTAACCCACCTTCTAGAGCATTTGCGAATTTGTATAAAACATAATTTTACCATTCCTGTGAGTTGAATTTCAAAAACCTGACAGTCATGGTTTAATTAATTAAGTAAAATGTGTTTTAATAAGATGGAAATAATTTTTTTTGAATAGTAACTGTTGACATTTATTTACCACGACAAAATGTAAATAGTGTAATTAAAGGTAAAATGATATTATAATTACAGTAACACATGACCTATTCTATTGGATTAGTTTAATTTGACCAAAAACAACTATAGTAATAAAATATGATCTTTTAGGTCAATTTGGATTAGATTAGGACATTTATTATTATTTCATTGAAAGAAGAGTTAAAATTGTTAAATTCAATGTTTATTAACTAATCCATTTTTAATATAGGGCAATACATGAGATAAATTCATCTATAAATATTCATTAGAAAGATAAAAATATTTACTACATAATTATATTTTATTAATAATTTATAGACATTAAATAAGTCAGTTTATTTATGAATCAATAGTGATGCAGTAATTACATTATTAATGTAATATTAAAATAATTGATATTATAAATATCCAAAAAAATATAATTTGAGACTTTTGATTAACTCCTCTAATTTTCGTGGATAGTATGACTTGTTATAGTTGATTAAATAATTTTTTTCCGAGTAATCATGCTTTTATGATTTTCACAAAAACCAAATACTAAATAGTGTCAAAATTGATATAAATTAGTTTTTAAAAAAATATTATATTATTAAATTATATAATATTTTTAAAATCCAAGGTTAGTAAAAATGGATTAAATAATAGTATATATGACATTAATTAACCACTTTATTTTCTCATGAAATTTCAGAGTATGTTTATTAACAATATAGCGTAAGAATTTAAGAAGACACTGTAAAAGTAAAACTATTTAACTAAGAGTTAAATCTCAAATATAAGGTTATTATTGTGACCAAAAACTATCTAAAACAAATTGGTTGATAGTTTATAGATTCATACCCATCTTATCCTATAAATATATCATTTTTGAGCCATTATAAACCAAAATATATTTTATTGTAAAATACTATTTTAATCTTTTCTTAAAGTGACTCTCACCTTTCTTATAAAAGGGTACTTCCCCTTCTCTCTAAATCACAAACCCAAAGCCATTTTTCTTATCCAAAACATGCTCAAATATTCTCTCAACTACCCACCCTTCTACCTATAGGCCTTATATTGATCATAATATCATCCTATGGTTCCATTTTGATCAACTCAAAAAAAAAACACCCAATGAAGAGGTGATAATTTCACCACCCTCTATCATGTTTTTTTCTTCTTCCATTCCTCTTTTTTGTTGTTTCCATACCAAAATAATAACTCCAGTATCTTCTACATACATGGAGGTTTTTATAAATATGGAACAACTATATATATTATTATATCTATCCTATGAACGATAAAGTCACCATACGTGTGTACGTACGGATTACCATCTCCACGTCGTGGTGTAATTTTTTATTCAAATACTTAATTATTTGGATGGGTATAATAATGAGTATAATTGACGTAATTAATAAATATAACATTTTGATGATTAGTTATATACGATATACCATTAAATTACATATGATATCACCATCAATATAATGATATTATCACTCGTGCATATGTATGGATTACCGTCTCCACGAACACGACGACATTAATTCCCCACCATAATCATTCTAGAAAAATATTAATTTTATTATTAAAAATAAGTTTTAAGAACGTAATATAAATTTATATATGAATCAAATAAATCCTATCCCAAAAAAACATGGCTTTTGTAGCCATGTATATACAGGAAAACGAATCTGTTTACACCTGAAATGATGATACTACTGAAATATTATAAAAAATATATATTAGAAGATAATATATGATATCATATTTATTTATATATTTAGTGAATACATTAATAAAAATGATTTAACTATTATAAAAGACATTAACAGACCCTCGACCAAGGAAAATTCAAGCGAAGGGTAAATTTTACAATCTGTTTACTTATCTGAGGTTGTTAATACCTAAGTATATACTGGGACCTCTTTATCATCCACATCCGTGTTTTCATAAAAATTTCTTTCAAAACATTTTTTATATTTACTATACTATGGGTTGACGTTATTTATAACCATATTTTACGTTATATTTTATGAAATTAATCTTTCCATTGTTTTCCAATTATGGTATTTTATGACATTTTTGGAAAAATTTAGGTAAAAATGTCTTTTTTCACTTATACGGCAGGTGCGACTATTTTATGTAGTTATAACATCGTAGATGCTTCCCTTATAAGCTAAGAAGAATATTTTAAAAATATTTTTTTTATAATCTTGTGACATTTAAAGGATTTCAAAAAATAAAGAGATGTTTCTCTCAAATAGTTTTGATTTCATCTATGTCAACATCCTTTGATTGATTTTACACTTATTTGAAATTGATTAATTATGATAAAAATATTCCATATTGTGTTGAAGTTTTTGTGATATTTTTTTCATGTGGATGTGTTATTTTTATACCATTCATTGTATATAGATAAAGTAAAATAATTTCATATACTAATTTTAATAGAAATGTTTATGTTATGTTTAATCCTTTTCATTTGAGGAATGAATTGGACTTAGTAAGTGACGGGTGGAGCGCGCTATAGCTCATCAATGCATGAGTAGGTATCATGAGACTAACTAGTTTTATGGCACAAGTCATTGGAAAAATCGTATTTTTAGTCTTGGCACGATTTCTTGACTATGTGGTTATGATGCCCGACATTATGCATTCCATCATTATTAAATTGGCTATTTGATAATACAAGTGATTATTTGACAAGTAGAATCTCCATGTGAAAAAATAAATGGAATTATTTGATTTACATTTTCTATTTTAGGTTTATGTTTTGTTTAAAATGGCTATTGTTTTTATCACACATCTTGCCTTAATAGTTTACAGCTTCTACTATATTATTAATCCTTACTGAGCATCTGATCTCAACCATTTCTTATGATTTATTTTCTTAGGATTTCCAGTAAGTGTATTATGATTGATATGTATAGTTAAGTTAAAGGGAATAATGTAATTCTCAATGAACTATCTATGATTTACATTATGTTTAAAATTGTAATGAAATGTTCATGTATATAATATATTTCCAAGACTGCTAAACTGATCGGTCCTTCGAGAGTTGAATCCTTGTAATCATGCCAATGTATTAAAATAATGCCCCGACTCTAGGTAACTGGGGTTGGTTCATTACAGATGGAATCAGATGAAGTTTAGTAATAACCTTGGAAACTATATTTAGATAAACTCGGATTAGGAATTATTACCCTAAGATAGACTTTGAGGATTAGTATAGGAGAACATCCAAAAAAATTGTAACATAGATATTATGTGGGTTTTCCACGAAATGAATCCCTTTCTGGATATGATCAGGTAGAGGCGGCTCTGGCATATATGTACTGAGGCGTGAAAACTCTGACAAGGTGTTTCAAGCTTGTCATGGGGTATCATATTACATGACAATAGGACTTTCAGCACTCTTGGTTATGACACCCTCTAAGTGTATGTTTAGGTTAATTCACAATTTATTTACAAACCATTTTGAAGGATTGATGAGTAAATATTCCAGTTAAGAAACCATTTTTATTATTATGAGACTAGATGTGTGAAAATATTCAATTAATGTTGAGAATTTTTTATTTTTTGGATTATGTAGTATGATATGATCTAACCTAGTGTGTGTCGTCATTCTGAAATGGCGGCCAGTAGATGGAATGAGAACTCTAGAAATATGCATGATCCAAATGGTAATAAGGATCATATATTTCTTAGTCTTAAGACAACATTTTGAAGGGAAATATTCTACTGCATATTCTCATCATATGAAGAAATATTATCATGTGTTAATAAGATAAGTGAAAAATTCTTAATGAATTATATCTTTAAAGGGAAATAGGAGAAGAAAATTGTGGTAGAGAGAATGATGGATAAAGGGAAGAAGAGAAAGAAGGATTTCCCATATGTGATAACTGTGAAAAGAATCACCTTGGTAAATTCTTGAAGGTAATGGGAGTTTCTTATAAGATTGGACAAAAAGTACACAAAGAATGTGATTGCAAGGATTAAAAAAAGTTTCAAATATATAATGCTTCATCTTCAAAGAGTTGGGACACTGCGCGAATAAATTTCTAAATCATCATAGTATTGCCCCGAATGATGAAATTGGATGATAATCAAGTTATGACACTACCATAGATGATGATGAATGACTAGTGTTCTTATATTGTTATTAAAGAATTATTTCATTTGAGTGTTGTATGAATGATGTAATGGTTTTAAGAATTATGGATTATAAAAGGATTGAACTATAGTACCATTTCATTGAAGATTTGAGATTATATGATCCAAGAAAAGTGACTCATATCGTGTTTAACTATTTTGAAAATATATGGTTGAAGTAAAGATAAACCTTAATATGATCTCGATACCGAGGTATTTATTTTGGAATAAGAGATGATTTATTTGGATAAATTATATTGGATATTATTGAAGTCCTTGGAACTGATTAATGGATTGTTTATTCAATTATTGTTGGAGTATTCAGACTTATTGGATTTAAGGAGTATATTTAGTATTCTATACGAAACAAGGGATCAAGAATGTATTCAATAAGGTTTTATGATAATTTACGGTGGTAGAATGTTTTAAGAGAATACTTGATGAATGTATTCATATGTTATTACATGAAAAAATGATCTTCACTGTGTTTACCTTCATTAGAAATTTTGGGCTTTGAGTTTTGACAGAGGTATTTTGTATAATTATAAAGGTTGGAATGGATTATGTTTATAATTTGATAATATTATTAAGGTTAACGAATTTATTAAAATTATTTTTGGATTATTATAAAAAGGACAACCTGGAGGTCAGGTGATAACTTATCATGTCTGGCAAGGTCGCGATACATGAACACACATCTGAAGGGTGACAAGGGTGCATCACATACCACTAGCATACATGATTTCCTGGATTTTATAATATATATTTCTAAAAGGTATGATATATTAATTATATATTCAATTTTTTTGAACCCTATATGAATAAGAAAAATAGTATATTTTCGAGTTCTATTATATTTTAGAGTGAGAGATGAGTTTGTGGTTGAAATTAGTTAATTAATGGAACTCTACTTTTAATGTATATTTTTTATCTATTATTCTATGAAGAAATTAACTCATAAACTATAGGTAAGTGATTGTAAAACAAAAAATGTGTTACCCTAATAACTTTTGTTTCGTTGAACCGATGATATTTTAAATCTTCTAAGATTGATATCTTTGAGAACCTCAATTTTACACTACTTTCTGATTGATGAACTCAATCACTCCTAATAAATATTTTCGTTTTTCCTGTAATTATCTGTCTCTAATTTCCACCAATTTTCCCCTATTTGGGATCATAATTTTGTGGTGACTTTTTTATTTTCCTTTCCATCTTATTAAGACTAAATTCTATTAACTCAATTTCCATTGTGGGTTTTCCACAAGGGTATTTTTCTATTTTTAACCTTTTATTTTCACATAACTATTTAAAATTGTGAGAAAAAAGTTTATTGAAGGAGGGGAAAATGTGACACCCCAAGATTTCATAGTGCCTTATCTCATTAATGTAATTCAATAGCTTGCATTACACGCAACATCGAGTTCAAGCACACCATTACTTACCAAAATAGCTGTTCAAAAAGTTGTTATCAATAGTACTAACTACATTTTGAAATTTATATATATGCTATATAATTTTAACAATAATATATTTTGATTTTTAGTCAATATATAATGAGAAATTAATTTATTCAGATAAAATATGTATTAAAAAAAAACAATTTTACCTCCTTTTTAAGGATGAATCATTATTAAAACAAATATTTGACACTTTTATATATTCAATTTAATGAAATTAAATTCTTCCTTAGAATTGGGACATAAAAATTTAGTTTGGTTAGATTTTTGGTACTTTTCTGATAACTTTCATATTTTGATGAATAGTGAAAAATATTAAATTTTAATTGAAAACAGATTTTTTAATCAAAATAATTTATAATGTAAAATTGTGCATTTGATTGGTTTGGAAGTATAATTAGATTATATTTTTATCATTTAATACAATTTAGTTCATTATAAGTAATTTCACTTTAAATTTGACATAAACACAAGTAAATCATTTGATAGTTTTTACTTTATAAAAGTCTGATTTTTGGTTTCAAAAAATTGGAAATAAGTTTAAATTAATTAATGAAAATTTTTGGTTTTGAATTTGGTGAAAAAGAATTCATTTTTTAATTAGTAATATTTAAATTAGCTTCAGGTGAATTTTTTGTATTTTTCTGAAAACATTCAATTTTTGATGAATAGTGAAAAACACTATGTTATTACTTAAAACCAAATTTTTATTTAAATATTTATTTTTTTTATTTAATTTTATTTTAAGTCAATATAAATATATAATACTCATAATATTTCAATTTAATTCATTGGAAATAATTTATAATAAAATTATATGTATAAAGTTTCATTAAACATTTTACGGTCTTTTACCCATCTTCTAGGTGCATTTGCAAATTTATATAAAACATAAATTTTCAACTTCTATGAGTCGAAATTCAAAAATCAGACGGACATGTTTGAAATCAGTAATTAAAATGTGGTTCAACAAGATGAAAATAATTTTTGGTAAATAGTAACTTTTGACTTTTATTTTCCACGGTTAAATGTAAATAGGGTAATTAAAGGTAATCATGATATTATAATTACCATAACAAATGTCCAAATTCTATTGGATATGTTTAATTTGACCAAAAACAACCTTAAGAAAAAAATATGATCCTTTAGGTCCATTTTTGTTAGATTAGGACATTTATTATTATTTCATTTAAAGAAGAGTTAAAAGTCTAAAATTCAAAGTTTATTAACAAATCCATTGTTAATATCAGGTAATATGTAAGATAAGTTCTACTATAAAAATCAATTGGAGAGATAAAAAGATTTCCTAAAAAATGGTATTTTATTTATAATTTTTAGACATTAAATAAGTCAATTTATTTTTGACACAATAAGGATGCAGAAATTACCTTATTAGTGAAATATTAAAATTATTGAAATAATAAATATCCAAATAAATATAATTTGATACTTTTGATGAATTCCACTAATTTTCAAGGTTAATATATAATTTAATGGTTTATTAAATATTTAATATCAACGTAATCATGCTGTTGTGATTTTTAGATAAACCCAACACTAAATAGTGTCAAAATAGACGTAAATGAATTTTAAAACAAATATTATATTATTAAATTATATAACATTCATAAAAATATAAGGTTCACCAAAATATATTAAATAATATTATATATGTCATTATTGAACCACTTGAGATTCTCTTGGATGTTTAGAGTATTCTTATTGGCCATATAGTGTAAGAATACAAGAAGACAAAGTATAAGTTAAACTATTTAATTAAGAGTTAAATCTAAAATATAAGGTTAATATGTTGACCTAAAGCTATCACAAACCTACTGGTTGAGAGGTTTTCAACCCATCCCCACCATATCCTTGCTATAAATTATTATGGAACTATTAGAAACCGAAAATGATTTTATTATAAATTAATATTTCAATCATTTCTTAATGTGACCCTCACCTCTCATATAAAAGGGTACTTACCCTTCTCTCAAAATCAGACCTACAAAGCCATTTTTCGTCACACACCCCTTCCCAAATACTCCTTAAAGTGTCTTAAATTCTACCTAGTGGCCTTAATTTTAATATAAAGCCGACATATGGAGCCCTTTCGATCAACTTTAAAGGAAACTCCCAAAGTAGAGGTAATAATTTCACCACCCTCTTTCATGTTCTTTTCTTCTTCCACATCCACATTATTTGTTGTTTCCATACAAAAATAATAACTCTTGTATATTCTACATACTTTGAGGTTTCTGTTAAGACCTGGAACTTCCATGTCAATTTTTTAATTACATAGTATTTTTATGATTCTGTAAAAATTGACGGATCGTGATTCCGAGGCCCGGTGTTCCGTGAGTGAATTTCTGAACATTTTTGGTTCATTTAGTGAACATGCAAGTGGGTTTATGTCACTTTTGACCATGTGCTTAGGATTTAAATCATAGGAAACTATTGAACTCATGGTTCTATTATTCTCTTAAGGAGACTTTCACCTCGATGATAATAGTATGAGGGTGAAAGTTAGTTTTCATGATTTTCATGTAAATAAAAATTCAATAAAGATCAAACATTTATTATATTTTTGAAACATCTCTATATGAGTTATGGATTTGCGGACAAGCCAAACTAGAAACCCACAAAATTGACTTCAAGTGGTAGGGACAACCCGAACCCCTCATTAATGTGGGGATGTCTCCTTGAATCCTTCTATTTAATTTTGCCAACATAATTCTTTTAATTATGCCAAATTCATCATATTTAATGTTCATTTTTAATTTAATAAGTTGGATATTTTTTATGGGGTTGGGGAAAATAGTTGGAAGAAGTTTGGAAAAGCCTTTAAGAACTTTGGAGAAACATTTCCCTCTCCATCTAAGAACATTCTCCAACGGAGAACGGGGAACCAACCCCGGTCCCTGATCAGAAGATCCTTGTGGTAGCGACTAACGATGACGTTCTTCAATGACTTCATCTTCTACATCCTGACTCCTCCAATTAACTGATGTCCATATTTCCCTCCTCACCGAAATAAAAAAACCTTCATGGTAGGAGTGTGTTTTGATTAATATTCATTAATTTTTCTTTTATGTTGAATCTCTCTCAATGATCTGCTTGCTACCACTCTAATGTGGAGTGTGCGGGCCGAATGAACATGGCATGACCCCTTCGCAAAATTGTGGTTTTTGAAGTGTTCTTCGTGATGGAGGATGAATATGACTGGTTCCATCGATTGGAACAGGTGGGACTCGGGGGGCAGCAGTTGGCACCACGACCATCGGTGATGAAGGCATCGGTGCGACCACACCGTTGGAGAAGGGTCGGAGCTCGTTGGTAGAGACTGAGCAAGGGTGGTGGCCGACACTTCTGTCGGCCGCGCGAAGGGGATGGTAGTGCGTTTCCGCGCCGTCTAGCATATAAGAGTCATGGAATGAGGCCGCGACGGTGAATGGAGGGTGGCCTGCTGCTGCTGATGGTGTGGGGCGCGACCGCGCTACGCGGAGTAGGTGATCCATCCAGCCAACCAGGGAGTCGAGTGGTCTACCCTATTGGAACACACCGTGTGCTAACACAAGGTGGGTTACACCGGCGGGTCGGGCCGTAACTAGGTCATGATCTAGGTCAGGCCGAGTTGGCCCGAACCTGGTCGGGTCTTCCTAGGCTGGGTCGGCCGGCCAGGTCGGACCAAACCCGACCAACATCGACCCCTTTCCATTCATTTGGCCATATCTTGAGGTACGTGCATCTATTTGACAAACCGTCTATGGTGTCAGAAACCATGGATCAAGAAGGTCCTTTTGGTATACTCCATCTGAGTTTTAGATAATGATTTGGTATGGTCGTCTTGGATTTACCATGAATTCAATCGGGATCTCGGGACTAAATGGCCAATAACATAGATAACGGGCGTCTAATTGATGCAATGTATGTTGCATTTAGACCACTTTTACATGGTGTTACATTGGGTTACTTCTTAATGTGACTTTGTGGTAGTTGGAGTATCTTCTTGTGGAATGAGAAGTGGACCCTCCCAAAATCAAGCGAGATTAGTGCGAGAACACTGTAGCTGGCTGTAACAAGAGAAAGGGATCCTATGTGGGTCTGCACTTTAGGATTATACATGGGTTTGTGTTTGAGAGTCTTACTTGGATCCACTCTACGAACCCATGTGGGACAACTCTAGGATCCTACGTGGGTCTGTTGTACTAGGATCTTATGTGGGTCTAATGATTTAGGATCCTACATGGGTCGGATGATTTAGGATGCTACGTGGGTCTACCTCTTAACCGAGTAAGATGATTCAGTAGTTACATAATAATCTTTACTACCATACCTTAGTTATACTTAGTGTGAGCTGAGTCTTTACCTTTGTTGTAATATTTTGTGTGGCGTACCTTTTTGGTACTTACCTTCGTGGTGATACCTTTGTTGTATTCTTTTGTGTGATGAAACTTTGGGGTACTTACCTTCAAGGTATTACCTTTGTGCTATTCTTTTGTTTGGTTTTACCTTTTTTATACATACCCTTGTGATGTTACCATCATAGTTTTCCTTCCTCTGTGTAATAGTATAGCTTTTTGCAAAAAGAGGCGAGCATTATGTTTCTTCATGAAAGAGATGGGTATACATTATAACATAGGAATAGGTTTTAGCATATAACTATGTAGAGTTGTCAGTTTTTTTCATGCTTTGTGGTTTATCATTTGTGAATTTTGTGAGACCTTTGAGGGTCTCAGGGTTCCTAATGAATATCGTTATACTCACCCCTACACGGGCTTCGCACACACCTTGTTGTGTTTGGTGCAGATGACAGTCATCGCTAACTAAGGACGAGGGTACAAAGACTTGAGATAGATCGGAGGTGCACCTTAGATGAGACGTATAGTAGACATGACCATTCTAGAGTTGTACCTACCCTTCACGTAGGATCCTTGGTGGCTGTTCATAGGAGTTGTTTAGTTTACTTATAATTTCCACTTTTTTTGTGCTTCCGAGTTGACCTTGTTTTCTGGCCCCTTTTACTTACTATACATACTCTTTTTACAATACAGTTTACTTGTGTTTGAATCGTGTTGTGTGCTTGGTTGACTGTGTTAATAGGATATAAAGGCATTTATTTTCTGGTTTTAGGGAATATGCCTATCAGTGGTAGTCTATAGCCCCAGGCCTATGGAAGGATGGCTTGGGGTAGTCACAGCACGAGCCCCGGGGGATGAGTCTTGACAAATTGGTATTAGAAGAGTCAGTTATATGGTAGAACATTGGAATTTGATCTTTTTAATGGAAACAGTGTTAAGTGTAGTGAGTGTGGTTATCAGTTTATAGAATCTGGTGTCGGTGCGGCGGTCGATTTATCTATACACAATGGCCATGACTTCTGATTTCTGACTCAATGAATTAAAACACTGATTATGTGTGTTTTTCAATAAGTTTTATTTGTGATCTATTTGAGTCGGCTCACCAGGTATAACTTATTGACTGTGGCACACCCGTTTCTTTTTAGGATTCCTCCATGTAGACATCTAGCTAGGGTTCCAGGTAGAGTGCGTAATGATAGCCCACTGACCGACGAGGCCTCAATGTGTGGCCATCATTCAGTCGGGGGCACCAGTGTAGGAACCAACATAACCATTACCAGTTGGGCCACTGATGCCACCAACACCAGGAGTAGAGGGTGCACACCACATAAGCGTGTTTCACGAGTTCTAGTGCCGGGACCCACCCAGGTTCTGGGGTGAGATGGACCCACAGGCAGCTGAGGATTTGCTGGAGGCCATGGTGAGAGTCTTCGGACTAGCAGGGACACCAGCTGATCTCATGGTGATCCTTGTCTCTTGCCTTTTAAAGGCAGAAGTAGGCAGATGGTGGATCATGATGATCCAGGTTCACGATGAGGTGAAACATCTCTAAGAGGACATTGAGAGCCGGTTTCAGACAGAGATTGTCCTAATTACCCAAAACTCAGTTTGCATACAAGAGATTCAACATCTACAGTAGGGCAACATGACAGTGGATCAGTACTCTGTGAGGTTCATAGACCTCTCAAGCTACTCCACTGATATGGTGTGGGACTCTTTTTTCAGGGCCCAAACATTCGATCAGGGGATCAGGCGGGAGATCAAGGCTTTGATTATTTCCCTCAGTATCTCGACGCAGGCCAGGGTATTAGAGCGAGCCCTATTAGTGGAGAGTTTTCATTCTGAATAGTCACTAGCATTGAGACCCACCACTGGGCGTCACATAGCAGAGTCTTCTGCAGATGGTAGGAGACATGTGTCATAGAGGTCTAAGATGACCATACCTACAAGAGGATGACCGCAGAATTCAGGGTCGGTCGTGCGGGGAACTCAAGACAGAGCCAGGAATGCGAGGATCATGTACTGTTACTCATGTGGTTGGCAGGGTCACATGGCTCGTGACAGCCTGAATCGTCGTACAGATGATCAACAGATGGTTGAAGGACCACCCAGTAGAGAAAATGGTTTGACAGAGGAGGTCCGCAGGGAGCAGGCAGACGTGGCAGTGGAGATGGCCATGTAGCTGGCGGTGGGAGATGATTTGAGGTGTTACCACCACCACAACCAGGTGGTCCACCCTGACCATATGGAGAAGGTGGAAAATGGAGAGCTCAGCTCCAGGTAGTTGATGCCTACGACCATGGTGCTCCGGAGATGATACAAGGTACAATCTATGTCTTTTCCACATTAGATTCAGTGCATATAGACACAGGTTCCAGTCATTGTTTTATTTCCAAAACCCTTGTTCGTAGCTTGGAGATTCTGGTGGAGCCGTTGGATCGTTCCTTACTACTAGAGACTACTATGAGAGAGGATTCTGTGATTACACACTTGTTCCAACAGTGTGAGATTACTCTAGGAGGTGAGATCTTTGGTTGGGATCTCCAGGTAGTGGCGTCGAGGCCTTACGACCACATCTTGGTTATGGACCGGTTATCTACATTCCATGCTCAGATTGACTGTATTAGGTGCAAAGTGCAGTGTGTCTGCACTGATGGGACTAGGTTTACCTTTTCTAGTGAGAAGGAATTTAATGACTCAAAATTTGCATGTATAATTTTTGAATGTTATATGTAATTATTATGAAACCAAGCGCAGAGACGGAACACCATTTCGAGGCCCGATGATCCCGAAATGGTGGTTAGAACTTTTTTTTTAAGTTTAGTGAGACGACACTTGTGCGCGGTTGTGGAAGTTTCCAAATGAATGCCCTGATTAAAAATCTGAGGGCACCATTCCATCTGGGGCGAAAACTTTACCTAAGAATGAGCCTAACCTCTACTAGCGTGGGTCGAGGGAAAAAGTTAATTTTCGGACGTTTTAAGTAAAATAAAATGAAATAAATTCGCAAGTTATTTTATTTATTTTATAGAAACATCCGCTGCAGCGTGGAAATGGGGCCATTGTTTCCTTAATAGATGGATAATTATAAGGACTCAAGAATGGAAAGTTGGAATCATTAATACCGCACCATATTTTTGAATGTAAAATATGTTTCCCTTTTTATTGGGATTATCGAACATTTGTCGTTAGCGAATGGTTGAGAGAATTGTTGGGGAAAAATCTCGGCGACGAAGGATGATGGATCGAAGCTGTGATTCACTGCACCAAAAAGGTTGTAGGATCACAATATTGATGGAAGCAACACCTATTCTTCGGTGATTGATCCTTTCTTGTGGTAGGGGTTTGTTATTTAGTTTTTCTTTTCCCCGCTTTTGACTTAAACGACGAATGCGGATCAACCACGAATACGTTGATTCGAAGATTCGTACGTTCTTGAAAGATGTATTTTATTTGGATGGTTATGGGGGAAATTAATCCATTTTGATTTTGTTGTTGATTTTCTACTACGTGTAATCATATTAATGGGAGTGGATCAACATCGTGACGAATGGAGGTGGAGGTTCGTTCCTCTTTTGTTTTATAGGTTTTCCTTCCCCCATTTTATTCTCGAGAGTTCTTCACATTATTCATGGGGTGATGAGCAATAGATTTATGTGCATCCATACAATGAAGCAACGATCCCAAATTAATAAATCAAAACCCCCATGACCTTGAGGAGGTGCGACGATGATAGTGGACGACGAATCGGACCGGATCGGGAAGGGCCGTTCTTTCAGTGTTCTTCACAGGGATGGATCATTGCTTGTTTTTTGAGCCGATAGGTGGTCCGGAAACAATGGAATCAGCATCGTGGTGTCGGGGCAACCAAAAAATTGGAGTTTCATGGCAATCGGATGACCAGATCGATGAGTGGAGCCTCACCAGAGGTGCGACGGAGGAGGTTCGTGTTTCTATAAATTTCCAGAATACACTATGTGTACTTCCGAAGAACATGCCATGTAGTACTGGTGGCGGAAACTAGGATTTTAGGGGCAGAGTGGAATCACACGGTGTGTGACCCTGGTCACACAGTGTGTTAGAATTTCCCCGAAGCTTGGCATGTATTTTGGGAAGTACACAGACATGGGATGGACTACATGGATTCAAGCGACACAGCCTGTACAACATGGCAGAGGCAGCTACATGGAACTCGGCATGTATCAAGGGGTACATGGACACAGGATGGAGTATAAGGCTATGTACTCCGTCACACGGTCTGGAAAGGCTAGTAATGCGGGCCACCCCGGGTACCGATTACACAGGATGGAGTACACGGGTTGATGACCGTGTACGGGCACATGGATAGTGTACACGGAGCCAACCCCAGTCACTCGAACACAGTGTGTACACCGTACTAAATTCCATGTACTCAGTTTTTCTACACAACCAGCCTTGTGGCATGGGCCGCTGTACGCGGCCAGTACCCGGGGTCAGACAACACGTCGTCTAACTTTTCTACACACCCTGTACTTTTTGAAAAATGGCATGGTCCTCTTGTTCACTGTATCTTGTACATCTTTTGTTAGGGTCAGTGCCACTTCTTCTCATTCCCCTGAAGGTTAGGCATCATTTCCTTTTATAGGAGTATGATCCCTTTAGCAGGAATTTCTGTGATACAGACAACCATCTATCCAAGAGGCCCGGATCGAGAACCTCTATCCATTATTGTCCCAAGGTAGAGTTTGGCATCTATGTGACCAACTCCACTAGGCATCAATCCTCTACCTATCAGGTGAATTCCGGATGAGTCGCGGTATCCTCCATGGCCCTGGCAGTGATCCTCATCTATATATCGTGAGCTTTCTCACTCAGGAGTGTGTCTCCCATAATGAGTTCACATAACTATCGGAATCTTACCACCCATGTAACGACCTGAGTCTGGAGCCCCTCCACTGATGCCCCGTACCCGGTTCGCCACATGGCCTCAAGTGCGTTTCCCCGAACGCCAGAGGATACCGACTAGCAGTGAGGGCCTTGGTGAGTCGTTGGGGAAACTATTCCCTCATTCGGTAAGGTATACAAGGTAAGAAAACAACAATAAACATCGGAAGCAGTAAAAAACATGCATAACAAAGAAACCAAATAGCGGAATCAATGTAGATATATAACAATGATGATGATAATACAGCTGGTACATGTATCTTCGTAAAGAAGCAAACACAACTACGTGCTGGAATAAAATTGAAACCAAGTGGAAAAGAAAAACAAAATAATCTCCTTATCATCGTGATCCATGGCTCGGTCCCATGATCCCCAGCTCCTGGTGAAATCATGATCCAGAAGTAGAAGGGCACTTTCCATTATCTATACTTGCAGAAACATAGTCTGCTTGGTCCCAAAAGCATGGCCCAAACAGGGTGTGAGATACAATCCCAGTAGGCAATCACCCAGAGATCTGTCCCTAACAGTCAATGAATACATGACAGTAATAAAACAAGAAGCAGTAAACAGAAAAGCACAAGCAGCTACAATCCATAGTTCTAGCAAGTAAAGCACACAAGTGAGTAGTCAACAACAAGTAGAAAATAGGTAACCCTCTGGGTAGCTCTCACAGTCTATCCCCTATGGTTCAACCTCTAAGTACTAGCAACCCTCTAGGAGGCACACACAGTCTCACCCCTCTGGTTCAGCTACGTAATTAAGCAGACGCTTTGGGGAAGCACTCACCTTCAATTCCCCCTATAGTATCGTATCGTGCTAAAGGCTCTCTGGGGAAGCACTCAACGTCAATTCTCTGAATGGCCTGCATTATGCTAATGGCTCTCTTGGGAGGCACTCAATGTCAATTCCCGCTATAGCTCATGTATCGTAATTAAAAGACACTCTGGAGAAGCCCTTCCGTCAATTCTCCCTTTGCTCTACCACTCTAGGTTCTCACAGTCATGAGTATAACTAAACACCCTCAGTGCGTGTATATCATCCATGTAAACCTCAAGAACTACTTGGATATCAACTAAGGCTCCACAACAATAATAAAACAACAGGTCCACTATCTTAGGACTAGGCATGGCAACTGGGAAAACGCCAAACAGGCAGAATAATCATGGAAAAGAAATCCGAGCACAAACAAAATACTCTAATCATAAGCAATAACCTCTATTAAAGAAATCAAGAAAATCAGGCAAGCAACAAGGGCAAAACAGGCAACACGCAATACCCCGTTCATGGGTATTGGTGGAATTTTCACATAATACTCATCGACTATCAACATAAAGGCACAAACCACCTACCTCGATCCGAGGAGATCGATATACGCGATCCTCGACGATAGATTCCACTTATAACAACGTAGATCTGAGAAAATGCACAAAACATTCATCCCACGATTACTTGGAAACCAGGAGGAATCATGAAACAAGGCTAAAGAAGAAGGAAGAACTCACTGCTGCGATTCCAACACAACTGACCGTGCTCGAATCAGAGAACGGACGGCGAGGTGGGAATCCGTTGAAGATCCGTCCATACGGTCGATCCCGAACGGTCGAAACCTGAAGAAGAAGACAGATATGGGGGTTAGACACGACCTCTGTCTATTTAATGAAAAAAGTACACAGTGTATACTTTTTAAGTACATGGTGTTTAATTCAAATTTTATGTACACCGAAATAATGGGCCTCCACCTCATCCTTACACACTGTGTGTGTGGCCCAGACATGGCCAACACACGGCATCAATCCGGGGAAAGAGTACACTGCGTGTACTTCTGAAATTTCCAGAAAACTCATTTTTCTCAAAAACAGCAGAAAAAAAACAGACCTGAATAGATATCCGGGTTCTTACATACTTCCCCCCTTAAATAAATTCGTCCCCAAATTTCCCTAACGAGGTGGAGAAGGAGAAACCCTGAACATCTCTAGCCACTGCGATCGAACATCGGCCTCCCTCTCCCAGGTCTCTTCCTGTACTCGTCCATGCTGCCATAGAACTCGTACCATAGGAACAAACCGCTAACGGAGAACCTTCGTACTACGATGGACAATCGAGATAAGATGTTCGTCGAACGACGCATCCACTTCAAGCTCGACTTCCTCGGGCGGAAAGATGTGAGACAGGTCTAAAAATTAGCGTCAGAGCTAAGAGATGTGAAAGACGTCGTGCATGGCCCAATATCTCTGAGGTAGCTGCAACTGATAGGCGACCGACCCCACTCTCTCCAAGATCTCAAACGGCCCGATGTACCGCGGTGAAAGCTTACCCTGTCTCCGAATCATTTTGTGTCCCAACTTCGGTGTGACACGTAGGAAGACTGTATCACCAACCTCGAACTCCAGAGGTTGTCTCCGTTGTTCAGCATAAGACTTCTGCCGAGATTGCGCTGTATCCATCCTCTTCCAAATCAGCTCTGTCTACTCTGAAGTCTCCTGAACAGGATGAGGTCTTAGCAAAGCTGCCTCTCCTGCCTCCAGCCAGCATAAGGGTGATCCGTATGCCCTACCGTACAAAGCCTTGTATGGCGCCATCTGAATGGTCGCCTAGAAACTGTTGTTGTAGGAGAAAACCACCAGAGGAATATGCTTCTACCAAAAACCGCCAAAGTAAAGGATGCAAGCTCGGAGCATATCCTCAAGCACCTGGATCGTGTGCTCGGACTGGACATCAGTCTACGGATGGTATGATATTCTCAAAAGTACCTACGTACCCAAGGCCTTCTGAAGTCCCTGCCAGAACCGAGAGGTAATGCGCGCATCTCTGTCGGAAACAATAGATCACGAAACTCCATGCAGAAGAATGATCTCTCTGATGTAATGTTGTCCCAGATCATTGACACTAAAGTTCTCCTTGATCAGAAAGAAGTGATCAAACTTCGTATGTCTGTCGACGATAACCCAAACATCATCGTTTCCCCAAGGTGACCTCATCAACCAGATCACGAAGTCCATCCCAACATTGTTCCACTTCCACTCCGGAATGGGTAACTGCTGTAAAAGGCCTGCTGGTCGTTGATGCTCTGCTTTCACCTGCTGACAAGTTGAACATCTCAAGGAAAAACCAGCAACATCCTTCTTCATACCTGGCCACCAGTATTGGTGATGAAGTTACCGATACATCTTGGTGACGCCAGGATGAACTGCCCAAACTGAGGAATGGAAATCCCACATCAGCTCCTCGCGTATGTCTGCTGGAACCCATACGCGTCCCTGGAAGCACAAGATCTCATCCTCTCCCTATATCCATCCAGGAACGGGGTCCCCTCCTGACACACTCTCCCACAGGACTAAGCCTTTAGAGTCTGATAGCTACCTCATTCATACCCGATCAATTAGCATGGAGGTAACTGCTACAGAAGATAGAAAAGTCCATCCCCGTCTGTCGTGCACCTCCAGATGCATCTTAGAGAATAGAGACCTCAGCTTCCAATCACTACTGGCCTCCTGAACTGCCTGAATTTGAGTTCTCCTGCTCAAAGAATAAGCCACGGCATTGCCCTTTCCCGACGTATAGGAAAGCTCGAAATCAAAAGACTAAAGATACTCGACCCACCTACACTGCCTCAGATTTAGATCACGCTAAGTGAAGATATACCTGAGACTCTTTTGGTCAGTGAAGACCACAAAGTGCTCTCCGAGAAGATAGTGTCTCCAACAGTTCAAGGCATGAACAATAGCTACCAACTCCAGATCGTGCATAGGGTAGTTCCTCTCATGTGGCCTCAAATGTCGAGACTCGTACGCAACGACTCCATCTCCCTGCATAAGCACAACTCCCAGCCCAATACCCGAAGCATCACAGTAAACAGTGTAGCTCTTTCTTGGCTCTGGTAAGACTAGTATCGGTGCTGACGTCAACTTTACTTTCATCTACTGAAAGGCTGACTCACAAGAATCTGACCATAAGAACTTCGCCCCCTTCATGGTCAGACCAATCAAAGGTGCTGCTAGATGCGAAAAGTCATGAATGAAGCGTCTGTAGTATCCAGCCAGCCATAGGAAGCCCCGTACCTCAAAAACGTTCTTTGCCTGCTCCTAGGAAACTATAGCTCTCACTTTCTCTGGGTCCACTAATACTCCTGCCTCTGATATGACATGACCCAAGAAGTGAATCTGATCCATACAGAAGTGGCACTTAGAGTGTTTATCATAAAGTCGATGCTCTCTCAGTGTACTTAAAACGCTCTCAAGATGTATGGCATGGTCGTGTCGAGTGTGATAGTACACCAAGATATCTTCCACGAAGACCACGACAACGTAGTCCACGTGAGGATGTAACACTTGGTTTAATCAGTGCAATGAAAACTGCAAGCGCGTTCGTGTGACCCAACGACACGACTGTATACTCGTATAGACCATACCATCTATTGAAGGCTTTCAGCAGTATATCTGAGGGTCTAACGCACAACTGATGATAACCGGACCTCAAGTCAATCTTTGAGAACACCCAGTATCCTCGAATTTGATCAGAAATGTCATCAATCCACGACAAAGGATATCGGTTCTTGACCATCAACTGGTTCAGCTTCTAATAATCCACACAAAGCTGAAGGGTACCATCTGCCTTCTTCGCAAACAGAACAGGCGAACCCCAAGGAGAAGTACTGGGTCAGATGAAACCCTTAGCCTATAGCTCCTCCAACTGCATCTTGAGCTCCTGCAACTCAGGTGTGGCCATCCTATATGGAGGAATAGACACCGGTGCCGCTCCTGTCACGAGCTCAATAGAAAAGTCCACCTCATGCTCTAGAGGCAAACCTAAAAAGTCCTCTGGAAAGAGATCCCTGAAGCGATCCACCACTGGAGAATATTCCAACTGTGGAGTCCCCTGGTCATCCAGATAAAGACTAGCAATCTGGGCTGTCACCCTTCCTAGACCAAGATGCTTGAGTCCTGCCCGACATTCCTGAATGTCCTATTCTCCTCTATGAAGGAAAGATTCACCTTCTGGTGAGATGAAACTGACTCTACGGGGATAGCAGTCATCGACATCCCAGAAGGGAATCAACCAGTCCATGCTAAGGATGACATCATAGCATTTCATCTCTAGGACATAGAGATCCCATAAGAAGTGATACCCTGCAACCTCGAGACGACACTCTCTACACTGACGTACACTAGATGTCCTCATTCCCAAAGGTGTGTCTAGTGTCAACGAGTCGACAGAAGAAAAGATGAAGAGTCCAAGGCTCTATACAAAGGCATCGGAGATAAAAATATGTGTATCACCAGTATCGAAAAGATCTGAAGATAAAATTGAGGCTACTAAAATCGTACCTTGAACAGTAGAAGGACCAGAATCCTGCTCATGATAAGTTTTCTCCACGAAGATGGATTGGCCCGTGCCGTGGCCCTGCGCCCCTGGCTGACCACTCTGAGCTGAACTACCCTGCTGGTGCTGAGGAACTGGTGGCTGACCACCACGGCCTTGACCTGCACCTTGGACCGGACGGCTGGAAGAACTCCAGTTCCCTAACTGGTGAGAGACTACTGGGGCTGATCCTGAATGAGGAGTCATAGAAGAACCCCGGTAAACTGCTACTAGTGAGAAAGACTAGCAGAAACACTGAAGGTGACCCATCTTGCTACACGATCGACACTCTACGGGGACTCTCTGGCACCATGGCCTCGTGTGCCCTGTCCGGCCACACTGGTAGCATGTCACCTGGCTGCCTGATGATGCGTCTTGCTTCCTTGCATCACCACGCATAGTATCCCTACGGTGCTTCTTGCTGTCATCTGAATGGAAGATAGCTCTGGAAAAAGAACCGCCATGACTCATAGCTCTAGAGTCTCTCAGATTGTGCTCCGCAATCAGTGCCTAGTTGACGATGGAAGTAATGGAAGTCAGCTGGAATATGTTCACCTGTGAGAAGATCTCCCACCTGAGTACATCCTCAAACTTCCTTTCCAATAACACCCCACTCCCATCTTGGAGGGGTGTAAAATGTTGCATCTCAGTGAAACGAGAGGAATACTCCATGATAGATAGAGTACCCTACTCTAAGCTCATGAACTCCTGGGCTCGATCGGCCCTGAGGGTCTCCGTGTAGAAGTAGTCGTAGAACATGGGCTGAATCTCCTCTCATGCCATAGCATGCTGCTGACCCGCCTGTGAGATCACGTCCCACCACCTCTTGGTGGAGTCTGGGAGCATGTAGGTGGCGAGCTTGACCTGCCTCTCTGGAGGCGTCTCCAGATGCTCAATGATAGTCAGCCAGGCTTCTAGCCATGACTCTGCAACCAAAGGTCCTCCCTCCCCCGAGAACGTGGGAGGATGCAGCTGCTGAAAGACCCGCATCAAGTCTGCCAAAGACGAGGAAGGAGGCGGTGCTCCCTGGAAGGCCTACATCATCCTCATGAAACCTTTTCTGAACTGCGCATTAGCACCCGCAACTGGTACAACAGCCGGTGCCAAGGCTGGCTCGGCTGGGGGATCGACATGAAGTTCTTGATCAGCCCTGTATGGCGTCTGATCAGTGCCTGACGACCAACGTACGACCAGAGGAAGTCTCGGAGGAATAGCATTAAAAGATCAAAAGCACACCATAGATCAGGAAAATAGGGACAGATAACACAAGAGCACAATGGGAATAGGGGAGAAAGACACACAAGATTGGAAAACATGACTACGCGGCGGGTATAAAACTACACGACGTGTCTACTTAAGCCACTGACATGGGCATATAATCCTGCCCTACAAGTCGTGTACACCTCAAACTACACGATATGTTAACAACCACACACGGAGTGTACAAGAAAACTATTCCCTTGCCTGAGTTTCCTTACACGGCTAACCCACACAGTCCGACTCAACCCGAGACTACACGGAATGTTTGAAACATACACGACGTGCACTAGACAAGGCTTCGGCGGTCCGTGTTGTTGAGTTCACGGTCGTCTACACGGCTGGACCTTACACGGTATGCTCCGAACAAGCACAGCGTTCCTAGGCGAAGGCGACACTGTCCCGTGTTGTTTGTGACACGACGAGGTACCTGGGCAAGACTACACAGCATGTTCCAAACAAACACGGCGTGTGGAAAGAAGGTAACATCGGCCCGTGTTGTTCGTGACACGGCCGGGTACCTGGATAGGACTACACGGTGTGTTCCATATGGACACGGCATGTTCTACTCGAGCTTCCCTAGCCCGTGTTCTTAGTGACACGGCCGGGTACACGGCTCTGAACTCACACGGCGTGTACCAATGGTACACGGAGTGTTCCCGAAGTTACTCCCATGACACTGTGTTCTGCTCACAGGGTCAGTGACACGGCTTGAAAACTACATGGGGTGTATCCAAAAAGTACACACCGTGTATTCTGGGTTTTTCTGGGCAGTATCTTAGAAACTGCGCAGAATTCCAGAAATACTAAAACAAGGGAAAAGGTGCCAAATTGTGATCCGCGAGGGCCCATAACACCTCCAGAACCAAAAATCGGCATTCACTTTAGGCAAAGAAAAAAAACAGTTTTCTAACACAATAGCAGAGAATCTATCAAGAATCTATCATAACAGCATGCATAATCTACACAGTGCCTATCACAACAGCATGCAATCGCTAATGCACTCTAGATGGCATGGAAAGAATGAATGAAAGGTGATTTCTACAAGGGCCTATATGATGCATGAGATGGTATACCCTCATCACATCGGGTTGCGACAAAAATAGAACCAAAATATCAAAACAATAACCGCACAAGTCATGTGAATCACTCTAGGTGAAAACAACTCAACCATAAATCTCAAAACTAGAAAACTTCCATTCACAAGGTTGTATGGCCTTTCCCTGTACACGGGTTAGCTACTCCTGAGAACAAATTAATACCAAGTATCGAATCCATCCTATCCCTGGATAAATTCTCCAAACTATAAAGCAAGAGAAAATAACTCCTCTGATACCACTTTGTAACGACCCGAGTCCGGAGCCCCTCCACTGGTTCCCCGTATCCGGTTCACCACATGACCTCATGTGTGTTTCCCCGAACGCCAGAGGCTGCCGACTAGCATCGAGGGCCTTGGTGAGTCGGTGGGGAAACTATGCCCTCATTCGGTAAGGTATACAAGGTAAGAAAACACCAATAAATAGTGGAAGCAGTAAACAACATGGATAACAAACGAAACCAAACAGTGGAAGAAATGTAGATATATAACTATGATGATAATAATGCAGCGGGTACAAGTATCTACGGAAAGAAGCAAACACAACAACATGCTCAAATACAACTGAAACCAAGTGCAAAAGAAAAACAAAATAATATCCTCAGCATCACGAGCCACAGCTCAGTCCCATGCTCCCTAGATCTGGGTGCAATCAAGATCCTGAAGTAGAAGGGCGCTTGCCCTTATCTATACCTGCAGCAACATAGTCTTCTTGGGCCCAATAGAATGGCCCAAACAGGGTGTGAGATACAATCCCAATAGATAATCACAAAAATATTTGTGCCTAACAGTCAATGAATACATGGAAGTAATAAAATAAGAAGCAGTAAACAGAAAATCCCATGCAGCTACAATCCACAGTTTTAGAAAGTAAAGCACACAAGTGAGCAGACAACAACAAGAAGAAAACAGGTAACCCACTGGGTATCTCTCACAGTCTAACCCCTATGGTTCAACCTCTAAGTACTAGCAACCCTCTGAGAGGCACACAGAGTCTCACCCCTCTGGTTTAGCTACGTAATTAAGTAGACTCTCTGGGGAAGCACTCACCAAAAATTCCCCCTATAGTCTCGTATCGTGCAAAAGGTTCTCTGGGGAAGCACTCAACGTCAATTCCCCCTATGTCCCGCGTCATTCTAATGGCTCTCTAGGGAGGCACGCAACATCAATTCCACCTATAGCCCGCGTATCATAATTAAAAGACACTCTGGAGAAGCCCTTCCGTCAATTCTCCATTTGGTTTACTACTCTTGGTTCTCACAGTACTGAGTATAACTAACAATTCTCATCACGTGTATATCGTCCATGAAAACCTCAAGAACTACTTGGGTATCAACTAAGGCTCCACAGAAATAATAAAACAACAGTTCCATTATCCTACGACTAGGCATGGAAAATGGAAAAATGCCAAACATACCGAATAAGCATGGAAAAGCAATCTGAGCATAAAAAAACTCTAATCCTAAGTAATAACCACTACTAAAGCAATTAAGCAAAATAGGAAAGCAACAAGGGAAAAACAGGCAACACGCAATACCCCGTTCACGGGTATTGCAGGAATTTGCACATAATACTCATCGACTGTAAAAAAGAAAGGAAAAAACCACCTACCTCGATCTGAGGAGATCGATATACGCAAACCTCGATGACAGATTCCTCATAGAACAACGTAGATCTGAGAAAATTCACAAAAAGTTCATCCCATGATAAATTGGAAACTAGGGGGAATCAAGAAACAAGGCTGAATGAAAAGGAAGAACTCACCGCTGCGATTCCAATGCAACTGACCGTGCTCGAATCAGAGAACGGATGGTGAGGCGGGAATCCGTCGAAGATCCGGTCGTACGGTCGCTCCCGGACGGTCGAAACCTAAAGAAGAAGATGGATATGGGGGTTAGACGCGACCCTGGTCCGTTTAATGAAAAAAAAGTACATGGCGTGTAATTTTGGAGTACATGGCGTTTACATCAAATTTTCCATACTCCGGAATAACTGGCCTCTACCTCAGCCTTACACACCATGTGTGTGGCCCAGACACGGACAACACACGGCTTCGAGCCGGGGAAAGAGTACATGGAGTGTAATAAGAAAGTAAACAGCGTGTACTTCTAAAATTTCCAGAAAACACATTTTCTCAAAAAAAACTAGAAAAAAAACACACCTGAGAAGGGATACGGGTTCTTACAACCCAGGAGTGTGTCTCCCATTATGAGTGTAACTACCTCTCGTGACGGTTCCTGATGAACAGTACTTCTTGGACGGACGTCATCTGAGCTATAAGACACGTGGAGTGTGTTCTCTTAGAATGACTGCTTCGTGGAATCTTTGAACTGAATCTCGGGCGAGGGTATGTGGTTGTGTGACTTCTATATAGACTACGGGTCTGGGTTTAGAGTATATCTGGTTAGTATTTCACTTTCTATATGTTCTGTAGACATATATTGTGCATAGCTCACTGTACCTTTACTTTTTGTATTGCTTATGGGTTTTTGGGGTCCTCTACTGAGTATTGTTATACTCACCCCTACACGGGCTTGCCTGCACATGATGTGTCTTTTGTAGACAAGAAGCCTTTTGACAGAGTCCAGGACAGATCAGGATAGGACCACACTTTCTGAGTTCCCTACAAGCCGAGGTGTTCCTGTGGCTACGAGAAACATTCCTAGTACCTTTTTGTGTTTACAGGTTGGACCATGTAGTTTTCAGAATATTGTTTTGTGGGCTTGTATTCTGGCCCAGTTTACTTTCAGTACTTTTCTTTCTTTCATACTCTGTTGGTTGGGTTTAGTTGTATGCATGCATTTTTTCCTTAGTGTTTTCTTTTACATTTCATCATTTGGGGGCTTAGAGATGTGTGTGTGTGTACAAGTACATAGAAAATGCCTCCCATGTTTGTAATATGCCTACTCGGTGCTAGTCACAAGCCCCTAGCCTATTGGAGGCGGGCTTGGGGAGTCGTGGAGTGGGCCCCACAGGGATGGGTCATGACACAATGGTATCAGAGGTGGTCGGTTCTACCATAGGACCATGGGTTTTCCAGATTTGGTATTTTTCAAGGATGTGAAGTTTTTCAATTTCGGATTTCAGGCTTGAGACTCCGGTGTTTGTGTGGCGGCTGACATATCCATACACCAAGACTCTGATAACCTGCTTTTTGACTTAGTACAAGAAAACACTAGTTGTGGGGATGTAAAATAATAATGCATGCACCATATAGGAAGGGGTTGTGTTTTCCATTTCCTTTGTGTCCGCTATCCAGATATACTCATTTACCATGTCACATCATGTTTCATTTCAGGATTCCTCCGCGACGCATACCCACTAGGATTCTGCAGCATGATCAGGAGTATGACCCCATCAATGATGAAGCTTCGATACCGGGACCAGTTCCCCAGGCGTTACCACCAAGTGGTGCAGCTGCTATGGCACCAATAGTGGAGTGGCTAGTGGTACCTATAGTACCGATCAACAAGGAGAGAATGATTAGCGCTCTCCATGACTTCCAGAGAGAGATACCCCTCAGGTTCCGGGGAGAGCCTGACCCTTAGGAGGTTGAGAACTGGATTGAGGCAGTGACTATAGTTTTCTATCTAGTGAGGACACTAGTAGACCAGATGGTGATCCTTGAAGCAAGCCTTCTTCAGGGTTCGGCGGGACGATGGTGGAGTCTGACCATACAGACCCACGGCGATGAGCCTCTTTCATGGATGAATTTTGAGCGACTCTTTAAGGAGGAGTTATCTTCGGTTATGCTGAGAGCGGTATGCTTCTAGGTGTTTCTTCAACTCTAGTAGTGTAGTATGACAGTATCTTACTATTCATCAAGGTTCACCATCATCACTCGGTACTCGATGGATATGGTCAGGGATTAGTACTTTAGAGTTCGGACCTTCAAGAGAGGTCTACGGCGAGACATTCAAGCTAGTGTCGTGCCTCTATGTATATCGACTTATGATGGGGTGATCGATCAGGCCTTAGTGATCTAGAGATTCTTGGTGGAGTAGAGACAGATGACGATAGTCAGCAGTAGGTAGACAAGTGTGGAGACATCGGCAGCAGGTATCCGGCATCAGACATAGGGATCTGGGCATGAGAGGCATCAAAGGAGGACCCAGGATAGAGGATCAATAGTCCATGGCTCTTAGGATAGATCCAGTCAGCCTAGAGAGAACCGATGATACGCGTGCGACGGTAGGGGACATCTCGCTAGAGATTTCCTGACCCATCGAGCTGCTGATAGAGAAGCGGTGGATGGACCATAGAGGCAGAGGCAGAGAGTGGATCAGATAGACCCGCCAGGAGGCGGACGTGGCAGAGAAGCAGGGAGAGCTGCGGGTGGTGGCAGACGTTTTGACTTACTTCCACCCCATCCCTAGGAGACCCTCACCAGGATAAAGGAGTTGGAGGATGGGGATGGGGAAAACTGCATGTGGTCGACGCATATGACCCAGGGGCTCCAGAGATGATTCGAGGTACATTATGTGTCTTTTCTACCTTAGTTTCTGTACTTATTGAATCAGATGCGATTCATCGCTTCATATCCACATGTCTTGTACGAATCATCGAGATTATGGTAGAACTGTTGACTCGATCCTTACGCTTGGAGACACCTGTGGGAGGAGACTCGATGATCACTCACCTTTTTAGACAGTGTGATCATACCCTTGGAGGCGAGAGTTTCGGTTGGAACCTCATGGTGGTACCATCGAGGCCTTACAACATCATTCTCGGTATGGATTGGTTATCTTTGGTCCATTACCAGATTGACTATTTTAGGCGAAGAGTGCGGTGTGTCCAGCGTGATGGAACGAGGTATTCCTCTGTTGGGGAAAGGGAAACCTAGGCAGCGCAGAATGAGATTATTCATAGGAGGGTTCAGCTAGTCACCCATGATTTGGCTATCCTTTTCCTTGGATCAGTTGATGTTATGATCTCCTAGTTCCCAGCTATAGTGGCGGAGTAGGAGGATGTCTTTCCCAAATATGTTCCAGGATTACCTCCCCAGTGGGAAATTTACATCTACATCGACTTACACCACGGGACGACACTGATTTCCTCATCACCATATCATTTGGCTCCCGCAGAGCTTCACGAGATGAGGGTGTAGTTGGAGGATTTAGAAAGAAAGGGTTTCATGAGACCCAACGTTTCACCCTGGGCATCCTCAGTCTTGTTTTCCAAGAAGGCATACGGGAGTCTGAGGTTGTGCATGGATTACTGGCGCCTAAACCAGGTGACAGTGAAGAACAAGTATCAACTGGCAAGGATCGATGACCTCTTCGATCATCTAAAAGGGGAACAGTGGTTCTCAAAGGTTGGCCTTTGATCAGGCTTTCACCAGTTACGAGTACGGGACAAGGATATACCGAAGATGGCTTTCAGATACCGCTATGGTCACTAGTAGTACTTGGTGATTCCTTTCGGCGTGATGAACGCCCCTACAGTGTTCATGGGACGGATGAACTAGATTTTATAGTGGTACTTGGACCAATTCGTAGTGGTCTTCATCGACGACATCCTTGTGTACTCGGCGTCATAAGAGGAGAATATGATACACCTTTGGATGGATCTAGACATACTTCGGGAGCACCCGATTTATGAGAAGCTCTCAAAGTGCTAGTTCTGGATTTAAGAGGCCCACTTTCTAGGACATGTCATCTCACTAGATGGAGTAGCTATAGACCCAGCCAAGGTGGAGGCTGTGTTATCTTGGGATCCACCTCGGAGCGTGACAGAGGTGCGGAGCTTCCTTGGATTTTTAGGATATTACTGGAGGTTCATTCCTCACTTTTCATGAATATCAGCACCAATGACAGCCTTGACCAAGAATGGGTAACGCTTTGTATGGAAAGATGAGTGCCAGCGAGCTTTTGAGTAGTTGATACAGAGTTTTACAAGCACCCTAGTCTTGATATTTCTGGAGGACGGTGTCGAGTACATAGTTTTTTGCGACGCATCAGGGACCGGGCTCGGTTGTGTCCTATGGCAGAGGTAGGAAATGATTGCTTATGGTTTGCACCAGCTTAGGAAACATGAGAAGAACTATGTGACCCATGTTTTTGAACTGGGTGCGATAGTCTTCGCACTGAATATGTGGTGACACTACCTTATGGGTGACCAGTTTATCGTCTACTATGACCACAAGATAGTTGTCAAACGGACAGGACCATTCAGGTACTGGAGGAAATGTTGCAAGCCTCTGTCGTGGACTTTGGTCATAGTTGGTAGGACCACATATGACTGGTGGAGTTTGAATACAACAATAGATACCACGCCACCATTGGTATGGCACCGTTTGAGGCCTTTTATGGGAGACCATGCCAGTCACAACTTTTCTGGACCAACCCTAGAGAGTCAGTACTCAGGGGTCCAGATTTGGTACGATCTACCACCAAGATGTTTCAGGTCATCTGAGAGGGGATGAAGACTGCACAGAGTCGGCATAAGTCTCATACTGATAGACGACGGAGACCTCTGGAGTTCGAAGAGAGATACCACATCTTTCTTCGGGTCTACCCTCGACGAGGGTTATAGATATTTGTCTGAGGTGGCAAGCTATCTCCGAGGTTCATCGAACCTTTCCAGATATTGTGCAGAGTTGGCGAGGTGGGATACCACCTAGTTCTACCACCACAGTTGCGTTGAGTACATGATGTCTTTCACATGTCACAACTGAGGAGGTACATGCATGACCCATTACACATCATCGACTAGGGAGAGCTGGACATCGAGAATGGAGTGACCTTTTCTGAGTACCCGGTGGAGATCGAGGATCGTCGAGAGAGTATCCTTCATGGGTGATCGATTCCCTCGGTGAGCGTCTGGTGGAAGCATGAGAATCATCAGGAGAGATCATCGGAGCGGGAGGCCCAGATCCGTGCCCAGTACCCAGATCTTGTTGAGTAGCCTTTGTTTTTGCTTTTCGGGGACGTAAAGCCCCATGGTGGGGAGAATGTAATGATTCGAATTTTCTAAGAATTATTTTTTGAATATTATATGGAATTATTATGAGACCAGGAATAGAGACGTCACATCATTCTGAGGCCCGGTGATCCAATAATGGTGGTTCGAAGGATTTTTAAGTTAAGTGAGTCGGCACTTTTGCGCAGCTGTGGCAGTTTCCAAATGGATGCCCGGATTAAAAATATAAGTGAACCGTTGTGTCTGGGGCGAAAAAATTACCTAAGAAAAATCCTAACCTTGACCGGCATGGTTCATGGGAAAAAGTTAATTTTTAGACGTTTTAAGTAAAATGAAATAAAATAAATTCGCATGTTATTCTATTTCTTTTATGGAAACATCCGATGCAGCGCAACAATGGGATACCAGTTTCCTTAATAGATGGAATGTCATAATGACTCAAGAATGGAAAGTTGGACTCATTAATACCGAATCCTATTTTTTAATTTCAAACACGTTTCCCTTTTTATTGGGATAATCAAACGTCGATCATTGGAGAAAGGTTGAGAGAAACACTGGAGAAAACTCTCGGTGACAAATGACGACGGATCAAAGCTACAAATCATTGGGCCAACAAGGTTTGAGGATCTCGATGACGACGGAAGCATGATCTCTTCATCGGAAATCAATCCTTTCTTGAGTTAGGGGTTTGTTATTTAATTTTTTCTTGTCCTCAATTTTGACTTAAACGATGAACACAGATCAACCATGAACAATTTGATCTGCAAGTTCATACGTTCTTGTGGGACGGATTTTTTTTGGAATGGTTATGGGGGAAATTAATCCTTGTTGATTTTTTTGTTGATTTTCTACTCTGTTTAAGCCTATTAACATGAGAGGATCAACACCATGACGATCAATGGTGGAGGTTCATTCCACTTTTTGTTTGATTGGTTTTGTTTCCCCAATTTTCTTCTTGTGTGTTCTTCACGTTCTTCATGGGGTGACGAAAAACATATCATTGCACTTCCTTACTGTGACACAATGATCCCAAATTGAAACATTGACACCCTAATAACCTTGAGGAGGTGTGACGATGATAGAGGATGACGAATCGGACTGGACCGGGAAGGGCCGTTCTTTGAGAATTCTTCACACTGACGGATCATTGCATGTTTTTGAATCCAATCGGAGGTCCGAAAAAAACGGAATCAGATATGTGGTGTTAGGGTGACAAATCCTGAGATTTTTGTGGTGGTCAGATGGACGAATCGATGAGAGGAGCATCACCGGAGGCATGATAGTGTAGGTCTGTATTTCTGTAAATTTCCATAATGCACGACGTGTACATCTGAAGAACATGCCGTGTAGTACTGGCAGCGGCGACTAGGGTTTCAGGGTTCATAGTGGAAATACACATCGTGTGGCACTAGTCACACGGTGTGATAGATTTTCCCTAATGCTCGGCATGTATTTTTGGAGGTACAAAGACATGAGATGGACTACACGGATTCAGGCGACACGGCATGTACAGCCTGGCAGAGGCAGCTACGCGGAACTGAACGTGTATCCAGAGGGTACACGGGCACGAGAAAGAGTACACGACCATTTACTCCATCACATTTCCCGACAAGGCCAGTATCACGGGCCACCCCATGTACCGATTACATGGGTTGGACTACACTAGTTGATGACCATGTATAGGTACATGGCTAGCGTACACGGAGCGACCCCAGTCACATGGACATGGAGTGTACACTATACTACATGTCATGTACTCATTTTTTCTACACGACTAGAATTACGACATGGGCCGTTGTACACAGGAAGTACTCAGGGTCAGACAACACAGCGTGTAACCTTTCTACACGCCGTGTACTTTTTGGATAATGGCATGGTTCTCTTGTACACCGTATCTTGGACATCATTTGTTTGGGATAATGCCTTTTACTTTCAATCCCATAAAGGTTTGGAATCATTTCATTCTACCGTAGTATGATCCATTTAGCAGGAATTTCTGTGATAGAGTCAGGAATCCATCAGAGAGGCCCGGATCGAAATCGTCTATCCATTTTTGACCCTAGCTAGAGTTCGGAATCAATGTGACCAAATCCACTGGGCTTCGTTCCTCTACCTAGCAGGTGAATTTTAGACGAGTCTTGGTATCCTATATGTCCCGGATAGTGATCATCATCTGTGTATCATGATATTTTCTACTCAAGGGTGTGTCTCCCATAATGATTGCATTTATATATCGGAATCATCCCACTCAGGAGTGTGTCACCCATAATGAGTGTAACTACCTCTCGTGATGGTTCCTGATTAATAGCACTTCTCGGACGGATTTCATTAGAGCTATATGACTCGTGGATTGTGTTCTCTCAGAATGAGTGCTATGTGGAATATTCAAACTGAATCTCGGGCAGGGGTATGCAGTTGTGTGATTTTTCTCTAGACTACGGGTCTGTTTTTTGAGTATATCTAGTTTGTATTTCTCTTACTATATGTTCTGTAGACACATACCGTGCATAGGTGAATGTAACTTTAATTTTTGTATTTCTTGTAGTTTTTCGAGGTCCTCTATTGAGTATTGTTATACTCATCCCTACACATGGCTTGACCGCACGTGTCATTTCTTGTGGAGATAAGGAACCTTTTGATAGAGTCTAGGGTGAATCAGGACTGGACTGAGGATTCTAAGATCCCTATAGGCTGAGGCATTTCTATAGCTATGAGCAGTAGTCTCAGTACCTTTTTCGGTTTATAGTTGGACCTTTTAGTTTTTAAACTTCTGTTTAGTGGGATTGTATTCTAGCCCAGTTTACATTCAGTACTTTTCTTTCCATCGTACTCTGTTGTTTGGGTTTAGATGTATGCATGCATTTTTTTCCGTAGTGTTTTCTTTTACATTTCATCATTTTTGGGCTCGGAGAAGTATGTGTGAGTATAGGTTCTTAGGCAATGCCACCCATGTTAGTAATATTCCTACTCAGTTCTAGTCACTAGCCCCTGGTATATTGGTGGCGGGCATGGGGAGTCGCGGTGCAGGCCCCACTGGGATGGGTCGTGACAAGGGAGCCTTTGCAGCACATGATAGACATTCTCACAGAAGAGTGCAACTGATCACTAATCAATTGTCTTACCTTACCCTTGGATTGGTTGATGTGGAGAGTCTTAGATATCTTGTAGTGGTGGGCCAGTATGCGGATGACTTCCCTTATGATGTCCTAGGTCTACCTCCTCGTAAAGAGGTGTACTTTTACATTTACTTGTACCCCAGTACGACACCAATATCTAAACCCGCATATTGGATGGAATACACAAAGCTTCATGAGTTGTGGGTACAACTAGAGGACTTGCAGGAGAAGGGATTCATTTGGCCCAGTGTTTCTCTTTTAGCATCCCTGATTTTGTTCAACAAGAAGGCTGATGGGAGATTGAGACATTGTGCAGAAGACAACATCCAGATGTTGGTATGACCATTAAGAGTTTTTGGTCATGCCATTCGATGTAACCAGTGCCACAACACTGCTCTTAGGACTCATAAATATAATCTTCCAGCCATACCATGATCACTTTGTAGTAGTCTTCATGGACGACTTTCTAATTTACATGGATACTGAGGAGGAGCTTTCCTATCATTTTTAGATCATTCCTGACAAACTCATAGAGCACCATCTTTATGGAATGCTCTTGAAGTGCCTGTTATGAATCCAAGAGGTTCATTTTCTGGGACGTGTCATCTTCGAGGCAGGAGTTGTAGTGGATCCAGTGAAGATTGAGGCACTACTTTCGTGGCAGCCACCCAAAAGCATGACAGAGGTACAGAGGTTTTTGGGTTTGGCCGAATACTACTAGAGGTTTCTGCAAGATTTCACCAGAGATTCATCACCTTTATCAACATTGATGATGAAGGGGAAACCCTTAGTGTGTTCAGAGAGATGCCATCAGTGTTTTTAGGAGCTGAGGCTAAGAGTGACTAGTACACCCATCATGAGGATTCTAGATAAGGAATTGGGAATGTAGTATATTTCGACGCATTAGGGACCAGGCTCAGATGTGTCCTGATGTAGGAGCGAGCAGTTATCGCGTATTGTTCTCGACAACTGAGACAACACGAGCTGAACTATTCTACCCGTGACCTAGAGTTAGCAGCAGTGGTCTTCTCATTAATTATGTGGTGAAATTACTTGATGGGTGAACATTTTATGGTCTACGCTGATCCCAAGAGTATCAGGTATATCTTCTCTTAGAAGTACCTGATCTGAGACATCAGCGTTTACTTAGGTTCATCCAAGACTATGACTTAGAGATAGTTTACACTCTTGGGAAGGGGAACGGTGTAGCATATGCAATCAGAATGAGATCTGGTATGCAACTGCTAGATGAGGTTTTATAGTAGCTGGCTGCTTTGCAGATATCCTTTGTGGATCGAGATGGAGCAGCATTTCATCTATCTCTTACAGTAACTCCTACACTTCATCAGAGAGTCAGGGACGTGCAATGTGGGGACACTAACTACGAGACATGAAGCTCTCAGATATCCACAGGACAAGAACCTTGATAGATTTTCTTGAAGGTAGAGAGCAAATCATCATTTTTAGAGGGCATACCATGGTACTAGTGTTGCTTCGAGAGGATGTGTTGAAGGTGTTCTACACATCCCCTCTTGCGGTACATCCAGGAGTGGTGATGATGTACTAGGATCTCCGACGACATCACTAGTGGCCCGAAATGAAGAAATCAAGAGATGATTTTGTCTCTCGATGCCTCACTTGTCAGCAAGTGAAGGCAGAGCATCGTGTACCAGTAGGCATTGTTCAGCCTTTAGAGGTCCTAGAGTGGAAGTGGTATGGGATATCTATGGACTTCCTGACAGGACATAACGTACATCTAGGGGTCATGATTCTATTTTGGTGATCATTGGATGACTCACCAATTTAGTCCACTTTCAACAGATATGAGAGAAGGGATCAGTAGAGAGCATGGGAAGCCTCTTTTTGAAGGAGATTGTGCGACTAAAAGCAGTACCCTTGACCATTGTCTCTGATTGTGATACACATTTTAATTCTTGGCTATGGAAGTGGTTTAAATAGGCTTTCGGGACACAAAATTGTTTGAGCACCTCCTTCCATCATCAGACGGATGGTGAGACTTATCATACCATTTAGACTCTCAAGGACATGTTGGGTGCTTATGTCCTTGACATCGAATGCAGTTGGGAGAATCACATTCCCTTGGAGTATTTTTCTTACAACAATATATATAACCCCACCATTGGGATGACACCTTTTGAGGCATTGTATAGCCGACCATGCAGATCCCCTTTGTGTTGGACTGACCCTGGGGAGTCTGCACTCATGGGAGAAAATATGGTACGTGCTACCAGGGAGAAGGTGCAGATCATCCAGGAATAGATGAAGACTGCATAGAGCAGGAAGAAGTCTTATACCGATAGGAGATGAAGACCTTTGGAGTTCAAGGATGGAGACCATGTCTTTCTACCGATCTCACCCTGTTGAAGATTGTAGAGATTTTTCTAGGGCATAAAGATATCTCTGAGGTTCATCAAACCTTTTCAGGTGCACAATAGAGTTGATTAGGTGGATTACCGCTTATCTCTTCATCCTCAGTTGCACCGGGTGCACGACTTCTTACACACATCCCAGATGAGAAGATATGTGCACGAACCTTCACAAATCATTGACTGGGGTGAGCTGGACATTGACGATTGGTCGACATTTATAGAGGTTCTATTAGAGATTGAGGATCGATAGGAGTGGATCCTTTATGGGGGGTCGATAACATTACTGAGTGTACGTTGGCCACACAGGACCCTCTAGGAGAGTACATGGTAGAAGGAGGCTCAGAGTCATGATTAGTACCCCCACTTGTTTTCGTATATTTTATGATGTTGCTTTCAGGTACACAAATCCCTGAGGTGGGGGGAATGTAAAGACCCTGAATTTCCATGTATTTTTTAATTATATAGAGATTTTATGAGTCTGTGAAAATTAAAGGCGTGTGATTACAAGGCCTGGTGTGCTCGATGTGAATTTTGGGACATTTTTAGTTCCGTTTAGTAAATGTCTGAGTGGGTTTTTGTAACTTTGTAACCAGTGATTGGAATTGAAATTCGGGGGCACCGTTGAACTTGCAATGCCGGTATTCGCTTAATGAGACTTTATCCTCGACATCATTAGGACGAGGGTGAAAGTTAGTTTTCATGCATCTCATGTAAATAAAAATAAAATAAAGACCAGACTATTATTTTATTTTTTAAACTATTTTATATGTGTTTTGGAGGTGGGGACCCCCCAAATAGAAATCCCCCAAATTTAATTTTCGTGGTGGGGACCACCCGAACCCCTATTTAATGTAGGGAAGCCTCTTGGAATCATCCCATTTAATTGTGCCAACGTAATGATTTTAATTACACTAATATAATCATATTTAATTTCGATAATTAATTTGTTATATTAGCTATTATTTTTATTGGGTTGGGGAAAATTGTTAGCAATGGGTTGGAAAAGCATTGGAGATCTTTGGAGAAACATTTTGGGAGTTAACTGATTCGTTATCCTTTATATGCTTGGTTACGTAAGCCATGTTTATTATCTATAGGATGTATTTGATTAATATCCAAAATAATATTAGGTTCTTAAAAATTATTTGTAATCATAAAATTAAATTTATTCTTTAAAATATTACGATGGGCAATATATCACATCGTGTTCGTGGAGACGGTAATCCGTACGTACGCACGAGCAAAAATATCATTATATTAATGGTTAAATAATATGTATTTTGATGGTATATCATATATAAAGAATCATAAATGTGTTATATTTATTATTTATACCAATTATACTACCCATCCAAATAATTAAGTGTTTGAATAACAAACTATACCACGACGTAGAGACGGTAACCCGTACGTACGCACGTATAGTGACTTTATCTTTCATATGAAGGATAGAATAATATATATAGTTGTTCCATATTTATAAAAACCTCATATTATTTTGAAGATACGATAGTTATTATTTTTTTATGGAAACAACAATGAAATCGAAGTGGAAGAAGAAAAAAACATGAAAGACGGTGGTGAAATTATTAATTCTTCGCCGGGTGTTTTACTTTGAGTTTGATCAAAAGGGCTTTATAGGATGGATTTATGATCCAATTAGGGCCTCTAGGATTAAGGGTGGGTATTTTAGAGGATATTTGGGTAGGTTTTGGCTGAGAAAAAAGGCTTTGGAGCTGTGATTTAGAGAGGAGGGGAAATACCCTTTTAAAAGAGAGGTGAGCATCACTGTAGGAAACGTTTGAAATAGTATTTTATAATAAAATAATTTTTGGTTTATAATTGCCCCAAAATGATTTATTATGAGGATAAGATGGTTATGGATCAAAAAACTCTCAACCAAAGGGTTTTAGACAGGTTAGGTCAATATATGAACCTTATCTTTTAGATTTAACTCCTAGTTAAATAGTTTTACTTTTACGGTGTCTTCTTGTATTCTTAAAATATATGGTTAATGCACATACTCTAAACTGTAAGAGAACATAAAGTGGTTAATTAATGAAATATATAAGATAATTTAATCACTCTATACTATCCTTGATTTTTTAGGAATATTATATAATTTAATAATATAATATTTTTTAAAAAACTCATTTATGTCAATTTTGACACCATTTTGTATTTGGTTTTTGTGAAAATTATAAAATAAAGATAACTTTGAAAACAAATTATCTAATCAACTATATCATGTCATATTAACCAATAAAATTAGTGTAATTCATCAAAAGTCTCAAATTATATTTTTTTTGGATATTTATAATATCAATTATTTTAATATTCCATTAATAATGTAATTACTTCATCACTATTGTTTCATAAATAAATAGAATTATTTAATGTCTATAAAATATAAATAAAATAAAATTATTTAGGAAACTTGTTATCTTTCTAATGAATAATTATAGTCAAATTTATCTTATATATAAACCTATATTAAAAATGCATTAGTTAATAAACTTTGAATTTAACACTTTTAACTCTTCTTTAAATGAAATAATAATAAATGTCCTAATCTAATCCAAATAGACCTAAAGGATCATATTTTATTACTATAGTTATTTATGGTCAAATTAAATTTATCCAATAGAATTAGTTCGTGTGTTAGTGTAATTTTAAAATAATTTTTACCTTTAATTTCCCAATTTACATTTAGCTGTGGTAAATAAATTTCTAAAGTAACTATTCCAAAAAAAATATTTTCCACTTATTGAACAACATTTTACTTACTGATGTAAACCATGTCTCTCAGTTTTTTGAAATTCAATGCACAGAAATGGTATAATTATGTATTATGAAAATTTTCAAATGCTCTAGAAGGTGGGTTAAAGATGGTAAAAATTTCAATAAAATTTTATACATCTAATTTTATAATAAACAGGTTCCAATGAATGACTTATAACTTAGATATGTATATTATATATATTTTAATTAAAATAAATTTAAATAAAATAAATAATTATTAAAATAAAAAGTCAGTTATAAACAATAACGCAGAGTTTTTCACTATTCATCAAAAATATAACTTTTTCAGAAAAATTCCAAAAATTAACCCAAAGATAATTTTGAAATTATGAAATCAAAAATGATTTCTATTTTACAATATTCAAAACATATAAGTTACATTAATAAATTTAACATTAATTCCATTTGTCAATACCAAAAAGTTGGTTTTTAAAAAGTAAGCCATATGTAAGAAAGTATGGTTACTTTACCATTAGAAACCGATAATTATTTTATTATAAAATAATATTTCATGCTTTTTTTAAAGTGACCTTACCATGTCATATAAAAGAGTAATTACCATTCTCTCCAAGTCACACCTCCAAAGCCATTAGGCTCGTCCAAACTCTACCCAAATATCCTCTCAACTATCTTCCCTTTAACCTAGATGCTTTACATTGATAAAAATCCAACCTATAGATCCCTTTTGATTAGATTAAAAGGAAACACCTGAAAAAGTGGTAATAATTTCACCACCCACTTTCAAGTTCTTTTCTTCTTCCAATTCCTCTGTGATTGTTGTTTCTAATCCAAAATAATATATCTAGTATCTTCTATATACTTTGATGTTATTATAAATATGAAACAACTATATACATTATTCTATCCATCCTATGAATGATAAAGTCGCCATACATGCATATGTACGGCTTACCGTCTACATGTTGGGGTGTAATTTTTTATTCAAACACTTAATTATATGGATGGGTATAATAATCTGTATAATTGATGTAAATAATAAATATAACATGTTGTTGATTCTTTATATATGATATACCATCCAATTACATACGATTTCACCATCAATATAATGATATTGTCACTTGTGCGTACATACAAATTATCGTCTCCACGAATGCGATTGGATTCATTCCCCAATGTAATCATTCAAGAATAATTTTAATTTAATGACTAAAAATAATGTTTAACAACTTAATATAATTATATATATTAATAAAATATCTCCCATCCATAACAAACATGGCTTACATCAATATGCATATAAATTAAAACGAATCAATTGACACATGAAATTATGTTACTACTGAAATATTATTATCAAATCAATATTAGAGGATCATATATGATATCATATATTTGTATATAGTTCTTATATAATATAATAATAATGATTTATCTATTATAATAGAGGTTAACATACCCACAACCAAGGAAAAGTACAAGGTAAGGGTTAATTTCACAATCTTTTTACTTATCCAAGGTTGTTAATATGTACTTATCTTTTGGGACCTCTTTATCATGAACATACATGTTTTCATAAAAATGTATGTAAAAACATTTATACTATTTACTAGACTATGGTTTAAAGTCATATATAACCTTATTTTACCATATTTGTTTTGAATGTAATCTTTCCATTGTTTTCCAAGCATAGTTCTTTATGACCTTTTCGACAAAATTGCAGTTAGAATGTTTTTTTAACTTATATGGCGGGTGCAGCTATTTTCGACCATTATAACATCGTCGAATCATCCCTTACAAGCTTATTAGAATATTTTAAAAATAAATTATTTCATTTATAATTATGTGACTTTTAAATGATTTAAAAAAAGTGATATTACTCTCAAATAGTTTTGATTTAATCTATGTCAACTTTCATTGATGGATTTTACACATATTTGAAATGGATTCATTATGATATAAATCTTCCATATTGTATTGAATATATTGTGATATGTTTGACTATGGATGTGTTATTTTGATACCATTCATGGTGTATGTATAAAGTATTAACATTTCATATTCTAGTTTTTGTATGAATGTTTATCTTATGTTTAAACATTTTCATATGAGGAATGCATTTGACTTAGTAAGTGACAGGTGGATCCTGATATATCTCCTCGATGAATTGATAAGTCTCATGAGACAAACTAGTGTATGGGCACATGGCCATGACAAAATCTTATTTGTAGTCTTTACATTAGGCCTTGACTATGTGGTTATGATGTCCAACATTTTGCATTCCATCATTATGAAATTCTCTATTTGATATTACATAGGTTTATTCATCTAGTTGAATATCCATGTCAATAAGTAAATGGAATTATTTGACTTATAGTTTCCATTTTAGGTTCATTTAATGTTTAAAAATGACATTGTTTTTTTCACACCTCTTTCATTAAATGTTTATAGCTTCTTCTAAATTATTCACCTTTACTGAGCATCTGAGCGCACCCCTTTCTTAAGATTTATTTTCCTAGGATTTCCAAGAAGTGTATTATGATTTATGTGTAGGGTTAATCTACATGGAATAATGGAATTCTCAAAAAACTACTTATGTTGTACATTTTGTTTGAAATTGTAATGTGAAGTTCATGTATGTAATCTATTTCCAAGACTGATAAACTGATTGGTCATTCAGGAATTTAATCCTTGAAATCATGCCAATGTATTGAAATAATGCACCGACTCTAGGGAAATGGGGTTTGGTCGTTATAGTTGGTATCAAAGAATGTTTATCAATAACCTTGGAAACATGATTTAGATAAACTCGGATTAGTAAAAATTACCCTAAGAAATACCTTGAGGATTAGTATAGAAGAATATCCAAAAATTTAGGTAATGTAGATATTATTTGGGGTTTCCATGAAATACATCTTTGTCGGGATACGAGCAGGTATAAGTGGCTCTGGCACATATGTACCTAGGATTGAAAAATCTGAAAAAGAGTTTTGGGATTTACCATGGTATCACGGTACAAGACAATGGGACTTGATGCACTCTTGGTTACAACACTCTTGGGGGATATTATTAGGATAATTAACAATTTATTTACCAACCATTATGATAGATATATGAGTTAATATTCTTGCAAAGAATCCATTTTTATTATTATTAGACTAGATGTGTTAAAATATTTAATTAATGTTGATAATTTTTTTAGTTTTTGGATTATATAGTATGATATGATCTATCCTAGTGTGTGTTCTCATTTAGAAACGGTGCCCGATAGAAGGAATGATAACTCCATCAATATGTATGATCCAAAAGGTAAGAAGGATAATATCTTTCTTAGTCTTAAGCCATCATTTATAAGGGAAATATTCTCCTATGTATTCCCATTATATGAAGAAATAGTATCATATGTTTAAAATATAAGTGCAGAATTATCTAAGTCTTATGGCTTTGAAAGGAAGAAAGAGAAGAAAAGGATGGTATAGAGATAGATGGATAAAGGGAAGTGGGGAAAGAAGGATTTTTCCATTTGTGATAACATTGAATAGAATCATTTGGTAAATTCATGAAAGGGAATGAGAGTTTGTTATATGTGTGGACAAAAAGGACACCAAGAATGTGATTCCATGGATTTAAAAAAGTTCTAAATGTACAATGATTCATCTTTAAGGAGTTGGGACACTACACGAATCAATGTACAAATTATCATACAATGCCCCAAATGATGCTATTGGATAATAATCAAGTTATGATATTACCAAATATGAGGAGGAATGACTAATGTTCTTATGTTGTTATTAAAGAATTATTTCATTTGAGTATTTTATAAATGATGTTATGGTTATAAGAATTATGGAGTATATAAGGATTCTACTAGAGTAACATTTAATTGAGTATTTGAGATTATATGATTCTAAGAAAAGTGACACAATAGCAAGTGAAACTAGTTGGAAAATATATGTTTGAAGGATATATAATCTTTAATATGGTCCTGATACTAAATTATTGATTTTGTAATAAGAGATGATTGATTTGGATAAATTTTATTGGATATTATTGACATCCTTTGAACTGATTAATTGATTTTTTATTCCCTCAGTGTTTGAGTATTCAATTATTTTTAATTTATTGATTATATCCTATATTCTATAAGGAAAATGGGAGCATGAATGTATTCAATATAGTTTGATGATAATTTACGGTGTTACACTTTTTCAACAGAATACATGATTAAGGTTTTGAAATGTTATTATGTGGAAAAAAATATCATTGTTGCGTTTGCATTCTCTACAAATATTGGGCTGTGAGTTTTGACATAAGTATTTTGGATAAGTATGAAGTTTGTAATGGATGAAGATTGAAATTGGATACTATTTTTATGGTTATAGAATTAATTAAAATTAAGCTTGGATTGTTATAAAAAGGACAACCCAGAGGTCGGATGAAAACCTATTTTGTCCAACAAGGACGGGAGACTTAAACCCGCAACTGAAGGGTGACAAGGGTGAATCACCTACCACTGAACTACATGATTTCATAAATTTTATAATGTAGTTATTTTATATGGTTTTATATATGAATTATAAATTCATTTTTTGGAACCCTAGACGATTAAGATAAATAGAATATTTTAATGTTCTATTATTTTTTGGAGTGAAAGATGTGTTTGTGGTAGAAGTTAGTTAAACGAGTGAACTCTAATTTTGAAGTATTGATTTCACTTATTCTATGATGAAGTCAATTCTTCAACTTTATGTAAGGTATCTTAAAACCAAAAATGTGTTAACCTAATACCTTTTGTTTTGTTGAACCACTGATATTTTAAATAATCTAAGATTGATAGCTTTGAGGCCCTTAATTTTATACATATTTGTGATTTATGAACTCAATCACTCCATATAAATATTTATGTTTTCCTTCCAATTATGTGTCTCTAATTGGCACCAATTTTCTATTAATCAAGATCATAATTTGGTGGTGACATTTTTATTTACCTTTCCATCTTATTATGACTAAATTCTATTAACCCAATTTCTGATGTGGTTTTTCCATAAAAATATTTTTCTATATTTAAACATTTAATTTCAAAGAAAAATTACAAATTTCGAGGAGGCAATTTATTGAAAGAGAATAAAATGTAACACCCTAGGATTTCATAGTACATTATCTTATTAATTTAATTCAATACCTTGTACTACACGCAACAATGAGTTCGAGCGCACCACAACTGACCAAACTAGCCTTTTAAAAAGTGATTATCAATAATATTAACTTCATTTTGAATTTTATATATATCCTATATAATTTTAACATTTATGTTTTGTGTTTCTTAGACATAATGTAAGGGAAAATTCAATTTTTTTGATAATAGAAATATTTTTCAAAAAATGCAATTTTACCGCCTATTTAATGTAGAATACTTTTTAAAAGAAATATTTGACAATATTATATATTCAATTTAATGATATTAAATAATTCTTTAGAATCAGTGCATAAAAATTTAGTTGGATAAATTTTTTGTACTTTTTTGCTAACTTTCATATTTTGATGAACAGTGAAAAAACTAAATTTTATATGAAAACAACATGTTTAATCGAAAAAATTTATAATGATAAATTATTCATTTCATTTGTTTGGAAGTATATTTAGATTATATTTTTATAATTTAATAATATTTATGTCATTATATGTAATTTTACATTTAAATTTCACTTAAACACATGTCAATCTTTTGATGGTTTTTACTTTTTAAAAACCTGCTTTTTGGTTTTGACAAAGAGAATTAATTTTAAAATACTTAATGAAACTTCTATGTTTTGAATTTGGTAAAATTGAATTCATTTTTTAATTCGTAATATCAAAATTAGCTTAGGGTGAATTTTTTGTATTTTTCTGAATACATTAAATTTTTGATGAATAGTGAAAAACTTTGTGTTATAGTTAAAAATGAATTTTTATTTAAATAATTATCTATTTTATTTAAATTTATTTTAAGTAAAGATATATATAGTACCTATAGAAGTTCAATTTTATTCATTAGAATCATTTTATTATAAAATCCGATGCATAAAATTTTATTGAACTTTTTATCGTCTTTTACCCATCGTCTAGAAGAAATTGAAAACTTGCATAAAACTAAATTTTACCACTTATGTGAGTTGAATTTCAAGAATCTGAGATACAAGATTGACATCCGTAAGTAAAATGTGGTTCAATTAGATGAAAATAATTTTTTGTGAATAGTAATTTTTGACTTTTATTTACCACATAAATGTAAATTGGTTAATTAAAGGGAAAAATGATATTATAATTATCATAACACATGACCTAATTCTAGTAGATACATGTAATTCGACCAAAAACATCCTTAGGAATAAAATATGATCCTTTAGGTCCATTTGGATTAGATTAGGATATTTATTGTTATTTAATTTAAAGAAGAGTTAAAAGTATTAAATTCAATGTTTATTAACTAATCCATTTTTAATAAAGGGTTAAACAGAAGATAAATGTAACTATAAATATTAATTATAAATCTAAATAGATTTATACATAATGTTATTTTATTTATAATTTTTAGTTCACGAAGAAAAAAATTTATTTATGACTCAATAATGAAGCAGTAATTACCATATTAGTAAAATATTAAAATAATTAATATTATAAATATCCATATAATTATAATTTGAGACTTTAGATAAATTACACTAATTTTATTGGTTAATATGAAATTTTGGGTTGATTAAATAATTTTTTTAAAGTAATCATGCTGTTATGATTTTCAGAGAAACCAAATCCTAAATAGAGCCCAAATTGACAAAAATGAGTTTTTAAAAACAAATATTATATTATTAAATTATATAATATTTCTAAAAATATAAGGTTTTTCCAAAGGGCTTAAATAATATTATGTATTACATTAATTAACTTCTTGATTTTCTCTGACATATTTATAGGATGTTTATTAACCATATTGTGTAAGAATAAAAGAAGACCCAGTTAAAGTTAAACAGTTTAACTAAGAGTTAAATCTAAAAGATATGGTTAATATGGTGACCTAAACATGTATAAAACCTATTGTTTGAGAGGTTTTCTACCCATCCCCACCTTGTTCATGGAATAAATCATTTTTTATCCATTAAAAACGGAATATTATTTTATTTTAAAATAATATTTCAAGGTTTTCCTAAATTGACCCTCACCTCTCTTATAAAATGGTACTTCCCCTTCTCTAAATATCACATCTCCAAATCCATTTGGCTCATCCAAAACCTGCCCAAATATCCTCTAAACTATCCACCATTCATCTTATAGGTGTTACATTGATCATAAATACAACCTGTAGAGTTTTTTAATCTACTCAAAACGAAACACTCGAATGAGAGGTAATAATTTCACCACACTCTTTCAAGTTTTTTTCTTCTTCCACTTTTTTCTTTGTTGATTCCCTTCCAAAATAATTAATCCAGTATATTATATATAATTTGAGGTTATTATAATTATGGAACAACTATATACATTATTCTGTCCATCATATGAATGATAAAGTCACCATACATGCATATGTGTGGCTTACCGTGTCCATCTCTTGTTGTATTATGTTATTCAAACACTTAATTATTTGGATGGGTATAATAATGAGTATAATTTATGTATATAATAATTATAGCATGTTTATGATTCTTTATATATTATATAACATCCAATTACATACTATTTCACCATCAATATAATGATATTGTCGCTCGTGCTTACATACAGATTACCGTCTCCACGAAAGCGATGAGATTCATTCCCCAACATAATCATTAAATAATAAATTTCATTTTAAGATTAAAAATAATTTTTAGAAACATAATATAATTTTTTATATGAATCAAATACATCTTATCCATAATAAACATGGCTTATGTAACCATGAATATAAAGGAAAACGAATCAGTCAACACATGAAACGATGATACTACAAAAATATTATTAACAAAGTAATATTATAGGATCATATATGATATCATATTTTTGTATATAGTTCTGATATAATTTAATAAAAATTATTTAACTATTATACAAGAGTTTAACGCACCCTCAAAAAAGGAAATTTACATGGTAAGGGTTAATTTTACAATCTCTTTACTTATCTATGGTTGTTAATTCGTTATTATCTACTACGACATCATTATCATCCACATCCACGTTTTCTTAAAAAAATATTTCAAAAAAATTACAATTTACTATATTATGGGATAAATTCATTTATACCCATATTTGACCTTATATTTTTTGAATGGGATCATTCTATAATTTTTTAAACAGGGTACTTTATTACCTTTTCAAAAAAATTAAGGTAAGAGTGTCTTTTTAACTTATACAGTGGGTGTGGATATTTTCCGCCATTATAACATCATCGAAGATTACCTTACAAGCTTATAAGAATATTTTAAAAGAAAAATGTTTTATTTTATAAATATGTAAATTTTAAATTATTTCAAAAATATAAAAATATATTTCTCTCAAATAGTTTTGATTTTATCTATGTCAACATCTTTTGATGGATGTTACACTTGTTTATAATTGATTCATTATGATACAAATATTCCTTATTGTATTGAAGGATTTGTGATATGTTTTACTATGGATGTGTTATTTTTATACCATTCATGGTTTCTAGAGAAATTATTGACATTTGGTAAGATAGTTTTAATACGAATTTTTATCTTATGCTTAAATATTTTCATATGAGGAATGTATTGAACTTAGTAAGAGATGGGTGGATCCCGCTATTTCTCCTAAATGCATCAGTAGTTCTCATGAGACAAACTAGTGTAATGTAACAAGGTCATGACAAAATCTTATTTGTAGTCTTGATATGAGGCCTTGACTATGTGGTTATGATGTCCCGCATTATTCATTCCATCATTATGAAATTGGTTAATTGATGTTACATGTGATTATTAGACTAGTAGATTATCAATGTGAATAAGTAAATGCCATTATTTTATATATATTTTTCCATTTTATGTTTATGTTATTTTTAAAAAGGATGTTGTTTTTTATCACACATCTTGCCTTAAAAGTTTACAACTTCTGCTAAATTATTCTCCCTTACTGAGCATCTAATCTGAGCCCTTTCTTATGTTTTATTTACCAAGTATTTTCCATAAGTTTAATATGATAAATATGTATTGTTAAGATAAATAGAATAATGGAATTCACCCATAACTACTTATGTTAAACATTATGTTTGATGTTGTAATGTGAAGTTCATGTATGTAATCTATTTCCAAGACTTCTAAATGGATCAGTCTTTCCAGACTTGAATCCTTATAATCATTACAATGTATAAAAATAATGCACCGACTCTGGGTAACTCGAGTCAATACATTACATTTGGTATTAGATGAATTTAAAAAATAACCTTGGAAACTATATTATGAAAAAATCTGATTAGGAAACATTACCCTATGATAGACTTTGAGGATTAGTATAGAATAACATCCCAAAATTTTGGTAATGTAGATGTTATGTGGGATTTTCTAACAATATATCCATGTCTGGATATGAGTAGGTAGAGGAGGATCTGGAACAGATGTAGCTATGAGTGAAACCTCTGACAAGAAGTTTTGGGCTTGACCCAAGGTATCCTAGTACAAGACAACAGGCCTTTCTGTACTCTTTGTTACGACACTTTTGGGGGATATTCTTACGTTAATTCAAAATTTATTTACCAACCATTATGAAGGATATATGAGTTAATATTCTTGTAAAGAAATTATTTTTATGATTATGAGACTAGATGAGTGAAAATATTCAATTAATGTTGAGAATTTTTCTAGTTTTTGGATTATACGGTATGATATGATCAGACCTAGTGTGTGTCGTCATTCTGAGATGGCACCCAATATAAGGAATGAGAACTATATCAATATTCATGATCCAAAGTGTAATAAGGATCATATATTTTATAGTCTTAAGCCAACATTTAGAAGGGAAATAGTCTCTTATGTATTCTAATCATATAAAGATATATTATCATGTGCTAGTAAGATAAGTGAAAAATTCATTAAGTCCAATATCTTTGAAGGGAAGTAAGAGAAGTAAAAGATGGTATAGATTTTAATGGATAAAGGGAATATTGGAAATAATGATTTTCCCATATGTGCTAACAGTGCAAAAAATGACCTTGGTAAATTCTTGAAGGGAATGAGAGTTTTTTATAAGTTTGGAAAACAAGTACACTAAGAACGTGATTTCAAGGATTAAAAAAAGATTCAAATATTCAATTCTTAATCTTCAAGGAGTTGGGACACTACGCGAATCACTGTCTAAATCATCATAGTTTGGAGAGAATGAAGCTATTGAATAATAATCAAGTAATGACACTACCAAAGATTATGAGGAATGACTAGTGTTCATATTTTGTTATAAATGAAATATTTCATTTGAGTGTTGTATCAACGATGTGTTAGTTTTAAGAATTATGGATTATATAAGGACTGAAATGCAGTACCATTTCATTTTTGATTTGAGATTATATTATTCTACGAAAAGTGACTCAATACCATGTAAAACTATTTGGAAAATATATGGTTGAAGGAAAGATAAACCTTAATTTGGTCTTGATAATGAGGTATTGATTTTGTAATAAGAGATGATTTATTTGGATAAATTCTATTGGATATTATTGACATCCATGGACCTGATTAATGGTTTGTTTATTCCAACACTGTTGGAGTATTAAAAATTTGTGGAATTAAGGATTATATCCATTATTCTATAAGGTACAAGGGAGAATGAATATATTAAATAAGTTTTTATGCTAATTTAGGGTGTTACAATGTTTTAAGAGAATACAAGATGAAGGTATTCACTTGTTTTTACGTGGAAAAAAATATCATCATTGTGTTTACCTTCCTTATAAATTTTGGGCGTTGAGTTTAGACAGAAGTATTTTGGATAAGTATAAATCTTGTAATGGATTAAGTATGAAATTGAATACTATTTTTATGGTTAATGAATTTATTAATATTATATTTGGATTGTTATAAAAATGAAAACCTAGAGGTCTCGAAAAAACCTGTTGCGTCCGGCAAGGTCGCGATACTTGAACACACAACTGAAGGGTGACAAGGGTGTATCACCTACCACTGGACTACATGGTTCCCTATATTGTATAATTTTGTTTTTTATAAGTTCTGATAAATGAATTATAAAATCATTTTTTGAGAACCCTATACGATAATATAAATAGAATATTTTTATATTCTATTATCATTTAGAGTGAAAGATGAGTTTGTTGTAGAAATTAGTTAATTGATGGAACTATACTTTTCAAGTATATATTTCAGCTCTTATTAAATGAAGAATTAATTTTTAAACATTAGGTATGATATCTTAAAACCAAAAATGTGTAACCCTAATACCTTATGTTTTGAGGAACTGATGACATTTTAAATCATCTTAGATTGATGGCATTGAGGAAATCAATTTTAAACTTGTTTATAATCGATGAACTCAATCACTCCCTATAAATATTATATTTTACCTCTTATTATGTGTCTCTAATTATGAAAAATGTTATTCTAATCGATATAATAATTTTTTGGTGACTTTTTCATTTCCCATTCCCTCTTATTAAGACGAAATTCTATTAACCCAATTTCTGAAGTGGGTTTTCCACAAAGGAATTTTTCTATTTTTTAACTTATATTTTCAAAGAAAAAAAATCAAATTGTGATGAAAAACCTCATTAAAATAGTGTAAAATGTAACAACCCATGATATCATAGAGTTTCATATCATTAATGTAATTTAATAGCTTACACTACACGAAACACTGAGTTCGATCACACCACAAAATACCAAACTAGATGTTCGAAAAGATGTTATCAATAGTACTAACTGCATTTTGAATTTTATATAAATAATATATAATTTTAACATTCATATTTTTTTTCTTAAACATAATAAAGACATATTAAAATTTTCAGATAAAAGAAGTATTTTTTTTAAAAAAAAAATTTTACCGCCAATTTAATAGAGAATCGTTTTTGAAACAAATATGTTACAAATTTATATATTCAAATAAATGATATTAAATTTTTATTTATAATCGGGACATAAAAATTTATTTGGGATAAATTTTTGGTACTTTTTGACAACTTTCATATTTTGATGAAATGTGAGAAATACTAAATATAAATTAAAAACAAATTTTTTAATCAAAATAAATTATAATTTTAAAATATGAATTTGATTGGTTTGGAAGTATAATTAGATTATATTTTGGTCATTTAATACAATTTAGGCAATTTTAAGTAATTTCAAATTAAAATTTGACAAAAACTCATGTCAATCTTTTGGTATTTCTTACTTTTTAAAAACTCGCCTTTTGGTTTTGACAACAGAAATTAATTTTAAATTAATTAATGAAAATTCAATGTTATGAATTTGATAAAATAGAATTTATTTTTCTATTCTGAATAGCAAAATTACCTTGGGTTGTTTTTTTTTGTTTTTGTAAAAACATTCAATTATTGATGAATAGAGAAAACACTACGTTATTGTATAAAACCTATTTTTTAAAAATAATTATTTATTTTATTTACATTTATTTTAAGTCAAATTAGATATATAGTACCTATAAAATTTAAATGTAAATCATTTGAATCAACTTATAAAAAAATTAGATGTATAAATTTTTATTGAACTTTTTACCGTTTTTTACCCACCTTCTATGAGCATTTGCAAATTTGCAGAAAACATAATTTTACCACATTTTTTAGTGGAATTTCAAAATTTTGAGAGATACGGCTGACATCAATAAGAAAAATGTGGTTGAATAAGATGAAAATAATTTTTGGTGTATAGTAACTTTTTTCATTTATTTACCATGGCTAAATGTGAATAGGGTAATTAAAAGAAGAAAAGATATTATAATAACCATAACACAAGTCCTACATCTATTAGATAATCGTAGTTCAACCAAAAATAACCCTAGGAATAAAAAATGATCCTTTATGTTCATTTTGTTTAGATTAATACATTTATTATTATTTTATTTAAAGAATAGTTAAAAGTGGTAAATTTAATGTTTGTTAACTAATCCATTTTAAATATAAGGCCATACGCAAGATAAACTCACCTATAAATATTAATTAGAAATATGAGAATATATCATACATAATTTTATTTTATTTGAAATTTTTATTTATTTAATAAGTCATTTTATTTATGACATAATAATGATGCAGTAATTACATTATTGATGTTATATTAAAAAAATTGATATTATAAATATCCAAATAAATATAATTTTAGACTTTTAATGAATTACTATAATTTTATAGGTTAATATGACATGTTAGGGTAGATTAGATAATTTTTTTCTTAGTAATCATGCTGTTAATATTTTCAACAAAAACAAATACTAAATAGTGTCAAAATTGAAATAAATGTGTATTTAAAAGAAATATTATATTACTAACTTATATAATATTCCTATAAATCAACGGTTCATCTAAAGGGATTAAAAATATTAGTTATGTAATTAATGAACCACTTTTTGTTATTTTGGAATTATATTGAATTTTTATTAACCATGTAGTGTAAGAATACAAGAAGACACGGTAAAAGATAAACTATTTAACTATGAGTTAAATCTAAAAGATACAGTTAATATGGTGACCTGAACCTATCTAAAACCATTTGGTTGCATGTTTATAGACCTATCCCCACCTTATAATCTAAATAAATCAATTTTGAACCATTAAAAATTGATATTTATTTTATTATAAAATAATATTTCAAGATTTTTCTAAAGTGACCCTACCATCTCTTATAAAAGGGTACTTCCCCATCTCTCAGAACCACACCTCCAAATCTATTTGGCTCAGCCAAACCCTTCCCAAATATCCTCTAAAATATCTTACCTTTAATTTATAGGCCATACTTTGATCAAAAATCCAACCTATGGATCCCTTTTCTTAAACTCAAAAATAAACACCAGAATAAGAGGTAATAATTTCACCACCCACTTTCAAGTTCTTTTCTTCTTCCACTTCCTCTTTCTTTGTTGTTTCCATACCAAAATAATAACTCCAGTATCTTTTACACACTTTGATGTTAATATAAATATGAAACAACTATATACATTATTCTATCCATCCAATGAATGATAAAGTCACCATACATACGTACATACGACTTACCGTCTACACGTCGTGGTGTAGTTTTTTATTCAACCACTTAATTATTTGGATGGGAATAATAAAATGTATAATTAATGTAAATAATAAATATAACATGTTAATAATTATATATATATCATATACCATACAATTACACACAATTTCACCATCAATATAATGATATTGTCACTCGTGCATACGTACAGATTACCGTCTCCACGAACGCGATGAGATTAATTCCCCAACCTAATCATTCAAAAATAATATTAATTTAATGACCAAATATAATGTTTAATAACTTATTATAAAAATTTATATGAATAAAATACATCCCATCCATAAAAAAACATGGCTTAAGTCACCAAGCATATAAAGTAAAACGAATCAGTTAACACCGAAAATGATGATACTACTGAAATATTATTAACAAAGAAAGACTAGAGGATCATATATGATATCATATTTATTTATATAGCTCTTTTATAACATAATAACAATGATTTAACTATTATATTGGAGGTTAACATACCCAAAACCAAGGAAAAGTACATGGTAATGGTTTATTTTACAGTATGTTTACTTTTCTGAAGCTGTTAATATGTATGTATCTACTGGGACCTCTTCGTCATCCACATCCATGTTTTATTAAAAATGTTTTTCAGAACATTTTTACTATTTACTATACTATGGGTTAAAGTCATTTATACCATTATTTGACCTTATATGTTTCGAAATAATATTTCTGTCATTTTCTAAACACGGTTCTTTATGACCTTTTCAACAAAATTAGAGTTAGAAGGTTTTTTAAGTTATACAGCAGATGCAGCTATTTTCCACCGTTATAAAATCATCGAGTCTTCCCTTAAAATATTATAAGAATATTTTAAAAATAAATTTTTTCTTTTATAATTATGTTACTTTTAAATGATTTCAAAAAAATAAAGATATATCTCTCTCAAATAGTTATGATTTCATCGATGTCAACATCCTTTGATGGATTTTACACTTGATTAAAATTGATTCATTATTATAAAATTTTTTCATATTGTATTGAAATTTTTGTGATATGTTTTACTATGGATGATTTATTTTTATACCATTCATGGTTTATGGATAAAGTATTGACATTAAGTAACCTAGTTTTGAAATGAATGTTTATGTTATGATTAAACCATTTAATAAGGGAAATGCATTCGACATAGTAAGTGATTAGTGGAGCCCACTATAGCTCCTCGATGCATCCATTGGTCTCCTGAGACAAACTAGTGTCTTTGAAAAAGGCCTTGAAAAAATATTATTTTTAGTCTTGGGAAGATGCCTTGACTATGTGGTTCTGATGTTCGGCATTATGCATTCCATCATTATGAAATTTTAAATTTGATATTACATGTGATTATTTGATGAGTAGAATATCCATGTGAATATGTAAATGAAAATATTTGATTTATTTTTTCCATTTTATTTTCAGGTTATGGTTAAAAAATATGTGGTTTTTATCACACATCATTACATAAAAGTTTATATCTTCTGCAAAATTATTTAACAATACTGAGCATCGGAGCTCACCCCTTTATTATGTTTTATTTTCCTAATATTTCCTAGATTTTTATTATGATTGTTATGTAGGGCTACGCTAAAAGGAGTAATTGAATTCTCAAATAACTATCTATGATTTAATTTATTTTTGAAATTGTACGGTGAAGTTCATGTATGTAATCTATTTTCAAAAACTGCTAAACTGATCGGTCCTTCGAGACATGAATCCTTGAAACCATGCCAATGAGTAAAAATAATACGACTATGGGAAATTGGGGTCAGAGAGTTAAATTGGAGGATGGTCTATCTATTGGTAACACTATATGCCTAAGGAAAATAAAATACAATGGGATTTCATTTTAGGAGTAATGGTGTTATTTAATTTTGGAAGAATCGATGTTTTTGTTGTGGAATTATAGCGATTTGGGTTATTTAGAGAAACGATTAACCAATCATATAGAATATAATATTTGATTAATTGATTTTATGTATGTAAATTTATTAGTAGTCAATGTAATTTGGAGATAAATGTTAAGATTTATTGTGGATGTCTATGTAATAAAATCCTTTTAAATGATAGGTTTCAAACATTTTTTGGATTATTTTGTAGAATTATAAGGAAAATTGATTATTGAATGGTCTTTGTTGAAAATTGGGTATTATTTGTTTTATTTTATAGATTAAGAGTAGTATTTCATTCTATAATGGATTATACTTTTTTTGGATCATCTGATCTTGTACTAACCATTTTGGTTTTGGTTAATGTCTAAAGACAATGTAAATATATAGTTAATCATTTTTCGATTATGTGATTCTATAGAAGTTTATTCTAGCACATCAAGTGTGACAAAGACATCTTTAATGCACATCATTTTGAGAAAAGATGGTTTTGTGGTAGAAATTTTTTAATAGATGAAACTACACTAAAAAAGTATGCATATTTCGTTATGTTCTTAGTCAATCTTGTAAATAAATTCTACAACATTATGAAAATGAAATTAAAACAAAAAACATTATCCATTCACTTTTCCTACTGGATAATCAAAGACCATTTAATGTATTACATGTTTGTGATTTCCTAGTGGTTAACTATCCCCAGATCATGTTTTGTATCACTATCCATCAGAACTTGATGGTTAGTTTCTCTTCAATACCTATTCATTCCTTCATGGAATCTTAGTATGTGTTATCTTGGTTCACCACTTTAATTCTCATTAATTAATTAAAAGTGATTGTTTTATTGACTATTTTTTCGATGTGGGACTTTTAATGATGTTTCAATGCCTAATTTTAAAATTGCAAGGACAAAATTTTTAAAAGCGTGGAAGGATGTAATGACCTAGGTATTTATATAATAATTTTTTATTCATTGTTATTAAAATAAATGAATAAGATATTAATTTTATGTTAAATATGACACTTTCTCCAATAGCATACTCAACATGCAATAATGGGTGTCCTTGAAATCTTACGTTGCACACAACATTGAGTTATACCGAAAAATAAAATAATAATAATATTATTTTAAATGGTAGTTAATGTATAGAAGTTGTATTTCTGAGAACGAACATGACTAACTAAATTATGATTATACATGTTTCTTAAATGTTTTTACATTTATCCGGTAAATTTTAGAGACTTAAAATTTGAATGAAACCAATTTTAATCAAGAAATACATTATTATTCATTAAAATGTCAATTTATTACCTTTTGAGGGATAATCCTTTTTAAATATCGTTTTTGTCACTTTTTATTGTATTATTTGACAAAATATTATTATTTTTTAAACTGTGGTATTCATAAGTTACTTTGGATGAAATTTTGGTATTTTTCAGATAAAGTTCATTTTTAATGAACATTGAAAAATATTGAATTTAAATTAAAAAATTTCATTTAATATAATTTCTTTATATAGATATATTGTAATTTTAATTAGTTTTAAAATTTAATTGTATTATATTTTTACCGTTTAATCTAAATTTGGTCATTGGAAGTAATTTCACCTTTAAATTGGATATAAACACTTGTTAAAATTTTGGTAATTTTTACTTCCTAAAAATGATTTTTTTTGTTTTGAAAAATATAATTAAAATTAAATTAATTACTACAACTTCTGTGTTGTGAATTTGGAAAAATGTATTCCATATTAGGACTCAAGAGGTCCAAATTGTATAAATTGGTCCCTTTTATTTTTAGACATTATGAATAGTATCTTTAGAAAATATTTTATTTACCACAGTTAAAGAGAAAATCTATTAAATAATGGTAAAAAATAATATTATAATAATAATTAACTAGCCTAAAACATGTCCTTGTCATATTGGATGAGATATTTTCGATCATGGGAATCCATGGTTCGATTTTGGGACTCCATGGAGCCACTTGTGTGTGAAAATGAAATTTAATTAATTTTAATTTAATGTTATGTAATATATACCCAATCATTTATCTTTTATAAAAAAAATATATGGGGTTATATAAGTGATATCTTCAAATATAAAAGGAAATTTTAATTCTAAAAAAATTTCCTACATCATGGATTTTTGTTTATAATTGTTAGATATCAAATAAATAAATATATATTTTACACAATGATGATGTAGTGATTACCTTATTTATGAATGATTTAAATAAATAATATAATAAATATTATATTAAATTTACTTTGAAATAGTTTATGCCACACAAATATTTTAGGGATGATTATGAATTTTTATCTTTGAATTAGTGAAGTTTTTTCAAAACAATCATGTTATTATAGATTTTTAGAAAGTAATCATATGAATAGTATAAAAATTGACATAAATGTGTTTTAAAACAAATAATATTTTATTCAATGATATAATAGTCCTAAAAATATATGATTCAGACAAATTAATTAAATAAGGTTTAAAATTTCTTTAATGGAACACTTGATGTTCTATTTGTATTTTATTGTAAACATATTAACCATATAATATGAATACACAAGAAGGCATGGAAAGCATTAAATTAGTATACCAAGGGTTAAAGCTAAAAGATAAGGTTTCATTTGAGACCAAAACAAGTATAAAACCTTTTTTATTAGATTATTTAGAATAATAATCATGTTATCATTGAATTAAATGAGTTTGGAGCCTTTTTAAATCTAAATTAATCTTATAACAAAATAATCATTCATGACATTCGTAATGTAACCCTCTTTCCTCTTATAGAAGGGAATTAACTCTAATACTTTGTAACACCTATAAAACACCTTTTATCGTCCAAAATCTACCCAAATAATCTCCCCACATATGTATCTTCCTTTTAGGATCCTCTTCTTGGGAAGAAGTCAATTCAAAAAATAATTTTAGATGAAATCAAAAAGAGTTACCCGATTTGTGTTAATGTCTTCTATCAGACTTCTTTCATTTATTTTTTTTCTCCAACCCCATAAACGTTCATTCATCCATTATTTAAAAAACAAGTATCATAAAATTACTACGATATTTTTATGAGGATTTTTTTTAACTACACTTATACACACCTCCATCTAATGTTATGAATATATTGTTTCTATGTACGGTGATCTACTTCCTCACGAAACGATGATTATTTGATTTTCACCTAACACCTCTCAATGGGGCCATTATGATGAAACAATAATTATATATTATATAAATTATTTTTAAATATTATTTATTCTCCTGTAATTTTATTTACATCATTCCATTATACATTCCTTAATTTTTAAATATGATAATTTCATTTAAAGAAGCATGGACTACCACCCCCTCAAAGTGAGATGACTCATTCATGCCATACATGGAATGTATAAAGGATAGAGTTAATTAAATTATGTACCAAATATATCATATGATATTATAATTAAATTAATATACTTATTTATCATTTATTTTTCCTTTATTTAATAATGTAATAATGAAATGAAAGTAGCGTTCATGGTTACATATGACTTATCTTCTCCATTAATGATGCATTTTATTTATTATCTAAAAATGTTATAGAAAATTATAAATACATATATGCGTGATATATATGATAAATTTTCTATTTTATTAATGAATAAAATTCTAGAGATATATAATTTTGACCTCATGGACAATCTGTAATTATAACAAGTCCATTTTTGACTCAGGTACCGAATATTAACAAAATGACCGATGTTAACATACAAAATTATGTCATTTTTATAACATGATAATAAGTGATATAAAGGTAATAATAAAAATGAAAAACTTTCTTAATAAAGTTGAAATTGACTTTTGTTTATTATTATAGAAGAATAAGGAACGTACGTGATGAATCAGATGCAATGTAAGGGGTTTCTTATCTCACTTTTAATTCTATGAGATTTCAATTGTTAGCCAATTTTTTGTTGCATGTGGTGTATTGTGTGATTATGTTTGATATCTATTATCATTAATATATTTATATTCAGGTTAATTTTTGATTTATTTTTTCATTATTAATTTTTTTCACATGACTCGATTGACTACAATGTGGTAAGGGGACCCTTCACCCCCTCTTTTAGTCAAAAAATTATTTTATTTTATTCATTTTATTTTACACTTTATTATGTTGTGTTATGTGAAGATATATCCTTATATCTGTACATTTTATTTCCAAATGATGAGAGACCCATTTCTCTCTCATCAACTCATTTTCTCATTTTTTAATTGACGTCTTTGGGCTGCCGAATTTTCGTAAGAAAATTTATAAACTCAATTTTTTCTCATTGTTTTTTACACATACCTAGTTTATTTTTTAAGACAAGAATATATGTGGAATCCATATTTTTTTATTTATGATGTAATTTTCCCTTATTTTTTGTTGATATAATATTGCTACATATATCACCCAATTCACAAATTCTTATGTCATTAATATAATGTTTGTAAGAAATGTTGTCTAAACATTTATTCAAGGTGGAATGTTTTCATTTATACACAAATAAATTTTAAACGGGGTATAAACCCCTTTTACTTTGAATTTCATTAAAAGGGAATCTTTTTTCTATGTAGTGTCTTACTAAATGACAAAGGTAATGTTTCTTTTTAACATACATGGTGACAACGACCTTTCCACCGTTGGAAGAAATATTTGATATTTGTCTTACTTAAAAAGCCGTAATGTTTTTAAAAGAAAAATAAATAATATATAACATTTTTTTGGTATTGATAATATATTTCAAAAAGAATTTATTATTTCAAAATCATGAAATGATATATTGTGATTGAAATATTGAGTTTTTATTTTTCATTTATGCTTGTTTTATGTGTTATGAATATGTTATGGTTCTTGAGAATTATTTTGGTATACAGGTGGCTCCGTGATAAAATGAGGGCGGGTGATCTCGAGATACCTCTCCATTGTATTGGGTAACATGACATAGGTAAAAATTAATGTTTCTCCTAAGTGATTTTGGGAATACACTATTATGGGAATTCCAAACATAACTCCATATCTAGCTGTGAAAGCTACAATGTAAGTATGTTATGGGGGCCACATGTTACCTTAATGATTTATGATTTCTATGTGTTATTAATTATTATTATTATTTTTTGAGCTATTTTAAAGAGATATGTTTTTATGAGTGAAATGTATGATTTCATTGATTTTAATGTGTTGATAGACTAATGTTTTTACTATTATTGTAAAACTTTTACTGATCCTTTAATTCCCTTCCCAATTTTTTGATATATTTTTCACATGGTATAAGGAAGGGTAAAATAAAGTATGAATTTGATAAAATTTATATCAAGAAAATAATTCAAATTTTATTTAACGTGTTTTATTATTTTGAAAAAAATTGGATTGAGTAAAAGTGCCTACTTTGTAATCTTTTGAGATCTAATGTGATATTTATGGCCTAATTATATAACACTCTAAACCAGGAAAGATCCTCAATGTGAATTATTAACATATTTAAATATTATGTAATGTTTAAGGCTAGTGTCTTATATAATTTTTAAGAATTATGTAAACTTTTTAAATAATACATATAAATATGTGATGGTAATTTAATTACATTACATTATGGAGATGGTAGTCCATATATACGCATAAGTGATGTCTTCCTGATTTTTATGGAGGAAAAAATACTGTTATCTAATAATTTTCTTTTAATGAATAATTATTATATAAATATATTCATATATAAACATTAAATCCATTATAATAACTATCCACAAAATATGGTGGTGGAAAATGAACCATATCACTAAGTGGAGGTGGTAGTCCATACAAACACATGATTGATACTTTAAAATCACATATTGTATTGGCCAATATCCACAGGCATCCACTGTTTCCATGATTTTGAGGAATGAAGATCTCATAAGATGAAAAAGAGTGTTTAGATATGTTTGGCTGTGAAATGCTAGACACAAGAAAAATTTCATGTCATGTAAGAATTACATATCTTGTAAATGAGGTTCATGAAGTGTATGTTTTCAGGCATAAATTAAAATAGGTGAAGTTTTCTTTGCTAAAACTAAAACCTAAGGATTAAACATAATTAAAGGGGATTAAGCATCATATTAATCCCTAATGTTTTATGTTTTATACCATTTTAGTCAATCGGGATTTTCACAAACTCTATGGCTAGAGCGGTTCTTCTCATTTTACAGTGGCCAGTTGCTCCATTCCAGGTGTTTCAGAGATACCTTATATTAGAATTGATCATCTGGATTCCTTCTACAATCAATGGAGATCCATGATGATCCAAGGTTTGTGTTACCTTTGTTATTTTGGTTTCATTGATTTGTTACATCCCATTCTTCATTATTATGTTGTGGAACATGATCTCCGTGTTTCTAAAAGAGGTTTGTTGGTTGTTTTTTAGAATGGTTGGGGCACTGCATCCTTGAGAGGATGTAGTTCTTATGGAAGTTTCAATTTTTATTTGAAGTGTATGACCATTCTCATGTGAAAAGCATTGACACCCTTTTTAGGTAGGGATTCATTTTATTTATAATTTTCTATGTGAAATTGTAGATATGGAATGATTTATCCACATGGATCTCAATGAAATTAAACTAATAATTTCTTGAAGCAGATTAATGAACTGGTATCAATGACATGGTGATGTTTTTATTTGTACTACGATAACGGGTTTCCTCTTAATTTTCTATATATTGCGATATAAAAGTCATTCTTTAATTTCATGAACTTCTTGATGTAAATTGGATGAGATCATAGAGTTGTGCTTAATTTTTTGTTAATTGTATAAAAATTTAAAAATTTATGTTTAATGAATCTAGTGTGTTCTAATTCTAATGCAATAATAATGATTAATGAATTGGTCTTCCATTTTCTAGTGGAATTGAATTAATATTTAAATCATATTGATGATATTAATTAATTGAATTAATTGAATTTTAAATTAACTGTTAAATTTATTTTTGATAGCATGTGCTGGCTTTCTGGTTAGGTTTCCAAAATATGGAACATATAAATAATGAATTAATTAATTCAATATGGAATAAAAATCCATTGTGTGATAAAATATAATGCATTATAAGGACTGTATTTCTGTCTTTCTTATAAATCCAGGTTCCCTTGGATTTAGAGTCATAGTAGATCATTGTGTGTGAATGATGGATGCCATTCTTTAGTGAAAAGAGACCAATTTCTATGTTTTCATCCTTCTAATTATGATGTAACATGAGTCTGGGATGGATGATCTTGGGTGGTTGTGGTGGTATATGGGGGAGAGTCTTGATTGATGATGTTGTATAATTTGACAATTGTTATGGAGTGATGCATAGGGATATGCATGTGGGTGTCGGGAAAGACCTCGGGGATGACAGAATGAGTTGAAGCTGGGATTACCCATTGATATAAATGTTTTAATCTTAATTGAATATGTTGTTTGGTTGTTGTCTAGTTAGATTGTTTATCTACTTCCTTTCCCCACTGCTTGAGTAAAATGGATGTTCTTTGTTGTATACATTTTTTGGTATCATATGAACTTTCCATAGAGTACCTCATAATTTTGTAAAATTATAATGTTAATAATCAATAATTGTAGATCCCATGTTGTTAGACCTTGCTGGGATGTAATGCTGAGGATATAATTTTGAGAAGCTGTGGTCTCGGTTTTTATATTCCTGGAGAGAATGGAACGTTACTGGGATTCTAATTTAATGTAATGTGGAAATTATTAATGCTTAATTAAGGGATGAATAATTAATATACAAAAATTGAAACTGATGAAAAGGAATAAGATAATTTAATATGATCCTTAAATTGTTCATTTCATATAGGATAAATGGTCGTAGCAGTGGTATTAGGGAGTCCGAGAGATGTTAGCTATAGTTGAGTATGAGACTAGTTTATTTTTATAGTGTGGTTGTAATTTACATTATACTATGTATTTTTTTGGTATTTATATGAAAATCCCTCGATTAGTTAGGTAAAATGACACCCTAAAGATTATGATCCCTAGGGGTGTTTTCCCTAACTTCGTAGTGGGATAATGGATTGGTAACTACTCCCTTTGTAAATTCTCTCTTCTATTGGTAGATGCTTGTGATGTTATCCAATGTGGTTAGTTTTCGACATATATATGTGTATAGGTATTAAATTTATTCTTTAAACAACTTCCTAAGTACGAGTATAGGTATATCATGTATAGGTTGTGATATATTGAGGATCCTTACAAGATTTATGACCTATGATGGCTTGAGGTACAATAACGAATGTAGGATACATGTTATATGGGTTTTGGTGGCTCTAGGAAACTAACATGTTACTATTGGCTACATGGATGTGGTGGTGTGTTGCACGGGGTGCAATTTGTGGTCCTTCCCCAGGTTATTATGGACTATCCCTTTTAGAGGGATATTCTCAGGACATGTAATGTTAGTGTAGAGAATAAAACTAGTGTGGATAAGGTAGAGGGTACCCTCGATATTTATTTTTTATATTATATGATCTATTATGAAATACAAGGTGATACTATCCATGGTGAGTCAAGGAACATAGTATACCTATTTAGGTGATGATTCAAAAATAATTATTTTTCACTATACTTTAGCATGCTCTATTTAACATTTTTAAATGCATCATTGAGGAGTATCATAGTTACTAATATTTAATACTCATCCTATTTATATATAAATTGTTTTCACGTCATTTGTTGTAGGTTGTAAATCATTCTTGTTACTACAATATAGTGGGTTTTATATGATTTGTTGGTGCTCTATGGTCACCATCATATATACATTATTTTGGTACATGAAATTTTTGCTTCATTAATATTAGTTCTTTCATGTCATTAAATATGTGAAATTTGTTTTTCCATTATATTTGATTCTAATAAGATCTTAGTTGGTGTATGTTTTGTCTGTATTTGTCAAATGTTTTATTTTATTGGGTAATTCCTCTCATCTGTGTGTTTTCTATAACCTCGGTCCAATTCTCTATCCCGGGGCCTACTGGGGGAAGGTCACTGGTGTCACTCTTTCTCTTCTACCATTTATATCCTATGAGGGGTAACCATTGGTTGGATGGTCCCTTATAGAGTTGTATTAAAGGACTGGTTGAGGAATATAATGGAATCTGTAGTGAGGTACATGTTTGGTCACATGGGAAGGTACGACAGTGGTGTAAGCTATGTTTAACTAGAATTGTAGACATGGGAGACCTTCATAGTCATGGATATTTTGGGAACCCTATGATCTGATGCATATATATTGAAGATTTCAACAACTGCAAAATGTGGTTATACTGGTTATAGGGTAGTGACCAAGGAATGGATCATGCATCATTCATCTTTGAATATCTATTTCAATGTGTTTACCTTGGAATTGGTTAACCTAAAATGAATAAATGAAATAATATTAATTAAGGTTATGGTCATCGATATTCTATGTCATGGCGTACTAATCATTTCTACTTTTGTAGGTATGGCTTTAGTTTGATGTCCCCAGTTTCACGGAGAATATTTTCAGAAAGTTTCACTATAATATAAGCTCAGGGTAGACATTGGAAATACCAACACTAAGAAGATGGCACTCCAATTATTATAGTTACATAGTATGCAGAGGTATGAGGGACCCATTTTAGTAACAATAATAAAATATGGGATTGATTATGTTGATATATCCATCAATTTGATCTGTTCTCAGATGGATCATTGGGTATCATTGGTTGTGATAATTCTACATTGGGAAGCAAGGCAGTGGTGATTTTGTTTATCAGATGCCATGAGGAGTCAACACAATCATGGGAAGAATTTTGAGAGTAGTTCATAGTTTTGTTTCCTTATTCGACCACGAAATAGGTTAGTTTCTATGAGGTACATTACCATTGGTAGGGTATCCCTATAGTTTGATAGGTAAGGATCTATTTCAATAACAATATATAATATGTTTTAGACCTGTTTCCAAATGACAAGGCTACGGTGAGCCAATTCAAGGATGCATAGCATCCATAGATCTAGCTCCAGGTCACCCCTTTTGTGATAAAGATGTATATAGTGGTGTCAGATAGAGTATAGGTCATCGATAGAATGTTAACAACAACATGATCATTATGATTGGGGTGTCTTTAGTATTCTACACAAAGCAGAGCTATGCTTTGGGGATCTTAGTTGTTTGAAAAAAAAGATAATCTGATCAGATAGGGATATGTCTGAACCCCCAATGTATCATTTCTATATAGTAAGAGGCTCTTAGTCATATTCTATTTATCATACACCTGTTTTTCTAGTTGACGCATTGGTAATTAGCAACGAAAGTTCCTGACCATTTTGAGTAGTGAGAATGCACCAGTTGTTCCACTTTAGGTTCCTCCACTTATGTAGTTCTTATTGAGGTAGTTGTAGGAGGGTAAGCAATATTAGTATCATTAGAGAGTATATTTTGAATGAATAATTTATACCTAGTATTATCCCCATCCTAGTAGATTCTAATGTGACCATATAGGTGGTCATCATCATGGTTAGAGAGGTCATGGATCATGTCATGATCATCTTTATGCTTTATCATTGCCAATGTCGAGCACATCAGACATCCTTTAAGGTGCCCTTTTCTTCACTTATACGTGATTCCTTACTTTTTTATCTGTTAGTGTGACAATACTTCATATAACCTACCATTGTCCATGCATTGGGACTTAAGGTAGGGAGGCTCTAAGTTCCCTTAGCATTGACTATGCATGTTGTAAGTTGAGCTGATATGTTTGATGTATGTAGATATTGTGAGTATCATTTCAGGAATAACCACACATTGAGAGACTTATTGTGTCTATGGATACAATTATATGACACCATCCAAAGTATATATTGGTTGTATTTGATACAGTAAATCATTTAGTGCATAAGGAGGCAGGTTGTGTCCTTAAATGCTTATAGAGATCCAATAGTGTTTGTTGGCGAAAAAAACATTCATGGGAGAGAGGTTGGTTCCCTACTTATCAAAACATATAGTTGTGAGGATGTGGAGATCATCGTAGGTTTAGTTGTCTCTATTTCCTAGTGTAATAGAAGATTACACTAATGTAATTCCAAATTAGGTTGTAGCATTTCCACCTAAAAGAGTGATCGAGTTCAGGATCAATGTATATCCATATATGTATCTGATCTCAATTTTTACATATAAGATGCAACATTATGAGTTGTGAGAGATGCATATAAATCTTTATGTTCTATTGTGATGTGTTTTTGTTTGAAAAAAGTTTTTCACTATGCTGTGAACTAGTTTAGTTCGTGAAGACAACTGATGGAAGATTGTGGTTGTGTATCAATTATCATTTCATGAACCAATTGAAAATCAATAACTATTATTCCATCCCACAAATTGTTGAATTATTTGTTTAACATAAGGGTAATAGTTGGTTATAAAATATTTAATTTTGGTCAGGATATCATCATATGTGTTGTATGAGGGTATCCCAAATACTTCATTTTGTTTTCCTCATGGGCATTGTGATTTTGTTGTGATGATGTTCGCCATGACGAATCAACAATTTTTGTTCTTGGAGATATTGAAAATTGTGTTCCATGAGTTCATGTTAGTTTTGGTTGATGAAATTCATGTATACTCCACGTGTAAAAAGGAAAATTTATTTAATATTCATGTTTTTTTGGGAGTTATTTGTCATGGTAAGTTGATTGAGATGTTTCTGAAGAGAGAGATTTTGGGCTTGAGAAGTCCTTTTACTGGGGAATGTTGTATCCTAGTAGGGAGTATCTACGGATCCAACAAATATAGAAATAGGAGTGTCTTATGAATACACCAAGATAGTGGAACGGGTGGTAAGTTTCCTTGGTCATGTGGGCTATTATAGAAGATTGAAGGATGATTTATCATAGGTTGATACACTTATATTCTCATTAACTAACAAGGATTAGGTCTTCTTGTGGACTGATCTGTGTTAGAAATATTTTTAGCGTTTAATGGATATGTTGGTTAGTGATCCAGTTATTTTTCTTCCAATAGAAGGAGTTCATGTAAAGGTTTTCTAGTATTATTCATGTATTGTGTTGTATTGTTTTATACTGAAACAAATATCAGTAGTTTCTTATTAGTATTGGAAGTTGTGTCCCCATATGAATAAAAATGGTACAAATGATCTTGAGTTGGAGGAAGTGGGTTTTACCCTAAATTTGAGTAGACAACTCCAACATTAGTGAGCATTTTGTGTTCATCTTCTATCATAATATCTTGAGGTATATTTTCTCCTAAGATGATATTAACTTGTTCTAGAATTTGTGGATGGAGTTCATATAGGATTATGACATTGAAATTTCGTATTCACCTTGAATGGGTAATGTTGTGGGCAATACTATGAGTACGAATTCATGTATTGCTGAAGTGCATGAATTAGGTGATTCCTAGAGATCTATACAAGAACGTTCATAATTTAATATAGATATGGGAGATGTCTGGGGGAAGAGGTTGGTGTTTTATCCAATTGAGAAGTCATCTCTAGTGAATTAAATGGAAGATTCATAGTTGGGGTTCTTGAAGAGGATGCCAGCAGAGACTATGTTATTTGGTTTGAGTCCCCAAATTATTTTTATGGTGATGAAAAACATTGAATGTTTTTTAGTGATTGATTTTTATTCCATTTGGGATGTGTGAGACCATTTTAAGAGAGTTACATAGTTCACCTTTTTCAATAAATATTGGAATGAAATAGAAATTATAGGCTTTTAGTGGTTAGTTTTGGGTGCCTGGGATTAATCGTGCAGTCACGGTATTTGTGTCTCTATGTTTGGTCTTCTATAAGTTGAAGGATGATCAACTTATTCATGGTGGTTTTCTCTAGTCATTAGATGTTCCACAGTGGAAGTGGGAGGAAATATTGAAGGTCATTTTTACAATTTTACATTGATATTAGGAAGACTATGATGCTATATAGGTGGTATTGGATTGTTTTATGAAATTATCAAACTTTGATGAGATCGGGGATTCAATATCAGTTTATTTTTGGTTGAGGCAGAATCTGGAGGAAGAAGTGAGACTCTCCGGAATCCTTAGGAAAATCATTTATGATTGAGACACTCATTTTACTTCTAGGGTGTGTATAGGTCTTTATCAAGCTTTTGGTTCTCAAATATTACTTTGAAATAATTTTCATCCATAGATGGATGGTCATACATAGTGGACCATCTATACACATGAATACTTGTTCGGATCTTGGGTCCATGATTTTTTATCTTCATTGAGGAGGCACATCCCCGTAGTAGAGTTCTCTTGAAATAATATATTTATCTCTACCATTGGTATAGAACTATTTGATGCCTTATATCTAAAACCTTTGCAGTCCCCATTATGATGGGCTGCTGTCAAAGAATCAACAATTATCTGAATGGGACTAGTAAAAAATAAAATTGAGATGGTTTAGGTGATTCGCAGGAGGATGCAATCATCATTTGACCATCATAAATCTTATATTGATTATAGGAGGGGACCAGTAGAGATCGATGTGGGGGATCATGTGTTCTTGAAGGTGACTTCCCATCATTGTATGTGAAGGTTTGTTTGTGGTAGTTATATTTTTCCCTCATTTGTTTGTCATTTAGAGGTGTTAACTCATTATTGAGTCTTGTAATATTAGATAGTGCTTCCCCCATAGATGATTTGGATACACGAGGATTTTCACATGCTACATATTCATCATTATCTGTAGGATTACTCTCACATCATCAATTGTGGAGAGAATGATGATGATGTTGATGTGGACTTTGAGGAGGAGCCTATCGGTATCAAGGACTAACTAGATAAGGTGTTTCTCAAGAATTATATCAAATTGTTTTGTGTCCTATGAGGATAACATTTTTTGGAGTATAGTACATGGTAATGTGAGTCACTGTTACCTTGTCAATACCTTGAGTTTTTTTTGTTTATCCCTTCTCTCCATGCACTACTCATTTTGTTGTGGTCATGATTTTTTTGTTTATGAGATGTATCTCCCTTATTTATAGTTTTGGGTCTCTCTCATTAAGGGTTATCTCAATTGAGAGAGTGATTAGAATCGGGTTTTCCTTATTGTGTTGTTTTACATTGTTCCCATGGTGAGGTTGTTGAACTCATGTGATGTCTATAGACATGAGAGGTATATCATGGTGTGACTTTTTAGAAATCTTTTTTTTATTTACTCTTTTGGTTGGTTTTTTGATTGTTAGGGATGACAATTTTTTGAGAGGTGTCTAATATAAGGGCCCAGATACATATGGATCAATCATTTTCATGTTTTCAAGTCTTTCATATGATAGAGGAGTCATGGAAGTTGTTTTGATGTGTTTTTCAGGGACATTTAGGAAACACGAATAATTACACACCGTGTAAGAATTTGATTTCATGTATGTATGGTTCCCTAAGTTTATATTTTTTTTGTTAAATTAATCAAAAGGTGATGTGGTTTTCACTGGAAACCAAAAAAATTGGATTACAAAACGTGAAAGTGGATTAAATATCATGTAAATACCCAATGTTTTATATTTTATAATGATTCAACCATATATAAATTTCAAAAAACCTTTAACTATTGTGGTTCCTTTCATTCACCAATGTCTAGTGGCTCTCTTCCAGGATAAATGGAGATTCCTTCCATGGTAAATGATCATCAAGTTTCCATCATCGATATATGGTGATCAATAGGTTGTTCTAAATTTTTTCATGGCATTTCCATCATCTATTTACTCACGTTCCACCTATCCATATGATGGCACTTGATCTCCTTTTTTTAATGGTGTTTTTCTAGTTGTTTATTGGCATATTTCTAGTATGTTGTCCTTTGGTGGATGCAATTCTTGAAGGATAAGAAATCAGGATCCATATCTTAGTTCCATTCTCATACGAATAATGATGACACCCTCTTTGAGGTAGTGAATTATTTGATTCACTATTTATTTATGTAAAATCATAAAGATATAGTGATTTATAACCTTTGATTATAATAAAAACAACATAATAATCACATCAACTTGATTAATAAATTTGTATTGATTACATGGGGATGATATTGTTTGTATCAAGATAATGGGTTCCCTATTCATATTCTAGATAGTGTGATATATATTCCTTTAAAATAATAGCATGTTGTTCATGATGGAAATTAGTAAAAAAGATAAACCAGAAGAAATTGTAATTATTTGGCTAAAAAATTAAAGAGGCTTGTTTAATGAATCTAATGTGTTTTTATTTTAACGTTGAGATAATATTTAGTTAAATTGATAAATCATGTGTTAAATTAAAGAAATAATTATATGAATTAAGTTTATGTTTATCGATTAATTAATTATAGGCATGTTAAATTAATTGTTTAATTAATTTATGGTAGCTATTTCATGCTTTCTACTTATTTTTACTTTACCTGAAACCTGTAAATATTGTTTCGGTAAAATCAAGAGGGAATATGAATTCATTATGTGGTAAAATAAAATTCTTTTTATGGAATCATCTCACCACATTCTTGTAAATACCATGTTTCTTATGCTTTGGATCAATGTAATCTCATTGCATGTGAAGGGTACGTACCTTAATTTAGGGATGTGAACCTATTTGTTATAACATTTTCCTTCTTCTTGTGATGTGTTGTAGGTTTGGGATGGATTAGAATGGTTGGATGTTGTGTTATATGGGTCGGGATGGCCTGGATGTTATGTGAGCCAGTGATGGCTGATTGTATAGGGTTTTTGTAGTGTACGGGTCAGTGGGGCTAGTGTTTGTGGAAGAATTTAATTATTATGATGGAGGGATGCATTTGTATATGAAAATGGGTGTTAGGGAGGACACCGAGGATCACATAATAGGTTGTAGTTGGGAATAACCATTAATATTAAATCTATATATTGGTTGAATATTTTTTATGGCTGATGACTATGTTTTTTGTTTATCTAAATGTTTTCCCCACTATATGAGGTAGATAAATGTGATTGGTTATATTCCCCTTTGGGTATCTTAATATATTTTCATAGAGGAACTGGTAATATATAATGTTATAATTCTAATAAATTAATAACTTTTTTAACCATGGGGTTGGTGCTTTCAAGGATCCAAAGCTGAGGTTATAATTTTGAGAAGTTGTGGATTCATTTTTATTTTTCATCTAGGATATGGAACATTAATTTGATGTTAATGTTATGTAATGTTGAAAATTTTAATGGTTAATTATCAATGAAATGATTAATAAATGTTATGATAAAATTACTAAAATGAACAAATCTTTCTAGTGTATCTCTTTAATTGGTTTTGTGATGATTTCAAATCTATACTTAATAGGGGTATCCAAGAGTCCGAGTGATTTTAGATTTAGTTGATTCTACGGCTAGGTTATTCCCATAGTGTGGTTTTGAGATATATTTTATCATGTAGTTTTTGGGTTTTTATATGATACTACATCCTTTTATTTAGGGAATCTAACACCCCAGGGATTCTATGACCTTGGTGGGTGTTTTCCCATGCATCTTAGTGGTAGAATGGATGGCTAAATACCCCATTTGGCCCTGCTCTCTTCTCTTGGTAGTTACTTCTGCTGTTAGGAATAATGGTTAGTTTTTAACATATATGTATATAGAGATATGTAATGACTTTTCTTTATTATACACACATGTATTCAAGATAGATATTATTAAGGAGTTCTATAGGTATAATGTGTATAAGATGGGACATCTTGAGGATCCTTACTCATTATATGGGATGCGATGGATTGAGGTACAATACATGATTTATGATACATATTATACGGTCTATGGTTTATCAAACAAAATGTGTGGTTACTTTTGGTTATGTGGATGTGGTGGTGTGTTGCACATGGTACATGTTGTGGTGTTTCTCCCAGGTGTATTTAGGATAAAATTATAGGAGATAGATTCATAGGAAATGTGACATTGGTGAGAAGAGGAAATGTAGTGGGGAATTATTATTAGGGAGCCCTTGATATTAATTATTATATTATATGATCTTTTAAGTGACATATGGTGAGATTATCTATGGAGATCTTGGAAACATAATATACCTATTTAATTAATGATTTAGTTCCACTTTATATTCACACGGGTTTCTCATTATTTCTTTAATATTTTTATGAGAGGCTCTAGGGATGATCATTCTAAGTATACTATCATACTCACAATTCATATATACATATAATTTTCTTTAGGTTAGTTCTAGTATGTTAGAGATCATGATAGTTACTACTAGACTATGGGTTTTGTAGGAGAAGATTTGGCTTTGTGATAATCTCCATATTTACTTAATATTCATAAATTTTATTTTCTCTTAAATTGTAGTAGTTAACGCATGCCATTACATATAAAACATGGGTTCTCTTATATATTTGATTCCATGAAAGGTGTTGGTTTGTTTATGTGGTACCTATATCTTTTTTAATGTGTCCTCTTAGATGATAATTTCTACAAACTGTTTTTACTATACCCTTAGTGCTAGTCACAAAGATGGGTTCTACTGGAGGTAGGACTCGGGTGTCATAATATCTATTCCCACATTGTTGTTCCAGGAGAGGTACACTTTGTAAGGAAGGGTCATGACCCATTTTATAGAGAAGATGTAGGAAAGGGTTTTGAAATCATCATAATGTCATCATAGTATATTTATGAATCCATATTCTGCACGTTTTTATGTATTCAACATGTTTAGTTGTGGTGGGTAAAGAAATGACATTTAATAAGATTGTTTTTTATTTATACATTATCATTGAGAGTCCTCATTTGAATTACACCTTAATACATAATGGATTGGTCTTAATGTAAGACAGAGGGATACTGTATAATTTAATGGAATATAGTATGGTATTAGAGTATATATTTTCTAATATATATGGATCAAATTTTGTACATAATGGATGATTAGAGCTCCCCTTTTATAAGGGAGCTGAGGTACCTACATGGAATTACATAAAATATTTCAATAATATTAAGTTATATTACTGTAAAAGTGTTTAAAATGAAAAATAAATAAAATTAAAGGTAAATAATGCTTAAATAACTTTAAAAAATATTTATTAGATGATTTTATATAGCATTAATACCCATATCATTTAGTTTCATGCCAGGTATATCGGTTTTAACCATTACAATGATAACAAAATTTCACTATTTTTACTATTCATTATGAACAATAAATAAGTTGATCTTCTAAATTTTATTAAATATGATGAATAAAAATATTTAATATGTTTTTATAGATTAAATTTTTAGAAGTGGTCGAAATAAATTTAAAATAATCATTCTTAGAAAAATAAAATCCTATTTTAGATAAATGAATTTTTATTAATATAATTTAATTTAAAACCATTCCATACTTTTTGAAAACCACAAAGAAAATTTTAAAATATTATATTTAATATATATTATAATAATTTATAAAAACCATTAATTTTTATGTATTGATTCTTCAAGATAACAACACAATGATAACATAAAATAGTTTTTATAAAAATGTGTTTTTAATCCAAAAATGAGCTTATACCAAAATCATGAATCATTAAGATTCATATGAAAAAATTAGAAAATTTAAAATTTTATTTTAGTTTAATTAATTTATGAAAATAAAATAAAAATAATTCTTCTTTTAATGTAATATATTTATTAAAAATAAGTGGATGTTATTTAAAAAATAATTATTTTCCACTATTCACCTAAAAAATACTTTTTGAAAAATAATACAAATGTGCCTTTAAATTAATTTGACATGATCAACCAAAAGAAGATAATTATCATTAAAAATATAATTTGTAAAAATGGTTTAATATAAATATAATTTATACTCAAATAATCTAAATACATTTTCTTAAGAAAATATATATTTTAAGAATAAAATGACATTACTAAAAATTGAATACTTATTTATTAGCAATTATGAAAAAATTTGAAATATTTAAAATTACTATAAATAATATTAATAACTTATTTATTATTAGGACCTTCCTTTATCAATATAATGATATTAAATACACCCACAATAAGAAAATAAATCGAACTAGTAATACATGCCAATTTTATGACTAGGTTATGAAGGAACACTATATCATGATTCATTTAGAGGCTATGGAATACATGAATTATATTTTAATTTAAATAAATATAAAATATTATATTTTTAAAATACATATTTAATAAACATAAATATAATTTAGATTCATTATATACTATTAATAGATAGATAACGTTACATATAATGCTAAAGTCGAAATCAAAAAAAAATTTGATGGTTGAGAGAGTTGCCTTACCATAGGTCCACTTTTTCTCTATAATTTTACATAAAATCTTAAATAAAAAAATTATTTGTTGATTACATGATATAAAACATTCTATTAGGTTATTTTATTTATTTTCAAGATTTTATCTTATTTTATAATTATTTAATTGTGATATTGTTTTTGTTTTTAATGTCCTAGTGTCTTTCATGTCATGGTTCGAAGGTCTCGTCCCATTGAATGTAATTATTGATTTTCTATATAAAATAGTTCTATAACACCATATTTTTAGTGAAATTATTATAATTTTTCAATAGGATGTAAAAATTGTTTTAAAATTAGAATATCGGTTAAAATGAACATAATTCCACTAGTTTAAATCTTCTCGTTATACAGTATATTTATTTAGGATATTTTTATGAAAAAAATATAAACATCACAGTTTATCATTTCTCAACATAATAAATGAATTAAATCTATCTATGATGGTGATGGTGGGAAATGAAATTTTTTTATGGGACAATGATACAAACATATTATCAACAATTATCTTTATTTTGGAATCAATTAACAGAATTATAAAAATAGGATATTCCATTAACATGATAACATATCAATATATTTAGGAAATTTTTTTATTATTAGATGGTAAATAGAAGACATATGGATGTGTAGAGGTAAACTAATATTGAATGAGAGTCGGATGATGATTTATTTCTCTTTGGCCGTCTTCTCTTAGGCTTCCCTTTTAGTCTCTATGTAATGGAATTGGATGAAACATGTAGATCTTGTAAATTGGGAGAGGATTGAAAAGAAAATTTGTAACCCCCCATGATTTCATAGTGCGTTATCTCATTAATGTAATTCAATAGCTTGCGCTACACGCCACACCGAGTTCGAGAGCAACACCACTTTCCCAACTAGCCATTAAAAAAGTGGTTATCATTAGTATAAACTACATTTTGAATTTTATGTATATCCTATATCATTTTAAAATTCATATTTTGTTTTTCTTATACATAATATAAAAACAAATTAAAATTTTCAGATAAAATAAGTATTTTTCAAAAAATGCAATTTTAATTCCTATTTAATGTAGAATAATTTATAAAAAAAATATTTTACACTTTAATATACTCAATTTAATGAAATAAAATTCATCTTTAGAATTGGGACATAAAAATTTATTTTGGTTAAATTTTTGGTACTTTTTCGATAACTTTCATATTTTGATAAATATTAAAAAATACTAAATTTTAATTGGAAAAAACTTTTCTAATCAAAATAATATATAATGATAAATTAAGCATTTGATTGTTTTGGATGTATAACTTGATTATATTTTTATCATTTAATACACTGTAGTTCATTATAAGTAATTTCACTATTAAATTTGACAAAAACACATGTAAAACTTTTAATAGTTTTAACTTTTTAAAAACCCACTTTTTTGTTTTTGAAAATGGGAATTAATTTTTAATTATTTAAAAAAAATTATATGTTTTTAATTTGGTAAAAATTAATTCATTTTTTAATTCATAATATAAAAATTAGGATATGATGATTTATTTATTTTTCTGCAAACATTAAATTTTTGATGAATAGTGAAAAAAACTATGTTATTGATTAAAACCGACTTATTATTTAAATAATTATTTATTTAATTTAAAGTTATTTTATGTAAAATAGATATATAATAACTATAAAAGTTCAATGTAATTAATTATATTTATTTTTTAATAAAATTAGATGTATAAATTTTTATTTAACTTTTTACCATCTTTTACCCACATTCTAGGAGCATTTGAAAATTTTCATAAAACATAATTTTGCAAATTTTTTGTGTTTAATAAAAAAAATCTGATACATATAGATGATATTAATAAGTAAAATGTGGTTCAATAAGATAAAAATAATTTTTGGTTAATAGTAAAATTTTCCTTTTATGTACCACAGTAAAATTTAAATAGGTTAATTAAAGGTAAAACTGATATTATAATTACCCTAACACATGTCAATATTCTATTGGATAAGTTTAATTCGACCAGAAACAACCTTAGGAATAACATATGATCTTTATTTCCATTTTTATTAGATTAGGACATTTATTATTATTTCATTTAAAGAAGAGTTAAATGTGTTAAATTCCATGTTTATTAACTAATACATTTTTAATATGGGGTTATACATAATATAAATTAGACTATAAATATTAAATAAAAAGATAAAAAAATTTCCCACATAAATGTATTTTATATATAAATTTTAGACACTAAATAAGTCAATTTATTTTTGACACAATAATGATGCAGTAATTACCTTATTAATGAAATATTAATATAATTTATATTATAAAAATACAAATAAATATAATTTTATACTTTTGATAAATTATAATAATCTTATAGGTTAATATGTCAAGTTAAGTTTGATTAATTTTTTTTCGATGTAATCATGCTGTTATGATTTTCTCAAAGACCAAATACTAAATACTATCAAAATTGACATAAATGAGTTTTTCAAACCAATATTATATTATTAAGTTATATATTATTCTTAAAAATCTAAGGTCTGGAAAAATGTAATAAATAATATTATATGTGTCATTAATTAACCACTTGATGTTCTCTTGGAATTTTATAGTATGTTTATTAACCATATAGTTTAAGAATACAAGAAGACATGGTAAAAGTTAAACAATTTAACCATGAGTTAAATCTAAAAGATAAGGTTAATATGGTGACCTAACCTATCTAAAACCTATTGGTTGTGATTTTTTAGCCCATAAATACCTAATCCTCCAAATAAATCATTTTTATCCATTAGAAACCTAAATTTATTTTATTATAAAATAATATATCAACCTTTTCCAAAAGTGACACTAACCTCTCTTATAAATGGGTACTTCCACTTCTCTCAAAATCACAAATCCAAAGCCATTTGGATCGGCCAAACCTACCCATATTTCCTCCCAAAAATACCCCCTAAGACCTAGAGTCATTACATTTATCAGAAGGCCAACCTATAGAGCCCTTTTGATGAACTCAAAAGGAAACACCCGAATAAGAGGTAATATTTTCACAACCCACTTTCAAGTTATTTTCTTCTTCCACATCATATTTATTTGTTGTTTCCATACCAAAATAATACCTCCATTATCTTATACATACTATGAGGTTTTTATAAATACGGAACAACTATATACATTATTCAATCCATCCTATGAATGATAAACTCACAATACGTGCATATGTATGTCTTACCATCTCCACGTCGTGGTGTAGTTTGTTATTCAAACACTTAATTATTTGGATGGGTATAATAATCAGTATAATTGATTTAAATAATTAATATAACATTTTTATGATTCTATATATTTTATATACCATCCAATTACATATTATTTCACCATTAATATAGTGATATTTTCGCTCGTGTGTACGTACGGATTACCGTCTCCACGAATGTGATGAGATTCATTCCCCATCATAATAACTCAAGAATAATTTTAATTTTATGATTAAAAATAATGATTAATAACATAATATAATTTTGGATATGAATCAAATAATTTATATCACTGAAAAACATGTCTTACGTAACCAAACATATAAAGGAAAACGAATCATTTAACACCTGAAATGATGATACTACTGAAATAATATTAACAAATAAATATTAGAACATCATATATGATATCATATTTATTTATATAGTTATTTAATAATTTAATAACAATTATTTAACTCTTATTTAAGAGTTTAAAATACCCTATACCAAGGAAAATTACAAGGTAAGGGTAAATTTTACAATCTGTTTACTTATCTGAGGTTGTTAATATTTAAGTATCTACTAGAAACTCTTTATCATCCACATATGTGTTTTCATAAAAATTTATTTCAAAACATTTTTAATATTTACTAGAATATGGTTTATGGTAATTTATATCCTTTTTGACCATATATTTTTTAAAAGGAATCTTACCATCGTTTTTTAATCATTGTCATTTTATGACCATTTCAAAAAAATTAATGTAAGAATGTCTTTTTTAACTTATACGTATGGTACATCTATTTTCTACGGTTATAACATCGTTGAAGCTTCCCTTACATGCTTATAATAATATTTTAAAAATAAATGTTTTATTTTATAAATATGTGACATTTAAATGATTTCCAAAATATAAAGAAATATTTCCCTCAAATAGTTTTGATTTCATCTATGTCAACATCCTTTGGTTGATTTTACACTTATTTGAAATTGATTCGTTATGATACAAATATTCCATATTGCATTGAATTTTTTGTGATATGTTAGACTATGGATGTGTTATTTTTATAAAATTCATGGTATATGGATAAATTATTGACATTTTGTATTCTAGTTTTGATATAAATGTTTATTTTATGTTTAATAATTTTAATATGTGGAATGCATTGGACTTAGTAAGTGACGTGTGGAGCCTGCTATAGCTCCTCGATTGATCAGTAGGTATCATGAGAGAAAATAGTTTTTTAGCATAAGGCCTTCACAAAATCTTATTTTTAGTCTTAGTAAGAGTCCTTGACTATGTGGTTATGATATACGACATTATGCATTCCATCATTATGAAATTAGATATTTGATATTACAAGTGATTATTTGACTATTAGAATATCCATCTGAATAAAAAAATGGAATTATTTGATTTACTTTTTTCCATCTTATGTTCAACTTATGTTTAAAAAGGTTGTTGTTTTTATCACATTTCTTGCCTTAAATGTTTATAGCTTTCGCTAAATTATTCACCCTTTCTGAGCATCTGAGCTCACCCCTTTCTTATGTTGTATTTTCCCATGATTTAAAATAAGTGTATTTTGATCGATATGCATAGTTATGATAAAGGGAATAATTTAATTCTCAAAGAACTATCTATGATGTTCTTTATGTTTGAAATTGTAATGTAAAGTTCATGTATGTAATCTATTTACAAGACTATTAAACTGATTGTTCCATCGAGACATGAAACCATGTAATCATGCCAATGTATTAAAATATTGCACCGACTCTGGGTAACTGGGGTTGGGTCATTATAGTTGGTATCATAGAATGATTATAAATGATCTTTGAAACTAGATTTAGATAAACCATGATTAGGAAACATTACCCTAAGATATACTTTGAGGATTAGTATAGAAGGACATCAATAAAATTTGGTAATGTAGATATAATGTGAGTTTTCCAAGAAATGCATCCCTCTCTGGATATGAGTAGGTATAGGAAACTCTGGAATATACGTACCTATGAGTTGAAACACAGACAAGGACTTCCAGGCCTATCTTGTGGTATCCTAGTACATGACAACTGGCCATTCCGCACTCATGGTTACAACACTCCTGGGGGATATGCTAAGGATATTTCACAATTTATTTACTAACCATTTTTAAGAATATATGAGTAAATATTACAGTAAAGAAACCATTTTTATGATTATTACAACAGATGTGTGAAAATATTCAATTAATGCTGCGAATGTTTCTAGTTTTTGGATTATACAGCATGATATGATCTAACCTAGTGTGTGTCGTCATTCTGAAATGACGCCCAGTAGAAGGAATGATAACTCTATCAATATGCATGATCCAAAAGGTAATAAAGATCATATCTTTGATAGTCTTAAGCCAAAATTTATAAGGGAAGTAGTCTCCTGCGTATTCTCATCATATGAAGAAATATTATCGTGTTTTAGTAAGATAAGGGACGAATTCTTTATATCTAATATCATTGAAGGGAAGAAAGAGAAGAAAAGGATGGTAGAGAGAATGATGGATAAAGGGAAGAGGTGAAAAAAAATTTCCCATATGTGATAACTGTGGAAAAAATCACATTGGTAAATTTTTTAAGGGAATGGGAGTTTGTTATATGTTTGGACAAAAAGTACACTAAGAACGTGTCTGTAAGGATTAAAAAAAGTTTCAAATATACAATGCTTCATATTCAAGGAGTTGGGACACTACGTGAATCAATGTCCAAATCATCATAGTATGCCCCAAATGATGCTATTGGATAATAATAAAGTTATGAAACTACCACAGATGACGAGGAATGGCTAGTGTTCTTATGTTGTTATTAAAGAAATATTTCGTTTGAGTGTTGTATCAACGATGTTATGGTTTTAAGAATTATGGATTATATAATGATTGAACTGCAGTACCATTTCATTTAGGATTTGAGATTATATGATTCTAAGAATAGTGACTCAATAGCATGTTTAATTATTCAGAAAATATATGGTTTAAGGAATGATAAACCATAATATGGTCCCGATTCTGAGATATTAATTTTGGAATAGGAGGTGATTGATTAGGATTAATTCTATTGGATATTATTGACGACCTTCGAATTGATTAATGGTTTGTTTATTCCATCATTATTGGAGTACTAAATTTTTTTGGATTTAATGAGTATATACAGTATTTTCTAAATAATAAGGGAGTATGAATGTATTCAATAAGGTTTTATGATAATTTATGGTGTTACAATGTTTCAATAGAATACATGATGAAGGTATTCACATGTTATTACGTGAAAAAATGAGCATTATTGTATTTACCTTCCTTATAAATTATGGGCTTCGAGTTTTGAAAGAAGTATTTTGGATAAGTGTAAAGGTTGGAATGGATTATGTTTTACATTGGATACAATTGTTATGTTTAAATAATTTATTAAAATTATTGTTTGGATTGTTATAAAAAGTACAACCTAGAGGTCGGGCGACAACCTATCGCGTCAAGCGAGGCCGTGAGACAAGAACACGCAACTGAAGGGTGACAAGGGTGCATCACCTACCACTGGCCTATGTGATGTCCTCGATTGAATTATATATTTCTCTAAATGGTCTAATAGATGAATTATAAATTTATTTTTTTGTAACCCTATACGACTAGGACAAATAAGATATTTTTATGCTTTATTATCTTTTAGAGTGAATGATGAGTTTGTGGTAGAAATTAGATAAATGATGGAACTCTACTTTTCATGTATATTTTTTTCTCTTATTCAATAATGAAATTAATTCATAAACTTTAGGTTAGGGATCTTAAAACACAAAATGTGGTACCCTAATACCATATGTTTTGTTGAACTGATGATATTTTAAATCTTTTTAGATTGATGTCTTTGAGGACCTCAATTTTACACTTGTTTCTGATTGATGAACACAACCACTCCCCATAAATATTTATTTCTTCCCTCTAATTATGTGTCCATAATTTCTACGAATATTCTCATAATCGAGATCATAATTTGGTGGTGACTTTTTTATTTCTCTTTCTCTATAATTAAGAATAAATTCTATTAACTCAATTATCGATGTGGGTTTTCCAAAAAGGTATTTTTTTTATTTTTAACCTTTTATTTTCGAAGAAAAATTTCAAATTGTGAATAATAAATTTATTGAAGGAGGGTATAATATAACACCCTATTATTTCATAGTGCGTTATCTCATTATTGTAATTCAATAGCTTTCTCTACACGCAACATCGAGTTCAAGCACACTATAACATACCAAACTAGTCGTTCAAAAAGTTTTTATCAATAGTATTAAATATGTTTTGAGATTTATATATATGCTATGTAATTCTAAAAATCATATTTTTTTTGTGTCTTATTCAAAATATAATGAAAAATACTATTTTTCAAAAAAAATAATATTTTTAAAAAATTTTCAATTTTACCGCCTATTTATTGATGAATCCAATTTTAAAAAAATATTTGTCACTTTTATATATTAAATCTAATAAAATTAAATTATTCATTAGAATCAATACATAAAAATTTAGTTTGGATAAATTTTGGGTACTTTTCTGATAACTTTAATATTTTGAAGAATAGTGAAAATAATAAACTTTAATTGAAAACATCTTTTTCAATCAAATTAATTTATAATGTAAAATTATGAATTTTATTGTATTGGAAGTATAATTATATTATAATTTTAACATTAAATACAATGTAGTTTATTATAAGTAATTTCACTTTAAATTTGACAGAAACACAAGTCAATCATTTGATAGTTTTTACTTTATAAAAACCCGATTTTTGGTTTCAAAAAAATGAATTTATTTTAAATTAATTAATGAAAATTATATTTTTGAAATTGGTAAAATAGAATTTATTTTTTAATTCAGAATATCAAAATTATCTTTGGGTGAATTTTTTGTATTTTTCTGAAAACATTCAATTTTTGAGGAATAGTGAAAAACACTGCATTATTGTTTAAAACCAACATTTTATTTAAACAATTATTTTTTTATTTACATTTATTTTATGTCAATGTACATATATAATACATATAAAAGTTTATTTTAATTCATCTTAATTAGTTTATAACAAAATTATATGTATAAATTTTCATTTAACATTTTACGGTCTTTTACCTACCTTCTATGTGCATTTACAAATTAGCATAAAACATAATTTTTCTACTTCTATGAGTTGAATATGAAAATTCTGGGAGATACGGTTGAAATCATTAATTAGAATGTGGTTCAATAAGATGAAAATAATTTTTGGAAAATAGTAAATTTTGACTTTTCTTTACCATGACTAAATATAAATAGGGTAATTAATGGTAAAAATGATATTATAATTACCCTAACACATGTCCTAATTCAATTTTATAAGTGTAATTCGAACAAAAACAACCTTAGAAATACAATATGATCCTTTAGGTCCTTTTTATTAGATTAGGACATTTATTGTTACTTCATTTAAAGAAGAGTTAAAAGTGTAAAATTCAAAGTTTATTAACTAATTCATTTTTACTATAGGGTTATAAATAAGATAAGTTCAGTTATAAAGATTATTTAGAAATATAAAAATATTCCCTACTTAATTATTTTTTATTTATAATTTTTATACATTAAATAAGTCAATTTATTTTTGACACAATAATGATGCAATAATTACCTTATTAGTGAAATATTAAAATAAATGATTTTAAAAATATCCTAATAAAAATAAATTGCAAATTTTGAAGAATTCCAATAATTTTAAAGGTTAATATATAGTTTTATGTATGAAAAAAATATTTTTTTCGAAGTAATCTTGCTGTTGTGATTTTCACAAAAACCAAACACCTGATAGTGTCAAAATTGACGTAAATGAGTTTTTAAAAAAAATATTATATTATTAAATTATATAATATTCATAAAAATCTATGGTTCTGCCAAATGGATTAAATAATATTATATATATCAATAAAAACCACTTAAGGTTCTTTTGAATGTTTATAGTATGTTTATTAACCATATAGTGTAAGAATACAAAAAGACAAGGTAAAAGTTAAAATATTTAACTAAGAGTTGAATCTAAAAGATACGGTTAATATGGTGACTTAAACCAATCAAAAACCTATTATTTGAGAGGTTTTCGACCCATACCCAACTTATCCTCAATATGAATTATTTTTAAGCCATTAGAAACCGAAATTTATATTATTATAAAATAATATTTCAATCATTTCTGAATGTAACCATCACCTCTCATATAAAAGGGCACTTACCCTTCTCTCAAAATCACACCTCCAAATCCATTTGGCTCACCCAACCGCTACCTAAATATTCTCTCAAGTATCCCAAATTCTACCTAGAGGCCTTACATTGAACATAAAGCCAACCTTTGAATCCCTTTTGATCAACTCTAAAGAAAACACCCAAAGAAGAGGTAATAATTTCACCACCCTCATTCAAGTTCTTTTTTTCTTCCACTTACACTTTCATGGTTGTTTCCATACCAAAATAATAACTCTAGTATCTTCTATATTCGATGAGGTTTTTGTAATGACTCGGAATTCGCATGTAATTTTTTTAATTATATGAGAATTTTACGATTGTGTAAAAATTGACGGCTCCTGATTCCATGGCCCGATGTGCCCTGTGTGAATTTGATAACTTTTTTAGGTACGTTCAGTGAATGCACGAGCAGGTTTTTGTAAATTTTTAACCAGTGCTCCAAATTGAAATCAGAGGACACCTTTGAACTCACAGTGATGGTATTCGATTAAAGAGACTTTCACCTCGACGATAGTAGGATGAGGGTGAAAGTTAGTTTTCATGTTTTTCATGTAAATAAAAATAAAATAAAGATCAAACTTTTATTTTATTTTTAAAACATCTCTATATGAGTTATGGAGGTGGGGACCTCCCGAACTAGAAAACCCCCAAATTGGATTCTAGTGGTGGGAACAACTCTTTACAAACCCGGTTTGGCCTAATAATACTGTGAAATACTTCTAAGAATATTTCCAAAGGTGGGCGCTGAGACGACGTGCAATTCCGAGGCCTGGTGTGCCAAAAATTAATTTCCTAAAAATGTTAAGTGTTTTTATTTCACACACACACAGTTAACTAAATAAAACAAGATATCTCGTAAACGGTTGATCGGATCAGAAATCTGAAACCACAATTGGGTCTGAAATGTGGTGTTCCCCTTAGGCAAGATATAAAATAAGTAGGCGGGGGATGTTCGGATCCCTCGCTCATTGGCGGTGTATTAAATGGTTAAATTGAATTATTAATTTATTCATTTAATACCTCAACCAAGAATATTTCTAGAACAGACTCTCAGATGAAAAATCTAAGGCCACTGATGAGCTCAGAACGTAGGTTTTACCCTAATTAAGGTATAACCTTTTTCCGCATCGGGTGTTTGGCATATGCGCCATCACGGAAGAATAATTAAATAATTAAATAATTGTTATATAGTTATTTAATTTATGTCTTTTAACATAACTAGAGGTTATAAATTCTTTGTTTAGAGGGGGTTGGCCTCATAATTCATTTTGGCCAATGACGGTAAACTCTCCCTTCCTCTCCTCTCCTCCTCTCCTCGTTGATGAACGAAGAACGAAGAATAACAAAGATGTGGATCCAAGCGAATCGAAGAACGAAGAAAACAACATCTCATTTTTATCATTATGAATGTGTGATCTTCTTCAACACCGAGCGGATCTTGATGAATCCGATCTTCACCAATGATCGATCCAAACTTGAGTTAGGATTTATCTTTGTGAATTCCTTACACGGTTGAATATTCATGACGAACGCAAATTAAATGAATTAATTCACCGATTGAAAAATAATGGGTTGAACAAATTATTTCTTCTCGTTTATCTTGAGATTGAAAATCTTAAAGTGTGATAAATATTTACTTTCCAATTACTTGTGTTCTTTTTTCTCACAGATGATGGACAAAAAAACATGGCCATAAATCCGTACGTAGTCCATGACCCTTTTATATTTCATTCATCGCACATTCTCCGTGTGTTCGTTCGTGACAAATAATTATGCGCATCAAAACATTGATGTTTTGTAGAGCACGACATGCCGACGTGAAGTAATCGACCTGAGGATCACAGATCAGTGGCCGTCACAATTTTTTTCAGGATTAGATTGAATATGTGGTGGCCCACGGAAGGGGCGACCTGACGGTGAAGGGCGGTCCGGTGAAGCGGGCTTGGTGAGGCGAGGCGGTCCAGCCAGCGGGAGAATGCAGCAGAGCAGGGACGGACTGGTGCGGCTAGTACAAGAGTAGGAGGCCAAGACTGAGGAAGGCTGGAGGCGGATGATCCGTTGGATGAAGCTGTTGCGAGAAGGGCGGATGTTTGGGTTGCCATAGAAGGAAATCGTGAATGGAGGATGAGATTAGAGAGAGATGAGTTTTGAGAAATAAAATAAAAAGAAATAAATCAATCATAGAAGGAGGTGCCACTTTTGGTGGTGGCATGGGATTGAGGAGGATCTTTTAAGTCATTATTATTAGATATTATAATAATGATTATAAGATATTAAATGGGAATAAAATTAAAAGAGAAATAAAGAGGGAGAGATGGAATGGCCATGCATGATTGACATGGAGTCAAGGAGGTGAAAATATTGGTTTTGCATGGAATATTGGATGAGATAATTTAATGAATTAAATTAAATTAAAAATAATAATAATATAATAATGTTATTATTATTTTCGTTGGGAAAATGATATTTTAATGGTATCTTCTTCGTGTGACCTCGAATTCAAGAACCGTCAGCAGAAGTGTGACCCAGATTCCGAGACGAACATTCCAAGTTCAATATGGGATATCTTCTTTGGGTTTTCAGATCGGGCACCTGAAGCGCTTGGAAAATAATAGATTTAATAATGTTATTAAATCGTCGTCCCGCTATAACTCATGCGTCGACGTCCAATTGACTGGCCTTCAGCGGCAACATGACCCTATATTTAATATGGTCAATTCAAGTCTAATGTTGGATGCTAAATTCTGGTTCATGGCTCGGGCCCATGAAACACCGAATAATATTGTTATTATTATTATTATTACGGAATCTTGTGTCTGACATATCTCCCTCATACGGTGTCGGAATGACAAACCGTCTGTGATGTTGCAACCCTGAAATTAAGATGAATGTTTCAAGACAAGTTTTGGATATTTATGTCGAGGTCGAGCCACAGGCCCCACGAGGCTCGGTTCACACGTGTTGCGGTGAAATGCAACTTTTTCACCGGTTATCCGATTTGGACCAATGGGTAGTCCATCTCGTGTGTTTTTCCGTAAGGATCGCAATTGTGTTATCGGTTTGGTTAACCGTTGTCATTTGAAATATGTCCAGGTTGGATCGAACATGAATCCAACCGGGCCCCTTGTTCTAAAATGCCTATATCTTACAAAGCGATCGTCCGATTAACACACCGTCTATCATGTCAGAACCCATAGAACGAGGCAGTCCTTTTAAGATACTCCAGATAGATTTCAGAGAAATTTGGAGTGTGACCGGGTTGGATCGTACCTGAATCCAACCGGCCCCCCAACACTAAAATTCTTATAACTTACAAACTAGGCGTCCGATTTACGCACTGTGTGTCATGTTGGAGCCACTATGACAAGGCGGTCCTTCGGGTTTCTCCCTTGTGGAACTTCGTGGCAGTTGATGTGTGGCCAAAAACCTAAGGAGCAGAACCAGAGCGTTTCTTTTAGAGACAGCTAGGATGACTACTCCCTTGATGACTCACGGCGTGAGTATTCCTTAATCCTTTGCTCTAGTAGAAACAGAACTCCCCAACTCATGAGTGCGGGTTAGTTTAGCTCTGAGATGGTTTCCCTATCTTTGGATTCGATACTCCACCCCATGGCTTGACCATGCCGGCTGCATGGGTCACCTTGTGTTCCGATTACACAGGCATTACCCGGAGTCAAGGAACACGACGTGTGATACTAATACACATAGTGTGACTTGTTTTACCTGGATTGAGCCACATGTCTTCTGTGACTTGGACTAGCTTCTTAGGGTTCGTCCCCTGGGCCTTGTCCCTGATGGTTCCCGGTATCATTTCTTAATATACAGGAGTATGATCCCTTCAACAGCAATTTCTGGATAGACTTGTTGGAATCCCTTCTTTGAGACTTAGATCCGGATCCACTATTCATTCCTGGAACCCTAGGTAGAGTTCTTAGTATTGACGTGACCAACATTACCCGGGCATCGATCCTCTGCTTAACGGATTAGCTCAGACTGAGTAATCGGAATCACCCCATGGCTTGGTTGTGATCCTCATATGAGCATCATGTTCTTGAAGTACTTGTAGTGTGTGTTCTCCCAGAATGAGTACGTCGTATTTTCTCTCTTCAGGCCTAGGAGTATGTTCTCTTTGTTAGATACTTAGTGGAATCATCGACTTGGATTCTAGTGGTGGTTTCGCGATGCTCGTTTTTGTACAAGTATATCTAGTTGACCTGGGAATATGTATGGGAATATACCTGGTGTGAGCTGTGATATGAAAATCCCCTTACTCTATCGTTTGGGTTTCATTGACCAATGATATCTACTACCGGGTGGAGCTGTACTCTTTTTTTCACTCTTGTTGTACCTTGTTCTCTCTTACTGCTCTCCTCTTCAGTATAAGTATTGTTGCATGCTAGAGCCTTCAGGGCATCCTACTGAGTATTATTATACTCACCCCTGTTTGGAATTTGCCCGCATTTGGCATGCCCTTGCAGACAACGGATAGGTTGATTAGGACATCATAGGAGATTTGGGATACGGGGTGCTTAGATCGCGTACGGTGGTTGTAGCTTGGGATTCAGGAGTGGGACTCTTCCAGCTATCTTACTTTTTCACATGTTTCCGGGTTGTGGCATTTTTCTAGTTGGGTGTGTATTTTTTCCCCTTTCCCTTTCAGCTTTAATTTTATTATACTTGTAATGTTAGAGGTTGATGCATTTTTGTTTGGATCCCTTTTTATACTAGTGTGGAAACCTTTCTTTTTTTCTTTCTCTGCACTTTTGCATTGAGTTGGATACGTGTGTGTGTGTATAGGTTCTTAGGAAAAGGCCTCCCCAAGTTAGTTGTCCCTTCGGTGCTAGTCTCCATCCCTTGGCCTATGGAGGCGGGCTTGGGGTAGTTGCGGCTCAAGCCCTGGTATGGTTCGGGTTGTGACAGAGTGGTATCTGAGCTGGTTCGACCATTGGGACGTTGTTCGGACGTTTCCCTAAAATGGTCTTGGATGGGTTTAGGGAAACCGTGTTGATGTGTCTCAAGAACGGCTCTCAGGCCAGGGAGTCTAGTGATGGTGCAGGCAGCCGACATATCTATTCACTAGGATCCTGATTACCCTCTTGTCGACTCGGCACCCTGAGACAACTGTTGCAGGGAACAATGGTACATGCATCATATAGGATTGATTCATTGAAATTCTATCTCGAGTCAGATCCCCATCATTATTGATATATATAGATATGGTCATTCGACCACGAAACTCCTTGATAACATTTAGGATGTCTCTGCGATGATAGCCATCTAGGATACTAGCTACGGTTCGTAGCGACTATTCCGTGAGCGACGAGAGCTCAGTTCAGGACCCGTCATGCGATCCCCTTTCTCCCGGTGGGAAGGTAGCAGTACCCATACCTGTTGAGAAGAAGACTTCCCCAGCAGAACAGGATGAGGATGTGCGTAGGATTGGCGGACTTCACGAGTTCCAACTTCTAAGACGGCTGAGGTTCCTCAGTAAGCCATACACTCGGATAGCAGGGGATTGGCTACAGTTAGTGGTCTGTTGATCTATAACGATTGTTTCTGAACACAGAAGTTTGAGCAGGGACTCTGTAGGGAGACCTTTCCTATCATAGTTCCCTTGTGCATTCCCACCTAAGCCAAGGTGCGAGTGTAGGAACTAGTGGTAGAATGCTTCCTGTCATGTCATACAGCTGGTTGTGACAGTGAGCGTAATAGAGCTGAGACATCTAATACAGCTAGAAGACGCCAGAAGATGAGATCTCAATGTAGGAGATCTTATCATGATCAGTCACAGGCACGTGGTCATATGAGACCTAGATAGTGCAGTGAAAGCATAGTGGAAGAATCTCTCGGACTTGTGCACTCAAGCTGTGGTGGTGTAGCAGATTCCCTTAGTGGGAAGTGCAAGAAGTCCAGGACTCACTTGGTGCGGGAAGATTCTGAGAAGATAACTTCCTTGTACCTGACCCAGGAGGAATACGAGGGTATAACATTTCCTCAGTTGAGGGTGTTGACTCCATTGCCTCTCGAGCATGTAAGAGAGTCTTGGTTGCGATTTATCGACTGTGAAATCCTGGGGGATCCGATATCCTTAGGTGTTTCACCATATGGATATTCTGAAAGAGGGAATCACTATACTCTGTCCTAATGAAAAATAGTGATTCCAGTTGTGACATGTGATGTAGAGGTTCAGTTGTGGAGACAAACACTCCCCCGAGTTATATCAAGTTGTTTGAGACTGTGGAAGGAGATGGAAAGTTGCATATCTCCTTGACTCATCCCAAATAGATGGAGTGGGTATACGACGCCTTACACATGTCGCAACTGAGGAGATGTGTGTGTGTTCTTACACAAGACATTTACTCATGAAGTCATTATGAGGGTGGACCACCCCTTTAGTCCAAATTCTTTGGTAGCACAAAAACGTACAGGATTCCCAAGGAACAGGAGAGCTAAGTGCGAGCTTGGTATCCCAAGTGGTTTCCCTAGTTTTTAAATTCGAGGACGAAATGATTAAAGGAGGGAATAATGTGGAGACCTGGTTTTTGGACTAATAAGACTATGAAATACTTCTAAAAATATTTCCAATGTTCGGTGCGGTGACGATGTGAAATTTCGAGGCCTAGTGTGCCAAGAATTATTTTTATAAAAATGTTATGTTTTTTTATATTATGCACACGCGGATAACTAAAGAAAACGAGATTTCTCTTAAATGGTTGATCAGATCAGAAATCAAAGACCACAGTTGGGTTCGAAGTGTGGTTTTTCCCTTAGGGAGCGACATAAAATAAGCCGGTGCAGGATGTTCAGACCCCTCGCTTGTTGGCGGTGTATTAAATGGAGAAATTTAATTATTAATTTATTCATTTAATTCGTCAAACCCGAATATCTCTAGAACAGAGACTCAGATGAAAAATCTGAGGCTGCCGATGAATAACTAAATAATTAAATAATTTTTATTTAGTTATTTAATTTATTTCTTTTAACCTATTGAGATGTTATGAATTCTTTGTTTAGAGGGGGTTGGCCTCATAATTCATTTTGGCCAACGACGGTAAACCCTCCCTTCCTCTCCTCGTTGATGAACGACGAACGAAGAACAAAGAAGCAGTGGATCCATGCGAATCGAAGAACGAAGAATGCAACATCTTCTTCTCATCATTGTGAAAGTGCGATCATTGTCAACACTGAGCGGATCTTGATGAACGTGATCTTCACCAACAATCGATCCAAACTTAAGGTAGGATTTATCTTTGTGAATTCCTTACCCTGTTGAATTTTCCTAACGAACATTTTCAATCATATAATTAATTATATGATTGAAAAAAAATGGGTCGAATAACTTATTCTATCTCATTTATCATGAGATTGAAAATCATGAAGTGTGATAAATATTTATTTTCCAATTACTTGTGTTCTTGATTCTCAAAGATGATGGCCAAACAAACATGGCCATAAATCCAGATATAGTCCATGACCCTTTTATATTTCATTCTTCGCACATTCTCCACGCATTAGTTCACGCCAAATAATTAAGTGCGTCAAAACATTGATGTTTTGTTGAGCGCATCATATGGACGCGAAGGTCTCGACCTGAGGATCACAGATCTGTGGTCGTCACAATTTTTTCAGGCTTAGAACGAATATTTGGCGGCCCACCGAAGGGGAGACCTGATGGGGAAGGGTGGTCCGGCGAAGCAGGGTTGGTAAGGCGAGGCGGTCCGGTCAGCGGGAGAATGCAGCAGAGAAGGGACGGACCGGTGCGACTGGTGCATGAGAAGGATGCCAAGACTGTGGTAGGCTGGAGGCGGCAGATCCGTTGGATGAAGCTGCTGTGAGAAGGGCGGCTGTTTGGGTTGCCGTATAAGGAAATTGTGAAAGGAGGATGAGATTGGAGGGAGATGAGTTTTGAGAAATAAAATAAATAGAATGAAATCAATCATGGAAGGAGGTGCCACTTTTGGTGGTGGCATGGGATTGAGGTGGATCTTTTAAGTCATTATGATTAGATATTATGATAATGATTAGAAGATATTAAATGGGAATAAAATTAAAATAGAAATAAAGAGGGAGAGAAGGAATGGCCATGCGTGATTGACATGGAGTCAAGGAGGCGCAAATATTGGTTGTGCGTGGACGATTGAATGAGATAATTTAATTAATTAAATTAAATTAAAAAAATAATATAATAATGTTATTATTATTTTCGTTGGGAAAACCGTATTTTGATGGTATCTTCTTCGTGCGACCTCAGATTCACGAACTGTCAGCGGCAGTGTGACCCAGATTCTGAGACTGACATTCCGAGTACAATATTGGATATCTTCTTCGGGTTTTCAGATCGGGCACCTGAAGCGCTTGGAAAATAATAGATTTAATAATGTTGTTAAATCTTCGACCCGCCATAACTCATTGGTGCGATGTCCGATTGACTGGCCATCAGCAGCAACGTGAAACTGTATTTAATATGGTAAATTCAAGTCTAATGTTGGATGCTAAATTCCGGTTCATGGCTTGGGCCCAGGAAACACCAAATATTATTGTTATTATTATTATTACTACGGAATCTTGTGTATGACATATCTCCCTCATACGGTGTCGGAATGACAAACCGTCTACGATGTTGCAACAATGAAATTAAGACGAATGTTTCATGACATGTTTTGGATATTTATGTTGAGGTCGAGGCGTGGGCCCCATGAGGCTCAGTTCGCGTGTGTTGTGGTGGAATGCATCTTTTTCTCCGGCTATCCATTTTGGACCAATGGGTAATTCATCTCGTGTGTTTTTCCATAAGGATCGCAATGGTGTGATCGGTTTGGTTAACCGGTGCCATTTGAATTACGACTCGGTTGGATCGAACATGAATCTAACCAGGTCCCCGGTACTAAAATTCATATAACTTACAAACCGAAAGTCTGATTAACACGCCATCTGTCGTGTCAGAACCCATAGAAGGAGACAATCCTTTTAAGATACTCCACGCGGCTTTTAGAGAATGATGGAGTGTGTCTAGGTTGGATCATACCTGAATCCAACCAGGCCCCCGACAATAAAATTCTTATAACTTACAATCTAGGCGTTCGATTTACGCACCATATGTTGTGTTGGAACCACTATGACATGTCAGTCTTTCGGGTTTCTCCCCTGTGGAACTCCGTGGTAGTTGAGGTGTGACTGAAAACCAAAGGATCAGAACTAGAGCATTTCTTTTTGTGAAAGCTAGGATGAATACTCCCTTGATGACTCATGTCGTGAGTATTCCTTACTCCTCTACTCCAGTAGAAATGGGACTCCCCACCTCATCAGTGCAGGTTCGTTTTCCTCTGATATGGTTTCCTAATCTTTGGAGTCGATACTCCACCCCACAGCCTGACCATGCCGGTTGCATGGGTCACCTTGTGTTCCGATTACACGGGCAGTACCCAGAGTCAAGGAACATAGTGTGTGATCCAAATACATGTCATGTGACTTGTTTTAAAAGGCTTGAGCCACTTGTCTTGTGTGACTTGGACTAGATTCTTAGGGTTCGTCCCCTGGGCCTTATCCCTGATGGTTCCCGGTATCATTTCCTAATAAACAGTAGTATGATCCCTTCAACATGACTTCCTGAATAGAGTTGTTGGAATCCCCTCTGCGAGACTTAGAGCCAAATCCTCTATTCAATCCTGGACCCTAGGTAGAGTTCTTGGTATCGACGTGACCAACTTTACTCGGGCAATGATCCTCTGCTTAGTGGATTAGCTCAGAATAAGTTTTTGGAATCACCCCATGGCTTGGATATTATAATCATATGAGCATCATGTTCTTGAAGTACATATGGAGTGTGTTCTCCCGGAATGAGTCCTTCGTATTTTCTCTCTTCAGGCCTAGGAGTGTGTTCTCTTTATTACATGCATAGTGGAATCTTCGAGCTGGATCCTAGTAGTGGTTTCATGATGCTTGTTTGTGTACAATTATATCTGTTTGACCTAGGTATATGTATGAGAAATATACTCGGTGTGAGCTGTGAGATGAAAATCCCCTTACTATATCATTTTGGTTTTTTTGAGCAATAATATCTATTACTGGGTAGAGCTGTACTCTTTTTGTCAACTCCTGTTGTACCTTGTTCTATCTTACTTCTCTCCTCTTCAGTACATCTATTTCCCTCCCTCGAGCCTTCGGGGCATCCAACTGAGTATTCTTATACTCACCCATGCTTGGGCTTTTCCCGCATTTGGCTTGCCCTTGCAGACGACAGACAGGTGGATCGGGACAACAGAGGATCTTCGGGATATAGGGTGCTTGGATCGCGTATGGTGGTCGTATCTTGGGATTCAGGTGTGTGACTCTTCTAGTTATCTTACTTTTTCACCTGTTGCCGGGTTGTGGCATTTTACTAGTTGGGTGTTTATGTTTTCCCCTTTCCCTTTCAGCTTTACTTTTCTTGTTCGTGTACTGTTAGAGGTTGATGCATTTTTGATTGGTTCCCTTTTTATAGTAGTGTGGAAACCTTGATTTTTTTCTTTCTCTGCACTTTTTCATTGATTTGGCTACGTGTCTGTGTACAGGTTCTTATGAAAAGTCCTCCCCGAGTTTGTTGTGCCTTCGTCCCTAGTCACCAGCCCCTAGCCTATGGAGGCGGGCTTGGGGTAATTGCGTCTCGAACCCTTGTATGGGCCGGGTCGTGACAAACGCAAACCCCTATTTAATGTGGGTATGTATCTTATAAACTTCCAATTTAATTGTTCCAACTTAATGATTTTAATTACTCAAACATCATCATAGTTAATAGCAAACATTAATTTAACAAGTTGGCTATTTTTTATTGGGCTTGGGAAAATCGTCGGAAAAGGGTTGGAAATGCCTTAGAGTTCTTTAGAGAAAAATTTTCCTCACCAATGAGAACATTCTTTAACGATGAACTAGGAACCAACCCTGATCCCAGATCAGAAAAGCCCGATGGGAGTGACAATTGTTGATGTTCTTTAACGCCTTTATCTTCTAAATCTTGTCTCCTCCACTGAACTAATGTATGTCCTTCCCTCCTCACTAACATCAACTAACCTTTGAGGTAGTGGTTTGTTTTGATTAATATTTTTTATTTTTTATTTTACATTGAATTTCTCCCAATGAGTCACTTTCAACCGCTCTAACGTGGAGGGTACGGGAAAAACGAAAATGGCCTGACCCCTCCGCAACCTTGTGGTTTTTGATGTGTTCTTCCCCATGGAAGAGGACTATGACTGGTTCCAGTTACTGGAACAGTCAGGACTCGTGGGAAGCAGCCAGAACCATAGCCATCCACGATGAATGTGGTGGCACGATCGAGCTGCCAGAGAAGGGTCATGCCTCATTGGCTGCAACAGAGAAAGGGCAGTGGCCGACACTCCGGCTTGCCACAAGAAGGGGACGGCGGGGCACGTTCGTGCCACCCATCATAGTAGATCCGTGGCATGAGGCCGCAACGGTGATGGGAGGGCGTCAGGTAGAGCCGGTTGATGGTGATGGCGTGGTGTGCGACCGCTCCGCGATGAGGAGGCGATCCATCCGGCTAGCCGGGGAGCCGAGTGGTGCCCCCTATCAGACCGCACCTTGGGCCCCCGAACCACTATGGTCCACCGCACCGCGGGGTGCACCGGCGGGCCAGACTAGATCTAGGGCTAGATCCGGGATGGGCCGAGTGGACCAGAACCGAATTGGGTTGACACATGCCAGGTTGGGCCGGGTCGGACCAGACCCAGACCAACTTCGACCCATTTTCATTCTTTCGGCCATATCATGAGCTACGTTCGTCTGTTTGAAGAAGCTTCTATGAAATCAAATACCATGGATTGAGACGGTTCTTTTGGTATTCCCCAACTATGTTTTGGATAAATATTGTGTATGTCCATCTTCGATCGAACACAAATCCAACCAGGCTCTCAGGACTAAAAGGACAATAACAAACAGACCGGGTGTCCGATGGACGCACCATATGTTGTGGTGAGACCAATTTTACATGGCGGTCCTTTGAGATAATTCTTCATGGGAATTCATTTCAGTTGGTGTATCGACCTATGGCATGAGAAGAGGAGCCTCCAGAAATCAACGGAGCTTAGTGTGGGAACCGTGTAGCTGGCAGTAACATGAGAAAGTGATCGGATGTGGGTTTATGGTTTGGGATTCTACGTCGGTCTATGTTCGAGATTCTCACTTCGATCCTCTCTAAAAATCCACGTGGGGCTACTCTAGGATCCTACGTGGGTCTGTTTTAGTTGGATCCTATGTGGGTCTGATGATTTAGGATCCTACATGGGTCGGATGATTTAGGATCCTATTTGGGTCTGCCTCTAAACAGATTAATATGATTCAGTAGTTACATCTAATAGTCTTTACTACTGTATCTAAGATATACTTGGTGTGAGATAAGTCTTTACCTTTGTTGTAATCTTTTATGGAGTGTACCTTTGTGGTACATACCTTTGTGGTGATACCTATGTAGTATTCTTCTCTATAGCATACCTTTGGGATACTTACATTCATGGAAATACCTTTGTGCTATTTTTTTGTGTGGTGTTAACATTGTGTTACTTACCCCTGTGGTGTTACCTTCATGGTTTTTATTACTCTGTGGAATAGTAGAGCTTCTATCTAAAAGAGGTGAGCCTTGTGTTTCCTCATGAATGAGATGGGTATACTTTATAACTTAGGTATATGTATGAGCATATACCTAAGTAGGGTTTTCAGTTGTTTTCACTATTTATGGTTTAACTTTTGTGAATTTTGTGACACCTTTGAGGGTATTGAGGTCCCTACTAAATATCGTTATACTTAGCCCCGAACGGGCTACGCTCGCACCTTGTTGTGTTTGGTGCAGACGATAGACATCCCTATCTGAGGACGAGGGCACCAGGACTGGAGGTAGCTTGGAGATGGACCATAGACGAGGATTATCGCAGAGATGACCATTTGAGAGTTTTTCCTACCCATCAGGTAGGATCCTTGGCAGTTGTTCATAGAAGCAATTTAGTTTACTTATACTTTTTATATTTCATGTACTTTTGAGTTGGTCTTGTATTATGGCCCCTTTTACTTACTATACAAACCATTTTCACTATACAGTTTACTTGTGTTCGTATCCTGTTGTGTTCCTGGTTGAGTGTGTTTACAGGATATAAAGAATATTCCATCCGAGTTTTAGGGAATATGCCTTTTGGTGCTAGTCCCTTGCCCCTAGCCTATGGAATGCGGGCTTGGGGTAGTCAGGACACGGTCCCCAGGGGATGGGTTATGAAAATTTGGTATTAGAGGACTCGGTTCTACCATAGAACATTGGACTATGATCTTTTCGTTAGCAACAGTGTTAAGTGTAGTGAGTGTGGTTATCGGTTTAGGGAATGCATTGTCGGTGCAACGACCGACATATCTAAACACCAGGACCATGATATCCGATTTCTGACTCAATGCAAGAAAACACTGATTGTGTGTGTGTTTCGAAATGTTTTCTTTGTGATATTTTTGAGTCAGATCACCAGGTATAACTTATTGACTATGGAACACATATTTCTTTTCAGGATGCCTCCATGCAGACACCACCTAGGGTTCTGGGTACAGTACACGATGATATCCCACTCTATGACGATGCCTTGGTGAGGGGCCCTCTTTTAATAGGGGAACTAGTAGAGTAACCACTGGTACCATTACTCGTTGGGCCACTGATGCCACCAACCCTAGTAGCGTTGGGTGCACTCTGCTTGAGCGTGTTGCATGAGTTCCAGCACCAGAGGCCACCCAGGTTCAAGGACGAGATGAACCAACAGGCGGGTTAGGATTGGATGGAGTCCGTGGTGGGAGTCTTTCGAATAGTAATGACGCCAGCTGGTCTCATGGTGATCCTTGCTGTCTGTCTTCTATAGGAAGTTGTAGGAAGATGGTGGGGCTATATGATCTAGGTTCACAATGAGGTGAAACTTCTCTGGGAGGAAATTGAGAGCCTATTTCGGGTAGAGTTTGTCCTAGTGACCCTTCATATAGTGGGCATAAAGGGGATTCTTTATCTACAACCGAGAATCATGATGGTGGCTTAGTAATCAGTAAGGTTCACATAACTCTCATGCTAGTACACTGATATGGTGTGGGAGCCTTCCTTCAGGTCCCAGACTTTCGATCATGGGCTTAGGCGAAAGATCAGGGCTTCAATGATTTTTCGCAATTTCCCGACACAGGTGGGGGTGTTAGAGAGATCCCTCTTAGTGAGGAGTTTTCTTTCTGAGCAGTCACCAGCAGTGAGACCCATCCACCAGGCGTCACAGATCAGAGTCTTCTGCAGATGACAGCATACATGTGTCATAGAGTTCCAAGAGTAGTAGACCGATAAGAGGATGACCGCAGGATTTAGTGTCAGTTGTGTGGGGCACTGGAGACAGAGCCAGTCCTGTGAGGAGCAGACAGTGTTACACATGTAGTTGGCAGGGTCACGTGGCTCATGATTGCCTGAACCACCATATAGATGATCAGTATAAGGTTGAAGGAACGCCCAGGAAAAGACAGAGGTTTGACCGAGAAGGTCCACAGGGAGCATGCAGACGTGGCGGAGGAGCTGGTCGTGTAGCTGGATGTGGGCGACGATTCGAGTTGTTACCACCACCACCACCAAGTGGTCTACCATGACCACATGGATCAGGTGGAAAGGGGTGAGCTCAGCTCCAGGAACCTGAGGCCTATGACCATGGTTCTATGGAGATGATACTTGGTAAAATATGTGTCTACTCTACCTCAGCTGCATTAGTTATAGACCGAGGTTCCAATTATTCTTTTATTTGCACTATCCTCATTTGGAGCATGGAGATTCCGGTGGAGCCGTTGGCCCGATCCTTATGGATAGAGACTTATAAGAGATAGGATTTAGTGATTACACACTGGTTCTGGAAGTGTGATATTACTCTAGGAGGAAAGAGCTTTTGCTAGTATCTCCTTGTAGCGGTGTCGAGGCTTTACGACGTTATCTTGGGTATGGAATGGTTATCAACAGTCCAAACACAGATTGACTGCATTAGATGAAAAGTGCATTTTTTCTGCACTAATGGAACTAGGTTTACCTTCACCGATGAGAAGGGAGCCTTTGCAGCACAGGATGGACTTACTCAGAAGAGTGTGCAGTCGATCACTAATTAGTCGGCTAGCCTTACCCTCAGAGCAGTTGATTTGGAGAGTCCGAACTATCCTATAGTGGCGGACCAGTACACAGATTTCTTCTCTGATGATGTCTTGGGTCTACCTCCTCATATATTGGTGGTCTTTTATATTGTATTGTACCCCTGCATGACACTGATATCTATACCAGTGTATTAGATGGCACCCACAGATCTTTGTGAGCTTCGGGTACAGTTATAGGGCTTGTAGGGGAAGGGATTTATCTAGCCCAGGGTTTCACCTTGGGAAGCCCCAATTTTGTTCTCTAATAAGGTGGATCTAATATTTGACACATTTTGTTGACTATCAGAGCCTGAACCAAGTGACCGTGAATAATAAGAACCCACTACCGACGATTGACAACCACTTTGATCAGCTGAAGGGGGCATGATGGTTCTCGAAGATAGATATCAGATTAGGCAATCACCAGCTTAGATTATGGGAAGAGGATATGAAAAATATGACTTTCAGATTTCGGTACGACCATTATGAGTTTTTGGTCATGCCATTCAGCATAAACAATGACACAAGAGTGTTCAAGGTACTCATGAACAGTATCTTCTAGCCATACCTTGATCGCTTTGTTGTAGTCTTCATCGATGATATTCTGATCTACTTGGCTACTGAGGAGGAGCATGCCTATCATTTTCAAGTAGTTCTAGAGACACTAAAAGGGAACCATCTTTATGGAAATCTCTTGAAGGTCCGGTTCTGGATCCGAGAGTTTCACATTCTGAGACATGTAATTTTGGAGGCTGGAGTTGTGGGTGATCCATTGAAGATTGAGGTGGTGCTTTCTTGGGAGCCACACAAGAGTGTGACAAAGGTACACAGTTTCCTTGGTTTTTCCGGATACTATAGGAGGATTTTTCTATATTTCTCATTAGTTGCAACACCTTTATCATCGTTGACGAAGAAGGGGAAACCCTTCGTGTGGTCAGAGAGTTTCCATTGGAGTTTTCATGAGATGAGGCTGAGACTGACTAGTTCCTCCATATTGAGGCTTCCGGAAAGGGTGTTGGGTACGTAGTCTACTATGACGCATAAGGGATCAGGCATGGATGTGTCCTGATGCAGGAGAGAGAAGTTATCCCGTATGGTTCTTGACAAACATAGACAACATGAGACTAAATACGCTACCCATGACCTGGAGTTAGATGCAGTGGTCTCCGCCTTGAATATGTGGCGACATTACATGATGGGTGAACATTTTATATTCTAGGATGATCAAAGGAGTATCAGGTATATCTTCTCTCATAAGGACCTGATCTAAGACAACAGTGTTTGCTTGGGTTCTTCCAAGACTATGAGTTAGATATAATCTATACTCTTGTGAATGGGAATGTTGTAGCCAATGCACTCAGCAAGAGATAGGTTATACGGCTTCAAGGTGAGGTGATGAAGCATCTGGCCGCTTTGAAAATATCATTTTTAGATCGAGATGGAGAATATTTTCATTAGTCTCTTACAGTCACTCCCCCAATTCATCAGCAAGTCAAGGAGGCATAGTGTGGGGATGCTGACTGCGAAGCCTGATGTGGTCAGATATCCACTGGACAAGCACCTGATGTTTTTTCTGAAGGTTATAAGTGATTCATCTTTTTTAAGGGATGTACCATGGTACTGGTGTCACTTCAGGGGGATGTGTTGAGGGAGTTCCAGAAATCCCCTCTATTGGTACATCTAAGAGTGGTGAAGATGTACTAGGATCTTTGATGAAAACACTGCTGGCCAGGAATTAAGAAATAAATTGCAGAGTTTGTCTCTCGATGCCTCAACTGTTAGCCAGTGAAGGTAGAGCATCAGGTACAAGAAGGCATAGTTTAGTCATTAGAGGTCCCAGAGTGGAAGTGGGATGGGGTATCCAAGCACATACTGATAGGACTTACACATACATCAAGGTGTCATAATTCTATTTCGGTGATCATCAACCGATTCACCATGTTGGTCCACATCCTACTGATCTGAGAGCAGGGTTTAGTAGAAAGATTGGGGCCCTCTATTTGAAAGATATTTTGCGGCTACATAGATTACCCTGAATGATTGTCTCTGATTTTGATACACGTTTTACTTCCTGGTTATGGAAGGGGTTGCATGAGGCTTTCAGGATTCAACTTCATTTGAGCACTGCCTTCCATCCTCAAATGGATGGCCAGACTGAGCGGACAATTCAGACCCTCAATGACATGCTGTGTTCTTGCATCCTTGACTTTGGTCATATTTAGTAGAATCACTTGCCCTTGGTGAAGTTTTCTTACAACAATAGCTATCACTCGACCATTAGGATGACACCTTTTGAGGAGTTGTACGGCCGACCATGTAGATCGCCTTTATGCTGGACTAACCTAGGGGAGTCCACACTCATAGGACCAGATATGGTACAAGATACCATAGAGAAGGTGCAGATCATACAAGAACGGATGAAGACTGCACAAAGCAGGAAAAATTCATATCTCGATAGAAGAATAAGACCTATGCAGTTCGGGGATGGAGACCATGTCATTCTATGGGTCTCACCATGATGAGGATTGTAGAGATTTGGTTGGGGCAGCAAGATATCTCCGAGGTTGATCGGACCATTTCAGGTCCACAACAGAGTTGGCGAGGTGGTCTACCACTTTTCTCTTCCACCTTAGTTGCACTAGGTGCACAACTTCTTCCAGATATCCCAGGTGAGAAGATGCGTGCATGACCCTTCAAAAATCATTGACTAATGTGAGCTGGACATCGACAATGTGGAGACATTTATGGAGGCTCCAGTAGATATTGAGGATCGATAAGATCAGTTCCTTAATGGGTAGTAGACAACTTTAGGATATGTAAGTTGGCAGCACGAGAACCTCCAGGAGTGTACATGGGAGTGGGAGGCTCAGATTCGTGCTCAGTACCCCCACTTGTATTCCTAGTTTTTGTGATGTGGCTTTTGGGGACACAAATCCCTCAGGTGGGGAGATTGTAAAGACCCGTAATTTCCATGTAATTTATTATTATTATATGGGAATTTTAAGATTCTGCAAATATTGACGGTGCGTGATTCTGATGCCCGGTTTGCTCAGAGTGAGTTTCTAAACATTTTTAGGTACATTCAGTGAATGTGCAATGGGTATTTTTTAACTTTTGAACCGGTGTTCAGAATTGAAATTTGAGGACTACGTTGAACTCGTAGCACTGATATGCACTTATGGAGGCTTTAACCGCGACGACAGTAGGACGAGGGTGACATTTAGTTTTCATGTTTTTCATGTAAATAAAAATAAAATAAAGATCAAACTTTTATTTTGTTTTTGAAACCTATCTATATGTGTTATGAATGTGGGGTCCACCAAAACTAGAAAACCGCCAAATTGAATTTTAGTGTTAGGGACCACCTAAACACCTATTTAATATGGGGATGTCTCTTGGAATCCTCCTATTTAATTGTCCCAACGCAATTATTTTAATTACACCAACATAATCATAGTTAATGGACAACATTAATTTAATATGTTGGATATTATTTTTATTAGGATTGGGAAAATTGTTGGCAATGGTTTAGAAATGACTCGGAGAGCTTTAGAAAATCATTTCCCTCTCCAGCAATGAAATTTCTCCAACAAAAAATGAGGCACCGTCCCCGAGCCTGGATCAGAAGTGCCTTTCAGGAGCGACGAACGTCGACGTTCTTCAATGACTTCATCTTCTACCTCTCAACAACTCCAATAAACCAACATCAATGAAGCATCAAGGTAGGGGTGTGTTTTTATTAATATTTGTTAATTTACTTATTACGCTGAATCTCTCCCAATGATTCACTTACTACCGCTCTAACGCAGAGGGTGCGGGCCAAAAGAACATGGCCTGACCCCTCCGCAACCATTGTGGTTTTTGATGTGTTCTTTGTGATGGAGGAGGATGGTGACTGGTGCCAGCGATTGGAACCGGTGGGACTCGGGGGGGCGACAGCCGGCAACACGGTCGGCCGTGACAAAGGCGGCCACACAACTCTGCCGCCGGAGAAGGGACGTGGCTCGTCGGTCGCGAAAGAAAAATCGTGGTGGCCAACACTTCGATCGGCCATGTGAAGGGGACAATAGCGCATGTACGTGCAACCTAGAATACATGAGCCACGTCATGAGGCATTGTCGGTGAAGGTAGGGTGGCTGGCAGAGCCGACCCCCGATGATGGCGTGATGCGCGACTGCACTACGCAGAGGAGGCTGGCCATCTGGCTAGCCGGGGAGCCGAGCAGCCCGCCCTAGTGGAACGCACCGTGGGCCGCCACACCACCCTGGGACGTCGTACCACGGGCCGCCACACAACCACATGCTGCCGCACTGCGGGTCGCCCCACCACTGGGGACAACCACATCATGGGACGTCGCACCGTGAGCTACCACACGATGGGTCTAGCCATGTCGGCGGGCCGGGATGGACCCAGGGGGTTGGGTTGACCCGAACCAAGTCTAGTTGGCCCATGCTGGGTCGGTCCGACTGGGCCGGACTGGTCCCAGACCAACTTCAACCTCATTTCATTCTTTCAGCCATATCCTGATCTACGGGCGTCCGTTTGATGAACCGTCTTTGGTGCCAGAATCCTTGGATCGAGTTGGTCCATTTGGTATATTCCAACTGATTTTTGGATAAATTTGATGTATGGCCAGGTTGGATTGAACAGAAATCTATCCGGGACCTCAGGACTAAAATTCTAATAACTTATATACCGATCGTCTGATTGACGCACTTTCCATTGCGTTGAGACACATTTTACGTGGCAGTCCTTTGGGATACCTCTCTGTAGGACTTCATCGAAGTTGGAGTATCGACCTTTGGATTGAGGAGCATACCCTCTCGGAATCAAGAGATCTTAGTGTGTGAACCCCATAGTTGGATGTAACATGCGAAAGGGATCCTATCTGGGTCTGTTCTTGGGGATCCTACATGGGTCTGTGTTCGATAGTATCACTTGGATCCTCTATAGGAATCCATGTGAGACTACTCTAGGATCCCATGTGGGTCTGATGTACTGGGATCCTGTGTTGGTCTGAAGATTGAGGATCTTAATTGGGTCTGATGATTTATGATCCAACGTGGGTCTACCTCTCAATAGATTAAGATGATTATGTAGTTAAATATAATTGTCTTTACTACCGTACCTAAGTTATACCTAGTGTCGGCTGAGTCTTTATCTTTTTGGTAATCTTCTGTGTGGCATACCTTTGTGGTACATACCTTTGTGGTGATCCCATTGTGGTATTATTCTCTGTGGAGTATGTTTGTCGTACTTAACTTCATTGTAATACCTTTGTGGAGTTCTTCTATGTAGAATTACTGTTGTAGTACATACCGTTGTGGTGTTACCTTCGTGGTTTTCCTTCCACCATGGAATAGTTGAGATTTTGGCTAAAAGATGTGAGCCTTGTGTTTCTTCATGAATGGGATGAGTATACTTGATAACTTAGGTATATGTATAGGGATATACCTAAGTAGGGTTGTTAGTTGTTTTCATGCTTTGTGTTTTATCCATTGTGGATTTTATGATACCTTTGTGGGACTTGGGGTCCCTACTGAGTATCGTTATACTCACCCCTACATAGGCTATGCCTGCAACTTTGTGTGTTTGGTGTAGATGACGAACATCACTAATTGAGGAAGAGGGTACCAGGACTTGAGGTAGCTCGTGGGTGGACCTAAGATTAGGCATACCATAGAGACAACCGTTCGAGAGCTGTACCTACCCTTCAGTTTAGATCATTGGCGGGTGTTCCCAGGTGCTGTTCAATTTACTTCTACATTCCAGTTTTCTTTTACATTCCTATTGGGCTTGTATTTTTTTGCCTTTTACATACTATTCACACTCCTTTTACTATATAGTTTACTTGTTTTCATATATTGTTGTGTGCTTGGTTGAGTTTGTTTACAGGATATAAAGGAAATGTCTTCCCTGTTCTATGGAATACACATTTCAGTGCGAGTTTCCATACCTTGGCCTATGGAAGGTAGGCTTGGTGTAGTCGCGAGATGAGTCTAGGGGATGGTTCATGACAAATATTATAAATATGGAACAACTATATACATTATTCTATCAATTTTATGAATGATAAAGTCACCATACGTTCGTATGCACGGCTTACTGTGTACACATAGTGGTGTAATTTTTTATTCAAACACTTATTTATTTAGATGGGTATAAAAATGAATATAATTTTCATAAATAATAAATATAACATGTTAATGATTCTGTATATATGATATACCATCCAATTATATACGAGTTCACTATCAATATAATGATTTTTTTCGCTCGTGCGTACATACAGATTATTGTCTCCACGAACGCGATGAGATTAATTATCCAATGTAATCATTCGAGAATAATTATCATTTTATGATTAAATTTTTTTTAAGAACTTAATATAATTATGTATATGAAACAAATACATCCCATACATAACAAAAATGTCTTACATAACCAAGCATATAATGGAAAACAAAACAGTTAACACCCGAAATGATGATACCACTGAAATATTATTAAAAAAGAAATTTTAGATGATAATATATGATATCACATTTATGTATATAGTTCTTGAATAATATAAAAACAATGATTTAACTATTATACAGGAGGTTAACATACCCACAACCAATAAAAATTAAACGGTAAGGGATAGAATTACAATCTGTTTACTTATCCGAGGTTGTTAGTACGTACGTATCTACTGCGACCTCTCTACCATCCACATCTTCCTTTTCATAAAAGTGTATTTATAAACATTATTTATTTTTACTAGATTATGGGTTAATGTCATTTATACCCGTATTTGACCATATATGTTTGAAATGGAATCTTTCCGTCATTTTCACAGACATGTTTCTTTACGACCATTTCGACAAAATTATAGTACAAATGTTTTTTAACTTATACGTCAGGTGTGGCTATTTTATATCGTTATAACATCGTCGAATCTTCCTTTACAAGGTTATAAGAATATTTTAAAAAAATTCCTTTTATAATTATGTGACTTTAAAATTATTTTTAAAAAATAAAGATATATCTCTCTCAAATAGTTTTTATTTCATCTATGTCAACCTCCATGGATGGATTTTACACTTGATTGAAATTGATTAATTATGATAAAAATAATCCATATTGTATTGAAGGTTTGTTATATTTTTTACTGTGTATGTGTTATTTTTATACCACTAATGCTTTATGAATGAAGTATTGAGATTTAGTATGCTTGTTTTAAAATGATTTTTCATGTTATTTTTAACCCTTTTCATATGAGGAATGCATTGTACAAAGTATGTGATGGGTGGAGCCCGCTATAGCTCCTCGATGCATTGGTAGGTCTCATGAGACAAACAAGTGTCTTGGAAAAAGACCTTGAAAATTCATATTTTTAGTCTTGGAACGAGGCATTAACGATGTGATTATGATGTCCGACATCATGCATTACAACATTATGAAATTTCCTATATGATATTATATGTGACTATTCGATTAGTAGAATATTCATGTGAATAATTAAATTTCATTATTTGATTTATTTTTTCCATTTTATGTTCATGTTATGTTTAAAAAGGATGTGGTTTTTATCACATATCATTCCTTAAAATTTTATAGCTTCTTCTAATTTATTCACCCTTACTGAGAATCTGAGCTCACCCCTTTCTTATGTTTTATTTTCCATGGATTTATAAGAAGTGTATTATGATTGATATATAGGGTTAAGATAAAGGGAATAATGGAATTCTCAATGAACTATATATGTTGTTATTTATTATTGAAATTGTAATGTGAAGTTCATATATGTAATCTATTTCCAAGACTGCTAAACTAATTTGTCCTTTGGGATATGAATCCTTTTAATCATGCCAATGTATTAAAATAATGCACAGACTCTAGGAAACTGGATTCGGGTGTTAGAGAATTATGTAGAAATATTGTAGGTTTCATGGCTTAGAATGACTAAGGGGAAGTGGTGGTGAGGAGGTATATTTAAAAGGGGATGAGAGGAGGGTTTTATTATAATAATGATAAATTTATGGTTTTTTCTTAAGAATACTAATATATAATATTCCTGTGAATATATATATATATATATTATTTTATTTTTAAATCATCAATGACTCCCTAATTCTTATATTTTACTTATTATGTTAAATATTGTATTTTCATGTATTTCATTATTCATAAAAATAACACATATTTTTGAAAATTTCCAATATTCATCAAAACCATTTCATAATAGGTATAATCAAAAAATGAAATACTTTATTAGAAAATAAAAATTTTTATAATATTGTATTAGTTTTTAAATAAAATTATATTCCATTAGAAATAAAAATTATTATTATGATATATTTTTGAACCCCTTGTAATATTACATGTGGCCCCTTAAAATTATTATTTTTATTATAATAAGACAAAATATTATTTTTTTAACTGAATTTTTTAAAATGAACAAAATATTATGTTTGTATATTAATATTAAAACTGTTAATAAAAATTATTGTTTACAAAAAAACCACAAACTTATTTTCACATTTTATAAAAATTTATTTAATTCTATCAGGTTAGTAGTTATCTATATTTTTATTTTAAAATATTAATAAGTATTATTAAGGAATTAAAAAGTATGGTTTACAATTATAAATGTAATTTTTCAATTCTTAATGGTCATATTACTATTCATATAGTCAAATTATAATACCAATTATTATATTTGTATCTTCATATGGTTCTAATACATTCAATACATATCTTATATACAATTCATTATTCGTTAAATTTAGTTTTCTTCCAAGGTTATGTAAATTTTCATTTTAAAAATAAATTTCTCATTACTAATAATCTTTTTTAGTTCTATAGAATTTTTTGTGAGTGTGAATTTTCTAGGGTATAAAACATATCAAAATTTTCATTTTATATTTATATTATTTTTAAAACATTCCCATTTTAACACATTCAATTTATAAGGATATATTTATTTGCTAAATGTAATATTCATGTAAATATATTAAAATGTTGTTGTTCATATCATGTGTTTCTTGTTGTTTATATAAGACACAATACTATATATGATACATTTATATATTCAAAATAGAAATTACATTAACAATATTGTTGGCCATTAATATCGTCATGTGTTTATCAAGCCACCGTAGTTCTAAACCCTAATTTATTTATCCTATAACAGGCTTGGAAGGGTGAAAAAAATTCTCATGAAGTGACCTAATATATAATGCATAATAGATCTTGTAGAAATATCTTATATCCTAAGGTATAATATTGTAAGGATAATCTCTCATATAATAGGTAATCACATAACTATTGAAAATAACCCATATCTCATATAATTATATAATATTAGAAATAAGAAAAAATAGGTATCCTTAAGTAAATTATTCATTCATACGTAGCAATCAAACACAAATAAATCAATATAATAATTATACTCTCACTATGGGAAATTATCATGTAATATTTGTATGATTTATGGATGTTTATTATGGTTTCCAACCTTTTTATTTTAGAAAACAATCAATAAATCGTAAAGGCTTTAACAATACATAGGAACTTTAGTGGTTTAGTTTCTCAGAAATAGGAACATAATACATGAAAAAATAAAAAATATTCGATTCTAGTTGATGTAATATTTAATAGGTTCTTTTGATATTATTCTTAAAAAATTTTATATCATAGGTATATACACCAAAGAAATGGGTGTGAATAATTCCAGAAATGGAAATGAACATAAGAGATACGTATCATGTGAGAAAGAGGAATACCAATAAGGAATGATCATATTAATGTAAGGAATAAAAAAAATAAATATGAATCGTAACAAGAAAATGTAGATACTACACAAAATGAGACATTATTAATAATATCACCATGTATTATTAGTAAGGTTTCTTAAATAATAATTACCATGGTTATTCCTAAGGTATTGTGAAACATGTCGTCTATAGAGATTAATTATTTACATAATTAATTAATAAACTAAATAGTGATAAAAATAATATTTATTAATTAATTTTATCCATAGCGATCAAAATAAATAAATTCATCAATATCCACAGGATCCTAAAGAACATGTTTCATATGAAAAAAATTGATTAAAAATGTGCTTAAATATTTAAATATAATATCATTTTAACCTAGGAAAGGAGAATGTGGTTTTCATACATCAAATTTAAATAATTAACAAATTATATTTCATTAATTTCCTATTATCATTGACAAGGAATGGGTTTGGGTATTTTTAAAATAAAAAATTTTATGAAAAGGAAAAAAATTTATGACATGATTTTCACAGCATAACCATATACCACCTATATTCTAAAAATCATAATGAGAGTGAATGGAGGTCTTTATTTGGTGAAATTAATTTTTTTTAAGTAATACAAATATTAAAAGTGAATGAACAAATGGAGATTCAAAATTTAGATGACTTAAAAATGAATAAATTAAATGAAAATAAATAAGAGTATAATTTCCATTAACATGCCAATTTGCATCCTAAAACATTAGGGTAGCAGTATGTAACCTTGAGGGAACCTTGATGGTACTATTTAGTAGGTAAAATTACCAAATCATTCTATATTATGAATTTTATGAGGGTATGAATGAGGGTAAGGTGGTATATACAATTTAATAAGGGTAGGTTTTAAAGGGTTAAATATTGGATATTCTATTATATAAGTTAACCACCGGTCAGTTAGATCTCTTCCAAATAACTTTATGGATAATTCATTAGTGGGAGAGTGTGTTTTGATGTAAACCCCCTTATAAAACCAAACCATTTCTACCATCCAAACAAATTAATTTAGAGAATAAAAAATAATTATTATTATCTTAACATTCCAAATTTTGATCCAAAATGTAAGGTATAAATTCATATATTAAAAATAATATTTTAAATATAGTATTTTAAAAATAATATATATTTCCCATTTAAATTTTAATAAGTATTTTTAATAACTTCTATTCATGTTAACATAATAATGACGTCATCAAATTTTAGTTCTTGTTGAAATGATCATTTTCACATTTTCACCAAAATCAGAATTTGTCACAAAAAATACCCGAAATAGACCATAATATAATTTATACACAATGAGTCCCAAAATGATGATTAATTATTAAATAGAATTATATAATTATAATAATTTTTACTTTTAATAAATATATTTATTTCTATATTTATATGTAATAATTTCATAAAAATATAAACCTTTTGACAATAATAAAAATAAAATAGGACTTAATTTTAATATATTACCATTCCAAAATGTCATCTAAGATTATTCATAGAAAATAAAATTAATTTTAATGTTATAAATATATAATAAATTAATATAATTAATATAATTTTTTATACTCTATAAAATATTTCAATTTTTATTATATCATTAATTAATCTTGACGATCACTTAAATGATTTTTTGTAACAAGAATTAATAATAAAAAACTATTTCATTGACCAATGATCTTAATCCTGATTAACCATATTTTTCAAAAAACATAATGGTAGTCGATCAAATTTATCTATAAATATAAAATCAATCTAACACTTCAACAATCACTTCGAGTTGGTCAAGGTTCAAAATCATTTCCAAAATGAAAATTGTATTACTATGTCTGAGTTTCCAAATTATAGTAATGTTTGTTTGTGATTTGATTCTAGATGATCGAATAAACTCATATTTTTATGTTGAAAATTACTAATCATATATTTCTCTTCTGAATGTAACATTTTGTATTATATTTTGAGTTGATTTAGATGAAATGTAACATTATTAAATGATAAAATTATTTTCTTCTAGTTTTTTTTATTTTCTTCATACATTTATTATTACTAGTTGTACTTGTTTATAACTAAACATAATCCTAATGTTTCCAACGAAATTTAAATGTATTTTAATTTTCATGTATTATAAAAAATAAAAAACATTTAATGATAAGAAAGAGAAAATTGTTAATAGAATATAATTTTTCAAGTCTGTACAATTAACCAAAGAAATAATATTATGTTACTCGTTTATATATATATATAACTATAATAAATTTATTACTCTTCCATTAAATAATAAAATTAATTCATTCCATATAAACTAAACTATATATATGAAATAATTAGCCTGATTAGTCCCACTAGAAATTGTGAGGGACCAAGAAATATCACATTACAATTTTTGAAGAAAACCCAATCACATCATATGACTTGGAAATGGGGAACCTTATCACTTACTGGTTTGTGAAAAGATATTTTTATTTCATTCTGGTATTTTATGTTGTTTTAATAAATTTATTAATAAATTTAAATGATTACTCATTCGAAGTGTTAGATTGTTTGACTTTTTTTGTTTTATAATAGGATATAATAGTTATTTGAAAAAAAAGTAAAATATATGATTTTTTTAATAAAATAAACATTATGCTGCATGATTTTCAAGTGGCATGACACCAGATTTGTGAGGATGTAGAGGAGATCAAGAACTAGAAAACGAAATATACACATCTTTTATTTCATTAAAAAAATTATAATCATCATGAATCTGACACCACTTAAGATAAGTTGAGAAAGAATACACTCTGTGAATTTACACTACAAGACATGCAAACTATACTCGGCATGAATGTTCCAAATGGAAGTAGGTTTCAAAAATTCACCACTCACATGGATTACACATCATGTAATATTACATGGCATGTATTTATGGATATATAAAAAAATAATGATAAACATGATTTGATGGGGGGAGAGGGTTTGGCCAAAACCCGTATAAAATACAACATTAAAAGAACCTTGGAAGATATATTGGGAGGAGGATCATTGACACACGAATTCCTAACCAAAACACACCTACAACGGGGCACTTTTACATCATTTCTATTATATTTTATTCATTATTTTCTGAAACCACACATGGAAATCACATGGGGTGATTTCACTATTTTTATTCTTTTATGATGAATGAGGAATGATTTTTGAGGTATTTTATATTTTTTTGGAATTCAGGTTGGGGTTTAAAATTGGTTCTTAAATTTTTGCATTATTTAATTCAATTTTACATAAACACTGTGAGGAATGGTATGATAAGAGTTCTTTAATTAATTCTATCATTAAAAATTTTTAATTTTACGATTTTATTTAATGTATGTGTTTCAAATAAGATCTAGGGTTTAGAGTTTCTACTATAACCATTGTGTTCATTTATTCCCTATAATTAAATATGCTTCCTAGATAACCATTATTAATAGTTCGAAGTACCTGACCGTATAAAAAAGTTATTTCTTGAAAAGGAGTTTTTTCCATGACCATTGACCATACTAGGACTTGTGTGGGGACCCATATCAAGGTTTCCTAAGACAGTAAAACAAATGTTTTATTTTTTAATAAATAGTAACAAAAATATATAGACATATAAATTTGAGGAAATTTTTTGGTAAAGGAATTATAGGAAAATGACCATTATTTCATATTATAAATGATAAAATAATATAAAATACAATGATAAGACACTTTCATGATAGCTTCTTTTGGAAGATACAATCTGTAAAACATCTGAATGAACATGAATCCATTTCAGAAATACATAAGGTGAGAAAAATATATTGGTAATGGTTATTTTAATAGTAAACTAAAAAACACTTTTTGAAAATTCTATTATAAAATATTTTGAAGATAATTTTTTAAAATACCTTTGAGTATATCTTTAAAATCATTATAAATTACATATAGTTTTGAAAAAATATAATGAATCCACTTTTCAAAATATAATATTTTTTAAAACCCTGTTTTAATATCTTATTAGAACATAATTTCAAAAACCCCATTTGAAATAATTAAACATTTAAAAAGTACTCAAATTATTTTTGAAAATTATTTTTATTTTTAAAATGATATAAATCCATTGAAAATACATTATCCTCAAAAAACAATAATAATACTATTTTGAAGATACATAATCATTAAAAAATAAATTAAAATAATGTAATGATTTTCCATTAAATATTAAGAAATATTTTTGAATACAATATAATTAGGAAACATTAGACATTTATTTCTATCTTGTCCCACTCACATTCCTAAGGAATGTCTTATCTCCCTATTCCCCTTTAATTTATACAATGTATAAGTGCCAAATTTTTTATATAAATTTATGATATTACCATAGATAAATATAAAGTTTCACTAGATATTTTTATTTACAAACATGATCATGTATTCAATATACACATTCCCTTTTATTTAAATTTAATATATAAATATTAACATTCATTGTAAATCACTTGCGATATTTGGTACAATAAAAACTCATGATAGTAATCCTTCGTATAGACTGTAAATAAATATATTAATTAACATCCCTGTATTCAAAATTTCATTCATAAACTAATTAAATACATTTAATTTAAAAAGGAAATAAAATTTCAATATTTATCTTGTAAAATTAATTATTGATTAATAATATTAGTTACCGATTAACCTAATTAAAAAATTAATGCTTCTTAACAAAAAATTATATGGTAAATATAAAAACATTTCATATAAAATAATATCATGTGTATATTTTTATTCACATAAAGTAATGAATAAATAGTCATAATCATGAAAAATTATAAAAATATAAAAATTAACAAAATTAAGTAAAATATTTCATCCACATATAATATAGAAAATTTCAAATTGCATAAGATCATCAAATAGATTAAAGGTGAAGTTTCATGTATATGAAATGATACTTATTTATAGCCATTAAATGATAAATAATTTTGTATATATTTATATATATGCGTGTGTGTATATATATACAAATCACATGTATAAATCTCTTGAAACATACAGAAAAATATGGTTGTCACATAAAATATAGGAACATAAAATAGTGGTTTATATACTAGTTAATGTAAAATTACTATTTTCATACAATTATTCTGGTATATATATATATATACATTATTATACTTTCATGCATCAATTATTCAAAAAATACACCCTCAAATTAGGATTTTGAATGAAAAATTATATATCACTCATAAAAATTATAAAAGTAACATTTTAAAATACACATTTCATCCTTGGACATAATGGAAATATAAAACTGAGTAAGATTATTGGTTTTTATTAGATTTCTTACTAATTAAAATCATTCAATAATATTAACTCAATATATATGTAAATATGTATATATTTATACATAATAATCATTAGTATGAACAAATATACTTAATTATAAAATAAATTTACATAAAAAATAAGAAGGTACATGCATATATGTTTTGAAGAATATAAACATGAAGAGGAAAATATATACATATATATGTACATATTTATAAACATAAAAATAAATTTCCTAAAATTAATGAACAAGAAAATGAGAAATATGTATATATATATATATATATATATATCCATGTGTGTTTATATTATAAAATAAAATAATCATGAAATTAAAAATCAATATATACACATATATAAAAATCATGGAATGTGAAATAAGAAAACTCCCAGAACATATGATGAAAAATGGATGGATGAAGTTGTAGTTGGCTGGGTTTTCTTCACCAAATAGAGGTGTTACCTTATGTCTGTAGCGTGTTCAAAATAAGGGGTAAGAGGTGAAATCATGAAAAAGTATTTGGCTTAGTTTATTCCAATGTTGGAGAGGGGATTTATCCCTGGTGAGATAAAACATATGTATATAAATATATATTCATAGATATATCGAGCATCATGGTTTTAAATCCAATTATTTATGTTGAAATTGTTGGGGGAAAATTTATGGTTAATAAGGTTGATGTTTCATGTAATTTTGATTCTCTAATAAGTAAGGAGGTTGATAAGATAAAGGTGGTGGTGTTTTCAGAACATCCTAGCATTTGGGTGATGCCGACGAACACTGATGGGCATGGGTGGTCATGAGGAGAGAGAAAACTATAGAGGATGATGATGTAGATTATTTTAACAGAAAATTATTGTGGGCTAATCCAATAGCTGAGATTTATTAATATTGAAAATGTATGTCCCACTTCAAAACATAGTAGTAATTATCTATTGTATATAAAATAATTCTGTAATTTCATTTTTTTAAAAAAAGACTTATACGTAGTCTTGAAGGTTTACATTCCTACATCTTTCATGATACAAGTTATAGTCTAGGGAACCTATACACACATGGTTTTTATTAGAAGAAATATATTAAAATATTTTATCTTTATAAATTCTTTCCATCAACTTATAAAATATTATGTAAACCAAATTTTATCATAACAGGGTATTATTTTTTAAATATTCATTTCATATTTAATATTTTTTCAAAACTAAATTAATTACAAAATATATTCATTAATTATTATAATTTATGAATTTTAATTACATAAAACATAACATAACACCCTATAGTAAAAAATTTTACTAATAATAGACCTTGTGTGTTATTTTAAAAAAACTATAATTTCATCCTATATATGTATATTTTATAAAATATATCCAAAAATTATAGATTTTTTCATCATTACTAATATTTTATAACCTCAAAAACTATTAGAAATAAGTAAAATAAATTTGTTCTTTAAATAATATACTTTTATGTAATTTTAATAACACAACTATATGTATTCTAGTATTATTCATGTCATCCTGATTCTAATTTTTCAAATTATTTTTATTTGTTTCATAATCATCATTTTAGGGATTCTACAAATGATGGATCCAGAGGACATGAACAACAATAATACTGTGTCATGTTTATTTTACTTTGTCACCTTTTATTTCTAATGGATATTGGTTATTTAAAATATATCAATCGTTAGACTAGATATTTGTTTATCTATCGTGTTATAATGTGTTATAAAAATTTCAAGCAAAGAATAATCCTTCAGAAGACTTATATATAAGACCAATTAATAAATAGAATCATTAAAATAATTTGGTTTTCACATTATAAACCCTAAATTTGAATTGTTCCCTTGATAATATTTTTGCATAATAAAATACTATGTCTCACTCTATATGATTTATAGTAAATTTTATTGTCCCATAAATAACTAAATCCTTATTAACACCAATCAATGAAATTAGAAGTTAAAATTTCCCAAGATAAAAATCATACCTTCTTTAAAGAATACTCAAATATCTAGTGTCATGTCACTCATGAAGGCTGGTTCAATTATTTTTTAGATCGAACTCAATGTTTCATTATTATTTGATTTTGAATAATCTTGTACATATTGGTGATGGTCACAATGGAATGATCTTGAAAAACAATCCGGATTGTTATATAATTTGATAACATCATACATGACTTTCTTATTATAATACAATCATACTCAATATATTTTAAGTCATTTGACCAAGGGTAATTTCAAAATACCAAATGTCTTACTGAAAATATTATAGTGTTTTATTAAATATAAGAAGAATCCATGAGTAACCCCTTCCTCAGTAGCTGCGAAAAAATCAGATTGTGATTCAAAATTTTAATACAATGAAAAATAACTAATTTTTTGCAATACCCTCCCTTTAGGGATATGTGGGATAGTTTTGAATATAGTAAATGTCCTAATACATCCCATGATCCACTATTTTATTTCATTACAGAAAAGGTGTTAGATATTTCATCTAATTTTTTTCTAGGAAATTTATTTTTTTAATGGTTTTGATTCCAGAACCACAATAAATTAAGATGAATATCTAATGAATCCGATTGGGAAGATATGATAGTGTTATTGTAGTTTTTTTCTCCTCCCATTCTAGAGACTAATCATTAAGTAAAAATAATGTTAGGTGCATGTTCTTTTCTAAAAGGTAATATACCTTAATAGAGGAATATATATATGTATATATATATATATATTCATGAAACTATTTCTTAACCAATACATCTTAGTCACCAATGATCTCTAAAATGTTCCTATAATTCAAATGGGAGGCCCTAAGACTTGTGCATCTAGATCTGGTAAAAAATAATTATATAAATGTTTTATAAAAATTAACTGAAAAATATATATACATTTACATTTGAGGATCTTTTCATTTCTATGATTTAATGAAAAACGAGTACTAAATCATATTATCAAATTTAAATTAAAAAATTGTACTGATAATAAATTTCTCATTCTACATCATTATTGAAGGTAAACTCTATGAAACCTATAAATAAACCTGAAAATATATCATAAAAATATAAGGTGAGAAAAATTATCTTCTAATAAGAATTTTAAAAATAATGTTAAATTTTTTTTCATATACCATTTTAAAATAATTTTGAAAAATACTCTTATGAAATACCCATTATAAAACCGTTATAAATCCTTTAAAATTACACATAAATTTTGAAAACATAATTTTGAACACTATTCAATATATAAATGCTTTTTAAATCTATTTTGATAATCATTTAAAAACCTATTTTGAAAAAATCTTTTAAATTTCTTACACCTTCTAAAACAAAATAATAATTTTTTAAAATAATTATTACTTTTTAAAAAGTAGTAATAATATTTTGAAAATAATTAATCTTTTGAAACTGATTATAATTAATCAAGTGAATTTTTAAAAATGTTATGAATGATTTTATAATCAAAAAAATGGGGCCACATTGAACATTGATGGCATTATGGAACCACACACATTCCTTAGAAGGAAGTTGACTCCCCATTCCGATTCCATTTTTACATAATCCTAGGAAAAATTGTGTTTATAATGACATTTTAAGGATTCCTTACATATATATTCTTTTTAACTATAATTTTTTACTTTAATAACATAATCATGTATTAAATAAAAGCACACACTTATATTTATATAAAATTCATAAATAGTACCATTCACTGGAAATAAATTGTGATATTTGGTAAAACCAAAACTCATGATAGTTAACCATTTCATAAAATTTTAATAAAAACAATAATTAACAATCATGTTTTCAAAATTTCATTCATAAACTCTAGAAATAAATTGTGCTGAAAAAGGTCATAAAATTTTAATTTATATCTTCATACTCATCCTTAAATAATAATATTATATTCCCATTTAACTAATCCAAACAATGATTTTTTTAGATAAAATAAAATATTAAATATATAATCATTTCATATAAAATAATAGAATCATTAAATTCTTCTAACACAAAAAATAATGGATAAAAATCGTAATCATGATTAATTATAAGGTTTTAAAAATAATGATTTTAAAATAAAACATTACATACTTGCATAATTTATAATATATCAAATTCTATAATACCACAACCATGATTCAGGGGGAACATTCATGCATAAAAAATAATACTTATTTCTAATTACACAATGATAAATAACCGTACATGGGTGTTTATGTATATATAAACACCCACATCAAAAGTATCAAACTCTTGATACATTGAGATTACTCTATTTTTCAAATAAAATATATGAACATAAAATAGGGGTGTACTTGATAGTATTATCAAAATAACAATTTTCATGAACAAACACTCTTAAATATATATATATATATATATATATATAAATGTATATAATTTTACATTTCGGGAAAAAATATAATAAAAAAATATAACATTAACATTTAAATTTGAATGAAAAATTATAAATCACAAATAAGAATTAAAAATGTATCATTTTTAAAATAATCATTTCAGCCTGTCTCAACATGGAAAGATCAAATTGAGTAAAATTAATAATTTTATAGAATTTTTTATTTATTAATGTCATTTAATAAAAAAATGTATAGATATGTAAATATCTTTAAATATTTATACACCTATATAAGTAGTATGAAAAACCTTATGTAAATCTAAATTAAATGTACCTCTAAAATTAGAAGTACATACATATATTCTATGTTGAACATATTCCTGAATAGGTATATAAATATAAATATATACATAATTATAAAAACGAAATAATAAATCAAAAATTGAATGAATGTGAAGTTGAAAATAATAGATATATATGTTTATTCATAAATAAAATAAACATGAATATATATATATATATATATAACTTGGAATGTGAAATTTGAAACATTCTCATACATATACTAGATATTGAATGTTAGAAGAGGGTAGTGGTGTGTTCATCTTCATTAAATAGTGGTTTGTCCTGTTACTGGTGAGTTTTAAAAATTGGGTAAGTTGTGAAAGGAAGGAAAAGGTACTGTATTGGATTCTTTCTATGTGGGAGAGGAATGTTATCTATACTGAGATGAAACATATATATATATATATATTCATGTTGGTTTGAGTATCATCGTTTTAAATCTAATTATTTATGTTTACATAATTATTGAAAAATCGATCATTAATAGGGTATGAATTTTTTGTAATATTGCTTCTATAATCCATAAGGAGGTTGATAAGATTATGGTGGTGGTGTTGTTAGATTCATCATAGCATGTAGGTGATTAAGATTAAAAATTATGCGATTGGATAGTCACTATGAGTGACAAAACATTGGAGGAAGATGATGTTGTGTGGTTGATCTGATAGTTGTGGTGTGCTAATCCAATAGCTGGGATTTATGAAGATAAAAAAATTTAATCTGACATCAAAACATAACTGAAATTCCAACATTTATATAAGTTAAGTTGTTTCTTTTATTCTCAATAGCAAAAAACTCATTTACACATGGTAATGAAAACAGAGATGCCTACCTCTCTGACACTTCGGGTTACAGCCTAGGTAACCAATGAAGATGCATGCTCTAACCATGATATACCTCATATGAGGTTACCAGATCTTTTTCAACAAATCAGGCTAGGTAGGTGTTGATTTCATTACATGGTTGAGTAAGGGTTTAATTTTGGCCCTGTTCGGCCCTCCAAAAAAATAGTTTTGCGAATAACTATTTAGGCCAGCCTGGGCCGGCACGAAAAACCCCCTGAGGCAGCCCATGCCCAGCCTCCGGTCGACAATTGTGGGATTTTCTTATTTTTAAAATAAAATATTTTCTAAATTATAAATCATATTAAGTGTTTTTAATTATTTTTAAAATGATTTTTTTTTCTATATGTTAATTTTTTAAAGTTTATTTTAAATCATTTGTTAATGATTTTTTAAAACGTCTTTTAAAAAAAATTATTTAATTTTTTTTATTAAATTTTTTTTAAAATATAGTTTATTAACATATATCATTAAAAACATTAAATTTATTCTAGAATTTCATTTAAAACTCTATTTAAAACTTTTTTAATTTTTTTTCCTTAAACATTTAATTTTCTTAAACGATTGTTTTCATCTTTGTCAATAGTTACATTTTATATCTAAAAAATTTCATATATATTTAATGAGGGGTTGGGTTTGTGTAACAGTGGGTGGATGTGTTATTTTTTCAAAATAAATTTCTGTTTTTTGAAATGTTTTTTATAATTTTATTTTTTAAATATTAATTTTTTAAATCTTATATTAAAATTTTATTTAAAAATGATACTAATTTTTTAAATCATTGAATTTGATAATATATATTTATATATGTTTATATATAAAAATATGTATAATATATAAAAGATATAAAAAAATTAATGATGATTTTTGGGTGCATAGAATTTGGTGGCGTGTCAATTATTTTCTAAATTGATTGATGTTTTTGTCATTATTTTTCTAAATCATTCTTTAATATTAATTTTTAAAAATTTATATTAATTTTGTATATTAAAGTCAATTTTTAACATTTTAAAACAATTTTAAATGTTTTAATTATATAAAATAGATATTAATATGTTAATATATATATGTGTGTGTGTGTGCATGTTATAAAAAATTAACAAGGGGTTGGTAGTGTGAAATATTGGGTTGGTGTGTTATTTAATTAAAAATATATGTATATATGTGAATAAACATATAATATGTGAATGTTGTAAAAATAATTATTTAGTGGTGCACATGAGTTTGTGAGTTAATTTTATATCTAATTATATATATATATATAACATATATAATATATGTAGCTTTCAACACACATAAATAAATAATGTAGGAGGGGTGCACAAACATCCATGGGTGAAAGTGTTTTTATGTAAGTATGTAATGAGTAATTATATATATATATCTATTATGTAAGATAATTTATTTGAAAATAATTAAATGTTTTATTTAAGAAAATATTAATATACACAATAGGTATAAGTTTAAAAAAATGACTAGGGTTGTCCAGTAGTGAGTGAGTGTGATAAAAATTTCCAAAATAGGTTTATACAAGTGAATATATATATATAATATGTTCAATTTGAAAAATAAAATTATTATGGAGTGGGGAACAGTGACCGAGTTGTTTTTTTATACATATATTGATACATGTATATATAATATATCCAAGTGGCAACATAATCAAAAAAAGCTGGTTGGAGGGATGAGTGGATGACCATTAATACGTGACTGTTTTTTGTTAATATATTTATATATATATATATATTTTAAATATATATTTATATATATATAGTCAGGTAATTTTAAACCAGTAGTGGTTGAATGTGTTGTATTTTTCATGGGATTGAGGATTTTGTAATTTTTTTAATTGAACATTAATTTTTAAATATTTAAATTGCAATTTTATTTCAAAATGTTTTTTAACTTTTAGAAATATTTTTATAAAATCTTTTTTTTATTTTTTTATTTATTTTAAATAGATAAATATATCTTAATATATATAACATGTATAAGTTGAAAAAATTAAAAGTTGTTATGGGTGTACACATGTGGGTGGGTGGGTAAATTTCTTTTCTAAGTGGATTTATACATGTGAATATATATATATATATATATAATATGTTCAATTTGTAAGAAAACTTAATGAGGGGTTCTTATGAGTGGGAGAGTTAATTTTTTTTTTCAAAATTGATTTATATATGTAAATATAATATTTTTAATTTGTATCACATAGAAAAAATAAAGTGGGACGGGGTGGGAGTGTGCAATTATTAGTGGGTTAGTTTCTTTTTTTAATATATAATGAGATATTATATATATATTTATATATATTGTTACATCATTTATTTTAAATGTTTTAATTTATTAAAAAATCATTCGTATATATAATATGGGCATGTTATAAAAAAATCAATGAGGGGTACATCCACAGAAGTGAGTGAGTGTTAATTTTTTTTCTAAATAGGTTTATAAGTGTGAATATATATAAAATATGTTCAAGATGTAAATATATAATTATTTAAGGGTGCACAAGAGTGGTCTAGTTAATTATTTTATAAATAAGTTTATATACGTATATATAACATATATAATAAAAGAACATTGCAACATAATTTAATAAATAAGATGGTAGGGGTTATGCATGAACATTAGTGGGTGAGAATTTTTTTGTTATTATATTTTATGTTATTATATATATATATATATTATGTTGAGACATTGATATATAATTATATATATACATAAAAATATATAAATACATATATATATAGTCTAGTAATTTGAAACCTGGTACATCCACAGAATCATGTGGAAAGGGTTTTGAGACTCCCTATCTGCTGTCTCCAAGGATTTTTTTATATAGTCAGGCTTGTACAAGATTGGATTCATAAAGGCCTATAGGAAAGGCTTTTTTTGTCTGGACCGGCCTGAACTGTGGGCCTACATTCATAGGCCCTGGCCCAAGGAACCTACGAACCATACCCGGTCCAACTATGTCATTTACGGGGTAGGCCTCTTGGGATTTTGGGTCTAGCCGGTCGGGAATTTAGGCCACCAACAGAGAATTACACCATTATAGTCTACCAAAAGGGCTCTCATAAAGTGTTGACTTCTCCCCTAGCTGGGCTTAAATGGATAAAATGCTTTTTATTAAAAAATTTGATTTCTACATAATGAATGAAAATAAAAATATTAAAATGTGTTAAAATTATACATTTTACCATCATCATATAAAATAAAATGTAATCCATATTTTAAATTAATATTGTATAATTTTTGTAAAATTCATTTCTTTGGTTATAATTTCTAAAAAAATAATCATTCAATTCATTCATTAAACATTATATTTTATGAGTTTTAATTACTAAATTCTTATATTATTCCTTATAGTTACATAAATTTACTAGTATAACTCATAGTTTATTATTTAAATAACTTATAATTTTGTCCAATATTTACATAATGTATAAAATTATTTTTAAAATTACCTTTTTTATCATCATTCGTAAAATATGGAAACCTTATCAACTATTATAAACAATCAAAATATTTTATTCTATAAATATTTTTCTTATAAGTTATTTTAATAACTAGAATCTAAGAAATTTAGTATTCTACTAATGAGAATGATTCATGATTTTCTGTTTATTGGTATTTTTATCATCATCATCTGTCAATGGATCCTATTGGGGGTGGATACATAAAAAATGAGATATAGTATTACTATTGTAATATTTTTGTTACATTTCCCCTTATTTTATAATTGATACAAAATATTTAAAATATAAAAATAATCCATCTGAAGAGGAGTTCTTGAATCATATTTTATTGTGTTATCAAACTTTTCAACATAAAATAATTCCATAGAGATCTTATTTATTCCCCCATTAACAAAAAAAAATCCTTAAAAATTATTTTTAGTTACAACATTATTCTGATAAAGGAATGACTGTTAAATATTTTTTACATTTCCTATCATACCATGAACCATGATTCATTTATACTTGGAACCCTTTTTTCTCCCACATTCTTCAGCAATCAAGTTTTTAGTCACTTATATTGAATTTATATAAATCACTATTAGTTCATGCCTAATTTATTTTATTAATATTTCCTCAAACCCTATCTTAATGGGTTCCACACCAAAATTTAATATCTTATACTAAACTTTATTTTATTAATTTGTTTGATTTGTGTTGTAAATTTATAAAATTTTTATCCTTGTATGAATTAACAATGACCATGGGGAAATCAATTATGATAATTGATCTCATATATTTGTCTGAGTAACCCCAAAAATATCAACTTCATATGTGAAAATCAATGAAAAAAATAACTTTATTATTTTAGTTACCCAACCACTGTATTCTTAATACATATAACATCAATACATTATATCATTAATCATACATTCAAATCTCATTATATTTACTTTTAATTTAAATAATGAATTTTATTTATGAAATATATGTATGAAAATGAAAAACTACAATCAGTATTCCCTTAAAATATTCAACTCAATTTAAACCATGTTAATCAATAAAAATTAATATAGAAAGTTCAATTTTTTGGTAGAAAGATATCCAATCATTTTAAATAAAAATTAAATTAGATAATTCAATAAATAAAATATTAATACCGAAGAACATTAGTTTCATTTACCAATAGAGATACATGTCATATGAAAACATTGATTTAATAAATACATATCACATGGATATTGTAAAATTGATACCTAATATATATATATATTAATATCATAATACTTTTACACATTTCTCAATATTTCACATAATAATAAAAATGAGTGATTATTACATCAAATGATCCAAACTACCTCATTCTTTAACATAACAAATACTTAACCCTTTATAGGAAAAAAAATCAATGAATTTTATAGTAAACCTAATTTTTCAATTATTTACCAATTTGTAAAATTCTACTTCATAAAAAAATGAAATGAAAAATTATTTGTTCATCATTGAATAATTTCACCTTTAGAAAAATGTTTTTCTCTCTCATAAAATATAATAATAGTTTATTAATAAAAATCTAAAATCAGTGGAATTGTATTTGGGTTCTGTATCACTACATCCCAATTCATAAATAAACATATATAATTAAAACTATATATATATCATTAAATTTATTATTGGTTAGGTAACTTGACATATTTTACTACACATGACAATATATCACCAACCATAAGACATTAGTTAGATAAATCTAGTGAAAATAATGAGACCAAAATTGAAACACATTGATACGTTTCTATTGTGAATTAGTTTATATAACTAAGAAAATGTTATTTATAAAAATAGACACAAATTATGGTGACTATGTATAATAATTCTCCCCAATTTTAGATCAAACACTAAGACAACATGGGATGATAGGAATTTCTACTCTATCATACAAAGATTTGACTTACATCTGGTATTTGTTAACAACATGTTTGTAAAATTTCAGTGTGTTGTACATATGAACTAAAGGGTATTTATATAATTTCAGATTATATAAGTAGACACACATGATGAATATATATAAAAATGAAAATTCATTCCATATGATTCCCCCACATCATGGTTTTCTATGAATAATAAAGGTGGATTTCCATTACAAAGAACAATAATCATATGTTTTATGGGAAATATGATCATCATTGATAATTATCGAGCTGGATTAATTGAATAGATATGTATGTAAATGAATTAATATTTCTAAAAGTAGATAAATCAAATCAATCTATGGAATTTCTTAATAAATGTTTGTCTATTAATAGTCTTGTTAGAAACAGTTTAACATGTTTAGGGAAGAACACATACCATATATTTTTTGGGTTATATGTCATTCGTGGATTATAATTAAAATTCATCAATCCAATAGATATTCTATTTATAAAAATTATATTTCTATCCAATGTGTAGTCACCTCAATTATTTGGATGAGTTAGAAGATATCCTCATAGGAAATTTAGGGATAAAATGGTTCATACAACCATAGAGAACAATAAATACATTTGGGAAACATTACATTAACATAAAATGTAATGACCTAGAACCCAGTAGCTCAAATCAAGTTCCTCATAATATTACATTTTCGTAGATACATGATTTGAATTCCAAAGGACTGACCAGTATAGTATTTTTGGAATTCAAAATACAAACAATAACCACACATTACATTTTAAAACATAATGTACAAAGTATTAAATAATTAGACAATACTATATTTATCCTATCATAACCCTGAATATCATTCTTAATGCACATATTAAAATCCTATAAAAATAATAAATAATATATGTTTTATCTTTAAAGCATTGTAATAGTAATAATACCACAAAATATATTATCAATAAATAAACGTAAACCATAAGGAAAGGTATATAATTGAAACACAATCTATTTAAACATAATCATGAGAATAATGTGGAATGAATCAATGATAATCAAATAATATCATATAAAAAATTTCATGGAAATTATACGAATAAAATAATCACATTTAATATACATAACTGATATTATAATGCGGGAATTCAAAATTTTAGACATAAAAAATATACCGTCAAGGCATCATCCAAGACACTATAGGTAAACGGGTATGATATCAGCCAAGAACCAAACTTGTTTTTCTCATGAGTACTATTAATTCATTGAGGGGCTATATCACACCCATAACATACAATGTACAGTTAATTACTCATATGAAAACAAAAATATTCATATTTAAAAACTATCAAATGAAATCTGAATACTTTAACCATATACCATTACATGTATCAAAATAGAAAATCCATAGTAAAACCAATCATTGACCCATAAAAATAATAAGGTATATGGTATTGTAAAAGATAAAACTCAATCATTCGTATGATCCATAAAATAATGTTGACCTAGAAGATAATATCCTACAAAATCATAAAAAAGTTATTTATATAAATAATTTTATTTTTAAATTCAAATAATTTATTTAAAGGGGTGTTTAAATTTAAATGATGTAATTTAAATTTTTTAAAAAAATTGTAAAATTGTAAAGGAAGCATAAATAAATTTTGGATTCATGAAAATGGAAAAAATTTCTACGTCATGTTAGAAAAAAATTCCTTCCGTTTTTTTCCCAAAAAAATCATAAAGTACCTCATTTTGAAAAATGAAAAAGTTATTCGTTTTTAAAAAAATTTATAAATGGAAGAACATGGTTATAATGTATTTAAAAATTTCTAGAATAATAGTAAAAATAATTTTGAAAATATATTAATAAAATATGGACTTGAATTATAAATATTCCCCCCTATATACATACGAATAAACAAGACCAAAAACTAATGAGATTTCAAAATTAAATATTACCATGTAATTTCATTTATTTGAATATTCATTAAGGTCTTGTACAATGGATTAATTTTTTTATTAATTTAAAAAATAACCATACCCGTATTTATGATATCCTATATTATGTTCTTATATTGTTTTGTTAATAATATTCCTCTATTACCCATGCAATGGGTGTCAATTATTTCATTTTTTTACTCATTTATCCTCATGTAATTAAGGTATTTTAAGCATTGTATATATATATAAGTCATTAAGATAGGTATATAATGTTCATTGATATTAAATTCAATAATTATATAAATTTTATATTGAATATTGAATTTATCATGTGGAACATGAATCTCATTTGTCGTGGATACGGTAGCTCGTATATAGGGACAAGTAACAGTATCCTTCCCTTAATAGTGAAATGGTATTGAATTGTATGGTATATTAATTATAAAGAATCAATATAATTTCATTTTTATTATTTATACCAATTATATACTTCATTATACCCATCCACATAAAGTCATAAAGAAAAATAATTTACTCCATGACATAGAGACGGTACGCCGAACACACACACACACACGTGATGCTTTGGTTTATAGTAGAATACATAAAAAGATGAATGTAGTTGAACCATAATAATAATAAAATGTCATAATTTATAATAATCAGAATTTATTACTTTATCTTGTTAATATAAATTTAGGATTATATTAAAAATAATTAATTAGAATGAGTTAGTAAAAAATTACCTCTTCTTTGACATACTTTCGTAAAATATATTTTTAAGTGATATAGAGTTTGTTTTTTAAATTACCATGTCCATAAAACCTTGTATAATTATATTTTAAGGATAATAGGGTAGTTTATGGTTCATTTATATAGTTAAATGTTGTGTGATTATGCGAGGGAGGATGTGAACATTAATAATTATGGTTAAGATCACTTTTAGAAACTCACAAAAAATTAAATTAATCAAAATTAATTTACCACTAAAATTGGATCTGAAATGAGTTATTTATAATATAATATGATTATGGGTGTAAATAATATCAACCTATAATTTTCATACAAATTTTGGTCTCATTATTTTCCTTACCATTTGGTTTTAACCCTTATTTAATCCCTTTATCTGTAACTGTAAAAACATGTTTTTTTATACATTAATGTTTAATATAGTTAGTAAAAAATTTCAAGATAATATAAAATGAGAGATGTATGAAATTTATTACCTTATCATATTCATTTTTTGGATTTATATATATTTATTAAATTTATATCATCTAATAGAATATTATAATTTTTTTATATAAAATAAATGTCAATTTCGAAACTATTCATTAAATAACTTTTCTTAAAATATCATAACATCATGATATATTCAACCCAAAACCATAAATATATCTATAATATGTCTATTAAATCTATAAAATTAATTTATTGCATTAATTATATCAAATTATATTTATTTGAATATTTTTATTTTCAATTATTTGGAATCTTCATTAAATAAATAAATATTGCCTCACCATTGTATACATCATCAAATAAGTTATTTTGTTAATGAAAATTAAAAATAATTTATCATGATGAAGATAATGATTTTATATTTCTTTTTACTATTTATTTTCTAATTTATATTATTTATATCATGATATTAAAAATCATACAGTTATTAACAATATGAGTAAGACATTATTAACATATCTTCAAATAAAATATATTAAATCTCATACTCCAATCAAAATGGCTTCTAGATGTTATAATCTCGAAAAAAATAATATTTTGGTAGATATTGAATCATAAATTTAAATTTTTTTCAAGTTTTAGAGAAATTTTATAATATTTATAATATTTATTTTACCCTTAATTACATGATTTACATTTAACTACGTTAATAAAAAAATTACAGAGGTTACTAATCATAAAGCCAAAAAATAAAATAAAAATAATTAAATACTTTTTACCCATTTATTATAAATATTAAATCCATTTTTTAAAAATAAAAACACTAATGTTACAATAATTAATTTGAAATTATTATTTTTGACTGAGTGAAAAAACATGTTATTAAAGTGAAAATGATAAAAAGATTGAAATGGTTGTATATCTAAATTAAATGGGAAATTTATGCCAATGACACACAACTGCATAAATAATCAAAATAAATTATCTAATTAAATTATAACAAATATTACAAATTTAGAACTATAAATATTTTAGAATAAGAATTACAATTCAATTAAATTGAAACATTTTGTCCCAATTCATAAAAACATGTAACTGATAAGAAAAAAACCAAAAAAAACCAATATAAAATTTCATATTCTTCTCCCAAAAATATTGTAATTTTTCAAATATTATACATATATGTGTTAGAATATAGATATAAAATTAGCGAATCATCAATATATAGTAAGACCACCTTAAAAAATATCCCTTTATTTCATAAAATTGGATTCATTATTATTTTACAAAAATAATATACTTTCATTGAATATCAAGACATGAAATATATAAATTTAATAATGTGGATACTACTATTCATTCTCGCTAATTTAATGGATCAGTGATTAAAGCCACTTAATAATAGATCATAGTGTGTTCAAACCTTGTATTTATTGCAATGAAAGCTACTAAATATAATTATAAAGAAAATGTAATGTAAAATCATTTATTATTGCATTATTACCAACTTAAAAAAAATTAATTTCTCAAAATATCTAGAACACAACTCCATAAAAATTTATGGGTATTTCATCATATTAATTCACTCAGGTTCTGAAGACACGTTTTCTATTTTATGACTTTTCTATAATACCCTTACTAGTTGAGTCATATTATTCCTCAAAACATGTTATCTAGTATCTGGAATCTATATAGGATCTTAGAATTAAGGTAAATCTTGTTGTAACTCTATTTATACAAAAGTGAGAATATGTGTTGGGTCTGGAATGTACTTCCTTAGTAAAGATATATGAAAAAAAATCATGTACATTAAAATGTATAGGTGGAATTTACAAATGATAAGCCATAGTTTCTATTTGTTCTAGAATTTCAAAAGATTTGATGTCCCCGAGGATCATTTTCTCTTTCTTAATAAATCTTATAACACCCTCAATATATTTAATTTCATGAAAACATGATCTCCCTCTTGAATTTTCAAATCCTCACTTTGGTTTTGGCATTGATCTTTTTACAGCATTGAGACTCATTGATATAGTTTTGAATTTTTTTTCCGTTGATATTGCTTCCTCTCCACATTATGGGACAAAAATATTTCTTTCACTAGATTAATGCCAAAATTTTTTCTTATGACATATATTTCCATATAATGCTACATATGGTTCAATTTGAATACTTGAATGGAATCTATTATTATAGGAAAATTATAAAAAAAATTATTCCTAATCCAACATACCATAAAGTCATATGAGTAGGACATAAGAATATATATTTTAATCATTAGATAGACCATTCAAACATCCCATCAGTTTGTGGTACACAATTTGGTTTTATAACTTCATTAATATTTATTCATTCCTAGAGATAAATAGGTATATCATCTCATATGGAAAGAAAATATGATAATTTGGAAATGTGATAAATAATGACCCAAACTACATCATTCTATCATGGATTTCATGCTCGTCGGTTGACAAAGTCCATTATAATGTCATCATATTTCCATACAGGTATAAGAAGAGGGAGAATTAAACATATATGAAAATGTATTTTATCCATTAATTGTTAAAAAACTACAAATATTTACACATTTTCATCAATTTCATTCTTCATATTATCCCAACAAAAATGTTCCTTCAAACATATATAGATATTGGTGCTACTAAGGATTATAGAGAAATTCAAGCTACGAGCATTATCCAATAATCCCTATTTTAACTCCGGTATAGAAGAAACATGAATTATATTTCTAAATTAAAAAATACAATATTTATAAATTATGTTTACGAAATTTTCATCATTCACATCTTCAGTTTTATTTTTAAAAATATATTAATCATGCTATGAATTTTTTATCATTTATGATAAATATGATTTGGAAACCATTTGAAAATGTAGTTATTTTTCACCTTCCTTGATAATTTCTATACCCATATATACTAGATCCATGAACATTAGATCCCTTTCAATTCTAATTTTTTTCATAACTTCATGATCCTTCCATATTAATGCATATATCACCTTAATGTTTTTCCATTGTGGTAGTGTATTGAAAAACCATACTACGTGATTAGTTTGAGCCTTCTACTTTCCCTCGTGTTGGATTCTTTCTATTATAAGATATATTTCAAACTCTTGTGACTTATATATATCTAACATATTTAACCATAGGGATAATGTGTATGTATCTTCAATGAAATGATTACAGCTACTAACTAAAGATCATGAGTTGGATAGTTCAATACATTAGTTTTTAACAACCACGATGCATAAGAAATAACTCTATCATTAGTCATAAATCCAAAACCATGTCCATTAATTGATGTATCACAATAACTCACAAGTAAAAAAAATTCTAATGGTAATTTCAATGCCATTGAATTCACCAATATACTCTTCAATTATTAAAAACATTCTTTACATTATGTTTTTTATACTAATGTAACCCATATACATGTGTTCTTGTTTAACGGGATACCTAATTATAAATTATTATGAATCATACAAATATGGTAACATGTACAACCAATGAAACTACATACCTTAGTTATGCTCATTGGTGGGGGATATTATTGGATTTATGTTCTTTTTATAGGATCAAAAAATATTTCTTATGTGGAGATAATATATCTTAGAAAATAAATTTCCTAAAAATACAATTCATACTTTCTAAATTTACCATATAACAATTTCCTTCTAGGAGTCTCAAGTATGATCTAAATGTTATTCTCATGGTTTTAGTGATTTTAGAATACAAAAAAATATCATCAATGAATACCAAAAAAATAATGAATGTATTATATAGACAATCTATTTAATAGATATAAAAAATTGACGGTTCATTTTTCAAAAAAAAATTCATTACAAAAAACTCATACTGTCCATACCTTGTCAGACAAGTTGTCTTAAGAATGTCTTCATTAATTACAAAATGTATATGATATCTAGAATAAAGGTTAATCATGAAAAAAAATATCTCCATGAATTTGATAAAATTAATCATAAATATGGGAAAGATGGTGCTTTATCATTATTTTAATAGAATTTATTTACCTATAATCATTTCAGAGCCATATGGATCCATATATCTTATTAACAATGAGAAGACATGCCCAACATGGAGAAATCTAGTGAAAATAATACTTTTTTAAAAAAATCATAGAAAATATTCATCAACTCCACTAATTACATTATATAGCCATTCTTTAGGGAGTATTTCATGTTGGTTACTTATAAGTGATTAAATTAATATATAACGCAACTTCACTCTCTGGGAGATTTTTTGGAAATTTCATAGAAAATAAATAAATTTACTCATTTTGAATATGTACATCGTTAATTTTTAGATTCTTTAATTCATCCCTATATGTTATTTTAACATCATACTGAATAATTTCATTTAGTATATCAATATATATAGATCAAGATAAGAATTAAATGATGAATATTATACTATAAAGAAATGTGATTCTTCTTCATCCTTACAAATCATAATTTCCATCTTCTTGAAACACTTTTTCACATAATATTTTTAAATACAGTCCATACTATGGTTTATATCAATGTAAAAAATAGTTATAATGAAATGTTCTGTAAAGACCCGTAAAATTCAAGGGAAATTATTTCTTAATTTTCTTTGGAATTTTACAAGAGCGCGGTTTTTGACGGCACCTGATTCTGAGGCCCGGGGTTCCCGCAATCAATTTCCGAAGTTTGGCTCGGGTACGTTCAGTGAACGGACGAGCGGGAATTTCTAACTTTTGATACGGTGCATGGAATTGAAATCTAAGGACACCGATGAACTCGCAGCACCGATATTCTCTTAAGGATACCTTTTTTTGGTTGCGTTTTATGTGGAATGAAAGTTAGTTTTGGGGAAAAATTAGAAGAAGTTAAATAAAATTGTAGAACACTTTTTTATTTTTAACTTGTTGGTTAACTCCTCCCAAAGGGAGTTAGAGGTGGGACCCACATCCACATAACCTCCCTTGAGAGGATTAAGTGTGGTGGGGCCCACACGAGACCTAACATTTGAACTTCCCTCTTAATGTGACCTTTGAGTTTCATGCCAACTCCTTGCATTTAATTAATTGAACCAACTTAATTAATTAATATGAGTGTTTGAATTCTTTTGAATTCATGTTGCCAACATTAAAAAGAGAGATTATATTCTTCTTTTTGGGTTGGCATAAACTTTGTGGGGAGAACTAAAGAGAGGAGAAGAACTCTTGGATGATCACCAACCTCTCGAGGAAGAACGTTCCACGTTTCCGAAGAACGTGAAGCAACACCTCCGACCATCTTCAACCGGAGTAAGGAAGGGAAGCACCGCCGCCTATGAAGTATACAGAGGGTGATGTCTCGGATCGACTTCACTGAACTCTTCTCCCACCAACCTAGAGGGAACGACGCCCGACCTCCGCGACGCTTGTCTTCCGCGGGTCGTTGAAGAACTCCTTTCTTGAAACCGAGGTAGGGGTTTATTTTATTCCTTGTTTATGATTTATACCCGTTATTATTTCTTTGTGGAATTTGCCCAATTGTTAGAAAATAACGCGAGGGGGGCCGAACCGCACGAACATGGCCGAACCTCCTCCCTTTTCACGTTGATTTTTGTTGTGGATTGAAAACAGGTGTGGCGCGGTGCCGTCGCACCACGCAGGATCAAATGGCAAGAAACGGGCGGCGCCGTCGCGCCGCGTCGTAAATTAATGCAAGGACGCGACGGCATCACGCTGCATCAAAGAAAGTCGGAGACACCGCAGCCGGAGCGGGGCCGCGGCGGAACGGCGCGACGCCGTCGCGCCGCGCCGGACAACGAAGGTCATGACCGATTCCAGCCCGCGGCGGGACGAGAAGACCGGCGGCCAGCCGGGCCGCCGGTGACGGAAGCCGGATGGGGACCGGCCGGCAAGGTCGGACCGGCTAGAAGGGAGGCAAACCGGGGGGAATCAATTCCCCCGGCCAGCTGAAACGGCACCCCATAATGGGGGGGGGGGGACACAGTTTCACAAAGGGGGGCAGCCCCCCCCCATTCAATTAGCTCGGCCTTCGGCCAAGCTGGCAGCGCGCCCAGCAGGCTACCTTGCGCCGAACCGGCGCGCCTGGCCGCGCCGCGCCAGGCCGGGCCGTGCCAGGCCGGGTCGACCCTGTCCGGGGCGGTTCGACCCGGTTCGGGCCAACCGGGGGGTCTCGGACCGGGACGGCCCGGGCCCGAAACCCCCGTTACCGAGCGGTTTGGATTCAAATGCCCATAACTCGGGATACGGATCTCCAAACGACGTACCGTTAGCGGTGATACGATCCTTGGATCGAGACGGTCGTTTCGGTATATCGCACTCAAGGTTTTAGATTACTTTGAGTTCGGCCGAGTTGGTTCGTACACGAAACCAACTGGGCCGTCAGAGTGGAAACACTCATATCTTGAGCTACGGACGTCCGAATGACGTGCTGTCAGCTTTGTTGAGTTCCTCTTAGTGAGAAACATCTTTTGGCATACTCTGCCCAATGTTTAGACATAGGTGGAGTATGGTCGGGTTGGTTTTTCCTAAAAACCCAACTAGGCCCCTGGGACGAAAAAGCCAATAACTCTCAGACCGGGCGTCTGATTGACGCGCCGTCTGTTGCATTGAGTTCCTGTTGATGATACGTAACATTTGGATACACCAACTCTGGACCATGTGATAGTTGATGTATCAGCCTCTCGGCTCGTGGAGCAGACCCTCCCGAACGGGCTTGCTGTGTGTGGGAACCCTAGAGCTGGCTGCGACTGCTACTGTGACTGCGACGACGACTGTGCAGAGATCCTTAGTGTATTCGATGAAGAATAATACAGCACTCAGCGATCCTGTGTGGATCAGTGCTACCGATCATGTGTGGGTCCGATCCTGTGTGGGTCTGCGCTCAGCGGTCCTGTGTGAACCAGCGTCTACAGATCTTGTGTGGGTCCGATCCTATGTGGGTCTTTGCGGGGGTTAGTACCTATCGATCATTTCTGGGTCTGACGACTTAGGTGGATCAGTGATCATCTCTATCATCTTTCGAAGAAGTATACCTATGTGAGCTTAATCCTGTTGCTTTCCTGTGTGGATTGTATTGTGCTATCCTGTGTGGATTTCGTTTTGCTTTCCTATGTGGAATACGTTTACTTTCCTGTGTGGAGTGAGTTGTAATTGGGCTCGGAGGTTAGAGCGTATTGGAATTGATGACTTTGGTATATGTATCGGCATATACCTAAGTAGTGTCGGTTGTTACTTCGTGTTTGTATCTTCCTTTTTGGATTATCCTTTTTGGATTTTGGGAGACCTTCGGGGGTCTCGGGGTCCCCACTGAGTAGCTTATACTCACCCATGCATAGGCAATGCCAGCACTACGTTGTGTTGGTTGCAGACGACGGACAGCGTTGATCGTGGTAGAGGCTCGCAGAGCAGGATGGTACCTGGAGGTGGACCACTGGGCGGGACGTGCTCGGAGCGGACGGCGGGACCCGAGGAGCATTTGAGCTATCTGTACCCACCATTCAGGTGGGATTTCTATTGGACAGCTCGGCGTAGCGGCTTTTACTTTACAGTTGTTGTTTTCCCTTTCGAGTTGTACTTTACTTTTAGTTTGGGTTTGTATACTGGCCCATTTACTTTTCCGCACTTTCAGTTGTACTCTGTTTTTACTTAGTGTTTACTTTTCCAATTGCTTACTCTGTGGTGCTTGTTTACTTTACAAAGGAAATGCCTTCCCTTTTTACCGGGATTTACGCCTTGGTGCTAGTCGCCAGCCCCTGGCCTATGGAACACCGGCTTGGGGTAGTCACGGCACGGGCGCCGAGGACGGGTCGTGGCAAATTGGTATCAGAGGAGTTCGGTTCTACCGCGAACTCTGATCTTTTCAATGTGAAGCAATAATGTTTAGCGTATTGAGTGTGGTTATCAGTCTAGGGAGTCCAGTGTTGGTGCGGCGGCCGACGTATCCGTACACCAGGACCCTGACTTCTGATTTCTGACATAATGCACGAAAACATTGATTGCGTGTGTGTTTCAAAGTTTTCTTTGTGATTACATATATCAGATCACCAGGTATACTGTTCTGACCGTGGCGAACCTGTTTCCTTTTATGGATGGCCCCACGACGGCAACCAGCTAGGGTTCCAAGAGTCGAGCGTGACGACAGCCCACCGAGTGAGGAGGCCTCGGTGGAGGGCCCTTTGTCAGCTGTGGCACCGGTGGTAGCTTTACCCGCCGAGCCCCCGATACTTCCAGCACTAGCCGCTGACGATGCACGTCGCCTCCACGCACTGCATGAGTTTCAGCACCAGCGACCGCCTAGGTTTCGTGGGGAGATGGACCCCCAGGCAGCCGGGGACTGGCTGGAGGCAGTTGTACGAGTTTTCAGGCTAGTGAGGACACCAACAGACCTCACAGTGATCCTCGCTGCGAGCCTACTGCACACAGGAGTGGGCCGAGGGTGGAGCTTGATGCTGCAGGTGCACGATGAGGCATCTCTACTTTGGACGGACTTTGAGAGCCTCTTCTGCTCGGAGTTCGTCCCATCCACCCTCCGTGCGGTGCGCATTCAAGAGTTTCTTCAGCTGTAGTAGGGCAGCATGACGGTCGCTCAGTACTCGGTGAGATTTACTGATCTCTCGCGCTACTCGACCGACATGGTACGAGACCCATTCTTCCGGGTCCGGACCTTCAAGCAGGGATTGAGACAAGAGATCAGGGCATCGCTGATCTCCCTCAGCATACCGACTCAGACAGGAGTACTGGAGCAGGCCCTTTTGATCGAGAGCTTTATTGCTGAGTCTACACCAGCGCCGCGACCCACCGCAGGGCGGCATGTGGCAGAGTCATCTACAGCAGGCAGTCGACGGATGACTTAGGGGTCCAGGAAGACCAGACCTTCAGGAAGATGACCTCAGGACACTGGCTCAGCAGTGCGAGGCACTCAGCACGGAGCCAGTCTTTCGAGAGGCAGGCAGTGCTACTCGTGCGGCGGGCAGGGCCACATGGCTCGTGACTGCCCGACCTGCCGTGCCGAGAAGCAGTAGACGGTTGAGGGACCACCGAGGCAGAGGCAGAGGGTCGACCGTGGCGGTCCGCAGGGAGGAGGCGGACGAGGCAGAGGATCTGGCCGAGCAGCAGGTGGTGGGTGATGCTTTGAGGCTCTACCACCACAACAACTAGGAGGTCCACCCCGACCACAGGGAGCTGGCAGGCAGAGACAGGCACAACTCCAGGTAGTAGAGGCCTACGACCACGGCGCGCACGAGATGATTCGAGGTACTATCTGTGTCTATTCCACCTTTGCTGCAGTACTTATAGACATAGGAGCGAGTCACTCTTTCATAGCCGCTGCCCTTGTCCGAAACTCAGAGATTCCGACAGAGCCGTTGGCTCGATCCTTATGGCTAGAGACTATTACGGGAGCAGACTCGATGATTACGCACTGGTGCCGGTAGTGTGAGCTTACTCTAGGAGGCGAGAGCTTTGGCTGGGATCTTCTTGTAGCAGCGTCGAGGTCTTACGACGCCATCTTGGGCATGGATTGATTATCTATGGTCCATGCACAGATTGATTGTTTTAGGAGCAAGGTGCGATGTGTACGCACCGACGGGAGCAGGTTCACCTTCACCAACGAGAAGGGAGCCTTTACATCATAGGATGGACTTCCGCGTAGGAGAGGACAGCCCATCACTCATCAGTTGGCTAGCCTCATCCTAGGAGCAGTTGACGTGCAGAGTCCTAGTTTTCCTGCAGTGGTGGAACAGTTTGCGGACGTTTTTCGCGACGACGTTCCAGGGCTACCTCCTCATAGAGAGGTAGACTTTTATATTTACTTATACCCCAGGACATCCCCGATATCGACCCTCGCATATCGGATGGCCCCCGCCGAGCTTCGAGAGCTACGGGTACAGTTGGAGGACTTGCAGGGAAAGGGGTTCATCCGACCCAGAGTTTCACCCTGGGCTTCCACGATTTTGTTCGCCAAGAAGGTGGACGGGAGCTTGCGACTTTGTGTTGACTACCGTCGCCTGAACTAGGTGACAGTGAGGAACAAGTATCCACTACTGAGGATAGATGACCTCTTTGATCCGCTCAAGGGAGCACGGTGGTTCTCGAAGAAAGACCTCAGGTCAGGCTATCATCAGCTCAGAGTTATAGACGAGAACGTGGAGAAGACGGCCTTCAGATGTCGGTATGGCAACTATGAGTTCTTGGTTATGCCCTTAGGCGTGACCAATGCTCCAACCGTGTTCATGGCCCTCATGAAGAGGATATTTCAGCCATACCTTGATCAGTTTGTCGTGGTCTTCATTGACGACATTCTGATTTACTCGATGACTAAGGAGGAGCACACCTACCACATGCGAGTTGTACTAGACACACTCCGAGAGCACCTGCTTTATGGTAAACTCTCGAAGTGTCAGTTCTGGATACGTGAGGTCCACTTCTTGGGACATGTCATCTCTGAAGCGGGAGTTGCAGTGGATCCTGTGATGATCGAGGCAGTATTAGCTTGGGAGCCACCCAGGAGCGTGAAGGAGGTGCAGAGTTTCTTGGGACTAGCTGGATACTATCGGAGATTCCTGCCAGACTTCTTTAGAGTTGCGGCACCACTCTCAGCTTTGACGAAGAAGGGTAAACACTTCGTGTGATCAGACAGATGTTAGCAGAGCTTCCAAGAGCTGTGACAGAGATTGACCAGCGCGCCTATCTTGAGGTTCCCTGAGGAGGGAGTTGGATATGTAGTTTACTACGATGCATCAAGGACCGGACTCGGATGTGTCCTGATGCAGGAGCTGGCAGTGATCGCCTATGGATCACGTCAGTTGAGGCCGCATGAGCAGAACTATGCTACCCATGACCTGGAGTTAGCAGCAGTGGTCTTCACTCTAAAGACATGGCGACACTACCTGATGGGCGAGGGCTTTACAGTCTTTTCTGATCATCAGAGTCTCAGGTATATCTTCTCGCAGAAGGAATTGAAACTGAGACAGCGGCGATGGCTCGAGTTCCTCCAGGACTATGACATTGGGATAGTCTATACTCCTGGGAAGGGAAACGTAGTAGCTAATTCCCTCCGCAGGAGGACGGGCATTCAGCTACTTGAGGAGGCAACGGAGCAGCTAGCCTCTTTGCAGATATCCTTCGTGGATAGAGATGGAGCAGCCTTCCTTCAGTCTCTCACAGTCACTCCTCCACTACTGCAGCGAGTCAGAGAGGCACAACGTGGGGATGCTGACTGTGAGACGCGGCGTGCACATATATCCTCAGGACAGGCACCTGATGGTTTCTTCTTTAGAGCAGGGCACAACATCCTTTTCAGAGGACGTACCATGGTACCAGTCGCTTTACAGGAAGAGGTGCTGAGAGAGTTTCACACTTCTCCCTTGGAGGTACATCCTGGAGTGGCGAAGATGTACCAGGATCTCAGACGATAGCACTGGTGGCCGGGCATGAAGAAGGTTGTGGCAGTGTTCGTTTCTTGATGCCTCACCTGCCAGCAGGTGAAGGCTGAGCAGCAGGTACCAGCAAGCTTGGCACAACCCTTGGAGGTTCCGGAGTGGAAGTGGGATGGCATATCTATGGACTTCGTGACTGGACTTCCACGCACTTCTAGAGGTCATGACACCATCTGGGTGATTGTCGACCGACTCACCAAGTCGGCTCACTTCATACCCATCCGAGAGCAGGGCTCAGTGGAGAGCTTGGGATGTCTTTAAGTTCAAGAGATTGTACGGCTTCACGATGTGCGATCATCTATTGTCTCCAATCGAGATCATCTCTTTACTTCCCGGCTTTGGAAGGGATTGCATGAGGCATTCGGGACGCAGCTATGTTTGAGCACTGCCATTCATCCTCAGACAGATGGTCAGACGGAGAGGACCATTCAGACTCTCGAGGACATGCTCCGCGCATGTGTCCTCGACTTTGTTCATAGCTGAGAGGACCACCTACCCTTGGTGGAGTTTGCGTACAACAACAGCTACCACTCCACCATCGAGATGGCACCGTACGAGGCGTTGTACGGCCGACCTTGTCGATCTTCTTTGTGCTGGACAGACCCTGGGGTGTCAGCACTTGTGGGACCGGAGATGGTCCAGGCCACGAAAGAGAAGGTCCAGGTCATCCAGGAGTGGTTGAGGACAACTCAGAGCCGGCAGAAGTCATATGCTGACAGGAGGCGGAGGCCACTAGAGTTCGAGGATGGTGACCACGTCTTCTTGCGTGTCTCACCTCGACGTGGTATACAGAGATTTGGCCAAGGCGGCAAGTTATTTCCGCGCTTCATCGGACCCTTCCAGGTCCTCAGCAGGATTGACGAGGTGGCTTATCGCCTGGCTCTACCACCTCAGTTGCACTGGATGCACGACGTCTTCCACGTTTCTCAGCTGAGGAGATACATGCACGACCCGACGCACATCATTGACCATGTGGAGCTTGACGTTGACGATGGTGCGACTTTTGCGGAGGTCCCGGTGGAGATCGAGGATCCACATGAGCGGGTCCTGCTTGGACAGTCGATTCCTCTAGTGCACATCAGATGGCAGCACGGGAACCTCCAGGAGAGCACTTGGGAGCGGGAGGCTCAGATGCGTGCTCAGTACCCTCATTTGTTTCCCTAGTTTTGAAGTATCTTTACGGGGACGTAAAGCCCTGAGGTGGGAGTAATGTAAAGACCCATAAAATTCAATAGAAATTTTTTCTTAATTTTCATTGGAATTTTACAAGAGTGCGGTTTTTGACGACACCTGATTCCGAGGCCCGGTGTGCCCGGAATCAATTTCCGAAGTTTGGCTCGAGTACCATCAGTGAACGGACGAGTGGGAATTTCTAACTTTTGATCTGGTGCTCGGAATTGAAATCCGAGGACACCGATGAACTCGCAGCACTGATATTCGCTTAAGGAGACCTTTTTCGAGGTTGCATTTTATGCGAAATGAGAGTTAGTTTGGGGGAGAAATTAGAAGAAGTTAAATAAAATTGTGGAACAGTTTTTTATTTTTAACTTGTTGGTTAACTCCTCCCAAAGGGAGTTAGAGGTGAGACCCACATCCACATAACCTCCCTTGAGAGGATTAAGTGTGGTGGGGCCCACACGAGACCTAACTTTTGAACTTCCCTCTTAATGTGACCTTTGAGTTTCTTGCCAACTCCTTGCATTTAATTAATTGAACCAACTTAATTAATGAATATGAGTGTTTGAATTCTTTTGAATTCATTTTGCCAACATTAAAAAGAGAGATTATATTCTTCTTTTTGGGTTGGCATAAACTTTGTGGGGAGAACTAAGGAGAGGAGAAAAACTCTTGGAAGATCACCAACCTCTCGAGGAAGAACGTTCCACGTTTCCAAAGAACGTGAAGCAACACCTCCGACCATCTTCAACCGGAGTAAGGAGGGAAGCACCGCCGCCTACGAAGTATACAGAGGGTGACGTCTCCGCTCGACTTCACCGAACTCTTCTCCCACCAACCTAGACGGAACGACACCCGACCTCCGTGACGCTTGTCTTCCGCGGGTCGTTGAAGAACTCTGTTCTTGAAACTGAGGTAGGGGTTTATTTTATACCTTGTTTATGATTTATACCTGTGATTATTTTTCATGGAATTTTTCCAATTGTTAGCGAATAACGTGAGGGGGGCCGGACCGCATGAACACGACCGAACCTCCTCCTTTTTCACGTTGATTTTTGTTGTGGATTGAAAATGGGTGTGGCGCGGTGTTGTCGCACCATGCAGGTTCAAACGGCAAGAAACGCGCGGCGCCGTCGTGCCGTGTCGTAAATTATTGCAAGGACGCGACGCTGTCGCGCCGCGTCGAAGAAAGTCAGAGACAACGCGGCCGGAGCGGGGCCACGGCGGAAGGATGCGACGCCGTCACGCCGCGCCGGACAATGAAGGTCGCGGCCGGTTCCGGGATGCGGCGGGATGAGAAGACCGGCGGCCAGCCGGGCCGCCAGTGATGGAAGCCGGAAGGGGACCGGCCTTTGCCGGTCCCTTTGAGGAAGAACCGGCCGGCCAGGTCGGGCCGGACGGAAGGGAGGCAAACCGGGGGGAATCAATTCCCCCGGCCAGCCGAAACGGCCCCCCATAATAGGGGGGGCGCAGTTTCACAAAGGGGGGCAGGCGCCCCCCCCCCCCCGTTCAATTAGCTCGGCCTTCGGCCGAGCTGGCGCATGGCCGGTCCGCCAGGCCAGGCCGCGCCGTGCCGGGCCGGGACACGCCGGGCCGGGTCAACCCTGTCCGGGGCGGGTCGACCTAGTTCGGGCCAACTGGGGGGTCTCAGGCCGGGACGGCCCGGGCCCGAAACCCCCGTTACCGAGCGGTTTGGATTCAAATGCCCATAACTCGGGCTACGGATCTCCAAATGACGCGCCGTCAGCGGAGATATGATCCTTGGATCGAGACGGTCATTTCAGTATATCACACTCAAGGTTTTGGATTACTTTGATTTCTGCCGAGTTGGTTCGTATACGAAACCAACCGGGCCCTCGGAGCGGAAACACTCATATCTTGAGCTACGGACGTCCGAATGACGTGCCGTCAGCTTTGTTGAGTTCCTCTTAGTGAGGCAGATCTTTTGGAATACTCCGCCCGAGGTTTAGATGCAGGAGGACTATGGTCGGGTTGGTTTTTCCTTAAAAACCAACCGGGCCCCTGGGACGAAAAAGCCAATAACTCTCAGACCGGGCGTCCGATTGACACGCTGTCTGTTGCGTTGAGTTCCTGTTGACGATACGGAACTTTTGGATACATCAACTCTAGACTATGTGAAATTTGATGTATCAGCCACTCGGACCGTGGAGCGGAACCTCCCGAACGAGCTTGCTGTGTGCGGGAACCCTAGAGCTGGCATCGACTGCTACTGTGACTGCGACGACGACTGTGCAGAGATCCTTAGTGGATTCGACGACGATGACTACAACACTCAGCGATCCTATGTGGATTAGTGCTACCGATCCTGTGTGGGTCTGATCCTGTGTGGGTCTGCGCTCAGCGGTCCTGTGTGAACCTGCATCTACAGATCCTGTGTGGGTCCGATCCTGTGTGGGTCTTTGCGGGGGTTAGTACCTATCGATCTTTTGTGGGTCCGATGACATAGATGGATCAGTGATCATCTCTATCGTCTTTCGAAGAAGTATACCTATGGGAGCTGAATCCTGTTGCTTTCCTGTGTGGATTGTATTGTGATATCTTGTGTGGATTTCGTTTTCCTTTCCTGTGTGGAATATGTTTACTTTCCTGTGTGGACTGAGTTGTACTTGGGCTCGGAGGTTAGAGCGTATTGGGATTGATGACTTAGGTATATGTATGGGCATATACCTAAGTAGTGTCAGTTGTTACTTCGTGTTTGTATCTTCCTTTTTAGATTATCCTTTGTGGATTTTGGGAGACCTTCGGGGGTCTTGGGGTCCTTACTGAGTAGCTTATACTCACACCTGCACGGGCTATGCCCGCACTACGTTGTGTTTGTTGTAGACGACGGACATCGTTGATTGTGGTAGAGGCTCGCAGAGCAGGACGGTACCTGGAGGTGGACCACTGGATGGGACGTGCTCGGAGCGGACGGCGGGACCCGAGGAGCAGTGGAGCTATCTGTACCCAACCTTCAGGTGGGATTTCCAGTGGACAGCTCGGCATAGCGGCTTTTACTTTATAGTTGCTGTTTTCCCTTTCGAGTTGTACTTTACTTTTAGTTTGGGTTTGTATACTGGCCCATTTACTTTTCTGCACTTTCAGTTTTACTCTGTTTTTACTTTGTGGTTACTTTTCCGCTTGCTTACTCTATGGTGCTTGTTTACTTTACAAAGGCAAGCCTTCCCTTTTTACCGGGATTTACGCATTGGTGCTAGTCGCCAGCCCCTGGCCTATGGAAGGCAGGCTTGGGGTAGTCACGACACAGGCCCCGATGATGGGTCGTGACATGTTCAATGAGTAAATCATGGTTATGTGTCATAAAATGTATTTCAAGTTACATATTTGATCAAATGATAATTCCCTATGGAGTTTTGAAAACCAACAACTTTATTAAATCATAATTAAAATGTCTAATTTTATTGGAAAATTTTGGAAAATGTTATATTATATAATGACATAAACTCATATAAGTAATCATCTATGTTTCGGTAGATAATTAATGCACATTACTCCACATTTTCTGGATGTTCACCGTTAGTAGTTGTGATATCATATTCTTGGCTATGAACCCTTGCCCTTTTCTCAGTTATGATTCGCTGATGCATAGGGAAATCATTTGTATAGTGTGACATATCATTATAATAAAAAATTCATGTTAATGGATTCTACATTTTCATTTAAATCATGGGGTTTGTGGAATTTTTCTAAACTTTTTTATCACACTCCCCCACAATAGGCATGTTATTTGATGTTTCATTCAAAATTTATTATAGGATTGAAAGTAAAATCTTCTCATATTTCCCTATTTCATAATTTCATTTCTGGAGTGTTTAGTAGAACACATATCTACTTTATTTCTGTAAAATTAATAACAGATAGAGAATTATATTTCTTTCATGATTTCACATGGGAATTTATCTTCATATGATTATAAATTTTCGAATACAAGTTCCATTAAGATGAATGATTTTAACCCCTCAAATAATCAATAAATCATTCTCTTTGGATTACATATGAAATACCTAGAAATCCTAGAAATCCTTTTAATGTTTTATTAATATTTAAAAATATTCTCATCTTATTTTTTTATCATATTCAAGATTTTTCTCTCAATATCTTCTCGATGATCATGTTGGAAATAGTTTTCTAAAAATAATTCCTTAAAATAATTCCATTTCTTGTTTATAATTTCTCCATCATCCATTATGTTTTTAATTAGAGGAAATCTTTGATTTGTATCTCCAAAGAGATGATAAAATTCAATTAAAACATTCGACCTTCCTTTTCATCCCAATGAAAGAAATATATTCTCAAATGATCTTATTCTGTGTTGAGCTACAAATTGATATGTAGTCACATTAAAGAAGGGGGTTTCATTATCATGAATTGTTATAAAATAGTTTCTCCACATTGTTGATCAGGATCCTCTATATAGGTATTGTTATTGTTCATAACCTATGTTAGTTTTCCCAACATGGTTATAATTTATTCAGAACCAATTTCAATCATTCTACAAAATTAGTATCTTTCATTGGATGTATATCGCTACATGGATTACATTGGATCATATAGTTTCCATTACTTCCACAAGGCTCCTTGTAAAACAAATCATATATTATATTAGATTCTAAATTATAATTCATAATTTGTAACATGTAAAACATTTAATATAAATTGGTAAATCTTATTTAGTGAATATTATAATTATAAATATGGTTTCTTTAAGTTAATATGTAATTTAATATCCTTCATAATGGTTTGTAAAGAAAATGTGAACTATCCTAAGAATATCCCCCCAAGAGTGTCAAACCGAGTGTGTAGTAAGGCCCAATGTCGGGTACCAGGTTACGCTGAGTCAATCTTGATGTACCATGACGAAGTTGTCACACATTGATACATTTGTTCTAGAACCATGTCCACATTTAGTATCCATACAAAGAGCTATTTACAAAAAATCCACACAATATCTACCTTAAAAATATTGTAGGATGTTATTCTATATTTCTCCAAAAATTCTACTTTAGGGTTATATTTTCCAATCTATGTTTTCTAAATATAGTATCCAATGATTCTAATAATTTTCCTATGATACCAACTTTGACAACCCCGACCCCAGTAAACTAGATTCAATTCTTCAATTTATTATATTGGAATATATAAACGATTTGAATCCAAAATGAATGATCATTTTAGTAGTTTAGTAATACAAATAATATACATGAACCTTATATTACATTTAAAACCTAAAGTACAACATTGAAAATAATTTTAGAATTCCATTATTGTCTTATATTAACACATTATATCATTAATAATACATATATGGGTATCCTTGGAAAATATATCATAATAAATGGGTGGGATAAGATTCAAAAAAAGTTTATTTTTATAGGAGAATCTATTATTAATAATTAAACATAACCGTTAAGAATTGGTGTATAGTTGGATCAAAATCCATTTAAACATAATATTGAAAATAATATGAAATGAATTAGTGAAAATAAAATAATTCCATATAAATAATCACATGGATATTATACTAATCAAATAATCACTTGGAATATCAAAAGGCAATATCATAGTGAGGGAATTCATAATTTCAGGGATTATAAACATACAATCAAGGCTTTATCCAGGACACAATATATAAAAGTCTAACACATCAACCAATAACCAAACTATTTTTTCTCATGATACCTACTGACACATCGAGGAGACATATGTGAATGCACCACTCAATTACTATGTCCAACTAATTCCCCATATGAAATAATAAACAACATAAATATTCTAATTGAAAAACTAGTATACAATATGTGATTACTTAAGCTATAAACTATTGAATGGTACCAAAACAACAAATCCACAGTCATACTGATTCGAAAAACATCAATAAAACATGGTAGATGGTATTATAAGATATTAACCTCAATAAAAAATATTATCCAAAAATTTATTCGGAAAATTATTAAAATACATTAATAAAACCATTAAAAAATTCAATAATATAATTTTTTTACCTAGAAATGATTTATTTATTAGGTCACATAATTTTAAAAGAAAATATTTTCAATTAAAAGAAACATTTAATGTAGTAAATTATGATTTAGTTAATTATTATTTCATGATGGTGGAAAAATACACATAAGATGTATAAGTTATAAAATATTTATTTCATGTTTTTGTTGAAATTTTCATTAAGTGTCTCATTTAGAAGATGATAAAGTATTAATTTCTAAATATTTAATAAAATTTCAAACATGTGTAAATAATGGTTAAAAATTTTATAGAATAATTATAAAAATAATTCAATTTTTTTAAAGAAACATTAATATGGTTGATACATAATCTCTATAAGATACATATGTATAAACGATAACGAATAATAATTAGATTGCCAAATTAACCCTCACCTTGTACCTTCCTTTACATGATGATACTTTATCCTCTAGTATAATGGTTTAAAATATTATATTTAATTATAAAATAACCATGAACATATTTTTAATATCTTATATTATCATTTCGTATCAGTTTGTTAATAATATTATGCAATTAGCCTTGTTTTGTGTGTCAACTGTTCCATTTTCTAATGATTTTTTTCTTGTACGTCACGTTTTTACGCATAGTAAATATTAATATATAGATATATAATTTTCATAATTATAATATGTTCATATATACTATATTTACTCATTATATAAATTTTATAACAACTCATGATATGTTAATGTGATAAATTAGTCTCATTTTGTCATAAAGATGGTTGGTCATATGTATGCATGAGCGACGATATCATTACCTTAATGGTGAAATGGTATGGAATTGTAGGGAATATTAATTATAAATAATACATATCATGTAATATTTATTATTTATACCCATTATATCCATCATTATACACATCCAAATAAATTGTTAATGAAAATATATATCATTCCATATAGACAGTAAGTCATATGTACACACGTGATGTGGTTATGTTTATTCATATAATGGATATAAGGATTAATATGGTTGTTCCATAATATTAAAAAAATTTATTAATAGATATGGTATTTAATTTATTACTATTTCATGGAAACAACTTAATAAGATTATGTAGAAATCGAAATCAACTCGAATGAGTTGGTAAAACAATTACCTATTCGTTGACAAACATCCAGTAATTCTCTTTTAACGATATTGATATTTAGTCATTTGAAAGAAAAAAAACTAAAAACACCTATATAATGATGTTTTTATGAAAATGTTACTAGGTTTTGTTGATCTATAAGGCTCAATGTGGTCTGAGGAAATGAAAGAGGAGATCCCTTTTATAATTTAGGTGAGGGTCACTTTTAGAAACTCTCAAAATATGAAATTAGTATATATAAATTTACAATAAAAAATGGCTCAAAATTAATTTATATAGAATCTAAGTTGTGTACGGGTATAAATACTCTAAATAAATATTTATTAGACTAGTTTAGGTCTCATTATTACCATTATTTTTTTGTTTTATCTCTTATTTAAACCCTTTAACTGTTTCTGTGTCAACATGTTATTTTACTCTTTAGTGGTCAATATAGTCACTATAAAATGTCAAAAAAACCTAAAGTGAGTGATTGATGACATTTTCACTTTATCACAGTATTTTTTCTTATTTTTTAATTTTTATCAGGTAATAAAATCTTATTTATTTTCATAAAAAATAAATGTCAATTTTGATAATATTCATTTAATGATTTTTTTTTAAATATCACAACAAAATTATATCATAGAAAAAACCATTAAATCGTCCCATATGTGTTTTCGTAATATATAAATTTATTTTATGGTATTAATTATATCAAATTATAATTATCATAATATTTTTAAAAGAATTTATTTGATATCTAAACTGATTCATTAATTACTGATTCATCATTATATATGCCTTAAAGGGAATTATTTATTTCATAAAAGTTATAAATAAATTATAATGACTATGATAAAAATTTAATCATTTAATTGACTATTTATATTATAATTTTCCTTCAGCATAACCCAATACTAAAAATATAATTTTTACTAAAAATATAATTATGATACCATTAACTTATCCTTTAATAAAAAAAAGTAAATTTCATACTCTCATCCAAGGGACATAAAAATGTTATAATGTCATAAAAACAATACATTGTTCATCACTCACTATTGAAATTAAATTTTTATCTATTTATTGTAATTTTATAAAATTAATTATTTTTTTACTAGTAATTTGTCGATTTATCTTTAACCGTTTTGATAAATAGATTTACCAAAGTATCTATTAATAATTAACAAAATAAAAGAAACATAATTACATATTTTTTACCCACTTTTCAATAATATGGATTCCATTTTTAGTAATAACAAAAAATATGTTTTTGAAATTAATTTAAAATTAATCTGAGCGATGGAATGTGAAAATGGGTTTTTAATGTGAAATGGTCCATAAGATTAAAATATTTTTGTATCAATATTGAATGTTAAATTGACTCTAATGTCTTAAATTGGATTTAATGGTAATAAAATAATATAATTATAATTTAAACACACTGAAAAATATAATTTAAAGGAGTATAATATTTAGATGAAAAGGTTACATTCAGTTAAAATAAAATATTTAATCACTATTCATAAAAAAATTTAATGTTGTCATAAAAATAACAAAAATTGAACCAAATTAAATATTGAAAATTCTATTTATAAGAACTAGATTATTTTTTTAAAATATAATTTTTAATTAAATCAAAAAATATATTTAGAAAATTTTTACCATCAAAAGGTTGTAAAACTGCCATTAGAAAAATAATGCCTTTTAATATTTAAAATTTGATTCATTATTTTTTAATTCCAATAAATTTTTTTGGATCACTATCAAAATAAAAAAATATATGAATTTTATAAGGTTTTTAATACTATTAATTCCAATTATTTTTATAGACAGGTTATAACATTCTTTTTTAAATAGATCAGGGTGTGTTTGAACATAGAATTGCATTTATCATAAGATAATAAATTTATTTTAAAATAAAACATACTGTAAAATCACGGGGTATAAAATTTAATATACCATGTTATAAAAATTTTAGTTTAGGACACATTTGACATATTTGTGTTGTTGTATCTCATTTTATGTGCAGATATTGATGTTATTGATGTTATATTAAATAGGTTGTTTAGAGCTCTATGTGGATGATTTAGATAAATAAGTGGAATAATTTATATTTATTCACAACTAATTTTTTTATAATTTAGTCACGTCATTTAGATGTATATCGATGATTATTTAGGGTTTATTTAATATATTTTCAAATTATAGTGTAATAGATTATTACAATTTTCATTTTATGACTTAACTAAAAAAATTTACAATAATAATTATCAAATATGAATCAGAATAAAATTCATAAAAATTAGGGAATTTTGATATATTTATAAATAAATTGGAATATAATAATTCTTATTTTTATTTAATTAGTTATGAACAAAATATCATGTTATATGAGAGATAAATTTATTTTGATAACATATTTCCATGTCAAATATTATGTAACATGGGTGGTGGAATTTTAAAAATCATTCTAATGGACTATGAATGGTGGTTGAATAGTTTTGTATAGATTTTTATTGAAAATTATACATGTAATTTAGATCTTCATGTTTTATAATTTATTGATGATGGTTTTTTGATGATTGAGAGATCTTGGGTTTTCATATTTGCATTATTCATATAATTATATTTGGTGAAGGAAAAAAACATAAGAATATTGTGTTAAAAGTCTATCTTCATAAGGTTGTATCTATGACAAAGAAGAAAACATTTATTTAATATTTATAAAATATATTTGAAAATAATAATTATCTCTAATATCCTAATGGTAGCCGTTATTTTATTACAATTTTATAGAATAAATATATCACAATACACATGATTCAACAGGCTAGTTGTGTAAATAGGCCAGATACATTAATGAATATTAAATTATAATGAAAATTAAATGTAAAATATTATAATTCATCAAATTTATTTTTTATCTAAGATTTTACATTTGTAACAAGTATTATCATTAATTGTTTTTGAAGAAAATATAGAAAAAGATACATTGTTAAACTCAAACTCTCAGTAATGGATGGTATACAATGAAATATACCACAGAATAACAAAAGAAAAAATCATTATTACATGAATTATTAATCATATAATGACATATAAATGAAAACATGATCATTATATTTCTGTTAAAAATAATAATTACATGGTTAATAATAAATGATATCATTGAGATGGAATGCATAATATCAGGCATCATAATCATACCATCTAGTCCTTATGCCATGAAATCCGTAATAAATGAGTTCTGTATAGACCAAATACCCCAAAAAATTATCTCTTATATATACTAGTTCATCAAAATGATAAAAATATTCTATCCGTAGCTATCTCTTAATAAATCTATTTCATCCATCATTGGAATAGCGTGTCTAAGTGATAGAATACATAATTATCCCCAAGTAATCTCATACACAGTAAGGTCTATGGAATTAATGTTTACTCATTTAATAATAATAGATTTACCATTTTTTTATATTTTTCTTGTTAATTAAAAATTATTTCTATCTTGTTGAATATTCATAAATCAAATAAGAATCTATGAGACATATATAGTGATATGAAAAGTATCATTACCAATAAATTATAATGGAGTATTCGTATATGATACCTTCCTCATATGGGAATTTTAAAGACCTGGAAATTTCAAGGAAATTTTTTTCGTAAATAATTTGGAATTTTACGAGTCCGTGGATTCTAACGGCACTTGATTCTGAGGCGCGGTGTTCCCAGAATCAATTTCCAATGTTTATCTTGGGTACGTTCAATAAACGAACAAGCGGGTTTTTCTATCTTTTGAACTGGTGCTCGGAATCGAAATCTTAGGTCACTGATGAACTCGTAGTGTTGGTAATTTCTTAAGGGGAGCTTTACCGCAGTTTCGTTTTAAGCGGGTTGAGAATTAATTTTTTTGGATTAAATAAGAAGTGAATAAATAAGGTGGAACAATTTTTATTTTATATCTAAGGTGGTTATATCCTACAAGGGAGAGTTGGGGTGGGATCCACAAGCACCTAACTACCCATGTGAGGATATTTGTGAGGTGGGGCCCACTGGAGCCCCACGCTTTCACATTCCCTAAACTCCTTAAACCCCCTTCTTTAATTGTTAACTCCTCTTTAATTGAGTAACTTTTCCTCTCCCTCTCTCACACCATTAAATTTTTCCAACCTACATCTTAATTAATTAAACAAATCTACATTTAATTAATTAATGGGATTTGATTTTTGAATTTTGAAATGCATGGAATGATTAAGTAAAATAAAGAGATGCCTTATTTTATTGAGGGTTGTCAATTGTTGTGTGGGAGGATCTTGGAGAGAAATAAAGTGTTTTATAGAACATATACCTCAATCAATAACGGTTCTTCTACGATAAAGACCTTTCCACTCAGCGAAGAACGCACCCCTTTCCTCCAATCTTTTATACTTCCTCCACGACAAGGGTGGAGACACCGACATGGAGAAACTCACCAATGACAACACACTTTCCTTTCAGTTCTCCGTGACAAGAGTGGAGATGCCATATTCTCCTCAGACATTCTCAGTTGACGTTTACGAATACTCACCTCGCGACGCCGTCTACCGAGACGCTGACGTTCGTCATAAATTGTTGATGTAGGGTGAATTGTTTCAATTTTAATGAATATAAAATTATTTGGTATAGGTTCATGAACCTTGTTCATTCATGGCTATGTGTTACCATCTAACGCGGAGGGCGCGGGCCGAACAAACATAGCCCGACGACCCTCTGCTCAAACATTATCCCTTTTGAATTGGCAACCAGAGGCAGGGAAAGAACGGCGCTGTCACACTATGCTGGAAACATGGAGAAGGAAGCCAGTGTCGTCGCGCTGGCTTTGTGGGAGGAACCGTGGCCCGCATCGTGGGCCACATAGGAGGAAGAACTTGCCGACCCATTGGCTGTCCGGGCGTAGGCAAACCGCGGTGCCAGGAGGGCACCGCGCTGAGGAACCAGCCGACCCATCGGCCGGCCGGGCAAAGCTGGACCGCAGCGCCAGGAGGGTGCCGTGCTAGAAGACCGGAAGCCCGCCCGTGTGGGCCGCATGTGCCAGAAATCCGTCCATCCTAGACATCCGGTTTGGGTAGGGCGGCGCCGCTTGGCACCATCGGTTTGGGCAGCCAGGAGCCGCGCCCTCGCCTCAGACTGCTCGGCCAGCCGGTCGAGCCAGTCGGCCGAGCCAGCCCTACTGCGCCCAGTCGGGCCGCGCTGGGCTGGGCCGAGCTGGGCTAGGCAACATCCCGCCGGGCCGAGCTGTGCTGCTTGGGCTAGGACATGTGACTCATTGGGCCGGTCTAACCCATTTTCCGGGTTGGACCCTCCAAAACTGAGTTGACCCGAACCGTCAGCCCGTCGGGCCTATCAGACCAGGATCTTCTACACTGAAATGTGAACTTCCTAAAGACCGTGCATCCGATCGATGCACCCTCTGCGACACTGGGAATATTTCGACGAGACCGTCCTTCTACGATACCCTAAGTGAAATTTTGATGGTTTTTTTAAATTTCTGGGTTTGGAAGAAGCATATTTCTTAACTTGGCCCCTAGAACAGAAAATCCAATATCTTTCAGACCAGGCATCTGTTTGACGCACCGTCTATCACGTTTGGTTCCTTTTAACAAGATTGAACTTCAGGATACATCAACCTTGGAATTCATGATAGTTTTTGTATCGAACCATTTTAATTGTGCGGCGGACCCTCTCAGAATCGAGTACCCTGTGTGTGGGAACCCTAGGGATGGCTGTGACTGCGATGACGAGGACGACTATTCATGGATCCTACGTGGGTTCAGCAGTGAGGATGATGGTACATGGATCCTCTGTGGGTTCTTCAGTGATGATGACTGTACTTGGATCCTATGTGGTTTCGATAGTGATGGTTACTATACTTGGATCCTACGTGGGTTCGGTAGTGACGACTTCTGTACTTGGATCTTACATGGGTACGGCAGAGGAGATGATTCAAAGGCCACATTTAATCATCTCCACCCCTCTTTGTGAGTAGTATACCTATGTGAGCTGAGTATTGACTTTTAATCATTATCATTGGTATGATTGACTTCATTCCTATGTGGACTGAATGTGCATGATCTCAAAATTTGGAGTCGTAATGAGATTGATGACTTAGGTATATGTATGGGCATATACCTAAGTAGAGTTGGTTGATAATTCATGTTTGTATATTTCATTTGTGATTTAACCTTTGTGTATTCTGGGAGACCGTTGGGGGTCTCATGGTCCCTATTGAGTATCGTTATACTCACCCCTGCATGGGCATTGCATGCACTATGTTGTGTTGGTTACAGACAAAGGACAGTACTGATCGTGGTTGAGGCTTGTGGAGATGGACGGTATCTGGAGGTGGACCACCTGGCAGAACGTACACAGAGAGGATGGACAGACCCGTGGTACCGACGACACTATCTGTACCCACCCTTCAGGTTGGATTCTCAGAGGACGACTCAGTGGGTGCTACTTTACATATCAGCTGTTGTTCTTTCATTCTTAGTTATACTGTACTTTCATTTGGGTTTGTATACTGGCCCATTAACTTTCCAGTACTTACTTTTGTACTCAGTTTACATTTTTTTACTCCAGATTCCATACTCTATTGTGTTTTTTACTCTTATAAAGTATATTCCTTCCCTTTTTACTGGGATTTACGCCTTTGGTGCTAGTCTCTAGCCCCTGGCCTATAGAAAGCGGGTTTGGGGTAGTCACGGGACGGGCCCCGAGGATGGGTCATGACAGGAATGTAAATATAAATTAGTTGTTGAGATAATGTTTTCCAATGGTGGGAAACCTAAGGATTGATAGAAAATATCCCTACAAAATTTAGAGTATGTGGTGAACATTATTGATATTCCTAATGGATATAAAATTTCCTTAATAAATTTGTCTCTAGATAAGAATGAATTTGAGGTAAATAATAGGTTATAACAACTTCAACATCCATCCACATATAAATTGATAGAGGCTCTATCAACTACATTTCTATCATTATTCATTAAAAATATCCCCCTCAAAGAAATTATATGTCGATTATACCATAAATACCTCAAATGCCACGATAATTACATTGTGTAATTTATAACTATTCGAGTGTTTATATATTATAATATATTTTTACAGTGGTATAATGAGATATAATGTTTATCTTTCTTTAATATAAAAAATATGGATCTATAAAGAAAAAATTAGAACTGTAATAACATTAAAGAATATCATTTCAAAGGGAAAATGATGAGAGAATATTGATAAAAAAAATTGGAGAATAGAGGAATAGACGATGGGTGATTATTTATAGAAAAAGTGGTAGAATATATTATTTATTATAAATAAAGTTCATGATCAAGAAATAGCCCGTTCCTCATGGAAAAAATAAAATTCTGAAAAAGTAGAAGAGGAAAGTGGTTTACATAGAAAATAGTAAAATACACCATGTACATCCAGATCCACAAGATGTGAGTAGAATTTTGAGGTGAAAAAAGGACCATCATGATGAGACCATTATAATATCCATCTTGGAAAGAGAATCATCAACTGGTTTTCCTCTCTATAATCCTGAGTGACCGCCAGGTGATGATTCTCAAGAAGATTCATGAATGCAATCAATTATGGAAGAATACTCCATGGTACATCCATAGACCTTGTCCGCCGAATGTGAACCACAATAGTTGATTCAGATTCCACCCATATTTGCCTCCATCCATGGTTGATAACATCATTGGCAGCTTTAATAATTTCCCATAATTCAACACCATGTACAGAACCAATTCCAATATAGTGATAGAAGCATCCCTTAACAAACCCAAATGGTTGCAGAAAATCCAACTACAACCAAAAGGTCTCGGTGCACTAGATGATACACCATCAACATTAAATATTATCCATAATTATATGGGAGGAATCTATTTAATTTATTTAAACATAAAAGGTTTTTTGACCCCCCATGATACACAAAGAGTTTTCAGCATAATCAGATCAGAAACAATATTATTCATTTAACATTTTTGAATATTGGAAGCAACTTACACCTCACGATAAAAAATAGTTGAACCAAACTTCAAAAAGTTATTGTGATTGTTAACTACAAAATGGTTTCCCACCTTTTAAATATGGTAAAAAATCATCCAGAATAGAGTTGAGAATAAGTGATAAAACCTGCTCACTTTGACCAGCATTAGTAATCCATGCCATGAAATAATTTATACTATACATTGATAATGGAATCCCAAAAACATCTTAAAAATTTTCCATGTCAGGACCAAAAGAGGCCAAGATACCCTGAGAGGGGGGAGGGGTGAATCGGTGTATAAATATTCTTTTTCAAAATTCATCATGCCTTACTGGATCGTGACCTCTATATTTTAAGGGAAACTTTTTTTCTCGTATGTTGTTAATATTTATCTTGATATTCCTTATTGATCTGATAATGATTCTTTAGATGCAATACAGGGAGTCAAGAAGAGAGACACATGTATTTTTACATGGTTCACCATCCCTTCTCTATGTCAAAGGAGCATAAAATGACGATGTACCACTGTACCAAATCCACTAAAGATCAATGAAAAATTACAATTTTCAAGATAGATCACATCAATTACAAGGCTCACTGCCTTTACAATGTTTAGGGTCAGGTCATAGTTATCCCAAGGGTATTTCCCTATTTTTCTCTCTCTGGCTTAATGCTGGTGGAGAGGATCACATTTTTCCTCTTCATTTTCCCACTGCTGTGGGAGGGATCCAATAATAGTTTATGGAATCGATGGTCCCATCATTATCTTTATTTAATATTAATATTTAATTGTTGATAGATTCTCTTTTGACGTCCAAATTTTCCCATAGATTAATCTCACTTTTCATCAAGTGGATTAGGCAATCCTCTAACTATTGCGTAGCCCTAGAATGACTGGGGAGCTTCTATGTGCTTGGTGTGCTTCCATAATGATTTTCCTACTTCTCTATTCTTTGATGTGCTTCATCAAGCCTATAGTTCAAGTGTTACCTTACCACTTGAGCGACAATACCTTATCTAGCTCAGAACATGGGAGACTCACACCCTCTTTCACCCAAACCACTACTGGCATGCAACTATCAACTGACGTGCTTTTATAAGCCTGGCATGCTAGTGTCACCTATCCATATGTGTGACACTACATTCAACAACTCAAAACATAGGAAACCTACACTCTTTTACCACCAAATCAATATTTGTATGCAACTATCAATTAGCAAGAAACTTCAAGATAATTTAATACATGCGGAACCAAACCACATCTTTCTTGCCCAATCCACATGTGAAACTTGAGCACAAATTTTTTCTTAGTGTTTAGCTTCTCCAAAAAATATTAGGGGTATCCCTCTATTTATTGGAATATGGGGTATCCTAAGAACCATGTGAATGTCTCACACCGACGCTCACATACACCCACCCTAGTCTCTGTTTCCCTAGTCACCTTGCTAGCCCAAATCATAATGTGGGTTCCCTTCATTCCTTTTTTGAGGTTTTCAATCAATCATGGATTTATGAAAACATCCCTTGAACTCAAAAAATATCAATTAAAACCCTCCTTTTTCAATAAATTTAACATCGTTGTATTCATTGTCAATAAACACGACATGGAGGCATGCTTTTTCAATAAACACAATCACCTGAAAAATGCTTCAATGATTCTGTGAGTGATTGTTTCCCAAAATTCCAACATCTGCAAGAGAATTTGAATGAACTGAAAAGGTAATTAATTTTTTCCTCATCATGTGTTCAGAAATAGCAGACATATTCTAAATTGATGCCCATTCATTGCAGGAGGTGTTTCACAAGTATCATGCCTTTCCAAACCCACTATAACACCAAGTAGTATGAAGGAATAATGAAGGGACTTTTAAAATTATATATCCACAAAAAAGAATGTGAATTTCTTCCACATAAGTGCATGTAATTCTCCATAGAAGTGAACATGCCATAGATGATGGGTTTCCAAATCAATGTGTCAGAGTCCAAGAAAGAATAACACTATATATCGAGCTTAATATGATCTGTCAGAAAATTTTGTGGGGTTGTGTCATGTTGCATGTCAGCAATGGAGATATCTTTTAGCTGTCAGGGGATTTCCATGAATTTTATAATGGGACAATCTAGCCACATCGTAGTCCATAAATTGAGGTTGGATTATATATAAAGAATCTTGGATGATGAATACATGATTTCAATGTATGCATGCTTAATGGTAGGCCCAATGGAGGAGGAAAGTTATGCTGAGTACCAAATATTCATCATTTATAGGAATCTATGTGAAGGAAACTCTAGGGAATCATCATTAGATGTCATAAAGATCCATGTTAACATACTTTTTAGATCATCATTGAAGACTTTTTGGTTTTTAATTCCCACGCCCGCTATGTTAGTGAGTTTGATGCAATAATTTCAAGAAATAGTGATGTTTTTCATTTCATTCATGCATCCAATCCATATGAAACTCCTAATGAAAATTAAATGTTCTTTGATAAGGTAATGATGCCACCTATAAATAATTAATACATAGACAAACAATAAAGTGATAATAGAGTTCATTAGACAAATTCTCCCTTCTTGAGAAATTAATTTCCAATTCTAGGTGGCCAATTGATTAATGATTTTGATGTATATGTGTTAAATATATCATCTTTTCACCTAGATCCAAAATAATGGTATTCCTAGATACATTAAAGTAAGGGTACTTTTCCTATTTCCCAAATTTTTGGAAATTTTATTCTACTTGGAGACATTCATTCCATTCCTAAACACAACGAAGGATTTATTATAGCTTACCACCTACCTAGAAACATCATCACAGTAATAAAATATTTTCTTGATTTTTGATATTTGAACATTACTAGACTTCACAAATAAAAGAATATCATCAGAATACTACATGTTTGAGGGGTAAAAAGGTCCCATAAACCCGTAATTTCCCTATAAAGGCCAACCTACACCAGATCATTCAAACAAACAATCAAATAATCTTTTGTAATTGCAAAAGGGTGTCCAAATAATGGGTCCTCATGTCTGACTCCCCTTGAAAACTAGAAATAACCCATAGGTGATCCATTAACAATAATGGAAAGTCTCACACTATTGAGTATTGTCTTAAAAAGTCAGATGAAAGGTACAATGGAGCCATGTTTTTTTATAACAAAAACTATAAAGCCTCATTTTTAAGGTATCAAAGGCCTTACAAATATCCATCTTAATAGAAAAGCTTATATTCCATAGTTTTTGTCTCATGGCTCTAAAACATTTTGATTAAATTGATAGGGAAACTCTAAATATGTCTTCTAGGTACAAATCCAAACTAATTTGAATTAATCTTGCTACTGATAACATGCCCAATAAATAAGTAAATGATCATACTGAAGATTTTGGGGATAATTTTCCAAATAGAAACTGGCATGAATTCCTTCATTTATACGTCATTTTTCATCTATGGGAGGAGAGAAATAAAGCAGGCGTTGACACCATAAAGAATTAATGCATGATTGAAAAATTCCCATATAGAATAAATGACCTCTTGACCTAGAAAATATTAGTATAGCATATATAATTAATTTGTAAACCCATATAGTCTAGACATATAGTCAATATTCAATGAGAAAAGGTCATACATGATTTCCCTCTCCACTCTGTTTTTCACAAGATGCTTATTCTAATGAGTTCTGATTTTGGATTCAATACTATCTATTATGATAGGTGTGAGATCAATTTCATTCTTTGAGTAATGATCTTCAAAATATTTCAAAATAACATTTGATATTTTCATATTAGATGTATAAGGATACCCATTCACATTAATCACATGTTCACCTTTCATGGAAAATTTTTCTCTACATTGGAAGTGAAAACCAAATCAGTTCATGTCTCCTTTATATATCTATTTTATATTGTATTGATTCGTAACAATACATTCCAGATGTAGAATATTTTTATCATGATGTTCAATGTCTTTGATTTCATCCCTTAAAGAGACAAAATGATTTAGATATATATTATGAAAAATATGAAGCTACTGTTCAACAACCTGAATCTCATGTTCCAGTTTGGAGAAATATGCCTTTTTCCATTCCTTGAGATTTTTTTGGTTTTTTTCATCTTGTTGGACATTATTGTAAGAGGGATTCCAATTACGTCAGTTGACCATGAATTTGAGATAACCTCTCTACATCCTGGCATGACAAGACATGCATTACTGAATCTAAATACAAGAAGAGATGATAGTGTCATGCCAACATAGATATCCACACGAATCCGATTATGATCAAAGTTACATTTGGACATGTTGAGACTAGAAGTGGTGATGGAATCATTCTTTGTTACTGATTCGAAAAATGCACTAGTCCAATTTATTGGTTTGGTGCCAATTCACTTTGTACCTTCACCATGTGTATTATGGTCCTATAATTAATACATTAGACATTTTACATTTCTCAATACCCACAGAAAAATCAACTACATAAATTCTGTTGAAATGAAAAAATGTCTTTTCATCAGTCCTTTGGATAGTGTTGAAATCAACCAAAACAACCCATATCTTATCCAAACAATAAAAAATTCACGCAAGATAATTCAATAGATCATTTATTTTAATATAAAAATTTTAATCATAAACAAACGTGAGAGAAATGATAGGTCCCAAAATTCTAACATCAATTGAAACAACCTGTTTATTCTTAGTCATCAAGTGGATTAGAATGTTGTCATGTATGAGCACAAAAAGGGATTCAATCCTACTATCATTTGAATTTATTGATACACAAGAGTAACCAAGATAGGACCATTTAAAAGTATTCAAGTTTTTAAACATCTTTTGGGGCTCAGCAATTGAATCCATCAATGAATTATAGTCCATAAAAATGTCTCAGGTCCATGACCGTGGGAGAGTTCCCAATCCCCGGACAGTTTCAAAGAAGAATCATTATTTGATGGAAGATTTTACTCACATTTGAGGGGATAATTTTTATACGGAATCCACTTTGATATTTTTACCTTTTACCTTTACTTTCCCATTTCCTGGAATTTCATCCCCAGATGGAGTGTCTGATAACGCACAATCTTCATTATCAGTAGACCATATCCATCCACTGATCATTGTAAATTTATTAAGATATTGTTTAATTTTAATTGGGTATCCCTGAAGTCTTCTCTTCATGGAAACTTTCTTAGAGGGGACTTTATCAAATGGATCATTTATTATGTGTGACAACACATCAAAAGATCCAAACTAATTTGTTGTTACATGAGAGTTTTATTTTGATAGATCTTGATTCATGCCATCATTCATGGTGTCCCCGAAAATGTGTTGATCCATAATTTCAATAGGCATAAGGACATGAATATAGATCTTTGTATAATTTTGAGTTTCCAGATGAGTTTCCATGGGCTCAGTCCCAATGTGAGAAAAACCATCAGATGTATTTCTCAAAACCACTTCCTCTAATGTACATAGATTCTTGTTGTTCTGGGGGAGCATGGGGATGTCATGAGAAAGGTGCTGGATAGATTGAGCATCCACAAAGCACATTTAAAAAGTATCACCTATAGTACCAGAATTATTAGTAGCCTTACGAGCATGCATAGTCTCACTCAAAATGTGTGCCAGACCATATGATGGTTTTACTAATTCCCTTTTCTCCACCTTACCCTCATTCTGCTTGATGTAGGGAGATTTAGGTGATAACTGATCAAGGAACTGGATAGATTGAGCATCCATAATGCGCATGTCTAAAGCAGCACCTGTATTATCTAAATTTAGAGCATGGTTCTATAAAGGAGGATTAATAACATCACTTGTATCCCAATTTTAACTATCAGGATAAAAAGAAACTACCAAATTCTCCATCTTAACCTATATACGTAATTGATGAACAATGAAGGAATTTTTGACCACAACAATTTCAACAATGCTATAAATTGTAGCAACATCTAGTTACAATACAAGAGAGTCATTATAAATGGGATATATTGTAGCATCATCCATGGAATGATGGTCTTTCCAAATAGAGGATCCAAAAGTCATATTATTATAATTTTTCTTTTACCTTTATCATTAGTCCTCTTACATGATTGGATATCATGAATTTTTATATTTCATATCATACAAACTTTGTACCTTTTCCATTCAAAATCAATGTGTCTGAAAACACTGTAATCCTTACAAAATATTGGATTATTTTCAGAAAGGATTTCCATCATGATACTATCATCCCTAGTGGTGAGAACAACCTCAAGAACTAATCTGTTGGCCATATCTACATCCAGGAGGACATGATCATAATGTTTAAATCTAGGATTTTCTGGTTGGTTATCAATTATAATGGTATTTAAAATAGATGATGTGATTCCCCATAGAAATCTAGGGTCACAATACAGCCATTTAAGTCCGCATATCTAGATCCAAATCTGTATATGATTATGTCTCACATTTGGTTGATTAGAATTTCAATCCCACTCATGTATTATAATGATTTCAGGTTTCATATTGATGGAACCAAATATCTAAGCACACTATTTCAACTCATTAGAGGTGAAGATAATATGGAAGTATCCCATTACCATAATAGTAATTTGCTAGTCCCCAAAGCCCCAAACTGTAGCAATTATTTAAAAAAGATCGTTAAACCGACTAGAATTTTTAAACATTATAGTCACAACTCTCGCAATGATTGAGAATTAGAACATGATGACTTGTTCAACAACCGTATCCTGGTTTGGAAGAGACATGAGAGACTCAAACCTTCCAGATGATCCTTCTCGAAGAGGGAATACCAAAGTCGAAGGAGGGATTCACGATGAATTTGACATTGTGCATTATAATATACTAAAAAAATGAACATCTCAAGAAAACATGAAAAAATAACCATTGGATAACTATTACTGGTTTATTCTAAATTTTAATTCCTTTATGAAAATAATTTTAAACATATGATAATTTTATTTATTATATAAAAATCATACTATGTTTAAAAATTTATGATTCTTCTATATAAAATTAAAAACACAATTTTAATAAATATTATGTTAATTATAAAAATAACTTAAGTATTTATATTACTAATAAATCATATATATCAATTAATAATAATTATTAATTATAGGAATATAAATTGATTATTTGTAAATTATTGGATACATGTGTGAATAATTATTACATTGTCATTACAATAGCAATATTGGTTAATTATTATTCTAATGGTCCCCTTGTAATTACAACAATAATATTACCCATTGAATATATTCATTATTCTAAAACTATTAATCATCTTGAGCATTTTATTAGTTTCTATGCCTTATCAATGCCATTAATTAATATTTTCTTAATAATTTAAATTCATTTCTTATATATTTTTTAATCATTGAGTATAATCTAATAAAGTTCATTATAATGATGTTTACATATGTTATGTGTTCAGTAGAGATACTGTTTTCTATTTTAGTGAAAGTAACTTTTTTAGGTATATTTCTATGACTATTTAACACAAGGATTATTATTTTTAATAAGATTATTTATTATAGTCATGTCTTGAGTTCTATCTTCCCCCAATATAAATTCATCCAATTTTTTTTTATAAATCAATATGTAAATCAATATTATAAATTATTACTCCCAACAAGATCATTATCTAATTTTTATTCCATCATTTTTTAATTCCTTATAATTACATTTACTAGATTATTAATCTAATTTTTTACCTGTTTCCCACTAATATCATGAATATATGTATAGTCTTCATCATAAAACAATTCATGCTCCAACTCAATTCACACTTTGGTAAGTATATGTGATTGTTTTATATTTTACTTTTCTATGTGGACACATAGAGGACATAGTATTTCTTAGATAGGTTTGGTGGTAGATACCCACATATTAAATTGTCTCCAAAACCATAAATGGTTTAATGATCTTCATGTACAACCTCCCAATATTACTAATCTTTATAACTCCCATCCATGATGAGAATTGAAATTTGATAATATATATTTTTTAAAATCCATGTATTTCATTTTATTATAATCATAGATTTTATATCTATATTGAGCTATCTGGATATGATTATAGAGAGATCAAATTTTCTTAGTTGTTTCCTCAAAATGTTTTTGTCCTACTAGCATTCATACCCGAACTTAAACTTATGATGTTTGAATTTGAAATCTTTCATAGTATAAGGCTCCATAGAGTTAAATGTTTACACATTTATGGAATATATTTTTGTCTAATAATAAATTCAAAGGTAGATTATATCCCCATTTTCCCTAGATGAATTGTTATTGTGGACACAAAATATAATCTATTCATTGAATATTAAATCCATCAACTAGATCAGTATATTGATGATATGAAGTGATGAATATAATATCATTTTTTATAGATATATAATGTATACTAAAAACTTTAAGAGAAAATTAGGGACATGATTAGATTATATTTACAGAAATTCCCAATAAGGTATCATGAATTCAATTATATGGATCTATGCACAATTCTCTTGTGGTGGATCCTACTTATTTCTATGTAAAGTACGATGATGGTAAGGTGGTACAAAATGAAAATTTTTCATCTTTTCATATTATATATCTTAAGAATACAAATAATAATGTCCACTATGATATTTTCCCACTTCTACATTGGTATAATTATAGGTTACGTGACACCATTTTTTAAGTTGTGTCTTATAATTTATTTATTGGTATACCATGTGTATTGAAACATAATAATAAATTTACCACATCACGTCATCCCAAAATATGTGTTCTGTTAATTACATATAAATATTATTAATGCTAGGATGTATATAGAAATTTTAGTTATGGGATTAATATAGAAATTCCATAATAAGAGAAAAAATCGGATGGTATACAAAGCATCTTTCCAATATTTTGTTCACTATTTTAAAAGTTGATGTATATAAATGTCTCATATTCTATGTATTTAATATTAATTATAAATACCTTATCATAAAACATTAACTTATCTATCCTGTATAGTAAATATAGTTGGGAAATTACATAGAAAAATTATATTTTTTATCTTTTCAAAAAAAATTACATGTCAAAAAAAGCTAAATCCGTGGATATTGAATATTTATATATCCTCATCATAGTTATAAATCCCTAATTTTTTATATCAATGTATCTAAATCCTTTTCCTTCATATTGTGGTATTGTATTACCTAATCATAATCATTATGTAGTTTAATCTATATCCTCTGTCTAATATGGATATCATTCTATGTGAATATCTAAATTAAACTCTTTGGATACACACACACATATATATATAACACAATTTACAATAATGGTAAATTGTACATATCTGTATATTAAAGATTATTGGCAAAAACTCAAGATCATGATTCAGATAGTTTTTATTGGGTCTTTAATTACATTTATGCATAAGTAAAAAGTATATTATTTTTCATAAGGGAACACCCTAGTGCTTTATTTTCTGTATCAATATGTATTAAAAATCCCTACTTGAAAATAATAAGGTAAATGTTAGTGAATTTTTTAATTTAGATCCTTAAAATTGTATTTTCATTCGTTTTACCATGTGAATTTGTCTGTTTTAAATATCCATATGGTTAATGTGTGGTGTAATAAATAAATACATTCAACAAATTAGTATTAGTACCTAGTAAATCTGAGGAAAATATGAATGTAGGTAATATTTATTATCATGGGATATTCTATAACCACATTTTTCATTAAAGGGTCATCCAATATTATATACATGGAGATGATATGGCAATGAAAAGAACTCATTTGAAGATAAAATTATCACTTAATATATTTTCTATGTAACCTATACAATTTAAATTAATAATTATCAATCTACAATTATACTACATCAAGTGTATATTTATATCATTAATTAATACATTCATAAATTCATCAAGATATTTCTAGATTAATCTATTCATCCAATATAAGAACACTGATGGAAAATTTTTAAACCCAAATATAATAACTCTGTACCTAGAATTCCCATTTTTTATATGAAAATTTTCTTTTATATATCATCCATCAAAAAAATTGATTGATGATAAATAATAAATGATCATTATTTTAGGAGTATTGCGCCCCATAATATTGATCAGAAAAATCATCAACACATTATAAGGGTAATTAGTATCGATGGTAATTGCATTGATTTCACTATTTTTATGTAAATCCTCATATATACATAATTATATTTTTAAAATAATACATGTTCCCCCATAGGGAGATAGAAGGGCTTATGAATACCTTACCACACAAATACTATTGTTATTTCATTAGGTCCATGAACTCTAATGGATCCATTCTATATGGAGTCTTAGACACATGTTTATAAATATGGATATGATAAATATAGATTTAAAATTTATTATTAGATGTATATATATGTAATTATTAAATAAATACATCTTCATAAACATTCACAATAGGTACACCATCTATTCTAATAATATATGCTAAATTAACTATATTTTTTTGAATTTCATTACGGTGAGCCACTAGAGGTGGTTTTATATGGGGTTCAGGAAATAAAAGTATACCCAATAAAAAGTGATTATATTCAGGAATAATAAATTACAATCAACCTATAATAGTAGTCAATTCTAATGCATTAAATTAAAATCTAAAACAGCTCTACAATTTTTTCAATTTTGTATTTTTATGAAATAATTGATTGAAACATAAAAAAATGTAAATAAAGATAACCTAATATACATTCATTTCAAAAATATTTACATAAAGTGATTTAACTAAAATATAATTATTTAATACATCAAGTACTTCTTCGATTTTCATAGAAAATATTTGAGTGATAGATATGTTTGTACTAGTTATAGTATATTTTATGATCACAGAATGTTTTGTGAAATCATCAAGAATATAATATTCCACTTTTTTTATTACATAATTATATACATTATTCCTTATATATATGGGTATATTAGATTCAATATAACGTAATTGACATGAATAGATTCACATATCCTTGTAATTAAATGATTGTACATTAGTGTCTTCCCTATTTTTCATGCACATTGTTTATATATTGTCGTTATCAACATAATTAATGAAATCATATAATCCCATGAATAATTCCCTAGGGAGTTTCTATCAAAATATTTTACATATATGAAATTAATCCCTTCCCATATTCTATTTTTATATATTTCTCTCTATATGGATCTTATAAATCCTTTTATTATCATTAATTACTTTGAAATTATATAAAATTGAAGCCAAATTCTTTTTCTTGATAGAACATGTAATTATGTCCTCAAAAAAAGAAATACTTATGAGACTAATTCTATTGGTTTCTTCATTTATGATTGATAAAAAAGTGAACAATATATACTATAGAGATGTATAAAAAATAAAAAACATGAATTGCTAACCTTGTAATGTTATCTTTGTAATAATCAACATCTTCATAGTCCTTTAATATTAAATTTAGGAATTTTTATTTTAATTCATATCTTTTCTCTCATGGTAAATGATAAAAAATGAATTTTGGATTTAAAATCATTCAAATCCATGAATTTTATCGCATCCACCTCCATGTTGTATTAAATAAAAATTCATAATTTCTCAACATCCCCCATAAAATAATATATTTCAATTATAACCTTTTTCATTCCACTGTATAATGAATTGAGGAAAATATTATTTATCAAAATGATCCATTACAATACCTACAATGGATTGGTGGTTCTGTTGAAATATACGAATAACACCGCATGAATTCTTTTGGTGTTGTCCAAACATATTGATTTGATATATGTTGTTTTATGCGTAAAATATAATGTATAATATCCTGAAATAACTAACCAAATATATTAATACTCTTTTTAAATAATATCCATCGTATTTGTTTTTATGGGAGGGAAATACATCCACTAGTTATGAGTGTTGATAGTTTTTTTCTTCCATCCACTTGTCTAAATTACTAATAAATGGAATATTATGATGTCTTGGACCCTCTCAGATAGTTATACTATGTTTGGAATATGTTAATGTAGTTGGGTAATGTCTATAGGAAGGGTTGTGGAGTTGGAAATGAAATATAATTTATGAATTATGCTTTACGACATGGAATTAAACATTATTCCATGAATATTTGGATGGAGTAGTGGGTTGTTATTTATTCAAGTGGGTTTCACAATAAATCATTGACATGTTGTGTCATTTATGTGTTATGGTCAATGGCGTGATCCATGAGGTTTTATTCTTTTATTATTGGGAGTTACAAATACTATTGTAGTATGATGTATTTTGGTTACATTGTGAATGTATAAAAGTTATTCATATATGGTTAACTTTCTCAATTAATCTAACATGGGGGCATTTTGGTATATCAATTATCATGTTTGTTTCAGTGTGATGGGTGCTATTTTGTTTTGAGGTTTTCAGGGAATTTTGAGTTCACCTTACGTGGTTGGGATGTCACATCAGGGGTCTTGAGAGATATAATATTTTTGGTACTCATTAGTCATATGTAATTGAAATTTCATTTGGGGTTTGTCTTTTGTGTCTTCATTTCCAAAGTGGTATAATTCCTAGTTCTTTATATCTATGGTTTATTGCATCGTAGTTCCCTCTATTGTCCCTAGATGTGGTTGTTTAGGTTTACCGAGTTTCAAGTGAGATGGTTGGGGTTGTTCTATCTCATTTATAGAATAATTTTTTTGGGTGTGGTCTATATTGTTAGGATTTAGAATTTATTGAAGTAATTATGATGTTTTGGACCACATGGATTTAAATGTGATAATGGAAAAATGTGACCTGATTTTTATAATTGTGTTTGATTTAGGTGCATTATAGTGTGATGAACCCCTATCACACTATGATTTTAAAGTTTTATAGAGTGATTATACGTTCAAGACATGTCATGAATTCACAATTACTCTCCCAATACACCTCAAACCCATGGTGACTAGTTATTCTTATTTTAAATCTGTAGCAATCATATAATTTTTTTGACCCCAACTTGAAGAGATAAAGATTTCATGATCCAATGATAGTGTTTCCCCATTTTATCGATTAATTAATTATGCATTCATCTTATGGAGTCTATGGTTAATTATTTGATTTGTTTTTTGTGTTTATATATCCTTATAATGAAGGAAAATGTTTTTGAAAAGGCTTTGAGGTTGATATCTAAGTGTTTTCTGGTGTTTGATATTATTTTTATCACTCTATCATGGATTGATTTATCATTCAGTACAAGTAGAGGATTTGAAATTTAATAAAAAAAATAACATAAACATTTGGTTTAACAATTATATATCATTAATTGGATGGATAGTGAGGAATAACTTAATAAATCTAATAATGTAAAAGGTTAATTCACATGTGTTATCTGAAATTTCATGATACATATTTTTGGTTGTGGATTTTTTTATTTTTATATTATGAAAACAATTATTTATACCAAGATATACATTTTTTACAATTATTTATTTTTTATAATTACATTTATTAATGGGTTAATAACTTAATTACTGTAATAATTTGGTTTTGTGGAAATATAGAATTATTGTGTTTATTTCTGTACCTGAAATTATAATTTAATATAAAAATGATGATTAACTATATGTTCATAAAAGTAATTTACTCTTTTGTTTTCCTTGTTTAATGTTTTATTTGTGATCTATCATGTTGTTATTTATAGGATAATGGTTTCTTTATTATGGTTGGATGTAGAAATTAGTGGTGATCTGTTAATAATAGTAGTTGATATCTTGTGTGATTTTAGTTATTCTTCCATGGATCATTATTTGTATAGAAAGGGGTACTATGGTAGCGATGGTGCTTGTTAGTATGGATTTGGTTTTTTAAATATGGTTATGGGATTGTTTATTATGATGTTTTGTTATTTTCTTTAGCATCCTAGAATATGGTTGGAAATAGATTTCTCGATAATAGTTAATGAGGTAGAATTGATAAAAAATGCATTTTTAGTGAAAAATTGTATTATTTGTGATAATTATGGTTTATTAATGATAAAAGGTTATTTAATTATAAATAAATGAATTGAAAATTGATGTTTATTCAATAATGGTTTAAAATTAATTATGGATAATGAATGGAATATAGAATATAATAATACAATGAAAAGGTAAATTTAGAAGTTAATAAATTTGGAGAATAAAAGATAAATTAAAAACATTATTTTATATTATTTGTATATGGTTGGGTAGTAAAATTATAGTTATGGTTTTTTGTTGGATATAGTGATAGTGATGTTTTTAGCACAAAATATTTTGATATTTTATTTTAATGTGAACTCGTATGTTATGAATATGTGAAATTACTATATTCATTGTATTTTATTATTATTTCATACACACCAAAACCCATGATAGGTAACCTAGATGGAACCAATATGAATAATATGGTTCCAGGTATCATCCAATATATCATCATTATAGAGGGACCAAATTTTCTACCACTCCATCTACCCTATTCTCTCTTCTAGGTGTAGTATGGGTAATCATGGTTTATAGTGGTTATATGCATTTGGGAAATACTATTTTATTGTTATATTATTTAATATATTGTATGAACTAGGTATCATTATTAATAGTGGGGGATGTGGATGTAAATATTAGGGTATGTGTCATACTTTCATAATGTTCATGCATTCATTGCATTTTGATGATGTGGTTGCAGAATGTGAGGTGAGGTTATAATTTTGATGATGTTGTTTTGGGGTGTGTTACTTGTTCTTAATAATTGATATGATTTGTGGTTTCAAAACTAAGGAAGGTATATAAGTACTATAAAATTTATTTTTTTGGATTACGATTAAAAAACTAGTGGGATTGTGGTTCTCGGTTGCATTCTACACTAAAATTCTATTTATGATATTTCCTGTTAGGTCCCTACCAAGAGTTGGAAATGAATAGTGTTGTTGATTTTTAATTATAAAATAATATACAGAATATAAATAATAATATAGAACATGGGTGATAATATGATTCAATAATTACAATACAAGAGAATTATATTGTTTATGTGTGATGTGTAAAACTTATTTTGATAAAAAATGGAGAAAATCATATTTAAAGTAGTTTGGATCTATACTATCCTACATATACTCTTCACACTCATATCCTAAGATCCAAGATATCCACTGCAATATAAACTTTTATAGTGGTAAAATACCCAAACCATTTAAATTGGTATAATCCAAACCATTATATTTCTATGAGAAGTCCCAACCAGTGACATTTATTTTATCAGCTTCAAGAACAACTTATATAAGTACATTTTTTTATTTATCACAACCAACAAGGTAAATTTTAATGAAGGAATAATTCATGTGTGATTTTTGTTAAAAAAAATATATAAAAACAATATAACCCAAGTTAATTTCATACACTGATATGATATAATAGTTGGAGAAAATAAATGATGAATATGGGGTTCTAGTTTATAAATAGGTATCCAAGGTCTATAATGAAGTAGTGGAACAACTTACCTTCGGGTGAACAATCAAATTTCTGGGATGAAAATTTATCTCTAAAACATTTAATCATATTAGTGTAATGAATTGAGATTTTTTAGTGTGTATCTACATTAATGAATCAACATTTATATTGAAAATAATTCAACGGAGAGTAAAATAAGAATATTTTATATGATCATTATAGTGATCAACAATAACTATACGTGGGTTTTTCATTAATTTGCTAAAAAATTAAACATAAATTGATATAATAACTTCAATGAACATTTAAATCATCACTTAATTTTATATAATAATGAACATTAAATATTTTAGGATAATTTGACTATAATCATTGAATAATAACTTTATGAAAATAATTATTAATACATAGTGATTATTATATTATTTATTATTTTATATACATAAATCCTAAAAATTTATATGGAATTATTTTCTAATATCATTATATTTATAGGGAATACATTATATGTAAACATTCTTAATTTTCAAATTTTGAAAATCTAACATCTTATGTAATGTTCAAATAAAATGTAAGAGTATTTTTCAATTCTAATAAACAGATATTTAAGAGTAACTTTAACACTTCTCTGTGAATACATAAATGTAAATTCATTTTCCAAAATCCAATATGCAGGAATAAATCCTTGATTTTAGTATAATAGATAAGGACAATACAATTTAACAAACATTCAATAGTCAATATGAATAACTATATATTAATTTTTATCTATGTGTATTCTCAAAAAATTCATAAGGTTTAGTTTTTTACATCCACTTTAACACATAAGGGCCATTTACTATATAAGACTTGTAAACATTACTTATAAATAAGGGTAAAATACTTCTAAAATTACACTTACCCAATATATATAGGTGACATGTGAAATTACATATGGTTTAAATACTTATGTAAATATTAAATTATTCAAATAGTTTATGGTAAAAAAATTAATGAGTATGTTTCATTCCATTAAGAAAATCAATAATTAAGGGTTCAAAACATAATACATAATGATTGGTACATAGGAAAATTAGTTTTCATGGAATATGGGAAAATAATAATATATATAAATAATCAATATTAAGTATACAAAATAAGGAGAAGATAATAACATATAACAAATAATGAGAGAATAAAAAAAATAGAGAGTTAAGTAATTATCTATATAAAATAAATTAAGTTATTAGGTTCCACCTATCATTCTCTGAATTTTTAATTGTACCAAATCTCAAAAATCATTAAAAAATATCATCCTTTTTTAAGATAAAAAAGAATAATATTGAGATGTTATTGAAAAAAAATTAAATTAGATAAAATATACATATAATGTTAGAGGGGAATGAAATATAACTAATAATAAACTTTCTATATTAAAAAATAGTGCATACTATAATCCTTACAAAAAATTGACTTCCACCGACGGAAAATTTGTGACAGATATTGTATATGTTGGTAAAATTGACCAATCCCAACAGATATTAATTTTGTGATTTTTATATTTAATAACCAATATTTATTTTAACCAAAACATATATATGTTGGTTTTAATTTTATAATACAAAAAAACACATTACTAACAATTAAATTTCTCAAATTATCATATTGATACCAATAAATATTTTACCAACAAATCGATCTAAAATTATTAATCATTATTACAATTAATTTTCATAAGCATACATATTTGTAGAAATTATTTATTCAGTTCAAAAAATAATAATTTTATGGAATATTTTTTGAAACTATTAGTCAACCATTTAATCAAAAAAAGCATATTCATAATAACTAACATAGAAATAAATATAATACAACTTTCTAACATAATAATAGAAAATTATGTTTCCTTTAATATGGAAATATTTCGAATATTAGGAATAAATTCTAAATATAATTAAATATATATTATATTTGACATATTATTAAAATTATATTTTAAAGTCAATTAAAAAATTAATTATATGAAATTTAATAACTGATCCTTCAAAATATAATGAAAACATGTTCCCACCCATATCGTCGCACTACCAATGCCTCCCCTCTCCCCACATCGAGGTCTCCCACTGGCGCCGACTCTATCTCCAACTCCCGGACTAATGACCCCCTGCCTTTACTCATAGACATTCTTCATTGACATCACATACACCCAAAACTATACCCCCTTAGTTCTTCAGCATCACCTAAATCTCATGTGTTCTGATGTTCGATTCAATTTTCCCACTTCCAACTAAAAAGATTAGGTAGCTGGAGTAGCGGGACATAAACACATTTTTCGATGATTGTTCCTATTATCAGGTAATCATGCTTTCTATTCATGTTTTAATCTGTTGAAATCATGGGATTCTAGCATTTCAATTTAATATTATTCAGGGTTTTAGTGAAATTTGGATGAAATGTGTTTTCTAGTTTATGTTTTTATTTATTTTCCCAGAGATTCTTTTTCTAATTACATGATTCTCTAGATCCACTATAGTTATTTGATTCGAACCTCAATACTTTTAAACCAAAATTCTGTTTTCATACTTTTCCATTTTATTCATTATTAGTTGAAAAATATTTTTGAACCACATGACACAAGCAGTGACATCATCTAATTCATCCCACACACTGCTTTATCTAATTTTATATTATGATGTTTATATTTTTTAGTTTATTTTAGAGGCCCTCTTTGATTTATATTGTTCAAATGGTGATAAAATATATATATTTATACGCATAGATAATTTTATAGATGACCTAGTGACATACATTATTTCATATTTTCCATTACAATTGACATATTCACATTAAATATTTTTCAGTTTGAGTCATCTACTTGTATGATAACAAATATAAATTAATATACTATCTTATTGGTGATTTGGTTAATCTTTTGAATGTTTCATCAGTGGATAGTATTCTTTTAACAACTTATTGAAAGCAGCAATTCTCACTCATAATGAACCATATAAAAATATATCTATTGTATCTTTTATTGGAGATTTTTATTCACATACTTGCTAACTTGTAAAGTTACATATTATTTTTTTCATAGATGGATCATGTTTTCCAATTTATTTTCATTATAGTGGCAATTGAAATTAATTTCTTTAGAAATTGGAGTAGTTGAATCTAAATGTCTATATTTATTTTTCATGATTTTAACAGACTACTATATATAATTTGAAACACATTATTTTGAATGATTTATTTGAAACAATTATAGCCTATAATATGTTGTTTGAATTGACTAACAATGATTGTTTTCGTGATGGAAATATTTCACACATAAATTGTTAGATAAAATAAAATTGTGATAAAAAAATTATATGAAATATGATAACACTCATCAAGATAATATAACTTAATTACTCACACTTAATTGAATTAAAACATAAAAAACCAATCTATTGACCATCCAAGTTTTAGCAGATCAAACTATCCTACCAGACAAGCAACCAAAAAAATTCTAGTACAGCTTCACCAAGAACTAACCAATACATAATAATTTTTTCATTCATGAGTCATTTCATAGGACTGATATAGAGGCCCCTTGACATCTTTCTAGGAAAAAATTTGATTCCTAAATTACATTCATATGCCTAGATACGAGGACCCTGGTCACAAAAATCAATACTATAATCAAATGTTTTCTCTTCAAAAGCATCAAATTTTCTAGTGGTTAAGAATGTGACATGATAATAGTGATGATCATGGGTCTCAGTTATAAATGTAATTTGAATTATGTTTGCATTAATTAACATGTGGTTCATAAATTGTCTGATATTGACATATTATATTTCATCCAAACTAATTGCCTTTTCATCCTTTAAGATATGCACTAATTATCTTCACTTACGCAACTAATTGGTTAAATTTTATCAAATATACTCATAATCTAATGTGCTTTATAGTAATACCCCAATAGTAAATACATTAAAATCCTTAGTGAATAACACCTACAAAAATCATGTGATGCCTCTCTACACAACTCTAATTTGACATTGCATGTTTTTCTCTCACTTTTTTTCACTCTGATAAATTTTATTTTTACAACATATTTTCATACTCAAGACATTATGTCATTACAAAACCTATTGAATATGTTGTTTTGATAGTAAAAGTAGTGAGGATTTCTATAGTCTGTGAGTCTTGTAAATTATATATTTTAAGAATAAATTTCATCACAAATTGCATCGAGTATAAGAAAACACTTTTATTTTTTCAGACTCACATTCACATTCAAACAGAGTTGCAAATGAAAGGAAATTGGCTTTATTTTTTGAATTTAAATGTTCATCACCAACCTAGGAAAATTTCAATGATAAATATTCATTTTGTTAGATTATTTATTGTGGGATGTAAATGATTTTATCCAAGATATAAATTTTATCTACTAATAAAATTTTATCATTTTTGGAACCCTTTGGCCCATCATTGGTATTCTAAAAGGACCTTTATTCATTTGAAAGAATGGCTAGTCCTGATATGAAACAGAACTAGGTATATTTGAACCTAAGCTATGGTGTTATGGTCAGTTTATAACATTTCATGTTATGTGCCATGTACAATATTCATATAAAGGATTGAGAAGCTATAATTATTTCCTCAACTTCATTTTGAATTCAATATAATGTTTATAGAAAAAGCAAGTAGAATAATTTCAAGTACATTGAAACAGTTTATAGATTTATTAAACCTCTATTCAATTTGCCTTTATTTTCTTTATGTGATCCTCATCGAGAACTATATAAATAAAATTTGAGTTCAGTAGTTCCTATGTAAATTGAATATTGGGGTAGGGGTATCCTATTATGTAAAAAGGTTTTCCATCCTATTTGACCTAAAAAAAAGTTATGTCTCCCCTTCCAATAATCAATGGTGAGTTTTCCAACATAATTTTGATGAAATATATTATATAAAACTATATAATGGAATGATATGAACTTATATAATTGACTAAATCCATCAATTCTAGTGCATCGACCTAGATTACTAATCCCCAAGAGTGTGTCTTGTGATGTGGTCTTATTTCGAGTTCAACTGTATGCATAATATGGAATCTCCATGGCTTTGATTATTTATCACACTTTCTTGTAATATTCTGGAATCATTTTTCCTATGAGACCAATGTCATAGCCCATCAATATATGCATCCAAAAGGATTCGTGAAAAAAATACCAATTATATTGATGTCTATTTTAAGGACCTCGATGACTAGTTAGATGTCACTCATGATTAATGGGAGGAAATAATTAATGATAAATGGCCCTCCTATAAATAATAATTACTATTTTTTTATTTTTGATTACTCCAAAGATATTATTTTCCATTTCGTCAATTTTTTAGAACATAATACTTATATTTGAAAGTGTAAAACTCTTTTATTTTAAGAAATGATTATTACTGGAATACCAGGATACATTAAAGCACATTAGCTCTTCTATCAGAGAATTTCAAAGAGAAATAAATACTAATTTAGTAAAAATGAATATTTATGTAATGGACCGGGTTTTTTGGGTCCATTACTTAGTAAAAATTTGATGTTGAGGTGTTCAGGGTGGTCTCGAAGGCCATCCCAGCTACTCGGTGACTCCTAGTGGTAGCCTTGGCCTACCGGTAGACCTAGCCTACCGGTGATCTCGGGGTACCGGTAGCCCTCGACTACCGGTGGCTCCCGGCTACCGGTGGCTCCCGGCTACCGGTGGCTCCGGGATAATGGTGGCTCCGGGTGACGGGTGGCTCCTGGCCACCGGTGGCTCCCGGCCACCGATGGCTCCCGGCTACTGGTGGCTCTCGACATACGGTAGCTATCGCCTACGGGTAACTCTCAACTACTGGTAGTTGTCACCAACTGGTAGCTCTCACCTACCAGTATATGTTGCCAACCGGTAGCTCTCACCTACCGGTAGCTCTCACCTACCCCCACAGGTTTTCCCGTAGCGCCTCATTTTTTTCGCTATTAGGCTTTTAAACTGCGTTTTGACCCACTTTAAAGCCATTAATGGGTGTTAATTAAATGTTGGTGTGGTGTGAGTCCGTTTTAGCCTCCCCAAAGGGAGGAGACTTCTATATTGGACATGTGGGGTTTCCCAACCGTGTGGTAGACTCACGATCCCGCTCCTTCCGGGATTCCAAATTTTTCTCCGTATCTTAACGATCTAGGGCCGATGTATATCAGCCTTTATAGCCTAAAGGCTTCTCCTCCATATGTTTATATTTTCCCTATCGTGCTTGAGATACCCTCCCTCCGGACGAGTCATACCCCACCCAACAAAGTTTTCTTGATCGCGTTCTGTGGAGTTCTTGCTACTCCTGTTCTAGTTTCCAAGAGAGGACTTAAACGTCGATCTTTGATCAGTCAAGTATGGGTTTCACCTTCACCTCTCTTTTCTGTGTATCTTGCGGGGTGGGTATACTATTGGTTCTATAGAATTGGATGAACTAATCTTTAGTGAATATAATAAACCGATTCAAAAGAATGAAGTGGAGGGGTGTGATCGATGATGCTGCTCTGTTTTTCTCCTCTTTAATGATTAATGATTTATAAATTGTGTGGGCTTACGCCTACTGAAAATCATGGTTGTAGGTGCTCTTTCTCTATGCACTAATAAACCCTTACCCCTTGTGATGTTTAAATGGCTTGTATTTTAGTTGTGAACATTACTTTGAAAAGGAAATTGGTTAATTATTTATATTCTACTAAATAAATTGGAAGCACTATGATCTACTCCTTTTCTACGATAACCTCGCTTTAAGACCAGTGGAATTGAAATCATGGAGTGCGTTAAATATTTTAAATCTGAAAATACCTATTGAGTTTCCCATGTGTTGGTAGTATTAGTTTTTTGTTTCCTCCACGGGCTGAGTACGGGTGACCTTATGGTTTTCTTGGATAGGGTCTTAGATTGATGGGGTGATGTGGGTGAGGATGGGATCCTCTGTTTGTATCACAAACTGGGGTTGAATCCTCTTCTGTTGTCAAGCCTTTTTATTCATAGTTCTGGGAACTTGGGACTGTATCTCACTTTGACTTGCTTTGGTTCAAATACTTGGAGGGGTCCCACTTGATGTGATTTTACAGGAGAACCAGGTGTGAATGTTTAATTTGTTGTTGGATGTACTCTTTCCTGGGCTTGTGCTTACACTTTCTAGTTTTCCCACTTAAGTGCATAAACATATTTAAACATTATTACTGATCATGAAAATAAGGATGGAACAAATGGGGTTTTGGTTTTGTGTGACTTGTGACTTGGCTATGGGTTCTATTCTCCCCTCTTATGAATAAATAGTAGGGATAGTGATCTTTAGACTGGATAAAGAAAAACCTATATTGGGTGAGTTCTAGTTACCTATACATATACTTGTAGTTTTTGTGTTTTTTATCCACGCCCCACCCAAGTTGATAACTTAGTTCCGAACACCCCCATTTCATGGGGGATGGTGTTTTTTCCAACACTTCTATTAGGGGCTGGTTACTAGCTCCATTCTGCTCCCTTTCCTAGATATCCAAAGAATATACAGGTAGAATGTGATGGCCTAAAGTCCATTATTATCCCAAGAATCTTTTCTCAGGGTGGTTGTGGTGGTTGTCCCAGGTGTTTGCGGGCAGGTTGTTTCCAAAGTGTCTTCGGGATGATGCCCAGGTGTCTTTGGGTGTGGAAGTAGTTGTTCTGACCCAGGTGTTTGTGGGTGTGGTTACGCATGGTGGTTGCGGCCCAGGTGTCTGTGGGTGGGGTTTTGTAGTGGGACTACAGTGAGGTTGTGGCCCAGGTGTGTATGGGCAGGGTTTGGCTGTGCGACTGCGATGAAAATGGAGGGATTGGTTCGATGCGTAGGATGTCTTCAATAACCAGTGGGAAAGTGGCACAGGGTACCAAAACATCGATGTGATATTACTATAAATTACTTGACTTGCGTTATTTGATGAGTGTTCATTGGTGAGGCTTGGGTGGTTAGTTTCCTTGCTAGGTGTTTGGTTAACCCTATTTTCACGGGGCATTAGTATGCCTCCCCACTTGTGCACGAGAGTCATTGGTTTTTCTCTACTAAGTATACTTTTTTTTCTCACCTTATGTATATAAAACTGTATTCATGATTCCCGGAGAACTTCGAGGATTGTGTGGAGCTGTACTAGCTTGGACCTTGGGGAAGTTGCTTTTGTTGTTGTTGTTTTTGGGTACTTTACCTTTGGAGTTTTTGTGACTTGTATCTTTTAACTTTGAACGTGCATATGGGAATGGTTTACTTTCAACCGTACTTGCACATTCAGTTTTGGTGTTGTGGTATTTACTATCTTATATCCTAATCCTATTAAATGAAAAAGGGGAATGACTTCCATTTAGTGTGTGATGTCATGCCCTTGGTGCTGTTCTCCACTCTGGGACCTATTAATGGTGGGTTTCAGGGGTCATTATATCTCCTTCAACTTAATGAAAGAAGGTCCTGGCGATCTGGTGACCCTTCCCTCCTTTTGGTGAAAGCGGGTCATGATAGAATGGTATCATAGGAAATTTTGAGAGATATGATGGAGTCTAGACTTAGGCATGGAAAGGATTGCATTGGATGGTAGGGAAACGGTGTTGGGTGAACTTGGTACATGATTTATGCTAGGGAAGACCGGCTAAGACACGAGATATTAGGGCCCCCCGTGATCCGATGCAAGGACTCTAGGCCTGCTGAATGACCATGTGAGGCCACACTAATTGCAAGGTAGAGACCCTAGGAAATGTACATGCATCATAAATGACTTGTGTTCTGGTGATTCTGGGGTGTTCTGGGAATTTAGAATAAATAAGAAGTTTAATGAGTTTTAAGAACAATATTCTGCACTACTTGGGCTTAGGAATTCATTGTTTACCTTGCAGCTATGGCACCCAGGAGATGACCACAAGTTTTACTAGAGATCGAGGCCCAGGATGTTGACTTGGCCGATCAGTAGAGGGATGATCGAGAGGAGGAGGACGTCCAGTTGCAGAAGATGCTTCGAGGCTTCCAGTGACAGACCCCTGAGAAGTACGAGGGAAACACCTCTGACATGGAGATGGAGGGCTGGCTAGATGAGCTGGTGATAGCCTTCCGCTTGATCCGGGCTCCGACTGAGTAATGGGTTCCTCTTATTGTCATCCAGATGTGGGGAGGAGTGCATCAGTGGTGGACACTCTACCTAGGGGATATGAGAGAGGCTGAGGTGGCATGGGATGATTTCGAGAAGGAGTTCCGGGCGGAATTCCCCTCTTCTACGATGAAGGCAGAGAAGAGATAGGAGATACTCACCCTCCATCAGGAGAGTATGTCGGTAAGGGAGATGGGTATCAAGTTCAAAGTCCTCCTATACTTTTTTACTAACCTCTTTCCTGATGAGGAGTCTTGAACGAGTCATTTAGAGGAGGTGCTCTGACCCTCCCTCAAGTACGCAGTTACCCCCTTCACCTTGCTGACATACATGGAGTTCCAGAAGAAGGAAGAGGTGGTGGAGAGGATTCCCACGATGGGCGGTGTGTCACGAGAGGGGATTCGGCTTGGCCCGTTAAAGGGAAAGGCCATCAGCAGCAGACCTCTAGCATCGGGACCCTCTTGGTTCCGACCAGTAGGGAGCAGGCCGCAGTAGTTCCATTTTCGTTCCCCTGGACCTCACCCTTTCCATTCGGGCCCAGGACTGAGGTACTTCGTCTGTGGGAGCCATGGAAATCTCATGATTCAGTGCCTAGGCCGAGTTCAGTACGGTAGTGGTGGACATGCCTGACACCCACCTCAGCAGCAGCTTCCAACTAGGCCCTTCCAGCAGCAGCAGCAGGGGTAGTGAGCCCCCGATCCTCCGAGGGCAGACATTGTTGGGGGAGGATGACCTTAGGGAGCTCCTCAGAGACCTCGAGCAGGGCATGGTCGGGGAGGCGGCCGACAGCCAAGGGGAATAAGAGTTGGGCGTGGAGATATGCACACCGCAGAGACAACATTTCCAGCTGGACCAGAGGTTGTTCTAGGTACGATCAGATAGTTTAGTACCCTTGTTTATGCTTTGTTTGATACCAGAGATTTGCACAACTTTGTTGCACATGGTCTGGCCCGTTCTCTGTGTCTAGATGCCTAGAGACATGTAGTTCCCCTAGTGCTGAGCACACCAGTCAGAGGTCAGAACGACTTGTTATATGTTTTTATAGGATTTCGATTGATGATAGGGCCACATCAGTTGGTCAGGGATCTACTAATGCTACAGATACAACTATACGATTTCATCCTAAGCATCGATTGGATGTTCTTTTTGTGTTCCATCATCGACTGCTTCTGAGGAAGGATTGTGTTGTCAGACTTGGGTAGCCGGTGTGTTACTTTCACCGGTGAGCGGAGTGGCCAGAAGGGAAACAGGTGAGAGTAACCCCTCCTCTCCTTCTTAGCTGAACTGTCTGTAGAGTCAGTGGATGCTGAGATGGTGGAAGTACCGGAGATCGCCAGTGAGTTTAATGACATCTTCCCTAAGGAGGAGATGACTCTACCCCCTCGACGTGATATCAAGTATGGGATAGACATGGAGCCTGTTGCTCGTCCAATTTCGATGGCTCCCTATAGGTTGGAACCTTCAGAGCTATGGGAGTTGTGGATTCAAATTGATGATCTGATGAAGAGTGGTTATGTTCGACCAAGTGCGTCACTGTGAGGTGCTCCAATTTTGTTCGCAAAGAAGGAAGACGGTGGACTCAGGTTGTGTATAGACTACAGGAGGCCGAATCAGGTGATGATAAAAAATCGCTACCCTCTTCCGAGGATAGATGATCTCTTTGACCAGCTGAAGGGGGCAAGATGGTTCTCGAAGATCGACTTGCGGTCTGGGAATCACCAGTTGAGGGTAAAGGAGGGAAACATCTCAAAGACGGCCTTTATGTGCCGATATGGGAACTTCGAGTTTGTAGTCATGCCTTTAGGTGTTACGAATTCCTTGACTGTGTTCATGGGACTTATGAAATCTTTCTTCAGCGAGTATCTGGATCAGTTCGTAGTCATGTTCATTGACGACATCCTGATCTACTCAAGATCAGAGGAGGACCAAGCTGAGCACCCGAGGACAGTTTTGGAGGTCCTCCGACATCACCAACTCTATGGGATGTTGTTGAAATGCAAGTTCTGGACACGAGAAGTACACTTCCTTGGGCACGTAGTGTCTGACAAAGGGGTAGCAGTGGACCCATAAAAGGTTGAGGCTGATTTTTCTTGGGCGACACCCAAGAATGTGGCAGAGGTTCGTAGTTTCCTTGGGCTGGCAGGTTACTACCGGAGATTTTTACCCAACTTCTCTCGAGTTTCGGTGCTTTTCACGACCTTGACCAATTAGGACCGGGTTTTCGTGTTGAGCGAGCATTGCGAGGCAGCCCTCAGCTCTCTTATGGAGAAATTGGTTAGTTGCATGGTGCTGAGACTACCTGAAGAAGGGGCGGCGTATGAGGTGTTCTGTGATGCTTTAGGGAAAGGCATCAGATGTGTGCCCATGCAACGTCAAGGGGTGATCTATTATGGGTCTAGGTAGCTACAACCTTATTAGCATAATTATGCCACACACAATCTGTAACTTGCTGCATTTGTTTTCGCACTGAGGTTATGGCAGCATTACCTCATCAGAGAACGCTTTGTGGTCTTCACGGATCACAAAAGCATGAGGTATGTCTTCTCCCAGCGGGACCTAAACTTACGTCAATGAAGGTGGATGGAGTTACTCTAGGATTACGACTTCGAGATTTCCTACACTTCAGGAAAAGGGAATGTAGTGGACGATGCTTGGAGCAGGAGGTCGCAGAAGGATGCAGTTCGAGAATCGGCAGACGCTTGGAAGGCGATGGAGGAGTTATCTACCTTGCACCTCGATGCGAGGATGGATAGCGGTGGAGGTTTCCTGTATCAGATGACAATGCAGTCTTCTATTTTGTAGAATGTAGAGGAGTTTCAATGGAGAGACCCAGAGTATGAAGTGATGTGTGACCGAGTTGACCAGGGCAATGCTCCGGAAGGGGGGAAGGATGATGGTCAGAACCAGATGATTTTCCGAGGAAAGTTGTTTGTTCCAGAGGTGATGTGAGGCATGGTTCTTAATGAGTTCCACAACTCACCCCTAGCGGTACACCAGGGGGTTTCCAAGATGTACCATGGTCTGAGGAGATAGATTTGGTCGCCCGGAGTAAAACGAGCAGTGGTAGAGTTTGTGGCCATGTTCTTAGCGTGTCAGCAGGTAAAGGCTGAACACTGTGTTCCATGAGGGTTGTTGCAACCTTTAGATGTCCCCGAGTGGAAGTGGAATGACATATCGATGGATTTCATCATGTGACTACCCAAGGAGCAAGGGGGCTGCAATACCATCTGGGTAGTGGTGGACCGCTTAACGAAGTCGGCTCACTTTCTGGCGATTAAGGAGTCGAGTGCAATAGATGATCTAGAACGGAAGTATGTGGACGTGGTAGTAGGGTTGCATGGAGTTACAAGTTCCATAGTATCAGACAAGGATGAAAATTTTACCTTACGAGTCTGGAGGGGATTGCAGCACGATTTTGGAACCCAGCTACATCTTAGCACTGCTTTACACCCCCAGACAGATGGGATGATAGAGTGCACCATCCAGACCTTGGAGGACATGCTGCTGGCATGGGTTCTGGACTCAGGAGGATCGTGGGTGTGACACTTTCCTCTGATAGAGTTTGCCTATGCTAATAGATATCACTCTTCCATTGGCATGACTCCTTTAGAATCCCTATATAGAAGGCCGTGTCACTCACCTATGTGCTGGACTGAGGTTGGGGAAGCAGGTGTTCTTGGCCCGGAGGTGGTGCAGAGCACGACAGAGAAGGTTCAGCTTATACAAGAAAGGATGAAGGCGGCTCAGGACCGGCAGAACTCTTATGCTGATAATAGGAGGACACCCTTGGAGTTCGAGGTCGGGAACCACATGTTCTTGAAGGTCACCCCTCAGCGTGGACAGCAGAGGTTTGTCAGGGGAAGTAAGATTTCTCCCAGGTTCATCAGACCCTTCTAAGTGTTGCAGAGGGTCGGTGAAGTGGCTTATCAGCTAGTGCTACCACCACCACTACTGAGGATACACGATGTATTCCATGTGTCACAGCTTCATCAATATCTACACGATGACTCCAATGTCATCAATTGGGGAGATCTAGATGTCAAAGACGATGAGACCTTCATAGAATGACCAATCAAGATCGAGGATCATAAGAAGAAAGTGCTTCGTGGACGAACCATCCCCTTGGTTCATGTGTTGTGGAGGCATGGTGGCCTGGAAGAGAGCACATGGGAGTGGGAGGCCCAGTTACGTGTTCAGTACCTAGAGCAGTATTGACTTGTTTTTTTTTGTTCTGATCCTTGAGATGTTGTACCTTGTTCATTAATACATGAAATGATTGTTTTTATTAGCTATTAGATGATATATTCCATGTTCTCTTTGTGTGTGTGTGTGTATGAATGTGTGATGATGGGAATAACCTGACTGCTAATCAGGTCGCATTAATGTGGATGCAATTAAGCCCGTGCGAGTGAGTCAGTGCCTCCCAAAGCGGATAATATCCTGACATGTAGGAGGGGACTCCCTAACTCATGTTTTGGACAGTGTGATCCTAGTGCTTGTTGTAAATGTTATGTTTGATAACTCTTGGGGGAGTATTCCGTGATGTATGGGGGGGGGGTTCTGTTCTAGCTTTTGAAAAGCTCCGGGGGTTTCCCCTGAGAAGTATCTTTAGAGGGTGGTAGTTTGGACCCTACTTTTCTCCTATCTGGGTTGTTCTTATATTCTCGGGGATGAGAATAGTTTGATAAGTATCTGATGTAATGGAACTGGATTTTGGGGTCCATTAATTAGTATACATCTGATGTTGAGGTGTTCTGGAAGGCTATCCCTACTTCTCAGAGACTACTAGAGGTAGCCTTGGCCTACTGGTAGCCTCGGCCTACCGGTAGTGGTCGAGGCTACCAGTGGCTCCCGGCTGCCGCTGGCTCTCGGCTACCTGTGGATCTCAGCTACTGGTAGCTCTCGCCAATAAGTAGTTGTCGCCAACCGGTAGCTCTCAGCTACCGGTAGCTCTTGCCTACCCCCACTGGTTTTCCACTATCGCCTCCTTTTTTTTGCGCTAATTGGATTTTAAACCGCGTTTTGACCCCCTTTAAAGCCATTAATGGGTTTTGATTAAATTTTGGTGAGGTTTGAGTCCTTTTTAGCCTCCACAATGGGTGGGGACTTCTATGTTGGATGTGTGGGGTGGACCAACCATGTGTTCAACCCATTATCCCGCTACTTCTGGGACTCCTAGTTTTTCTCCATATCTTAACCGTCCGGGGGTGCTGTATCTCAGCCCTTATATCCTAAAGGGTTCGCCTCCCTATGTTTCTATTTTCTCTGACATGCTCGAGATACCATCCCGCCGGACGAGTCGTACCCCAACCCACGAAGAATTATTGATCGCTTTATGTGGAGTTCCAACTACTCCTATTCCAATTTCCAAGAGAGGATGTAAACAATAATCTTTGATCAATCAAGTAGGGGTTTCACCTTTGCCTCTCCTTTCTACATGGTTTGCAGGGTGGGTATGCTACTACTTCTTTATAATTGGATGAACCAATCTTTAATGAACATAATAAACAGATTCTAAAGAATGAAGGGGAGGGGTGTGATCGATGATGCTACTCAGTTTTTCTCCTCTTTCATGATTAATGATTTCTGAATTGTGCGGGCTTATGCCTACTAAAAATATTGTCAGTTGGTGGTGTTTCTCTATGCACTAATAAAACCTTAACCCTTGTGATGTTTAAATGTCATGTATTTTAGTTGTGAAACATTCTGTGAAAAGGAAATTTGTTAATTACATATATTCGGCTAAATAAATTGGAAGAACCAGTATCAACTCTTTTTCAATGATAACCCTGTTTTAAGCCCAGTGGAATTGAAATCATGGAGTGTGTCAAATCTTTTAAATCTGAAAATACCAGTTGAGTATTCCTTGTGTTGGTAGTATTGGTTTGGTTATTTCCTCCATGGGCCGAGTACATGTGACCTTATGGGTTTCTTGGATAAGTGCTTAGATTGCCGGGGTGATGTGGGTGAGGATGGGATCCTCTGTTTGTATCAAAAATTGGGGTGGAATCCTCTTCTGTTGTGATGCCTTTTTATTCATAGTTCTGGGAACTTGGGACTATATCTCACTTTGAACTGCTTTGGTTCCAATACTTGGAGGGGTATCACTTGATGTGATTTTAGTAGGGAACCAGGTGTGAATGTTGAAATTGTTGTTGGATGTACTCTTTCCTTGGCTTGTTCTTATGCTTTCTAGTTGCCCAAGTATGAGCAGAAACTTATTTAAACATTATTACTGAACCTGAAAACTAGGATGAAACAAATGGTGTTTTGGTTTGGTATGTGTTGTGACTTGGGAATGGTAATTTTCTCCTCTCTTATGAATGAATAGTATGGATAGTTTTCTTTAGGCTGGTTGAAAAAAACCTATATTGGGTGAGTGCTTGTTAACTATACATATACTTGGAGTTTTTGTGTTTCTTATTTGCGCCCCACCCAAGTTGATCACTTAGTGTCGAACACCCCCATTTCATGGGAGAGGGTGTTTTTCCCAACACTTCTGTTAGTGGTTGGTTACTAGCTACTTTCTGCCCGCTTTCCCAGATATCCAAAGACTCTACGGTCAGGCAGTGATGGCCTAAAGTCCATTATTAGCTCAATAATCTTTGGTCAGGGTGGTTGTGGTGGATGTCCCAGGTGTTTGTGGGAAGTTTGTTTCCCAATGTTCTTCGGGATGAGGCCCAAGAGTATTCAGGTGTGGTAGTATTTGTTTTTACCCAGGTGTTTGCGGGTGTGGTTACGTGTGGTGGTTGTGGCCCAAGTGTGTGCCGGTGGGGTTTGGTAGTGGGACTGCGATGAGAAGGGAGAGATTGGTTCGATGCATAGGATGTCTTCAACAACCAGTGGGAAAGTGGCGCGGGGTACCCAAACATTAATGTTCTATTACTATAAATTACTTAACTTGCATTATTTGGGAAGTGTTCCTTGGTGAGGCTTGGGTGGTTAGATTCCTTGCTAGGTTCTTGGTTATCTCTTTTCTCACAGGGCATTAGTATACCTACCCACTTGTGCATGATAGTCTTTGGTTTTTTCCAATTGAGTACACTTGTATGCTCACCCTAAGTATATAAAACTTCTTTCAGGTTTCCCAGAGGACTTTAGGGATCGTGCAGAGCTGTACTAGCTTAGACCTTGGGGTAGTTTCTATTTTCATTTTATTTTATTTTTTTTGTACATTACCTTTGGAGTTTTGTGACTTGTATCTTTTAACTTTGAACATGCATATGGGAATGGTTTACTTTCAGCCATACTTTCACTTTCAGTTTTGGTGTTGTGGGATTTACTATCTTATCTACCGATCTTATTAAAAGAAAAAAGGAAATGCCTTCCATTTAGTGTGTGATTTCATGCCCTTGGTGCTGGTCGCCACTCCAGGACCTATTAAAGGTGGGTTTCGGGGGTCATTATCTCTCTTTCAACTTAAAGAAGGAAGGGCCTGGCGATCTGTTGACCCTTCCCTCTTTTTGGTGAAGGTGGGTCATGACAATTTACCATTGAAAATATGCCTGTTCCTTCTATTGACCACTCGACATATATTGTTTGCATAAGCATATTTACATGGGAAAAGGATTAGTGGACATGTCTACAATAGATTTTTCTAGTTCTAAAAAATAACGATCCAATATCATCATGTGTGGGGCTTTTATTGAAACAGCTGTGTCGGGTATAAAAAATCCAACTAAAGATGGCCAAAAAGTAATTCTTGTTTCTAAGGACATGGTTGTTTATGAAGAAGTAGTCATTACTTTAAACAACAGTAGATAGTGATTCAAATGAACTGATGGATGTATTGGAATTAGATGCATTATGAAAACTGATGTTTATTTGAACGGGCTAGACATGATTTAGAATAGTTATTCACCTTGATTTCCTCTGATGCACCAGAAGAAGGACATGCAAATATCTCATTCCCTTGGCGATGAGACTGAGGTATCAATTCCCATAGCTGGTTCTACTAATGAGGCATCCAATAAAATCAAGGGCTTGGGTTTAAGTGATAGTGATTTTTCATCTCTGTGCAAAAATCCATGATTTTCTCAAAGTGGATTTATAGAAGGTGTTAATGATTGTTTTAATGATAAATATCTTAATTTATAAATGTATTTAATACTAGATTTTTTTTAATTTTTTTGGAAAAATTCATATTTGTATTCTTTGGTACCTACTTACTAAACTATTTATAATCACACTATTTATGGTATTTACACACATCTATTTTTCTAAATCAGTTATCTTCATGTTTGTATAGGGTGAGGGTTAATTTTTTGTGGATGGTGAAGACCATGGGGTCAACAGATAGTGTGTCTAGTTCTGAATTTTTTTTGTTTTGGTTTTGTTTTATTTTCAATTTTTTCCCATTTTAGTTGTATTTGTTATTGGTTATGAATTTAGATATGTTTAGTAGTTTATTGGATTCTCATGTTTATATTTCATGATATAGACTGTTTATATTTTGGTTCTTGTTGGGATAAATAATGTGGAACTACACAATATTTATGAGTTATGATTCCAAAAATTAGTTCAAAATTCTAGTGTAAGGAATCATAATTCAATAGATGAAGTGAGAATTCTACGGTTCAATTGAAGTAATTCAGGTACAACCTATCTCTTAATGTTTTTGTATACATTTTAAATTTATGGATATTAATTCACTAAAAATAATTGTTTTAACAATACATTAATCAAGCATTTGTTGAAAATCATTAACAGAAAAATCGTAATGGATGGGTCCCTGGTCATTGGAGCTGACCTACTGGTATAGATGGGTCGCTGGTCATCATTGGTCGCTAGGGTTGGCTTGCTAACCTGGATAGGTTGGAGCATCTAGTGCTGAAGCTGACTTGCTGTAGCAGCTAGTTCTAAAGATGACTTGCTGGAGCTAGTTGTTTGGGTTTGGTTGTTGGGGTGGGGTTGGGTGGTGGATCGTATTTAGGGGTGGGGAGGGGGGTCAGTGTTTTTGAATTGATAGGTTTTGTAATGTTTTTTATTATTAATATAATTATTTTTTTCTAAGTTTGAAATTGTGTTAAAATATTCATCATCTTAATAATTTAAAAATATGTATTATTTATGACAATTTAATAAATATAATATGAAATTTTACTAGTAATAAAAATTTATAATTTTTATTGAAATTTAAATTATTAAAAAAATATATTCTGTTTTGGAAATATTATTACTAAAAAAATATCACTAAATTTTATTATTGAACACTTTAAGAAATATGTAGACTATCTATTGGTATTTTTATAATTCAAATATAAATATTCTGTCTACTGAAAAAACATTTAGTGATAGAGTTTTTACCGAAAATTTATTAACATGGACATATATCTTGGTAAAACGTTTTACCAATTATAAAATTAATTTTACTAACAAATATTCTCTTATTAAAAAATGGGACATATTTCTTATTGAATATTGATAATAATGTAAATATTAAACAAGAATGTTTGAGGAGTAAAAATATTAATCACAACATGATCAATAAGAATATTTACAATTAAAATTAAAACTCCCTTTAAACATATGCTAAAAAAATTTACAATACATAATAAAACAAACAAAATATTTCAAACAGTAATAGTTCCCCATAAATAAAATATTTCTATATTTAAATTAATTGTAGATGAATGATAATCATGTAAACTCCCTTATTTAAAAACTATTATGATCCATGAAAATAATTAAGAAATGATAATTAATTCTGAAATATATTAATTGACTAAAAAACATACAATCATTTACATTCATGTAAAAAAAATTGAATAAAAATCATATATGATAATTGAAAAAAAATAAAACAATAAATTTCTATCTAACATACTAAATAATAATACTATATTGCATATTAATGCATGAAATATGAAATAATTTTATAGCTAGGCATGAATACTAGACTAGGTCCAATAAGATTCAAATATAATCTATTAAAGGATAATGTAGTAGGTGGATTATATTATTGATCACTGATAATTTTATTAAAATCAAATTTTTATTTTTATGAATAAATTAAACATTATATAAATAACACTCATGTTAATAATTAAAATCTAAACCACATAAAAAAGTTTAAATGAATAAATACTCTAACTTTTACTATTTAAAAGGTATTTTCTATACATCATTGTATATTTACAACTTTTTAAAAATAAAACATTTTTTATTAATCATTATGGTCAATTTTTTCAATCTTTTACAATCATAAAGACTTTATATTACAATAGATAACTAATGAAATTCTTCATGAAAATGTTTTTAATTCACCCTTAAAAATTTATCATTTTTCTATTTAACAGCATCTAAAACATTAAAAAACTTCTTTGTGAGTCATGTAACATTTATATAATATTTACAGTTCATTATATTATCTTATAAAATGAATCCAATATAAAATTTAATTTTTCCTTCTCTAATTCATCATTCATATAAAAATATATCATTCTACTTTTCATTTCATATAATAATATTCTTATTTTCCATAATAAATTTATTATATTTATCATTATACATTTTTGTAAGATGTTGTATATTTCTTAATTTTTTTATGATAAATATGACAAATATCATTTTACTCAAAAGAATTGGTTTTTCCATAACAAGGATTAAATGGATAATAATATAAATTTAAAGTATTATTAATATCTTTTCTACGGTCAACCATGAGACATGAACTTGTATTTCCTTTCTAACATTTATATACTTCAACTAAAACCAAATATTCTTTAAATATTCATCATATGTAAAACTCTATATTTTAATTTTCATTATTAAACTTTTATTATATGTGTTTTTGAGCCTCAGACGTTCATAATTAGTGTAACCCATATTCATTCATTCATTACAAAAATATCAAAATTATTATTTTTATTCCATCCTTTCCCACTAATATCATTCATTTTTTTCCATTTATTCTTAACACCATTCATTTTTTTCTTAATTAAATATATATATACATTTTAAAATGAAATAAAGAATAACCATTTATGATAATTTAAAACCCAAACTATCACAAAATAGTCATAAGATATATACTTTGTTTATTTTAATGTAATTACATTCCTCTTATCATTATCCACATTATTAATATTCTATATCTGAATATTAGACTATAATAATGATTCATTTGGAATAAACATGTTATATTTAGTAATTTCTGTTATTCCATCCCTAATGAACATCCTGGAATGACACTTCTTAGGCAGTTCGTGAAAAATTATTTTATTTGGAATGTCAATATTCATAATCAATCCAAGAGATTATGATTTGTCTAAAGTCATAGTAATCATGTTATACATCCCATTAACACTTTCAATCATAATTATTATATATTTTTAAAAAAGTACCATGTTTATACCAATATTAGTTCAATTTAAATATATATTTTCTTAATGAATACCTTTTAATGATCCCTAAATATCTGATAAACTTTTAAAATTATAAATAAGGATATAAATTTTTATACATTTTTAAATAATATATATAGTCTCTATTATTGATCATTATAAATTCTAACCATGATGGTTCATTACTAAATACTTATAATATCAAGAAACAAATATATTCTATTCCTTTAATAATTATATTCATTTTCATTATAATGTGTTTTTATTGAAGGATTAAAATTATCATCCATCTCCTATCATTCATAAGTAATATATATATCTGTCTTTCTAGGTCATGATAAGGAATAAAATAGAAATTAGATAATAATAAACAACATTTCCCATGTGGTACTTGATAAGATTATTATATATCCAAAATAAAGAGCTTACTCTAATACCACTTGTTACATCTCAATTGAGAAATATAAAATATACGATTGGGTAAATTTTGAATCATAAATTAATAAATGTAATTTTTGAAATAATGCAGCATGTGAAGAAAAATAAGATTCAAAAATTCAATAAAAAAATATAGTTAATATGAAAAATTTATACAATTAAAAACAAATAAGAAATAATATAATATTTAATTTATGTAGGATCAAAAATATTATATTTATACTCTTTAAAATCTCATTCAAATAGTATGGAAATACATTATGATAACGTTTTTTACATGGTTATAGAAAAAGAAATAAACTTATGGTTACTCGTGATGATCACCACTTTTTTGGGAAGAGGTGGGTGAAGTAGATTTGGATGGACCAAGTCTAGTTCCAGAGAAGTCAGAAAAGATTCATGAAGTGCGATGACATCTGGTTACATCCCAGAGTTGACAGAAATCATATGCAGATCAACAACATCTTCTTTGTATTTAACCAATGGTGATTGGGTTTTCTTGAATGATTCCTCTCCGTTGGGTCACTGCTAACATGGAAAACACGGAGAGTTGGCAGCAAAATACCTTGGATAGTTTGAGTTCACTGAAATACATGGAAAGTATTATTATTAGATAGCATTGTAGGCTCAGTTGGAAGAAATTATAGATGTTTTCTTTATATCATAGCTCAAGAATTTTAACCTGGATCACACTCACGTTTTGAGTTGGGATAAAATTGAGTTATAACTAGATGATTCTTTTTTGGAGAAAATAGTTGAGATCATTGACTCTCATAAGAAAGCCTTGTGTGGGATGTCAATTTTGATGGTCAAAGTTATATAGAATCAAGGATCAGATTCTCATGAGACATGGGAACAATAGTCATTGATGAGTGAGTAATGACCTCATCATTTACTTTGGAGTACAACTTCCACAAAACATCATGGGGATGGGAATTCTTTATGGGGGGAGTTTGTAACATCCCGTTACATTGATCAAGTATGTTCTCTATTTTTCTACATTCCATTATTGTTGTTAAATCCTTTTATTCGATTTTTATATGTTAATGGAAACTGAAGAATAGATACATGTCTTGTACCTGAAGTACATGTCTTGTACTTGGTTTTGGATTCATTGAATAAATGGGGAGATCTGGATATAAGCTAGTACATGCCCTGTACTTTTAGTACACATCATGTAGGGGTTAAATAAATGATTTTAAAAAATATGTGATGGGTTTTTTGTATAAATTATCCATCATGAACAACACTTCATGACTAAGGGTTACACGTCATGACGTGGTCCACACCTAGGTTTAAGTCACAAATTTTTTATATTTCTCTCAACCTTTTTCCTCCTAAACCTCATGGATTTGGACACTAAACTACTTGAACACAATTTTTAGAGGCATCTCACCTTCTAGATTGAACTGATAAAATCATGTTCATCATTGTTTCTGTGGTGCATCTCTGTTGTAAAGTGTTCTCTCTGATTATTTGTTGAGGTTGATCACAATAGAGGCCTAGACTTGCATTATCAGATCCTCTAATCGAAGTTGGATTCTTATTGTTTTTCATCTAGATTTACTGGGAAATCTTATCTTGAAGTCTACTATTTAGATATTTGTGGTGAATTAAACATTTTTTATTTAGGTTCATGGGATTTTATATATCATTGAACTCCTTTTCATCGATTTTGTATCAATAATTTAAGTATCTTGTTTAATTATATGGCTTTCAATGACGACGTTGTTGTGTTTTGTTGATTTTGGATTTTGTTTTGGGCATGTGTGACCCAAACATTGAGGTAGGTGGTTCTATCTCTTTTCTATGTTAATGAGCTTTATTAATATTGTTTAGTAAATTGATTTAATAAATTAGATGGATTGTTCATGTCTGTTGACAAGGGTTTTGAATGAAAAATGGGTTTTACTTAACATTTTCTAAATGGATTTGTCAAATGATTTTGGATGGTTTCTCAAGGAATAGAAATTGGTTTCTGAAAAAGATAACTTGGGTTACCTTGCGTACTTAGGTGAAGGATTATCTTGAGACCCTCGTCCTTGTTTGTTATTATCAAGGAGGATTGTCTTGGGGATATCCTCTGTTTTCTAGGACTATTGTTCTAGGTGAGTGATATTTATATTTGGTGGGATTACTCTTGGGGTTTTCCTATGCTTCCTAGGCCCGTTTTTCAATGACCAGGATTGTGAACATGATTACTTTGGTGTTATTAGTCTTCTACCAAGAAATATAGTGTTCCTTGGTGTTGTGATACCTATGAATTTTTTTTATAATGCTATCCATTTTGAGTTACCCTTGATATTCATGTTTGTACTTTTGGAAAATGATACAGAAAATGATCTTTGAAACTGATATACATTCTTTTGTTTTGAACTACGGAAAGAGAAATGTTTATCATATTTTCTATAAAATATACTTAACTAATTATCATTCCATGTTTTAAATTTTAAATAAGTACATAATAATTTTAATATAGATGCTTTCTATGGAACACCTGGGTGGGATCTTACCGATCTTGTTACCTCAAAACATGAATAAAACTTCGGTGGTATGTAGACCCTCATTGGTCTTCCATTACAGGGAAAGGAAAAGCACTCAGTGAGGTAGTGAGGTTCATGTTAGCTATTATGGGTAGTTTTTGGTGAGATGTTTGGAGTTCATCCATGCAATTGTTGGAGTTGATATTTTGTTTCGTGTGCCTTGTCGCCAGACTTGTCGATTAGGGATTTTAGCTACTGTTTTGGTGGTTTTGGTTCCCATGTATTCCTTAAGGGAATTGAATATATATTTGTTATTAATTCTTTGTTTATTCTTTGAAATATATATATGATTTTTGATCTTTCATTTTGGGTGAAATCATTCCCTCAATTTTGTCATTCAGTGATTGAGTTCTTCTCTACAACCCGTGGGGATCAGGAACTCCCTTTGGGTTTGGGATGGATCGGGTTAGGTTCAGGGTTTTAAGAAAACCCAGGTTGTTTCATTATATTAACAATATAAATATTATTTTGACATTTATGTTACATAATTGAATAAACATTAATAAGAGTATTTCAAAAATCACTATTCTTCACTATTCACTAAAAATTTTATCATTAAAAAATCAGAAACATATCACCCTGAGATAATTTTGATATGCTAAATTGAAAAATGGTGTTCAGATTATAAAATAAAATTTCAGAAAATTTATAAATTATTTATAATTTTCATGCAAGAAAATTCAATACAATCTTTTTTAAGAAAATGCATTTTTAATGAAAAAAGTGACTTCACAAAAAATTATGTTTTTATTTTATAATAATTAATCAATAAATTATTATTTTTTAGGACCATTACATATATATTCATATTGTGGTTACTCAAATACATTCACACCAATTGAAAGGCTATGTAAAATATAAATAATAATATATTTATAATATATCTCAATTTGATTAGAGATTAGCGGTGTGTTTCTTGAAGGTTATCATGCAAAGTATTCTTTTAATTAAGATTTTTGTGGTGTTACATTCTTCCCCATTAAATAAATTCCACCATTATAAATTTAATCAGTTATTTATTATTAAATATTTTAATATACATTTTATTAAAAACCAAAATCATATATAGGGGTAATAAAACATCTTTTAAAAATTCAATGTAGGAAGGAAAAATTTTAACACATAATCAAGTTCCCGGAGAAGTTGAATATTTTTATAAAGTTAAATCATTGAAATATATGAGAGAAATGACATAAATATAATAATATAGAGGGATTTTTATTATCATACAGGGAGAGTTAGTGATCAAAAAACCATAAATTAGCGTGGGGTGAAAATGACATCAATTAATCATAAATGAAGGTAAAATGATAAAATTTTGTTCATGGTCCTTCTCCCAAAGTTGATGGATTCATTTACTATCAAGATAGATAACATTAAATTTTATTTTTTTATTTTTTTCAATTTCAATATATAATTTTCCTCATTTGGTTGTTATTTTATAAAGTTAATCTCCACATTTTATTTCATGAAATAAATATTCAAGGTGACTTTTTCATGCATGAAGCACTACAATAAACTTTTAACATATCATAAGATCCATAAATGAACGAAATTTGATTTATTATTTCTATAAATATTTTTCAAAACCAAAATGGTTAGTATATTTTATCAAATATAATATAACATTCTCTAAAACCTCAATAATCTTCCCCAATTATATACATTATTCGTTCCATAAATAATTAACCTTAAGAATCCAGCAAAATATGGATGAAAAAATTCGAAACCAAAAAATCCAAATGATCTGATCACATATGTATATATATATGTATTCATGATCCTAATTAAAATTTATCATTAAGAAATTTGATGTAACACTACATGAAAAATACCAATCACATGAATATCTTGATTATATATTCATTAGAATATACTAAGAATTTCCTAAAATTACATTAATTACCATAACACCACTTCAAATACATATTGATGAATCCATAAGTAAAATCAGTAATTTATACTCAAATTATTTCTTCCTTAATCATATAATATTATCAATATAGAGTAGTTAACACTAATCATATTATATACATATATATTTTTATTGAAAAACTAGAATAATATTGTCAATATATTTAAGAATAAATAAATATTAGATAATCATAATACATCTAGAGTAATATTATGTATTGTATCAAAAGCATATATACCCATTAAATAATAATATTCACATAATATTGTTAACCTAGATTCAAATACCAAAAAAATATCATTGGGATATTTCACATAAAAAAATCACCATTTTATTTTAAAATAAATCATTGAAAATATGAAAATTTCTAAAATATTAAGAACAACATTTTCTTTAAAAGGAACTAAGGAAACATTTAATGGAATATTTGTAACATTGTGTTTTCATAAAGATAATTTTTTTTCATGATATGTATATAAATACATAGATAACTTCCACATGTTTGATGTAATGTAAAATAACCTTGTTTAGAAAAAAAAATAGAATATTCCATTTAAACCATTTTGTAAAAAGTAAAATATGGTTAAGAATGAAACTATATAATAATTGGAAATTTTTAATAAAAATTATTGACATAATTTTTGATAAAATATGGATATAAATGAAAAATATTTCTTAACATAAGAAAAATCGGTAGTTTTTCTAAAAAAACATTGTTTCAAACGTTTGAGTACATTGAGAGAGGAAAATGAAATTTTATAAAAAATAAATGTAATAACCAAATGAGAAAAAATATATTTGGATAAATATAAAAATATCCATTAATTCCCCAAACAGATACTAAAATAAAAAAAGACCTGAATAATGATGTGATCAGGATACAAACCCTTACCATATTGGTAACATTTAAATAAAAAACACTTGGATGAAATAATTTCAGATTTAAATATAATTCCATGAATTATTATGAATTATTGATATAAAATGTCAATGTGTAAAAATATACACTTCCTAAATATAAATAGGTTCATAAAATAAAACATGACTCAACAGAATAATATTATGATAAAGAACACTTAAAAAGAGCATATTTATTGAAGTGAAAATAAATAAAAGAGTTGATTTTGACTAAAAATATATAAATAAAAAAAAATTAAAATTCTAAATACAATAAAATATAATGGAATTTCCCAAATATTCATGACTTAGGAGAGTAAATTTATATCTCAATGAATGTGTATTGAGTTATTAAACCCCTTACCTCACATATCCACTTTATTGAACATGTTGTTACAATTTTTATAATGTTTTTTTAATATTAATTTATTAACGAACCATATTCATATTCATAATATAACATATGTTCTAATGATATCATCTTACAACCAACTCATCAATAATCATTCACTATTATCTTTATTTTCAGTGTAAACTGCAAAGTTTTCTCATGTCTACTCTATCACAGATTTTCCACGTCCACTTTATTAGTTATAGTTTCATCATATAAACAATTATTTTAATGTCATAATTATAATAATTATTCATTACACATCGGCGTGCCATCAGTAGAAATCAATGGTGCCCAGAGGATACCCGAGCCGACTATCTATGGGAGGTGGGTAGAGGTGTTCCATCGTGTGCCATTATGGATAGGCGAGTCTTCCATTCGGGAAAAGGATGGTTCCTATCAGTGCCACCGGTGATAACAGCTGTGGCTAGCGAGTCGTAGTTGGATGAGGGCGGTGCTGCCCCACACTGGGCCACTTTGGCGGAATCCAAATGTCCAAATGGATGACCGTTGAACCTGGTGGGGGAAGAACTCCCCCATTTAGACCAAACAACCCTGCAACTACGGGGAAATGGGAGAATGCGTCCCACCTTCTGGAGGATCGGGCCGAACACGGATCAACCAACTGGATGGTGCATGTAAGATAATCCCCACATGGCATGTCATGCCCACATCAGTCCAGTATCACGAACCCATTGGCTGACCCTGAAGGGAAGGTCTCAGAGAACCTGGCTGACCCTTAACGGGCTAGACCCAGGAGGGATTCAGTAGGCCCTGGGAACTATTGGGTGGGGCCGGTTGGACAGAGTAGGACTTGGCTCAGACCAAATGGCCCCCAAATAAATAAACGCAAGTAATTGATGCACCACGTGTTAATTGTACACACCGTCAGTAGATTTGGGACCCCTTTTAGTAACCAGTCCATTTGGAATATTCTTGCGGGCCCGAAAAAGCTGGGTTGGACTGAGATGCGATCACCTATGTTTCATAGAATGGGTTGTAACTAACAGCCCGATCATCTGATCGATGCGCCATTTGTGATGTAAAGACCCTTTTGATAAGGTGGGCCTTTGAAGATACTCTAATTGATTTATACACAGTTTGATGAACAACTTGGGATGGATTATATTTGATTCCAATCGGGACCTTTTTACAGAAGTGACCATATCTCACAGACCGAGCGTCCGATCTGCGCGCCATCTGTCATGCTGGGATCCCTATGACTGGGCGATCCCATAGGTATGCTTTTTGTGGTAATTCATACTGGTTGAAATATGACTGAAATCATGAGGAGAGGATCTCCTGGAAACCTGTGTTCTATGAGCGGGAATCCTGTGACTGGTTGTCTTAGAAGTAGCGACCATATGTGGATCATCATCGAGAAACCCTGTATAGATCAGCCTTCCAGCAAACCTATGTGTATCAACATTGCAGCAACCCCATGTCGATCAACATTCCAGTTGCCCTATGCAGATTATCATTCTAGTGACCCTGTGTGGATTAGCAGTATCATGACATAATGAGGACCCACCTTACAGGGGCCCGTTGTCGAACAACGTCTTTTTTTCAAAAGTGGATTGGTAATTGAACTACTTCTTTGTGGATTAGTTGAAGATATTCTAAATGGAAGAAGGTGATATAGATTAAGAATAATAATTTATATTCATGATCTCGAAGTTTTATACCTATTGTGATCTATCTCTTATATTTTATGCTTCGCGATTTAGATAACTCTTGTGATATTACCTTTGAATTATATCTTTTGATTTTGACCTTTGTGGATCACTAAGAGACCTTTGGGGGGTCTTAAGGACCCGTATTGGGTATTTTTATAGTCACCCCTACCTGGGGGTCGCCCACACCTTGTTGTGTCTTGTGCAAACAATGAGCAGCTCAGATGAGAACTAAGGGAGGCAAGACTAGGATGTACACGGAGGTGACACGGTGACGTTGAGTGATATGGAGACGATATGTACCTACCCTTCAGGTAGAATCATCAGTGGTCAGTCCAAGAGCTATTTTCTTATCTCATTTATACTTGTACATTTCAGTTGGGCTTGTATTCCTGTCCATTTACATTAAGTACACTTTTTTCTACAGTAGTTTACATCATGGTTTCTTCTTGTTGTGTTCTTAGATTGTGTGTTTGTACTAGTTTAAAGGAAATTCTTTACTGTTATAGGGATACACCTTTTTGGTGCTAGTCGCCAACCCTTGGCCTATAGAAGGCAGGAATGGGGTAGTAACGACATGGGCCCTGGGGTACAGGATGTGACAATCTTAAAATGCTCTATCGTAAAAAATAAACATATAGAAAAATTAAATTATGGTATTTTATAAACATTATCCTAACCTATTATTTTATCAAAACCATGCTCTAATACCAACTATAAGGACCCAACCTTAAACATTACATAATCGAGTTCATTAAAATAAAATTCAGTTAATACATTCCGAAATATTTTTATTAAGCACATTTTTGGCATTTTTATGAGTTATAAAAAATATTTTTATTATTTTGGAGTCATCGTTTCCATAGTTTTCATTATAATTTTACATGTATACATGTATGGAAAATCATGTAAAATTATTATAGTTGATTTTAATTGAGATTAAATGTTATAAATAAAATTAAAAACTATTAAATCGTCTTATATATATATATTTTATATGTTATGAGTATGAATGATTAGATAAAACATTAGTTTTGAACATTAGTTTATTGTAGTGATTTTTTATCATTATAAACCATATTCGTTTCATTAATTAATATTATTTATAAAAAATTATTAAATATTATAAAATATTTGTAATAAAATTTTATTTAACCATAGTAATGGTTTAATGACAATACATTTATCTGATAAAGGAAAATAAAAACACATCTTTCACAATGTTGGTAAGTCGACACATCATGGATGATAATTTTATTTTTATAATAAAATGGTGAGGAGGAGTTTGAGGATGGATATTTCCCTAAAAAATTAAAATTATAGTATATATAAGATAATTGAGTTTTAATTACACTTGGATTAGGTTATGTGAGGATAAAATAAGAACCTAAGTAAAATTTAAAAGTAAATAAAATAAAAATAAATAGGATTTTACATCTTGAATTCCCCTCAATGAGAATCTCGTTAAGGAACATGGAATTGTTATTTTAATGATACCATCATATCTTATATTTGGGGAAATATCTTTGGAAAAAAAAATTTATTTATTAACCAATATATAAGGCTTTGATGTGTTAGGAGAAGTGGTGGTGAGGGGCCGTATTTATTGTGGAGGAGAAGGGTTTTTGTCATTATTATTTTCATTAATTTACCATTTTGAATTAAGACTATAAATAATTTTAGAATTATGCCAAAATATATTAAAATGATGAATTATAGTTTGAAAGTTTTGTCGTAAATCATCCTTATATTATCTATGACTAAATAATTCATGATTTTGTTAACTACCGTAAATTATTGTATTTCAATATTCACCAAAATTTCATGTATTTTAGAAAAAAAAACATAAACCAACCGATTTTTTACATTTATATTTAAAAACGAACTCAATTTTATGAAAATAATTTTCTATGTATGAAAAATTTATTTTCTCATGAAAAGAATAATTTATTCAAAAAACCAATTTGAAAACTATAACTGATTTTATAAGACCCTGAAAAATTAATCAAGGTCACAAAAATTTACTTAATAAACATTGGACGATTAAATATTATTTTATGAATCAAATTTATGAAAATAAATATTTTTATAATCACTATATTAATTATAATGTTTTAATTAAACATTTATGATTGAGAAAAATACCAACAATTAATATATGATTTTTGAAACATTTATTTACATATTTTATATTATAAATTTATCATATTTCTACTTTTTGTTAATGAAATTTTATTTATTCTTTCATAGGCGTGTTTATAATTATCTTACTATATATTATTTAATTTATATAAATATCACTTGTAGAACTATCAATTTTTAATAAATTTTACTATTTTATTCTAGAATGAAAAAAAATTATTTTATAAGTAACTGGGAAATTACATTTCAAAAAATTTAACCACTTGATTAAAAATATTGTAGCATTATTTAGGAATCTTTCACCATGATTGGGAATAATAAATTTTTCTGCAAATTCATAATACAGAGAAAAATAAAAAATTTTATGAAAAAGTTGACTTTATGAAAAAAACATATATAAAAACATGAATAGTACTGATTAAAATGGAGTTATTTAAATTATTATAAATATAATGGATCATATTTCATGTTAACAATTCATTGAAAATATATTTTCACTTTTAAATTACTTTATTTAATGAATATTAATAATACTATTTGAAAATTTGTTATTTTTTACTGTTCGAAGAAAAAATAAATCGATTAGAAAGAAATAACAATTTTTCAAAGTATGATAACTTTGAAATAATTATTTAAAAAATGATATTATAGTTATAAAATATTTGTTAAAAAATTTTATAAATTATTTACTGTTTCGACACATGAAATTCAACTAAATGTTTTTCAATGAAAATTTAATTTTTAAGTATAAATTGACTATAGAAAATAGTTACTGTTTTTTACTAATCATTGGCCATATATTTTTATTAACTACTACATTATAAATATATATCATAATGTGGTTACTCATACTAAAACCCATCAATTCAATAAGTTGATCACATTTAAATATTTATATTTTTATAATATATCTCAATTCAATTATTACTTAGTGTTCCTTCTTTTGATTTTTTTTGAGATTTTTATTATTTAAGAATGAAAATTTCATGGTGTTACAAACAATAATAAACACATAATAAATAATCCGTGGAAAAAATATTCAATATATAATATTAAAAAATTATAATAAAAAATTAAAATAAAAAATAATAACAAATAATGATTGTATAATAATAATTAATAACTAAAAAAATGTAAAAAATGAAAGCGCAATATAATTTAAATAATTTTAAAAATAAGGAGAAAATTATACAGTAGATATTTTCTATACATTTATGTGATATTTTTTGTGTATGCCTTGGTGTGGTTTAGTGGTATTTTGTACGATATTGGTATATGGAATGTTTTATTGTTTATTCACAGAATAATTATCACAATTAGTCAACATTTTCATGAGATGTATTGAAGAGGATACTAATGTTTACTCTTTAATGATCGCCCTAATATATATATAAATCATATATAGGTTTCAAATACTGATTTTATTATTGAGCCTGGCAATACAAGCTCAAGCATTGAGTTATTATCAAACTGATTATGGAAGGATTATTCTTTTGATACAATTTTTAGAAACCTTATATATGATTGAAATTGAAGTGAATTATGTATTGAGTTTTAATATTTATTATATTAAGTTGTTTGGTTATTATATTTATTCATATAATTTATGATCTAATGCCTCCCATTTCAGTTTTTATACCCATAGTGCATGTTTCAATCCCATTTACTTTTAGTATACCTTTGTGAGAGTTTTGGGTAATATATTTCCCAATAATATGATATCAATAATATCTTTCATTTCACTCTAATCCCTGATAATATTTCACTACACACACCACCGACTTTGCTTGTGTCACATGCAACACTATCTTTCTACGAAATAGAATGTTATTTTTGTAATTATTTTAAGTAAATATAAACTATCTGTTAAATTTTACAGAATATTTATAAATAACTAATTTATGAAAAAATATAAATATTAATATTAATATGATGGTATTGGTATGTTTTTATAAAATATTCACATAATTGTTTTTTGTAAAATCGTTTTACTAATAAAAAATATGTTTTCTTCCAAAATAATTTTTTCTTCATTTAATATAGTTATATAAATTTTTATAAGTTACAAAAAATTATTTTACAAAATTTAATTAATTTTATTTTTAAATCAATAATGTTAAAATTATCTCTAATAATTTATCACTTTTGGAAAAAAAATTCGTAAGAAATACTAAAAATATAAATTTTACTGAAAACTGTATTTTTATTTAAAGACATTAAGAGGACGAATTACTATTTGGATTAGTTTTTAAATTTATCTATATTATTTTAATTTAAAATAATATAATTTAGTTTTTTGAATGTTATTTTATACTTGTACTTATTAGAACAAGATTTTAAGTTTTAATAAGGGATTTTTTCTAAAATATTTATTAATCATTGAATTTTGTCGATTTTAATTTAAATGAAAGTCGAATTTTTTTTGGAATTTTGTAAACTTTATTCTATATTTATATACATAAAGCCTAAATTTATTGAATTTTTTATATTTATTTTATGAAAGATTTAATAGTAACCATGGTACATTTTTTTATCAATATAAAAGTTAAAATTGGTTATTTACGTTAAAAATAAAATGAAAAAAGCTATAAAATGAGTATAACATATGGAAAAAATATTGGATGAAGTTAATGCAACAAATAACTCGTATGGATATATATTAGGTTATTTAATAGACACTTGTTCATAAAAATGATTATTTAATATTTTAATCAAACAAAAAAACAAAATGTAATATTCTTTTTCTTAAATATCCATTAAGCATCCAAATGGGTAGAAATATATGTTCTTAATGAATATTAATATAAATTTTTAACATAATAATCTTATTTTGAATATATAAATGTATTTTTTAATTTTTTGGCAACATAGATGAGATTATGATATTTACAATATTTTATTTAATAAAAAAATCAATGTTGTCACATTCATGTTTAAAAAATAATAACATTTTAAATATAGGTTAAACAATTATATTATACTGTAAATATTGTTATGAAATTTAAGAGATTTATATTCATTATGTTATTTTATTCATAATTTTTATTGAAAAAATAATTAAAATACATAATTTCACAATGCCGATGTAGTAGTTATATTGTTAATGAAAATACAAAATAATATTTACTAAATAAATTAAAATATATATAATTTAAATAATTTTTATGATAAAATAATTTTATATATTATAAATACATTTTAGGAATATAATAAAATATTTCTTTCAATGATTAATCATTATAATGATATTATTAAATTTCCAAATAATTAATAGTGTCAATATTGACACAAATGATATTTTTTAAAAATAATATTTTTATAGATTTTTAAAAAAATATTAAAACAATGATAAAAATTAAAATAAAATAAAAATATGTTATAATATATTATAAATTATTTGTTTATAGTCCAATTTACATCACATAAGTAGTAATTATAGCAATTCAATATTGTAAAATTTGTTAACATAATTAAACATAAAATATGTTAACTAAGGGTTAATAGGAAATGATAAGGTTAAAAATAACACCAAAACATGTGTAAAATATATAAGTAGATTATATTATAACCTCTTAACTTGTTATATTTTTATACATTTCTATTTTGTGGATTTGTTTGTGAAATTAAATTTATTATATATTAATTTTTTTTAAATTCCAAGTGTGCCTTTCACATAAATTATAAAAGGGCACCTACATGATAACTTATTCACATAAGAATGATCCCCCAATCTCGAAATTCATCTTTCATATTTTATTATTCACTTATAAACATTATGTAGTTTCATTTCTTAACAAAAGATTATATCTAGAGTCTTTTAGGGTATATTTAAAGTATCCACTTCGAAAAAGTGGTAATCGCACTAACTGATCACTCTCATTTTATATTATTTTATACATCTTATAAATATATCATATATATCTTAAAATAAATATTTAATTTTCCTAAATATCCTATAATTTTATTATGATAATTAATAACACACTATATATCTCTTTTACCATCGAATAAAAAATTAATGGATCACTCTTCTGTACGCATGACATATCATCTCCATATATCGATATTAATTTTCCATCACCATTTTTTATTATTTGGAATTATGATGGGTTAAATGTTTATATATTATATTTCGGAAATAATTAAACTTTTATAGTCAAAATATCTTATATACCTTTTTACTAGCTAATAATTTGGGAAATGATAATGCCACTCATGAGTACGTATGGATTACCATCTCCATGATGTGATGTGATTCAATTTTTTTCTGTATTTAACATGGATGGTAATAAGGATTCATTTTAGGAATATATATGATATATATAACATAAAAATAATTTTGGAGATAAAATATATTATATAATATTCGTTTTTTACAGTAATAAATTGAAAACAACATTTATGCATATGTACGGCCTACCATCTCCGTAAATGGTGTATTTTATTTTATTTTTATCAATTTTATGTATCACCAGTAAAAAATATATACTGAGTATATATATATATATATATATAATTTATATCATAAATAGCATTTTTTTAAGATGATATCATGATCTTTCTTAGAGGATCAAGTACGAATTGTCAAAACATATTGGAAAAAACAATTATTTCCTATAACATAACTTTAACATGGAATTTTTGAAAATAGAGTAATATTATATTTTATGTAAATAATATATTATATTATATAAATTAATATTGGTATTTTTTATAAATATAATAAAAATTAAAATTTATTATATCGGAGTTTGGAACGTATAAAAAAATTCCAGACATAAGGGAAGGGAATTTTGTATCAAATTTATTTTCACGGGACACATGCCATATACATTACATGATTCATTGATGTGGTGTATATCCTCACAATGAATGTTTTTATGAGTATTACTCTCAATTTTATGGTATTTATACACAATTATAATTTTATTTATTTCCTGATTAATACTATTTGACTGATTATAAATTTGTAATAGTTTATTTCAAAATCTAATTACTATTTATGACTGTTTAGATACCTGTATATATTGGGTAATACTTATCTTCCATGTCCATGATTCCTCATAACATTTTCAAAAATATATTTTTCTATTATTCTACAAATTTTTTGTTAAATTGTTACACATAAATATATATTTTCAAAACCTTTGGAATGAAATTTAATTATAGTTTACAAAAAGTGGTAGTTTATGACTTTTCCCGCTAATGTACGAATTGAATGTTTAAATTATATGTCATGAACATATTTTTATGCTTTAATGAATCCCCACTACCTTGAAACATCCCATTAAATCATACAAGGTTATTATCAAATAATTTTTTTCACACTAAAATTGTGAGGGATATTATTAAATGAAAACATTGTAAAAGAAGACAAGATATTTTGCTAAATAATTATTATCCAGTGATATCTCAAAATTATTTTCCATTTATAATAACACTGTTTGATATTACATGTTCTTCATGGGGGTTATTTTTTAATGATACCATCCCTATTATTACTAGGATGGTATATTTTTTATGGAATGATAACTATGAAACCCATTTCGTTTTCATAGATAATGTTATGGTTGAATAATGTTTATTAATCCCATTTCATTTCATGGGTGTTGATATGAATAATGTGTTATGTTCTTATGAATCACATAGGTATGGTTTTCATTATTTTATTTATGGATCATATACATCCCTAAAATCCATTGGGTAAAAATTTATATCTCATGAAATAATGATGGGAAACATGTTGACATTCCTGATCCACTATGGGTAGATGGGGAATCTTGAACCATTTTAAGTATAAGAATATAAGTGGGAGTGGGGGTATGTATATCATAATAGGTGAATCCTACCATGAAGTGGCATGTTTGGTTTTTTTAATGTTAATTTACTTATAGGGAATGATATTACATGATTATATGTGTTCTAAAATTCTATTATATGTCAAGATTTCATGGTTTAACCTATTGACACCCTTAGGATTCATGTCGTATGAGAAGAATATATTTAATTCCATAATTTGATGTTATGATCGTTGATATGAAGAGATATATTTTAAAATTTTATGCCCATATTTTCATTCCCTTCTTCTCATTATATGCTTAAATATCATCCACGATTACCCTTACAAAAAATCTGATCACACCCTTCTCTTATTTTCCACTTACCTAGGTTATAAATAAATATTTTATCGATGATTACTAAAGTGGATGATCTTTATTGGAGATGTCTATGATCATTCACCAAATTAGTATGATGTATTTCATGTTTCCAAAGACAGCAAACTGTTATTTTCCTATAGAATGTGTTATTGTAATGTAATGAATATTCATATAAAAATATGTGATATCCATTTTTGTTAATCCTAAGTCATTATAGTTGGAATCGTAGAAAATTTAAAGTCAACCACTAAAAACATGGATGAGAAAACATTACTGATATCCCTATAAATATTTCTATAGATCTTTCTAGGGATATCAATAATGATAAGTCTATGTATAGGTTATAATCATATATTTTTTATAATAATCATTAATAACTTAGGATTACAATTAAGGTGTTATAAAGTAAAAATAATTATTTAAATTTAAATTAATTATTTTTTTCTACCACAATATTAGTATTTCTCAGAATTTTCTTTATAGTTTTAGCCAATGGTTGGATCTGTATGGATTCATGTAAATTATTATTGTGATTGTAAATGTAATGATTTTTATCCTATGAAACCCAATGATATGGTGGATGGAATTAAAAATATTGATTGGATGATCACAAAACATTATCATTATATAAATCATCTCATACTGACAAATAGGAAATAGAGGGAACAATATTCCATTGATCCCTTCAGGAGGTAGTGTTGACTTTCTTTTATCAGGTCTTCTGATCAACTAGAGTTTGAGGAATATATTAGTACGACTAAAAATGTAATTTCGATTATATAAATATGAGATCATGGAAATGTCATTTGGGATATCTCCCATTTGTAAGGGGAAAAAATCAATTGTGGATCCTAATTAATAATAGGAGGGAACAATTTAATATTGACCTCATGTAATTGGATGACATCGAAAACTTTTCATCCAATATGTAATTTCATATTATTCTTCTAAAATAAATTTTAACATAAATCATTGAGATAAAAAAATGAAGATAAATATATTGGATCATATGAATGGAATTCAAAAAACCATGTGGGTTATTTTTTTTAAAATATCATCAAACATGAAATTATGGTTTATTACTTTTAGTTCCTTTTAACTAAATATTTAAAAAGTGTTATCCTTAAGGTAATTCAATAGTTATCATGAAATCTTCTGATTTTCCATCAAGATGTAAATTGATGTTTAAGTTGCTTATTAATATCATTGGTTTTTAATGAAAATTAATATATATTTGAAATGAAAATATATTAACTGTAGAGAATAAAATAATTGATTTCATTTTTTTTCAATTTGTAGAAATAATCATATAATATATTTTTTTAAGGGGACTAGTAAATGATTCTTTTGTAAAATGCTAGGTCATATAGAAAAGGAATACTGAATTAGTAGGAAAAAATTATCTGATGATGCAATTGGATAAAATGCTACAAAGAATGAACCCCCATACTTCAAATCTTCATGGATAAGAAAAATGACAATAGTTCTAATCAATCCATAAATCCAATGGTTAACAATAAAAATCAATGTCAATAACATCTCAGATCCAATTGAGCTGGGAAATATCGTCCAATCACTAATGGTGATGTAGTTTATGAGAACAATGTGGTGGTATGATTGAGTAATTTTTTAATTGAAATCAATAATAATGATGTATAAGTAATTTTATATAACTATAGAATGATGAACCATCTAGGTATTGGTCCATTGTATTATTACAAAAGGAAAAATAAAAATATTCTAGATGGTACTGATATTCATGAATATTTATTGAGGTGTTAAGGTGATATTTTTAGAACACATATGATATAAATATGGTTAACCATTAATATTCACAATATGTTGAGATAATAATGAGATAAATAAGTATTTGATGATGATAAAATAAATGGGATAGTATTGATAACTTTGGAATTAATATCATGCTGGTTTACGATCCCATGGAATAATTTAATGTAATTTTTATATTTCTGGAATGAGAAAAGAGTTAATTTTTCACATAATTCAGGTTTTTACTAAGGATATATTGTAATTTAGGTTATTACCATGTTTCTAGACAACACATGATAATATTATCGACGTGTTTGATGTGTGATAATTTTGTGCTATGTCATGTTCTTTGGGGGAATAATGATATGTTAATTTTTAGAATTTAGTGACCACGTTTAGAAATTTTTGAATTTGAATATTTCATAAGGATGATAAAGTTAACCATTTAATAAATTGTTTGAATTGAAAAGTAGATGATATTTTAATGATTAATGTATTTTCTCACTATATGAAGATATGTGAATATTGGATAACTTGTGCCAACCTTATAATGATATTAAATAAAGATAAATGGATCTCATGATCTACAAATTCCTCAGGAATGAAAATATTTGCCTCTATTTTATGGAATCAGATATCAAGTGAAAATTGATCAAGTCATGGTTATTTGAATGAGATTCTACTTATTAAATGTAATGAAATAATGTAAATATTTCTTCTCAATAACAACTCATCAATTATTTGGAAAATATCTTGGAATTAAAAAATATTCATAGAACCTTTATTTATGATGAATCAAATAGAACCTTATATCCACAATGATTTGTGGCTTTGTGATCATTAACTTTCTCTTGAACATCTTCTCTATGACTCTCTATTAGAATATGATAGCTATATTTCCATTCCTTGTCAACATTTTCACATTCATCCTATGTATTACAATAAAGAAACCTAAATATGATTTACTTTGGCTAACTGTTATGTTTTCAAATGTCCAATTTTAAATAGATTTTTATTATTTATTTTTTCTAAGTGGGATTCTATGAAAATAACGTTCAAGAATTAATCCATCGATGAACCTAACGAATTTTGAGGGAGAAATTAATATTAAGAGAGGTAGAATATAACAATATGGGATTTTTATGAAAGTGATTATTAAATAATATGATTTATTTAATAGATTTAATACCACAATACACCATGTTAACTAGGCGCTATACGAAACACCATCTTAGCTTGGGATACAAGAAACACTGAGTTTCTATGAAACACTATTTTATTATTATAAATATTTAAATAAAATATAACATAAGAGTGAAATTCGTGGCGATAAATTTGAAAACATTATTTATGAAGTTTTTATAAAGGTCTAAATCAATATTAATGTATTGGTACATTCTTATAATATTATCATTTAATTTTATGTAAATTCACATTATTCATAAAAAGTATTTTTTTTCATCAAAAATTACTTCCCTTTATTTTTATGAAACATTTCTAATTTTAGAAATTTTGTTTCAATTTTTTTGAATTAATCATGTAAAAATAATATTATGTTTTTTTCATTGAATTCATTTATTATGGAATAATGATTAATCTAATATTTATAAAAATAATATTTTCATTTAAATAAATTAAAATTTCAAGTTATATTTGTGATTACATATTAATTTTATAATTATAATTAAATTTCAAAAAATATAGTTATGTTTTTTTAAATTATATTAAACACAAATTTATTATATAAATGTTTTCTATTTTAAAACATAAATTTTTCAGAAACAAAAATGTTTCTTATAAATTTTTTCTTTTTTAAATTTAAATAAAAATATAAAACTTCTATTTTCTTAATATTAAAAAATGGATTCAAAATTTATAAAAATATAGTATAAATTTATTGAATAGGTCCTTTTTATTTTTGGTAAATATGAATAATAACCATTGAGAATTTTATTTCTAAACTAATGGTTAAAATGGGTAATTTATGTTAAAAAATAAATGATAAATACTATAAAATACTAAAATATATGAAAAAAATTAAATAGATGATTTTAGTTTTACTAAAAATACATAATTATCTAAATTAAAATTTTTAATGGAAACATTTCCATGAAAAAAGACTTATATAAAATTTCAATTAATGAAATACACCAAATGCCTCTTAATTTTTCTTAAATACACTTTATTTGTCAACATGGGGAACAAGGTTTATTATAAAAAAATATTCACATAACAATTTATCCTAATAATCTTATTTTAATTATTTAAATTTATTTTTAACTTTTTGGGATGCTTATATGGGATTTTGATATTTTTAATATTTTACATTAATAAAATTTTATGGATCACACATTCATGTTTTAAATATTTTATCTTTTTTAATATATGTTTAAAAAATTAATATTTGAATATAATTATTTTTATGAAATATAGAATAAATACATTTATCATGTAAATTTTTTAGTGAACAAATAAGTATTTTATATAACAACACAACGATGTTGTGTTAATTATTTTGTTAATAGAAATACCAAATAAATGTAATTAATAATAATAAAATAAATATACTTTTAAATAATTAATGAGATAAAATAGTTTTACACACTTCCTATAACACTTTTATATATAATAAAATATTATATTCGATGTTAACTTATTATATTAATATGTTTAAAATTCCAATTAATGAATAGTTTCAAAATTGACGGTAAAGATGTTTTATCAAAATAATTATTAATAAAATAATTAAAAATAAAAAAACAACATTAAAAATTAAAAATAATTAAATAATGGTCTAAAATTTATATAAGGTTCACATTTATGGTCTAATATACATGATTATTTAAAAATTACAAACTTTTAATAATGAAAAATATTTAACTTAGATAAAATTAAAATATGTTAACTTTGTTTTACCAAAAATGATAAGGTTTAAATAATATCAAAACATGTAAAAAATATTTTGGTTAATGATATTAAAACCATATCTCGTATTACATATTAATCCATGACCTCTGTTAGAAATTTTTGTTGAGATTGAATTAATTAGAAATTAATATTTTTAAAATTTCATAAAGTTCCTTTCACCACAATTATAAAATTGAACCTAATCCCTCACATATCCATATCACATTGAACCTTATATCCCAACCAAATTATGATAAATTAAATTATACACTTCCCCTGTCACATAATATAGGTAGTAGTTTCCCTAAAATATCTACTCTATCATCATTTAAGCGACATTTAAAGGTGTTGATTCAAAGAATAGGTTATCACTCTAACTAATGACTCTCTTTTTATAATCTTTTATACCTCATCTAAATAAATTAAATATATCCTAAAATATTAACTTTGTTGTCGTCAATATTATTAAATTTTATTTTGATTATAAAAAACCACTATACATCCCCTTTCCTATCGAATAATAAGTGAAATTATCACTCATCTGTATGTACATCTTACCATCTCTACATAACTATACAATCCATTTTCCATCACCATATTCTATGTGTTATAATTATGATGGGTTTGAATTTTAAATATGATATTAATTTCATAATTATACATCATTAGTGATAATATCATATATACCTTTTTTCAATTTAATAATTTGGGAAATGAAAATACAATGCATGTGAATATATGTCATACAATATCCAAGATGTGATGTGATTCGTTTTTAACCTATATATAATGTGTATTGTAATGAGGATGAATTTCAAGAATAATATTATATACATATAATATAATTTATTATTTAAGGATAATATATCCTATATGTTTGTTTTTATTAATAAGACAATAAAATGAAAAAATCGCTATTGCATACGTAAGGGATATCATCTCCACGAACGATGAGTTTTATTTTAAATATAAATATATTAAATGAAAACATTAATAAATATATAATAATTATATATCAGCTTGAACTATTCACCCGATTTGGGCCTTCAGGCCACAGGTTTGGGCCTACGGGTCTCAAGGGCCTTCGGGTCATCAAAGGCCTTTGGGCCACAGTGTCTTCGATCCATATAGTCCATGGAGTAGCCCAATTAACACAGAACATTCCCCAGAAGAGGATTAGAGACACAAGAGTTGCAGCCACTAGAAGTAGAGCTAATCATATTGGAAGAATGAGAGGGTATGACAACCACCATCAGGAACATGCACCGTGCATATTTGTACGTGGAAATGCTAGCTGATCAACAATCAAGGTGGTGAGTTAGGTGATAAATGACGTAGAATCCGGGGAGGGGCAGTTCTAGTGGGTTGGGCCTATGGGTCATGTTATGGGCATGGTATGCCTCTAGGCTTTCAGGTCATGTATTTCAAGTCAGATAGGCCTTGTGACTTGGGCCTATGGTTCAGGTACGGGTTCCTCTTCAACCCTAAAAAGGGGGATTATCCATAATAAAATAAAAAAGGCCTTCAGGCCATTCGGGATAAAAACAAAGAAGTTTTTACCCAAAAAATAACATTAACATTGAAATGTGAAATAGATAGTAATATAAAGGCATAAGTAAATAATATATGACATTATATATATTAAAACAATTCTTTATTATGTTTATAATAATCATATATTTATTTTTACAATTTTTTGAATGTATAGAAAAGATTTCAAGTCTTTAGGTTATGGTTTTTTTCTCACTTTTACTTATGTAGGACACATTCCATATAGGCTACTTGTATTTTTTGTGTTGAACATATAATACCCCAAAATGTTTTTATGAGTCTTGTTCAGAATATTATGGTATTTAAATGTCCATATAAGTTATATTCTATATTGAGTCAAATTATATTAATTATTTTAATTTGATAAGGGTGTATTTTACAATCTCATTGTTATTCCAGATTGTTTATATGTTAGTATTTTTTTTTCAGAATATTCATCTATCATGTCCTTGTTTCCAAAATAATGTTTACCAAAATATTATTACTATACATATAAAAATTATTAATTTCATTTCTACCCATGTGTGAATTATCACAAAATGGTTTTTATGGATTACATTGGTTATTTTCCAGGAGATGTACTTTTTAACTTATCTGGAAAAAGTATGAAATCATTTTTTTGTAATTTTTTCATCACGAATAGGGTTCTATGATTTCATGAGGGCTTAATGACTTGAAACATATCTCAAAATATTAGAATATTTTTTAAATATATTATTTATTTAAAATTTCACTTTATTTAAAATAAATAAATATTTTTCCACGAGGAACAAATATTTTCCTTCTGAAATATATTCAAGTTGTATCTCCAAATTATTTTTCATTTATGATAAACTTATTTGATGTTACCTATGATTTTCTATGGATTTTCTCATTACCAATATCCCTATTATTCCCATGGTTATTATATGTTTATTATAGAATGTTATCTATGAAACTCATTTCTTATCTACGGGTTATGTTATGATTGAATGTTGTTTACAAACTCAATATCAATTCATGGGTTCTGATAGGATAAATGATTTGAGTTCTTATAGAACACATATTTATGGGTTACATTATGTGATGGGTGGGACATATATCTCAATAAAATTTATTGTGTAAGTATTTATATCTCATGAGATAATAATTGCAAATTATTCGATGGGCTTGATAAACTATGGGAAGAAGGGGAAACATGGCCCCTTATAAAGAAAAGATTATTATTATGGATAATGGTGTGTCACACTCAGTTGGTGAATCCCCCCCTTATGTTCTATGTTATCTTTTAGAAATGTTAATATACTTGTACATAATTATATTACTTGATTATGTGTATTCCAAAATCTCATTATATGTCATGTTATCATGGTTTATGCTCTTGGTACCATTATGATTCTGGTCTTATGAATTATAAATATTTAATTCCATAATTCAATATTATTATCGTTGATATGCCTAGTTTTCATGTAAAATTTAATCTTCTTATTTTCATACCCTTAAATACCAGATATATATATCATCCATATTTAACCATACTAGGTATTTGAGCTCACCATTTTCTTATGTTTCCATTCCCCATGATATTGAGAAATTTTTTTGTATAAGTTATAAAGGGAAATATTTTAATTGGAGGTTATGAAGTTCTTCCACAAAATTTTTATAATACTTTATATGTTCTTGAAGACACTAAACTACTATGATCCGTGAGTAAGGGTTTATAATCATTAATGAATATTCATAAAAAAACTTGTAATATCCATGTACAGTAAGGCTATGTCATTGTATTTATAAGTTATCTTTGTTCTTCAATTTTTTTTCTTATAATCCTAGGAGGTAATTCCTGTGTGTTTTGGTCATAATAATGTGGTATTAAAGCTGCACATGTCAGTTAGGATGCAATCTAGAGTTACAAACTAGTCAATAAATCATGGGTTGGTAGAGAAACAATATTAATCATACATATCATGTTATTCAGTTAGGGGTGATTCTGTTGAATCAGACAAGGATTCCCCTAGAATATCCAATATAAATACATTAATCATACTAAACTTACTATTATTGGAAATTATAATTATTCTATTATTACCTATATTAGTCACCTGAAAAATTCTTGAATATTTTTGTGTCTTAATTTGGTTGTTTACAAAACCATGAATGAAATATAAATAAATGATTCTTAATTAATTACATGTTATGAGGCATATTGGTTTATGTTACTAAACAATAGGTATTGTTGTAAGTTAGAATCTGTGTGTTTCTCTGATGAGAGTGGTTAATTATGATGGTTTGTATGATCATGTAAGGGTTGACCCAACAATGTGGGATGATTCTAAGAGGTGGAATTTGTGTTATTTTCACAACCAATGTATAGATAATTTTTATGGGAGAATCTATAATTAGGATATGAAGAAATTGATAGAGGAATTGGAGATAAATCTAACATAATCTATACTATAAAAGTTAATTTTATTTTTTATATTCTAGTCAGATTATAGAAGCCTCATGATGGTTTTTTATTCCTTGTAGACAATTTGTGACAAAATATTTGTGTGATTATTTTTTATAGTTGTTTTTAATTGAATTGTTTTCTTCAACAATGAAGGATAAAATGTTGTAGGATATATTTTATTTGATTCATGTGATGGAAGTCGTATGGTAGATAAAGATATAACTCAAGAACCATACTGTAAATCATTAGACCGTTTTATAATTCCAACATAACAATCATTTTTTTGATACAATATTAATGTGTACATTTTGATTGTGAAACATGAATTTTTATTGGAATATTTTGTCTTGATAATAAGTGTTCATTGATAATTTGATGATCGAAGAAGGATAGCAGTGGGTGGACCTTAAGAATACAATAGAATATTATTGTTTTTATTCAATCTCATATAATTATAGGTTTGTTATATTTTTATTTATCTCGAATTTTATCCTCTTTTTTTAGTTTTTTTGGGATGGATTGGTCCTTTATGTGGATTGACTGGGGATAAGAATACCTTGACAACAAGAAGGAGAGGCTGATCAGTATCCTTCTCCATTGATTAGTATAGAAATGATTTATGTCCATGGTTTCCTTGAATTCGTCTTATCGTGTTTTAGTATAAATTTTGATGTATTATATGGTTGTGATATGATATGGATCTATAATGTTATTCCCACATGTGGAAACTATTCCACCCATGTTCTTGAGATAGTGGTAGTTGTTTTTTCACTAAAACAATAAAATTATTTCCTCTCTGAATGGCCGGATGGCCACCATTTTTTATTATTTTTGATAAACCAACTTCAAAGGGGTGAGGTATAACCCATAAAAGCCTCAAATATTAGAGATAATTACATGACCCATATGTCTTAGAGGAAATCACCCAGACAACAGAACATTGAACTACTCCTCCCCAGCACATGTCATGATATTTTTACTCCACCATCACTATGATGGTCATCTAGCTATATTGTGCAATGCTACACAAGCCCGATACCAATGGTAAATCCATACACTCTTGTTCTTCAAATCTGGTTAGCTCTGCTCTAGTGAATGCACAAACTCTAGATCCTCATATGGTGATTTTGTCACTTGTAGTCTTCACTGTAAAATTTACAAATTCATTATATTTGGGTGGATTCTTTTTCAGGGTTATGATTATATGATCTACTACACCATTGATAATGGGAATGAATTTAAAAATTAATTTATTAGGATATTAAACAGGGATATTTTTTAAATACTATATTTACATGGAGAGTGATGGAGAAGCATTCCATTATATATCTTGTTGTCACAGAGGATGGTGTCATAAGGTTATTGTATTGGATGATTATACAATACTCTCTGTTAAATTTGGTTGAGGAGTATCGATTTTATGTTCTTGATATTGAGATTTGGAATGATCATATCATTTTATGCTTATAATGGATGGTTAATAGATGATCCACTTTAGGTGTTTTTAAGAGGATGCATATTGTACTTGTGCTTTGATAGAGTATTATTTATGAGTTTCATATATAACTCTTGGTTATGAATCATGGTATATAAAATATGTATCAGGCATTGAAAAGTTAGTTGATATGGATAGGGTTAAGAGTTCAGTTGTTTAGTTTGTGTCAGTATTATTGGTTTCATATTAGATGAAAGTGGATCATCATGTTTGTATAGGTTTTATTCTATCATTATATATCTTTTGGATGAAGCGGGGTGAAATTTCGATGGATTCTTTCACTATTTTTTACTAAAAATACAAGAGTATGTCGTTCTATTTGGTTTATCATTGAACAATTAAAAGAAGAATTAGTTCTTGTAAATGATGGAGAAGAGTGCCATATATTTATTGAAGAATAAATATGATGATAAAGTAGTGAAGCCACATAATTTTAAAATGATGATAATTCCTTATCAAGGACCTTAATTTACATTGTTGGTCCAGAGAGTAGAATAGTATTTTTTAAGATATCAATTATACCATTGAACATCTTTAATCAATTTATGGGTTTTCTAATTTAGGGGTTGATTCAAACAAGTTGGGAAATGTAATTTGTATTCATTCTAGATTTTGGGGGATCATTGGTTAATCAACTTCCCGTGGTTTAGTTTTCATATTATAATAGTCATCACATATCCAGCAGTATTCCTCCATTAAAGGCATTACATCAGTATCACTTCAGATCATCATTACAAACGACAGTTTTTGGGGATTCTGTGGATCATTGCCCATATGGGGTGTAGAGAATGGTCGAGAAGGATCATATGATTTAAGACCACACAATGGAAACACCAGACCATTTGAATTATATTATATAATAGTGGGGGTAAACAAAAATATTTTTATGTTGGATACTATCTATTCTATAGGGTTACACATCATCAAAGTTAGTTTATGTTTGAAAAAAGGTAGTAATATCCCATCTACATATGTCAATCCTTTTTAGATGTTGTCATGTATCAATGAGTTGGTGTGTTAGTTAGCCCTTCCATAGTTACAATATCAAATAAATGAAGCATTAGATGATTTACATATATTTTGATATCATTATAATGACACTTAAGTCATTGACTTGGGTTTCAGTGATATAATATATTATTTAATGTTCGTTGAGTGGCTAGTTGAAATTTTAGACTATTTGGAGATAGTGTTATATCAGTCTATCATTACATTAGTTTGTGAATTATGTAGGAATATTGGCTTATAGTAATTTAAATGAGAATATATGATGAGTATGTTTTCTCATATTATCAATAAATATTGAATTTTGGTTTATTTAATTAATTTTTTTTGAGGTTTTATTGATTTTATTTAGATGTTATTATGATATGGTATGTTTTATTGATGGAGTCCTTACGATTTGAGTGGTATTTCAAAATAAATTCTTGGTTTCATGGTCAGTATTTTATTTTATAAGTTGGTTTTGATTCTTAGGGAATATAATAATTTTAAAGGTATGTAATATAATGGCTTGGAGCCTCTTGGACAAATACTTTTGGATTTTCAGGTTTTAAAGGTGTTGACTGAAGGATAGAGAGAGGAAGGTGGAGTTGAAGCAGAATTTATAGTTAGAATGTATGCATTTTGGGATGTAATTAAACATTGTAAAAAAATAGATAATTAAAGATAAGTACATTATATATTATAGTATAACACATCATGATGTATTGATTAATGTTGGGGTTTATGTGTTATAGAATAGGGTTTTAGCCATTAGGTTTATGTTTCATGCAACATTGAGGTAGAATTTATGTTAGTGCATGATTTATTTAGTTTGAAACATGTTTTGTTTTGAGTATTTCTTATATAGAGATGTTTTTAGGTTAATATAATGAAAGTTAATTTGAGTTTATTTTATTTGATATTGTTTTCACTTCAAGGAGTTATAATTTGGTGTGATGGTTATATAGTTTTACATGTTTAATTTGACTAATAACACATAATTATCTAAATTAAATTTTTTAATGGAAACCTTTCCTTGAAAAAGAATTATATAACATTTCAATTAATGAAATACACAAAATTTCTCTTAATTTTACTTAAATACCCCTAATATGTCAACACAGAGAACAAGGTTTATTATAAAAAAATATTAACATGACAATTTATCCTAATAAACTTATTTTTATTATTTAAATATATTTTTAAATTTTTGGGATGCTTATATGATATTTTTATATTTTTAATATTTTCAACAATAAAATTTTATGGATCACAAATTCATGTTTTGAATATTTTATCTTGTTTAATATATGGTTAACCAAAATAAATATTTCAATAAAAATATTTTTATAAAATATAGAAAAAATATAATTATCATGTAAAATTTTTAGTGAAAAAATAAGTATTTTAAATAACTAAACAACGATGTTGCGTTAATTATTTTGTTAATGGAAATACCAAATAAATGTTATTAATAATAATAAAATAAATATAATTTTAAATAATTAATGGGATAAAATAATTTTACATACTTCCTAGAACACTTTTATATATAATAAAATATTATATTAGATGTGAACTTATTATTTTTATATGTTTAATATTCCAATTAATGAATAGTTTCAAAATTGACAGTAAAGATGTTTTATCAAAATAATTATTAATAAATTGTTTAAAAATAAGAAAAAAACATTAAAAATTTAAATTAATTAAATAATGGTCTAAAATTTATATAAGTTGTTCATTTATGGTATAATATACGTGATTATTTAAAAATTACAAAGTTTTAATAATGAAAATGATTTTAACTTAGTAAAAATTAAAATATGTTAAATATGTTTTACTAAAAATGATAATGTTCAAAATAATATCAAAACATGTAGAAAATATACTTTTTGATGATATTAAAACTGTATCTCGTATTATATATGAATCCAGGACATATTTTAGAAATTTTTATTGAGATTGAATTTATTAGAAATTAATATTTTTAAAAATACTTTAAGTTCCTTTCACCACAATTATAAAATTTAACCTAATCCCTCACATATCAAAATCACATTGGCCCTTATATCCCAACCAAATTAAGATAAATTAAATTCTACACTTCCCTTGTCACATAATATAGGTACTAGTTTCCCTAAAATATCGACTCTATAGTCATTAAAGCGACATTTAAAGGTGTTGATTCGAAGAATAGGTAATCACTCTAACTAATGCCTCTCTTTTTATAATCCTTTATAACTCATCTAAATAAATGAAATATATCATAAAATATTATTTTTATTATCCTCAATATTATTAAATTTTATTTTGATTATGAAAAACCACAATACCTCCCCTTTCCTATCAAATATTAAGTGAAAGTATCACTCATGTGTACATACATCTTCCCATCTCTACATAGTGATACAATCCATTTTCCATCACCATATTCTATGTGTTATAATTATGATGTTTTTGAATTTTAAATATGATATGAATTTCATAATTATACATCATTAACGATAATATCATTTATACCTTTTTTCCAATTAATAATTTGGGAAATGAAAATACAATGCACGTGAATATATGTTTTAAAATATCCAATATGTGATGTGATTCATTTTTAATTCATATATAACATGTATGGTAATGAGGATGAATTTCATGAATAATATTATATATATATATATAATAGAATTTATTATTTAATTATAATATATCCTATATGTTATTTATATTAATAAAACAATAAAAGGACAATATCCTGTATGCGTACGTATGGCCTATCGTCTCCACAAACGATGTATTTTATTTAAAATATAAATATATTAAATGAAAACATTAATAAATATATAATAATAATATATCATCTAGAACTATTCACCCGATTTGGGACCTCAGGTCACCGGTTTGGGCCCTCGGGTCACCGGTTTGGGCCTACGGGTCTCAAGGACCTCCGATTCATCAAAGGCCTTTGGGCCACAGTTTCTTTAGGCCATATTGACCATGGAGTATCACAATTCACATAGAACATTCCTCGAGAAGAGTATTAGAGAAACAATAGTAGCAGCCACTAGAAGTAGAGCTACCCTGATTGGAAGAATGAGAGGGTATGACAGTCACCATCGGGACCAAGCACCGTGCATCTTAGTACAGGGAAATGATAGATGATCAAAAATCAATGTAGTGAGTTAGGTGATCAATGAAGTAGAATCTGGAGAGGGGAAGTTCAAGTGGTTTGGGCCTATGGGTCATGTTATGGGCATGGTATGCCTCTAGGCTTTCGGGCCATGTATTGTGGGTCAGTCAGGCCTTGTGACTTGGGCCTACGGTTCATGTACGGGTTCCGCTTCAACCCTAAAAAGGGGGATTGTCCATAATAAAATAAATAAGATGGCCTTCAGACCATTCGGGCTAAAAAACAAAGAAGTCATTACCCAAAACATATCATTACCACTGAAATGTGAGATAGATAGTAATATAAAGGCATAAGGAAATAATATATGACATTATATATATTAAAACAATTCTTTATTATGTTTATAATAATCATATATTTATTTTTACAATGTTTTCAATGTATTGAAAGTATTTCAAGTCTTTAGGATATGGATTTTTGTCTCACTTTTATTTATGTATGACACATGCCTTATAGGCTACTTGTTTTTTTTGTGTTGAACATATAATACCCCTGATTGTTTTTATGAGTATTATTCTGAATATTTTGGTATTTAAATTTCCATATAATTTTCATTCTATATTGAGTCAAATGATATGAAATTTTTAATGTGATAAGGGTTAATTTCATAATCTCATTATTATTCTCGATTTTTTATATGTTAGTATCTTTTTCGGAATATTTATCTTTCATGTCCATGTTTCCAAAAAAATGTTTACCAAAATGATTTTACTATTCATATAAAAATTATTTATTTCATTTCTACCAATGTTTGAATTTTTACTAAATGATATGAATGGATTATTTTGGTTATTTTCTAGGTGATGTACTTTTTAACTTATCTGGAAAAAGTATGAAATCAATTTTTGGTAATTTTTTCATCACGAACAGGGTTTTATGATTTCATGAGGCCTTAATGAAATGAAAAATATATTAAAATATTAAAATATTCTTTTAAATATATTATTTATTTTAAATTTCTCCTTATTTAGATATATTATTTATTTGATGTAACATATGATTTTCAATGGATTTTCTCATTACTAATATCCCTATAATTCCAATGGTTATTTTATGTTTATAATAGAATGTTAACTATGAAACACATTTCTTATCTATGGGTTATGTTTTGATTGAATGTTGTTTACGAACTCAAAATCATTTCATGGGTTCTGATAGGATAAATGATTTGAGTTCTTATGGAACACATATTTATGGGTTACATTATGTGATGGGTGGGACCGATATCTCAATCACATTTATTGTGTAAGTATTATATCTCATGGGATAAAGAGTTTAAATTAGTTGATGGGCTTGATAAACTATGGGAATAAGGGGAAACATGACCCCTTGTAAAGAAAAGATTATTATTGGGTATAGTGGTGTGTCACACCCAGTTGGTGAATCCCCCCTTATGTTCCATGTTATCTTTTAGAAATGTTCATATACTTATAGAAAATTATAATACTTGATTTTGTTTATTCCAAAATCTCACTATACGTCATGTTATCATGGTTTAAGCTCTTGGTACCCTTATGATTTAGGCTTATGAATTATAGATATTTAATTCCATAATTCAATATTATTATCTTTTATATGCCTAGTTTTCATGTAAAATGTTAGCCTCTTATTTTCATACCCTTAAACACATGATATATATATATTCCATATTTACCCATACTAGGTATTTGAGCTCACCATTTTCTTATGTTTCCATTCCCCAAGTTATTGAAAAAAAATTTCTATATAAGTTATAGAGGGAAATATCGTAATTAGAGGTTATGAAGTTCTTTCACAAAATTAGTATAATTCTCTTTATGTTTTATAAGACACTAAACTACTATGATCTGTGAGTAAGTGTTTATAACATTAATGAATATTCATCTAAAAATTTGTAATATCTATGTACAGTAAGGCTATTTCATTATATTTAGAGGTTATCTTTGATCGTTAAATTATTCCCCTATAATCCTAAGAGGGAATTCTTATGTGTTTCGGTCATAATAAAGTTGAATTAAATCTGCACATGTCAGTTAGGATGCACACTAGAGTTACAAACTAGTCAATAAATCATGGGTTGGTAGAGAAATAATATTAATCATATATATCATGTTATTTAGTTAGGAGTGATTCTGTTGAATCAGACAATGATTCCCCTAGAATATCCAACATAAATAAATTATTCTTACTAAACTTACAATATTTGGAAATTATAATTATTTTATCATTACCTATATTATTCACATGAAACATTCCTGAATATTTATGTGTTTTAATAGGGTTGTTTACGAAACCATGAGTGCAATATAAATAAAAGTTTCTTAATTAATTACATGTTCTTAGGCATATTAGTTTTTGTTATTAAAAAATTGGTATTGTTGTAAGTTAGAATCTATGTGTTTTTCATATTGGAGTGGTGAATTATGATGGTTTGGATGATCATGTAAGGTATGACCCAACAATGTGTGATGATCTAAGACGATGAATTTGTGTTATTTTCACCACCAATTTATAGATAAATTTTATGAGATAATATATAATTAGGATATGAATCAATGGATAGAGGAATTGGAGATAAATATTGCATGATCTATACTATGAAAGAGAATTGTGTTTTATTAGATTCTAGTCAGATGATAAAATCCTCATGAAGGTTTTTTTATTCCTTGTAGACACTTTGTGTCAAAATAATTGTGTGATTATTTTTTATTGGCGTTTTCATTGAATTTTTTTCTTCAACAATGAAGGATAAAATGTTGAAGGATTTATTTTATTTGATTCATGTGATGGTAGTCGTATGGGAGATAAAGATATGATTCGCGGACCATACTATAAATCTGAAGACCGTTTTAGAATTCCAACATTAAAATAATTTTAATGAGACAAAATTAATGTGCATGTTTCGAATGTGAAATGTGAATTTTCATTGAAATGTTTTGTCTTGTTAATAAGTGTTCATTGATAATTTGATGATAGATGAAGGATTTCAATGGGTGGCCCTTAAGAATACAATAGAGGATCATTGTTTTTATTCAATCACATATAATTATAGGTTGGTTATATTTTTATTTATCTTGAATTTTATCCTCTTTTGTAGCCTTTTTTGGGATGGATTGGTCCATCATGTGGATTGACTGGGGATTATAATACTTTGACAACAAGAAGGGCAGGTTGATCGGTTTTCTTCTCCATTGATTAGTATAGGAATGACTTACGTTCATGGTTTCCTTTAATTCTTTTTATCATGTATTAGTATATATTTTGATGTATTAGATGGTTGTGATATGATATGGATCTATAATGTTATTCCCACATGTGGGAATCTATTCCACACATGTTCTTGAGTTAGCGGTAGTAGTTGTTTCACTAAAACTATAGAATTATTTCCTCTCTAAATGGCCCTATGCCCATCATTTTTTATTATTTTTGATCATACACATTCCAAGGGGTGAGGTAGAACCCATAAATGGCCTCAAGTCTTTGAGACAATTACATGACCCATATGTCTCAGATGGAATCACCATGGAAACACAACATTGAACTACTCTTCCCTAGCACATGTCATGATATTTTCACTCCACCATCACTAGGCTGGTCATCTAGCTATCATGTGCAATGCTACACTGGCTCGATACCAATTGTAAATCGATACCCTATTGTTCTTCAAATCCGGTTAGCTCTGCTCTAGTGAATGCACCGACTCTAAATCCTCAGGTGGAGCTTTAGTCAATTGTATTCTTGACTGTTACATTTACAAATTCATTGGATGTGGTTGGATTCTTTTTTTTGGATTATGATTATATGATCTACAACACCATTGAGAATGGAAATGAATTTAAAAATTAATTTTTTAGGATGTTAAACAGTGATGTTTTTTGGAGACTATATTTACATGGAGGGTGATAGAGAAGCTTTCCATTATATATCTTGTTCTGAAAGAGGTTGGTGTCATAGGGTTATTGTATTGGATGATTATACAATACTCTCTATTAAATTTGGTTGAGGAGTATCAATTTTATGTTCTTGATATTGAGATTTGGAATGAACATATCATTTTTTATGCTTATAATGGATGGTGAATAGGTGTTCCACTTCAGGTGTTTTCAAGATGATGTATATTGTGTATGTTCTTTGATAGAGGATTATTTCTGAGTTTCATATATAACTCGTGGTTATGAATCATGGTATATAAAAGAAGTATCAGACATTTAAAATTTATTTATTATTGACAGGGTGAATAGTTTTGTTGTTTAGTTTGTGTTAGGATTATTGGTTTCATAGTAGGTGAATGTGGATCATCATGTTTCTATAGGTTTTATTCTATAATTGTATATATTTTGGATGAAGTGGGGTAAAATTTCGATGGATTATTTAACTTTTTTACTAAAAATAAAAGATTATATCATTCTATTTGGTTGATCATTGATCAATTCAAAGTATAATTATTTCATCTAAATGAGGGAGTTGAGTGTCATATATTTATTGGAGAATAAATATGATGAAAAAGTAGTGAGTCCACACAGTTTTATAATGACGATAATTTATTATCAAGTACGTTAATTTACATTGTAGGTCCAAAGAGTAGTATATTATTTTTTTAAGATATCAATTATACCACAGAACATATTTAATCAATTTATGGATTTTCTAATTTAGGGGATGATTCAAAAAAGTGAGGAAATTTTATTTATATACATTCTAGATTTTTGGGGATCATTGGTTAATCATCTTCACGTGGTTTAGTTTTCATATAACAATAGTCATCACACATCCAACAATATTCCTCCATTAAAGTCATTAAATCAGTATCACTTCAGATCATCATTACATTGGACAATTTTTGGGGATTCTTTTGATATTTCCCCATATGTGGTGTATCGAATGGTCGAGAAGGATCTTATGATTGAAGACCACAACATGGAAACACGAGACCGTTTGAATTATATTTTAGATTAGTGGGGGTACACCAAAATATTTTTATGTTGGATACCATCAATTCTATAGGGTTACAAATCATCAAAGCTAGTGGATGTTTGAAAAAAGGTAGTAATATCCCCTATACATATGTGAATCCTTTTTAGAGGTTGGCATATATCATTGAGTTGGTGGGTTAGTTAGCCCTTCCACAGTTACAAGATCAAATAAATGAAATATTACATGATTTACATATATTTTGATATCTTTATAATGACAGTTAAGTTATTGATTGGGGTGCCATTGATATAATGTATTATTTAATGTTAATGGAGGTTCTAGTTGAAATTTTAGACTATTTGGAGATAGTGTTGTATCGGTGTGTTATTCCATTAATTTGTGTCTTATGTTGGAATACTGGCTTATAATAATTTAAATGAGAACATATGTTGAATATTTTTTCTCATTTTGTCAATAAATATTGAATTGAATTTTATTTAATTAATTTTTTGAGGTTCTATTGATTTTATTTAGATGTTATTGTGATGTGGTATGTTTTATTGATGGAGTCCTTCCAATTTGAGTGGTATTTCAAAAGAATTTTTTGGTTTCATGGTCAATATTTTATTTTATAGGTTGGTTTTGATTCTTAGGGAAGATAATAATTTGAGAGGTATGTAATATAATGTCTTGGAGCCTCTTGGACAATTACTTTTGGATTTTCAAGTTTTAGAGGTGTTGATTGAAGGATGGAGGAAGGAAGGTGGAGTTGAAGCAGAAGTTCTAGTTAGAATGTATGCATTGGGGGATGTAATTAAATATTGTAAAAATAATAGATGAATAAAAGATAAGTACATTATATATTATAGTATAACACATCATGATGTATTGATTCATGTTGTGGTTTATGTGTTGTGTAACAGGGTGTCAAATATTAGGTTAGTGTTTCGTGCAACATTGAGGTAGAATTTATGATGGTTCATCATTTATTTAGTTTGAAACATGTTTTGTTTTGAGAATTTCTTATATAGAGATGTTTTTAGGTTAATATAATGAATAGTAATTTGGGTTTATTTTATTTGATATTGTTTTCACTACAAGGAGTTGTAATTTGGTGTGATGGTTATATAGTGTTACATGTTTACCTATGTATGATAAATTTTGCATTGCAGTTTTGGGATATTTTGTAAAATAGTTCATGAATAATTTCACATGAGTAGAATTATTGTTTTCCTATACCCACTTTAGTGTGAAATCTTGTGTGATTAATTTTTTGTTCAACATATCAATATTATGTTGCATCATGGTTTCTTCATTTTCGTGATGTTGTGGTTTGGGGTTCATTTTCTTCGTGGTGAGAAGGATGGGGTTGCTCCATGTTTTTTAAAGGTTATATTATTATGGTGTATTCACCTTTTTGATTCAGGTACATTATTAAATTCTTGGACTTAAGCCAATTTTAACCACATTATTTATGTGTAGACAAAGGGAGTAAACTACATGATTATTGAAATAGTACGTGATTTAGCATCATTATATCATGATGACTGACTCTAATTTTATAATTCATTATATTTATATGATGGTTACAAATTTAAGAATTGAATTAAATTATATATCATTTCACCAAATTCACCCACCCCCTAGGTGACATGTTGTGAATCATTATAATCATTAGCTATAATTCAAATTTTTTGGACCATTTCTTCAAGTTATCATCTCCTAGGGATATATTTTGACTTTATCATCTATAATTTTTGAATGTATTATTATATTATCATCATATATATACTATATTAATAGTTTTTATACTATTTTGGTGTTTATTTGTTTTTTGTTTCAATGGAGAATGGTCATATATTCTCTTTGAGGATGATCGCCATTTATTGAATTGTTCTCGGTTGGAAATTATTAAAACTTTATTGAAGAGGTTGTTAAATATTTATTTAATGAAGGTGTTTGAGATTTTTCCATCCTTAATTTTTTTTAATTCATGATTAATAATTCTTTTTTATTACATTTTTTGATGGTATGGATTCACTATATAATATATTAAAATAGACTATATTTATTAGAGGGAATATGTTTTTCACATTTGTTTTACAAAATTCATTGAAATTTGTTGTAGTTGTATAGTGTTAGAATTGTATAGATAAGTTCTATTTACTTGATGATATAAAAAAATTGATTGCTATTATTGATTTATCATATTCACCTTTCATATTTGCTTGGTAACGTAAATACCATAATAATTTGATTTTATGAAAATCTAGAATTAATGTATTGACATTTGAACATGGAATTCAGATTTAATTTAATGAAAATTATTTTTTACGAGTTTTACAAATTAATTATATAACATTTTTCCTTATTATCTACAACATATGAGGTCTTTCTTATTCTTATTTAAGGGGAAATGGATGATTTTTTGTTTTAATTATGGTGACTAGCCTTGATTTTGGTCAGAGTGTGGTTGATTTACTATTGTGTGATTTTTTATGGGGTAGCATGTATTTGTTTCAAAAAACTAACATTTTGTGGATGAAATGGTGAATTATCTATTTGGTGTATCAAATTATGCATTTATGGGGTTTGTTATTGTCGGAATGTTTGTATGTTCCCCCTTATCCAAGAATATTTCTAGAATTAGTTATTCTTTTAACATGAGATGGGATATAATTGAAAACATATGGATTATAATCCATTTTTCTAGTAAGTCCCTCTTTATGGTTTCCTGATAAATTTATTTTTTTGGGTTTTCTTTTTTCCTTAATCCTTGATGGGTGAGTCTTGTTCTGGTATATAGAGCCGTTTTTAGGGAAATGAACTAGTGTTTAGGGTTATATGTTTTTTTACATCAATATAATGTCAATATAAACATGTCAAATGGTTTAATGGGGGGGGGAGGGGTTTCATGTTTTGGAGGTTTTTGGAGTTCTTTTATATTCGTATAATAGAAACTGGTTTGAAAGTTATCTATATGTAAATTACACACCATGTAAAGGTATTACACAATGTTTAAAATATATCATACACTTGTCATGAAACAAATATAGGTCTTGAAGAAATTATAAATTTTGTTAGAATTAGACATTTATTAATGTGTAGTCTAATTAAAAAAACATCTACGATAATGGTGTTTTCCGTATATCTATCTAAAAAAATTACACGAAATGTAAAATATAGGAATTCCATGTAATTTCTCGACCTATAGTTTTAAAGGTTTCAATTTTCTGATCTTCATTTCACCTCATGTATATCCTTCACTTTTAGAAATAGAAAGGTTCTATATGAATTGTTGGGATCTTTTACCATATTCGAGACATCACATTTGTGTGATCAATCATTGGAAAGGCATGGTCTTTGGTTTTCCCTTCCTCTTCAATTGATCTCTATTAAGGTGGTGGAATTCCTGAAATTTGTTTGGTTTCGATGTTAATATTTATCTAATTTGAAGTATGTTTTATCATTCCTTCTTATTTACCTTATTAATTTTTGGTGTTACCCTTCGGAAGCGATGCATTAATCTTTGGTTAAAGGTTGTGGTATAATCCATAACAAAAAGATTTGTTAAATTGAATGTATGTGATGTATTGACATTGCACTCACAAAACATTTCCCTAAATTAATTAAATGGTGAATTAAATTATTCCTTATAGCCCCAAGGTATTATATTGTTTTGGACTTGGATTATGGATACCGTTCATATTAGATAAACCTTGATTCTAACTTATTTGATTAGTGGATTAATGTATATTTAGAATGACAGGTTATTTAAGTGACTTATTGATATGGATTCACTATGTATTAGCCTGATTATTAAAAAAAATTGTTTTTGTTTTATGAACAATGATTAAACTAATTTTTAAATTTAATTATAAATTTTAATATTAATAATTAAATATTAATCCATTTAATTTTATGTTGTGATATCTCTGTTGTTATGACACCATATGTTATATGTAGTAATTTTTATATATTGGGATTGGCCCTGAGACATGTTTTAATTATTATATACTGATCATTGCTTGAATACTTGTTGTGATTCATATATACTAGAATCATTATTGATTTATTTCTAAAATGATTATATTGTGGGGTTTACCAAGATTTGTTTGATTTATACCATCAATATGTTGTTACTGCTGGCATGGTTATGAGAGGAGCTCAAAAAAATTCTAAACTAGTTTTATGTTTGGTTATGTTTTTCCATGGTTATATAGTTACGGTTATCTTGTTTTTAATAAATACTCTGATATAATCCATAATCGTGATATATTATGTTGATGTGGTATTAAATTATTAATTTTAATTAATTAATGAACCTATTTATTTCATTATTATGGGAACTAATTATCATATTGTTAATGTTTCTAAATGGTGTTGTATACCTGGTGACTTATACTCACTCTCCAACTTAGACATTGTTTATTAACCTCGATGATTAAACCGAATCACGATTGGACAAGGGAAAATGACCTTACTCTTGATTTTTGCTTACTGGATGGGATGGATTTTGGAGATAGAAAATATATTGGGTTTATGACTGGGGTATTAATATATCTATTTGGGTCCACATTTATTTTATTTATTTTTCTTCTAGAATAAAATTAAGCTATATTATAGCATGAAATTAAATTATTCTTTTATTTTTTATTGTATTATTCATTATGCTTTTATTGTGATTTTTTTCACTGTATTTTTTTGTTTCCATTAGTTTTTCACAATGATATTTTTTTATTGTTGTCTATTTTTGTTGTGTTGTAACTATTTATAGGGGTTATTATCTACCCACTATATATATAATACCCCCACTGCTATTTGGTACCTTATGGTGTATGGGTAGGCACACATGAGGTCATGTAGCCATTCTCATTGAGGCATTTGATAGAGTGTTGAATTAGGGGATGTTAAAAAATTTGTGTCAAAGGAGGTTTCAATTATATTTATCTACTTTTTATCAATGGTAGAATGTACACTATGATGTTTCATGGCTAGGTAGTGAGGATTTTTATGGCAGTAGTTGACCTATGTATGAGGGGAAATCTGGGTTCCCATGGATGTGATTACTATTTATGTTGTTTGCTTATTATAGTTGATGTTATTTGACCTAGGATTATTCACATTTCTTGTGTGGTTATTATTTTGGGATGTTACCGATTCTTCATATTTATACTCGTGACCTTATATAGCCCAATATGAGTATGCATTCATCAGGATAAGAATTTATGGATATACATTGACATTAATTTTTCAGGATAGTGATGTATCTATTACATGTGATACATACATTCATTTGGAATTTTGAATAGAGATACATATTAAATCTAAAAAATGAAATACATTAATTTATATTCCATGCTAATGAACTTGTAATCTCGGTATTGAATGACCAGGATTCAACGGGTCTCTGTTGTTGTCTCCTATTGAGTTTGACCCTATTGTGATAGCTCGTGTTCTAACAAGTTTTTTTTTCCTGTATATAAAAATACTTGTACTTGTATTTTAGTTGATCTTTAGGATAGTGGAAATTAGAACACTGTTAATGTAGCTAGGTCAAATAATCCTGTATATTTTGTGGACTAGGTGGATGTTCAACTTCTTGAGTGATTCTTGAGCATCATTCGATCCATGGGAATGGATATTGTTCACTCCATGCCTTCGATGTATGATATGAAAAGAGATTTATAGCTGAAAAATACATTATTGTTCATTGATGAAGGAGGCCCCAAGGATTTATGTTCTGGATCAAATCATTCTAAAAGATATTTATGCAACTTGATACACTCATAGATATAAGGGTGAAACATGCTACATATATGCCTTTTGGATCATCCAAGCGATGATGGGAAATATTAGAGCATGAAGTGAGACAAGTGGGGTTATCATGGGCGTAAGTTTTTGTTATGTTATTGGGAAATTTCAATCCCAATACATAGATAAATGGGTAGTAATGTGAGTTTATAAACATGAATAATGATATAATTTCAGTGTTAGAATTTGGTTTAATTTTTCACTGACCCCTAGTATATTTCCCCATATTTATATGATGATGATATTACCAATGTTATAAAATTTTAGGATAGTATTTAATATGATATAATTTATATAGTGAATGTATTATATTTGAGTAGTTTTATGGATGTGATAAATAAAAAACTCATCATATAAGGGAATCTAAGAGAGGCCATGTGGAGTTCTTAGGCTGTTTTGACAAGGAAAATGGTGAACCCTTTGTGTAAGGAAAGAAGATTCACTATGTAATTTTTTCAAAGGAACGAGTCATCAGAGTAGTCAGGGATGTGGGAAACAATCTCAGTTAGGTATTCTAATGTATTTTTATTCCCATATAAATATTTTCCACAAAGGCCCTCAGTTACCATACCTAACATTGGAGTGTCCATGCCGTGATAGGATAGAAAAAATATAGATCTTTCTCAGGGGAATGACGTAATATTGTAGTTTTAGGGTATTTAGAATGGTTCTCGAGTTTGGGACAGACTCAGATGATCCTTAGAATAAATAGTTCTATAGTTCCAAATGAAATTATAGTTTTGGAAATGGATGTGGCACCCCCATGTAGAAATGATATTAATTTGAATAGGTAATAACTAAATGAAGTCATATTGGATCCCATTATATATGGTCTAGTCAATTACACATGATTTAGACTACTCTAGATATAGTGGATTATGTATTTGCAACTATCATAGTTACGATTCATTTATCATCAACCCTTGATATTTTTATTAGATCATTACATTACATATTATCAATTAATTTTTTAAATGGTTTTGTGTGTTATGTGGAAATAATGGATACTGATATGAACTTCAGTACATTGTTAGGAGTGAATTAAGAGAATATCATATATTTCAATGTGTGTTCACTAGATAATTGTGTTTACCATTTCTTTCAGAAACTTTTTGTTTGGAAATTGATTATTTGGATTGATTCTTTTTTTGGATTTGCTTGTTATATAAAAGGTTCATATTGAATATTACCATAGGATATATACGTTTCTATAACTAGATTGAGTCATTAATTCAAATAATGGTGCGGTGGATCTCCAAGTTGTTCATGGAAGACCAATTCAGTATAAATTATATTGTCTAAAGGTTCAGATTGCCAGTTATTCTATAGATGATGGTGTGGAGTTTCAAGAATCATTTTCTCTAGTGGATTACCATTTTAAAGATGTTTTCCATGATGATTTATATAGATTACCTCTTGAGTAAGAGATCCCATTTATAATTGAGTTGGTTTTGGGAGTATAAAATGTTTCAATCCCACCTTATATGATGGAACCCATAGAGCTTCGAGAGCTGAAATTTTAATTGTATGATATTTAAGTCAATGGTTTCATTTGACATAGTACATCCCCATGGTGTTCTGTAGTTCACTTCACCAAAATGGCTTCTGAAAATTAGCACATACGTGTGTATTATCAGAGTTCAAACGAGATGATGGTCAAGAACATGTATACCATACCATATGTTGAGGTACTTGATTATTATTTTAGAGGTGATAGCTTCTTATATAAGATTTATTGGTTATCTAGATACCATAAATTGATGGTGATACCATTATAACTACCATGTACTACTTTTAGTATTAGTTATGGATTATATGAAATCATGATGATTCTTTTGGGTATGTCTAACTCACTGATGGGATTCAATGATTTGATGAGTCATATCATTCATCCTTTTCTCTAATGGGTTGATAATGATTTCCTAAATGAAATATTAGTGTAATCCTAGTAAGAATATTATTATTTCCAACATCAAGACATTGCCTTGTGTAAATTTATAGATAAATAGATTTACACCAAAAATATATTATGTAATTACTAGACTGATAAAGTGCACTCATTAGGCCATTTAATCTTACAAAGAGGGGTATCAGTGGTCATATATATTATTGAACCCATGGTATTGTTGGATAAATATGATGAATGTTGTTAATATTTATAGATATCATGATTTAAAAGGTTATTTTCAATTCTTTATCCCATAATTATCAAATATGGAAGCACTAATATTAGGGAAACCAACGAAGGGGATGAATTTTTTCAGTCTGGTGCTTATGATAATCTATTTCAATATATTAAATGTAGAATGTAATCATTATATATCCTCACATTACTAGTGTTGGGTAAGGAATAGACCATGTACTATAATGCATCCAGAGCTAGAATTATAGAAGTTTTGATGTAGGAGGATCGATTGGTGGGTTATGTGTTCGTATAATAGAGATCGCACTAGAGGAATTGCATTAATCATGATTTGGATTACGATGTAGTGGTGCCTAACAAGAGATGTTAGTGAAATTACCTAATGGGTGATAGTTTTGTTGTATATGTGGAACCTAATTTCATCATGTTTATCATTTCTCAAAAAGACTTTAACCTCCTACATAAGATTTTGATTGAGTATCTGAACCCTTTTGACATTGAGTAGGAATACACAGTAAAAATGGGAAACCTCATTTCCCACAATATAATCCAAAATACACTGAAATTGGTAGGATGATATTCTATTGATGAGCTTCAGATGATGCACATGCTTTTAAAAATTCATATAGATGTTCTCAAAGAACCGTGGGTGAGTATCTCTGACATTGATATCTTTTATACATGTTCTTTTTTATCGAATCACTGTTAATCATTTATCTAATCTAAAAGGAATTTTTCTCAGTGAAAACTTGTTTTGTGGGGAAATAACATTTCGGTGGTCACATGGAATTGTAAATTTCCTTATTTTCCATGGGTGAATATAGGTTTCTATAGGCTTTTATAATTAGATGATGATAGAGTTTTATTCATCTAAATAGGAAGAACATCATTGTTTGAAAAAGAAAAATCATGATATTCAAAGGAAATAATGGTGATTTTTAAAAAAGGATGTAGCAATATTAAGGGATAGTTGTTTCACTTATCAATAGGTGAATGTAGATAATACATGTAAATATACGATTTGTGTCATTTTCTCACACTTAAATGGAAATGGGATGATGTCCCTATAGATTTTGTGACAGGATTACCTAGGAAATATGTAAGAATGGTGTTGTATGGGTAATTTTGGATCTATTAATGTTGTTATCCCACAAATATCCTATCATGGAGTCCATCGTAGTTGATAAAATTAGACTTATTCGCATTATTATGATATTTTGGATGAATGGTGTCTTGAGGAGTATCATTTTAGGCAGAAATCTATTTTTAACATTGAGATATTCTAAGGGTCTTATATATACTCTAAGATCATTGGTTATTATTTGTATATAATATAATCCTTAGATTACTGGTCAATCTGATTGGAATTTTTCGGTTTTAAAGATATTTTGTGTGCCTTTTAATTGGATTTAAATTGTTCATGGGAGAATTATATGAAATTCATGGAGTTTTCCAATAATAATAGCTTGCATGTATTGATCCAAATGGAACCGTCCATGGATTTGTATGGAATGCCATTTCATTTTATGCTTTTTGGATAAAGTTAGCTAAGTCAACACATGTGGGCACTAGTCTTCTAATGTATACATCTAACTAGGTTCACATGATCAGTTCGTGTTTGGTGACTCTACAGAGCATATAGAAATCATACGCTTCCTTTCGAATATAACGTCAAGATTTATTGGTTGGTCAGCTTGTTTTCCTTTAGGTATTGTCTTGTCTAGGGTAGCACCGTATATGAAAATTTTGAAACATAGTGCCAAGGATTATAATACTATTTGGACTAGTGGATGTGATCATTCTAGTGGTGTACCTTTTACCTCTTCTATAGTGCTACAATGTCATGCATTACATGTTTATCATGTCTCAGCTTTGGAGATATAATCCAAACCCTTATCATATTATAGATATAGAATACATTGAATTTGTGTTAGTTGTATCATTTATGTATAATAAAATACATATTGTAGACCATAGTGATAACTATCTCTTATTTAGGAATATACATTCGTTTCGAGGGATGTGGAAACATGGGTGAGTTCTGGAGGAGAACTAGAAGAGAGATCTGGATATGTGTGCAATACGGCCAGACATGGTCACCAATAACCCATAGTGATGCTTGGAATAGATCAGGGATGAACTTATATTTATTGTAATGTTTTTAATATCTCTTATTTTTTTCCGTATGCCACTCTTTTGAGTTTTTTTGTGATTAATGTTGTAACACCTCGACCCCAGTTACCTACAGTCGGTGCATTATTACATAACACTGGTATGATAAAAGGAATCATGTCCTGAAAGACTAATCAGTTTAGTAGCCTTATATGTACTAGATACACTCATAATATTTACATTAAATCATGAAATAAAAACGTCAACAACATTTTTCCCCATTTTAAACACACTTATATCCTTATCCTATCCCTTTCGGTCAACTATAACATACTACTTCACGTCTTGGGAAAAATAAAACATAGAAAGGGGTGAGCTCAGATGCTCAGTAAGGATAACAATATTGTATAAACTTTCATAAATAAGCATAAACATTTAAGACAATGTATAAGAGTAAAACTAAAGCCTTTTAAAATTAATCTTCAACATAATATGGAAAATATAAAATCCAATAATTCCATTTAATTATTCCCATGGATATTATACTATTAGAATAATCAAACAAAATACCAAGAACTACTTTTATAACGATGGAATGCATAGTTCTAGACTTCATAACCACATAGTCAAGGCCTTGTTCCATGACTACAAATAAGATTTTTTTAAGGCCATGTGCCAAGACACTAGATTGTCTCATGAGACCTACCGATGCATCGAGATTCTATAGTGGGATCCACCTGTCACTTACTAAGTCTAATTCATTGCTCATATGAAAATGTTGAAACATATCCTAAATATTCACATTAAAACAAGCTTACGAAATGTCAATACTTTATCCATAAACCATGAATGGTATAAAAATAACCCATCCATAGTCAAACATATTAAAAAACTTTCAATATATAATGAAATAGTTGTATCATAATAAACCAACCTTGATCAATAATAATACCCCATAAAGTATGTTGAAAAAGTTAAAAATGAGCAGTAAAAATCATTAAGAAAAATACACCTTTTTCATGAAAACATTTAAAAGTATCACTATTTATCAAGACGCTGTTTAAAATAGATTTTTTAATCAAAGATTCCCATACCACTTTGATACTTTTAAAAGGAATTATAATTTAAATACAATAATTACCATATAAATAAAACCTGAAAACCATTTTTTAAACATGGACATTAATGAGAAATATTTAGAAGAATAAATATTTAAAAGATGTAAAATGATATTTTAGTTAGGGTTCCTAACCAAACGAGAGATTCTTGAATACAAATAATTGAGGTAATAAAAACATTATAATATCATGAGAATAAATGGATTCATGATATACCATGTCATTTTATAGTATATACCCCAAATAAAAGTGAATTGGTGCATAACAACAAAGATGTCTAAATGGAATGTTAGTTGAGATGAATTCATTTATAAAGACTGAATCCTTAGGATAAGGATAAATAAATGAAATAATTATGTGTGAAAAATATAAATATAGTCAATATTATTGGATATTAAGTGTAAATCAATTAGAGTATATTCACACATATTCCTGTAAAAACAACACCAATGACATGAATGTTTAACTCAATGAATAAAAATTGAGTTAAAATTTCTCTTATCATATTTATACCGATGACAAGAGAATTTATCAATAGAGTGATTAAGTGTATCAAAATTATATCCTCAAAAAGGGGAGTGGAAATTTCTTAATAAGTAAATAAATAGTGATTTCACACACAATCATGGAGTAAAGTAATCAATGATATTTGCATAAAACCAAATGAGTGGAAATTAAAATTTGAAATTCCCTTACCAAAGTGGTAACATACGACACATACACCCCATGAATGAAAGATCATCAAATGATGATGTAAATACCCATAAATTAATGTATATTACCCAAACCATACAATCATGGGCAGTATATACACTACACAAAATTTAATAGTGGAAAATATAGCATGAATCTAACTGGAATAAAAGTGAGACGAAATACTTTTACCTTGTACTTTTTCTTTGGTAGATGGTAGGTTATCCTACTGTATAATAGTGGAATCATTTTTATTAAACTCTAAAATAAAAATATACAATAATATGATATAATATATGATCATCTAATATTCCTTTGTTAATGATATTTAAGTAGAATCATCATTTTGGGTGTTAGCTAATTTGTTTTCCTTAATATGCATTGTTACGTAAGTAATGTTTGTTATAGAGATGATTTATATTATTCATATTAGTAAAGATATTATGTATTTAGAAAAATTGTTTTTAATCATCAAATGAAAATTATTCTTGAATTGATACGATGGGGAATTAATCTCATTGCGTTTTTGGAGACGGTAATCTGTACATATGCACGAGCGACAATATCATTTTTTATATCAAAACCATTTCTAATTGGATGGTATATCATATAGAGAATAATTATCATGTTAATTTTATTAATTACATAATTTAAACTAATTATTATACCAATCCAATTGATAATGTTTTGGAATAACAAACTACACCACGACGTAGAGACGGTAATCCTTACGTACACACATATGGTGACTTTGTCGTTTATAGGATGGATAGAATAATGAATAGGGTTGTAATGTTTTTATAATAACATCACAGTATATATAATATACTATATTTATTATTTTAGAATGGAAAAAACAATGAAATAGGAAGTGAATGAAGAAATGTAATTGAAAGAGGTGATGAAATATTTACCTCTTCTTCGGGTTCTTCCTTTTGAATTGATCAAAAGGTCTCCTTAGGTGGCTCTTATAACTAATATAAAGCCTCTATAATGAATGGATAACTGGTGGGGGATATTTTGGAAGGGTTTGGAAAATCCAGATGTCTATTATGGTGTGAATTACAGAGATGGGGATGTGCCCTATTATAAGAGGGGTGAGGGGCATCTTAGGAAAATATAGAAATATTATTTTATAATAAATTAATTTTATATTTCTAATGGCGCAAAATTGATTTATTTAAAGGATAATGTGTTTATGGGTCTAAAAACTCTCAACAAATAGGTTTTATACTGATTTGGAACACTATATTAACCTTATACTTTAGATTTAACTCTTAGTTAAATAGTTTAATGTTTACCATGTCTCTTTGTATTTTTATATTATATGGTTAGTAAACATACTATGAAATTACAAGGGAACCCTAAGTTGTTCATTAATGATATACCTATCCTTATATATGTCTTTTGGATGATCCATTGATTTTTAGAATTATTATGTCAACCAAAAATATTGTATTTGTTTTAAAAACTCATTTATGTCAATTTTGACATTATTTAATAATTGATTTTTGTTAAAGTCCTATAAAATTTATTACTTCGAAATAAAAATATTTAATGAACCCTAACACGGAATATTATCTTATAAAATTATTGGAATTAATTAAAAGTATGAAATTTGATTTATTTGGATATTTATAATATATATTATTTTAATCATTCCTTAATATGGTAATTACCATATCATCATTATGTCATAAATAAATTTAATTATACAATGTATAAAAATTAAAAATAAAATACAATTATGTAGGAAATATTTTTATGTTTCTAATTAATATTTATTGTCTAATTTATCTTATGTGAAACCCTATATTAAAAATGGTTTAGTAATTAAAAATCCAATTTAACACTTTTAACTCTTCTTTGAATTTAATAATAAAAAATGTCCTAATCTAATCCAAGTGGACATAAAGGATCATATTTTATTCCTAACATTTTTTTTATAATTACACTTATCCAATATAATTATGCAATTTTTAGGGTAATAATAATAACATTTTTACCCTTAATTACCCTATTTACTTTTAACCATGGTAAATAAAAGTAAAAAGTTACTATTCACCAAAAATTACTTTAATCTTATTGAACCAAATTTAAAATTCTTGATATCAACTATGTCTCTCAGATTTTTGAAATTCAACTCACCTATGTGGTAAAATTAATTTTTATACAAATTTACAAATGCACCTAGGAGGTGGGTAATAGACGGTAAAAAGTTCGATAAAATTTTATATATCTAAACTTATTATAAAATGACTCCCATGAATTATGTTGAACATATATAGGTATTATGTATCTATTTTGACATAAATAAATTAAAATACAATAATTATTTATTAATAAAACTGATTTTAACCAATAACATTGTGTTTTTTCACTACTCAACAATAATTGAAATTTTTCAGAAAAATACCAAAAATTTACTCAAAGATAATTTTGATATTCTGAATTCAAAAATTTAATCTATTTTATCAAATTAAAAATAAAAGAAGTTGCAGTAATTAATTTAAAATGAATTCTCGTTGTCAAAACCGAAAAACATGTTTTTTAAAAAGTAAAAGTTATCAAAATATTGACATGTGTTTATGTCAAATTTAAATGTGAAATTACATATAATGACCTACATTGTATTAAATGAAAAAAATATAATCTATTTATACTTCCAAAACATTCAGATACATAATTTAACACTATAAATTTATTCGATTAAAATAGTTGTTTTTAATAAAAATTTAGAATTTTTCAGTATTCATGAAAATGTGAATGTTATCCGAAAAGTACCAAAAATTAATCCAAAATAAATTTTTATATTATGTTTTTAAAGAAGAATTTAATTTCATTAAATTAAATATATAAAAGTGTCAAATTTTTGTTTTAAATAGGGTTTGCTATTAAAAGGTGGTAAAATTGTATTTTTTGAAAAATACTTCCTTTATCGGAAAAAATGAAATTGTTCTTATATTATGTCTAAGAAACATATAATATGGATTCTAAAATTATATGGAGTATGTAAAATTCCAAATTCAGTTAATACTATTCATAATCGTTTTCCAACGTCTAGTTTGGTATGTCAGAGTGTGCTTCAATCTCAGTGTTGCGTGTAGCGCAATATGTTGAATTTTAAAAAAAATTATATAATATGAAATATTGGGTTGCTAAAAATTTTATTTTTTGGATTTTTACTTATCATTATGCCTTGGTGGTTGATCCTTGTTCTAAAACAAAGATCCTTTGTTAGGGAAAATGACCTAATTATCAACAATTAATGATTATTTGAATTAATATAGACCATATATAAACCTGTTTAATGTATTTATGGGGGTTTATTGTGATTTAAAAGGATTTGGTTTCATTTTTGTTCCATATGATGGAAAATGTGATGAAAGTTGTATGTATGAGAATTACATGCCCTATAAAAGTATTACACGATGTGTAAATTATTTTTGACCCCATCAATGTAACTAGTATAAGGTTTTAAATGGTTACACACTATTTAGAAAACAAATTCCTTTTATTTTTCATACTAATAAAATAATCAGCTATGATGACATGTTTTTCAACATATTCCTCTGAAAATAATTGTATGATTTTTAATGGAATTACACATTGTGTAAATTTCCAACCTATATTTTTATTGGTTTTAAGAAGATTATTTTTATTTTCACCTTTAGTACATCCTTATCATCTCATACTACGAAGGTTCTCTTTGACATTTTGGGATCCCCTCCTCAATTCAGGATGCCCCTATTTTGAGATTGATCCATAGTATGTCTTTGAATTTGGTTTTCCCTTCAACTTAAGTTGTCCCCTTTAGGACATTGGAATACATGTACCAAATTTGGGTTTGATGTTAAAATTTATGAAATTTGATATAGGTTACATCTTTCATTCTTATGCACCTTCTTTATCATTGGTGTTACCCATGGGAAGAACTATGTTTGTCATTGTTAATGGTATTGGCATAAATCATAATCATATTGTTTGTTAAATTTCATGTATGTGACATATTTTTACTGCCCCAAAATAAAATGCACATAAATTAAATAAAATACGAATTCAATTATTCCATGGAATGACTTTATATTTGGTTGTTATTGATATGTATTATGGATAATTTTTAGGTGAGATAACCCTTGATTATAAAAGTTTTGATTAATGGATTAAATTTCGTTTAGTATGTCATGAGATTTGGGTGATTTCTTGATATAGATTCACCTTGTCATGGACAAACTATTGAATATAAATTCATTTGTTTGGTTTATGACCAAAGTATAAATGAAATTTATCATTATATGATTAATTTTAATTTTCATATTTAACTATTACTTTTAATGATGTCTTGTTGTCATATCCATGTTGTTATGACTCATTGTGTTTTATAATGTAATTATTATAAGAATGGATTTTCTCTGAGACATGATATAATGATTATATATTTGGATTGACCTTGTGATATTTTGTAATACATATATATTGTTCTTTTTATTAATACAAGTTACAAATATTATATATTTGGATTATCCATGATTGATTGCTAAAATTTATATATAGCGGGTTTTCCCCATATTTGTGTCATTTATACCACGAATGAATGGTTATGGTCGGCATGGTGGATAGACATGGTATGAGAAATTATGGCATTGTGTTGAGGTAGGTTTTGTTTTACCATGGTTATTTAGTTATGGTTGTCATGGTTGTGAGACGATTTCTGATATAGTGTTTCATGGTGTTGGTGTGTGACGATGCGGTATTAATTTAATTGTATAATTAATTAATATACATATTTATTTCATTATTGGATGAATATATTATCAGATGGGTTATTTTTAGACATAGCGGTGTCGAACTAATGAGTGATACTCAAACCCTACTTGGGACATCAATTGGTACCTTAGAATATTACATTGATGTAAGATTATACAAAGAAAAAAGTGTTTTTTTGATGATTATTCCATGATGACCTAAAGACTGGATATGGGACCGACATGTGGTTCCGGACCAGGGACATTTGATTCCATATTTTATTCTGTTAGCCTTGTATTTATATAACTTCTAGAAATAAATTTAGTTACAATCCAGAACAAAATTATGTTATTCCGTTAATATTTATTTGATTATTTAGTTTCTTATATTGTTGGTTTTAGGTTTGTTGTAATGTTTACATAATTTTCTCACTCTGATATTTAATTATTATTGTTTATTCTAATTATTTTGAAACTTCATACCGGGGTGTATAGTCTCCCCTCTATACATTGGACACTAACACTACTAGGCGACAACCTTTAGCATACATGTATGTGCACATGAGTTCATAGATCCAATCTGATTCGTCCATGTGAGGGAGTTCATGATCAGGGGACATTGCATATGATAAATTTAATGAAAAATTGTATTGATTTGGATTCTTAATTTTACTTAATGTTATATGATAATTTAAATATGATTACAGATTACTGAATGGATTTAAGTTATCAGTTTCATAATATATTTCTTCAAATTAAATATTAAAAAATAATGGAATAATGAATGCAATTATTCAAGTAAATTGCTAGTATGAAATATAATTATTGATTTGGTGAAATGGGAAATTCAATCATGTATAGGGTTTTCTTATGTTGAGATATGGGGTTATAATTATTTTAGAAGTGTTTTTTGGTTGGAGATGCTGAGGGTGAGGTTGTTCTCTTGGGATGTGATAATACGATTTCTGAATGTGAACCATTTTTTGGGAATGTATGTGACTACTATATTAGTTTTATTTTATTTGTATTTTTACTCGCTAGAACCATTGTTTGGTAACCTAACTAATAATCATATAAGATATTGTTCTTCATGTATTTTTTCAAACATATAGGTTATAGAGGGAATTAATGGTTTATTAGAACCATTACCCCCCACCTTTTATTGGTGTATGTGTTACAATGTATCAAAGAAGGTGAATATATAAAGGATATAGCGTGTAATAACTCTTACACCAGTACCGCAAAATTGGTTTTTACCATTCACACGGGTACACTATTAAAGGTATTTCATTACATAAGATCGATTAGTAAATTATTCATATGGTACTATATAAACACCTGACATCAATATTACATATGAAATTTAAAACAAAACATAAAATTTTAATTAAATTTTTTTATTCCTTTTTATTACATACATACATTAATTAAATGATACCTACATTGAACCATAGTGAAAGGAAAATAAGATAAAGTCAATTCACATATTCTTAGTAAATGGGTTTTGAATAATAGATTCTATAGTGAATACATTACACATAAATAATATGGTAATGCGAATATCTGATAAATATTCATAATAATAACTATGTTGGAAATTAAATATATCAAAGGATAATAAAAATGTAGTAATCATAAGAGAAATAATAACTTATTTATCAGTAATTTTTTTCATCATGACATTCAACTTTATCATAACACCACATCAATGACTATGATATTTTAAAGAAATATAGAGTCATATGCCAAATATCTAAAAAATAAATAACAAATTTCAACTAGTTTATCGCATAAAATCTTCCTGATTCATCGAGGGGATATAAATTTATAGGTCCCAACCATCTAGATTATTTTTAATGAGTTCCTCATATATTTAATGAGATATAATATGAATAATAAATATTCCATTGAAATAAAAAAATTTAGTATTGAATAAAGTATATAGACTGCAAAAATTCCCAAGTTAATAGAATAGCTTTATTAATAATATTTATTTGACTAAAAATGTACATATAAATGGGTATGTGGTTAATAAAATATGTATATGATATTGAATATAACTATTGAACTACTTAATTTTTAAATATATGAGACAAATAATATCGACATAAATATGAGGATTGATAATGAATATATCTTCAAGGAAGTGAACGAACAATGAACAAGACTTATGCACAAAAAAGGTATAAACCATAAATTATTAAGGGATGAATAGAGATCATCAGTTCAAAAGAAATTTAATTTTTTAGTCAATAAATTTTTTTCAAAAAGAAAAGATCAAATTACTCAAAAAAAATTAAAAATTATATCCCCTAAATATTTTTTACCTTCATTATAAAAAATGAGGTTAAAAGTCACAATAAAAACACATTTATGATGCATCAAAGGGAATTTTAAAAAGATTTTGTAAAATATTTTAAAATAATGGAATATATAAAATAAAATATTATTATATTATAAAATGTGTTTTAGAATATAAAAACGTACATAACTGAAACGAATTACATTCTCAACATATTAGAAAAAATAACATCCTTCACATTTATTATAAAAATAAAATATTTGTAGATATATGGAAATATATATTACATTCCAAAAATATAAAAACATAGAAAGGAAGAAAAATAATTAATAATTTCCAGGAAAATAAGAAAATTTATTAATGATAAATAATGTTTTTGAATATATTTTTTTCATATTATTATAAAGAATGTAAAATATGACTTGTAAAAAAATTAAAAAGATTCTTATTACACTTTTGAACTAAAATTCTATGTTAACATAAATTGGATTTATGAAATAATTGATTTATTTAAAAATATTATTCCTTAATCCAAATAAATAATATAGACATGGAGTAAAACTCTTCCAAAGTATAAATTAATAATATGGTTGGATTCTTATTTAAACATTATTTCACATTATTTGATTGTCCAAAAGATAAAAAATTTAAATAATATTTAAATAATCCTAAAAAAATAATAGGATTAAATAGATTTGGTTTATGCATTAACCTATTCTAGTACGAGGGATTATATCTAGTTTGAATTTGAATTTTGGATTTTATTGAAATTCCTTATTAAGAATATCGATTTGATGATACTTTTTGAGAGTTTGAGCACATAAAAATTATGTTTTTAGATTTTGAATCAAGATCATTATGTATCTGGGAGGATCAAGTGTGCATCAATGATGGGTTAGGCATCCATGATGCATGTTTCTTATAGTAAAATAGCACTTACTAGACATTGGTTTCACAATGTCATATGTAGTTCCCTTATGCCACTTTTACTCTCACCATCATTTTAATAGGGCAAATTCACTAAATTTAACCATTTTCATTTTAATAGGGGTACCTCTTCCTCCCTAATTTTTTTACATGACCACCCCCGATGTCATACCTTCCTCTTCCAAACCCATTGATTTTTTATCGGCTTTATCTAATTTTCTAGTGATTCAATTTATGTCTCCCGATTTATAGATTTCTTGGTTATTCATTTTCTTTTTTTATAATATACTAAATTAATTAGGATACAATTTTTATTATGATTTCAAATTAAGAATGTGAAATAAACCAGTTATATTGGGTATTTAATGAATCCTTGATAAAGTATGTTTGGAGACTACATTTATGTTTCAAAACCTTTTGTTTTGATAAGGTATATCACAATAGCGAGTTTTACAATATTTTTTGGATTACATAAAAATAAATTTATGATGGGATTGATGTTCCAAGTCAGTAATTTTCTCCAAAATGAAGATCGTTTCACATTATGGGTCATTATAGAGCGTTCAGTTATTGTTCTTTTGTGATGAGGATGAACATTATTCAATTTTTTTTGATTCATAATTTAAATAAATGGAATAATATTGTTTATTTTTTAAGGTTACTTGGATAATTAATTATAATGTTTTATAATAAATTATGTATTTACCATCCATGAGGTAGGAAAAAATAAGATTAATAAATGGTTGAATATATCCAAGATGGGATTGGAAATCCTATGTGTATATACTAGCCATGGAATTAAAAAGGGTATTCTGATTGTTTAGGGTTAAGTGGTCCTTGGTTCTCAAACTATTGTTTAATGCATTTTGTTTTTGAAAAAAATAATTTTAAGTCACGTCAATTTATTAATTTCCAATTTTATTTGATTAATTTAAATTATTAACAAAAATTGTATGTTAAAATTAAATGTAATTCCTCAAATAAACTGAACAACATTTCAGGGTCATGTTGTACCTTCTGAACTAGCTTGTTAGCCTCATCCATAGATGGTTGAATCTATGATTTAAATTTATTCTCTTGATGAGTGGATCCCCTTATGGGGTATCCCTATGTATAATTGAAATAACATTGACATTGTGGCGCTTGTGTAGGATATTTTATCAAACCCCATATTGAGGTGTGACTTGATAATAAAGGAGATTCTTGGGTAATTTAGGTGAGGATAAATGAGACACTATGAATCCATTATCTTGTTAAGTTAGACTGGGAGAGTGGAAAATTCATGTATGACCTATGAAATTATATGTCCCATCAAAAAATCCATATGGGTTTCCTATTAGTTGTGTAGAACAATAAGATGTTAGAGAACCTTGAGTATGAGATGTTTCCCCTGAGTGATAGGTTTGACCATAAAATGATTAATTTCTTAAGGGGACCCTATTAAGATTATCCAACCATTATTTAACCCCAATGACCCCATATTTATTTCATTTGTGGTATTTTCATCTAACGTGATGCATGTGAGGTGCATTTTCATTTATAATATGGAAGGGACCGGAGTAGGATTCCCCTTTTATGTGTTGACCTATATAACCCTATTTATGGTGTCCTTACATTGTTATGATTTAGGGGAACCTAGTAGGGTCCCCAATGATTCTATGACCCGGGATGTGTAAGCTCTATAATGGGTAGATATGTCTTTGTGTGTAACCTTATACCCCGAGTCATAGTGTGATCCACATTATTTGTAGTAATTGATATTGGTCGAGTGTGTGGACTCCCTTATTTATTATCACTTTCATATGTTTTATTGAACATGAATAGTTGGTAATTATGGTCTAAAATGTATGGAAAATTCTTTATGGTATTATTTTATTATTAATGGGAAACACACCTTTTATGCTTGTTTATAATAATAATAGAAAGACCTCTTATATGACGACCTATGATACTAAAGAAAACTCTCCAATGATGTAGGAATGTAACATTACTATTGATGATTCCATGGATTTCGATATAAGATTTTATTGGTCCAATATAGAAGATATTTTCTACCACATGCTAACTATTGTGACATATAGGGTATTTGGAATAAACATTTGTTTCCTCTGTACTACTAGGGCTCAGATACGAGAAACTATTTATTATTATTATTATAGATAATTCTAATATTTTTTCTAGGTTAAATAATTCCCAAGGACATTATTCAATATATTGGGGTGGGTCAATCCACTGAGTCATTACTCCCGTACTTGGAATTTAACCGTAATATCATTATTATTGTTGGAATGATCATCACGACATGGTTATAGATAATCCATCATTGGCAGAAGAAGGTGTGGTCGATCAGGGCCCTAAACAAAAGGATTGAAGGAATATTATTATTCCATTTCCTATAGTAATTTATATAAAATATTTAAGACGAATGAATGTATCAAAAAATTTATTGTATGTATGTGACCACGTTGTTGGTTCTATACAATGTTATGTACTCACTCCATAATCAGGTGGCCCTAACATTTGGGTATATCTGTATATATCACCTATTGCATGAACAATATGGGATGTGGCCCCGAAAAACATATCATGCTCTACTGGTTGTCTTGGATTGAGCCATGATACTAGGATGAAATATGGCTTGTAATTTCTTTTGATACCTTTTAATTTTCATCTTTTGTTTATTATATAATGGATAAGCCTAGTGTGATATTTCTCTAGTATACTAGAATTAAATTTATTTAGTATGCATGTGACGTTTAAATTATTATTATTGGGTTTGTTTAATAATTTTTGTCACTCATTATTAGTGTAGGTAATGTTTGTATATATTTGAAAATTATTTTACAATCTAATACATGGGGTATAATATCCTTATTGTGCAACAGTAATCCATAGTTGCTAGTCAAAAACCACTCAGGATTGTAGAGGCAAGCCTGATTCCACATGATGTAATGTTAATGTTACTATTTATAGTGATTCATTCCATAATGTTATAGTTTAGTAGAAGTATAAATTTCAATTCCTATCATGGAAACAAAAACATTCCCGATAAAAAGTGAGATTTTAAAATATACCCTTACCTTGGACTTCAACATTATAAAAAATAATAAAAAATCATAAATAATAAATTGAGATCTATTATACATATATTTAATAACCATATTTATATTTATATTACTAGATTAAATTCAATTATAATTTCTCATTACCCATTTCTAAATAATTCTTTGTTAAAATATATATTATTTAAATTGTTCCATTTTCTACATAAGTTTTTACTTTTTTGATTTTGATATTTGCACCCAAGTCAATGAATCATCATTTACTTAAATTTTATGAAATTGTATAGTATGTGGTAGAAATTTCCCTAGAATAACATATTTATTTCATGGAAAACATGTAACAATTTTCAGGGAATGATTAAAAACCTTTTATTATAAATTTTTTTATTATAAGAAAATTGATTTTATTATCCAATATACTCATCTATATTATCATTATAGAATCTTAGAAAAATATTGAATTCACTATTATTCTAGGATACTATAATTATTATTAACTCGTTAATTAAAATTTTATAAAATTAATGTATTGGAACGTTAAAAAAAGATATTCAAAATTTTTAATGGTTGTAGTTTCCATGTAGCACACGTGATGATTTTGTTTTCTAATGTATGTGAGTGAGGGGGATAATTGTAGTTACATCAATGAAATAAAATTTTATTAAACCTGTTATAATAATATAATTTTTTCTATGATGGTTATAAAATATATATTTTATTTTTAGGATGAATAAAATGTAGAAGAAGTCAATTAAAACAATTAACTTTCCTCAGATACCCACTTTTGGATCTCCCCTTAAAAATTATCAAATTTGTCACATGAAAAGTATATAAATACTAATAATGGAATAATAAATTTGGTGTTTTATTTTTTAAGACATGGTAATGATAAGGATATTAAGTTGTGTGAATATGTGATGTGGAATAGTAGACTTCTAAAGAGGTGTGGTGGTTCTATAAATACATTACAATTAAATTAATCAAATATTTCTCTTAAGGAAAATTTGATAATATTTATCAAATTTCAAAACAAAAAGGTAGGTTAGGAATAAAATTTAATAAATATTGATAATAGGTTTTTGTGATATTTAAAAACCTTTAAATTAGTTAAATTACAAATTTATCTCTTTAATATTTTTACATAATGAAAACTTTTAAAATGGAATCAAATTTTTATAACATGTATTAAAATTCAATATATTATTTTTTTGAATTTTCTTTTTCTAAATATAAAAATAATTTATTTATATTCTTTTTCTAGAGGTGGTAAATTTTATATTTAATTACCGTATTACTAATATTATGAAAACATATTCTAAAAAAATTACATTTTTGATATAGAAGTCAATTTTCACTAAAATCATGAATATTATTGATTCCCATCATATTTAGTGATTTATTATTAAAACAAAGTGGTTTATTTTGAATTTTTATCAATAGATAACATAATGGAACCATCCAAACACTCAGTTATATACATAGAAAAAATATTAATTTTTTTATTATAATTAAATATAAGTTTGGTTCCAAAATATCATGTATTAATTTAAAAGTAAAAAATATTATTTTCAACTACATTAATTAAATCCTTCAATGAATTTTGTTTCAATTAAAAGTTTTTGTTTATTTTTAATTCAATATTATATAATAATGATTTCATAATATTTAAGGTATTTTTAAAAATAGAATTTTTACTATTAAACTAAAATTCAACCATTTAAGAAAAAACCCCAACAAAATAAATCTAATACAAATGCCAAAATATAATAAAAAATAAGGTTTATTTAATAAAATTTACATCTTTTAATAGTTTTATTGTGATGATATGTTTACAAAAAATAATGGAGTCTTAATTATTATACTAATTCCCCTTTTAAAATTTCTAACCCTGAAATATTTATAAAGTCATCTCAAAAAATGGTAGTAAGTTCTTTAACATTACATCCTTAGTTTCCCTAATCTTCACATCAGTACTACAAATTAGAAGAAGAACTATTTCCACATAGGTCATTTGTTTCTACAAATATTTCTCTATAGTGTAAAGAATATGTATAATCTATTCAAAATAAGATAAATTATATTCCTACTCTATTTCATAATTATTCAGTTCATCCATTACGCATTATATGTACATTTTCAACAATGAGATATGTAAAACATCAAAAACTTCAGGGGGACTAGGTTGTATTTCCAATTGGTAATCCATCAATCCATTTATTTCCAAAATCATAAACAACTCAATGTACCTAATACATAGGCTCCATTTCTTATAAAATCATACAATACCCTCCAATGGAGACACCATTATAAAAATATGATCCCCATGTGAAATACCATGTTCCCCCCAGTGATTATATGAATTGATATTTGGTCATCATTATGTTTTTTTAATTAATATTGTTGAATAGTTGTCACCTTCATTGTTTTCATATAAAAGAGACATATTCATATAAGATTTCATTCCACAAATTCACCTCATAATATGGGGCATAGAATATCCTCCCATAAAATGACTCATGTAGTTCAAATTGGATTTTTTAATATAAGGTTTTATTAAAATATGTTTTCATAAAGGTATATATTTCTCCCATCTCTATTTAATGTTATATGACCTGAAATTCTCATGTCTATTGATGTCTATATAGTCATTTTATAGATTGCATTAATTTTTTTTAATTTTTTTGTAATTTTTTTTAATATATTACATTAATTTGATTATTAATGTATTTTTTTAAACGTATCTTGATGATTTGAAAATTTCTATGAATATTCTAGAATTTTTAAATGAATATCTAGTCACCATCAAATAATGTCTAAATAGTTGAACTCTAAAGTCTAAAAAATTCATTAATAGAGAGTCCTGAAAGGTGATAAAGTGATAAATCATCCCATATATTGATAAAAATTTTATACTTTGTAATACACACAATAATATCCCATATAGTATCATTTATCGTATGTTTTTTGGAATCCTAATAAAAATGATGATAGTAACATCATCCCATTTACACATTTTTATAGAGAGCGTATTCTTGAAACCATTAGTATTATATTTCTCATCCTTCACTTATCAAAAAACAAAAATCATAATATATAGGTAGTAATTTACAACATTATATAGTTTCACTAAAAAGTTCTATCAAATACCAATACATTTTTGTGATACTAGGGTCTATTGGAAAATTTGATCTATGGGATTAATCTAGTAATTCTCTCTTATGTTTAGGTATGTATCAAACACACATACTCATTTATATTTTAAAAATACATCATCATAGATGATTTATTACAAATTACTATTTTTCACACTGTTAATCTTATTTTGAATGAATTTATCATTAAACTAGGATATTTTTATCTTCTCTAGTAAATATGGTTTTGAAATCATTTTTAGGATTGATGTTCCCCTTACTTAATAATTAAAAAATTAAAATTTACTAAATCCATGATTATAAGATCATTGTATTCATCATTATTATATTATTCCAGAGAAAAACAAGTAAACATGAAGAAACAGTGGAAACACATGGCCAAGACCACCACTCCCTAGGGAGGCCTAATTTAGTGAAGACCTAGAGCATCCCCATGAATCAAATTGAACCCTTAATGTTTAAGAAAAGTATTTTTAGGGTGACATGTGATATTGGAACCATGTTCTACAATATATTCCATGTGATCTGCAACCATGTTGCCCTACCGCTATGTGTGCCTATCTTGGATGCTCATGTTGAGTAGATCCTTACATTTACTAGTGATATACGCAACAGACCATGGGATGGATCCTTTTCAATGAAATGATTCATGTAGTATAATTGATTCCGTATCAACATTTTTCAGCTCCATATTCATCTGATTTCCAAAGTGAGGCCATTTCGTACTGCATTCGCCTCCTCTTAAAGTGAGGTACCACTTCTATAATTATATGTACAATCTAAGAGGAAACTTCCCCCAAATCCTCATACTACCCATTCTCTAAAAATGTCACCCATGATATAGGGCCCATCTATATTCAGTTTCTGAATAATAATTTAGGTGATCCGTTAAATCTAGTGAGTCTGCTTACAAGACATAGGAGGTATGGCCAGAGGTGAAATGGGGTGAAGAAGACTCAAAAATGGGTCCTCCCACCAGTTCCCGATGAGCATCACCAAATCGACCAAAAGACTCATTGTCCACATAATGATGGAACTACCTATGGAAATATACCCCTCATATCTATTATAGTCCTCACATTCCATAAACAATAGCATCTCGTGCTTATAATCACTGATCATTCTGATCTCTCATGTCCCATGTCCATCACCCCGTGGAACCATTTTTTGAGAAACGAAGCCGAATGAAGTCCAGAGTCTGAGATAGTAGTGAAGAATCCAAAGGACTTCCACACATTTTAGGCCCATTATCAATTGATGAATATATGGTCCATGAATTCTTCCTGATTGTATTTATAGTATTGAAAAAAATAGGTGAGATTCATCCCCATCTATTTCATGTTTTTGTCGGTTACTACTACCATCTAACGAATCCCCTAGAAGGGAAAATCATAATTCATAAATAGTCATAGTCATCCAATTTTTCTCATGTTCATCACCTTATATAATAATATGTATTGAAAACTCTTTTGATTTATATATATCTTAAATCTCTCACTATAGAGATAGTTCTGGGATATATACATAACAATTTTTATGGAGGGAAACATAATATCATGGTTGGGATAATTCCATTCATTGATCATTAATTTCATATTATGACGAAGAAAAAACATTCTCATTTTACATAAGGGTGCATCAACTTCTTTAATTTCATGCATCACTATATATCCAAAATACATTCTTTCATGATAGAAATACTAATATAGTTTCATTTAATAGTATATTCCCTAAATATGAAAATAAATTTTCATTCATTAATCTCTATAAATGTGATACCATTACATGAAATATTTTTAATGGATTTTCAATTTCCAAAAAATTTATAATTCATTATCAATAGTAACCTGGTAATAAAACAAAACTATAAATAAAATTAAAGAATTCTGTGTTGGAAAATCATTGATTTAATCTTTTATAGAAGGATAAATATATATCACATACATGGTGATATTCATTCCATATATTAGAATTCATATAGTAATAATCCATAATTACTAAATTTCACCTATAACTTATTTATTAAGAGAGTATAAATAATGATTCAAAATTGATTTTTTTCTCTGTTAACCCTTTTTAGTATACCATGATATCATCAATAAGTTCGATAATGAAATTATCAGGTTAATCTTTGAATACATTATTCATTAGATCGATAACCATATATTTTTCATTAGTAAATCTAATGGGTCCTTCTATAAAATCATAGTTTCAAAACATCATATAAAATTCAATCATTAGTTTTAAACCATTATTCATTCACAAATAATGATACTCAGCATGATGAATAACCTTAAATAAATAATAATATCTTTTAAGATAATCAATAATGTAATAAATATAGGGACAATGATTCATAATATATATAATAAGGGACTTTTTTTATAATAAATTCAAAAAATAATTGCCCCATCATTCTTCTTAAAAAAATAGGGGATCCCAAAGGTGAAACACCATGGCATATGAATCCATTATTAGGAAACTCATATATTTATTTCATTAACTCCACTAATTACTCTAGGTATATTCTACAGGAAGTCTTATATAAAGTTGTTATATTAGGTGTATGTTCATTAGATAACTCAACTTCATCATGAGGTAGATATTAGCGTAATTCATTAAGAAAGACATTTATATATTCCTTCACAATAGGTACATAAAATATTATTAGTATTCTGATATAATGTCATGCATTGATCAATATCATACTTTGAATAATACATTCTCATAGTAACATTACCCCTATCATTAAAACAAGAAGCCAGAAATATATATTCATGTACCTTGATACATTATTTAGTTTATAATTTATTAGTACTTAATATAATGTGTGTATTTTTTATTATACGTAGTGGTCCACCATCATTCTATCATGTTATCAAAAAACATGATCTTCTATATGAGAAATTTTATTTCTTATAACCTATATAAGTAGTTATAATAAATATAAAATCTTTTCTTGTCACACACACACATCGTTTAATTTCACAAAAGGTAAATCCCAACATTGATTATGGGTATTGATGTGTTTTTAGTTTAGGTCACCCAATTCCATCTTAAAATAATGATATACTATTAATTAGAACATTAACATATTAATATTGAGTTATAACATAAAATATTCTATGTAGGAATTTTTTTTATTGTATTCTGTTGGTTTAATATAATTATCATGCCTGATATAATTTTCAAGATTATAGTTCTAAATGTTCTTACAAAACATGATTTGACATCTAATATAACTACCCCAACTATATTAACCTTGAAAAAGTTTTTAATTCATTATAATAATACTAGATACACGAAATAAAATTACATATGAAGAAATGGTTTAATGTCCATAGGATATGTGATACACATATGGATTCTACATTACATTAGAAACAAAAAAACATGTCTTATAAACATCATAAAAACTATGTTATTCAATTTTGTACATCCATAAATTTATTCAATGATTATGTCTTCAAACCATGGGGAATAATATAAAATAATTTGTGATCTCAATTTCCTAGTAAGGGGTTTTTTTCAATGGAATCTATCAAGAATACATAAAGTGTAATTAATATTGAAAAATTAATACTTAAAAACTATGCCACATAATTTATAATATGATCATGAAATATGTCTCGAGATATTAAAAAAATATTAATCACGTGGAAAAATTAAATTTTTTCTAAATGATTTAATTTATAATTATAGACATTTAATCTAATTTCTATGTCCTTGTTCATGAAATTTTCATTAAATAGTAATACATTCACTAAATAAAAAAATATTACATAAGAAATTCCAACTAGTTTATCTCATTAGACCTACCTAGTGTATCAAGGGGATTTATAATTTTTAGCCACATTTGTCAGTAATAATTTCAAATAAATTCATCATATATTTAATCAATAATACAATAAAAAGTAAATAATCCTTAGTAATAAATAAATATATTCATTGAAACAACTATAATGAATTTCAATTTTCCCCACCCAATGAAATACATTTCAAAGAAAAGTATACATAAACTAACACCAAATTTGATCAAAAATATATAGTTTAGGAAAAATATAGATAATATTTAATATATCTATGTTACTAAGAAATAGGGAAATTAGGTAGAAAAATAATTTCCAAATGATGATGGGGACTGATAGGGAAAAAAACGTAAAGGAAGTGATCAATCTAGGAGGAACCAATGTTAGTAAAATAATGTATAAACCATAATTTTACGTTGCAGGAAATAGGACCATCAATTAATCATAAATTAAGATTATTTAGTAATATAAATTATTTAAATAAATATATAGAAAATAAATTTGGAACATTAGAAAGAATTTTCCTAATTGATTTTGAACATAGATACAAAAATAAGGATAAAATGAACTCAGAACCCAATTTTATAACGTTTAAAGTATATTTTTAAAATTTTATTTAGAGAATAATATAATATAATGGAATATTTATTATAATATATGATTATTTATTTATTTATTTAGTGGAAGAGAAAAATATAATTAAGTAAAATGAAATCTTTTTTGAATAGATCATGTATAATATTGTCCTCTTATTTTAGAATAAAATTAAAAAATTATTAGAATACATTGATTAGATATTAGATATTCAAACCATAAATATATGAAATTGAATAAAAAAATTATTAATTGTGATTATTGAAAGAAGATCAGTTCATTTTTAATAGATTATAAATAGCTCTTTTTCATAATTTTTTAAAGAAAGTAAAAAATGAATTTTATGTAAATCGTTAAAAAGATTACTATTAAAAATTTAATATAGATAAAATGATAAAATAAATTGAAAATATGAAAATAATTTTTATTATAAAATAAAATTTTGAATTAAAATATAGTCTATGTATATGGATGAAAAATATTCCTAACCAAATATTGTAATAATCTCAGATTCTCATAAAATATATTTTTTGGATTTGAGTACCAAAGAGATAAAAAGTGAAATGAATACATAATAATATTATATGAAATTACGATAATGAAATTTTAAAGGTTTTATGAGATAATTAAAATAAAATTCCCATAGGGAAACATAAATAGTTCCAATAAAAATGATATTGTAAAAAACCCTTAGATTAGGCTTATTATTTGTTTAAAATGATTTATCATCCTATGTAATAAATTTATATTTTTTATAAATGAATATAAAAAATAATTACATTTATCTTAATAAATATTATTAACATATATTTTATCATTACCTATTTATTAAAAATGATATTTTCATTCATTATTGTTTTGTTAAATATTATGTCTTTCACACATGTTTTTAGTTTAACAGTAATGGAATTTCAAACATAGTACTAGTTTCATCATCAAAATAATGTTAAAGATTTTGAATGATTTTTTTTGTATATCTAGAGTATTATAGTAATTTCATGCTATTTATTGAAGTAGTTATCCTGAAATAAATAGATATATCATTTTAATAATTAGGATTTCATAAGAATAATTTATTGTTGATGAATATATATATATATATATTTCCATTATAGATTCAGGAAAATATCCTAAAATTCAAAATTCATTAATTATATTATCAATATATATTCTTTAAAAACATTTTTGTAACCACCCATGTACAGAATTGAGGAGGCTAAATAAATAAATTAATGGAGGATGTAATCTATATGTTACATGAGAGAGATTTTTATTTTCCAAAGGATAGGTGGGATATAGATGGTGGTTTTTCCATCAATATAATAAAATTTAAGTAAAATAAGGATAATGATTATATTTTTCTAGTATGGTTATATAATATTTTGAGTAGTATTATTAATAAAAAAGTTGAAATGACTCAGTTAAAAAAATAACCGCTTACATCAATATACCCTTCCATCTATCTATAATAGTTAACATATTTTTATTCTTGGAAAAATAGAACCTCTTTGAACAAAAAATGAGAGTTTGGGATTGGTTTTTTAGTAATTAATCAATAAAAGGTTCTAGTGGGTTTTGTATAAGTTATTTGGGTAAGGGAACCTTTTATAAGTGAAAGGGATGTCACTCTTTTAAATATATATTTAACATTAAAATAAAAAAATGTCATTTTTAATGGAAATAGACACTAATTTTTATGAAACTAAAATAAATTATATTTCAGTTTATTAATTAACTCAACCAATAAATTATGTGAATGTTTTTATTGTATTTAATGTTTCTTCACTTATTTTAACCCCCACGTCAACCCTTTAATCATTTATAATGGTGAAAAAAAATATCTATATAATTCAATTTTCAGACATAAAATCAAAATTAACTTCATACAAAATTTTAAATTAATATTTCAAAATTTAAAATTAAATTTCTTAAATGAAATTTATATATTTGGTAATAATTAAGTATGATAAAATTATTCTTATGGAATCAAATGGGTTTTTAATTTAATATTAATAATAATAATGTATTTATAATGAAATCATGCATAATATTGATTCCTTTGCATTTAATAATTAATTATTCATCCATACAGGTTTATATGACATCAAAGTAATTTCAAATCCAAAAGTAACCTTCTACACTCTCAATTAAATATAATTAACAAGAAATATATTTTTTGGAATAAAATATGAAATATGTTCTAAAATGTAAACCATAGTGTTTTATATTCAACATAATAATTTAAATGTACTATTTTTGATGTACCCTTGGTTTCTGGTATGTAACCCTTACATGATTATTTTTATGGTTAAAAGGTGTAGGGGTGATGGATGGGATAGTTGGCAGAACATTGGAAGTGTTTTTGGGTCTAAGTAATGGTCACACATGCAACACATTGTTTTCCTAACTTTGCGGTCAAGCCATGCGTAGTGATCCTCTTGAGGTAGTAGTTCTATCATAGTTAGAGAAAGGGTTGGAAGACCGTACATGGGGAATCCCTGAATACAGTTTCTACCACATGGTTAACACATGGTTTTCCTAACCATGTGGTCAAATCGTGTACAAAGTCAAAATTAGATCCTTAAAAATAGAATCTCACTCTCTTTTGGCATAACTCCCTTGTTTTTTAAACCAAACCGGACCTAACACTGGAATTTTCTTCTCCTAAGGGTAAAAAAGATTCTCCCAGGGATCTGATGGTGATCTGAAGGCTTCCCTTGGTAAATTGAATTTGTATTCCTGAGGTATGTGATCGTTCATCTTCGTTCTTGAACTATTTATTAGATCTACATAGATCTTCTTCTCTAATTCTCTCAGTTCCTCATATATACTCCCATTATGGGTATATATAGGTTGGAGGATGCCAAATATGAATATATTTTGTCTTGATCTTTCTAGGAGAGGTGATCTATGGTGGGTTCTTAGATAATCAACCTAGTTTTCTTGTGCGTTCGTTGTTGGTAGTAATTTTCATGAAAACCATAGAGGTATAAGGATTCACCATAAACTCCACTTAGTATAAATGTATTCTGCTAAAATTATTTTCATACGGTTGTTGAACACATGTTGGAAATCTTCTTGAGTAGTGGTTGTGAAATCTGAAAAATTGGGGACTTTGAATGAAAGCTTATGTTCTTGGTGTTATGATATGGATTTTAAAATAGGGTATTTTTCTGGATTTATGGAACATGAATTGGATTAAATGTTCTCAATAAAATTAAATTTTTTATTTAAATGAAAGGTTTCTTGGAAATTTATTTGTTCTTTAGTTTTCAATTAATGTCAGTTTAATTGAAGTGGTCTATTTTTGGTAATGAAAATAATTTAAATAAATGTTGTTGGTGTGAGTTCATGATTAACAATCCCTAAATAATCGACGAGTACCATTTGTGTACATTGGACATCACCCTAGATTAAGGGAGTGTGTCATTGGGAAAAAAGGTAATTGGACAAGAGACCGCTCATGAGTATGGAACTGTGGAACGAAGCATGCATTTCGGGGTATGATGTGAATTACGGAATAGGTATGAAAAAGTGATAATATAAATTGGTTTTAAGATTAGATTTTTTATTTTATATTAGAATAACTTACAAGAAATTTGTTTTAATTAGTTTTCTTTCCACTTGATTGTAAATGGTTTTTTTCAATTCTTTATATTTTTTAATAAACATTTTTGGTAAATTGTTTATATAAACTTTTTTATATAATATTATAGTCATTCTATCTTAGCGGATATAGTAGGTAAGTCATTGGGGAAAACCTTCTGAGTTTTATACTCCCCCTTGCTTTTGATTTTTGGTTATTTTGTAGATGTTATCTTCTAGTATTAGGGAGAATGTAATGTTCCTCATGTTTTTATCACTACCTCGTGATACTTGGGATGTTCGGTGATTATGGGGTTTAAAGCATGCAGAGCATAGAGTCTTGTAGCCTCTTGAGTTTCTTTATTTACTTATCTATTATTTACATTGACACTATTCTGGTATTCCGATGTTGCCCACTTTGATTTGTATTTTATATACCAGAAGTTTTTATCATTTCTTTATTTTGTTCATGCATCATTTAGTGAATGGTTTGGTTATGGTTTGTTGGTTTTTTGTTATTTCATAAAATGTACATCATCCCCCACATGTATTTAAAACCCTTCATCATTTATTTCTAGCCTTTTGTGTGTTGGTGATGTCAAATAAGGCCAAGTAATGACTCATGGTACACTCAGACCAATGAAAATTTGTGGGTCATTACAAATGGTATCAGTCTGATCCTTCATTGTGGTACAAATGTTATCAGCTTATTTAGTCCTTTCCTAACAAATAGTCATCAATTTTCTGGGTTTTGGAGGTAGAAGTATTAATTTTCTATTCCTTGGAATTGAAACAGAAAATGGAGTATTATTTTTGATACATGAAACTTACAGCATAAATGGACGTAGGTAACATATTTATTCTAATGTTCATGTTACCATTGAGTTGGGTACATAAGTGATTGGAGACACTTCTAATATTTTGAAATATCATTGTCATGGGTTAAGCCAATGAGACAAGAACGATATTTATTATAGAGGAATGACTTCCCACATGTATTTAATGCATCATTTCCAGTAATGATTCATGTTTTGTATGAAGTTTTTTTTTTTGAATTATTATGAAACGTTCTTCAAATGAAGGACTTCAAAAATTACTGGTAGATATATTTTGAAAATTGTGTGATTTTCAAAACATGGAATATATTTTAAAAAAATGGTGGAAATGGATAAAGGAATTTTTTTTAAATGTTATGATAATTGATGTGATAGAATTTTTAATTCTAATCCATCAGTTTCAAGAGAGTTTGATTAATGGGGTTTGTTGTTGGTTATGAAAATGGAACCCAGTAGCCATCATCAAAACCAACCCAAGAAGGATGTAAGGAATGTGGTTGAAGCTGAGCCACTAGTTAACCAATAGTTGGTCTAGAGTATTTTCGTTGTTTTTCAAGCTTTTTATACATGGAACATGGGGAATGATCCAAGACAAGTGGATCATATCATCCAGTTCATGAAGCAGAATCCACCTACCTTCTAGGGTGGTGTTGAAACAGAAAAAGAAGATTAGTGGCTGAGTAGGATGAATTGTATCCTCAATTTCATACACCATCAAAGATCAAAGTCAAGCTGGTGACCTATATTATTTATGATCGTCCATGACAATGGTCGGATTTAGCGGTGCATTCAAAATTGGATGAATTCTTTACATAGGTGTATTATGAGGAAATTTTCAATAGACAATTATATCCTCATATGTTCAAAATATAGAAATGGATAGACTTCTTCAGCCTAATGTAGGATAATATCATTATCATTGAATACATGTCTAAATTCACGAATATATTGATCATTGTACTAGAAGTTACAGAATGTGAATCCCTAAAGAAACATGTCATTGAATCGTGGCTACGATAGGAGATTCAATCAAAGCATTCAGTTCATTTTATTACTAATTATACAGAGATGGTGAATAGAATGAATATGGCTAAATTCTATATCTTGAGATGTTTGATAGAATGTATGGTGATACATTTATGAAATGGTGGGAACTCAAAAGCTGGGATAAATCTGAAAAGGGACAAATATTTCCTTGAAGGAAGTTAAAATCATAATTAGACGACATGAACAGTGATACTTCCTCCATGACCTAAGGGCAAAGAAGGTTGATTTCAATGTGGTTCACTTGACAACATAAAGGGAGTGTGTATAGAAAAACCTAGATCATGTCATAACTGCATTAAGATAGGGCATCCTTAGTGCTATTGTTGTAATTCTACAAGGTTAGGTGCTCAAGACACTTATCTAGCATCACAGACATCGTATGCTTCGATAGTGCGAGGACAACATAATCAATCTCCTCAACTGAGTAGAGCTAGTCATGGTGATTCTAGAAATACCATGAAACCGTAACTATGGAAATCTCTATAAGGAAACAAGTAAAATTGTGCATTGATGAAGCAATTATATGGAGTTGAGAAGGTGATTGTCGATGATCCGACTAGACCATTTATAGTGAGATGTACGATTCATTTGAATTCTACCCCTATGCATGTGCCCTTCTATAATAGTGGATTACATTATAAATTTTTTATCATGCTATTTATTATCTATTTTTAAAGTTGGAAATTATTTCATCTATTTAAAAATGAAAAACTCATCTCAGTGTAAGAGAAATTAGTGCCTTTGTGTGTAGAGAATGTGCCATAATTGTTAATGGAGTGGAGTTGAAATGGGACTTTTTGATGTTGGATGTTGATGTATATGAAGTAATCATGGGTATGGATTGGATTAAAATGTTCAAGGCTCACAACAACTTTTATAGGAGAATATTTAGTTTCACGACTTGGGATGACATCGAACATGTCTTCATAGGAAAGAGGATGGTCAAAAAAGGTGAAAAAATGTTGTTGGCACCGACGGTAGGAACGATATCCTATCAGATGGTAGCGTTGACATTGGAATCAATGAAATATATCAAGGGAACGTTTTTTCCAATAGTTGGGGATCATTTTACATATATATTCCTTTGAATCATCTTGGGGTTACCACGTCTAAGAAATTTGGAGATTACGATTGATCTTTTTCTACATACTAGTCCTGTTTTTCTTCCATCTTATTGGATTTCACCAACACAGTTACTGGAATTAAAAGATTAGTTGGGGGGTTTTTAATGAAAGGGTTTAATTCATCTAAGTACATCACCATGGGTAGCTCCGATCATGTTCGTGAAGAAAACATATTGAACTCTTTGACTGTGTGTTGATTATCATAAGCGTAAACAAGTTACAATCAATAATAGATAACCACATCCATGAATTAATGATCCATTTGATCAATTCTGGGGACCTTAGTAATTCTCCAATATTGAATTGTGATTAGGTTATGACTAATTGTTATTTTGGAACAACGATATTCCATATACATCTTTTAGAAGCAGATATGGCCACTATGAATATGTAGTAATTCCTTTCAGTCTAATGAATGCACAATCGGACAACATGGATTAGATGAATCCAATATTTATGAATTATATTTACTCCATAGTTGTGTTGTTTGTGGATAACATCATGGTGTATTCAATGAAAAGGGCATACCACGAAGAGCACTTGGAAATTGTGTTACAAATCCCAAGAGATCACTTTTTTATGCCAAATTATTAAAGTCTGATTTTTGGATACAAGAACTACGTTATCATGGCCATGTAATTTTTGAAAAAGGTGTTTCTATTGATCTTGAAAAGATAGAAGTATGTATCTCATTTAAACCACTGAATAATGTCTTCATGATACAATGTTTTCATGGTCTAGCTAGATTCTATTGACGCTTTGTGTGTGATTTATCATTACTACCATTGCCAGTGACAACTATGACAAAGAAAAATGATCCATTCCAATGGATAGACGAATTCCATAACACATTCCAGGAACTAAATGTTCATCTTACATCATCTCATATCTTGATTTTTCTAGAATAAGGACAGAAGTATGTAGTATATTACGTTGCTTTAGGATCAGGGTTGGGATATGTTCTCATGAAAGAAGACCATGTGGTTTATTAATGTTCAAGGTAGTTGAGGGTGCATGATAGGAATTAACCAATAATTTATTTGGAGTAAGATGCATTCGTAAATGCTTTGAAAACATAGAGTCTCTATTTCATTGGTGAGAAATTAACTATATTCACGTACCACAAAATCTTAAAACACATTTTCTCACATCGATATTTGAATCTGAGGAAATGGCGATGTTTGGAGTATTTTGAAATGATTGACTTATATTAGATGTATACTCCATGAATATATAACTCAATTTCTAATGCATTGAGTATAAAGTCATATGATCAGTTGGTGAAAGAATATTCAAATGAATGGAAGATCATGTCGGTCAAAGAAGAAATGCATGTGGATTGTGAAGACCGAGGGGATGTTGTGGTTTAATTTTCATATATGATTGTTCCTGATTTCATAAATATGGTCAAAGAGGAACAAAAATATGATGAATAATATCTAGATTTGAGTTTAGAACTCAATGGTGGTGAGACCATTGAGGGTTGGAACCTTGATGGGAGTTCATTTTTCTGTATTAAAGATTGGATGGTTATACCTATGGATAATTAGAAACAAGTGCTTCATACTTACAACCATTCGTGATGGGATGTGCATCTAGTTTCGTAGAAGATTTATAAGGTGTTAAAGTAATATTTTTGATCGAATGGCATGAAAAAAATGGTGTAGTATTTCATTTATATGTGCATAACAGGTGAGCAAGATAAGGAAGAGAATCAAATACTAGTGTGTGTGGTAGTCATTACCTATCCGAGTGTGGAAATGGGAGTAGATAGTGATGTATATTGTTACAGGCCATCCAAGAACTGTTTAGAAACAATATACCTTATGGGTGATAGTGGATCATCTTACCAAGATGTCTAATTTCATTCTAAATCTTGAAAACATATAGTGGAGGATCATACCAAAATATATATATCCAAGAATAGTTAAATATGTAAGGAGTACTAGTTTCAATCGTCTCTGATAGAGATCTGAGGTTCACATCTCATTTCAGAAAATTGTTATAGAAATCCCACAGAACTGAGTTAAATATGAGCATGACATATCATCCTTAGATAGATGGAAAATATGAGCGGATGATAAAAATGAGGGAAGACATGTGGCAGGCTTGTGTGATGGATTTTAGTGGCTCATGGAAGGAGCACTTATCCACAGTGGAGTTCTCAAATAATATCATATATTAGTACTCGATACATATGGATCTGTTTGAAGCACTGTATGGGCGTCCATGTCATTCTCTACTATATTGGGTGGAAATTGGTGAGACATCACCAGTTTGGTCATGACTTGTCTAGGAAATAATAGAGATGATCCAGTTGATTAAATAGAAGTTGGATATGGCACATAATCATCATAATTATTATATATATCATCGTTGAAGGTCATTGTCGTTTGCCATGGGTGATCATGTCTTCTTGGGGATATCTACAAAGCAAGGAAATCATTGTTTCGTGAAGCAGGAAAATATATCTCTCATATAAATTGGCCCACTAAAGATATAGAAAATATTGGAGAGGTGGGATATCAGATGGTATTACCACCACAATTCAATTTGGGGAATAATGTGTTCCACATATCTCTATTGAAAATGTATTAGTCTGACCCTAACCATTTGATAAGATGGTATCACATTGATCAAGAGTCAGATACATCATTGGTACATTTCTCGGTTCGGATCGTAGATAGAAAGGAGAACGTACTGAATGGAAAAAGAATCGGTCTTGTGCGGTTTTTAGAGAAGCATGGTCATATTCAGAAATAGAATTGGGAATGTGTGATTAAAATAAAATATAAATGTCCAGAACTCATTCAAATCAATGAGGGGTTTCTAAATTATAGTGATGGAATTTCAAATGGTGGGGATAATTTAGTACCCCTGGTCTCTAATATTTAACACTTACATGATTATTTTTATGGTTATAAGATGTAAGGGCGATGGATAGGAGATTTGGGAGAATTTTGGAAGTGTTTGGGGGGATAATTGAAGGTCGCATGGGAGGCACATGATTTTCATAAATATAAGGCCAAACCATTCATAGTGGTCGTCCTGTGGTAGTACCTCTAGTGCAGTTGGAGTATAGTTTGGGAGACCGTGCAATAAGAAGATGTGTGACTAGTGTGTACCAGAAGGTTACTTTATAGTTTGCATTACTATATGGTCAAACCATGCATAGAGTCAAAATGAGATCCTTAAAAATCTGATCTCACTCATTTTTTTAATCAATATCTAATTTTTTGTCCCAAACTAGCCCTGTCATGTGATCGTGGTTCTCCTAATAAAAATAAGGTTCTACTATCAATACACAGGCAATATGAAGGCATCCCTTGGTGAATCGAAGCTATATTCTTGAGGTATGCGATCGTTCTTCTTCATTGGTGATCAGTTTCATAGATCTACATAAATCAACTTATCCTCTTCTCCAGGTTCTTCATATCTATACATGTAATTGGTTGATCTAGGTTGGTGGATTCCAAATATGATGATATTTAATATATATCTTACTCATATAAGAGATCTGAGATGGGTTCTTGGATAATTGTCCCAATTTTATTTTGTGTTCTTCATTCGTTGGGGTTTTCATCAAAAACTGTCATTGTTGGAGGACTCAATCATGTCTCCTCATAGTAGAACTAATTAGCATACATTCAAATTTAATTTATGGTACTGAATTTATTGTGATTTGGTAGTTGAACATTTTTTGGAAACCTTCTTGAGTGACGGTTTTGAAATTTGGAAAATTGGGTATTTTGAAAGAGTTATTTTGTTCTTGTCTCTGAAAATTGATTTTTAAAAAAGGATTTATCATGATTTTTTTACATTAATTGGATTAGATTTTTTCAATAAGAGGTAATGTCTTATCAAAATGAAATCATTATTTGAAATTTTTTTGTGCTTTTGTTTTCAATAAAATTATAGTTTTATTTAAGAGGTTAATTTCAGTAATGGAAATATTTGGAATAAATAGTGTTGGTCTGAGTTCATTCTCAACATACCCTTAATAATTGGAGAGTACCATTGGGGCACATTGGATGTGACCCACGATTTTGGGAGTGTGTCGTAGGGATATAAGGTAATTGGAAAAGGGAACTCTCATTAGAATGGAACTGTTGAATGAAGCATTCATGTGTGGAAAGTGTAGGGATGTCATGGGGGGGGGGGTGGAAACCTAATAATTTTAATTCTCACCCTGGATTTTTCACATTGTTTCTTTTTGAAGCTGTTATCTTTCGGGATATGGGAAAAGGTAACATTTCTCAGGTTTTTAGCACCACCTCGTGAGAAATGGAATGTTCAGTGATTATGGAGCTTGGAGCTTGCAGATCATGGAGATTGTAGTCTCATGAGAGGATTTAATTTTTTATCCATTGTATACTTTGATACTAGTTTGGTCTTCCTCTTTCCCCCACATTGATATGATTTTGAGATAAATGATTTTATTTATTTTTCTTTATTTTTTTCATGCATCATTTAGTGGACGGTTTGGTAATGGTTTGTTGGTTTATTATTTTTTTCGTAAAGGGAAAATCATCCCCAACATGTATTTAAAACCCTTTGACATTTATTTTTAGCCATTAAAATCTTAGTGACTTCGTTTATAGCCAAGAAATGACTCATGGTACTCTTAGGCCAGTGGTAATTTGTAGTTCATTACAATTTTAATCCTTGAATTCATTTTTTTTATGATCAAATGTTTTAGAATGATTTTAAATCATGATTTTATTGCAATGATTTCATAACAATTATGGTATTTTTTATAGAAGAATTTTAATAATTAACAAAAAAAATAATCCATATAAAAATTAAAAATATTCTCTCTAAGAAAATTATTATATGATAAATCCATAAATGATATTTATATTAAAAAATTTAAATAATAATGTTTTTTTTGAAAATTAAAATGTTATTCAAGTTATTATTTCCTTTGGATGTGATTTTTACATACTCTAATTGAATATTAGGTCTTATAGGGTGACTTAAGGATATAGTATATAATTTACTAGTTTTCATGGTTAGATGGTTGAGATGTGGTTACATAGTGGTGGATGTTCATGAAAGGAGGAGATCAGGATGTTGATGTTCTCCCTCATTATAGTACCCTACTATGATCACACTCTAGTTTTAGTATATTGTATAATAATTATGTTTAAGTGGTTCATGGTATTTGGTTTTTATGTTTCAAATGTGGTTATGGTGTGTGGCATGTGGTATTTATTATATTTATAGTATGTGGAGGAACAAATGTGGATGTGATTGAAGAATCATGATGCTTTTCATTAGGGTGTGAGAGTGAAAAACCAGTAGAGAAATTATTAAAAGGAATCTTCTTAACACATAATAATTCAATAGATAGTTACAATATTTTTATGTCATATTATGGGAGTTAGCCATGGTGAGGCTTAGTGATAGTTGACCAATTTCGTATATGAATTAGATCTCATTTATAATTACTGAGGCATTAATATACATTATTCACAATTTCATGATAAAATTTAAGGATGTTCTTAATTACTATACTTTTTTACTCACACACACACTTATATATATATATATTAAAAAAAATTCAGTTTTGGAGTTAGTGACTCATTTATACATTACAAGATCTCAGATTGGTTTTTTTTCAGATTCACTGTCATAGGAATTTTTTGTATTTAGTTATAAAGTGTATTTTATATATTAAATTTACATGAACTATAGATTAGGTTATATTTTATATAATATCATGTTTATTGGTGGATTATCATTATTTTTACTATTAATGTTAGTAATCCCATGTATTTCTATATTTCAAACAATCATTTTTTGATTCCATGTTGTGTTATATTAGAGGTTGGAATTGGGGGGGGGGGTCATAACCATCCTCAATAGAGGCCTAGTGGGGGTTTCCAATGAGGGAGGTTTAGTGAAATTTTACTTAATTAGTTCCTGAATAACACATAGAATTAGGAATCAATTAATAATTTTTCTATGCATTTTTTAAAAATGCATTTTTCTTTTTCTATATATTTTATTACTAATTCTAGTATCTCTTAATGATCTATCAAAGGATTATATTATCTATTTATGTTGTTCTAAATATTTATCCTGAGGATTATAATAAAATTATAGTGTTAAAAATATTCACATACCCAACTCTAGTAACCCAAATCTTGTGATTATTTTATTTCATTTTTCTATTATAAATAGATCACAATACACAAAGTACAATAGATAAATAATCTTATGATACAAGATATATCACAATTGGAATGAGATATTACATATAAGGATAAATCATACCCACCAAATATTTATTATAAAACTAAATAGGTATTTCTTAAATCATGTGGTGGAACATTATTGAAGCAACATAATTTATCTCGAAAACAAAATATAAATAAAAAACCATTCATAGAGGATACTATAGATGAAAAATTGAGATATAAAATTGATTAATTGAAAAAAAATCCCATGAATTGAAATATATAACATCTATTGGACTCTAAACCCCATTGTTGAATTCTCAATATATTATGAAACACATCAACTATTAGAAGAAAATACATCCTTGGTCAAGGTTCTTCATTTTTAGCACTTCATCAAATCATCGAAAAATTATCCTTTACATAACTCTCAATACAATATAATAATTTAAAATAAATAATAAGAAAATTAATGTTACAACTAACACATCAAGGGAATTATATTCTTTTCAATATAATCTTGAAATGATTCATCTATGCATGATCAATTTTTTTGGTATATCACATACAACTTCATACAAGTATGAGTATGAGATCAGTTATTTTCTGTCAATAACATCAATCCCCAAAAATATAAAATCCACAAAAAAATAAATCAATGGAGAGAGAATAAATCAATAATATAGCCAGTGTCATATTTTAAAATTACATTAGTTAGAAAATTAAGTATGGAAGACAAAAAATGAAATAAATTTATACCTAAATAATTCCAAAAGCATGTGTAGAAATGCAATGCTAGTTGTTTAAAAATATAAATCTAATTGGAAAGTGACTTTTAGATTCTAAAATCAATCTCATCACAAAATCAAGAGTTTCAAAATTGTCACGAGAAAATATAGGTTATCAAATCATTTATGATGTGAAAATTTTCATTAATCAGCTTCATCGATTAAAAAGAAACAAATTACCTAAATTGAGAATATATAATCTCCTCATAACTCATGAGAAATCCAAATAATATATCCATAATCCTAAATTATTCAATCAAGAGAATAAAAAAATAGATCATTGGATTCTTCTCAACTTTTTATTCTATTTTTCAAGTCATGGACACTCATATATCTTGGAACTCATCCATAGACATATGCCTTATAGGATTATTCATTAGAAGATGATTCCATATAAGAGGATTCATCTGGGGATGAGGGATGATTCTACATAGTTGGGTGATGAGAAATAATTTTTCTCCTCAATATAAATTCATTAAAATATTTTTATTTTTTCCACTTTTAGTTATATTATTCCATAAATTTATAGGTCTTTCATAGTTTTTGTGTGATAGAACAATATGAATCCACCAATTGTTTCTTCAATTTTGTAGAACCATATCATATGAAACATTCATTAGTTTAGAAAGTGTGTTCTTATGTTTCATAAAATGATTCATCCGATCTATGATCCAAAATAGCACTATACTCCTTAGATATGGTTTTTATATCATGAACAGTAGCCAAAAAAATATTCCACATCAACGCAATCTTGATTATATGGGGTGGGGAGAGTATATTTTTTAACTATATCCTAAGTGGAAATCCCTAATAATATTTTTTCCTAACCACCATGGGATCCATTAGTCCCATATGAGTAATAGGTTTTCCTTTAACAGTATTAATAGCCTTCTACCTAATTATTATTTGCGAAATGGGTTCCTTGGGTGACATCATATCATAGATACCATTTAACATCCCATGTAACGTTGATAGGATTTATTATATATGAAATATAGGATACATACTTATAAACATACCCCAGTCTAGTAATGATATAAAATTAATTTGGGTATTATCTCATTAGATACTATATGAAATATTATACATTAATCAAAAAAATAATATAGTTACTCTTATATTTAATTTTATGGGATGATTAAATTTTTTTGCTTTCATCTATGTTTTAAATGGGTCTGAGGAAAGAAGGAATTAATTACAGAACATTATGATTTTTAGAAAATTAACAAATCCATCAGGTAATCTTCTTTGAGACATAAATTAGATTCTAAAAATAGATGAGGGTCTTGTCATGATGAATATTTCAACCTCAATAATTTATTTTAGATAATGTATTTAAGATAGAAACCATCATGACGTTAATTTGGTGGGTTCCATCTACACATGGTATATATGTCTCCTAAGTAAAATGGTTTCCATAAAAGTATATATAATATGTGTCAATGAAGCATACCTAGATATTTTATAAAATATCTATTTCACCAAACTTATGAAATTAATTTTGAATAATCATCTTATATTAAAAAATATTTTCTTGAGAGAGGTTAAACAAACCATTCCATCCAGAGACAAAAATCCATGGGTCTTTCACCCTAATTGTAAATGTAATTTTCAAGACACATGAAACTCATTAAAAAATATGTATGATTCCTTGGATAAAATTTTTAAGATCAATGTACATACGAAAAATATGAAATTTTTGATTCAGGAGTGATTTAATCACATGGATGTAAAAATTGATCATTATGAGAGTTTAATTAAATCCATCCATGAAAATCACACCAGATGTGACTTTTTTAGTAATAATTAGTATGAAAATTTGGTCACTCATGACCTCAATAATCTTTTTTAATATAAAAGAGTTAGTTCAAAGAGAATCATTAAAAAATAAATGACTAAATTATGGTGAAAAAAATTGTTAGGTCCACAAGGCTGAATACCTTGAGAGGGGGGGGGGTGAATTAGGGTATGACTAATTTAAATTTAAAGCCCGTTCTGATCTTGTTTCACCGTTACGCAAAACACTCTTCTCTCTATTCCTTTTGCACAATATAAACAGAAAGTAAAGCAAGCACATGACACATCAATTTTACTTGGTTCACCACTAAGGGCTATGTCCAAGGGGCATATGCCGACAGGTTGACGGTCATACCAGATTCCACTATACTTCACTAGTTGTGGATACAATGGTTCGGGCTAGATCACATCTATGCCAGGCTCACTGCCTATACATGGTTTAGAATTAGCTCACTGCTTTTCCCAAGGGTCACTCCCTGTTTCTCTCTCTATGGCTAACTGCCGGTGGAGAGGATCACCTTCTTCCTCTTCCAAAGCTCACTTCTCTGTGAAGGGAATCCAATCACAGTTTATAGACCTATAGGTCTCTTCATTTCCATTAAGGAATGCATATTTATCTATATGTAGATGCTTTGTTGAAGTTCAACTTTCACCCGTAGACGAATACCTCTTTGCCTCTTAACACTGGGTAAACTACCTTTGGAAAGACCTCTGCAAAGCACTCAACTTCACTAGGCTCCCAATTTCGCAAAGCTCTACAAACCATCGCGAAGCTCCTGCCTTTTCGCGTAGCTCTCTCGCGAAGCTCTCTCGCGAAGATATCACGCGAAGCTCAACTCGTTGCAAAGCAACTTCTCTCACGAAGCTCACTGAGCCAACGTGGAGCACACAACTTACGTGGAGCTACAATAGCCGCCGCGAAGCTCCTCTTTCGCGAAGCACACTGCCTTCACGAACCACCTCCACGAACCGAGAGCAAATGATTTTCTCTGAAAATTCTCTCTGCTTCACTTGAAGGGGTCGGCCTCTATTTATAGGCGATTCCACAGACCCTCGTCCCTTCCGCGCGAAGTCAATGCCATGTCATCTCAAATCGCGAAGCTCCAATGTTTCTGCCGAAATTCTGTCCAAATCTCGAAGCTCCCCGGCAATTTTCCGTTCGCGGAGCTTGACGTAGTCGCGAAAAATCACCGTCAACATACCTTCGCGACTTCGCCGCGAAGCTCCCTCGTGAAGCCCAACATTCCTTCGTGCCTTCCCCACGAAGCTCCCTCACAAAGCCCTTCACCACCGCGATGGGCTTCAGCCTCTGCCGTTCGCAAAGCATGACGTAATCGCGAAGCATCACCACCTCCATTCTTCTTGTATTCACGATTTCCAAACCATGCATCCTATCATCTGGGAAACGGCACCACCTTGTACTGCTCTTTTGTACCGCCTCCAGATCGTCTTTTCCCTTTTCATCGTTCTTTGTCGACATGGAATGTCAACAACTTCTAGAGAACTCGACAATTATCCATGGAAACCTACTTTGTCAACAAACACAATCAACCCAAAATATACTGCAATGTTACCTCGAGGGATTTTTGCCCAACAATCTCCCCCTTTGGGTTTGTTGACAACTCTTCACAACTCTGCTCAGAAAGATTTTCTGCACTTTGATACCTCACTGAGTCTTCTTCCAATCACTACCACCATTTGCCTCTTGTGATTCTGATAGCATTCAAGGATTCACTTAACACGTACTCTAAGCCCACATGAGCAATGCTCGGCGTGAGAAACAAGAGTAGTATGAAAAGTTCATCAATGAATCACTTTATGTCAGACCCCAATTGTCGATTCCACCCTGATACAAATTCTTAAATTGATGCCAACTGTTGAACCACACTGATACCAATTGATGATAGCTGGAAACCTTCTCTCACCTGTCCAACACCACTGTTCCTCTTTTATCATGATCCTCAGCTGTCGTGATATCTATTCATTGATCGATCACTTCTAGCATCGTCATATTCTATACTCTCCCCCTTTCTCATTTATCCCCCTTTCAGGCTTCTCCACCTGTCAGCTTCCCCCCATATCAATTATGATTTATCAACTCTCTGCACTGTCTCCCCCTTGAACAATCACTATTTTCCACCCCTTTAACAAACACTTTTCTCCCCCTTTGTCAATGAACCCAAAGTTCATTCTTTTGCAGTCTCTAACAGAGTAGAGAACACATTAGCGCAGTAAGGAAAAACAAATCATACCTCAGGGAGAGGGGGGTCCCACATCCACACTTTTTCAAGTGCGAGGAGTCGACTGAACTCCTAGAGCCAATCGATGCCTCTCAAATGCTTCCTTGGGTAAGGCCTTTGTTAGAATATTTGCAACCTGTAACTCTGTAGGCACATACTCCAACTTCACAATCCCTTGCTCCACCTTCTCCTTGATAAAATGATATATGATCTCAATGTGCTTTGTCCTTGAGTGATGGACGGTATTTTTGCTGACATTTATAGCACTTGAGTTGCTGCACTAGATTTCGATCGGAGACATCACTTCAACCCCCATATCTTCAAGCTGCTGCTTCATCCACAATAACTGTGTGCATTTTTGAGTGGCCGCAATATACTCAGCTTCTGTGGTGCTCAATGAAATGCAAACTTGCTTCTTGCTTACCCATGAAATACACAACCCACCAAGATAGAATGCACCACCTGATGTTGATTTCCTATCATCCACTGAACTGGCCCAGTCTTCATTAGTATATCCCAATAACTCTGTCTGAGATTTGTCATTATATGTCAAGCCAAATTCCATCATGCCCTTGATATACCGAAGTATTCTTTTCACTGCGAGCATGTGACTTTCCTTGGTATTACTCTGATATCTCGCTTTTTGGCATGTGGCGAAAACAATATCAGGCCTTATTGTGGTCATGTATAGCAAACTGCTGATAATCAGCCTGTTTTCAGTGAGATTAACTGCCTTGCCATCCTTATCTTTTGATAATTTCATCCGGGTAGCAACCGAAGTCTTCATATCCTTGGAATTTTCCATTCCAAACCATCTCAGGACCTCTTTGGAATATTTAGATTGGGAAATGAATTTTCCATTCCTTCCTTGTGTCACTTGTAGACCAAGGAAAAACGTTAGCTCTCCAATCATTGACATTTCAAACTCATTTTTCATGAATTCGGAAAACTGACTGCAATGAGCTTCATCTGATCCGCCAAATATTATGTCATCAACATAAACCAAAACCATCATCCTTTGATTATGGACATTACTGAAATAGAGATTGTAATCAACTCCTCAACGCTGAAAACCAAGCTTCCTCCAGTACTGATCAAGCCTTGAGTACCATGCCCTTGGTGCTTGTTTCAGCCCATACAATGCCTTCTTCAGCCTGGAAACTTTGTTCTCTTCCTCATGAATGAGAAAACCATCTGGCTGCTCAATATACACCTCCTCTTCTATAACCCCATTCAAGAATGCGGATTTGACATCCATCTGGAACACTTTGAACTTTCGTTGCACTGCAATGGCCAAAAATAATCTGATTGTCTCCATCCTTGCAACCGGTGCAAATGTCTCATCGACATCTATTCCCTCAATCTTGGAGTACCCCTTGCACACTAGTCGTGCTTTGTTCCGAATCACTGAGCCATCTTTATTCATCTTGTTGCGATAGATGCATTTAGTCCCGATGACATTCTTGTCTGCCGGCCTCAAAAAAATATCCCATGTCTGGTTTTTCTCAATCTTATCAAGTTCTTCATTCATAGCCTGGACCCAGTTTTCATCTTCAGGTGCATCGGAAAAAAATTTTAGCTCTACCTGAGATAAAAACGATGTCTGCTGTATTGAATTCATTCTTCGAGTCTGAACTAGAGCTGTCTGATCACCAATGATATTCTGCCTATCAATTTCAGCTCGACTCTTTGGCTTCCTTACAGACACAGACTTGACACTTTCTTGTTCATCATCAGTATCTTCTTCTGAGTTAGCCTCTGCCACTTCTGCTCCCCCTGTGTTGCTTACCTCATCACCACTTTCATCCAGGAACTGTTCACTCTGTTGTTGAGTATGCTGTTCATTTTCAACTATAGTGACATCATTGCTCTCAACAATTTTTCCTAGCCTTTTGTTGAAACATTTATATTCATTGCTTTTCCCTGAGTAGCCAAGGAATATCCCCTCATATCCTCGTTCCTCAAACTTCCTGTGATTTTCTTTGTTGAGAATGAAAAACTTACTTCCAATGATTTGAAAGTATTTCAGCGTTGGCTTCGTTCCGTACCACAGTTCATACGGAGTCTTCCATTGCTTTGGACACAACAAAGACCTGTTCGAAACATAGACCGGTGTCAAAAATGCTACCTTCCAAAATTTCTCTGGTAGGTCTTTATCAATAAGCATCGTTCTGGCCATATTTTTGATGATCTGATTCCTACTTTCAACCACTCCATTCTCTTGGGGAGTTCTTACCGATGAAACTTGATGCCTTATCCAATGTTTCTCGAGATAGATTTCAACTTGACTTTTTGTGAATTCTGTACCGTTATCAGAACGAAACTTCAGAATTTTCTTCCCAAGAATCTTTTCTAAATCCCTCCTATACTGCTTTATGAAACTGATCACCTCTGTCTTATGGGTAACGATGAATACCCAGGCCATTCTGCTATAGTAATCAAAGAAAAGAACATAGTACCTTTGCCCATTTATAGCTCGTGGTGAGATAGTTCCACATACATCAGCATGAACCAGTTCGAGCACTCTAGTTGATTTCTGTTCCTTTGGCCTGTATGTCTTTCTGATGATCTTCCCTTGTTGGGAAGCATCACAAGTATGAGTGTGATCACGTGATATCTTGGGAAGGTCTCTAGTAGCATCACACTTTATGAGATCCTCCATAGATGGTTGGCATAGTTGACCAAGTCGCTTATGCCACAGGTGGTTTTCTTCCTCTCTGGACAAAAGACAAGTATCTTCTTTCCCACCTACAAGGTAGAGATTTCCCTTTGACCTTTTTCCCTGCAGAACTGTTGCTCAATATTTTTCTTTCACAACACACATCTTTTCGTTAAATCAGATAGAGTTCCCAGAGTCACATAGTTGACTGACACTAAGTAAGTTATGACTGAGACCATCTACTACCAAGACATCAGCATGTCTGGTCTCTTTGCCCCCAAAAATGTCTTTCCTTGAGCCAACAATCATCCGGCCTTCATCATTTCCAAATTTGAAAACTCGTTCTTTGTCATATTTGATGCCTGTAACAAGATCCTTATTACCCATCGTGTGGGATGTGCAACCGTTGTCAAGGATCCAAACACCAGATCGATCTGATGCTTTAAGGGCAATCTCCGCCACCACGACCTTCTCATTTTTCTTCTTTTTGGTCCATACTTTTTCTTTCACACTCGGCATGGATTGATACTTCTGTTCTTTCTCAGAGTATGGTGGACCAGCCTCATCTTGCAAAGCCACAAATCTATTCTGCGTTTTTAACTCAACTGTCGGTTTATTGACCTGCTTCTAGCGATCGTTTTGATTCTGCTTTGTAACATTTCTCTGAATGGTCAAAGTATATTACCTAGCCATGTGCCCAAATCCTCCGCACAAAAAACAGTGTCCTTCAAAATATGTTCTGGAAAACCGTTCTCTGATTGGCTTCCATCTCTATTCTTGTTCCCCACTATATCTCTTGGCTATGGAACACACATACTGTGAATGTCCCATTTTCCCACAGCAATAACACCTGATATAGGATACATTCCTTCGTGATACTTCAGCACTACGATTTTCCCTTGGGGATATATGAATATTATGATTCTGTTTTGTGCCCAAATCAACCTTCAATTTTGGGATGGGTGCTTGTGGTCTGACATTAACTGCCACCGATTTTTGTTTCTTATCAAGCCCTGATCAAACTTATCATTTGATCTTTCTTGCTACTTCACTCCCGCTGAACTACAAGCCTCCTCTTTCATCTTCTCTTTCTTCTGAATGGCCTTCTTTTCTGGTATCACATTGGAGGTCACGAGTTTTTCTTGATCCTTCATTTTTTGTCACAGAATGACCACTTCTACTTTAAGATCTTTGATACGTCTGACCTGGTTTTTTCCTGTTTTAGTCAAACAATCAATTTCCTTCTTTTGTTCCTCAATTCTAAGCTTATGCTCAACAATGTTTTCTGAGCTCTCTGGTGTTGAGGATTTTAGTCTTTCAATTTCTTCTAATAGTTCTGACTTTTCATCATCTTTTTGTTTCATATAGAGTTTGGCATCGCGAACCACTTTATTGGATATCTTCGTTTTGGCTCTCCAAACATCTATATCTTCAAGATCTGCTTCTAATTTGGCTTCCATATCGACTCTTCCTTCAACTTATTCTTCCTCTTCTCCAACGTCAATTTCTTCCTTTTCTTGAAAACTACTGACGACCGCTACCATAGCATTTTGTCTATGATCTTTATAATTTTCAAACTCCTCAACCTCTTCATCCTCAGACTCATCAGAACTGTCTATTACTTGTGAAAGAAGATTCTTCCTTTTGAAGAAATTTCCCTTGAGCTGCTTCTTCCCTTTCACATTGGCTGATGATTTCTTCTTGGGAATTTCAACTTCATCATCATCATCATCATCGTTATCTTGAAATTTCTTGGGGCATCTTGCCGCAAGATGACCAACCTTTCCACATCGAAATCATGCTAGTGGGAGTTTACCTTTAAACTTTCCTCTTCCTCTTTGCAGATTTGAAGAAAGGAATGACATCACCTCATCTGTTGCTTCTTCTTCATTAGAATCTTCAATGGTGATTTTCTTCATGGCCTTGAATGCCACCTCTTTGGATTTCCCCTTTTCCACAGTCTTGTTATCATCGTTTCTCATTTCATATGCAACATGAGTGTTGTGCAGGTTATCCAATGTTAGTTCTTTTGGGTCTTTATCTTCCAAAACAGAAACTTTCGGATTGAACCGAGGTGGAAGTTTTCTCAATATGCGCTTCACAGTTTTTATATCTTCGATAATTTCTCCAAGACCCTGCATGTCTTCTACCAGAGCATTTACCCTATCAAAGAATGCATCAACAGACTCATTCGGGTTCATTCTCATATATTCATACTTGTTCCACAACACTTGCAGCTCTGCCTCTCTGACTTTTGTATCCCCTTCATAAATATTCAAAAGCTTTTCCCACATGGCATGTGACGTTTTGCATGAAATCACCTTGTATAGACGGGATTAGAGAGGGCTCCCCCTAAGGCATTGATTGCATTGGAATCAGCATCCAACTCTTTGTGCTCAGCTTCTTATAATGCACCACTAGTAATATCAGCTGTAATACCATGCATTGCTGCTAAAAACACATCCATTCCCGAAGATCGGAAATAGTGTTGCATTTGATTCTTCCATATCTGAAAATTACATCCGTCGAAGATCGGAATCCCTCTATAATTAGTGACCTCCATTTGAAAGAAGAACAACTGTAAACCTTCCCTTTGATACCAATTGTTAGGTCCACAAGGCTGAATACCCTGAGAGGGGGGTGAATCAGGGTATGACTAATTTAAATTTAAAGCCCGTTCTGATATTGTTTTGCTGTTACGCAAAACACCCTTTTCTCTTTTCCTGTTGCACAATATAAACAGAAAGTAAAGCAAGCACAGAACACATCAATTTTACTTGGTTCACCGCTAAGGGCTACGTCCAAGGAGCATATGCCAACAGGTTGCCGGTCGTACCAAATTCCACTATACTTCACTAGCTGTGGATACAATGGTTCGGTCTAGATCACTTCTATGCCCAGTATCACTGCCTATAAAAGGTTTAGGGTCAGCTCACTGCTTTTCCCAAGGGTCACTCCCTGTTTCTTTCTCTATGGCTCATTGCCAGTGGAGAGGATCACCTTCTTCCTCTTCCTAAGCTCACTGCTCTGTGAAGGGAATCCAATCACAGTTTATAGACCTGTAGGTCTCTTCATTTCTATTAAGGAATGCATCTTTCACTGTATGTAGATGCTCTGTTGAGTTTCAACTTTCACACATAGATGAATACCTATTTTCCTCTGAACACTAGGAAAAATACATTTGGAAAGACCTCTGCAAAGCACTCTACTTCGCTAGGATCCCAATTTCACGAAGCTCAACAAGCCTTCGCGATGCTTCTGCCTTTTCGCATAGCTCTCTCGCGATACTCTCTCGCGATGAACTCCCGCAAAGCTCAACTCGTTGCAAAGAAACTTCTCTCACAAAGCTCACTGAGCCAACGTGGAGCACACAACTTTCACGGAGCTACAATTGCCGCCGCGAAGCTCCTCTTTTGCGAAGCACACTGCCTTCGCGAACCACCTCCGCGAACCGAGAGCAATAGATTTTCTCTGAAAATTCTCTCTGATTCGCTCGAAGGGGTTGGCCTCTATTTATAGGTGATTCCACCGACCCTCGTCCCTTCCGTGTGAAGTCAAAAACACGTCATCTCAAATCGCGAAGCTCCAAAGATTCTGCCGGAATTCTGTCCAAATCGCGAATTTCCACGACCATTTTCCCTTTCGCAGAGCTTGACGTAGTCACAAAGAATCACCGTCAACATAACTTCGAGACTTCGACGCAAAGCTCCCTAGAGAAGCCCAAAATTCCTTCACGCCTTCACCGCGAAGCTCCCTCCCAAAGCCCTTCACCGCCGTGATGCGCTTCAGCCTCTGTCGTTTGCGAAGCGTGACATAATCGCGAAGCATCACCGCCTCCATTCTTCTGGTCTTCATGATTTCCAAACCATGCATCCTATCTTCACGAAATTAATGCCTTTTCCATATGAAATTATGCTCATCATGGAAATCCAATTTTCGCGATGCTCACCAAACTAAAAATTTGGGACCCCAAAAATTTTGCAAACACTGGGAAATGGCGCCACCTTGTACTGCTCTTTTGTACTGCCTCCAGATCGTCCTTTCCTTTGTCATCATTCTTTGCCGACACGTAATGTCAACAACTTCTCGAGAACTTGACAATAATCCATGGAAACCTACTTTGTCAACAAACACAATCAACCCAAAAAAAGCTGCAATGTTACCTTGAGGGATTTTTTCACAACAAAAAAAAATTACATGAAATATTTATGAAAATCAGCTAACCCTTGACTATTTTAAGTGATAGTGGAGAGTTACTTGAAAATTGAGTAGACGTGGATACTTATATAGTATCTTATTACACCAATCTCAGTGATGGACCTAACACCATCATTGATTTGTTAAAATATATCATTCATTGACATGAAATAATAAAGACAAATCACACTATATCCATATTCCCCATGATTTTGAGATCAAATAATCGTTCTTTGGATTGAATTCTGGAAGCTCTCCTAGTTCCTATTGGTTTACAAACACATTCATTCAATAATCATGGGATATTATTCATTGTGATTATTATAGACTTTTCACTAATTTTTTCAATGGAGGTCAATTCAAACAAGATATTAATGATAAATTTCATGATCTCATTCCTAATTGGGTATGTGAAATGAGGTTCATATCTTTATTCTTGTAGATTATATTAATACCATATAAATGTTTTTTAGAAAAATCCAATGAAATAGGATTTCAATCATTCCCAAGAGGATTGGTACCTCTAAAAAATTTTCATTCATCAGAGGTAGAACTATTAATGATGGTTTGATCACTGCCTCTAAATGTGATTATATTCTCTAAAAAACCCTCTATAAGAGGTTGTATTTTTATCATGATTTCTTAGGGATTAAATTATGTGGTTGTAACTAGTTTTTCATTTGATAAGGCCTTTATTAAATGGTTTGGAATTATATTGAGCTCATCTCACATATCAGTTCATATAAATGGGTCACCTAATGGATATTTTACAAGCTATAAAGGATTCAGATTAGCTGCTTCATCAAGATCACTTATCTATATGCATCAATCTGCCTCTATACCGGAAATTTTGAAAATTCTACATGGTGACCTACAATGAATTTATTTTTGTGATATGGACAAAGTGAAATATCCTGATGTATGGGAACTCTTCATTCTATATACAGAATACCATTATACATATCATACTTTCCATCCAAAAAAAATTTCTATTAAAACGGGTATTTTGATAACACGATTCATGGCCACTCAGTGCTTAAGTATATCTTAATTCCTGCTAACATTCATCCTCTTTATGAATCCATTAACGTCTTATAGATTCCTCCTTTTTTGGGATTGATTAAATTTATTGTAGTTAGAGCTTTATGGGAAATCACAGTTCCCTGTGGCTATGGAAAAATATTTAGAAACTACAATAGTGATGTAATGGGTTGTCTCTATAACCTATATGGAATCACCAATTCTCTTCATTCATATATTCATAGGATAATCATTGTGGTTGAAATGGAATAGAATCATGGTTTGACATACCTATGGATTCAATATTATTCTACTACTATTGTAGATGATATCACAAATTTCACTAATCACTACTCATTTATGATAACTGTAAGGTGGATCATTTTTTTGTTTCACTTTTGCCTATAAATCACATGATTACACATTTATATCATGAATAAAATTATTTGGATGGCGGAATTTCAAAACATATGGTGACTGTTCCTAATTTAACTTGTCTCAACGACGTTCCTGATGATCTCCTCTCTTTCTTTCAAAGAAATTATTGTAAAATGCCTTATTTCTTACATCAATATTGTTTATTTTTTAAATAAAAGAAACTGTTACCTTCTAGAACATTCTATTTCCCATATATATATATATATTAATTATTCATATTTTAAATATTTTAGATATTTATATTCATTAAAAAAATTATTATACAATTTTTCAATCATAGGGAAAAATATTTATTTCTAATAAAATTGGATTTCAATTATTTATAAGGTTTTATATAAAAATTGTATTTCCAAAATATAGAACATTAACATTACAAATTAAACATAATTTATTGTATTAATCATTTAGAAATTATCTTAAAATGATTTTTTTTTTAAAAATTCTAAAATATTTTAATTTTTAATGAATAGTGAAATATACTGACTTTTATTAAAAACAGTATTTAATTTTAAATTATTTATAAAAAACACTTTTTTAAATTACTTATAAATTATTATTAGATTATTTTTATTTTATATAGTTTTTTTGGTATTTTAAATTTAATTCTATGTTTTAATTATTTACAAAAACATTTTATACATAAAAGTCATTTTTCTGAAAAATTGTATTTCGTTGTGTTTTTATAATTAAATTAACATTTATTTATTCTGATTTTCTAATATATATTTTGAAAAATTGATTCAATTTATTTAATCATTGGTACATATTTATTAAATATGTCCCATTATTGTTGGTTAATATGAATATTAACCTTTTTAATATTTATAACCATTCAAAAGGGTAAATCAGTTAATTTATGCTAAAAATTGATAAAGGCTAAATAATGACCCTAACATATTAATTAGTTTTAATAAATTATTATATCTAATCCGTAGTAATACTTATTTAAAATATAAGGACTTTTACATTTTTATGCGATTATAACATTTTTAATATTTTTAATTAAAATTCAAAAAATGACGTACTCTTATTTATAATAAGTACAATATTTTCAACATGAGTATATCAAAATAAAATTTTATGATATAAATAGTATTTTTAACTATAAATGTTATATTTTAATATTGGTAATTTATTTTTAATACTCTTTGAACAAATAATTACATTAAATTCCTTGGAAAAGTTGACGTAGTAATTATTCAATTAATAGAAAAACAAAATAACTGATATTAAAAATATTAAAAGTAATATTTTCCGATTTAATTAATGTGATCCAAAAATATTTTATATAGTGATAAAATATTCAGTACATGTTAAGTGATTATATTTCAATTTCTTTATTGTATTTATGTTATAACATTCCATGTAAAAGAATAGTTCTAAAATTAACAATATTGATATTATACTAAAATAGTATTTTATTAAATTACATAAAATTAATAAAAATAAAATTTTCATACAATTAATTGTGATATGGTTTATTATATAATTCATGGGATGTTTATGGGATGTTTTTTCTATATACTTCATCTCTCTTGGCCATTAAAATTTAAAAAACCCTATTGTCATGCTACATCTAAAAATGGTTAGTGTGAGTTTAAAATCATGAAATAATGGTAAAGATGTAATCTAATACTGTAAAAAAGCTATTTTGTAAGATTATTTTTGATAACAAAAATAATATATTCAAATAATATTAATTTTAATCCTTTTCTATATGCAAATTATTTTACATTAAATTAATATATTATGGAATTCCAAGAGTTCCCCTCCTCTATTTTATAAATGGGAACCGCATATTCTCATGTATTAACTCTTAAGATACATTTTTTTGGTATCAATGCCTATATAAATTACACTTACTAGAATATATACCCTCATTATAGAATTCATGTTTTATGAATAATACCATCCTTGGATGGATTAAAATTTTAATCAATGGAGACTTTTTAATGAAGTGATAGAGATTTTGACTACATTTTTTTGTTTTATTTATCTTCATATATGCATAAAATCAAAAAAGCCCATTAAAATATAATTAAAATTTTAACCTACGTATAATAAAATTTTGTTCTCTATTTTTAATAACATATATCCATCTAAAGCCTCCATGGAATGGGAGAGGAATTCAACGTACATTTGTACAGGTTAAAAATAATCTCGCGAACTGATGTAATACGATTTCAATCACTATCTCTCATGGATGGATTATAATTATTAGATTAATATTAATATATTATATTAATGTCATATTGTTCATTATTAAAAGATAACATATCATTTACCATTCTAATCACTGAAAAATTTTAACGTCGTTCTTGTGTGTGTATGGGCCACCACCTCTACGAAGTGAGGTGATTCATTTTTGATGACCACATCACATGGATGATTTTTATAATTATATTCAAAAAATAATATTATATTTATTATATTATTATATTTATTTAAGGTTAAAATAATATTTTACTTCATTCTATATTGATCATTTAAAATGGAAACATTAGTCATGTGTAAGTACGGTCGATCTTCTCCACGACTTTAACATCAACACTTTTTCAAAATATTAATTAATAATTAGTTTCAAAATTATAATTAATGAATAATAAAAATAATTATTTTATGATTATTATTCTTTAGATTATGTAATAATGAACAATTTCTCCATATTCAACACATTGAATCCATTTTTGACTTTTGTACAAAATATTATCAAAACGTCTAATGTGAACATAAATGAATAAGTAATTGTATATAATATTGTTATAAGTGGTATAAAAAGAATAATTATATTGATAATTTTTATGAATAATTTATTTAATTATAATATTTTTATTACTCATTAATATAAATAATGTACATTATGATTCTGACTCATGGTATGGTACTTTATTTTAAAAAATTTCTTTTACATTTTCCCATAAAACCCTATTTATTCTATATCCTTATTTTAAAATTTTATTATGGATGTATATATAAGGATATAATAGAATTATAAATAAACATTTATTTGTATTTGTTACTTTTCTTCAAATGTATTCAAGATAAATGTTTTATGAAATTTTTTACCTTGTTTACAAGTGGACAAAAAAATGTTTTGTTTTAACATATATAGTAACAATGAATATTCCCACCACCCCTTCTACTATTTCATGTTTGGACTAATATAGAAATTTCAATGTTATATTAAATAAATATTCTTATATCCCTTTATTCTTTGAATTTATATTTTGAGAATTGTTTTTTATAGAAACTATATATATTAATATCTAAAAATTAGTTCTAATGGATGAAAATAATTTTTTCTGATGAAATATTTTATATTATTATTATTGTTCATAGAAATTGATTATAATTATCGGTGGTAATTTTATAAATAAATCTTGTGTCATTATATATTATAACATGGATGTGTTGTTTTATGAAAAACCATGTTTGGTTAAGACCATAATATCTCTCTATTTCATAGTGTAAATGGACAGAGTTTACTAATTATGCTTCTCCGATGAAGTTATAGGAATAAACAGTAATTGATTTTTCATGTATAGAAATAATTTTTATTTTATGTTTATCTATGATAGTTACAACATGTATAACCCTTGTGGTTATTCCATGTGTAATTTATATTTATATGAAAATTTGTGCCTCATGTTACCTACATGTTTAATCTATGCTTGTTATGGGTTTTTATGAAAATATTATGTTTTTAAAAGTTAAAGGAATATATGTGCTACTTCATAAGGATAAAATGTATAATAGTGTGAATGATTAATTATAATTTTCATTATTTTATAAAATTTATGAATTATATTTTTTTGTTAATATTAATTATAAATTTTTTTATAAAAATAATTATGCAGAGAATGTGATGCCCTAGGTATAAAAATGATTATATTGATTCAAACATCTATTGGAAAAACGAAAATTTTTCAAGTATTCATAGGTTAATTAATTAATTATTTATTCTTATTTCACTTAATGATATTTTCGTGATCTTATCAGGTTTTATAACTTTCATCATAGGGTTTAGAAAATGTTAATGCAAAATAAAAAGTGATTTTGATAGTTCTGAATAATTTTCATAAAAGAAAATAAGTTTCATTTTAAAATTTTAACATTATATGAAAAATATACTAAATAGAACTATCCACAATGTAATAAATGAGTTTTTTTTATGTATGTTTAATGATGTAACTAAAAAAATCTAAACCTAAAATAATAATAAGAATTAATGAAATTGAATTCTAGTTTAATGAAACTAGAATATGTATTTTTTATTTTTCGATACTTACAATTCATATCAATGGATGGTTTAAATAAAATAATATTTTAGCATAATTTTGATATAATTCCCTAATATTATTTTACACTATGTAATATTTCAAATAGAACATAATTTTAAAAATATTATTTATCTTTATCTAAACTTTTTTGTTCATAATTTTTACCATATATGGAATAATGAAGATGATGTAGGATGTAAAAATGTGAAAATATCCTTTTGAATCAGAAACCTAGAATGGTGTGAATTTAAATGGAGTAGTTTTTCATGGTGATGGTGTAGTTGAAACATATAACATCCCAACCATGGAGGCACATAGAACATTACCCATGGCCATTTTTATTCCGGGCCTCAAGCATGACTCCTCATATACTTGAAGTTTCTAACTAATAGCAAGGTTATAAAAATGTACATTGGGGAGAATATAACAATTTCATTAATAAAAAGTACTCACAAAGAAAAACTAAAATAGTAGAAATGGAGGATAAACACACATCTTATTCATTAATAAATTAAATAATAATCATGAATGATAATGCTACAATATATAATAATTTATTGATAAAATAAAAGATACACATGAAAGAAGATGAATAATACAATACACATGATCAACCTGAAAAGTGAGTAGAATAAATGAAAAACTAAATAGTTAAATACATTAGAATCATGGACGCTATCTCAGTCCTATAATCTTGTACTACATCCAAGAAAATAATTATAACAAAATTAAAGAAAAATCTATGATCATAAACCTATAAACATGAGGTTTATCCTAGTACTAATCAGATTCCCAAAAGGGTGTAATATATACACATTATGCCACCACCAATTGTATCTATAGAAAATATAGGCTATGATTATATGATATGGTTGGGTGAAGATATAATCGTAATAAATCTAAAAATGATACTGTGATACAAAACAATCTACATGTTAATATTATAACATAAAATCATTAAATGTAATAAAATTAAATATAAGTGAAAATTATCAACTATGATATATGTTAATTGTATCGAGTATCAGAAATATTAGGACTGGGATGAAAGGACATTGACCAAGGATCCCTCTTTGATTCTATGGATCTCATCCATATAAAACTCTATAAAATGTAGAACAACATGGTATTGGCCTGGTGGCTGTTGAATAGGCCATCCTCTTTGAATCCATAGAGCCCATCTATAGAAAACCTTGTAATGACAAGAATGGATACCATGGATAATTTTGGAAGATGTCCAATCAATGTGGAGCCAAGGATAAAATCCAAGGAATCAAATTTAAAACATATATAAGTGGGTCATTTGATCCTTACCACATTACGTCACAAATTTTCAATATTGTGCAATCCAATTTAGCATAATTCACAAAATATTCAACGTACTCTGTTAGCATCCATTCATATATCAATTTAATTTATCACATTAAATTATTAAAATTAATTCTCATACAATAAATGATTAACAGGTCCATATATATGTCCATGTATATTTTTTAAGTAACTACATAACTAGAATTATTCAAGGGATTTTCCATCATATTTAACATCTTCCATTTAATCAATTTCTTATGTCCTTTCATTTATTAAATTATAATCTCTTATGAACGGTACTAAATCCATAATAATTTATTAAATTTCTATTCATCTACCATTAATATGTGGAGAGCTCAACACACAACATGGTTGGTTAAAACATGGCCTATATATAATCCTAAGTAAAGGGTGGTTTTATTTGCGGTTGAAAACCAATAAAATTGTGTATGGGTTAAATAACATGTTTATATAATGGTATAAGCATCAAATTTGAGGGCCTATTAATTTGAGGTGAAATACCAGAAAAGTCCAATATGGGCCACAATGGTGCTATCAATAAAACACTCAATGTGCTTGGGAAAAGTTTTATACCACTTACCCAATTCTTAGGATGGTCAAATAATCCAATATCTATTGTTGACTACATTTTTATTGAGAAATATTAGAATACTAGAAAAAATCCATAAAGATTCGGTGAATTGTCTCACATGAAGTTAGCTATCATGATGGTGAGAGAAACCGAAAATGGAAGAAAAAGGATTTGTATAATTATTTAGGGTCTTACAATGCATCTAGAAGTGATTTCATCTTGAAAATAGAAAAGGAGAGTCCATAAGGAATGAGGGGTGAGTGATCTTGTATGTATGGGAGGCTTCCTAAGTGAGTGGAGGGAGAAAAAGTTTTTTAAATCCATACGGGTTTGATAAAAATATTAATTTTCTTTCTCATTTATTAAAGATCGTGATTAATACACATTATTTTCCTATCCATTTTTGAACCATGCTGCTCTCACTTCGCAAGATCCATATCCTATATGGTTTGGCGACATGGTATGGGCTATATGTATGCCAAATATGTGGTTGTACTAGTTAAGTAGTACTAAAAATGATTGCTAGATGAATGGAATAGAAACCTATGTGCATCTTGTGTGCCCTCCTATGATATTTTCAATAGAAATTTCATTAATATATATTCCCCACAATTCATGGTTTAAAAAATAGTGATACAACCCTTTTATTGCTACACAAATTCTCTTGAGGGTCTGTACTATTCAAACATATCATATTCCATGTGTGTTTTTCTATGAAAAAATTTTCTAGAGGCTGGTGCTCTAGAAACTCATCCAAACATTTGAGAAACCATTCGAACCTTCAAACATATAGAAAAAATAATAATATAATAATTTCAATGCTATTATTTAGTAACCAAATATAAATTTAAAATTTGGATCATCCACCAAATGGGATGTTCTAATTATCATTTAACTTTCAACCTAGAAAAAAGCATGAGATGTTACAATCTCACCATGTTATAACTTCTCATCCAAGAGAATCCATACATAACATTGATAACATCACAAGGCCTACGTAGGTCATGAAATTTTTTCTAAAATGGAAGTAATGTGTTTTCCATTCCCAACATACCTACAAGAACAACATTAGAGATGTAGTAATAATGATACTAAAACAAGATCAAATTCTCAAAAATTAAATAGAAAAATAGTGATGGAACTTGCACATACTAGGCATTCCTGAGAAATGATAACATCAATGACACCTTCTATCATCGTATTAATGGAATTCCCTATTAACAATTCTAGTTTAAATGGCCATTTTTGAGCCACTGTAATCCAACCATTAGAATTTCCAACTCAAATATGTTTTCAAAATTATATTGACACCCTAAAAACATTAATCAAATTAAATGTGGTGACACTACCCTCAGTCCTTGATCTGATCGAAATTGTCAAACTATAATCAACCAATATAAAATTATTCCCATCATTTTTTCATTCATATTCCCCAGTCCAACATTTAAGTTTCACCCACGTCATCATGATGGAATTCCCTCAGTGATTTACTCTCTTATTGTATGCTTCCATTGACATAATGAATGTTTAACCACATATGGTTTACCATTTTGAAGATTCCAGGATCCTACAGATGATGACTCCAAAGAATCCAATTCTAAACCTTTATCCCAATGAATACTGACATCATTCCATGCATGATAAATGATGATTTTACCCCAATTATTGTGATATATACTACTAAAATAACATTTCTAAAACACTTGAATTAAAAATATTCTAATACAGCATCCATGGTTCTCCATGAGTTACTCCAAGCATAATGCTCTCATCTGGATTTAACCCATATCCATTATCCAACATGCACATAAAATTTACTGATAAGTCGTGACATACATGTCACTGTTCATTTAATAGAATATTAGTACTAAAGTGATAGTCGCATGAATGGTCTCAAGATCCAATTAACATTCACACATGTGGGTTTTCTTATATTGATTTTTGTCCCCCTCAACACCAAAGGATCGTACATTTAAACACTTAATTGAAACAAAAACAAATTACCTCAGTGCAAATCTTCTCCATCATAGACAAATTATTAGCAACGAAAAAAACACTCTCATCATGAGAGTAAGAATAAAAGTAATACCTTACAAGTTATTGGTTCCTGAGAGTATTTCTCATTAAAAAAACAAATTATAACTCTAAATGGGTAACCAACTTTAAACAACAATCCATATATTACACGACGCATGGATTTCTTCAATCCACTCCCTGAGAACAACTCCCATGGATCACTTATTTCAAATCATAGTAGATATTTAAATAGATAACTTGGTAAATAACTGATGCCCTCTCAATAAAATCAGGTTGATGTCAAAATAAATGACCTCATTCACACTATAATAGGTATACAAAAGGATTTTATCATTATTAATATACCACTCTCTCCATGTCATTCAAACATCAATATAGGCAATATCTGAATCTATTTATTATTTGAGACCACATCCTTCAACCGTGTGTGTCAGTGTCTATCTACAGATAAGATGTCTCTCAATTCATTGTCTATGATAAAAGTATCCATCATCTAAAGAATATCATTTAAATTTATCAATGTATCTATGTCAATATACCTATAATAATCACATTACAAATAAGAATTCCACTTTAATAAGTATCTATGAATATTTTTCATGAACTCACCATATCATTTGTAGAAGTTGTAATATGCCATACCACCCAGTTATATAATTTAATCATGTTACTTCATGTCATCCATAAAAGGGGTAACAGACTGTGATACATGGAACACAATTTTTCATTATGGTAGAAGTTCCCTAGGAACTCCTCTTCATAATCGATCATCATACATGATCCACCGTTTATTGAGCAACTCCCACCTCATGGGGATGTTTCTAAGAATTTATTTTTAAACATGAATCCACTATAGGTCAATAAGGATAAGAATTTAAATAATCCTTCCCATTGAAAACAAATTTGAAAAAAAATCACTCAAGATTCTTTTCAAATGAAAGGTTATCCCATGCTTGAATAAAAACACTGGAGAACATATAATGGATTAGTATAGAAATTCACATAAAAAAATTTCCTCAAAATGAAAAATGTAGGATTCGGCCAAACTCATCCAAATTATTTTTATATTTGAGAAATATCATTGACCTCCTTGGGTAGGAGTCAATATTAAATGCTCATAGTTATCTCACCTAACCTTAATATCTCTCACATGATTTCCATAACCCACTTAATGAAGTTTATTACACATCACCCAATGCACCAAATAACATAATTTGAGATGATTTTAAATTGAAATAGGTTTGTAAGAACTATCCTATAATTATTAAAATATATTTTTATAGGTGTTATGTAATCACCCACCCCACACCAGGATTCTAGCTCGTCCTTTTACCAAGCATCTAAATAAGGGAAGGTTCATAAAAACATTAAAATGATGATGTACAGTATAAATAGTTGACACTCAGTTGTATCTACTTATGGTAACACCACTAGAGGTTAAGACAACCAGTAAAACACCTATCAACATAGGGGTTTCATTTCATTATCTATACTCATACTTGGGACATCATTTACATGAACTGAACCTCAAACTAGAAAACAGAAAGCAAGAATTTATCAATGCTATAAGGCTATTAATCGCTACCATAATCTGTGTAGACCCATATTCACACATGGAATCAAACATAAAATATGGAATCATATGAAAAATATCACTAATATGTAGCCCATATGCACTAGGTCCATTGTGACTTTTGAAGAAGACGTCAAAGATCCACATTAGTGATCACATTATAATTCATGGAAATTATCAAGGAAAAATTTATGATTTACCCCCTAAATGTGGTTCCTTAAAAAAACTCTAAAATATTAAGCATGATAAAATTTAAACAATTCATATAATTTATTCATATAAAAAATCATATATATAGGATATAAAGAACATGTTCTAAGGAACACTATTATTATTACTTTATCTGGATTTCAATATGAAACATAGTAGGTAAATTATCCAATAATTTTTATTTAATCATTTTAAATAATCCATACGGTTTTCAAAATAGGTCCGACAAAAATAAAATCTCAATTTATAATCTATATATGAAAAATATTTAGTTCATATTTAAATTTTTAATTAAGTAATTTATCAAAATAATAAATCATAATACAAGATAACAGATCTTTTATAATTTTATTGGACTGTTCAGGAAAGTTGTCACCATGATTTTATATGTAACTCCATTTAACCAGCTATAAAAACCTTAAATAACAATTATATTTACACAATAAAACCATAATAGGGTTAAATATATATTAATAAAAAGAATAATTCAACTTATTGTGGTCTTATCATGTCATCCTGGTTTTAATTATATGGGTAGACATTCCAATTTTATGGAGTCAACATTCTATAAATTACAATTGGAATCCTATTTAAATGAATCCCTTAAATATTATGTTATTGAAATTTATAAACAGCTATAATATATTTAAATAATAAGATATATGCCTCAACTAACCTACTTGGGTCAAGTTCAGTATTTAAAAATTTAATCATATGTGTTATTAGGCCCAAGTTATATATAGTTACTGACAATCATTATGAAAACCATTTTCATTATATGTTTTAATTATATTTATATATAATAATAATAGATCATTTATATGAATAAAAAACCACAAATTATAAAATAACATCCATTAATATGTTACATTTTACATTCACATAACTACATCGCATTCATTATCCAAATTTTCAATTCACAGTTTCCTTCCATATTTCCCTAAAAACGTGCATACCCCTAAAGCCTCATGTATGATCCCAAGAATCATGGAGGTATTTCCATGTGTAAATGTTTGTTTAAATAGCTATTTTTTGTTAATTTAATTTTCCATCATTGTATGAGGTGGTTCATGGGTGTTTTGGAATTCCGGACATGAAAGAAAAAGGATTTGGCCTATCCAATACATGTTTCAAGGTAGGAACCTAGTTTGGGATAATTATGCATCAAAACCAGTATTTACTAGATGGGGATGCACGGTTAAGAAAAGCTGCATGAGTGGGAGTGACAAAGAATGATTCCATGGATAATGGAATTATATATAGATGTTTTTTGTGTTTTTTCAAATGATATAGGCCTCCCCATAAAACCATGAAACTTAACCCTCCTTGGATAGATTCATCCGCATGGGTCGCACGCCGGTTGGAAAACAGTGTTTCCAAACCATGTGCCCCAATAAAAAGTATATATTTCCTAAACATCCACCACTGTATTTTATGTATCTCACCTATTTTTCACTATATTTATTCCTCCTCTATCCCTAATAAAGAACTCAAGATAAAAAATATTTTCAAGGGAGGATCTCCTTAAATTTAAGGCCATTTGGAGTGTCATTAGTTTTGGATCACAGCTCTGGGTAAGTCAAATGCACCTACCATATATCTATTCTAGTTTAGGTATTTTGGGTTCATTAATCCATTTTATAACTTCTAAAAACATCATTTTCTCATAGGATATTAGGTTTAGGTTTCAAGGGTTGCATGAATTTGAATATAAAGATAACGACAACTATGCAATCATCTTAGGATTAGTGGAAGGTGGTCTACATGTTTTATCTCAAAGTATCGGTTCAAATTTTTTCATTTTTTGTAGTTATATTTCTTCTCTCTTGTCTTTATTTTGATTAATTTAGTGTTATTTTGTATATTGGTTGGGTTGATGAATAATTGAACCCCTCATGCTCCCTATGGGATGCATTGAGGTTGATTTTACAGGTTTTGGTCCACCTGTGTGGTGTGCCATTATATCCCAAACATGGAAAATATTAATGTGAGGTATTAAATGTATTTGTGATAATTTAGAGACCATTATAAACATGATGGATGAAAATTTGAGTTGTAAAGTTAATTTTTTGTCTATACATCAATAAAAGAAAAGTGGATTGTTTGGATTTCTGTAAGATAGGTTGGTTGAATTAATGTGGTTTTTCTAATGGATTATAAATTACCCCCAAATATTTTAATTATGTTAATATATTAAATTTGATATTCCATGTATGTTGTAAATGTGTTAATGGGTTAAGGGTTCATAATGATTCCTGAGTTTAATAAAATAATAATTTAAAAAGATATGGGTGATGATTGTGTTTTGTTTGTGATATGGTATATGTGGTAAATGGCTGAATAAGAATCTAAAAATAGCTCTTTGGTGTGGGAGAATGGAATGAGTCTAATCCAACCGGTCGCGTTGGATTGATGTTGGGGCCCAAATTTAGAATTCAGAGGTTTGTGTGTCGAACTGATGCCCTATACCATAATGGTGGAATTGGATAAAAATACCTAGACAAATACTCAACGGTATTTTTGATGTAAATGACGTGATGTGTATATCTCTAGTGAGATAGGGAACATGAATTATTCCTCTCTCTTGGTAATTCAGTGGCTCGAGATATTTTCTAAATGAAGTAAATTTTTAACTCATGATACATATGATGAAATCAGGTGTATATACTTTTTACCTAATGATACTCTAGTTTTCTTTTGTTTATCATGCCATTTATTTAGAATGAATGGTGTTATGTGACTATTTTATAACGTTTGTATTCATGGTTAAAATATAATGAATTAATGAACTAATGCATCATTTTAGGCATCTTGGGATGTAGGTGGCCTGGATCATAATAGGAACACATGGGAATATTGTGGGGCATAAATAGTAGAATGAATTTCACTTCCTTAGAAATTTGATGAAAATGGTGACTAATAAAGATGATGATTATTTGTATATAAAAGTAAATTTAAAGGATTCTAAAAAAATTATGCTCAATATAATGTAAAATTGATTTAAACTATCGATTACAATAAGTGGCGGATTGGTAAATGTTCCTTAGATGTAGTAATTAGATTTTTCTATATTTAAATGGTTTTTAAAAGGTGCCTAAGGAAATGTTTATGACTATGTATGATGTATTATCCCATGTTATCTATAATCGATGAAATGATAGAAGAGGGTGGTGTCCTCTACATGACGTTTTCTATTGAGAAAGTGTATGAGAAAAGGGTTTTCAATGTCTAGTAGAGATCCAAATATAAATTAAATTTTGAAAGCCTTATTTATGTATTTTGAGATATGTGATTTCCATTTTAAGAAGATTTCACCATGACATTGTCTTCTATTTGGGTGAAATGAGGATCTCTTCGGCAATTCTCCTATAAAGGTGGAGAAAGGGAACCTAGTGATTCAGGGTAATAGGGAAGAAGTGAGGTTCTATGAGAATATCTCACATTTTATAAAGATGATTGAATATGCCCAAGGTCAGATTGTGTCGAGTTTGTATAAGCTAAATAGGGAGTTTCTACTATAGAACCATTAAACATTAATGGGAGAGGCTGGACCTGATATAGCTGAATATTGAATAAAGTACAAATAAAAGATTCTTGATCATTTAGACACTACTTTGTAGAGAAGAGTTAAGTCGATGACTTATATTTTGTGAGGTCAAGCATGTAAGTTGTGGGATGTTCTGGTCCAGACCTAGCGGGATCACAGTATGGCATGAAAGTATTTCCAGTCAATGTTTCTAGAATATTTATATCTAGATACTATAAAGAATGATAATTCAAAAAATTTAATATGGTAGACCTAGGGATCTTTTTTAGTGATGGAGTATGTTGGATACATTATAGATTTTTAATGCCTTGTACCAATGTTACTAGGTGATCAGGAAATTACAAAATGTTATTTTCTTAATGGATGCCTAAATGAGTTCATATCTTAGGTGAATATCTTCCAATTATAGAGAGTTGGTAATGTAGAGGATAATTCCATTTTTTTATATGGGAACCTAAAATAGGATTCTTTTAACAATAATTACATTCTGGTTTGGATATCTAGTGGTGTAGATTCTGATGATAGGATGTGTTTTTCTGAGAGTTTAAACTAGGTCGGTGGTGGATAGGGTAGTTAGAGAACAGATCCAGCCTCTTAGATTAGAAATTGAGATTACATCTATCAGTATGGAGGGAAAGGGGATATTCATGGTCATTGTACCCAAAAATCGGTTGAGTGTCGAGTGTGAGAAAAATAGGTAATGTGAAGAGGTATTGTAAGAACCAATGATAGGTGGACATGGATGGAGGGTAGAGGCAGATATCGAGTGTGGGAAGGGGGTTGATAAAATAATATAGGCTAATAGCTAGACCTCATCTAGTCATACTGGTAGTGGTGGAAGACGTGATACTCTGTGGAAAGAGAACCCATCTTATCAGAGTAATGAAACACCAGTAGATCAGAATGAGGCATTGGGAAAAGGGGTAGGTCAGCTTCATGTAGTTCATCCTACACCTGGAGGTGGTGAGTCTTGACCATCGGCTATTCGAGGTATGATATTTGTAGCTTACCCTCTTGCTAGTGTTCTATTAGATACATGTGCATCTTATTTTTTAATTTCTGAGAATTTTGTGGTTTAGTTGGGCTAAGAGTTAGAGAGTATATATGGGGTTATGTTAGTTGATACACCATTATAGGTGGGAACAGAAAATAACATGCATTGTAAGGGGTGTTCTCTTGAGGTCGGTGTATACCATTTTCTAGTTGATTTCTTTGTGATTGAGATTTAATTATTCTATTTAATTTTATTAATTGATTGGTTAGCGATTTACAGGACCAAAATTGAATATTAACGTCATAGGGTAACATTAAAACCTCTTGAGAGAGACCATGATGTCTATCACGGTGAATCTGATGTTCGTGTAGGTTTTGCATGGAAAATTTTTCAGTTGATGGGTAAAATAAAAGCCCAAGTGGATTGTCTAATGCATAATGATGGAGGAGGAGAGTATCCTAAAATTACTTCTATGGTGGATTGATTCAAAGAAAATTTTCATGAGTACTTCTCGGGGCTACCTTCAGAAAGATATGTAGATTCCTTGAAAGAGTTTCTATTCGGAACAGAACTATTTTCCAATCTTCCATATAGAATGGCACTGGTATAACTCTTGAAACCTAAATCTCAATTTGAGTAATTGGAGAATAAAGGTCTTATTCATCTTAATACATCACATAGGGGCTCACCAATGATGTTTTTTAAAAATAGACCTGGATTATTTGTGTTATGAATTGATTATATAATGTTGAATCAGATCACAGTTATGAACATATATACTTTTAGGATAATTTATGACCCATGTGATCAATTCAAAGGTTATTCTTTAGTTTTCATTATTTTTTAGGATCATGGTATGATTTATTTAGGGTGAAACCTTCTAATATACCATAGAAACCATTTTTTGGAGATTGTATGAGGTTTAAATGTTTGTTAATATATTTTTTGGATTAACCCTCACCAAAAAAGTATTTATATCCTAAATGAAATGAATCTTTCACACGTACATGGATCAGTTAGTGGTTGTATTTGTTGATGAATTTGTGGTGTATTCAATGAATCATTACTATCATTCAAGACAATTCCACATCATCATGAGTATACTAAGAGAAAATAAGAAATATTCCAAGCTATTCAAATTTCACTACTGGATCGATAGTGTCCATTTCATATGTCACATAACATATGGGGATGTTGTGTCAGTGGACTGAGATAATGTAATTGCAGTTTTATCTTGGAAGAATCCAAATAATTTAATTGATGTCCGATGTTTTTTAGGATTGGGTGGTTATTAATGATGATTTATTAGAGATATTTTTTTTGGATGCACCACTCTCATGCTTTTCCATGAAGGGAATCATATTTTAGTGGTCTCTGAAATGTGACAATTCCCCTTTCGGATTTGGAGAAGTTGTTGACAACCACACTAATTTTGATCATTTTAGAGCTACTTAAGGGTTATACATTGTTTTTTATTCCTATTATGTTAGTCTTAAAATAGTGTAGATGAAGGATGATCTGGTGGTTGCATATGGTTCACTAATGTTGATATCTCATGAAATAAATTACACTACTAATGACCTTGATTTCGATTCAGTGGTGTAATCTTTGATGTTTTGGGGTCACTACATGTTGGTATAATGTTTTATAGTGTATACAGATCATATGATCCATAATTACATTTTCTTATATCATGATATGAATCTTCGTTAGTAAATATGAGTTGAATACATGCAGTCATTTGACATTGAGATGGTTTACACACTATGAGTGTGTGACACTATTGCGGATGCATTGTGTCAAAATACTCAAAACCATACCATTCAAGATTTAATATTATAGAGTGGGATGATGAATACTTTCACTGAGTTCATCTTGAGGTGTAGGATGGCCAAGGGTTTATGACCCTTTCATCCATAGCAGTTGATTCTACAATTCAATGCCATATCAAGTATAAAAAATATGGGGATTCAGAATATATGGATTTAATGGATAGACCTAAGGGTGGGAAGTCACCTCCTAGTCTGACCATTGGCAATGATGGGATCATTTATGTTCATGGCCATATTGTTTTACCAATGTGTATGAGATAATAGTTAATGTTGGATTTCCATGCTTCATAGTGGGATGTGCATTCAGTGATGAACAAAATGAATTCTGACCATTGTTGGTACTATTGGTGTCCATGAATGATGAAAGAGGTTGTGGGTTTCGTGGATTGATTCCTTACCTATCAAAAGCTGAAGGCAGGGAATCAACGGTAAGGTTGTTTGATACACCCAGTACCCATTATGGAATGGATATGTGACACCATGATGATGTATTTTCTTGTTTGGTTTCATGAGGGTTGCTTTGAATAATGAATTTATATAGGTTGTTTTGGATTTTTAGAATAAGTTGGCATATTTATTCTCGATTCGAGATAATTTCCCCCTGGATCAGTTGGGAAAGTTGTATGTTTGAGTAGTAGATCAGTTGAATGGGTTGTATCAAAATATAGTTTTATAATCCTAAACAATGGCTCATAGTATGAAGAATTTGTATAAAAATTGATGTGTTTGACATCATGAGTGTGTGGTGGGTGATCATGTGTTTCTTTATGTGTCTCCTAGGTTGGGTCACTATTGGATTCATAATAAAATTAAGTTGCAACTCATGTTCATGGGGCCATTGAATATCATGGAGAGGATCAAACGAGTGGCATACCAAGTGGATTTTAAACAATGTTAGAGTTGTATGCATGATTTTTTTTTCATGTGATGCATCTTTTAAAGAATATCCATGTATCATCTCATGTGTTTTATGTTGAGGATGTTGAGTTTTAGGCTGATGATTCCTATAAGGAGAATTCAGTTCCTATTATAGATTGTATTAAAAAATATTATGGGAAATGAATATAAAATTGGATAAATTTTTGTGGAAACCTATTAATTATAGGGAGGAAAATTTGGAAAGGGAGTTATAAGTGCTAGACCACTGGACAGATCAATTTTATTAAGAATATATGTCAGACTCGGATGTGTGGATCGGGGATGGGCCTCTATAAGGTGGGTTGCTTGTAAGATCATGGACATCTTGGAGGAATGTAATTGTGTAAATTTTTGTCTAAATCTCATAGTTAACATTAATATAATGTTTATTAGATGTATGAAGAGGTGTAAGGTTGTTCCAGGGGCTGATGACATGAATGAAAAAGGATTTTGGTCATCCAGTGCATGTTTCGAAACTGGCACATTATTAGGGATAAATGTTCATCAAACCCGTGCTAGCCATGATGGTGGTGGATGGTTAAGAAAATTGTGTGTTGGATACATAAGAACCAATAATCCTTGGATATAGGTATTCTTCATGGTAGGCACATGATTTTTCGAATCATACTAGCCTCCCTAAGAAACCATGATACTTACCCTCTCTTGGACAGAGGTAGGTGCACAGTTTTCACATGGTTTAGCCGACTGTGCAGCCAAATCATGTGTCCCATTAATAATTATGAATTTTAAAACCACTCCCTCATAATTTTAAGTCCCTCACTTAATTTTCACCCAATCTCATTCTCCTCCATCCCTAGTGATGAACTCAAGTTCCCAAGTGATCTGATGGGTGGATCTCCTTTTATTATTGGTTGTTTTTAATTTTTGTTTGTTGTGGATCAATGATCTAGGTAATTATAACACAACATTTTACTCTCTTTTACTTATTAGTTCCTATTGTATCATTCTTCTTCTACTAAATACCTAAAACACTGTTTTATGGTGGATATTGGGTAATAGGCTTCTAGGTGTTCTTGAATCATGATCTAAGGCCATGGTCAAGAAAGTGTTCATCTTTATATTCAGGTAGGTGGTATAAAAGTTATATCTCGTTGTCTCGTTTTCTATTTGTGCATGCTTGGTTATCCTATTGATTCCCTTTTGTTTTGATTCATATTCTATTTGTAAGAGTTGTTATGTTCATTTGTTATAGGATGAATTGAACCACTCGTGATCCCGATGGGATGCGTTGAGGTTTATTTAACTGGTTTAGGGACATCCATGAGGTGTGAAATTATATCCCTAATATGTATAATGATAATTTTGAGAAAGAAATAAGTTTTTAATAATGTATATCCCATGATGAACAGGTTGGATTGTTAGATGACTTTGAATGGAAATTTGGTGTCTTGAAATTAATAAATACATAAGATTTTTTTTTATTTTTATAAATTGGGTTGGATGAATTAAAGGGGTTATGATAATAGATTATGAATTACCCTCGAATATTATAAATGTGTTTATGGGTTAAATGGGTTATCCCATGTAGGTTTTAACCATGTTAATGTGTTAAAAAAAGATAATGATTCATGAGTTGAATGAAATGATAATTTTAAATGTTATGTGTATTGATTGTGTATGATTTTTCATATAGTATATCTGTTAAACTAATGAATAACCTAGTGAACATTGCTTGGTGACGTGGGATAATGGACTGAGTAACCCACAAATGATCAGGTGGGATCAATTCTATGACCCACCCCCAAGATTGAACGTGTTAGGGCGATATAATAATGCTCTATGACCTAATGGTTGTATTAGATAAAAATACATGGACTAATACTCTGAGGTAAGTGTGATGTAAATGTTGTGAAATGGATTTCCCTAGTGATATATGGAACTAGACTACTTCTTTATTCATGGTAATTGATTATCACAGGCTGTTGTGTAAAGGATGTAAATTCCTAACCCATGAATAAATGATGAAATTTGATAAAGAAAATATTCCTACCTAATGAAACCCATGTTTTATTTTGATTGCAATTTAATTTATTCAGTGTATTCGTATACTATCTATTTATACTTGTAATATTGTAGTTGTTATTGTCGGTGGACTATTGAGTTTTAATCACACCCTATTAGGGTAACCATTGGGAACCTGGGCATATTTCATGGATGTAGATGAGGAAGAGGGAATGTTACCTATGATAGGGAGTTTAGATGGGATTGGTATGTGCATGGATGTGGATCTGAACATGGGGTGAGTACCCATTTTATTGATTCAACTGTTTTTCATTATTTTGGGTTCCCATAAATATTGGCACTATTAGCATGTTGAAACACTTTTACTATTTTATTGTGGTTTATAACCAGCTTGTAAAAATGATTCTAATGAATGTTTCTTATTAGTTATTTATTATTCCATTTATTTTATCTTTCAAAAATTGTGGCACACTCTTATATAGAGAGTATATTCTCCCTATGTGAATTATTAGACACTCATTTTTAACCAGAAACCTATGGCGCATGGGGATGCTTGATCAATGTCATGTAGAGATTTATATTAGGGCATTAGTTAGTGGATTATGGGTAATGGATGTTACACCCAAAATTAATTTTACGTATTCCCAAAAATTTCAATTTCATTCTTGGATTTCAATGATTCCTTGCTACATGTGAATCTAAAATTTATTGCCTAGTTCAAATAGCAGTTCCCTTTGGTATATTCTTTTATAGTTTTATTTTTGAGTCTTTTATTTTACATGATTGAGAAATAGTGTGACTTCTAGATTATATGCATGTTATGATTCAGTTTTAATCAAATAAAGACTTGGTTAGAGCTTGTTCTAGAACCTACTGAAGCAACAATGGATACTGACTCGACCTTTACAGGTGTATTTAAAACAACTATATTAAATGTGAGAACCCAAAGATGATGTTTTGGATTAGTTTTCCTAATAAAACATTGTGATTTTCATATAACTTGATTATGATAATGATAGGGGATATAATTGGTAGATATCTAAGATATGAAAGTTGAAATAGATAATTTTTCACCTTATTTATCCTTGAACCTATTTGAATGTGAATGTCTCAATGAGACAATTTGTGTATATTTGGATTTATATGGGGGATGTGATCTGATGAAAACAACATTTTTGAGTAATGGATTCTTTTTTTATTTTACAATAAGAAAATGGGCCATGAAATTATAGTTTTTAGGTTTGGAATCGTGAAAATAGATCAGTATATAGACATGTACATCAGAGGCATAATCATGGGCTTGGTTCCTGGTGTTGGTGATGGTATGATGGGATAGATTCAATTGGATTATCATATTGATCCAATTACTGAAAATGTAATGAAATGAAGGGCACAACGAGGGTGACCCATATGTGGATGACATTTTGAATCACATTAGTAAGGAACTAGGTGATCCCAGGCCTACTGTTGATGGTCCCTCGGGGCCACTGGGAATCAAAGAGGTGAGTGCTATTGGTGTTTTGGAATATTTTCCCATAAAATCAGTTTTGTTCACCCTTGTATGGGCTATGAGATCTAATAGTCAAGAAACCCATGATGTTGTGAAATAAGTGAAAAATAAAAGAGGTTCATCTTTTTAAAAGGATACATCCTACATGAAGATTGCGAATTCATGAAAAATAAGTGTTCGATGGTATGGGTCATGTGATATAGAGCCACTGTGTGGCCATGCCACGATGTCTCATTTGGTAAGGTAATGTGATCCAACAAGTGGAATGATTTTGGAGTAGGGCATAGAGGTTGGGTCATTGATCATGTCATACCATAGAAAGGATATTCAAGCGATTAATCATAGAAATATCTTTAAAGGTTTAGTGAGTGAAGTGAACTAATAGGAGAATGAAGTATCATGGTAAACATACTCCAATGAAGAGAAACAAGTTCATGATACATTGTCCAGTGGTGAGTTTTATTTTCAGTTTTTAGAAGATAGTGCAGAAGTATTTCAAGGAAGATGCTAGAGAGTCTGATGATAAGAAAAAATTGAAGAGGAATTTAGATATTGGGTAGTTGTATACTTTTCAATATAAAAAACAACAAGGACAAAGGGAAATTACTACTTAATCCTACCAATGGAGATATAATGGTCCCAAATGTTGAAATCCATGGTGATAGACTGTGATCCAATGGTTATTGGTATCACTGATCGAGTTGAGTCTACAGAAAATGTGGTTGTTCCCAGAAAGAATGAACATTATGGATAAGAGAGGAAAAAAATGCACATATGATGTCTTAAATGAGAAAAATCTTGAGCTACTGATCTATTTAAAGTAAGAAATGGAAGAGAAATTTTTTTATTCATTCCACATCAAAGGATGTTAAAAAGGTGATAGAAATATTGATTCTTGTTAATAATCATTTAAAGAACACTTCATGGATTTATAATAATGGTATTATACTAATAAGAGGGTTCAATGAATGGAAATAAACATTGAGGGGTACATTCAAAATAAGAACAATATTGATTACAACATTGAATACCATATAAAAGATGATCTAGAAACAAATATTACCACTCTCTCCTAGATTTTATTTTGGGAGATTGTTTCTAATATCCTTGATATATATTTCGATAATTTTTTTCAGTGTTTTTTCAGATTCATCCAATATGTTTTCCCACATCTTCTCTAAAGGATTCTTGAAAATAAAAAATTTCTTTTTCATTATGTCAATTATATTGGTCACTATTCTATAATTTATAATGGAATATTCACATTATAAATTATACCATTAATTCCCATTTATTTACAACCAATTTACTAAATTGGTTTCAAGAGTATATCAATCTTATAAAATATGGTTCGACTATAGGGGTCACCATATCTAATTTGTAAATAACCAAAACACTTTATAAATTAAAATATTTTGTCTCATTTAATGATAACTATCAATTTTTTTAATCGTACCACCAATGGTTGATTTCAAAATAAATATGATAATAGATTTGTTAAAAATAATTACACCACCAATATATATGTAAAAAAACATTTAGGTTTATAATGAAACATTATATAACCAGACATATATCAAAAATATAACTACTAAATCAAAAAATGGGTAATAATATACAAGAAAATCTTACATTAACCATGGAAATTTATCTCATAATAGATGATTGTTGGTAAGAATGTTAAATATTAATTTATTTATGAATAATAATAACATATAGTTAAATCAAAAATCATGGTATACAAAAAATAATGACTAATAATTACTTATGTAAGGCATACAAATGATCTTTCACCATGAAATATGGGATAAAACCTACATGGAATGGCATATTCATGGAATTTTAATTTTTTGTTCCTATAATGATGCTTGTAACAACACTTACCTACCATACCAGGCCATGAGATAATTTCCTAAATCATAATTCAATAACTAGTGGAAGTAAAAAAAATCTGTCAAGGTGAAATAATAATTAACAATAATATAGGACAACCAAACCATCCCTACCAATATGATCCATCCCTAGTGAATGGGTTGGTTGTACCAAGACATATGTTATATACCTTATACTGAAACATTCAATTTCTCATTTATAAAATCCAAAAATTCAATGATAAAAGGAAAATAACCTTTGATACCACTTGTAACACCCTGTTCCGGGAGACACATAGAACGGTGCCCAAAGACAGTTTTCCAATTGGATATAAACATGCCTCCTCAATGGCTAGAGGATACTGACTAGAAGATAGGCTCACAACATGATACAATATTGATACTATAATATATTATTCATATAAAATTAATTTTAAAGACATATTAAATTAAAAAAAATTTATGATATAATAATATGGGATGAAATTGATAAATAAAGAATCTTCCTGAATGAAAAGCTACAATATACTTGAATTTAACAACACAAGATAAAATACAAATGACATCATCCCTGTAATATATTAACATAGTGTCATATTAATAAAGAAATATAATATATAAAAGAACAAGTATCTATCTCTAATAAAATCAAGACAACCAGCTCAGTCTTCTTCACTCTTATTACATCGTAGGCCAAAAGGATATCAACCTGTAATCAAAATACATGATATCAAACTTGAAAACCCACGGTCTGTTAGGGTACCAATCAGAAGCTGGTATATAGGGTGAGATATACTCACTACAGGACCACCAAATGTGTCTATAACAAATCTAGTCTATGGTGACATGTTGTGGAGGTGTGCAGACATAACAAGTGTAAAGATTTAATTTATAAAGTTCTACAAACAAATCTAAATATATTTCTTGTACCCTAAATTTCATAAATGATGTAAAATAGTATATAGGAGTAAATTTTTACCTACAAAATAATATATTTTTATTGAGAATTATAAATATATGGTATATGACCCAGAAACCATCTTTGAGTTCACGGATCTCATCAGCATCAAATTGAGTAAAAATGTAAACCTACCTAGGTCAGGACCCAAGGAAATTGATAAATAAATTCTCTTTAATTCAATAGAGCTCATGCATAGAAATCATGATAAAAAATTTAGTGGATCCCAAGGATCAAGTATGATGTAGCTCAGTAAAGATAGATATATGGTTAAAATATAAAGAATCCAATCTATAATCTATATAATTGCATCATTAGTTTCATACAACATTAAGTCACATTGATGTCATACCTTGAAATTTAATTCAAAATTATTCATGAAAATATTCAACGGACCATATTTATTTCCATTTCCATATCATCAGAACATACGACTTTAAATTAATAAATTTATTTTATATATAATAGATGAAAAGGTCCATGATAATGTCTATTCCACTTCATTAAAAAACAACACACCAAGCATGAGTCACTGGATTTTTCATTTAATTCAATATCTCCCATTTACTCCATTTCAACATTACCTTGATTTATAATCATAAAGTTTCTAAACAAGTTACTCAAAATTTAATAACTCATTTAATTTATATTTAGTTACCATCAATAAAAGAGGGGTTTAGCTCACTCAATGTTTGGAATAAAAAAGGACAATATATTATACCACCTCATGGGATGTTCGGGATGGGGTTGAAAAACTATAATTTTTTTTGGCTGTAATAAAATGTTTAAATCCTGGTCTAAATATCTAATTCTTGGGACAATTAATTTTAGGTTAAACTCCAAAAAACCCTATATTTTGTTATAATGGTGAATGTAATAAAACACCAAAACTTTTAGGGAAATTTTTTAGAAAACATACCCCATACGTAGGATGGTCCACTCATCCAATATGAATATTTGGTTTGTGTTATAGTAAGCTAAATTAGATGAGTATAAAAATGCCTAAAAAATAGTGTGAATTAGATCACAAGGTTATATCATAGATGATGGCATGATAAACTAATAAAAGAAGAACAATGAGTATTAGTCTTACTGAGTAGCTTCCAACACATCTAAAGGTGATGAAATTGGGTAATTGAAAAAGTATTTTCACCATTGAATGAGAGTTGATATGTGTTGTGTGCACATGAGGCCTCCAAGATGAATTTAATGCTAAATGTTGGTGTAAACCCTTAAATTATTTAAAGAAAAATCATCATTTACCCCCTCAAATGACGTGCACGATTAGTCATATGGGGTAAATGATTATTCCACAAAGTTTAGATAACTGTGTGACAACAATGAATCTCCCACTACCAATGATACATATCCTACATAGTTTTTTCACAATGTTTTTGATAAACACGTTCCAAACATGGGGTTGTACTAGTTATATGAAACTAAAAATGCAATATAAGTGAAAATTTCATAAATCCTTGTCCAACCCATGATCCTAACAACAAAATTTAAAATTGACATACCACATAGTTTTAAACCCCACCGTGTATGGAATAAAAACACATGTGATATGCATTGTAGGGTTGTGTGGTTTCTCATGAGGAGGACCACTGTTAAAACAAAACATGTTCGCTATCTTTTTATCCCGGAATGAAATTTTTTAGAGCCTGGTGCTCCAGAAACTCATCCAAAAATAATGAAAACTATTTAATCCATAAAACCCATTCAAAAAAACAATTGAAGTGTTAAAATTATCATTTCTACACTATAAATATATATTTAAAATTCATCCCATACACAAAATGAGATATTAAAATTCTCTTTGAATTGTGAACCTACATCATAACAAAAGATGTAACGATGGAGTTTATAAATGGACGTGTTATCAATGCTAGATAACAACCAAATCTACCATAGATGATCTTGTTGATGTGGGAACATTTTATGAAAAATCACCCTCCCATATTCAAAGGAAATCTTTTTCAGCAATAACTAAGGGGTTGATTAATGTCTTAGAAAATATATTCGACTAAATGGGATGTTTGAATCCTCAAATGGTAAGTCATACTATTTACTGTATTGTAGGTGAATCCAACTAGTGGTGGCCAATGGTCAAGTATTTCATAGAAATAGAGGATACGGATTCCTTGGAATGGTAGGAATTCAATAATATCATCCTTTATTAATATTTTACATAATATATTAATCCTGAAATTAAAAATAAATTCTAAAAATTGAAGAAAATAGAATATGTTTTAGTAGTTTTTTGTGAAGTAATGTTCACCTAATTAGAAAGGGATGCATCAAATTTTATCTGTGATCATGATAGTAAGATTAATTGGTTTTGCAAAGGATAAAATCAAAAATATCAAAGGGAATTTGCCTCCAATTAATTCAAAAAGTTATGAATAACTTTTATGATGGTTCATAAGGTAAAAATATTGTTTTCTGAAGATCATTTTTACCTAGAAAACTAGCATAAAATAAAATCCTTATTGAATGAAAAAGTGATAAATATATTAAATAAATATGATATAAGACAATACATTTTTGATTTTTTGGGTGTTTTGATAAAAATCATAGTGGAGAATGACTTTTGAAATTAGGTATGTTCTTCTAATGTGGCATGATTTTTCACATGGATCATAATATCAATGAATAAGTTATTAGTTGTGTTGAGACTGATTATGATTAATAGTATGAAATTTTTAAAAAATGAATTAATAGGAGGGTTCATTATTCATAAGTGTGCGTGGATAAGACTGTAGATAATTGGTCGGAGCAAGAAAAAATTAGAGAGGTGTGGTGAAATCCTTTGTAACTACTTCAGTATATGATTCTCCATAAACAAATTGATATTAGGTACATTTCATGTTTATTAATATTATACTAATATCTTGAATGATTTGGGGTCCACAAATTCTTTCATTTCATATATATTTAAAATTTAAATTAGACACTAGACCTCTATAAATAAATCCATAACTTATTGTAAAAATACATGGGAGAAGTATTAAGTAATAAAGAAATTATAAGAATCTTTCTATTGTTATTTCTAGTTTGAATTTACCTAAAAATGTTATTATCATTCCACTATTAGTTTCTTATGTTATTTTGGTTATTTATTGGATATCCATTAAGCTTTTATGATAGATTGTTTAGATATTGATGCTATTTTTCAAAAAGTGTTTTAGTTGGCATATAATAATGAACACATAACTTTGATAACATATCAAGAAGCTATAAACTACTAATAGATATAAATAAAATTTATCTTGAAATTATTTTCCAGAATAAGGGAACTGTATTGATTAATTTATTTCATGTAATAAAAGAATAAATGGATATTTTTCTGATGAGTATCCAAGTGTTATACCAGATTGGGAAGTTTAATTTACTACTAACATAGTTATATATCCTAAGTCTGTTTCAAAACCCCCCATATAAAATGTATCAATTAGAACATTTGGAATCCAAAAATAAATAGTATACGTTCCTTGATAGTGGTTCATTTATCATATCACTTATCCATGGAGTTCCTAGATCTCATTTTTTAAAAATAAAAATGGTTCCATAAGAATTTTCATTGATAATAATGATTGGAATAACATCATTTTTTTAAAAATATCCTTCTCCTAATACCGATGATTTTTTATCAACTCCATGGATTTTAGTATTTTTATATGATTATGTAAGGTATAGATACTATCATCAGATGGTGAAGGAGGATCAAATTACAATAATGTAATTTTAAACTATATATGGGTGTTATGAGTTCTTGTCTCCCCCATTAGGTTAACAATTACACTAGCTGAAATTATGAATCATATGAATAGAGTTTTCCCTAAATATTCAGTAATTTTTTGGGTATTTTTATTGATGATATCATTACTTATTCAATTTTTTGGGGATTATGGAAAAAATGTATATTGATTATTCTACACACCCTCATATAAATAAGTTGTGTAGAAAATTTAGAAAATGGTATTTTTGTTACATAAAATTTCATTACATAGACACATCATTTATAAATATGGAATAAATTTTTATCCCTCTAAAACTATAGGGATTGTTGAATTTATTAGTACTAAAAATTTTATTAATATTAATATTTTCATTGGTAAGTAGGCTCGTACTGACGTTTTTTTGAAAACAATAATGGTTTTCTAGACCACATACTATGTTAACTTGAAAAATATTTACGTTCATCTAGACAACAAGATGTGATAACTATTTTTTAGAACATAAAATATGTTTGGTGAGAAATATAATTTTCCCCTACACTCGGTAAATGGTTATTCTTTCATGAAAAGTGAATCATAATTAAGGATTATTGGTTTTATTGGATGTAGAATGATTAATTAATTCAATATGATTCATAGAAACAAAATAAACAAAATAAGAATTATCCTAAAGATGATCTTATATGTGAAGCAATAATTTTTACATGAAAACATTTGAGACATAATTTATATGATATAATGTTTGAAATATATACTAATTCTAATAGTTTGACTTATATATTTACATAGGAGATGTTTATCATGTTAAAATGGAGATGTATGGAATTGATAATTGATTATGACTACATAATTAATTTTCATCATAAAGAGAAAACAATTTTTATAATAATTTGAGTGTGAAATGTACTGTTTAATTAACCATGTCATGTTTGGAATATGGCAGTTTGGTAAATGATTAGTTGAATTTTTTACTAGAAAATGTGAATGTAGGAAACTCATACATTTTGTTTCAGGTGTATACAAAATCATATCTATCGAAATGAATTATAAAATTTTAGATGAAAAATCACCAGTTAGAAAAAAATGAAATATTTGGTAACGAATGCTAGGTTGCCTAAATTTAATATTGACAATGAATGTGTGTTGATATTTTTAAAGATATTATATGTGTTATTTGATCCCCAATTAATGAATAAATTGTTGAGGTAATCTCATAGTTCCATTTTTTCCATTCAACATAGTAGCACTAAGAAGTATGATGGATCTTAGAAGTATTACTATTGAGATAGAGTAAAAAGAGATTTTGATGACTTCACCATTAATTGAGTGACCAAAAATCATTTCAAATAATAATGAAAATTACTAAAGGGGATTTTTCATCCTTTTTCATTCATAGAGTTGAAATGGTAAAATATATTTATTTATTTTATGGTGGTATTAATAATAATTTTCAATGATAATAATGGGATTTGTGTTTTTATTGTTCGATTAACAAAATCGATGAATTTACATCCAATTAGAAATATTGTATCATTATATAATGTTTGTAAACTATATCTAAATGTGATATTCATGTTACATTGAATTCCTATCAATATTATATCTGATCATTTTTCAATTTCACTTCTAATTTCTATAAAGGCCATCAGAAATCATCATGTACTGAATTAATGTTGAATATATATTTTCCTGGTAAATTATATGGGAAGTCTATGCGAATGATTCATATATTAGAGAACATGATTTATTCTAGTTAAATTAATTACCATTGTAGTTGGGAACAAAATATTTTATTAAAAGAGTTTTTTTATAATAAAAGTTTGTATTCCAGTATACATATTGTACCCTTTGGGGAATTTCATGGAAAATGGTGTTAAAATCTATTCTTTTAGGTTGAAGTGTTTGAAAAAAAATATTCTACCATAATTGTTATATAAAATGGTTAACAAATTTTAAGAAAATTCATAAACATTTGAGTATGGATCATAGATGGAATATAATTTATGCAGATAGTACGAGGAAATATCATTCATTCAAAGTTAGTGATCATGTTTTTTTAATGTGACTCTATGGAAAATGTTTATCTATTTTGGTACATAGGGGAATTTAAGTCCCAATTTCATTTTAGTTTATGAAACTTTTTATAATTTTGGGCTAGTTACTTATCGATTACACTCACAAATATGTTTATCCTAGGTACATAATGTTTTTCACTCTTTCATGTTATTAAAATATGTGTTGTATTCATCAAATATTTTGATCCCTAATGTAGTTCAATTGTTGGGAAAATTTAATGTGATTAACATCTTGGTATGATTTATGAAAATAAACATAAGGTTTTTCTAAATAAGGTAATTCACATGGTTAATATTTTTTTGAAGAACTATATAATTATTCATGAATCATAGGAGTCTGAAAAACTATGAGGTAATTGTATCCCCATTTGATTAATAATTAAATAAAATACAAAGGAATTATTTTATATACTGGTAAATAATTTAATATAATAGGTAATTTTAATACAAAATTTTTTCATATATATTAATTAGTTATATTTTATAGAGTGATATTCATCAAAAAAAATATTAGATATATTTCTGGCCAGAAGGAAAATGATTTATTTATAAAACATTGGATTATTATGTATTATAAAATTTTATTTAAAATAATTATTTCCATGTTATTGAAATATTATTCGGAAAAATGATATTAATTTTCAAAATTCCTAATTTCCAATTGAACGTAACATAATTTTTTAGATTTTTTTGAAAACATTTAATTTTCATTGAATAGGAAGATTTCTATTGAAAAATATATTTTCATGGAATGAATTTATAATATAAAACTATATTGATGAATAGTTTTTTAAATTAAATAGTTAATTATGATTTATAATAATCCAATTATGGTTTTCTAAAATTAATTGTATACTTTAATTTAGTATAGAAAAATTTTATAATGTAAAGGAAGATTTTATGAAAATAATTTTTGTTGTGTTTTGACATTTAATTTTGTAAATAAATTCTTCCTTTTTTTATTTTTAAAGTTTTATTCCGTATATTTATTTATTGGTTCTAAATTTGGTAAATATTCCCCCTGTTTGGATAATATTAATAGTAACATTACAGATTTATTATTTTTGTGGTAAATGTTGAATCAAACAATTAAGATCAATAATAAAATAAAATATAATAAATAATTACCATTACACAAACGTTAATTTATTTTAGTATTATTTATCATTGGTAATTATGCAGTGGTTTTTGTATGGACTTTATTAGACACTTGTATTTTATTATATCTTTTATAATATTTTATATAAAGAAAATTCGAAAATGTCACACTCCACTTTTTTATTACAGTAATATTTTTAATGAGCTTATAACATGAATACATGTTTAGTTATAAGTATTATTTTTCAATAAATATAATTTATCTCATCACGTTAACTTATTTTTAAGTTTTATGAATATATAATTACCTTAAATTCTTCAAAAACACTAACACTGTAATTCTTCAATCAATGGAACAATATTATAAAAGATATTAAAAATATTAAAAATAATATAATCTGAAATAAATAGTATGAAAAATATATTTTATAGAAAATTATAACATGTTGGTGATATTTCAATATATTATATAAATGTTAATTGGTTTTCTTAAAGTTATAATATGCAATGTAAATGAATGGTTTTAAAATTTAGATTATTTATATTTTATGAAAAAAATATATAATTAAATGATATAAAATTTGAAAATAAATATTTGAGATAGTATGATTATTATATGGTTTAAAATATCAACTATTTTCCAATTATGTGATGTTTAATCATTTAGAGTAACCATCTTGACCCTTACGGTGTAAAAAAAATTATTGCCACGGTTTGTTGAATCCACATAATGGGGTTAAAACAAAATATTAAGGGTAATAATGTTATATAAGAAAGTCTAGAAATTATTTAATGAGATAATTTCAACTCAGAGATATATTATACTCAAATTGAATTATTTTTTATCCATTTTACATAAAAGTTAATTTATATTAAATTAATATTTTAAAAATACCAGGAGTGCACATCCCCTCTCTTACAAAATGGAACCAATTATTCTCATATAATTACAATTGAACACCCATTATTTTGGATAATAACTTCCCAAATACCTTCCTAGAAACTGTACAATCATACTAGAGGTATATTTTGTACATAAAACCAACCAGAGATGGCTAAATATGTAAATCAAATGAGACATTCCAAAGAATATGTGTAGTTTTTAATCTGATGTACTAGTCATATTTCTTCTTAAAACTCCCTAAAATATTATAAATTCATGATAAAATAATATAAATAGTTTAAAAAAAATAACAATTTTTCATTTTTATGTAATGTCCTATATCCACCAAAGAACTCTATCAAATGAGGGAGGAATTGATCGTTCCTGTGTATGGTGGACTACTGCCTCGTGAATCAATGTAATGTTTTTCTGTCACCATCTATTTTGGATATTTTATAATGATAAATTAATATTTATATGTTTTATTAATGACATTTTTATTGTAATTAAAAATTAATATATCATTTACATTTTAATTCATTGAAAAATGATAGGTCATTTGTATGTATGTGTGGACTACAACCTACATGGACATATATGATTTGTTTTTCATCATCACATCACATGGTTTATATATATAAATATCTTTGAATATGGAATATCATATTAGGATATTATTATCATTGTTTAAATATAAAAATATACTTACCTTCTTTACATAATGATCATTTAAAAATTGAAGCATTAGTCAGGGGAACATATGACGTATTGTCTCCATAATTTTAACATATTCCATTTTTCATAATAATATTTCATGATTGGTTTCAAAAATATAATTGATGCATAAAAATAAATATTATTCTAGATATGATATAAATATTACCTCTTTTACCATTGTAAACAAGCCAAATATATTTTTGACTTATTTATAAAATATCATTAAAATATCTAATGTGTAATTAAATGAATGAGTAATTATATATAACAAGGTAATATAAAATATAAATGGAATAATAGTATTGAAAAAAATATCAAATAGGTAAATAATTAACGTAATTATATTATTTAAATAGATAAATAACATATAAGAGGATTCAAACTCAAGGTAAGGGGTATTCTATTAAAAATACTCTTTAAATGTTTCCCTCAAAACAATATTTTTCATCCATATCTATATTTTTAAAATAATTTAATTGTTTTAATTATATGGGAATAATTGAATTATACATAGAACATTATATTTCATTATAATTTCATTAAAATGTTTTCAAAAGTAACATTTTGACAGAATGTTATTCCATTATTTACAAAAATACAAAAGGATTGTTTTATTTTGACATATATGATGATAAATTATTTTTTCACCACCATATCCATTATTTTATGTTGATAGCCTTTCTTAATATTCCATGTTTAATTCAATGAAAACAAATCATTCCCATTATTCTGGGAATTTATTTTGGAAAATTGGTTTTTTTAAAATGTGTATTTCAATTTCTAAAAATGATTTTGTATGGGTGAAAATAATGGTTTATTAAACAAGATTTTATGATTATATTATGGTTCATTGGAATTTTTTATGATGATGGGTTTCTCTTTTATAATCCATGTATGTGTGGTTATGTAATTAAACATGTATGGGTGCTTCTTAGATAAATCAAGTATGTGTGAGCCCATTAAATATCTCCAATGAATTGGGTAAAGGAATGAGTTAACATATTAGGTTTCTCTTAGGATATTGTGGTAATATACTATGATGGTTATTCCATCAATAATCTTGATGGTCAATTAAAATGTAATGATGATGGTTACTCTAAGTATTACCATAATGGTTATTCCATGGGAAAGTAAGAGTGATATAAATATTATGTCTCGTGTGACCTACATGATATATTTATTCATGCTATTGGTTTTATGGAAATTTAATTAATTCCCATGGAGAATGAAATGATATTATTATTCCTGAGGTTGAAATATATGACTTTATGAAAAGGTTATTATGAGTCTTTTAATATTTCAAAAAAATATTTATGAGTTTTTTTCCAAAAATATATTATATGAAATGATTTTTGAAAATATTTGGGAATATAACATGAATTATTGGGTAATAAAATGTTTATTTAGTGCCTAATGTTTATTTTTGAAAAAGGTAATTTTTATAAGTATTAATGGACAAAATTTTTATTTTATTATTTTTTTGTTCTATTATGATATTTGATTTCTCATCCCAAATTTTAAAATGTTTTCCAAATTGTTTATGTATGGTTAAAAAAAATTAAGTTTAATGTGATGAAGAGTTTTCATGAAATAAAAAATGTTTTATTTAAAAAGTGTTATATCAAATGAAAAGTAAATACTGATTAAATATGTCTATATTGTAATGTATGTGTTTTTTATAAAATATTAATGAAATAATTATATTATATAATAAACCGAAAATATATTTCTGAATGTAAGAAGTAGAATTCATGTCTAAAATCCCTATAATACATAATGTTTATGTTAAGGTCCTTATAAGACTATAGATTGACAAAATTTTAAACTGTAAGAGTAGTAATCTTGTAGATTTTAGAAATTCCTCCTTTTCCAAAAAAATTCACCATTTTGAATCAGTATGATATAGGATAGAGGATTAGAGATTTACGCCCCTCTAGAAATCCTCATAACAAATGTTCTAGATAATATATAAGTTGTTGAAGCAAGATTAATATGAATTACAATTAGGATGGAAATGAAAAAAAGGAATCTGTGATAAATAGATGCATTTGTAGGCCTTGAATCCCTAACCAAATGGGGACTATATATGGATTGATATATTTGTCAAAATAAAGGGTTTATATTATCATTTTGATATTATCCCCTACAAAGGACCACTTTTTTCATGGAAACAACATCAATAATATTATTCATTTTATGGAAAACAATACAAGATTGTTGGAGACACAGATCAAAGGAGAAATATTTAATAGTTTGAAGGGACCTCTGAAAGAATTTAATTGAAGGAGTATAGTGAGAAAACCTAACAATAAGATGGTAAAAATAATAATAAATCAAGAATGTGTACATCCTATCTCAAAAAATTGATATATTGTATCCAAATGTGTTGAAATTTGGACACTAATATATATGGCGGGATCTTAATAGAATTGGAAAAGAATGATTTTCTTGAAATCACTAGTTCTATGTTGGGATTATGGTATAGATTGGGTTCACATCAATGATTTCCTTATAGTGGAGCATCAAAAATGGATTCCAGCCTTCTTTGTTGTTGATGTTGTTTTTCCATAATACATACATAAATTAACATTATATTACATTATAAATTAATAGTAAATCTGGATAATACATTAAACATTATTATTTATCCCAATTTATCTTTATGTAACTTATAGTATTCTTCAAGATTTCCTAGGAAATTGGGGTAACAAAGAAATTGGGTTATCTCAGATGCAAGGTAAGGGGTGGTGTATAAGGAAAGATACCATAGATTAAGAAAGGAATACAAAATATGGTAGGAATAATTAATCAAATAATGCAACATAACTGATAATCTCTAAATAATACATCTATATATGACTTAAAAATGGAAATAAATAATAACATGGATAGCAATAATTGATCTTATAGTAAGGGAATGTATAATGTTAAACATCATAACAATATTATCCAGGATTTGTTCTATTATATAATAAAAATGGGTAATTTGTACACAAAATACACATCATATTTTATTTCATGAGGCAGCCTAATGAATCAACGGAATATATAATTTCTAGCCTCACTTCACATAATAAGTCAAATGTGTGCATCATATGAATATAGAGGCTAATAAATTCAATAAATAATATTCCAAAATGTAACTCATACATTATCATGGATAATTTATTAATATTTATCCTTATATAAATAATGGATATATAGATTGTGATTATTTGTCTAATCTGCGGGAAAATATAGCTATATTGGGGAATTTCAATCAATAAAATTTTAAACTATTAGATATTGACAATGGCATTGATTGTATCATTATATAATATCCAATAATAGTATAATATAGTAGGATAAATTCATAATATAAAGATGTATGTATTAAGTAGTCATTGAATGAAATATTTTTCAATGGTGGGAGAACAACTCCTTTATAAAACCCCTCAAAATATCAGAATTATGTGATTTATATATTTGATATCTCTAAAAAATTCCTTCATTAGATGGGTTATTTTTTAGTGTAGAGGGTGTTATAATCCCTCTAACTATATTAGATGTGGTTATGATAAACCATTGAAAAATGGTCTACATAATCATGTTATTGGTGGTTTTCATAAAGCACTAGTACAGTAGGGTGAAAATTAGTAGTGTTTATTTTAAATGGACAATAATCCAATTCTATGTATTTTATTAGTATTTTTTTTATGAAATTATATTTAAGGTGATGTTTCTTACCACCACTATATTTTTCAAAAAAACTATTTTAGGGTATTTTGGGAATTTTCCCTTATTTAATTCTTTTAATGACGACTTGAAGTATGGTTGTGCAATAGTGGCGAGGGACACGTTGGGGAGGGAATTTTTTAATTTGATGGTGGTGGAGGGTGTTCCATGTTTCCCTAAATATAATGTTTTTCAATGAATCCTCCCAAATGAATCCCCTACCACCCCTACACGCCCACCCACATGCCCACCCCTACACGCCCACCCACATGCCCACCCCTACTACCCTCCACAGTCCCGCAGTTGTGGCCATATCCCCCTTCCACCCTCCATATTCCCATAGATGTTCCCATGTTCCCCCTTCCACCATCCCAAATCCAATAGTTGTTCATCCATCCCCATTTTCAAACACCCCCTCACCCTTGATGAATCCCTCATCAAAAAAAAACACATTAATACACCTTGAACCTGTGTATTAAAATATACTAGAGGTGCCCCTTTACTACACTATATGAAATTTGTGTATTTTCATCCACATAGATTTATTTATATGTAATTTTTTTGTTCAATTATATTTTTTTGTCATAATAATTTTAAATATATTTCAATATATAACTTTCATATACATTTACATAAATTCTTTAATTCATTGTTATGTTAAGTATTTATATTCTAATACATTAATTTGGTATTATGTTTAGACATTTATATATACTATATATTAAAATGTTTACATTTTTATGAATGCACACATTAATGCACATTTATATTAATATTATGAATAATATGTATAAATATATTGGTTTTATATACATATATGCGTGTTTATATAATATTTGAATCCAAAAATAACTTATTTATTTGCATATACTTTAATAAAATTATTTATACCTGTATTTATAAGTACATATATATCAAACACAAGCATAATAAAAAATATGTAATTATATATTAATTTGTAAATATTTATACTTTTTTTCATACATGTATATAATAAAATTGGATAGGGTAAATGATATATACAAACAAAATGCACATACTCACAAAGGGATTCCCAAAATACATGAATAAATTTATACATGTAGTTACATACATTTTAGTAAATAAAGTGTTTAATATATTTAGAAATATATTTATGTCATGAATATACACTTATATTTATATATTAATGTACATTATTTATATTCATTATTATATATTTATAAATTATAGTCATGTTTATTTGATATTCGATTGGATTTTAGAGGAGGTTATACCAAAACCGCCACTAACTTAAAAAGAAAACAATTATTTAAAAAGTGAATTATACATATATATATATATGTAATGAACGATTTATAAGCATATAGTTAAAAAATTTACATATATATATATATATATATATATAATATTATAATATAATATTTTTATATAGAATCAATTTTCTGTATATTTATATAAAAAATTATTTTACATATTCAAATAGATAAATACATATATATTTAAATTTATAGATATATATTATATAGTTATTTTTATACATATATATTTAATATAATAGTTTATATAATTATATATATCATAATATAAATTTATATACATTTAAATATTTTTGTATAATATAACAAATCATAGTATATATTTGTTTATTATTTCACACTCCCTCTGAATTATATTTTCCCATATATTTTAAAAAATATATTTACACATAATTATAAATAAATTTATATTCTGTATACTTACACACATAGTCACATATATATTTATAAAAACAATAATACATATAATTATATATAAATACATTTATATACACAGATGAAAAATACAATGGTGTATTCATATATATTTTTTGTAAATATTTATTTATATGCTTTTTACTTATATTTTGATATATATAATATAATTATATAATTTACTATTATGATAATATATATATATATATATTATAACTATCTAATATATATATATGATAAATATGATATAATAAAAATTTTTCTATATATACGTCTTTATTTAATATATTTTTATAATTTCTTTTTACATTACACACATACACAGACATCTATTAAAAATAATGATATTTAAAAAATTGAGGGTGTTAAAACCACATCAATTATAATATATTAGTTTTAATTATGTTATATATTTCACTAAAATATAATATATTTTTAAAAAAATTATAAAAACCAAGATGGGGTAAAAAAACCACCTCAAATAGAGAAAACATGTGGCCATTAATAACTAATGAAAAACTATAATACTGGAGGGTGATTAAATACCCTCTTATTTTTTAATTTAATATTTTACTACGGTTTAAATAAAAACTAATTTCATAACCCATCCCTCGGGGCTCATGCCATAACTACCTGAAGCCCACCTCTCAAAGGCTTGGGGCTAGCATCTGTCACTGAAGGCGTCAACCTGTAGGTGAGAGGCATTTTCTTGAGTACCGATATGCACACACATATCCAAAAACACCCCTACACACTCAAAAATAGAATCAAGTGCCACAAAAAAATTTGAGCACAAGTACTACTGAAATTAAATGGGCCGGAATAAAAACCCAACAAATAACTGAAAACAACAAGTAAAAACAGGATACCCCGATGTCTATCTATAGAAAACGCCACCTGATCATGAGAGTAGTGAAGCTACTAATGCCAACGAATTAGGTCATATAGGCCCAATCATAATAGGTCGCGCTTTGTCTTAGGCCACCAATTCAACTATCGTAGCATCCATTAGACCTATTTCCCTATGCACCCCTACCGTAATGTCAGTTTTCTGCACCAGACCCAACACGTTCGGGCGAAGCTCATGTATAGGTGAGTAATACAATACCTAGTAGGGACCCCAAAACAAAAAGAAAAAAAACAGTAATTTGTCAAATTAAAGCACGAAACACATGGAACCTCACACGTTCCATATTCTAGTGTAGTAATATTTGCATCATCAATCACATATTTGAACTTATCGACTAAGAGAGATCTCCTCTAAAGAATACAGTGGCCCTTCCAGGACACAAAGAGTTGCTTCCCACAAAACATGGACTGCTTAGGTACTCCCCCATTGCGTACCATGGATCTAAAAAGTCCCAAATAGGTTCTTCCCATTAGTCATGTACAATTGAGGTACTCATCATAACCACATACTGTCGGCCTACAAAATCATAGTTTGGTGCTTTCCACCATGGGACTACCAAGTCACAAAGATGTGCTTCCCACTAGGCCAAAAGCCAGCAGTCTTCAGGTCTCAGCTATTTATAGGTTTATGTATGTAATACACTTGGAAGAACCATTTCCCAAGCCTTTAATCACAACTCAAATTCCTCTATCGACACCATAGACCGTGCCAAAAGATCCACCTCATAGAAAGGGTCCCAATGATGCAAACGGCTTGTTAATCAGATGCATCATTTCAAGATATGGGAATTTTAGTATCAAACGGGCCGGTTACGGTGGGGTCGGGCCCGAACTGGTCAGACCGACTAAACCAACAAATATCAGGGCTCCCACATACCCTTATTCATTAAGAATGACTCAACCTGACTTGATGTGGTTTGAGGTTAGTCTGGCCCGGCCTGGCCAGGGGGCGATGCCCAATAGGCCTCGCTAGACACAGCCTGGTTGGCCAAGTGTTCAAACAATTGGGTCGCCTAGGGACCCATTCTAGTCCATCCCGTCCCGAAAAGGGTGTCATTCTGGAATGATGGTGCAGTTCTGGGTTGCTGGGTGCGGTTATAGCCCCATCGGTATGATGAGGCCTGCTCGGTGTGCTTCATCCCGCTGTGTGGGTCCGACTCATTGGGTGGTTCGCGCTCTATCCAATCAACAAAAGGCAGAACGGTCAATCTCACTAGATGTGCCCAGATGTTGCCTTCGTTTGCCGCCATCACCCACACAGGTCTCCTCCTCTGTCGTGGTCTTCTGACAATGACCCATCCCGTAGGATGCAGCTCAGTTCCAAATCTGCATCCCTCCAACGCGGTCGAGCGACCACATCTGCTGCCTCCATTCCCTGACCCAGCTGATGGTGTAATCCCCTGTACTATGGGCCACCACCGATTGTATTTGGTGTCACCACATTTGTTGATGAATTTCAAGACTCTTCTTCAGACCACTGGGTGCGCACTGACAGTAAGTTCTTCATGCCGCTTGAAAATGAATTATTTGGAAACTGTTCCCTCCACTACCAAAGTCTCAAATATGTATTGTCATTGATTCAAATGTTTTCCAAGAATAACACACATGGTGGAGGGGCTCATGACTTGTTCATTTCATCCCTCAACCTATATGTTATAAGATTAAAAAAATTGGATGTTTGAGGATTTTAATTTGAATGACAATGATAATTGAATCCCAGATAAATAAAACCCAAAAATTCACCCTTCCTGCAAGAATTAATGGTCCACAGATAAATCTATTTTTGGGTTAATCCACATTCTTCATTTTGAAATAAAAATATGGAAAAAGATAAAATCAAGTAACCCCTACTTCTTATGATGTTTTATGTCACAGTATTCTTCCTCGATGGATTTAAGACGTTGACGTCGCTTCCTGGCTCCAATATTCAAAATTAATCGAAGAGGATGTAGTTTCGATAGAATTCGTCTTTCTTTAATTGGGTCGAAGTCCATTATAGGTTCTCTAGAGAATAATCCAAATTTTTAATACATATTTTCCCAGAATTTTGAACTATAAATAGGATCATGTCACATCATTCCCATTATGATTCTAAGACACGTCATTAAACAGTTTTAATTAAGAAACATCGTCATTTTTATGTATCATTAACGTGTCATTACACTACAAGTTTAATGAGATATTACTGATCCTTGTTAATGCACATCATCTCCACCTCATTGACACACTAAAATGTCATCTTCTTCCACTCAATGATGATAACGAAAATAAAATAATTTTTATTATATTTTTATTAATTTTCTCAAAAAGTATGGAAATTAAATTTTTTGCTTGACCCTTTATGGCCCAAGTTAAGTCATTTATAAGTGAATCCCAGAATTATGAATTCAACAGTGCCCTTATATTTTCTATCTGTGCAATAGTTCAAATGATAGAAAATATCACTCACACATTCACTGAATGAACTTTAAAAAAATATTACATTCCATTCTGGGCTCTCCGGACATCGGAATCACATGCCATCGAATTTCATGGGATAGAAATAATTTTAAATAAATATAAATAATTACACAGATATTTTGAGATGTAAAATTCTCCTTACATTAGGGCTTTACGTCCCTGAAATCAAAAAGAACAACTAAACAGAAAGATGGGTACTGAGCATGGATCTGAGCCTCCCGCTCTATTGTGCTCTCAAAGATAATCCTATGCTTCAATCGAATGCACACTAGAGGAATTGACCATCTGTGTAGGACCCAATCATATAGATATACTATATCCATTGGGAACTCCGAAAAATTCACCCCATCGTCAATGTCCAGCTCTCCCCTATCGATGATGAGCTATGGATCATGCACATACCTCCTCAGTGGTGACACATATAATAAAGCATGCACCTGATGCATATTTGGGGGATGAGCTATGTAGAATGCCACATCTCCAAATCTGATCAGGATCTAAAAAGGTTTGATAAAAATCATATATAGCTTGCTAACCCAGCCAAATTTCCACAATCCTCGTCAGGGTGAGACCCAAAGGAACACATAATCTCCCTCCTTGAATGCCAAGGGTCTCCATCTCCTGCCGACAAGAGACATCTGACAACTATGTATAGTCCTCATCCACTCCTAGATAATCTTAAACATCTCAGTGGTAGCCTCAACTAACTCTATTCCTAGGAGCTCTAACTCCCCTGGGTCTTTCTTGGCATATGGGTGATCTGTAAGGCCTCCCGTACAAGGCCTCAGATAGTTCCATTCCAATGTTGGAGTGATATCTATTGTTATATACAAACTCAAACAGTGGCAAGTGGTCCTCCAAAATACGACCAAGGTCTAGGATAAAATCACGAATCATTTCCTCCATATATAGTGTGGTCCTCTCCTTCTCACCATCTTTTGGGGGACGAAAAGCTAAGCTCAAACGTAGCTGCGTCCCAAACGCTGCCTCCTGAGAACGTCTTCCACTACATTCCTTTTTCCAAGAGTATAGACTATCTAAAAATCATAAACATGGCGTAACTAAATCAATTGCCACTATCTTTGGTTTAGTTTCTTCTATAAGAAGATACAAATGAGACTCTTATGGTCAGAGTAAATGGTGAACCGCTCACCCATCAATTAGTGCCACCACATCGTGAAGGAAAAGACCATTGCTGCTAACTCCGCGTCTTGGGTTGCGATGTTCTTATCATTCTACCTAAACTTTTGCGAGCCATAGGAGATCACTACTAGTAACTACATACCCAATTCCCTACTCTGTAAGTCTCAATATGGGGGAATTAGTCCTTATCTTCCTCAGCACCTGAAAACAATACGAGCATTTTTCTATCATCATGATGTTTCCTCCAATCTATGTCATTGCTAATAATGGTTTTTATAACCTTAAAATTTTTTTAATGAACCTCTGATTGTAACTATCCAACCCCAAGAAGCATTGCACCTCAGTCATGCTTCTCGGTGGCTCCCATGAAAGCATTGCCGCTATCTTCATTGTATCTAATGCAACTCCAACCTCCGAGATGATGCGACCTATGAAATAGACCTCCCAAATCCAAAAATTACACTTCGAGATATAACCATAATCTTGGTTCACGTAGACTGTATCTATGACTATTCTTAGGTGTACAACAAGCTCGTACCTTCGTTGTTATGTACTCCAAGATGGTATTGATAAAAACCATGATTAAGCAGGTGAGGTAGGGCTAGAAGATATCGTTTAGGAGGCCCATGAAGATAGCTAGGGAGGTGGTTATGTTGAAAGGCTTCACTGGGAACTCATAGTGGCCATATCTTCACCAAAAGTCTGTCTTTTTTCTATCCTCATCCTGTACCCGAAGCTGCTGATTTCATTATCTGAGGTATATCTTTGAGAACCGCGTCCCTTCCTTCAGCTGGTGAAATTGGAATCAATTATTAGTAGTGGGAACTTGTTTCTCCTAGTCGCTTGGTCTAGGCACCAGAAGTCCATGCAAATCCTTAAAATCTCTTCTGCCTTCTAGGAAAAATGCACTTCGGCTGCCAATGGTGAATCACTTGGCCTTACGAACCCATTCTCCTACAAGTACTCCAATTGCACCCTATTATTTTGAAGATATTGTGGAGCCATTGAAAATGTGGGTCTGGATATCAGTGCCATCCCGGGGTACATTTCTATAGATAATTTTACCTCTCTACATGGAGCTTTCCCTAGAACCTCATCTGGAAAAAAATCCTTCTACTCGTCCACCACTACAGGGAATCTTGGACTCCTCTTCTCCATTGCACTGAGGATGAGGCTTGACAACTAGTGAGTGATCGGCTATACCCTCCTCTAAGAGAGTCCATCCTTCCCTGTAAGGGTTTTCTTCTCACTGGTGAAAGAATACATGGTTCCATCTCTACAGACACACCACACTATATGCCTAAATCAGCCAATCTAAGCATGGACTATGGATAACATGTTCGTACACAAATGAAATCGTAAGGCCTCAACACTGTTACTATGAGATCCCAGTCAAAGCTCTCTCCTCCTAGAGTATGCTAACACTGTCGACACCAGTGTGTAATCATCGAATATGCTCCAATACGATTCTCTACTTATAATTATTGAGCCAACAACCCCACTGGAATCTCTGAGATCTGAACGAGATTCATGGCAAGGAAGGAGTGACTAGAACCTAGGTCGACAAGTACTTTATATAGGGAGGGGAATACACAAATTGTACCTTAGATCATCTCTAGATCACCATGGACATATGCCTCTAATTCGTGAAGCAGTGATCGCCCATGTATGCCTTCTCCACAAGGTCATGGTGGTCCACCTAGTGGAGGTGGCTGTAACACCTCGAACCCTCGTCCACCGCCTGCTGCTCTGCTAGCTCCCCTACCACATCGCAACCATATGGAAGTCCTCGATAGAACCATTGTAGTTGCCTCAGACACCCCTTCACCATTTTCTGGTCATTTTTTGGCAGTTCAGGGAGTCACATGCCATGAGTCCCTACCTGGCACACAAGTAGCAAGTACTGGCCCTCGTTTGATTCCCTCTAGCCTGCGTTCCACACACTGTCGACCTTGAGTCTTGGGGTCGTCCTTTGAATGAGCTGACCCTCTTGGACCCCACGCATATGTTTTCTACAGCCTACTGAAGACTCTGCCTCCTAGGGTATGTTGGTAGCTCTAGCAGCAGACGCTTTCTCTACCAAAAAGATCTCCGTGATAAGGTCTCTCTCTAGCACCCTCGAATAGGTTGGGTGGAAATGAGACACCACTGAAGCCTTGATCTCTCACCCGAGTCCCTTCTCAATGAATTGATCCCTAAAGAAAGGGACTCACACCATATATGGGGATTTGTGGGAAATCTTTGTGAACCTTTCCATGTAATTTGTCACCATCATGTTGTCCTACTATAGGTGAAGTAGCTCTTGGATATGCACAAAGCCCAAGGCCATAAAGGAAAAACACCTCCACGAAAAGCCTCTCAAGTCAACCAAAGTGAAGGTCATCTCATCGTGAGTCTGGATGGTCAAGAACCACCATCTCCCTACTTAGACATGTAGAAGGATCGCTTTCATGACCCCCATCCGGTCAGGTGGTTTCCTTACTGAGTGGATGACCCTCATCACCACCTCCACCCAGTCCTCATTGACCTGAGGATCATTCTCTCCCCTTTACCTATGATTTCTCTGTCTATGAAACTCATGAAGGTAAATGAGCCTATGAACGTCCTCTACCTGAACCTCTGATAGTATATGACGACCATTGTGTCGTGGTAGCACTAGTGCACCACCTGATGCAGCCATCTCTAGAACTAGTCCCTGTACGGACACCTCATCGCTAGGAAGTATGCCCTCATGACCTCGTATCTATATCCTAGCTAGTCTTCCACATAGAGTAATATAGATATAGATCAAGATTTACAACGGTTAGAAGGTTATACTTGGTGATTTGACTCTTATTCAAAATAAGTAGAAACTTATGAAACCATTATTTTCATGTATTTAGTTGAAAATAGAAATAAAGGTCCTAGTGTATGGATATGTCGGCCGCCTTACCAACACTGGACTCCCCAAATATGAAAATTGGACTCGTACACATATAATTGTTGAAAAAAGACACATACTCCCAGTTCTTGTGGGGGAAACAAGATTAATACTACACCTCATTGTCACAAACCATCCCCTGGGGCCCATGCCGTGACAATCCAAATCCCACCTACCAAAGGACAGGGGGTGGAGACTAGCGCCCAATTAGTCAACCTGCAAGTGGGAGTCATTTCTCTGAGTACCTGTATCCAGACACATACCCAACCACATCCCAACACAATGAAATGGTGAATCATGTACCACTAAAAAATTATGAATGAAAGTAAAACAGAAAGTAAGTGGGATATAATAATAACCTAATAAAGAACTAATAACATCATGTACAAAAAGAAAACAAGATGTCCATCCATTGAAAAGCCCACCTGATCATGAGAGTAGTGAAGCTAATTGAATCTGAAGTTGTATGTCTTGCCCACCCGATCCTATTGGGCCTCGCATTGTCCTAAGCCACTAATTCCGCCGTCGCAACATCAAAAAGTATTGTCTCCCATAGCTCCCCTATTGTAATGTTAGTCACCTGCACCAAGCACAACAATTTCAGGAAAATCCTTTGTAGAGGCGAGTAACACAGTACTCATTTGGGAACCTAAAACAAAAAAGAAAAATCAGTCCACAATTCCTCAAATTAATGCACAAAACACAAGTCATCTCACAACATGCATATTCTAAGGTAGTAACAGTAGCATCATTAGTCACATCTAAGAATGCCTTATCTTCTAGATAACTCCTCCTCTGGAGAGTACAATGGGCCTACCACATAATGAACAGGTGGTTCCCACAAATCTTGGACTACTTAGGTACCTCTCCCCCATTGTGTACTGTGGGCCTATAAAGTCAGAGAGTGGCACCTCCCACTAGTCATGGACTAATGAGGTAATCATATTAATTGCGTATAATGGGATGCATTGTCATAGATAAGTTCTTCTAACTGTGGTCCTACCAAGTCAAGAGAGGAACCTCTACTAGGCCAAAAGTCAGCAGTCTTCAGGTCTCAGCCAGTCGTAGGTTTCTGTACGTAGTGTGCTTGGGAAAACTTATACTCAAGGATTTGTTTTCATTTCAACATCCACTAATGTAACACCCTGAGCATCCACAGTACGATTCCCATTGAATAATTCAGTAGCGTGTATTGTACGCAACTTTGATTTATAACACACTCCACAATCAATCAAACTAGTCGTTATGAATAGTAATACCCACTTTTTGAAATTTTATAAATTTTATCGTTCAAAATGGACTTCATTTTTGGATTCTAAATATCTAAATTAGCCTTGGGTGAATTTTTCGTATTTTTCTGAAAACTTTCAAATTTTGATTAATAGTGAAAAATACTGAGTTATAGTTTAAAACATAATTTTTATTTAAATAATTATTTATTTTATTTAGATTTATTTTAGGTAATAATTTATACATAATACCTATATAAGTTCAATGTACTTAATTGGAGTTAGTTTAGAATAATTTTAAAAATATAAAAATGTTATTGAACTTTTCACCGTATTTTACCCACCTTCTATGAGAATTTCGAAATTCACACAAGACATAATTTTACCACTTATGTGAGTGGAATATGGAAAATCTAAGAGAAACTGTTAATATGAAGGTGTAAAATGTGGTTCAATAAGATAAAAATAATTTTTTATGAATAGTAACTTTTTACTTTTATTTACCATGGTAAAAAGTAAATATGGCAATTAAGGGTAAAAATGAAATTATTATTACCCTAAAACATGTCCTAATTCTATTGGCTATGTATAATTAGACCAAAAACCACCACAGAAATAAAATATGAACCTCTTTGGTTCACTTGGATTAGATTAGGACATTTATTATTATTTAATTCAAAGAAGAATTAAAAGAGTTAAAATCAAAGTTTAATAACTAAAACATTTTTAATATAGGGTTATACATAAGATAAATTCGATTTTAAACATTCATTAGAAAGATAAAAATATTTAATACATAATGATATTTTATTTATAATTTTGAGAAGTTAAATAATTTAATTTATTTATGACACAATGGGGATGCAGTAATTCCCATATTAATGAAATATTAAAATAATTAAAATTATAAATATCCAAATAAATGAAATTTGAGACTTTTTATGAATTTCGATAATTTTCTAGGATAATATGACATTATAATTGGTTATATGAATTTTATTTGAGTAAAAATCTTGTTATGAATTTATCAAAAAAACTACCCAATAGTGTCAAAATTGACATAAAAGAGTTTTTAAAACAAATATTATATTATTAATTGATATTATATTCCTAAAAATCTAATGTTCGGAAAGATGACTTATATAATTATATGTGTATCACTGATGTACCACTTGGGTGTCTTTTGGATGTATATAGTATGTTTATTAACTATATAATATAAAAATACAATGTGACAAGGTAAATGTCAAACAAATTAACTAAGAGTGAAAACTAAATGATAAGTTTAATATAATGACGTAATCCTTTCAAAAATATATTGGTTGAAAGGATTTCGACCCATACCCACCTTATAATTTTAATAATCCACTTTGGAGCCATTATAAACAGAATATGTATTTACTATAAATTTGTACTTTATGTTTTTTCTAAAGTGCCCCTCCTCCCCCATATAAAAGGACACCACTTCTAACCAATTCTTCATACCTTCATAGCCCTTTGGTTCAACCAAACTCAGCCAAAATACCCTATAAAATATACTCCCTTAATCCTAGAGGCCTACATTTAGTTAGAAAGCCATCCTAAGGAGCCCTTTTGATCAAATCAAAAGGAAGAGCCTGAAGAAGAGGTAACGTTTTCACCACCCTCTTTCAAGTTCCATTATTCATCAAATTATTCATTCTTTGTTATTTCCATTCTAAAATAATAACACCGGTATCTTCTATATACTTTGATTTTATTATAAAAATGGTACAACCATATTAATTATTCTATCCATCCATTGAATGACATGTTACCATACATGCATACGTATGGATTACCGTTTCCACGTCGTGGTGTAATTATTATTCAAAAACATTATTATTTGGATATGTATGATAATGATATGTAATTGATTTATATAATAAATATAAAATGATCATTATTCTGTATATATGATATACCATCCAATTGTATATTATTTTAATATCAAAATAATCATATTGTCACTCGTGCGTACGTACAGACTACCGTATCCACGAACGCGATGAGATTCATTCCCCATCGTATCCATGCAAGTATAAGTATAATTTTATGATAAAAAATAATGTTTAAGGACTTGATATCATTCTGTATATGAATAAGATACAAACTATCCATGAAAAACATGACTTCTGTAATAAAACATATAAGAGAAAACTAGTAAGTTAACACCCAAAACGACGATAATACTAAGACATTATTAACAAAGAAATGTTAAAAGATCATATATGATATCATATTAATGTATATGATTATTGTGTAATTTAATAACAATTATTTAACCATTATAAAGGTGGTTATCCTACCCTCAACCAAGGAAAAGTACATGGTAAGGTTATATTTTACAATCTCTTCATTATCTGAGGTTGTTTATGCGTAATTATCTACTGGGACCTCTTTATCATCCACATTCATGTTTCATAAAAATATATTTCAAAAAAAATTTACTATTTACTAGACAATGGGTTAAATTCATTTATACCCTTATGTGTTTTGAAAGGAATCTTTCTGTCGTTTTCTAAACAAAGTACTTTCTTACCTTTTCAACAAATTTAAGTTAAGAATGTTTTTTTAAACTTATATGGCAGGTGAGGCTATTTTATATCGTTATAAACTCGTCGAAGCTTCTCTTACAAGATTATAAGAATATTTTGAATGTAAATGTTTTATTTTATAATTATGTGACTTTTAAATGAATATTTTATAAATTTGTGAAAGGTACTCCTTATGATGATCAGAATTTTAAATGTTTTAAATATTTACCTTACTAAATATTTTTAATTAATGTCCATGTTATCAAAAGGATTTTAAGGATTTATTTATTGGGATATGAGTGTTTTGAAATGATATTTCTTTTCAAAAGATTAAAAGTTGTATGGGACACTTTGAATAAAAAATCTCTTTTAAAATACTTCCTTTATAAATGTGTGACTTTTCAATGATTTCAAAAAAGGAGATATTTCTCTCAAATAGTTTTGATTTCATATATGTCAACATCCTTTGATGGATTTTAAGTTTATTTGAAGTTGATTTATTATGATACAAAACATCCTTATTGTATTGAAGATTTTGTGATATGTTTGACTGTGGATGTGTTATTTTTATACCATTCATGGTTTATGGAGAAAGTATTGACATTTCGTATACTAGTTTTAATACGAATGCTTATGTTATATTTAAACATGTTCATATGAGGAATGCATTGGACTTAGTAAGTGACGAGTGGAGCCTGATATAGCTCCTCGATGCATCTGTAGGTCTCATGAGACAAACCAGTGTCTTGGCACGAGGCCTTGAAAAAATCTTATTTGTAGTCTTGGCACGAGGCCTTGGCTACGTGGTTATGATAGTCTTGCATTATGAATTCCATAATTATGAAAGTTGTTATTGATATTGCATGTGATTATTTTACTAGTAGAATATCCATGTGAATAAGTAAATGGCATTATTTAATTTTATCTTTTCCATATTATGTCAAAGTAATAGTTTAAAAGGCTTTTGTTTTAGTTATACATTAACTTAAATGATTATGTTTATTTATGAATGTTTCCACTATATTGTTATCCTTACTGAGCATCTGATCTCACCCCTTTCAATGTTTTAAATTTTTATCAGTATGTGAAGAAGTAATTTATGAATGACCTGCAGGGATTGTATGAGGGGATATAAAGACAAGATGTTGTTGTAGATTTTTTTTCACTTTATGATGAAATGAATGACTTATGAATATATCTAGTGATTCCAAGGATACTAAACTAATCAGTATTTCGGGACTTGATCTTTTGTGATCATGCCAATGTTATGTAATAATGCACCGACTTTGGGTAACTGGGTTCGGGGCGTTATAGTTGGTATCAGAGGGATGTTTAGTACAAACCTTTGAAGCTAGATTTAGACAAACTCTGATTAGAGAAGATAGACCTAAGATGTACTTTGAGGATTGGTGTAGAATACCTTCTTGAATTTTGGTATTGTAGAGATTTTGTGATTTTTCCAAGCAATACATCACTGTATGGATACGAGCAGGTATAGGCGGCTCTGGAAACGTTGTACCTAGGGGTAAAACTAGAAAACACCGCTTTGATCTTGACTCGAATGGGAACTGGTGCACGACAACGGGCCTTACTTTACTCTTGGTTACGACACTCCCGGGGGATATGCTTAGGTAATTATCATTTTATTTACAAACCATTATGAAGGGTTTATGAGTATATACTTCCTCAAAGAAGAAATTTTTATGATTATGGATTATATCCATATACTATTCAATTTATGATAAGTGTTTTACAAATTTGGATTTAGGTATTGTGATTCATTAACTAATCTAGTGTATGCCATTGTTTAGAAATGGTTCCTAGTAGATTAAATGGAAATCGTATCAATCCATGCACTCCGTGTAGGGATTTCCCTCCTGATCAAGATAATTATAGTGGTGCTGGTGATGCAACTGGTGCTGATCCGCTAATCACCATACTGGGACAACTCGTTCAGGTTATGAATAATAACATTAGCCGTATGGAGCACCCCGATCCGTAGCATGGAGGATCAATGTTAGATCACTTCATGAGGCAACAACCACAAACATTCAATGGGGGTACAAATCCACTAGTAGCTGAGAAATGGATAAGTTCCCTAGAGAAAATATTTCTGTCTTTAGGGAGTAGTGAAAGGGAAAAGGTTATCATGGCAGTTAACCACCTCACTGGAGATGCTGATCAATGGTGGTCATTAATTCAAAACACAAAGGATTATGAAGAAGTATCAATAATGGAATAGAGGGAGTTTAAAGATATATTATTAGAAAAAGAATTTTTACATGACCATTAAGAAGATATGGAAAGGAAATTTCTTAGTCTCAGGAAAAAGGAGGATGAGAATGTCGCAAAGTATGAAGCTAACTTTACAAGGTTAGAAAGGCATGAAGAAGATTATATACGTAACCCGAGGAGTAAGATTGATCATTTATTTGATGAGTTAAAACCATTTCTCCGTCAATCATTAGTCTCACAATCCTTCTCATCATATGAAGACATTGTCTCGTGTGCTATAAAGACAGAAAAGGAATTCTCTAAATCTTATGACAATAATGTAAATAAAGAGAAGAAGAGAATGGTGGAATAAGAGATAGATAAAGGGAAAAAGGGAAAGAAAGATTTTAAATTATATGATAATTGTGGGAAAAACACTCTGGTACTTGCCTAAAAGGAATGGGAGTTTGTTACAAATGTGGAGAAAATGGTCACCAGGCTCGTGATTGGAAGGGAATGAAAGATGTTGTCAATGTTGAAGGCTACAATTTTAGAGAAATAGGGTACTATGCGAATGAATTCCCCAATATCCAAGGAAATGTACATCATTAAATTCCAAGCGATCAAGGCCAATCTTATGTTGTTACTATGGTTGATGTGGATTAATTATTGTATTTGTGTTTTTGGACTCAAGGATTATATTATGGTTTTATGAATAATGTGATATATTTAAGGATTGTACTGCAGTACTTGTTGTTTTCATTAAGGTTTTAATATGACTAAGGTAATAATATTTTCTATATGTGACAATAAGATAAACTTTACTTTTTCTGGGGAATCTGATGTGACAATTGATTTTGGAATTTAGATACCATTTACAGAGAGTCCGGACAGAGGTACTTTGGATAACTATAATGTTTGGAGTGGATTAATTTGAACTTTGGATAGTATTTTTTTAATGTTAAAACAGTTCTTATGATCAATTTTGGGAATATTATGATACTATAGTTTTAGGAAAAGGAAAACCTGCAGGTCGAGAGATAACCCGTCGTGTCGGACAAAGCTACAACAATCGAGCCTACAACCATAGTGCGACATGCCTTTATTACCTACCACTAGCCTGTAGGAACTCCCTGGTAATTATAAAGTATTTTTCTTCATTTTAATGGTATATTTTAATGTTGGGATCCTTATATTATTAGGATAAATATAATATTTTTGTGTTCTATTATCTTTTAGAGTGAAAGATGAGTTAGTGGTAGAAATTAGTTGAAGGATGAAACTCAACATGTCTTGTTTATATATATATATATACATATACATATACATATATGTATATATATATATATATATTTGTCTTATTTTATGATGATACTAATTCATAAACATTAGGTAAGGGATATTAAACCCAAAAATGTGTTATCCTAATACCTTATGTTTTGTTGAACCAATAATATTTTAAATCATCATAGATTGATGGCTTTGAGGCCCTCAATTCTATAATTGTTTTTAACTAATGAACCCAATTACTCCCTATAAAAATGTACATTTTTCCTCTAATTATGTGTCTCTAATTTCCACCAAGGTTCTCCAAATCTAGATCATAATTTGGTGGTGACCCTTTCATTTATCGTTTCCTCTTATTAAGACTAAATTTTATTAAGACAAATTCCGATGTGGGGTTTCCCACAAAGATATTTTCTATTTTCATCCTTTTATTTTCGAAGAATAGTTTCAAATTGCAAGGACACAATTTATTGAAGGAGGGGAGAATGTAATACCCTGATCTTCCATGGTACGCTTCCCTTTGAATAATACAGTAGCATGTGTTGTACGCAACTTTGAGTTCTAACACACTCCACAATCAATCAAACTAGCCGTTATGAATAGTAATAACCGCTTTTTGAAATTTTATAAATTTTATCTTTCAAAATGGACTAAATTTTTTTATTTGAAATATCAAAATTAGCATTGGGTGAATTTTTGGTATTTTTCTGAAAACTTTCAATTTTTGATTAATAGTGAAAAATACTGAGTTATAGTTTAAAACCAAATTTTTATTTATAAAATTATTTATTTTATTTAAATTTATTTTAGGTAAGAATAGATACATAGTACCTATATATGTTCATTGTAATTAATTGGAGTTAGTTTAGAAAAAGTTTATATATATAAAAATGTTATTGAACTTTTCACCGTCTTTTACCCTCCTCCTAGGAGAATTTAGAAATTCACATAAAAGTTAATTTTACAACTTCTGTGAGTGGAATTTCAAGAATCATAGAGATGTGGTTAATATCAAGGAGTAAAATTCAGTTCAATAAGATAAAAAATAATTTTTGGTGAATAGTAACTTTTTACTTTTATTTACCACGGTAAAAAGTAAATTAGGTAATTAAGGGTAAAAATAAAATTATTATCACTATAAAACAGGTCCTAACTGTATTGGATAAGTATAATTAGACCAAAAAAACCTTAGGAGAAAATTATGTACCTATTTGGTCCACTTGGATTAGATTAGGACATTAATTATTATTTAATTCAAAGAAGAGTTAAAAGAGTTAAAATGAAAGTTTAATAAATAAAACATTTTTAATATAGGGTTATACAAAAGATAAATTCGATTGTAAACATTAATTAGAAATCAAAAAAGATTTCCTACATAATGGATTTTTATTTATAATTTCTAGACATTATATAATTTAATTTATTTATGACACAATGGTGATGCAGTAATTACCTAATTAATGAAATATTAACATAGTTGATAATATAAATATACAAATAAATGTAATTTGAGACATTTTATGAATTAAAATAATTTTCTAGGTTAATATGACATATTATTTTTGGTTATATGAATTTTATTCTAATTCATAATCCTGTTATGAATTTATCAAAAACAAAATACCCAATAGTGTCAAAATTGTCATAAATGAATTTTTAAAACAAATATTATATTATTAAATGATATTATATTTCTAAAAATCTTTGGTTCGGCCAAAGGACTTATATAAAGATAATTTTATCATTAATGGACCACTTGGGGGTCTTTTGGATGTATATAGTATGTTTATTAACTATATAATATAAATATACAATGTGACATGGTAAATGTCAAACTAATTAACTAAGAGTTAAAACTAAAAGATTAGGTTAATATAATGATCCAAACCTAACTAAAATATATTTTTTCAAATTATTTCAACTCATAACCACCTTATACTTTTAATAATCCACTTTGGAGCCATTAGAAACCGAATATGAATTTACTATAAATTAATACTTTATGTTTTTCCTAATGAGCCCCTCCTCCCCCTTAAAAAAGGACACAAATTCTAACCAATTATTCATAGCTTCATATCCTTTTGGATCGACAAAAATCATCCGAATTACCCTCTCAACTATCCTCCATTTATCCTAGAGGCCTTACTTTATTCATAAATCCAACCAAAGAGCCTTTTTGATCAAATCAAGAGGAAGAACCCGGAGAAGAGGTACAGTTTTCACCACCCTCTTTCAAGTTCAATTCTTCTTAAAATTATGCTTTCCTTGTTATTTACATTATAAAATAGTAACTCTAGTATCTTCTATATACTATGATGTTATTATAAATATGGTACAACCTTATTCAGTATTCTATCCATCCTTTGAATGACATGTCATCATACGTGCGTACGTACAGCTTACAGTCTCCACGTGGTGGTGTAATTGTTATTCAAAAACATTATTATTTTGATGGGTATGATAATGATATGTAATTGATGTAAATAATAAATAGAAAATGATAATTATTCTGTATATATGATATACCATCCAATTATATATTATTTTAATATCAAAACAATGATATTTGTCACTCGTGCGTATAAACGGACTACCGTATCCATGAACGCGATGAGATTCATTCCCCATCGTATCCATGCAATTCTAATTCACATTTGATGATTAAAAATAATTTTTAAGGACTTCATATCATTCTGTATATGAATAAGATACAACCTATCCATAACAAACACGACTTATGTAACAAAACATATAATAGAAAATGAGTAAGTTAACACACAAAACAACGATAATACTAAGACATTATTAGCAAAGCAATGTTAAAAGATCATATATGATATAATATTAATGTATATGATTATTGTGTAATTTAATAACAGTTATTTCCCCATTATATAAGAGTTTAACCTAACCTCATCCAATGAAAAGTACAAGGTAAGGGTTTATTTTACAATATCTTCATTATCTGAGGTTGTTAATGCGTAATTATCTACTCGGTCTTCTTCATCATCCACATCCTTTTTTCATAAAAATATATTTCAAAACATTTTTTCAATTTACTATACAATGGGGTAAAGGAATATATACCTATATGTGTTTTGAAAGGAATCTTTCTGTCATCTTCCAAACAAGGTATTTTTTACCATTTCGATAAATTTAAGTTACGAATGTTTTTTTAAACTTATACGGCAGGTGCAGCTATTTTCTACCATTATAAACTCATCGAAGCTTCCCTTACAAGATTATAAGAATATTTTGAATGTAAATTTTTTTTTATAATTATGTGACTTTTAAATGAAATTTTTTAAAATTTGTGAAAGGTAATATTTATCAAGATCAGAGTTTTAAATGTTTTCCAGATTTATCTTTCTAAATCTTTTTAATTAATGTCCATATTTTCAAAATTATTTTAAGGAATTATTTATATAGACATGAATATTTTTAAATTATATTTTTTTTTCAAAATATTAAATGTGGAATTGGACACTTTAATTCAAAAATATATTTTAAAATACATCCTCTGCCGCCATCGCCCAATGGGTCGCCGCGGGGTGCCTCCTCTACCACAGTCGAGACACCGCAGCCCATTGCGTGGGATGCGGCTCGATGCCGTATCCACAGCCCTCTAACGTGGTTGAGTGACCGAATCCTCTACCTCAAGATGATAGCCCAGTCTACGGCTTCATCTGTTGCCTCACGGCCCGGTGAGCCGCGGGCATTCCTCTGGTGACCGTTTGTGGGAGTCAAATCACAACATGACAGAGGTCCATAGTTCATGTTCATGTCAACCCACACCCTATGCATTATAAGTTTACCAAAAAGAGAGGTCTTAAGATTTTTATTCTAAAATCTATGATAATTCAATCTCAGATAATGAATCCCCAAAGCAGACACCCTTCCCGCAAGAACGCATGGTCCGTGGATTGACAGGTTTATGGGATAATATGTGTTCTTCATTTTGAAATAAGAATGGAAAAAAACATAAAATCTAATGGCCCCTAACTCATATGACATTTGATTCCAAAATGTTATTCCATGAGATATTTTAGACGTCAATGTCGATTCTTGGATCCGATCATCGAAAGGCGTCGATGATGATGGAGTTCTGCCAGTGTTCGTTGTTCTGCGCTAGGTTGGAAGTCTGTAAGAGATTCCACATAGAATCCCCAAAATTTATAATCCATATTTCCCCAGAGAGTTGAATTCTAAATAGAAGCACGTCTCAATTTTCACATTATGATGTGATATCCTGTAGTTTCACTATTTTATTTAAGAAACAAGGTCGTTGTTACGTGTCATTAAAGCATCACTACACTATGAGTTTGATGAGCCATTAAAAAGCCTCATTAATGTGAATCTTCTCCACCTAATCGATTTTCCATAGCATCACCGTTCGCCACTCAAATGTGAGAAATAAAATAAAATAATTATTTTAAATTATTTTTTTCTCAAATAGTGTGGAAATTAACTTTTCTTCTCGACCCTTACCTGCCGAAGATATTTCATTTCTTGGTGAAACCCAATGTTTTGGATTAAACGTTGCCCTTAATTTTTTGATCCGAGCAAAAGTTCAAAGAATAGAAAATCCAGCTCTCATGTTTACAAAACCAAACTTAATGAATATTTAAAATTACATTCAGGGATCTCTGGTCCTCGGAATAACATACCATCAAATTTTTCGGTGTCGAAATAATTCCATATAAATAAAAAAAATTACACGAATGTTCTGAGACATTACCACTAATGCTAAAATAAAAATTTGAGGTGTTTTTTACCTAACTACTAATTATTTATATGAAACATTATTGTTAAGGGGGTTTACACAAACCCATTGAAATAACTGCTGATAAATGTAATATTATTATTAGTGTATGATTTATGCATATAAAATATTAATAAAATGAGACATCCAATTTAGTATTCATTGATGGAAAATCTAGACATGTGTGAAAATTGATTTTAATACAACTAGGGATTTATATGGGATCCACAAACTATATATCCATCATATTTCTTTTGATTAATCATAACCTAGAGAAATAATACATCCATTTTGTTGTGTTTGCAGTCCAAATAATAAATACACTTGGGTGGTACTAAATTTCTAAGAATATCTTATTTTAATATTGGGAATACCTTGGGAGGGATTTAGAATTTGAGAATGTTGTAAACTTCATGCTCAATAATTTCTATGTGAAGTGGATGTGAGGATGGGAAAGTATTTATAAAAAAGTATTGTGGAATTTTTTAGTAATGTGAAATAAACGTTTTTGGACTCTATGTGATTAAATAATCAAAACTGAAACATCGCAATGGTTTTTTAACATTATTTCTAAAAAAGTTGTATAATTTCAAAAACATATTAGGATAAGAACTAAAATATATAAAATAATAAGACTAATGTTTGGTTTGACTTTCATTTTTATAAAAAATTGATTATAAAACCTTAAAATATAATATTGGTTTTCAAGGATTCATTTTATGTTTGTAAAATTAATCAAACTAATAAAAAACTAATTATTCTATAGGGGAAAATACTATTGGTCATGAACTCATTTTCTATCATTTATTATAATTATTTTCGGTATTGTGATTTCTTAATATATACAATATATTTATTCATATTTAATTTTTACCAAAAAAATCAACAAGATCAAAAAACTGTAAAAAACTCAACATTGGATAATTTTGATGACTTGATTTAAAAAATATTACTTATCTTATAAAAATAATTTTATAAATGTGAAAAATTAATATTTTAAGTAAAAACCCATATTTCTTGGAATATAATAAATTTTATGATACAAATGTCTTTATGACCCCTATAAATATTAATGTGGACTTTATTATATTATCATTTAAATTTTAATAGATATCATTTATCAACAAATCATGAAAGTAATTTTTCAGAAAAATTAATTAATATTTTAAAAACTCTTCATAATTGAAACTATATATTTACAAAAAATATAATTTCTGTTTCCCAAGAACACTATATAATATGTATGAAACTTGTTATTTTTTATATTTTAATTAACAATGAAAAACAGATAAATATAATCATTATTTCACTAAAAATAATGTAAAAATATATATTACTATATTCCAGTTTTTTAAAACCTTATTATCATAAGATATGTTCTAATGGTAAGGTGTTCAAATGAAGTAATTTCATTGGGAGGTTCGGTGAGCATGGTTTGCTTCAATAACATGTTAATCTACAACTTCTTCCATAAATGGTTTCTCTTGAGTTTCATTTCTTCAATCTCATCTTGTTATTGGTAAATTGAAAAAATATGTGATTCAATATCCCTTAGAAGTAATGATAAATGGGATATATAATTATCAATCTAATTGTTTGAGAGAATTATATATTTCTTTTGTGTCAAATAAACTTTATCATGACACTTAATATATACATATATTAGAATTAATTTCAAAATATCTGTATTATCAAATTTTATGAATCTTAACACTCTCTTAAAACATATTTACAAATTACAGTTATATTGCATAATTTCCCATTATATCAAATGGTATTTGTTTTATGTTTTTTCATATAATTACATTTCATAGTTAATAATTTATTCATATAATGTGGGATTTCATATATAAATGTTTTTATAAATAAATTATACCACCTTAAAAAAATTATTCCTCAAAATTTCATTTCATACCCTAATTAAGGTAAGGTTATTTTTGTTTCATCACCTCTTACAGTTTCTATGTTGCATATTAAAACATATCAGTTTTCCACACTACATTTACTAGATGAGTTTTATTTGTTTTTAGAACATTATATCTAGGATTAATGTTATTCATCATTGTCTCCTTGTATGAATGATCATTCTCCAAGGGTACCACCTCTAGATTCAATACATTTTAGTGGAATGGATTATACATCCTTCAGAGAGATATGTGGTACATATTATGTTCTTGATATAGTTAAGGTGGGGGGTTTTTTTGATGGAGAAAATCTTGGATGAGATCAAGGCTATAAATTGGTTCAATGTATCTACGACTACCATTTCCCATCATTAAAAACCCTAGGAATTTATTTTAAAATTATAGATTAATGAACACATTGTCTACAACTTCAAACTCTAGTTCTCACCACTTATTTCTTATGATTCACATTTATAGGAATTTCATATATTCATATATGATAATGAATGGTTTTAACCTTCCTAGCCATACCTTGGATAATATTAGGTCCCATAATATTTCTCTCACTAACATGATCAAATCATGTTGCTGTTTGACACCACATCCCATTAATATCCATATATGTTTCCATTTGAATTACAAAATTGAAACTATTGTCATTTGAGAACACTATTTGGGGAAAGTATTGATCCCCAAATCCTTGTAATTCTATTTTTCATGATCTCATCATATCCAATTTAATTTTCAGGTTTATATCATACTAACCATAAGTGTGAAGGTGACATGGATGATTTAAACTCATATCTATATCCTATACTCGATGATGTATTCTCCAGATCCTTTGTGTAAACCTCTTATCTCAACAAGATACAATAGAGACTGTTACTCTGTGAAGTTTTACTACTTACCTTATGTATATATTTTTTAGTTTGATAAGTGACAAATAATCCCTTATATAAATAAAATGTGATAAATTTTTGTATAGTCAGAGAAAACCATGGTAGTGTTTTTCTTTATATATTTATCAGAGCCATATGACGAAATCAATTGTTAATTTCCCCAATTTCATACTGGTATGGGAAATTTTTTAATCATACCCATAATATTCTATCATAAAACCTTAAATTCATGGATGAAAAATCCTTTAGATATAAATTTAACTACATACCTCTTCATGTTATCCCACTAGATGTTATTCTTTTCATATAAGTACATCTTAGTACTTCATAGAGGAATACAAAAGGGTGAGATGTGCATGCCATCCATAAGTTCCATATTTTCCGCTATTTTTTATAGACACATGCTTTGTTTCTAAAAATTATAACTATAAATTTAGAATGTTTCAAGTATAGAATATTCCCTACCATTTTTTGTAGCTTATCATCATCTTTTTAGGCCCCAATCCTCTCAATATTGGATGATTGAGAAGTTATTTTGGAAATTTAGGGTGATATATGATTTATGATTCCCATTTCAATCCATTTAATGTATAATAAGATTATACCCCCTCTAATCCTCATCAATGATAGGGTTGTAGGGTCCTTTCTTCTCAGTGTATCATTCACATTGGTCACCTTTAAATAAGGGTAATGGGTTGAATAGTCATAATCATTAACATATATAACCACCATCATGGAAACTTATTGATCTATTTTTATATGAATATATAAATGAGGTTTTTATGATATATATATATATATATTCCAACTATCACATTGAGATAATGTCAATAAATCATTTGTTAGAAAATCAATATCCCCAATTCTAGTTCAGGGGTTATATAGTTGTTCTCATTGATCATTAAATAGTAAGAGGCATAAGAAATTACTTTTTCATCTTGTATGAGTACAAAAACAAATCCTTTTTTGGATACAACATTGTATATCACAAATTGTTCACCAATGAGCATTAATTTTATCATAGGTGTGTTGATTATATTATTCTCTAAATCCTTAAATCCCTACCCAAAATTAATAGTCTAGATAAACTTATCTCTATTTCATATAATCTAGTGTATGAAAATTTAGATAATTTTCACACACATAAAAAATTCAACCTAAATAATCCATGTAATCTATAGATATCCATCATGGATGTTGTATTGAGTCATCATAAATTTTCCTCTATTTTCAATGGTTACAAATATATCCATTTTTCGTTGATAATGTACCTTATGAATGTTACTTGGTCCATCCAAAACTCGTATTTTTTATAACTCACATATAAAATTCATTATACATGGTATTAAATACACCATTCAAATTCACTTCATGTTTCTCCATTCTTTTGGAGTATATATTAACATCATAAATAAAATTACAACAAATTTGTTGATGTAACACATAATTTCAATATTCATTAAGTATAAGAAGATAGTCAAAAAATTAGTGAGTCAAAATGGAATCACGTTGAACTCATAGTTCTCATACCTTTGATAAAATATTATCTTAATGATATCCTCTTTCTTCACATTTATATTTTAATTTCCAAACTAAATATCAACTTTAGTGAAAAACAATGCTCTTGGTAGATGATAAAAATGTAAAAAATCAATGGAAAAATATACTTTTTTTTATCAAATTAAATTCAGAATAATCAATGTAGATATACATTGGCAAACCATTCTTCTTAATGAAATAGATTAGTGCACCCTATAATGAAGTAGTTGGGATTATAAACCTTGTATCCACATTTTCATATATATTTTTCTCCATCACATCATGTTAGATAATGTCCATTATATATAATAATTGGTATATTTGAAAAGAATCATAAATATGAATTGTAATGATAATAAACTCTCATCTAGGAGAAAGGGAATACAATTCTCTAGAGAATACAATATATATTCTTGTATAATGGGAAAGTACTTACGGATGGTCATTTCCTTAGTCCCAATAATTTGAGGATGATATACTTTACCATATGAAAATAATACCCAAGATTGATATGGTGATTCAAAATGATATTCATTCTCCTCATAAAATATATATATAAAATAGAAAATTTGTACAATATTTAAAGGGTTATTTCCTTCTATAAAAAATTTATATTGACACGTTTTAAGAAAAGTCAATCCATACCCATAATCGCATCGTATTACACTAAAATAAGTATCGCATGATTCACAGGGAAGATAAACCCACCAATATTGATATGGTTGATGTTATATACTTGGGATTTAATAATATTTCCATTTTACATTTTCACAGATAACTCAAAATCCATTTTTTATGTGGAATTTGAGTTAATATATGAAATATTTTTATAAGAAATAATGAGTATAACAATAATCAAATAGTATATTCTCTATTATTAATTAAATAAGTGTCACAACTATACTAAAATATTTTTATGATTCACCTCATCAAATGTGATGGAATATTTATTCCTTTTCTCTCTAGAACAATGAGGTTGTTGCATGAGTTATCTTTTATATCCATTAGAGTAATGTGTTACATTACATAGTGTCATTTATCCTTGTAGTTGAAATTTTTTTAGATTAAATGACAGGTACCTAGAAAATAACAATTTTACATCATAGTTGTGGTTTTCTCTCATTGGATTTGACTAGAGTTTTTCCCCTCTTTCCCAAATTAAATGTTTTTCCCAGTCCCCTTCAATAAATATTTGGGATACATTATCCCACACATTTAACAAGTGGGATTTTGGCCTTTCTTACCACAATGGTTTTTATCTATAACTCATACAAAATTAATATAAATTATCCAATTCCTATCTCTATACCCATGAAACCCTTGATATTTTTTCTTCTCGATTTTTTTATTGAGGGCACATTAGATAGTTTTTCCATAGTTGAAGAAGTCTCAAATAAATAATGTTTATATTAGATTTCAATTTATTACACTAAATAAGAGTACAAATTTACATTTTAGGCCACTGATACATTTTGTTGGATATCACACGAGTATTCTAAAATTTTTCTAATTGGCCACAATGTATTCACTAACAATTTTCATTAGTCCAAAAAACCCCCTCTCTATTTTAACTAATGGAATGTGATGAAAATATCTATCATAAAATATTTTCTAGAATTAGTTAAACTCTAATTCAATGACTTCTTATTCGCGATTCATATTCATGTTTAATGTATTCCATTGATCATATTCTCCCTCCTTGTGATAAAAAACTTTAATGACCTACCTCAAATATGAGCATTGAAGGTCTAAGAAGATATTTTACTTATATTTGATCCATTTTTTCATGATTAAGGATTCTGATTATTCATTGAATTTAGAATGACTTTATCATATGCATGCCTCAATTGAATCTTTATTTATCATAGGGTGATTAGGGGTTTCCCCTAATTCATGTTTCTATTCGAAATATGAGTTAATTAAGAATTTATTGTCAAGAAATTATTTTCACATGATCACATCGGGTTTTGTATCCTATTTAGGAAGACATCACATTTCCAATCAAGTGGTTTATTGACTCAGTTCCTCCAACATGCATCAATTTACTAAAATAATGGAAAATTAGAGAAGATAATTTTCATACTATCAACTCATAAAATATAAACTATAAACATTTTAGGGATAAATCGTAAATTCTATACAATCCATAACCTAAGGATTTGTTGGTTACAATATATTTTATTTATAGTCTAAATTTTAATATAATATTTTTAATTCAATTTTGATCCATTCATAGTGGTTCCGAATGTGATTCTGAATTTACTAAATCATATCCCATAAGAGAGTGTGAAACTAGGTTTTCTGTATGGAATATTTTATATGAACCAAGTGATCATTATGTTAATACCCAATTCACCCTTTTGTCCTTAGTAATAATAGGAAAATATTTTCTAGAGACATATCCACTTATTGATTTTAATAATGGAAACCACACACACTATAAATGGAAAAAATATGTCAATTTTTCCTTATGCTCAGACTTATTGATAAATATTTCACCAGGATCTTATAATCATAATCCCCAACATTACTACATCATTATATGATACAAACAAATATGGATCATATATTTTACACACTTAAACTATTTTACTACAATATTTGGATAAACATGATATAATAGAAGAATATTAAATGGCATACATTATTTGAGTAATTAGATACATATCAAGATAACATGAAATAGGGAAATGATGACATTATTTAAAACATCATAACATTTCCTTGGAATTCTATTGATCTTCAAAAATTTCATGGTACAATCAAGGTATTTATATAAAAAAGGGGTTAGATATAAACACAATTAAGGGAATAATCAAATTACGATTTTTTATATGTAATTTATGTAAGTGAAGAGGCTTATAAAGGTGAAATAAAAGGCTGGTATTCATAAAAATGAACATACAAACATGATATAATTTGAAATCATTATGGAATCATACAAACATGGCTATAATATAAAACAAGAAATCATTATGCCAAGTTTAGGATAACAACCTTGATATCATTATATAGTTTTCTTAGGATAATATACCATGGAACATAAATGATATACTTTGGGACAAAAATACTTCCTAATTCATTTATGGGATATATAATTATGTGTCCACCCTTCACATTTCTATCATGTATAGGCTTTTCTGTGCCAAACAAAATCATACACCATAAGAATTAATTTCATATCTTTTAATACCATGAATAATAAATATTGTTTACGTACATGGAATTCCAAAAACATAGAAATATAATAACATCTAAATGATTACCCTTTAATAGAAATAGGGATGGTTATTCACCACAAAATAGTTTATCATGGAAAATCACTAGATAATTTGAGCAGAATTCCGGGTGTGCATAAGGATTCATAGTTGTTATTAATGGGGGTAAAAGATTATATTTCATTACATAGGTAATCATAATGGAAGTAAAAGGGAGGTGTAAAAAACAAATCAAAATATGAAAAAGTATAAATCAAAAGGATTAATATAAAAAATACCTGAATAAATTGGAAGAAGATATAATACCTTATATTGAGAATGATATTATAAAAGATTGAGAGGACGTTATTAACGGAATGGGAACAATCGAGATGGATTTACAGATGAAGAGTTAGTGTAAATTAATTATCAATAGATTCTCATAAAATATGAATGGGGATATGGGTAGGTATTTATCACAAAATCTATGGTAATTAATTATGAATTTATAAACATAGGTTTTATACTCTGTGAAATAATAATCAAACCCACTATACGTATGATTGTTTTTCCTTAGGATTCTCCCCAAAAGGTATAGTTGTAAATATTTTATTATTTTATTAACTAATCTATCAAAAATAATACCATTAATGATGTGGACATGGATAATGTTTATAAGTAATACATATTATGACATAAAAATGTAATAGGGGATATGGGGGATTTATTTTTTCTTTTTATAATTAAAAAAATAATATAAAAACCCCATTATATCAGAGGTGAAATATTTTTTATTGGTTTATTTCATTTATAGAACATATTGCATCACTGTTTGGTATTATGATCTCACAATATGTACAGAATATTTATACGATATTTAATATTTAAAAAAAATTCATTTGTACCATAAAATTATTAACAATAAACTTTTGGGTAATTTTGATATAATAATTTAAAATAATATTTTTTATTTTACTAAAATAATTTTCCAACTATTGGAATTTTATTTTTTAAATAAAAAATATTGTTTATTAGAAATTTTGTTCTGAAATGAAGGAATTTATAACCCTAATAAAAATTACATTGTTCATTATTATATAATAATTTATATTTCAATTGATAATATTATTTAAGAAGATATCATGAAAATATCATTTTTAGGAATTCTAGAATTTTTAAAAAAATTATATTGAAATTGGATATTTCCCAAAAATAGAAATGCAGTTTATTCATATTAAAATATAATTTTTATAAAACATGATATTTAGTCTTATATAAAGTAAAAATAAACAGGTAAAAAATATAATTATTACTTTTTAATGAAGGAAACACAGAGAATCATACTACAATGTACTAGATATAAAACACATTTTTACACAAACTTGTGCTCTAAGGGTATGTTGTGTGATGGTGGTAGTTTAATGTGGTGGTTTTATAAACATGGTTTGGGTAATGATATTGGTATGATTGAAAATCTCCGACATATTATTTCTATCATGTTTCTGTTGTCGAATCATGACTTGAGATTGGTCATGGGAAATCTAGGTGGTTGAATCTCTATCAGATTCTCTAATATATGGGATTCATAGTGTACAACCCCAAAAGTCAAGGCCATTGTTTCATCCATATATGTAAATTACACTTATTAATAACCATTTGTATATACTAATCTCAATGGTAATGATATAATGAATATATTATCAACCGTTACGATGCACAATGGTTTTTAATCACAATAAATACATTATGGATATATTTCATATTTGTCACAAATAATAAATGAAATTTTGTGCTTTTTTTTGTATAAATACATGTCTTAATAATAAATTTAATCATTTAAAGGGGAATTTAATTTATAAAACTTTTGGATCCTTATGGTTATGCCTCTTATGTTTAAATTAAATGATTATTTATAAATTTTTATAGTTAATTTTTTTTGATGGTCTGAGATAGAACTGGAGGTGGTAGTATAATATTGGATAAGGCATGTATGGGCATGAAAAAGGCTAGTAGGAACTTTGTGTGGATGTGAACTCCTTTATGGTGATACAAATCTCTTTAATATAAATTCATATGTTTTTAATTAATGGGTGTTCTTTCCTAAATTCAATTTATGGGGTTGGGTAGATGGAAAAAGATGGGGGTGCCCATGTAAATGATACACTATGGATTTGGGCCTCCAATGCATGAAATAAGTTCTCTTTTTTACTTAACTAAATTTGGATCTCCTGAAGAATATGTTCTTAATAAGAAATGGAATTGGTCGAGCTGATGATATACATCATGGAGTCATGGGTTTCTGAAATGGATTTCTATAATATCCAAGATGGTGTCAAGGGAAATTCATGAATGAATGACGGGACTAATACAGGGAATGAAAAAATTGATAGGCATACATCTCACATGTGATAGTGAGTTCTCTAATAATGGTGGAGTGTCTCTATGATAGTTTTGTGAGTGGTGCAATCCCACTTGGAGTTGATGTATAGAAATAGAGATATGATTTTTATAGCTTACTAGTTGAGTAGTATCCCCTATATCATATGAGATAATACCTGATTATGGGTAATGGGATTTACTTAAGGACATAGAACATGGATTCAATTGTATATCTAGTGATATGAAATGTTATCATACTTAGGGTATTAGTACAATGTAGCGATGACACACTAAAAAAATATTGGATACAAACACATAAGTACAGGGTTGGGTGGGTCTATGAAATTTTTAGTCATTGTGGGGTGATGATGATCTATTTAAATTATAAATCAGAGGCCTATAAAAATCTGTACGGTCCAATTGGATTTCTTGATGGATGTGATGGTCCAGTCGAATGAAATGATTCTATCATCTAAATAATGTGATAACAATAGTTCATGTGTCTGATTATTATGTTATATTTGTATTATTGTTCATATGATAGGAGATTAACTATATTGGTGGAGATTGAACCTAAGGGTGTGGCCTAATATAACTTTTATATTGAACAAAATACTTCTATTAGTAAGATGGATTCATCATTCTAAATTATTTCTTGGCTAAACATTATTGAGATGATGTGGCTTGAGAGAATTTTCTTCTCTTTGAGTGAGTTGGTATTGCCTAGAAATAACTTGAATGAGATGTTAGTGGTTGGATCAACATTAGTGAGAATCAGTTTTGGATTAGGATGTTATGGGTTCGGATAATGGGACAACTATTAGAAAAACACTGTCAAATATAAGGTGTTATGATAGACTAGATGATGGGACCACCATGAGTGAGATGGTGTTCAGATGTGATATGAGATTTTATCAATGATCTCTATTATGATTGAGATTGTAGATGTCGTATATTAGGCATCAGAAAACATTATGTGTGATGTTTAGAATTGATCATAGAAATAATACCCAACCCTACCCTTCAGCTATTGATCATGATTTATATTATTCCATACCTATATTACTCATGTAAAATATAGGTTATATTTATGATTTCATGAGATAGATTTTTTAATTGATATGATGCTAGTATAGTTAACTGTTATAGAGTCTTGGTTAGCACCCCGACCAGGTGTGCAGTGATTCAAAATATCCTAGTTAACTGACTATGTCAAGGTTTCTTTTCGCTAAAAATTATTAATTAGTATTGTATTTCTGTAAATAGTGGTGTATTCTAGGGGAACACGAAGAGACTTTGCTAATAAGTATTTTTATATCATAAATGAACACCTTACTATACTTACAGAACATTTGTTTGATTTTGATTTTATTATAGGGAATTTGATGGATCAAGATGTTGTATTTTGATATGTTTTAGTGATATGTATTTTTCATGGATCAGGGATTATAGTAGGTACTATGGTATTATTTTGTTTCTTTTTTATAATGTTATTTTGGATCACAGTGGTGGGTAATCGGTGCTTGGTTTTTATAATTATTAGTGTGTAATCATTTTTATAGTATATTTTGATACATCATTACTTTTTTTCTAGATTATGTTCTATGGTTTTTATATAGTTCTTTATTTTTGGTATCATATTGTTTACCTTCATTGATTTGATTTGATAGTCTCCCCATTGTATGGTTTAAAACTATTCCCCTAGTCAATAAACATTTTTATATACAGAGGTGCTCTTGATTCCATGTCTCACAATAACATAGTTGTTTGTCCAATGATGGTTTGTCACAAATATTATAAGAATGAATATTCAAGTTTATCTTTTGAAAAACATTGGTGATAAGGGTTTTAGTGTAAAAAATAAAGTAATTATAATAAAAATTATAAATATTAGATTTACATGCATAGGAAAATGTATAGATTTAGATGAGGAACTATAATGTGATGATAGGATTATTACCATGGAATAGTAACTCATTAAAAAACTAAAAGGAACATGATATATTATTCCAAGGATAAATAGGGAGAATGAAATTTGTATAAAGTGTGAATTCTGTGACAAATTGAATATGAAATGTGATGTTATTTTGAAATGGAGATGATTTCATGTAAATTATATTCACTATTTGATGGAATTATTTTTTAAAACATATTTGAAACTATATCATGGATAGAAACAAATGCTATATTTATTTAGAATATAGCTCATTAAAATTATAGACTATGTCAACTTGATATCTTGTCTAACGTTCTCAATATTGATCATATTTAATAGTTTTAAATCAACAACCTGAGGTATTTCTATTTAACTATAATGTAATTCATGTTTTTGAAGATTCATACGTGTCTGAAGATACTGAAATTCAAGAATGGTATGATGGAAAAACCTATATATAAAGAAATGTTTTTCAATTTTATCATTATAATAATCTATGTGGATGATATAATATTTCATAGAGGTGAATCTTGGGTGTGTAAATATATTTTTCCCAAATAATGAAAATAATAGGAAATTCATTTACTAGGTTATTTGAATTTTTAATTTGTTCTTAATGTTATAAATGATACATGTTTCATATTTATTTTCTAATGCTAATATGCACATGAACATATACATTACTTCGGTATAGTGAATTCAAATGAATAATATACGTCATTATCAATGTTACTTAAATTTATTAATATTTATAATGAAAAATTAATTAATTATATGAAATTTAGATAACATGTCCAGAATTTATTATGTCTCATAGCTTCCTGAATATTCAATATGTTCCCAATGACACTTTTTTCTCAAATCCAATCAAACCTAAATGATCTTATCAATATAGAATACCATATGAATTTAAATTTTATGATATATCATGGGATACTATTTAATCATTAAAAACCCACCAATAATATAGGTACAATTTTGTATATTTTTTTAGAAATTTTGATGATCAATATTATACATCAAAGGATTTATATTTCATTATAATATCGTGTACAACATGGTACTATAAAAATAAACACTTAATAAAACTAAAAATGAGATATATTAAATATATATATATGTCTTAAGTGACCATATAAATGTTTTGGATGAAGTCTTTATAGAATAAAATTAGACTAAAGTCTAATTAACAATTAACAATCAAGTGTGAAAATCAATGTTCCTTAAAATTATGTATAATTTCTATAAAACATCCAAGTTCAAAGTCAATTTCCATAAGTTACAATTTCATAGAAAATATGTGGAATCAAAAAATTAAAAAATACAATAGGCATATAATAAGGAGTGGCTGATTGACATCTAGATGAAGAGGTTTCAAAAATACTCATCCACTCATTTGAGTTTCATGATGGGGTTAAACCTATCCTAAAATCACTACTAGTCTTCATTATAATTTCCCCCAAATTTATCTTATATTTGTTTCTAATTGGGTGAGAATATCTATGAGTCCTGAGATGAAATATGTGTGATAAAGGGAAGAACATATTTAAATTATAGTAGAATTTCTTTTAAAATCATTTATATGAAAAATAAACGTGCTTTATGAGTGTGTATATCAAGGGAAACTGATTCTTTTAAGATTCCATTTGTGATATCATTTTTGTGTGTCCTATTATAGATTCATATTGTTTCTATTTCTAAAAACTAAAACTGGGGTATTGAAAAGAATATGGTTTAATCAAATTTACACATTAACAGTTTATATTTATTCATTAAACTGAGAGATATAGATTCCATAAAATGGTTATAAAAATCCGTGAATATGTGTTATGTGTAACTATAAATTGATAGAAAATCATCTAATGGAATGTTATAACATTAATTGTAACTATATGGTACATGGTCATGATTTAAAACCTGTACATTTTTAGAATTATTTTTATTATTTTTGTGGGTCGTATATATGATTTAAAATATATTTATGTCATTGGAGATGATGGTGGAAGATATACATGATGGATACATATAAATATGTATATTTTTTCAAAATAATATTCTACAATATTGTGTGTCGAAGAAGAATTATGGATGGTATATTGAGGAAATACAAATATCATATATTATTTGGGTTTTATGATATCCAAGGATAATAATTTATGTTTACTGATTAAATAAATACAATTTTCCAATGAGTAAATATTTTTTACCTAAGTATAATCAAATCAATTTTAGTTCAGATTAAATATATATCCTTATTTAAATCATCATGTAATAAATAGTTTATATAAAGGATAGAACAAAGGACTTATGTTTCGTGGGTTGTGTGTATTTAAGGATGCTAATTTTCGTTTACATATTAAATAAAGTTTTTTAAAACTAAATTAATCTATCTAGGATAATTGAAAACACCTCAATCTAATTTCTATTTCAGAATATATTATCATGGGGATTTCTTCTTTAGAAAAGTATTTTCAGTCAATGGGAAATGAAAATATCATATATTAATAATAAAAACCCTTTAATCTAGTATTCCATAATAAATTATTGTGGTATTATATGATTTAATTTTCCCGTCCATGATTTTTTTTATTTTAATTCCTTTTTTGAAATTTTCGGATGTTACCATTTGAGGTTCTGGAAACAGTGTAGTAATGTTGGTATGATTTCATTGTATGTGGTTTGGGAATTATTTGGTCATAAAAAATGGATTATTTGTATAACATGGTGATCTAAATAATTCTATTTTATGTATTAATATTAATTTTTATATTTGAATCACCTTATTTGGATCTATGTATAATGATTTGGTCCCATTGAAGATGTTTTCTAGATATTATTAAATAATAGACTACATATTCTATTTTCTAACCTAAATGAATTTTTTACGATAATAGATAATTATTTAATCCCCTGTTGAAATTAATTTGTTTTCATAAGTTTATTATATTTAAATATACAGTTTAATCAATTAATAATGAGTTTTCTTGAAGGAGTTAAACCATGTTTTACATTTTCTGCCAAAAACAAATTTTTATAAGCAATAGAAATCTAAGTTAAGTGATATGTAAATTGGGTCAAAAAATTGATAAATTAAATCCTCTTATCCACTGAATAGTTATTTACTAATTTTTTAAAAAATTAAGAGTAATATAATTGAGGGAATTTCTATATACGTGTTATGAAATTTTTAAATGTGTATCCATATATGGTTAAGAGAGATTAATTTTGTTTTTTATCATATAACTCTCATTAGTGAAGGATACATACATGTTGAACTTTATTTAACTGTATATTTTTTATGTGATATATTTTTCATGACGAATTATAAATTTTTTTATGAATTATTGAATGTTTTTGTCATAAATTTCCATATGTGATTTCTTTGATTGGGGGGTTTATCGAACATCTCTTCATGCCTTTATGTGATGTGGAAATACACTATGCTATTTTATCTTATCTTTAGAAACATAAAGGAAAAGAAACCTATATTAGTATTAAGTCAATTCTATTCTATATCTTCAGCATATATTCATTCAACATTTCTATTAGTGTAACAATTACACTATATCTCAAATGATTCATGTGAATTAATGTACAAAAAATCCCTATATTTCCATTCCAAAGTATCATTGAAGAGGGAATTATCTTTCAGAATTATGATATATTACAATCCTCACAATGTTTCAAGGACCCCACAAAGGGTGTTCAAACATGTAAATTATTATGAGTATTTTTTCAAATATTTTTATTTGATCAACTATTTATTGATGGAATGGAAGAAATATATATCCATAATAATATCTAATTACAGTAACCAATATAAATATAATCACACTCTCTTGAGTTTAAATTTCGATGAAGTTAATGTAAAAAAATTCACCAACCTTTCAATGCTTTGGTAATTCCATTTCGACCATTACAAACCTACCAAATTTCATCAATTATAGATTTTAAAATAAATAAATACTTAAAAAATGTAACCCTAAACAAAAAAACCCGAAATTAACTTAGACATAGTTCCATAATTATACTATAATATAAGGATAAAAAATATATAATTTATCCTAATTTATTAACCTAGAAAATTTAGGGGATATATTGATAGAGTGGTGAGTTGGTGACCCTTTTAGATAAAAATGAAAATGAGAGGAGAGTAAATTGAAATTTTCAATATATAAAATTAATTTTTTCCCAATATAGAAAAATGTAATTTTTATTAAAATAATTGATGAAAGAAACTATTTCATCAATTGCCTCTATAAATTTATCTTCTATCCCCACAATAACCCACTTTACTCTGAAATAATCACCTTAAAATATATAACTACTTTTAAAAATTACCTACAGATAAGAGTAATGGTTCTATATAAATCATATAATATCAAAAAAAATTATCATCAAGAAGCATATTTTAGTGTCTTTATTATATCAATAAAAAAGTATTTCCCCTTTTTACAAACAATTTCTTAATATTCGATTAAATTTTTAAGGTAAGATACATGTATTCATTCCTAAATCTTTAAATAAACATTATTTTGACTAAATGGTAAACCATTTTCAATATTTTCATAAACAATTAAATCTTAATTTCTTTCATTCTTAAAACATAACTCAAATTAATAACAATTAATTATACACCTAATAGTGGTATTTTTATATCATAATTTAATATCTTAACTATTTTAACTTTATTAGTATTTCAATTTTCTATCCTAGAACTCATATATTCTGTTCTAAAAAAATGGTCCCATAATTTTGTATTAAAATAGTCCCCCTATATTTGTATTGACTCAGATCCTCCTGTTGTACCCATCTAAATGGGATTTCATAGAAATCCATTGCATCTATTTAAGAATAATTCCCTATATTCCATTATTAGTCATTTTTTTCATCCCCTTAAGCTAGACTCTGTAACCCTGAATATTTCTCGACCACCAGTCACTTGAATTTTTACTGAAATTGATATTTTTAAGCTCTACCATCACGCTTTTAGAATTAAAATTTAGATAGTCAATTTATTAAACATGTTGGTTTTGAAAATGCCCTATCCTATTTCAAGAGATGTTCATGAATTAGGCACTTTGTAGAAGAATAAGATAATTAAAATGATTCTTTATGCCACTTATCTTATTTCAAATTAATATGATATGAATAGAAAACTATAGAAGGAATATTTCTTGTGAAAAAATGGTAACCTTTTATTTTTACACTAACAAGAATACCATAGGATCTATTAAAAATCAGATTCCCTCTACCATCCTGTCCAGTTTAATAGATGAAGTGAAAAAATGACCAATTTACCAACAAAGACAAAGAATTGCATCATAACCTTGAACCCTTGAATATAGTGATCAATAAAATATATAATGGATAGATATATAATGATCAATATTAAACCAGATAATAAATTAAATATTATTCTTAAAATTATCGCTAGATTGAGGAATATTTTTTGAAATCGAGGGATAAAAAAGGAATAAAAATCAATGATTAATTCTGATGTTTTTATTATTTAGAGTTCCATGTAAAACAAATAATTTTTGGATAATTCAAATAATTATTTTTACATTGACACAAGATCCATAGAATATACTAAAAATGTATTAAATATTATTCCCCCACAACCACTGCAAACTGGACATTTATCGATTTCCTCTATTGTAACTGACTCTAAAGTCTCTACCAGTGAGGATGAAAATGAAAATGACCATGCTTTTTGGGATTCCCTACAAATTTAAGTAAAATTTTATTTTTCATGAGGTCATGACTCTTATATGGAAGATAATGATATTACCTCCTTCTTTAAATAATAAAATGTGATATATCTACTAATAAATACCTAGAAATCGAAAGAATATGTTTATCAAAGGGGTGGAGGTGTTCAAGAATGACCCAAACATCAACTTCAAATTTATTCCTTCGAAATGGAACATTTTTAGGAATAAGATAGTTATTATTTGAATTGATTCCTTTTCTCTCAATTGGGATCTTATCCTCTTAAGTGTGGTTCCACATCAATGATTCTTTGACTCCATATGCCTTTCAGTTTATCTATGAAGAAGGATGCTTTCTGGGTGTATTTTTATTGTATAATTGAAGACTATTCTTGGTTAACTAGAACCTGTATAGACATCATGTGCTGGAAAAATCACTGGAATTCACCCCATTTTTTTAGTATATCAAAGTCATGTATTAATTCTGAATGTGAATAGAAATTATTTTGGGAGTCTTAAACTTCTAGAATGAATCCACTCCTATTCTACTTCCTTCGAGGATGGGATTACTTACTCAACTAATACTCATTCAAATTTGTTTTTCAATTTTGGTATGGTTGTTTTGAATGAAACACATGATATTTTATTTCGTATCTGTGTATCATCATATGTACCCCCAACACCTCAATCCCATGTTAGTGTAAGGTCTTTACACCTCTCATATTCAATGTAACATTTGATTTTAAATAAATTTCTTTGGGGTGGATGAATTCGGTTACCAGTTCATGTCACTTGTATTCTCAAAAAATGATCCCTAATTAGAATAGTAGTCATATTTCATCCATCAATTTTATATTCATTAAATAATATCATATCCAAAAATATAAAATTCCCACATTATAAAATCTAGAATAAATTGATGTTATAAAACACGATGGATGTGCTAAACGACAAGAAAAATCTCTATATATCGGCACACAATACAATAAGTCCATAGTGAAAATTCTTATCTTAAAAATATGCACCATAAAAAAATTATTCTTTGAAATTTTATAGTACCTATGTAGAGAATATAATCTCATGTAAAATCCAAGAATCATATACTATAATAGAATTTATCTATATAGGGATATTATACTAATCATAATTATATTTCTTATGAGTTAAATGATATTTATCCTCTATGTTAACCGCATCTATGGATATTATATGAATCTATAAGTCATACATAATGAGGAAATCAACCATGTACAAGGATATTATAATAACTTATTAATTACATTTACATCATCCTACTAAAATATTTTAAATACCATTCATTTATATTTCATCCTAATAAATTAAAATTTTATTAATCCAAAATTTATCTAATCAATAATTTTTAACCCATGGATTAGTATTTAAATTTTAAAGAGGTCCCAAACATAACATATTATCAAAAAGATCACAAAAATTCAACATGCATTTTATTTGACTTTTTTCGATAGATCTATCAACATGATATAATATTAAAAAATAGGGTGATAATAAATCATATATTAATCAAAATATAATTATTCATGGTCTAATAAATTGAAAAAAATATTTAACAACTTTAAACTAATAAATATCTACAATAAATCTGATTTATCTCTTACTCTAGTCCCACATATATGTACATCAAGAATAAAAGTGGCCTTTTTTGTCATAAATTATTTTATTTATAAAATTTTAATGTAAAAGAATGGTCATTCTATATTTTATATAGACCATAAATACATATAACCAATCAATAAACAATATATTAACACTATAATACGTCCAATGACACTCCTAAGTCCTAACCACATCATAATATTCACATACCCCATTATCCCATTATGTAAATAGGTCACATTAAACAAATTAGGTTACATATCAAAAAATGTATTTTTTAACTTTTTTAATATCCTTTAATGTTTATTAAATTGGTCCAAAGTAAATTTCCTTTTATAAAATATAAAAAAAAAATGATTTTTTCATATACTTTTCACTATGATTTTGTAATAGTAAAATAAATCACCATAAGCCTAACAATAATATCAAACATATAAAAGAATCTATTCAACTAAAAGTACATTCAATGAATTTCTAGTCAATCCAGTTTTCCTACAATCTTCACAAACATAGTATTTACATAATTAATAAAATGATGAATTTAACATAATATCACATGACATAATGTTATAATGTAGTTTATCACAGAAAAATTATACATTTTCTCTATATTTGATTAAATAAATATAAAAACATGATCATCCTAAGGTTCACACTCTATAATAATGTATATATATAACATATATTTTTGAATTCCTATATAATTATTTTTAATTCTGTAATAGTCAATTTATTTACCACCAACATTCAAAAAACATGATTTATCATTCCTTGAACTAGTTACACTAATTTTATATAACATAAGACAAAACTATATTAATAATAAATGAATCTTATAATGCTTTTAGAAAAATTTGAAACCAAATACATTGAAAATAATTATCAATTTAAATAATTTTTCTCACATCAAATGTAGACTCAAAATAAAAAATTGGTTATAAATTCATTTGATAATAACAAATATCATTATAGACATCATTATTCATGAAAATTAATTGCTAATTTTATTATATCTCCAAAAATAATTTACAAATTCAAAAAAATTATAATTTTTTATATTAGCCAAATATTATTAAAACAATCTATAACAAATTATAAAAGTGGGTTCATTATGTCATTTTTTCTCTCATATCCAATGTTTATCTAAATATAGTTTAACATTTCATAATTTTTTTATTAAAAACATTTAAATTATAATTTCCTTGATTAATATTTTTAACAATCATTTCATTAAGTGATAATATTCCATTATCATTAATTTTTGGATTTATTCTTTAAAAAATTGAGCAATGATTATAATCCTCCTTATATATCAGAAAAATTCGATACAACCATGTCAATAATGATCATAGTATTATGGGTATTTATTTCTGATTAACATGATAAATACTTTTATATAGTGGGAAATATAGTGTTATAAAGTGAATTATCGGCTGGACCTATTGAATTGAATGTGATGTCTTGAGATACAATACATGGACAATGTCATTAATTTCATAGTATTTATCTAGGGGAAATCTCTTCATGATTACGTTGACATGAAGAATCAAGGCATATCTACCATCAAAACACTTGTACATTGTCTTCTCTCATACAATGTTATAAGGTAATGATAATCAGATGTTTCTAATTATATTACTAATCATAAAAGGACATGTCTCAAAGAATTAATGTTATTTTCCACTTGTGGAAAATATTGTACATCATTTTATTCAATTGAGTAGTAATAAAAATGATTATATTTATTTGAGATAAATTATTTGTATAACATTTATTTACTATTAAAATTGATAAGATCGTGATATAATTATACAAGGATAATTTGAAACATTCCCAAATTTTTTTACTTTCTATTATGAATAAAGGGACAATGATTATATATATAAATCGGTGATTGTATTATGTTAAACATTTAATTTTGTTATTAATAATTATAAATATGACTCACATCTCTAATTTACAATATTAATATTTAAAATTTTAATTCAAATGAAATTTGAATATTTTAAATTATTTATCAAAATAGTTTAAATATTTTAGAATTAATTTGTTAACTAAAATTTGATTTTTTTATTAGAATGTTTAATATAATTTATATAAAAATAGTATTTATATATATATATTTTATATAATTTATTAGAATATATATCTATATATTTCCAAAAAATATTACTATAATTTTATTTTAATGATGTTTTTTGTGGGACGGAATGATTTTCATTTAGGTTCGGTGTTTGAATCTTACCTGATGAAAAAAATGGTTTGTTCTATAGGGATTAACAATATTAGGTGATATTATGTTTTATTATTATTGGTAATATAGTTGAATCCGACCTTAGGTATTTTAGAGGATCAAAATATTAGGTGATCTAAAAGATTTCATAATATTTTAAGGCCTCTATGCCACCTATGAAAAATATAGGGCCTTTAGGACATCCCTATAAATATAAGTTCTTTACCAACACATCAATCCTTAACACCCCCTAAGGACATTGATCCACCAAATAATGGGTTTTCCCCATTCACAGACCACCAGGCCTCCACTGACCTCTTTGGAATCACTCAAAATTTATGTCCATCGGGACAGACTAATCATCATTGCATCCAAATCCTCAAATAACATAATCCTCCATCCTGACACACAATTTAAGGCCTCCATAATCCAAAAAGAATTTCTGGAAACATTAACAAACAATATATATATATATAATCATTTTCAACCACATGGCATAATGTATTTCCCTTTTTATAGATCATGGGTAGATAAATATGAATTCCCGCTATGTTTTTTGTTCAGTGTGTGTGTATGAGACACAATAAGACACCATCCAAATAATCCTAACAAAATCCCACGATATATGTGAGTACATGGTGAATTTTTTTAAATATATATATAAAAAACATGAACCCATGTTGGTTACTCAATCCCTTACTAAAAACTAATGAAGACCAGGATTACTTGATTAATCTATTACTAGTGAAAGGATTTGTCATGTAGTAGTACAAATCCATCATATTCATTAGTTGAAAATTAGTACAAAAAAACTGTTACATAGCCATCCTATCAGATAGGAATCAAATATTTTTTTATGTCCAATATTTTTTAATGTATTATTATATTATATTATATAGATTATATTAGAGACTAGGTACTGAGACAACATTTGATTTTGAGGATTGGTGTTCCAAGAACAAATGACTGAATTATACTAAATTATTAAGTAGCACACACTCTATATTTTCATTAAAAAGTGGGATAAATTCTAAATGGGTTCTCATGTCAAAAATATAAGTGAATTGTGACATTCCGAGTATAATTTTTACCTTAGGAATGACCTAAAATTTATCAGTGTGGGTCAACTATTAAAAATAGTTGTGGAAATTTTTAAGGAATAAAATAAATTGATATATTTATTTTAGTTTCTTGTTTTGATGATACATCGATGGAGTTATATTTTTCATTTTTTAAATAGACCATTAGTAATAGATCTAGGGTTAATATCATTACCCTAGTATTCTTATGAAGCTCTAGAGAGTAAACCCTGTATATTTCTCTCGGTCTGTATTGATGGAATTTTGGACTAAAGATAAATGAACACCATTCTTTATAGATCTCATTAGTGAATATCGATCATCCAAAATGAGTAATATAATTCAAAAGAAAGATGCATTGTTTCTAATTTCCTTCATCATTCTTATATTTAATGATGAATGTGAATAAACCCCCAAACAAGTTGATTAGTGGTTTTGTCAAGCTTTTCCAGATGAGATTTTATTGCAGGATTTACGGGGTTTTATCATGGAAAATTGTATTGATTATTAATCATTATTATGAAAATAGGTCGAAGCCAAAATCTACAATGGCTGAGTATAGATCCTCATATTATTTCAATGAAAATTTTATTCTAGGGTATTTCTTTGTGTGTTCTTCAATCATCAACATGGCCATGAATGATCAGTTGTTAAGCCTTCATTTCTTAGCATAACTATTTGAAATTGAAGATCCAACATCAGTATAACCTAATAGGGGTTTAACGTTGATGGTAATAGACTAATATTACCAAATTAGAATAATATAATCTTTTAATAGTTTTTGTCATAATGGATCAAATTTATTTTCCTAGTTGATCGATGGCCTGTAACACAACAATTTAGTGTCAGGGTGACAAAATGATCCTAGATCTAGAGTGTTAAAGTGATAAAACCACCAGATATGAAACTGTGAGATTGATTGATGTATCTAGATGATGAATTAGACCTTATATAGAAACCCCGTGAATAAGGTGTAAAACCAGCAGTTAGAGGGTGGGTGGGCCCCCACAGAGTAGCAGGTAGTGTTTCTGTGAATATTTAAATATCACACGATGTGTTACCCTAGTAACATGACATGTAGGTTCTCCCCATATAATTGAAGTGTATCTCATGAGATACATATACACGAGGTAGAGTAGACGGTTTTCCTAAACGGTGCGTACCCCACTGTACGACTTGGGCGGGACCAAGTGCACAGACTACCCCATGTGCTAGTACACGGGCTACGACACAATGAATGAAACTGTGTACTAACACAGGTCCAGAGAACACAGCCATACCACATATGGAAGGAAATATTTTGTTACACCTTATTCATTAAATGTACCCATATTTTACATGACAGGTTATAAAGACATAGGTCATTGTACACAGGCAGTACCCAGGGTCATGGGGCATGGCATGTGACCATACAAAACAGCGTGTACCACTTTCTACATTGATTCATTCTTTTGTACCTATATCAGGGAAAAGTTTCATTTGATTCCATATTCTTTATGATTTTCTTTGAAGGTATGTATAAATAATTTCCTACATATATGAAAATGATCCCTTCGACATGAATTTTTGGATATAGTTGTGGAATCCCTCAAGGGGCCCGAAGCGGGGTCCTATTTTTATTCATCATTCCATAGGTAGAGTCTACAATATTTACATGACTAAATTTATAGGGTGTCTATTTTATACGTAGCTAGTTAATCTAGATTATTTTCTTAGTATCACCCCATGTATATGGCTATGATTCTCATTTTTTGTATCTTATCTCTATCATCAGATATCTTAGTGTATCTCTCATAGGATGATTCATAATGAACATTACATCTCAGAAGGAAATCATTAGTGCTATCGGACTCAGGACTGTGTTCTCCCGGATGAGTGATTTTTTGAATATTTATGTTGATTCATACTATTGATATTTCATAGTCATGAATTACCTAGAAAATGATTTTTATGTATTGAGTTTATCTGGATATTAATATATGTGATGTAGATATATATTTATGTATAGTTGATTGTAGTTACCTTTTTCATATTACTTTTTGTTTTCTGGGTGTCTTGCTGGGTATTGTTATACTCACACATACACAAAATTTTAAAACATGTGATTTGTCTTGTGAGATGGAGGACACTTTAATGAAATCCTAGGTGGACCAGGATAAGATGGTGCTTTGTGAGAATAGGGAGTATGGGGTTTGTTCTTACAGCTACAAACAGTATTCCTAGTACCATTTTTTATAGGTTGGTCTTCTGTTTTACAAACTCTTCATGGTGGGATTATTTTCTGGCTTAGTATGCATTACACTATTTATATTTTGTTCATTCTCTATTGGTTGGGATATATTCTTATGCATGAATTTTTAAAATAGTGGGTTTTACATTTAAGCATTTTGTGGGCCTGGAGATGGGATAATGCATATAAGTACAAGTGAAATTACTCCCATGTTGTTGATATGAATACTCTATGTTAGTCACCAAGAAATGGCCTATTGAAGGTGAGCTTGTGGAGTCATGACATAGTCCCCATAGGGATGGGCCGTGATAGAGTTGTATCTGGGCTATTCAGTTCTACCCCAGTACCAAGAGTCAGTGAGATTGGTTTGAGGTAACAATGTTAAGTGTTTCATGTTTGGATTTCAAGATAAGGAGTGTTTTTTATATGCAGGGGGTCGATGTATCCACACAATATAACATTTATAACCTATCATTCAACATGGTACATGTGAAAAAATTTTACATAGAAAATAATTGAACATGCTTAATAAAGGATTAGGTTGTGGTTTCTATGAGATTCTTGAGTCAACCCTCTATATATACTCATTGACTATGGTAAATTTTGTTTTCATAAATGATTCCTCCATGATTCATACCAGATTGAATTTTGTAGCATGATAACAAAGATGACCTCCTCAGTGACATGGCTACGATATAGGGACTATTTTCCTAGATGTCACATCTAGGTGGTGAGACCGTTATACAGATAGTTGTTGAGAAGCATAGGGTACCCATGGTAAGAACATACATGGAGCACTGGATGAGTGTGTTACATGAGTTTTTGAGACATAGATCACTTAGGATACCAGGTGAGATTGACCCTCATGGGGTAATGACTATCTTGATGTGTTGACCCATGTTTTCAACCTAGTCCAGACACCATTTAATCCTATGGTGGTTCTAGTGGTAATACATCTACATGGCGTAGTTAGGAAATGGAGGAGTTTGTCTATCCAGACTCATGACATGGTGTCTCATTCATATATAGTGTTTGAGTTCCAATTTAGAATATATTTTTCACTAGTTATACTAAGAAAGGTTTTTATATAGTGTGTTCTTCATCTTATGCAGTGTAGCATTACATATTGTGATTATTTATCTATTTTAACCATCCTTCCTTGGTACTCGATGGAAATTGTTATAGATGAGTGCTTCGGGTCTCAACCATAGAGTGAGGTATGTGTAGAGACATCTAAGCTAACATTACCCCTCTAGGCATTCCTTATTTTGATGGGGTGATTAAGTATGATTTTTTGGTTGATATATTCCTGGATATCCAGGTAAAGCGGTTGATAGTCACCAGTGGATGAGTATGTGAAGATACCTTGGCAGTAGGGATCCAAAATCAGTCATAGGGACCTGGAAAAGGGAGGTGTTTTAGGGTAAGGTCATGGGATATAGGATATGAACTTCATGGATCATAGTGTGGGTCCGATTTACCTAAATAGAGGCTGTTGTATTCATGCGATGGAAGGGGACATATCACTTGAGATTTTCTGACCCACCATGAATCTGATTGTGATACTATGGATGAACCACATAGGTAGAGACAATAACAGGATCATGATGATCTGTAGGTCAATGGATGTGGTAGAGGATCTGGGAGAGTAGAAGGAGGTAGTTGATGTTTGACTTATTACCACAACCACCCCCAGGAGTTCCATGACACACTCAGGGATCTGGAGGATAAGAGCAGGGAAAACTACAAATGGTCGAGGCATATTACCCAGGGTCTCTAGGAATGATCTGAGGTACAATCTGTGAATTTTATAATTTAGGTGTAGTAATGATAGACATAGGTTCTAGTCATTACTTTCTCACCACATATATTTTTCGAGACCTAGATATTCTACATGGACTGTTGACAAGACCATTATGCTTGGAGAAACCTATTGAAAAAGACAAAATGATCATGCATCTGTGTCGAAAGTGTGACCTGATCCTTGGAAGAAAGAGTTTCGATTGGAACCCCTCGGTGGCAGCATTGATTCTTTAATATGTCTTTCATGGAATGGATTGGTTATCCATAGTCCATATCTAGTTTGACTATTTTCGGTGGTGGGTGTAGTGTGTTGGTAGAGATGGAATGTGGTTTTCCATTTTTAGTGAAAAGAAAACCCATAGATCACTGGATTGAATCACTCTTTTGAGGGTGAAACTTATTACTCATCAGCTGGCTTGCCTGACCCTTGGTGTTTTAGATGTTATGTGCTTTTAATTTCCAGAAGTGGTGCATACTACAAGGACATATTTCTGGAAGATGTTCTAGTATTACCTCATAGACGGTAGATATACTTATACATTTATTTACACATCGGTACAACACTAATATTTTTACTAGCATATCATTTTAATTCTGCAGAACTTCACAAGATGAGGTAGTTGTTGGAGGAATTTTAGAGGTTGGGATTATTGAGACCCAATGTTTCACCGTTAGAGGCCCATGTTTTTAAAAAAAAGGAATACGAGAGCTTGTTTTTGTGCGTGGACTACCTACTCTTGAACCAAGTGACTGTGACAAACATGTATCAACTATTGAGGATAGATGAACTCTTTGATTAGTTGAGACATGCATGAGGATTCTCGAAATATGACCTCAGATGATATCATCACAAGTTGTGAGAATGGGATGAGTATATAACAAAAATGGTATTACATTTTTTTAAGGTCACTATGTGTACATGGTGATGCACTTTGGCAAGATTAAATCCCTAGAATTGTTCATGGAACTGATGAAATGTTTCATTAATCATTATTTAGACTCATTCAGGGTAGTCTGCATCGAGGATATCTGTATGCACTCGAAGTCCATGGTGGAGCATGTGAGATACCTAGGGATAGATCTATAAATATTACAAGAACACTAGATTTAATGTAAAATCATGATATAATAGTTCTAGATTGAGGTGGTTCACATTCTGGGACATGTTATCTCAACAGGTGGAGTGGATGTAGACTTAGCCATTTTCGAGACATTGTTAGAATGGGAGCCACCTATGAACGTGATGGTGTTGTAGAGATTCTCTAGGATAGTAGGATATTATCATATATTCATACCTTATTTCACAAGAATACCATTACCATTGATATTTTTCTCTTGAACGGGGAAGCCTTTCATGTGGAAAATTATGTTTGAGAAGTATTTTTAGCAGTCAAGGAAGGGTTTCGAGAGCACTCCAATCATTAGATTTTCAAATTAGGTTGATTATTATGTAGTGTGCTGCAATGCATTTCAAATTGGGCATGGTTGTGTCAAAATTTAGTGTCAATCGCTGATTGACTATGGTTCACCCTTGCTGAAATAACATGATGAGAACTATATAACCCATTGTCTAGAGTTAGCAGTAGTAGTCTTCATGTTGACCATGTGGTGACACTACCTAATCGGTTAGAGGTTTATCATATACTCTAATCAGAAGAATCTCAGTTAAATCTTACCTCAAAAGTATCTGAACCTGAGACAAAAGATATGGCTATTGTTTTTCTAGGACCTTTACTTTGAGATTTTTATTACACATGGGTAGGGGAACATGGTGGTAAATACTCTTAGTAGAATATCTAGTTCCCATTTTCTGAATGAGCAGTCAGATAAGTTGTCCTCATTATAGTTATCCTTTGTGGATAGAGATAGGGAATCTTACTTCCAGTAAATGGTTTTTACCCATCCACAATTACATTGATTTTTCAGGGAACATCTTGTGGATACCTACTGGTAGACCCTATTCTCTCATATATATAAAGGGTATGATCTTGATGGATATTCACAAGGTTGGGAGCATGTTTTCATTTTCAGTGGACACATAGAAGTACTACTAATATTGCGGGAAGTGTTTTTAAGGGATTTTCATACATCACCTTTGGCATTACATACATGTGTTGTGAATATATTCTAGTACTTATGATGTTATTTTTGGTTGTCATGGATGAAGAAGAGTTTTGTAGAGTTTGTTTGTCGATTCATTACTTGTCAGGAAGTAAAAGCTGAGAACCAGGTTCTAGCCGGTTTAGCTCAACACCTTGATGTGTCAGAATGGAAGTGGTATGGGATATAGAGGGACTTCATTGTGAGTTTACAATTAATATCTTGGAGAAACTATACTATTTTGGTGATTTTCGATCAACTCAAAATGTTGGCCCACTTCCTAGACATCCCATAGAATAGTTAAATAGAGTGTTTGGGACCCCTCTAGATTAAAGAGATTGTTTTACTCCATGGATTTACATCAATTATAGATTTATATTATGATTCTTGTTTTACAACACAGTTTTGGAAGGGAATACAAGAGGCGTTTGAGACCCAGTTACGATTGGGAAAAATAGTTCACCCATAAATGAATGACCAGATGGAGTGGACTATTCATGTTCTAGAATAAATTCTATGAGCATGAATGTTTGAGGATAACCTACCAGTGATGGAGTTCACATAATGTAATAGCTACCTTTCCACCATTGGTAAGGATTCATTTGAGAAATAATATGGAAAAACCTTAGGATAGAACTTTGTAAGACTAACCTAGAGGAGTAAGTACTCATGGGCCCAGAGATTGTATGGGATACTACAATGATGGTTCTGGTCAATCAAGAGTGGATGAATACTACCCAGATCCATTAAAAGACTTGTGCTGGTAGGAAATGGAGGCCTTTTGTGTTCGGGGAATGAGACCACACATTCCTACGGGTATCACCCTGAAATTGATTAATTATAATTTTCTAGAGTTTCATGTTATCTTTTATGTTTATTAGACCATTCCATATACTATGTAGGGTTGGATAAGTGTTTTACTTTTAATCTCTACCCCCACATTTGGACTGGGTACATGATGTATTCCTCATGTTGAAACTGAGGAGGTGCGTGTATAACCCATCACACAATATCAATTGGTGTGATCTAGACAACGAGGATGGAGAATCCTTTTTATGTACCAAGTGGATATAAAGGATCAAGAGAATATTATCCATCATGGACAAGAAATCTCTTTTGTGAATGTCTAGTGGCAGTACGCGAATCTCTAGGAGATCACATTGGAGTTGGAGGGTCATATTCATGCATAGTACCCATATATTTTTGAGTAGCCATTTTTTGGTTTTTCAGGGACGTAAATACCCAAGATGGGGAGAATTTAATGACCAAAATTTTTTCTTATATTATTTATAAATATTTTACAGATTTTATTTGAGACCAGGTGCTAAATCGACTAGTGATTTTGAGGCCTAGTCTGCTCAGTATAAATGATTGAAATATATTAAAATATAAAATAGAATGAACATTTGGTTTTCCCAAAAAATTGGGATAACAACTAAATTTAAATTCAAATTAAAAATTATGGGTCTCCATTCTATTCAACATAGTGGATTGACTTTAGGTGATATTTGTCATTGTATGGAACATGTGTACATTAAAAAGTAGTCGCATTCATTTTAATGAATAAAATAAATTTAAATATTGATTTTATTTTTCTGTTTTTTTTGATGCAATGATGAGTAAATAGTTTTATTTTAAATAGAAAATGTAAATAAGGGATTTGGTATTAGGTTTATAACCATATAATTTCCTAGAGGCTCTGATAGGTAACACTAACGATTTATCTCGGTGGGCGATAAAATAATTGTGGATCGAAGATCAAGCAACACCCTTCTTGACAGATCTCGCCAGAGACTATCGGTCTTCAATATAAAGTTATTCAATTTCTAGTTAGGATGTGTTATTTCATGTTTTCTTCCCCATTATTAGATTTAATGATAAACATGTGACAACTAATGAATTGGTCGATCAGTGGTTCAGTCATGATTTGCGGGATTTGATTTAAATGGGGGATTTTTTGGAGATGATTATGGTGAATTGTATTATTTGATTATCATTATTACTCGAATGGATCAACACCAGAATGAAAAATGGATGAGGCTTGTTCCTCAAATTAATTTTTTTTCTCCCCCTAATATATCTATGTGTATTTTTACTTCTTCGAATCATTCATGTGAGATTGATCAAATTGACTTTGTTCCCTATCACAATGATCCATAATCAAATATCCAACATTGGAACAACCTAATAGAGGGATGAAGATAATAGTGATGGATGAATCCAAATACATCATAATAAAACATTATTTGAGCAGTTTTTTCAGGACATATTGAAATGGTTTTTTGAGAAAATTAAAGGCACATAACACCTCAATTCGTTGTTAAGATGATGAAATAATCCAAGTTATAGAGTTTCTAGGTGATCAAACCACATGAACAGAACCTCATAGATAGACTGAGGCATACAGAGGAAGAACAATATTTTTTGAAAAACTCGGATGAAAACGGCATGTTACATGGCATGTGGCTCCCACTAAATGAAAACATGGGTTTCAAAGAATTGTTAAATATTACTTGGAGTGTGTCCCTAGTCACGTGGCATATAGGTACTCCCTATATACTTAGTTAGTAGCTTGGGAATCACATTGACATGGGGTGTTGTACCCATGTTTTCTACACAATGTGTACCCTACCACACGACATTTCCACGAACAACTACAAAAACTACCCCTAAACTAGTACACATTAAGAGACACATGCGTTGACACCATGTACTGGCACATTGCCAGAGAACATGGGAAGACCATAGTTTGAAGGACATGTTTTGTAACTCCATCTACACTTTGTGTACCCATCATCTACATGAAATGTTCTAATGACTTGGACCATTATACTTGGGCAGTACTTGGGGTCAAGGGACAATACATGTGACCATACTACGCATTGTGTACCCCTTTCTACATGAATTGATTCCATTTTCCCCTGTATCCGAGAAAATATTCATTATGGTTCATTACCTTTATCATTTTCTCTGATGGTGTGTGTGAATCATTTCATACACATAGGACTACAATCCCATCTGTTGGACTTTATAGATAGAGTTCTAAAATCCCCTTAGTGGCCTATATCGGGAGCCTATATTCATTCTTTTTACCCTAGGTAGAGACATAAGTATTAATGAGTGAAACATTATAGTCCTCCAAACCTATACATAGCAGGTTAATCCAGATTAATTATTATGTTTTTTCCAATGTCCCTGAATATGATCTTAATCTGTGTATCATATCTCTTTCTTTAAATCTATCTTCGTGTCTCTATCTTGATAGTTCCAGACAAACAACAATTCTTAGATAAACATCATCAGTTCTATCAGACTCAAGAGTTTGTTCTCTTAAATGTCTGTTTCGGGAAATCGTCAATCTGAATCCCCAATGTTAGTATGTGGAATTCATGACTTACCTCTAGATTTTGTGTCTTGGATTGTGTATATTTGGATATTATTATATGTTTTGTAGACATATTGTTTTGAAGAAATAATTATAGTATTATTTGTTATATTTCATTATGGTTTTGGGGAGTCCTAATGAGAATTATTACAATCACTCCTATATGTTCTTTTCCTACACCTTTCATGTCTTGTGTACATGAGTGGCCCATTTATGGAGTCCCGGGTGGACCAAGATTGGACATTTCTTTATTAGATCAAGCAGTTTGAGGAGTGTTCAATCGAAACAGACAACAGTCTCAGTACCTTTTTTAAAGGTTGAACTTATTTTTATAGATTATTATTAGTGGGATTGTTTTCTATCCTAGTTTACTTTACATTATATTCTTTCCTTTATTACTCTATTTGTTAGGATAATGTTGTATGCATACATTTTTTACATAGTGGTATTTAAATATCTTCATTTTGTGGGATTGGAGATTGGTGAATTTATACAAGTATATAAATAATTCCTCCCATGTTAGTGATATGCATACTCGGTGCTAGTCACCAGCCCCTAGCCTATTGGTGGCAGGGCTGGGGAGTCGGGGCACATGCTGCACTAGGTAGGTTATGACAATTATTGAAGTGAGAACATAGATAAATTCATAAAATGGAACTGATACTATGTCTGGTATATCATATCCATCTTCATAAATTAGTACTAGACAACATGGGATAAAAAGACAGACAACAACATTGATGTAATAACCCAAAAATACTATAACCACCAAGACACACCACTATTCCTCAAGACTTATCATCTTGTAATAACACCAATTCTAACTTTAAATTTAAAAATATGCCTAATTCAACATTTTAACTTCATTGGAATGCCCCAACAATCTTTTTAGACCATAATAATAAGAGAAGATAATTTTGGATATCTATTAAGTATTACCCAATGCTAACACATTCTAACTATCTCACTTAAGTAATGTACCCTCTACACAAAAAAATATGTCATATTTAACCTCAATCTCCTCATAAATACCATTTTAAATTAATTCCAATGATATAAATGTATGATTGTGGCTAATGAAACAAATATAAATCCAATGAATATTATCTTTTTCACACTATATGTCAATGAAATCATGTTTAAATGCCATAAAAATAGTTTATAATGCTCGTATGCATCAAATATAATCCACCCAATCACATAAATATACCCCCACACATAAATCATTAGTTACCGAGATAATACACACTTTCACAACCATAACTATAAAATTTAACAAATTCCTATATAAATTATAAAACATGTCAAAGAATACATACCTTTATCCTAGGTAAGTAATATCTTGAAATGTCACGAAATAATTTAACAACAATTAACTAAAATGAAAAACACTACACAAACCCTCCAATTTAGGTTCTTGATATGAAAAAAAGTATAAATTTAGAATACTTACTTTTAAAATATTTTTCATATATAAATTAAATGAATAATCTTATAACACATTATTATTGCTTCAACATAGATCTATGTAAATCATGTAAGACATGACGTGAGTATAGAAGCACTGGGAATCATGATTGGATTAGTTGATAGAAGAAAAAAATTTATATAAAATAGTATTAAGAAAAATAAAAAATAATTATTCACTTTACCTTTCTACCCACCATATATAATCATAGCTTATACTAAGCACCTGTTACCATACCATCTACTAGGTGTATACCCATTTTTTAGCTAGCTCCTATTTACGTGATATTACCCCCATGAATTTTCCATTATTTTCTCAATTGAGTATTCATTGAAACTGATATAGCTCTTTCTACTACAATTTATTAGTAGAACCCTATGTTTTAAACACTAAGACAACGACAACTCTATATATTACAAAAGATCATATAAAAATAGCTATAATAATTGAATTATTATATGAAAATAAGTGTTCGGAAATATTTCAAATACCATAGTTCGTAATAAACTTCACTCTTTGGGTTTCATTACCATGAGAATCATCTTTAAGGATCTTCAATGAATAATTTTGGACACTTTAACTTGATATAGGATTTTCAATACACATTTCCGGTTAAATAAATTTATTTTTATTATAACATGGACTAGGGAATCCAAAATTCTTAAAATCACATTAATACATTGGAAAATGATTCACACTAGGTGTTTGTTAAAAAATCTTTTGATATATAACTTTTTATCCGCACTAAAAATCTATTATGTGGGGTCCACATAATATTATCATTTCATCAACATGTTTAGTACATATTTTATATCATAATGTTTTGGAGGATGTTCTAATAGATAATGTATGGAACTTTACAATTCCACAATATTGAAGGATCAATGAAAATGGGGATTGATCTTCCCTTGCATCATCAATAGTGGATGAAATAATTACGGTGACACTCATATAAACATCTAATATCCTCTAATAGACTCTTAGGGTTGTCATTATTGGTAAGAATATGTGTATTTCTCAATATTTTTTATTAAAAGATGCTGGTAAACTATACCCTCTTATTATTTTTCAACACTAATATCAACCAAATGACTGGCTACCCCATAACTATTTACTAATATTGAAGTGATTAGTATGATTTACCATATAAATACTCAAAGTTATAAATCTATAATTAAGATGGATTTATTTTATGTTTATGAAAATTTTCCCAAATTATTATTGTTTACACATGCCCTAGAAAAAAATTGTACATAAGCTTAGATTATTTCCACATGAATCTAGAACTTCCAATTAGAATCTAATTGTTATATGAGATGTAAGTTTTACTCATGCTTTACTAAGTTCACAGGGTCTTCCATAAACTATAGAAAAATTAATATGTAACATTGAAATCATGATACAATAATGTGTTTATAGTAATAACATGTATATGATATACCTCTCACACATATAGCCTAAAAATATTTTTTTATAGAATGTGTATCTTATAAATAAAATAAGTGGGAGGCCTTCATCATATGGTATGTTATGAATCATATAAAATTACAATTCCTAATTGATATGGAAAGTCTACTGATGAATTTCATTTTAACCTTATTCAAAATCCTAGTGTGTAATAGATTTAATTAATGAAAAACTTCCAATATTTAGTGTTTTATATGAACCCTGAGATATGAGAGACATGAAGTAAAGTGGTTGAATGTATCGCTACACAAACATGGACACTTGAACTAGTGCCTGATATCATGATACTATATAATTAGTCCTGAATTCAATCCTTATTTATTGGTGTAATAATCCCTCATCACATCTCATCAAAGAAGAGAATTAAATAATTCCATAGTATAGAGTACTCTACTCTCATCCTTATTCAATCATAGAACATTATCTTCACAATAGATATTTAATCTCATCAAAAAGATAAAATATAACTCGCGGATGTATTTCCTTTGTTATAAAAATGAATATAATATTTTTAGAGAATAAAAAGACACCATACCCTCCAACAATGTTATATCCTAGTTTTATTCAAATTATAGTGTTATTTGATTCTATTCATAACAAGATTATCACACCACACTCTCTTATATATTTTATCTTACATAATTCATGAATATATTCTCTATTTTAGGGAATATTTCATCTTAAAAATAAAACCTTGAGAGGTAATCCACCAAATTCCTTTACCAGAAGTTCAACTATAATTATGTTAACATCTATCCTAAGAACATACAATATATTTAAACTAAAAATATAACTTCAAAGATATACTTAAACAAAATCTTAGTGTCTAAATCACTATATATATCCATAAATCAATATTTGGTTGGTTATACAAATAGGGATGATGTAAACAAGGCCAACAAGTGACTAACATATTTTAATGCATCAAACTAACTCTTATAATAACAACGATTTTTTCCTTGTAGATCATATATCCATTTCTTAGAAAAAATTTGAGCCAATATATTTGTGATATTACCTTTAAATTCTAAAAATGAAACATTACAAAGATATGTACACTTCAATATCACCCTATTATTTTTCATATCTCGAATTGAAATTGATTAACTAGTGAAATACTATATTTATAATCGATAATAAATATCAATTAAAATAATATAATTTATCCCAAAACATTCTTCTATAAATCCCATATTCCAGTAACACCACATTAATTCAAAAAACTAATATACTAACCTCTAAAATGATATTTCATGGGAATCTCAATTATTAAATCCATATTTGGAACATCCAGAGCATGTAATATTTTTTATGCACTCATATAATACTATATATAATCTCTAAATGCTCAATATAAAACTCTTAGGTCATTGAATATATCTAACATAAATAAAAAAATACAAATATTATTGACTCTATGTAGGTGTGGAAAATATATTCCATGAGATCCATGGACATCACTAGTGACTTCATTTGGCCGAATGGAATATCTTTAAAACATATAGATCATACAAAATATGAAAGTCTATCAATTATATATTCTACATTTCTAATCATATCTAATGATAGGATAATCACATATAAATCCTAGATAACCAAATATATCGCCTCAATTAATCAAATAAATAATATATCTATGGTATTTAATTTCATTTCTTCAAAATAACTTATTTTTTTTCTCAATAGAACATGAAAAATCTAAAGATGCAGTTTACAGTCATGGTGGATAAGATAGGGGGATCATATACAGAGGAACTCAAGTGTATAAAATCCATCACAACATGTTCCTCAAGATTAATCGTCTCCTCCTATGGACTTCATAGTTTTATATGACGATAAGTTAATAAAATGTGTGTAAAACCTTATAGAAGATTAACCATGGGACCAATAACTTACATAGGTTGAAAATTGAAAAATAATTATGGAAATTTAATGACCCATAATTTTATCAATTGACATTCTATTCTTATTTTTTAAATGTGTCATATTTTGTAAATAAGTTTTATAAAATGCACAACCACTATATAATTAGACAAAAAAAATATATGATATTGACCAGATCATTACAACTAGAGAAAAGATATGTAACAATCGGGACCTACTATTAGGATATACACTTTGCCTTAACATGTTCGTCATCTCATAGCCCACCTAATTCCATCGGTTTCCCATATAAATGTGGTAGAAACCACCCATGTTCCGAATGAGTGTTTTGACAGGTGATTTTACTCAAAATACAACACATTTTCCTTTCCCTATGCTTTATCCTCACTCACACAAACCAAAGGAAACATCCTAGATAGTCACCCATCATGATCACTACTCTCGGCCAATTATGATTTACGATGGAGTTCTATTCCGGTCAGCTCCCAAAAGGAAATGTTTAAATTTTTGTAATGATTCATATAATTTATTAATTTATCCAATTATCCACATGGGGTGTTACATTCACCCCCTCCCCCCCTTAGAGTACAACATCCTCATTCTGGTTCCTACATCTCATCCAAGGCAGTACCAACACACATAGGTTTCGGTTCTTACTCCGAAACGAATGAAACAAATTGTCCCCATTGACAGTACAAACACACCACTTTAAGGTAGTCCTAGGGTCCTGGCCGGCCAGGTTCCCCAAGTTTCCACAAAAAAATGTGATCCCCACCCGAGGTCCCACCCACATGACAAATGTGATATTTGACTAATGATTGTTCCCACAGGTCAACACATGTTTTTTTCTGTGTTTTTCCCCACTCACACACACATAGGGAAACATTCCAAAATATTACCCATCGGGATGACTACTATTGGCCTTCCATGCATAAATTTGGAATTCAAATCAGGTAGGCTCTATAAAGAAATGGCTCACCTTTTTTACATGGGTCATATATTTTATTCATTTAACCCATTATCATTGTATGGTGTCACAAGTTATATCAAAAATAATTGAAGGTGTTACAATGATAGAGAAAACAATGAAAATATGATAACTCTAATATAAAAATTTATATTTACTTGATCTGTTGGAATGTTTATTATCACAAAAAACTGTTAAAAAATGTTATAATGAAATATTTATATTTTTAATTAAAATATATTACCTGGGTAGAAAATATAACTGAGTGATGAATGATTGAAATATTAGTTATTTATATATAAAAGGTAACTCATATGTTCATTACAAGTCGTAAAATTGGAATAGTAATATGACCATTGGAATAGTAGTATAATAATTTTAAATAGTAATCTAACTGTTTGAATACTAAACTCACCTATGATACTTTAAGATAATATTTAGTAATATTTTAAAATATAAATATAGATAATATATATCAGGATAAATAAAATATACAAATTAAAAAATAATAAAATATGTGTTTGTATTTTTGGAAAACACATTTGTTTTATTTTTATTTTTTTAATAAATATGAAAATATATGTTTATTAAATAATATTAAGGTGAGTTATCATGATAATATAATTTTATGGGGAAAAAGTGATTTTTAAAACGGAAAAAATTTTAATGTAATAAAAAAGATGTTATTTTCAAAATAAATAAGGATTTCATTTAAAAATTAAATTTTTTATATTTAAAAAGAAAAAAATGGATTCATTTTTTAAATCTAAATTTGAAAAAAAAATGTTTTATGTAAATTTGTTTAATATTCTAAAACTGAACATTTGTTTACTCAATAGTGAAATATTATATTTAAACTTATAAGTTAAATTTAAAAAATAATGATCCATTACTGATGTTTAAAAGAGTTTGTTGGAATTTCCATGAACGAATTAATTTGTTATTTTTTTTGATTCATTAGTAATAATAGTCTTTTTTTAAAATAACAAAGTAATTATTTTTATTATTAAATCCATAGCTTAATCCCCTTATAAATACTACCTCTCACCACTGATTTTCCTCATAAATTAAAATACATAGAGATAGAACAATATATTCCCAATTCGTTCTTCAATTATCCATCCGATGTTAATAGATTTTTTTCTTACTATATATTATTCAAAGGAGCCATAATGAGTGGCGTAAGAGAATACATCCTAAGGAGAAGGTGATTTGTTCAACTGCGGTTTTTAATATTTCTTCCTCTTCATCCTCTAAAAAATTACATAAAAAACATGAAATAATAATTCCATAATAAAAAATTTTATATACTTTAATTCTTTTAATGGAAAATACATTATTTAATATTTTATCATTTTATTCTAAAATGAAAACATTTATGAAAATATGGTCGGTTAACCACCAAAACAAACAACATACATAATTTTTCCCAAACCATCTTTATGGATGGTATTAATTAAAATATTATGATTTTAAACAATCTAAATAAGTATTTTATATATTTTTCAAAACAATTAATGGATATGTAGACATAGTTTTAAATGAAACCAAATATGTACATCGTGTCACAAAATAATCATAATTAATTAAATGTATAACAATAACATGTATACCATATAAATCATGCATATTTATTAATATTTTTTGATACTAAATACCATTTTATATTTTTAAAGACATTAAATCCATAACACTTCAATTATAGAGTTAGAGACCCATTAAATAATATCACTCATAATTACTTACAAAATAATTCTACAGTGGAACCATGAAAGGAATTACAATGTTAGAGTAAAAATAGATATTATATAACTATTAAATGACTTTAAATTAAAATTTGTGACTAAAAATAAAACATATATATTTAAATAAGGTTATCATCCATGTATTTAACTAATATAAACTGATTAATTGGTTGGTTGGGTTAACTAATATAATGAATAGAAACATGTGGTATGGGAGCATCTGAACCACCATCCTTTATTATGTGTCATTCCTTTTCCCCATAAATCATACTTCATAAAAATATTATGTTCATTTATTGATTTATTATTTTTTTATATTTTCCAATCACATGTATTTGTATTTATTTACACCTTTCATTATTTGTAATATATGTGTTTTTTAGTTTTCCAAATCAATTTTATTCATAATTAAATCCTGAATATCAGGAAATCACTATTTCTTAATCTATTTCAAGGAATACAATATAAAAAATTTCAATCCATTAGTGTTTTAAGAAAATTCACATTTTATTGGGTAAAAATAATTTAGTTTTTTTTGTTTTATGAAAATTATTCGTCTCTTACCCTCTTTATTTTTTCTCTATTTTCCCAAAAACCCTACAAAATAGTTATATTTTAAATGTTTCTTTGGTACTAATATTCATGTACATACTTTCCATTCATATCATTTTTATATTACAATGATTATTTTCATCTTTCAAAGATCAAGAATCCATTGATCCCTTTCTCTCCAAGAAACCATTTTGATAGGGCATTTGGTTGTGTTATAAGAAATGAATATTTCACCCATTAAATTTTTATGGGTTTTCAAATTGCTTATGATATATATTTGATTTAATTATATGGAACACATTTGATAGTATATACTATTAAGGGTTAAACATCATAGTGATATAATTAATTGTATCATTTTTATATGTCCTGAGATTATGTTTATAGATTATAGAGTAAACATAGTTCATTATGGGACTATGTTTTACTATATTATGGTGTCTCCATATTGATTGTTGACTTTGAATAATGATTACTTTTCTTATGATGCTTTAAAATACTTATGATGAAATGATTATATGGTTCAATATTTTTTATTACATGCCTTTATGTGATAATTTATTTCAATTGGCCATTATGATATTATGTTATTGAATTTGATTCATAGGTTATGGTCTTTTTTCATTATTATTACCTTACTATAATTAATTGATATACCCTTTGTATTATATATTCTAGAAGTTATTCTGGGTGTTTTTTGAAAATAAAAGGTATTTTGGAGTCCTATGGGGATATTGGAATAAATATTTTTAATATTAGTTTCATGACAATTTTTTATATACCTAGTCTTTCAAAGACATAAGGCCTATAGATCTATGTTTTTATTACATATTTATGTTAAAAATCATGTAGTAAAATATTTAATTGTCTTTGTTAAAAATAGTTACTATCATAGTAAGTTATAGTTAATTGTATTGTGTTTTTTATAGTAATACATTTGTAAAAAAATACTATATTATTATATGTATATGAAAACTCCTTTAAATATTGGTAAAGTATATAAAAAGGTGATTTCAATCAATTTATTTATTTTCCTAAAACTAAAGTGGAAGTAGATTAGGCATAGATATTCCTAGGGAAAAAACCCCAAATGAATCATTGGTTATTAACTAGATTTGTATGTTTTTCACAATAAAGTGGAATTTCTTCAGACCGAGTTTGACACTCTTTGGAGTATACATTCGTAAATTTATAAACTATTTTTGAACCATTATGATTGACCTGAATATATTGTTATATTAGAAAGAATAAAATAGGAAAAGTACCATATATAATCAATATTAACACAATGAAACTCATAACATAGGATATTAAAGTAATTTATAAGTTATTAATTCAGTGTTCATGGTTTTCTTATTTATATTACTATTAGATCAAGTATTCACATCCATAAATTTTCCATTATATTAGTTAACGCTGAGAAATATTATAAATCATGCTTATAACCATTGTGATGGGTAATGTTATTACATTCTTAATGAAATGAATAACTTGATGGGAGTGGGAGTTGATACCATCATGGTATATATATATCAATTATATCTAGATATGAATAATAACATGAATCATATAGAACACCCTCTTTCTCCAATGAATGTAAATTTTTTAGTTGATTCTTTTAAGTAAAATGTCCAAATAAATTTAATCGATGGTATGTTCCCTCATCGCATAAAAATGGATAACCAATATTAATAATATTTTCAATTACCAAAAATTAGTTGAAAAATAAAAATTCATAATGGATGTTTTTCACCGTGGGTGAGTAGTTTAATAGTAGTGGACACTAATTACGAAAATTATTCCCAAGGAAGAAATCAAATACATTGAATGTAAATGAGTCTATAAATTAATTTTCAATTAATTTAATCCTCAAAATCCTCATCCTAAAATAAAAAGGGAATTTATTAGACTTTTGAAAAAGGATTATGATTTTTTACAGGCTTATATAAAAATGTTCAAAAGGATTTCGTTGTATTCCTATTGATTTTTCATCAATATCAAAATTAATTTAGACCACATATTTAATTAATTAAATATGTTTTTTGTAATAGAATTGAGACTTTGAAAGAGCTGAAGGGATTTTTCATTTTTTCCTTATGATTGAGATGAATAATGGTGATTATTAGTAGTCCAAAGGGGTTTTATATTAAATGAAAAACAATTTATTTTAAATTGAGAGGATAAATGAGAAATCTCACTAATAAATGATAACCCAACATCCGATATGTTAAAATTTTATGAAGAAGAATCCCATAATCATTATTTAAGGAATGGGGAGACTCTTAAAGTGTGTAAAAAGTGGGGAATCAGACTAATCTATGATAGGGGAGATGAATGAGATCTGTATTAAAAATTATTTGATGTATTCTTTTATAAATAAAAATCTACTGATCATATTCTTCATCTACATCGATCGTGGAAATTATGAAATCCAATTACCAAATCCAATGCTAATTAAAAATAATCAACATTTATAACCTCTAATGACTAGAGATTGGGGAAGCTATCATGATATCACTATTAATGAGGTGGGATCTAAAAATAAATTATCGATTGGTATGCTATGGATTCATTCAGAAATGGTGAAAATATTATCTTATTATAGTTATGCAAATTTTTTATTATAATCAATGTTTTTAGAAATTTTCAAACACCAATTTTAATCCTAGATGGTGAGTTATAATTGAGACTGGAAAATAGGGAAATTTTTACAATACAAAACTATAACACCTCTCGGGTCAATTAATATAGAATAAACCTCCCAACTAAATTATACTTAATTTATTAGAATTTATTATTATATTATGCCTGGATTTGTTAGCCTTTTATATTTAAAACATAAAATTCTTGGAATGGGAAATCACTCTACTTATATCGTGTACTCATTCAATGATATACTATTGTAAGGAATATAATGAATCATATTTGGAAAATTATATAAAATTGATGTTAATTCCTTATGAACAAGCATATTGATTATAATTTATTGAGAAAAAAGAGACAATCATACTTGAATCAATTCATATTTTGAGGTACCACAGTAATTTATTCCCTAAAGAGTTTCCTCTTATGCATCATGACTAAGAGATTTAGATAACATTGAATTTATACATGTATTTCTATGAATTTATATTATTACCTATCATGTAGTCACTATTATGATTTAATAACTAATGAATTAGTAAAAAAGAGAATCATGAAAAAGGGATTATATTCTTTGAATTTTACTATGAGGTGTGTTGGTTACCTTCATTAAGTAAGATTATGGGTTAATGTGAGAAAACAATGATTATCAGGAATTAAAAAATTATTATAAATAATAATTATCCCCTATGACGGATTCATTACCTATTCAATCAGGTATGAGGGGATTTGTAAATTTTTTTTATGATTGAACTTCAGTCATGATGTCATCAATAATAGTTCATGAAGGAATATATTCCCCAGACTAATTTCCAAATAAGGAATAGAGATTATGAGTTTTTATTAATACACCTAAAACTAAAAAGTACTCCAAAAATATTCATGTAATTAATGAAAAGTGTCTATAGAGATTACCATTAACAATATTTTGTAGTATTTATAGATGAAAATAAAAAATACTCCAAAAATATTGAGGAAAATCTGTAGTATTTGAGTATGTTTTTAAAGACACTATAAATAGGTAATTCATATGAATAGTATGGAGAATATGAATTTTGAATGGATAAATTATCATTCATGGAGAATTTTATCACAAAAAATGTCAAATATATTCATCCTTCAATGAAAAATAAGGTTGAGTTATGGCCCAGAAATAATATATAATAGAGATATGTAGTTTCTTTTGTATAGTGGGGTGAAATCAAATATTTTTAAAAACAAATAAGGTTTTTAAACCCTATCTCAAAATCTGAAATCAAAGGGAATTATTCTTGTATAGGAATCTAAATATATAGAGAGATTCATGGAATTTAAATAGATTTTGATCACTACACCAGTACTCACACTAACGACTAATAGTGAAATTTTAATGTTATAAAAAATGCTTCAATGAAGTTCTTGGGCATTATACTGATTCAAAATGATAAATTTATTTCCTACACATAAAGGTAGTTAAATTTTCACAAGTACAACAATCTGATTCATCATCTGGTTTTGGATGTAATGATCTTTGTATTTCTCTTTGGGAAACATTATCACTATGGTGGGAAGTGTAAATTATGTACAAATCATAAGAGTATAAAATAAACATTAACATGGAATATGATTAATATGTTTCATTGATGATGGTTTTAACTAATAAAGTAATATAACTATAAAAATGAATTTCCACATTGTGAAGTTGAATAATGTGGAAATTTAAATAAAATGAAAATGTCATATAGCCTAATAAATGATGAGAATTTAAGGGAATCAGATTTTCCAATAAATTTCAATTACAGACATGGAAGTCATTAGATGAAAAATAACATCCTTCCATGATCAAATAATTGTTAATCCATAAATTTTATAGAATATAAATGATACTCAAGGGATGATATAGTAATAAAAAACAAGGTGGAATCTATAAGAAAAGCCAAATCTTCATAATTAATAATTGATGAATAAGAAGTTTTATGATTTAAGTAATAACTATGTCTAATATAAAATCCTTAGATAAATGAGATATTTGATAATGTATATTTATTATTATTCTCAATTCACCTAGGGATAGTAAAGATGAATTGGGAAGTATGATATCACTATTAAAGAGAAAATAAGAAGATGGATTTCACAAAATAATTATCAATGTCAAGGTTATGTCTGTATGTGAATGAAAAAATAAAAAGGTTTAAGTTAATGATGTAAACATTCCTTATAAATTTATTGATATGGTAAAAATTCACTATGGACTTTTTTAGAGATCTTCTAAACACATATAATGTAATTAATGTAATATAGGTTGTATTGGATCTTCTAATAAAGACTAGTAATTTAATTTCAATATCATAGGATTTATCACATGATCAGATTTTAAGGATATATATGGGATGTGGTGAGGTCATATTGGATAAAAATATTGATTATATTAGATAAAGATTCAATTCTTACTTCCATATCCTAGAAATTGTCCTACATTCTCTAAACTATTAGTTGAATTTTAATAAACCTTAGCGCCCCCTATATTATGGATAGTCCTGTTTGAATATCTAAAAAATTGATGAAAATTTGATATCATACTTGATGAATGTTAAAAGAAGAAATGATAATGATTATCTTATAGTTGAATTATCAAGAAATAATATATTCCAATAATGAAGAAAAATGTTTCAATATGAATCCCTTTGTGGAAAGAGATGTTGGAGAACTGTGTGATTGGATGAAGTTGATGAAAACAAGTTATTGGGACATAAAATGATATAAAAAGTAAATATATCTCAATAACACATCCAGACATCTTTAAATCAAAAAAATATGCTTGTCAATAATCGTATATGAGACCAAGAGATTGGGACTGGATAAAAATTATTCTATCACATATTTCAATGGAAGTGTAACATCCAATGTATTTATAGAATAATAAATTTTCAAATATATTAATATTTTTGAATTAAGTATTAGTTTTAGTTTAAAGGGGACAATATTTACAATTTCATACTCGACACGCAACAATAGGTTTTTTGAAATCTTATGTTTCACACAACATCGAGTTATACAGAAAAATAATACTACAATAATATTATTATTTTAAATGGAAGTTAACATCTATCCATTTTATTTTTTATAATTAGTATAATTAACTATATTATGAATTTACATATTTTTGTAATATTTTTACATTTATCTAATTAATGTTAGAAGCTTGGAAATAAAAATGAATCCAATTTTAAGCATAAAATTTTCTAATATTTTTTAATAGTCGTTTTAGCACCTTTTAATGGAGAAACCATTTTAAAAATAGTTTATGACAATTTTACATGTTATTATTGATTAAATAATATTCATATTTAGATTTGGGACATCAAAATTTACTTTTTTTGAAATTTTATAATTTTTATGTTAAACTCTACAAGTTTATGAATAGTGAAAATTCTGCATATTAATTGAAAATCATATTTTCATATAATTTTCTGACATATATAAATTATAATTATAATTGGTTTATAATGGTAATTGGATTATATTTTTATGATTTAATAAAATTATGGTCATTGGATGTAATTTGACATTGAAATTCTACATAAACACTTGTCATAATTTTGATTGTTTTTACTTCTTAGAAACCTTTTTTTGGTTTTAAAAACATGAATTAAATTGAAATTAATTTCTACAAATTATGTGTTTCGAATTTGAAAAAATATATTCCATATTTTCAATTTTTAGGTCTAAATAGTTTAAATAGGTCCCATATTTTTTTAACATTATGAATAGTAAATTTAATAATAATTTTTATTTTCCACTGTTAAAGGGTAAATCAGATAAATAATGGTAAAAAATAATTTTTTAAAATTATAAAACTACACTAACACGTGTCCTAATAATATTTTATGAGATATTTCAAAACAAGAGAATACTTGGGTGGACTTTAGGACCCCATGGAGCCACATGGTTTTGATTTTTACCATTAATATTATTTAATTTAATGAAAAGGTAAATATTACGTAAACATGTGTCTCCTAACTAAAAAACATTAAATTAATTTATATAAATTATATATTAGACTAAAAATAGTTATTATAAAGATGAAAATATTACCCACATCATCGAATTTTATTTATAATTTTTGGACATTTTATAAATTTGTATATCATTCGCTCAATGATGATGTAGTGATTTCCTTGTTAATGAAATATTCAAATAAATTATGTTATAAATATTAAAATAAATGTAAATAAAACATTTTGTGGACATATAATACATTTTTTGATGACCAGGAAATGTGAGGGATGATTAAATTTGTTTTTGAAGAAATCAAGTAGTAATATATTTAACAGAAAGCAATAACTAAATAGTTTCAAAATTGACATAAATGTGTTTTGAAAACAAATACTTTTATATTAAATGATATAATAGTTCTCAAAAAATAATAGTTGGTCAACAATATAATATTATGTTAAAATTTCATTATTGATCCTATTTCCTCCCTCTTATCATTTTTTGATAACTATAGTAACCATATATTACGAAAATACATGAAGACATGATACGAGTTAATGTTTTCAACTAAGGGTTAAATCTAGACGATAATGATTATTTTGCGACCAAACCATGTCTAAAACATATTGGATGAAAAAATATCAACCCATCCTCATCATATAATTTAATTTTATCTATTTGAAACTATTATAATATTAAAATAAATTTATAAAAAATAATATTTCAATACTTTCCTAAAGTTCACGTCCCCCCTCTTATAAAAGGCCACCAACTCTACCTACATACTCCAACATATAAAGACTCATTTATCCTAATAATTATTTTTAAATAAGATTAAAACATAGCTCAATTTCTTCTTGAAGCCTTACCTTGGGAAGAAGAAATTTCAGTAATGCCTTTTAGATAAAATCCAATGTAGTTACCTGATTTAGATGTAACATCTTCTCTCTAGCTCCATTCATTTATTTTCCTCATCCACCAATCAAACCTATATTTATTTTATTATTTTATAATAAATAGTATCATAAAAATAATAGGATTTTTTATGACATGGTTTCTATCTGCATTTACACACACATCCATCTAATGGATATAGAACATACTATTTCTGTGTACGGTGAACTACTTTCTCATGAAATGATTATTAGTCAATTTAATCCTACCACCTATAATGGGGTCCATTATGATGGAAATTTAGTTATATATGATATATATTTTATTTTTATTTGATATAGTATTCTGAAATTTTTATTTACAACATACATGTATTCTTTTTATAATGTGTAAATACAATACTTTTATTAGAGGATGTGTACACTACCGCCCAAGTAAGGTTATATGACTCATTCGTGCCATACATGGAATGTATAAAGGATAGTGTTGATGGTATTTTGTAACATATAAAACATATATATTATAAGTTAATCATAATATCACTCTGTATCTTTTATATTTTATTCCATTAATATGAAAATGCAATGAATGTAGCGTTCATGTTTATGTACGACCCACCGTCTCAATGAATGGGGGATTTAATTTCTTATCTCTAAATGATATAGAATATTATAAATACATATATACGATATATATATATGATATATAAATAATTGATAATATTATGGAGACAATGAACTTCTGACCACATGGATATTTTTTATCAAAACAAGTTCATTTCTGACTCAAATACCGAACATCGAAAAAACATTCAATGTGAAGTCAAATAATTAACAAGTTTCCATAACATGGTAATAAGTGATAAAAAATGAATAAAAAAATTAAACAGTTTCTAAATAATGTATAAATTTACATAAATTATTATTCATGAAATTATATAATTAATGAGACAAGTTAGACTCATTTTAAGGGACTTCATCTCAATCTCCTTTCACTGAGGCATTTTTTGATAATATGCACCTTAATTATTTTATAAGGTGTATATACAACCATTATGACATTTCATATTAATTTTTTATCTATAATAATGGTATTTATTAAATCATTGAGATTGATATTTAAATGTTTACAGTGGTACGAGACACAATGACTATTTAAAGATTTAATTGTCAAATATTTTTCTTTCTTATATTAAATTACATATTTATTTATATGGGTATAAAAGGAATATACATGAAATTTAATGTCAATCATAAATTTAATTAATTAGTTTTAAAATAATTACATTTATACATAGCGTTTTATTTTCATTACCAAATGAAGAAAGAAATTTTTTTAACATATACGATGAAAATGACATCTCCACCCTCGTAACAGATATTTGATATTTTCCTTCTTCTATAAGCATTAATGAAATTTAAAATGAAAATAAATCCAATATTACTTTATTTGGGTATCATGGTATTGAAAATGGGTTATTAAATTAAAATTTTATTTTTATACAGAAAGTTTTTTCATATGGGAATAGAAGATGCTTTCAAAAAGGGTTTTTGTGATTAACGTGTTTTATTCTTGAAATGGTACATAAGCATAATATGAAATGGGTGAGACCAATATAGATTATACGAAAGTTTGATCCCCATTATAGCACAATTTTGATACCTATATAACATATACGAAGGGTTGAGCCCCATTATAGCTCATGGGTGAGACAAACAATGCTTATACAAAGGGTTGATCCCCATTACTGCTCATGGGTGAGCCCGATATAGCTTATAAAAAGCCTTCTCCCCATTATAGATCTCCAATATAGAATTCAACCTATTGGTTATTCCAATAAGAATTGCATTGAAATGGTTTTATGAATATGATTATCTATGTCATATAAAGGAGTTTTAATTGCTTGATATTGGTTTTGAGGTTTTTCATTGATGAAAAAAGTATGACGGCTATTTATGGGAAAATGTTTTGCTTCATCAGCAATAATAATATTGAAATTGTTATCAATTTTTAACAAGACTAATGGTTTTTATTTATTTTTCTACACCTTACTGATATTCTTGTTCTTATCCCATGTTTTTAAATATTTTCTCATGATTTAATGAATAATATAGTAACATATAGAATAAAGGAAAAGTTATTATGATTAATCCTGAAAATAAACCATGTTCATTTTTAAAAGATTTTATGTTATGGATGAAATAGATACTATATGAAGTTTCCACTTTCTATTTATATGTTTTTGTTATGTAATAGTTATGTACTAATTATTTAATGCTCAAATTTCTAAAATATTCTCAATATGAATTCTTGATGTAACTCATGATTATGTAACATTTAAGGATGGGTCCTTGTAGTTTTTATCAGAGGATGGAATAGAAAAAATTAATATTAGGAGGTTTCTTAGGGGTTTGATATATCATCATGAGTTTATAATTTTGTGATATAGCATATGTTAAATGTCATAGTAACCCCTTTGAGGCTTTATGATCTGAAATATTAAGGTGAATAATGGTATTTTTTATGGGTGATTAATTTATGGGATGAAAATGAGAGGTATGACATAACTTTTGAGGCTAAAATATTATATGGATATTTTTAAGATTTAGTATCATTTTTTGGAAATTTTTTAAAATTATATATTTTTTGAAAAAGGAAAACACGTAGACTGTGTGACAACCCGTTGTGCTAGACAATGCTTTGGTAATTGAACCCACAATCTATGTGAGACTCGGATTTATTGCGTACCACTAGCTGATGTGACGTACCTGGTTAATATGACTAATTCTTTTTAGTTAAATGGTTTTATGTATCTAGAAAAAGATATTTTTTGGAACTTATAATTTATCCAATGGATATCCTTAGTATAATAAATTAATTTGGTCAGTAATTGATAAATGTTATTTTAGAATACATTAAATCTTTTGGGAACACTATATACCTATGTGAAAAAGGAATTATAAGGGATTTGTTTGATGAGTAATGGTTGATTTTTTATATTGGAATAATCTATGTTTTAATTCTGAACATAAATAATTGTTCTATCACTAAGAAAATGTGATTAGGTTAATTAAATTTATGTATGAAACTTTAAGAGAAATAAATATTATTTGGAGAGAAGTGTTAAGATTTATCATGGAAGACTATGTGATCAAATACTTATATATTTTGGGATCAATCTCTGTTTGGAACATTATGAAGAATTTATGGAAAAATTTTTGTTCAAATTTCTTTTTTATACATTGGGAATTGTTTGATGAAATTTGGAGATTAAGAGTAGTATTTTGTTTTATAAATTATTTTTATTTTTTTAAAGGATTATTCTTTTTTAGGATTATCTGATATTTTTAAAACAAATTTTGGATTTGGTTAATGTCTAAAGAAATGTGAAATATATAGGTCATCTTCTTTGGATAATGTGAGTCTCTAGAAGTTGATTCTAGAACTTTAGGTGCGACCAAGTCATCTTGAATACAAATCATATGGAGAAAAGATGAGGTTGTGGTAGATATTTATTAATGGATGAAACTCTACATGAAAAGTATGTATGTTTCTTTATGTTTTTATTCATTCTCACATATAAATTCCTCCACTTTATGGAAAAGATTTTAAAAAAATAATTTCTCATTAACGTTTCCTACTGATAAATCAAATATTGTTTATCCCATCACATGTTTTTGTTTTTATGGTTGTTAAATTTCTCTTGATGATGTTTCATATCACTACCCATTAGAAAAATATGGTTAGATTCTCTTCTACATCTATTTTTCCAAAATGTAATTCTATTATGTTTTATGTTGGACAACCATTGTACTTCTCATTCATTTTCTAAAGAAATATTTTTATTGACTCTTTTTCTGATATTGTATTTTCAATGATGTTTTAGAGCCGAATTATAAAATTGTAAGGACCTAATTTCCATAAGAGGGGATTGATATAACAACCCAGGTATTTATAGAATAATACATTTTCATATAGATTAATATTTTTTAATTTAATATTTTTTTAGAGGGGACACTATGTACAATAGCGTACCCAACACACATCAATGAGTTTCTCCAAAATCATAGGCTGAATAAAACATTAAGTTATACTGGAAAATAATACAACAATAATATTTTTATTTTAAATGGAAGTTAACACAAAGTAGTTGTATTGGAGAGAATAAATAAAATTAACTACATTATGATGTAAGTTATATGTTAAATATTTCTAGAATTATTCAATGATTTTTAGAGGCATAAAGATATAATGAATCAAATTTTAAGCATACAATACTCTAATATTTTTTAAAGGTCCTTTTACAACCTTTTGACGAAGAACCATTTTTAAAAAATTTAGTCACTTTTATATGTTCTATTTGATAAAATAAAACCATTAATTAGATGAGGGACATAAAATTTTACTTTGGATCAAATTTAGGTTTTTTTCAGATAAAATCCATATTTTTATTAATAATGAAAATACAACATTTTAATTCAAACTGCCTTTTTATCTAATTAATTATTATAAACAAATTGTTTTATTATTTAGTTTTAATGTATAATTGGATTATGTTATTATCATTTAATCAAATTATGGTAATTTAATGTTATTTCACATTGATAATGGACATAAACAAATGTGAATCTTTTTATAGTGTTTACTTTATAAAAACCTGCTTTTGGCTTGTGATAACGGAGATAAATTTTAAATTAATTTATACCAATTATGTATTTTTAATTAGGAAAAATAGATTCCATATTTGGAATCATAATGTCTAAATTGGTAAAATAAGTACCTTTTATTTTTTGGACATTATGAATAGTAACTTTAGTAATTGTTTTTATTTACCATGGTTAAATGGTAAATAAGGTAAATACGGGGAAAAAATAGTATTGTAATAATATTAAACAACATTTACATGGGTCACAATCCTTTTGGATGAGATATACCAGACCATGATCATCCTTGGGTTGAAGTTAGGACCCCATGGAGCCACTTCAGTGTGATAATGACCTTTTATAATATTTAACTTAATGAAAAGGAAAATATAACATAAACTTGTATATCCTAATTAAAAAAAATTAATTTTTTTTATAAATGATATATTGAACAATAAATAGTCATTATAAATATATAAATATTTTCAAAATCATGGTATTGTATTTATAATTTCTTTCATTAAATAAAAAATTTATTTCTTACATAATGATGATGCAGTGATTACCTTATTAAAGAAATATTCAATTAAATGATATTATATATATTAAAATAAATGTAATTTGTAAATTTTTATTCCATAAATGATTTATTTTTGGATGAAATTATCATGTAAGGGATGATATGATTCCATTGGTTCTATGTAATAAAGTGGATATTACATTAAAAAAATCAATTACTAAATTGTGTCAAAATTGACATAAATTAGTTTTTAAAACAATTACATCGAAGTTACATATTCTCTTAATCACCTCTCGTTTATTTTCCTCATCCAAACCCAAAACATATCATTATTAAATTATTTTAAAAAAACCTGTATCATAAATATACAAGGATTTTTTTATTCTATGATCTGTACCTAAACATACACTCACCTCTACATAATAGAGATATAACACATTGTTTCTATGTACGGTGAACTACTGCCTCACGAAATGATGATTGATAAATTTTTTCATTCCACCTATCATGGTGGAAATTATGATTAAAAAATATTTATATATGATATATTTTCTATTAGTATTGAATATGTGCTTTTTTAATTTTTATTTACAACATAATTTTATGCTTTCCATAATGTGTAACTACGATAATTTCTTTTAAGAATAAGTGGACTACCACCACCTCTCAGTTATATGACTCATCCATGGAATATATGGATTGCATAATGGATGGTGTAAATGAAATTAGCTAACATATATAAAATATATACTATACTGGAGTTATAATATACCATTTTATATTTAATTTTTTATCCCATTAATATGAAAATGAAATGATAGTATCCTTCATGCGTACGTACAACCTATCGTCTCCATGAACGGTGCATTCCATTTTTTATCTCCAAATTTTTGGGACTATTCTAAATACATAAAAACTTGATATATATGATATTAAAATAATGAATAATATTATTGGGATAATGGACATAAAAACAAATTAATAATTTTCATTAAAAAGTTCATTTTTGACTCAAATACCAAACATCGACAAAACATCTAATATGAACTCAAAAAATTATCAATTTTATATAACATGGTAATAAGTGATATTAAATGACAAATAAACATTAAAATGATTCTAAAGAAGTTATAAATTTTCCTAATTTTAATATTCAGTAAATTAAAGAATGAATGAGACAATTAAGACTCATGGTAAGGGACTTCGTCTCAATCTCCATTCATTAAGGAAATTCATTATAATATTTACCATTATTATTTAATAATGTCTATATACAACCACTATGATATATTGTATCCAAATTTTATACATAATAATGTTATTTATTAAATCATGTTGATTAATATTTAAATGTTCAAAGTGGAATTGGACCCCTTAAACATTTAAAGATATAATTGTCAAATATTTTTCTTCCTGATATTAAAGTACATATTTTTTTATTGGTGTATAAAAAGAGTACACCTGAATTTTTTTTTCAATCGTAAATTTCATTCAATGTTTTCTAAAAGAATATTTTTATATGATGTATTTTACTATTTTTAGATAAAGATAAATGTAATGTTTTTATCTTATACGGTGACACTGACTTCTCCACCGTTATAACCTTTATTTGATATATTGATTTCTCTATAAGCATTAATAAATTATAAAATGAAAATAATTCCCTTATTCCTTAATTTGGGTATCTTGGTATTTCAAATGAGTTCATAAATGAAAAATTTATTTTTACAAATAAAAGTTTTTCATATGTAATTAGAAGAATATTTCATTAAAAGGTTTTTTGGTGAACATGTTTTATTAATGAAATGGTACATGAATATTATATGATAAGGGTGATCCCGATATAGCTTATAAGAAGGGTTGATCCCCATTATAGCTCATGGATGATCCCTATAAATCTTATACGAAGGGGGATACCCATTATAGATCTCCAATTTAAAAGTCAACCCTATGGTTATTCCAATTAAAAGACCTTTGAATGGGTTTCATGTATATGATTCTACGAGTCACCTAAAGGAGTATTAATTGATTTATATTGGTGTCAGTGTTTTTTATTAATCAAAATGTATGATTTTCATTCATGTGGAAATGTATTGTTTCTTTTATTCAATAAATAGTGAATGGGATATAATTTCTTTACTATACTAATAGTTTTTCAATATTTTTTCCCTTAATGGTTTTTTTGTGCTCATATAAATGTTTTTAAATGTTTTTCCATGAGTTAAGAGAGAATAGAGTAAATTATTGATTTAAGGAAATTTTATAATGATTAAACATGAAATGGAACCATTTTTTTAAATTTTTCTATGTTATATAAGAATCTTATACTGTTGAAAGTTTCCACATTGTATTTCTATGATTGTTTATGGAATAGTTTTGGCCATTTTCTCTAAAGATAAAAACCTATAATGATACTCAATGTAAATTATTGGCTTAAATCGAAATTATGTAATTCTTAAGGATGAGGCCTTAAATTTAGTATCAGTGAATGGTTAGACAACATTGGAGAATATAATGTTTCTTATGGGGTAAGGATGTCATCATGGGTTTATAATTTTAGTATAGATCATATGTTCAATTTCTTAGAATCCCCTTTTTAGGATTTATGATCAGAAATACTAAGGTGACTAATGGTATTTTTTAGAGACATTCACATCTGAAAAAATTATGGGTTACTATTTTTTGTGATGAAAAATGAGAGGTATGAGATATCTTTTGAGGATAAAATATGTTATGGTTATTTATGAAGATTTTATATCATTTTTTGGGAATGTGTTAAAATTAAATAGTTTTTTAAAAAGTAAAAAATGCAGACCCTTTGACAACCAGTCACATTAGACAATGTTGCGAGAATTGAACCCACAACCAATATGCGATTAGGATTTATCGCCTACCACTAGACTATGTGAAATACCTAGTTATTATGACATATTAATTTTATAAAAACGATTTTATGGATAAAGAAAAAGTTTATTCGGTAAAGATATGTTTTATCAAATGGATATCCTTATTATTGGGAAAAGATACGGTGATTATGTGATATATGTTATTTTGGTAGGCAATGGCTATTTTGGGAACATTATATATCTATGGATAATCGAAAACTGTGTGATTTTATTTGAGGATTAATAGTTTAATTTTTTTTGGAAGTATATATTATTTTATTGTAGACATATGAAGATTTGGATTATTTATGGAAATTATTAACCAATCATATATAGCAAGGGATTAGTTTAATTACCTTTAAGAAGGAGACTTTAAGAGTAGTTGATGTTATTTGGAGATAAATGATTGGAAGAAATCATGGAATATTATGTGATCAATTCCTTCTGAATTTTGAGTTAAAATCATTGGCAGGAATATTATTCAAAATTATAAAATGGATTGTTTATTTAATGCTTTTTATTGAACATTGGGTATGGTTTGTGGAATTTTTGAAATTAAGAGTGATATTTCCTTTTATAGTGGATTATTATCTTTGGGGATTATCTGGTATCATACTAACCATTTTGGTTTTGGATAATGTATACAGAAAGAAGAAATATATAGTTCATCGTTTTTGGATTTTGTGATTCTCTAGAAGTTGATTTTATTACTTCAAGTGGGACAAAGTCATCCTGAATTCCCATTACCTGATGAAAAGATGAGTTGGTGGTTGATTTATTAATTTATCAAAGTCTATATTACAAGTAATTAAGTTTCCATATGGTCTTAGTAATGCTCAAAAATAAATTCCTCAAATTTATGTACATAATATTAAAATAAATACACATTATATTTAATATTCCTACTAAGAAATCAATGACTATTTATCCCATTATATGTTTATGGTTTTCTTGTTGTTTACTTTCCCTTTATCATGTTTTATGTCACTCTCTATCAAAACAAGATGCTTTGTTTCTATTCTATATCCTAGTTTTCTTACATGGAATCCTAGTATGTGTAATATAGAGAGGACTTTATAATTCTATTTTGTTTCTTTTAAATTGATAGTTTTATTGACTCCTTTTATAATGTGGGATTTTCAATGTAGTTTCTGAGCGCAATTTCAAAATTGTGAGGATAAAATTTTGGAAAAGATGAATTATGTATCATCCTTGGTAATTATAGAATAGTAAATTTTCGAAATATTAATATTTTTTATTTAATATTAATTTTATTTTATAGGGGAAACTATGTATTATTGCGCACCCAAGATGCAACAACAAGTTTCTCCAAAATGTGATGTTGCACACCACACTGAGATATGTCAAAAAATTATACAACTATAATATTATTATTTTAAATGGTTGTAAACACAAATCTTTTTTATTGGCAGGATTGAAAAAAATTAACTATATTATAAATTTAAATATTTTTTAAATATTTTTACACTTATCCAGTAAATTTTATAAGTGTAAATGGAGAATGAATCCAATTTTAAGCATAAAATACTTAATTTTTTAAAAAGGTCATTTTACCACCTTTTGATTGAAAACCCTTTTCAAAAATACTTTTTGTCACTTTCATATTTTCAATTATATAAAATAAACTTATTATTTAGAATAATTAAATCTAAATTCACTTTGGTTGAAATTTTGGTATTTTTCTGATAAAATCCACATTTTTATGAATAGTGAAAATATTGCATTTTAATAAAAAATAGCAATTTCATATAATTTATTTATATTTGTAAATATTCATTTAATTTTTTTTAAAGATTAATTGGATTTATTTTTTATCATTTAATCCAATTATAGTAACTATAAGTAATTTCACATTGAAATTGGACATAAATAGTTGCCAATATTTTGATAATTTATACTTCTTAAAATCACGCTTTTTGGTTTTGAAAATGGTATTTAATTTGAAATTAATTTTTTCCAATTAACAGTTTTGAATTTTGAAAATTAACATCTTTATTTGGAATCTTAAGGTCTAAATCATATAAATATGTCCCTTGTTGGACAATATGAATAGTAACTTCAGTAATTATTTTTATTTACCATGGTTAAAGGGTAAATCAGGTAAATAAGGGTAAAAATAATATTATAATAGTATAAAACTACACTAACTCGTGTACTAAACCTATTGGATGAAAATTTTCAAACCATTAGCATCCATGTTTAGAATTTATATCCCCTTGGAGCCACCTATGTGTGATAATGTCCTTTTTATAATATTTAATTTAATTATTGGGGAAATATAACATAAAAATATATCTCCTAACTAAATCAATTTTAATTTAGTTGATATAGATGAACTCTTCTAATATAAATAGGAATTATAATTTTAAATATATTTCCTACATCATGTTTTTTTATATTTTTTACTTATAAAATAAAAAATATTTTTATTACAAAATGATGATTGATCGATTAACTTATTAATGAAATATTGAAATAAATGATATTATAAATATTAAAATAAATTAAATATAAATATTTTTATGCAATCCCTAAAAATTTTGGATGACATTAACATGTGAGGGATTACTTACTTCCTCTGGTTATATGGAATCATGTTGTTATGACTTTTAAAAATTCAATTACTAAATAATGACCAAATTGACATAAATGAGTTCTTAAAACAAATACTATTTTATTAAATTATATAATTGTTATAAACACTTAATATTTTGAAAAATAACATACATAATGTTAAAAAACTAATTAATGATCCAGTTATAGTTCTTTTGGAATATCATAGTAATAATTATAACTATATATTACGGAAATACAAGAAGACATGTTAAGAGTTAATGTCTTTAACTAAAGGTTAAAGCTAAAAGATAAGGTTTATTTTGGGACCTAAACATATATAATAACTATTAATTGAGTGGTTTTAAACCCATTTAAATATTATACATGAAATTTATCACTTTAGAACTATTATAAATCAAAAATAAATTGATAATAAAATAATATTCCAAGACGTTCCTAAAGTGCCCCTCCTCCCTCTTATAAAAGGCCACAAACACTACTCACATACTCAGACCAATAAATCCAATTGTTTTATCAAAATTATACTCAAATAAGGTCCCAAAATCCCTCCATTACTCATAGATAAACAATCTTGGGTATAAGGAAATTCAAGAAATCCTTTTGGATAAAAACAAAAGGTGTTACCTCTTTTAGAGGTAACATCTTCTCACAAAATCATTTCAAGTATTTTCCTCATCCAACACACAAAACTAAATTTATTCCGTTATTTCATAACAACAATAGTATCATAAATATACAAGGATGTTTTTATGCCAAGGGTTCAAAATTAAATAAAAGACACCTTCATTTAATTGATGTACAACATACTATTTATGTGTATGACGAACTATTGTCTCACGAAATGATGATTGATCAGTTTTATCCTACCACATCTAATGGTAACCATTATGATGGAACTATATTTATATATGATATATATTATATTAATATGGTCTTTATTATTCTGTAGCATTTATTTACAACCTACTTTTATGATTTCCATAATGTGTAAATATGATAATTTCATTTGAGTATGTTTGGACTACCACCCACCAATGTTATATGACTCATTATTCCATATATGGAACATATAAAGGTTGTTTATAATAAAACTATGAAACATATATAACATTTATATTATACTAGAATTATAATATACATATGTATCTTTTATTTTTTATACCATTAATATGAAAATGAAATGAAAGTAATGTTCAAGCGTATGTACGACCAACAATATCCATTAATAGTGAATTATAGTTTCTTATCTCAAAATGCTATGAAAAATTAAAAATAAATATATACAAAATTTATATGATATTTGAATCATGAATAATTTTCTTGATATAATGGGCTTATGACCACATGGATAATTTGCATCAAAAGAAGATCATTTTTTACACAAATACCGATCATCGACAAAAAATATAATATGTACTATAATAATAAACTAATTTATATAACATGGTTATAAGTGATGTAAAATAAATAATAACCTTTAAAAAGGTTCTATATAATGAATAAATTAACCCCAATTTATTATTCTTGAAATTGATGAATGAAAGAGACATGTCTGACTTATGGTAAGAGACTACATCTCAATCTCCTTTCATTGAGTAATTTCTAACTAAAATATACATTTATTCTTCTGTAATGTGTATATATAGCCACTATGACATTTTATATCCATATTTTACCTGTAATGACATTATTTACTATGTCAACGAGATTAATAATAAAATGTTCAATATGGTAAGGGACACCTTGAACATTTAATTATTTAATTGTAAACTATTTTTCATCCTAATATTAAATTACATATTAACATCTGTGGATATAAATGGAATATACTAGAAATGTTATGTCAATAATGAATTTAATTAAATATTTTCCAAAGGATCATTTTTATTTTAAGAGTTTTTATTTCTCTACAAAATGAAAAATAGAATGTTTTTTAACGTATATGGAGACAATAAATTATTCACTGTCGTAACCATTATTTGAAATTTTTAATCCTCTATAAGACATAATGTCCTTTAAAATGAAGTTAAATCCCTTATTCCTTTATTTGTATATCTTGGTATTTAAATGGATTCTTAAATGAAAATGGTATTTTTATATGGATGTTTTTTTAATATGGGATTATAATAATCATTCAAAAAGGGGTTTTGGGATGAAGGTGTTTTATTCATAAAATTGTACATGAGAATTATATGAAACGGGTGATCCTGATATATTTTATACAATGGTTTGATCCCCATTATAGCTCATGGGTGAACCCGATATAAATTACATGAAGTTCTGATCCCCCATTATAGCTCATAAGTGAACCTGACATAGGTTATACGAAGGGTTGATCCCCATTACAGCTCACTGGTGAGCCCGTTAAAGATTATATGAAGGGTTATCCCTATTTTAGATCTCTAACATGAATGTCAACAATAAGGTCATTCCAATTGGATGATGGTTGTAATGGTTTATTTAAATGAGTCTCTACATCACCTTAAAGAGATTTACTTTCTTAATATTGGTTTTAGTGTTTTTCATTAAGAAAAAATTATGAGTGTTTTTCATGTGAAAATGATTTGTTTCATCTACTCAAAGAACTTTTAATGGATTATCAGGTTTTAACTAGACTAATGGTTTTTATTTATTCTTCCCCCTTACCAAGATTTTTGATCTAATGCGATATTTTTTAAATATTTTCTGAGGATTTAATGGAGAATTTAGTCAAATATGGAGTTAAAGAAAAGTTATGATGATTAAACAAGAAATTAAACCATGTTTCTTATTAACATGATTTTTTTATAGAAGAAACACATACTATGGGAAGTGTCCACTTTTTATTTATGTGTCTTTGTAATGCAATAGTTATGGCCTAATTCTTTAATTCATTAAACATAAAAAGGTACTCAATGTGAATTAATAACTTAACACATGATTATGTAACATTTTAGGATGGGACCTTATAGGAACATAGTAATTAATTTTATGAAAAAGTGAGAGGTATGATCTAAATAAAATTTCCCTTCTGGGATTCTTCATTGCATCAAATTTTTGTCCTATCAACTAGAACTACCACCAACACAATATAAAGTAAATGATGTATTACACATATCCATATTGAGTAAGTAAATACCATTTCTATTACATTTACTAAATAAAATATTGGTATAGTTTGAGCATGTCTCAAAAATAAAGAGATGTTAGTGAATATATAATAACATAGAGACAAATATTTTTTAAAAAAGGATACTCACCTAGTCAATGTATTATAGAGGAACCATAACTAAATAGAGGTAAAATGGGAATTATTGGAAGTAATAAAATAGAGTCACCTCATCTATTTTTTTACTAGTGGATACAATAAAATTTCAATGATGAAATTTCATAAGGGGGAAGAATGTAATGACAAAAAAATTTATTAATGGAATTCCCTTCTTATTTTATAATAAGGTCATATTTAGTAATATATTATTTCATAAAGAAAATACATCACATGTCATAATCAACAATTTTTTTTTATATTAAATTGATAATTTCATTTTTGGAATAAATATATCTATATGAATTGAATGTGTCACAATGGGATGAAAAGTAGAAAATAATATAACGATAATATAAACATTTGGACCATCTTGAACTTCTATTAGGATTACACTGACGAAAACATTATAGAAATGAAATAGTATATCGTAATGAAATATTAATTTTTATATTCAAAAATATATATTCTTGATTGAAATATAATTGAATTGAAATAAAATAAAATATGATCTATTTGAAAAAGGTAATGAAACCATATGACTATTAGAATCTTACTCTTGGAATAGTAATTTGATCATTTCAATATTATATAACCATTTGAAATATATTTATGTACATTTAGATATTAAATTTATATATATAATAATAAAATAATATTTATTTATCTTATAATCTGAAAATATTTAAGCTTTATATTTTTATTCATATAAATAAATGTTTTAAAAATGATAAGTTAATTGTTTGAGTTTATTTAAAACATATATAGTTTATATACATATTTTTGATAATTATACAATTAATAAATATATTTATTTTTAGAAATGTGTTTATAAAATAATATTATGTCCTATTATAATGATAATATTATTTATTGATACAAAAATTAATATTTTAAAGTGATATAAATTTGATCATAATATAAAAAATTTCTTTTTCCAAATAAAAAATGATTGTATTTTCAAAATAAAATTTCTATTTTTAGAAACTAATTTTCAAAAAATGAATTTAATTTAGTGATTCAAAATTTCAATAAATGGTTGGGTGAAATTTTCTTTATTTTTCTTAAATATATATTTTTTTAGTACTGATAAATTGTTCCAAAATATTTATGCCAAATGAAATAATTAATGAGGAATGGATGATTTAATAACTCATTACGTCAATACTAGATGAAATAATTATTTTATTAATTAATAATATTCATTACTATTGATATTATTCATGAAATATATAAAATTAGGGAATAGTATATTAAAAAACACTCATATCCCCCCCTTATAAAAACCACGTCTCACCACCCCTTCTCCTAAAAAATTATAATGCTCAATGGTATAGACAAATAAACCCATTTCACTTTTATAACATCCTCCCTAGATCCATGGAATTCTACTATTACAAAAATTCCATCCCATGGATACTTAATTGGTGACCGTATAGGCAACATCAAAAGGACAAGGTAATACTCTCAACTGAACTATAAAATATTCTTTCCACCTCACCCTTCAAATAAATTCCATCCAGCATTACAAAATCACCATAGTATAATAAATATAGTGATATTTTTTTGTTTTAATTTAATATAAATTAGCTAAAAGGTTATCAACTTATTCCAAAATAATTGTTTTTCACAATATGGTTGGTTCACAACATCTATAATCAAGGTATTTCATTTTCCCCCCACCATATTCATGGATGGTTGAAATTTATTTATTATGTTTTAAAAAAATCTAAATAAGTGTATTATTTTTTATTTTTTATTATTTAATGGATATGTATCTGTAATATTAATTAAATCCCAATTATTTCATCATGGTCAAAAACCCCACCAAAATGAACTAAGCCTATAACAATAACACATATACCATACAAATCATGCATATTTTTTAATACTATTGGATAATAAAAAACTTTTGATCTTATGGAATCATAATAAAGATATACTATGCGACATATAGAGTTAAGGAAAAATTACATATGAACTCTCATAATAATATAAAAAATCATCTGACTTTGAAACCATGGAATATCTGGACATAATATATTAAAAAAAATAAATAACATGTAAACTAAATTACTATAAAATAATGTAAATGCATGATAATAAATCAAATATATTTTAATAATTATATTAATCCTTTATTGAATAAATCTAATTTTATTATTCATGAGTTTATTGGATTATTTTTAATGAATCTAGAATAACAACGTAAGATTCTGATACATAGATATCAAATCAAGATATATGAAAATTAAATACATTTCGCAAATAAATTCTCGAAGACCATAAAATTTACTGACTGTGGAGACTAGATAAAAAATTATATTATTTAATTAATGATATTAAACATATCCCATAATGTTAATCAAATAAAAATTATAACCCTACTTGAACTCTTATTTACAACCTAGTGAAAGGAAACATAATAAAGGATGTGATAAGATGCTTAGTTAGGGTAAACATGGAAGATATCAACTGATGATCATATAAAATCATATGATAAAAATACTAGTTTGAGGTTATGAATACAAAACAACAATATTTATGGTACATATATTCTTAAATAAATTCAATTTACTTGATATCTTATGTTTCATGCAATAACGATCCTAAATGAACTCTGATATAGTATTAAATATTAATATAAATGTAAGAATAGTAATGTGACCTTTAAGAATCGTAACCTAGAAAATAGAATAGTAACATAAAAATTAAATAATATATAAAATAAAATCATATTATAAATGAAAATATGATATATTTTTATCATTGTTTGAGTAAAAAAAATTCCTAAAAATGAAAAATTATGTTTTTGTATGTCATGTGTAATAAATATTTATTTATAATTATATAATTATTATGATATTTTAGAAAGAATTTTATTTTTAGAAAATATATTTATATAATAATATATATTTTTCATATGATTATATGTTAATTTTTTGGGACCATAATTAATTTTTCAAAGAGTCATAAAATAATATATATTTATAAAAAATTAATTTTTTTATAAATGATAATGTTTATTAAAATATATAAATATTTATAAAATTATATTCATAAAATGAAGTAGATTTCATTATTTAACAAATTGAATAATGATTATGATGAATTATGGGAATTTTTCTAAAATATCTAAAACTTTGTGGTGTAGTGATTATGGTAATTTATGATTTTAGCTAAATACAAGAATTATTGTGCAGCGGATTATGAATGGAATTTCTAATCAATATTATTTTAAAATAAAATTATCTTTTTACTGTATTTTTTTTGATGACTAAATACTATTTTTAATATTGATACAAAATAATAAATTTACCAATAAAATAATCAAAAAACACCCCTCTCCTCCTCTATAAATACCACCCTTCACCACATCGTCTCATAATACATTATAAGAATTATATTTTTATGATATTATTCCCAATTTATCTCAGAAACTCTTCTCCATGATATGGTCATTCTGGTATCATTAAAGAACCACTTCCATGACCCTTAAGGTGGTTCTCAAGGAGAAAAACTGAAGAGGAAAAACCTTCACTCTCTCTCACTCCCTCTCCCTCTTTCAATTTATTTTCATTTATTATCCTTCCCTCACCTAAAATATATGATGATAAATTCTAACCCCATTATCACACATATATTTTAATTTTATTTTCTTAATGTTAAATTCGTCATCAGTTCTATTCACATATTCTTTTATTCTAAAAATGGAAACATCATTCATTTGGTTCCAATTTACCACCATTGTAGATGACAATATTTTATTTTTCAATTATACCTTCTCGGATTTTTATAAAACAATATCTATGGATAAAAAAAATTTATAATATATGTATTAAATCTCATTTAATTTTTATTAACCTGTATATAATCACAATATATAATAACAAAACAAAAATAGTTTGTGATGATAAAAAACAACCAAAATAAATAAATCATTTTCCATTAAAAAATTTCTACTAAATCATCTTCATATTAGAAAAATATATATATAATACCATTTAATATTCATGAATTTAATTTATTATATATAATTTTAGATCTCGATAACTATTTCTATATTATATGAACTTTGATATATAGATACAAGTATACCAATCATGAAATCCAAGGCAACAAATAATGCATAATGACGAAATTGAAAATTATAAATCATCAAAATGTCCATAAATAAACTTACTAAAATTATAATAAATCAAATATTTTTTAATAGGTTATGAATTAAATTATTAATTAATCTCATTTAATTACATAGGACATTAATTGAATTCGTAGGACACTGTTGGAAAAATGGATTTGGATTCTCTCTGAATCCCTTTTTCATTTGAGATAAATTTATCTATATTTAACCCAATTTAATTATTAATTATTCTTATGTAATACTCCAAAAAAATTTGTCTATGTCCAAAAAATATCTTCCTATATCAATTATTCTTTCAGTGATGTGGAAATAAATGTTTTATATGCTCTCTTTTCAATTCTATCTTATAAACTAGCCCGATTTTCGGGAACTTCCCAATTTCATACCCATTTTTATGTACACAACATTATATTCTTGAACCCAAAAATATTTTTTATAAAAATCCTATTTTTATGACTTAATAATTATCTTTTTTTCTAGTTTTATGTAAACTATTTCCTTTTTCATCTTTAAATACTCTTTAATATTTACCCTTAACCTGTACTAAAGTTGCTCATTTATAATGTTTCATAACCACAATTTTTACAATAATCACTTTAGTGGAAAATAATTTATCCTCATTTTATATGGTTTCCATTTATTAATGTCATTATATGATTTAATACCATTATTTTATAGACACTATTTTGTTATTATCCTTTGGTTATGCCTTATTCTACACTTATTTAATGAGTTTTGTGGATTTATACATCTATTTTATTTCTGATCATATTAAATTAAAGAAATCATTAAATATCTATATTTAAAGTATAATTTTTATTATTATTGTCTTACACTGACACCATTTTTTACTTATGGTATTTTTTTTAATGTTATCTTAACTGGGAAAATATTTATTAATTCAAATTTTACACTTAATAAACAAATTAATAAGTCATCTTATTAATGAATTTAATATATGTTCAAAGAATTATTTGGACATGAATTTATGGGTGGGACCTTGTTATATATATCACCTTAATTCATTGACCGATCTCATGAGGAAAAACATTTGGTAGTAAACCCATTGTGTTTTGTTCCGAGCAGAATAAGACATCTGTTTACCCCTAGACATAAACTATCTTGATGATATAATGATTCATATTATAGATACATTATTATAATATAAATTAATAATATTATTCATAAATAATTTTTTAATATATTCCATGATATTCTCACTATGAAAAAATATATGGTTTCATTTTCATTCTTACTATATTGATGGTATGTATTTTTATTTTGTTATTTACATTTCCATAATGATCAAGCCATATTGCCTTTTCTTCACTTATTATTGATTCATGTAGTCCTTACTGAGCATTTGAGATCACCCTTATGTTTGATTTACATCCAATTTTATAAGTATGATATCTTTGATTATGTATCAAGGAATCATAAAATAACCACCTACTCTAGATACCTATCAATGTATTAAGATGATATATATAACAAGGTCCCACCCATAAATTCATGTCCAAATAATTAGAGTAGGTGGTTAATGGCCCATGGATAAAATAACCACCTACTCTAGGATGTAATTTTTGGGGTTATTGTAGTTGGTATCCAAAAAAAATTATTATAAACATAGGGAACTATATTTTAGGTTAACATTAGCGTTATATTACTTCATTATAATGAATTTTTTTCACACTATTAGTGATTATAATGAGATAACATGGTGTTTCCATTTTTAGTGATTGATCTTAATAGAAGAAAGGGAATAATTACCCACTAATAATACAGTGATTTCCCCCTTTATCAAGTCTACATTGTCAGTGTGGTATATAAGAAAATCGTGATCATATTTGGACATCATACTCAGTTTATGACGAATAACCATACTATACATATTTTGGATCGTTTCATGTGAAAAAAACTATCATTATGTTTTACTATTAATCTTGTGGTAGATAAGTAGTGGATCAATTCCATTGAAAATATATTTAACTATTGAAAATCAATCCATTAATATTCTATTAAAAGGGTTTTTTCATCACTATAAATGAGATAATAAAAAGAGATATGTTAAAAGGATAGATTTATAATTTCTCGTAAAAAGTCCAAATAAATTCACCCCTTTAAAAATGCTAAAATCATTGTTAATGGACCATGGATAAATGTGATAATTTTTTCTGCACTAATATTTATTTGCACTTCCTACCACTCACCTTTATCAAACCCTTTATCAACACCTTAGATAATTCCACCCTCCCATGAGTTCCCCAGCCTTTAATCTGTTTCGAACCTGATCCCTCCAACTCATACTACAACAATTTTTCCACTCACCTATATTGTTTTTTATATTTTAGGATATATCTATTTTTTATATATTTTTCATTAATTTGTATATATATATATATATTTCAAAATACATATATAAAATATGTTTCTTTTTGTGTATGTGTGTGTTTATAAATATATTCCACACCCACAAGTATATTTTCATGTATAAATTTTTTTTATATGTAAATATATTTAAATATTTATTTAAAAATTATATTTTTATGTGTGAATATATAAAAATTATTTTTTATATATTGTTTTATATTTGATTATAAATAAATGTAAATTATAGAAAACTAATTAAATTAAAGTCTATAATATCAATATGACTCAAACCCATAATAATAAAATCATTCAATAGAGAAAAATGTAAAAAATACAACCTCAATCGAGGCTTAAAATCCATCGAATGTTAAAAAATGGGTAGCATGACTAAAAACTCAGTTTTGGAGATCTTCTAGGCCTTTTAGCCTTGAAAAAATATGTTTGAATTTTGTGCTGGTTCCTTGGGTGTGTATCTCATTATAATATTTGATTTGATATCTGGTAGAGTTCTAATAGACAGCGGAATCAAAACATATTTCTATTTGATGATTGAGTTACATTTTAATCTTATTGTAGATCCTTAATTTATTTTTTAACATAAAAATGATACAAAATGGATATTATTTGATAAAAATTAGTAAATTACTAACTAAATATATTTTATAATTATTTTATATTCTATTTTCACTGAATATTTTATATATTTTGTTTAAATTTTAATTTAGACTTATCAAAAGCATAGATAAAAACATATTATATATATCAATATTGATATAATTATATATTACTATGTTATTTTGAATAATTTTTTTTAAATATACCTTTCATCAATGGTAGTGAAAAGGAACTAATAAAACCCCAATGTATTTGTGTTTCTTTACAAGCACTAATAAAGGACCCACTTTAACAATGTTTTTTTACTAGCACTGATAAAAGGAATCCATTTATCAAATCATTATTACTTTAAGAGTTTTTTTTAGTGTTGTTAAATACCCACATTAACAGAACTTTTTATAGAACATAGAAAATGTGATTTTTTAACTGTGCTTTTAGCTACTATTGTCAATGCCCTAGTACTGGATAAACTCATTTTTATATTAGTTTTCCATACACAGGGATAAAATAAACATAGAATTTTAGTAAGGATAGTATATTGTATCATTGTAGATCCTAATTAATGGTTGTTGTTGATCTATAATACAAAAGGGGTAGATGAAATATAGGAAATGTAATGAAAAACATTTAATGAAACATGCTTTAAAAAAATTCTCTTATGGGAAACAAAATAAAATGAAGATAAAATTAGTTATCTATAAGAAAAATGAATAAGAGAGTATTGTAGAGTATGATGATACATTCACAAGACTAACCATGTATGATATAAATTACATATGTGATTTAGAAAAAATATTGATCATTTATTTTATATACAATATAAATTTATTTTAAGGGAGCATGATTCTCAAAAATATTCATCATATGATGAAATAGATAAAGTTTACTCAAAACAGTTAAGGAATTTTCTTAATCCTATATGTTCAAGTTAAATCAAGGGACTAAATTTTATTCTGATAACCATAGTAAATTTGAAGCCTTAATAAAGAATATGGGAATGAATAAATTCCCATTATGTGATATTTTTAGAAAGAATATTCTTGGGAAATTATTCAATGTCATGGTAGTTTTTATAATTGTGAAAAAAGGTCCATTCAAATTATTAATGTAAGGGGAAGAATCAAACCAATTATGGTCAATTATTTATATAAAATGAAATGGGGAATTCTTCAAATAAATGTATCAATTATTAAGGTAATCTACCACAGATGTTTCCTTGGGGAGATAGACAAGATTATATGATCACCACAGCTGAATTAGAAGTACCAAATGCTATGGTGGTAGGTACATTAATACTATCTTCAAATTTAATCAAATATTTATTTGATTCTAGGTCATCACACTCTTTAATAACTACCAAAATTTCAATGAAAATGAGATATTTCCCCTTGGATTTAATAAGGTGGTTTTTAGTCAGAACCCCTAATAGAAGTCTCATTGTAACAAAAATTTAACGATAAGTTCCCATTATTGAATATAAACCTGGTTTATTTTTTGAACTTATCAACATAACAATGGTTGACACTGATAAAATCCTCCAGTATGGAATGGATTTCATAATATAATGTGAATATTTATTTCCAGAAGAAGGAAATTATGATTTGTAAGGATGATGTAAAATCCATTATCTTTATCAAAGATAATTAATCATATGATTCTTATTTAAATACCCCCCCTAAAGCTCTACAGAGTGAAATAGCTGGGGAGAAATAGAAAAAATCAATTATGGATGATTAAATACATCATCAAATTGAATATATACCTGTTATATAAGAATACACTGATGTACATATTGAAAAATTCTCAAAAAATCCCTAAATAATGAAGTTGAGTTTACCATTGATTTAATCCCTTTTGTAATAATAAAATAAAGAATACTTATAGAGTTTATATTTTGTAATTAGTGGTGCAAATTAATTCAATTGAAGAGTTGAGTAATAAGGGATTTATTATCCCTTGTGTTTCTCAATGGAGATCTCATGTTCTCTTTGATAAGAAGAAAGGTGGATCCTTAAGGCTTTGAATCAACTAAAATTATATAAATGAAATTTAAATAATGAGAAAAAATCATCTAACTCACATTTATGATTTATTTTTTCATCTTCATAGATATAAATGTTTTCTAAATAATTTCCTTCATTCTGGGTATCGTTAATTGTGATTAATGATAGAAGATAGTCCAAAATAATTATTGTGAAGAGGTAGGGACATTATATGTATATAGGCCGAATGATTTAGTGTAAATATTTATGATATGATATCTTGTCACAAAATTTTCATGTTCTTAAAAACATTTATATGTCATTATTTACAACTTCAGGTGAAAAACAATCAATCTTAGTAAACTAATTGGTGTACACAAACACTGAAATCCCTCTCTTCTGAAAAGAGAGGATGTTTAGTGACTTTTCCTTTATCAATGACTCAATAAAAAAATTAGAGGAAGAAGAGAGACTTGACTCCCTTCTAGTCCCATCCCGTGTTCTTATCTGCCTGTACCATAGAATCTCACCATTTCATTCTAGGAAACATAAGTCTAAACATAACACACATAAAATTGATACTATTTGGTGTATCATAATAAGTGAATATTTGGTCAATATTTTCAAACCATCATTCCACCTCATGATGTTTATTCATACCCTTAAAAGATTGTATATTCACTGATAGTAAATCTCATAATCAATCTATTCCACCAGAGACACCTAGTTTTACCTCATAAATTGTGTTCTAAACAAATGACACTTTGGGTCAAGATCGCAAACTTCTCATACATTTTCCTTAAGAAAATTCTGATTTATGTGTGGATTCCCATGAGGGGAATCATTTTCACCATCTTTAGAAACTCTCAGAACACTTCTCATAGGCATACAACTACACACCAAAATAAAAGAAATGATAAAATAATATAAAAATATCATCCCAAACCAAAAACAAATAAGAATGAAATAAAATTAAATTAAAAACTCAAAAAATGAGACACACATCCCTATAAACCATGGTAACTTGAGTCTCATTATGAAAAAAGGAATACTAGGAAATCACTAATATCAATATATCAAATCCCTAAAATCTAACCTAAACTCTCGTAAACATGACTAGACATGGAATATTAAGGACAAACCCCAAACCTGGGTCTCTGATATAACTTTGTAGTGAACCAACTCAGATACACTACCAAAACAAGAAGCTGACCTGATCGGCAATATACCCAAAGGAGTTACTGATCCTGAGGGGCTAGTAACTATCACTTAGGTATCAAACTACAACAAAATTGAATTAATTCTCCCATTCTAAACCTACAACGTGATATATATACACACAATATAAGATATAATTATAATCAATTATATATTGAAACATTTGAAGGGATATATCTAAAAATCTTGTAAAACAATTTACATGAGATATATACAACTACAAACGATGAAAAAAAACAACAAATCCAAAAACTCCATGTGATTCCATGGAATAACTTAAACAATCTCACCACTAGATACCCAATATCATGCTGACATATATGAATTCCGCCTCACTACAACAACATTTCTATCATTACATTGAAATAAATAATAAGGCATATTCATGTTCAAGGGGTTCATGGGGTGTGACACAACATGATCAATAATATCTCACACGTGTGATCCATAACATGTCTTTGTATAATAACACATGATATGTCAACATTATATAAAATAACCCATGCAAATAGTTTAAATTTTTTATATCAAAATCATGGGAAAAAATTTAATTTTTATTTTTCCACATTTCTATTTAAAAATTAAAAAATTAATAAAAAATTTCATATCCATATATCAAAGATGACATATATAAATAAAAAAATCATATATCACATAACATAACAAATCATGGTAGTATTACAATAATAGATTAAGAAAAAATAGCCCATCTTGAAAAAAACAAAGGTAACATCACACCATGGATCACACTAAGTCAGGTTAGCATGAAAAATAATAAATAACATATAAAATCACTTTTTCATCAAGACACTAGACATATGAATTTAGTCTATAGATAAATGGAACAACCTAGAAAGTGAATCCACCAATATATCTAACAAGTCCTCATAAAAACAGGCCTATATTGTAGTGTAAATCCCCATAATGAACCACCATGGAAATGGATAATGACTATTAATAAACATTCAACTTAAGTACCCAATTCATCTGATGTGATCTATTTTCCCAAAATTTAAAAAAATATATTTTCATCAAACCATGTTTTAAAAACCATTTTAGATAACCATTTCATAATGCTATGAAAAACCCCTTTTCATTTACCAAAAACTACAGGAAAACCATCTTTTATAAAAACCAATTTCCACATAAAAACATGTAGTAATTCAATAATTCAATTTAATTTATAAGACAATTTATAAAATAACCAATGTAATGTAGTTCACCAACATGTACAATATATGGAACCTCCAACTTCAAAATATTATTTTTACTTTCTTATAGTGGGATCTATCAGCAAGGATACCACACAATGATAATGGTTGCCTGATAATTAACGTATAAAACTTATAATTTATTCAATTTAACAAATGTTTTAGTATAGAAGAGAAACAAAACATAACTCAAGATAACACACCCACCACTCCATGAGCAGTAAGGATTGGCTCCCTAAACAAGATCACACAATTGATTTAGAAATTAATCAAGAAAATCAACATTGTGGATCAATAAAATCCAATTATTCAATGAAACAGATATAAAACGAGTAAATGAAATGAATGATCATAATGTATTACTCACCCAAAGATATAAAACCTAACTACTTTGGTGATCAATTATGGAACGAAGTGATTCAGAATGAACAGAGGCTACCAAAATAATCAATAGATAGATATATGTTTATAGGGTAGAATAATATTGAAAAATGAATGAGTCATAATCTGTGCAGTGCCCTAAATCCCCAATTGTGACATTTAAATGATTTTTATACCATTTAAACTTCATTTAATCCAAAAAATTAAAATACACAAAAAACTCATATCATTTTTATTAAAAAATATATTTTTTTCATTACATGGTGTGTCACCTTTACATAGTGTGAACTCCCTTTAGATTTTTTAACAATTTCATGACATATATCATGGAAATTATTTCATATTTTTTACTTCATAAACCACATGTAAATTCTCTTTAGATAGTAAAAACAACATTTTCCTTAGAAAACCCTTAAACCAACTCAAGAATTCTTCAAACTATAAGGGATCACCAAAAATCAGTTATAGATTTATACATGGACATAATTTATTCAAACAAACATATATCCATGAACATTATGCCATTTTTTTAGAAAATTTTATATATCCTATTTAGTCCCAAGACACACACAACTAAATAAAAAAACTATAAAAAAGAATGAAAATACCTTAATGTAGACAATGTGATGATACAAAGCTATTAGAATGTGTTCTTGTTCATGAAATTATATAAACGGATCCAACCATTCAACAAAATATCAAGTCATAAAAAAATAGATAGGTGATTTTTGATTATAATCATGGATGATATATTTAGTTTTAAAATTGTCAAAATAATTACTTCAATTATTATATTATAAACCGGTTATATTATTTGTGAAGAGGGGAAGATTATCCCTAGATATATCTGTAACATTAAGATTTATGATCATGTAGGGGATATATATTAACATTAAATATCCTACCATAAATGTTACAGAGGCCAGATTTGTTTTATTTACCAATTTTAATGAAGTAAATAGAACATTAATCTCATTTAATAGTCTCAAAATATTTTCAATTGTAATATGATATTTTATATGGTAAACAATCAATAGATACCCTTCATTAAAAGGATAAAGTGTTACAAAATAAGACCACTGACATGGTAAAAGTTCTATATAAAATCAATAGATTGGGGAAGAAAAGTGTGAAATTGATGATATAATGATACCAAATTACACTCATTTATTCATCATTGTAAGGAAATTGCAATTAAAATTTTTAAGGGTTTACAATCTCATACAATTCAATTTTAGTACATATTTCAATTGAAATAAATACTACATTTTATAGCTTTTGATATATGGAACAAAAAATGTAATCTATAATAATATATTTCATAAAATATAAAAACATTAAATAAACATGTATACATTAGGATAATATAACAAGAAGAATCATTAAGGAAAATACCATAAAATAATAACAAAATTAAAAAAATATAAACATACAATCACCATCCAATTTTTTACATTAATGATTATACAACTGATTATAAGTATGGAATGATGGGAAATAATCATAAATATAATATAATTTTGAAATTGATGTAAATTAAAAGGATTAATGATTTTATATTTATATATCATGAAATATATGAGAATAAAATATAACCATTATACATATGTTCATTATTTATATGGTCATTGGATGTATATTTGTTGGGATTATATGTTCATTAGTATTTTTTGGCACTTTAATGTAAATTACCATTAACAACATCATTGGAAATTATAATATTTAAATAGTGGTATTTAATTAAAATGTGGTCATTAATATATAAGCATTTAATTAGAGGTTACAATTATAATTAAATGCATTATTAGATCTATATGGAAAATACATGTAATGAAATAATGTAGTATGAGTCCCCCTTATGAGAACTATTCCCCAACCCTATAGAGGACATAACATCACTAGGATTTTTCTAAATCCAAAACAAATTTTAACTTCAACACACATAGATTGAAGGAATTTATATACATAAGAAGTTCAAACTTATAGAAATCCCTATTAAATGCATCAAAACTTAATCACCCACAAAGACCACCACTATCTTTTATCATATACTTAACTCTTTTGTGGAGGTATTTAAGAGATTTTTAAAATATCATTTTGTATAATATAAACATGTAATTATTAATATAATAAATGATATATATGTTTTCATTATTAGATAATTTTTATACATTTTATATTTTGATAAAATTTAATTTTTTAGAATGGATTTAACTAAATGATTAATTTTTTTAGCAAAAATGCATTGATAAAATTAGAATAATATTTAATAATGAAGTATCAAATTTTAAATAATATTTAATAAAATCAATTATGGTCAAAATGATATTTTTTTGGATTAATTATTTTTTATGTGTATGGTGATTTTTTAATTAATTAAACAAATCTATAATGAATAATTATTTTAATGATATTAATTGATAATATATGAAAAAATCAATTAAAAATTTGTAATTTTTATTATTGTGAATGAAATGAAAATAAATTAATTTTATACATAAAATTAAATTTATCCTAAAAATTATCATTCCATATTATGAATTTTCATATTGAAATTATGGTTTTTCACATCTAAAAAATGAATTATATATGACCATTTTAATATTATTATTCAATATATGTTAATGAGTTAAATTTAATTTTTACACATAAATGCGAGTTACAGACAAAATAATTGAGTTACCTCAGTAAAAGTAAAATAACGTAAAAACAAAATATTAAAATGTTTAATTACATAAACATGAAAAAACACATCATCGATAAATATGAATATGGGTCTATAATAGATTTACTATTATTATATCTCAATCATATTCCCACTACGGATCCACATTACATGATAAATAAAATTTAACTCTTATTAATAAATGGGTATTTGTGAAAATGACTCTCATGATCACCAATAAAATGACCCTTCCCCTACTCACATCATCTCTTGCCTTTACATTGGTTTCCTCTCAAATCCATACGCAAACAATTTTCCTAAAATTCAAATTTCATTTTTTATCTCTTGTCACATGGATTCCCAAATACATTCTCATCAAGAGGATTTCTGAGAGAATATTCAAGTCATAAATTTATGTTATGTCCACTCCATAATAATTTATTCTTTTTTTTCATCCAACCATTCTCAAATATAATTTATAAATTTATTATATTTATTTTTTTGAGAAATTATATTTTATGACCAGGATGTTGTTATAGATATATAATAAAATGTTCTTACTTATTCATCAATTCTAATGTATTTTTTTGTTTTGTTAAATCAATTACAGGAATAATATTATAATATTTATCACATGAATTATTAAGAAAAAATTAATAACTGTAATATTAGATAACAAGGATACATTTAATATGTTTTAATAATTCTTGAATGGTAATTTTTTTACTATATTGATTAATAAAATTAATTATTTTATTAAATTAAAATTCAAAAATAGGATATTTTAACTACTCTTTATGAATTATCCCCAAAAATTATTTTAAAGAAATATTTGACATTAAATTTATATAAAACATACTAATTTAAAATCAATTAACACATTATAGGTTATTAACATTTTTAAAATGATCAATTATATAAAACTCTATACTGACCAAAGCATTGCAGGAAGAAAAAAATTAACACTAGAAAGTTAATTTCAAAAAAAAGATTAATAAAAAGGTGACAAGAAAAGAATAAGACAATGTTATAATGTAAAATAAATATAAAAACATTATTTATATGGATAAATAATAAAATAAAATTGATTATTATTAGGATATAGTTTGTTTTACTTAGAGAGTATAATGGGAAAGAGTGTTATATTATTTTTCATTCATTGATGACTGTTTAATATTATACACCAATTTTTCTTATATATTATTTATATAATTACCCATTTAAATATTTTATCATTATTAAATTTTTTTTAAATGGGTTGTAATGTTATATTCCATGATCCATCTATCATATTCATTTGATTCCTTTATTACTTACGTCATATGGAATTTTGTTAATTAAATTTCATTTCATTGAGTTATGAAAATTACCATAAATTCTTTATGAACAATCATAATATAAATCAATTTACATTAGATTCATCTAAAACTATTACCCACCATGTATTCATTATTTTCAAAATCATTTTCTACTGTCATAGTTTTATAAATTATTTCCTTTTTAATAAAAATCTATTTAAAATGCATTGGTTGTTTACAAAACAATTCATTTCATTGGATCATAAAATTTCATCTTGGACTATGTTTTTATATGTTTATTATTTTATAACATTTATATCATTAAAATTGTATTTTTTATTTATCTTTAGGAAAATTCTGTTTTTCATGTTAAAATATTCTTCTTTAATGGACTTCTATATTCGTGAAATGATGAAATTTTTAAAAAAATTATCTTCCTCTTTATTGGAAGATTCTCCTCAATAACCATATTAATTATTACTACCAATTTTGTCTTTTCATATTTGTGTTATGGGAGGATGATTTGATTAATAATCCATCATATTATGATGGTCTTTTTAGTTAGTATTATCATATGTTATTATTTTTATACTTATATTTTCGACACATTCTTAGGTTATATTTTCATGGTTTAGGATTATTATCACATAATTCAATTCATGTGCATAAGTGATACATGTACATGATGATCTTTTGGTGATTTTATATTCATCTATCACGATCTATATTATTATATAACTTCTTGTGATTATATTTATGATCCTAGATTATTTTAAATTATATATTTATCTCGTAATCATGTTTTATCACATGATAAAAACTATACCTTCATGAGTTTTTAATATTTTTTACCTTAGTGATCATTTGAGTAGACTCTTTATTTAGATTCTTATCTCCCAATGGAATTTCATGTTGGATATATTTAATAGGAACTATTCTATAGATAATTTTATGGTGGTGTTAAATATATAATGTGTTATAATAAATTTATGCAACGAATGACTAAATACACTAAAACATTAGGTTCATGTGTTCTGAAATTATTTTTGACATGTAATGTTTAAATTATGTAATTGATGTCAACTATGTTTGTGTCAGCCTTATTAAACATTATCTATATATTTTTTTAATATTTAATTTCAATACTTAGAAAATAATCTTTATAATATTTATATTGATAAATATATGTTTTATGCCCATTTTTAATGGATTGTATTCCAAGAATATAACTACATCCTCTAATAAGGATATTTGAAATTATAATATTATCTATATCTTAATGCATTCCACATAGTTCTTTTAGTTTTAAAAAATCAGAGATATGGATTAATACCATGACATATTTTTTCATAAATATCATCACATAGTGGTTTTGATCAACACTACCACTGGTGATCTCTAGATTCCTAAAATATATTTCTATTTGAGTAAAAACATATTTGAGTTATTGATTTATCTCATATAAATATATCAACATATGACACATATTTTTCATTCATCAACACCAAAATTATTGCTCAATATTTTTTCAATCAAAACCATATTGTGATGCACTTAATTTTAGAATTATGTCATTACATCCACTAGAAAATTCTAGAATACTATTTGAATCAACACTACTAATAAAACTAGTATTGATACAAGACTAAAAACTATTTCAAAAATATCATCGATATAAAAACCCCCAATCAGGGTGCATACATTAACAATAAATCTTATCTTTCATTGGATCATATTCCCAAGATTTTTAATTTTTTTAAGAGCCTATTAATTATTTCATTATTCTGATGATTACTTTAAAATATGAAAATATTAAATGTTTTATTAATCTATATTTGATTAATCTCTTTATATATATACTTAAACAATTATTCATCACTTTACTCTTCTTAAAATTATATCATCTTTACCTTTTATATCTAATTATTCTTTTTTATATCCCTCATATGTTGAGTTTATTTAAGAAATGAATTTTTATCAATGATATTGGAGTAATTATGTTTATATATTAGTATACATAATTGATTCATTATTAAATTACTCTAACTAAAATCATTTTATCTAATTTAATATCAAATTCTTCCTCATTTGATATTGTTTATAATTCAAAAGAATTTGACACATTACCATCCTCTTTTCTAAAAAATAATACATATGTATATTTTTTATTTATTTGAAGATATCTCTTTAATGAATTCAATAACACTTCTTTCAAAAAATTATGAATCCTATTTTTATTAAAATGTATCTTTAATATTGCTTTTATTAGAAATTAATATTACTTTATCAACTACATGAAAATATTTTCCATTATTTGGCTCAATTATTTTAAATGCATTACTCACTTTAGAAGAATATAATATTTTTAAGAGTTGGAATTCTACTATGGGAAAAAATCATAATATTCTCTCTTAAATGAAAAAATATCATATTTTTACTATATAATTTAATATTCACAACCCATTTCAAATAGTACATAGAGACAATTCACTTAATGATTAATGTTTTCATCATATAATTGACTATAAATCTCCTTTCAAAAAATACATTTTTTAATGATTTATCATAAATGATAATATGTTGTTAATTCCTAGCCACTCAATGTTGTTATAAAATATAATATGGAATAACATGATACCATTTTTTATTCTTAGAAATTTTATCTTCATTCATGTTTAAATTTTTAACTCTCCAATGGTAAATTTGGATACACTCAATGATGTCATTCATAATTTTCAGGATAATTTTAAATATTTTGAAATTTTATTAATTTTATTTTTTCAATTTCTCATAATCATGTCATTGGATATCATTTATTAGTATGAATTGACCAACATAATAATGAATCATAATTCCATTTACCTGTCAATATTTGGATTAAGACTATGGATCACTAAATTATTTTTTTGAATGATTTTCTATCATTTTGTAAAGTATATTTCAATGAAATCAATGTTAAAACTATTTTATTATTTCATCACAATGGTATATAAGTACGAATTTTTCAACCTCAAATATATTATTTTTTGTTCTATTTTATTTCCACAATACTTCGTAGGTCCTTTAATTGATTATGATTTCTTTGTGATTGATTATGTATTTGAATCTCAATCCATAAAGACGAAATATACTCATGATATTATGATAATTTCTATCCACAAATATTATGTCTCAATTTGTTAAAACTTCTAGAACAACCTCATCGTAAAAGGCCTATAATTTTTAATGCATCATTATTAATAATTTGAATTGTTTATTCGGCATTATTCATCTGTTTTTTAGAAAAAATATATTTCTCATCCAATGGGATAAATATCTAATATCAAGATTTAATGTGGTGTTGTTCATCCTCACCATGACTATACTTTCAAAATATATGGCCTTGTACTTATATTTATATCTGTATAAGATATTCAAAATTTAATTGTGTTGTAAACATGTGGATCCTAATTTCCATTACCTTGTAAGAAATTTAACCACTAACACTTTTAATAATGGTAATTTATTATTATATGGAATGGTGTTTACACCTTTCCAATATATTCTCAATGTGCCTCCGTGAAATTTATTTCCAACCCTTATCAAAATTTATAATTAAAATGATATATTAGTGAAAGTAATAAAAATAAATATATTTTTTTGATTTAACTTGGAAATATTTTATAATCCTTATTTGTCATATTTATGTGTCCATTCCTCATAGATAAATCCCTAACATGTCATAACATGTCATTTTATAACCCAAGTATTATAAAATATATAAATTTATCATTGAAATTTTAATTTTATTAATACTTCTTGTCTTCATATCATTTTAGCCGCATATATATTTTATTATACATAAAAGTGATTGGGTTTGAGAATTTACACAAACTTTTTAATTTCCATTTATCAAAAAACATTTTATAGAGATCTATGATGAATATCAAATAAAATAAGTCTGATAATACCCATTGAATTAGGTAATTTATCAGTCAAATAACTTTATAAATTATTCATTCCTCATTTATATATCTCAAGGAATTTTTCATTTAGAAACATTCCAAACTATATATTATTATTTGAATTTAATGATTTCAATTCAACTTACAATTTATTAATTATATTAACCACTTATTATTTAAGATATGAGATATTATTTTTGTAACACCCCAAGCTTCCACGATACGCTTCTCATTCAATAATGCAATAGCTTGCATTGTACGCAACTTCGAGTTCTAAAACACCGCGACAAATCAAAGTAGCCATTATGAATAGTAATAACCACTTTTTAAAATTATAGAAATTTTATATTTCAAAATGGACCTCATTTTTGTATTCCTAATATTGAAATTAGCCTATGTTGAATTTTTTGTAATTTTCTGAGAACTTCAAAATTTTTATGAATAGTGAAAAATACTTAAAACAACTTTTTTAATAAAAATAATTTATAGTGATAAATTATACTATTGAGTGGTTTTAGAGTATAATTAGAATATATTTTTACAATTTTATCCAATGGTGGTCATTAGAATTAATTTAACATTGAAATTGGACATAAACAATTGCCAATCTTTTGATATAAATTGTTTGTCGTAACAGCGGGAATTAATTATAAAATTAATTAATGCAACTTATATGTTTGGAATTTTGTAAAATAGACATCATTTTTGAATTCGGAATATCAATTATAGCTTAGGGTGAAATTTTGGCCTTATTCTGAAAAACTTCAATTTTTGATGAATAGTGAAACCACTAAGTGGTAGTTAAATAACTGATTTTTCGTTTAAATGAAATATTACCACTTCTGTGATTTGATTTTCAAAAATCCGACATACATGGTTGTCATTAAGAAGTAAAATGTGGTTCAATGAGATTATAATAATTTTTTTGTGAATAGTAACTTATTAAGTTCTTAATCGCGATTAGTGGTAATTAGGGTAGTTTAAGGTATAAATAATACTTTAATAATATGAAATGACCTAGACACATGTCCCAACCTCATTGGTTGTGTCAAGGCCTACCAAGACAAGCCATGGCCTAACTTGGGGACCCCATGGATCCACTTTTGTTGGGAAATGACATAAATTAGTTTTTATTTAATGTTAAAGTGAAAATGACACTAACATAAATTGTTTTACTAAAACAATTTTTAAGTGGGGTTATACAAGTCCAAATTTTGATTATAAATAGTCATTGGAAATCTAAAAAGATTTCCTACATCATAGTATTTTTTTTTATAATTTTTAGACATTAAATAAATTAAAGTATTTATGACATAATAATGATGCAGCGATGACATCATTATTTGACGATTTAAATAAAATGAGAAGATAATGCAAACTCCAAGGCTTACACTTGTCCAAAGCCTATTGGATGAGGTGATTTGGAAACCTTATCACCTTAGACTCTAATTATATAAATGTGGGACCTTTAGAATCCGAAAAGCATTGTGAAATAATGTAACATTTCAATCTTTCCAAAAGTGCCCCTCCTCTCCACTTATAAAAGGCCCCCACCTCTCCCACCTTATTCACACCTTCAAGCCATTTGGCTCGGCCAACATCTGTCCAAATACTCTCCCAACATCCCTCCCTTACTCCTAGAAGCCTCACTTTGGGCAGAACTCTTCCCAAGGAAGCCTTTAGCTCAAATCAAAAAGAGTTACCCGATTTTGAGGAGGTTAAAGAACGGTTGAGTCAAGTCAGACACGAGGTAAGGGAACTTCTTAACCCAACTTCCATTCTTTGGGTTAATCTCCTACTTTTAAATTATGTCATGATATTATTATGTCTTATTTTGTATTTTCACTTTCTTTATGTGTACCTATAGTGAATACACATAATATATCTATTTTATTTTAAAAATGATCTTTGTAAGGACTTCGTCTCAATCTCCTTTCATTGAGGCATATTTCGTTTTATACACAAATTTCTTTTATACGGTGTATAAACCCCTTTGACTTTTAAGTTTATTCAAAAGGTTTTCTTTTATAATTATGTGATTTTTAAATGATTTCAAAAAAGTGATATTTCTCTCCAATATATGAAAATCCAGTGCAAATGTATACGTATTTAACGCAAGCTTAAAAATGTTTCAGAAAACCCGACTCTCGAGTGTGGTAGACAGGAAGGGATTGGGCGTGGACCCATCATGGCCTGTAATTAGTCGAGCAGTCTCAGAATTAGTTATTTTGTTTTCAGAAGCTTGCTTAATGTTTTCATAAAAACACTGGAGTATATTTGAGAAACTTTAAATGTAAGTATCTTCTAAAAAATATGCATCGGTAGGTCTCATGAGACAACTAGACGTGGAATTGGCCGAGGCCTTTCCCAATTTGATTTATGGTTTTGGCCGAGGCCTTAATCATTTTAGATGTCTTGGCCGATGCCTTGACAAAATGTTTCAGAATGTCCGGCAATATACATTCCATCATTATGAAAGTGGTTATTGATATTGCATGTGATTATTCGACCAGTAGAATATCCATGTGAAGAAGTAAATGGAATTATCTCATTTTACTTTTGCCATATTATGTTGAAGTTCATGTTTAAAAGGCTTTTGTTTTAGTTATACATTGCCTTAAATGTTAATGTTTATTTATGAAAGCTTCCGCATTATTGTTATCCTTACTGAGCATCTGAGCTCACCCCTTTCAATGTTTTAATATTTTCCAGGATGTGAAGAAGTATTTTATGAATGACCTACAGGGATAGTCAGAAGAGGATATGAGTGTGGACTATGGAGACTTTGTTATTGTAGTTTTTCACTTTTTGATGTAATGAAAGACTTATGAATGTATCTAGTGTTTCCAAGGCTACTAAACTAATCAGTCTTTCGAGACTTGATCTTTTGTGATCATGCCAATGTTACGAAGTAATGCACCGACTCTGGGTAGCTGGGGTCGGGGCGTTACAGTTGGTATCATAGGCAGTTTAGTACTAACCTTGGAAGCTAGATTTAGATAAACTCTGATTAGAGCACATAGCCCGAAGATAGACTTTGAGGATTAGTATAGAAGAACTTCCTAGAATTTTGGTATTATAGAGATGTTATGAGTTTTCTGAGCAATACATCCCTGTCTGGATACGAGCAGGTAGAGGCGGCTCTGGCACAGATGTACCTAGGGGTAAAACCCGAAAACACCGCTTTGAGCTAGACTCGAACGGGAACTGGTGCACGACAACGGGCCTTGCTGCACTCTTGGTTACGACACTCCTGGGGGATATGCTTAGGATAATTCTCATTTTCTTTACAAACCACTATGAAGGGTTTATGAGTATATACTTCCTCAAAGAAAACATTTCTTTTTATGATTATGGATTATATCCATATATAGTTCAATGTTTTATAAGTATGAGATTATGTATTTTGATTCATAACTAATCTAGTTGATGCCATTGTTTATAAATGGCGCCTAGTAGAAGGAATGGAAACTGTATCAATGCACGAACTCCGTGTAGGGATTGCCCTCCTGCTCAAGATAATTATTGTGGACCTGGAGATACAACTGGTGCTGATCAACTTAATACCATACTGGGACAACTCACGCAGGTTATGAATAACAACCTTACTCGTATGGAGCACCCTGATTCGCAACGTGGAGGATCAATGCTAGACCGTTTCATGAGGCAACAACCGCCAACCTTCAATGGGAGTACAAATCCTACAGTAGCTGAGCAATGGATAAATTCCTTAGAGAAAATATTCCATGCCTTGGGGAGTAGTGAAAGGGAGAAGGTTGTCATGGCAGTTTACCGCCTCACTGGAGATGTCGATCAGTGGTGGTCACTGATTCAAAACACAAAGGAAGATGATGACGTATCGAATATGGAATGGAGGGAATTCAAAGAGCTTTTCTTAGAAAAATATTTTCCTCGTGACCATCGAGCAAATATGGAAAGGCAATTTCTGAGTTTGAGGCAGAAGGAGGATGAGAATGTCGCAAAGTATGAGGCTAACTTTACAAGGTTAGCGAGGCATGCTACCGATTATATACGTAACCCAAGGAGTAAGATTGATCGTTTCTTTGATGGGTTAAAACCATTTCTCCGTCGAGCTTTAGTATCACAATCCTTCTCATCATACGAAGATATAGTCTCATGTGCTATCAAGACAGAAAAGGAATTCTCTAAGTCTTATGACAACAAAGTAAAGCAAGAGAAGAAGAGAACGGTGGAACAAGAGACAGATAAAGGGAAAAAGGGAAAGAAGGATTTTCCATTATGTGATAATTGTGGGAAGAATCACCCTGGTACATGCCTAAAAGGAATGGGAGTCTGTTATAAATGTGGAGAAAAAGGTCACCAGGCACGTGATTGCAAGGGAAAGAAAGAGGCTGTTAAAGTTGAATGCTACAATTGTAGAGAAATGGGTCATTATGCAAATGAATGTCCTAAGCGTCAAGGAAACTTACCTCAGAAAAGGCCAAGGGATCAAGGACAATCTTATGCGATTACTACAGTTGAAGCAGAATAACTAATGTATTGGTGCTTTTGGACTCATGGATTATATTCTGGTTATTAGAATAATGTGATCTATATAAGTATTGTACTGCAGTACTTGTTGGTTTCAGTAAGGTTTTAATATGATGAAGGTAATTATATTTTTAGTATGTGACAATAAAAGAAACTTTACTTTGTTTGGGGAATCTGATAAATTGATTTTGGAATTAAGAGACCTTTTAGAGAAAGTCTGGACAGAGGTATTTTGGATAACTATAAAGGTTGGAGTGGATTAAGTTGATTTTTGGATAGTATGGTTTAAGGTTAAAAAATTTATGAAGATTATTTTTTGGAGTATTATAATACTATAGTTTTAGGAAAAGGACAACCTGCAGGGTGGGGCATAAACCGTCGCGTCGGACAATGCTGTAGGAATCGAACCCACAATCAAAGTGCGACAAGCCTTTATTTCCTACCACTAGCCTACAGGAAGTCCCTGGTTATTACAAAATAATTTTACTAATCTAAATGGTATGTTTTAACATTTTGAACCTTATACAATTAGGATAAGTATGATATTTTTGAGTTCTATTATCTTTTTGAGTGAAAGATGAGTTGAAGGTTGAAACTCTAATTGTCAAGCATAAATATATATATACCTATCTCTTATTCAATGAATAAATTAATTCTTAAACTTTAGTAAAGGGATATTAAAACAAAAAAATGTGTTATCCTAATACCTTATGTCTTGTTGAACTGATGATATTTTAAATCAATATAGATTGAAGGCTTTGAGGCCCTCAATTTGACAGTTGATTGTTATTGATGACCTCAATCACTCCCTACAAATATTTACGTTTTTCCTCCAATTATATGTCTCTAATTGCCACCAATGTTCTCCTTATCGAGATTATAATTTGGTGGTGACTTTCTTATTTCCATTTACCTCTTATTAAGGCTAAATTTTATTAATCTTATTTCCGATGTGGGTTTTCCACAAAGGTATTTTCCCTTTTCAACCTTTTATTTTCAAAGAAAAATTTCAAATTGCGAGGACGCAATTTATTGAAGGAGGGGAGAATGTAACACCCCAAGCTTCCACGATACGCTTCTCATTCAATAATGCAATAGCTTGCATTGTACGCAACTTCGAGTTCTAAAACACCGCGACAAATCACAGTAGCCGTTATGAATAGTAATAACCACTTTTTAAAATTATAGAAATTTTATATTACAAAATGGACCTCATTTTTGTATTCCTAATATTGAAATTAGCCTATGTTGAATTTTTTGTAATTTTCTGAGAACTTCAAAATTTTTATGAATAGTGAAAAATACTTAAAACAACTTTTTTAATAAAAATAATTTATAGTGATAAATTATACTATTGAGTGGTTTTAGAGTATAATTAGAATATATTTTTACAATTTTATCCAATGGTGGTCATTAGAATTAATTTAACATTGAAATTGGACAGAAACAATTGCCAATCTTTTGATATAAATTGTTTGTCGTAACAGCGGGAATTAATTATAAAATTAATTAATGCAACTTATATGTTTGGAATTTTGTAAAATAGACATCATTTTTGAATTCGGAATATCAATTATAGCTTAGGGTGAAATTTTGGCCTTATTCTGAAAAACTTCAATTTTTGATGAATAGTGAAACCACTAAGTGGTAGTTAAATAACTGATTTTTCGTTTAAATGAAATATTACCACTTCTGTGATTTGATTTTCAAAAATCCGACATACATGGTTGTCATTAAGAAGTAAAATGTGGTTCAATGAGATTATAATATTTTTTTGGTGAATAGTAACTTATTAAGTTCTTAATCGCGATTAGTGGTAATTAGGGTAGTTTAAGGTATAAATAATACTTTAATAATATGAAATGACCTAGACACATGTCCCAACCTCATTGGTTGTGTCAAGGCCGACCAAGACAAGCCATGGCCTAACTTGGGGACCCCATGGATCCACTTTTGTTGGGAAATGACATAAATTAGTTTTTATTTAATGTTAAAGTGAAAATGACACTAACATAAATTGTTTTACTAAAACAATTTTTAAGTGGGGTTATACAAGTCCAAATTTTGATTATAAATAGTCATTGGAAAGCTAAAAAGATTTCCTACATCATAGTATTTTTTTTATAATTTTTAGACATTAAATAAATTAAAGTATTTATGACATAATAATGATGCAGCGATGACATCATTATTTGACGATTTAAATAAAATGAGAAGATAATGCAAACTCCAAGGCTTACACTTGTCCAAAGCCTATTGGATGAGGAGATTTAGAAACCTTATCACCTTATCCTCGAATTATATAAATGTGGGACCTTTAGAATCCGAAAAGCATTGTGAAATAATGTAACATTTCAATCTTTCCAAAAGTGCCCCTCCTCTCCACTTATAAAAGGCCCCCACCTCTCCCACCTTATTCACACCTTCAAGCCATTTGGCTCGGCCAACCTCTGTCCAAATACTCTCCCAACATCCCTCCCTTACTCCTAGAAGTCTCACTTTGGGCAGAACTCTTCCCAAGGAAGCCTTTAGCTCAAATCAAAAAGAGTTACCCGATTTTGAGGAGGTTAAAGAACGGTTGAGTCAAGTCAGACACGAGGTAAGGGAACTTCTTAACCCAACTTCCATTCTTTGTGTTAATCTCCTACTTTCAAATTATGTCATGATATTATTATGTCTTATTTTGTATTTTCACTTTCTTTATGTGTACCTATAGTGAATACACATAATATATCTATTTTATTTTAAAAATGATCTTTGTAAGGACTTCGTCTCAATCTCCATTCATTGAGGCATATTTCGTTTTATACACAAATTTCTTTTATACGGTGTATAAACCCCTTTGACTTTTAAGTTTATTCAAAAGGTTTTCTTTTATAATTATGTGATTTTTAAATGATTTCAAAAAAGTGATATTTCTCTCCAATATATGAAAATCCAGTGCAAATGTATACGTATTTAACGCAAGCTTAAAAATGTTTCAGAAAACCCGACTCTCGAGTGTGGTAGACAGGAAGGGATTGGGCGTGGACCCATCATGGCCTGTAATTAGTCGAGCAGTCTCAGAATTAGTTATTTTGTTTTCAGAAGCTTGCTTAAGGTTTTCATAAAAACACTGGAGTATATTTGAGAAACTTTAAATGTAAGTATCTTCTAAAAAATATGCATCGGTAGGTCTCATGAGACAACTAGACGTGGAATTGGCCGAGGCCTTTCCCAATTTGATTTATGGTTTTGGCCGAGGCCTTAATCATTTTAGATGTCTTGGCCGAGGCCTTGACAAAATGTTTCAGAATGTCCGGCATTATACATTCCATCATTATGAAAGTGGTTATTGATATTGCATGTGATTATTCGACCAGTAGAATATCCATGTGAAGAAGTAAATGGCATTATCTCATTTCACTTTTGCCATATTATGTTGAAGTTCATGTTTAAAAGGCTTTTGTTTTAGTTATACATTGCCTTAAATGTTAATGTTTATTTATGAAAGCTTCCGCATTATTGTTATCCTTACTGAGCATCTGAGCTCACCCCTTTCAATGTTTTAATATTTTCCAGGATGTGAAGAAGTATTTTATGAATGACCTGCAGGGATAGTCAGAAGAGGATATGAGTGTGGACTATGGAGACTTTGTTATTGTAGTTTTTCACTTTTTGATGTAATGAAAGACTTATGAATGTATCTAGTGTTTCCAAGGCTACTAAACTAATCGGTCTTTCGAGACTTGATCTTTTGTGATCATGCCAATGTTACGAAGTAATGCACCGACTCTGGGTAGCTGGGGTCGGGGCGTTACAATTTTCTCCTTTATTACTAATTAATTAATTGTATTTAATATTATTGGTCCTCTATTTTAATGAAACTGAATACTTTTCGGAATTCAAAATGTTCAAAAGGTGAATCCCCATTATATCACCCAAGACTCTGTGGATTAACACATTTCACCTCCCCTAGGGATCTTTATACTACCCAAAGTTGTATTCCCTAGTTGTTTTATGTTATCTAATTATACACGAGAGTTCGTTCCACATAGGTGTCCACTTTTTCATATAAATATACTCTTAGGGCTCTCAATAGTGTTCAAGATTCCCAAATTCTAGGAGAGAAGGAGCGATACTCATATATTCCATTAACAAAATATCCAGAACCCCATTTTTTTACCTTATGAATTTTAAAAAAATGGTAATTAACTTTAGGTAATGGTGGATGAGAATTCTGATGATGAAAATAATTACAAACATCCACTTTTCACATTTTTATATTACACTTGGTAGATGGAACCCCTTTACAAATATACATGGGAGCCATCAAAACAATGGACTCCATGGGAATACCTGACCACCATGTTGAAGTTAAAATTGAGTCTCATCACCAATTGAAACCCTCACATATAGTACCTTTATAATGTAAAGTACCTTATGGTCCTAAAATAAATTTAATCACTTTTGATACCACTCGCTCTTGGGAAATAACCCCTAGGCCCTATGTTGCTGCTAAAAACCATGGTCTAGTTATCACTTGGATGAATCCAAAAATATTCCCTTTCTAGGGGGAACTATCTTTTGAAATCCATCACAAGGGAAAATACAGGGCTCATTCCTCATTCAGGATTATGGTGTACTATTCACTCATCCCTCAACTAATGAGAATGTCCTTCTTTCATTATTTTAGTTGGTTATCAAGTATACCATATGTCCAATGATGTAGGATCTCATCACCTTTATCTTCTACAATGGTTACCAATTATCAAGGACCCCTATAAAACCACATGATCAATATGATCAAAGTATGTGCATCGATACACACACCCTTGGTCATGTACTCACATTATAAATTTCATGAACAACATATCCCCTAAAATTGATAGAACCCTAAATGGATTTTTAATAATGCATCCCCCTGATAATTATACTCCCCATCATAGGGAAATTTATGAAACTACAACAAAATGGATGCTTTATAGTGGGGGATTATGGGGGATATGAACAAACCCCTCTAAATTAATTTTGTTTATAATAAGAGGTGGATATAAACAACCCCATCTAATCATTGAATTTAGTGGGGGTTATGAAACCACTCAAAATTCATTACAATATAAAGTTAGATGGAAATATGTTTGACCGTCACTAATCATAAAATTTATATAGGGTTAATAACCCCCTCTAATTTCTTAAATTAATGGGTTTTGTGAGCTCCCTCTAAATGTTTTAGCAATACCTAATTAATATCTGGTGGGATTTTATAGGGGTTTTAAACAACCTTTAATTAATGAAAATATAGGGAGTTCATAATGACCACTAGTAAATGAGATTAGTGGTGGTTCACAACCTCATATAATATCTAAAATTTGTGGGGGTTCAAAACCATCTCAAATTTCTTAAAATATAGGGGATTCAAAACCCCCTCAAATGTCTTAAATTGGGGGGGGGGGGGGGGGTTAAAACCCCCTCTAATATATTAGTTTACTGGGGGTTGAAACCCCCATCTAATGTCTTTAAAATCTAGGGGGTTCAAAACCCCCTCTAATGTCTTAATTTAGAGGGGGTTCAAAACCCCATCTACTGTCTTCAAATTAGAGGGGGTTCAAAACCCCCTGTAATTTAAGGGATTTGAGGGGGTTGTGAACCCCCACCATTTAAAAAATCCATAATATATATATATATAACACTATATATAAATGTATTTAAAAACTATATATTAACATATTATATAGAATATTTATATGATTTTATTTAATTGTACTAATTTTTATGCATAATTATAATTTCTTAATTTTATGTACATTAATATATATATTTTTTATTTTATTTCATATAATATTTGTCACATAGAATATAAAATAACAAACAAGTTATATAAATATATACATAAATATAATTTATTTTAAAAATATATCATATAAAACCTCAATCTTTTAGTTTTAAAATTTATATTTTAATAATATTGAATATATTTTTAATTATGTTATGTATTATTTTATATAGTACATAAATAATATTATATGATATAAAATTTATGAAAATAAATATATATTAATGTACACAGTATTATACAAATATATTTATTGATATATATATATATATATTAATGTACATTATATTATACAATTATATTTATTAAAATACATGTATATTAATTTGCATAATAATAAATTAATGTATTTAAATAAATTATATTAATATATGAATAATTTTTATTTCATATAAAATTATATAAATATTTGTTTAAATTTTATTTCACATTTATTATTTGTATAAATTTTATTTTATTTAATATTGATTATATATAATATAGATATTTGTTTAAATTGTATTTTATATTTATTCACTTCATATATTATTAATTACATATAATATTATACAATTTATAAAAATAAATATATATTAATGTTCCTAATAATAAATATATGTATTGAAATACATTAAAAAAATACCTTTTTGAAGTCATTATATATATATATTAGATGAATTGATTATATATACATTATAAATATGTATTTCTATATATAAAAATTTGCTCTTATATAATTATAAATAAATAAATAAATGTGTATATAAAAAACATTAATAAAATTATAAAATATAATTACCAAAATGATTGTAAATACACTTATAAAATATATAGTTTTTATAAACGTATGAATCGAATAAAATATAAATGTATTATAATATTAATAAAAAATTCATTATTTAAAATTGTATATATTAATTTATATATATATATATATAATATATTTAAAAGTAATTAAATTTTTATTCAAATGATATCTATTGAAATTAAATTGTTAATATGTATTAATATAATAATTTGTAATTAAAACACAAAAATTGACATAGCTTGGTGGTAGAGGCATTATATATGGAAGTCATTGGTCCATGTTTTTATACCTGCCACTACTGGAAGACTAACCTATACCAATGGTTTGGAACCATTGGTATAGGCCTCCAAACCATTTGTATAGCCTATACCAATAGTTTGGAGGACCGTTGGCATGTAAGCCATGGGGATTGGTCTATACCATCTTTTTTGGGAAATCTGTTGGTACAAACCTATACCAATGGTTTTGAAAACTGTTGGTATAAGTAATATGAAAATCTATACCAGCCGTTCCACAAAATCGTTGGTATATGTATTTCAAAAAAACATTCAGTGGGAATTGATCCTAGGACCTCTAGTTTATCATTGAACGACCTAACCACTAACCTAACATGACTTTTGTGAACATAATTTCATAAATATATAAATATATATTATCATAATTATTTTAAATTTTTATTTATATAATGTTCTCGGTAAGAAGATTCGTTAAAAAATCAAAGGACCTATACCAACGCTTTTCAAAACTGTTGGTATAGGTCAATACCAACGGTTTTGACAACCATTGTTATAGGTCCTTTTATTTTGGGAGAAACGATGCAATTAAATGAGACGTCGGGCAAAAGAGTATCTGTCAATCGACTAGAAATTTTGTCGCCCTTAATTAATTGTAATTATTAATAAGTAGTTCTAATTATTTATCTTCTTTTTTGAGATAGTGTTTTTTAATTTCAAATTATTCAAAAACAATGATGATTTTATGTTTTATGTGGAAAAATATGGAACCAGAAAGTTGACATCAGTCATTATTAGATGATCATGCTTGGATAAATCAGCACATAAACTCAAATGGTTCTGGTTTAAATCCGGTATATATTGAGGGTGTTGAATCTTTCTTAGCATTTGAATCATCAAAACCATAATATGTTTCAGAAGGCATAATTAAGTGTCCTTGTAAAAAATGTTCTCTGAGAATGTTTGACATAGTTGACAAGGTTGGGGGACATCTCTTGCGGTTTGGTTTTCAACTAGATTATGTTTTTTGGTATCAACACAGTAAGCACAGTTCCCAAGAATATCCTAATAACATGATTTCAGATCCAAAACAGTTTCAAAATCTAGTACATGATGTTGGAAGTCCATCAGTGCAACAAAATGAAACTCAAGATGATATTGATTTAACTACTGAGTTGTCACCATCTGAATTTTGTGAGTTGTTGAGGTCTCCTAAGGATGCATTATATCCTGGTATCAAGATAAGAAAATTATAAGCAGTTGAAAATTTTATGGATATTAAATCAGATAATGCAATGTCAAACAATTGTTTTGATTAGATATTTTCTTTGGTTAAAAAAATATTACCTAAAGGAAATGTTTCGCCTGCAAATTACTATGAGAGAAAGAGGTTGGTTCGTAATCTAGGACTTAGTTATTGGAAGATTCATGCATGTCTAAATGATTGCATCTTATATTCTGGAAAAAATGATTCATTGGATTTTTGTCCCACATGTGGATAATCGAGGTATAAAGAAGCTCGACTAGGGAAGTCTAGATCGATTCTAGTAAAACAGTTGAGATATTTCCCCCTTACACCCAGGTTTGCAGCGTTTATTTATGTCTCAGAACACATCGTCAATGATTTCATGCCAAAAAACCATGATTTCAACTGATAAAAGCTTGAATCATCCATATGATGGTGATTCATGGAAAAATTTTGACAGTTTGCATCCGTTTTTTGCTATAGAAGCCCGAAATGTGTGATTGGGTCTTTCTACAGACAGTTTCTGTCTGTTTGGTTCTTATGGTAGTCAGTATTCATGTTGTCCTCTCTTTATAACTCCGTACAATTTTCCTCCATGGATGTTGATGAAGGAGCCTTATATCTTTTTGACTCTATTAATCCCAGGACATCCAAAAAAGAATATTGATGTTTATTTGAAACCATTGATTGATGAGTTTAATGCATTATATAGTGATGGTGTTAATACATATGATGTTGCAGCGAAACAAAATTTCATATTAAAAGCTGCATTGATGTGGACGATTAGTGACTTTCCGACATATGGCTTGTTATCTGGTTGGAATACACATGGTCCGAAATCATGTCCTTACTGAATGAAAGACAACAAATCCTTTATGCTCGTCAATGGAAAAAACCTTGTTATTTTGATTCTCGTCGTATATTTATTCCAACTGATCATCCTTTTCGGAGGAACAAATCTCATTTTAGAAAAGGTACAATTGAAAGGGATGAACCTACAAAGATTATCTCAGGTACAGAGTAAAAATCAGTTGTATTTTCATTACCTCAAATCACATTTGGACTAATAGTAAACCAACAGAAAATTCATTGCTTTGGGAAAGAACATAATTGGATAAAACGAAGCATTTTTGGGGATATTCCGTATTGGAACTACTACAAAATGGGCTTTATCAGCGCTCAAAACGGGGTTTATCAGTTCTAAAAAAGCGCTGTAAAGCTCAGCGTTGATGAAGGCATCTTTTATCAATGCTTAAAAAGCGCTTCTAAATTCCATGTCTACTGCAAAAAAAAATTCTGCAGCAGCACACCCAAACAGCACCTGCAAATAATTAAGCATCTCAATAAGTATGCCCATACAAAATTAAGACATAAATAGTAATCTAATTACACCAAGTCTATGCATAATCCATTAACACATAATTCATAAGTTAATTAAATACATAAATAATTCTATTCAGAATTCAAGGGGTTGGGGAGGTTGTTCAGGGGTTTCGGGTGGCTGTCCAAGGGGGGGTAGGGGTGTCCGGGGGGGGGGGATGGGGGTGTCCAGGGGGGTGGGGTGGTCCAGGAGGTTGGGGGCTATCCAAGGAGGGTGGTGGTGTCTAGGGGGTGGGGGTGTCTAGGTGGTGGGGTGGTGTCTAGGAGGGGGGGTTTTCGAGTGAGGGGGGGGGCTGTCAAGGGGGGTGGACTAATGTCCAGGGTGTCGGGGGGGGGGGGGGGCTTTCTATGGGGTGGGTGGGGTGTCCGGGGGGTGGGGGGAAGTCTGTGGGGGGGGGGGGGGGGTGGGGCTATCCAATGGGGGGTGGGGTGGTATCCCGGAGGGTGTGATGGCGGAGTCTGGGGGGATCAGGGTGTCCAGGGTGGTGGGGGCAGTCCAGGGTGTTGGAAGGGTTGTCCATGGGGAGTGGGGTGGTTTCCAAGGAGAGGGGGTGTCTATGGGGTGTCCATGGGTGTGGGATGGAGTCCAGGGTGTCGGGGGGGGCTTTCTAGGGGGTGGGGGATGTTTGGGGGGGTCCAGGGGGTTTGTGGGGCTGTCCAAGGGGGGTGGGTTGGTATTTGGAAGGGTAGGGGTTGTCGTCCATGGGTGGGGGTGTCTAGGGGTGTTGGGGGTATACAGGTGGTGTGGTGGTGTCAAGGAGGGGTGGTGGTGTTGTCGAGGGGGGTGGTGGTTGTCCAAGGGGGTGGGTGTATCCGGGAAGGGGGGGTGGTGGGGGTTGTCCAAGGTGGGGGGGGGGTTCCATGGGCGTGTCTAGGGGGTGTCCGTGTCCAGGGGGTGGAGGGGGCTTTCCAAAGGGTGGGGGTGTCCATAGGGGTGGGGGTGTCCAGGGGGTGGGTTGGTGTCCAGGTGGTGGGGGCGGTCCAGGGGGTTGTTGGGGTTGACTCTTACATATCACGAAGGACCCATGGATCATTCTCATAAAGGATCAAGACAGCATGAATGCGTTTGGTTGGATTTCCGTAGGTCGGTTGTTTTTTTCACTTAAAATTGTGTCCAATTTTAAAAAAGAGAGATCCTTTGAGTGGAATCGGCCACACCATGCCTTATATTGAGGTGGGGATGACTCCTACATGTCACAAAGGTCCTATGTATCATTCTCCTAAAAGATCAAGACGATCTGAATTTGTTTGGATGAATTTCCGTAGGCCAGTTGTTGTTTTCACATAAAAAGGTTTCCATTTAAAACAAAAGTGAGACCCTTTGAGTGGTACCAGCCACACTGTTCCTCATATTGAGGCGAAGATTACTCTTTCACATAACAAAGGACCTGTGGATTTTTCTCCTAAAGGATCAAGACTATCTGAATGCGTTTGGTCGGATTTCCGTAGGTTAGTTGTTGTTTTCACTTATAAATTTGTCCATTTTAAACAAAATATAGACCCTTTGAGTGGTACCAGCCACACCATGCCTCGGATTGAGGCAGGGATGACTCTTACACATCACAAAGGACCCATGGATCATTCTTCTAAATGACTAAGACAATCCTAATGCATTTGGTTGAATTTCCATAGTTCAGCTGTTGTTTTCAGTTAGAAATTTGTCCATTTTAAATAGAATAGAGACACTTTGAGTAGTACCAGACCCACCGTGCCTCGAATTGATTAGAGGATTACTCATACACATCCCCAATACACCCATGGATTGTTCTTTTAAAGGATCAAGACAATATTAATGCGTTTTTTCGGATTTCCTTAGGTCAGTTGTTGTTTTCACTTAAAATTGTGTCCATTTTAAAGGCAAGAGAGACCCTTTGAGTGGTACCGGCCACACCGTTCCTCTTATTGAGGCGGGGATGACTCGTACACGTCAAAAAGCACTTTTGGATAGTTCTCCTAAATGATCAAGACAATCCGAATGTTTTTGGTTGGATTTCTGTGGGATAGTTGTTGTTTTTACTTAAAAATTTGTCAATTTTATACAAAAGAGAGGCCCTTGGAGTGGTACCGGCCACACCGTTCCTCGGATTGTGGAGGAGATGACTCTTACATGTCAAAAAGGACCCGTGGATCGTTCTCCTAAAAGATCAAGATAATCTTAATGCGTTTGGTCGAATTTTCGTAGGCGAGTTGTTGTTTTCACTAAAAAATTTGTCCATTTTTAACAAAAGTGAGACCCTTTGAGTGGTACCAGACACATCGTGCCTCGGATTGAGGCGGGGATGACTCTTACATGTCACAATGGACCCTTGGATCATTATTATAAAGGATAAAGACAATGAAAATGTGTTTGGTTGGATTTCCTTAGGTCAGTTGTTGTTTTCACTTAAAAGATTGTCCATTTTAAACAAAAGAGGGACCCTTTGAGTGGTACCGGCCACATCGTGCCTTATATTGAGGCAGTGATGACTTGTACATTTCAAAATATTCCAAGGAACATTTACATAAAACAATGTTTCATCTTTTTATCCCCTAAACCCCTCTCAAAAATGACCTCCAATTGTACACATCCCTATGTCAGATCTTCATGTTATTTTTGTAAAATCTATCAACAGGTATGTGGCCCACTCATATCTAAACATATCTATATCGTCTTCTGAGTATGAGGCTTTGCAGTAGTCAGAGTAGTACTGAAAAATATAAAAATAAAGAATTAATAACTTAATTAAATTAACTAGAAGTTGTTTTTGAAAATACCTCTTTAGGGATGCTTGTTTCTTGATGAAAAACGATCTCCTTCATAATTTACAAACATAATAACCGCAATCATTATCCTTTGTTTGTTTTGGACATTGTAAAAAACATATCCTTAGGAACAATAAGTAATTTGTGTTGAGATGTGTTTGGATAGTGAAATTTTTATATATATACCCTGATATTTGTCCAGACGTAGTACTTGCTCACCTCTTTATGCTTAGCCCTGTCCTCATTCCATTTTTTAGATGATAAGGATACACCAACCAATCATAATAGAATCCTCGGTAAAAGATAATATAAATTATATTACATGAAGTTGAGAACTATAATGTAGGATGTAGTGTTTTACAGATTCACAAACTCCATCATGTGTGGTTGGTTGATGGATATCCTTTCTTTGAAGCCATAAATAAATTTTTAGTGTATCCAAGTTCACCGCAGTTAACATCCCAATGTTTCCTAAAATACAAAAAAAGGAATAAGTAATAAAATAAGTCAAAATATAATTTATATTCTTTAATCGAAGAGTTTTACCCCTGCATAATTGGTATTAAGAAGATTCTGTCATCTGTAATCTTGCTTTCAAATGTTTTCAGTAGGCCGTTCACTATTTCATTCTTTTTTGATGGCTCTATTTTCGTAAGATGTGATGATGTTGTATGAGGGACTAATGAGTCGAAATTTTGGCTCATAAGAAAATTCCTTCAACTATTTTTTCATATATAGATCTGTCAACAATATAAAATGCATTTAGTCATAATTTTCACATTAGATCAGCTTTTAGAAAATCAATTCACAGAACGTGCCTCATATATATATTTACAACTATGACTCCTAGCCAACTATTTTCAAGGATATCATTTAGATTTTTAGAAGAAATGAAATCATGACTTTCCACATCATATATACTGTCTTTGAAAACCACTATATGACTACTACTACCTCTTAGATTTATATCCACATGTGTCTTCGATGCTAGTAAATGTGGATAGAGAATAGTTGGTGTTATTGTGCTTTCAGTAGCTCCTTGGGATTGGTTGGTCTATCCTTTAGATGGTTTTGAGCCGACATTTTTCACCCCCTTCCCTTTATCAATCTATAATAACATTCACTGGTTTAGACCCTTTTTTCAATAACTACTAAAGGTTTATCTTGAAAAAAAAAGAAAAAAATACCTCTTTGGCCGCATATACTCTTACAAGTTGTGACAGCCATGAAATGAATGTCCTAATAGCCTCTTCGGTTGTATGAATATCATTTTCATCATGTGGAATAGGTGGCTCTGCATTTGGCTCAGGAGCTATAGTAATCTTCACTTTCAGATGATCATTCCGAAGTGGTCTATTATGCAGCCTGTCATATGGGATGTCGAACACTATAGCCCTTGCTACAAGGTGATAGGTGGGTGTTTAAAAATATAAATCACAATCATTATCACCCTGTAGAAGATCAGTACAGGAAAAGTATCAGTGTTTGTATGATTCACATTTCAAGGGAACAATTATTAGTATATTGATTACCACGGCTAAGACTACTCTTTGAGGAGAATGGCTCACCTTAACGCCGGTGGAGGGGTGGGGAAGGATCTTTACGTGAAGGTTGTTCCTGAGTTGTGTCTTCTCATTGGTTCCCACCCATAAAAGATTCTATCAACTCTCCCTGCCATTGAAATCGTTCTTCAAGGGTTGCTAGTTTTTCACTCATTTGTTTCAATATTTCATCTCTATCATCCGTTTTTCTTCTTCTCAAAATATACTCAGGGTGTCACCCCAAACCACACACCCCTGACACGACTGTATTTTTCTGGCCTCTTCAAAGCTGTCGATAATAGGTCTACATCCACTATAGTAGTATTTGATTCTTGTGACTATCGGATATCAGAAAATAACTAATTATTTTTATGTAATTGCAATTTAAGACATATATTTTTATCGTCGTGTCAGACTTATACAAATTTTCCAAAATTTTGCGGTGTTCTCGTCTACTAGCTTCCCTTACTAATTCACACGTGCCTCTTTCCAAATCATATGACGTGGGACGGAAGTCTATTTGGTTTTAGACTCATCAATATACATATAAACATAGAAATATAATAATTATGTTGTTTGTTGGCACCTAAAAATATTACTGTAAATTTAAAATATGCAACATTTTCATTTCTAATGAAGCGTATCCCATTATTTCATTATGATAGGGGTATATTGGTTTTGATGCACGTTCCTTATTTTCATTACAGAGTTGCTGTTTCAAAAATGAGATATCGAAAATCAATGTGATAAATACAAATATCCTTAAAAAACATATTATCACACACAATGTACCTGAAACTTTTCTTCCCCACGGCGGCCAATAAATACATCCCATGCTTCTTGGGATATCAGGTGAGCGTAGACAATGAGAGGGTGCTGTTTTACGTTAAATTTGGAATCTTTTAGGTGACATCTTGTTAAAATAGTGTGAAAACCTTGATGAATCTTTCCTGCAAGCCTTAGTATATACTCCTTGTGTGAATCGTCTACTATAAATGTATTCTATAAGAGATTGAGAAGAGTAAGAAATTGATTAATAATTTTATTTGCAAGTAAATTAATGAAATAAATTCATAATGTTACTATAATTTCTTCCCAGATCACATCCTTTAACTCGGACAAAACATGGTGCCATGAATCTATGTCAATCAGCACACGTTGTCGAGTTACAACTCCTATAAAACTACTAAACATATCCTTGATGGGATACAAATGTTGGACTTGTTCATTCCATCCGACGTCAAATTTGATGAATTTTATTTTTTCTTTATGAACATTGGCTAATCACCGTCAAACTATGACACACCTGTGTGTTATACGATGTCGATCCTTAATTCTTGACCATTTCATCGATATAAAAATCATCAATATGTTTATGTGAAATGGTATAAATGATATCTGATGATGGTTTTTGGACCTCAACACTAGGAGAAGTAGGAGCTAGAGGAGCCGCAGCAGCAGGAGAAGTAGGAGCAGCAGGAGCAGTAGGAGTAGGAGTAGGAGAAGCAGCAGGAGCAGCAGCAGCCGCAGTAGGAGCAGCAGCAGCCGCTGCAGCGGCATGTGAGACTTGTTCAGCCTCATGTTTATAAGCACCCGAATGTGCAGAAGTCATTATCTACAAAAGTGGTTGAACGGTTAATTAAAATTACATAAATTCAGTAATGATAAGATAATAACATGAGATAACAAGATCTATATTACAAACAAAATATAACATTTTTATTGAATTTTATTTCATTATTTCAAAGGATGAATTGATTTGAAACCTCTACCAATTATCCAATTCTCTTCATTATGGTCTCCTATAACATACAAAACATAATCTACATTGGGACCACTCTGAAAAGAATGTGACGTACCAATGAAAGGATCGTACTCAACTGAATTTTCATTGGAACCTTCAGTAGTTTTGGATGCTAATAGACAATCGAACACTTTCTATTTGCGGGATCTAGAACATAAAAAACTTGCACCACTTGTGATTCCATTATAAACTGTTCATATTTGTACCCTTATTTACTAAAATCAACATTCACAAATCCTCATTCATCTATTTTAACACCACTGTTGTTATCAACCCATTTTCATTGAAAAATTGTCAATTGGAATGTCGTATAATAAAACTCCCATATTAGTTTGATAATGCCAAAGTATGACATATTTTTATAAATTGGATTTCTATCCTTACTACCAGAAACATGCATCGCTTCAGCCACTAGTGTAACTCCACTATTTTCCATGGTTCTATCTTCATCGTGTTCATTTGTATAGAATGTATAACCATTAATTACATAACCACTTTAAGATAATACATACACACTTGGTCCAGCGGCTAGCCATCGAAGTTTATCTGAAATTGAATTTGGATTTTCATCCAACTGCTTAAAAATATGGTCCTAAAATCATCCTATAAACTGGTGATTATGTGTATTTGACAACCATTTTTCAGCCCTGGATGGATTCAACTGCCTAAGAATTTATTTGTGAGTTTGAATATATAGAGAAACCTCCCAACTGTTATGCAAAACATAAATGTGGGCCTTCTCCCGATATGTAATGCTAATTTTCACAATATCTCTTCCATGATTTCCCTCACCCTCAATGCGTACAGTGTGATGAGATTTCGGGAGACCAATTCCATCCAAATCATATAGGTATTCAGTAAAAAATTCAATGGATTCCACTACAATATATCGCTTTACTCTACAACCCTCTGGACGACTTCGATTTTTGACATACCGTTTCAAAATCTTCATATACTATTCAACAGGATACATCCATCTATAGTGCACAGAACCACAATGTTGAATCACTCTCACCAAGTGAATCATAAAAAGAACCACCAGATCAAATAATTTTGGCAGGAAGAACATTTCTAATTCACATAATATGATGACAATTTCTTTTTCCATAGCTGGAAATTTCACCGGGTCTAAAACATTGATACATATAGAATTGAAAAAGAAACAAAGTTTGGTCAATGTATGATGAACATTCATGGGGAAAATGAAACATAAAGCTATAGGAATTTGATCCAGCTTCAAAACATGAAAGTCATGTAATTTTAAACCATTAATCTTCAAATCATTCATTGACACAATGTTCTTGATATTTGATTAATACCCCTCAGGAACCTTTACATCATTGAAGAAGTTTCAAAACTGGAATCTCTCCTCCCTAGAAAGAGTATAAGCAGTTGGAGGAAGAAACATTCTATTTTCACCCTTCATGGGAGCTATCTCTTCTCGTATTCCCATGTCAACCATGTCCAATCATATCTTAATTCCATCCATTGTTTTTTCAGGGGAATTTAGCAGCATTCCGATAACACTATCACATACATTTTTTTCCACATGTATCACATCACAAAAATGTCTGTCGTACAAACAATTCTAGTATAGTAAATAAAAACAACTAATCCCTTTTTCCAACTGATTTTTATAATGTTTTTCGAAAATGATTTACCAAAAATAGTGTTCACATAGTTTACTTTCTCAAACATCTGATCACCTATTAGTGGAGATGGTGCTACACGTTGTTCTGAACTTCCATTGAATGATGTCGTCCAAGAACGGTACTTATGCCAACGAGGTATAAATCTATGATTTCCTAGAACCACATATTTTGATGAATGTTTTAACCTAATTTATTTTGTAACTTCTTTTCACATGGGACACCCTTGTGTTCCTTTAATGCTATAACTTGACAAATTTCCATAAGTAGGGAAATCATTTATTGTCCCATGCAACATTGCTCTCAACGTGATGTATTCACTTTTATAATCATCATACATCATAACACATAAATGGCACAATAACATCAAATAGTCGATCAAAGGAGACAAATAAACATCTATATAATTACCTGGTTGTTTTGGTCTTGATATAAGCATAGATAACATGATGAATATTCACATCATGAATAACCAGAGTGGCAAGTTATAATTTACCAACATAACAGGCCATGTACTATGAGTGCTTGTTTGAGAACCAAAACTATTTACTCCATCTGTAGATAACGCAAGACGATGGTTTCTCGACTCTTTTCCAAATTTAGGATACTCATGATCAATTTTCTTCCATTGAGGATAGTCGGCCGAATGACATAATTTCGCATCTTTATTTCTTTTATCTGCATTCCACAACAATTGTCTTGTAGTTTCTTCACTTCAATATAGATGCCTGAACCTTGGAATGATTAGAAGGTACCATACAACTTTCATTGGATTGGATTCATCTTTCTTGTATCGAGAAGCACCACACGTTGGGCATTCTGCAAGTGTTCTTTCTCCTTGTGAAACAATATACAGCCTTTCGAGCTGGCATGTATTCTTCCAGAAATCGTACCCATTGAGCATAGCATTCGTTTAGCTTCATATATCTAGCTTGGGAGCTCATTATCTTTAGGGATCATGTCATTAATGAGAGAAAGTAGTTCCGTAAAACTGACATCACTCCATACATTACCTACTATCAATTTATACAACTTTAGTACAGTTGAAAATGTTGTATACTTGGTGCAACCAACATACAATGGCGTCTTTTCACAACTCTTTAACTTGTCAAACAATTTTGGGAAATCAAGGAGTTCATATTCAATTGTCATTATCATATCCCCAATATGATCTTCATCATCATTGAAATCTGTAATGACATCCTCCATACGGTCTTCTTCATTATCGATATTTGTATTCATATCTGATGATCCATAAAATGCTATTTTATCCCATCCAGTAGCTACATTCACTTTTTCTCCATGTTTATTCCAATATTTATAACTCTGATCTATTCCATGACATATAAAATGTTCTTCCAACTCCTTTGGAGTAAGTAGTCTATAATAACAACAATTTAAACATGGAAAAAGGATTTGAGAAGTGTCCTTTGCGTGATCCTTTGAATATATGATGAACTCTTTCACTCCATTATCATACTCTATTGTCAAATGATTAACATCCATCGAATAATTATTCATCTTCATCCTATTTTAATCTCAAAACAAGACTTCCAAATATAGTAAAGGATAACCACTTCCTTATAAAAATAGATATTAATATAGCGTAACCATTAGTATCTATTCATATTCATTAAATATAATTACTTTAGATTCATTATAGTTTCCCCAAGTCACCCTAGACTAAACACAAGAATAATAAATAATGATACATCTACCACTCCTAGGTATCTTCCCTACATTCAATATCATCATGCCAAAATACACATATATCAACACATACAAATGTCACAAACACATAAAAAACCATATCCACATCAGAACCAAAGTACAAATATGGATTTCAAACAGGTTACTTGACACAAGTGGCATTGTGTAAGAAATAATAAGAAAATATAATAAGTATATAGTCACACATAAATCTCAAATTTGTGTTAATAATCCAATAAACCCAAGGTATCATTCCATCTATCAGAATACTCTGATGTAGCCCATATGCGATAGTAGTCCCAGGTGGGGAAGGTTCCTGAGGAGGAAGGGGCGAACACGCACCTATCGGGGTTAAAGTACAGGTCACTGAGGTTGAATGTGGCCCGATACACCGACAAGGGTTCATTCCATATTTTACAAACCATGTCCCGGTACCCTAGAATGTTAACCCACTATTGGTAGAAGTGAAACCGTTCTTGATGATCATGCCAAGAAGAAATGGAAACCAAGAGGGGGGATTGGTTCAAAATACATCAAGAAAGATGAAAAAACATTGTATTTTAGAATAGGTTAGTGGCTTTCATGTTGGCTAGACACCTATCCAATAGACTCCACAAGTGGTGATGGCCACTGCAGTTGTTCCACCAGGTGAAACTGTCACCTGAGAAGCTGAGATCAATGAGGCCCTTCCCAGCCATGAACTGAACAAACTCCATGATGGCCTTACTCTGGAATGGGCTTCTACCTTTCCTTTACTTTAGGATGGAAATGACATTAATGTCACCCCCAAAAAAAATGGATGGTGGCCAGGATCGAAGGTATTTAGTTCACTCCGTAGATAATCCCTTTTGAAGAGGGTCATAACTTCCAAAAACAAAATTCATAAGGAAGGAGGTGTCACTATTGGACACCTTGGTAGTGATGAATTTATTGCAATCTTGAACAGTATCAACAACATATTTATTATGCAAAAATACCCATTTGTGTCTATTGGAGGGGTCAGAGAGTCGAAATCCATGCAACTTAATATTCTAATAGAATTCTATGATTATTATAGGGTTTTTTGTGTTATTTTACAACAACAATAATGACATTATGATTTTTTATAACTATGGTGAGGATGTCTGATTTAACATGGGCACTAAGACCATGATCATTACATATGAAGATAATAATTATGGGTAGGATAGGGATTTGGCATTGGATCTTGAGCTAGTAGCCTTATTGAAGTGGGAGGATGATCTCTCATTGAGGTCCCTTTATTTTAAACATGGTCATAATCCATTCTGGTTGGTAAGATTCATATGAGTGGGAGATGAGGATCCAAAGGGGAAGGGGAAGGATGGGTAATAAAACATGGGGGCTGGTGAGGGAGTTCTATCTAGATCAATAAGTATTTGGAGCTGGATGACAGGCCCAGAGCCAAGGGAGACAGAACAAACAGTACTATGAAGGGGCCTAGCCACTATAGGGAAGGAGTCAGTAACCTCAGTGAGGGAGAAGGACAAAGATGGAGGTAGGGGTGGCAAGGCTAGAAATCTTGGTGGTCTGGGCATCCTACCATACATGTGCACTTCCATACGAAGTCACTTAGATAGCATGAAGGAAAGAAGGGGGGAACCCCTCGATGAAAATAGGGTTCAAGTATTGGATGACCTAGAAATGCATTAGAACCGAGAGGTGTTGTCCTTAAAGAAAAAGGTTTTCCTTTATTCCTTAATTTACAGTGACATGGTGTTGGATCTAAGGGAATCGATGATACATATGAGGAATCTAGTGAAACTAGAATCTATGTGTGAAGGACCTTAAATTTTTCATAAACTTTACTCTGATAGTGTAAATTAATTGATAGCCATTGATGATGAGAATATCCATCTTTCCACCAATAATAGGTTTCTCAAGAGATATTTTACATGAATAAATTAGAACTTTAGTCTGATATATATGGATTTTAACTAAAAATCCAACATCCTAGTTATATGTTGTTTTGTGTGGTGTTGAGATGACATAAGCCCCTCCTCACATCAGGTCGTTATTCTTGCATGACACGCCAAAAATTCTAGGACACACACCCTTTAGTCCATGAATTAGGAACATAAAATTTTTTCATCCTCTACCCATATTTCAGATTTTTTAGGGACTTTGTGGATGGAAAATTCACCTCACCGTTACTATATGTTCTATTGTCAGTATATGAAATCGTGTGACATTTTGGTAAAATATATTCAACCTTAAAATACATTATCATAATCCTAATCACAATATATTAAAATTTGTGTCCAATATTCTCATTGCATGATGTTAAAAAAACATAATTAATGTCCCTATTGTATGATATAAAACTTTGAAATGAATTTATCCTTCAACAGGGCGGGCTCCCTCTTTCTTCTTCCGATCACTTACTGCACCACGTTGAAGAACTAAATAAGGATTGATCCCCATTTAATATCATGGGATATCAAGTGACTAAAAAATTATATATCATTGGCTCATCTAACTCATTGAACTACCTCAACACATCCATTAATGAAAACATGTTTTTCTCTCACTCATGGATTCACTCCATCTATAAAAAAAATTGCATTAAATCTATTAAAAAACAAAACATTGTGGTCAACCATTTTTTAAAATATATATTTCATTTTTTATAAATGAAAAAATTCACAAGGAATTATATTTTCCTAACTTAATATACATTTATAAAAATAAAAACACACATATTAAGAAATCCATTTTAAAGAAAATCAACCCATGTCAAACATTCCCAAAAGATTCCACATTTTTATTTACAGAAAAAAAAACTATACTAATAGGAAATTCTAAAATAATGGAGTAATGATAAAAGAAAAAAATAAATAATCAAGGTTAGATAAAAACTAAACTGTATAAAAAGTAAATAATAAAGGTAATCAATGGGAGTAACTCATAATCAAAAAATAATCCAATAAAATAAATATGGGAAATAAACTAATTGTAATTGTAGAAACATAGGATGATATCTGACCTATAGGTTCTAATGGAAATTGAATCACTCACGAAACACCACCTAGTTATGTGACCAGAAAATCAATATAAATGTGGCCTATTGGGGACATCAATAATAGACTCAAGTGATCACCTCAAGGCTGACTATAGTATAACCCATTTGATTACTCACAAATCTAATGTCTCCCATGTACCAAATACCAAACATAAAACAAAGTATTCATCACTATCGTCAATAGTAAAATCCCAAAATCCCAAAATTATTTGGAAAAAATTCCTTAAACATATAATTATCATATTTCAGGTATATCTAGAACCTTTTTTTGAGGTCCGGCAATGTGAAGATCGAGGGCGGCGGAGGTCTGGCAATGTGAAGATCGAGGGCGGTATAGGTCCATCACGTGAAGCTTAGCGAGCGGAAGAAGACTGTCAATGTGAAGCTCGAGGACGGCGGAGGTCTGGCAATGTAAAGCTCAGTGGGCGGCGGAGGTTTGGCAAAGTGAAGATCAACGGCGGTGGAGGTCTGGCAACATGGAGCTCAGCGGGAAGCGGAGGTCTGGCAATGAGAAGCTCGAGGGCGGCGGATGTCGGGCAATGCGATGCTCCGGGGGAAGCGGAGGGGAGTCGCAGGGTTCTATTACCATGAGTGCTTTAGGTCATGATAAAACGAGGGCACTATGCGACCGACTTTTTAAAAAATTGGACTACGGTTTTATCAGCACTTTTTTAGCGCTGATAATGGTCCCCTTTATCAGTGCTAAAAACACATTGATAAATCCTTCATGTATCAGTGCTAACATTTTTCCACTGATAAAGGGATTATATTTGAGTGATTTTTTAGCACTAATAAATGGTCTTTATATCAGTTCTTTTTTAGTGCTGATAAAGTTTAACCTGTATCGATGATAAACTTTTAACGGTGATAAAGGGATTCTTTATCAGCACTAAAATTTTAGGGCTTATTCGGGGTTTCTTTATAACCTTTTTTGCTTAGCACTGATATAAGGTGGCGCTTCCCTTTCCCGTTTTTGTAGTAGTGTGGTCTGATTTGTTTGTCCACCACATGTTGGATTTTATTCATATTGAGAAAAACTGTTTTGATAATTTATTTCATACAGTTTTGGATACACCAGGTAAGAACAAAGATACTATAAAGGCACGATTAGATCTTGCCAAAATTTGCAGGCGGCCAAAACTTGAACTATTTTAAAATGTCAGATCACATAGGTTAATGAATCCAAAAGCAGCTTATATAATATCCAAAGAGTGTCACTTATTATTTTGTCAGTGGATTGCAGATTTGAGACTTCCAAATGGCTATGCTTCAAATTTGGGCAGATGTGTTAAGAATGGTTATATTACTGGATTAAAAAGTCATGTTTTTCATGTTATAATGGAAAAACTAATGTCGATTGGATTCAGAAGTGTTTTTAATTCTACGATTTGGTATTTCATAATAGAAATATCATATATTTTTTCGAGACATTTGTGTAGCAACAACAGAACACGATGCGCTAAGAAAATTGGATGAAGATGTTGCATTAATTATATGAAAACTGGAAAAAATATTTCTGTCAGCTTTCATTGACTCAATGGAACATCTGATATTACATTTACCACATGATGCTAAATGTGGAGGTCCAGTATAGTTTTGATGGATGTACCCATTCGAGAGATGCAAGAAGAAATTGAATAAAAATGTATGTAACAAAGCATCAGTTGAATGTACAATTTCTTAAACTTATTTGCAAGAGGAAATTTCTTTTTTCTGCTCTCATTATTTTGAATCTCAATATCCCTCAAAAAAAATCGCATGGGACGAAATTAGGGGAATTTTAATGAAAAAATGGACAATCAATTAACAACTTTTAATTAGCCAAATATTGGTTTTGGTGGAGTTCATGAACTATGGATTTCAGATGATGAACATCACAGAGCTCATACATATGTTATGCTCAAATATGAACAAATGACATCATTTGTTCTGTGAGTGCTTCTATCACTTATTCTATAATTTATGTTACACTATTTAAACTTATTTTATTTGTAGGTCTTATGAAAATCACATCAAGAAAGAACTTCCAAAAATTATAGCAGCTGCTCTTGATGAACGCAGACAATTTTTTTCGCAATGGTTTCAAAAACTGATAACATAAATTATTGATGGTTTAATATCAATTCCGTTTATTATTTATTATATTGATAATTTTTTACAAATTTTCATGTGTCTCAATATGCTGATAAAATTGATAAGGGACTATTTATATTGAGTAACCCACCATCAAAAAATGGATAAATCATATAATGCATATGTGGTGAATGGTTTTATATTTCATACACATGCATAAGGGGAATCGTAAAAAACAGTGAACAGTGGAGTTTTCATTAGAGGATAACATCACATAGAATCAGATGTTGGCTTTTATGGCATTTTGGATGAAATTATTGAGATGTTTTATCTAGGACAGAATTACATAACAATGTTTAAATGATGGTGGTTGGATACAGAGAGAGTCTTGTGTGTTCATCTGACTCATGGAATCGTCGATATTAAATATAAAAGTCATCATGCAGTAAATGAACAATTTTTACTAGCTCAACAGGAACATCAAATTTATTATGCAAAGTACTATTCTACTTCAAGATACTTGAGCGATTGGTGGAGCATAATAAAAATAAGATATCGGGAAAATCAGATTACTCAAACTGAATGTGGTTCTACTAAAGTGGAAGGAATTGAAATTTTTCAAGAGACTGCTCAAAATCCATCTGATTCACAAAGAGATGTGAATATCGATGATGACACCCCACAGTCAATGATCGATGGTGATGAAGATGTTAATGATGTTACAAATGAATTTGAAATGACAAGAGATGTTGAATGTGAAACTCATATAGATATTGATGATGCTTAGGAGGATGATGAAGACATTGACATTGATAGATATGGATAAGGGGATGGCGATGAATATTGACATAGTTAAATGATTGTTATAATCAAAACTAATATATAACTTTATATAATATTTATTTTCAACTATCTGCTAACAACAATCATTTTGTGTTTCAGATGGACCCTGATATATATCACACGTTTTAAGAGGCTGACCTACCATTAGATGAGGGAGATTTTGGATCATATGACCCTCATCCTACTGGCAGTTCAGGGGGTATGTGGAGGGGGCGCGGTCATGCCTGATAGATGATTCCTGACCCTATCCCTGAGCGATGTCCACATCTAGGTTTTGATCCACACATACTGATGTATGGTAACCTATATATTTTAGTTATATTTCATTAATTTATTTATATATATACTAATTGTTTTATTATTTAATCCTTTTTCAAAGTTTAACGCATGTACCTATTGGAAAAGGGAGTGTTATCTTGCACAATTATTTATCTCAGCCATGGATCACATGGGAATAGATTCCCATTGATGTGCGATGCGACATGTTCCATCATTAACTGGTATGTAAATAAATAATATTAATTTTGAAATTTATTTTATAAATAACCTGATATTATAAATTATTTTTCGGGTTTATGGTATCCTATTGATGATAGCACGTGCGACGCTACCCACGCGGCATGGAAGGTTTCTATGCATGACTGTTTCCATCAGTTTTTGCAAAATATGAGATGGACAACCATTAAGATAGAAGGAGTGACCGAATTTGATGAGTCGTGTAGAGGTCACCGACCGTAGTACATTTCATCTCACATTTGAGATGGATTATATTTACACTGGTTGGGTGGTTGATTTCAGAGGAGATCTTCAGTGGGACGGCAGAACCTGGGGAGACAAGAGGCGATGCATCGAGCTGGTAGATGTACATTTAGTTCACGTAGGGAGAATATGGTAAGTATATTTTTTAAATATTTTATATAACTTTAAATATAAATAGTTTATTTTATATATTCTTGTAGGTACTCGAGCATACCGATATTACAGAGTTCGACATTTATCGGAGGATGTACAGTGATCCAGCCACTGGAGAGAATAGAGGTGATCGCCAACGTCAAATTGTGATTAGTATTATTTTTTTAGTTTGAAAATTAACTACATATAATATTTTCCTAATTTTAATTTTAAATTGGAATTGAAGGAGTCATATGAGGTTGCGACCTCTCAGACACATGCTAAGGGTCAGGACGAGATGACTGAGCAGACTGGTGCTCACCATTTTGATGAGGCGACATAGATGCAAGAGACTCAGTATGGATTTGAGAAGGGCCGAGTAGTTGGTATCGACTCTCATTTGACTCATGGTACTTATTTTGGTACTTCTACGATGTTGACGTCCAGCTCAAGAGGAGCTCATGGACAGACATCATCTTCTGGCTCACAGAATCTGGAGCAGATGAGAACTCATGCTGAGCTTATAGAGCCTTTACAGAAGTAGCATGAAGAGATGTATCAGTGGCAGCAGCAGTAGCAGGAGCAGCATCAAGAGGAGGAGCTGCATCGATTGGAGCAGTGGTGGCAGAAGGGGTATCACGAGAAGATGGATTACATGCAACGTCTGAATCGTAGTTTAGGGATGGAGTTTCCTCCACCTTCTCAAGACGACCCCCAGTGGTTTGTTTTTTATGATAAAAACATTTGAAATCATGTTTTGTAATAATATGAACTATTTACAGTTTCTGTCTTTTATATTGGTGGAAATATTACAAAATTTATATTTTCTAATATTTTAATATTTATTATTTGTATTATATTTTTTAATATTTGTTTATTTTAAAAATAATAATAAAATTTATGATTTTTTTAAATTTTTTTGAAGATATTGAAACTTTTAATAATTTTTTATTATATTATTATTTTAATAATATTAATATTAATTTTTTATTAATCATAATTTTATTAAATATATTTCTTTAGTATTATATTTTTTAAAGTTTGATTATTTTACTAAAAATAATAATATTTTTATTTTTTTATTATTTTTATAATAATAATACAATTCTTTCATTAATCATGATTTTTTTATAATTTTTAATTATTTTTAGTATTTTCAAAGGGGTCTTTTGCGACGGGTCCTCATCACAAATAAGTGAAATATATTTTTTTAAGATTAGTATTTGCGACAAGACAACGAGCTCGCCGCAATTAGTATTTGCGATGGGCCCGTCGCCTAAGGTTTATGGGTATATAATGTATATAATTGGATGGATATTTGTGGCGGGTAAGTTCCCCATTGTAAAAACTAATTGTGACAGGCTCGTTGAAAAAGGTTTTTAGGTATATAATGTATATAACCAGGAGGTTTTTGCGCTGTATAAAATTCCCATATCAATAAATATTTTCTGCGACGGGCCCTTCGCAAAAAATATCTATTGCGACGCAGTTTTCTGTAACGGGAAATTTGCGAAGGGGGCCAGTTGCAAAAAACGGGAATTACAGTAGTGATAAGAAAACTAAAAAAACCTATTTCTTGATTTGAAGGGCAGTAGAGCTTCGACACAAAAAAAGTGGAATAAATGACGTGGGATATGAAAAGCGGGCCTTTATATAGGCTTCGAGGTGACGGTTCGAATTCCCAAATCAATACAATGGTTGATATAATATTGATCTGATCTGATGGTCGATATCAAAGATGAAGAAGAATTTGAAGGTTCAGATCTTTTGAGGTTTTAAGGAAAAATTGGATTTAAGGAATGTGAATATGATAGAGTTTTCCTAAAATAAGATAGAAATATCAATATGTAAAAAAATACAATTATGAATATTTAAGTAAGGAAACATAACTTCTGGATTTCATAGAAATAATTTTCAATTTTAATAAGGTTCTTCACAAAGAACATACATTCCATTAATTTTTATTAAGGAAAAAAAATTTGGGTTTCAAAAAAATTTATTAAGGAAAAGAAAAAAAATTAGGTTGTGAAAAAAATTTTAAGGAAAAAAATTTAGGTTTAAGAAAAAAATTTAGTCAAATAAATTTTTGAAAGAATAAAAAAATGTACTCCCTATATGAAAAGGATTTTCTCAACATAAGGTTATATCTTTCAAAAAAATGTTAATATGATGGATTACCTTACGGTTATCATTCTTAACACTTTTTTAATATATTCAAATCCATCGGAGGGTAATGATTTTGTAAAAATTGCAATAATTTGATCTTGCATTCTGATAAATTGAAGAATGATACCCCGTTTAAGTGTGTAATCGTTAATGTCGATGTGGTTTTTACGATAGTGACATACAAGGTTTTTTCTTAGGGTAATAACACTAGTATTATCACAAAATATTTGTGTTCTGGTAAAACTCATGCCATAGTCTTCGAGCATGTGTTGCATCCACAACACTTGAGCACGACAACTTCTAGCTACTATATATTCATCTTTAGTAGTGAAATGTACTACTGAGTGTTTCTTCTTGAATGACCAAGAAACTAATGAATCTCATAATAAATGAAAATTTCAAGATATATATTTTCTATCCATTCTACATCCACCAAAATCAACATTCAATTTTTAATTAAAAAAAAATCATTTTCAGAAGAATAAAAAAGTCCTAAATCCATCGTTCCCTTTAAATAGTGAAAAAATTATTTTCATTACTTTTAAAAGAGATTCCTTTGGATTAGATTGATATCTTTTACATAAGCATACTGAAAACATTAAGTCTGTATGACTAGCTGTTAAGTATAAAAAACTTTTTATCATACCTCTAAAAGATGTTTGATCTACTAGTTTTCGAGCTTCATCCAGATCAAGAGAATTTGAGGTACCGATTGTAGTACATAAACTTTTAGTGTTGTCATATCCAAACATTTTAAGAATATATTTAATATACTTATGTTGAGATATATAGGTTCCTTCTGGTTTTTTAGAAATTTTAAAAGCAAGGAAAAATGTTAACTCGCCCATCATACTCATTTCATACTCAAATCTCACAACATTCACAAATGATTGTGTTAGAGATTTCTCAGTTGATTTAAATATAATGTCATCAACATAAATTCTAACAATCAAACATCTTTATTATATTTATTTATAGAAATTGATGGATTAGGAGTTCCCTTAACATAATTGTTTTATAACAGAAATCCTGTAAGACTATTATACCAGGTACTATGGGATGGTTTATGTCCATATAAGGCATTGGTAAGTTTAAAAACATGTTCAGGAGATTTTGTGTCTTCAAAACCCGAAGTCTGTTAAACATAAACTTCCTTTTGAACATATCTGTTAAGCAAATCACACTTTACATCCATTTGAAAAAGTTTGAAATTAATGAATTCTGCATTGTCTAGTAGAATACAAATAGATTCATGTCTTTCTACTAGATCATAGGTTTCTTCATAGTCTATTCCTTCTTTTTTATTATATCATTTTGAAACTAATATTTCTATATTTATTACAATGATTCTATTTTCATCACATTTATTTTTGAAGACCCATTTAATACAAAATATAGATGTTTCATTAGGTCTTTCAACCAAGGTCTATACTTTGTTCCTTTCGAATTCATTTAGTTCATCTTGCATGTATTTAATCCAACAAAAATCACCTAAAGCTTCATTAGTGCTTTCATGTTCTCATTGGGAATGAAATTCTAGATGTTCTACTTCATTTCATAAATAAATTCTTGTCCTTATAAGTTTATTTACATCAGCAATGATTCTATCACTATTACGATTCTTAAGAAACAACTGATTTGGGTTTTGAAAAACCTGTTCATCAACATAAGATAAAAAATCATAATGGGGTAAATTCTTCAGAATCATTTTCCTGAGTATTTTCCTTATTAGAAAAATTTTCTATCAAATGTTGATAATTAGTTTTTGAAAACACATCTGAGGATTTAGGTTGTGGTTTTTTAAAAACATAATGATCAATTTCATCAAATTTAACAAGTACTATTTATTCAACAGTACAATTTTTTTAAAAACTCTATAAGCCTTATAAGTAGTGGAATATCCTCTGAAAATTCCTTCATCAGATTTTTGGTGAGAATATATGTAATTTATCTTTATTATTCAAGATGAATACATTTTATCCAAATACTTTGATGTAAGAAACTTTAGGTTTTTGACCAGACCATAATTCAAAAGGTGTTTTATTAAGAAAATGTCTGATTAAAATTCGTTTTATAGTATAACAAGTAGTACTAATAGCTTTATCCCAGATGTGATTAACTATAGAATATTCACTCAACATGGTTCTAGTAATCTCTTGAAAAAACTGATTTCTTCTTTAAAATACACCATTCTATTGAGGAGACCTTGGAGTTAAGATGTTATGAGTGATTCCATTATTATTACAAAAAGTTTCAAAATACGAATTTTCAAATTCACCTACATGATCACTATAAATCGTTATCAATGGATGGTGTTTCCCATTTATATCTTTGGCTGAAAAAATTTAAAATAAAAAATGGCTTTATATTTCATTCTTAGAAAATAGACCCAAATAAATCTTGTATAATCATCAACTAAAACAAATATATAGTATTATCATCCAATAATTACAATATTTGTATGACAAAAAATATCCATATTCACCAGCAGCAATGCTACAAAAGACGGGACTTCATTAATTGATTTAATGTTTGACTTATGTTGCATGACATATTGACAAGGATCACAAAATTTTGTATAATCATATCTAAGATCATGTAGATTTATAATGAGTCTTTCCATTGAGAGTTTTTATAGGTTCATAAGCTTACAATTCCATAGTCTTCTATACCATAACCAAGATTGATCTTCCATTACTCTAAGGAAAGTTAGTTCTTGGATCCCAAGGTATTCTAAGTTTAGTGTGTAAAGATTCTCATGCCTGCGGGTAGAGAGAATGAAATCTTCCTTGCAATTGTGTACTAATCATTTATTATTCCTAAAATTCACAAGGTAACCTTCAATACATAATTGGATTATTCTCATAATTTTTTTCTTAAAACCATTAACAAATGAAACATTTGAAATTAAATCTTTTCAAAGAAGAACCATGTTACAAATACCAATTATTTCTCCATGATCATTATCTATGAATGTTAATTTTCCTCCTTTTTTCTTGATAGTATTTTCAAAGAAGTTTTTGTCACTATACATGGGCCGGGAACATCCACTATCCATGCACTATGTATTTTTGTTGGTACATCCTTTATTTTCATGAAAATAAAATAGATAGACTTTTAGAATCCAAACATTATTGGATCTAGAATTGTTAGAAAGACAAATCATAGGTATCCATATTTTCTAATAAAAATAAGCTTTATGAAAACCTAAGGATTGGGTTTTATTCAATTTTTTTTTCTCCCAATGTCTACCACATTGACACTTTGTGAAAAAGGGATCAATTTGGGGAACAAAATAATTATGACTAAAAACTAGTTTTGAATGAGTATAAGCAAATCCATAACTATTCATAAGAGGACTGTGTTGTGAATAAATTTTATCAGATACTTCTTTTCCTGATGTACAAATTTGATGAAGGTTTATTTATGTAAAATATTCCCTATTTTTTTCTAATGAATATATTATTATCATCAAAGTCATTAGTCGTAGAGTTTGAGTTATCCACTAAAACATTTTTCTTAGAAATAACTTTTTCAAGATCCTCATAATGTTTATCCTTCTTAGAATTAACTTCCTTATGGTTTTTGGAAAAAAATTTAGAATCAAGGGTTTTTTGATCAAGATATTTAGAAAGATATGATACATATTTTAAAAAAAAATCAAGAATTTTATTTTTTTAACTTCATTTTTATATGACAGTTCTCATTATTAATTAATTTAGAAAATTTAGAAACTTATTAAAATGAAGGTAAGGTATTATCTTCTAATTAGGAAGATTCTTTACCTGAAGATTCATAATACTCTTCATTAGGAAAATTTTCATTTAACAAAATATTATTTAAAGATTCAGTATTATGTACATTATCCATAAAAAAGTGATTTTCAATTGGTAATCTGGATATAAGACCAATATTTTTCTGACTACAAGATTCATATTCCAAATATTCATATAAAGAGTCACCACCACTAGAACTCCAGGAGTCATTAGCTTTGTGGAATTTCATTGCCTTATATTTTTAGTACTTTTTTCCATTCCTTTCAGAATTATTATCCTCTATGTCTTCTCTCTTGAGCATAGGACTATCAGTTCTGATATGTCCTACCATTTTTCATTCATAACAAGTTACTTTAAAATCTGTCTTATCCTTTATGTATTTCTTTTTATATCTATACTAAAAATACTTCTTTCAAACAACCATGTTCATCCTTCAAACAAGATTGGGTAATTCATTTTCAGATTGATCACTGTCGCTTGATTAAAATATTACAATAACTTTATTAGCTTTAAATCCAGTTACCCTTTTGGAATCATAGCTTTAGATATAGTAGAAAAAGAAACACTTCCATTACCATTATTCTTCTTATTGAATTCTGCACATCTCTTCATTCTTTTTTCATACTGAAGAAGAGTTCCAAATAATTCATCAAGAGTAATTTTAGATACTTCTATGTTCTCATCAATAGCTATCCTTTTTCATTCCCACTCATTGGGAATAATATCAATTATCTTGTCCATAATAAAATCATCATCAATTCCTTTTTCTCCCATAGATCTAATACTGTTGAAGATAGTCATAATCCATTGTTTCACTTTACAAAAAGGTTCTCCAAAAAGAAACATAAATCTATGATATGCAGATCCTAACATAGCTAGTCTTGTTTCAATCACCGTTGGAGTTCAAAAGTGTGTATCATCAATTTTTTTCTAGATACTTTTGGAAACTTCACAAGAGGATATTTGACTACAGATATTTCTGGTCATAGAACACAAAATAGTATTGCATACCTTGTAGTTTTTTGATATTTATATTTTTTCTCATTTGTGAATATAAAAATTTGTTTGTCATGAATTTTTGATTCACTAGTAAGCACGAAATAATTATCCACTATAGTTGTAATAATAAAATTCTGCATCATATATCTCTAGTACTAATTGTAATTACAATCAAAGATTAGTGGTCTAGTAGGATTTAGGTTGTCTATTGAACCAACGTTCATTTCTGGTATAACTAATAAAAAATATATTTTACAGAAAATAGATTAGTAGTAAAATTTAAAAAAAACTTTTAGAAAAATATAAGAAAGTAACTGTTAAGAAAAAAAATATGAGCAAGAAAAATTATATGTAAGTATAATTATTTCAGAGACTTAATGAAATACTAATTATATGATCGAAATATATATGTATCTACTCAATTACAAGAGGGGGTGGGGGTGATTTGTGAGTTTAATTTTTTTTTTGTTTTAAACCTCAAGAAAAATTGTGGTTAACAAAGTTAAACAAGGTGAATTCGTAAACCCTCTTTAGTTCATAAACAATGGGATAATTGGAAGGTCCAAAGTCCAATTATAAATAACCTAAACATAAACAAGTGTATATTTATAAAACATAAGAAATATTATCTTAGGGAAATATTCTACCTTTAAGCGTATAGAATCTTATTTATCAGTGTATACAAGTATAATAATGTAAAAGAAAGTTATAATTTATGTCATTAACAAAAATAGAGCCGAAGTCAAACATGTAACTAGAAAAAGAAAATAGTTATAAAATATTTTAAACCAAAGAGAATAGTATCCAACAACCCTGGATAAATTTCCCTTGATTTGTAATTTCAAGAAAGTTTTTCTTACCCACACTGTGGTAAGCCCGCGATAAGAATATCATAGTCTATCTTGATATCCCCATAAGCCCTCAAACTTTAATTTAGTCAGAATATCTATCTTCTTATCCCCATAATCCATCAAACTTTAAGGTAGTAAAAATATATATCTTCCCGTACCTAGAATCCCTCGATTGTACACAACAACACTCCAAGTCACACTAGGCTGAACAAGTTTTTCATGGATAAACAAGTTGTTCACAGATTGCACAAGGCATGAGAGTCTCTCTCTCTAGAAATCACTTCACATATTTTTTAAACAAATCAACACAGTATCGTTTTTATCATCAAATGGATGGGGTATTTATAAGTGAAAATAAAAATGGTTATTTCCTCTTCCAACAATCATATTATTCCTTGAATTTCGGAGGGACCTATATACGTGTCACTCAACCAACATTTTATTAAAAATATGTTGTACGATATCATTTCATGTAATAACATTTTGGAAACATTTTCATTTGTATGAAAGAGTAAAATGTAAGGAAAACAATATCATGTTAAAAAAACATAAGTAGAATAGGAGTTGATAAACTGAAACACTACTTTAAGTAAATGATCAATCAGATTATGGAATAATGGATATTCGGATTCTGAATTATAAGGAATTTAGATTCCGAATCTAGAGGAATTTATAGTCTGAATTATAAGGAATTCAGAGTTTTATTTCTGAGGAATTCAGTGTCTAAATTCTAAGGAATTTGGATTCCAAATTCCAATGAATTAAAATTATGAAATTTGAGAAATTTGGAATCTAAATTTTGAGGAATTTTGGAGTCTAAATTGTAAGGAATTTGGAATCTGAATTCTATGGAATTCAATGTAGAGACCCAAAGCATGACGTACATGGAAATTACATTACTTTTGCGGAATAATTACTACATGAAAAAAAACAGATGCCCAAATATCGTATTAGTTTAGTGTATTTGGAAACTCGGAATGTAATATTCTAATCATGGTGAAAGATCTTCAACATCTCCTATAATGATCTTCCCCTTTTGGTTTTCTTACCTAAAACCTTTCTTTACATCCTGGGGAAAAGATAACAAAAAATGGTGGGCTCAAATGCTCAGTAAGGGTAAACATAGAGAACAAAAAACAATCCATACAAATTTGAATGAAAAAACTTAAACATAAAATCTAAACATCAAAATCATGAGCAAAGACATAAATCTTGGAAGTAATTAATACATATATCATAAAGGATAATCAATCATGATAAAATATTATGGGAATAAATCATGTAATTGTGGAAACCATTAAGCACATGTTATGATTTCCATAGTAGCCAAATCATTACTACCATGACCATCTTAGTGGACAAAGTCCCTTTGTGAATCGAGTTCACTCCTCGTTTAAGTATTGTAAAACTGAACCAGATTAACTTACCATTCCATCCATGTTTATCTCATTAGATATAAAACATTACCCAATTCATTGCAGGGAGATATAGGTCCCACCCATCTCATAATTAAATCATTCTTACTTGTGCCACAAAATAATCATAAATCATTCATCATAACCCAAATAATAAAATTAGTTTCATAAACGTCATCCCAACATAACATAATCCTTATAAAACAAATATATATCATTTAATCATATGATTAGTGAAACCATTTAAATCATAGATACATTATACTTGAAACACATACATATGAAATAATGTCATCTTAGATGGAAAATGGTTTTTATAGAACACTTGAAATGATTCTTCAGGAAAATATCCTTTCTTTTTCAAAATAATTTTCTTTTCAAAAAATGCCATGAAATTTTAAAAGAAAAGTAATTTTATTGAAAATAATCATGAAATATTGTAGAGTAATCCATATGAAAATAAGGTGTAATAAAACCATAAAAATCTGTTCATGTCGTATAAGTTAAGACAACATTTTTCTCATACTTTTGTCGAAAAAGACAAAAAGTTCCTCATATGGTAAACAAAAGAAATATTCCATTCATAACATGTGGTAAAAGTAAAAAATGGGTAAAAAGGACTTTAAACGTACAGGAAAACATTTTTTAGAAAACATGGGCATATATGATAACAATAACCCCAGTAAATACTTACAAATAAACAATCTCGGATAAAAAACGATATTGGAAAAGTTATCACTTACCTTAGGTCTGATATGCTTCAAATGTATCTGAACCTCCTGTATAATGATTTAAATAATGTCATTTACTTATTACAGAATCATATTCATTGTTATGATATCATATATGGTTCACTTATGACTTTATATTACCCGTTCTTTTGTAAATTCGATGTAAAATCAGCGATTTGGGTAAAATCATTTCATTTATTGTACATGTTTAGACTTGTTGTTCTTGACATTATTACTTATATCCTAATTTATATAATTCCAGAATGTAAAACATGATTCATATATAATATATATTCATCATATAAATATATATGACATATCGATAAATGGAATGAAATACACCGTTCATGGAGACGGTAGGTCGTACATACGCATGAACGCAGTTTTCGTTTCCTTATTTAAATGAATGGAATTAAGTAGATGACATACATATATATATATATATATATATATCCAGTATCATTATTATGTCATATATTTCATTATTATTCATTATATATATAATTTATAACCATTCATTATGGTTAACATGGATAATAAATCTCATCGCGTCGTGGAGACGGTAGTCCGTACGTACGCACGAGCAATGATATCATTATCATGATCGTGGAATAGTGTTGAAGTGTATGAATAATTTTTCAGAATAAATATCACTTTACAATAATCATATATAGTTATTATTTACACCATTATAACCATCCATGTAAGGTGGTGGTTGAAAACAGATTACACCACGACGTGGAGATTGTATTTCGTACGTACGCACACGTGGTGATTTTGTTTTCCGTAGGATGGATAGAAGGAGAATTAATGTTGTTTCATATTTAAAATAACATATCATTAAATAATTAATACTTATGTTACTACTTTATAATGAGACAACTAAAGAAGAAGAAGTAGACGAAGAAATAAATTTGAAAGAATCAGAAACAGACATTACCTCTTCTTTGAAGCGCCTCTTCGTAACCTCCTCTTAGGGCACTAAATATGGTATTTGAAGAATAACAAGACCTCTAGGATTTTTCTAGAGAAGTTTAGCAGAGAAATTGGCCGGTGTTGTCCGAGCATAAAGGTTCAAAAAGGTGTGAATAGAAGAGAGAAGGGGTGCCCTTTTTATAAGGGAGGGGAGGGGCACCTTTGGAAAAACATAAAATATTAATTTATTATAAAGTCATATTCGGTTTTTAATATCTAAAAATTGATTGCTTTAGATTATGAGGTTTGTATGGGTCTAAAACCTTTCAAACAAATAGGTTTTAGACAAGTTTAGGTTACTATTTTAACATTATCTTTTAGATTTAACTCTAAGTTAAATAATTTAACTTTTACCGTGTCTTCTTGTTTTCTTACTCTATATGGTTAATAAACATACTATAAAAAGCCAAACAAACCCCAAGTGGTTCATTATTAAGATATATAACCTTATCTAAGTCATTTTACCGAACAATAGATTTTTAGGAATAAAATAACAATTAATAATATAACATTTGTTTTAAAAACTATTTTATGTCAATTTTGACACTATTTGGTAATTGATTTTTTTGAAAATCATAACAGAATGATTTGTTCAAAAACAGTTAATTATATCAATAATAACATATCATATTAACCTATAAAATTAGTTTAATTCATAAAAAGTCTCAAATTACAATTATTTGGGTACTTATAATATCAATTATTTTAATATTTCATTATTTAGGTAATTACCGTGTCACCATTGTTTCATAAATAAATTAAATTATTTAATGTATAAAAATTATAAATAAAATACTATTAGGTAGGAAATAATCTTATATTTCTAATTAATATTTATAGTCTAATTTATCTTATGTATAACCTTATATTAAAAATGTTTTAGTTAGTAATCATTGATTTTAACTATTTCAACTCTTTTTTAAATAAAATAATAATAAATGTCCTAATCTAATCCATGTGGACCTAAAGGGAAATATTATATTCCTAAGGTTTATTAGTCGAATTATACTTATACAATAGAATTATAACATGTTTTAGGGTAATACTAATATCATTTTTACCCTTAATTACCCTATTTACTTTTAACCGTGGTAAATAAAAGTAAAAAGTTATTATTCACCAAAAATTCTTTTTATCTTATTGAACCAAATTTTTCTCCTTTATATTTACCGGGTCTCTAGGATTTTTTAAATTCCACTCACATAAGTGGTAAAATTATGTTTTATGTAAATTTTCAAATTCTTCTACGAGGTGGGTAAAAGACGGTGAAAAGTTCAATAAAATTTTTATATATCTAAAATTATTATAAAATGGCTTCAATGAATTACATTGACCTTATATAGGTATTATGTATCAATTTTGACTTAAAATAAATTTAAATAAAATATATAATTATTTAAATAAAATGTCGGTTTTAACTAATAACTCAGTGTTTTTCACTATTCATCAAAAAATTGAATGTTTTCAGAAAAATACAAAAAATTCACCCCAAGACATATTTGATATTCCAAATCCAAATATGATTTCTATTTTTCCAAATTAAAAACATAGAAGAGACATTAATTAATTTTAAAAAATATTTCTTTGTATCAAAACAAATAGCGTGTTTCTAAGAAACAATATCTATCAAAAGATCGACATTTGTTTATGTCCAATGTCACAGTGAAATTAATTCCAATGACCAAAATTGGATTAAATGGTAAAATTTTATTCTAATTACACTTTAAAACCAATTAAAAAGTTAATATGACCATATAAATTATTGCAATGAAAAAGCTATTTTTAATTAAAATTTAGCGTGTTTTTACTATTCATTAAAATATGAAACTTATCAGAATAATATGAAAAATTTATCCAAAGTAAATTTTCATATCCTGATTCCAAAGAAGAATTTTATTTTGTCTAATTGAACTTATAAACATGTCAAAAATTATATTTAAAGTTGGTGCACCATCAAAAGTCACCAAAACTGCATTTTTTTAAAAATACTTATTTTAACTGAAAAAAATTATTCTTCTCTCATACCATGTTCTAGAAAATATGTAAGATGAATAATAATGATATAAAATAAAAAATATAGTTAATAATATTCATAAAGGATAGTCCATAATAATATTATAACAATATTTTGTTGTTTAGTGAAACCCAGTTTTGTGTACTTCATACGCTATCAAGGAAGGTCGGGATTGTGTGTAATGCTTGCCAAGTCAAGGCTGCGTGTAGTGCAAGACACTTTTGTTGTTTCATATAACAGAATCCAACCATATTTCATTTATACATTGAATATATATATATATAGTCAATGTTGCATATAATGACTACTATCAAACAAACATGAAATTGTGTGTAACACGATCCAAGAATAGTGTTGCATATACTGGAAGCTAATACAGTGTTACGTATAGCGCAATATAGTCTTGGATTAGAATACAACACAATACATGAAATAAATTAAAACTAATATATCTTATAAAATCTCGGAGTGTTACATTCTACCCCCTTCAAAATGAATTTCTCCCTCAAAATTCGTCGAGGTTATAAATCGTTTACTACATGAAAATTTCTTTAATAGAAACCCACATTGTAAAAAGGAATACTGAAGATTAATTTTAAAAACTAATGTATGAAATGTAACGGTTTCCCAAATTAACTTATCACTGGGATTCCACATAAGAGAACATAGGTGAAAATATCGATATGGAAGAGAAATCTGACCATCATGTTCAGTTGGAGAGTGGTAGAGGACATGGCTATGAAAATGCCAACAATCATAAAGCCATAAATTTGTGATGATCTATGTTACCATGTGATTCATCAGATATAAGGACATTAGGACTGCATTTTTTTGTTTTCAATATCATTTCCCTAATGTTGAATAATTTGAACTAGAAGAAATACTTACTTTATTTTGGTACAATCTCACTGTTTTCGTGTCTTGAATTATTTACACATCATATCTTAAAGAAATGAAGTTGAAAATGTCATTCTTAAAGTGTTTGAAGATAATGTGAGAGAATGATATGTCATTCCATCTGTCTCAATCATAAGTTTAGAAAATGTTATATACATAAGTCCATCTATTGTGAGATTAATCGTATACGGTTCCTAAAATGGACTTATACATCATATACCATACCACTTAATAAAATAAAACTAGTTTCTACTAACCAGGGACTTCTTGTAGACCAGTGGAAGGCGATAAAGGCTTGTCGCACATTGGTTGTGGGTTTGATTCCCACAGCCTTTTCCGACGCGATAGGTTGTCACCCGTCCTGCAGGTTGTCCTTTTTCTAAAACTACATTATTATAACATTCCATCAATAATATCAAAAAAAAGGTCTAGACTTAAATAATACCAACTTCTGTCCATCATAATCCATTTGAAATCATTAGGCTTATCTAAAATACTTCTGTCCAAACTCATAGTATAATGAAAACAATTACTAGAAATGGCATCTACCGAGAATGTGAATACCATCATTTATCTCTGATATATCTTATTGGTCACAATCCATTCATGTGAATACCTTAATCATGAATTCTCTTGAAAAATGAATACCCATTTAAACATAGTGAATACATGAATTCTATCAAAAGTTAACTCTTTCCACACACCAAAATCCCAAAATTTCTATATAATCAAACCAAGATACAACTTTTTCCTTATATCCATCATGAGCTGATTTCATTTTCTCATTATCACTTTATTATGTGAATATCATCTTCTTTCCAAAAATATATGAATAACAGTTCATGGTTACCGGTACCATTCAACATATACTTTCAAATACTTTAGGAAAAACAATAGTGTAACAATCCGTAGATGTTTCATTATTTTATAGTACCATTAAATTACCAATAAAATATAACTCTTGATAAACATATAGTCATTCCACTACCTTATTAAACCATTTACCGAGCTTCAACAATTCTTTTATCTCACATATCATTTTGTAGTCTCTTCCTCATCATCCACATAAATACTACCCATACGACAATGCCAATTCTCTTCTTGAGACTTTCCCAGAGGGAATTGGTTTTTATAATGCCTGTCTAATCCACATTTAAAAAAGTTATCTATTGTTGATGTCTTATAAATACAATTATCCTTGTCCATGGTGTTAACTGAACCTTTTCCTTTGAAAATACTGGCTTTATGTCTTTATTTTCCACACCCAAAGCATCTTCTAGTTCCGTTGAAACATTCTCCTTGATGTGTCTTCCAACATGATTTATATGAGGAAAATTGAACTTTCCTTCCTCTATGATCATCGTGAAACTCTTTCTTTCTCTTATTAACTGAGTCCAAAAATCTACCAATTTAGAGATTATGGATCATATTATTAGATTGTTGATTAGGCATAATAACGATTTTTCTCCTTCCATATCCCATTTCATTTTCTTGATCATGAAGAATATCATTCCATTGTCCATCATATTCTCCAATAATATGAAGATTCAGGTTTCCATCTATTTTATAATACCATAAAAGAATAGTGTGAGAGACAGAAATCATGCTCGGAAAACAACATAATCAAGGGGAGTACTTTCAATCTCTAATATCCTAGGTTTAATCCTAGGTCATTCATGATAGTTATCATAATTCTAGGACTGTAACCTATATTTATACTAACCCTTAGAGACATCCCTAGACATACCTTAGAAATATCTATAGAGATCTCACTAAAGTATTCGCATCCTAGTTTCCAAAGGTTGACTAAACCTTTCCTCTAATACCAACTGTAGAGAACCAAAGCTTTACGTACATGGAAATTACATTACTTTTGTGGAATAAAAAATACATGAAAAAAACAGACGCCCAAATATCATATTAGTTTAGTGACTTTGGAAACTCGGAATGTAATCTTCTAATCATGGTGAAATATCTTCAACATCTCCCATTAAGATCACCCCTTTTGGATTTATTACCTAAAACCTTTCTTTATATCCTGGGGAAAAGAAAACATAAAAAGGGTGAGCTCAAATTCTCAGTAAGGGTAAACATAGGGAACATAAAACAATCCAGAAAATTTTGAATGCAAAAACTTGAACATAAAATCTAAACATCAAAATATTGAGAGAAGACATAAATATTGGAATTACGTAAGGCATATATCATAATGGATCATAAATCATGATAAAATAGCATGGGAATAAATCATGTAATTGTGGCAACCATTAAGAACATGTTATGATTTCCATAGTAGCCAAATCTTTATTACCATGACCATCTTAGTGGACAAAGTCCCTTTCTAAATTGAGTTCACTCCACGTTTCAGTCCTGTAACATTGAACCAGATTAACATACCATTCCAGCCATGTCTATCTCATGAGATATAAATCTTTACCCAATGCATTGAAGGGAGATATTGGTCCCACCCATCCCATAATGAAATCATTCTTACTTGTGCCACAAAATAAACATAAATCATTCATCATAACCCAAATAATAAAATGGGTTTCATAAACGTCATCCCATCATTACATAATCCATATAAAATAAATTTATATCATTTCATCTTAATAAAAGTGAAACCATGAAAATCATAAAGACATTATACTTTAAACACATACATATGAAATAATTTCATCTTAGATGGAAAATGGTTTTGATAAAACACTTGAAATGAATCCTTGAGGAAAATAAAATTTCTCTTTCAAAATCATTTTCTTTTCACAAAATGCCATGAAATTTTAAAAGAAAATTATTTTTTTGAAAATAATCATGACATATTGTAGAGTAAGCTTTATGAAAATAAGGAGTAATAAAACCGTAAAAATCCGTTCATACCGTATAAGTTAAAAATCATTCTTCTCATACTTTTTTCATAAAAGTCAAAAAGTTCCTCGTATGGTAAACAAAATAAATATTCCATCCATAACATGTGGTCAACATCAAAAATGGGTAAAAATTAATTTAAACGTGCATGGAAAGATTTTTTAGAAAACATGGGTATGGATGATAAGAATAACCCCAGTAAATACTTACGAATAAACAATCTCAGATAAAAAACGAGATTTGAAAAGTTATCCCTTACCTTAGGTCTGATATGATTCATACGTATCCGAACCTCTGGTATAATGATTTAAATAATTTAATTTACTTATTATAGAATAATATTTATTTTTGTGATAACATATATGGTTTACTTATGACTTTATATTACCATTTCTTTTGAAAATTTGATGTAAAAGCAGTGATTTGGGTAAAATAGTTTCATTTATTGTACGTGTTTCGACTTGTTTTTCTTGATATTATTACATATATCCTGATTTAATTAATTCCAAAATGTAAAAAATTATTTATATATAATATATATTCAGCATATACATATATATGATATATCTATAAATGGAATGAAATACACAGTTCATGGAGACGGTAGGTCGTACGTACGCATGAACGTAGTTTTCGTTTCCTTATTGAAATGAATGGAATTAAGTAGACGACATACATATATATATATATCCCATATCATTATTATGTCATATATTTCATTATTATTCATTATATATATAATTTATAATCATTCATGAATGGTTAACATGGAGAATGAATCACCCCGCGTCATGGAGACTGTAGTCCGTACGTACGCACAAGCGATGATATCATTCCCATGATTGTTGGAATTCTATTGAAGTGTATGTATAATATTTCAGAATCAATATCACTTTACAATAATCATATATAGTTATTATTTACACCATTATAACTATCCATGTATGGTGGTGGTCGAAAACAAATTACACCACGACGTGGAGACGGTATTCCGTACGTACGCACGCGCGGTGATTTATTTTTATGTTGGATGGATAGAAGGTGAAATAAGGTTGTTTCAAATTTATTATAACATATCAGTATATAAGAAATAATTATCTTTTTTACTTTATAATGAGACAACTAAAGAATAAGAAGTAGAAGAATAAATAAATTTGAAAGAATCAGTAACGGACATTACCACTTCTTTGAAGCGACTCTTCGTAAACTACTCATAAGGCACTAAAGATGGCCTTTGATGAATACCATGACATCTAGGATGTTTCTAGGGAAGTGGAGAAGATAAATTGTCAGGGGTTGGCCGAGCTTCAATGCTCAAATGGGTGTGAAGAGAAGAGATTAGGGGTGCCCTTTTTATAAGGGAGGAGAGGGGCACCTTTGGAAAAAGTTAAAACATTATTTTATTATAAAGTCATATACGGTTTTTAATAGCTCCAAATTGATTTATTACGAATATAATGTGGGTATAGGTCTAAATCCTTTCAACCAATAGGTTTTAGACAAGTTTATGTTACTATTTTAACCTTATCTTTTAGATTTAACTCTAAGATAAATAATTTAACTTTTACTATGTCTTCTTGTTTTCTTACACTATATGGTTAATAAACATACTATAACAAGCCAAAAAAAACCTCAAGTGGTTCATTATTAAGATATATAACCCTATCTAAGTCATTTGGACGAAAAAAAGATTTTTAGGAATAAAATAACAATTAATAATATAACATTTTTTTAAAAACAATTCTATGTCAATTTTGACACTATTTGGTAATTGATTTTTGTCAAAATCATAACAGCATGATTAGTTAAAAAACAGTTAATTATATCAATAATAACACATCATATTAACCTAGAAAATTAGTTTAATTCATAAAAAGTCTCATATTAAAATTATTTGGGTATTTATAATATCAATTATTTTAATATTTCATTATTTAGGTAATTACTGCGTCACCATTGTTTCATAAATAAATTAAATTATTTAATGTCTAAAAGTTATAAATAAAATGCTATTAGGTAGGAAATAATTTTATATTTCTAATTAATATTTATAGTCTAATTTATATTATGTATAACCTTATATTAAAAATGTTTTAGTTATTAAACATTGATTTTAACTATTTTAACTCTTTTTTCAATAAAATAATAATAAATGTCCTAATCTAATCCAAGTGGACCTAAATGGAAATATTTTTTTACTAAGGTTTTTTTTGTCGAATTATACTTATACAATAGAATTATAACATGTTTTAGGGTAATAATAATATCATTTTTACCCTTAATTACCCTATTTACTTTTAACCGTGGTAAATAAAAGTAAAAAGTTACTATTCACCAAAAATTATTTTTATCTTATTGAACCAGATTTTACTCCTTGATATTAACTGCGTCTCTTTTATTCTTGAAATTTCACTTAGAGAAGTGGTAAAATTATGTTTTATGTAAATTTTCAAATTCTCTTCAGAGGTGGGTAAAAGACGGTAAAAGTTCAATAAAATTTTTATATATCTAAAATTACTATAAAATAACTCCAATGAATTACATCGAACATATATAAGTATTATGTATCAATATTTTCCAAAAATAAATTGAGATAAAATATATAATTATTTATATAAAAAGTCGGTTTTAACTAATAACTCATTGTTTTTCACTATTCATCAAAAACTGAAAGTTTCCAGAAAAATACCAAAAATTCACTCAAAGATATATTTGAAATTCAGAATCCAAATATGATGTATATTTTTCTAAATTAAAAACATAGTAGTGGGATTAATTAATTTTAAAAATTAATTCCCTTTACCAAAACCAATATCGTGTTTTTAAAAAATAATAGCTATCAAAAGATCGACACTTATTTATGTCCAATTTCACAGTGAAATTAATTCCAATTACCAAAATTGGATTAAATGGTAAATATATATTATAATTGCACTTTAAAACCAATTAAAAATATTATCTAACCATATAAATTATTACAATGAAAAAAGTTGTTTTTAATTAAAATATAGCGTGTTTTTACTATTTATTAAAATATGAAAGTTATCAGAATAATATGAAAAATATATCCAAAGTAAATTTTTATATCCTGATTCCAAAGAAGAATTTTATTTTTTCAAATTAAACTTATAAAAATTTCAAAAACTAGATTTAATGTTGGTTCTCCATCAAAAGGCATCATAAATGCATTTTTTGAAAAATACTAATTTTACCCAAAAAATTTATTTTATTCTCATAACATGTTCAAGAAAATATTTAAGATTAATAATAATGTAATAATATTTTAAAATTTAGATAATACTATTCATTACGTCTAGTCCATAATAATATTATAACAATATATCATTTTTTAGTGAAACCTGGTATTGTGTACTACATACGCTATCAAGGAAGGTCGCGATTGCATGTAATTCAAGCCAAGTCAAGGCTGCGTGTAGTGCAAGACTCTTTTGTTGTTGCATATAATATAATCCAACCATATTTCATTTATACATTTAATATATATATATATATATATACACACACACACCCAATGTTGCATATAATGACTACTATTAAACGAACTTGAAATTGTGTGTAACACGATCCAAGAATAGTGTTGTGTATAATGCAAGATAATATGGTGTTGCGTATTGCGCAATATAATCTTGGTTTATCATACAACACAAGACATGAAATAAATTCAAAATAAGATATCATATAAAATCTCGGGGTGTTACATTCAAAGTCTGAATTTCAGAAAATTTGGAGTGTGAATTTCATAGAATTCATAGTCCAAATTTCAAGGAATTTAGAGTCTAAATTTCATAGAATTCAGAGTCTGAATTTTAGATAATTTAGAGTTTAAATTTTATAGAATTATATGTCTGATTTTCATAGAATTCAGATTCTGAATTTCAAAGAATTTGGAGTCTGAATTTTAGAGAATTTAAAGTCTAAATTTCATAGATTTCGGGATCTGAATTTCAGAAAATTCAGAGTCTAAAAATAGTAAGACTTAGTATCCAATAGACATTAAGATTCTGAGGATTTAGATAAGGATCTGATTACTATTATAGAAATTAAATCTTACAAAAAATATGATTAATCTTAGTTAAATAAAATTAAACATAACATATAAAATCGTGTTAATGTTTGAGAAAATAAATTTCCTTTAAGAAAGAAAATTTTCATTAAGAAAATAATTCTTAGAGAAAGATAATTTTACTTTTGGTTGTTTTCAAAACATAAAGTAATGGTTAATTCATAAGGGAATTTATTGACTTAACACATTGGTTCGTGTCTTCTATCGGCACAGTGGTGTGGAGGAGAGTACATGGGAATGGGAGTTGCAGATACACACTCAGTACCCTAATCTATTTGATCATTAGACCATATCCTATAATGATTTTTTTCGATAGTTACAGACCATTTCTATTTATGAGATGGATTTCTTTTTTTTCTTATTGTGTATTGATCTCTTTTTAGAGTTATCTCCCCCGGGATAGTGTTTAAAATATGTGTTTGGTTTTTGTGTGGTTTTGAGTGTTCCTTTTTGAAGTGGTTGAGCTCCTTTGGTGGCGATAACCTTGAAAGGTGTCTCAAAGGGTGGTTATTTAGGCCCCATTTTCTATTTTCAACCTGGGTTGGTTTTGGATTCTCAAGGATGAGAATGTTTTTGAGAGGTATCTAATTTAATTTCCTAAACCTCTCCAGTCCATTAATTTTCTAAAATATGGTGTTTGGGCTATTTTGGGATGTGAAGGTGACTAATCCAGAACACTTTTCCAAATTTCCAAAATAGTTTGATGAAATAATGTTATGAAATAGTGTCACTTTTTTTTCAAATATCTAAAATGTTTCATGAAATAGTGTCACGAAATAGTGTCACTTCCTTTTACAAATATTCAAATCGTTTCGTGAAATGGTTTCTCTAAAAAAATGTCAATTACTTTCCCAAATTTCCAAAATTTTTCATGAAATGGTATCACAAAATAGTTTCAATTCCTTTGAAAAATTTCCAAACTATTTCATAAGACGGTGTCATGAAACAATGTCACATACTTTTCCAAATTTACAAACTGGTTCATGAAGCGGTGTCACAAAACACTGCCACTTCCTTTTCAAAATGTCCAAACCATTTCATGAAATGGTTTCACTTCCTTTTCCAAATTTCCAAACTATTTCATGAAACGGTGTCACGAAATGGTGCCACATCCTTTGAAAAATTTCAATAGCTTTCATGAAATAGTGTCACGAAACAATGGCACTTTTTTTCCAAATTAACAAACTATTTTATAAAATGGTGGCACAAAAACAGTAGCAAAAAAATGGTCCTAGAGAAATGGTGGCACAAAAATGGTTGCACCAAAATGGTTTCGGATCAGTGTTTCTAGAACTGTGTTATTTCCATTTTCAAATTTCCATATTTTTTTAGATTTCTTACAGTTTCACCCCTTTGATGTTCCCTTTGACATAAAATTCATTAAATGACTTTTTTAAGGTATTTAAGGAAAATTCAAATCCCATAACTCATATATAAATTTTTATTAATAGTCCTGATGCATGTACTCAATCAAAATGTGTGATCTTTGACAGATCCAATCTTAATGGAAAATCTAGCATATCTTAAACTGTCACTTTGTTAAATCTTCTAAATGTATGATATATATTCCTCCCTTATTCTTCCTTATTTTCTCCAATTTTAGATGCTATAACCTTTCCTTTCTTCCTGTAGGAGTCATGAATAGTGATGAAGCCTTGGATCATGTCATCCCTAGAGTTTCTTCCTGTTGCATGCGTGCCCCCTGTTTTGGTGCTACCAGGAAGTATCAAGCTGTCTTCAATATAAGGTATGTTTTGCCACCATTCTTCTAGGTTTCTCTCCTTCTATTCATCTTTTCCATGTCATGTAAATTGATCTCTATATTTCTAATCGAGTTTTTAGGGGTGTTGGTTGGTGTGGTGGTGTCTCTACATCCTTAGGTTGATGTAGTCTTCTAGGCCAGGTGATCATGATCTATTCTGTTGGCTGTTCTCTTGAAAAGAACGTTTGAAACCTTTTGAGATATGGGATTTATGGATTCTCAATTCTTTTATGTGAAACTGTAGAGTTATCATGTTTTAGGCCACTGGATCACAATGGAATTGACTTCATATATATTTGATTTAGATAAATAAATTGGTATCAATCGTATGGTATTGCCTCTTATTTGTCTAGATAGTGTTATATCTATGATTTCTTTTTTTAGAAAGTCATTCTTGATGGAAATTTGTAAATAATTTAAATTCAAGATTAATTTTAAATTAATTGGATAATAATAAAGAGGCATGTTTTTTAATCTGGTTGTTGATGTGGTAAACTGTTGATAATCGAATGGACACAGGTATGCATGTTTGAATGAACCAACTAATTCAAGATGGATTAAATAACTAGTTATTTGATAAAAGATAATTCCTGGTAGGGTTTTGAGTTACGCACTTTATTATAAAGTCGAATATAATTTTTTGGAGTTGTGAGTGCTCGTTGTGTGTGAAGGCTAGATGCATTGCTTGAGTCCAAGAGCAAAGTTGCTTTTTGATTATTTCTAACTGATTGTGTTGTGGTGTGAGCCTGGGATGGTCAAGCCTGGGAGGCTGTTGTGGTATGTGGGGCTATTGTGGTATGCGGGGTTGGGGAAACATTTTATGACTAAAGTGGCGAGATGCATTGGTTTATGCATGCGGGTGTTGGGGAGGACACTAGAGATGATGAAATGGGTCAGTTATGAATGTTGGATGCCTGTTGAATCATGTTGGTTGTTTATCTATTTACATTCCCCACTGGTTAAGGTATATGGTCTTTCTTACCCTCCTTCCAAATGAGGTGAAGGCGTGAGGGGTATGCCACGTGCCTTCCGTGTTTAGCTACATGAGGATGGATGGGTCTATGCTCCTGCTATAGGTGGAAAAGGATTGATAGGTAGTTTATCTACTCATTGTGTTAATCCCCATGTGTTTGGTATCTTAGGTTTACTTTTCTAGAATGCCTAGAATTATGGTAAAGTAACAATGATATTAATGAAGGATTGAATAAATGATGTTAACCCATTGGGTTGGAAATTGATGGGATGCAATGATGAGGTAATATTTTTGAGAAGTTGTGGACTTGGTTTGGTTATTCGTAGAGGGAATGTAAATTGTTGTTATGTCAATGAAACAAAATGTGGAATTAATGAAGTTTAATTAATGGTTAAATAATTAATTACGTAATTTGAAACTAATAAAAAGGAATAACTAACTTAATATCATTCTTTAAATGGTTATATTCTTATAGGATATCTAGTCTTAATAGTGGAATCCAAGAGTATGAGAGACGTTAACAATAGTTGAGTATAAAGATAGGTTTTTTCCATAGTGTGGTTGTGAGGTATAATATATCATGTAATTTTTGTGTTTCTATATGCTAATCCACCCTGTCTGTTAGGGAAACTGACAACCTGGGGAATCTGAGCTTTGGGGGGGGGGGGTTGTTTTCCCCAACATCCTGATGGGAGGATGGATGACAAACTACCCCCTTTGGCCCCAGTAGCTTCTCTTGGTAGTTCTTGTGTTGATAGAAACAATGGTTAGTTTTCCCCATATATGTGTTTAAAGGGCATTAGTGGCTTGTGTTTATTCACGCACATATATTCAGGATATAGTTTATGTAATAACCTGGATCTTCTTTTAAGGTATAGATCTTGACATTCTGGTGTTTTGTGAAAAAATGGAGTTTTAATAAATTTTAGAAGTTCATGTCATGTACGAAGTTTCCATGAAAAGCCATGTACTGGCCATGTAATAGCCGAGACATGGCCGTGTAAGGTGACCTGGAGACTGCCTAATGTGGGGGCCGGTTAAGGCATGTACATGGTGTGTAAATTAAATGAAGACACATTGTACTTTTTATTTTATTTGATAAATCTGGCCAAGATCGCATCTAATCCCCAGAAATGTCTTCTTCTTCCTATCTCTCAAACAGGAGAGTAATCTTATGACTGATTCTTCTCCGAGCCCCCGATCCATCATCTGTTCTCCAAATCGTACTCTGGAGAGTGCGTTGGAATCCCATTGGGGAGTCCTTCCTTCTTCTAGAGACTCTCCTCCTGATTTCTACTCTCTCTCGAGTTATTCAAGGTTGACTGTTTTTTATGTTTTTGTAGATATATGTCATTCTAGGCCAATTCAAGGGATGGTGTTCGAGAATGTTCTTCATAAAATGTCAAGGTAGGTGGTTTGTTTCCATTCATTTTTTTCCTTTAGTGTTGTATTCCAAGGTGTCGATTACCCATGTTTTGTGTATTTTGGGTTAAAGAAATTTTACCCTATTTTATATGCCTTATATTTATTGTTGGATTAAGGGTTTTTTGTTGTAGTTCTATGTGAAATTTCATGTTTAAGGAACACCCCATGGATTAATTTCCTTGTTTAAATGATTAGGGCCATTTGGTCCAGGTTGCCTATGAGTCAAACCTTGTTTACATTACTTTCATGATAGGATGGAAGTGTTTGAATTTTTCTTCTTGTTAAATGATTGTGATATGAATTGGATTTGTTTATCCATGTAGTAGTTGAGATTACATTGGGATGCTTGAAATCATTTATTCACGATTGAATTGTACAAGGTTTTGAGAACCTGGTGTAGTTAGAACATAGGGGGGATTGACATTGAGTGCTTCCTCAGAGTGTCTATTATATTTCACGCTATGAGACCATAGGGGGGATTGACAGTGCGTTCTCCCAGAGAGTTTCTATAGTTTATTTTCTGAGACCATAGAGGGAATTGATGTTGAGTACTTCCAGAGATAGTCTCTAGCTAATATAGAAATATCATAGGAGGAATTGACAGTGACTGCTTCCTCAGGGTGTCTATGCATATTTATTGAATTATTTGTCAAGAGGGGTTAGACTGTGTGGGATACCTAGAGGGTTAATGTAAATATTGAATGTCTGTGATGCATCTGCCAAGCCAAAGCACAATCTTGGATTCAGTCCTGTTAGGTTGTCTTTTGAGATACCTGTTTGTGATGCTTACTTTATTAAATGATGAACATTAAATATTAATTAATGTAAATGGAAACTGCAGGATTGGTTACTTTTGTGTATTCCTGGTCTCTTTGCGTCATTTCCATTATTACCTATTATATATACTCACTGACAGTTAGGCGCAGATCTTGTAGTGCTTTCCTACTGGGACTCGTCTCACACCATTTTTGGGTCATGATTTTGGACCCAAAATTATTATATGGTTGTAGGTATAAATAATGGAAAGTGCCCTTCTACATCAGGTACTTGATTACTGTGGAGTTAGAGAGCATGGGACCAAGATGAGGCTTGTGATGCTATTAGAGTTATTTACTATTTTTTGTACTTTGGTTTTAGTATTGTATTTCTGACATTGTGACTTGTTTGGATACTTTCCAAAATACATGTGACATGAATCGTTATATATATATATATACCGTAGTTTTTTATATTATCATTATTCTTTTGTTTACTTACTTTATTGTATTACTACATCTGCTATTGTATATTTTCCTTATTCTCCTGTGTTAATCTGCCAATGAGGGCATAGTTTCTCCACTATCACACACAAGGCCCTCACTACTAGTTGATAGCCTCTGGAATTTCAAGAAATGTTCTTGAGTCCATGTGACCTACCAGGTACGGGGCACCTTTGGGTAGCAACTGGAACCAGGATGTTACAAAGTGGTATCAGAGAGAGGTTCTTTTCTTCCTTGAAATACTATTTGGAGCCTAGAGACAGGGATAGGAAGGAATATGTAGTTGGTAATAAGTTGTCACTATTGGAAATTTAGGCTATATCCACGGTTCTAAACCGTGGCTATATGCACAAAAACCGTGGCTATGGGTTATAGCCACGGTTTCATGAACCGTGGTTGGTATTGGCATGGCTATAGGGCTGATCCTATAGCCACAGTTTGATACCGTGGCTAAAACCCTATAGCCATAGTTTGAACCGTGGCTATAGGGTCAGCTGTATAGATGCCAATAAAGGCCACGGTTACCATGGGTAAACCACTATAGACACGGTTTTAAACCATGGCTATAGGGAATTCCACTACATAAAAAAACCCAGCATGGTTCACTGTGCTGGATGTTGGGAGGACTGCACCAGCACCCCCCAACACCCCCCACCCCATGCTCCTACACACCTCCCCTTCCCACCCCATGCACCTTGCACCCCACCCCCTTCCCCCTCCTCACTGCACACCACCCCTCCCCCTAGACCACCCCCACCCTGCACCTACACCCCCCATAAAAGGTAATCCAAATCCCATGGAACCACCACCTTCTTTGGAAATTGCCTAACCAACACAATTAAGTCGGATTCTACATCATCAATCTCCTCATTAAAAATATTACACAACATAAGGAATGTATTCATCGCACTCCCCAATGGAGGTACCCATTCAGTAAAAGGAATTGAAACACTGAATCACCAAACCCCTATTGTTCTGAACCAACCTGCCTCCCCTCATCTCCCCCGCAATACACGATCCATCCACATTCAATTTTAATACTAATCCCCAATTGTTCTAAACCAACCCGCCTCCCATTATCTCCCCTGCAATATATGATCCATCGACATTTAATTATAACTAGTACTCCGCTTGTTCGTTGCAAGACACTATAAAATAATAATTATTGTTAACTATAGATTACTAATTATAAAACATAATAGTTTATATGAATTCTGAAGATCTAATATAAATATTGAGACATTCAAACCGAATCAACAATTGTTTCAGAGTTGATTTTCAATGGAAAACATGGAAACAAAAATGAATTGTTTGGATACATTATTTCTTTAGCAAAGAGTTGGGTGAAAATTATTATAGTAACAGAATACTATAATAGTATATGGTGTCCCCTTTGGAATGAAACTAAATTCAATAAATTGTGGTAGTAAAAACCTTCCAAAATTGGGTTCATGTGGCACTGCAGTAGACAAGTATTAGTGGTTGCTAGTTGGTAGTAATTTGGTACCTTCACTTGTTTGTAGAAATAAGTTACAAATGCGGAAAACATTTTTAGATATAATACATACACAATAGAACCACTTTCTACCTCTACTATTCTTGAAAAATCACATGGCCATGCAAAAAGAGATAGGGATGATGATCCTGAATATTAAACAGACCAAAACATTCTGCCAATTGAATCTCACCATAATTTCAATTAGCCTCGTTTCGAACATAACATGAAAAATCTAGAAGATAACTAAAGTAGTTTTAATTGTAGGATCACGAAAGAACCAAGAAAAAAGATGTAATACAAAACTATAGAAATGAGTTAAAATGACGGAAATGACAAACCAGCTTAACCAAAAGTACCCATCCATCCATTAAATCTCTTCATTTGCAATCTAGTGGACTCATTCAGAAACTACTGAATAGTTTATAACTTGTTACCTTTTAATAACAATAACACACTGCAATGAATTGTTTCAATTATGAAATATGCATTAGAGAATATCACCAATTACCTGACAACATTTATTTTATTGTACTCATAAATTCATAACTATAAGATAGTCAATATTCGTGTGTTGTGTAATGTCATTCACATAAACCATCAAATGATTCAATTCAAATGTAATGAATAACATTAAATAAGAACGTACTTTGAATATCTGTATGGAGTTCCTTGCAATACACCCCCACCCCAGGTTCATATTGAACCTGCACAGAGAAGTTAAAATTAGGGAATCGTAAAATTAATAGTTAACTGAATAACTTTCACTAAAAATGATCAAAAAACCTGTATATAACAATCACCACATGCATATACTGGTTGATCATTCTTAAATTTCAGTCACCAACGTAATAACCAGAAAGTTCAACAAAAAACATTACACAAGTCTAAATCGCAATGTCAACATAATAACATTCTTGTAACAATTATAACCACAATCTAGTTTAAAAAACTTCTTTAGGCTGAATTGAAGATGGATGAACGTCTCAATGCCCTCAATATTGGTGTGGAAAAAAACTAAACTAACCAAACACACCATCCAACTCCCCCACCCCTCCCCCATGCCCAGCACCATTCCCCACAAGGACCCTCTCCCCTACCCAGCCACATCCCCACCAGCCCCCTCCCAACTTCTCTGCTGCCACCCCCTCCCCTCCCCCATGCCTAGCCGCTCCCCTCCCCATTACACCCCCCTTCCTAGCACCATCCCCCACCAGGACCCTCTCCCCTTCCCAGCCACATCCCCATGTGGACCCTCTCCCCTTCCCAGCCACATCCCCACCATCCCCCTCCCCACTTCTCCATAGGCACTACACTCTCCCTCGCCCCTCCCCTCCCCCATGCCTAGATGCTCCCCTCCCCTTTACACCCTCTGGCCAGCCCCTACCATCCCCCCTAACCAGAATAATCTCCCACCATTTCCTGGCACCTCCCCCTCCCCCCTCCCCTCCCCCATGCCCAGCTTGTCCCCTCCCCTGCTTCTCCTCCCACCCCTTCCCAGCACCTCCCCCTCCCACCTCCCCCACCACACTGCCCAGCCCCATCCCCCACCATCCCCCTCCCCCACACCCAAACCATTCACCCACCAGCATTAAAACACCTAAATTGACAATTCATAGGTAATTAAAGAAGAACAAACTAATATCATAAATAGTAATACAGTAGTTATAATATAAAAAACAATGAAATTATGTAGAAATAATCTCAAAGGTGTTCATATTATTAAAGGTAAAGAATTATTATTAATTAGAGACATGTTAAAGGAGTATGCATACATTTAGTTTTTTTATAATAATAATGTACTGAATGCATTTAAACAAATATAATTAAAAAACAATACACAATAGAGTCAATAGTGAAAAAAATTATGTGCATTCATATGTAGGATGAAAGAGAGGGTGGTTAACCCCACAATTTTAGAAAAAACTACCTGAATTCATATAGTATGTAAATGAAAATTAAAAATGACGGATGAAAGGGAGGTTAATTCAACAATTTTAGGAAAACACACATGTTGCAGATATCTAGACATGTAGGCTATTTTAAAAAGGTTTTTAGTACATAAAAAATATATAGTGGAGTAAATAGTGAAAAAATCACATGAATTCATATGTTGGATGGAAGGGAGGATAAATTCAAGATTTTAGGACAAATTACCTGTCTTCATTTCCAATTCCGATTTCTGTATTCACTTCCACTGAGAAAACAATTAGAAAAAAAATAAAATAACTATAAATATTTATCATGAATATAAAGAAAAAAACATTAAATGAGGATAAAACACCTTCTTTACAGATCTTGATTTATATAGGTTGACACCAAGTCATTGACATTGAAGATGAAAAATCAAAACCTTTCTTGCTGAAAAAAAACAATAGAAATTCAACATTAGTGCATAGAAAAAAACAACCAAAATAACCAAACCTGCCCATTGTATCTAAATTCAAGTACTATCAAGTAAAATTAAAGAAGAAAATGATTATTGAACTGATACCTTCCTATAAAACTACATGTTTTCCGATGCGAACCGAACTCCTGAAATCAAAAGAATCCACACATCAGAATTCATAAAAAGAAAACAATACCATTACTTTTCTATTAGTGAGCCTGCATTGAGACACTGTTCCAATTGAAAATTGAAGATATTTTTCTAGTCCTGGCCATTGGCGCACCTACACTGATTCTACGGTTGGAAGAGTTTTCTAGGTCAATGCAGCTTCCTCTTCTTGAATCGATCTCTGCATATCACTAACAATTTCCATTATACTCATAGCTCCAGACCTTTAAACATGAAAACACATTCTATGAACTTAAAGTTGTCGTAAATATTCTGAAAAATATGATTCAAAAATAGTGGTAGAAACCAACAAAATTGATCATTAAAAACTAGTGATATAACTTAAGGAAATCATATTAAATCCTTTATAGTGAAAGAAAATCATAATAAAGACCCGATTAAGATCCTACAAATTCTCCAAAAAATGAAATACATGCATGTATCGAGAACCACTTAATCAAATCACTGAAAAATTAGAATCATATAGAATACTATAAGAACAAAAAAAATATGAACCTTTATATTAAATTGGTCTCAATTATAAAAAAACGTACTCTAAAAATTTTAAATAACAGTTTACTGTAAGAATAAAAAAATATGATTTTATATGGAAAAAATGCCTTATTGAAAAAATATGAACAAATGTGAAAAAATATATAAACCTATTAAAAAATTTGAATCTATATAAACACCAAACCCACCATTCCATCAGAACATAAACACGTCCACTATAGTATATTCCACATGTGTTTTCAAGCCTAGAGAACAAAAGCATGGTTAGAAATACTTTTATTATTTTGAAAAAACAATATTTAGGAATATAAATATAACATTGGATATAAATAAAATCAATGTTTCCATGAATTTAAAAGCATTTATAGAAAAAAATAATTATGATCTAAGAAAAAACAATTGTTTAGATTTGATTTGGGAGAAAAAAAATAAGGGAGAAAATGAGAATTTCTCCCTACCCCCCTGCCCCCCCAACTGCACACCCCCTGCCCCCCTCCTCCCGGCCACCTAACCCCACCTGCACACCCCCTGCCCCCTCCCCTGCCCCCACCTACACACCCCCACCCCTACCCCTCCCCACCTGCCCCCCCCACCTGCACACCCCCTCCCCCTGCCCCGCCACCTGCACCCCCACCCACCTGCACACACCCCTCCCCCCTGCCCCAGCACACCCCCTACCCCCCCCCACCTGCACACCCCCTTCCCCCTCTCCATACCCCATCCCCCCAACTGCACACCCCCTGCCCCCCCCCCCTGCACAACCCCCTCCCCCTTCCCCCCACATGCCCCCCCACCAGCACACACCCCTCCCCCTGCCCCAGCACACCCCCATAAATGAGATCCTTGCAAACACAACAAGGTTTTATTGATTTCCTATATGGGCCTATGAAACCCATTATGACTATTAATGAAACTTACCAGAACATTGATGAATACCAATAATTTCTCCCAGGTATCTGGTACATGATGTCTTACACGTGTCACAGATGAGGAGGTACGTGCATAACCATCACATGTCATCGACTGGGTCATGCTGGCCATCGAGGATAAACCAACCATTGCTAAGTACCCATTGGAGATGAGGATTGGATAGAGAGGATCCTCCATGGGTGATCAATTCCCTTGGTGCATGTCTGGTGGTAGCACGAGAATCATTAGGAGAGCACGTGGGAGTGGGAGGCTCAGATCCATGCCCAATACCCACATATTTTTGAGTTTCCATTATTTTGGATTTTTGGGAAAGCAAAGCCCTAAGGTGGGGAGAATGTAATGTCTTGGATTTTTTGTGTATTATATTTAAATGTTATATGGAATTATTATGAGACCAAGATCGAAGAAGGCACATAATTATGAGGCCCGATGAGCCTGGATGGTGGTTTGAGCATTTTTAGCTATGTAAGTTGGTGGGTGTGCGCAATTGTGGAAGTTTCTAAATGGATGTCTGAAATAAAAATCTGAGGGCACAGTTGCATCCAAGATGATGACTTTTCCTATGAAAAAGAGTAATCTCGACCGGCACAAGTCAAGGGAAAAATTTAATTTTTTGAAATTTTTAGTAAAATCAAATAAAATAAAATAATTCGAAATGTTTATTTTATTTTTTTTATTTGGAAACATTCGCTGTATCATAACCATGGGGAAACTATTTCGATAATTAATACCATGAGATAATTACTGATAAACAACAATGATGACTCATTAATTACAGAATGCAATGGGACACATAAACACATTTTCTCCTTTTAATGAGTTAATCGAATGTTGGCCATTGGCAGACGATTGTGAGAAACTCTGGTGAATTCTTAGAACTTTGGAGAGAACCCTCAATGTCGAACGACTCTGAATCAAAAGTGAAAATTGATACACCAACAAATTTTATGGATCTTGAAAATGATGACAGTGCAATCGCTTCATCAACGATCAATCCCATGTTGAGGTAGGGGTTATGTTTTAATGCTGTTTACCTTCCATGTTCTTTGAATTTAATGTCGATCACGAATCAACCCACAAACTGGTTGATCTGTGCATCATTGTTTTTACAGGAGGGATTATTTGGGTTCTTTCCGAGGAGATTTTTATTCCATGTTTTGTGATTTTAATTTAAACACATTTAAAACATTCAAACGGGATCAGATTAACACCGTGATGAATGACGACGAGGTTCATTCCTCTTTTGTTATTGGATTTTCATCCTCTTTTCTTCATGTTCTTCATGGTGCGATGAACAAAGGATCGTTGTGCATCTGCTTTGAAACGCAACTATCTGAAAATTTAGTCCCGACATCGCGACGAATCAACATGGGTGTGACGACAATAGAGGATGAAAAATTGGCTCAGATCAGGGGAGACTGTTCTTCGAGTGTTCGTTACGCGGGTGGATCAACATGCGTTTTTGGGGCCGATCAGAGGCCCAAAAACAATGGAGACAACATTAGGACGTGCGGGAAAACATAATCATCAAGTTTCATGGAAACATAATGGCCATATTGAAGATCGAAGCTCCACCTAACGCACAACCCAGGAGGTCTGTGATCCTAGAAAATTCCAGAACACACGACGTGTATCTCGAAGAACATGGTGTGTAGACCTGGTTAAGTGGCAGCTAGGGTTCCACATTAAATAAAGAAATGACACAATGTGTTCCCAAAAGAACACATCATGTGGGTCCTTACATGGGACTCTATGTGTATCCATGGGATACACAGACACGGGGTGGAGTACATGGTTGTTTACTCCACCACATGGCTAGACCAGACAAACTGCACGGGTTGCCCCGTGTACCTGATACACGAGTTGTAACACATGGGTTGAAGCTATGTACAATCTCATGGCTAGAGTACTCAGAGTCCTCCCTCAATAGAGGAACATGACGTGTCACTTTCTTACACACTGTGTATACCTTCCTCTATATGACCTGCCTTATGACATTATTCTTTGTGCATGGGTAGTACCCTGGGTTTGAAGAAAAGGCATGTGATACTTCTACACATCATGTACTTCTCAGTAAATGGCTTTATCTTCTAGTCCACCATATCTTGGACATGTTTTGTATGGTTTATTCCCCTTTTTCTCATTACCATAAAGGTCATGTATCATTTTCTTTTTCAAAAATATGATCCCTTCAAATAGAATTTTCGAGATAGAGTCATGTATCCCTCCGAGAAGCCCATAGAAAGATTTTCTATCCATTATTGACCCTAGGTTGAGTCAGGTATCGATGGGAATATCCCCACAGGGCATCGATCCTCTATATAGTAGGTGAATCTGGATGAGTTGTGGTATCCATCAATCCACTAAGGGTGATCTTAATTTCTGTATCGCGATATTTACTCACTCAGAAGTGTGTTCTCCTAGAAGGATTGTTTCTATCTCTTGTGAATTTTCTTGATGGATAGTACTTCTCAGACATACATCATCAGAGCTATCAGACTCATGGAGTGAGTTCTCCCAGACGAGTGCTTTGTGGTATCCTCAAACTGAATCCCTAGCAAGGGGGATGCGGTTCTATGACTTATCTCTAGAACACATGTCTGGGTTTTGAGTATATCTGGATTGTGTTGACCTATTATATGTTCATTATACATATCTGGTGTAGAGATGAATGTACCTTTACTTTGTGTATTTCATTGTGGTTTTCGGGGTCCTCTACTGAGTATTGTTATACTCACCCCTACACTGGCTTTTCCCACACGTATCATGTCTTGTGCAGACGAGCAGCCTTTTGACATAGTCCAGGGTGGACAAGGACATGACTGAGCTTTCTATGTTCCCTACAAGACAAGGTTTTTCAATGACTATGACCAGAAATCCCAATACCTCTTTGTGTTTACAGATTGGACTTTTTATTTTTAGACTCTTGTTTTTCTTGTATTTCGTGGGCTTGTATTCTGGACCAGTTTACTTTTAGTACCTTACATCTGTCGTACTATTTGGGTTGGGGTTAGTTGTATTCATTTATTATATTCCTTAGTGTTTTTTACATTTCAGCATTTGTGGGCTTGGAGATGTGTGCGTGAGTACAAGTACTTATGAAATGCCTCCCACGTTAGTAATATGCCTACTCAGTGCTAGTCAACAGCCCCAGACCTATTGGGTGTGGACTTGGGGAGTCGGAGTGCAGGACCCACTGGGACGGGTCGTGACATATTTTGAATCAATCCAAATATTCTATAAAATTAGTCAAACAATTCTGTCTTGATTCATGTAAAACTAATAAAACCCCTATGATTATTTCTTGTAATTTAGATTCTTATGTTTCTAGAAAATCTGTTAAATATACATTGTTTAGATTAATTATTGAATGTTTATTTTATATAACTCCTTATATACCCTATATTATGATTAGTGTTTTTATGGGATATATTTCAATATAATTTTAAGGAATCTCACTGAAAAGTCATGAATCATATTATTATATATATTAAAGGTACTGTTAATTGCGAATTATTTTATTCTAGAAAAAATTGATTTGATTTTATTTGTTATTATGACTCTGATTTTGGAGGATGCTGACTTGATATAAAGAGAACCATAGGTATGTGTCACTTTCTTATTATGTTTTTAGTTTCTTGGAGTTCAAGAAAACAAAAATCTGTTTCCTTTTCAACAACTAAAATTGATTATATCACTGCTGGATCTTCACTACTTGAAATATGACGTATACCAACGGTTTTGACCAAACCGTTGGAATAGGTCCATTATAGAGACCCTATACCAACAGTTTGGCCAAAATCGTTGGTATAGACCCCCTATACCAACGGTTTGTCCAAAACCATTGGTATAGGTCCCAAAATCAATGAAACTATACCAACGGTCCTCAAAACCATTGGTATAGGTCTATAGTAGTGATTTTGAGAACCGTTGGTATAGGTTCTTTTATTATTTTTATCGAATCTTCTTTTAGAGAACATTATATAAATCAATATTTAAAATAATTATGATAATACATATATATATATTTATGAGATTATGTTTACAAAATTAATAATAGGTTAGTGGTTAGGTCATTCAATTATAAACAAGATGTCCTAGGATCAAATCCCACCGAATTGTTTTTTGAAATTCATATACCAACGGTTTTATGGAACCGTTGGTATAGATTTTCATATTACTTATACCAAGAGTTTCCAAAACCATTGGTATAGGTCTATACCAATGGTTTTCCCAAAGCTGTTGGTATAGACCTATCCCCACAGATTACTTGCCCACGGTTCTCGAAACCATTGGTATAGGCTATACCAACGGTTTGGAGGTCTATACAAACAGTTCCAAACTGTTGGTATAGGGTATTTTCCTTGTAGTGCTTGTTTCCTTCAATCATTATTGATTAAATAGAATTTGTATGAATGTGGTTTTACAGTTGAATTTTTTTATTTAATATGATAATTATCTTGTTATCTCTATTTCAATGAACACTTTAAGGAATTATAGAACTAATAATATAGAAATGATTTTTCATTTTCATTGAGATTATTTTATTAAATGTGATATTATTCTTGAATATATTTTAACTAAAAATCAACTGAATGATATATTCACTTAACTGCTTGATTGTACCAATTTTCGATAATTTAAATTTGAACTTGGAATTTTGGAAATTTAGTGTGATTTTTTTGTTTTTAAATTACCTTAATATTCATTTATTAAGGGGTTGTTTCTTTGTTTTTCAAATTTTTTGTTTTTATATATCTTAAATATTTTATTTTTAGAAAATTTAAAAAATGGGTAGGAATGTTATAAAATATTTTTTAGGTTTTTAATATTTATAAAGGGTTATTTTTTAGGATTATTTATTATTTATTATTTTTTTTTTAAAAATTACAAACCCTCTTATTATTTTATGTGAAATTTAGTTTTTACAGGATCTCTCTATTTTGGTTATATATTAAGTTATAGTGATCATATTTATGTAAATACAATTTCATATGAAGGATAACATGCTTATCTAATTTTTATTAAACTACAATGAAGTATAATTAAATCTCTAATATTTTCACATTTTGGTCTAAACAAGATACATGATTTGGGTATAAAAAATATTTTTTCTCCTTATTGTGTTGTTATGTTTTATTTGGTTATTATTTTATTACATCGAAGATATATTTGAGTATCTTGATCAAATTTTTCCGTTTTAAATCCAAAACATGTTTTTACATTTCATTTGACTAAGTATAAGTATAAATTTATTGTTTAAGTGGTCTAAAAAATCACTAATTTTTTTACAATAATTCTATAAGTATAAAATTTCTTGAATAATGTTTCTTACGTATTTCTTTGATTTCGATCATGATACATGACAGAATCACATGATGTTTTTTGTGTTAGAAAGATAATAAGTTTTTATATATTTCATTCAACTACATAAATGCCTAACAATATTGTTTAGATTCCATAAAAAAATTCATAATATCTCCAACATATCATCATTTTTTCCACAACTTTTATTTTAGGTTTTCATATTTTCTGACCATATCTATTTATATAAATATCATATTAAAGAAATTTTTAATCCATTGAAAATATATAGAAATTATATAAATTTAATTATTCAAGAAATTTCAGTAATTATTTCATTTATATGGTCTAAAAATTGTATATTTTTTTGATGTCAATCTTATACATGAAAAAATACACTATAAAAAAGATGCAAGTAAATGAGCCATCAAACAAAAGAGCCTCCTCTTCGTCGATGATTCGTCTTCTTCTAACTGTCACCGACTGAAAACAATTTAAAAAAATATAACCCTACAAATGCATATCCAATCTTGTGTATACGAGATTGAATATACCTATGTTGCATCACATATTTCATATAGTTTTGAGTCGGTGACAGTTGAAAGGAGAAAAGTCATCGAGCAAAAGGACTGTCGTCAATCCATTGGAAATTGTGCCTGGTTCTTGGAATTTATTAAAATTTATTAAAATTTCTTTCCAACTATTCCAAACTAATTATTACTATTTATTACTAATTATTAGTATTTATTACTATTAATTGCTAATTATTCATATTTATGACTAATTATTCTTATTTATTTCTAATTATTCTTATTTATAACTAATTATTCATATTTATTACAAGCTATTACTATTTATTACTAACTTTTACAGTTTATTACTAAGTATTACTAATTATTATTATTTATTACTATTTATTACTATTTATTATTAATTATTAATAATTATTACAATTTATTACTAATAATTGAAATTTATTCTTATTTATTACTAATTATTTCTAATTATTGCTAATTATTCCTAATTATTGCTAATTATTCCTAATTATTTCTACTTATTTCTATTTATTTTTAATTATTGGTAATTACTTCTAATTATTCCTAATTATTCCTAATTATTGCTAATTATTACAATTTATTCCTAATTATTGCTAATTATTTATAATTATTTCTAATTATTTCTAATTATTGCTAATTATTCCTAATTATTGCTAATTATTCCTAATTCTTTCTAATTATTAGTATTTATTAGTAATTATTACTAATTATTAGTAATTATTAGTAATTATTTCTAATTATTGCGAATTATTACTAATTATTCCTAATTATTCCTCTTTATTGCTAATTATTCCTAATTATATCTAATTATTGCTAATTATTTCTAAATATTACTAATTATTAGTATTTATTCTTAATTATTAGTAAATATTACTAATTATTAGTATTTATTCCTAATTATTACTAATTATTCCTAATTATTACTAATTATTCCAAATTATTACTAATTATTCCAAATTATTACTAATTGTTCCTAATTATTACTAATTATTCCCAATTATTACTAATTATTCATGTTTATTAATATTTATTTCTATTTATTACTAATTATTCTTATTTATTGCTAATTATTGCTAATTATTCATAATTATTGCTATTTATTGCCATTTATTTCTAATTATTGATAATTATTGCTAATTATTGCTAATTATTGCTAATTAATGCTAATTATTGCTAATTATTACTATGTATTGCTAATTATTGCTAATTATTGCTAATTATTACTAATTATTGCTAATTATTTCTAATTATTGTTATTATTCCTAATTATTGCTATTTATTGATAATTATTAGTATTTATTGCTAATTATTAGTAATTATTAGTAGTTTTCAGTAATTATTACAATTTATTACTAATTATTACAATTTATTACAATTTATTACAATTTATTACTAATTATTATTAATTATTGCTAATTATTTGTAATTATTAGTAAATATTTCTTATTATTAATAATTATTGCTAATTATTCCTAATTATTGCTAATTATTCCTAATTATTTATAATTATTACTAATTATTTGTAAGTTTTACTAATTATAAGTATTTATTCCTAATTATTCGTAATTATCCTTAATTATTACTAATTATTTCTATTTATTACTAATTATTCCTATTTATAAATATTTATTCCTATTTATTACTAATTATTGCTATTTATTACTAATTATTACTAATTATTGCTAATTATTACTAATTATCCCTAATTATTGCTAATTATTGCTATTTATTTCTATTTATTGCTAATTATTGTTACTTATTCACAATTATTGCTAATTTTTGCTAATTATTAGTATTTATTAGTATTTATTAGTATTTATTACTATTTATTTCTAATTATTACAATTTATTACTAATTATTACAATTTATTAATAATTATTTTTAATTATTCCTATTTATTACTAATTATTCTTATTTATTACAAATTATTCCTATTTTTTTACTATTTATTGCTATTTATTTATAATTATTGATATTTAATGCTAATTAATGCTAATTATTGCAAATTATTCCTAATTATTGCTAATTATTACTAATTATTGCTAATTATTACTAATTATTGCTAATTATTACAAATTATTGCTATTTATTTCTATTTATTTATAATTATAGCTAATTATTCCTAATTATTATTATTTATTGCTAATTATTATTATTTATTTGTAATTATTAGTAATTATTAGTAATTATTTCTAATTATTTCAATTTATTACTAATTATTTCAATTTATTACAAATTTTTTCAATTTATTACTAATTATTATTAATTATTGATATTTATTGCTATTAATTTCTAATTATTGCTAATTATTACTAATTATTGCTAATTATTACTAATTATTGCTAATTATTCCTACTTGTTGCTAATTATTGTTAATTATTACTAATTATTACTAATTATTAATATTGATTCCTAATTATTATTAATAATTCATAATTATTACTAATTATTCCTATTTATTACTATTTATTGATATTTATGACCAATTATTATTAATTACTAAAAATTAATTATATACATTATTAATTATCGGTAACAATTAATAATTACTACTAATTATTAAAAATTAATACTAAAAATTTCAACTTATTAGTACAAATAAATAAAAAAGACAAAATAATTTAAATTTAATTTAACTACGAGTAATCAACAATAAAAAAAATTAACATAAAAAATTGAAATAAATAATAAATTAAAAAAACATAAATACTTTTAAGACTGATATTCTATTGATGCAGACGGCTTCACAACTTCTTCGTGAACAAAAAAAATAACATAGAACAATTTTCTCTCTAAAATTCGAGTTTAGAAATAAACATGATCAAAAATTTGAGAGGAATGAGAGGAAAAACCGATGGTGGTATATATCGGTTAAAATATTTGTGACAGGTATCCCGTCATAAACAGTATCTTTTGCGATGGGACCCATTGCAAATACCTACGCCTGAATTAATTACTGTCGGCGGTTAAAAATTTATTTATGACGAGACCCGTCACAAATAGTCCATGCCGACACACCTTTTGCAACGAGACGATATCCCGTCACAAAAAGCTATAAATCGCCGCCAGTTATTTGCGACGGGCCCCGTCGCAAATTACCTTCGAGTGGTTTGATGCGCTATCCGCACCAATCTATTTGCGACTGGAGACAAAATCCCGTCTCAAATAGTTGGTTATTTGCAATAGGTTGTTACCCCCATCGCAAGTAACCTCTTGGACGGACCTTTTGCAACAAGATTTATTCCCGTCACAAAAACCCCTTTTTCCCGTAGTGAATGCGAGTTAGGCAAGTTTTAGCTTGCTTGAAGGAGAATGAGAACCCACCTATATATACTTACATGAAGCGATATTCCATGAACAATTTATTACATGTAGTATAATTTTCATAAATATAGGAGTATGCGATGCACATATAAAAAATAAAATAATAATAATAAATACATGTACTATGTTTTACAAATGTTTTATACACCATTTTGGGTATTATGCTAGCATTACATGTTTCAAAAGATTTTGATTTGAGATTCTAGAATATCTAGAGTGAAGACGCACTGAGTAGTGAATGTTTATTCTTGTGAAAAGAATAAATGAACTACTGAAAGGAAGACTAATGTTGGTTCTGATGCCCCAAACCCATGCTCCCAGATCTTGTAAAGACCCGAAAATTTCAATGAATTTTTGTTTCTTAAATAATTTGTAATTTTACGAGTATGCAGTTTCTGACAGCACCTGATTTCGAGGCCCGGTGTGCCCAGAATAATTTTCTGAAGTTTTGTTCGGTTACTTTCAGTAAACGTACATGCGGGTTTTTTTATCATTTGAACCGGTGCTCGGAATTGAAATCTGAGGGCACTGATGAACTAGCAGCACCGGTATTCGCCTAAGGGGAACCTTACCGTAGTTGCGTTTTATCGGGAGGAGAAGTTAATTTTTGGGGTTTGTTGTTAAAATAAATAAAAATATGAATTAGATATTTTTATTTGGTGGGAGGATATAATCTCTAACAGGAGGCTGGTAGTGGGGCCCACCCCCACAAAACCTCTCATGAGAGGATAATGTGTGGTGGGGCCCACATGAACCCAAACCCTTTCACCTCCCCTCAACTCCCTTAAACTCCCCAGGAATGCCCCTTAATAAATTTGACAACTTCCATCATTAAATGTGAGCTCTCCACCTCCCTCCATTGATTGTGAAAACTCCACCAATTGAATTAATTGAGATCTCATAATTAATTAATTTGGTTGTCAACAATTCATTTTTGAATTGTTTTGAAATGGATGGAAATTTTATAATGTTGGGAGCCTATTATTTAATTTGGGTTGGAAAATATACTATCGGGGAGGCTTAGAAGAATTACAAGAAAGGTGGTCCTTTTTCGACGAAGAACACCGTTCTTCAATAAAGAACATCCCCGACGAAGAACACGAATAACATCTTTCGACGATGCTTCTTCCTCGGACGCACCCTGACGTCAAGGAATCTACGTCGTCTTTGGTCTCTCTTCTCGCATCATGACAACGACTCTTCCTCCAACGTTGACAGGACGACACCGTTCTCCACGACGCTGTCTTCCACGACTCTCAACTACCGCGAGCTCGCCTTTCATGGCTCGTTGAATTTCATAGATTATCATCGGCCATCTTCTATCGCCTAACGCAAAGGGTGCGGGCGGAACGAACACGGCCCGACGACCCTCCATTGATCCTTGTTCTTATTCACGATGGAGGCGATGATGGAAAAGGTGGAAACAATCGAGGGCGGCGGCGGCAATGGAGGCCACGCACTGGCCCTAAGAGGAACGGGGTACCAAGTGCCGTGCGGAAGGGGGACCGCGGCCTGCAACCGTGGGCCGCTCGGCCAAAGAAGCACTGGCCAACTAAAGTCGGTCGGACTGTGAGAACCGCGGCCCGCTTCTGCAGGCCGCTTTGGCGGCCGAACGGGCTGGCAGGCGGCCGGCCGAGTTGATGAAGGTCGCGGCACCCGACGGTGCCGTGTGGCACCTCCGTTTCACGAAACCGCCCCCACCCCACTCCGCTCGGCCAGCTGGCCGGGCCGTTGCCGACCGCGGGTCGGGCCGACCCCTCAGCCAGGTCGGACCCGCTGAGCCCGGACGGGTCGCCCCGCCAGCCCACCGGGCTTGACGGGCCAAGCCCGTTTCGCTTAAATGCGAATATTTTCTTGACCGTGCGCCCGATCGACACGCCGTCTGTGGAACTGGGACCTTGCGACGAGTTGGTCCTTTTGCAACACTCTAAGTAAATTTTGGACAACTTTAGAAAATGGATTGGTTTTGAATGAGTGTAATTCCATCCGGGCCCCTGGAACGAAAAAAGCCAATTACTCTCAGACCGGGCGTCTGATTGACGCGCCGTTTGTCGCGTTGGGATTCTTTTCATGAGACAGAACTTTGGGATACATCAACTCTAGACTTCTTGATAATTGATGTATCAACCACAATACTCGAGGAGCGGATCTTCCAAGAATCAAGCGTGTTGTGTGTAGGAACCCTAGAGCTGGCTACGACTGCGATGACTACTATACTAGAATCATTTGTGGTTTCGGTAGCGATGACTACTGTTCTGGAATCCTCTTTGGGTTCAGCAGCGACGAATACTGTACTGGAATCCTCCATCGGATCGGCAACGACGATTGCTGTACTGGGATCCTCTGTGGGTTTGACAGCGATGACTACTGTTCTTGTATCATGTGTGGGTCTGGCGGTATTGACCTCTGTACTTGTATCCTGTGTGGGTCTGATAGAGTATATAGTATTGTATCCTGTGTGGGTATGACAGCTTAGCTGGTCTTGTATCCTATGTGGGTCAGACAGCATAGATGAATCATTGACTACATCTAATCATCTCTATCTCTATTCGAAAGATATATACCTGTGTGAGCTGAGTCTTGAATTACAATCATTATCATCAATGTGATTTACTTACTTTCTTATGTGGACTTGGTTGTTCTTGGGATCAAATGTTTGAGCCGAACTATAGTTTATAACATAGGTATATGTATGGGCATATACCTAAGCAGGTTTGGTTGATACTTCGTAATTGTATCTTTTTTTGGTGGTTTTTCCTTCGTGGATTTTGGGAGACCTTCGGGGGTCTCGGGGTCCCTAATGAGTATCGTATACTCACCCCAGCATGGGGTATGCCTGCACTACGTTGTGTTGGATGCAGATGACAGATAACACTGATTGAGTTAGAGACTTGTAGAGCTGGATGGTACCCGGAGGTGGACCACATGGCGAGACGTACACGGAGCAGTCGGACGGTCCCGAGGTGTAGAGGAGGCCATCTGTACCCACCCTTCAGGTGGGATTCACGGAGGACGACTCAGTGGTTTCTATTTTACTTTATTGTAGTTGTACTAGCTTTTTCAGTTGTACTGCACTTACAGTTGAGCTTGTGTTTCCGACCCCTATCCTTTCAGCACATACTTTTGTATTCAATATTACTTAGTGCTTACTTCTATTGTGTACTCTGTTTTGTTTGTTTACTTTCATAAAGGCAATGCCCTCCCACCATAAATATTTATGCCTTTGGTGATAGTCGCCAGCCCCTGGCTTATGTAAGGTGGGCTTGGGGTAGTCACGACATGGGCCCCAAGGATGGGTCGTGACAAATTGGTATTAGAGGAGTCGGTTCTATCACAGAACTTAGGACTCTGATTCTTATTTTCTGTGAATCAGTAGTTTTAAGATTATTGAGTATGGTTTTTAGTATAGGGAGTCCAGTGTTGGTGCGGCGGCTGACATATCCATACACTAGGACCCTTCCCCTGATTTCCGACTTAGTGCATAGAAACACTGATTGCCTGTGTGTTTCAAGAGTTTCCATTGTGGCCTCTTTGAGTCAACTCACCAGGTATAACTTTTTGACTATGGAGCACCTGGTCATTATTAGGATTCCACTGTGAAGAAAGCCAGCTAGGGTTCTCAAGAGAGAGTACACGATGACAGCCCACCGAGCGATGAGACTCCGGTGCAGGGCCCTCTTTATATGTTGTCACCTTCGGTTGGTGTACCAGCAGCAGCACCACCCATTGGAAAGCAGATTCCCCCAGCAGCATGGGCGGATGGTGCATGCCGACTGAGGATGTTTCACGAGTTCCAGCAGGAGAGGCCTCTTAGGTTTCGAGGTGAGACAGATTCCCAAGTAGCAGAGTTTTGGATGGAGGCGATTGATAGAGTTTTCCACCTAGTTGAGACACTAGTAGAGTGGATTTTGATCTTAGCTAATAATATTTTTTTAGTGAGTGGCCATGTGGATGGTCCGAATAATGATGAAGTTTCGGTACTTGGATAGTTTTCCGAGATGGTACCTTCAGGAAATGTGCCAACTATATCACTGACTGCTTGTCAGCAGACACTATCGGCCGTACCGGTAGGGGACACTTGTAGGATTAGTGCCTTACATGTGTTTTAGCACCAGATATCCCTCATGTTTTGAGGCGAGCTCGTCCCATAGTTGGCTGAGGACTGGCTTGAAGAGGTGGATGAGAGTTTTCTAGAGTTTATACGGCTTTGGCATGACGACGTGTTGGTAGCTGAGTATTCATTGAGGCATACCGATATTTCCTAGTACTCGATGAATATGGATCGATCAGTGCTTTAGAGATCGGACATCTAAGCGAGGTGTATTTAAGTATATCCAAGCCAACACATTTTCCCTTATGCATTCCTACTTATGTTAGGATGCTAGAGAGAACCTTTGTGGTTTAATGTTCATTGGATGAGCGGATACAACCAGTCAATGTTAACAGTTGGAATGCATGAAAACGGGCATCAGTCTAAAAGACTTGAGCGTGTAGAATAATTTGAGAAGTGGAAGTGTTAAGGATAGATGAATGTGTAGGGCTGTAGATGTAGAAGCATAGCTAGAAGAACAACATGAGGTGGTAAACATTTCGACATGTTACAACCACCTGCCTTTGTAGTCCCTGCTAGGCTCAGAGAGCTGGAGGGAAGGGGAAGAGAATAATTGACTGAATATTAAATTATTATTTCAAAAACACTTTTGAGGAGAAATTGAGAAACTTGGATGACATAAAAAACATAAACACTGTCATGCCTCTACATCCAAGATCATCGAGACGAAATACATTCCAATTCAAAAACAAGGAAAAGTCCCACCCTAGAAACAAAAACAATACAATCAGCGCCCATCATCCCATCGCTGCTCGGCTAGCTATCCCGTGAAAAGATGCACGGTCCCGGTACTGATGACAAATGCCATACCCTCTCAAAACATCCAATTCCGGATAGCAATGATAAGAAGAACGCTCTCTGCTCTGAAAATCTTCTGAAATAGTCCCTTCAAAAAAAGTGGATGCAATGTGTCATAGACCATGTCCTCAATGCTACAAGTGAACACACAATATAAAAACTGAAAATCCTCATCAATTCCAAATCTAACTTTCACCAAGTCAAATGAAATCAAAAGGTGAAACCTCCGCTAACACCTTAAATAGCTCCAGAACCTTCCACCAATCTAGAAACACAATGCTCCACCACAGAGGCAAGAAAGCAGTAGGAAATGACATAAATGATCCTTTGACATTGAACCAAACCAAATCCAAACCAGCCAATTTCACAAACCACAACATACAAAAGTAAAACCTGAAAAACATAGACACTGAGTCTCAAATCTTCCCCCTCTAAGTCGCTTAGATCTGGGGAGAGCTGCACTGGAAACCGCTGAAGAACCTGGTCATGCCGGAAGCCGGTAAACCATCCAATAGTCAGGTATCGTCATCAATGGAAAACACCACATGCCCACTAGAGGATGCAAAGCGCGTCACCTTTAGAGGGGAGATCAGCGTCGCACCGAGCCAAGCACAGAGCACCACCGAGAAATGTCGAGCCCCACCAAGGAGAGGACACCAAAAAAGGGAACCGGATGCACGACCATGCCCACACTGATCCGAGACCAGGGATAGCATCTCCGAATATACTAGGCTGAAGGGGGAAGGGGAAATGGGACTGGGAGAGACCCTAGGCACCACGGGTTTGGAGAAGAGAATAGCTGAATGCGGTAAAAGAGTGTGACCCAAGGGCTCTAGGAATTATTTGAGATATGGTATGTTTCTACTACTTGCTTCTCTATCAATAAACATAGGTACCAATCATTTATTTCTTCCATGAATCTTGTCCCAGACCTAGAGTCTCTGGTAAAGCCATTGACTTGAACCTCACGTCTGAAGATACCATTAGGAGGAGACTCGACAATCACACTTACGCCAACAGTGTGATCTGACCCTTGAGGCTAGAGTTTCGGTTGGAACCTCTTGGTGGAAGCATCGAGGACTTACGATGTTAGTTTGGATATGTACTGGGAAACCACAGTTCATACAAAGATTGACTATATTAGGTAAAAAGGTTGGGGTTTATCTACAACATCGGGATGGGGTTTTCCTTGGTCGGTGAAAAGGAAAACCTAGGTAGCATAGAATGGAATCACGCATAAGAGGGTGTGATCGAACACTCATGAGTTGACTAGAAATTACCATTGTTCCAGACTTTTCTAGAGTTATAGCACCACTATCAGCTTTGTAAAAGAAGGGGAAAACCTCCGTGTGGACGGAGAGATACCAACAGAGCTTATAGAAGATCAGGCATTCATCTATTAGGAGAGCCAACAGAGCAGCTGGCCGCATTGCAGATATCCTTTGTGGATAGAGATGAAGCAGCCTTTCTACAGTCTCTCAAAGTCACTGCTCCACTCCTTCAGCGAGTAAGGGAGGCATAACGTGGAGACATTTACTGTGAGACACGACATTCTCGGATATCCTAAGGGAAGGCACCTAAGGGGTTTTCTAAAGGTGGGGAGCACGTCATCCTCTATAGAGGACGTACCATGGTACCCGATGCACTACTAGAGTAGATGTTGAGGGATTTCCACACTTCCCCTCTAGTGGTACATCCAGTAGTGGTAAATATGTATCAGGACCTCAGACGACAATATTGGTGGATGGGTATGAAGAAAGAAGTAGCAATGTTTGTCTCTCAATTCCTCACTTGTTAGTAAGTGAAGGTAGAGCACCAGGTACCATCAGGTTTGGTGCAACCCTTATAGGTCCAAGAGTAGAAGTGGGATGAAATTTCCATGGATTTCATGATGGGACTTCCACGTGAATCTAGAGAGCACGACTCTATCTGGGTGATCATAGACCGACTCACCATGTCGACCTACTTCCTACCGATCAGAGAGCAGGGCTCAGTAGAGATCTTGGGATGCCTCTGCATTCATGAGATCATACGGATTCATGGTGTACCATAGACAATCGTCTCCTATCGAGATTCTCGTTTAATTTCCCAGCCATGGAAGGGGTTACTGGAGGCTTTTGGGACGCAGCTTCGCTTGAGCACCACCTTCCAACTTTAGATGGATGGTCAGACTAGGAGGACCATTCAGGCTCTCTAGGACATGATCCATGCATGTGTCCTTAAATTTGGTTGCAGCTGGGAGGATCACTTACCCTTGGTGTTGTTTGCATACAACAACATCTACCACTCCACCATAGGGACAGCCTCTTACGAGGTACTGTACGACCGACCTTGTAGATTACCTCTGTGATGGACTGACCCCGGGGAGTCAGCACTTGTAGGACCAGAGATGTTTCAGGCTACGATGGAGAAGGTGCAGATCATCTAGGAGCAGATGAAGACAGCATAGATAAGACATAATTCTTATGGTGATAGGAGACGGAGACCACTGGAGTTCGAGGATGGCAACCACGTCTTCCTACGTGTCTCACCTCGATGAGGTATACAGTGATTTGGTCGGGATGATAGGTTATCTCTGCACTTCATCAGACCCTTCCAGGTCCTCAGCATAGTAGGCGAGGTGGCTTACCGCATGACCCTTCTTCCTTAGTTGCACCAGGTGCACGACTTCTTCCATGTACCTCAGCTGAGGAGATACGTACATGACCCGTCCCACATCATAGACCACGGGGAGCAAGACATCGATGATGAGGTGACTTTCACGGAGGTCTCAGTGGAGATTGAGGATTGACAGGATCAGGTCCTATGTGGGTGGTTGATTCCTCTGGTGCACATTCGCCGGCAGCATGAGAACCTCCAAGAGAGAACATGGGAGCGGGAGGCTCAGATATGTACTCATTACCCCCATTTGTTTTCCTTGTGTGCGTTGTAGCTTTACGGGGACGTAAAGCTCGGAGGATGGGGTAATTTAAAGATCTAGAAATTTCAAAGAAGTTTTTTATTCTTAAATTACGTGGAATTTTACGAGTACACAGTTTTTTTACGGCACCTGATTCGGAGGCCCGATGTGCCCAGAATAATTATCTGAAGTTTTGTTTTTGTACGATCAGTAAACGTACAAGCATGTTTTTCTATCTTTTGAACCAGTGCTCAGAATTGAAATATGAGGGCACTGATGTACTCACAGTGCCAGTATTCGCCTAAGAGGACCCTTACCGTAGTTTCATTTTATCGGGAGGAGAAGTTAATTTTTTGGGTTTGTTGTTAAAATAAATAAAAATATGAGTTAGATATTTTTATTTGGTGGGTGGTTATAATCTCCAACGGGAGGTTGGTAGTGGGGTCTTCCCCCACATAACATCTCATGAGAGGATAATGTATGGTGAGGCTGACACGAACCCAAACACTTTCACCTCCCCCCAACTCCCTTAAACTCCCCATTAACACCCCTTAATAAATTTTACAACTTCCCTCATTAAATGTTAACTCTCCACGTCCCTCCATAAATTGTGCCAACCCCACCAATAAAATTAATTAAGATCTCATAATTAATTAATTTTGGTTTCAATAATTCATTTTTGAATTGTTTTGAAATTGATGGATTGTTTATAATGCAGGGAGCCGATTTTCTCATTTGGGTTGGAAAATATACTATTGTGGAGGCTCTAGAGAATTAGAACAAAGGTGATCCTTTTTCAATGAAGAACACTATTCTTCAACGAAGAACATCCCTGACGAAGAACACGAATAACTTCTTCCAATGATTCTTCTTCCTCAGATGCACCCTGACATTAAAGAATCTACATCGTCTTCAGATTCTCCTCCCATGTCACAACAATGACTCTTCCTCCAACGTTGACAGGACGACACCACTCTCCGCGACGCTGTCTTCCGAGACGCCCGACTACCGCAACACTCATCTTCTTGCAGCTCGTCGGCGTGCGATGTCAATTATGAGGTAGGGGTTTGTATAGTTTTACGTGAATAATTTTTCCCCATTATTCATTGAATTTCGTGTATTATCTTCGGCCATCTGTTATCGCTTAACAAGAAGGGTATGGGCCGAACGAACACGGACCAACGACCCTCCGTTGATCCTTTTTCTTATTCATGATGGAGGAGGTGATGGAAATGGTGGCGATGATCGAGGGTGGAAGCAGAAATGACAACCACGTGCCAGCCCAAAGAGGACCACAACACCAGGTGTCGCGCGGAAGGGAGACTGCGGCCTGCAACTGCGGGCCTCTCGGCCGAAGAATATCTGGCCGACTAAAGCCAGGCGGGCTGGGAGAACCGAGGCGCCTCTCGGTGCCACGCTGTGGAGAACCGCGGCCTGCTCCCGCATGCCTCTTCGTCGGGCGAACTGGCCGGCAGGGTTGATGAATGTTGTGGCACCTGAAGGTGCCTCATGGGAGAACAACGGCCCGCATGTGGGGGCTGCTCATGCAGGATGAGACTAGCCAGCAGGAGCGGCGGTGGCACCGTTTCATGAAACGGGGGGGGGGTGCCCCCCCCACATCGCTCAGCCAGCTGGCCGAGGGCCGTGCCGGGCCGCACCATCAGATGGGTCGAACCGACTGACCCAGGACGGGCCGGGATCGTATTTCTTAAATATGAATATTTTCTTGACCGTACATCCAATCGACGCACCGTCTGTGACACTGGGACCCTTAAGATGAGGTGGTTCTTTTGAGATACTCTATGTGAGCTTTTGAAAACATTGGAGAATGGCCGGGTTTGGAATGAGCGTTATTCAAAACGGGCCCTTAGAACAGAAAAGCCAATTACTCTCAGATCGGGCGCCTGATTGATGCACTGTCTATCGTGTTTGGTTTCTTTTGATGAGACAGAACTTTGGGATACATCAACACTGGACTTCATGATAGTTGATGTATCAGCCCCATTGCATGAGGAGTAGATCCTCCTGGAATCTAGCGGGCTGTGTGCAGGAACCCTAGAGCTGGCTGTGACTGTGACGACTACTGTACTGGAATCCTCCGTGGGTTCGGCAGCGACGAATACTGTACTGGAATCCTCTGTGGGTTTGGCAGCGAAGACTAATGTACTGGAGTCCTCTGTGGTTTCATCCATGATGACTATTCTACAGGGATCCTCCGTGGGTTTGACAACGATGACTACTATTATTATATCCTGTGTTGGTCCAGCTGTATTGACCTATGTACTTGTATCCTGTGTGGGTCCGAAAGAGTAGCTGGTCTTGTTTCCGTTGTGGGTCTGACTGCTTAACTGGTCTTTTATCTTGTATGGGTCCAACATCTTAGATGAATCAGTGGCTACATCTGATCACCTCTATCGCTATTCGAATGATGTAAACCTATGTGAGTTGAGTCTTGAATTACAATCATTATCATCAATGTGATTGACTTACTTTCTTGTATGGACTAGGTTGTACTTGGGCTCGAGTGTTGGAGTCGAACCGTGGTTAGGGTTGGTTGATACTTTGTTATATTATTTCTCTTCTATGGTTTATCCTTCGTGGATTCTGGGAGACCTTCAGGAGTCTCACAGTCCCTACATAGTATCATATACTCATCCTTGCATAGGTTAGGACCACACTACATTGTGTTGGATGTAGATGACGGACATCACTGATCGAGTTAGAGGCTTGTAGAGATGGACGGTACCCAGAGGTGGACCACTTGGTGAGACGTACACAGAGAAATCAGATGGTCCTGAGGTGTTGTGGAGGCCATATGTACTCACCCATCATGTGGAATTCTCGGAGGACAACTCAGTGGTTGCTGTTTTACATTACTGCAGTTACACTAGCTTTTTCAGTTGTAATGTACTTACTGTTGTGCTTGTATTTCCGGCCCCATTCCTTTTAGCACTTACTTTTGTATTCATTATTACTTAGTGCTTACTTATGTTGTGTACTCTGTTGTGTTTGTTTACTTTCATAAAGGAAAATCCTTCCCATCTAAGGGATTTACGCCTTTGGTGCTATTCGCTACCATCTGGCATATGGAAGGCGGGCTTGGGGTAGTCACGACATGGGCCCCGAGGATAGGTCGTGACATATCTAGTCTTCATAATCACATACATACATACTTTATTCAATGCCAACTACATATTCTTTGACATAATTATCCCATAATGACATAAATTAAAAAAAATATCGTCTTACTTACTTTGTAAAGACACTTTAATTTTATACATTTAGGAAATTAGGAACACATATAAAGTAAAAAAACCATTCATTTCTTAATTGATTTATATATGTATCACTATATAAAAAACTAATTAATCTATAATAAGTATTCAACATCTCTAAAAAATTCTTCACATATGCTATCCTTTTAGACATATCTTGTGAAATACGTTTCTTAATAACCTGATGAAATTGAAACATAAAAAGGGGTGAGATAAAATGATAAGTAAGGGAAAACATATAACATAGGAAATCATGCAATAAATATGGAATAAATATTACTTAATGAATAAATATTGAAAAAATTATATAATATAATGAAAATTAAAGCATAATGAACCCATGAATAACAATTGAATTCAGTAGATCACATGGATATAGATAGTTGTCTCCTTAGATATGAAATATATAATATTAGATAGATAATTACAAACTATAATCCAATACATAATGATCTTACCACCAAGAAAATATTCAGTTCTAGGAAGGTATATAACAAAATACCAAGAAACAATTGTCTCATGAGACGTACTTATGTATCGATGGTCTATATAATGTCAATCCCCACCCATAACTTTTTTAATTCCAATGCTTTCATCATTTAAGATGTTTAGTAAGAAATATATAATAAACTTTTCCAACATTCATCTATATTGGAATAAAAATATATATAACTCTAACACTTTTCCCTATGTCAATAAAAGGAATAACATGATCATAACTCATCCAAAGAAAGAAGGTGGATGGTAAAAAAAATACATAGTGAATATTATAAAAATCATCCATGTTAAAATAAATACATATATAATGAAAATAATTTGCTAAATGTTAATAATAAGGATAAAATTATCGTAACCAATTTTAAGAAAGAAGGCGGATGGTCAAACATTAATAGTCAATATTTCAATAAAAATATGTATTGGAATAACAACATACCTAACACTGGTTCTTTTTCCATGTTAAAATAATAACATTAATTCTATGTTAAAATCATTTCATTTAAATTATGTAAAATGTGATGCTCGCATTTTATAGATCAATGAGTATACAAGTTAGTCAATATCATAATAACATGATCCTAAGACATCAAGTGATAGAAGGTGGATGGTTGAAAAAGAACATAATCTAATAAGTGAGAAATATTTATAAAATGATTTATGTTGTAGGAATGTATATCCCAAGAAAAAATGAAATAATATAACATAACACAATAAAATGGTAAAATGTACCCAACTTATATGAAATAAGTTCTTTATAATGATCATAACTCAATTAATGAATAACCATTTACCAAAAATCCTTACAGCCTGGGAAACGAAAAAATAAATATCTAGTTGAATAACAGAACACAATTTTTATTTTAAAAGCCTTTAATTAAAAATATTATGATAAAAATAAATCCATGAGCATCAAATACACCATTTAATGAAAACATGGTTCACTAAATATACTATGTCTCAAAGATTCAGAATTGAGACCAAGAAAACCCTTACGACATTAGAAACATTCGAATAAAATCCCCTTGAAATAGAGGGAATTTAATTGAATTAAATTTTAAAGATTAACTATTAATTTATGATATGATATATCAAATGGGTTGTATGTTCACTATATAAATTATTTTAGGTACATAATACAAAACATGTCACAAAGGAACAAATTTGAGACAAAAAACCCTTAGCTTTTATTCCTACTTATTATATAGTGATCTACGCTCTGGTATATTGAAAATAACTATCTTTATAAATTATTTCATAATATTAATATTAATATATTACCATTTTTATAATTATTTTATAAAAAATTTATAAACTGATTATAGTTTATTTTCATCACCGAGTATTAAAACTTTTGGTGGTTTATTTTGTATAAAAATCATGAAGATGGGACCGGTTATCACTATGTGTTTTGAAGTACATGATTTATAGATTATTTAAATTATTATAATATATATTTGAAAATGGGTTAAAATTTTCCACATTAATTCCATGATATTTTAAATTTTGACTCATGAAAATGAGATCAGTGACTAGCTTATTTCGACAGTTTATAATGAACATAGATAATTTATTAATAACATGTTTAGATATTAATATTAACATTCAAAAATAATTAAAACTTATTGAATATAATATTATTATATTATATTAATTTTATATTATACACCGAAATAATTCATTACATAAATATTACAACATCATTTTCGTAGGGGGTCAAACCGTCAAAAAGAATAGTGTGTTATAACATTTTAATGAATAATAACATGTTATTACATATTTTTATTATAACATTTATATGAACCTAAAAATGTCATATTGGTCATATTGATCTACTAAAATCATAATTATAACCATCCATTTTGGGAGGTTATGATAAATGAATTCCGTCACCCATGGGAGCAATAGTCTGCAGATACAATCAACAAATGATCCCATTTCACAATAAATTGTAAGAACAATGGTATATGATAATTAAACATTTAATAATCATAATTATATTATATAAAATATATTTATTCATTTAATAAATCATTAATACCATCCATGAGATATAATGAGGAAAAAAAGATAGCGTAATTTTGTGGATGCGGTTGTCCTCACCTATACAAGAACGTTGATTTCATTTTTTGGATGGATGAGAAAAGTGAATATATTATGATTGTATCCTAAATATAGTAAAATTATTCTATATTTATTATAATAATTAACTTATATTAGTATGTTTGGAATATAATTTATGGAATATGATTATGAATAAGAGCTAGGTAGTTGATAATACTCACGTTGGAGACTTGATCTTTCTTCGGAATACTTCTTGGAATTAAAGGGGTTATACTAACACAGTTTGACGGGAATATTATATTAATGAGAGAAGGATATATTGAGATTAAAATGGATGATGTTAAAGGATTAATTTAAATAATAAGTGATAATTTAAGTGGTGTTAGTGTTTTTTTATAAATAAGGCTAAGGGATCTTTTGGAAGAACACTTAACATTTTAAATAATCTGATGTTACTATTACAAATTAAATAGATAATAAATGAACAAAACATGAGTTTTAGGTGCTTTTGGGTAGAAAATAACCTCAAAAATTCATTGTAGAGGAAATTTTTATTATTTTAAGGCTTTTATTTTTACTTTTAACCTCCTACAAAAATTTAATTTTACTATGAAAGTTTTTTTAAACCTAGTAATTAAATTTATTGGAAAATTTTACTATTGAAACAGTTAACTAATTTAAATATTCTGATTTAAAATTATTACTTCACTTTATCAAATAATATTTATTAGGTTTATAATTTTTTTTAATATTAGTACACATAACAAATTTTCTTTAGAAAAAGTGTGTTTTAAAAAATAAAATTTATGTGTATGAAATAATTATTATAATTTAATACCCCATGATGAAAATTTATTTTTTTTTTAAAATATAATCGGTATGAGGATTTAAATTTAATAAAAAATTAAATATTTATTTGAAAATACTTGATATCATGAAATATCAAAAATAGTTTTTATAAAGAAACCTTTAAATTTAGTTCTAAAAATGTTTAAAAAAATTCTTATAAGTTATAATAATATATGAAACTCATAAAACTATTAAATATATTTATATATTATCAACTATTTTTTTAATCTTATAGATCAATCTTATAGAATGATACCGCCATAAAAATTACAACTTTAATGAAAACAATTTTTGACCAAAAACCAACCATTTTAGAAAAATCATAAAAATTCATAATAAGTCAATTTGGATTTGAGGAATTCAATATTAAGACTCTAAACCATATATTCTATTGTATTTTTCATAAAATAACATCTATATACATCTCTACAAATTCAATTCTACTCCTTGATCTGTCATCATTTCCATCACATCCTCTCTCTTGTGTTTTTCAATAATAAGAGTGGTTATCCCAAGATTGTTTTAATGATTAGGATTTAATAGGATATCACTAGTTCAAATATTAAATTAATTCAATTCTTTTATTCAAATTACTTAACCAAAAACATTTTTCAATGTTTGTGAAACGCTACGGGACCCAATACATACTAAAATAAAGATGCACCTAGGGTAAGCACCCAATTCCGGGATCAATAGTGGTCTTAGATTTCCTATACAAGGACCCATTTAGGAGATATTAGATTTTAATATTAAAATAAAATTTTTATTTTAAAATAATATATTTTATTTATTATATTATTTATAAACCTCCACGAAAGTCTATTACACATGCCATCTTTAATCTTGAGTAAAATGAACATTGTGAAAAAAAGAACTCGTATAAAATTTTATTGGGATCAATAGTTGGGGTATAATAAACATTTTAACCATGGAAGGATCCTAGGTACAACAATCCAGGACCTACACTCCAGGATCCTAGGAAAAATTCATGAAATTTACATTTTCGTCTTTAATTATGATAACTTTGACCAAATTTTTTCATCTAAACCTTGCAACATAAAATGTAAAATTGGATCACATCCAAATTTGATGAAATTTTTGGTTTATTGTTTTGGCTAATTATGAAAAAATCCTACATAAAAAATTCACATGACATTAAATGAGTATTTCTCCCACTTAACCCAGCTTTTCTTATTTCATGTAAGGTTACCAACATCATCCTTCTGAAATCCATTATATAAATAAACCATTCAACCTAATTTTTTATAACCTAAGGAAAAGAAAAAATAATAAGGGTGAGAGAAAAATCTCAATATGTGTAATAATATGAATTAACAAATGAATTTCATCAATGATAATAAGAGGGAATAAGGGTATAATGACACAAACAATGTCCATGGGAGAATCATAAAAGAACTCATACCAATAAATACCTAGATCATCAAACATGAAAACATGGATAAGTTTAGATTCATAATTGTTAATAATCTTGAGACATATGATATCAATCTCAATCATGTTAAGCATTATAAATTCATAACAAGCTTAAATAAAACATTTACGTAACATAGGAAATTATATTAACTTCACTCTCACAATCACTCTTACAAATGTAATAACCACATGGTTGACTTCAATACCCAATGAATTGGAGGTATATCGTGGAACTAACCATCCTTGGTTTATCACATAACCACATGTAATTGTCTTAAAACATAACCACCAGTCAATTGTCCAAGTACCATTACAAAATCATGACACATAAAAGCTTTCATTTAATCATAAACTAAGAGTAAAAAAACCATACCTTTCAAAACAGGATTAACTCATGGAAAAGAAATGGGTTATATAAAAATATCCTTGAAAAATTATTAATACATGAAAAATAAATGTCTTCTATAATAATATATTTGAAACACGGTTAACCCATGGAAACGAAACAGATTCCATAAAAATCTCTTTGAAATAGTATAAATCCATCTAGAAAATAATGAGGATTGTATAAATACAAAATATACCCAATGGAAGATAAGTAAAAACATGGGGTTTTTATGTTGATGAATGGAAATACCCTTAAAATACCATTAAAAATATTCATTAGGAAAATATTTTTTTTAAAAAACACTTTTTAAAACATTAAAACATTCTAAAAATACTTTTATTTAAAAATAACCTTGAAATATTACAAATGAAGATTTTATGACTCATTTAATTTTTTTAAAGTATAATTTTATTAAAATAATTTCCCCGGAAAATTATATTAAAATAAAATTTAAAAATATTTTTAAATCATTTTTAAACACATTGTTTTGAAAGAACACAGATTTTCGACTGAAGAGAGATATGATGTTGAATTTTCTTAAAAAGATTTCAAAGAATTTTAAGTACAAAAGTGTGAATAAAATGGATGCATTAATTGAAAATATCATGAATAAGCATTTGATAAGAGATATAATTATAATTATAAGATTCAACATTGGAGACCAAATCATACACAATCCTGATAAATGATGAGATTATAAAAAAAGACTCTTACCACTTTTGTTACTTTTAATCATAATACTTATGAAGAAATAACATTGAATGAAAATATAATATCATAAAAAATAAGGATATTAAGGATATATCATTTGAAATGTGAATTATATACAATTTATAAAAGAAGATAGGTGAATAACATGACATAAGTCTCAAAGAAGGCAAATTATGACAAAAATCCATTACTGCTTTGGTAACTTTTAAACCATACACCCGATGAAAGATATATCATAAAATATATATGTAAATCCCAAAAAATTTAATTATATATAATCATTCAATAAATTCATGGGAAATATATACAACACAAAAAAGTGGTGAATATGGTATGTGTCTCACAGAAATAAATGTTGGACGAGAAAAAACCCTTACCTTGAGTCTAATTCATCATGCTTGTCCATCATATTCCTTAATATTTAACTTATATTAATTATTTAATTGATTGATAACATTTTTTAGAGTTTATTATTACTTTTATTTCACTTATTATAATGTTTTATACAATTACATAATCAATTATGTTTGTGTCGCATTCTTTGACCATATTCAACTTATGTGTCAAAAAGACTTTGGTTGGTTAACTATTGTCGAAGAGGTCATTATTAAAAAATCTCCAAAATAAAAATAATGATATAATTATCATATTTATATATCAATTATACTTTTAAAACTAATTATTTCTGGTTTTTATGAAAAATTAACTAACGTTATGATCATGGAGACGGTTGGACGTTCATATGCATGAGTAACATTTCAATTTTTTTCAATGATCCTTACGAAAAGAAGGCAAGTAATTTTTTTAAATAATTATAATTATATAATAAATAAAAAAATATTTAATTATATATACTTATATATATCATTATTTTTATTTGGTGATAAAAAATAAGAATCACATTGCTTCGAGGAGGTGGTAGTCCACACATCCATGGACTACATTATCACTTTTTTATTGTGTGCAATGGAAAGAAGAAAATGATATATTATATATAAATAAAGGAAATTATTTCATTTATATCATAATTATTTCATTTATATCAAATATATTAATTATATTTACCCTTATTACCTTCCATGTAACATGTTGGTGAAAACCCTTAACATCGCTTTGTGAGGCGGTAGTCCGCCGTACACACAAGTTATATAATCGTATCCCTTATAGAATTGAATAATAAAAGGTTGTATATGATATAATTTATCCATAGGTAGGTATATTTTTAAAATATAATAAATATAATATATAAAAAATCATTATTCCCAACCGTGAAAGGTGGTAATGGAAAAATTAACGACATCAATTCACAAGGCGATAGTCCGCCGTACACATGAATGATGATTTTGTTGCCCATTTGATGAATGTGTTTGAGGTTTTAGGTAATAAACATAACATAAAAACAAATAATTATATTTATAATACATATTTTATTTTATAAAAGTGTTATAAAAAGAATTTAAGTAGGAAAATATGAAAATAAAATAAAAACGATTTTAGAAGAACCTTACCTCTTCTTCGGGTATCCTCCTTAGGTTTGCACTAACACATTGAATGGTTTAATTTATGACCAATATAATTATTATATTATGACTTTATGGATGTTGGGATGTAATTTGGGATGTTTTTGGATGATCCAAAATGATTTATAGGTGTGAAAATTTGGGAAGAGTAAGTTCATTTTTATAGTGGATGTGGAGTGACATTCTGGTAAATACTATATGTTAAACACTATTATGAGGTATCCCTTACCACATGTACCTAAAATATTTAACAATAATGTATTATAGGGATAATTTAGTATATAAATACTTATAAAACTCAGAATAAATACAATTTTATCAAGTTATTCTATAGTATTTAAGTTTAATCAATTTTATCTGTATAGTTTTTACTAAGGTTACTTGTGTATTTTTATTTACCTAAGTAAATTATCCTTTAATACTATAATTAAAAAAATATTTGTTATATAATTTATAAATTATTATTCTATATATTAATTAAATTTAATTTATTTAATATACTATTTGTTTATAAAATTAAATTTAATAAGATGCATTTAGTGGGAAAAACCTATTTTAACCTTCATTGTGTTAATTAATTTTATCTTTTTTCACTAATAAATTAGGTCAAAAATTAGGGTGAAATCTTAAAATTTTAAATTATTATTATTCCAAATATATAATCAATTTTTCTCAATACAATTTAAATAAATTACATAATTTTGTTTAACATTAATCCTGCAGACGTGACCAGAAAGTGGAGTTTTAAAGTGAAAATGTTCAAAAGTTTACAAAGTTTTTATATAAAGATTCAATATTAAATTGATTATAATAATATAAATTTAATTAATATATTTATAAATTATCTAATTATAAATTAAAACCAATTTTAAATATTATTTATCTACATAAAATATTTAGATGAAAAGTCAATTTTTAATTAAAATCTAGTATTTTCACTATTCCTAAAAAATGATACTTCTCAAAATAATTCCAAATATTTACCCAAATAAAATTATGAAATTGAGATTTATAAAAATAAATTAATTTTTTTAAATATAATTTATAGGAGCTCCAAAAGTTCGTTTTAAAACAGGTTCTCCATTAAGAGGCAGAAAAACCGTCTTTCGAAAAAATACAACTTTTTTATACATATAATTGGGTTTGTTATTATCTTATGAATATAAAATATCGTACATGAATGTAGAAATATTGTATTTAATATATAATATATATATTTATTTTATATTATTCAATAATATTAATTAATTTAATTTATTAAGTTAATTTTTTTGGCCGCATAAAAATAGTTTTTTATAAAAACATTTACTTTATATTGAATTGGTTTTTCTTTTTATTTATAATTAATTTTTAACCAATGAATTAATTTTATAATGATATGTAAACCATAATTTAATAATTTAGTTAATCACATTTATTCTCATAATTCCAACAGTTAGGTGATAACTATCACATTAAACAATAATATTAATAGTATATTATTGTTTGGTAAAACTCTATCTTGTGTATAAAAAATAATTTCAATGAAACTTGATGTTATGTGAAACAAAATATAAAATTTGTGTTTCCTATAAAAAATTTAAACTATTAATTTCATGTAACATAATATATTGAAAAATTTAAATTAATTTGAAAGATGATATTTCATAAAATCTCAAGACGTTAAATCCTACCCCCTACAAAATGAATTTCACCCTAGATATTCATCTTGGTTATCAAACGATTAAAATTTTTTTGATTCCTTTATTGAAACCCACATCATACAAATAATGTAAAGAATAAATCTCTTAAAAGGGAATTTTGGAAACATAATGGTCACCTAAAGTTATTCTAAACTAAGATTCCACATAGGAAGAACATTGGTAAAAAATTAAAAGACCAATTTGGAAGGGAAAAATAATTCCAATGGACTATTAGAGAGTGATAGGGAACATGGTAAAAAAATAAATGAAAATAAATCCAAAATCCAAATAGTTGTGGATAAGGTCATTGATACATCATAAAAGATAGTAATATGATTACATTTTGTTACATGATTTTTTCCTTAAAGTTAAAGGATTATTTTACAATTTAGACCATGAGAATATGTAAATATACTTACTTGATGACTAGACTTTTACCCTTTAATCAATTTACACCAAAATTTAATCTTTTTATCCAAATATGTTTATTCAAGATGAATTATTAATGTATGATGCATTAAATCAACTTTTAATGACCACATAACCTAAAAAGGGATATTAATGATATTCTACCTATCTTCAGACATTACCCAAAAATAAAAGTGGTTATAAAATGGTAACATAATTCCTAAAATTGGCAAACCATCATTTGATACATTAATATTTTAAATTATTTCAAAAATTTCAAACCAAATCATTTAATACATTAATATCCTTAAAATTATTCAACCATTTCATGATGAAGTTCGAAACACAAAGATTAGGAGGATTTGATTATATATTCTTCCAAGATAAACTATTATTACACATATAAAATACAACATGTTTCCAAAATAAACTTAATATTTACCTATAATTTTTTTATACTAACAGGACATCATGTAGGGAAGTGGTAGGGTAAAAACCCTTATTGTCTTCCGATCATGGGTTAAAGCCCCACCACCAAGTAGAATGTGATGAGTTTTTCACCCAGTAGATGGGTTGCCCTAATTTTTTCTTTAATCCTGAAAAATAATTACTCAATAAAAACACTTCATGTTCATCTTATGGGTTTCCAATAGCTCCACCCAAAAAAACATCTCCAAAAATATAATGAAAAACTTTAAAATGTTTTTCTATGTAAAAACATCAAATGAGGTGTTCAGAACATTGAACGTATGATAATCATTAATATTATAGACCTATGATGGTATCCATAACTCTTAATATAACCTCACATGAAAAAATACCAATCGTCAAAGTTATCTAAAACAACTTTTGATTCCAACTATAAATGTCTAGGACATGCACTCCAAAATCCCATGTTGAAATCAGGAACATTACATTTCTATATTTAATGACACTAATTTTGACCCAATTTTTTCATTTAATCCTTACCAAATAAAAACTAAAATTGGATCACTTATATACTAATGGTAATTTTATGTATATATTTTTGGATAATTATGAAAAACTCTTATATAAACAATTCAAATGACTTTAAATGAACATTTCTTTCACTTAAACCAGCTTTTATTATTTCATGATAGGTTATTAACATCATCTTTGTGAAATCTATTATAGACACAAATCATTCAAACCCAATATTTATAACCCATAGAAAAATAAAAATAATAAGTTTGATATCAAATGATTATTAATGGTAAACATAATCCTTAACAAGTGAATTTCATCAATGAGCATAAGAGTTCATAAGGGTATGATGACATAATCAATGCGCCTGAAAGAATCATAAAATAACTCACATCTATCAATACCAAGATAATAAGACATGAAAAAATAGAAATGGTAAGAGTCATAAGAATAAATAATCATGAGCTGTGTGATATCCATATCGAACTTTATAATAATTAAAAACCCATATCAAGTATAAAGAAATCATATACATAACTTGGGATATCATTTTCACTTCACTCTTACGATCAATATTATAAATGGAATTACTATACATTCAAATTCTATACCCAATGAAAATGAGGGATATCATGGACTCAACCATACATTGTGTACTATGGAACTACCCATCATTGATTTATAACACAACCACTTGTAAAATTTCCATGTTCCATTGCAAAATTATAACACATAAAATCATTCACTTCATCATAATCTTGTAGGAACAACCATTATCCCTTTCATAACTTGATTAAACTATAGCAAATAAATTATTTCAATAAAAATATATTTGAAACATTATTAACCCATGTAAAATAAATGGGTTTCATAACAATCAATTTGAAATATGGTTAAACCATGTAAAAAAGGGGCTCTACAACAATCTCTTTAAAAAAATCTAATTACATCAATAAAAGAATGGTGATGGTATCAATAAAAAATATCCTCAGTGGAGGATAATAAAAAACAAGGGTTTTTGAAAAAATTTAATGTAAATACAAGTAATAGATCATTAATAATATTAATTTCGATAATATAGTTTTCATCTTGAAAAACCCTTTTTAAAACATAAAATATTATGAAAATCGTTTTATTTGAAACTAATCTCAAATGATTATAAATGAATATTTTAAGAATCATTTACAACACTTTTTAAAGAATATATTTTTTAAAAATAATTTCCCTTAAAAATGATCTTAAAATAAAATTTATCAATATTTATAAAACATTCTATGAATTTTATTTTGAAAGAACACATATTTCTGACTAAAGATAGAAATGAAGTAATACTTTCATTAAAAAAAACTTTCTCATAAATTTTTAGTACCAAATATTGAAGAAAATGTTAAAATTACTTGAAAATATCACGACTAACTTGATTAAAATATTTGTTATGAGAATAATAATATTTCAAAATTGGAGACTTAATTATTCACAATCTCGATAAATGATGAGATTGTAATAAAAGACTCTTTCCACTTTTGTAACTTTGAAACATAATACCCATGAAGTAGTAAAATTAAATTAAACTTATAATATCATACAAATAATGATATTCATGATATATAATCTCCATGGGGCAGTGTATATACCTAGTTGAGGAATATTTATACAAAACATGACATAAGTCTCAAAGAAGAAAAATTGCAACAAAAATCCATTACCGCTTTAGAAACATTGAAACTGTAAACCACTAGAAGGAGGTATCCTAAAATTGATATATAAATCCACATAAATTCAAGCATAAGAATCAGAAAATAAATTCATGGGAATTATATAAACCACACAAAAAAAAATTATTGGTGAATATGTCATGCATCTGATAGAAATAAACGTGATACAAGAAAAATCCCTTACCTTGAGTTCAATTTCTCATGATTTTCTATTATATTCTTGAATAATAAAATTATTTTAATTATTTACTTGATTTAGAACCTATTTTAGGTTCAATATTACTTTTATTTAACATATTACAGTGTTTTATACAGTTACTTAATCAATTATGTTTATGTCGGATTCTTTGACCATATTCGACTTATGTGTCTAAAAGACTTTGGTTGGTAAATGATGGTCAAAGGGTTCATTATTTAAACATAAAATAATAATAAAAATAAAATTATTATAATATTTATATATAAATTATATTATTAAATCCAATTATTAATGGTATTGATTAAAAATTAACTATCATTATGATTATCGTGATGGTAGGCCATACGTACGCATGAGTGACATTTCCATTTTTTTCAATGATCAATATAGAATGAAGGAATGTAACATTTATTTTTAAATAATTATAATTATATCATAAATAAAAAAATATTTAATTATATATACTTATATATATATATCATTCTTGTGATGTGGTGATGTAAAAATAAGAATCACATTGCTTCGAGGAGGTGATAGTCTACATGTCCCTAAATGACATTTTCACTTTTTCAGTGTGAGAAATGGAAAGATAAAAATAATATATTATTTTTGAATAAATGTAATTATGTAATTAATATAATAATCAGGTAATTTATATCATATATATTCATTATATTTCCCGTTATTTCCTTCCAAGTAACACATTAGTGAAAAATGCATCACATCGCTTCACGAGGCAGTAATCTGTCTTACACACAAGTGATATTATCGTATCCCTTATGGAATGGAATATAAAGGGAGTTTATATGAAATAATGACTAAATAGGTAGTATTATGTTATAAATATAATAAATAAAATATATAAAAATCAAGGATAACATTATTCCAAACCACAAAATATGGTAATAGAAAAACAAACGATATCGTTTCGTTAGGTGTTAGTTTATCGTACACAAGAATGATGATTTCATATCCCATTTGATGGAAGTGTGTGTTGGTGTAGGTGTTATCCTTAAAAAAATCTAAGTATATTTAGTATAATTTGGTTATTATATTATTATGGTAAAATAATAATTTAAGTAGGATGAGAAGGAAATAAAATAAATATTATTTTAGAAAAACATTAACACTTCTTTAGGTATCCTCTGTAGATTTTCACTAAAACCATGAAAATATTGGATTATTATTAATATAATGATTATAGGATGAGTTGAGGTATGTTTTAAGGTGATTTTGGTAGGTTCTTGATGATACAAAAGGCTTCATTGTTGTGAATAAGTGAGAAGAGTAAGTGCCTTTTTATAGTGGAGGTGTGGTGACAATCTTGTAAATACAAAAAAGGTAACCACTATTGGGAGGTATCCATTGCCTCATGTGAATAAAATTTAAAAAATAATTTAATGGATGTATTAATTGGTATATAAATAAGATAAAAACACAAAATAAATTCATTTTTATCAATTTATTCCTCATTCATTAAGTTAACTTAATTCTATCATTATAGTTTTTACTAAGGTAACTGGTATTTTTTTATTTACCTAGAAAATTTATCGTATAACGATATAAAAAAAAGAATTATTAGATAATTTATACCTTATAATTATAAATATTAATTAAAATTAATAAAAAAAATCAAATTTGTGTATAAAATAAATTTTAATACAAACGCATGTAATGCGTAAAACACTAATTTAACCTTAATCACATTAATTACTTTTAACTATTTTCACTAATAAATGTAGTAAAAAATTAAGTTGGACTTATTATAAATTATAAATTATTCTTATTAAATATATTTAATCCATTTTTATAAATTAATATCATAGAAATGTCAGAATTTTACTTAAAATTAATCCCACGGGCGTGATGATAAAACAGGTTTTTAAAGTGAAAACATTCACAAATTCACAAATTTTTTATTCTATTTCAATATGAAATTGATAAAAATTACCTTCATTAGATTAACAGTCATATAATTTATCTAATTATACATTAAAACTAATTTAAAATATAATTTTACTATATAAATTATTTAGATGAAAATTCCGTTTTTAATTAAAATACAGTATTTTTCACTATTCATCAAAAAATGAAAATACTCAAAAAAATATCAAATATTAACCCTAAAATAATTATAAAATTATCATTTAAAAAATAATTTTTTTTTCAAAAAAAATTTAAAAAAATTTTAAAACATGGTTTTAGAACAAGTTTTCCATTAAAAGGCAGAAAAACTACATTTAGAACAAATACAACATTTAATAAATAAAATTATATTTATTTTAATCTTATTCCTATAAAATATATTAGATGAATATAAAAATATTTCATTGAATAATATATATATATATATCATTAATAACATTCAATATTAATAATTAATTAAATTTATTATGATAAAATTCATTTGGGTACAAAAAACAGTTTTCTATTAAAACATTTAATTTATATTCAATTAGTTCTTATTTTAATTTACAATTAACTTGTAACCAATGAATTAATTTTATAAACACGTGTAAACAATATTTTAATAATATAGTTCTTATCTTTCTTTCCCAAAATTCCAAGGGTTAGGTGATAAGTATCACATTAAATTGTACTATTAATAATATATTGTTGTTAAAAAAACATAGTTTTGTGTGTAATAATTTTTTTAATGAAACTTGATGTTATGTGAAAAGTAATATATAATTGGTGTTTTGAATAACATAAGATAAACTATACATTTAATATAACAAATTATATTGAATAATTTAAATTAATTTTAAAGAATATATTTCATAAAATCAGGGGATATTACACTAGGACTTCCAAACTCAAAAGATAGTTGAGTCACACTTTGATAATAAATGAAGGCATTACATTGATATGTTTACTAAACTCTTACATCATCAAATAATAAGATACTATTTTTTGAAATATTTCCCCAAAAATATACTATGTATTATAAAAGTACATCCCTTAATGCCAATTTTAAAAATATTACCCATCATTTTGATTAGAAATCCCTGATAACTGGAATTGCTCTTGAAAATATATATGAAATAATCACTAGATATGATTGAATACCAACTAGATGATATAAGAAATATGGCATAATATTTTCATTGAGGGATATTTTTTGGTTTAATTAATTCAGTTTTATCTGAGTACTATTTTTTAACTATTTTATATGATCACTTACTTGAATAATTAACCATACAGAATTAAACAAATCTTCCACATAAACGTTTTTCATCTGATCATTCTTGTTAATTAATTTATCCTTTGTTATCATATAAATATATTATTAACCATTTTAATCTTATATTTATTGGTAACGTTTTATGTTACCTTGGTGAATAACCTTTGTAATATGCCTTTACGACACCTTAGTAATGAACATTGGTGATATTCTTATGAATGTATGATGTTTGTTCTTTTCATGACCCCCAAATGCAAACCCACCTAGGTTGGTAATAATGTGAGAGAGATAATGATCCCATAATCCTTCATATAATATTCCATGATATTGAGACTATCCTGTAGGGTATATCATACACACAAATGCGGGGAATTAACCTCTAAGAAAATTTAGTAATAAGAGATAAGATAAAATCACTAAAAAATCATAATCAAATAGAGTAAAAAATCTTAACACATTCATGTAATGTCATACAACTGATCAACTATAAATTGAACTAAAATATCCAAAGATAAATACCTTGACAGAAACTGCTAATCTCTTTTGAATAATACAATGAGCTAATAGTGCCCATCTACATCACCAACGAGGTCCTATGAATCAAAAAAATAGTTTATATATATTTTGGGTGAGTATAATAGCTATACTCATTTGGATCCTCCCTAGAGCCTCTTATAAAAAATATCAAGAAAGAATACTAAGTCTCATTTAATAAACATGTGAAACTAACTCATCACCTAAAAATGTATACTATATTACCATCCCCACCATGTATCTATCCCCAAGTTTCTCATTAAATTAATCATATAATACCTAATATAATATCAAATAAGGTACCCCACTACCACTTTACCATTGGTTTTCCACTATAGAAAAATTTCACATGCCCTGAGTCATCTCCCTCCAATAAAGAATCCATCTAGGAAACACATGGGCACCTGTAATATACCATTTACCCTGTGCATCACATCTTCTCATCATAAACCACCATATATCTAGATATAAAATGAGAAGTTTTTAGGATCCACCATATCCTTTACATTATGTATTAAATATAAATCCATTACAACCCATAAAAAAATACCTATAATAATCCTTAGGATACTATATCTGGAGATACATGTGTGTGAAAATTACTAAAATCCACCACAACCTAATTACAAACACACATATATATGAAAACGTAAACCACCGTTGATACCAACACATAATACTACTATGAGATGATAGTGGAGAAGCAAATTTAGTTAACCATCCATTTCATTCTATCTTTGATGCTTGGGAAAACACCCACCATAGTTCTATAGTATCAGTTTCTCTACCAACCTGGGTTGGGTAGCATATGAAATCAAATAACATATGAATTTATAGATAGCTCAAAAACACACTATGGGTAACAACCAAGACTTATACCTAACTGTAGACATCATATCTTGAACAGATGACTAAAATTTCTAAGGACTAGATATCATGTTCATTCAAAATCATTTCAAGAGAGTTTTATTTAATTATTTCCATTAAAATATTTCATAATTAGATTAATTACTAATCGATACCATCCCCTACTAGAATAATCCAACCCCTTACAATTTTCCTCAAGAATTATCATCATTCACCATTCTATTAAGCTTCTAATCACATGGGTTTAATTATTCAACATTAAATTTCATTCCACAACTCCATGTACTCAGGGAATCATCCAGAGATACCATAAAATATGAATAAACATTTCACAACTAGATACATCTAGTAGTGGGAAAAATAATGAGGAAACAACCATACCAACAATATTGTCTTAAAATAATATTCATAATCAATAAATAATCCTAGATTTCAACACAATAAAACAAAGGAATGGAAACATCATAAGAAATAGGCGTAGTCATCCCCAAACAATTATCTTATTCAAATAACCAATTGTTACCATATTGATTTAGTCAAATGAATTATCATAGGTTACAATCACTAGAAACCTAAGTATTCGTATATAAACAAACATGAATTACTTAAACATGATTCAAACATAACATATAATTTAATTAATTTGTAAGGAAGAATAATTAAAAATTAAATTGGCCACTTTATTTTTTATCCAATATGAATTACTAGATTTATGTTGTTTACAAAAATTCCAAGAAAAACAAATAAGATAAATAATAGCATTGGAAAAGATAACACACTATCTATAAAATCAAGAGATAAACAATTAACATGTCATAAAAACTGGTGATCTCTATAACCCAAAACCAAATATTTTTTTAATTCTAGGTTAAAAATCATTAAAGTTAATTCCACACAAAATAGGATAAGTGACTAATCCACTAAATCAATTTATATGTTCAACATTATTCTATTAATAATGGATAATCACAGGTAAACCACCCTTGAAACTAATGTAAGGTTCACTAGAACCTATCATTAGAAATCCAATATCAACCATGCTTAGATATCAACCCCAAAACTGATGGGATTACCACAATGATCACACATACTAAAATAATAATTAGAGGATAAAAAATATGGAATGCTATCATGAAAAAGATCACTTAGTTATCCATGATCTAATTTATAATATTAAATTGGTTATTTAAAGGAAAACAAGGGGATATAACTAACACTAACCCAATGAAAAATTTCATAAATAGAGCCTCAACATGAGAAAAGTCTCTACCACACCCTAGGTTAGTCTGTAGAATCTAGATATTAAGGGGACATTATAATATAACTGTGGATTAATTAATTTTTACTAGAAATAATTAAAATCACATTCAATGCCCCACATAACAACAAAAAAATTTCCCCATTAAACTAATCGATATTTACATACAATGGTTTCATTTTTTCTATTCAATTTCAAGATTAATCATAACCACAAATATAATGTTCTTGATCACAATTTCCCAACATTGAATATGCAAGGGTGTGATTCCAAATCCTAGCCCAGTTTCCCTCAACATAACCTCCACCATTTGTGTGGTGATAATTCTATGAATGTGGCCTATATAAAATACCCTCACACTCCATTCCTATAGCCATAGTTTTTCCTAAATTTTTTGGATAGGTTTTTTCTCACAAGGATGCACTATGTCAAAAATTGCTAGCACCATACCCTCCACCAGGGCATAATGTACATTTGATCAGACTAGGACAACTTTCTTTCCACTGTAATAAATAAACACTCCATCTTGGAATAATCAATCCTTATAAAATGAAAAGGATGGGTTTTTTGGAATATAAAACCTTACATACGATACTTCTCAAATAATCCCCTTATATGATAATTAAAACTAGTTCTAGAGATAAGTATAGGAATAAGTATTTCCTGAAAAATCACCCCACAAGATACCACTAAATAATATCACAATTACAGGAGAATAACCATCTCACTCATTAAAAAATGGATGAAAACTATGAAATACTCTCCCATGGGAGATACCTCTCAATAAGATCATAGACATAGAAAATAAATCAAGGAATAGATAACTATCTCATAATCCAGGACAAGGTCGACATCATAAATAATCTTACACAAGAAGAAAAAAGAATAAAGTAACTCACGATTATGAATATTTATCTATGAATCACATTTCTACGTATTCTCCTCCATGCCAAAACATTTCCACAACACATGAAATAAGGTAATAACATGGCCACACAACACCTTCTCTTGGATGTCATGGATCTCCATGGGCCTCTCCTTGAACATTACATCATCATCAACATTGACCTTTCCTTAATTAAAGAAATAATAATTTTCCTGAAGATAACAATGAATCTATGACACATCAATGAAATTATGTATCAATATCATGTATGGGGGAGGTTTAATCTGATATGTGATAACTACATCTTGGTACAACACCATGAATGGCACAAAAATCCAAGGAGAAATCATAATACCACTACCGAACATTTTATGCCAATGATGGGAAGTCACATTCAAGAATACATGATCTTGAATGTAAAACACTAGACGTCTCCTCCTATAGTCAAAATAGGTCTTTTGATGACCCTTAACAACCATCATTCTCTCAAAAAGTACTCAAACCATCTCTTTTGTGATTTGATCTAGTTCTAACCTAAGAATTACTGACTCTATTGTTCCACTCTATCAAAATAGAGAATAGAAAACATGGCCAATAAAAGCTGAGAATGGTACCATTCCATTAGTGGAGTAAAAAAATATTATTTTAAGAAAACTTGACAAAGGGTAGGTTCTCACCCATGAAAATCCAAAATCTAGGACACATGCGCACAACATATCATTAATATTTTTGACCTTTTACTCATTCTGACCATCTATCTGTGGATGAAAAGAAGTTAAAATGATAAAATGAGAGCCAAAATCATAATATATAATTCTACAAAATCTGGAGGTGAAAAAGTGATCAGAATTAGAGATAATAATCCTCATGAAACTATATATCCTCACCACCTCCTCCAAATTTAGGTTGAAAAAATATCCACCAAACCTGAATTCATAATTGATCATAATTGAGATGATTTTGTAAAATATCCCACCATCACCTATATAGAATAATAAAAACCTAAATCTGGAGGTAAAATTATAATTAATTCCATAGAAATGTCCTCACACTTCTATGTAGGAACATCTAATGGCTGGAGAAAACCACCAATAATAGTGTTTAGACTCACCATATAGAAAATTAAATATAAGAAAACAAACATTGAAACTAATTTATTCAAACTTAGAAGCCAAAAATAACCTCTCAAATCATGGTACATATGATTCAAGAAAATATTTACTTCTAATGGTGAACTGTGGAAATCATAGAGAACAACTTTACGCATCACCAATGGAATGAAAAGCCTCCCTTGGAACAACACCCAATGTTGATCAACCTTAGGCTAACAATTAAATTTATCACCAAGAACAATAAAATATCACCAAAGGTCTACCTTGGAATCCCCCATTTGAGAATAATCCACATGATACACTAAAATTAATTCACCATCATCTAAAAAAGAAATCCTTTACCCCCACCATCTCCCATATCAAGATGCATTTTAGAGAGCTCTTCCATCACTCTCTATGATTCTCCAGACTCATTCATGAAATCACTACATGAGTTCATGCTTATCACAATATTAACAATATTAAGCTTTCCTGAGGTGTAGGAAATATCTAATTCATAGTACTATAAGAATTCAATCCACCATCACCATCTTAAGTTCATGTCATGTTTGGAGAAGACATACACTAAGATATTGTGATGGAGAAAACCTTGAAGCACTCATCAAAGACTTATCATTTCTAAAACAAAAGGGTGAATATAAACTATATCAACTCAAGATCATCGGTAAAATAGATATATTCATGGGGTCATAATTGATAATACCCATTAGAAAAAACTGATCTATACAATATCAAAAGAGTTCCTAAACCAAGACATGAAGCATTCTAGAATACCTAAAACTTAACACCCTCTTCTAGAAAATGATGAACCGAGAAACTGGCCATATTATTACTTAAATACTGAATGGAAACCTAGAAATGATTAGTACACAAAATTTCATGATCCTTCCTTGTAAAGGTTTTTATAAGACTCCCAATTTAAGATGATTTGGGTACAAACCTCCTATAATATCATACAAGATTGATGAAACTATGTATCTATGCAATAGTCTTGGGGGATTCCAAAGAAACAACTACGTAAATATTATAAGGATACATAGATACTACATGATAGGACATGAAATTCCACAATAATATATCCTCATGATCCCATAAATCAAGCTTCAATGTCTTCCCTGATAGCAGATGATAATAAAGAAATCCCAAAACTGCCTACAAATGTTCTATATGCTCCTCCTTAGATGAAAAGTACACAAGGATTTCATCAATGATCATCACCATGAAATGGTATATAAATTATCCTAAAACTACATTCATCTAATATAATTATATATTTGGAGTGTTTTTTACACTAAATGAAATCACAAAAAACATATAATTCCCAAAACGACATTAGAATGTAGTCTTTGGTATATCTTCATCTCTTACCCACATTTAATGATATCTTAATTATAACTAAATATTTAAGAACCAAACAGATAATTTAACCAATTGAATAAATCATAAATAATTATAATAGGATATCATTTATTCACTTTCACCTGATTGATGTGATAATAATTGATAAATGGGTGAAGACTTCCATTAGCCTTCTATGAGAACAAACAATAAGTACCCTAAGGTGATATTCCCAATGAAAAAAGACTCACTGTAAGAGATAGTCAATCTATATATGAATCCATATTAACTTATAAGGATCTATCCTATATATAGACATCAATCCCATAGAATCACCTTGCTATAGCTATATCCCAAACTCGATATCCCATCGAGGTGGTAACACCACAACCTCCTTAGGGAAGGCATCAAGGAACTCTACTGAAACCCTGGGAAACACTATTGGACGAACCTTCGACGAGATTAAAATAATCTCATCTATCAAGGAATACAAGGATAGAACATTTGTTTGACTTACCCATGGGTCTCTCTCACCAATGAACATGGAATTCTCTCCATAAGTATCAAATAACAAAACATACCTCCTAAAACAATCCATGATAGTTTGCATAAAATAAAACTAGTCCATGTTGATGATGATATCATATTTTTGTATCCACAAACATAGGTATTCTCCCCATGTGTCATGATACCATATAACTATTTCAAAATATTTATATACTTCATACAAAATATCTCAATCTCTAACTAGCATATAAAACACCAAGGTAAGTTAAATCCTATCTACCTCATGTCCAAAATCACATAATAGGGAAGGTAATAAGAATGAGCATGTATATCCTAAATAAAACAATGAATGACCCAAGTATAAAAAATTTAACATTGAAAGATTCATGTTTCCATGGTGTTAGAAACTTCAAATCATGCAGCTGATCAAGGCATTCTCCATGACCTCTCTTACCCTGATTAAAACCACAACTATGGCCGTGATTTTCTCTCTAAGGATGAGGAGAATCATGGGGATGTCTTCTATCAACCCGATATCCCCGAAAATGTTCAACATACCGGGAAACCTAATACTTATACCTTATATGAAACTATATTAATAGAAACACCTATATAAAAACAACAACTTCACACTTCTTTCTCAAAAAGGTTTGGAACTGTTTCCATTGATGACCATATCCTCCAAATGAAAAATACATGGATAATCCCCTATAAGGGTCTTGAGAGCCAATTCCCCCAATGAAACGAGATAAAGAGGGATGATATCTAACCCTAACTATATAAAATCCCTTTTTTCTTATCAATTGGGAACTTTGGGCCACATCTATCATAAATAGAGAATAATGATGATTCATATTTCAAGATGAATCCACTATAGCCATCATCCAATTTACAAATTCTCCTCTCTCCAGTACCTTGAGATATGTTGGAAAAATAAAATTGGATATTTTGAATTATATCTCCATCAAAATGAATCACCTTGGACCATTTATTTGTATGATAGTCTGAAGTATAATGGAGAAGATTCCTAAAATGGATCCCAAACTCCCACACATTATAAATCACATATAAAAGGGTAATTAATACCTAATTTATGTATATAATTATGGTTTAAGAAATAATATAAGCTCAAAATAGATCTTACAACTTCTCCCATGAGACAAATTACTCCTCACAATCCCTAAGGAAAAAGAACTACCATTTTCTGGATATCCCCTGTAGATTTTTCACCACTAAAAAAACCCAGTGCTCGTTCCAAGAATAGATTGAAATGAAGGCTATCTCCACAACCACAAACCAGTCCTCTATCATTGAATCCAAAATGGATCTCTCATTCAACTATAGTATTTGGAGTTGAAACTCTCAAAGCGTCCTTCTATAGGTTTTATCATTGCTTACCTTAATTATATGAAGATATTATGGAATATATCACTGAATATATTTTGAATGAACCTGATGGGGATGTCGACGTAGATTCATACCTATAAAATATTTTTTTTATAATCCTAAACATTGAATATGTAATATTTAAGAATAATTATTTAATCAAGGATCAACCTAATCCCAAGGTATATGCATTTCAAGAACATGTTAAAACAAGAATGACTCATGACCCTTTTATAGGTTTCTATCTTGAAACTAGTATCACTTCACTTAGTTGGATCATTAATCATTAAGGTCATTATTTGTAATTATAGGGGACATAAATACCTATTTCATATCCAAAATAACTTGTTTACATTACACACTAATCTTATCTAACATTATTTCCCAATAAAACTGAAGTGCTCAGATCAGTGTGAATCACTGAGAGGGGGAGGGGGTGAATCAGTGATCCCTTAAAACTTTTTACTAATTGATTCTTAATCAATTAAACCTCTATGGCTGGTTAAAGCCTCGATCCACTCTTCTTGTATCTCTCATCCTTTCTCGGATAATGCAGTAATGAAAAGGCACAGGACACAAGGATTTACAAGGTTCGGCACCAAAGGCCTACATCCTTGCCATGCTCTCCCAGCATGGATTCTCCATTATAATCTGTTAGTACTACAATGGTCGATACAGAGTCCCACTGTATCTCTCCTGAGTCCCACAGGAGGGTCTTTATACTGCTTCACACAGTGTTACCAGAGTCCCACTGGCCTTCTCCAGAATCCCACTGAAGACTTCTTCTCCCTGAGTCCCACAGGGTCTTCTCCTGGCTCCTCGAGTCACACGAGTAGCTCTTCTTCTTTTTCAGCTCTTCAAGTATCCTCAGCAGCCTGGGATAAAGGCTGCTGGCCTTGCTCTGTACCTCTGATCACTTGTGATGATCAGGGTCTTCTCGTCTACTGCAAACTCAGACAAACAATATCTTTCACTTCAGTCTGGCTCAGTCTCACTTTCACACCACTGATTTAGCACTGTTCACGTGTGCACGTGCATGCATGCATGCATGCACTTTCCTCTTTCTTCTCTTGGTGCAATAAACACTCAAAGGGTGAAGTCACTTTAAGCACACACCAACTCACTTGAACTTCACACTTTGTTCAATGTGTTTACACACTTAAATGCGTGTTATACTTTGCGTGAGTCCTCTTCTTCTTCTTCTAGGTGAACACACTTTTAGTGCATACACTAGGTTCGGCCAACTTGTCTTTTTGCACACACTTGTTTCACTTTGCACACACTTTAGACTTGGCCTATTCTCCTCTTCTTGTTGCACACACTCACTTTAGTGTTCTTTTAGTTTGTTCTTCAAGGTATGCACACACAAGGTCACAACCCTCGGCCTCTTCAAATGCACACACTTAAAGTGTGTTCTTATTGTTGTTGCACACACTTAACCCATAGGTGGTTCTTCAATTTAGCACACACACACTAAGGTGTGGTCTTCACTTCACCGACACAAGTCTACGGCTTGGGTTATCCACTTTGCACACACACTGCCCAAATTCAATCATCCCATAGGGTGTTCTCCCACTTTGCACAAGCTACTGCCCGTAGAGTGTCTTCTTCTTCACTTGGCACTCAAAGGGTGCAAGGGCTCGGCCTTCCTCCACTATTCCACCTGAATGCCAAAGGAGGCGCGCAAGGGTCTCACCCACGGGCTTCAACCAAGGGCGCGCAAGGGGTGCGGCCTCTTCTTCTTCAACAGCCGCACAAGGCTCGGGTGCAAGGGGCAGCCGCGCAAGGCTCAAGTGTGCAAGGGTGCAACACTGCCACGGGCTCCTTCCTCCTGCCACGCAAGTGTGCGGGCAGAGAGGGTGGCAAGAGACTCGAGCGCGCAAGTATGCGGCTCGGCTCCTTCCTGTCGCGCAAGAGATACGCGCAGGGGACTCCCCTTCACTTCTTTCGCGCAAGAGATGCGCAAAAGGAACTTCACGGAGCCTCTGATGGCTCCGGGCTTTACTGCCGCGCAGGAGGCGCGCAGCTCAGTTCTTCGCGAGGCTCAAGAGCTCTCACGGGACTTCTCAAAATTTCAGCGCATCAGCGGCCTCTTCTCGAGGGCTAGGCCTCATTTAAATAGGCAGAGGAGAGGCAGTTCTATCCGCGTGAAATAACTTCAAACACCCGAGATCTTCGGATCTTCAAGATTTCCAAAATCTTGTTTTTTATTCTCGGTTTCACGCGGGCTCCCTTTATTTTTTGTTCCTCTACGTGCATGCGACTCATAACGCATGCACAGCCTTCTTCTGATCCAAAACATGCACGCATAAACACCCCACGGCCTTCGGCAACTTTTCTTGCCTCAGCCTCGACCGAAATTCCTCATTTCTTGCATGCAAGTCTCTTCTTGTGCATGGATGGGTTCGGTTTGTCCAGACGAGCACAATGGACGTCTTAGATCCTTCAGAGGTGGCCGGGAACTCGAAAACCGGTGCTCGGGAGGCCTCTGGTTCAGCGGCGTCATGGGAGATGCCTCAGCCGAGCTCGAGGTAGAGGATGATGCGGCAGCCGTCGGATCAGGTGATCGAAAGACATCGGACGGCTGGATCGATCACGGCGCGCGGCAGATTAGATGAGCGGCGCCGATCGTCCGCGAGATCAGATGAGCGGCTGGTATTCGCTCCCGGTGGAATTTGCGCGTCCCACATCGAAACGGCGCGGGATTTTGCCGCGGCTTATTACTCAGCCGCTGCCACAACTCGGAAATTGAATCTCCTCCCTCCACGGTGCTGCCCCGCACCGTGTTCTCCCTGCGGGCGCGCTCTGCGCCCACTCTGCTCCTGCGGGCGCGCTCCTAGCGCCTGCTATGCTCCTCCGGCGCGCGGTTTTCACCACCGCGTGTCCTCGGGGGCTTATACACGGCCCCCCTACGCTCCTCCGGGCGTGCCCTAGGCGCCCATGCGGTGTCCTTGGGTGCGCCCTGCCGCCCAGGACTCGCCCCACGGGTTCCCCCTTGGGCGTGGCGCCTTAGGCCCACATGTGCCTTGGGGTTGAACCCTCAAGGTGTCCACGGGCTGGCCAATTTTTTTGGCTAAGTCTTGAATAAGACTTTGTAAAAAAAACAAAGTCCTTCATGTAAAATGCCATATCAAGCCCTTTCATTATTCTTCTCAATTTCTCCCCTTCTCTACTTCTTAAGAATTCCTTAATCCTCCTCAACATATAATCTTCACTTAGGATATGGAATTCAAAAGGTTTCTTCATCTTCAACCGAGCTCCTGAATCAAATATTAAATCTCCAATGTGCTTCATTGATCTAATCAGAGATCAAGTTGGATCACTTCCAATTCACATGCACTAAGAGTTAGTACATGGACTTCTTTAATCCACATCATCCACTTAGTAGTTGTGGATGGATCTTCTTCAACTCCTCATGCATTGTCACTACAATGCATGGTCTTCTAATCATGTTGTGACATTGTATCATCTTGATACAAGTTCTTGGAACTTAAGGATCAGCTCAGCAATCGTCAGATGTTCATGGAGAATGTTTCAACCACAATTTCCAATACCACTTAGTGAATCTCCTAAGTGACATGCATCTTAGTACCATGGCCATTCTCCTTCACCACCAACACCATCACATCCTTTGACATTCACATATTGACTCCTTGACATCCATTCATTCCAAGACAACTTCATGCCTCATTGACAACAAATGCAACACAGTGCACTTCAATCTCCCCCTTTGTATTTGTTGTCAATACGCTCCTTCAGCACATATGAATGGGTCAATATGTGTGCCCAATCTTTTCTCCCCCTTATTGGCAATCAAATGCAAAGGTGTGGTGTGGTTCACTTTCAAAAATCTCTTCCTCCCTTATAAAAGCATCTTCTTGAAAAACACTGAGAGAGGGATGATGTCACATGTTCTCTTTAGCAAAGAACCTTTAGTAAATCAACTCCAAGTCTACTTGGGCTAACCCAGTGTAGAAAACAAGAGTGATGTAACCAAGGAATTCAAAGCTGTCCATAATTCTCTACACATGTGAGGTCATGCTTAGGGGTTTGAAATTTTTCAGATATAACAATGAATTGCTAAATCCTGCACATACTTCACCAAACACATTAGAAAGTTCAGTGCAAAGATAAAGCTCCCCCTTTCATCCAATTGTCTTCAATCCATACTCCCCCTTAATTGACAAGATTAACTCAATTAAGAAACAAGGGATGAAAGTATGATTGGAATACCTTCACTTTTCTCAAGATGGTATTAATCTAAGAATCCCATCTTCTACAGATTGGCTCCCCCTCAAGGGGTGCACTCCATTCTGTCCAAACCATCCTCCAGTTGAGAATGATCATCATCTTCAATTCCCTGCAATGTCAGCACATGTATATACCAATGTATAAGGGAATAAGATGGAACCTCCTTGGTTCATCAATGTGAACAACAAGGTTGAGAAGATTCTCTCAACCGAGATGTCCCATTTTCACCATTCTTCACACTTGCACATTTGATCTTCATTGATGATTGTACTGGTGTGGTTCTCAAAACATCTTCATGTGAAATCTTCTTCTTCCCTTTTGCCTTGGCAATTGCCATAACTTTATCTTCAGTTTTTTGCAGATCTTTGGCAAGTTGCAACTGATTTGGCCATATGACTAGTAAATCACTTGAAAGTGTGGCCTCAGTTCTGGAAGTTCCACATGGTTCCTTAGATGCTGTCAAGCTACCTTTCTTAGGCAACTTGTTTTCAATCAATCCCTTCTGCTTCTTCTGGATTGATTGTCTGTTTGAGTCCAGTCTGCTTCTATTCAGTTCCATGGCTTGTTCACAAAGATCCATGGTGTGACCTTTCTTTCCACTGTAGAAGCATGTCTTCTTGGTGGTCCTTCTGGATGACTCACCCTTCTTGGATTTAGACTCCAAGGACTTCTCTTTCTTTTTCATAATCTTCTTGGGAGCATCTTCCACTTTCCTATGCTTGCTTCCCAAGGATTCTTTCTGAGCCAGGTTCTGTGATCTTTTCTTCTTTTGAGATCTGGATACAGCTGGAGATTGACATGTATCTATTTGACCACTTTTGCAACCATCCCAGATGTTGTCAAGTAATCCAAATCTATTTGCAGTAAACAGATGTCTCTGGACCTGCAGATGCTGCTTCTTTTCTTCTGGCTTGCTCCCCCTAGGCATGGGCTTCCTCTATGCTTTGACATTCATTGGATTGTACCAACAATCCTTTGCACAATGCCCATACTTGTTACAACACCAAAATTGACCCACAAATCTTGACCTATTGATTCCTTCTGATTGTAGGGTACTTGTCTTGAATTGTTGTGCTGCTTCAGGAGATCTTTCTTTCTTCATTGTCTTCATCCATACTTGTTTGGAATTATTCTTCCATCCTGCACTTTTTGTGGAAACACTTTTAGAAGCATGAGTACAAGATGGTATGGATGGTACCTTCTTTTTAGAAGTTGTTGCACTTTCACAAGAGGATGTCTTTCTTTTAGAATCATCCTTCTCAAAGCTCACTTGAGTGGCAACATTTCTTCTTCCAGCTGTCTGGGAGGCTTGGGCTTTGGGTGATTGCTGATTTTTCAATATCACCTCCAGTTCTAAGCACTTCATGTTAAGGGAGTTCTTCTCATCCTCAACAGTTCTTAGCCTTCCTTCCCAATTTTCTTTCAGCTATTCTAACTGGTCTTCATGCACCTTCTTGATTTCAAGCATTGAGTTGTCAAGCTCCTTCACCCTTTTGACTTTATCTTCTAGTTGAGCATCTTTGACAATCATTGAGACTCTGTGCAACTTTTCCAGTGCATGGAACACTTCTTTGACCATTATCTTAAAGAATTCATTCTCAGAAAGGCTTCTTTGCAATTCTTCAGCAGTGTCTTCATATCTTTCATTGCAAAGAGATACTGTTTCATTTTTGGCATTTACCAGCTTTCTGAGAGTGTTGGTTATGCCAACCCTTTTAGCCAATTGATCTTCCATTGCATTGGCTTCTTCTTCTAACTGTGATTTTTCTTCTTGAAGATCAAGGATGCCTGTTGCTATACACATTGCCACTTCCTTGGGGACTGTCTTCTGAAGATATTTGATTGCATTTAGAAGATCATTGTTTCTTCCATCTTTATCACAGCTAGGACAGGCTTCACCAGAAGAGTGATAAAAGGAATTGTCAGGTGTTTCTCTATCAGCAACAATCTTCTTCTTCATCTTCTTGGCCTGTTTCTTCTTTCTATTTTTCTGAGTCTTGGCAGATATCTCCATTTGAGGCTGTTCTTTCATTTCCTCAAATCTGCACTCTATATAGACTCCCTTGGATCTTTTAGAGGTAACCTCCCTCTGATACCAATTGAAGTGCCCAGATCAGTGTGAATCACTGAGAGGGGGAGGGGGTGAATCAGTGATCCCTTAAAACTTTTTACTAATTGATTCTTAATCAATTAAACCTCTATGGCTGGTTAAAGCCTCGATCCACTCTTCTTGTATCTCTCAACCTTTCCCGGATAATGCAGTAATGAAAAGGCACAGGACACAAGGATTTACAAGGTTCGGCACCAAAGGCCTACATCCTTGCCATGCTCTCCCAGCATGGATTCTCCATTATAATCTGTTAGTATTACAATGGTCGATACAGAGTCCCACTGTATCTCTCCTGAGTCCCACAGAAGGGTCTTTATACTGCTTCACACAGTGTTACCAGAGTCCCACTGGCCTGCTCCAGAATCCCACTGAAGACTTCTTCTCCCTGAGTCACACATGGTCTTCTCCTGGCTCCTCGAGTCACACAAGTAGCTCTTCTTCTTGTTCAGCTCTTCAAGTATCCTCAGCAGCCTGGGATAAAGGCTGCTGGCCTTGCTCTGTACCTCTGATCACTTGTGATGATCAGGGTCTTCTCGTCTACTGCAAACTCAGACAAACAGTATCTTTCACTTCAGTCTGGCTCAGTCTCACTTGCACACCACTGATTTAGCACTGTTCACGTGTGCACGTGCATGCATGCATGCATGCACTTTCCTCTTTCTTTTCTTGGTGCAATAAACCCTCAAAGGGTGAAGTCACTTTAAGCATACACCAACTCACTTGAACTTCACACTTTGTTCAATGTGTTTACACACTTAAATGTGTGTTATACTTTGTGTGAGTCCTCTTCTTCTTCTTCTAGGTGAACACACTTTTAGTGCATACACTAGGTTCGTCCAACTTGTCTTTTTGCACACACTTGTTTCACTTTGCACACACTTTAGACTTGGCCTATTCTCCTCTTCTTGTTGCACACACTCACTTTAGTGTTCTTTTAGTTTGTTCTTCAAGGTATGCACACACAAGGTCACAACCCTCGGCCTCTTCAAATGCACACACTTAAAGTGTGTTCTTATTGTTGTTGCACACACTTATCCCATAGGTGGTTCTTCAATTTAGCACACACACACTAAGGTGTGGTCGTCACTTCACCCACACAAGGCTACGGCTTGGGTTATCCACTTTGCACACACACTGCCCAAATTCAATCATCCCATAGGGTGTTCTCCCACTTTGCACAAGCTACTGCCCGTAGAGTGTCTTCTTCTTCACTTGGCACTCAAAGGGTGCAAGGGCTCGGCCTTCCTCCACTATTCCACCTGAATGCCAAAGGAGGCGCGCAAGGGTCTCACCCGCGGGCTTCAACCAAGGGCGCGCAAGGGGTGCGGCCTCTTCTTCTTCAACAGCCGCACAAGCCTCGGGTGCAAGGGGCAGCCGCGCAAGGCTCAAGTGTGCAAGGGTGCAACACTGTCGCGGGCTCCTTCCTCCTGCCACGCAAGTGTGCGGGCAGAGAGGGTGGCAAGAGACTCGAGCGCGCAAGTATGCGGCTCGGATCCTTCCTGTCGCGCAAGAGATACGCGCAGGGGACTCCCCTTCACTTCTTTCGCGCAAGAGATGCGCAAAAGGAACTTCACGGAGCCTCTGATGGCTCCGGGCTTTACTGCCGCGCAGGAGGCGCGCAGCTCATTTCTTCGCGAGGCTCAAGAGCTCTCACGGGACTTCTCAAAATTTCAGCGCATCAGCGGCCTCTTCTCGAGGGCTAGGCCTCATTTAAATAGGAAGAGGAGAGGCGGTTCTATCCGCGTGAAATAACTTCAAACACCCGAGATCTTCAGATCTTCAAGATTTCCAAAATCTTGTTTTTTATTCTCGGTTTCACGCGGGCTCCCTTTATTTTTTGTTCCTCTACGTGCATGCGACTCATAACGCATGCACAACCTTCTTCTGATCCAAAACATGCACGCATAAACACCCCACGGCCTTCGGCAGCTTTTCTTGCCTCGGCCTCGACCGAAATTCCTCATTTCTTGCATGCAAGTCTCATTTTGTGCATGGATGGGTTCGGTTTGTCCAGACGAGCACAATGGACGTCTTAGATCCTTCAGAGGTGGCCGGGAACTCGAAAACCGGTGCTCGGGAGGCCTCTGGTTCAGCGGCGTCGCGGGAGATGCCTCAGCCGAGCTCGAGGTAGAGGATGATGCGGCAGCCGTCTGATCAGGTGATCGAAAGACATTGGACGACTGGATCGATCACGGCGCGCGGCAGATTAGATGAGCGGCGCCGATCGTCCGCGAGATCAGATGAGCGGCTGGGATTCGCTCCCGGTGGAATTTGCGCGTCCCACATCGAAATGGCGCGGGATTTTGCCGCGGCTTATTACCCAGCCGCTGCCACAACTCGACAATTGAATCTCCTCCCTCCACGGTGCCTCCCCGCACCGTGTTCTCCCTGCGGGCGCGCTCTGTGCCCACTCTGCTCCTGCGGGCGCGCTCCTAGCGCCCACTATGCTCCTCCGGCGCACGGGTTTCACCACCGCGTGTCCTCGGGGGCTTATACACGGCCCCCCTGCGCTCCTCCGGGCGTGCCCTAGGCACCCATGCGGTGTCCTTGGGTGCGCCCTGCCGCCCTGGACTCGCCCCACGGGTTCCCCCTTGGGCGTGGCGCCTTAGGCCCACATGTGCCTTGGGGTTGAACCCTCAAGGTGTCCACGGGCTGGCCAATTTTTTTGGCTAAGTCTTGAATAAGACTTGGAAAAAAAAACAAAGTCCTTCATGTAAAATGCCATATCAAGCCCTTTCATTCTTCTTCTCAATTTCTTCCCTTCTCTACTTCATAAGAATTCCTTAATCCTCCTCAACATATAATCTTCACTTAGGATAAAGAATTCAAAAGGTTTCTTCATCTTCAACCGAGCTCCTGAATCAAATATTAAATCTCCAATGTGCTTCATTGATCTAATCAGAGATCAAGTTGGATCACTTCCAATTCACATGCACTAAGAGTTAGTACATGGACTTCTTTAATCCACATCATCCCCTTAGTAGTTGTGGATGGATCTTCTTCAACTCCTCATGCATTGTCACTACAATGCATGGTCTTCTAATCATGTTGTGACATTGTATCATCTTGATACAAGTTCTTGGAACTTAAGGATCAGCTCAGCAATCGTCAGATGTTCATGGAGAATGTTTCAACCACAATTTCCAATACCACTTAGTGAATCTCCTAAGTGACATGCATCTTAGTACCATGGCCATTCTCCTTCACCACCAACACCATCACATCCTATGACATTCACATCATGACTCCTTGACATCCATTCATTCCAAGACTACTTCATGCCTCATTGACAACAAATGCAACACAGTGCACTTCAAAAACCATGTTGTCCTCAATAGTGCATACCTATATACTTTATCCCATCCCTTAACCTATAATTTGATATAACTTTTTCATGACACCCCCAAAGGTTCCCCTCATGGGAAGGAAATAAAGGTATAGAGATAATAAAACCCAAATCACATCTCCAGTAGGCCAATGTGTTGTGAATAACACTAAGGGTATATCATACACATAAATAGAAAACATTACCCTTTATGAAAATTGAAGTACTAGTGACAAGAAAAAACAACCAAAAAAATCCTACTAAAAAATAATAAAAGATTCCAATACATCCATGAAATGTCATAAAAAATAAAAAATGTAAAATGAAAAAAAAGTGTTAAAATGAAAATCTCTATAGTGACATTGAATTCCCTACAAATACTAAAAAACACCATGATCTAGTAATGTTTATCATGATATCTATATTTATCTTAAAGACCTAAAAAATAGTTTATATATACATTGGTTTAGTATCATAGGTATAATTATTTGGATCTTCCCCAAATCCTCTCATGAAAAAGGTAAAGAAAGTATACTAAAACCCAATTAATAAACTAACTCATCACTTAAATAGTTATAATGTGTTCCTATAATCACCATGGATCTCTCCAAAAGTATTACATATTAATCATATAATAACCTACATAATATCAAATAAGTTACCCTGGTACCACTTCTGTACTGGTGCTTCACTATTTCCAAAAGGCACACATCATGTTCCATATTTCCCTAATACATTAGACTACTCATAAAACCTATGATACTATAACATACCAGGAATATTGTGTATGACATCATCCCTTCATTAACAACCACATCTTCAGATAGTAACCAATTAGTTTATGAGATTCAAATTTTTTTGATGTTATGTATTATACCTCAATCCATTATAACTCATACCCAACATACATATAATAATCCATAGGATAATATATCTGGAGATACATGTGTGTGAAAATAACCACAAGATAGTACAAAACCCTATACACACACACACAAACTCACACACACATGTATATATATGGTAAAGGAAACCACAACTTATTCTACAAAAAAATATTACTATAATGGGAGTTGGGAAGAGGGTGTAGCCATCCATCCATTCCTCACCTACCCAGATGTTATGGAAAACACCCTTTAGATTCAACAGGTTCGAATCAACCTACCAACTTGGGTGGTGTAGCATATGAAATGACATAACATAGGAATATATTGATATTTCAAAACCACACTATGATCCAAAAACTATCCTTATAACCAAATTTAAATATCGTCTCTCAAAAACCACTATAAATCCTTTTTTTCATTTTCCGAGTAATCTAATTTATCAATAAGTGGTAACCTCAAAATGTTGGATAAAAAATTTTGAAACACCATAAACAAAAACTACATACTTTAACAGTATACAAGTTTCAAAACCTAACCCAAAATATCAAAATTCAATTTAAATTTTCAAATTTAGAATAAGACAGAACATTCAAAAGAGCCACACGTCAACACCTCAAGACTTGAACCACCTCAAGAGAAACCCCTAGATTCTGATCCCTAAATTTCAATGATGTAGACTAGATATCCTATAAACACAATAATTTTATTATAATTTCATTTAATTTATTATTTTAACCATTTCATAATTACATTAATTAAAAACTAATACTATACCCTCATGGAATAATCCATCATCTTCCAATATTTATCAAGATTTATCATCATTCAAAGAAAATTAAACCTCAAACACATTGGGTTATATAATTCAACATTAAATATCATTCCCTAAATCCATTTCGTATAGGAATCATCCCAAGCTACCATAAAAGATGCATAAACCAAGAACAACCAGCTGAATCAAAGAGTGTGGAAGAATATATAGAAATAATAAACCCATCCAACTGAACATAAAATTATATTAATAATCAAGTAAGAATCCAAAATATCATTAAAATAAACAATGGTTAAGTCTAACTCCAAACTATTCCATTAGTCCTAATGTCACCCCTCACACCATTTTGTATATCACCATTCATGCCACCATCACATGAACCAACTACTACCATGAACCCAGACATCCTTTCTCATTCTCATAAAACCATCTACTATCCCAAGATCACAACACATTGCATAGGAAGGCTACTCACCTAGATTAAACAAAGAAGATAGAAAAAAAATTAAAAAAATTCAATAAGGCAACTAGGCCCAAGAACTACAACGTGCAACCTTCATAATCAAACATGCTCACTCATCCGTGAACAATTATCTTTATCAAACAACCAATTGTTTACTATCTTGAATTTTCTGATTAAATTAACACATCAGAAAAAAACTACGAATTAATGAAATATTATTTAATAATATCTTCAAATTTCATCAATTTTTAAGGAATAACAATTAAATATTAAATAGAACTCCTTGATATTTATCCAACAAGAATGAAAAACATTGTGTTTTTATCTAATTTCCAATAATAAAAAAACATGTTAAACCATATAATTGGAAAGGATAACATACTATCTTGAAAATAAAGTGGCTTGGAATTAACACAACATAAATACTTGTGATCGATACAACACAAAATAAATTCATTATTTAATTATGGTTTAATATTCATTATGGTTGATTCCACCATTATACAATGAGATAATGTATGAAAACTTTATGATCTTACATAAAAATAATTAGAAACAATGAATTAACTACCTCTATTTACAAGTTCAACAATCTTCAAGAAAAAAAATATTATCAATGGTTATCCACCACTAAAACTGATGAAATTTTCATTGAAAACTATCACCACCAATCCAATGTCAATCATTCTTAGATCTATTCCACAAAATATAATGGATTTGCACAATGATCACCCAGAATAAAGGTAGAACCAATAGAGAAAGACGAGGGAATTGTACCTTTAATAGGAACACTTTATTCTCTATGATCTGAGTTAGAATCCTCAAAGGGTTGATCAAGGGATGAAAATGGGGTAAAACTAACACATAACAAGAGAACAATTCTGTCAATAGAGCCTCATTATGATAAATAACTCAACTATGTCCTAGTTTCCTATAGAGTGTCTGGAAATCAATGGAAAACTAAAAGCGGAGAATAAATTAATTTTCTAGAGTAAATAATGAAATAAAACTACATTCAAGATCCTTATAACTTCAAAAATTCTTCCCCTTTAAACTATTAATTATCCTTGATGAATTGTGCCCATTTTTGCAATTAAAATTCTAACCCGACCGTCACCATAGCTTCCACCAAATCCATGGTGTTCCTAATCATGTCATCCTAAAAAACGATCCCCCAGGTAATGTTGTGTACTCTAAGGTTATTTTTCATTAACCCAACCTCCACTAACTGTTTCATGAGCTTTCTCTACCCAGAGCCCATAGAAGTTTAACCTATGACCCAATGCCCAATGACACAAATTTTCTATGTTATTGTGGCTACATTATTTTACAATGGGACTCAAAATGTCCAAAAAGTCCATCACTATATCCTACATAGGGTGTATTGGTCCTCTAATTAGCTATAAATACCTATTTATCCTCTAAAACACCTCTAAACATCCTCTCAGCACCAAAAATATTTGGAAGACTAGAGAAAGATCATTGTGAATATATTACCTCAAAATGTTGTAGCCCCATTTATATGATATGAATCATGTCCTCACAATCATGTTGTGCCTCATGCACTAATGGTCATGTTATGAATACTATACTTATGATCATGTTATGAATTATATACTTATTATCATGTAATGAATCTGGTTTTTATGATCATGTTAGGCCTCTTTTCTATATTTCAATCTTATTATATTCATGTTCAAATGGTAATACCCATGTTTTACCTATGATTTCATGAAATATATATCCTTATATTATTGTCCATATTTAGTGATTCTTGTCTTATGACTCTATTTTTTATTGGTTATGAATTATTTAGGTTGTGTTCATGTTCCATGATTATGTTCTCATACGCATATGGTCATATTATTCTCAATTATTATATATAGTGGAAATTACTTATGATTACCCTTATATAGTGTTTTAGATCACCCATTTCTTATCATTCCATTTCCCCATGTTATAAAGAAAATAAATATTCATGATATTTATAAAAGTGTATCCTTTTTAAAGAAATTATGGGAGGTGTTGAATACTTTTACCTATTTGTAAGCTTCACATAGAGTGGTAAAATATTTCTATTAGTTAAAAAAGACATCGGTTTTTTTAGTTAATGTTTTTCCCTAAATCTCTAAAACTATAGGCCTAAAAGTTATTAGGAATATATTGTAATAAAAATTATTATTAAAGTCATGTAATTGAGATGACTACATTCTTGGGGCAACATAGTTGTTATCATATAAGTGTGTAGACAACCTCATAGGTTATTATTTTTGTTGAGGATAATTCATGGGTTGGTAAGATAATGTTGATCAATATTAGAATGGTAAATGTATCCCTTTAGAGGTTTTTTTAGGTAGTGTTGGATATTTTATGGTTTATTATTAGATAAATTTAGGTAAAAAAATTGTAAAATTCTATCGTATTAGTCTATGTATTGGATAACATCATGATGTTTTAGTAAAATAAAGATGTTGTGGTTCTCCTGTAAATTACATCCCTTTATGGATACTAATGAGTGGATATAGCTGTAACAAAGATACACCTAAGATAATACCCCCAAAGAAGGATAGTTTATAACTAATTCAATCTCCACTCTCGTGTATGATGAGTGTTACTAATATAGCACACCAGAATAGACTCTCTAGGGCGATTTGATTTGGAATCTCATAATCTCTTTATATACCATTATTATGGATTTTAAAATTTTTATATATGATATCCTAGTAGGAAAATGATCATGGATAACATAAATTAAAACATAAACTTTCAAAATATAATGTGTATATTAATTTATATGTTATTTTATGGATAAAGGATATGGTGAAATTTCAGAGCATAGATTTTAATGATTTTTGGGTTTAGAATATAGTTATAAAACTCATGATAATTTTTTTACAGTTATTAGGTCTATAAATATGATAGAATAAGATATAAAGTATCCTAGATTGAATTTATATCTATTTAGGTTGAATAGAAGTTTGATGTGATGGTTTTAAAGAGTAAGTATTTTGTGGTTTCATTTTTTATGAGATCATTTATGACAATTCCATTATGATTTTTCATTAATCATATGTAACCCATTTTGGGTATAGTAATGGATAATGATCGAAATAACTATGTTTAATATGGGTACCATGGATAAGGTTGTGATTTTCCAAATGAGAAACATAATGAGATAAAACGGGGTGATAAATATTGTGATTATACCAAACTAACATCAATAATTGTCATTAACATCATGAACATAATAAAATTCCCAAAAACATGAAGAGAAGGATGGAGACTCATGGAAGTTTGGGTGATGAAGATGATGAAGGAAAGAATGTTAGATTTTCTTAATTTAAAAAATGTGGTAAGAGTATCTAAGGATAATTCTTTAATAGTGTTGGGAGATTTTTTATGTGTGGAAGTTGAGGGCATATAATAACTATTTTTTGATGAAAAATGAATTAATTGGTTGAAAAGTTGAAGTGAAAAGATTTTTTTTCTATCTGTACACTAGTTATTAATGTGAAAAACACATTTGGAAATATATTTGGGGATATTAATATCTTTTAGATTCCATTTACTAAAGTTATAAGTTAGTAATAATTAAAAATTATGGGAATAAATTTATATAGTTGTGTGGGGAATATAACGACTCTAGATTTCACTATGTATTTTCATTCAATGAATATTATGTCAATATATTGTTTGAAATGAAACACCAAACTAAAATAATACCAAGTTATATTGAAATATAACTTTACTCTTTTAATATATATGTTAAATTAGTGGGCATAAAATGATGTAACCATATTACAAAATCTATGAAGAAAAAGTAATGAAATGGTATCTCATAGTGGATATCTCCCTTATGAATTTCATTTGTTTGAGCTTGTAAAGAAGGTAGCTTCATTAGGTGTTTCTCTTGAACAACATCAATCTAACCTCAAAAAACTATTATATGAGTGAAATCAAATGCGGGAGGAGTTTAAGATTGTTGAAATTGCCAAATGAGCCATGTTAGAAGAATCTCCACACTCGACTACCACTAGATTTAAGCTTATGATTAGATCTTACATACATATCCTAAGGGGTTATATAAATAGAATCATGGATGATATCATAAGATAATTATTAATATAATAATTTATTTATCATATATATTTTACATATTTTATATATTTTCTTTTAAAGAAAATGAATTTTATTTTTCTATAATAATAGTTTTTATTTATATTTATTATTTAAAAGATAAATTTATTAATTTAATTTTTTTTAATTTTATTAAATGAACGTAATATTTAAATTTGTTTTGTTAATATTATCTTTGGGTTATTATTTGTTATTTATCTAAAATAATTGATTTTTTTGTGAATAGTGAAAAATATAGTTTTTATCACAATTATAACTTTTATTATATAAGAAAGATTTAAATGTTTATTAAATTTTTAATTGATCAATTATGTGAAACTATAAATTTTTAAAAACTATTCTATATTTATAAATACTAGGGTTAACATTTTATGAAATTAAGTAATATTTTCCAATAAATGAACCTATTTTTTTCTCTTTTAATTAAATATTATTTTTGGTAAAATTCGGTTTTTTTTCTTTTCCTTAAACCTAAATTTTATTTATTTTATAATAAATGAATTTGTCTCAAGAAGAAAAACATTGATAATTTTATCCTATACATAAATTTTGAGCTTAAAAATACACTTTTTCTAAAAATGGATTTGTATATGCTAATATTTAAATTATTTTATTATAACATGTATAAATTTAATCAATTAAAATGATTTTATTAATATTATTAATAGTTTTTAGATTTGTTGATTTCTAAAATTTCACTTTTTAGCACAAAAATACATCACCAATGTTAATATTAGTTACTATGGTAAACTTGTTACTTTTCAAAGAATAATATATTTCTAAATATTTCACATTTTCAAATTAAATGTATCTATTTATATTTAAGACTCTAATATTATTTTTAAGTATATTTAAAAAAATTAACTACCATTTAACTTATAATCAAGGTTAAATAATATTAATAACACTTAATAATTAAAATTCCATCTTTCTATAAAAAGGGTTTCTTTACACATTTTCTATCTTAATATAGAAGTTATTTTTTTCCAATTTATATATTTAATTAGTTTAATTGGAGCCCTATTTTGGATTTATAACATAAAAATTTGGTAATAAGGGTAATCATATATTGTTAGTGATAATATAATTACAAATATTAATATTTAACCAAGATTACTAAGTGTTAAAAGAGCTTATGTAATCTATCTCAACTTTTACTAAATAAACATGGAATTTAGACCATATGAAATACCTTTTATAGGTTTAAAAGTCATACCTACATGAATCACAAAAACTTCACCACCTAGATCATCAAACGTACCTAACCCACCTAAAACCCTTGTGATTATATTCTTACCACTTACCAAAGATTAGTTTCAATGATAACCCCCTCTTTTTCAGCTATAAAACGAGGTCACTCCCACCCATTATCTCATAAAACTATACCCCAACTAAATTTGTCTTTAATTTAACTTCTATAAACCTCTATAAATCCCTCCCAAGGTGTAATGACCCACCAATTCTCCTTTTTTTGAGAGCTCAACGAGTCATTACTAGACCCTAAGCGACATCCCCAAGATGGCAAAGGCTGGAAATAAATGCCAAAGGGTTTCAATTACTATTAAGGGTTGATTTACCCTTTAAGAAAATAAGCCCATCCATTAACAATTCACTATATGATGTATGAATAAATGAAGACCAATAAACAACTTAATTTATAATAAACCACATCAAAGTACGAGACAGTGGAAGGCCAACCAAACATCAAAGTACAGAGTGGAAAAACAACACAAGACTCCCAAAAGACACCATGACTCAGTGGTCCACAAGCTCCAAGATCCACAAAATCTCCCAAACATCACCACAAGACACTAGTAATGAGATGATTTACCTTTACCTATATCTCGGGATACAACATCTGCAAAAGCACCAAAGTGCCCATGAAGGGGTGAGTATAAAACTCAGTAGGTTTTCCTGAATGACTTCCCTACTCATGCCACTAGGATATAAGAGTTATCCACATTTATATAAAAACATTTTATATAAAATATTTTCACCAAATTAGTTTATAAAAAAATATAAACTAGTTTTCCAAAACCATCCACGATCAAAAGTATCAAAATGAAATTTAAACCGGCATTTCCAACATGTTATTTTTCTAAAAAAAATAACCAAACAAATTTCCAAACCATTTGAAAATCATCTCTTTTTGTTTACCCAACCATTTCACAATCCCGTGAAATCAACCATGCATGCTTCATTATGATAGTTCCATACTCATGAGCGGTCTCTCATTGATCTACCAAGTCATCACAAGGAAATTATTTCCCTTATGCCATTACACCTTTGGCACCGAGCACAATGTCACATTTGAAACAAGCCTCGTACATATAGTTACCATCATGCCATTAAATGTTTGGCACCGAGCTCAAGGTACCAATCCTTCTACAATGAAATATGAACACACACAACACATTTCCAACAATCATGCCAAAACCATCCTTTCAATAAAACACCATTTATTGAAAACCATTTCCATCAAACCCATGTTTGTTCACCCAATTCAATCCATTTCAATAAAACAACCCTTTTTATTGAAAACAAAATCCCTCAAAACCATTTCAATAAAACACCCTTTTTATTGAAAACCCATTTCTCATCAAACCATTTACAATTTCATCAATCTCAAAATTTAAAATCAACATTTTAAATTCAAATAGCCAAGTCACATTTCACACAATTCAGCAAGATTTCACAATTTCATCAAAACCAAAATTCATCACTAAAGAAGATTTATTCCATGATTTTCACAATAAATTTCCATTAAAATAACCAATTTGAAACTAATCTAACCAATTATAACAAGAGGAGTAGAGAGTGAAGCCACCTACCTCAACAAATTGGGCGAAACCAAGCAACGGACGAAGAACGCCAACAAAACCAGGTCAAAATCCAAGAATACTCATTTGATCTCTTCTCCTAACACAACCAAGACCAAAATTTGCCATATATGGCATCCAAACTCTTAGATCTACCCATAAAGGACATAGATAAAAGAAAATGAGAGAAGAGGAGAATTAGATCTAAGTAGATCTAAGAAAACGATCAAGAGCGATCACATAACTTAAGAATCCGGCTTCGATTCACCAGGAGAACCCTTCTAATCGCCTTTGGAATGCCTGGGAGTAGTTCTCCAACCTTCAAGAGAGAGTAATACCAAGTTAGGGCTGTTTAGGAGGTTTAAAAAATTCAATTAAAGGAGAAGCGAGTTAGATCCACAAATTTAGGATCTGGTTTTAAGTGACTGCACGGTTAGCCTGCACGGTTTGACAAACCGTTCGCTAACCATGCATTAGCTTCTGCCTCGGCGAACCTTCATGCATGACCTCATCACATTGTTAGACCAAACCATGTGTAAACCGTGCGGTTACCTCTTCCCAAGTGACCATCACTAGAACAACTTCTGCATGGTTTGGCAAACCGTGCATAGCCCGTGAGTCACCAAATTTTGCCCTTTTTACTCTTTACAAGTTTCCAAACATTCTCCAACCATCACACATATGCTTCATGCACATAAAAAGAATAAAACAAAGGTTACATACCAGAAACCGGGGGTACTATATACTCCCCACCATTGGCCATTCCATCCTTTGAAAGTAGAAGACCATCGCTTGCCTGAAAGAGTTATGGACACTGCTCTTTCATTTCTTTATCGCGTTCCCGAGTCTCTTCCTAGATCTGACCATGTTTCCACAAAACCCACAGTAGACCTATGCTTTCCCCATGCAAGACTTATCCTGCCTATCCCTAATCTGCACCAGGATATGTATCAACGGAGCATCCGTCTCTAGGTCAACGTGATTCCATCATATCACATGGTCAGGATCAGGTTAATACTTCTTTAACTGGGATACATGGAACATATTGATCACCGAACTGAACCGTGGTGGTAATGCCAACCAATATCCCACAACTCCAATGCATTCCAGTATCTCAAAAGGGCCTATATATTGAGGAGATAATTTTCCCTTATTTCCAAAACGACGATGTCCAAGCCTTGGAGAGATTCTCAAAAAGACATGATCACTCACCGCAAACAACAAGGGTATTCTTCGATGATCTGCATAAGATTTCTGAAGACGTTGAGTCATCTCCATACTCTTTCTAATTAGCTGGATCTTTACCGTTGCTTCTTGGAAAAGGATCATCCCAACTAGTGAAGTTTCACTCGTTTCCACCTAGCATAGTGGAGAATGACACAGATGCCCATACAATGCTTCAAACGGAACCATGCATATCGAAGCTTGATAGCTGTTATTGTATGAGAACTCCACTAAGGGTATATTCTCCTCCCATGAGAAACCAAATTCCATTACAAAAGCCTGCAACATGTCTTCCAATCTTTTTATATTCCTCTCAGATTGCCCATTTGTCTGAGGATTATACGCCATGCTCACAGTCAACTGAGTCCCAAGGGCTTGTTGTAAGGTTTTCCAGAAATGAGATGTGAACCTCAGATCTCTATCTAAGACGATAGACACTGGTACACCGTGTCTCTTTACTAATTCCTAGATATATATTTTTGAATTATCTTCCACCGTATGAGTTTCACGAATCGAGATGAAATGGGCCGAATTGGTCAGACGATCCACTATCACGCAGATGGCATCGCATTTCTAGACCATTCTTGGAAGACCTGTAACAAAATACATTACAATCTGATCCCATTTCCACACTGGAATAGGTAATGACTATAACATACCAGCTAGTCTATGATGCTCTATTTTAACCTAATGAAAAGTTAAGCACCGTGAGATGAACTCGGCCACCTTTCTTTTCATGCCGCTCCACAAAAGCTGCGCCCTTAACGCCTTATACTTCTTCTGTGTACCTGGGTGAACATCCCATATTGAATGGTCGTATGCATGAATGATTTTTTCCTAACACCCCATAAGTACAACCATATGATATCTAAAGCACAAAAATGACATCGCTTTTAGTTTCCAGCCATCAATGGTCTCCCCACCATTGAGTTTTGAACTCAATTCCAGTCATTCCGCATCAGATGTTTGTGCCTCTTTGACCACTTTTAACAAATCAATAACAAGCATAGCTGAAAGGAAAACCTCAACATAACCTCGGTTTTCACATTCCACATGCATGTCCTCTAAGACTGACATCAACTACCCTTCGTCTGATGTTTCCTTTGGAAACTGAGCATATGACTTCCTGCTTAATGCATCGGCCACTGAATTTCCCTTACCCGGTGTATACATCAAGTCAAAGTCGAACATTTTAAGACACTCCATCCATCTTCACTGCCTCAGATTCAAATCCCATTGTGTGAAAATGTGTTTCAAGATTTTGTGATCCACAAACACAGTAAATTTCTCACCAAAGAGATAGTGTCTCCATGTTTTCAAAGCATGGATGACTATGGCTAACTCCAAATCATGTATTGGGTAATTTTTCTCATGCACTCTCAACTGACATGAGCCATAAGAAACCACATGGTCACCTTCCATGATAAAACAACCCATCCCTGATCCTGAATCATCAAAATACACCACATACCCCTATCGTAATTCTGGAAAGATCAATATGGGTGGTGATGCAAGGTGGACATTCAACTCTTGAAAAGATCTTTGACATTCCTTAGTCCATTTAAATGAACTGTTATTCTTTTTCAATGCTTTCATAGGCGAAGCTAGTCATGAGAAGTCACGTACAATGTGTCGATAATAACTAGCTAGACCAAGAAAACTGTGTATATCAAAGACATTCTTCGGTGGTTTCCAAGAAAGAACAACCTCTATGTTTTCTGGACCCACTGAAACACCTTTCTCAGAATCAACATGGCCCAGCAAGCATACCTCTTGAATCCAAAAACCACACTTCGATAATTTTGCATACAACTGTTGGTCTTTCAAGATTTCCCACACTATCGCCAAGTGTTTCTCATGCTCAACCCTTGTTCTTGAATACACCAATATGTCATCCACAAACACCATAACAAAAGAATTCATATATTACTGAAATATATGATTTATCAAAGCCATGAAGACTGCTGGTGAATTCGTTAGAACGAAAGGCATGACTACATAATTGTAGTGGCCATATCTTCTTCTGAAGGCTATCTTCAAAATATCATCCTTCCGAACTCGCAACTGGTGATATCCGGACTGCAAGTCAATCTTGTAGAACCACTGGGCTCCCCATAATTGATCAAATAGGTCATAAATTCATGGAAGTGTATATCTATCATTTTTCATAACATGGTTAAGTTTACGATAATCCACAAATAGCCTTAAAGTTCCATCTGCTTTCTTTAAAAAAAACTGGTGCTGCCCACGGAGACACGCTAGGCCGAATAAAACCTTTTCTTTCCATCTCCTCTAACAGCACCTTCAATTCCTTTAACTCTGTTGGTTCCATCCTATAAGATGGGAGTGAGATAGGATAGGTCCCCGTATGGAGATCAATCATAAAATAAACTTCTCTTACAGGTTGTAACCCTAAGAATATTTTAGGAAAAACACCAGGAAATTGATCCACCACAGCTGGAAAACTATTTTCCACAATCTCTTCCAATGATGCCAAAGTCAAAGCTGCTAATTGGTAAGAGATAGTTCCCACAATTGGTGCCAACAATCTCTTTGCACCATTCTTTACCATCCTCTCTCCTCTGATGAGATGGTATATTCTATCCTCTATCGTGAAACTAAACGTTCTCCCATAACAATCGATATGATCCTTAAACATTTTCAACCAATCCATACCCATGATTATATCATAGACATCCATAAACAGCACAGAGAAATACCATTTCAGCTCTGCTCCATCAACAGTTATAGCACATGGTCTACACAAAAAGGCTTGACATTCTCTTTCTCCTAGATGAGTTTGCAGTTTTAACACAGAAGGCATCATTTCAACTTTTAAGTTTAGAAAATCAACGATACGAGAAGCATGAAACGAATGTGATGCACCAGTATTGAACAACACATTCATGAGGGTAGAATTCAAAATAATCATACCTCTCACTATAGATAGTTCAACCTGATCATCGATCACCATCTTCTCATCTCCATAAAATTGCATCATCGCTTCACTATTCTTCTTATTGCCTTGCTGAGATTTCCCTTCTTGAGGAGTCATAGTATTCCTAGAATCACCATAACTAGCTTTGTTCTACTGTTGAGATTTATTTTTCTATCCTTGCCCTGTCGAAGCATACGATGCTTGCGACACATGGGATGTGTCATGCACACCTGACCTCAGAGCATTCCTACAATAGTGTTGTAGATTCCCCATCTTCTTGAAATTGTGACATGCTCTAGGTTGTGCCATGCACTCCAGCTTTATGTGGTCAGTCAAACCACATTGAAAACAACCTGCTTTACTCTGGGGTCATGGAGGAAATTTGACTGATATTGCCGTCTGGTTCTAATTCGCACTTGCACCATGGAAGTAGGTGTCCCTCTTCCACTTGTTCCCAGCATTAGAGTTCCCAACCGTTCCCGTGGGTATCATCGTGCCTCCTCCTATCGATCTCGAGATATCACGTTCAACAACTGTTGCTCTGTTCACCATCTCTATATAATCCGTAATGTAGAGCACCGCAATCTTCGATCGAATCTCCTTCCATAGCCCCGATTCGAAGATGCGTTCCTTTAAAGAAGCACTTGCCGCAACCTCTGGTGCAAAACGGACAAAATTCATGAACGTAGCCACATACTCCGTGACAGAGAGGCTCTCCTGTCTCAAGCTGAAGAAGTCTGTCATTTTCTATTTCAAGAATCTGTTAGGGTAGAATTGTTTTTTAAACAATTCTTCAAAATCCTCTCACGTAAGGCTTTCATCCAATTTAGCATGCACCGCTAAATCGCACCACTAATGTGCTAGATCCTCGAGCATATACATCACCAGCATTACGTTCAGCTCCACTGGTGTGCAGATGAAATTGAATATACGATTCATCCTGCTTAGCCACACCTCCGCCTTATCGATTTTAGCATCACCCCTAGTGTTCAGTGGATTCTGCTTCATGAACAAGATGGTATGATCCACATGTTGTGGATCATTCCTCCGGTCCCCCGTTTCCACAGTCTGAAAAGCTTGGATAATACTCTGAACCATATCTTGGTTCACACTTGGTTCATGTGCAACCACATTCTTCGCAGCTTCTTCGCTTTGGTTTCGACAATGCCTACTGGGTGCCATTTTCTAAACCAACAATAAACTCCATCAATCTCACCCTAGAGCAATTTTTAGATTAGAATTTCAAATTCTATCACATCAACTATCATAACATTGTTCTCAAACAACCTTTTTCCATGTTTAACCATTTTTTGAAAACATTCATCATACTTTTTGAAAATTAATACATTTTCAAAATACAACAAATACCTTGTTTTCAAAGTCTTTCATTTGAAAATCAATTCTGAATTTTTAAAAAATTTACATCTTTGTACAAAATCATTACTCCTTCTTCACCATGAGATATGAAATCTTATTGGGAATTCATTCCTCTACCATGCATGTCATGCTGATCTCATTGGCTAAATCCATGACATTGAGATTTTCAACATTCTAGAAGTGTATCCAAAACACTTATGTACCCAACACCCTGGTAACTTGATGTTCATCATAAATGGGTCAACTATGTCCTTTGATGCTATACATTTCAAGTTCCAACTATCCTACTCGTGTCTAAGATAACCACCCAAGGAATAGAAAAGAATTAATTTCAACTCCAAGACCAATCACATTAATGGCCATTTGTTAGGAAAGGACCCAACAAGATTGTACCATTTGTACCTCAATGGAAGGACTAGAATGAAACCATTTGTAATGACCTGCCAATTCTCATTGGCTTGAGAGCTTAACGACTCATCTCTGGGCATTAAGAGACATCCCCAAGACTCCAATGGCTGGCAATAAATGCCAAATGGTTTCAATTACAATTTGGGGACGATTTACCATTTAAGAAAATAAGCCCATCCATTAATAATTCACTAAATGATGCATGAATAAATGAAGACCAACAAATAACTTCATTTATAATAAACCACATCAAAGTACACGACAGCAGAAGACCAACCAAACATCAAAGTATACAGTGGAAAAACAACACAAGACTCCCAAAAGACACCACGACTCAATGGTCCACAAGCTCCAATCTCCACAGCATCTCCCAAACAACACCACAAGCAACTAGTAATGAGATTCTTTACCTTTACCCATGTCATAGAATAAAAAATCTGCAAAAGTGCCAAAGTTCCCAAGCAGGGGTGAGTATAAAACTCAGTAGGTTTTCCTCAATGACTTCCCTACTCATGCCACTCGGATAGAAGAGTTAGCCACATTTATATAAAAATAGTTTATATAAAAGATTTTCACCAAAGAAGTTTATAACTAAATATAAACTAGTTTTCCAAAACCATCCATTCTCAAAAGTATCAAAATTCAATTTAAACCGGCTTTTCCATGACGTTATTTTTCAAATAAAAAAATAACCAAACGAATTTCCAAACCATTTCAAAATCATCATGTTTTGTTTACGCAACCATTTCACAATCACGTGAAATCAACCATGCATAGTCTCTCATTGATCTACCATGTCGTCACAAGGTAATTATTTATCATGTGCCATTACACCATTGGCACTGAGCACAAGGTCATATTTCAACCAAGCCTCGTACATATTGTTACCATCGTGCCATTAAACATTTGGCACCGAGAACAAGGTTCTATTTCAACCAAGCCTCATACAATGTGATATGAACACACACAACACATTTCCAACAATCATGAAAAAATCATCCTTTCAATAAAATGCCTTTTATTGAAAACCCTTTCAATCAAAACCAAGTGCGTTCACCCATTTCAAACCATTTCCATAAAACACCCCTTTTTATTGAAAACAAAATCCATAAAAACCATTTCAATAAAACAACCTTTTTATTGAAAATCCATTTCTCATCAAACCATTTACAATTTCATAAATATCACAATTTAAAATCAACATTTTAAATTAAAATACCAAAGTCACTTTTCACACAATTCACCAAGATTTCACAATTTTATCAAAACCATAAATCATCACAAAAGAAGATTTATTCCATGCTTTTCAAAATAAATTTCCATTAAAATAACAAATTTTAAACTAAGACAACCAATTCTAACATGAGGAGTCGAGATTGAAGCCACCTACCACAACAAATTGGACGAATCCAAGCAATAGACGAAGAACACCAACAACACCGGGTCAAAACTCCAAGAATCATCCCTAGATCTCTTCTCCTAACTCAACCAAGACCAAAATTTACCACATTTGGCATCCAAACTATTCGATCTACCCATAACGGACGTAGATCTAAGAAAACGAGAGAATAGGAGAAGTATATCTAAGTAGATCTAAGAAAACGATCAAGAACGATCACATACCTTAAGAATCCGGCTTCGATTCTCCAAGAGAACCCTTCGAATCACCTCCAGAACGCATGGGAGAAGTCCTCCAACCTTTAAGGGAGAGTATTCCTGAGTTAGGGCCTCTTAGGAGGTATAAAAAAGGCATTTAAAGGAAAAACGAGTTAGATCTCGAAATTTACGATATGATTTTATGTGACCACACGGTTAGCCCGCACAGTTTGACAAACTGTATGCTAACCATGAGTTAACTTCTTCCTCGGCCAACCTTCACACACGACCTCATCGCATGGTTTTCCCAAACCTTGTGCAAACTGTGCAGTTACCTCTACCCAGGTGACCATCACCCGCATGACTTCTGCACGGTTTGGAAAATCGTGTGTAGCCTGTGCGTCACCACATTTTTCCCTTTTTACTCTTTACAAGTTTCCAAACATTCTCCAACCATCTCACATATTCTTCATGCACTTAAAAATCATAAAAAAAAGGTTACTTACCCAAAACTGGGGGTAATACACAAGGAGTCACAAAGGTTTTAATTTCACATACCAATATTTAATAAGCTACATGGCAAGGTGACCCTCTCCCATTTTATTCAAGTACTTATTTTTTGATAATCCATTTTATATCATTACAATAATGATTAAATGTGTTTCTAATCAATAATTTACTATCTAAATAATTAACTATTGATTATATAATACCCTTATCTCACATTAATTATATTTCATAATCACATTTTCATAACTTTCATGCTACCAAAATCACTCTTTGACTCTCTCCCTCCTATTTTCAATCCAAGCTCCTCCTTTGTTGAAATATTTTAAAATTACTTGTGATTATTCTTCCATGTGTTCATAATAAATCATTTAATATCCAAATTATTCAATTTTGATGAGGTACTTCACTTTTATCAAATTAATCCCATTTCATATTCCCTTATATATAGCCTTCATGGTGCTAAAATCACTCCTTGATTTCCTCCATCTTTTCAATTCAAGCACTTCCTTTATTATAAGAATTTTTAATTGCATATGATTATAATTTCATGTGTTCATAATAAATCATTTAATTTTTAAATTATAAACTATCTATTAGGAACTAACCTTTTATCCCATTAATACCATCTCGTATTTCCTTCTATATAGCCTTCATTCTACAGAAAGAACTCTTTAATCCCTCCTCCCCTATTCAATTTCTAAACTTCCTTTATTGTATGACTTCTGAATTCAATTTTATTATTCATAAATATTTTGATAAACTAACCATTTTCTAACAAAATTATTCCATATTGATTAGGAAATATCTTTATCTATCATTTGACTCATTATATATCCCTTTCATATATCCATCTTACTGCTGAATCCATTCCTTGATTTGTCATGTCATATTTTGATGTTGTAAATACCATGCTCTAATATTATTCAAGTGTATCCATATAGATGTAACAATCCATTATATATTTTATACTTCCATGTTTGAAACCTTCTTTCTCTACTTGTGTGTTAATATGACGTATTATTATGATCTTTTATTGACACGACACACATAATGATAGACATATGAGGGGTGAACCCTGATTTCTCTTCAATGCATTGGGTAAAGAACTAGCCAATAGAGATGACATGTTCATGATACCATAGTAGTATGTCATGCCTATTTTTTATGAAAGCTTGGTGAATAATCTTGGTAATATGAAGGGTCAACCCTAATATAAATCCAATAAATTGGGTAAATAATTAACCTCTAGAGATGACATGTTCGTTTTACGTTAGAAATATTCCTTAGTTTGGTATTTTGATAACTTAGTGAATAACCATGGTAATATTATTTTATGAAACCTTAGTGATGAACTATAGTGATATTCTTAATAATGAATCAAGTTTATGATGTTTCAAAATTTACATGTTATGACTCATGTAACGTACAATTACCCACTTTAAGGTATTTGCCATCTCAATTTTAATTTCCTTTTTTTGTTTGAGTACATTTTGAGGATTTCTAGGATGAAGATCCTTTTATAGAAAAAATGACCTAAATTTTTAGGGTGTAGGTTTTTTAGGAATTAATATATTACGAGTATAAATGTGAAAAGGATTAAGAGGATGTCCCTTGGGGTATGGGTTGACTAGGGGGTATTTTTACATGTGTTTCTACAAAATCTATCCGGTGGATGGTTTCACATCATGAAATGGTTATGAGACATGAATCTGTTGCAAGGATGATTCCATGAATGGGTTTAAATATTGAAATGTTTACATATCATGAAAAGTTCAATTGGTATTTTTTAACCAAGTTGATTTCTTTTTTAGTTTATATGGATTTTTTGTATTCCACATTGTGAACCCAGGATACACGTCGTGTAATGTTCATGGATTGAATATTTTTATGCTCTACATGTATGATTTTATTATCATTCATATGAAACCTTCTCTCTTAAGAACTAAGATATCTACCATGAGATTTTAGGGATCACAAATACTTCTAGATCATTTCATTATGTGATAGATCTACATTGTGGTTTTACTATATCTTTTAGGGTAAGTGATCTTTCTACTTATTCACTACCGTTGGCCGTAGCAATGCCGTTGCACTGTGTTTTTTTTATTTTTTGGCCATATAGTGTTGATTATATAGATCCTTTAAATATTGTTGTATAATATTCCTCGAAAGGTCAACCTTTTTGTTGTATGTGGAGTGATGTGCGATTTTCTTGAGGTATGTATTGTCTATTTTATCCAAAAGCCATTTTTCTTATTGAATTTATTTTGAGATATAAGGATTTATTATAGTTATTTTACTTATATATATTAATTCTTACAAGTTAGTGGATCCCGTTGTCGGTGTGTGAGACTCATGTTTCAAGTAGGTGGTTTCATCTCTAGCCTATGTTGGATAAACTATATTTACATGGTTTTATAAATTTTTTATAAATAAATTAACATGATTTAAAAGTGTTTGTGGAAACTGATTTTTTAGAAAATATGGGTTTCCCTATGTTTTATTAAAAGAAAATGTGTTTTCAAATAATTTTGAAATGGTTTTTAAAGAATGATTTTAATGAAATGGTTTGGAAAATATAGCACATGGGGCACCTTGGGAAGTGTGTAAGGTGTAGTAATAGGCTACTTTTGTTGATACTATTGAGGGGTTCACTCATGGGGTGTTTCTCTACTTCCTACGCTTGTTTTTTAGGGACCTATGAGACATTTTGGGAGGTTCACTTTCTTGGGTGTTCCTATGATATCTAGATTTGATGAATATATATTGTGACTTGATGAGCGTGATTGTGTATGTATGGGTATGAGTACCCTATATAGCTCAACCTGTTGTAATCCTTGGCACTATGTTACTTATGATTCTGTTTATATTGATTTTTACTTGATATGATATTCGATTCATGGTTTTATTTGAATAATTTTATAAATGTGAAATGATTTGAAACTATTTTATCTAGATTATTTTGAAATATGGAAATGGAAAAAAATTTACCATGATTTTGATATAGAAACTATTTAACTAATTATCATGCCACGTTTTCATTATATTTGAACATTTGATGGATTTTTATATAGAGAGATGATATGGAACACCTATGTGAGATACTACTGAACCTTTTTAACTCACACCCTATGAACCCCTTCGAAGGTGCATAGAACATGCTATGTCATTTGATATAGGGAACGACAAGGAACTACATTGAGGTGAAAATGTTTTTATCAACTATGTCTCAACAGCTATTGGTGAGATGTTGGTAGTTTTCCCACCCTACCATATGAAGTATCTATTTCAGTATTAGTTTCCCTTTTCTATTGAACTTATACCTTGGATATTGTTTAGTTACTTTTGAGTTGTATTTCATCTGCTATTTCTTTTTTGAAATTTCATATATTTATTCTTTATTATTTTGTTATTTCATCTTGATATGTTTATATATATATGTATATATATGTCATGTTTTCTAATTCAAGTTGGGAAAATTGGTTACCTATAGTTGTTTTTGATGCCAAGGTGATAGTATCCATCCTATGGGGATTAGAAACGCCCTCTAGGTATGTAAAAGTTTGGGCTAGGTGCTATTTTGAGAGGGTATCTAGGTCAGGTTCGTCATAATTTAGTACTAAGGTGGTTGTGCGTAGTTTGGGGATGTTGGTAGATTAGATATAGGATTGTTAGGACTTGGGAGTTTGTATGCGACAAGTTCCTCGAAAGCACTTACCATGACAAGACTCAAGATACCACGGGATGTTGGTTTCTATATCTCATGTTCTGAGTTTTTGGTCACAATATCAGTTTTTTCTTATGGTTTTTTGGTATGAACTGATCTTATCATGTTATATGATCATTTATTTTGTTTTGGTGTGCAACGATATACCTCCAAGACGTCTTCCATGGGTTTCTCAAGAGGGTGCACTGAATACGCTTCAAGGGAATCATCCTCTAGATCAAAATCTTATTAATTCTATCATGTGGGCAGTTCATGATGTAGAAAAAATGCGCCACAAGTCCAAAACATGGTTTTTGAGTTATAGCGAGGAGGTGTAGGGGAGAGGGATCGATCAAGGGAGTCCCGGAGTGAGAATAAACCATATTTTAAGGGTATGAATAAACCTCAAGAGGTTTATTATTGGAAGTATAATATTTATCATATCGTCAACTTCCCGGATACAGATGGTAATATTAAGGTTATGCGCATCAAATTCTGTCTTGAGGGTCCCAGTAAGTGATGGTAGGATTTTATGGTGTACGTGGATAGAAATGTGGGCTTGTATTGTAAGGGATTGAAGACCCAAATCTTTAGCCGTTTTCTACAGAGTCACTGATGATGGAAAATTATTTGGAGTTCAAATTCTTGTAGTGTAGAGAGTGTTCAATGTCATAATATAGAAATTAGTTCATAGAGATGGTTCGTTTTTCTCCAGAGGTAGTAAAGAATAATGAGTTAAAGGCTCAGAAGTACCTATACAGTTTGCGACCAGATTTCAAATCATATGTATTTATAATTATGGTGTGAGGGTGGGGGGGGGTGGCTCATCACCAAGACTCATCTACACTTTTGTTTCATCCAATAGTGTTTCCTTGAATTTATATTACTATATAAAGGTTGGACAGACCTGATATTATTGTTACACACCTACGAAGGTGTGTAAAAGTTGTCAATTATATGGTCATTTTAGTGTTTTTGTTAAGATATGTCTACACATTTTTATGCCCAAGGATCATCAAATCTAAAGGCTACTATAGAAATGTCAGATGCTTAAAATACTACAGGGATCCAACCATATAACTCAGTAGTGAAGAAACTTACGGTTGTGAATGATTTTCCAGTAGAGGTAAGTGTGGGTTTAGTGACAGTGACATGTACGATCCTTATTGTATCTTCAATAGTGACTAATTTGTTTGATATAGGTGCCTCATACTATTTTATATCTACCCATTTTATGGATATTATTAAACATCAAACAGAGCTCATGTACTTTGTTATAGAGTTAGAGAGTCTTCTTGGAAAGAGTAAAGATCAAGGGTTTCAGTGTCAATGTTCACTATTGATAGCCAATGTATAGTTTGAATGATATTTCCTCATTCTTATTATGGATAGGTTTGACATCATCACTCAGATTGATTTGATTATATATCATCACAATGAGTTTGATTGTTATCATTGATGTTTTTAGTTTATTAAAGTTGATGTGAGATATTGGTTGTTTTAGGGAGAGTGGGATATGAGACCAGGTTGTGTTGGACCTTCACACCCAAGGGTCAAGAGTTTTTTATTCCTATAGTAGTTGATATTGATGATGTTTCTTCCATTTTTGATTTTACCGCTATTATTTGCGATTTTCTGGACTTTTTTCCCAAATGATTTCTCTGGTCATCCATTAGTTATGTATTTTAAGGATATGATTGATCTAGTGCTAGGTACAGAACTGATTTTGATTCCATATTATTGTGTGGAGCCATTAGAGATGAAAAAGATCAAGATTTAGTTGGATGATATAATTTTGAAAGGATTTTTTTTCCATATTATTTCACCTTGGACAACCCCTATACACTTGTCCAAGAAATGTAGATGGTTCACTTTAATTTTTTGTGGAATATCAAAAGTTAAACCAAGTAATGGTTAAGAATATGTATCCTTTTCTCTATGTGGATGATTTTTTTGAATATTTAAAGGTGGAAAGTTGGTTTTAAAATATATATCTTCAATTAGGTTATCATCATATTAGATTTCAGGAGTAAGATATACTGAAGAAGGATTATAGGAGCAAGTATGACCATTACAAATATCTTTTGATGCAATTTTTCTGACTAAATATCATGTTGTTTGATGTATTTGATGAACCAAATATACCATGTGTATCTAGACACTTTTTTGGTAGTGTTCAAGAATGATATTTTGGTTTATTTGAGATCTATGCATGAGAACAAGAACCAATTAAGTTTGGTTTTAGAGATTCTGAGGAGTCACCATTTTTATTAAAGATTTCAAAATGAAATTTCTAGAACCATGAAGTGAATTTATTGGACACATAATTTAATTAATGTCTTATTAGTTGATAATGAGAAAGTGAAGGTTTTCTTGTCATTGGAAGAGACAGAAAACATCTTTGAGATTTATAGATTCCTTGGTCTCACTGAATACTGCCCAGGGTTCATCAAGGATTTCTTGAAGTTGGAGTCACAATTAACTACTCTTACTATGAAAGGGGTTAAATTAATATGGGATAAAAATTGCTAGTCTTATTTTGATGAGATGAAAAGACTTTTGTAATCAATTTTTATTCTGATCATACCTAAGATTAGTAAGGTATATGAGGTTTTATTTGATGCATTTAGTGATGGTTTAGGTTACGTGATTATGTAGGATGATCAGGTAGTGTTTTACAATTCATGAAATCTTTTACCACATGAGAATAATTACCCCACACATTATTTGGATCATACCATAGTTGTGAATGTGCATAAATGTTGAAGAGACTATATTTTTGGGGATAAGTTTGCAATATTTTTTTTACCATAAGAGTCTGAGTAATATCTTCTCTCAGAAAGAGATTAATCTCAGATAGATACGATGGGTGGAATACCTTTAGAAATTATAATTTGACATCACCTACACCCTAGGGAAGGGCAATGTCATTGTATATTCTTCCAGCAAGAAAACAACATCATATACTATTTTGGAATTGAAGGTGGAGTGGAACATTATGAGACTCTTCATTCAATTACACATAGATTCACAATACCATGTTTTAGTTATGATTTTGAAAATTGTTTCGTTATCATTATATCTCCTTGAGTCTATTCAGTAGGTTCAGTACCAAGATGGTGAATTTAGGGGAATTAGAGAGACCCTATATACTGCGGAGATCATTTTTTGTTGGTCTCTCCCTTCAGATGGTATTCTATTTTGTGGGGATCAGTTTTTTGTACCAACATTTGTGAGGAGATAAATTTTGTTTTAATTATATATTTCATCATGGGTTATTCATTCGAGAACTAAAAATATGCCTTATGATATGAGACGACAATTTCTATGGCCGGGTATGAAGTGTGACATAGTAGAATATGTGTCCCGTCATTACACCTACCAATAGAAAAAGGAAAAGCATCTAAAACCTTCTAATTTTCTCCAGAATATTCTAGTGTCAGTTTGGAATTGGGATGATGTGTCCATGAAATTTGTTTTATTACCATGGACACTTTGAGGGAGGAATTTTATTTGGGTGGTGATTGATCAGTTGACAAGGTCATATCACATCATTCTAATTAGGGACACCACTTAAGTTGATGACCAGGGTGAGCTGTGTATACAAGAGGTTGTGAGGTTTCCTAGGGTTATCTATATTATTATTTCAAAAAGGATTCCTAGGTTTACCTCACGGTTCAATAAGTGTCTCTAGGAGGCAATGGGCATTCAGGTTAGGTTGAATACATCTTACCATCTATAAAAATATGCCCAGATAATGTATTCTATTCATATCTTGGAGGATATGATCCATGCTTGGGACTTTCATTTTGGTGGATCATGGGATATCCATCTGAGACTGGTTGAGTTTTCTAATAACATAATCATTTAGCAATAAATCAAAACCATACCTTCCATTTATTTGTATGGTATCCCATTCAAGTCTCCTTTTTATTGGACATAGGTGGTCAAGGCATCTCTTGTGGGACTAAGTCTCATTCAGTGAAGATTCAGGATTTACATCAGCATCTGGATATAACTCAGAGTCAGCAGAATTCATATGTGGATATTTTAAATTGTCCTTTATAGTTTTCCATTAGTTATATTGTTTTCTCCAATGTTTACCCTCAGTGTCATGACCATTATCATGGGAAATAGGGAAAGTTGGCTTTGAGATATGTTGGACCACTTGAGGTCACTGAGAATATTTGGAAGGTTTCATTTCAATTGACATTTCCAGTTTTATTGAAAGGTATTAATGATGTTTTCCACATATATATGCTAAGGATGTTCCATCTTCACCCCTCTCACATTCTTATTTGGGAAGTGATCAGGTTATATCGGAATGTTTTTTGTTTTAGTGAAACCAATAGATATCATTATATCATAGGTAAACATCTTGGGTGTTAATTTCATTCTATAGGTCAATGTATTGTGGATAAATAGATCATATTTTCATGAGACTTAAGAGTGTGTGTCGTTGATGAGGGAGTAGTGGCCTCACCTCTTTTCAAAAAAATTCCTCCACATGACTTCCCAAGGATAGAACATCTTATGGTGGGGAGTTTCTATTATCCTTTTACAAAAATTTAGGTATATCTCACATCTCATTAAATTTCCCTCTTGTTTGGGTGCTTTTTGGGACTTCTAAGGATGGATAATTTTTTTTTGAAAAAAGAACTAATGTTCAGAGATATATGCTCATTGGAGTTAATCGATTCGAGGTGTAAATTTAAAAAGTATTAAAAGGATTTCCTTTCAGGTCTAGGTTGATTGATGATATTTTTCTATGTTTTTCTACATAACTTTTCTACTAGATAGTTTTAAGTCATGAAATGGTTACATGACGTGAATTTGTTTTTATGATAATGCTGTGAACTTGTTCAGAGTGTGAAATTTTTACATGTTGTGATACTAGTTCACATTTTAAAAAGTTATATCAGTGTTATTTTAAATAAGGGAACACCTTTTTCAACATATGTGGCCTTTATGGATTTCACATCGTGAACACAAGTATTCAAATCATTTAATGTTCAATTCTTGTAGGTTTTTATGTGATTCATGATAGATTTTATTTCCATTTAGCTACAACCTTATCTATTTAGTCCTAAGATAACTCATAGAATATTTTGGGGATCTACTCTCTTTTTGGATCATTTCATTTAGTGATTGATCTTCATTATGGTTTCACTGTGTCTATCTAGCTAAGTTATCTTTATGTTTATTTATTTAAAATGGTAATAATAGTTCCATTGGTCTATACTTTCAGATCCATTGGTCTTGTGGTGTTGCTTCTCTTGATAATTTGTAGATCCTCTGTGTGATCTTCCTCTATAGGATAAAATTTGTGTTGGTTGTGGTATAGCATGCAATTTTCTTAAGGAATGTGGTGTGTATATTATCGTTTAGAAAAATTTCTTACTGAATTGATTATGAGATGTAAATATTGATTTTAGGACCTCTGTTGTTTTCTTTTTTGTTCTTCTATGTTAGTGGATCTCATTGTGGGCATGTGAAATTTGAGTTTGAGGTTGGTGGTTCTATCACTAGCCCATGTTGGATGAACTATATTTCTGCAGTTTTATAAATTGTTTTATAAATGAATTAGAATGATTAAATTGTGAGTGTGGAAATGGGTTTCTAAGAAAAGATGGTTTTCACCTTGGTTTGGTAAAATAAAATGTATTTTAAAATAAATGTGAAATGGATTTATGAAATGGTTTCAAATAATTGTATTGATTAATTGGTTTGGAAAATATAGTCCATGGGAAGCCTTGGGTACCTAGGTGAAAGGTGTAGTAATAGGCCTCATTAATTATACTATTAGGTGGTTCACTCATGGGGGGTTCCTATACTCCCTAAACCTATTATTATAGGGTCTTTTGAGACATTTTTGTAGGTTTACGTACTGGGTTGTTCCTCAACTCTCTAGATTCGATGAATATATCTAGATAATTGATGCGTGTGATTGCCTATATTTGGGTACGAGTGTCCTATATAGCTTGACCTATTGAGATCCTTGGCATGATGTAAACTATACTTTAGTTTGGACTAATTTTGATTCGATATGATATGTAATACCTGATTTTATTTAATAGATATTATATATGGTAAATTATTTGAAACTATTTTACCTAGATTATTTGGAAATGTGGAAAAAAGAAAATTTTACGATGATTTAGATATAAAAAATATTTAACTAATTATCATGACTTGTGTTCATTAAAGTTAAGAATTTGTCAGATTTTTTATATAGTGACTTGATATGGAACACGGAGGTGGGATCACACTATGCCTTTTTAGCTCACATCCCACACACCCCTTCAATGGTGTGTATATGCTATTATGTCTTTCAATGTAGGGAAAGACAAAGCACCCCAATGAGTTGGAGAGGTTCTGGTTAGCAGATTTGGGGTAACTGGTGGTGAGATGGGGTAATTATTACCATGATATTACATAGAGTATCTAGTTTAGTTTAAGATATCCTTTTTCTTTTGGACTTGTACATTAGATATTGTTTAGCTACTTTTGAGTTGTATCACTTCTGCTGTTTCCTTTTTGATATGACATATATTTATTTTTTACTCTTCTATTATTTCTTCTCTGTATATATGTATATATATATATATGTTATTTTTTCAACATTAGGTTGGAAAAAATCATTCCCTATAGTATTTATTGATGCTTCGGTGTTATTCAGTATCCCATGGGGACTGATAATTCCCTTCATGTATATGGGAGCTTGGGTTTGGTACCTGTTCAAGAGGGTATCTGGGATGGGTTCATCAAAACTCATGTACTCTAGATCATGTTATAACTTATTTAATCAAATTCATTTTAACAACCTCAAACCAATTATCACTCTTCTTGTAGTTACATTATTACATTGGAAATATATATAAGTGATTATATCCTAAGGGATAAAATAATTTAGTATTATGAAAAAACTAGATACATTATTCAAATTTCACATTAAATTTTAAAACAGAAAATACACTATAGTATTTTATTTGATAATATCATTATTACCTCTAGAGTATCCTTTTATATCAATCATAGAACAATACATGATATCATGGGAAAAAGAAACAAAATAAAAGGGATATCATAGATGCTCTATAAGAAAATGCCTACAGTGAATGCTATCACACAATAAACTATTCATGAATAATATAAAAGGAATAAATGATAATTAAATAATTCCACATAAATAATCATATGATGTTAAAACCAATAAGTGCAATTATAAATATTCTAATAATCACATGGGAATAACTGATTTTATAATAACAGAATGTATAATTTTGAACATTTCGAACATACCTTTGAGGCTTCATGCCAATACATATTACAAAAATGGGAAAATAATATGAAAAATAACTAGACCAGTTTTTCACCTTAGGATTTTTAATTTATCATAGGGCTATATAATTTTGGGACCTACCCATCACTTCATAATTTCATTTCATTCATCAAATGAATTAAAAATACACTTTAATTAACATGTCTTAATAATAAATATCTATCCTTATAAGAATAAATAAAATATGAAATTTCAATACTTTCCCCATATAAAAATGATCAAAATAGATCAATAGAAATATGGTAGATGGTATCCTTTGAGTATTACCCCTATAAACTATATGACTTGTTAGTGGATGGTAACAAAATTAAAATACTTTTAAAATATCAATAGAACATTTCTTAAGGGAAATACACTTCTCTTTCTGAAACCACTTATTTACTTTTTTTCCAAATTATTAGGAAAAAAAATTCATTGTAATAAACCATATAAACAAGTAAAGGATGATTTATAGAAAAGAGTAGTCATGATGGAAGTAAAATCCATTCATGTAGTGTATATTAAAAAAATGATTATATTCACACATTTAGTTAAAAGATCTTGATTTAGAAAAGGACAAGAATATTCCTTTAAAAACATTTTACATAAAGTTAAACATGATTAAAATGAATTTAATAAACTGTTTTAGAATAGTAAATATATTCTTTAAAACATTTAAAATAAAATATAGACATGAAAGAAAAAATATTACTAAACGTGTAGAAAAAATGATAGTTTTCATTAAAAACATTATTGAGGAATTGTTGAGACTTAAAAGGGGGAAAATGAAAGGAAAACGTTTAATTTTGAGTAATATCCAAAATAGAAGAAAAAATACAGGGTTTAAGATATATATATATATATCATATAGTTATCTCTATGAAGACTTAAACATAAACAATTTCGAATAAGGATTTGATTGTGAAATAAATCCTTACCTCAATTCCAAAATTCATCATAAGTGATTTTAACCTCACATATAACATATTTAAATTTATTATACTTATATAATAAAACAATATAAATACTTATAATATCAAATATGACCCACTTATATCATTTTTACACCCATTTAAAAATAATTCCTTTTTAAAATTGTCATTTCTAAGTGTTAACTAAATCATTTTTCATGTAATATTTGGTTAGGTAGATTCAAAAAATTAAACTTTATCATGGTTTCTTCATAATTAAAATTTTATTCATGATCTAAAAATCATATATTCTATTTATACATATTTATAATCATTCATTAAAGACAGGCCTGAAAAATGAATAACATCGCTTCATGGAGGTGGTAGTCCAAATGTACGCAGGAGCGATATTATCATTTTTAATGGGTGGAAGGGTAATAAAATAAATTGTATAATATATTTAAATAATAATAATTTTGTTTTAGATATCATATATGTTCATTATTTCCAATTTCATAACCATCCAATTCAAGTGGTCATGAAAAATGAATTACACTACTATGTGGAGATGGTTGGTCGTATGCACGAATAAGAAATGTTTTCATTTTACATAGGAATAAAATGATGTGGAAAATTATTGTACAATAATAGTACTAGAATATATGTATATTAATGATACTGGATTCATTTTTTATGATTTAAACAACAGATTTTGTGACGGCGGAAGAAGATATAAAAAGGGAAAATCTTGTTTAACATTTATACCACTTATTTAAGAGACCTCATTTGTCTTATAGGTTAATACATGAAGGAATGGTTTTAAGAGAAGACATGGGGGTCTAAGAGGATATCAATGAATCTATGAAGGTATTATCTTAGGTAGTTTCTAGGATACATAGTTCAAACATTGTGTATAAGGGAGCACGTGAGGTTCCTTTTTATAAGTGAGGGAGAGGACACACATAAAATTACTTAAAAGATTCAAATTTACATAATTTCTTTCTAAAGTAAAATTCTTACCAATGTAAAATAAATATAAGGTAGATAATATTGGATTAAAATATATTTACACCAATATGAACTAGACATGTTTATGTGAAATTATTACCTCAATCTATTAGTTTAACCCCCTGTAAACATATTTTAACATTAACTATGGTAACATATTTTCAATATTTTTAACTTATTATACAATATTAATTATTATGATTCAAAATATGGAATAAATTTTAAAATATTAAAGTGGTATAATTTATGTAAATTAATTATAACATAAGTGTGAAAATTGGAATGAAATCTGCTTTTAGAAAAATATTCGTTTTAATACATATTATTATTTTTTTTTAAAAATAAAGTATAATGTTGGTTAATATGTAATTAATAGATTTATATTAAATACAAGGACAATTATTTTCATTTAAAATAATAAAAAACACCAAACGAAAGCTTTTATATTCTTAAATTCCCAAATTTCGAAGATATATTTCTAGGTCAAATATTATTTTTTTATATTCATTATATTAGTTATTAAATATATTTTTTATATAAAAAGATTTGATAATAATTAAACTTCTTTCTGTGTCATTAAAATTTAATAAAATTTATAGTTTTGGGAAAATTAGTAATTTTATATTCACCAAAAAATCAACTATTTCTGAAAAATATCAAAAATTAATCCTATAATAATTTTAACATGATTAATTAAAAATGAAATTAATTTAATTATTTTTTTGAATTTTTTGAATTTTGTTTTTAATCACTATTGATCAAATATATGTTTCATATGCTAATTGTGTCTTTAGAAAGAAATATTATTATAATTGAATCTTGGGTATCACTTTCATCCCTCCTTCAAAAATATCTTTCTAAAAAAATATATAATTTTAACTTGTGAATACATTTTGGAATTTCATTATATCATCTTCTTTAGGTTTCTATTTCACCTCTTCTATACTATGATTTCTATATAGTAACATTACCAACTGATTTATCTAATTCATCAACACATGTTCCCATGGGTCAAGAATGAAGATATGCTCTTCCAATTAATATGAATCAATTTCTAATTATATTTCTATGTAGGTGAAATCATGTTCTTGTTCTTTAATTTACTTATTAAACTGACATGTAATAAATTATAAACTTTAGGGAGGCTAGCTGGTATTTCCAAATGGTTATCTACAACTCCAATTATTTCAATAATTTCAAAAGGACCGATGTACTAAGGACTTAATTTTCTTTTCTTTGAAAATCATACAAATCCTTTACATATAGATACAATCAATAAAACATGATATCCCAATTGAAATTGAAAATCAATTCTTTGGTTATAGATATAATTTTTTTACTTCTTTGAGATTCCTTAATATGAATATGAATTGTTTTCACTTTTACCATTGTATCCTCAACAAGATCAAGTACTATAAGATTCCGTTCACCATCTCCAACCCAAAATGTTGATGTATTAAATATTTTCCAATATAATGCTTCATACAGTTCCATTTGAATTATTAAATGGAAGATGTTATTCTATAAAAATTCAACTAAAGGTAAATACTGATCACAAAAAACCTTGAAAGTCAGACAAGAACAACCTTAACATATCTTCTAATGTTTGAATGAATATTTCTATCAGACCCTAAACTATTGTATGATGAGAGGTTCTCAAATATATATTGTTTTCAAGATACATATTATGAATCTTAAACAATTATGATATAAACTGAGATCACAATCAGATTAATTTGAAAAAGGTATACCATGAAGTCTCACAACATCATTAATATAGAGCCATGTGAGGATCTCAAGAGGTAGATCTTCCCTTATAGTGAGTAAATTTTCAACCATGGTAATTTGGCTAATAATAACCCATATGGAATCATTCTTTATATGAGTTTCTTTTCAATGTAATGATAATGTCTATAGTAATACCATACCATTTCCACACATGAATTAGTAGAGGTTTCATGAATTATTTGGGATATTATATCTCATCCTTTACATATTGAAAAACTGTTAATATTTATACATAATATGCATTTTCTCATTTCATATTATCCCATAAAAAAAATTCCATCTAATCGTAATACATTTTGATTATTCTAGGGTGTATAGAGAAATTTGAGCAATGAGAATCAACTAATAATTCACTATATAGACTAGGATAGTATGAAACACATAACCTTTATCTAAATTTTTGGATTTCATCTTCTTAAATAATATCCACCAATTTATCATCATTGAAATCTTTAATTTTATTTTTTAAAATCTTATCATTGGATTGGAAAACTTTTACCTTTTCTAATAAGGTCGTTTTAACAATCATTTCAAAAAGGGGTGACGTTTTACCTTCTATAAAAAATATTATATCCATCATTAATAAGTATTTGAATATATAATCATTGTAAATACTCAGGTTATAATGAACTCTATGAAATTTCCCACTATATTAATTTGAAACTTTTAGAATTTCAAAGGTGGTAGTGTATTGAGAAATCATAATCCCTTAGTATCTCTTAAAATATCATTTACCTTATTCTGAGTTATTTTTATGAACGAATGTATTTCAAGATCTTTTTATCTGAATATATCTCACAATTTTTACCATAGAGATAACTGTTAAAAATATTTTAGTAAAAAATCATGGATTCCAACTCAATATAATGGGGCTGATTGTTCTGTTCATGGATCATTAAATAACTTGATTCATAGGAAATAACATTATCATTTAGCAAAAGGACACAACCAAGTCATTTCTTTGATGTGACACAATATATCAAAAATCTTTCCCCTCTTTATGGTAATTTCATCATTGATTAACTGATAAAACTCCTCATTAATTATTCAAAAAATTCATTATATTCATTTTTCCATAATAAAATATCCCCTTTTCATTTCAAATTAGATAATGAATTTGTAAAAATGGATTTTTTTTGGACGAATCAATGATAGTAACCTTCTAATTTAATGAAACTACATACCTCAATTATGATTTTTAGTGTATGCCATTCTTTTATATCCTTTTTTATGAAATGATAAACCTATATTCCATATTTATATATAATATGGTCATGAAATTGATGTTCTTGAAGCTAGAAATCCCATTTTCTAAATTTACCAGATAACTCATTTTTTCAGGAGTTTCAAGAATTATTCATAAAAAAATATTATGGTCTTTTTACCGTTTATATTACAATATGATGTCATTAGAAAATACAACAATGGTATTATCATAATGTTCATTGAGAAATTTATTCATTATATCAATAAAAATAAAGGTTTTATGAGTCAATACAAAGGGTATTACTATAAAATCAAAATTTTCATACCACATTTGAAATTTTGTATTTTGAATGTATTCCTTCAATACTCCTAATTTATGATATCTACAATTAAAAGAAATATTTGAAAAATATTGATATCATTTAAGTTGATCAAAAAATTCATCAATTTGAGCCAGATTATAGTTGTTCATCAGGGTAATGGCATTGATTTTTCCATTATTAACACATCAATATGAGATAGATGATAATTTTTTAATCATATTAATGGAATTAATTTCCCCATTATTAACACAAAACATCATAGACACATCCTTCTTTTCCACATGAAATTGGATATCCTATAGGTGAAAACATGAGCATATGAATCCCTTATCACACAACTCCTGAAAATGTTTTTTCTAACTCCACATCATCTAATACTTCCATTATATAGAGATTCATAGATATAAGCCCCATGTTACGGATTATTTTAATAAATAATTCAAATTAAAACTCAGGTGGATGTCTAGGAATTTTTTAGGAATGTCATCAGTGTAATATTTCACAATAATAACATATTATATCATAGGGTTACATTTCCAAACCATAACCTATGTATACACTTCCTCTCCAAGAATTTAATTAATGGTAACTAATGGTGTTAGATCCATGAATAATTTATATGAATATTTTTCTATTTTAATGAAACATAATTCCACATATTAATCACAAATCCCAATATCCTTCTCTTGGAAATAAATATTTTCATTATAGATTAAAATCTAATCAATAACAAGGATTATATCACTGTATACAATTGATATAATAGTAGAATATGTGAATATAATATGTCCCTCCATTACAATGGGAATTTAATAACATATCTTCATTTAAATAATATTTTCTCTAGGTTACTTGATTGATAACTCTCTTATTAGTTTTCTAGAAAAATATTTATTTTTCATGGAAAACATTGAAGATATAAATTAGTGTAAGGATCTATAATTAAATGATGGATTACTTAGATTTTATGTTATGATCAAAGTACCCTCTCCCTCATCTTAATGAAATTCAACATCGACTATAGAAATTTTATATTCTTTGTATTCTCTGATTGGCCTCTTCAATGGTAATTTCCCTTGATGTTTGGGGAATTGGTTGACAAAGTGCCCCATATCCTTACAATTAAATCACTATATTTTGATGGAATCTATATTATTGTTTCATTCATGAGAATTTTGGCCTTTATCTCCAATCAATTGATACCTTCATGAATATAACTAGTCATTTCCTTCCACAAGTATCTCATATTAAAATTCCCACTTCTATTATTATCTTTGCCTATTTGTTTCTTTATGATGTGTTCAAATATACTATTCTTCTAATATATTCCATATAATTCACAAGGAATGGGGAATTTTTTATATATCTTGTTAGTACACCATATTATATTCTCACATGAAGATAATGTTTGAGATACTAGTTCACTTTAATGGACTGGTTTATGCAATTAAAGAAATAATCATTCATGCTATTTAGATCATGTACATAGTTCACAACATTCCTTGATAAGAATATAAATCTGTATTCGTACTTAGAATCATTTTACTCTTACATTTTTATTAGACATGGAAATTACATCTCAATATATTCTCATTGCTTATGAGGAGAATTAATTTCAAGGAAAAGTACCATAAAATCCTCCCAATCCATATTGGTTAGTCCTTAACATCCTTAGTGTTTTGAATTAATGACCACCATTGTTTTTAATCCCTTGTGAGATTATATGAGTCCATGAAAACCTTATCCACTTAATTAATTAGAAAATTAATAAATATCTTTACTAAGGAGCTTATCCATTTCTCAACTACTAATATATTTGTTGTTTCATTGAATGATGTAGTTTCTTATCACCTAATTTTCTTAACACTATTGCACTATGTTAAAAATTATTATAATTCACTATATGGGAAAGGTTATTAGTCATAACCTAAGTCACGTTACCTAATATTGTTATAATATATTTAGATCCATCCCTAAATATAGCTCCAGATTCATTGCCTTACCTAGGAGGGAAATACCTATCTAGATTACATTCATTGACACAGTTTCCATTTATTTTTCCAAGATCTATTTATGAATAATATAATACACTAGATTAGATCACAAAATTATAAACCATGAGTTATCATTAAGAAAAAGTGAAACACTAAACACAAATTGAAAATTTATGCATAGATAATATCAAAAACATGAGATAGATATCATTGGGAATATCTTCAAATCCTAAAAATATTTTCTAATATTTCATAATGGTTTGTAAAGATTATGTGGTTCAACCAAATCATTTCCCTTGAGAGTCGATATCCAGACGTGATGTCTTAGACCCACTCATCACGCACCCGTGATGATCAATATAATACCAAATCTATCATTTTTAGAGTTATTACCCCTAGGTGCATCTGTGCCATTACAACATCTACTTTCCCATATCCAGATAAGGATTTATTTTATAAGAATACCACACAAACACTAATTTACCAAATATTAATGATATCACTATACATAGACTTATCCCTAGAATCTATCATAGGGTTACTCATTGTTTTTATAAATATTTTTTCCATGGGTCATACTAAACATCTTACGATACCAACTGTAATAACCATAAATTTAGTATCCTAGAGATGGTGGTTACTTTATTACATTGTAACTAAAAACAAATGATCTCATCCTAAGGGATATAATAGTTTTTAGTCTTAAAAAATTATATACATGATCAATATATCACATTACATTTGAAAACATAAAATATACTATACTATTTTATTTGATAACATGATTTTATTTTTGGGAATATCCATGCATATCAATCATAATAAAATTTCATGTATCCTTAGAAAATGAAACAAAATGAAAGGGAAATATCAAATTCATAGTAAGGGAATGCAACAATGTAATCAATCATATAATAAATAAGGCATAAATAATACGGAATTAATTAATGATGATAAAATAATTTCATATATATAATTACATGATCATGAAACGTTTCCATTGATATTATAACTATTTTAACAATCACATGGACATAAATAACATATTTCATAATGAAATGATGTATAATTTCAGACATCTTAAACTTACCATCAAGGCCTCATGATAAGAAATATTATATAAATTCATAAAAAATATGCCAAATACCCAACCATTTTTGTCTCCTGGGACCTACTAATCCATCAATGTGATATTTAATTCTAGACCCCACCTATCACTTAATAATTCCAATGCATTCATCATATGAATTTACAATTAAATGTAATAAATATTCCTCAATAATCAACAACTATATGCACTAGAAGAACTAGAATGTGTAATTTCAATGCCTTCCCCACAAAAAATTATTATAATTCATCAAAATAATTATAGTGGATGAAGTCATTAGAGTATAACATAAGTAAATTATATGATCCATTTAAGTATATTTACAAAGATGAAAATACTTTTAAAAGATCATTGGAATGTTTCTTGTGGTAAATAACAATATGATTTTGAAATTACTTATTTTAAATCTAATAAATTTAAAAATATTTGGAATAACACTTTACATGGAAATAACATTTTAATATTTTAATGGAATATTCAAATCAAATTTTATTAATTATTGTAGGAAAAGGCATTCAAATAGTGTATGTTAAAACAAAAAATCACTTCACACCATTTGTAAAAATTTCCAAGTTTAGAAAATAAAAAGAAGACTCATTTTAAACCATTTTATATAAAATAAAAAATATGTTAAAATTAATTTCATAAAAATTTTAATAATTATAAAAAAAATCTTGATAAAATTTAAAAAAAATATACATAGAAGAAAACCTATTTCTGACCGAATAGGAAAACGATGTCGATTTTCCTTAAAAAAATTATTTTTAACATTTAAATACTAAGAGGGAAGAAAATGAATGGAATTTTTTTAATTTATATAAATTACCTGATGTGATGAAAATATAGGGGTTTTAAAATGGAAATATTATATATTCTCCCCAATGGAAATATATACATAATCAAACTTGAATAAGAATGAGATTTGAAATAAACCCTTACCTAAGATCTGAATTACTTCATAAGTTCTACTAAACTACTATATAATAAAAATAAATTTATTATATATATATACCCAAACCATATACATAATAATAATTTCATATATGATCCTCTTATAACATTTCAATAAATGTTTATAAATAATCAATTATTAAAATCATCATTTTCGAGTGTTAACTATTTCTTTTCTCATGAAAGATTACCTTTGATAAATTTGATCCTTCAAACATGATCATGAGTTCAGTAGATCCATAATTTTACTCATGATATAAATATAATATATTTTTAATATATACATTTTTAAAACCATTCATAAAATATAGACATAAAAAATGAATTGCATCACATCGTGGAAGTGGTAGTCCACACAAAGACACGAGGGATGTTATCATTTTCCAATAAGAGGAAGAGTTAGAAGATAAATTATATATCATTTTCCAAAAATCATAATTATATTATAAATATTATATATTTAACATATTTATAACATTATAAACTTCTAATTAATGTGTTGATGAAAAATTAATTACACCGTTATGTGAAGATGGTAGGTTGTACGTACCCACGAGCGATGGTTTTTTACATATGATGGAAAAGAGGAGAAAATAGATCTCCTATAATAATAATTACATATAAGTATAATGATTTTTATAAATTAATTATTTATGGATGGATACAAAATATTTATAAATGTTTTAAGAAGAAGTAAAATTCAAAGAGTTTAGTTAACATTTTTACATCTTTTTTGAGAGACATCCTTTGTAATATGCATTAATCCTTGAAATATTGGTCTTAAGAAAAAAATGTGATATAATAAGAAGGTATGTAAGGAATTATGGTATTATTTTATGGATTGGGTGATCTATAAGGATGAAAACTTTTGAATAAGGGAGGATAAGAGGTTCCCCTTTCTAAGTGAGGGAGATGACACACACAGAATTACTTAAAATATTTAAATATAATTAATTTATTTATCTAGAATAATTATTCCGAATTGATAAGGAATCAAAAGAATATAATAAATGGGTTAAATATCTTCAACCAGTAATAATTATACAATTTTATATTGAATTTATATACTTATCTTATAGTTTAACCCATAAAAAACTTGTTTTAACCTTAAAAGTGGTAACAAATTTTTCCTAATTTTACTATTCATTAAGAAAAAAAATTAAGTTGCAAATTTTATCTAATATTATTTATTCTGATTAAATGTTTTAAAAAATTGTACGTGATTCAATTTTTTAAGTGGTAGAAATTAATTTTTATATTTGTGCATAAAATGCATCTATAAGCATTTCTAAAAAAATTATAATAATAATATTAATGTTTTTATAGCTTAATAAAGTATAATGATTGTTACAATGTAATAAATTTGATTATGTTTAATAAAATTATACATATTTGTCTTTAAAATCAAACAAAAACCAAATGTAAACTTTTATATAGATGAATACTAAAGAAGAAATAAAAATAATATTTATTTGAACAAAAACATTACGTAGATTATGAAAATGGAAAGAATATATATCAATCTCCAAATTTATATTTTTATTTAAATTATGTTACTTCATGAATTTATATTTTATATTGAAAAAATATTTTATAATATATAAATTTTTCCTTATATTATTATAATTTAAAAAAATTGAATATTTTAGTAAAATTGGTAATTTTCACTATTCACAAAAAATAAACTATTTCTAAAAAACATAAAAATTCACCCTCATATAATTTTGACATGAATTATAAATTCATTTCGTTCATAAATTTTAATTTATAAAAATTGATAATTTTTATTTTAGTCACATTCTTGAATAAATATTTGTACATTGTGATATTGTTTCTCTAGAAAGAAACTCTTACTATAATTGAATATCAGATGTTATAATCATGTTATTAATAATGTAATTATGGTCATTTTATGTCTCATGTACTTATGATCATGTAATGAATCATTTTCTTTTGATCATGTTATGCTTCTTTTCCTCATGTTCATGTTATTGTGTCCATATGTTAAGCCCCCTTATTTTACATATAATTCTAAGACATCTATTTCCTTATACGAAATGACTTATTGAATGATTTTTTACTTATGAATCCATGTTTTATTGGGTATTAATTAAAAATATAGTTTTCAAGTTCATTAATTATTTTCTCATATCAATATTTTCATTTTATTCTCTCTTACGATCTTTGATGGTTATTAAATATACATACCCTTACTGAGTATATGCTAACCCCTTTCTTATATTTCCATTTCCCCAAGTTATAATGAAATGTAATATATAATATGTGTCTATAAGTGTATATTTTCTGAATAATGTTTTAGATATAGTGACAAATTTTATGGAATAAGTGTATTCTTATATAGTGAAAAAATATCCACTAGTTGATATAGACATTTCTTTTTTAGTTAATTTTTTGTCCAAAATATCTCAAAATATTAACTTAAAAGGAATTATAAATGTATTTTAATTTTTTATTTTATTAAATTCATGTAATTAATATGGGAATGTGCATTGGGTATCATAACCATAACCATATTAGTGGCACAAAATATCAAAAAGTAACCCAAAAACTAAAGAGTAACATAGTATGTGGAGGTTTCATCGGTCCAAAGGCGTATAATTGATAGAAAAACCATTTTCCTATGGATTATCTAATATGGATAATATTGCAAATATCCCAAGGAATTATAAAATAATAGTAATGTGGAGTAAAAATTTCCCATAAGACATATATATATTCAACTTACTCACACTAAACTGCTAATGAAAATGACTGAATATAGAACTCAATCTAAGAAAAAGACATTTCTTAATAAGATAAATAACATATCCGGATAAAATAAACTATTATGGGTTGTTTTACATACACTTAAAAAACTACATAAATAAGTCATACCTCACAGGCATATCCTAACTTATGGTAAGAGTAACATAAATAAGGTGAAATTATGGTGTGAGTAACTCATGAAACCACACATTACGGTGCGATCAACCCATACAATATTAGATTTATAAATATAAAGACAAAAATGTATCACAGTACAATGTGATTAATCCACGAAATATCATATTATGACATGAGTAACCAATGTAGTCTTATCCTATGGTGTGATAAACCAAAACAATCTGATAACCTGATGTGAGTAAACTATAAACTCTCATCTTATGGGATGAATAAAACAAACATTCAATCATGAATACCCCTTTACATTCTTATTATATTTCATTTATCATTTAAAATATCAATAAAAAGGATGGAAAATAAGCATGATATCCCAAAAACACATCAATTTTCCCATATTCATGTCCATAAATCTGATAAATATCAACCAATAAATATTTATATATCAATTATTCTCTATTAGTGGATAATTATACCATCATTATCATTATAAACCCACTCATATATTATAATCAATAATGTGAATATACAAAATAATAATAATTTCATTTACTAAAAGATACATATACACTTTGTAAACATATAGTCGACCAAAATTAATTTTATAATGACTATAAATATACATATATTTTATATTTCATATTTTTTATCTAGTTACACAAAATATCACTAATTATTTTTATAAAAGATCCAAGAATACTTATTTTTTTATTGAACATCAGCATTTTTCATAATAGACTATATAAATTTATATATATATATATTTAAAATAAAATATACATTTAAGTATTATTTTATAAAACCCCCCTATAAGAATAATGTTTGAATTCATCATTGGGAGATAAAAAAGGAATAATTCCTTAGTTATTAATCCCATATTAAGCATAAAATACTACAAGATTTTTTTAATAAAAATATAAAGGCCCAAGCTACTCATTTAGGCCCCCAATTCCCAGTTCCCGATTCCTACACACACCTTTTGACAAGAATGTAAAATTAAAAAAAATGATAAGTTAGGTGTCAAATAAAACAACCTATTTAAAATCACATATGACAATATCCCCCATCTAGACTTTTTAACAAAATAGATCTAGAGAAACCTACTATGAATTTACAATTTATGCATTTTGTATCTAATAAAAACATATTTAATGAAAACCTAAAGGAACTACCTAACCTGACCTTTTGTAATATATATATATATAGAGTACACTAACACCAACGAATTAAAAATTAGCATACTTTTTGGGTGTTTGGGGCTAGATGATGATGGTGACATTGATAAATTTACAAGAGTGAGACCATTAGACGAAGAAATTTAAATGTTTGGGAATGAAATTATATTATTTATAAATAAAAATAATTCCATAGGAAAATGAAAAAAAATAAATTCTAGATAAAATGTATACGGATTCCATGATTTATATAATTCATTCCTAAAATTCTTATTTTTTTCACCCTTTTAGACTAAATATCTCTAAAATAATCACCTTAATGTTTTTATTTTAATTTAACCACTGATATAAGAATGGGGTCATTATAGGGTATGTCTTATTTATCCTACACCAATATGTCGCCTATGTATGTTTGTATTTAAGGTTGGAATACCCAATTTTTTTTTTAGTTTTCTCATTTTTTTTAAACATCACAATTATCTTCCCTTTCCATAATATATATATATATATTAATTAATGTAAACTGACCATGAAATTCATGAAATGATAAATCAACTACTTGACTAATAAAATTTTTTATCTACTTAAATACAAAATGGATTGAAATATCATACACATAGATTGAATCAATAATAAATTTTTTTATATAATAAAAAATAATTATAAAATAACTTATTGGATTGTCATTTGAATTAAAACAAATCAAGCATGTTATATCACCAAGACAATGTTTAATGAATAAATTTATATAAAATCTATATATTCTTTGTTATAATATAAAATTCCTGATTATATTCTATAATAATAAATTTCTTTAAAATATTATAATTTTAATTTTAATATTTTTTGAATTCAATACATATTATATTATCTTTGTTCACATAACATGAATTATTCGACGGGAAATAAATTATAATTCGTATGATAATATGATATAGAAAAATATTTTAGAGTTTTTATAAATGTGATATTGTTGACACTAAAAAATTAATCCGTGACGGATCAAGGATTAATAATGAACAACCTATGATAATTCAATGCTAAGAGACAGAGTATTGTTCAACCCCCTGAGTTTTGTGGAAATTTTTATTACTAAAACGCTCATCAAAGAAGGATCAAGGATAAAGAATGACCGATATAGAATATTGAAATCTAAGAGATATATTCTCAAATAACCCCCACCCCACCCTGAGTTGTGTGAGTCCATATATTGAGGAACTCTATAATTTCATGTTACCCATGCATGGAACTCTAACCGGTGTGATACATTACCCCCAAGATCCCAAAGGCCAATAAATACCCATAAACTATATTATTCAAGGGAGGGGAGAAGGATTAATGGTTATAGGGAAAAAATCTCCACTCATGGTACCAATATTTCCATGTCACACACATACCTATTTATAAAACAATAATAGACTCCTTTAGATGAGAAATGTTATATGAATTACCTAACCTAAATCCTTAAATAAATTGTAAAATTCTTGAGACTATTTTGTGCAACACCTATTCTATAAGGAATCTAGTTCACACAAGGAAATAATACCTCAATAAACCCATGGAATCACAAAAACCGTATCTTATGTGCACCTATATTATACATACCAATTTTATGCCAACTATATAGAGACAAAAATCCATGACATTAATGGTATATGTGAACACTGATCGCCCAATCTAGACCCACTCATGAAAACTCCCTATGAATGTTTGGAATTCTAGGAATCATTATACTATACTTTTTCATTAGATGTGGGTTGGGAAGCTTATGAATAAATATCATATATATCATTTATGCTTCTAGGGGATTGAGTACAAATCCAATATCCTTAGATAAAAAGATAATTACCGAAGAGACATTAAAGTGGTTATAGTGTCTAGTGTTGGTGGGCTTGAAAAATTATTAACCCCCCATATTAGGTTAAGGTGTATGCGTGCTTGATAATAGAATTGGTGGAACCTCATGATAATAGAATTTTATTTGGTTGTATATATATGAATATGAAACCTTCAGGGGAGTTTGGGGTGGACTTATTCGATGTTAATTTCTTTAATTAAATTAGGAATATTATATATTTGAAATATAATTTGATGGGTGACACTATTCATGTATGATATGATTGAGAAATAATCATAAATGGATAATATACCAGATATTATAGAGTCATCTCATAGCGGTGGTTCCCTAGTTGAAATTACATTTATAGAATAAATTCTTTGAGACTTTCATGAATTTGATAAGGTACATATGTAAAGGAAAGGAATGGAAGAAAGATCTATCATTGTTTTTGAAGATCCATCAGGATTGACCTATGAAGGTAGATTGATATCCCAAGGTGATGAAAATTAGATTGATAATATCGAATTTTCAATTATATGGATAGGTATTCCAAGGTATTTTTAGGTAGTAATTTCAGTCTTCAAATTGGATGATGATCAATTTTAATGGTGGTTTAAATTGAAGCTAGAATAGGATACCAGGAGTAAATATGTGGTAGATTTACTCACTCACTTTTACGAGAGAGTTGATATTGAAAGAGTACACCTAGATATATTTTATGAGTTTATAGAGTTCTAACAGCTATGGAGACTAGTGTTTGGGTACATTGATAAGTTTAATAGGATTTTTTACTTTTATATAAAGCATTAAATAAAAACATTTCATAAAAAATACACAAATAAGGGAAATTTATATAACCCAACATTTCCATTGTAACACCCAAATATTTTATAAGATATAGTCTTTTTAATTTCATTGATTTCTTTTGTTGTACTAGACATAAATATTAGCTTGTGCTATCTGCAACACTGTATTATCTTGCAATATATTGAACACTATTTTTAGCTTGTGTTGCACACAATTTTAAGTTCTTTTGATAGAATTCATTTCATGAAACACTAAGTATATATTATTTTAATTTATGAATGAATTAATTTTTGATTATCTTATAAAAAACACCAAAGGAATCTTTTACTACACGTAACACTGACTTGGCTTGCGTTACACGCAAGAGTGACCTTCCTCGATAGCTTGCGTTGTACGCGATAACGAGTTTCACTAAACAATGATATATTACTAAAATTTTATTATTTAATGGGATTTAAACTAGAAATTATGAATATTATTAAAATCATTATGAATTTTATATAACATTAGCATTAATCTTAGATATGATATGAGAACGAAATCTATTTTTCAGATAAAAGAAGTATTTTAAAAAATGATGTTTTACCGCCTTTTGATGGCGCACCCATTATAAATCTATTTGTTGAAACTTTTATAAGTTATATTTTACAAGATAAAATTCTTCTTTTAAATAGGGACATATAAATTTACTTTATATAATTTTTTGATATTTTTCTGATAACTTTCATATTTTGATGAATAGTGAAAATACCATAAATTTTAATTGAATTTTTTTTTCATCGAAATAATTTATATGGATAAAATATATTATTGAATGGTTTTAAAGTATAAATAGAATATATTTTTATATTTTAAGACAATTTAATTCATATTCATTAATTTTACATTGAACTCATATGTTAAAACATTTCAATGCTTTTTAATGTTTTAAACAAAAACCTATTTTTTTCAACAATGAGATTAATTTTAAATTAATTACTACAACATCTGTGTGTTGAATTTTGAAAAATATATTACATATTTGGAATCATAAGATCAATATTATGTAATTAGTTACTTTTTTATTATTGGAAATTATAAATAGTAACTTAAATAATAATTTTATTTATCATGGGTAAAGGGTATATCTGGTAAATAAGGGTAACAAATTATATTATAATAATATTAAATTACCCAAAAAAATGTACTAATCTTATTTTATGAGATATTACAAACCATGAGAATCCTTGGGTCAATTTTGGGACCCCATGGATTCACTTGGATGTGAAAATGACATTTATAAGAATTAATTTAAAGTAAAGTTAATTATAACCTAAACATATATCTTTTACTAAATCAATATTAATATGGGGTTTTATAATTTATCTATATGTATATAAATAGTAATTATAAATATAAAAATATTTCCTACATCCTGGTATTTTATTTATTATTTTTATACATTAGATAAAAATATTTATTTATAAAACAATTATGATGTAGTAATTACCTCATTAATGAACGATTGAAATAAATGAATTTATAAATATTAAAATAAGTTTAATTTTAATATTTTAATTCCATACACAAGTTTTATGGATGAAATTTACATATTAGTTATGAGTTAATTCCTTTGTTTTGATGTAATAATATTATTACAATTTTTTTAAAAGTCAAGTATGAATAGTAACTAAAATTGACATAATTCTTAACTTAAAACATTAAATAGTTTATCAACTGATATTAAAATTTTAAAAATATATGATTCATAAAAATGGTTAATATAAGTCCAAATATTTCATAAATAATTTTTTTTGTGTCTTTTTCCATAATATATTAATTACATTAACCCACAATGTGTAAATAACATGATATCGCAGTACGATTAAAAAGGGTAAAATAAGGGTAAAATAAAAAAGATAAGGATAAAAAAAATATCCAAAACATGTCATAAATTATTTGATATTGGTTATTCAAACCAAAATAATATTATCTTATAATTAAATAAGTTTTGGATCATTTTAAATCGAAATTGAATTTATAATAAATTAATATTTTGGAACTTTCTTAAAGTGCCCCTCTCCTCTTCTAAAAGGGAACCTCCTACCTCTTCTCTTCACTCTATTTTGAGCCTTCATTCTTAGAAAAAACCTCACATTTTATCTTAATAGATTAACTAGTTACATTCTAGAGGTTCTGGTCTTCTCAAAAGTCCAAATCTAGTGCCCTAAGAGGAAATTTAAAGGAGGCTCGTCGAGGAAGAGGTAATCTTTTCTACCGATTCTTTCAAATTACCTTCTTCTTATACTTCCTCCTTTTTAGTTGTTCAATTATAAATTAATAACATAAGTATCAATAATATACTAATATATTATTATAAATATTACAAAAACCACTTTCCCTTTCTATCCATTATACGAAAAATCAAAATCATTGTGCATGCGTACATACAGATTACCATCTCCACACTGTGGTGTAATCTGTTTTTCACCCCGACCTTAATTGGATGGGTATAATGATGGAAGTAGTAACTATATATGATTATTATTACATGATACTAATTTTGAGATATTATACACCATCTGATTCAATACTATTCCATTGTTACGGGAATGATATTATCGCTCATTTGTACGTACGACTTGCCATCTCCACGACGCGATGAGATTCATTTTCCATGTTAACCATTAAAAAATGATTATAAAGTATATATAATAAATAATTATGAAAGATATGAAATAATAATTCTACTATATTTCTGTATATCTATTTATATATCATTTACTTACTTCCATCATATTCAATAACGAAACAAAAACAGCGTTCATGTGTACGTGCATCCTACCGTCTCCATGAACAATTTTTTCCATTTAATTTATCTATTTATTATATATATTTATATAATGAATATATAAGATATATATAAGTCATGTTTTAAATTCATGAATTAATTAAATCATGATATAATTAATTATAAGAATAATAATAAGTCCAAACACGTACGATTATTACCCAAAACGTTGTTTTAACATGGAATTGACAAATGAATGGGTAATATAAAGTCGTAAGTGAATCATATATGATATAATAAATATTATTGTGGTTATATTAAAAGTTAATAATATGTTTAATTCCACTATACATGAGTTTCAGACACATACGAAAGAATTCAGACCTAAGGTAAGAGATAATTTTGCAATTTCATTTTTATCCGAGATTATTTATATGTAAGTATTTTTAAGGGATATATTCAACATCTATGTCCATGTTTTATCAAAATGTTTTCATAATATGTTTATAATTATTCTATGTATTTTTAAATTCATTTTTACCAATTTTTAAATTTTACTACATGGTACGGAATGATTCTTTCTTTTATTTACCATATGAGGTACTATTTGACTTTTCTAGTAAAAGTACGTAGAGAATGTTTTCTTAAATTATATGAAATGAATCAATCTTTACATCTTATTAACACCTTATTTCCATTAAGATATCTCTACACTATTTTAAGTTTATTTTCAAATAAATTCTTTTCCTTTAATATTTAATGACATTTTTAGAAAATAAATTGTTGTTGAAGAAGAAATGATATTTTCCTCAAGAATTAATTTCAAGTGTTTTATAAAAATTATTTTCCATCTAATATGACATAGGGATATGTTTATATTCCTATTATTACTTTGATATGATTTTTTTATGATGTAATTAATTTTTATGAAGTCCATTTATTATATATGGATTATTTTATGATGAATTGTTGTTTAAGGATCCCATTTTATTTCACGGGTTATGCTATGATGAAAGATTTATATTTTTGTAGAACATGTAAGAATGATTTAATTATGTGGTGGGTGGGACCTATATCTCCATACAATTCATTTAGTAAAGATTTATATCCCATGATATAGACATGGATGGAATGAAAAGTAAATCTGGATCAGTAATAAGGGGCAGGAACAGAAAGTAAACTGAGTTCAGTAATGGAATTCCTCCACTATGATGGTATTGGAAGTAATGCATTGGCTACTATGGAAATCATAATATGTTCTTATTAGTTACCCAAAATTACATGTTTTATTCCAATTATATTCTTTCATGGTTAATGTTCTTTTATGATCTATGCCTTATGTACTACACAAATGTATTTCAAGAATCAATATTTTAATGTTTAAACTTTATGTTCATGGTTTTAAATTACAAATGTTTACGTTTTGTTTTATATTCTCTATGTTAACCCTTAATGAGAATTTGATATCACCATTTCTAGGTTTTCTTTTCCGCAGGATATAAATAATGGTTTTATGTAGGAAAAAATGGGAAGAATTTTATGGGAGATGTTGAAGATCTTTCACCATGATTAGAAGATTATGTTTCGAGTTTCCAAAGACACTAATCTAATACTATCTTTAGACATATGTTTTTTTCATTTATTAAGTATTATTTAAAAGTAATTTAATTTACATGTACTTCAAGCTTGGTTCTCTACATCCGTACAATAATAATACATAATTTTATAAAAATTTTCATTACATATCACAAAAAAAGCACAAACAATAACTTATTGGTTTTTTGTATTTTTAGATTAGATACATAATCAAAATATTTTATAACATCTTAAAATTTTCCCAAATATATTATTTAAATGTGGTACCCTTCTATAAATATCTTATATAATACCCTTATTGTGAACCTAGGGAATGGAAACATATGAAAGGGTGATCTCAAATTATTAGTAAGGGTAAACATAAGAGATATCAATCTATGTTTAAAAATAATAATTAGATGAGAATATTGATATGAGAACATAATTGAGGATATTTTACATAACATACGATAACTATAATGAATGAAACATAGATTATAAACTGTGATTCATTGGATGAATATTTGGCATGACATGAAACATGTATAATAGAGGTGTTGAAAAATAATTCAGTAATCATAATAAATTAAAAACATTATATATAAATAAGAAAGAGTAATAAGTTTATGGAATAAAAATAACAATAAAAATCATTTCCCTTTTAATGGATCCCCTATAATACCATCCTACAATTTTAGAAATAGTTCCTTAGTAGACTGCATTCACTCACTATTCCTATTAAAAATTAATCAAAAGAGTCTTATAATATATTCACATCACTAAGAAACCCCTTACAATTCATATAATAATTTAATAAATGAATTATAGGGAAATAAATGATACAATAATCACATAACAATGAACCCTACATATACATGAAACATTAACATGAAAATATACATAAATCTATTGTATCTTAATTAAACCATGAGAAAGAAATAGTTTAGATTAAAAATTCTATATAAAATGATAAATAAACATTTAAAAAGAAGGTGGATAATATCATTATAAAATATCTATACTGAAGCATGAGAAACAATAAAGGATGTTGATGTAGTTTAAAAAATTATAATATTAGAAAAATACGTTGACAAACAAGAAGAAATATACCTTTCTTTCGATAAATTTTATATTAAAATAAAAATTCACAATAAAATGGGAATATAAATTATTTTTTTAAAACAATGAAAACATGAAGTGGAATATTCATTATAAAAAATTATTATAAAATAGGGAAAATGGGTTTATGTAGAAAATATGAAATACGAGATTCTTTTCTCAGTTTTATAGAGAGAGTAAAAAATTACATGTGTGGAAAATGTTATGATGGTTCTTGTAATATTTTTTAATGGAAGTAAGAGTAAATATAAAATTACCTTAATGAATCATTTATTTATAGTAATGAATATTTATAAAACATTACAAATAATATGTACATATATGATAATTATTCTTTACCATAAATAAGAGTTATGCTCAGTTCCCCTTATAGGCAATCATTCAGTTGAATTACAAACCAAATAACATTACAATGATAATAAAACATATAGAAACCATAAATAAATATATTAGTAGAAAATATATTATTTTTATAGATATTTTTAAAAAAAATTCCCCAAATAAAAAATTAACCAAAATAATCTTAAATTCAACGTGGGATTAGAAAACAAACCATTACCTTAGAATTTTTCTTGGTTGGATGTGATCTAACCCACTATGTAATAAATATTGGATTATTATTAATATATGTTATAACCATATTAATAGTTATTTAACATTATATCATTATTTTTTATTCCTTTTTACCTATATATTAATTTTTTATGGTTAAAATTAAGCATTCAATGTCAAATATTATATTTTTCCTTACATAACCTAGTCTGGTGGTTCCAGGCATTATTCATTATTCATGGATTCATCACCTATATAATGCGAATAAAAATTTCTCACATGTGGTTTCTATATTTATCGATCTTCATGGTTATTCTATGTAATTCATTATAATTGTGTTAATATAATCCTTAAAAACCAATTTTTTGTGGACTTGATTCAGTTAAAAGAATTGATTTGTTTTCTTAAATATACTTATATATATTAAAATTATTGAATTAAAAAAAATTAAATTAATAATTGTTACATAATATTTTAATATTTTATGATTTCTTAATATCTCATGATGTAAACGTTATATCATCATTTGTGTAGGTGTTAAAATCGATCCAAATGAGAACATATTATAATGACTAAATGAGTAAGAATATGCAATTTTATCAAAATAATAATAATTTCATTATGTATAATGATTTAGGAAACACGTTTTTAAATTTATAAACTATATTAAATAATATTTAGAAAAATAATATATAGAATTAGTATTATCGAAAAGATAACCCTTATGTTGAGGACTTGAATATCCATTTTGAGATCATCTTAGAAATAAGGCGTCTCTAACTCTTTCATGGGACTGGAAGATACCAAATGTTAGAGAGTATTAAATGTGGTAGAATTTGGGTATGTATTTAATATAAATTTTATGTAAAGGTGTTTGTTTAGGAGGGGTCATTTTATATATTATAATGGATGATATTATTTTAAATACTGATTTCATAAGACAAACAGAATGTCATATTCAAGGAAAGTGGATCCAAAATTATCAGTTAATTAAGATATGATAAGGGATGGTAAATAAATATTTCATAAAATATTTATATATTAGTTTTTTTTATGTTTTAGGACTTAATATTTAAATTAAACTGTTATACCTTTTAAAAAATTTACTATGGTGACTAACAGTCACCTTAGGTAACTTATTTTAATGAAAAAATGAAATTGAACTTATTATTTTTTTTGCAAATTATGATTAAAAGTATGAAAAAATATTAAAATATAAAATTTGCTAAGAGTGATTAAAATTAATTTTAATATAGTTACTAATATCACAATAAATAATTTTTTTAGAAAAATGTATTTTTAAGCATAAAAATGAATTTAGGTATATTTATTACTACAAAATAGACATTAAATTATTGGTAAGTTCCTTTAATATAAATGTAACAAATCCACAATTTAAATTTGAGAATTTTATTTTTTTAATTAAAAACATAATTAATATTAAATAATAATGCATTTAAACACTTTTTTTCTTAGTTGTGAATAGTTAATTTAACACTCTTTATATTTAATTAATTATTTATTAGTTGTTACTAATTAATTTTACTAATCAGTCATTGAATTTAATAATTATAATTTATTGATAACATTATTCCAAATTAATAAATTTTATAAAAATTTATAATTCATTAAAATTATTTCATTAAAATCAATTATATATTCCAATGTGAATTGAAAAACTTTTATTTTGAAAAATTATTTATTTTTATAATCATGTTTAATTTAACTATCTTGTAATATATTTCATTCAATTTTGTATTAAGGCATTATTCACTTTAGTTTAAAATTGCATGTATAATAAGATATTAAGCGCATATGATTTATTTAAAGGTAAATACACACTAAAATTATAGGGTTTTAAATTCTACCTCCACTAAAATAATTTAAGCCCCAAAATTCCATTACAGTGATGAAAAAATAAGGGTAGTTTCTCTTGTGAAATATTATGTTTCCTACATTGCTTCCTTAAAATTATGATTCCTCAAAATAACATTAACCAAGTGGGTATGATTGTTTTATTGAAATTTATATCTATTATCCAAGATTTCTACAAGTTATTCATATACATAGATATCATTATACAACTTTATAATATTTGAATTCAGTATATGCGATGGATTATGTATACACTTTTTCAAGATTTATTCATGGAATACATCATGTACTTGATGAATAATTTTTAATGGTCTAATATATCTGGGTCTCAACATTCCATTGTTCTTTAATCCCTTAACCATATAATATGATGATATTCAAAGGAATACCTTTTTTAGGACTTCAAACTCCAAATCAAATTGATTATTATCGATTTTTATATTCTGTATAATTTATGGAGTTTTAATAATCAACTAATTGGTTTGAATATTTTCTAACATTTCTTAAACATGACCGTGTCCTAAAATCTTATGATATCCAACATTTTCCCAATATATTGGTATTCTATACCTCTTTACATACATATCCTCATATGATGCCATCTAAATGGAAGAATGTAATATATTGTCATATGATAACTATATTAGGGGAATGTATTGATCCAAACCTCCTTTGAAATATATAGATCATGATCTCAACATATCTTCTAGATTTGGGATATTCCTTTCAAATTGACCATTGTTCTAAGCATGATAAGTAGTGTGAATGATATACACTTTATTCAATAGTTACCGAACACTTATCTAGAACATTTATGTAAACATAAATCCCAATCCTATAAAATGGATAGTTTTAATATATACGGCCAAACCACATACTTTCTATATATCAAAACAACATGATTGTGATGGAAATATTGTCAAATAGAATTGAAATATGATAACTTAATAAGTAAATAATAACTCAAATGAAATTATTGATTTTATAATTCTTTCAATGTCCTATAATGAAATACATGTTGATGTTGTCTCATTTACATACAGTTATGTTTAATTTTAGATTCATCCTCTTTGACTTCTATCGATCAACCTTAACTTAATGGAAAAAAAATAATAAAGATATATTATTTGAAATATACCTATTTATATTTTACAAACATAAATGATTCTTGATATCTCTATATATCATTATGATTCTAGGATGTATAATGATTGATGTGATATGTGCATCATCTGAAAACTCCTTAAATTCCTGTATGGATGGAAAATATATTTATTTCTGAAATCATATAATTACATCATTTTAAAGGTTTAACTCTAGAAAATTCCTTTACTTATTATATAGATCAATATCTTGTTATCTTCACCTTCTTAATATACACATGTATGGAGAATTTATTATACAATTAAAAAATATAGTGATTATACCTTAAAATTATGATTTTAGTGTCAAAACATTGCAAATACATGACTATTATATCTCTCTTGTACCTCATCATGGAAATGGTAGTGTGATCTTTCCTAATCGGAGAATCTACCACCTAGTTTTCTTTAGGGTGTTAATGTACAGATCAGTCATAATTCTCGATCAACTCCAACCATCTCATTTGGTGCATGTTAGAATCATTGTGATTGAATATATAATTTAAACTGTTTTGGTTAGAATATATATCACACCTTTCACCACATAGATAATGGATCCTTATATTTACTGAAAATATTACCAATTCTAGCCCAACTCCATATATAGGATCATTTTTCTCATGAACCATTAGTTGATGTGAAACATATGCTACTACCAGATCATTTTTTTAGAACACATACCAAGTCATTCTTTGATGCATCTCTATATATCAAAAATCCTACTCCACTATACTTTATTGTGAGTACATATGAATTGACCAACCTTCTATTAATCACCTTTAATTTTTTTTTCATATATATCTATCGAAAAAAAACTTCACACCCTTTCATGTTAACATGGTTAGTAAATTTGACAATTGGAATAAATTTCCCACAAAGCATCGATAATATTTGAACAACCCTAAAAGAATATATATATATATATATTAGTTAAAATGGTTGGTATATTACATTACTAGATTACTTTGGTCATTACATGATCCAAATATTTACCCTCACTTGGGATGACATGACCTAAGAATGATAATTTCTATATAAATAATTTTCATTTCTTAAATTTGTCATACTATTTGTACTTTTTCAAGGTCTTCATCATAATCCTAAAATGATATTAACTATCTTTTTTCTATTGAAATATATTAGAATATAATCAATAAATAGCATAAAAAAATGGTCAAGATAATCTCTAAATACATTATTCATTAGGTCCATGAAATATTGTGATAAAATTGGTAAGTCTAAATGGAATCACTACAAATTCATTGTATCTATATCTTATATTAAAATATATGATCGATAAATCCTCTCAATTCTCCCAGAATTGATGATATCCAAATTAAAGGTAAAATTTTTATAATTATAGATCCCCTAGTATTTAATCAAATAGGTCAATAATATGGGGTGGAGGATACTAGTTATTAATCATGATATTGTTATGTTCACATTAATCAATGTATAAACACATAAATAAATCTTTCTTATTAATAGAGAGAACTAGTTCGACCCATAATAAATTACTAGAGAGTATAAACCCTTATATATATTCTATTTGAGTTTTTTTAATTAATCAAATTTAATCAGATCCATTTTATATGTAGTCTTTTATATATTCATAGAACATGATATGAGTTATATGGAAAACTAATCCTCAGACCAAGGAGAATTCTGAGAAACTATTTGGGAAACACATTGAAATATATAAAAAATTCTTAAATAATAGGTTTTCTCAAAATCATTTGATCCACATATCCCTCATTTCTAGGTAACAATTCCCTATGATGGTTGCAACATCTATAAAGATTTTATAGTTAGCATCACAGTAATAAACGATCATCAGTTAATTCAGAATATGAAATTTGATTTAACAATCATGAAAATTGATATGATGTCTATATAGAGAGACCCAATCCACTCCTATAATCACATAAAATTTTAATAACATTAGAAAAATAAAATTTTTAGGAAGAAAATTCCCACATTATTTAATCCAAGAAAAGATTTATTAATTGGATAAAACCATCACAAGATTTGATGTTTATAATAATAATTTAATATCGATCTATTGTGGTTATAATTATATGATCTTAGAAAGATTCCCATATATTAAGGAGTGGATAGAAATGGAATAAAATAAAACATTTGTTATTTATGAGTGGAAGATGAGTGTAAATTTTACCACTTCATTCTCATAACCCACATATGCAGTTGAGATTAGAAATGTGTTCCATTTATCCCCTAGCATTATAGTTTTCTAACATTTATTGTCATCATTAACCACTATATTGGTGAACTTGTTTGAATAATTCCCATACTCGAAGTGTGTGCGGTTTATTAGGTTGATCTTTATTTTCATCCATCTTATTTATTATCCTCTTCACATATCTTCAAAATTAATGTGTTTAATGACCGTATCTTCAATAATTAAATCATTTAACCACCCCATTAAGGAAATTTACTCTATTATTTTTCATAAATTTTTAGGTTTAAATAAATATTATTTTTATTTACTACAAGGGTTTTATCATTTTTATTTCCTTGAAACACCATTTTTCTATTATTATCTGCAAAATTGTTGGAATAATTTGAGTATCCCATTTAAATTTCTATATTAAGATCATAAAGAATAATTTTTTCATAACCAAAAAAGTTCATTATAGACAATTCATAATGGATACTTGGTCTTAAGAAACCGAAGAAACATTTGATTTTTCTTTCTAGGATGATAGTAAAATCAAAAGTGTGCATTTCATGTCTTGTGAAGTATGATTTATAGGTACCAATAGAATATCCCACTTTTGATTAAACTATATTAATTCCCTTTATATATTAGTAATAATATTTTGAAAAATAGATTTGTTAAAATATATGTTATTAAAATCATCCCACTCTACAATGTATATTTATTCCTCTTTTATCATATTATTAATTATAGTTTACCGTTGATTAAATTCACATTCCAAATGATAAAAAATTAAAACAAACATTTCAAAATCTATACAATGAAGAAAAATATTTTTTTCCATTATATTGATCCTCTGATCACCAATTAGTGGATCCAAAGATACATTAAATTAGGGTAGGAATTGTCTCATGAAGTCATTAATATAGAGTTCTTTCCTTTTGTCTTTGGGAATTAAAAATAATTAATATTATTATTTATATCTAGAGAGAGTTGGGGGATAATATCTATAATATTTTTCATTACATATCCATACCATTTGGTTTCTTATAAGGAAGACCATTTCACTTTCCATCACACTTATTATGAACTCAATTCCTCCTCATTACAACCATTGACTAAAACGAAAAAAATATATTAACATGAGTATCATGAAATAATAAGACTAAGTAGTAATATAATTTTGTAATCAATCCCCATACGTCCTAAATTTTAACATATTCATTTCATACTATAATTTTCTAATTTTATATTACATGACATTTGATTCAAATTAGGTTTTTTCATTTTATATCATACTCTAATTTATAACAAAATTCCACAAAAAAACTAAAACCTGCTATAATACAAACAATTTTTACCCAACTAGGAAATTCAATAATTTTACATCATTTTAGATGAATATTCATTACATTTAACAAAAAATTACACCCAATAACCTATAGGTTTAGTGTCTTTTAAGATTAGATACATGACTAACTTATTTTATAACAACATTAATATCTCAAACATATATTCTTTAAATGTGTTCCCATCTAGATATATTATATATAATACCCTTATTCTTACCTTCGAGAATGGAAACATATGAATGGGTGAATTCAAATATTCAGTACGGGTAAAAACAGGACTTGGGAACAGATGATCATATGTGAACATAATATTATTTTATGGGTATGTGAATATAATCAATGATCTTGGACATAACATAATATAATAATTACCAATATAACATAGATCATTAATCATGATTCAATATGTAAATCATTATCATAACAAAAACATGTGTAATAGGGGTGTGGATGCATAAGTTAATAAACAAGATCCATGAAAAAATAACATAGGAATAAAAATTTCTCACAAGATTTTAGTATAAAAAATATTATAGAAAATCATTTCCTATATCAAGGTTTCCCACCAAGATCATTATCACATTGTGGATAGAGTCTCTTAGTGGATTTAGTTCACTACTTATTCCATTTAATTTTTAGTAGATACAGTCTATAGTGGATTGAGTTTACTCCATAGTCCATTAAATGTCATATCATGAGATATAAAGCCTTACGAATTATTTTTAGGTCTATAAAAAACTGATTAATCACATAATAATGAACCATTCATTTGTTTTCTAGGTGAACCTAAAAATATTCATCAATAAATCATAGATTAATTAGATTGTGTGATAAAAACATATATCATAAAAACATCCACATGACTTTAACTTAATCCATCCATATAAATAAGGGAAATGTATCATTTTATAATATCATTAGTGAATCATAATAAACTATAAAATATGTTTATTTTGATGAAAACACGATTATAAAAATATAATAAAATTTATTTTAAAAATAGAAGTATCCTTTTATTTTGATATATTTTCTGTTAAGACAAAAAATTCAAAAAATATTGGTATTAGTAATTTATTTTGAAAACCATTAAAAAGTGAAGTAGAGGCTTCATTATGAAAAAAGATAATTAATGTGGTAAAAGGAATTTATGCAGAAAATTCACAAAATCAGTTTCTTGTAACAATTTTTATGAATAAAGTTAAACATAACCCATGTAGAAAACATTTAAAAGATTAAAATAAATCTTTTTAAAATGAAGTAAAATTATATATAAAATGGTCATAATAAATCATTTGAGAGTATATAAGAACATTAATAAATCAATATAAATAATATAAACATAGAGGAGAAATTTTCCTGACTGTAAATAGGAGATAATGTCGATTCCACTTATATGAAAACATTTTGATTAATTAAGAAAAAAATGGAAATGAAACTATTAGAAAACATGAAAAAATATAAATAAATATAAAATAAGAAACTATATATGGTTTTAGATATTAATATTAAAAAATATTCCCTAAATTAAATTTAACATAAACAATCACAAACTTAAAGTGAGATTGGAAATGAAACCCTTTCCTCAGACATCCTTTTGGTTGGCTGATCTCAAAATTCATATATAATAAGTTTAATTTTAATAATCATATAGTCATGAACCTTATTAATAACTATTTAACTATATACCATTCATTTATCGATCCTTATTACCCATATATTAACTTCTTGTTGTTAACATTTATCATTGGGGGTCAATTGTTCCATTTTCCCACACATGCTTTGGTTTGGAGTGTTCAATCCTTATTCCATGTTTATGGGTCAATATCCTCAATAATATTACTTAATAAATTTCATATTTTTTCAATAATTTTCCATAGTTCCAAGGTAATTATATGGAACTCATGGTAATTGTTTTCATGGAACACTTACATTTTATTATCGTCGATTCATTTAAAAAATATGGATTTAATTTATGAACATACTTATATATAATACCATTAAATAAATATAAAACAACTTTAATTAATAATTATTACATAATATTACCATTATTATGGTTTTATTATTCATTCAAGATGTAAAAATTATAATATCATTCACGTACTTTTTAAATTTGACCCAAACAAGAACACATTATAATGATTAAATTCATAAGAACATATTATTTTACAAGTAATAATAATAGTTTTATATATTTGTAAAGATTTAAAAAATAATTTATTAAATTTAAAACCCATATTAAATATTAGATAGATGAACATGTTATAGAATAATGATTAATAAAAACATACTACTATAGTTGAAGACTTGAATATCTTCTTAGAGATACTCTTAGGAATGAGGTGTTCCTGACACTTCATGGGACCAGAGGTTCCCAAACATGAGAGAATATTGATGGAGATATACATTAGGATGTGATTCAATCTAATTTTAAAGGAAATGTGTGAGTCGAGGTGGGTTGATGTGGGTTCTTTTATAGATGATAATGGTTTGATTTTTTTTTTGTAAATATTCATTTATTAATATAAAGAGAATGTCAGATTAGATTTAAGGGGATCCAAAATTTACAATTATTGAATATAATATATGGGTAGGTATAAAATGGCATCATATAACCATTTATTGAATTTTTTATGACTTAATCCTTAATTTTATATTTCTACCAATTTTAACATTTACTGCGATGACTTCCACTAGTAACATATTTTTTGACCAAAAATGAAATCGATATTATTACCAAATTTTTTACATGATTATTATAAATTTGAAAACAATTTATTAGATTCAATTTCTAATGGATTTGAAATTAAATTTAATATAAGTTCTAATAATTCATTAAAATAATTCTTGAAAAATAAATTTTTAGGCATAAAATGAATTTATTTGTATTCCAAGACATATAATAATCATTAAATTATTGGTTTTTTTCTGAATCTAAAAATAAAAAATTCATTTCATTAAAACAAATACTTGAAATATGTTAAATTTTACATTCACATGAAAATATATGTAATATAAAATAAGATAAATGTTAAAAAAACATTCTTATTGAGCCTATAGTAGTTATATATGTACTCATTATAGTTACTTAATTATTTCCTAGATTTTACTAATTGGTTTTTCTTATAATTCCAATAATTTCCTAAATGTTTTTTATTTATATCATTTTTAAAAATAAATAAAATAAATAAAAATAAATAATTAAAAAAAATAGCTTCCTTAAAATCGATAGTATTTTCCAATGTGAATTAGAACCCTTTTATTTTAATTAAAAATTTAATATTATAATAATTATTTATTTGACAACCTTTAAATATATTTCATTTTTATAGTAATAATTAATGGTTTAATTTAGCTCGGTGTTATGTGTATTTCATGCTTTCTGACACGCAATATTTATTTAAAGGGAAATATATATTATAATCATAGTGTCTTATAACCATGATGACATATTAAAAGAGGGTGATGTATCCTTTTAGCTATGAAACTAATCCTAATGCAGTTAAGTGGGAATTTACATTGGAGTAAGAAGTACATTTGACTCTTGATATTAAGGATATAAATATAGTGTAAAGATAAAAGTGATTACAAGTTGATTCTGTTTGGATGACGGAGGCTATACTAGTCAATGTTGTGGTAATAAAACTCAGTGGTCCAAAAGAAGGTGTACTTTGGGTTGATTGTGGTGTGAAAAGAGGTTTGTATTCAATTTTATTTTGATTGATAACTAAAGGAGTTCCTTATTTATAAAGAAATGTTGATCCTACAAAGGTTTTCTAAGGAAGTTACTTTTAGATCATAGAAAACATTACTTGGGTGTCATATAATAATGAATTAATGTCATCAATTTTTAAGTTATATATTAGACTCAAAAAATTTTATAAGAATTTATAATTTTAGAGTATCACATTTTTTTATGTATTCTTTTTTTATAATATTCATTGGGGATAAAGGGTTATAAGGATAATTTTACATTGACCTCCAATAGTGATAAATTAATTATTCGGAATGTTTTAAACAATAAGAGACTATTGTTAAATGGTTTATCATGTCAAAAGGAATGTATTTCGTGACAAATGATTCTTATATAATGATGGGAAAATGGTTTGGGTAATCTCTAGTTACACGAGAGAAAAGTAAAATACTATGGTGGGGAATACACTATTAATTATCATGGAAAATATCCTTTCTAATGACTGGACCATGGTGATAATCAAGAAGGATATGTCTAATGAACCCATAAAAAGTTGGGTGAGGATTTTCATTTGTATTTTGGTATAACTAGCTAATAATTAATGTTTAACAAAGAACATGTATACTATATAAATCCGGTCTATTATTTTAATTAGGATTATAATTTGATATAGATTACATTATTTTCATGTGTTATAATTATGTTTTTAAATTGATAGTTTTATTGGTAGTAATTGAGATGGTTTCTTGATTGGGATAAGGAATTTTAGTTGATGATTATAGTGAAAATTTTTAGGTAATTGGAGTGGAGTTCATATAAACTATTGGGAGAGGGATTATAGATTATAGGTGTATATGGTTGAATTTGATCAGGTGTTACTCTGTGAATGATTTAGTTTATTTGTGATGAGTAACATACACTAGTAGGGGTTGTACATAGGTGATTGAGTGGATAAAACTATCATTGGGGTTAGGATTCTTTCATGGGTGATGGAATCCGTTGAATTCATAGTGTATATGAAATCAAAGAGTTTAGTGGGACTAGTGTGGTAAAGTATATTTTAATGTTGTTCACATGCAATAGACCATAATGAAGGGAGATAATAATCACGTATTTCATTTGGGAAATGACTATTTCATGTTTAATAAATTTATAGGAGGATAAAAGTGGGTTCTATGATTGTGCAAAGTCCTATATAAGAGGCCACAAAGTCAATTTAGAATTTTCAAAATGGATTGACTATCATTCTACAAGAAGTGATTATATAAATACTAAAAATATTATAGTCCATTGTTTGAGTTAGGAGATCATGAATTTTTGAGAGTGACTATTAGATTTTGACACTAGGTGTCAAGGAGACCATGAAATTCAAAACCCTCATTTTGGTCCCATTTAATATTTTCTATAGGATAGGTACCATAGACTATTGACTGGTTCTTTCTCCATGACACAACATTAATCATGACATAATCAATTAGTATTTACTACATTTAAATGACACAAAATCTCCCCCTGTGATTAATTTTGATGATATAAATTTATATGCTAACTCATTTTTCAAGGGGAGAACCATGTTCATAGAGGATCGAAGTGAGAACAAACTTAGTCGGTTGATAATACCCCTAGTGTAAGTGTAGTGGAAACATAGAAATACCCTAAAACAAAAATGGGAGTACGAATATCTTTGAAAAGTCAATGGAAATATATTTTCATTTATGTGGTGTGATAATGAATCTTTTGGATATGATATGGAATTATAGGGAGTTTGTATCAACCTAAATACACTATTGTATTCTTACACTATATCAAGATTCATTATTTGAAATCCAATTTTTTGTTTGGTGTTTTATCCCTTTTTTTGATTTATTTTGAATAAGGATGAAAAAATTGATTATTTATGGTTATCATGATCCCATTATTTCATGGTAGGTGGTTTTATATTTTAACCATGTTTTATATGAGTTACATGCACCGTATGACATGTGTGTGTTAGTGGAATTTTGTGAATAACCTGTGAAAAAATTAAATTGGTTATCCTTTCATGTTAGAGAGTGAGTAAGAACTATATAACTATAGATAAATCCTATGAGCTTATTGATTTGGTTTTATAGATGCTAATAGACATTTCTATTTTATAAATGGTTAAGAAATCATGGAATTAGAATATTTTAGGGGTTTAATATCATATAAATTACGTTCAAAAACCTTGATAGGTGTACATGTGAATTATATGATGAAGTGGAAGCTCATACATGTGATAATCTAGTGGTTCAGTATACTTATTTGTGTTTATAAAAAATGTAGCCTTATTAGTGAATATTATAGTTATTAATGGATAAAATGGTTTGTGAGAGAGCTATTTAGGAATGTATTCAACAATGATATGTGGGGTGAATTAGTGTTGGTGAATCTTTAAAACACTAACTACATTTTCCCCATTTATTTTAAACTTTATCGCTTCTTATGGAGAATGGTTATTTCTATCTCTCCCCCATTATTCTCAATTTTATTAAATACATCAAAACACATCAAAAAAAGTGGAAAATAAATATACATGGTTAACTTTTCAAAATTAAAGGCTAATCCTTTGGGTGAACCAGTAATACCTAGGATAACACAACCTAATAGTATAAACATGTTAGCTACAAATGAGTAGGGTTGTATCTATTTCCATGGCACACTTCTTCTAATAGTGTATGGTGCATCCATTAATCTAGCACTATAACACTAGACCTTTTTACTTCCACACTGATAGTTTGCAATAACTTCTAGTAAAAATAATGGAGTTTTCAACAATTATGAACTATGATAAGTTATTGACGTGATATCTTGGTCTTATTATTCTACTCTTACTTTCACAACAACATTAAATTACCTCTTCATCACTATATAAAATATGAATAATTTTTTTATTTACCGAATAAATACATCTTTATATGAATATCCAAACATTATAACCATTCTTTATTCTTACTTATTATTCTTCTACATCTGTGAAAAAATAATAATAGTGGAACCCTCTTCTCTTTCAAGATTCAACAAAAATAACTTGTTTAGGATTAAATGGTGTGTTGGATTTATATACTTTTTTCATTGATACTTGAATGATATTTTTATCAATGTAAAATATTATATCTTCATAAAAACTATCTTTAATAACTTAGAATAAATATTTATTATAGTTGCGACAATTATATGTGTTTCCTTCTTCTTTTGGTTCTATAGTACCACATGCATTTAAAAAATCTACAAATCAGATCATTTTAAATTTCTTGATGATTCATAAATTATAGAAATGAATAGAGACTCAACATTTATGATAATTAATAAACATCATGACCATCTAAAATTCAACAGAAACCAAATTTCTTTAAAAAAAATTTAGTTAAAAATAAACATGTATTTTAACTATCATGATTTTCTCCCTTCCTTGAAATCAACTCCATCATCCACGTATGCCTGTATTTATAAATATTACAATAGTTATCATGTTTCCTTTATTCCTGGTATAAAACCCCCAAAAAATTATTCTTCATTATTTATAAATGGCTATAATCATGATAAAAATAATGATATTTATATCAATGAAGAAAATAAAATGTTTGAATTATTATATTTTAAAAAATCATTGTATGCATGTATTAATAATATGCTCTAGTTAAAAGACTCATATGTAGTATCAAGTGAAAATTTCATAGTACTTAGCCAATAACTCATAGTATAAATCATAGTTAGCTCTATAAAATTCTTACATGTATATACAAGTAATTTAAAATCTTTATATCTTATGAGGATTCTTCTATCATGAAATCTTCTCCTTTTTCACCACATTATTCTTTCATATAAAGTTTGATGATGTATTATATGATCTTCTATCATATAAAATTTATGATTCAAATGAAACATATTTCATATGTGATCTAGATTCATATGAAAATACTTTAATTCCAAGATACATTTATATGAAATTCATTTCATATGAAAATTTATTTCAATCAAAAATTCACATATATGGATCCTCATACATCATCCACTATTAATTGGTGATCATGCACCACTTCCTTCATCATAGAAATCATATCTTCTTTAGTGATATTCATTCATGTCTTCTGATATTTAAACAACGCATGCATTTCTACATCTATAATCTGAGACATTAATGACAATTCATAGTTTTTCTCCTTATTTCATATTTTATGTTCTAAATAATTCTTAGTCTTATTTAAGACAATTCATATCCTCAAATAAACCCATATCTATATTTAATTCAACCAAGTAATCATCCAATCAAACTTATTATTTCCTCATAAATTATCTCTTTATTTTAGTTATAAAAGCTCAATGATACTATTACTATATGAATGAAATTATTGTGATCATCTGAGAACTCTCTAATAAATCAATATATTGCAAATCGAGTTCTATTTTTCGCTAATAATAGAACATGTCTCTAGAATTTGGTTTGTGGTGTGTATTTTATATTGTCAAAATGAAAAGTGAGATTCAATCTATTGTTTTTGTCCTCATAGTTGTGTGGTTTAATGTGACAAACAACATTCATGTTCCCACTTACAACATAAATTTTTTGATAGGGATGGGGCTTCCTTAAAAAACTCAGCGCATCATATAGATTTCCAAAAGTCCTTCAGGGCCCTCCATGATGTGGAAACAATTTCATCCACTCCACATGTGTTTATATTGACTAATATACTCCATGCCTCAATACATAGGGGATCTACATTAACCCTACCACTCCATGATGGATGGATGATAATTAATTTTGTCCATAATGTCCCTCATGGAATGTGTGGCTACTCAGTGGCTCAACAAACCTAGAGGTGATCAATTTTTTTGGCTCACTCATTTAGTATGTACTTTTTAAAATTTTCTAAGTAATTACCAATACTCTAGAAACAAAATATCGCATTTTCATATTTTATTTTTTCCATATCATCTTCATGTCATCATAAATGGGTTTAACACCAATAATATATTTATAGAGACAAATAAATTTTCATTATAAACCTTCCATGTAACATAAAATTATTCGAACATATTTTTAACTTAAAAATGAATGGATTTAAAAAAAATAACAAGGAAATAACATCCAAATATTCTTTCATGTTGTGTTTCCAAAATTCATTCACTTAATATAGAATAAAAACATGGCTGCGTTCTCATCTTCTCATTGTTGATCTTTTAATCTAAATTTGATGGAAATATTCTTCACTACAATTATTATTTCTCCCATATTGACATCAAACATCATTAAAATATATATTGACCGAGAAACATTCAAAAAATTAAACACATATAATATGGGATCAACAATATCCCACATTGTATTTTTTGTTAATACACACAAAACATGATATGTTATTATGTGTACAATATTTCAAACTTATTCATCACCCTCTTATTGATACGAATTACAATTTTTATGTGAGAAGATAATTTGATTCCATACATAAGAAAATTTCCATCAACCATTCCACTCTTACTATACTTGATCCATTATTATTTTAGAAACAAAATGATTTGATTTAGAAAAAAAGTTATCCATTAAAAAAAGGACCTGATACCAATATGAAATTTCATTACCTAACAACATTATCTATTTTTTTCAATTTGTTTTTAGGATGAAATAGAATATTAATATCAATTGAGATAAAATCTCTCATGAAATTTGAAACATGTCGTATTTTTACATGTGTATTCATTTATATATTTTTTGTTGAACCACTTTATGTTTTGTTAAACTTATTTATTCCTTGGATTTTAAACCTGGTTCTTAGATTAATTAGTTTTTACAGAGGTGATAGGGGGAAAAGAAGAAGCTAAGTTAGAGGCCGATGGAAATAGCTAGTAGTGGATTTCATGTTTTTAGAAAATTTAGAACCACCATCTACAATTTGTAGCACATCAAACAACTGGGGAGCTACCCAATAGTATGATAAGGATACATGAGCCCCACAAACAAGATAATGAATAGAGTAACCAAATTGTGGAATTTGGGATAAGGGGGCCTCTTACAGGAGACCCAATGGCTGCCCAGTAAGAACTAGCTACCCACCAGACGGGAACCCACCAACAATCCTGGGGTTCCAAGCCATGGAGGATTACTATATGAAACCACTGAATATAAAGTGGGGCCTACTATCTAGCCAATGGTGTAATTATAGTCTACATAAGTGATAAAATATGATATCATTTTACGCCATAGAGTACCTTTTAATCATCTCATAAACTCTAATTCAACATTTATAAGAGAGTTATAAATTTTTATATTTAACTAATGATATCTGAGGCTTCTAAAATTTTATTCCTCTTCCTCTAGATCCATTCTTCAATCAAGATAACATGTAGTGGTTAATTTTTCGTAGTTTTGATGATTAGTTATCATATTCTCTAGGATCCCTCTTCTTCTAGCCTTGATGGTAAAGATATTTTTCTTTCAATAAGAATATAACTATGTTTCATATTGATATATTTCTAAAAGAGGGTTAAATTATTATTTTTTCTTGAGGTACGTGGTTAAAAATAACTCTATATGGTTTGATTTTTTTTTCTAGTATATACAACCATTTTGATTAAATTAGAATACCATGAACATGAAATTTAAATTGAAACCATTAACTTTATATTTCCTAAACATCTCATGAAACTTATTGTTTCTAATGGTGAATATGATTGGGACTTTTGTCTACCTTAGGGGTGTTCTGGCCCTTGATTTTGGTTGGGAATATAGAAATTCAGATCCTTGTTTCCCTTGGTTTAATTGGTTGATTAACTATATAATTGTATGATAGAAATAAAAATTTAAAATTTACATAATTGAAAATAATATGATAACTTAAAATGGGATTATATAATCATAAAGTGTTGTGAAATAACCATATTGGCTTATGATGTTGTGATTTCAATGTTTAGTGATAATGTATGACCTACCTCTTGATTAGTTCACATTATTTGGGACCTCAGGGTGAGTTTCTGAGTTGAATGGTTATATGGGCCTAAGGGAAATATTGGTGAATATGTAATGCCTATTGAAGAGATGGGGAAGTTGGATAGGGTGATCCTCCTTATGAATTTTAATTTAGGCGTAAGGATAGTGACATCTAGCATTATGTTGAAACATGAATGGATGACCCTACACATCACCCTATAATTAAAGGGATAGTATGTTTAATTTAGTAATTCCTTTATGTACATTAAGTAATTAAATATATCATAAAATTGAATACAATACACTATGACCATATTGGTTATACACCATGGGTTTTAGCTTATTGAGCTTTAGTCACACCACATTTGGGTTCCATTTTGGTACACTATAAGACTTGATATATGCAGTTCTGTACAAGGGCAAGGATCCTTATGCTTGATTGATTAGTTTATTTTAAATGGGGTTGTAGCGTAGAGATGGGAATTTTTTTGTTTGGGATCGTACTTTTGAAGTATTTATTTTGGATTCTATATTTACTTTTTTGGTTTTTATGACATTAACATGAAATTTAAATGGAATCCATTCTAAAATGATATGGTTTATTTTCTATACAATCTGATTTAGTTTGTCAGTTATATTTTTGTTTGTTGGTTTAGATATTTTTATTCATTTCCACCATTACTACAAATCTGTTCAAGAGGGTGAAGTCTTCCTACTATATTTCATAAACCATCGCTATTAGTCAGTAACTATTTCCAATAGAGAGGTGAACGTGAGTTCTTGTGGTGACCTATTCAGGCCAACTGATGGAGAACCAGGTCGGGGATATTACAAAGTGGTATCAAAGCCCATAAATTTTCTATTTATTTACTTTTTTGGAAAGGAAGACAAGTGACTAGGGTGTTTTAATGCAAGGTAATAATCTCGTTTATGGGAGTAATTAACCCATGTGCGGAGGAAAATCCAAGATCCCATAGATGGTATTATAGTTTATGATGTTTACTTGTTAAAATTGTAATGTTAATTCACCTTGGGTTATTAAATTTCTCTATGATGTTACTATTTCACAATATTTTAGTCATGGGATGATACAACATGAGGGGAGTATGCTTTCTTCACTGAAGGCACATAAAAAAATATGTGGACATGAAATGTTCATGCTGGGGAAATTTTAATTGAATGTGAAATATCTTCCTATCTAAACTATGAAATGTAATATCTTCACATATCATATAAAGAGAAATAAATGGAACATTCATTATAAGAAAATTGACTTATTAAGCTATGTTATGGATTACCCTTGCGAAAATAGTTATCTATTATTGTCTTGACCTTATGAGTTTGATATTGTTGTTTATATTGAGATATGGGTAGTGTATTGACCATTGAAGAGAAAACAAATCATTTTCGTCTTTTGGTTAAGAATCAGGTGATTGGTAACAAAAATACACATAATTCTGTAGAGATAAACCTTCATATAGCTTCATGGATGTAGAGTGAAGATCATATTTGGTCATACCTATAAATGTTATAGCATGAATGGATTCCTAGTTTCTAGATTTAGAACCCATGTGTAGGATGGTGTGATATGAAACTCTATATAAATGAGGTTCCCTTTATAAATATAATCTTTGTGAGTGCTTGATTTTTTGGTTCTAAAAACATTTTGTGTGGAAAATTGGAATGCTGAGTGAGTCGAGGCTTAGATTTCTGTGACTCCTGGGGAAATGTTTTTTCTATAGATGAAAGGAGTGGTGTCTTTATGCCGTACTGATATGTCTACATGGAATAATGATGAATTGATGGTAGATTATGGTTCCATTGTGTGGTAAACCAATGTTTTTAATCTAATAGAATTATTATTGTTTTATTCACCATCTTTCATAAGGGGATAAGACCCATCTAGGTCAAAAGGTGTAAACCACATCAAGCCTACTATGGAAATATTACACATCATAAATGGATCATAGAATATAGTATACTACATTTTGGGTATCCAAGTGTATTTATCACTTGTATCTTTCTTGAAAATAGGTTATGAATGAAATATCATGATTACTCAATGAATCGATGATAGACTAGATAGGGTCTAGGTTGACAGATTTAAAAACTACGGGGAGATAATAAGGATACACCTATGGTGGGGAACATTGACTTTATTAGATGTCAACTGAGCTATCATATGGGAATGATCACGACCTATATAAGACTAACTATAGAATGAACATGATGGAAAAATTTGTAGATATCATCCTTAAAGTGTTTCCCTGCTTACCAACCAAGTGGGGGAGGATGTTCACTATCATGTTTGTACAGAGATCCAAATAGGTTGCAATAATACATTATAGTATAGAACTAGAAGAGCTTAAGGAATTGAATATTAGTTGGAAGATATTGAAGCTATGGGATTCAAATAGAGTAGTACATCAACATGGTTTTCTTTAATTTGTTTTTTCAAGAATGATGCTAGATCATTATGCTTATGTGTGAATTATCAGTGACCGAATTAGATTAAGTTCAAGAACCAATATACCTTTCCATGAATCAATTATATTGTTGATTAGATGATAGGTGACCAGATTTTCTTTAAGTTTGAATTGAGGTTTGGGTACCACCAGTTGAGGTTTTGGCCATAATACCATAAATTACTTTTGAAAAACCATGGATTATACATGTTTTTGGTGACTCCATTTGGTCTAAAAAACAGAATAGAAAAATTCATGTCATTGACGAATCATATCGTCCATATTTTTATGGATTCATTTGTGGTGGTCTTCATTGATGAGATATTTGTGTACTAAGAATCTATATAAGATCATGTTCAACATCCTAAAATTAACCTATGTACTCTAAGAGAGAATAATATTTACATCAAGATAATTTTTATTAGTATTTGAATCAAAAAAGTTCATTTCATGGGTCACATTTTCTCAAAGGTTTGAGGGTTAATTTGCTCAGAGAAGGTAGCATCTATGGTATCATGGGACCTACCCAAAAACATCTTCACAATTTTGATATTTTCGAATTAGGTAAGATATAAAATTTATTTCATCTTCGACATGTCCTATATGGTAGCCTCAATATTGAGACTATACAAGAATTATGTGATTGTTTTTTAGTTAGATTGTTAATAGGAATATTTCTAAGAGTTTAGGAACAAGCATAACTCAGTACCAATCCTCACATTACCTGATCCGGATAAGGAAACAATAATGTACTATATCACATACAGATTCATACTTGGTTCAGTTCTGATACAGGAGGATAGAGAGGTAACTTAGAGATCTAGACAGGTGAAACAACATGATAGGAATTTCCATACTCATGATTGGAGTTAGATATAACAGTATATTACTTGAAAATATAGTGGAACTATCTCTTGGGTGAGTGTATTTTTTATAAATAGACTACAAGTGCCCCATTTACATCTTTTTATAGAATGAACTAAACCTTTAACAGAGGAGATGGGTCAAGTATCTGTAGTATTTTGACTTTGAATTTTCATAAAATCCAGGAATGGTCAACATTGTTGTCAATTATTGGATCCAAAAGACATAGACAAAGGTAGTGAATGAGTATTATGATGAGTGGAAGTTAATGATAATACATGTAGATATACATTTAGATGTCTAGGAGTCTCAAGGTTGAGTGACCCAGACTATGACATTTGTGGTTTATATACCCCTAGACTGGATCAAAATAGAATAGTTATTTGGTCCAAAGGGATTTTCTCTGATGGATAATTTATATAGTGGTTATACAAAATTGTGAAAACCTCTTAAAATAAGTGACAATATTATTATACATGGGTTTGTATGGGTCCTTACATGCTTGTGGGAGGTTCTGATGGGGGAATATCACTCTTCTATATGGGTGGTACATATTGATCTGAAAAATATGTATCATGATATACATATGTAGTACTGGTTGAAAAGGATGAATAAGGATTTATCATGATTTTTGGTACAGTGTTTCACCCATCATAAGGTTATGGATGAGAATCAGAGGATTGATGGGTTATTTTTTCCTCTTCATATTCTTGAATGGAAGTGAGATTATATCCAAAGGAATTAATGAAAGAATTACCAAAGACACATTTGAATAGTGATTCAATATTTTTATTCATGGATCAATTAATGAATGTATCCCAATTCTTGAAAATTATGTATAAATTCACCATCGATGATATAGTTAGTCATTACATGTTTGAGATTTTATAATTACATGATGTTTCATGGAATATCATTTTAGATCATGATCTTCATTCCATGTTTTAATTTTGAAAGTGCCTTTAGAATGTGCTAGGAAAATAGGTTCTTTTGAGTGCAACATATCATCTATAGAATGATGTAAAATCTAAATAAATGATTTGAATTTTGTAGGAAATGGGGAGATACTTTGTTTTTCATTTTGAGGGTTCATGGGAGAATCATCTAGTACATGTGGACAATTATTATAGTAATAGGTTTTATACATCGATCCAAATGGATCCTTTGGAGGATTTGTATGGAAGATATTTTTATTATCAGATGTACTAGATACAGGTAGGTGATTCAACTATGGTTGGTTATAGTCACATGAAAGTGATTTCATAGGAGGTATAGTTGACCAAAAAGTGGGTAGTGATCATGTAGAGATGAAAGAAATCTTTTGTTGACCATAAAACCCCCCAGAATTTGAGGTTGATAATAAAGTATCTATTCAGATGTTTCCAAGGTTGGGTAAATTCTATATCTAGAAGTAGGGAAAGGTAGTTACTAGGTTTTTTGGGCTATTTGAGATAGTGGAGAGGTAAGGTTCAGTGTCGTATCATCTAGCTCTTCTACAAATCTATAGATACATTCAAGGTTTTTTCACATGTCACAACTTCATAGATATCACCCTCAACCTTCTCAAAAGATAGATAATGATAATATTGATCTTGATGTTGGGGGGTCCATTGAGGAGAATCTGATCTTTTTCAATTGTTGTGAGAATAGTCTATAAGGGAAGACCATTCATCATGTGTGATTATAGTGGAAATATGGGAATTTTTAAGAGAATACATGGGAGTGAGAGTTTGACATACTAGAACAGTGTCCCAAGTTGTTTTCAAATACTTCATAGTAATATTTTGGGCCACATCTTGAGGATGAGTTGTTATATGGTGGTGAGGTTATACAATCCAATTTTTTACATGTTTATTACTTTTTATATTTTTGGTTGCAAATTTATTACTCTTTTTAAAATGATTCAAGAATTGGATTTTGAGTCATGTTCATGGATTATGTAATTGTTTAAAAGTTTTTCATTGGATTAGAAATTTCATATTGGAAGAAAATGGTAGAGACTAGCAATGTTTTTCAAGTTTGGAGAAACATCAGGATCACTGGATCACCGATGTATTCCACTAGTGACTAGTGGATTTCCCAACATCCTAGTAAAGCTATAAGAGACCCATCAACTATCTGGTGATCCACACTGACCATCTGGTTAGATATGGGGAGAGTGGACCTCCAACAAGAGAAATAACTCCCCTGATTGTGAATCCACTCTCCAACCAGTGGGGTTCCCAGCCATGTAGGCTTTCTAGAGGAAACCACAAACTACCCAGTGGTTTCATGCCATACCCTATAACTAAGGGGAAGAGACTTCATTTTATACTTCAAACCTCTTTAAATAACATTTTATCCTATAATATGACCCTAAAAAAGAAGTTGTGAATTTTTAAGGTTCTCTATGTCTCTCAACCCTTCTATAATGTCATCCCATTTTCACTGTATCCGTTCTTCAAGTTGCACAGCTTGAAATAGAGAGTTCTTCTCGGTGTTGATGATTTTATCTTATATTCTCATAGATCACTCATCATCGTGCCTTTATAGTGTATATATATATATATATATATATTATTTTCAATTGGGGATAAATGTGATTCACATTGATCTAATACTCTAAGTTGGATCTCTTCTTCTTTATTGTCTAGCTAGGTGGTCTAAAAAAGCAACCTATGGGTTGATTTAATTATCTAGTATACAAAAATCATGTGTTTATTCAATCTCAATGTGTGGGTGAATTCATAAAATGAAACTATTAAATTTTCCTTTCCTAAACCTTCCATAGATCCTATTGGGTCCAATGGTGATTGAGATTGGGACTAGTGGCCACCTGAGTGGTGTTCCAACATTTTAACCTAGCTGGGCATTCGGAATTTGGGATCCTAAATACCCGTGGAAGCATTGGTTGTTTAAATATGTTATGGTATACTTGATATGAATATTTAGAATTGAAAAAATGGAATATTAAATAATATCATGGAATGAGATGATATTATTAGAAAATAGAACAGAATAACCTTATTGACTAATGATGTTTTGTTTGGAATGTTTGGTGATAATGTATACCTTCAATCTCGATTAGAGCATATTAGTTGGGGCTTGAGGGTGAGTTTCTAAGATGCATGGTTATAAGAGCGTAAGAGTGGGATGCGTGAATATGGGATTTCTGGGGGGAGATGGGGAGGAAGGAATGGTTTATCCTCCTTGGGTATTTTCACTAATGTGAAAGGATAGAGACATATAATATTTTTTCATAGTCGGTATGGATGACCTAGGGTTCCACCCTATATTCCAAGGGTTGTTAAGTTTATTTTTTCAATTTTTATTTTATATATATTTAATTCTTCTCTATATAATACTATTTCATGAAATACTCTTAGAAAATAGTGATTAGACACTATGTGTGTTGTCTACTAAGTTTTAATCAAATCATGTTCGAGTTCTATGTGGTATGTTATATGACCTCATTGATGCATGTTTAGATAATGGTAAGGATCCCTATGCTTTATTGATTAGTTTCTTGTAGGATATTGTTTGATCAGGGAGATGGAATTGAGTATGGGGATTAGGACTGAGACTATGGAGTCTTTAATTTTTATTCTTTCTTTTTTCTCTTATAAGACTTCAACATGAAATTTAGATGATATCTATTATGATATTAAGTGTTTTATTTTATATATAGTTTAATTTGATGCATCAGTTATCATATTATGTATATGTTTAGTTTTATTTATTTATTTTAATTGATACTAAAACTATGTTCCTTAGATTATTGTCTTCCCACTATATTCCTTACACCATTACTACTATTTGGTAGTCTCTAACATATAGGGAGGTATGCCTCAGGTCATATAGAGACATGTCTCACTGATGTGTGGGATAATGAGGCTGAGGATATTACATAATTAATTAACCTGAATGCATAAACTCACTTCAATAGACTTTATAAAAATTCAATTATAAAGGCATGATTTAAAAATTAAAAAATATATCCAAATATACTTCAACTATTCACACTTATGTCACTGGTTGAAAAAAATTTCTCCCCAAATTGTTAAAAAATTAATTTTTTATTATAGTTGAGAGAATAAAGAAACAAGCCATATTAATAACAGATTTTTCAAGAAAATTCTATTATATTCATTTGTACATCAAATAATAGTTCCAGTTTTATTATTCACCTTATTCAATTATACCCCAATCAAAGAGACACTTAAAATGGTCTTCATCCGGGTTGATCTATTTAAAAGATAGATATAAAGAAGTTACATGTTGAGAATACACTAAAATTCTATCCATTTAAGTGGATGTATAAATTTTAAAACATCTGAATATTCATCATGAATGATCCTTTTCAATACATTAACATTAAAATACAAACTATTAGACCAATTTAGGATAGTGAAATTATCACTCTGTTGAATTTTTTTACCACATTCATTCTCTTAGGTTCTACCCTATAGAATATGATTCACCTCTAATTCCCAATATTGTAACCATAAATACAATATATAGTGGTAATAGAATAAAGTGGATATTATTTATCCTCAATATTAATAATAAGGTTGAGAGTATTTTTTTAACCATGTTTCTCAATTATTTATGATTCCAAATATAGTTTTCAAGTCTAATTTTTTCGAAAATTCTTGGTTATATTCTTAACATTAACTGTATAATATGGGTTACTTATTTGTTCTTTAGCTTTTTGGAAAAAATCATCATCTAGTGAAACCTTCATCTTTGTTATAATTCCTTATTATGATGGAAAATAGAAAAAAATCATTAGTAGTATTACCTTCATTTATTTTACCTCCAACACAATTCATCTAAAATAAAAGGGATTTCATTTTTTGAAATCCTCTCATGAAATTTTACATCTTCATTTGGATTTTATTCTTTTCATTTGGAACATGTTTTTTAATTATTTTTCTTCCATCTTTCTTGATTTATTCCAATATACTAGACAACTTACTATAAACTGTTTGGATACAATGACAACCTTCTAGAAGTTACCACATGGATTCTTGGGAGTTATTATATTTATTTATATAACTTTATATATGAAAATATAATTGGAATAAATGGAACTGCATTTAATTTGATCTTTATTTTTCTTATTTTCTAAGGCTGACTCACTCTTCTCTTGTACATTCCTGGGAGAAATTTGGTTTTCAACTTCTTTCTTCTTCTTTCATAAATATTACATAACTTCTTTCATAGAATTATATATCCATATTTCCAAAATTTATTTTTTTATAAAATTTTAGTTGATCATAAACTACTTATTGACCAATTTTATGGAAATCACAACAAATTTGTTCAATATTTTTAAATCTATTCAAATTATAATTTTTTTTCATAGTTTATGCATATTGCTTCTCCTCTAGATTACTCCCCCTTAAAATATGCTTCCTTTTTACATCATGAATTGATGGATTGTACCAAAATTCCAATGACCAATTCCCAAACCTATATACTAAATAATAATTCACAATAAGTATTGATGTTATTTTATCCACTTCATGCTATCTAGTTTTTTATAATTTCTATTTTTGGGATTTTTTTCTCCATTAGTTTTGATCTTGTTTGGGAACTAGATCATATACTTCTTCTATCCACCATTGATATGGTTCTAGGACTCGAATAAATTTTCAACATTTGTTTTGGAAAATTTTATTTATTTAAACCCATACCAATTAAATAAATAGATTTACAACAAGTAATATAAATTAAGAGGATGGTACCTTTTCCATTGATACCACTGAAATAATAATTACATTGGGTAAGGTTTTTATTGACACATGTTAGGGTTCCTTATGAACTATAATCCTCAATGGAATATTATATGGAATAAAAATATTTCACCTAAAATTGTGAAGAATGAATATCTATCATTTCCCTATTAAAAATTCATACTTCCAACTCAAGACATCCCATATTCTAGAGTGTTCTTATGATATTAAATCAATATCACCATCTCTTTATAATGTTTCATAAAATTATAAACAGAATATTTATGAGACTTATGTTTCTTTTATATTAATTTTTCATGTTATATTATCTTCTTAGAATTGACTTCATGTTTGGAATTACTACATCAATGAATGAATTTTATTTTCTATAAATGTGTGTTTATATCTTCAAATTATTTAGAGGCCTCATAATTTTCAAGGACTATATTGATACATTATTCTTTTAAATTTAGAGAAATTTTATTAATGATATATATTTATTTCTTCATTGTATCCAATATATTTAATGAGATTTATAAATTCTAACCCATATTCAAGTAATACTTTTTATATTTTTTTTGAATCCTCCTCAATCCCGGTGACCACTTCACTCCATCATTTAGAAATCCCAAAAATCAAAGAACCTAATTATTTGGAAATAAAATGAAACATATATTTTAATCGAAAAAATTATATATTTTTATAACTTATAGATATATGATCATACCTAATATTTCATAGCTCTTCTTGAGTATATTATTGGAAGGATTATGTATCGGCCTATTGATCATCTGAACGTGTTCGGTCTTTTGGGGTAGAAAATACATACATCAACGTGGTGGAAAATTGAACCACCCACTATTCATCTTTAAAGAGAGATTTGTCTTATTTAGACTCAATATAAGGAGAAACTAAAACTCTTTTTTCTTAGTATGAGAGGGGTAAATTTTCCAAATGTATCTTCACATTTTCCCCTATTATCATCAAAGTATTAGTGGAGAGACAATTCTTATAATTAATTGAGGTATGTTATCCAAAAATTTACATGATTATAAATTTATAAATCGGCTGAGATATTTAAAAGATAAAAAATTTAAAATATAAATATCAATCATAGGTGAATCTACATTGATACCAATTTAGTGGATCGATTTGGGATGTATTCAACTATATGAGAGTTGGGGATGAATCAATGTTGGTCAATTTTATTACAACTTTGTAACTTTTATCCCTTTTTTATTTAACTCTATAACTTATTAAGGTGATTGGTTCTCCAATTATCTATTCTTTGCCTCAATATTTTATAAAACAAATCTGAACACACCCACAATGATGTTATTGAAATGTACAAGGTTCAATTTTCAAAACAAAATGTAAATCCTTGGAGTGAACTGATAAAACCCAAGATCACATGAACCACTAGTATCAACACATGGGCTATAGAAAAGTAGTGTTTATCATTTTACCCATATTACATATCCCAAAATAGATAATGGTGCATTTTTTAATCCAATAAAATCCCATTAGATATTTCATCTTGCATCCAAATATTTTATAATAAAGTAATATAACAATAAGAGAGTCTTTCACCAATTGAGAAATATGAAAATATATTAATGTAAAGGCTTGGCAATATTAATATTATATTAATTTCTAAACAACATTCAAGTAACTCTTATTCACTATATATAATTTGAGTTATTTCATTCTTACAAAACAGCATGACATATTTTGAAGAAAAATCAGACTACACAACCATTCCCTATTCTTCCCTCTTCTTATTCTAATTTATGGAAACACTATTAGTACATGAACTATATACAATTTTGTTTTTGATACAATAAATTATTGATGTTTAGATAGAGTGTGAGATCTATACTCATGTGTATTCTATACACAATATATATTAAAATCTCAGTATATTATTAAATATTTACACACACAACTCTCTTTGAAAATATTTAATATAAATTTGTTATGGTTATGACAGTTTCATGTGTTTACTTATTCTTATATATTTACATGTACTTTGATAATTTTAAATCTCTATGAATGTTGGGATTTAAAAATCTTTAAAACATCATCATTTAAAGAAATTTATGAAGACTCAACATCCATAGTAATTAACAATATTTATGGTCTTATTAATGTCAATATAAAATTATTTTCTTATAAAATTTTTTAAATAAAAAATAAACATACATATTAACTATCAGAATATTCTCCATTCTATGAAATATACTTTAACATCCATGCATTCATGTATTTATAAAAATTATAGCAATGATCACAAATCCTTTATTCATAACATAAAAATCATTAGGAATTCTTATTTATTCATCATCACTTACTATAATCACAATAAAAAGATCATGACATTTATATAAATGAATAATTGATCATGTTAGATAACTAAAATAAAAAAAACATTCTTTGAGTGGTTGAATCATACACTCCATCCAAAAAAATCATATCTAGTATCAATATACACATAATAAGTACCCATACCATCACTCATATACAATGTCCTATGCATATCCAAAAAAATTATACACCTTGATAAGGGTCATAATAATTTTAAATATCCTATTATAATTTTCACATCATACAAAATTCTCCTTTCATATACCTTTTTTATTTCATATGATGTTATGTGTGTTTATCATAAAAACGTTACCTTTTATACGAAATATCTTTAATACGAGAGTCTATTTTATATGGAAAAACTTTCATGTGGAGTTCCTTTCATATGAAATTCATTTCATATGATATGTCCTTTTAAAAACTAATTATCATATGTGGATCATTATATGTCAGCCACCATGCTTGGAGGATCATGTGAAATTATCTTCAACGTAGAGAGGATAATAACATTCCATGATCTTCTCATTCTTATTATAATATTAAAATAACTCAAGAATCCCTTCTTCAATAATTTGGATCTTTAGTGATTGTCTTTGGCATCTCCAAAAATGTTTCCCTTTTTCTTTATAAAATTTTTCTTCGGAATAATTACCAATCCTATTTTATAAAATTCATATCATTGAAGTAACTCATCTCCATATATTAATTAATATGTAAATCATATAATAATTCCAATAGTGTCCACTAAATTCCTCTGTAAATACCTTGAAACTAGTAGCCTAGAGTGATTTGTTAATTTATTTCAATATTACTAGAAATAATAAACCACATCACAAATGCATGAATAGTTTATTAGTATTGGAAAATAAGACACATAATTGAATTTAACATTAAATTTGAAAACATAAAATACAACATAATATTTTCTCTAAGAAAAACATTATTCCATTTATTATATCCATTCATTGAAATCAAAATAAATTTCATTGAATCCTGGGGAAAGAAAATATGAGAAATGCGTGAGCTCAAATGATCTGTAAGGTTATTCATAAAATATAATCTATCACGAATAAATATGGAATAATAAATATGGAAAGCTAAATATCTGAAATGACAATACATTCAACCAATAACTTAACCATGAAGAATAACATGGAAAGAAAAAATGATGATCACATAATTAAATATAAATAATCACATGAGCTTAAAAAATTTCTATGGATATCATAACTAACTAAATAATTACATGGACATCAATAAATAATCTCATAATGAGATAATGAATAATGTTCGACATCACAAACATATCATCAAGGAATCATTCCAAGAAATAATACATAAATGATTAATTCCTCAACATAATACACAAAATAGTTTGTATCATAAGACCTAATGATTCAACTAGGGGTTATATAAGGCCCCACCTATCACTTAATAAGTCAAATTCACTCTTTTTATGAAATGGGATAATCTTAATCAATGTAAACATTCATATTGAAATACTATTATATGAAATGTTAATATATTCCCCAATTAATAAACACAATCATTAACCATCTAGAGTAATGTGGTGAATGGTATAAAAATAGTACATCCTCAAAAAATCATAATATTATTCAAATAATGTCGACATATATGAATATACATTTAAAATCTCACTAGAAAAGTTCTTTAGAAAATACCCTTTTCACTTTTAAATCACTTATTTATAGTATAAAATACCTCCCAAATATTAAATATAACATTTTAATAAAAAATATACTTTCAAAATAGTAAATTAATATTCGTAGAAATTAGTTTCCTTGACGATGTAAAATTCTATTCTTGCAATCTAAGTTAAAAATATATTCTTTTCACACGTTTGTAAAAAGATCAATAGTAGCTCATTCAAAAAATGAAAAGAATATACCTTTTAAAACATTTTTAAAAAATTAAAACATGGGTAAAAAAATAATTAATAAATTATTTTATAATATAAATGAAAAACATTTATAAATTTTAAGGAAAACATGGACACAAAATATTAAGATTTCCAACATAGTAGAAATGTAATTTCTTTTTTTATTAAATACATTATTTTAGTATATTGAGAGATTAAATAAATGAAACAGAAAGGAAATATCTTATTTTATAGGAATAAATATAGGAGAATAAAATATATTTATTTAAAAAAATATATAATATAATTCTCCACAGTTTATACATATATAAATAATCATGAATAATGTAGAGATTGTGAAATAAACACATAGCTGAGGTCTGAATTCATTCATATGCGTCTGAAACTCCTTTATAATAAATAAATATTTTTTATAATTTTATTATGGAATAATAATAATATATATTATACCTTATTTTATTTACTTATATTCTTTTATCACCCATTTATTAAAAATTATTTGTGAGAATCGATATTTTAAGTAATAACGACATCACTTTTCATGTAAGTTTTGGTTTGATAGTTTTGAAATGTGTACTTTGATCATGGTTTAATAATATAAAAAATATTTACAATGATTTAAATATCATATATATTTATTTTATTCATATTTATAGTTATCCATAAAATTTTTAGATAGAAAAAAAAATTACACCATTCATGTATATGGTATGCCATATGTACACGTGGATGTTGATTCCATTTTATTGAAATATGGAACATAAGAAAGTTAAATAATAATTTAAATTTTAAAAATAATTATTTTATCATATATATAAACACTAAATCTATCTTTATTACTATCCATGTTAAAATAAAATGAAAAACATATCACATTTCCTCGTGGAGGCTGTAGTTCACACGTACGCATGATCGTCATTATCGTTTTCCAAAGGATTGTAAGGTAAGAAATTATATGTTATATTATAATTATATAAGTATAATTATTTCATCAACATATTATATATAGATCAAATTCGTCATTACATCCATCCATGATAGGTGGTGATGGTAAATGAATTACATCAGCTCACTAGACGCACTACTGGAATTTGGTCTTTTCCCAACGGTAGTATACCAACGGTTTACTTAAACCATTGGTATAGTGAGCCTTTGCCAACGGTTTAACAAAACCGTTGGAAAAGGGAATTTCGGTGGACCCTTTCCCAATGGTTCACTGGAACCGTTGGGAAAGGGGTGCTAATCTTATAGATTTCCCAACGGTTCCAGTGAAACGTTGGGAAAAGGGTGCTAAACTCACACATTTCCCAACAGTTCACTGGAACTGTTGGGAAATGTGTGCCTTTGCCATCGGTTTTTATAAACCGTTGGCAAAGGTTTCCCCCAAATTCCAGATCGTGATCTCCTCTCCCCATTCAGACAGAGCCCTAATCTATTCACTCCGCTGCTCTAGCGAACCCCATCCCTCCACTGCTCTCGCGAATCAGAACACCAGCACCCCCCATCCCAACAGGTACACCCCCATAAGAATAGGTAAAATTTGATCTCAACCATATTGTTGTAGTTTTTTTAATGAATAGATTTTTTCCAGGTGTTGGTGGTTTAATTGATTATTGAAATTAATATATAAATAGGATATTGTTTGTGTTTGTGAAGACTTCTTTAATGTTTTTGTATTATATGTTTGGAAGGAGAGTGTTCAAAACATGTAAATCAGAGTTGGGGGAGGCTATCGTGAACGTTTACATGTTTTGGATAATGGATTGTGGGAATTATGGATTGTGTTCAAACCAATTTGATATGTTTTGGATAATGGATTTTGGGGGTAGGGGGTGTCCACGGGGGTGGGTGGGTTGTCCACGGGGGTGGGCGGGGGTGTCCACGGGGGTGGGAAAGGCTCCCACGGGGGTGGGCGGGGCTGTCTAGGGGGTGTGGGCTGTCCTAGGGGTCTGGGTGGGGTGTCCTGGTGGGGGAGGGGTGTGTGGGGTGTCCATGGGGGGTGGTATGTCTAGGTGGTGGTGGTGGGGTTGTAGGGGAGGGGGTGTGGGCTGTTTGGGAGGGTGGGCGGGGCTATCCAGGGGGGGTACGAGGTTTCCAGGGGGGTACGGGGGTGGGTGGGTTGTCCACAAGGGTGGACGGGCTGTCCACTGGGGTGGTCGGGCTGTCAAGGAGGGGTGGGCGGGCTGTCAAGGGGGGTGGGTGGGCTGGCCACGGGGGGTAGGGGTGTCTAGGGGGGTGGGCAGGCTATCCAAGGGGTTGGGGGGCTGTCCATAGGGAGAAGGGGTGTCGAGGGGGGTGGGTGGGTTGTCCACGGGGGTGGTTGGGCTGTCTAGGGGGTAGGGGGTGCCCATGGGGGTGGGCGGGGCTGTCCAGGGGGTGTGGGCTGTCCTGGGGTCTGGGTGGGGTGTCCTGGTGGGGGAGGGGTGTGTGGGGTGTCCAGGTGGGGTGGTATGTCTAGGTGGTGATGGTGGGGTTGCAGGGAAGGGGGTGTGGGCTGTTTGGGAGGGTGGGCGGGGCTATCCAGGGGGTACGGGATGTCCAGGGGGTACGGGGGTGGGCGGGCTATCCACAAGGGTGGACGGGCTGTCCACGGGGGTCGTCGAGCTGTCAAGGAGGGGTGGGCGGGCTGTCCAGGGGGGGTGGGTGGGCTGGCCACAGGGGTAGGGGTGTCTAGGGGGGTGGGCGGGCTCTCCAAGGGGGTGGGGGCTGTCCATAGGGAAAAGGGTTGTCAAGGGGGGTGGGTGGGCTGTCCACGGGGGTGGTTGGGCTGTCTAGGGGTAGGGGGAGTACACGGGGGTGGGTGGGTTGTCCACGGGGGTGGGCGGGGCTGTCCATGGGGGTGGGAAAGGCTGTCCACGGGGGTGGGCAGCGCTGTCCAGGGGGTGTGGGCTATCCTGGGGGTCTGGGTGGGGTGTCATGGTGGGGGAGGGGTGTGTGGGGTTTCCAGGGGGGTTGGTATGTCTAGGTGGTGGTGGTGGGGTTGCAGGGGAGTGGGAGTGGGCTGTTTGGGAGGGTGTGCGGGGCTATCCCGGGGGGGTACGGGGTGTCCAGGGGGGTAGGGGGTGGGCGGGCTGTCCACAAGGGTGGACGGGCTGTCCACGGGGGTTGCCGGGCTGTCAAGGAGGGGTGGGCGGGCTGTCCAGGGGGGGTGGGTGGGCTGGCCACAGGGGGTAGGGGTGTCCAGGGGGGGTGGGTAGGCAATCCAAGGGGGTGGGGGTTGTCCATAGGCAGAAGGGGTGTCGAGGGGGGTGGGTGGGCTGTCCACGGGGGTGGTTGGGCTGTCTAGGGGGTAGGGGGTGTCCACGGGGGTGGGTGGGTTGTCCACGGGGGTGGGCGGGGCTGTCCACGAGGGTACCCTACTAATATGGTTATGGGGTGAGGAATGCTCTGATGTGATAACACATAAAGTTCTTGTTGGTTTTACATTTTTTTCAATAACACATTAGTATGTTTTTTTCACATGTGTAGTTGATACCATGATTATTTTCTTCTTTTATCGTTTACTTAAATGTATTTTCTATTAAAGTCCAATCATGTTGAATTGTTTATGAAAAAATGACTTATATGAATTCTTTTTACAGAATGGACAGAAGTTGGATGTATGAAACCGATCTTATCTCAAGCGATTTTCAAAACAATTTGGAGAGCTTTATAGATTTTGCATTTCACAATGCTTCAGATAGTGGTCGCATACAATGCCCATGTTCCAATTGTGTTGGTAGACCTTGGTTGAGTCATGAAGAAGTCAGCTACCACATAACCAAAAATGGTTTTCAAGCAAACTACTTTGTGTGGTATCATAATGGGGAGAAAATGAAATCTCAAATTGGTGATGATCGAAATGAAAGGACTGAAATGGAGAATTTGTTAGATGATTGGTTTCCGATTATTCGTCATCATGAAAAAGAAAGTATTTCAACTCAAGAAGACGTCGATATGAGGAAAACTGATGCATCTAGTGAAAATGATGATATTGATAGGGTGAAAAAATTGAATAATGCTGCCACGACTCCAGTATACCGACAATGCGATAAAATGAAAAATCTGGAATTTTTAATCCGATTGTTTCATGGAAAAACTATGTATGGGATTTCTAATACAGCAATCGATTACATTCTTACCCTCTTGAAGTATTTACTTCCAGATGATGCAGATATTCCCTCAAACCACTATATGGCATGGAAGTTAGTTGAAGAACTTGGATTTTCTAGAAACAAAATTCATGCTTGCCCGAAAGATTGCAGTTTATTCTGGGAAGAAACCGCTGAACGAAATGAATCTATAAAATGTGGCACATCCCGATGGAAGTCAAAATCTGATGGAACACCATCCCGCGTTCCACAGAAAGTAATGTGGAACTTTCCATTGATCCCCAGACTCCAGAATCTTTTTATGTCTGATGATATATCAATAAAAATGAGATGGCATGATACCGAGAGAAAGAAGACTAATGATGAGTTGGTTCATCCTGCAGATGGATTTGCATGGCAGAGATTTGATGTTCGACATCCTGATTTTACAGCTGACGTGCGTAATGTGAGGCTGGGTCTTCCATGCGATGGTTTTAATCTGTTTGGGCAGATGCTTACTTCGCACAGCACATGGCCAGTTTTTATACACATTTATAATCTTCCCCCATGGTTGTGTATGAAAAAATCTTTCACTTTCATGAGTATAATCATATCTGGTCCTTCTGATCCCGGCATTGATATTGATGTATACATGCAACCTTTAATAAAAGAGTTGAAACTTCTTTGGGATGTTGGTGTGCGCACATAAGATGCATGTTCGAAAGACATATTTCAGATGTGTGTTGTGCTTATGTAAACGATCAATGATTTTCCAGCTTATGCAATGATGTCTGGATGGAGAACGAAGGGAAAACTGTCATGTCTAGTTTGTATGAATAATACACAATCCATAAGACCAAAACATCATTGTAGTTTCAGTTTTATGGGACATCGATGATTTTTGCCAAAGGATCATCCATATAGAATGAATCGCCGAAGATTTGATAATACTATAGAGACCGATGATCCACCTCAGCGTATGTCTGGAACTGATGTGCTTAATGAATTAAAATATTTCAGTTTTTCATTCGGGAAGGGTCAAATGAAATCTAGAAAGAGAAAGAATGTTTCCACCGAAACCTGTTACAATTGGAGGAAGAGGAGTATCTTTTTTGATTTGCCTTATTGGTCAACCAATTTGCTACGTCATTGCATAGACGTAATGCATATTGAAAATAATATGTGTGAAATGTTGCTTTCAATTCTTCTAAATGTCAAGGGGAAGAAAAAAAGATGATTTACGATCTCGACGTGACATGGTGGATTGGGGCATCAGACCAGAATTGCATCCTGTGTGTATCAGTGAAAATAAATGGCAACTTTCATGTGCTTATTATGTGATGACTCCTACTAAAAAAACAATTTTTGGAAGTATTAGAGACTAATAGAGTTCCTGATGGCTATTCAAGCAACATATGTAAATGGGTCAACAGAAGAGAGTTGAAGATAAAATCTTTTAAGACTCATGATTATCACGTTCTACTGCATGAGTTGCTTCCAATAGCAATCCGTCATCTTTTTTCCAATGATGTAAGGGTGGGTGTTATTCGGTTGTGCCATTTGTTTAGAGATCATTGTGCTAAGAAGTTGTCCAAGTCATTCTTGCAAAAAAATTTGATAGATGCCCCATTAATTTTGTGTGAGTTGGAGAAAATATTTCCCCCATCATTTTTCACATTCATGCTGCATCTGACTGTCCATATTCCAACTTAAATACTTCTCGGAGGACCTATTTCTTTTCGTTGGATGTATCCAACTGAAAGAAATATGTTCACATTAAAGTCTTATGTTCGAAACAAGAATCATCCCGAAGGTTCTATCGTGAACGATTACATAGCTCAAGAATGTATGGATTTCTGTTCGATGTATTTGTCTGATCTTACTACAAGAGTGAAAAGACCAATGAGAAATAAAGAAGAACAATATGAGCAAATTGAACCCATTTTTCCATCACTTCCTCAAACAGGAGGAATTCCTGGATCATATACATTGAAGACATTAATCCATGAAGAGTGGGAGATGGCACATCGCACAGTTTTGTTCAACTGTGATTTGTTCGATGACTATATCGGGTAACAAAATTGAATATGTATATCTTACATATATATCTGTTAAACTATTCATATTATTTTATCTACAGGGAGCATAAAACTATGATAAATAGGAATCATCATTCTTTATCTTTGAGAAGGAGAGAGACTTTGCATAGCAAAGAGTTTTCTGCTTGGTTAAAATTGAAGGTAAAAATATTACTGTTTAAATTAATTATTTCAATATTTACATAAGTTTAACTGTCATTTATATTGCAGGTATTGAGTTTGTCTGCTGACTCTGTCTCTTAGGAAATAAGAGCTTTGGCTTTTGGTCCTAATACCGTGGTTCGTGAATGTAAATCAATTGTTATCAATGGGTACAGATTTATTGTCACTGAACGAGCCAAAAACATGAGAACACAACATGATGGTATTATGGTTACTGCCACAACAGATTGTTATGCCAGTGCATCAGATAGTAGACCGTGACTTGAAAATGTGGGTTATTATGGAGTCGTTGAGAAAATAATAATATTGGATTATTACTCTCATGGACGAGTCACAATGATGAAATGCCATTGGTTTGATTCGATGACGAGACATGGTACATTTATTGATGATTTTGGATTTCAAGTAATTAATATGACCTGCACTCTTGCTACCGAAGAACCATATGTGTTGGCATCAATGGATAAACACGTTTTTTAGGTCAAAGATCAACTTCAACCTGAATTTGGTGTCATAGTTGAAGTAATTCCAAGACATATTTTTGATGATTATGATGATGGAATTGACACTGTCCCTATTGCCATTGGAACCGATCCATTTAATTCTTTTTATGACTCCAATAGCTCAATTTTCAGAGTTGATTGTAAACCTGAAGTTGTGGTTGGAAATATATAGAATCATTCATCCATGTTCTCAATTCTTTTGGTTTACCTCGAGTTGGGTTGTTAAGGTTGGTAATATTCATATTTATTTAGTATTGATCACAAATATGTTTTAGCTGACTTGACCGTTATGTGAATTTTCAATGTTTATTGGTTGATGTTTTATTTGAATTTCATTTTCTAATTTGGAATTGAACTGTATTCAAACCAAATCAAACAATATTTCTAACATGGTGAACATTAAAACTTGTATGTTTTATTAAATTCATTCAAGCTCTTCTAAAACAATTGATAGCTAAATTACCAATGAATCCCCTCATCCCCTCATATATTTAGTTTTTTGGTTTACACATTAATTTTCTTTTTCTAATTAATTACATATTTGTTTTCAAATGCAGGAAATGCAGCCAATTGAAGAGAGACGAAGAAAAAAAATGGCAGAGAACAATCGTCGGATGGAGGAGATGGGCATTCACCATTAGTGCCTATAGTTAGTACTTTATTTCAAATATATATATATATATATATATATTTACAGAATATATAATGTCATGTGATTAATTTTTTTTGTAAACTTTTTTGTAGGATCAACCGTTACGTCGACAGTTATTCGACGAGGATCCTAGTACTGGTCCAAGTACTCAGGCCGGTGGAACGAGGAGGGTTAGTACCAGAGGTGGACGTAGAGCTGTGCATGCCCGACTAGACCCTGCCCCTCCCACTGACATTTCAGCCTTCCCACATTCTGATCCCGGTGTGTCGTTAGGGACACACGGGGTATTTAGGCCTCCCATGTTTTCGCTACCTTCTGCATCTTCTGCCCCATCATTTTTACATCCCATGATGATTCCCACTCCCCAGTCAACATCAGGTCATACAGTTGTTCCATCTTCTTTTCCTTCTACTTCTGTCTCTCCGAGCTTTTATATTCCATCGTCTTCGACTCCTGTTCTACCAGAGGGTGTTCCATCAGGTTTTGTGGATCTGGCGCCACTCATTGATTATACTAGCACAGGTATATTTATAAAACTCTAACAAATTTTCATAGCAATATTTATTTTCATTATAACATGTTTTGATAAAATATTTGTTTTTCTTTCATGACAGATACATCTACTGACAGGAGGTGGGGGCGGGGTCGTACACGTATGCGTTTGGTGTGTAACCATCGCACACAGGTTGTGGTGGAATATAATGAAGACAATCAGATGGTTGAGAAAACAGGGCAGCAATGTTGGAGTTTTCTGGCGAAGATTCCCAAATACTCTGACATCATTCCCGTCAACCTGCTCTCGTGGAGACATTTTCCACATGAGGTCAAAGATAGAGCATGAGTAGAGATATGGGTAAAAAAATTTGTTGTATTTAATGCCATGAATTATTTTTGTATTTATATGAATTAATATTTTGATTTCAGCTTCGACTTAATTTTCCTGATGGTGAGGGTGCACGACTGGAACGTCTAAAGGATTTAGGCGAGCTTTGGAGAGCCTACAAGCATGAGCTGTATATTGGCTGGCGTGCTAGAGTTGGCACTGAGTTAGTGGCGGTACCAGTCGTGGATGATTGTCCTATAGAGCAGTATCGTCAGATGATTACTCATTGGACGAGTACCCAGTTTAAGGTATGAATTACATTTGAGGTATTTAAATAATAACTTTCAATTTTTGAATTAATATTATCCTTTACATTATCGAATTTTATTTAGGAATCATCTGGAAAAAATAAAAAAAACATTGATGCAAAAAAATACCTCCACAAACTAGGACGCACGACAATGTCGGATCATGAGAGGCAGCATGTATGACAATTGTTTATAAGTTTTCTTTACGACGTACATTTTCTTTTGTTTCCTCAATTATTTAATCATTTGCTAAAGTTTTTATATAACTTTTGTTTTCAATTTCATTGTAGAGGAATGTACAAAATATTGAAGGACGTGTGCCTCGAGCAAAACTGTTTTGCTCGAGTAGACGAAAAAAGGATGGAAGTGCTGTCAACGAAGCAACTCAGCAGCAGATTGTAAGTTTTAATCTATTGATTTTATATTTTAATATCTATATTGTATCTTAATAATATATTTATATTTGTAACAGGATGCTTTAGAGGCCCTCGATGCCCAAGAAGCAGAAAATTTTGGGCCATCTGATCACTTACATCAGGTGTTTTGAGAGGATCATTCTGGCAGAGTACGCTGCCGACCTAGGATAACCCCGACGAGGTATTGGCCTACCTCAGGTAGGAGTTGTAGTGCCACCAAGCTGCAGCAAGTTAGGGCACAGGCAGAACAGGCTGAGAAAAGGGCCACAGAGATGGCAGAACAGTCTGCTAGGGCAAACGGTGCATTTATGAAATTTATTGAAGTTCTACGTCCAACACTTCCAGCAGAGGCCAGCCCAGCGATTGATGAATACATGTCGTCGATAAATTCTATATATGGTGCACCAGGTGGAAGTTCCAGTGGTGGTCAGGCTGATGTCCAGCTTGAAGATGATGAAGGCGAGGAGTCTGATGTGGAAGAGGAGGGAGATGAGGAGGGCGAGGAGGAGGGCGAAGGCCCGGAGGAAGGTGGGGTGGAGGGTGAGGACGATGACGAGGACGATGACGAGGGTGGTGATGATGATGATGATGGTGATGCTGATATTGATGTGGGACATATTGATCCATTACATTTTTGACTTATATTACTGAGATTTGATGTTTAATCTATTCTAGTTGTTGGTTTTATCTAGACTCGTAGTATAGTATTGGAATTGAGTTATTTTTATATATTGTCGGTTTTTAGGGATGTTGTTGTCTTTTAGTGGTTGTGTGTTTGACAACTCCCTGAACAACCCCCTGAACAACCCCCAAACACCCCCCGGACAGACCCCACACAGCCCCCCACCCTCCTCCTTGGTCCCCGGACAGCCCCTCGGACACCCACCGGACAGCCCCCCCGGACAACCCCCCGGACAGCCCCTCCACCTTCCTTAATTTCATTAGCTCTGAATGTTTCATAGCACGATCAACTAAAATCAAATCCATAGTAAATATGATATAAAAATATTCTATATGAATTTCCATAATATTTTAAGTGAAAACAAAAAGTGACATACGAAAAACTGACCAAACGCATTCGAAATGTGTTGATGCTTTAGGACAAAGATCCATGTGTCATATGTGACGTGTACGAATCAACCCTGCCTCAATCCGAGGCGCGGTGTGGTCGGAACAACTCAAAGTGTATGTATTTTGTTTCAAAAGGACATCACTTTAAGTGAAAAACATCAACGGGCATACGTAAAACCGGCCAAACGCATTCGGATTCTGTTGATACTTTAAGAGAATGACCCATGGGTCATTTGAGACGTGTACGAGTCAACCCCGCCTAAATCCGAGATGTGTTGTGGTCGGGACCACTCTAAGTGACTTTCTTTTGTTTAAAATGGACAGTATTTTAAGTACATACGGAAAACCGACGAAACACATTCGGTTTCTGTTGAAACATAAGGAGAACGATCCATGGGTCATATGTGACGTGTACGAATCAACGCCATCTCAATCCGAGGCGCGGTGTGGCCGACACCACTCAAAGTGTCTCTATTTTGTTTAAAATGGACTTCATTTTTAGTGAAAACAAAAAATGACATACGGAAAACCGACCGAACGGATTCTGGTTGTGTTGATACTTTAGCACAATGATCCATGGGTCATATGTGACGTGTACGAGTCAACCCCCCCCCCCCCTCCTCCTTGGACCCCGGACATCCCCCCGAACACCCCCCGAACACCCCCTCGGACACTCCCCGGACAACCCCCCCGAACAGCCCCCCACCCTCCTCCTTGGACCCCGGACAACCCCCCGAACACCCCCCCCCAGACAGCCCCCCGAACAGCCCCCAAACAGCCCCCGGACAGCCCCTAGACAGCCCCCCGAACAGCCCCCCCCTCCCTGGACCCAGGACAGCCCCCCGGACAGTCCCCCGAACAACCCCTCCACCCTCCTCCCTGGACCCCGGACAGTCCCCGTACACGCCCCGGACAGCCACCCGAACAGCCCCCCTGCTCCTTGGACCCTGGACACTCCCCGGACCCCCCTCAAGCGCGTTTACATAGCGCGTGCATCACTTAAAACACGAATATTGAGCCATATCGCGCACACTGCACGTCAAATTGACGTTCTGTCTGCGCGTACACGTCACGAATAATAATTAGAATGTTGCACGGTGGTTTCAGCTCAATCCGAGGTCGTCCGCTATGAATTTGACCGTTGGACGCCGTTTTGGCCGTTTATGACACCAGAACTGCGTTGTTGGTCACCGTGGGCACACAGCAAGTCTGATTGACGTGCCTTCTGCTCGACCACTTCATAAATCACTCACCCGTATTTGTCGTCTGATTTCAGGCCATTCCGACTTCGTTCGGCCCGTTTGGACCCCCCTCACGCGCGTTTACGAAGAGCGCACATCACTTAAAACACGAATATTGAGCTGTACCACGCAAACCGCATGTCCGATTGACGTTCTGTCTGCGCGTACACGTCACGAATAATAATTATAATGTTGCACGGTGGTTTCAGCTTAATCCGAGGTTTTCCGCTTTGAATTTGACTGTTTGACGCCCGTTTTGGCCGTTTGTGACACCAGAACTGCGTTGTCGGTCACCGCGGGCACACGGCATGTCCGATTGACGTGTCGTCTGCTCGACCACTTCATTAATCACTAACCCGTATTTTTTGTCTGATTTCAGGCCATTCCGACTTCGTTCTCCCGTTTTGACCCCCCTCATGCGAGTTTCTGAAGCGCACACATCACTTAAAACACGAATATTGAGCCGTACCGTGCAAACTGCACGTCCGATTGATGTGCCGTCTGCGCATACACGTCACGAATAATAATTAGAATGTTTCACAGTGGTTTCAGCTCAATCTGAGGTCGTCCGCTATGAATTTGACTGGTTGACGCCCGTTTTGGCCGTTTATGACACCAGAACTGCGTTGTCGGTCACCACGGGAACACGGCACATCCGATTGATGTGTCATCTGCTCAACCACTTCATAAATCACTCACTCGTATTTGTCATCTGATTTCAGGCCATTATGAAATCGTTCGGCCCATTTGGACCACCGTCACGCGCGTTTACGAAGCACGCGCATCACTTAAAACACGAATATTGAGTCGTACCGTGCAAACCGCATGTCCGATTGACGTGTCGTCTGCGCGTACACGTCACGAATAATAATTAGAATGTTGCACGGTGGTTTCAGCTCAATCTGAGGTCATCCTCTATGAATTTCACCGTTGGACGCCCGTTTTGGCCGTTTATGACACCAGAACTGCGTTGTCGGTCACCGCGGGCACACGGCACGTCCGATTGATGTGTCGTCTACTCGACCACTTCAAAAATCACTCTCCCATATTTGTCGTCTGATTTCAGGTCATTCCGACTTCGTTCGGCCCGTTTGGACCCCCCTCACGCGCGTTTACGAAGCGCGCGCATCACTTAAAACACAAATATTGAGCCGTACCACGCAAACCGCACGTCTGATTGACGTGCCGTCTACGCGTACACGTAAATAATAATAATTATAATGGTGCACGGTGGTTTCAGCTCAATCCGAGGTCGTTCGCTATGAATTTGACCATTTGACGCCCGTTTTGGCCGTTTATGACACCAGAACTGTGTTGTCAGTCACCGCGGGCACACGGCACGTCCGATTGACGTGCCGTCTGCTCGACCACTTCATAAATCACTCACCTGTATATTTTGTCTGATTTCAGGCCATTCCGAAATCGTTCGGCCCGTTTGGGCCACCCACATGCGCGTTTACAAAGCGCGCACATCACTTAAAACACGAATATTGAGCCGTACCGCACAAACCGCACATCTTATTGACGTTCCGTCTGCGCGTACACATCACGAATAATAATTAGAATGTTTCACGGTGGTTTCAGCTCAATCTGAGGTCGTCCGCTATGAATTTGACCGTTTGACGCCCGTTTTGGCCGTTTGTGACACCGGAACTGCGTTGTCGGTCACCGCAGGCACATGGCACGTCCAATTGACATGCCGTATGCTCGAACACTGCAGAAATCACTCACCCGTATTTGTCTTCTGATTTTAGGCCATTCCAACTTCGTTCGGCCCGTTTGGACCCCCCTCACGCGCGTTTACGAAGCGCGTGCATCACTTAAAATACGAATATTGAGCTGTACCGCGCAAACCACACGTCCGATTGACGTGCCGTCTACGTGTACACGTCAAGAATAATAATTAGAATGTTTCACGGTGGTTTCAGCTCAATATGAGGTCGTCTGCTATGAATTTGACCGTTGGACGCCCGTTTTGGCCGTTTATGACACCAGAACTGCGTTGTCGGTCACCGTGGGCACACGGCACATCCGATTGACGTTCCGTCTGCTCGACCACTTCAGAAATCACTCTCTCGTATTTTTCGTTTGATTTCAGGGCATTCCGACTTCGTTCGGCCCGTTTGGACCCCCCTCACACGCGTTTACGAAGCGCGCGCATCACTTAAAACACGAATATTGAGTCGTACCGCACAAACCGCATGTCCGATTGATGTTATGTCTGCGCGTACACATCACGAATAATAATTAGAATGTTGCACGGTGGTTTCAGGTCAATCCGAGGTCGTCCGCTATGAATTTGACCGTTTGACGCCCGTTTTGGCCGTTAATGACACTAGAACTCCGTTGTCGGTCACCGCGGGGACACGGCACGTCCGATTGACGTTCCGTCTACTCGACCACTTCATAAATCACTCACCCGTATTTGTCGTCAGATTTTAGGCCATTCTGAAATCGTTCGGCCAGTTTGGACCACCCTCACGCGCGTTTACGAAGCACGCACATCACATAAAACATGAATATTGAGCCGTACCGCGCAAACCGCACGTCCGATTGACGTGTCGTCTGTTCGTACACGTCATGAATAATGATTAGAATGTTTCACGGTGGTTTCAGCTCAATCCGAGGTCGTCCTCTATGAATTTGACCATTTGAACCCCGTTTTGGCCGTTTATGACACCAGAACTGCGTTGTCGGTCACCGCGGGCACATGGCATGTCCAATTGACGTTCCGTCTACTCGAACAATTCAAAACTCACACCCCCGTATTTGTCGTCTGATTTCAGGCCATTCCGACTTCGTTCGGCCCATTTGGACCCCCCTCACGTGCGTTTACGAAGCGCGCACATCACTTAAAATACAAATATTGAGCCGTACCGCGCAAGCCGCACGTCCGATTGACGTGCCGTCTGCGCGTACACGTCACGAATAATAATTAGAATGTTTCACGGTGGTTTCAGCTCAATATGAGGTCTTCCTCTATGAATTTGACCGTTGGACGCCCGTTTTGCCCGTTTATGACACCAGAACTGCGTTGTCGGTCACCGCGGGCACACGACACATCCGATTGACGTACCGTCTGCTCGACCACTTCATAAATCACTCTCCCATATTTTTAGACTGATTTTGGGCCATTCCGACTTCGTTCGGCCCGTTTGGACCCCCATCACGCGTGTTTACGAAGCACGCACATCACTTAAAACACGAATATTGAGTCGTACCGCGCAAACCGCACGTCCGATTGATGTGTCGTCTGTGCGTACACATCACGAATAATAATTAGAATGTTGCACGGTGGTTTCAACTCAATCCGGAGATGTGGTGTGGCCCGCACCACTCAAAGTGTCCGTCTTTAGTTTCAAAAGGACGTCATTTTTAGTGAAAAGCATCAACTGGCATACGGAAAAATGACCAAACGCATTCCGAATCTGTTGATAATTTATCCCAAAAATCCATGGGTCATATGTGACGTGTACGAGCCAACCCGGGATGAATCCGAGTTGCAGTGAGGCCAGGATAAGTCTAAGTGGCTCTCTTTTGTTTAAAATGGACACCATTTTAAGTACATACGGAAAAATGACCAAACGGATTTGGTTTTCGTTGAAAATTTAGGAGAACGATCCATGGGTCATATGTGACGTGTACGAATCATCCCCGCCTCAATCCGACATGCGGTGTGGCTGACACCACTCAATGTGTCCGTCTTTTGTTTCAAAAGGACGTCAATTTAAGTGAAAGGCATCAACTGACATACGGAAGAACGACCAAACGCATTCGGATTCTATCGATACTTTAGCACAACGATCCATGAGTCATATGTGACGTGTACAAGTCAACCCCTTCTTAATCCGAGACGCGGTGTGGCCGACACCGCTCTAACTCTGTCTCTTTTGTTTAAAATGGACATGATTATAAATGAAAAGAACAAATGGCATACGCAAAACCGACCAAATGCATTCGGAATCTTTTGATAATTTATCTCAACGATCCATGGGTCATATGTGACATGTACGAGCCATCTCGGGAAGAATCTGAGTCGCGGAGTGGTCAATATTAGTCTAAGGGTCACTCTTTTGTTTAAAATGGACAACATTTTAAGTACATACAGAAAGCCGACCAAACGCATTCGGTTTCCATTTAAACTATAGGAGAACGATCCATGGGTCATATGTGACGTGTACGAATCAACCCCGCCTCAATTGGAGACGCAGTGTGGTCGGCACCACTCATAGTGTCCGTCTTTTGTTTCAAAAGGACGTCATTTTAAGTGAAAAAACATCAACTGACATATGGAAAACCGACCAAACGCATTCGGATTGTGTTGATACTTTAGCACAACGATCCATGGGTCAAATGTGACGTGTATGAGTCAACCCCGCCTCAATCTGAGGTGCGGTGTGGTCGGTATCACTTTAGGTGTATGTATTTTGTTTAAAATGGACATCATTTGAGGTAAAAATATATGGTATAGAAAAACCCGATCAGATTATGAATTGAATTTCGGATTCCACATATAATTGTCATCTAAATTTTAAATTGAATTCTATATGAATTATGTACGTTTATAATTATGTTATGAATTATAATTTAATTATGGATGTGTATAGTTACATGATCCATTATATGTTAAATGTGTATGAATTTGTTCGTAATTGTATATGTATGCTTTATTTTATTGCAGGTACAATAATTGGATTGAAAATGAGGTCAAAATGAGGCCTGATTGAGAGGGGCCTGATGGACAGGGGCTGTGCAAATTGCAGGCTGCTGCAATTTGCATCATAGGATATGCCAACGGTTTAAAACCGTTGCCAGATAATCCTAAAGAAGTTTTTACCAATGGTACATTGAACCGTTGGTAAATATCTCTTTTCCCAACGGTTTTAAACCGTTGGGAAAGAGTTCATCCATGGGGATATCCCAACGGTTTGGGGAGAACCATTGGGAAAACTATCCCAAAACTGATATTTTCCAACGCTTCTCTCAAACCGTTGGGAAAAACTATCCCAACGGATTGACAGAACCGTTGGGATAGGGTGGCTTTTGTGAGCCTATAGCAACGGTTTCCAGTAAACCGTTGGGAAAACTTTTTCCCAACGGCTTACTTCCCCACAGTTATCAGAACCGTTGGTATATCATATACCAACGGTTACAGGGGCTTTCCCAACAGTTGTGAACCATTGGGAAATATTATATTTCTAGTAGTGACGGTAGTCCGCCGTACACATGATGTACGGTTTCATTTTCCATTAGGTGTAAGAGAGGGTTGATATAGGTAATACCATTAATATAATAAAATATAAATATATTTAATAAACTATTGTAATTATTTTATCATATTTGTAGAATATTTTATGGGGTAGAGGAAGAAATAAAACAAAAATGCATAGTTAAGAACTCTACCATTTCTTCAAAGAATCTCTTTAGGTTTATATCTAAATCCTTCCTATTATGGTTATATGATAAAAAAAGGGAATCCAGTTCATGTTTTGGGATATCAGTAATGTATATAAACAATTCATGGCTAAAAAAATCCATTTAGTTGTGTAGAGGAGAGGGAGTGTCCTTTTAAAACCCAAGGGGGACACCCTTGGAAATCACTTAAATGAATACAAAATGAAAAAGTAAATTCCATGAAAAATGACTCAAATGGAAATATATTATAATTTTTTATTATATATATTCAAAATATGGAAATAAAAAAGGGTCTATACAAGATTAATTGGAAAACAGACCCTTATATTTTGGTTTAACCCCCCTAAGATAATCTATTTTAACCTTAACCACAATAATTAATTCTTTATTATTTTCACTATTCATTGTGAAAAAAATATGTTGAACTTATTACATAATATTGATTATTATAATAAAATATTTTTAATCCATTTTAAAAAATTCAATACACATAATTAAATTAATTTAATTTAAAATTAAACACAAAAGTGTGATGAAAATGTGGTTTTCCAGTGAATGTTTTTTCTTATATACAACATACTTTTATATCACATTTCAACATAAAATTGATTCAAATGATATAAATTGAATTAATAATAATATAATTTAACTAATTTTAATTTTAAAATATATTTTAAAAAATTGATCTTTTTAAATTCCTTAAATGAAAATGAATCCTTCAATACAAATTAGTATTTTTTACTATTCAATAAAAATATAATCTTCTCATAAAATTATAAAAAAATAAATATATTATAATTTCAACGTGAAAATTTTAAAAATTATGATAATTCTTTAAAATAAAATTTCTTAAAGTGGTAAAATTAATTTTTAAATAAGTGCACAATACGCGATGAAATCTCTTTTTAGAAAAATATTGTTTTTAAGTATAAAAAAAGTTTTATTCTTATCCCATTACTATAAAAAAAATTAGGCAAAAAATAGAATATTTTATTGAATATACAATATTTAAATTTAATTAAAATCATTAACCAATATTGATTAATTTATTTATTAACATAAAAATTAATTATGCTCATAAAAATTGTTTTTTAAAAAAAATATTACATTCATATTTATTAATTTTTTTGAATCAATTGATAATAAATGTTTTTTTTGCATGTGTAAACCATATAATTTTAAAAATTTAGTTATTCCAATTCATACAAACCAATTTAATGGCATGGTTATAATGGTATGCTATATTACAGTTCATTTAAAATTAGGGTTCCATGTATAACAAAATATTCAAAATATTAAATTTATTTAAAAATAAATATACCATGAAATCTAAGGGTGGTACATTCTTTCCTCCTTTAAAAAATTTCATCTTTTAAATTTCTATAATTTCAAATCGTGAAAAATTTGGGTTGTCCTTTACCGTAATTTCATCATGTCCCCACTTCACCTCTTATATCTTAAGATTTATCTAAAGTACCTTTACTATTTAAGTCATCCAATTCCTCCACACTTGTTCTCTAGAATCCAGAATCAAGATAGGATCTTTATAGTAAGATGAATTGGGTTCTAGGTCTATTTATATGGAGGTGAACACATGTGTTGGGTCTTGTATGTACTTATTTATTAGTTATATATTGAACACATCAAGAATTTTATAGAGACTTGGTGTAACTTATTAATGGTAAGACACAACACTAATTCTTTCCATGATTTCAAAATGTCTGATGTACCTATTTCTAAATTTCTATTTCTTTTCAGAATTTATAACACCATTCCATAAATACACTTTCAAGAAAACATGATCCCCAACTTAAATTTCTAAATACTTCTTACTGTTATTGGAATAGCTATTTTTCCTACCTTTAGATACTTTGGTAGGGGTTTGAATAGTATTTCACTTTTTCATTGTCTCCTCTACATTTTTTGGGCATATATTATTCCTTTCACCACCTTCATCCCAACAAGTTGGAGTATGACATCTCTTTCCATATAGTTCATCATATGGAAACATTTAAATACATTAATGGGATAATTTTTTATCCACGAATTATTCCAAAGGTAAATACTAATCCCACATAAATGGGAAGTCTAGAGAGAATAACCTCGACATGTCTTCGAAATTTTGGACAAACCCTTTCAAATTGTATATCAGTTTGAGTACGATACCCAATGCTCAAATTACAATTTGTATCAAGATATTTCTAAATAATTTTCCATAATTTCAATGTAAATCCTAGATCATGATTATATAAAATTGAAATAGGTAAAGCATAAATCTTACAACATCATTAATATAAATTTTTGTAATGAACCAAGAAGTAAATGTTCCCTTATAGCAAGGAAATGTGTAGATTTGGTGAGGCGATAAAAAATAACCCATATCGAATCAATATTTCTAATATTAATTGGTAATCGATGGAAATATTTTATAGTAATTACATCCTATCCACACATAAGAATGGACAGAGGTTTGAAGACTCCTCCAGGGTGCTATATCATAGCCCTATCCTATTGAAAAACCAAAAATCCAAACACATAATCAACATTTTTATGATTTATTTTATTACACCAAAAATGTTTTTTCAAATATATATACATCTTGGTGATGCCCTTGTGTATATAAAAATTAGATTTGTGGGAATAATATAACAATTCCCTATTAATCTTAGGTATATATGAAACACATAGTCTTCTTCCAAATGTTTGAATTCTATCATAAAAAATGAAGTCTTACAATTTTCCATCATTCACAGATTTAATTTTATTTTAAAAATTTTTATCATGAGGTTGAGAATTTTTTTTCTTTTCTTGTAGATATGGTTTGAAAATAATTTAATGGAGCCTTACTTCCCCTTAATAATTTTGATATCCATCTTAATTAGATCAATGAACATTGTATCTCTTTCAATCATTATTTTGGTTAGAACTCAATGATTATTCATTCTTAATGTATCTAGTACCTTTTTTTCCTTTTTGAGTGGTAGTGTATTGACCCATCATAATCCTCATTTATCTCTATCCATCAGATTTTACTCATGTTGATTTATTTCTATGAAAATATGTATTTCAGACTCTTATGATTTTTGTATTTCTCACATTTTTCCCCATAGAGATAATATATCTATATCTTTACAGAGAAGATTATGGCTTCTAACTGAAGATCATGGGTTGGATATATTTGTTCATAGATCTTTAATATCCTTAATTAATTGGAAATTAGTTTATCATTTTTCATCAGGAAAAAACCAAGTCCCTTATATAACGCATCACTATATATCACAAATCCATCATTTCTTAATCCTTGAGTAAAAATTAGAAAATCCACCACTATCCTCTTTAATTATTCAAAAACTTCTTCACATTCCTTTATCCATATGAAATTAACCATTTTACGAGTAATATTATTTAATGTGTTATCAAATCAGGTAAAATTTTGGAGAAATTTAAAATAGTAACATTCCATACTAATGAAACTACATAACTCATTTATTTTCATTGGTGTATGCCACTCTTAAAATTCATCAATCTGTGCAGGATCAACTGAGATTTCATACGTGGAGAAAATATAGACAAGAAAAGAAACATTCTAAAGACAAAATTCACACATTCTAAATTTCCCATATAACTATTTTCTTTTAAGAGTATCAGCAATGATCCAAAATTGATTATGATGGTCTACATAGCTCTTATAGTACACCAAGATATCATCAATAAATACAACAAAAAATAATTATGATATTCCATGAATACTATATTTATTAGATCCATAAAAACTAAGGGTGAATTATTTAATCCAAATGAAATTACTATAAACTTTTAATGACAATACCTTATATGAAATTTTTTATTTAGAATATATTCCTTATTTAATCATAATTTATGTTACTAATAATGAAGTTTAATGTCTAAAAAATATATATCTCTATGAAGGGGATATAATAATTCATCAATGTGAGGTAAATGATAATTTTTTCCTTATTGTAATAAAATTAATTTCTCTATAATCAATCAATACCTCATAGATCCATCTTTCTGCTTAACATAATGAATAGGGGATACCCAAATCAAGACAATAGGGTGTATAAATTATTTATCATACAACTCCTCTAGTTTTTTCTTTAACTTCATTAATTCCATAATGGCCATTCTATTGGGAGTCATTGAAATAGTTCTTTCATCAGAGATTAAATAAAATGAAAACTCAACATCACTCTCCGGTGGATGTCCAGGTAATTCATTAGGAAATACATAAATATAATCTTATACAATATGAACATACTCAATTTGATGATTCCCTTTTCCATTTGTATATTGTGTTTACTCTTCTCCCCATAGAAGCTCATTTAGAAGTGAAACCAGTGGTGGATCTAAATATGAACCAAAAGATGAAGTCTCCCCTCTAAAGATATGTATTTACACAACTTCATCAAAAATCATAATTTAATTATATTTTCCAAAATGTTTTCATCATACTTTGAAATACTGTCCATACCAAGTATCATATCAGAAGAAACCATAGGTATAATAATAAATTCTGAAAATAGGGAATGTTTATGTGTCATAATGGGAACTGATTGAAACATCTTTGTTGAGGTGAGACATAAACTAGGATTCTAGGTTGATAAATCCATTATTATGGTTCTAGGGAAATTAATATTTTTTTAGAAAAATTGGATGATATAAAAGATTGATAAGGTATATTATAAAATAAATTATTAGATAAATTGGATAATATGGTTAAATTACCCACCACGACATCTTTAGGAATATAAAACATAGATTTTTTTATCACATAAGCATGTAATTTCTCCCTTTTCCTTTTTGGGAAAAAATTCCCTCGATGCTTAGGACAATCATTTGCATACATTCCCATCATATTACAGTTTAATAATTAAACATTGGAAACTTATTTCATCTCCTTAAAATCAAGATCCTAGTGGAATTTGTATGCACACATTTAGAAAACTCAAATTCCCAACAATATTGTTCCATGGTGTTTTTTCCACATTTATTACATGTTGGAAATTTTAACATTCCCTTCACCCCCTTAGCTATATTTTCTTTTTCTAGAGTGCTCTTCCCCTCCCTTCTTTTATTTATTTCATTAAAATTCATAATACATGGAGAATTATTTTTCTATATTGATAAATCATGATACTATATATTAATATGATGATAATTTTAGTGAGACTAGTTCTATTTTAAATATTGGCTTAAGACCATCAATGAAATAGTTAATCTTTTCATTAGATTATTTATATATTTTTAAGATCCAGACCTTTTATGGATAGGTCTTGAGATTTATTTGTTTTTTTAAGTATATTTTTTTGGGATTTATCTTGGGTGTGTTTGGGTGAAATGTTTTTTAAAAAAAGGAGGAGAGATAGTGCATGGTTGGCACATGGTTTGGGAAAACTGTGTGCCCCAACCCAAAAAAATTGTTCGCCCCATCCCAACAAAGCATACAAACACAAAGAGAGAAAATTTTCATGGATGGTACATGATTTTTCAAACTGTGTAACGTCTCTAGAAATACCATGCCTCCCTAGAAGAAGAACACATTTAAGGGGCATGGTTTGGTAAACCATGTACCCCTACCCAGGAAGCTATGCATGGGTTTTAAATTACCATAAATTTTTTTTAAATCTGGAACCCCCCATACTTCAACATATTTTGACCCAACTCAAAACAAAACAATTTCTAGGTTTTTTAACCTCAGTTCATGGTTATTTGAATCCCAAATTGAATATTTACACCTATTATGGTAAGAGATCTCAATTTTGTGTGGGTTTATACCACTAAAATATGTTTCTCTTAAACTTTGGAGGTATTTTCTCCTCTGTTTTGATGGATCTAGATCTAAATTTAATAGATATAATCCATTTGAACTTGGATTTTGGATTCAGATATAGATCTTGTTCTTCGACGTGTTCTTCATCACTCTACATCAATTGGGGATTTCCATTGGTGAGTTTTCTTTATTAATTTTGAGATAGTTGGTGTATTATTAAAATCTCAAAATATTATTTTCAATTAAATGTATGTAATTCTATAATTTCAATTAGATTATTAGAAATTGAGTTGCTTAAATTGAATTAATAAATTCAGTATATTAATTAATTAGGTGATTGTGAAATTGAGAATATTAAATTGATTAAATTGAAATAATAAATTTTTTAATTAATTATGGAGATCATTTGTCCTGACCCTCTCCCTCTAACGTTTCCCCTCCTGAGCTTGCAAGGAAGGAAGAGGGCCAATGCCGCCCCTAGTACCATCGTTAGTAGGCCTAGGGGTGGGAAACAACCCCAAGGGTATACAAATATCAAATTATGGAAGGAATTACCCTTTTTATATTTACCAATATCGAGATATAAGATGTATCATCTTCAAAAAAACCCAAGAAATATATATAAAAAATCCAAATTCGATACCACATGAATGTTTAAAGTAAAACAGCTATAAATACGATCAAAATCTAGAGTAAGTACCTAATGGACAAAGCAAAGCTGTGACATGGTAGCTGGCCTTTAGTTTGAGATAGTAATGCCTAGAATGGTCTATGTAGTCCTACTAGAAACCTAAATGCATCTTTGTAATGTATGGTAAGAATAAAAGTATACTTAGTTGGAAAACTAAAGTCTCTTGTGCACAAGTGGGAGAAGCATACTAATGCTCTTATGAGCAAATAGATGAACCAATAACAACAAAAAAGGTATCTTATCCACCCAAACCTCTCCAAGTCACACTCACCAAGTAACACAAGTAACGTAAAGTAATATAGTAAGAACATAGATGATAGGGTACCCCACACAACTTTCCCACTAATTATGAAATCTCACACCCTAATGAAAAATGTCATGGCGCTCCCACGGCTTCCAAAAGTACTACGTCCCAACCCGCCCTCACACACTTGAGCCTCACAACTAGTCCAGCAAAATGGGAAAACAAAGATAACCACATTTATCCCACACACACCTGGTACTCACAACCAGTTATTGTCCATAGAAACCTGGGCCACATACCACATCACATATGGAAAGAACCTACGAAAGCACAACTCATCTCATCCCGAAGACACATGGGAAAACATAAATCTCCCACACACACCTGGGACTCACAAAACACTATTGGCCTAGAGAATCGTGAGATATAACCACCTAGAAGAGGGAGTCTGGAGGATTGGGTGTCTTTCCATCCATCCTCCCAGTAATACTTTGAGAAATAAACCCTCCCTTATGACAATATAGGTGTTCAACACATAGTTCTCCACTAGGTTGGTGTGTGTATATAAAACATAATCAAAATACGGATATGTATATATAGTATCAAACACTCAGGCCCAACATATGATTTCTCAATCAAGAAATCAACCACCCAATGATACTTCCAACTCTACTGCTACCTCTAAATTCATTTCTTTAACACCAGCAACAGTCACTTTCGAAGTTGATAAATGAAGGTCATCCACAACAGGCCACAACTCAAACAAACCCCCATACAACTCATCTACCCATTCAACATTTTTTATTAAGGAAACCCTTTATTAATTCCATCACGACCCAAGAAACTACTTACCACATAAAATAAAAAAACACACAACATGACCACACATAGGAAAAATAACCACAAAAAAGTTTCACACTTCATATTCCACTTTGTTTTACACCCATCCCAACCCCTTCCATCAAAATTATTCAATGTAATTCCACCCAATCCTTCCTCTCAGTAAGAAAACCCGCAAATTATTGCCAAACCCCACAAAAATCTTCATCACAACCAACCCAACACCCCAATTGTATAAATACACAACACCCATCACACTAAATAATATAAACATATCACAACCCAAAACCAAATCCCCACTGATCAAAAACTACCCATCCATTCCACAATAAGTCAATATCTCAACCTAAGATTCCATTACACCAACCGTACCACCCCAACTTACAGCTATGATATCAACACCAACACTACACAAACACACAAGGCGCAAGCCAGAACAAAACCACACATAGCACATAGCCACACCAAACAAGGCAGGGTGTATTTATATTTAGCAAACATTAGTTCTTTAATTCCACTTTGATAATTTATGGGTTATCATAGAAAAATTTTAATACCAGGGAATCAATTTATTTAACCGAATATATGTGGTCAATAAATTTCATATATATTGAAATTCAACACATGATCAACAAAAATCAATCCCAAGTGATCCCGAGTGTTCAAACAAAGACCACCAACGTCCATGATTTGTATTAGGCATGTAGCCCATATAGATCACAATATCCATAAATAGCAAAATAGAAATATGCATTACTTTTCCAAAGAACATTTTTATTTATGTAAAGTATATTCAATTATCTTTATTAAACATGGATTCAACATAATTTACATGAGAAACATTCGTAAAAATACCCCCATGATACAGAAATAATAGGGAAGAAGGGATCCATACCTTGAGAAACAGACGATCAACACCTCCTTCTTATAAAAAATAAGGGGTGCACAAGGCTATATGCAATCGAGATCCAAGGGTGAAACATAGACACACAGATCCTCAAGGAAAACAGGTTATGGGACACTCAAATATCAAAATAAGAGAGAAATAATGAATAAATGAATGATATCTAGTTTTGATGGACTAGATCCATGACTCAAGGGATAAAAAACTGTTTTGGACTCCCTATTAAAACTAGATCTTGACCACATGTTTTGAATAACTTAATGCCTCTTGAGAATTATAAAATTAAATATATAAGTTATATCCTATGAAAAATCATAAAAAAACTTAAACATGGTTTTAAATCCAATTTAAAACCAATAATATGTTAAAAGGGTGAAATAGGAAAACCTAGTAGAAAACCAGAATTTCGACAAAATGTGGAAATGACTCACTATTGGTTGAGTCACCATCGCGAGTCTCCAATGGGTGAGTCACTGGTGGATGAATCACTACTAAACATGTCACCAGTGTGAGCTACTGGTGATGAGCTACCAAGGTTGAGTCACTATTCATTGAGTCACCATTTAGAGAGTCACCGTCCGATGAGTATCTATTCGATGAGTGATTGTTCGGGGATTGAATTTTTGGTGATTCAATGTTTAACGAGTCACTATTTGGAGAGTCTCATTTTAGTGAGTCACCATTTAGTGAGTCACTGTTCGATGTGATACCGTTTACTGAGAAACCATTTGGTGATATACCATCATGACTCACTATCAGAACCCACAGTCAGTGAGTCATTGACGTAACTCATCATTGGAAAAAATAGGATTTTTGGAAAACTCTAGATACAAGTGACTACCCCCCCCCCCAAGACACCTCAAAAACCATATTTTCATAAAGTAATATCCCATGGATGTCTGATCTAGTACATTGAATACCTATCAAACTATTCCCATCCATAGGAATTCAAAACTAACCCAAAAGAAAAATAGGGGTCTGAATAACCGCCCCATGAGATACCTCTCAAGGTTCCTGCTATGCATGAAACATGACTACTGACTAAGAACACCAAAGTTCAAATATAAAGCAACCAATTTTGTTCAAAAAATATATTGAAACCATAAAATAGAATAGCACCTCTTCTAAAATCTACAACCCCAAAAAAACATAAGTCACACCACACAAGAACAACAACAATGCCATCCAGAACACATGAATCAGGGAATTCCTTCCTCCAAGTCAAGATACTATTTGTTTTGGAGGTACTGACTTGCCCGCATGGGTTTAATCGCATCTCAATTAATGCGTCTCAACTAGAAATAAAGTTTTACCCTTTCTAATGTTAGGACTTTTTCACACAACATGAAACAAAGAAACATCTCATCCCATAACAAACAAGGTTAAAAAGTTACATTAAAATTGGAAACACTACATTGAAAAACTCAAAACAACTATTGGTAATGGGGATGCATCTATGTATTCCTTTCCTAAGCACTCTCTTCTTGGCCACCATGCCTCCACAACACACGAACCAAGGGAATGGTCTATTCATGAATCACCTTCTATTGAAATTCCTCGATCTCTACAGGCCACTCCATGAATGTCTCATCATCTTTGAGATTAAACTCTCCCCATTCAATGAAATGAGATTCAACATGAAGATATCAATTAATTTGAGAGAAATGAAAGAAATAATTGACCTTCTCCAACTTCAATGGAAACACTTGATGGTATTCCACCTCGCCAACTCACCCTAACACCTCAATGTGTCAGATGAACCTAGGAAAAAGCATACCCCTCTACCAAACCTCTTCTGCCCACATCAAGGGGAAATGCTCAGGAACACATGGTCCCCAACCTTGAACTCCCAGGGCCTCCTCCTATGATCGTCATATGACGTCTTCCAATCCTATGCTCCTTTAATCCTCTCACGAACAAGTTGAGCATTCTCTTTCATTCTCTGTACTACTTCGAGACCAAGAACAATTGTCTCCCCATCCTCTATCTAGCATAATGGATAACGACACGGTCTTCCATATAATGCTTCACACAGATCTATATCAATGGAAGTGTGATAGTTATTATTGTAAGAAAACTCTACCAAGGTAATGTTTCACAACCAAGATCCACCAAAGTCTAAGATGCATGCTCCTAACATGTCCTCCTATGTTTGGATAGTTTGTTATGTCTACGCATATGTCTAAGGGTGGAAGGCAGTGCTGAGGTGTAATTGAGTTCCAAAATCATGATGTAATCCCCTCTAGAATCTTGAGGTAAAATATGTATCCTGATCCGATAAAATGGATCTAAAAACTCTATCCAGCTGTAGCACCTCATCCATAGACCTCATGGCCAAGGCATCAACTACACCTAACTACTTAATCGCTAATATGCGAGCCGATTTTGTCAGCCAATCCACCACTACCCAATTTGCATCTCATCCTCCCTAAGATCAAGGTATACCTATGAAGAAAGTAATTGAGATTTCTCCCACTTCCACTCAGGGAAGTCTAGGGGCTGCAACAAACCACTGGCAACGTGGTGATCAGCCGTCACATACTAGAACACTAAGAACTTTTCCACAAACTCTGCTACTCACTACTTCATTCCAGGACACCAAAAATGCATCTTCAAGACATAGTACATCTTGGAAACTCTTGGTTGTACCACTAAAGGTGAGCTATGAAATTCATTGAAAACTCCCTCATGCATCACCATCGAATGAAAAAACCATTCCATGGAACAACATCCAATTTTGACATCCTCCGACCATCCTTCTGAAGCATCACTATGGTCAATGTGATCACACATCACCTCTTACTATAAGTCTCCCCACCGAGACTCCTCCACCTATTGTATTAGAGAATACTTCACCATTATTTAAAACAATAATCCTCTACCGCCATCCATTCATGAATCTAAGTGAAATTTAGTTAACTTCTCTATCACCTGCATATAATTCAAAGATTCTCAAACTACCTCTTTCTACGACTTTATTCTCAAAGAGTCGGCCACTAAATTTCCATTTCCGGAGATGTAAGAGATCTCGAAGTCATAGTCCTGGAGAAACTCTATCCCCCTTCACTATCGCAATTTCATATCTCTCAAGGAAAAGATATACCTCATGATCTTGTGATCTATGAAGACCAAAAGGTGCTCCCTAATGAAAAAATGTAGCCACAACTTCAGTACAGGCATGACCACCACTATCTCTAGATCATGGGTGCATAGTTACGTTCATGGAGATATAACTGTCTAAAATCATAAAAGATCACTCCATACTGTTTCATCAACACAAATCCTAAAACCAGATAGGATGTATAAAAAATGCCTCTAACATAAACCTTTTTTATAGAATCTAGAGCACTATTAAACTAACCAACTTCCCTTTCAGATAAACAAATGCTGCCTGACACTGCTCACTCCACATAAAGGCCTAGTTTTTCATAGTTAAGTCCATCAAAAGAGCTCCTACTAAAGAGAAATCAGGTACAAATCTCTCGTAATAATCTTCCAGACTAAAAAAACTGTGAAGCTATTAAATATTTTCTAGTGAATCCCAAGAAAAAACATCCTTGACCTGAGACGGGTCCACTGCTACACCCTGATGCGACACCACATGTCCAAGGAATTGCACCTCTCATGTCTATAACTTCTACTAGGATAACATTTCATAGAGTTGGTGGTGTCGAAGGAACTCAAAGACAGTCCTGAGATGATTAGTATGCCCCTCCTATGAATTTTAATAGATCTGGATGTCATCGATAAATACAATAACGAACCAGTATAGAATTTCATGAAAAATAGAGTTTATGAACCTATTAACACGATTGGTGCATTTTTATACCTAATGAAATAACCATATACTCGAATTGCTCATACCTTTACATGAAATAACTATTTGGGATACCATATTCCTTCACCCTCATCTGGTGCTACCCGGATCAAAGTTCGATCTTAGAGAACCAACTTTCTCCCCTCAGCTGGTCAAAAAGATCGTCTATCCTCTGGAGAATGTAACAGTTCTTGATCATTACCTGATTCAATCTATGAATATATACTAAAAAACCTCATAACATTATATGAACTCTTTGAAAAGAATACTGGAGCACCCCACGATGACAGACTAAGCCTGATAAAGAACTTCCTCATGAGGTCATCAATCTAAATACTCAAATCCCTCAACTCTGAAGGTGTCATCTGATAAGGAGCCATAAAAATTAAAGAAGCACTAGGCTGTAAGTCTATCCCAAATTCAACATCATGTCATGGGGGTATTCTTACAAAATCCATAGGAAAGACATCCATGAACTCCCCAAAAATGCTGGGAACCTACTCCATCTCATCATCCACTGATTCTACTAATAGCTCAGCCAATAAGGAAATAAGGGACTTCATACAACAACTTCCAATATGAAAACTCTACTCACTTATGAAAGACACACACTGGCCAAGCACATATGAAAATATGAATCTACTTAAGAATAGGTCGATAATAGCATGAAGATAGTATAATCAATAAATTCCCAGGATGACATCATATTTTTTTATCTATAATAGGAAAAGATCCCCACGAGACCGATGCGGCCCCATCATCACCCTACACCCCCATCACACAACAAATAAGCTAGTATAACCTCCAATTGGTGTACTCAATACCAGGGGCATGAAGAGCCTCTATATGTGTAGTCCCAGATCATTTTTGAGATTGGGTGTAACAAAGGTCTTTGAAGCTCCAAAATCAAACAAAGCACAAGCAAGAGTACTGAACAAACTGATCATACCTCAAACGATCTCCAACCCTACTGGAACTACAGCCTCTATAGTGTGTAACTGAACATGTACTGATATTTTTTACCTTTCCTGATGAATATATACTAAACCATTCCCGAGACGAGTTCTCTAAGGAACACCCTGAGGTTGGCCTCTACATACCCCATCTCCCATCGGTGGAATAGAATCCTGCAGTCCATGTAGTTGAAACGGCCTAGCTAGAAACTACTACTGAGGCCAGCACTGAACCTCCCCACCTCCAACATACTGATCTTGAATGGACATCGAGAATTGACTCTAAATATTCCCATGGAATAAATAGATAAAATACATTGGCACTAGGCTCGTAGGATAGGCACGAGGACTAGAATGTCGAAAACGAAACTGTTGAGGGTGCCTACCCTCCAGTCTGATCCTCAATGACCCTAGTGATTGAGACATGCTACTGATAACCTTTCCCTTAAAACTACTAGGTTGAATACCCTATCATGGTAGACCTCCTCATGAGTGCATCCTCTTAACTACCTATATCATCTTTTAGACCTCCAAGTATGTTGGTATTGTTAAGGGAGTAGCCGTGTACTAGAGAGAAGGAGGAACTGCCTCCTCTAAGTGTCTCGCATAAGAATCCTCATATAGAGGGAGATCTAGAGAAAAAATAAGGATATCCTTGAATTTGATTCCTATCTATCGCATCGACAAACTCCCCTTCTGAAGGGAGACTAACTCCTACCACCTTTTGGCCTTTATTGTTAAAGAAATGAATTATTCTCAGTACTCCTTCTCTAAATCGACCCATAGAACATTAAACTCCTTCCTCTAGCCTAGGTAATGCATCCAATATTGATGAAAACCAACCCACATCTAGAACACTGCTATGGGAACCCATTAATTTGTGAGAGGTCAGTTAAATATGAAGGTGATCACAAGATCCTCGATCCAAATCCCCCTATCTATGTCCGAAACTCTTCCCTTGTACTTGCCTAGAGTCTGTGACTAGATAAAATGTAACATTTTCTTCCACTTTTCATCCTCCTCCCCTAGTTCAACCCTCCATCGATCAACTTGGTTAGCCTATTGAGCCTCCACTACCTTTACTATATGTGGACAGTGACAAGGTTCCATTGATGATAAATAAATAAAGAATTTATATGACCGAGTAGTATGAAATTGTTTTTATTATTAATTTTGAATTATTATATTTTTAAATTACCTAAAACACCAAATTAAAACTAGAATATAAGTCATGATGATGCATGTACCTTTCCTAGGGTCTCTACCCAACAAATGGTGTAGCCTTACATGGTCATTACGTAGGCTCAAATTCCTTACATCAGATCACAAGGGGACCTAAAACCTCATGTCCTAACTCTTCTTCCCTAGCCAATGTCAAGAATCAAGATCACCTGGCCCTATTTCCATACAAACAAGTGTAATGTTCAATGTTCCTAACTTCAAACTCCATCCTATCTCTCAACCATAACCTTTGATACCATTCATTCATGACCCCCTCCCTCCAGAGATGTCCCACCTAAGCTAGAAATGAAGGAAGATGGATAGTGATCCCAAAGTCCTGCCTCTAGTAGGCACCAGGGTGGTGACTAGCACCAAGGGTATACAAATAGCACAAAATGGGAGGAATTACCCTTTTATAGTAACTATTATTGGGAGATAATATGTATCAACCTCAAAACAAATCAGAGACATATATATAAAATCTACCCCACATTCATGTTTAAATTTAAAATACTAGAAATAAAATAAAACTCTAGAGTAAGTACCAAAATAACAATGCTAAGATGTGGCATGACAACTCTCTCAAATTCCAAGTTAGTAATGCCCGACACAGTCCATATAGTTCTCCTAGAAATCCAAAATTAGTTTTATAATGTTGGATGAGAATACAAGTATACTCAGTAGTAAAACCAAAGTCTCTAATGCACAAGTGGGAGAATCATACTAATGCTCATATGATAAAATAGACGAACCAACAACACCTAACAAGTTATTCTTTCAATCCCCAACTCACCAAGGCATGATCACCAAGTAACTCATGTCAATTAAAGTAATAATGTTAGAACATTGATGATAGGAAACCCAACACCACTTTCCAAATGATTAGACGCTTACACACCCAAATGTAAAACATCTTGGTGCTCCCGCCTCTTCCAAAAGAACCATGTCCCGACCTACCCGCACACACCTAGGCGTCATAGCTATTACTGCAACTTGGGAAAATGAAGCTCATCACATATTTTTTGAACACACCTGGGCCTCAAAACCACATCCCTCCCGCTGACACTTTTTCCACATACCATGTCACATCTCAAAATAACCTAGTAATTCCCAACACATATCATCAGAAAGACACCTTGGAAAACACAAATCGCCCGCACACACTTGGGCCTCACAAACTAATACCTTCCCAAAGAATCTTGGGATATCACTACATGGAAGAGGGAGTAAGGAAGAGAGGGTGGACATCCATCCATCCTCCCATTTATATTTTGGGAAATGCACCCTCACCTATTACAATGGGGGTGTTCCGAATATAGTAATGAAGTAGGGTGGGTTGTGTACAGAAAACAAAAAGAAAATACATGTATGCTTATATAGTATCGAACACTCAGTCCCAACCTATGGGTTCTAAATCAAGCAATCAACTACACTATGATACTGCCAACTCTCTTGATACCTCTAAATTAATTTATTTAACACCAAAAATAATCACATCTCACTACATAAAATCAGAGTTTAATAGAATTTCGGTAGCAGTGATTTATTAAACCACAGCTAAAACTTTTATTTTTACCAAAAACCTTACACTTCTCTCCTGGAACCCCACTACAACAAACCCCTATGAACCCCAGACCCCCAGAAGACCTACCCTCACTGCCCCTCTATAACAGTCCCGAGCCTCTCCCCCCTCATCGTGCCTTGTTTCTGGTCTTGAGACTCACCATGCATTACTATCCCTCATTTCCAGTCCCTACGCTCACCCCCCGACCCCACGAGCCCTCACCCCTCGCTTCCAGTACCTAGAATCTTTTATTTTCTGTAATCTTTTGTATTTATCCTAAGCATTGAGTGTTATATAACCTATATATTATTTTGAATGAGATTTGTATTCCTGACTACTATCTTACTGTATTTTATTTATGAAAATCTTAGATAATTTTAAACTATTATAAAAAATATCAGTTACTATCATGCTATTGTAGTATTACGACAGTATAGTGTGAGAAGGTGCATGATGCTTTCCTCTAGAGCATGCTTATTTTTTTATATGAATAAATTATTATTATATATTATTTTGATATTAAACATTTAAAATCATTTATTATAGGGAATGTTTATTGTTTTGATATGAAGTATGTCTATGGTTATAATGTAGAGAATGTTTAGTGTGTAAATATGGAATTTTTTTCTATATCATTAATTGATTTAATTGTGATTACCTAGGTTTCCATAATTTAAATTTAACATGTATAACCTCGATTTTTTTATTAATATCATATGAAACATTTGGGAATTATCTTATAGGTTTCATCTTGAAATGTGTCTACCAGACACATAGAGGTATATCGATATGTTTATGAAGTTTCCCCCTTTGAAAAAGAATGAGCTTCTATAGAGGAAGGATTACATATATGTGTAAGATTATTGATATATATTTGTTACATGTAAATATTCTCTCCCATTTGTGATTATGATGCCACCTATGTAAGGATGACAAACATATAGTTCCTTTATATGAGAAGATGAGGCCAACTACATAAAAATAATATTCAAAAAATTCCATCACATGGTACGATGCTATCTCTTGTCTAGGATGATTATAGAAACACACACACAGACATATTGATATATATATATATATAGGTACACATCTTTCTATAGAGAATGGGTTTTTACATAAATCCTGGATGGAAAGGTCTATCATGGTAGAAAGGTACACTATATGTATTTTGAACACATATAGAAGTAGTTTTGGATGATGTTTGTGAAATTTTTTAGTGTACCAATAAATTATATTATTTTTTAACTATAGATTATTGTTATTATTATGTTATTTAGTTTCTATTAGTCATTTTCTTAGAAGAAGAGGTGGTTGGATGATTAATCTAAACTCTTATTGGTTATTTGGTTCTGTATATTTTAATGTATATTGGAGGAGAGAAATTGGTTTTACCTAACAATTATACTCAACAATAATATATCTAATAATTTATTCAACACTTATCCTCCTCAATTACGCTAGTTATGTTTTGTATTTGTTGAATATATTTTTATGAAACAATTTCAATTTCCTTATGTAGCGAGTGAGTAATGGATATAGTCAAATATTTTTATTTCACTTTGTATAATGAACATTATGTTTGTGGTACCTGGTACCTCATTATAGTTACTATATTATTAGGATTACTTTTATTTCTGGAATTAATATTACCAGATTTAGAGTCGTTGAATTTTTAGATGAACACCTCATTAACATGTCCCATGAAGTCATGATCATTCTCAACATGATTTTAAATGTTGGAATCATACAGGTACTATAATAAATTATTTTAATTGGATTGTGATACGTTTTTCAATATTCATAAAAATAATATTTTTATTAAAAATTGATTTAAACATGTATTTTTTATCTTTTGTTTCTTAATGGGTTGTTAATTAAAATTGTAACTCTTTTAGACAACATTTTACTCACAATTAGACTTTATGGATTCCAATTATAATTTTTAAAATGATTATTTATTTACCATATACATTTATATAGCAAAACCTTATTTATGATATTCATATTTTATTCAACTAGTATATATGAATCTCTTTTCCTATTTATTAACAGTTATGTGTTTTAATTTTGTAATAATGTATAGTAACATTGTGATATATATGGATAAAATATTAGTCACATTACTAAGGAACACACCTCAGTATGATAAGGGTTTGGAGGATTCTTTAGATTTGGTAGTTTCCAATCGATCTGTTGATAAGAGAATAAGATGTCCATGTCCTAAATGTAATTTTAGAAGATGGTTGAAGAGAGATAAAGTTCATGAAAACTTGATATTGGAGAAACTCCCTGTTTAATATTTGTGTTGGATCTAGAATAGAAAATAGAAAACTATAGAAAGGTTGAGAAATGATTCCAATCCCTAGAATTAGCTCCTAACATCATCAAAAAAAAGAAAATGAAATGAAAAACAATATAAATGATGCATTCATCATTACAAGACACCAACATCAACATCAAAACATATCAGAACAAACAGTTGAGGGTTCCACAAATAGGAACGTGACAAGTGATTTTTTTGAGATTGTAGGACAACTAAATCAAGATTATATCATATCATTGGATCCTACTCTTGATTCTGTGGAGACAAATGTAAGAGAAAACTTCGATGAGAAGATAGATGCATTTTAAGGTTTAGTTTACGATGAAATTCAAGATTTGTATAGCAGTTTGTTGAATTATTCAAAACATTATTTTCTCTTGTAGTTGTATCAAATCAAATGACATTGTGGAATTAAAAATAAGGCAATGTCAATGATATTGGAATTGTTTCATGATGCATTTCCTGAGTAAAATATCCCTGAGTCTTTTTGTGATATGAATTTTTTTTAACAATATTGGATTGAATTATACAAAAATAAATACATGTCCCAATGAATTTATGATTTATTGGGGAGAATATTCAAGTAATCAGGATTGAATTTTTTTTTTCTATATAGAAGTCTACGGGTGATGCTGGACGTCTTAATCAACATACTACAATGAAGAAGAAGAAAAGGAAGACACCTATAAAGGGGTTTCAATACTTTAATTTAAATACTATATTCAAAAGATTATTCATGTCATCAAAAACGACTGAACCCATGAAGTGTAATTATGTATATAATAACAATGAAAAGTTAATAAAAAATCCAACAAATTAAAAAGCATGGATGAAACATGATTAATATCATCCATATTTCTCATCGGATCCTTGTAATGTTCGATTGGGATTGGTTGTTAATGGATTAAACCCATTTGGGAATTTCAGTACCAGTTATAACATTTGGCCGATTATTTGGATCCCTTACAATTTGCCTCTATGGATATATATGAAAGAAACATTTTTTAAAATTTTGATGATTATTCACAGAAAAAAAATTCTAGGAAGTGATATTGATGTATACATGTAGCCTTTAATGGAAGAATTATAGGATTTATGGTGAAATGATGTTGAGACACATGATGCATCTTCTAGAAAAATGTTCACATTAAAAGATTCTATAATGTAGACCATTAGTGACTTCCCTAGACATAAGAATTTAGATTTTTGAAACACTTACACGTGTTTGGATTCTCTTGTTTGTAAATTTTATTTTAATCCCGAATGACTACCTCATCGGGGAAAATGTTGCTTCCTGTGTCATTGAAGATTTCTCGATGCATCTCATATATTTCAGCTAAAAAGGTCAAAATTCAGTGGTTTCATTGATCATAGGCCACCTCCAAAGTTGTTAATAGGTTCTAAAATATTGGAACAACTTGGAAAGGTTGCAAACAATTCACAGAAGGTGCATCATTTTAATGATAGTGGGAAATGATTTAAAATCAAATCATCAAGAGAAATCAAAACATAATAATGGAAGAAATAAAATGAATTCATCAAACCTCCATATTGGGAATTTAATTTTTTGAGGAATAATATTGATGTGAGGCATATTAAGAATATTATTTGTGATAATTTGATCTTAACATTTCTTAATGAGAATTGAAATTTGAAGGATCACCCTAATGCTCAAAAATACTTACAAGAAATGAATATAAAGCATGATCTCTGGCCAGATGAGAATGAAAAGTATGCTTCGACAATTTTTGAAATAAAATATAGGGATAATGATTCATTACATAGAATTTTAAAATATGTGAAGGTATATGATGTGTATTCGGGTAACATATCATGGTGTGCTACCTTAAAGCGTCGTAGTTTACATTGATTGAACATCCATGATTCACATTTTTTACAGTAGTTACTTCCATTGGAATTGCGTATATTATTATCTGAAAAGTTTATTGTTGTTGTACTTCAATTATGTCTATTTTTTAGAAAACTATGTGATAAAACTCTACATAGATTTCAACTAGAAAACCTTCTTGAGAGATTTATATTAACACTTGTACAATGGAGATGATCATTCCTATATAATTTTTTACTATCATGATTCATTTAAATGTGCATTTCGTTGAGGATGCTAAATTTGGATGCCCCGTATATTATCAATGGATGTATCCAATTGAGAGGTACTTTATTTATATGTTTTTTGTTTAATTAAATATCTCATTTCACTTCATAAAGTACATGATTATTTTTCTTTTTTTTTATTTCACAGATATCATGGGAATTTGAAATCATATGGGAAAAATAAATCTCAAACTAAAGGCTCAAGTTCTAAATACTTTTTGTAATAAGGGTGTCTTAACAGTTTTTTAGTTACATGGATGATATTGATACTATATTCAATTGAGTTGGACATGATGATGACACGTCTAATAAATTTTAAATACATGGTAAATTAATAATCACTCCTATTATTGGCCGATAAGTTGGGAGGAGCTCAAATGTTACACTAATAGAAGTGGAATTATTACAGGCACATAGATATGTGATATTGAAATGGGAAATTGCATATCCATTTATTGAAATTGAAACAGATATTTGGTTGATACATATATTTTTTAAATCTAATAACGTATATTACTTTTTAAAAATCATTAATATTTATAATCAAGTAGATTTTTGTAAAGATATGAAGTTTCATGCTTGAGGTCCTCTAAAATAAGCTATAAAGTTTGAAACTTATAATGTGAATGGATTAAGATTCCGTACAGTTGATCAGAAAAAGGGTTTGAAAACACAGAATAGTGGTATATTTACATTTTTTAATTTGGAATACTATTGAAAGCTAACTGATATTATCAAATTTAACTACCACAGACATTTTTAAATTATTTTATTCAGACACAATTGGGTGGACATTATCAAGGATGTTAAAAGGTATTCATTACAATTTACTTCCAAGAACTTGTCTCTCTTGATGGATTTTGGTGACCATGAATGACATGATTTGTATTTCTTATCATCACAAGATAAAATGGTATATAATGTAAAATATGTCATGGATAAATGGTCGAGTGTAGTTTCTCATATAAAACAATGATACATTTATGATATGGGTGATGAATTGGATGATTTTACCAATGACATTGAATCCAATAAATAGATATAAGTGGACTTTTTTGTCTATATTGGTATTAAAAATATTTGTCTTGAAAGGGTGGGTGAAGTAGATGAAGTAATTATGGATTAAGAAATCAACATGATTAAAGGAGAAAATGATAGTATGTGCAGTTATCCATTCATTTATCAACCACTTATTCCATTTGTGTAGTAATTCATTATCATTGTTATTTACATTTTGTTTTATATTATTATGAATATGATATGATTTAGATTTTTTAATGCATGAATTTATTGATATATATGTTTTGACCTTAATTTTATTTGATAAAATGATAGGAATTCTAAGGGTGAAACATTATATTGATTCCGTTCGACTCTCAATCGACATTCCATCAACCACTCGGACACGTGATGATCCATAATTCACCATCCCTATAGTATCTGAGACACCATCCTCTTTCCCCTACATCATATCTCACACCCTTCAACAACATCCCATCAACAACTCAGTTGACGCCTTCCCATTCAACAACTTCATCAGTGAGGGAGCAAGACACCACTTCTCGTTATTCACAGGGATACTAGAGGGTGACTGTTATAGGTAATTTTTTTATATGAATAATTTTTTTTAATTTTTTATATAACTAACTATTTTTTCACAAAATATGGAATCAATGCTACTATGATAAAAAATATGAAACATGCAGATGTATGGAATCTGACAAGACTACGGTTAGTTTTCCCATTTGATTCTTATGGGGTCCCTATGGATGACGTCATGGGATTACTAGGCTACATCCTAGGCCAGCTAGTGATGAATTTGGTTACCCTTCCCATTACATATGATTATTAGTGACATGAGCCTTCATCTTGGAAAAATGATTTTTTATCAAAAAAATAAAGGTATTTTTAAGATATTACGGTTTAATTAAGTATCATTATGTTATTAAATTCTAATAATTTCAAAATGAATCTCTATGTTTAAATTCTTTTTTACTTTAATGTTGGTGATATCCTAACACAAAAGTGGATATTGAAAAATTTGGGAAATAAATGGAAAGATTATAAATGGAGATTATGGAATTAATTCAATGATACTTCAATGAGAACCCAAAAAATGTATGATAAGGTACCCAATGGGGTACCTGGAGATCAATGGAAATATTTTATTGATAGGCCTCGTAATGAGAAATACATGGTATTTAAATATATATTATTATATTAATATAATTTTAAATTTATACATATATATGAAAAGGAGATGAAATTTCATACATTACTATATAATTAAATTTTATTTATTTGTGGACCTTTCAAGGAAGAATGTATCGAGTCAGGCTAAGCGAATAATACCTCATAATATGGGGTCAAAATGTTTTTTTAGAAGTCGATCGACTCTGGTAATATTTTCAATTGTTTAAATATTTATTATAAAATAATATCTATTTATTATATTAAATTGTTGATTTATCTTCTTTTAATATAGTCATATAGTTTAGGAAACCCAATATCCCAAATAAAAGTGTAGTTGGATATTCATAACAAATTTGATGGGAGATTTGTTAATAATCCTCCCAAAGAAGTTGGGCTATAAATTAATTTTTCATTATAAAAAAATTATTATCAATTGACACTATGTTAATATATATTGATTCTAATATGAATTATATCCTTTTTATTGGTAAAAATTAAAGAACTATGGGATTAAAATCCTACATAGTCCTACTCATTCTCACATGATGAACCAGTTGGTAAAGTCTTTGGGATAGAGCATCATGGTCGATTGCACTGGATGAGTTTGGGACCAGTACCATATGAAATATTTGGATGGAAAACATAGATTATAAGTTCATCTACTCATGGTTGTATTATCTCCATACCTTATGATTCTCAGAGAAAGTTTGATTCTATGCTAAACAAAATTTAGGAACATTTGGTTGAGATATCTGTTTTGAAGAAAGTATTGTATAATTTACTTCAGAAGACGGTCAGATCTATCACTGAGGATTTTTTAGTGATGACTGGTGTTGAGAAGGTAAATAAAACAAATCCAAAATCATTTAGTTTACAAATTATTATTCATTTTATGTTTAAATATAAATATAAAATGTTTATGTTTCAATATAATTTCCTTAAAGGTGCCAATAACAGGAAGTAGATATGGAGATGGATAGGGTGATGAGAAGAGTTCGTCAATGGGAAATTATTAGTTGAGTGGGTTTTTTCATGTACAATGTGTGTATTTTGTATCTTTTTCTTATATTTTAGATGGGATCAGGACAATGTGGGCCCTATTTATGTGTTTTATATCCATGTGTCTAAATATAATATTTCAACTGGCTACGGAGATTGAAATTTCTTTATGATCAAATACGGTGTTTAGATTATTGTATCTCATTTACATATAGGTTGATCTGACTATTATATTATACTATTTCCCACTTTTTTTCATGGTGCCTTACTATATATGTTTATACTCACACCTACATGGGCCTTGCATGCATTGTTTTTTTCTTATAAAGACAACTAGTAGATTGGTGGTGTCCTTAGTGGACATAGTATCTACGAAACATAGATGTATGTAGAGGCACTGACCATGTTTGGTGATCAGACGTAGGGATCTTGAGTTGGAAACTCCTCTTCCTTTCACATTCATTTGTTTCTAGATTGGGACCTACTTTTATTTTTCTTGGGTAGGCAGTTATTTTACCCTTTTCCTTTCCTGTATGTTTATGTATCTCATTCTGATGTAGTTTCTAGAGGTTACTACATGAATTTTTTATACCATAGAGGTTTTATTTTATTATATCTATGCACTATTTCATAGAGTTGAGTGTTTTAGTGTGTTCATGTACAATCAGATAAAGCCTCCCACATCAATGATATTATTACTCTGGGATTATTTCTATCCCTTCACCTATTGGGGGTGAACATAGAGCATCACTCTCAGCTTACCAGTATCCAATTTAGGTCCCCTATACATCAACTCATGACACAAAACCCCATGGTTTTCTCCAAGACCATAATATCTATATAACCTCAGCCATTATAGGGAAGTTTATACCATTATAAAAATATCATATCATGACCTAGTCTTACTGACCAAGGATCATTATATGTCATCTCTCACCAAACTAAGGTCTAATATCACTTATCCATACAATGATATCTCAAGCCTATAACGTATAGGATAACCTATATCTACAAAAACCTCTATTTGAATATTATCCCCTTGTTTTCATCATCTTGGTTAGAGATCAATCTTGATGTGTTGGGTGATCTCTCTTTTGGGAGATTTTTGTGCTTTATTTGTGCATGGACCTTGTTTTTTGAGCTCTGTCTTGTTGGTCATGGATAGGCCATGGGGATGTAATCGAGTAACTCAGACTATGTGGATTCTTGTTGGACTTGGCACATAAAGGCATCAATGTTTTTTTTGTAATATTATAAATGGGTGGGATTAGTGTAGGAAGTCTAAAGATTTTTTAAAGTATTTACTTGCTGTATAAATCTAAGTTAGTTTTAATCCTTACTTGTGGATGATTAGAACATTTATGGATATTTAGGTTGATTTATATTTTTGCTATGTATTACTTATTGGTTTTTAATCATAAATGACTATTTTGATGAAAATGATAGTCATGATGGATGAATTCACATTGAGAATTATTTATTTATTATTAAATTAATTTATATGGTTTGAAATTTTGATGGATTTGGTTTTAAAATGTGAATTCTCATTTTAATTAAGGTACGTTGGTTCATTATAGCTAGTTTTAAATTTATTTAATTTATTTTTCTCTGGGTAATGTGTTGGGGAAAATATTTTAAAGAATCAACATAATTTGAATGAGAATTGTCTTGATAAATGTATTGAAAAATGTATTGATTCTTTCAATGAATTGAAAATTGTATTATTGATTATTTTAATGTGTCGATTCTTCCAATATATTTAAGTATTATTGATTCTTTTAATGTGTTGTGTCTTGTTTGATTCTTTTAATGTATTATTTCTTTCAATGTGCTTTTTCATTTTTCAATGTGTTGATTATTTATGTTGTGGTGAGAATCAATGTATGTTGAATCTTTAGTTTTATCAAGTGAGGTTTTATGTGTTATTTTTTTCATACATTGATGATATATTTGATGACCTAGTCTAATATTCACTCATATTCTTGTATTTTTATGGCTGTAGGTTCTGGGGATATAGAATCTACAACTTGTTTATTTTTAATTCATGATATAGAGACGGTTTAAAACACCTATAGATATAGTTTTTTTCATGGTGGTTTAGACCGCTTTTATATTATGGAATTTTTTCTGGGTGGTGGTCAAAACCAACACTAAATATGGAAAAATTTTATTTTAGCGACATTTTTATCCAATTTATTGGTAGTTTTTTAATATAATTTTAAAAATTTAGTGGTGTTTGTTAACCGATGATAGATTGTCGTTATTTTTAAAAATGAAAACTGCCACTAAAAATAAAAAACCTATATTGAATATGCATTTTGCGACACTTTCCAGAAACTGCCACTAAATGGAAGGAACCTCTGTGTGTTGAATGCTAACACCATTTTTAGCAGCAGTTTTTTTGAAACCATCATAGAACCATGTAGCAGTGGTTTAATCCCCCGCGATATAAAAAACTACTATTAAATGGAGAATTGTATGTAGTGTCGGAAGTTGATAGATGAAATACATCCACAATAAGACACATCTCCAACATACCCTCAACCAAATCATTTTACCAATTAACATCCTTTATTAAGAAACCATTTATCATTCCATACCTACCCAATAAACTACTAACCATAAAACATGACAAGCCACACAACATAATCACATAGAGGAAAAAGTACTACAGTAAAGCAACACACTTCATATTTCACTCATTTTAACACCCATACTAACCACTTCCATCATCATTCTTCATAGTCATTCTGCCCAATCCTTCCTATCACTAAGAAAAACCCCAACATATAGCAAAACCCTACAACACAATTTATCACAACCAACCCAACACCCCAAGTGTATAACAACACCACACCCATCACACCCAGTATCAAAAACCTAAAACAACCTAAACCTGAAAGCTTGCTGCCAAAACACTACCCATCCATTCCACAATCAGTCAATCTCTCAACCTGAGATTCAATTACACCACTCATACCACCCCACCTTACAACCATGATCTCAACCTAGCACCACATAACCACACAAGGCACAAGACAAAACAAAACCTCACACAACACAAAACTACACCAAACAAGGCAGGGTGTATTCAGAATTAGCAAATGCTCGTTATTTAAATCCACTGTGATAATTTAGAGGTTATCATAGAGAATGTTTGATCCATGGGAATAATTTAATTTGACCAAATATATTTGGTTAATAAATTGTATATATACAGCTGTTCAACACATGATCTGCAACAACCGATCACAAGTCATCTTGAGTGCAGAAAAAAAGACCACCAGTGACCATGATTTTAAGCATTCATATAACCCATATAGATCAAAATATCAATAAACAGTAAAACTAATGCATGCATTACTTTTACCCAACCACTTTTTATTTGTTTAAAGATAACTTGATTATCTTTAATAAACTTGGATTCAATTACTTTCACATGGGAAACATTCATACACCTTCTCTGCATGATACATGAATAAGAGGGGTGAAGGGATCCCTACCTCATGAAACAGACAATAAACACCTCATCCTTGTGCCAAACAAGGGGTACATAAGGCTCCAGGGAAATGGGATACAAGAGTAAAACATAGAAACATGACTCCTAAGGTATAAAAGGTTCTGAATGCTAGGTTATCAAAATAAAATAGAAAAAAATAAGGAAAGGTGTTCTTCTTTGAAGGACTAGATCTGTGAATCAAGGGATAAGAATAAATTTTTTATTCCCCATTAAAAGTAAATATTGACCATTCATTTTGTGTAAATTAAATCTTCCTATGCATTACGAAATTAAAGATATAATTTTAATCATTTAAAATGGATTAAAAAACACTTAAACATTGGATTAATACTAATTTATGTCATATAAAATGTTAATGGGGTGAAACTGGAAATTTTTTCTCAAAACTAGAATTCCAAAAAACTATGGAAATGAATCAACATTGGGTGAGTCACCATCACGAGTCACTGTTGGGTGAGTCAACGGTGGATGACTCACCCCTGGATGAGTCACCGGTGCAAGATACCAGTGATGAGATACCGATAGGGAGTCATCATTTGGCAAGCCACCATTCAGAAAGAAACCATTCAGGGAGACACCATTCAGTGATCCACAGTCGCGACCCACCATCAGTAAGTCACCAACGCAACTCACCATATGAAATACTAGATTTTTGGAAAACTCTTGAATTGAGTCATTATTTCCCCAAGAACACCTCAAACACCATATTTTCACAATGTAATGGTCCTGGGAGGTCTATTCCATTATATATTGGGATTTCTAAATTGTAATAATTTATTGGTGAATTAATTAATAGATATTTTTGTTATTATACAATTTTTTAATTGTTTGTATTAATAGTTTAATTAATTTATTGAATTTATGTGATTAATTAATTGATTAATTATTTTATGGAATTTTTGTGATTAATTAATTATTTACATAATTAATAAAACTTTAAATGATTAATTAGTTGTTGAATTAGTAAATGAATTTATATTAATATGTAATTGTTTAATTGGATTAATTATTTGTTAAATTAATTAATGGGATGTTGTGGTGCATGTGATAATGTGATATATGTGAAATTTTGACATTATGATATATGTTATTATCATTTGTCAGAAATGGAATGTTGAATCAAAATACCATAGTTATAAATATGCATAATCTTGTATGGTATGTGGTCTTCTTCTTTAAAATACCATATTTATAAACTAATATTTTTGTTTGGGACATGGTCTGTTGCATCAAAATCCAATATTGATAAACTTATATTTATTTGTGGGACATGGAACACTACTAAAAAAACCATAGTGTTGAATTGATGAACAAGTTCTAGGTCAAAAACTGCTGCTTGAATACCCATGGGGCCTTAAGCATGGAAATCTATGCCTAAAATATTGGAATTGGACCATGGTTTAAATTGGTCATGAAAATGAATTTAGACAAAATGGAAAATGAAAGAAAATGTGTTATAATGAATTTTGAGTTGAATTGTGATATGGTTAAGACTTCAGTATGGGATGGTTTAGTTTTCGAGAGTTCTGGTGTCCTTGGAAAACAAGTAGTTATGTGGTTAAATAAAGAGTAAGTGAATAAATGTAAAATGTTTACTTTATAACTTGTATTTTATTCTTTATACAATTACATACACTATTATTGAAAAGATATTAATTTAAGCACTGTTGGTGGTGTCCTACTAAGTTTTACTCACATCCTACTCATCTTGCATGATCGGTACCCAATTGGATTTGTTGGTTTCCAAATAGATTTAGGGTAAGGGCCCAATGTTAGATAGATTATTTTGGAAGGAGAAAGAATAAGGGAACTAAACATGGATTTAGGAACCTATTGGGAGTTTTAGTTTTTTTGCGGTTTTCATATCGACACATGACACGTATTAGAATATCTCTTGTTAGTTTTGGATATTATTTTCTTATTTTAGTAATCATGTGATACAAGTTATTGGTTATATCACTTGATTATTATGTTTAATTTATACTATGGTATTACTATGATAAAAGGGTATAGTATCCACATGATTCATATTATACCCTCTCTACTAATTAGTAGCCTCTAGCATAAGAGGATGAATGCTTGAGGTCATGTAGTGGGCTGCCTTAGGGAAGTGTGTGGAACCCGGGTCCGGACAATTCAAAGTGGCATTAGAGCCAAGTTTTCTTTTATTTTATTTGGTCTTGGTGTTTTATTAAGGTATTCTAGAAACTAGGAAAAGTAGGTACTTCACTATGAGATTCTTCATGATAGTATCTAACACATGTTTGGTGGAAAACCAAAGTTCCCATGTCGCAATTATTGTTATTGGATTTTTTTTATACTTGGATGTTATTTTAGCTTGGGTGATGCACTTTTTGTGTGATGGGATTGTTGTTGTTGAGATTTTCTGAGTTTTGAATCATGGTATGATATGTCATGAGAGTTCAGTGTGAATGAATTATTTTAATAACTCAGAATTATTTCTTGTGATGCATCATTTCTTGGCACATACAGAAAAGAAGGTTTTGGAATAGTTATTAAAATCAAAATATTTTTCATTACATGTGAAATTGAACTGAAAATGGTGCATAATATGGAATTTAGAATTTTAAAATGTTGAAAAATAGGATTAATTAGGTGTCTAATGAGAAAAATTGAATAATGAGAATGATTTTACCCTTTTTCAACCATGACCAAGACATACTATGGTTAAGGGTAGTGATAGTGCCTTAGTTTTGACCATGTGGAAAAAAGGGTGAATGACTTACTATTGTTTTTGTGAAACCCGCATGTTAAATGTTTCACTATTTGTTCTCTATCCTATGATATGTGTTTGGAATTATAAAGATATTTTTATATGGTGAGTCTTATTAATAGGACAACTAGAAGTTGTGGCTTCAAACGCTCCACCAATAGTAGAACCTGATGCATAGATAGTATCAGTTGAGGAATCTAGAGAGTAGATCCCTGAGAGCATTTCATGGTTTATATAGATTGTTGAGAGAGACCTAGAGAGGGTGATGAAGAGAATGTATAATCTTAAACGAGTGTTTTAGTTGCATCACCCTCCATATTTTACCAGAGATGGTGGACCTGAGGCAACAATGTTTTGGATTGATTCCATCCAGACTATACTTGACCATTTGGAGACTCCTATTGAGAATATGGTCAAGTTGGTTGAAAATATGTTATGGGGATCAATAATGCACTAGTGAGAAGTTCATGATCATAAAGGACATGTAGATTTTATGTTATTGAAGTAATATTTGGAGAATTTCCTAGAGAAATTTTATCCAAATATGTTGAGGAAGGAGAGAGAAGTTGAGTTCCTGAGGTTATCTTAGAAGAGTATGTCCAGGATAGACAGTTATATAAGCTTTACATATTTTCATAATATTTTTCTAGTTTTGTAAGGGGTGTGAAAACTATGACATTGTGTTTCTAGGATAGACATAAATGTGATATTAAGTTCTCGGTAAACATATTTCAACATAAGATATTTTTATATGTTGTGAATAGGGCTCTCATACCTGAGGGGAACATGAAGAAGTATTCCAGTAGATGAAAGGTGTTTTCTACTGGGTGGTCATGAAGTACGACTTCCGAGAGTAGAAAGTATCACTAAAATAATTTTATTAATGGTGATAGTAAGAAGATTAGATAAGGGGAATGGTCATCAAAAATGAACTTTACCTTGATTATCTATCTCTAGTGCTATAGGTTGGGTCACCTCTGTAGGTAGTTCCCCCTGACTACCGGTATAGTTCTAGGTCTATGACAAGATGGTACATCTACAAAGGTTCTAAAGGAACCCATGACAGATGGGGACTGGTGGGATAGCTAGGCATAACTAGATTGTGGGTAGGGGATCCTCTATGCCATATTAATCTGGTAGTTGGAGTTCTACTAGCCATGGCAGTAGAGGCATTGGACAAGGGGATTTTAGGATTGAGAGCAATTATCATTATTGTGGTGCAACTAAAGGGACTCATACTACATAATAGTGTTAAGGGTTAGGATAGTTACATGGACTTCAGCCTACATTGGTGGATGATGAGGTTGGACCATAGATATTTAGAGGTACTATTCTTATATCTTATATGATAGATAGTTTTATATTTGATATTGGTACATCTAATTAATTTATTTATTCACAACATGTTAATGGTTTGATCATAGAGGAGGATTTTGTGAGTGGGGTATTGAAAATATATACACCTTTAGGGGTACAATCTAGAGACATTTGTTTGTGAAAAGGGTGTTTTCTTATGGTTTGGGATTATAGTTTCTTTTGGGAAGTCGAATTTCTAGATATGTCAAGATTAGACCTAATTATGGGTATGAACTTTCTAGTAGCATACCAAGGCCACATTGATTATTACCAAAGGATACTAACTTTTATATCTCTTAAGGGAAACAATTATATTCCCCATGGACATTGGGATATCTAGGTGGGTCATGCAGGCCCACTTCACCAACAACTGGAGGATCTTACCACCTAGGATATAAGTTTGTTGTTAGATAATGGTGGTATAATGTATGGTTTCCTTCCACCCATAGTGGATATGTTTCAGGTTGTGTTTTTGGAATACTTCTCAGGGCTTCCACCTGAGAGAGATGTAGGATTTAATATTGAGCACTTTCCATGGGATGAGACAATTTCAATGCCACCATAAAAATGGCACTAACAGATCATTAAGAGCTCAAGACTCAACTAGATGAGTTTTAGGATAATATATTTATCCATCCGAGTATATCTACATGGGGTTATATTATATTTTTTGTAAATAAAGATTACAATACCATGAACTTTTGTGTTGATTACAGAATGTTGAACCAGATGACTGTGAAGAACCGAGATCCTCTTTCGCATTTCAATAATATATTTGATCAGTTAAACGGATCATGTGTTTTCTCAAAGATTTACATGAGATCAAGGTATCATAATATGAGAGTTAGAGCATCAGATATACCGAGGACTACTTTTAGAATTCTGTATGGCCAAGATGAGTTTTTCGTGATCCCATTCGAACTAACGAACACACTAGCAATGTTTATAGCCTTGTTGAATCTAATCCTCCATCTATACCTAGATCAGTTTTTTGTAGTGTTTGTGGATGTAATCGTTGTGTACACCAACAATAATGATGTTTATTCCCACCATCTTGACATCCTCCTGAGTACACTAAGATAGCATCTTCTATGTACCAAGATATATATATATATATATATCAGGTTTCAATTGATCTAGTAGACTTCTTGGGTTATATCATCTTGTAGGAAGGTGTGTTAGTGAACTTAGAGAAGGTCCAGATAGTTGTTTCTTGATATTATACCTGGAATTTTTTTGATATATATAGATTTATTTGGATTGATGGATATTATCAAAAATTTATCCAAGACTTTTTCCAATTTTAAGAAATAGTTCTAGGTTTAACATAGAAGGGGATAAATAATTAATGGTTAGAAGAATGGGAGGACAGATTCTAGGAGTTGAATAAGTTCTTGAAAATGATACCAACAATGATCCTATCTGATCCATGGGAGGATTATATGGAGTTTTTAAATAGTTATGGTTTAGTCTTGGGGTAGTGTTGATGTAGGGAGATCGAGTTATAGTGTATGTGTCTCTATAGTTGTGGCCACATGAATAGAAATATCCAACTCATGACCTCGAGCTGGATGCAATGTTTTATTCTTTAATGTTTTGGTGACATTATCTATTGGGAGAGAATATTACTATGTAAAAAATAACAAGAGGTTAATGTATTTATTTCTTTGAAATATTTTAATCATAATCAGTGGAGATGGGTTAATTATATGCATTCATTCAACTTTTAGTTAGCATATACACCCATTATGAGAAATACTGTTTTAGAAGATTTGAGTAGGAAAACCTAGACTCAAGCTGTTCATGAGTCTATTGGTGAGTGGAAAATGATGAATTTACTAGCTGAGATGCATGTTTTGGTCCAGGTGGGTCGGGGAAGATGACTATCATATCAGTTTCAGTGGAGTCTAATTTTTTTAGATAGATTAGGGATAAATAGTATAAGGATATGAAATGTTTTTCCTTGAGGAAAATCCATGAAGGTGGGGAGACACCATTAGATTGGATGATATATGAGGATGAGATCATCCATGTTAGGAGTCAGATTTTTGTTCCTACAAGCATTCAAGAGGAGCTGATACGTGAATTTTTTCACTTGAAGTAGGTGGTGCATCCAACTGTGGCGAAGATTTACCATGACCAATGACCATATTTTTGGTGTCCAGGAATGAAAAAGGATATAGTAGGGTTCATTACATGATGCTACACCTATTAACATGTGAAGGTCGAGCATCAATTGCCTAATGGTTTACTACAACCATGTCGCATTACAGAATGGAAGTGGAACAACGTTACTATATACTTTGTGGTGGGTCTCCTGGGGACACCATGGAATAATGGATCTATTTGGGAGATTATAGGATGTTTGACAAAGGTAGAACGATTATTATTGGTATGGGATACTTTCTTATTGGATAAGTTGGTAGACTTATACGTTTAAGATATATTTCATCTACATAGGGTTACATGTACTATATTTTTAGAAAATGACTCATGTTTTACCCATTTCTTCTAGAAGGGATGATAGAAGGTGACTGTTACATAGGTTTTAATGATTACGATTTTCCACCCACATAAATATGGGTAGTCAGAGCATACTATAATGGTGATTGAGGATATACTATGGTCATGTGTTTTAGACTTTAGAAGATCTTGTTAGAAGCACATAGATTTAGTTGAGTTATCGTATAAAAAAATTTCTCAGTAATCCATTCAGATATCACTATATGAGGATATTTATGGTAGTAAATGTATATCAACTCTATGATAGATAGAGTTAGGTGGGTCAATTTTTTTGAGATTGAGTCTTGTGAAGAAGGCATTAGAGAAAGTTCAACTAATTTAAAAGTGTATGGATATGACTTAGAGTAGTGGACTAGATCGGGACACTAGTGTGTGTAACCTAGGTCTAAATGTTACTGTATTCAATAGGATTCCTTGATAACCTCAAAAATTTGGCTTTATACATATCAATATTTTCCTCTTCCTTTATTCTTAGACTTAGGATCTTTCTCTCTAAATCTGCTTGTTATTCATACGGATAATATTTTTAAAATAATTGATACTTTAAATAATTATATTCCATGACTGTTATTTAATAATATTCTCAATGTTACGATTCAGTGAACACAATTGATCCTCATATATTGAGAGATTATATACTACCATGAAAACATTCTCCTTTAAATTAATTTCCAAATAAATAAATATATTCTCTATAGAACATACCCATTGGTTAGATACAACTGGATTTATAGTCCAATTAAATAATTGATGTTATTGATGTATGAAGTGTTCTAACATTGAAACAATGTGTTCTGGATAAATATGATACTCCATATTTGAGTTTTTATTATTAATAATCCTAGTTAGTTTCCCCAATATTGTTATAATTTATTCTTCTCCAACTACAACAACATTGTATTTTCCAAGAGGGAAATCCCTACTTGGAATACATGTATTAGTAGGATTTCCATTCATTCCACTAGGCTCCATTTCAAAAAAATGGAATACAGTAGATTATATTATAGAATTGTGATTTATAATGAAAAATTTCAATTCTAGTGAAACACTAAATATAAATTGAAAAATTTGTGCATGACTAATCTCAGAATCATAAAACTGGTGTATTTGGGACGGTTTTTGAATCCCAAATTATTTTCAACCCCTTCATATTGATTTTTAAATAAAATCTGAATTAATCCATGCATATCACATGGGTTTGTAAAACGAAGTGCGCAATAAGGGTGAAATCGCTATTCACCAAAATAATAGCAAATATATTAGTAATGTAACTCTTTTTTGGGTGATTAACCCTAGAATAACCTATTCCAAAACCCCGTACAGTTTTAGTATCGATAAATGGATGTATTTCTAGGAAGAAAATATATTATATACCTCACTAACACTTTATTATGGTATCAAATACTTATACTTATTCTCAAAGTCAATCATAAGTATTTATTCCCTAATCTATGATTTCCTAAATACAATTCCCAATGATTCTACTAAATTTTATCTAATACCAACTATAATGACCTTGACCATAGTAACCTAGACACAATTTTTACTTTATTACATTGTCACTTTATA